>CM062819.1:234196905-237012745 GCA_031772625.1 Pinus tabuliformis
CATGCCTTTTGGCCTTACCAATGCACCTACAACATATCAAGGTTTGACGAATTCCATTTTCAAATCGTTGCTTAGAAAATTTGTTTTAGTATTTTTTGATGATATACTAATCTACAACAAGTCGTGGAAAGATCATGTTCAACATGTTGACAAGGTGCTCAAACTATTGGAGGAGAAACAATTATATGCAAAAATCTCCAAATGTTTATTTGGAGTACATGAAGTGGAATATCTGGGTCATATTGTATCTCATGAGGGTGTTAACGTAGACCCTAACAAAATTAAAGCCATGGAAAATCCCCACAACCATAAAGCATCTTCGAGTATTTCTTGGGTTGACACGGTATTATCGCAAGTTTGTTAAGAATTATGGGAGAATAGTAGCACGTCTAAAAATATTACTGAAGAAAGATGCATTTTCTTGGACTCCAGAAGCAACTAAGGCCTTTGAACATCTCAAAGAGGAAATGTGCCAAGCACCGGCCTTAGCTAAGCCAAACTTCACAAAATCCTTTATTGTGGAATGTAATGCATCGAGAAATGGAATTGGTGTTGTTTTAATGCAAGAAGGAAGACCCATTGCTTTTGAAAGTAGTCCAATCAAAGGAAAGTATTTAAACAAACATATTTATGAGAATTAAATGTTGGCAATACTACATGCACTAAAGTAATGGCAACCTTACCTAATGGGAAGAAACTTCAAGGTAAAAACAGATCATGATAGTCTTAAATACTTTTTAGAACAAAGATTATCTTCAGAAGAGCAACAAAAATGGGTCACAAGAGATGATGGGCTATGACTTTGAAATCATCTACAAAAAAGGGAAGAAAAATGTTGTTGCAGATGCACTCTCAAGAAAGGATGAGGATGTGGAATGATTGTTTTGTGCCATTTCTATTATCCAACCATATTGGATAACCAAAGCAAGGGATGAATGGAAGAATGACGAAGAAGTGTGGATGCTCATTCAAAAGTTGCAACGAGATCCCAGTACATATGATACATTTAGCTAGAAAAATGATTCATTATGGTACAAAGATCGCTTATATCTTTGTAAGAATTCCCAACTCAAACAAAAGATTCTTTTGGAATTGCACACCTATCCCTTAGGAGAGCACTCAGGATTTTTAAAAACTTACCACAGGGTCAAGAAGGAATTTTTAGGAGGGCCTTAAATCTGATATTCAAAATTTTGTGGCAGAATGTTTGGTTTGCCAACAAACTAAAGTTGAGAGAATTAAGACCTTGAGTCTGTTACAACCTTTATCCATTCCAAGTCAACGTTAGGAGGAGGTTTTAATGGATTTTATCACAGGTTTACCCAAGTCCAAAGGAAAGAGTGTCATCATGGTGGTAGTTGATAGACTTACCAAGTATGCACATTTTTGTACATTATCTCATTCATTTAAAGCCAGTACAATTGCTACTACATTTATGGAAACAATTCAAAAGCTACATGGAAACCCAAAGATTATTGTAAGCGACAAAGATCCCATTTTCACTAGAAATTTTTAGACAAAATTATTTTCTTGTCTGGGTACTCAATTAGATCATAGCTTATCTTATCATCCTCAATCTGATGAGAAAACTAAGATAGTGAGAAAATGTTTGGAAGGATATATTCGTTACTTTATATCTTATAAACAAACACAATGGGTCAAGTGGTTACCTCTGGTTGAATGGTGGTATAACACTTCCTTCCATATTGTAGCAAAAATGAACCCATTTATGGCACTTTATGGATATCATCCACCATCCATCACATCATATTTAAGAGAAAATTTTAAGGTTCAAGCAGTGGAAGATCACATCGAGCATCAACAAGTTCTCCAACTCTTAAAGGATAACCTCACATTGGCGAAGAATCGAATGAAACAACATGCATATCAACATCGTAGTGAAAGAAGTTTTGATGGTTGTGACTGGGTATTTTTACGGCTACAACCATATAAACAAATTTCCCTCAAGCAAGGTAAGAAGGATAATAAATTATCACCAAAGTATTATGGTCCTTACAAGGTGTTGCAAAATATTAGTACTATGGCATACAAATTGGAGCTTCCCGCATCTTCCCGAGTGCAACTAATTTTCCATGTTTCATGCTTAAATAAGCTTATAGGTGACAAGCTCCCAGTTCAATCAATATTGCTAGAACTTGACAAGGAAAGAAAAATCATATTGGAACCTAAAGAAGTCACGAAAATAAGAACCTGACAACTACAAAATCGATCAATTTTAGAGTATCTCATCAAGGGGAAGAACTTACCCGTTGAAGATTCCACATGGGAGAATGAGAATTTTATACAAAAGCATCGAGAACTACTCAAGCATTGAGGACAACACTTTTTTGAAGGAGAGGGGAACGTTAGGTCCCTATACTACTAGTGTAACCCCTTATTGTCCCTATACTACCAGTGTAGCCCCCTTATTGATATTGTTGTGCCCATGTAGTCCCCATATTGTTATTATTGTTCCCCATATAAACCCACTATTGTTATTGTTGTGCCCTTACACTCTTATTCTTATGAAGGCTCTGATTATATTGTGACCCCTTAGACTCCTATATATAGAAAGGAGGCCTTATCATTTGTATCATCCAAAAATTGTTCATTTATGTAATGTAAAGGAGGATTCCCCCTCAAAGAGGATAATTTTTAAGTCGTTGATCTATCTATTTGTGAGTTGGTTGCATAACAACATATTAATTTAGGAATAGAGTATATTTTAGTACATCAGAAGTTAATTAAAATTAATCACTTCACATTCACAAAATGTTGTATGTGGAGGAAGAAACACCTCTTCACTTTGCACATGGCATTCCGCACTCCGTAATTCCCGGACAATTAAATTACAGAACTCTCGAACATTATAGTGCCCACAATGGGGTCTTCACGATGTTGAGCTATCTTGTATTAATTGTTATCATACATAATAGGAATATTGTTGATAGCAGGAGCATTGTTTCCCTTTGGTAGGAGGACACTTGTCGTTGAATAAAGACAAGGAAACCCTTTATATAAGGTGATAAATTGGTATAAAAGAGATGTTCTGTGTCATCATATTGGAATATCTCTCTCATCTCCATGATATTTCTATTTCGACATTGCATAAGCACATCATAACCTCATGTGATATATTATGTTAATCCTTATCTAAAAAAAAAGATTCAGTTTATATTTTGCTGACATATATTAGCGTAAGATTCTCTCAAGTGGCAATATCAAATCCATATGTAATTATGATTCACTCTATATTTTGGCAATACATATTATCGTAAGATGCTCTCAAGATGAAAAATGTAATCAATATGCCATGGCTCGACATATATTATCGTTAAAGTTAACATAATGCTATCGATCAATATCTTCTTCATATTATTGAAATAGCTACTTTTAATATTAATTCCTTTATTTTTATTTTGTCTCATGACATGTTGTCGTAGCATGCCATATAAGTTGACTTTTGTCTAACAATGTGACTCTATCCATACCAAACCATGTTTACCGTAACCTCAGTTAAACAAATTAACTCTATAACATTCAGAGAGAATCTATGGCAATGACTTGGATTGGTCTGTTGGAAGAGTGTGTTTGTTCGTTTATTGCACAATGGATTACAATCTCGCAAAGCTAGGGGTTTCTCTGATGTTCCGACAGGGTACTATCTTCATCAGTGTGTATGGAAGCACTAGGAGATGATATGCTATGTTATCACAATTTTAGTCACTAGTTTTAAAGTGTTGACAACTTTAGTGTCAGCATTGATTTGTAAAAAATAATTTTAAAAGCACTGATAGTTTTAGTGTCAGCACCGAGTTGTAAAAAACAATGTTAAAGTGCTAACAAATAGAATATCAGTGTTATTGTAAGTTTTGAAAATAAAAATGCGCTCACAACTAGAGTAGCAGTGCATATGTGTAAAAATGGTTAGTTAAACTCTAACAACAATAGTATCAATGCCAAAGGAAAAATTCAAATTTTGTTTTATGTCCAAAATAATGCGTTGATGGAGCACATGTCGTTGAAGGAGCGAGCACTTGATCAAGTGAGCGCTGACAATTAATCTGTCAGTGATAAAAATTTGTTTTACTTTGTTTTTTCCTATAAAAGACAGTAACTTTGGGTGCATATTCCGAACAGTTGGAAATTAAATTTATAAAAAAAAAGAGGTTTTTGTTGGTAACAAACTAATTTAAAAAACCTCTTTCATTTTTTACACAATTTTAATGCTTTGAGATATTCGAAGGGATCTTTGAAGCCTATTTTTCAGGATTTTGCATTTCAGTTTTTTCCGCTTTTAGTCACTGTTTTAAAAATCCATTCTTGAATAACTGGGGATGAATTTTTGAAAACCCAAAAAGGTTTGTTTCGGTAATGGACCCATTAACAAAAATCTCTTTCATATTTTTCACATATATCACAATTTGAGAGTTTGGAATGGATATTTGAAGCCTATTATTCAGGAATTCGCCAGAATTAATTTTTTCTATTTTTAGAAAAAACAACCGATCAGTTGGAGAGCCACATCATTAATTCAACTTGGGGTCAGATATTGTCTCCTTGATTATTTGATTTAGTAATCTATACATATATGAAGAGGTTTGATATCCATTATTTTTGGATCTTGGATAGTTTGTAAGTAGTCTATAAAGACTATCATTTCTGTAATGTATAGGGTTGAACTTTGAAAAGAAGACCTATTGTAATCATGTGCATTTTATTAATAGAAGAAATTTTGGACAAAAGTACAGGTTTTTGTGCCAAAGATTCATTTTATAGCATTTGTGTTCTATTTCTTAGTGCTATGTTCTTTCTTTATTATTCATTGAGTGTTTAAGCTTCTCGTCCGAATCAGTAAGTAGATGTAGAATTCATGTCACAGTGCTCTATATCTTATATTCAGATATTCACCTTTCAATTGATGAGTTAAATACAAAATTCCTCATTATGATGCATTATTTTTAAAGCTCTGAGTGTATTCCTCTTCTTCCTTTCATGCTATAGATGATTAATTTCTAGCATATTGTTGAAACACATGCCTTTGGAACGTTAAATCCTTACAAACCAAGCTTCAAAGATTCTTAACTTGGATTATTTGACTCCATTTCCCAATGGTTTCTTCTCATACTCCAACCAATTTTAGCAACTTCCACATTAATCTAGCCATAGAGCATTTAACAGACCTACTACCGTTGTGACCTAGGGTAGTTGAATTTGAGTAGGGACCCCCCTTTGGATTGAAGGGCCAACTTCAGTCTCAAAGTGGTTAGAAGTTACCTTAGAGTTTTTCCCCCACAGCCAGGGTTTTCTCTGAGTGATAACATGCTCGAAAATCTAGAAGGATACGTTTGTGTTGTTGTGTAGATGGAGTCTCGATTCAAGAAAAATGAAGGCAAAGAGAAACAAGGTTGGTGTGGTGTAGTAGCTAAAAGTAATGATGATTCTGGTGGTGCTGGTAATAATAATAATGTAATATCCCAAATGTTAAAATTTTTAACAGATCAAGCACACTTTAATGTTCTAATTAAAGCAAACCTTCAACAAGAACAAGAACATGGATAAGATCTAGAATTGCAACCCCTTATTTATATTATTAGCTGAAGAAAATAACACATGCCCATATAATAAGATTGGTGTTATCACTTAGATTTTCCCAGAAGTTGTAAGAAGGGGAAAGGGGTCCGAGGTAACCACAAACCAGCCTTCTAGATATAGAATCTAGCCAATCTGTATCTAGAGAGGGCTCTCTCTTTAAGGTTTAGCTTTGTTTTGGAAAGGTTTTAGGCTAGTTGTGAAGTTTAGGAGTTTTGTTTGAATTTGGGTGGTGAGATTCAATAGCAGAGGGGTAGGACTGAGTACTTTAGGCCATTGGGCTAATGGATTCAAAGAAGATGGCTTAACTGGATTCAGTTTCTTAACAAAGGATCGTTTCACAAGGCAAGATGGTCAAACAGGAAACAAATAAAGATTTAGAATAAATGGAATGGGTTTAATATGGTTGAAGGGTAGTTAAGAATCCTTTAGCCTATTTAAAGAGGGAACGTGAATGATTACTAATAAATAGTAGTTAAGAATTATTTACTAAATAATCAAAATGAATGAATTAGAAAACAAGAGCAATTAAGATTTCATTATTTATCCTAATTCAGAAGAAAACATGGAGAATAATAACGATTGAAAACAAAGTGCAATCAAGCATATTTTGAATTATTCTTTTTCGTTTATCATTCAGATGTGAAACATACATGATATAATAAACAAGGAAAAATTTAAAGCATAAGGTACAAAGGACTTATTGATTCGGTGTTTGATTCAAGAAATCCGTGAAAAGTCCTTTGCTTCAATTCTTTATCTAGCAAGCCATACAAAAGTTGTTCCAATCATCACTTTATTCGAAAATAATCAATATTACAGCAATGTCTAAGAATCCACACTCAATACTCCAATTGAGAGAGTATTTATACAAAAAAAATTACAAAAATATCTCATAACAGAGTGAGATATATTCTAGGATGACTAAGAATAAGTTACAAGAAAATAGAGACAACTAGTCTCGAAGATAGGAGAAAGGTAAATTGATGTTGTGCTGTTCCTATTCTTATTGAGTGTGCTGGAGGCAGGCCCTATGATTTGGCTTGCTGCTGTCCTCTTTAGTAACTCTGTGCTGGCTGCCCTATTTTGACTGACACTCTTCACCTGTTCTGATACACTTCAACCTGTTTGATCCCTTTCCATCTTTGTTCATTCCTTACTACAGTAAATAAACCAAAATTTACGTTTTACCAGGGATAAATTTACAAAATTTCCAACATGTCTTCCCACCATTTTGGCTATGGAAATCTGTGTTTTTGAAGTTTCCTCAGGGTCTCATCAGTTTCTGTATATTTGAAAAAGGTAAGTTGATGTTGCGCTATTCCTATTCTTGCTGAGTGTGATGGAGGCAGGCCCTATGATTTGGCTTGCTGTTGTCCTCTTTAGTAACTCTGTGCTGGCTGCCATGTTTTGACTGATACTCTTTACCTATTCTGATACACTTCGACCTGTTTGATCCCTGTTCATCTTTGTTCATTCCTTACTACAGTAAATAACCCGAAATTTACATTTTACCAGGGATAAATTTACAAAATTTCCAACATGTCTTCCCACCATTTTGGCTCTGGCAATCTGTGTTTCTGAAGTTTCCTCAGGGTCTCATCAGTTTCTATATATCTGAAAAAGGTAGGCTGAATTGGGAACAAGTGTTTCAGTTCATGCTCGACATAGAATAAGTTCTCTAAGCTGTCATAGAGAACTCAGCCTGTGGGCAGTGCTTTTATTCCTGATGCACTGGATGATGAACTAGATTGATTTCCAGCATATTTATTCAATTTATCTACATAATCTCTATGCTTCATTAATCTATCATTAATCACTAAAGGACTTGGTAGCCCTTTATTCTAAAAAATGGAAAACTTCTCTATGAAAGCATTAATCTCTACTTGCATATCATGAGAAATTCTCTCTAAATTCTGCATCAAAGTTTTCTTGGCCAGCACCCTTTTGATTTCCAAAACGGTTTCTGTTGTATCTATTATGCCAAGTGTTTCCAACTATTCACTATTCTTGATATTCAAAAAATATATGAGCCTATTGGCTTCATCAGGAATTTGTCCTAATTGTGCTTTTGTCTTTTGAATTTCTTCCTGTGCTGCCTTCACTAGATCAACCTGCTCAAAAATCACTTGAATAGATGGCCAAACATCATTTATGGATTGGGTGATGTTGGTCCAAAGAATTTTCTTCATTTCTGCTAGAGGCTTGTCAAAAGTGAGATCTTTTTCTAATGTTTTCACTTTATCTTCTAATGCTTTAATCTCCCTTGTTTTTTCCACAATGTTTATTTTTGAGAGATCATAATTTCTTTCCATCTTAGCAAACTGTTCTTTTACCTATTTTAATTTTGAAACTTGTAGTTTCATGTCTTCCATTGACTTTATTAGCTCTTCTGTGCTCAAATTGGCGTTGTTGCCCTGTGCTGCTCCTGCTTTTTCTGTACCCGTGACCATCTCTACTGTGGCTGCTGGGATGTTTGGTGCTAATGTTGTCCCAAGTGTAGAGGGAACTGCTGTTGAGACTGTTGGTATTACATCAGGAGGCTGAGAGGTTGACTCTCCCTGCTTTTCCTTTAGTTCTTTTTCTAATGCTTGCTCCATTTCATTCAATCTTTTGTTGAGTTTTAAGAGTAGATCCATCATCTCTTCTTCATATTTTTGTTGTATAACCTCAACAGTCTGTGGTTGCCTTGAAGGAGGCAGCTTTAGTTGCTTCCTCAAGGCAACAATATCTTCATCTTTATTTTTGATTAATTCTTCTATACCCTTTACATATTTTGGATCATGTCCAAATCCAATGATGATTTCTTCTAATGACTTCATTCTATTATCCTTAGCCTGAGAGGAGGCTTTTTCCAAGTTTAGTTAGGCAGTTGTATTATCCAAAGAATTTTGTAGCCTATGGGCCATCATTTCTTTACCCGTCAATGTTGAATAGACCATTTCTCTTGTTTGCTTGTGCAGTTCAATTTGATCCATAGGGTGAATATCCTTTGCCAAGACTTCCAAATTTGTTTTGAGGTAATCTGCTACTGATTGAGGTTGTTGTACCTTTGGCTTGAAGTAGCTCATTATCATCTTGCCTTCTTTAATGTCATAGGCTGACGTTAATCTTTGCTGATTTGTGGAGGCAATTTTTAAATATTGATTGTAAATTTGAAGTCCCAATGGATCATTCCTGGCCTTTATTTCTGTGAATGTTTTCTTGATATCTGAGGCCTCTTTACCTGGTGGTCTGAGGGATGATACTTCTGCACTATGTTGTCTTTCTAGCTCTTCCCTCTGTGAGCTAGTGGATGTTCCTCCCAAGGGGGAAGTTTGCTGATTGAATACCCTTTCTTCCCTTTGACTATATATTGTCTCTTCACCAATTTCCTCCTCTGAAAAAGGATTCAGTCTTTGCCTTTCTGTCCCAGGCTGTCCTGTAGGTCCACTGGTAGGGTAGTAGTTTCCTTGTCTCTCTTTTTATTTCTTTCCTCATTTAGATCAGTTTGCAAAACTAGAGTGTTTTCTACATTGGTTTGAGTTGGAGGAGTTGGCATTTGGACCTATTCTCTGGAAGTTTCAAGCTTCTTTGACATTGTGGGTTGTTCTATTGTCTCTACTTCCTTGCCTTTAGATGTTCCTGTGGCTGGTATGCTTATTTCCAGTGAAGGCTGTTGAGACGTTCTAGCAATGGATGTATCGATTCATGACCTTTGAGATAGCTCGAATGATACCTGCCCAAAAGAATCTAGGTCAAGGGTTTTCTCAAGATCTCTCATAGAATTTTCTATGTTGACCTATTCACTAACATCTTCTACTAGGGTCCCCTCTCTCCATTCATCCATATTTGCAAATTGTTCAATTTCTGGGATCCTATGATGTATATATGGTGATAGCCTATTCTTCATTCTTCTATCATATATAAAGCTATTAGGGTCATAAGGCCTCCACCCAAAACTCTTTTGTAACTTAAGATGCTCTTCTAGAATTTTTTCTGCTTCTCTCCATGCTTTTCTATCATTGCAAATATAAGGGCCTAACTGATTCTTGATTCTAAGCTGAGCTTTCTTTTTGGCATTACAAAAATGTACTAAGTCTGTATGCAGCATCTGTCTGAAGTATTCCAATGCAAATAGTCTCATTGGAAGATATTTCGGTAGCTTAAAGGGGTAGAGCTCACACCCATAGATCCTGATTTTTGTATGGTTCTTGTATAGGTACCAGTCACCTATTCTGTATTGCTTGGAAAGCTGTAGGATCTTCTTTATATCACCACTGATTATAGGTGGGGAAACTCATGTTAACAAAGTGGTTGCTAGATGCACAAACATGTAAATAAACTCACTGTAGATGTATGGGGACTCAATGGTATTATGAAAGATTGGACTCCACAAGATAACAGACCTTGGGTTACCTTTGGTGTCAAGTTTCTTTACAAGGAAATGAACGTTCTCTGATTGATAATACAATATAAGATGGTAGATGGAAGTGGTATATTTGAAGACTCCTTCATTGTCAAGTCTTAGGAATTGATCATGAATTTTATTGGCAATGTAGGAAGCATAGTCATATTTAACAACAAGAGGATGTCCAGGAGTAAAAATTGACAACAACAACACTAGGGTTATATCATCAACAAACTCACTAGTGTTGAATCCCATGATTGATGCTATCATATCAACAATAATTTTTCCTGTATCTATAAAGAAAACCTACAGATAAGGAGGTGGACCTCTGGGCTGGTGCTTTGGTAACATGAAGGTATGACCAATGCGGTTTAATTCTAATTGGGACAACTAAGATGCTTTATCAAGTAAATATTCCATAGAAAGGGGAGTGAGGGCTTGATCAGGGGAAAATTGCAACATTTCATTGATGGATGTAGCTAGTATGGGGAATAAGACTATTTGGCTTGGGGATATAACAACTCTTAGGTTAGGATCATAATTGGCACAACATTGGTGAATTATATTAGGAAAGACATGGACTGAGGGAAGAAAGTACCTGGGAAGGTTGGATTCCCACAGTCCCAGGATGTCTGAGCCATTTAAGTAGTTGTTTCTGGCTTGGCAAAAGGCTTTCAGGTGATTTTGGTCAGTGGTTATGTCCTTTATTTGGAAATCTTTATCTTCTAGAGGCAGATAGTCTTGGTCCTTATGGGGGGCATTGAGAGGTGTGATATTCAAAACAGCGGGGGTTTCCATTTTTGGTTCTTGTGGATTCAAAAATGGAATTTGGGTTTTCTGTGAGAAAATAGGCCAAACAGCAGGTTTGGAAACTTTTATGGCAAACACAAACTGGGATAGAACTGAATTTGGCCCTTTCTTGTAGAATTTTCAGTGGAAAACCAAAATTACAGGGTTTAAGTGAAAATTGGATAAATACCTGTATCAAGGAAGTGAACAGTGCAATGATAGGGAGGATAATGGGTTCTAGAGTGCATCACCGCAAGTTTCTTTACCAGGTGGTGGTTTGAAAATTTAAACAATTGACTTGGATGTTGTTTTGCATGGGAGCACAGTCGCAGCATATAACAACGAAAATGACGTTTTGTTCCTTTTTATTAACAAAGTCAAGGTTGGCGGGGTTTTTTGGATTATCGGGTGGATGACGTAAGCAGCGAAAAGACGTTTTGTCATTTATGG
This sequence comes from Pinus tabuliformis, assembly GCA_031772625.1. NCBI lineage: Eukaryota > Viridiplantae > Streptophyta > Pinopsida > Pinales > Pinaceae > Pinus > Pinus tabuliformis. The sequence goes on from CM062819.1 coordinate 234,208,127, forward strand.
AGGGTGGTAAGCAGTACGGGATCGCACCGCTTTTGGAGGCGGGCGGTTTTCGGCTGAGGGCGAGCGATCACATAGACTTTCTGACGCGTGGCAGGAGTACGGGGGAAAAACCTCTTGGTGATCATGCGTTAAAGCGTGGTCACCAAGGGGGTAGCGATATAAGCATCGACCGTTGGATGATGGGGAAATGATCGGACGGCGGACGGGGAGTGGGGTATGGTGGGACTTTAACTGCAGCGGGCCCGATTCAATTAACAAGTTAATAAATCGTATCGGGGTGATTTTGAATGGTGGGGAGGTTCTTAATTAGCCCTAGGGGTTAATTAATCCCATTTTGCGGAGTGGAGAGATTATGTTATTAACGAATCTTAGATTAATCCATTAATCCCTTTTTAACTACATTTATGGTTATAACTAACCGGAGCCAGGTACATAAGAATTTGGGGATTTCTATGTATCTTTACATATTACGGGAAAGGGTGAAGTTGTGTAGGATTTATATAATAGTAGTTAAATTTTAATATGAAACAATATGATAAAGTGCTAAGTAAAACATTCGAGTATACATTTAAACTTAGGCTTAAAGCAGAAAAGGTATTTTTATGTAATATTGCGCATTTTTCCTAAGTAAAATAGGATTTTACTTAGGAAAAGACTTATGAGAGTGAATGAATGATTTATGAATGGTTTTGAGTACTTAGGCCATTTAAATTATTGGGCTGAGGGTCTGGTCCCTCCAAAAGTTTGAGAAATGCTCTGAGCCCCTTTAATTTTCAAAGACCTTAATAGTTCAGGGGGAATTAGTAAAATCTTTAGGGAAAAATGTGAAGGGAGTTTAATTATTTGACCTTGTTTTGCTTGAACTGCATTAACTGAAATGTCTGCCTTGCACTTGTGATGAAAGTAAAAATTAACACATTTAGAGTCATTATTCATCACATGTAATTCTGCAACACCATCTACCTACCTTACCTATTTTAACCTAGAATTTTTACCCTCTTTATTTGGGTGCACTTAGACTGCCAAACACTTATCAATCTTCTTTTTCTTTTACATGGCAAGCCTACCTAAGTCTACACTTATTACATCCAAGGGCTCAGATTAAACTATTGAGCTCCTTTTATTCACTCTACCTATCTACTTATTTGCCAAGATTAAACAGTTTGGTCAGATTTTATTCTTTATCTCTAAAACATAAAATTGAAAATATGAACTAGCCAAGTTTAAACTATTTGACTGTTCACCAATTGTGGCACCAGTCACAAGTTGCACACAATTTGTTTATTACATAATAGTAAAAAGTAGTGGCATTTAGACTTGCACACTTCCCTTGGTTTTTCTTTTGGGGGGGTTCATTTTCCTTCACTTTTTTTTTTTTTTGACCATTTTATTCTTTTTCACCCTTTGATCTTTCTTTTAGGGTATAGCCTCTTTACATTTTTTAAATTTTTTGATTTTTTGATAATATGGAAAACCTTTGCAATAAGGAAAGGTATGAACATATTTATAGCTCATCAAGTCAATCATGAAATATGACACCTATTGGTATAGGAGCATAACACCGGCACCACTTGGGGATATCTTTTCCTGGTGGAATGTCAAGAACAGTAGGTCAGATGGCCTCTGAATGATTTTTGACTAAACTATGAAATCTTCTTCTGCTTGTTGCTTTATTGTATGTATGATAGTAACACTTTTGAAGCTTAGGGCCTTCTCTCCGGGCTTCAACTCCAGCAAGTTACTATCTAATCCAAATTAGGACATTACCAAGTGTTACACTAAAAAATGTCACCATGACTATTTGCAGTTAGTATGGCTCCATCAACTGTCATACTATCCTCCTTGGCAAGTCTCATACCTCTGCTCTCCATGTCAAACTCCAAGAAAGAGACAAAGTCTTTAAAAACCTATTTATTAAGGAATTTAGACTTCTGTGATCCATAACATTGTATAGAAATCTTCGGCAAAATCACATAACCAATATTTCGTCGACGCGTTTCGAACCAACCAGTGTGGTTCATCGTCAGGACAAGATGAAGAACTGATCTGGCGTAGCGAGAATAAATAGAGTGTGCAGAGATTCCAACAGCTAAATCCTAACGGCTAATTTTGACCAGGTCAAACCACTAAATTAGTTAGTTAATATTTCTCGAAGAAAGTAAAATAAGGTAAATTAAGGAAATTCAATTGTTAATTTAAGGAAAAGAATAATATTAATATTATCCCAAATATTAAGAAAAATTGATATTTTAATAATAATGGTCATATTATATAATAAATAATCTATAATCCCTTATTCTTCCAATATAACCTACAAGTAAAGATAACCCATTACTAAAATTATTAGAATTTATTCATCCTAGGTAATTTATTGATAATTATTTAATGGTAAATTAGATCATGTTTTTTAGAATAAATCATAAATAATGTTTAAAATCCTTGGTCAATAATCAAAAACAATATAAGATTATTAAATCATCTATATCTACTAATAGTTAATATTTCTAGAAATTAGTTACAATAGGTAAACCCTAATCTAGGGTTATTAATATTAAAAATAATAATAATCCTAATATTAATATTAATATTAATAATAATAATATTAATATTATCCTAAATATTAAGAAAATTAATATTATAATAATAATGGTCATACTATATAATAATTAAACTATAATCTATTATTATTCAAATATAACTTATAAGTAAAGATAACCCATTATTAATATTATTAGAATTTTATTTACCCTAGGTAATTTATTCATAATTATCTAAGGTAAGATATATCATGCTTTTTAGAATAAAACATATATAGTGTTTAAATTAATTGGTCATTAAAATGATAAGTTATATAAAAATAATTATAAACAATTTAGGTCTACTAATAATTAATATTTCTAGAAATTAGTTCCATAATGTAACATCATAATCTAGGGTCATTAACACTAGGACTATTAATATCATAACTAAAAACTAAACTAATGGTCAAAAAATCCATATTAGAACTATAATTGTTAAAATTACTGAGGTTAACTAAGACTATAGGTAAGCAAATTATTACTAATAGAAGAATGTCGAAATCTAGGGTTGATATATTAAAATCCATCCTTAAAACTTAATGGTCAAAATATACTATATAATTATTTTAAAATTATTACAATTACAAGGACATGAAGGGCGTCTATATCATTCCTTGTTCCTGTGGAACCCCCTATATTGGTGAGACTGGTCGCCGGAAGTGAGAAACTTGCCATTGAGGCATGTAAGCTTCAAAGTACTGAGGGGGGTGTTCCTAGATCAACTTCTTGGATAATGCGCTGATGTCGACAAGAAGTGATCCATCAAAGGAGGGCCTTAATGAATCCCACATTGATGACATGGAACGGAGCAAATGATTTTGATGGAGGTGAAAACAATCTGATGATACATAGTTTAGGATAGCGGTCATGGAAAGAATGAAGTATGATGCATGGTAGTGGATGGGATACGGTTGACTCCTTCTGAATGACTTCTCTTGAACATATCGGCGCCACTTATGTGATGGATTGGTAGCATTTACCCCAAATGTGGATGGTGTTAGTGTCAGTCTTTCCAGCCTTCCTACAGTGATCAAATTTGCTCTTACAAAGTGGTCTCAGAGTGTCAAGGTCAAATTTTGTCATTTCAGTGAGTCTTCAAGCCAAAATTTGGTCACTAGGCATTAGGCCTAGGGTTTGCCCAAATGTCAGTCCATGTCATCATTCAGCTGAGCCTATCATCATTCAGAGGGTTGTCATTATCATGTTAGTGTCGAATGAGTCATTTCACACCTTGTTCATGCTTCAGTTGCACCTAGGCAAGCTCATTTCCCTCTCCTAGGGTTTTGAAGGAAATTTCTCTTGGATGGTTAAATCACCGGAAAAACTTGTTTCCTAATGTTCATACACCTTCCCCTATCCTTAAAGTACCTTATCAAACACTTCCCATCCTTTAGATCCGCCAAATTCCTCATTTTTGCACAAACCCTAGTTTCTAGCTACAATCTGGCAATTTTCTAGGTTGGGCCTGTGTTTTGCCCTTTTGGACCCCTTCCCCTCACTCAATCTCTGAGATTCCACTTTCCCCTACTTCCTAACATCCCTCCCCACTCCCAAAAATTTCCCCAAGAATTTAGAAGCCCCCTATCCCCTTCATTTCGCTCCATTTCGACAAAATTCCTTGTTTCCCACATCGGGACAAGTTGCACTCAAATGATGTGTCAGAGCAATGAAAGATGAATTTTGGAAATCTGAGAGAGGTTTTTGTCCACAACATGCCAAAGAAGAAAAACCTCCTTCACGTTTTGCACAAGTGTCTTGGTTTTAGAGAAATTCCAAAATTACAATCGCCGAATCCAAGGAGTTTGGCCAAGGCACAAAAAATGAGAAAGAGGCCCGATCCCCTCCATATCTTGGCTGAGGCTTCACTCAAGGATCAAGGCACTCAATAGACTAGCCACAGCTCAAATCCCAAGAAATTTTGAGAATTTTGGGTAATTTTGGCATTTTTGGGAATTTTACAGGTTTTGGCCATTTGACTGGTCTCACCCCGCGCGCGACCAGTCATGGGGGCAACTCAGAACGGGGAAAACTTTGCATTTTTGGAATTTTCATGCAAAAATACACTTTCCTATGGATGGGTTTCAGATTTTATGGAGATTTTGGCTTCCAAAAGCTCAAAATACATGCAAATTTTGACTTTCTGCCCCTATTTTGAGTTGCAGAAAGCTGTCTTGGGCGAAATGACTTTTGAGGGATCAAGTCAACTCCAAATTCAGAAATTCGAGTGGGGTTGGAAAGTAGACTCGCAGACCTTTCCAACGAGCTATCTTGCACCTGATTTGGACACCGGGAAGGCCCTAAAACAGAGCTGTGCATGTGCGCGACTAGTCAGAGTGATGGGCGCGACCAGTTAGGGAAATTTGCCTGTTTTGACCAGTGCGGCCAGCAAAACACTGTTTTCATCTTGGTTGACTTTTGAGGCATGTAAATGATGGATTTTTGTGTAATTTTCATGGCATTTAGATGCTTTTACTCTCCTTCATCACTTCTAGAAGATTATTTGATGCAAATGGTAAATATTTAATGCATGGATAGGTTTCCTAAGTTTTAGAGGCAAGTTGTTTTGACTGCCTATTATCTAGTGCTCAGTTTAGAATTAGTTGAAACAGCTCCTAGGAAGCTGAGCTCGACCCCTAGAGGTGGGGAAAGGAGTTAGATCATCTATATTATGCATTTTCTTGCTCATTTTCATGGTTGGACTCTTGAGGGAGAAGCTCCTATTGTATATTTTACTTGTATCTCTGCAATTTGAGGAAAAGGAAGACCAGGGTTTTGCAGACATCATTGGGATTCTTGTGGACTCTTGTGTTGATGGTGTGTTCTCTTATTGTAATTGTAAGTGTGTTTATGTGTTCCATCTCTTTCTTTACTGCAGCTTATTGAACAAATGAAGTGATAAAGTTTGAATTCATGCTTGCCATGCTCAGCTTTCAAATTTGTTTAATGTTTATGTTTTCCACTGTCTAGAGAGGATTCAAAGTCATTGTTTTCCCTCTTTAGCTTCTCTTTTTTCTTCCTTGATCATCCATCTCATCTAAAGGCATCAGCACAAACTCCTACCTTGCCCCAAAGACCCACCTGCAAAACCTGAGCTCAATCCCCGCACCTTGAATTGCACTCCCTCCAATTGCCACGAAAAACCCAAAAAAAACCCCAAATCAAACTTTTAATCAGTTTACTAGCCTAATATCAGTGTCACTGTATTGGTCATCTTTGTCCATTGAATATTTTACTGAGGTTGACCGGAGAGAGCCTTCTCATACCCCGTAGGGCTAGCTACGAGGTGAAATGGTTTGATGTTGCCTTGAAGGTTTACCTTCCTCAGCCTAGGGTGAAATCTCAAGCGCTAACATATTGGCGACTCCACTGGGGAGAACAAACTGATATTTTTCTCATTGACGTGTTATTTCATAAGTCTTAGACGGAGCCTGAAGTTACGACAGGTAGCCTTCGAAAACGCTCTTGTTTTACATCAGCGTTAGTAGATAAACGCTTCTTCAGTCAATCTCCGTGAGCTTGTGAACATAGCGCTTCATTGACACTTTACCCCAGTACATGTATCAAGTTCAGATCTGATTGTTGATGGTGGACAACGATCAGACACTTGACAGGCTGAAATCATTCACTTGGCGACTCTAAATCATTTTCAAGTTCAGATCCAAAGACTCCACTGGAGGATGATCCCGAGCAGCAGAAACATGAAAGGACAACATGGACATATCAGGTATTGAAGTTGGAATTTTATCCAAGACATTTTGTTCTTTGTCATAAATTATTTCTTCTCTTTTCCCACGAATGTCAAGAAGGCTTTGCAAAATATATTGTATTTGAGAAAAGATCCCAGGCCTGCAGTTGATTCTTTCCCTTTGAAGATTGTGAATACCAAAGATTTGCATGCCTTTGAGCTTGATCAAGATCCTTTTTCCGAATTTTGTGATGAACCTATACCTGCTGTACATACCCCTATACCTTGTAAAATTCCAGATCGGTATAAACCTCTTGTTTTACCTTCTTTTCTTCATGCTTTCCCCAAAAACTATGATCTATACTTGCCGATGTTTGATGGTGAATGTAAAAATGTCAACGCTGAGCAACATGTCCAGAATTTTGAGAATTTTCTAGATCTCTTTGAAGTTGATGAAGAAGATGTTAGTATAAGGCTTTTTGCTCTTTCTTTGCAAGCCAAAGTGAAGAGTTGGTTCAAAACCCTGCTTGATGCAAGCATCTCAGATTTCCAGCATTTCGTCAAAGTTTTTCTCGATAGGTGGATGATCGGGCATAACCTTTTTTTGATTGTAGAAGAGTATAAACAGCTGAAAAGATTACCAAGGGAGACAGTACAACAGTTTTCAGCCAGATTTAACCAAGTTTATTATTCGATGCCAGTTGATATAAGACCTTCTCCTAGATCTGCTCTCTTGCACTATCCGGGTGCCTTTGATCCGGAGATGGAGTTTCAGCTGAGAGAAAGGGATATTGCAACACTTCATGAGATGCAGAACAACGCAGTAAATGTAGAAGCTCATCTGCTGATCCGAAGGGCAAGGATGAAGGAAGAAGAGATGAAAAACATAGATCTGGCTGAATCAACATCTCTAGAGGTGAAGCTTGACATTTTGGTAAGTGCAGTGGAAAAGATGATGGACAAGATCAACTCAAGGAATGATTATGATGTTCATGGCGCGCTGATTGAAGAAGAACAAGTTGCTGATCCAAAACATTTTGTTTCTTACCCTAGTTGTCGTAGTGATTGTTTTATAGATCATTGTGAAGAAGAGAGAGCTGTTGATATGATGTGTATGTTTGATGATGACTTGCCTCATTATGATCAGTATGATGATGATTATGTTCTCCAAACAGAAACTAATCTTGCAGACAAATCAACAGCTAGTTTGTGGGAGGAGGAAGTTCATTTTTCAGCAGCTTGAATACAATGTTCAGCCATCACATATCAGCTATGACATTGACGAGGAAAGTGCAGCACAGTTTGAAGTAAGTGGCGGATCTCTACCTTTTTGTTTTGATTCATGTCAGTTCATTAAAGACAACTTCCATGAAATTAGAAATCAGCTGTCAACAAGTCTTGATCTAGACCATCTTGGAGGCAATAAAAACCTTGTTCCAGACTTCTCATATTCAGATTTGCAGCCCCCAAATGCCATTGGTTTTCAAGTTGCAGATGAAAGCATGGAAGTTGACATATTTTATCAAATGATACAGGAAGGTGACTCCGTACCATTCTGTTTTGAATCATTTCAGTTTTTGAAGGATAGATTGCATAGTAAATCTTCAAATGAACAGCCTATAACAAATCAGCAATCTCTCAGTGTAAATGTTGAGGACGAGACAAATAACAAAATGCTTGAGCAACCTGTAGCATCAGATTTGCAGCCACCAAATGAACTTGAAGGGCAGATTACAGATGAAGGTATGGCAGCCGAAATACATGATTTGATGATACAGGAAGATTCTATACCCTTTTGTTTTGAAGCATTTCAGTTTATAAGGCAGAATTCTCGTAAAATCTCTCAAGAACAAGATGAACAGCTAGAAGGATGTCATACATTTTCAATGGATACATTGCAGCAGTCTTTTCAAGTTTTTCATGATCCAATAGCTGATGTTTTGGATGAGGTTTGCAGTCAAAGTCTTTCTCCATTGACCACATGTGAGCTTGAAACATGTGCTGATATGAATTTTATCCGGCAGCCGGTTTCTTTGTCATTTTCAGCAGAGGTCTCGTCACAAGGCTCAGATCAAAGTTTTCATTCATGGTATGAGGAGAAGAGCAGTAATCCATTGGATGAGCTAAGTTCCAGTGTGCTTGAATTTCAAGATCCTTATGCAGTGTTTTTGGAGGTGGATATAGAAGCCATATCATTCAATGGATCTGTTTCTAAGTTGTCATGGGAGTTGCCTTTCAGTAGTTCCCTCTTGTTGGTCATAAGTGAGAAATTGCGGAGATTTCAAACAGCAGATGAGCTACTTACTTGGTTCCATTGGTTGTTTCATTTCACTTGATCAGGTGATGAATGAAACTGTTAGAGTAGGTTGTGATGAATAAGCTCCCTTTGAGCATAATTTTCAGTTGGTCGATTGTGTTTGAGTATCGAGTCAGTTTTTAGTTGAGTCATGAGTCCTTTGTGAGTCAATTTTCAGTCTTGTTTGTGTCGGTTTTCAGTCATGCATTTCAGCTTGAGTTTTTGACTCCATTGCCCAATGTTAATGAAGTCACTGGCCTGCTCTCCCAGAGGTCTGAGGTTCTTGGCACCTCCAAGGAGCTACCATCCCCATTGGAGCCAATGTTAGTGTCAGTCTTTCCAGCCTTCCTACAGTGATCAAATATGCTCTTACAAAGTGGTCTCAGAGTGTCAAGGTCAAATTTTGTCATTTCAGTGAGTCTTCAAGCCAAAATTTGGTCACTAGGCATTAGGCCTAGGGTTTGCCCAAATGTCAGTCCATGTCATCATTCAGCTGAGCCTATCATCATTCAAAGGGTTGTCATTATCATGTCAGTGTCGAATGAGTCATTTCACACCTTGTTCATGCTTCAGTTGCACCTAGGCAAGCTCATTTCCCTCTCCTAGGGTTTTGAAGGCAATTTCTCTTGGATGGTTAAATCACCAGAAAAACTTGTTTCCTGATGTTCATACACCTTCCCCTATCCTTAAAGTACCTTATCAAACACTTCCCATCCTTTAGATCCGCCAAATTCCTCATTTTTGCACAAACCCTAGTTTCTAGCTACAATCTGGCAATTTTCTAGGTTGGGCCTATGTTTTGCCCTTTTGGACCCCTTCCCCTCTCTCAATCTCTGAGATTCCACTTTCCCCTGCTTCCTAACATCCCTCCCCACTCCCAAAAATTTCCCCAAGAATTTAGAAGCCCCCTATCCCCTTCATTTCGCTCCATTTCGACAAAATTCCTTGTTTCACACATCGGGACAAGTTGCACTCAAATGATGTTTCAGAGAAATGAAAGATGAATTTTGGAAATCTGAGAGAGGTTTTTGTCCAAAACATGCCAAAGAAGAAAAACCGCCTTCACTTTTTGCACAGGTGTCTTGGTTTTAGAGAAATACCAAAATTACAATCGTCGGATCCAAGGAGTTTGGCCAAGGCACAAAAAAGGAGAAAGAGGTCCGATCCCCTCCATATCTTGGCTGAGGCTTCACTCAAGGATCAAGGCACTCAATAGACTAGCCACAGCTCAAATCCCAAGAAATTTTGAGAATTTTGGGTAATTTTGGCATTTTTGGGAATTTTACAGGTTTTGGCCATTTGACTGGTCTCACCCCGCGCGCGACCAGTCATGGGGGCAACTCAGAACGGGGAAAACTTTGCATTTTTGGAATTGGCATGCAAAAATACACTTTCCTATGGATGGGTTTCAGATTTTATCGAGATTTGGGCTTCTAAAAGCTCAAAATACATGCAAATTTTGACTTTCTGCCCCTATTTTGAGTTGTAGAAAGCTGTCTTGGGAGAAATAACTTTTGAGGGGTCAAATCAACTCAAAATTCAGAAATTCTAGTGGGGTTGGAAAGTAGAATCGCAGACCTTTCCAACGAGCTATCGTTCACCTGATTTGGACATCGGGAAGGCCCTCAAACAGAGTTGTGAATGTGCGCGACCAGTCAGAGTGATGGGCGCGACCAGTCAGGGAAATTTGCCTGTTTTGACCAGTGCGGCCAGCAAAACATTGTTTTCATCTTGGTTGACTTTTGAGGCATGTAAATGATGGATTTTTGTGTAATTTTCATGGCATTTAGATGATTTTACTCTCCTTCATCACTTCTAGAAGATTCTTTGATGTAAATGGTAAATATTTAATGCATGGATAGGTTTCCTAAGTTTTAGAGGCAAGTTGTTTTGACTGCCTATTATCTAGTGCTCAGTTTAGAATTAGTTCTAACAGCTCCTAGGAAGCTGAGCTCGACCCCTAGAGGTGGGGAAAGGAGTTAGATCATCTATATTATGCCTTTTCTTGCTCATTTTCATGGTTGGACTCTTGAGGGAGAAGCTCCTATTGTATATTTTACTTGTATCTCTGCAATTTGAGGAAAAGGAAGACCAGGGTTTTGCAGACATCATTGGGATTCTTGTGGACTCTTGTGTTGATGGTGTGTTCTCTTATTGTAATTGTAAGTGTGTTTATGTGTTCCATCTCTTTCTTTACTGCAGCTTATTGAACAAATGAAGTGATAAAGTTTGAATTCATGCTTGCCATGCTCAGCTTTCAAATTTGTTTAATGTTTATGTTTTCCACTGTCTAGAGAGGATTCAAAGTTATTGTTTGCCCTCTTTAGCTTCTCATTTTTCTTCCTTGATCATCCATCTCAGCTAAAGGCATCAGCACAAACTCCTACCTTGCCCCAAAGACCCACCTGCAAAACCTGAGCTCAATCCCCGCACCCTGAATTGCACTCCCTCCAATTGCCACAAAAAACCCAAAAAAAACCCCAAATCAACCTTTTAATCAGTTTACTAGCCTAATATCAGTGTCACTGTATTTGTCATCTCTGTCCATTGAATATTTTACTGAGATTGACCGGAGAGAGCCTTCTCATACCCCGTAGGGCTAGCTATGAGGTGAAATGGTTTGATGTTGCCTTGAAGGTTTACCTTCCTCAGCCTAGGGTGTAATCTCAAGCGCTAACAGATGGTATGGCATGACCATGGTGATGTGACCGGTGAATGAAACAACCCAACCCAATTCTGGTACGGAGGAGAAGTGTCATGTTCAAGAGCGACCTGCTACCAACAAAGTTTCTTTGAGTTTTTCCCAATTTTTCCCCAGTCATTGCTGACCAGTACCTCTTTATTTTTGTCAAGCTTGAGGAGGATAACATATGCTTGTTCTATAATTTACCCTTCAGGTAAACCCATCGCTATGTTTTAACGAGCCTAGCGATAGTGAAACTCGTTCCCGTCTAAAGACAAGTTTGTCGCTATTAATGCTTTTAACGAGTCTAACGACAAAGATAACTCGGTCCTTTTCATTTTTAGAGAGTCTGAAAAGGTACATAAAGTTAACTCCGAAATTCCTTTTTCGTCATCTAATCCCTTAAGCCCGAAAAAGTATAAAACAATATAGAAGGGATGAATTTTCGATAGTTTTAATGAGCCGAACAAAACAAGCGCTCGATCTTTTTGTGCAATAATCCCTCAGGTCCAAAAAGATTAAAATCTAGAGGAGGGATAACACTTCTGGTTGCTTTAACGAGCTGGAAGGCCAAAACTCGGCAATCTTTTCATATTTTATGAGTCAGATGAAAAGAGCTTAAAGAAGACTCGTCTTTTGAGGAACGAGTGATAAACAGGGTAGCAGCTGATTCCAGGTAAGGCTTGGAATTTTCCAATCACGGCAGTGTCACAAGGATGGCTAGTGAAATCACTCTTCGCAGCTGTTCCTAAAAATGGGTAAACAAACAAATGGAGGTGAATGATCGGCCAATGGAAAAGTGGAAGTGACGGTGCAAACATGACCAAGGCTTTATTGGCTGATAAGGTTACATTCACAGTGGTTATTTACCGGAGGATAGTTAATTTTTTAACGAGCTTAAACGTGGGTTGAAACACTTGCTCGATCTTATGTTTATTTTTTAACGAGCATGAACTATGCGCTAAAACTGCTCGATCTGATGTTTATTTTTTAACGAGCTTGAACTATGTGCTAAAACTGCTCGATTAATCTAGTCATGTGATAAGAATGTCTCACATAAGATTCCATTTTTTATGGAGCTTGCGCCTTACAAAGCTTTGCTCCGGATCCTTTCTTTATGCAAGTTAGGAAATGACTAATCCAAAAAAACAGATAAATAACCGCTCTTTGCTTGCACTCCAAAAGGTTTGCATGCCCCCAGGTATAAAATATGATCTCAAGGTTACCCCTTCTTTAGTCCAATAAAACAAAAGTTTTACTGAGAGAGGCCTACCTCTTACAGGTTACCCAAAGATTGTTCTGTTGCAAACAGAACACTTCTTTGGTGATGTCTACCGAGATAAACAAAGGTGAGTGACAACGAGCGCCGCACACATAACTTTGAGAAGAGAATATTTTTCTAGAATAACCCCTCTTCCAATCACGGACGGGGTACAGACTAGTCATATTCTCCTGTGGAAACCTACTCTATATCCGAAGTTTTCTCTACCCGAAGCAGACCAGGATGCATGCCCCCTGGGTTCCAGTTACATCCTTCCGAATCACTCGCGCTCATCGGGAGGATGGACTGGGGGTGGAGACATTTCTTGCGTGAAAAGACCATTTAGGGATGGTATATTACTATTTGCTATGCGTGATCCGGGAAATGAAAGTTGTTCTATGAGCTTGACCACTCTTCCTTCATGCGGAAAACACATTACTCTAAAGAGTGAGGAGACGATGGCTCCCATGCAATAAATATAGTCTCGTCCAAGGAGTAGGTTATAATCCAAGGGTCCTTGAACTACCATGACGTTCATTTGAACTGTCTTCTTTCTCAATGTTATGGGCACATTGGGAAGAATCCCTAAAGGTCGACTGGTTCCTTTATCGAAGCCTGTCAGATTTCTCATTTCAGGCAAAAGCGATGGTGAACCAAGCGCTTTCCAAGCAGTCGAGGAAAGGATACTCACAGATGCCCCTTCATCAATGATGGTACCAGCCATAACCATTCTATATATTTGGACGATAATTCTGAATGGAATACTTGCTGGTAAACGGGGTCTGCCTAGTTGATTCCTGTCGAAGGAGACAACTAGGTTGCTTGGAGGTGGGACCGAGTAGACGGCCGGATATGGCTCTGACGAACTTCCTTCCTGCGGTAAAGGAATGGGTAAATTTCCGCCTTGTTCGTCGGAGTCTATGTTGATGAAGAGAATTTGGATGGTGTCATCCTTGTTTTCTTCAGTGACTGTATCATTCGAAGATAAAACCTCTGAAGGCAATACCAGGTCAACTGCTGCCTTGACCTTTTGACTTTCATCTGGTATGGATTCAGTTGATTCATCTTCAATGACAGGCGCTTCAGCAGACCACTTGAGCGGGCCAGCTGGATTCTCAACTAACGAAGGACTCGGCAAGAGTTTTTTATATCCAGGAGGAAGTCTCAACGGTGAAACCGGGCGATCGTCCAAAACTCTTTTAGCTTCGTCTAAGAAGGGACAACGGTGGATGGCGTGATCGCCTTCGCACAGTTTGCAGGGAAATCTATCTCTCCCTCTTTTTCTTGGGGCTTCACTTTCACTAGTTGATGGTGTGCTTTCAACATGATCACCAGAGGTTGATGCCACCGAATTGTGAAAACGGGGAGACCAGTCCCTTAGTATCCGGGGGATGCAAGGACAATCTCTGTGAAAGTGGTCTCCCTTGCAAATGACACATGGCGATTTAGGCCTGGTCAGTGCAATGTGTGGATTTTCGTTAGACGACACTTGTTTGCCCCCATGCGCCTTTGGCTCCTTCTTCTTCTTCTCTTTCTTTTTCTTTTCCTTCTTCTCCTTAGGAACTTGATTCTTGGCTTTTCCAGCCCCATCAGGTGAAGAGGAAGGAGGAGAAGAAGAATTAGAGGAAGTAGAAGGTTGGTGGGCAACTCTAGATTCGTCTAATTGTCAATTCGACTGTTCAGGAATAGTGGTGTTCTGAACGACGTTGGTTGAGAAGAGCCAGACCGGCAAGCCAATTGTCAGTCCTGGAAGCGACAATGTGGCCATATGGGACGCACCACCATCTCCCCAAGAGGAGAAAGGACTAGGATTTCCACCAAGGGGAATTCCTTGGTTGGTAGGCTCCATTTTCTCAACCGAAAGATCAACGTAGGAAAAGGGTGATGATTGTTCTATTTAAAATAAATTTTAACACGCTTTGACACAACTTGTTTTTTCAATTTTAAAGAGTCGAGAAAAAACAAAAGATGACTCTAGTCTCCTTCGATTTTTAATGAGCCTGAAGTGACAAGTGCTCAGATGGACCTTTTCCGTTAAGGAGTCTGAAAAGGAACAAAAGGGACCACTCTGGAGATCTAGGTAGAGGGTGTACCAAACCAATCACAAAACTGCAGAATACATTTTACAGTACCGCAGTCAATCTTCCTGAATGCTGTGTTCGGTGCATTGCGATCAGTAGGGCGGCCGACATGGCTTCCTATGGATAAAAGGTTTTAAGCCTATAGGGGTCTCCCAATATATACTCGACGGTACGTGGTAGCACAATCCGTACTAATACTTATCGTTTCACCGTGGAGGAATCACCCAACCACTCGACGATAAGATACCAGGCTTTACGACGCCGGAACACGTCTCTAGCCTAGACCTCTATGTTGTGCATTAAGTTACAAAGCGTTGTTAGATTCATTCAATTTATTTTAAGTTGATCTTTCTTAGAAGTTTTCCTTTTGGGTTCACCACGAGATGTAGATGTAATTCCTAAATGCAATCTAAAGATGATAAACAAATCTTTTATCTCTTTTCGACAATGAAAATCCTAGCTACAAGGGGAAAAGAAAGACACCATCTTTTCTCAAAGAGCAAAGAGCACACTATAAATGCAATTTTTCCTAAATCAAACCATACAAACTATCAATATGCAAATGCACAAGTGCATGTATTTTTTTTTCACTTTCTTAATATTGATGCCTAAAAAGAAAGTTGATGTACAAATCTGAATTCGCTTTCAAGTGAAAAACACAAACAAGCTTCTTTTCGAAAACAAAAGGTAGAGAAGATTACGACACTTTACGATTTTCAAAATAAACACTTGTTTCGACACTATAAAGTGACAAATTCAAACCAAAAGCAAAGTAAAAGCATAATCGACTGTCAACAGCAAATAAACTTTCTCCTAAGACCAAAGTCGATACTCACGACAGATCTGAATCAAAGGACGACAGTATGACTATTTCACTTTTGCAATGGAAAACTGTAAATGATGCCACAAACACACAAAAACACTCACAGTTATTTTGTACAAAGGAGGCGGAATTAAGGAAGAGAAAAGGGGTTTTCAGATAGGTACACACACTGGTTACAGGCTACAAAAATCAGAGATGAAAACTGAACAAAATGAAGCAAAGAACCTCAGCTGCACAGGGCAAGGCTGATCAGCGCACCTGCAGCATAGAGAAACTGAATTGCAGCGCAGGTAGCCCCTTCGGGACCTGCGTTGAAATGCATAATCTCTTCACAGAGCCTGCGCTGGGGCAGAAACGAGACTTCTATCCAGGTTCTGGGTCACGGTTTGCAGTTTAATCTAAGGGTTTTGGCCGAGTAAAAGCAATTAGTAAGGTACAATTAGAGGGATGATTTAAAGGAGGACTAAGAGCTATCACAAAGGGCAATCAGATCATTTGTGAATTTACTGTTCAAATCATAAACAAATCCAGTGAGTGGATTGAAGGAGCAGCTACCTACTTTGCATTTGATAATGGCAAATGCAGTTCGATTTGCTGCTTCCAAGTTTATGAGACAAACAACAAGAGAAACACAAATAAACTAATTAGACACGGTCCCCAGCGGAGTCGCCATTTTGTTGTGGGGAAAAGTGCCTATTCAGGACGACCCTATCCACCTAAGGTGTGACAGTGCCTTAGCAACAAACAAAGTAACTACTTGAGTATTCTTCTTTACGAACTATGAACAAAGAAGGAAGGGATGAACTAACCGTTGTCTTCCGCTAGTTCCTTTGGCCCAATTCCTCTTCTCTTTGATAGCTTTCGACCCCTTGCTCCTTCACTTGCCCAGCAACACAATACCTGTAAGATCAAAGAAGAGAGAGACTACACAAAGACATAGGTTCATATACATAAAAAGCTTAGGATCAGATTATAAGCAAAACATACTAATGCAACATACATCAAAGATACACAAGTATGTAGGAGAAACTCAAATAGTTTTATTGATAGAATAATAAAGGTTCAGGAGGAGATACAACCAGGTGAGGCCCGATCCAGCATCAACCTTCCAGCAAGGGAATCCCTTCTTCACCTCCAACAAAGCATAAATCACCCAATAATCTCAATCCACAAACCAACAACAATTCTCTGCAAAGTATAAAATTCCAGCCTCTGGATCTCTGGGATGAGGGATCCATATATAGATGTTTGCAAAGAGGATGAGTCAGCTTGTCATTTGACTAGTGTCCTTTCTCTCTATCAGTTCTTTCTTCCACTTGGAGAGTGAGAGCCTTCCACTTGGAGACTAAGAGCCTCTTACTCATCCTTGGTCGAATTCAGTGAGGCGAGTGTCATTAAGGAAGATTGTGGAAGCTTCCATTGTATTTCCACCTTGCGGAATGGCACTGCCATTTGTCATTTCCCGCTCAGCGCACCCTGGTAGTGCATTTAGGTGTGTTGCAACGCACCTAGCTAGTGTACTAGGGTTCTATGCAACGCAGGTAGCTAGTGGAGCCACTGAAATGATCCTGATTTGACTGTTTCTGAGTAGTTTCTGGTGGAGAACTTCTGGGAGAAGCTGTAGTTTGCTGACCTTGTTACTTTAGGGGCAGGAACAACACTTTTAGGGAATTTGGATCCCTTGGTTTATGGACATTTCATGCTCAGAGCTGTAAGGCACAAAAATGTCTATAACAAGGTGTCCACCACAGTCTCCTGCATGAAATTCTTCGAGAACCTTGTCAGCTTCTTCTTTTAATAAACAATTCAACAGAACACCTTCATGATTTTTCCAAAAAAGAACACTATCTAAAATACAAAACTTTGAAGCTTTCATCTTTAAAAACCTTTTCTTTGTTCTGGATAACCCTGGAGGAGCTTGCAGGTTTAATAATACATAAGTTATATCAGCATACCAAGGTGAATCTAAGAAGGCCTGGCTGATTTGTGGAGTCGCCATCTCCTGTTCATTATCCAGTTCATTAATGTCTAGGGCTTGACAATTTGTTTCAGTCATGAGCTTGGCCAATCCCTGTCATTTTGTAAGCTTTGTAGGTTTTATTTCAATATCATACTCTAGTATAGTAGCTATCCATTTACCTCTTTTGCCTTCAATTCCATCCTGGGTTAAGATGCCTTTGACAACAACATTTGGTACATAGGATATTACATGAGAGTATAATATGTAAACTCTAAAGTCTTTAATAGCTTTCACAAGTGCAAAATCTTGTTTTTCCATGATTTTGTATTTTAGCGGTGCATCCCTAAGTGCTTTACTAAAAAGGGCTATGGGTTTCTCACATCCTTGATTGTCCTTTTGCAATAGAACAACCGTTATGGTGTGTTCTAATGCAAATGAAAATATTATGAAGTTTTTATCAAACTTTGGACTTGTAAGGACCAGTGCTCTGCATCCAGAGAGGGCTCTCTCTTTAAGGTTTAGCTTTCTTCTGGAAAGGTTTTAGGCTATTTGGGATGTTTAGGAGTTTTGTTTGAATTTGGGTGGTGAGATTCAATAGTGGAGGGGTAGGACTGAGTACTTTAGGCCATTGGGCTAATGCAGTCAAAGAAGATGGCTTAACTGGATTCAGTTCCTTAACAAAGGATGGTTTGACAAGGAAAAATGGTCAAACATGGAATAAATAAAGATTTAGAATAAATGGAATGGGTTCAATATGGTTGAAGGGTAGTTAAGAATCCTTTAGCCTATTTAAAGAGGGAATGTGAATGATTACTAATAAAGAGCAGTTAAGAATTCTTTACTAAATAATCAAAATGAACGAATTAGAAAACAGGAGCAATTACGATTTCACTATTTATCCTAATTCAGAAGAAAGCATGGAGAATAATAACGATTGAAAATAGAGTGAAACATAGATGATATAATAAACAAGGAAAAATTTAAAACATAAGGTATAGAGGACTTATTGATCTGGTTTTTGATTCAAGAAATATGTGAAAAGTCCTTTGCTTCAATTCTTTATCTAGAAAGCCATACAAAAGTTGGTCCAATTAGCACTTTATTCCAAAATGATCAATATTACAACAATGTCTAAGAATCCACACTCAATACTCAAATTGAGGGAGTATTTATACAAAAGATTTTACAAAAAATATCTCATAACAGAGTGAGATATATTCTAGGATGACTAAGAACAAGTTACAAGAAAATAGAGACAACTAGTCTCGAAGATAGGAGAAAGGTAAATTGATGTTGTGCTGTTCCTATTCTTGCTGAGTGTGCTGGAGGCAGGCCCTATGATTTGGCTTGCTGATGTCCTCTTTAGTAACTCTGTGCTGGCTGCCCTATTATGACTGACACTCTTCACTTGTTCTGATACACTTCGACCTGTTTGATCCCTGTTCATCTTTGTTCATTCCTTACTACAGTAAATAAACTGAAATTTACATTTTACTAGGGATAAATTTACAAAATTTCCAACATGTCTTCCCACCATTTTGGCTCTGGAAATATGTGTTTCTGAAGTTTCCTCAGGGTCTCATCAGTTTCTATATATTTGAAAAAGGTAGACTGAATTGGGAACAAGTGTTTCAGTTCATGCTCAACATAAAATAAGTTCTCTAAGCTGTCATAGAGAACTCGGCCTGTGGGGAGTGCTTTTATTCCTGATGCACTTGTTGATGAACTAGCTTGATTGCCAGCATATTTATTCAATTTATCTACATAATCTCTATGCTTCATTAATCTATCATTAATCACTAAAGGACTTGGTGGCCCTTTATTCTACAAAATGGCAAACATTTCTGTGAAAACATTAATCTCTACTTGCATATCATGACATCTTCTCTCTAAATTTTGCATCAAAGTTTTCTTGGTCAGCACCCTTTTGATTTCCAAAATGGTTTATGTTCTATCTGTGATGCCAAGTGTTTCCAATTGTTCACTATTCTTGTTATTCAAAAAATGTATGAGCCTATTGGCTTCATCAGGCATTTGTCCTAATTGTGCTTTTGTCTTTTGAATTTCTTCCCGTGCTGTCTTCACTAGATCAATCTACTCAAAATTCACTTGAATAGATGGCCAAACATCATTTATGGATTGGGTGATGTTGGTCCAAAGAATTTTCTTGATTTCTACTAGAGGCTTGTCAAAAGTGAGATCTATTTCTAATGTTTTCACTTTATCTTCTAATGCTTTAATCTCCCTTCTTTTTTCCACAATGTTTATTTTTGAGAGATCATGATTTCTTTCCATCTTAGCAAACTGTTCTTTTACCTGTTTTAATTTTGAAACTTGTAGTTTCATGTCTTCTATTGACTTTATTAGCTCTTCTGTGCTCAAATTGGCGTTGTTGCCCTGTGCTGCTCCTACTTTTGTTGTGCCTGTGACCACCTCTACTGTGGCTGCGGGGATGTTTGGTTCTAATGTTGTCCCAAGTGTAGAGGGGACTGCTGTTGAGACTATTGGTATTACAGCAGGAGGCTGAGAGGTCAACTCTCCATACTTGTCCTCTAGTGCTTTTTCTATGCCTGCTTTGTTTCATTCAATCTTTCATTGAGTTTTAAGAGTAGATCCATTATCTCTTCTTCAGATTTTTGTTGTATAACCTCAGTAGTCTGTGGATGCCTTGAAGGAGGTATCTTTAGTTGCTTCCTCAAGGCAGCAATATCTTCATCTTTCTTTTTGATTAATGCTTCTATACCCTTTACATATTTGGCATCATGTCCCAATCCAATGATGATTTCTTATAATGACTTTATTATGTTATCCTTAGCTTGAGAGGAGGATTTTTCCAAGTTTAGTTAGGCAGTTGTATTATCCAAAGAATTTTGTAGCCTGTGGGCCATCATTGCTTTACCAGTCAATTTTGAATAGACAATTTCTCCAATTTTCTTGTGCAGTTCAATTTGATCCATAGGGTGAATATCCTTTGCCAAGACTTCCAGATTTGTTCTGAGGCAATCTACTGCTGATTGAGGTTGTTGTACCTTTGGCTTGAAGTAGCTCATTATCATCTTGCCTTCTTTAATGTCATAGGCTAACAATAATCTTTGCTGATTTGTGGGGGCCATTTTTAAATATTGATTGTAAATTTGAAGTTTCAATGGATCATTCTTGGCCTTTATTTCTATGAATTTTTTCTTGATATCTGAGGCCTCTTTACCTGGTGGTTTGAGGGATGATACTTTTGCACTATGTTGTCTTTCTAGCTCTTGCCTATGTGAGCTAGTGGATGTTCCTCCCAATGGGGAAGTTTACTGACTGAATACCCTTTCTTCCCTTTGACTATCTGTTATCTCTTCACCAATTTCCTCCTCTGAAAGGGATTCAGTCTTTGCCTTTTTGTCCGAGGCTGTCCTGTAGGTCCATTAGTAGGGTAGTAGTTTCCCTGTCTCTCTTTTTATTTTCTTACTCATTTAGAGGAGTTTGCAAAAATGGAGTTTCATCTAAATTGGTTTGAGTTGGAGGAGTTGGCATTTGGACCTGTTCTCTGGAATTTTCAGGCTGCTTTAACATTGTGGGCTATTTTGTGGTCTCTACTTCCTTACCTTTAGATGTTCCTGTGGCTGGTATGTTGATTTCTTATGAAGGTTGTTGAGAGGTTCCAGCAATGGATGTATCGATTCATGACCTTTGAGATAGCTCGAATGATACATGCCCAAGAGAATCCAGGTCAAGGGTTTTCTGAAGATCTCTCATAGCATTTTCTATGTTGACCTATTCACTAACATCTTCTACTAGGGTTCCCTCTCTCCATTCATCCATATTTTCAAATTGTTCAATTTCTGGGATCCTATGATGTATATATGGTGATACCCTGTTCTTCATTCTTCTATCATATATAAAGCTATTAGGGTCATAAGCCCTCCACCCAAAACTCTTTTGTAACTTAAGATGCTCTTCTAGAATTGTTTTTGCTTCTCTCCATGCTTTTCTATCATTGCAAATATAAGGGCATAACTGATTCTTGATTCTAAGCTGAGCTTTCTTTTTGGAATTACAAAAATGTACTAAGTCTGTATGCAGCATCTGTCTGAAGTATTCCAATGCAAACAGTCTCATTGGACGATATTTCGGTAGCTTAAAGGGGCAGATCTCACACCCATAGATCCTGATTTCTGTATGGTTCTTGTATAGGTACCAATCACCTATTTTGTATTGCTTGGAAAGTTGGAGGATCTTCTTTATATCGCCACTGATCCGAGGAGGGGAAACTCCTGTTAACAAAGTGGTTGCTGGATGGAGAAACAAGTCAATCAACTCATTGTAGGTGTATGGGGACTCAATGGTATTATGAAAGATTGGACTCCAAAAGATAACAAACCTTGGGTTTCCTTTGGTGTCAAGTCTCTTTACAAGGAAAGGAAAGTTCTCTGACTGATAATATAATATAAGATGGTATATCAAAGTGGTATATTTGAAGACTCCTTCATCGTCAAGTCTTAGGAATTGATCATGAATTTTATTGGCAATGTAGGAAGCATAGTCATATTTAACAACGGGAGGCTGTCCAAGAGTAAAAATTGACAACAACACTAGGGTTATATCATCAACAAACTCACTAGTGTTGAATCCCATGATTGAGGCTATCATATCAACAATAATTTTTCCTGTATCTGTAAAGAAAGCCTGCAGATAAGGAGGTGGACCTTTGGGCTGGTGCTTTGGTAACATGAAGGTCTGACCGATGCGGTTTACTTCTGATTGGGACAACTGAGATGCTTTATCAAGTAAATATTCCATAGAAAGGGGAGTGAGGGCTTGATCAGGGGAAAATTGCAACATTTCATTGATGGATGCAGCTGTTATGGGGAATAAGACTGTTTGGCTTGGGGACATAACAGCTCTCAGGTTAGGATCATAATTGGCACAACATTGGTGAATTATATCAGGAAAGACATGGACTGAGGGAAGAAAGTACCTGGGAAGGTTGGATTCCCACATTCCCCGGATGTCTGAGCCATTTAATTAGATGTTTCTAACTTTGCAAAAGGATTTCAGGTGATTTTGGTCATTGGTTATGTCCTTTATTTGGAAATCTTCATCTGCCAGAGGCAGATAGTCTTGGTCCTTATGGGGGGCATTGAGAGGTGTGATATTCAAAACAGCGAGGGTTTCCATTTTTGGTTCTTGTGGATTCAAAAATGGAATTTGGGTTTTCTGTGAGAAAATAGGCCAAACAGTAGGTTTGGAAACTTTTATGGCAAACACAGACTGGACTAGAACTGAATTTGGCCCTTTCTTGTAGAATTTTCAGTAGAAAACCAAAATTACAGGGTTTCAGTGAAAATTGGATAAATACCTGTATCAAGGAAGTGAACAGTGCAATGATAGGGAGGATAACGGGTTTCAGACTACGTCACTGCAAGTTTCTTTACCAGGTGGTGGTTTGAAAGCTCGAACAGTTGACTTGGACGTTGTTTTGCATGGGAGCACAGTCGCAACATATAACAACGAAAATGACATTTTGTTCCTTTTTATTAACAAAGTCAAGGTTGGCAAGGTTTTTTGGATTATTGGGCAGATTACATAAGAGGCGAAAAGACATTTTGTCATTTATGGAAGGCGGTAAGCAATACGGGATCGCACTGTTTTTGGAGGTGGGCGGTTTTCGGCCGAGGGCGAGCGATCACATAGACTATCTGACGCGTGGCGGGAGTACGGGGGAAAAACCGCCTGGTGATCGCACGTTAAAGCGTGGTCACTAAGGGGGTAGTGATATCACCGTCGACCGTTAGATGATGGGGGAATGATCAGAGAATGGACAAGGAGTGGGTATGGCAGGACTTTAACTACGTCAAGCTTGATTCAATTAAAAAGTTAATAAATCGTACCTGGGTGATTCTGAATGGCGGGGAGGTTCTTAATTAGCCTTAAGGGTTAATTAATCCCATTTTGTGGAGCGGGGAGATTAGGTTATTAATGAATCTCAGATTAATCCATTAATCCCTTTTTAACTACGTTTATGGTTTATAATTAACCGGGGCGGGGTATATAAGAATTTGGGGATTTCTATGTATATTTACATATTACGGGAAAGGGTGAAGTTGTGTAGGATTTATATAATAGTAGTTAAATGTTAATATGAAACAATATGATAAAGCGCTAAGTAAAACATTCGAGTATACATTTAAACTTAGGCTTAAAGCAGAAAATGTATTTTTATGTAATATTGTGCAATTTTCCTTAGGAAAAGACTTATGAGAGTGAATGAATGATTTATGAATGGTTTTGAGTACTCAGGCCATTTAAATTATTGGGCCGACGGTTCGGTCCCTCCAAAAGTTAGAGAAATGCTCTGAGCCCCTTTAATTTTCAAAGACCTTAATACTTCAGGGGGAATTAGTAAAATCTTTAGGGAAAAATGTGAAGGGAAGTTAATTATTTGACCTTGTTTTTCTTGAACTGCATCAAGTGAAATGTCTACCTTGCACTTGGGAATGAAAGTAAAAATTAACACATTTAAAGTCATTATTCATCGCATGTAATTCTGCAACACCATCTACCTACCTTACCTATTTTAACCTAGCATTTTTACCTTCTTTATTTGGGTGCACTTACACTGGCAAACCCTTATCAATTTTCTTTTTCTTTTACATGGAAAGCCTACCAAAGTCTACACTTATTACATCCAAGGGCTCAGATTATACTGTTGAGCTCCTTTTATTCACTCTACCTATCTACTTATCTGCCAATATTAAACAGTTTGGTTAGATTTTATTCTCTATCTCTAAAACATAAAATTGAAAATATGAACTAGCCAAATTTAAACTATTTGACTGTTCACCAATCGTGGCACAAGTCACAAGTTGCACACAATTTGTTTATTACATAATAGTAAAAAGTAGTGGCATTTAGACTTGCACACTTCCCTTGTTCTTTCTTTTGTTGGGGTTCATTTTCCTTCACTTTTTTTTTGACCATTTTATTCTTTTTCACCCTTTGATCTTTCTTTTAGGGTATACCCTCTTTACATTTTTTAAATTTTTTTATTTTTTGACAATATGGAAAACCTTTGCAACAAGGAAAGGTATGAACATATTTATATGACACCTATTGGTATAGGAGCATAACAATTGGAACCCCTATATATGGCATGCATGGCTTCTCAACACAAGAAAAAAACAAGACACTGAAGCCCACTTGTGAAACCTAAATAGATCTACCACACAAATGTCACCACGAGGTTTTCGTCCTGGGATCAACCTAGAACTGGCCATGCCAAGTTATGAACAAAATATAATAAGATAGAAAAACTATGAATGATCCCAATGCCCAGTTCCTATCCCCTTTTATAGGCTTGATGGACTCTCTAGAAACTTTATTTTATTATTTTCCCTCAAAAAATGAAGGAAAATACCATGGGAAAATCCATGGTAAATACCATGGGTAGATTCTGTCCATTTTGACCATATCTAGAAAAAGGGAATATTACAAATCCTCTCGCCCAAAGATTGCTTGCCCTCAAGAAATCCACTGTTATCCACAACAGAAGCATCTGGTCATTGAAGCCAAGATCCCATACAACACAGTGTGTTATTACATGCCTCCATGCTAAATGATCCTGAATGGATCCTTCAATACTTAGATCCCAAATAATCCTCCAACCAATCCTTCCCTCGATAGATTCACCTGGGTCCCAATGCCACCTAAGTCATGGGACCTATGGGTTATGATATTATCTCATCCCTCCATCACTGCTCGTGCTTAAGTGCCCAAACTGCAATATTCCATTTGGCTAATATTATCCTAGCAATAGAGTTCCAACTCATAATCTCTTGCCAATCCATCTCGTGGGAAGGATATAATGCATGAATTCCTACACATGTAATAAGTCTACCATGTTGATGTTGTCTAATGCTCAACTCATGTTTCTCTACCCGATCACCCAACATGTTCCATTTGTATAACTTTTCTCTGTTATCCCCAATGTATAAAGGTGGGTTGGTAGTGTTGCAAGCCTTATCTATGTACTCTTGTAGAGGGCTACTTTGGAACTCCCATATTCCTCCTGATGCCTAGTGAGGGACTTGAGATGTTCCTCTACACTAGACAATTTAGTTGCTAACTCAACACATACCCCTATGAGCTCCTCAATTTTTTTGTTCTCATGTAAGATAATGTCTCAAGTTTTCCTGACTCTCTACTTTAACATCATAAGATCTATCTTGAAATGTGTGAACTTTCCCTGAAAGTCCTCTATTGTTGGTTCTGGTGCCCTATTGAATATCTTTGTACCTGTCTGCACCTAATTCCCTACGACCACCACTTTAACTTGAGCCTTTGAATAGCTCTCTGGGAATGGTTCATCTTGCACGTTATGTTTGTCATGCCCCCCTTCATGACCATGCTCAACATGTTGGTTTACCATTACTGGTTCCTCATTTAAGTATCCTTGAATGTCTTCTTCCTGACCTTCTCCACATGTGGGGACAATTTGTTGTCCATCCTCTCTGGTTTTCAAACATGGATGTACCATTGGACTATTATTTATACTTGCTTTCTCATACTCTTCATGGATGGACCCAGTTCTACAAGAGTCTACCATATCATTAGGAAGAATTACCTCCTTCCTTTCCTCATGTATTTTGTCAAGCTGACTGATCATCATCGACTTGTCCTACAAGTTTCTCTGAATAACATTGTGTTGTTGGTAACCATCTGTACTTGACTTCTCAGATCCTTTAGATGAATCCTCATGGTCCAAAGGAATCTCTTTTTTTTTCTGTCCTTGTTGCATCCTTCCTTTCACCTGGACATGAATGGTTAAGTTCCCAAGATCCCTTGCAGATAAAGAATAGTCCTCTCCTTCTTAGTTAATTCTTGCTACAAGTTTTATTTTCTTTGTTCTTGCTTCCTCCTTTAATCCTCTTCAACTCCTTCCTAGTCAACACTCTTCTGAGCAACTTTATGTTTTACATGACCAACTTTTCAACTAAGTCACATGCGACTGGTGATACAATTAGTTCATTTCTCCAAATGATCAACAATTTGGATCTTCGTATCTTGTAGATGTCAACATCTCCTTCTAAAAACAATGAAATAATCTTCTGCATGCTTGTTTTGACACGTTCCATATGAGCTAATGTAATGTTGGTGTATAATTTCTGGAACACCTAAAAGATTAAGTCCTCACATTCTAGATTCAGCATGAATGTGCCAAAGTTGAACTCTGCAATGAGTTCTAAAATTCTGCGCCGCTTCTGAAAAGCATGAAGCATGATGTTGTTCAACCCTTGAAGGGATTCTACTATCAGCTACAATATCTCCCTCATGATATCATTATTGTAAGGTGGTAGAGGCGATGTTAAAGCTATGATCCGACTGATACAAGAGGAAACTGTGATCCTAAACTCTTCACAAGGATGCTCCCATAGTTTGGGTTGTATTAATGCAAGCATGGATGACTTGAGATCCCAACTAAGTTTCTTCCATTATGTCTGCCCCAACTGGGACAAAGATGTGTCTAATTCCTCAAACTTACAAAGGTCTATGGCTAACTTTGTTTGCTACAATTCAAATCCAAGTGCGAAGAGCTTAGACCCTCTTCTTGTCCTTCATTCACTTCCCATGGGTGCTTCTGCTACAAAATAA
Organism: Pinus tabuliformis; assembly: GCA_031772625.1. Classification (NCBI taxonomy): domain Eukaryota; kingdom Viridiplantae; phylum Streptophyta; class Pinopsida; order Pinales; family Pinaceae; genus Pinus; species Pinus tabuliformis. The sequence goes on from CM062819.1 coordinate 234,235,131, forward strand.
CATAGACTCTTTTCGAGAAAGGTCTACTGCTTTGATCATTATTTTGGTCTAAGTAGGTATTTTTGTGTAAAGGACCATATATTCTCACTAGTTCGTCAAGAAGTTTCTAGGTGTTTTCCAAGGTCTCTTCAAGACGATCCATCTTCTCCAATACTAATTTTTCATAGGGAGATTTTATTAATCATATTTTGACCCAAAGATATTATAGCCACAAACTTAGATATTATTCTCCCTTTACTTCTTTTTTATTTAACCTGTCAACTACACTCATAATTAGTAAACAATATGGTTACAAATTGGTAGCCTTAATCTGAAAATGGTTGGTTGAAACTAGGAAGATGCTTACATACACAAATCTTTTGAAACCATTGCTACAAGTGATATATGAAGTTGTTGGTAGCCATCTTTCCAGCCTAAAATCTAGCAATTGCTATAAAATCTGCACTAATTTCCTTGAAATGTTTTGTTACTGTGGTTCAAACTCTTCAAAAAGAAAGATACTGCAAGAATTAATGTCTTCGTGAATGGTAGGTTGAGGAAAGCCATTATGGAAGTAATCTAATGCTTCAACAACTCCTACAACCACTTTTAAGTGCACTTTCCAAGGAAGGACTGGCTTCACCTTGCCTCCTGAAATATATGTAGTCCATAGATAAGGCTATAACCAAATTTCATAAAATAGAAAATGAAAGACCCCACCATACAATACAAGATGCTATAATTGCTAATATAATGATGTGGGTGTGCTTCAATAGAATAAGAATCTCAAGCACTTGCTCTGTTTTGGTTGAATAATTCAAGGTTTTTAGTCCCACTGATTATCTGTCAGGAAGAAATTCTCTATAAACTTGATTCCAACCTCCTCTTGCTATAAAATTCCCACCAAGAACAAGGATGTCACATAATAAATGCCTATTCACAGGATACCATTGTAATATTGTTCACCGAATGGCCTGTGCCCACTTGGATCTTGATCCTGCTCATCCCTATGCCTGCGATCCTAATTCCTTTGTCCTTTGATTTCCTTTTCACATCCACACTCCCCGGCCTTATGCCCTAACCTTGTAGTCAAATCTCTTTACGTGCTTATTGCGAGCACAGTCTAGGAGTGGTCCCATGCTGCAATCAACCTTCAATCGCCAACTACTCCATGTCGAATTTTGATCTTGTGCTTTTGAAATAATCCGAATAAAGGCCGCCTCCCTCAGCTAAGTACTCATGCACTAGTTGTTCAGGCTCTCGCAATAGATGGAATACCTCGGTCTTAACAATGGCGGAAATAACTCTTGCCTCCAATGCTTCACGACTGTATAAATCAATGAATTCTCATGTCTGTGTAAATCAATGAATGCCCTTCTAGCCTCTGCAACCCAATTTCCTTTATAAAATGATCCTTGATTCATATATACACTATGTGGCCTTTACATGATAACAAACTATCATAAAAAAGTATGATGGCTTCACCCAAAAAATGAATGGATTAGTTCACTATTTGACCTAACGTTGCTAGATATGGCCTCATGTCCTAGAAATATTGGTATATAGGTGTATAGCCCCATGACTTAATGTTCTTTGTTTTGTTTTCCGCCTCCACTCTGTGTGAACAACCCCAAGGCTTTAGGTGCTTTAGCAAGGAATGTTCTTCGGCCTCTAACCTCACAATTTTTTTATTTTTTTTTTTTCTTTCAATGTAAGATATATGTTATTAGAGAAACATGATTGACTCTACACTCCTCGAGGGAAACGATGAGTCAATACCCGATATGTAGAGAACGTTGGCTCAATCAGTCAATCCAAATGGAGTCTTCCAATCTCACGATCTGTGGCCTCTGCAGTTTGATGGTCTCCTTAGCCCTCAAATGTTTCATAGGGGAATAAACCCTTAATTCATCACCTTTATAATAAGAATAGTGTCCTTTCATCCTTCACAACAAAGGTTATCGCTTATTAAAGTCGACTTCTCCTCGATTCATATCTGGGTGAGATCTGTGATTCAATCCTTTCTTACCAAATGGTTTGATTTCTCAATCCTTTTCATTGCAAAACACGAACCCTCTGTCGTAGGGATATCTTGGCCTCTTGAGAAGATCATTTTCTTCGATCTCCCATAAGAAAGGTTAACTCTAGCAAATAAATCTCATGTAGATAACATTATTCATCCAACTAGGGTAGTTAGAGAAAACCACTGAAATTGGGCGAGTTACTAGCTAGGGTGATTATGAAGAATCACTGAAGACTAGTTTCTTCTGACCCTCGATCTGCAATAAAAACACCCTCAGACTGGTAGGATGCACAAATCTGATACCATTGTAATATCCCAAACGTTAGAAATTTTAACAAATCTAATACACTTTAGTGTTTTGATTAAAGTAAACCTTCAACAAGAACAAGAACACAAATGGGATCTAGAATTTCAGCCCTTTATTTATATTATTAGCTAAAGAAAATAACACATGCCCATACAATAAGATTGGAACCCCTATAGATGGCATGCATGGCTGCTCAATACAAGAAAAAAACAAGACATTGAAGCCCACTTGTGGAACCTGAATGGATCCACCACTCAAATGTCACTACGGGGTTTTTGTCTCGGGATCAACATTAGAATTGGCACCACCAAGTTCTGAACAAAACATAATAAGATAGACAAACTCAGAATGATCCTAATGCCTAGTTCCTATCCCCTTTTATAGACTTGATGGACTCTCTAGAAACTTTATTTTGTTATTTTCCCTCGAAAAATAAAGGAAAATACCATGGGTAGATTCCATCCATTTTCACCATATCCAGAAAAAGGGAATATTACAAATAAACAAATAAGAATATAATTGGATCAATGATGAGAAATGATGTTGAGTTATATACACTTCATCTAGGTATCATTTTAATGCAAGCTTAGAAGCAAAGGGAATGACCATGGTAGGTGATTCCATGATTATCTTTTGGGTAGTACAAAGAAGCATTTTTAAATAGCTTTGTTGTAGTTTGCTTGATTTGGAAAATATAATAGTAGGTAAAGGATTTGAAAGTGTAACATTCTTCAACCTTCACAAGTATAGATGAATTGGTAGTAGAGTATGTTATTATGTTTCATAATTAATCAGTAGTCGAGAGCCTGCGATTGACTATATTCCTGAATATTTGGAGACTTCGTGTGGTAAATTTTTGTTGATATCGATCGGAGTTTATGAGAATGGCATCATCAATGGTGTTCTGTTACAACAAGCTCCACATTCAGGTGGTTTCCTATCCAACAAAGGGTTTATAGATCTAATATTTTCCTTTGTTATTTGCTATTGTTATGGTTCGTCTTTACTAGAGTTTGTAATGCATGCAAGGACCTTTGCACAATCAAGGATGTTTATTATATTCTAATTATGCAATAAGTCATAGGGATAGTTAATAAAAATAATTCACAATGAGCTATTTGTTACAAGTGTGTGGAGCTTTTCTTGTGTCGAGCTTTCACTGTGTGGAAAGCCTCACACACAAGGACCTTTGCCAATGTGTAGAGCTTTTCTCTTCAACAATGTGAGGAGCTTTGCCCTCCCCCTACAAACGTAAGGGACCTACAACATTGGGAAGAGTAGAAGTAGTGTGAAGAATAATAGAATCATGCATAATAGTGTCAGAGCACTTATTGACGGGCTAGCCACTGAGAAAATTAGTTTTTTTTTGTTAATTTTAAAATGAATTGTTAGGGACTGATAAATACCGAAAATAAAAAGCTCTCCACCAGGGAAATTATGCCCATCAGAGCTGGCTGAGCCAATAGAAAATTAAAAATAAGATTTGAAGAAAATTGCAAAATTATTTTTGAATTTATAGGAAATTAGAAATATTGAGCATTTTCATGAAACTTTGGTTTAAAAAAAATAGCAAACTATGCACAACCAATGTACTTTGACCAATCTTATAGTTCAGAAAGTATTAATAATCTATATGTAAAAGAGAAATTTCATATACATATATATATACATATATATATATATATATATATATATATATATATATATATATATATATATATATACATATCTATATATATAATTTAATTTTATGAAACAACTTTAATTTTAAATAAAAATATTATTTATGAAAAATATAAATTTTACTTTTTAACATTGTCCTCGTGTCCCTTTAATATTGTCATGGGTTCAAAACTAGAGGGGGTAGAGTATGTATGCCTTCGTAGACTTAGTAGTCAAATTGTTGGATGGAGGTGGGTCGCTTGTCCCACAAACAAGGGGGTCTCAGACACCAATTTGGTGTCTGAATTGGTCGTGACCTAAAAATTAAATAATAATAATAATAATAATAATAATAATAATCATCATAAAACATATTAATAAACACCTTATTAATTTATTTGTGGAGATAAAAATCAATTCCATACGGAAAGAGAGTAAAGATAATAGGTTTTGTTTCTTAGGCTCCGATAATTGCGGTGCGAGGGAAGCCGGAGAGCCGAATACCATCAGCAATGGCAGAATGGCGGACGCTAAGGCCGTTATAGTCAGAACTCGCAAGATCAAGACAAACAGGCTTTTATCAAGGAAGCAATTTGCGACTGATGTTCTTCATCCTGGTACGCCAAATGTATCTAAGGCCAAACTGAAGGAGAAGCTCGCGAAGCTGTATAAGGTCAGAGATCCGTAGAAAATATTTGTCTTTGGGCTCAGAATCCAATTCGGAGGTGGAAAATCGTCAGGTTTCGGCTTGATTTATGACATCTTGGAGCACGCCAAGAAATATGAACCCAAGTGCAAGCTTACGAGGGCACTGGAAGGTGGTCGTCTCCATCGCCAGTCTGCTGTTCATCAGGATGACGCTCACGGCAACACTGCCCGTCCACCCTCGCCTCCTGCATGCAAATATGGGGGACTGCATGTTGCAGATCTGCTCCATCACACAATAGCATGGCCCAAACTCTGCAGATCCGGGCCGGATCTATCCGATCTGGTCAAGATTCAAGAATACCCAGAACCCAGGCAGAAGATTGGTGGAAATATGCATCGATTGAGCAGAGGGTACGCAGACAGTGACATGCAAATGGAAGAACAACCCAATAAGAGGTCAAATCTGGATGATTGCTTACAGCCAGAACACATGGCAATCAACAGTGACACTGGGTTAGGCAGATCAAGAACTTAGCCAAAACGTAGACATCAGGTAACAACAACTCGATTTCAAATTTTCATTAAAACCCCTGAGGGGAAATCCTTTTTAGTATGGGTACATGCAGAAAGCACTATTTTGCAGCTAAAACAACAAATTTTGGCATTGACCAGATATCCTGGTCAGATCCAACATTTAGTCAGTGGCAGGTGGTCTCTCCAGGACAACAGAACCTTGGGAAGTTATGAGATTAGTCCAGGAAAAACCATTGTTTTAAACCTCATGCTGAGAGGAGGGGCCCTAACTTAGGGACAGCCAAGCAACTTAGGGGTAGACAAAGGGAAAAAGACAGCACCTCAGCATCAACCCAAGGGAGGTTCCTCCTACAAAAACATTCTTCAAGGTAACAGAGATTCAGGGTCCTCTCCAGATCAAGGTGGATATACACCCAGGCCATACATAGTAGATCAGCTAGGGCAGACTCCAGCCCTTAACTTTGACTCTACATGGCTTGAGGATTTTGTTAAGTCCTATGAAACGCAGGCCCTAATATGTCGTTTCAACAGTTTCTGGCCAAAACCAATGGATTTATTTCATTGGATTTTCACCACTTTGACCATGGAATGTGATATACATTTATGCTCTAAAGGGTTTTTCATAGTTAGATTTGCATCCAGGGAAGTCAGAGATACAATCATCAGTGCTGGGCCTTGGTTTTGGGGAACGTTGGGGTTGTTCATGACTCCATGGTTTCCAGATTTCGATCCAAACAAAATGACTGTATCCAAAGTGCCAGTCTGGGTTCGTCTATATAACCTTCCCCTTCACTTTTCGAGTGAACGAGTCTTGGAAGGAATTGGGAACAACATAGGGAAATACATCAAAACAGATCTGGAAAGGATTGATGAAATGGTCTACACTTTTGCACGCATTTGTGTGGAAGTAGATCTAAGTAAAGGGCTGCCAGACAACAAAAGGATGATCTACAAACAACAAAATTGGTTGCAAGCACTAGACTATGAAAATACTGCTTTCAGATGCAGGCTCTGCAGACAAACATGAAACTTGCAAAGCGCATGTCCAGAAGCCAAGAAAGTAAACAGTAAAAGAAAGCAGAAAGGGAAGCAGAGAAAAGGATGGCAATTCCCCCCTCCTAACTCAAAGGATGAAGAATCAGAAGCAGAAGAGGAAGATACCCCCACAGAGAACGCGGCGGTATCCCAAGAAATGGGGACCCAGAAGGAAACCACATCAGACAGCAAGGCTTCACAACTTCACCCAAATCAGGCAGAGAAGACAAACGAGGATCAGAGCATGGGAGGGATCAAACGGCACCACCAATCAGATACTTCAGATTCAGACAAGGAAATAGGCTTGCAGAAAGCAGATACACAGTTAGTCATAGCTTCGATCGAGCCCACCCAAGGAGAGTGGTGCAAGGTCGAAAATAAAAAGGGAAGAAAAACTTGAAGTGTGAGTTTTACTCACTATTGAAACTCAGTTTTTCTTGCCTCCTCCTTTCTTCTCTCTATCCCTTTCTTTTTCTTCAAATTGCACATTAGTTTTGTAACGTTGCGAGGGGTGCGAAAGCACTCGTGCCCAATGGGCAGCTTATGGAAATGCTTTAATGCATCTGCAATGTGTAACTTTTCATTTTTTAAATAAAAGGTTACCGCTTTTTCCACCGGAAAAAAAAAATCAATTCCATACAATATTAATAGCCACGGTATTAATTAATATATATTAAAGTAGGAAATAGCATAATTGGGAACGTTTAGGTCCTTTTTAATAGGAGAATTTACATGGTGACTTGAATTAGATACTTGAACCAAAAAAATTTCATGAAATTGCAATTGCCAGCTATTAAGACTGCTCATGAAATGGTATTTGTACAATTCAAATCTGTACGCAATTTCAGGTTGGAATTCCAAACGAAATTTTGACGAGAAGCTGTGCCATTGAAAAATAATTGAACCATCCTTTTTTGGTTTTATTCTCTCCATATATTTTTCTGTTACATTGTTGCCCTTCCCTGTTTTTTATTAAAACCAGACATGGAAGGTTCGAAGGATGGTTTGAAAGAAAACATGGAAGTATTTAGTGGCTACAGCCACCCTCCAAAAATTTTCCTTAGCCTGTTTTGGAGCCTCCCTACCAACCTTATGCAGCACTTTGTTTTCTCACACAAAAGTTTCCTGAAAATCACAATTTATCCATTCCCCTCATAGATTGCTCATCTTCACTTGGTCCACCTACAGGCTGAGTAGCTTCCCCTTCAAAATTATGCATTTCTTGAGGGCAACCAACCTTCCCTCCAAGAATTGTGCGATCCTCACTCATAGCCTTCCAGGCTTCAGGATTCCGCAAACTTTTCAGCCACCCTCCCAACAGGATTTGCGCAAATTTTCCCAATAGCAGGCTGTTCAGCCCAGAATTTGCACAAATCTAGGCAATAGTTAGCTTCTCTACCCAAAAATTGCGCAAATCGCTGGGCAGCCAGCCCAGCTCCTAGCCAAAAATGCACATTTTTCTCCAGCAATCGAGCAGTATCTTGCATGTGCAGCTGAGTTGACCAGTTCCCTCTGAGACTGAGAAAAATAGACTTGTATGCGTGGGTTGCTTCTCCCAAGGCATCATGCAAAGGCATCCCTTGTTTCAGGGATCTATGTTTAGCAGTTGGAGGTTACATGCAATGAGAAATTTCGAAACCTCCCACTAATTGTCGCTTTCCCTAGATTCGTGGCATGCATGTCACAACCTCAATGTTATCAAAACTCATCAACCGATTGCTGCAGATCTTATTCCTGACATCAACCTTGCAGCTCGGACATCCCATGTCACATATAGGAGCAGTCGGCACATTCAGCTTGGTTGTTTTTGATTAAGCCCATTTCCCATGCCTTATGCTGCATTTCTGTCGCTTTTTGTGTTTTTGCTTTTACGAGTACTTTTTGCTTGATTTATTTGAATTCTTGCTGTTGCTTACATATATACTATAATGTCCTAGCTTTGTTTCAGTCTTCTTTGATATCTCACTGCTATCGCATGCATGAAACTTTTTTCTATAGACGTTCACCCAACCGATGAACTGCCTCACCCACATGCATTTTGATCTGTTTGCTAAATCTTTCATTCATGTTTTTCATGCACTGTCAATCACTTCCACTATCAGTTTGTCTTGCCATGCATTCACTGACTTTCTTTCTTTCGGTCGCCCTTTATCAAGTCGGGCCAACGTCGGCCCGAGCTCTGCCTTCACTAAGACTACATTATGCAATCTGGCAAAGGATGGCTCACCTTCCTCTCTAGATTTGCATATTCCTGCCTGACACTAGCCTCTAGTACTATTTTGCGCATTTCTAAAGGACAGTGGTTGCTTGGCCCAAGAAATTGTGCAAATTTGTCCCTAAGCCAGCAGTTCTTCCCAGCTGGAATTGTGTGTTATGTAATCCCAATAGTGAGCAGCCAGACTGGATTGTGCATTTCGTAGTTCTAGTAGTCAGCCATTCTCCCAGCATCCCAAACTGTGCCTTGAGCAGTCTTGGCAGTTGGTCTCCTGACCTCCTGGCCGAAATTGCGCAACCTTCATGATCATTCACCCAGGTATGCTGCACATTAGTTCTCATGCTCATTTTGGTTTTTGACTGACAGATTGCTTGCTATGAGTGTATCCATGTCTCTAGGTATCACAGGTGTTCATCTACCTCTCAACAGTACAGGTATAATGGTTTCCAGGAGAGAAAAGACAAGGACACAATTCAGAGCACACTTGGGGATGAAGTTGATGAAGTGTATATGATCTTTCCTACTTATGAAGACATCAAGCTATTCGTAGATAAGGACATCAAGTGGTAGCATCACATCTAGCAGCATCATGAATAGTAGTTGAAGACAACATACCAAATGTAATGAATTCAAGAGGAGGGTTGTTGACAGTACAAAGGCAAAACAAGGTTGCAAACTCAAGCAGGACCATTGACTATGAAAGCAACTTTGGAGACTGGCTATGGAGTGACAGTGCAACATGAAGATCACGCGAAGGAAGAAGATGTAACAAAGAAGGGGTTGCATGTGCTAAAGTAACAACTCAGGAAGAACATGAAGCTGCGTAGACAAACGAATGAGTTGCATTAGGATCAGGAATAGCAGTGGGTGCAATGTGCATTCACGGATGAAACTGCACCCAGACAAGTTAAAGATTCATCCCAACAGCTAACACAGAGCAGAGATGGTGAGTAGTGTGGTTGATCGCATGTAAGGGATTCTACAACATGCATTTCATTGTGCACATGCATGCAATCCAACTCATTCAACACACTCACCAACGTGAAGACAAGAAGAAAGTCCAAGTGGAGCCGAACAGGTACTTCGGCAAGTTGATGTGCATGACCAACAACACACACTTGAATATCAGCACGAAAACTATGCATCAGTGTGCTTCTGGTTCAACCGTACCCAAGAAGGCCATGTGCATGCTAGCAGATGAGTTGGATGAAGGGGTTGAACCAATACACCGATTGCAATGGAAGTAAGAGTATGCTTCAGCAAGATGTCACCATGAGGTGCATGAATAGCATCATGGACGAACAAGCTTGGCATCAACCCACCAGCTTCACCATCACAAGCATGTCAAAGAGTAGGTCTCACCAAAGTGGACCGAGTGCCAGTGATGTTTTGCAAGGCTTGCTCAAGCCATGTTGCCTCACATGAGTACATGTGCATTGTAATGTTGAGTCATGTCAATTGTAAGTCAAGTGTCAACAGTTGGATGTAACAGTCGTAGAGTAGGTGAAGAATCATGAGGGTAGTTGAACTGTCACAAAGGGGAATGTCAAGGGTCACCCCACCCTTTGCTATAAATAGTCCCTCATAACTCATTGTATAGTCTTTTGGTCAGCCAAGCTTCTACTGAGATTATCTTGAAGAAGGCTTGGACAGTATTGTAACGTGCCTTGGCTTCTCCACTACATGAAGCTAGTACATCTCTTTGGAGGAGCAGGCAGATGTGGATGTAATGTTCCACTATTGGGGCTAGCAGGTTTACATGGATTTATTGTATGATTGTGACTTACACTTATTTATATAATAAGAGCAAAAACATTTTCATGCATATGTTGTTATTGTAGGTGGACTGCTCTGGTTGCTTTAATGATATATGTTGTTTAACTTACGTACTTGTGTATGAACTTATTCACATGCCATTATATGAATCTTATTGTTAATGTTTTTCATGTGTTGTTAATGTTGTCACCATCCATGTCTACTACTCTGCTGGACATCAAACAAACCTTTCAATTGAACCTTTCCATAACAACTATCGCATTCATCTCGCATGATTCATGAGCGTCGTGCGTGTTATCTTACCTTGTATGATGTGACTGCTGCATCTGAGTGGACTGCTCTGCCGAAATTTGTGCATGTCCTTTGTGTTTTGTGTTCCTAACCAAGTTGGGACTGATCCCTTTCAACCTGGAACTCACTTTCACCTCCTTCCCCTTTTGAAGTGTTTGAACCTCTCATACACCTTCATTGATTCACTGAATCAGTCGCACCCTTGCTACTGACAAAGTTATTCTACTTTCCTCTGTGCAACATTGTAGTCAAGGCATTACCTTACGACCCACTACTGGGACTCCTACACCAAACGGTCTGAGGTCTAATTGGGACTTCTTACTGGGGAGATCCCCTTGACATGTCAGCGAGTCCAACACCGTCAACATTTCTGGCACTAGAAGGAGGGCCTAATGACAAGCAGTGTCCTCTAATCTAGTTTTGAACCTTTGCATATCTTTCATGGAGTCTTGCATTTTTCTTCCCCCGAGGTGTTTTTTGAATCATGAAGATGTCTCCATCTTGGGGAAGATTTTCTATCTCTTGTCCACTCACACGTATGATGGTGAAGGCAAAGTGGCATGGATTGAGCATTTACATAACTTTCTTTCCATGATTCATGAGGAAGATGAGTTTTCTGACGAATAGATCAGTTTAATGCTTGCATACACACTTTGCGAATCTCCATTTCATTGGGTGCTCAGCCTACCAGCTGACATTGTGCACTCATTTGAGCACTTATGTGATCTCATTGAAGACACATTATATCATTTTGATCTAGACCATCTTGACTGAAAACTATTATAGAAATGGAGGGCTCTGCATGAATTCATTATTGATTTTTGGTAGCACTTCCATGACATGCAGTTTAAAGCTCAGAGGAGCCAGGTGAAATTTGCTTATCTTTGGGACCGGTTCGAGTACTCCCTTAAGAAATCTTCCCGTCCCTAGAGAAATTTTGAGATCAAGCCTTGCTAAACATTCTTCGTTGATGGAGCTATGTAATCTCATGTGGAAGCGGGCACTATCTCTACTCACTGTCTACCTTCCTCTTATTCAACAGCTCCACCACTGCCCAATGATGTTGAGGATCATGCTCACACACTTGTTCATCCTTAACACCCTCCCAACCTCACTTCACTCAATTTTCACACAGATTTTGTTGTGAGTCCTTCGAGTCCTCATATGCATTCTTTTCTACAACCTCCATATTTACACCAAGGTGTTCCTCCAGATGATGTTGTCTTGTGTTTGTCCATTCTGGGATCTTCACTTCTTGTGAATGAGGGACAACCTACTGATGGAGTTGGTGTTGTACAACCAACATGCGTTGTCATTCATGAATAGTATGAGTGGGAGCTTGAGCATCAACACTCAGCGAAGGATGACTCCCTTCCATCTGAGCTCCCTCAGTTCTTTCCTAACATCGTTGGTTAACCTGACATCCCAAATTTCGCATGTGTGTCTTCATCCACGGATGTGCCCATTGTTGATATTTCGTAGGACACACCGTATGTTAGTCCATCATCCAACAACGAAGAGGACCAATCATTGATTGGAAATCCACTTGATATTTCATCTTCTTTTTTCGGAAACACATAGGGTGAACATCCTTCCTCCTCATCTACCCTCCTGTGTAATTCATCAAACCATGAGGATGCCGACCAACATCCTGAATTTTTTGATCGTGGTTGTTGTGATACCTTCACCTCATCATCTGATCATGATGTTGATTCACTCGTTGTTAATCAGTTTAAGCCACTGGTATATGAAGATCCATCTGTCAACAAAGTCGAAACCCCAAAGATCGTTGAGGCACTTCAGCCTGAGCTTATGGTTATGTCAGGCCCTCGCTATCCTGAGGTTGGTTTCGCTTCCAATCAGGAAATTGTTCAAACACTCAAGGTTCCTTAGCACTCATTTGTATGCACTCAATGTCAATATAACACTCATATTTTACTTCCTCCACTCGAACTACATGATCCCATTGCTCATGCATTGGAGGAGTCTTAAATTGCAAGCACTCATGTGCAACACCAATTATATTTGTTTATTTTGTTTGCTTGCATGTCACAATTAAGAGTTTGATTATGCTTCAAAGTTACACATAGTGTCACGCAGCACCATGGTAAGTCCACAGACTGCCCATCATGCACATGCACTCACTTATGTCATATGGGCACTTTGAATCAAGAAGTGTTTTATCTTCATTGTTATATATTTCTTGCTTGCCAGTTCGCACAATTAGGTTGCTTGCAGACCAAGCCTTCACCAACATGGGTATACCAATGTGCTGGTGAATGCATTGGAAGTATCACTTCACATGATCAAGCCCATGTACTATTAGTGTAGGAGAAGGAGTAGTGTTTGCTTTCAATTGTTTTCTTGCATGCTTGTTTTCTTACCTACTTTGTTTTCTTGTGTTTTCACTTGCTTGCTTGTTTACTTGCTTCGCTTTCATTTTTTCTTCTTCTCTTTCTTTGCTTGGATTGTTAGTTCATTCACTTGTTTCATTCATAGGTTAGTTTTGCATGAAACCATGTATGACTCTTGAAGCGAGCTGGGTAAAGTACAAGAGGGCTTGTACAACTATCACTACTTGGTTATCTGTCATCTTCCCTCTGTATGATGAGCTTGTTACTTTTAGTCAATGATATGTCGAATTAAAATACGCATTGTTCGAAGTAAACCTTGGTGTATACACAACACTTGAGTGTTAACTAGTGTCACCTTCTCTAGTCGATTATTTTTGGGTTAACCCTTTTCAGCTCAGTCAAGTAGAGTAAGGTAAGGGGGAAAAACCTTAATAGGCACCTCAGAGATACAATAAACTACTTCTCTGTTGGAATAAAATCTTTTTCTCTCAATAAGTTGGGATCCATCTTCCACCTCTGAAATGAATAAGTGCTATGCACAGTGAAAAATGAAAAAATTAAAAGTAAAAAATTAAAAATGAAAAATGAATAAGGTGAAAGAAGAGAAAGGCTTCCTGCACAGGGAGGTGATGCAAGTAACTCTGCCAGGGTACTGACCAGGCTCATTGGCAGTGAAGCCATGCTTGTGTTCCTATGTGACTCCACCGGGGTACTGTCCAGGCCTGCTGGCAGTGGAGAAACACCAGAGATGAAACTAAGACTCTAACGACTATACTGCTTGTGCACTTATATACCCCTTGACCCCAATCAAAACAACTGTGTTGCCTTGGCTTGGAATGTGTGTCAATTGACCAATGGTTTGGTAGATTCTACATCTTACAATCAAGTTAGTGTGAAACCAAGATGAGTTGAAAACTGCACAATACTTCCTGAGGTGTTAGACTTTCTTTTCATGAAAAAGGTATATGCAAAGACCTGGAGTTCTACCAGTGTGTCGCCAAGTGTTGTAGCAGCTACAACCACCGTCCAAAATTTTTCCTTGGCCTATTTTGGAGCCTCCCTACCAACCTTACACAACACTTTGTCTTGCTTCGTCAATTACTCAAGCTTCAAGTGTTTTCCCCGCACAAAGGCAGCTTGTCGATCACAGTTGATCCATCCCCCTCATAGGTTGCTCACCTGAACTTGGTCCAGCTACATGCTGAGCAGCTTCCTCTTCAAAATTCTGCATTTCTAGAGGGAAACCAACCTTCCCTCCAAGAATTTCACAATCCTCTATGACAGCCTATTGGGCTCCAGGATTGCTTAATCCTGCCAACCACCCTCACAACAAGATTTGTGCAAACTTTCCCAGCAGCAGGCTGTTCATCCTAGAATTTGTGCAAATCTAGGCAGCAATCAACTACTCTACCTAGAAATTACACAAATCTCCTAGGCAACCAGCCTAGCTCCCAGCCATAATTGCACATTTGTCTCTAGCAATTGAGCAGTTTCTTAAATGTGCAGTTGAGTTGGTCGGTTCCCTCCGGGACTGAGCAAAAAGGAATTGCATGCATGGATTGCTTCTCCCAAGTTAGCATACAAAGGCATCCCTTGTTTCATGGATCTATGTTTAGCAGTTGGAGGTTACATGCAAGGAGCAATTCCAAAATCTCCCACCAAGTGTCGCTTCCCCTAGATTCATGGCATGCATGTCACAACCTCGATGTTAACAAAACTCATTAACTAGATGTTATAGATCTCGTTCCTCACATCAACCTTGCAGCTCTGACATCCCATATCACATCTACGAGAAGTTGACACATTCTACTTAGCTAGTTTGGGGTAAGCCCGCTTCCCATGCCTTATGCTACATTTCTGTCGCTTTTTGTGTTTTCGCTTCTAGAAGTATTTTTTTCTTGATTTCTTTGAATGCTTGCTATCAATTGCATATATACTAGCTTTTCCTAGCTCTGTTTCAGTTTTTGTTGTTATCTCACTGATTTCGCATGCCTGAAACTGTTTTGCTCAGATGTTCGCCCAACTGGCGAATTGCCTCATCCACATGCATGTTGATCTGTTTGATGAATATTTCATTCATGTTTTGCATGAATTGTCAATCACTTCTTATATCACTTAGTGTTTCCATGCATTCACTAGATTACTTGCTTCTTGTCGCCCATCAGCAAGTCGGGCCAACCTTGGCTCGGGCTTTGCCTTCACCAAGGCTGCATTGCACAATCTGGGAAAGGAAGGCTCACCTTCCTCTCTAGATTTGTTCATTCCTGCCTGACACTAGCCTCTAGGACTATTTTACATAGTTTTGGAGGACAATGGCTACTTGGCCTAAGAAATTGCACAGATCTATCCCTAGGCCAGCAGTCCTTCCCAACTAGAATTGTGCATTGCGCAATCCTAGTAGTCAGCACCCAGACTGGATTGTGCATTATGTAGTTCTCATGTTCATTTTGGTTTTCAATTTACATATTTCTTTCTAGGAGTGTTTCCATGTGTTTAGGTATCGCAGGTGTTCATCAGCCTCTCAACTGTTTAGGTACAATGGTTTCCAAGAGATGAGAGATGAGGACACCGTTTAAAGCACACTTGGGGATGTAGTCGATCAAGTGTCTACGAGCTTTCCTACTCATGAAGACATCAAGTTGTTTGTAGACATGGACATCAAGCAGTAGCATCACAATGAGCAACATCACGAACAACAGTTGAAAACAACATATCAAATGAAACAAATGCAAGAGGAGGGTTGTTGACAACACAGAGGTAGAACAAGGTTGCAAGCTAAAATAGGTTCATTGATGATGAAAGTAACATTGGAGACTTTGGCTATGGAGTGAATGTGCAACATGAAGGTCGTGCGAAGGCAGAATATGTAACAAAGAAGGAGTTGCATGTGTTTAAGTAGCAACTCAGGAAGAACACTAAGTTACACAGACAAACTAATGAGTTGCAGTAGGATCAGGAACAAAAGTGGCCGCAACGTGCACTCATGGATGAAACTGTGCCTAGACAAGTTAAATATTCATCTCAACTGCTAACGGTGAGCAGACACATTCAGCAGTGTGGTTGATCACATGCAAGGAATTCAGCAGCATGCATGTCATTGTGCACACTCATGCAATCCAACCCATTCAACACACTCACCAAAGTGAAGAGAAGAAGCAAATCCAACTGGAGCCGAATTGGTACTTCAGTAAGTTGATGTGCATGACCACCAACACACACTTGAAGATCAGCATGGACACCATGCATCAGTGTGCTTCCAATTTAGCCGTACCCAAGAAGACCATGCACATGTTAGTAGACGCGTTGGATGAAGGGGCCAAACCAATGAACTGGTTGCAACGGAAGAAAGAATTCACTTCAGCAAGATGTCACCATGAGGTGCATGCACACCATCATGGGCGCCCAAGCTTGGCATCAACTCACCAACTTCACCATCACAAGCATGTCGAAGAGTTGGTCTCACAAAAGCGGACCAAGTGTCAATGATATCTTGCAAGGCTTGCTCAAGCCATGTTGTCTCACATGAGTACATGTGCATTGTAATGTTGAGTCATGTCAAGTGTAAGTCAAGTGTCAATTGTTGGATTTAGTAGTCATAGAGTAGGTGAAGAGTCATGAGGGTAGTTGAACTGTCATAAAGGGGAATGTCAAGGGTCAACCCAACCTTTGCTATAAATAGTCCCTCATAACTCACTGTATAGGCTTTTGGTTAGCCAAGCTTCTACTGAGATTATCTCAAACAAGGCTTGGCTAGTATTTTAATGTGCCTTGGCTTCTCCGCTACACAGAGCTAGTACATCTCTTTGGAGGAGCAGGTGGATGTGGCTGTAATGCTCCACTATTGGGGCTAGCAGGTTTACATGGATGTATTGTATGATTGTGACTTACACTTCTTTATATAATAAGAGCCAACACATTTTCATGCATATGCTGTTATTGTAGTTAGACTGCTCCGGTTTCTTTAATGATATATGTTGTTTGACTTACGTACTTGTGTATGAACTGATTCACATGCAATTATATGAATCTTGTTGTTAACATGTTGCATATGTTGTTAATGTTGTCACCGTTCATGTCGACTGCTCTGTTGGACATCAGACAGACCTTTCACTTGAACCTTGCCATAACAACCCTCTCACTTGTCTCAGACAGATTCATGAGTGCTGTACATGTTATCTTACCTTGTATGATGTGACTACCACATCCGAGTAGAATTCTCCACCGGAAGCTTTGCATGTCTTTTGTGTTGTGTGTTCCTAGCCAAGTTAGGACTAATCCCTTTCAACCTGGAATTCACTTTCACCTCCTTCCCCCTTTGAAGTGTTGGAACCTCTCATATGCCTTGCTTGACTCACTGCATCAGTCGCACCCTTGTTGTTGATGGATTTGTTCTACTTGCCTCTATGCAACATCACGGTCAAGGCATTACCTTACGACCCACTGTTGGGACTCCTACACCAAATGGTCTGAGCTCTAATTGGGACTTCTTACGGGGAGGTCCCCTTGACATGTTGGTGGGTCCAACACTATCAACAGAACCAACCATAAAGAAAGAATAAATTAATTCGACTATATATTGTAATGTATGGGAAGGAATTACTACTCCTCAAACTCTCAAGATAAAAGTACATATCAAGAAGAAAAAGGTAATAGTGTTGATTGATTCAGGTAGTGCCCATAATTTTATTCATTGTAAGATAGCCAAGGAATTGAATTTCTTCCTATATCTAGCACCAAAGTGTCAAGTGATGGTTGCAAATGGAGGAACTATAAATTACTTTGGAAAGTGCCATAATATCAAGCTAACCATGGGGGAATGTGTATTGAATAGTCCAATGATTTCCATTCCAATGGGTGGTGCTGATGTTGTACTAGGAGTCCAATGGTTACAATCTTTGGGTATAATAGCTTTTAATTTTCAAGAACCTTTATTGATTTTTTTTTTGGGAAGGAAAGGAAGTTGAATTAAGGGGTATCACAGGGAAACTAGGAAAGATAATCAACTCTAATGGCATGGGAAATCTTCTAAATGAAGAACAACTGGGGTGTAATTACACAATTATGCTCGCTAGAGATTCAAACATCGAAATCATGTATTTCTCAACATCTCCAAAAAGTATTGGACAATCATTTATCTGAGACTCCCAAATGCCTCCCACCTATTAGTGATCATGATCATGCTATTCATTTTATTCCAGGAACTGTTCCTCCAAACATCAGGCCTTCGAGATATCCTTATGCCCAAATGAGTGAAATTGGACATATGGTTGCAGAAATGCTAGAGGCCGGTATAATTCAACCTAGTCAAAGTTCTTTCTCTTCTCCAGTAGTATTGGTGCATAAGAAGGATGGATCATGACGCATGTGTCCAAATTATAGGGAGCTCAATAGGCTCACTATTAAAGATAAATTTCTCATTGTTGTCATTGATGAATTGTTGGATGAATTACATGGAGAAATTTACTTCACCAAGTTGGATCTTCGTTCAAGATATCATCAAATTAGAATTAAGACTGAAGACATTCTGAAAACAAAATTTAGAACTCATGAGGGTCATTATAAATTTTTGGTCATGCCTTTTGGCATTACCAATGGACCTTCAACATTTCAAGGTTTGATGAATTCCATTTTCAAAGCCTTCCTTAAAAAAATTGTGTTAGTATTTTTTGATGATATACTAATCTACAACAAGTCATGGAAGGATCATGTTCAACATGTTGACATGGTGCTCAAGCTATTGGAGGAGAAACAATTATATGCTAAAAAATCCAAATGTTTCTTTGGAGTACAAGAAGTGGAATATCTGGGTCATATTATATCTCATGAGGGTGTTAAGGTAGACCTTATCAAAATTAAATCCATTAAGGAATGGAAAATCCCCACAACCATAAAGCATCTTCAAGTATTTCTCGAGTTGACAGGGTATTATCGCAAGTTTGTTAAGAATTATGGGAGCATAGCAGCACCTCTAATAACATTACTAAAGAAAGATGCATTTTCTTGGACTCCAGAAGCAACTAAGACCTTTGAACGTCTTAAAGAGGAAATGTGCCAAGCACTGGTCTTAGCTAAGCCAAACTTCACAAGAACCTTTATTGTGGAATGTGATGCCTCAGGAAATGGAATTGGTGTTGTTTTAATGTAAGAAGGAAGACCCATTGCTTTTGAAAGTCGTCCAATCAAAGGAAAGTATTTATGTGACAAACCTATTTATGAGAAGGAAATGTTGGCAATAATACATGCACTAAATAAATGGAAACCTTACCTATTGGGAAGACACTTCAAAAGGGAAAAAAAATTGGTCACAAAGATGTTGGGTTATGACTTTGAAATCATCTACAAAAAAAGGGAAGAAAAATGTTGTTGCAGACACACTCTCAAGAAAGGATGAGGATGTGGAAGGATTGTAATTTTGTTCCATTTCTATTATCTAACTAGATTGGATAACAGAAGCAAGGAATGAATGGAATAATGATGAAGAAGTTTGGATGCTCATTCAAAAGTTGCAGCAAGATCCCAGTACATATGATACATTTAGATGGAAAAATGATTCATTATGGTACAAATATCGCTTATATATTTGTAAGAATTCCCAACTCAAACAAAAGATTCTTTTGGAATTGCACACCTATCGCTTAGGAGGGCACTGAGGATTTTTAAAAACTTACCACAAGGTCAAGAAGGATTTTTTTTGGGAGGGCCTTAAATCTGATATTCAAAAGTTTGTAGTGGAATTTTTGGTTTGACAACAAAATAAAAGTTGAGATAATTAAGACCCTGAGTCTATTAAAACCTTTAGCCATTCCAAGTCAATGTTAGGAGGATATTTCAATGGATTTTATCACAGGTTTACCCAACTTCGAAGGAAAGAGTGTCATCATGGTGGTAGTTCATAGACTTACCAAGTATGCACATTTTTGTACATTATCTCATTTATTTAAAGCCAGTACAGTTGCTACTGAATTTATGGAAACAATTCAAAAGCTACATGGGAACCCAGAGATTATTGTACGCGACAGAGATTCCATTTTCACTGGAAATTTTTGGACAAAATTATTTTCTTGTCTGGGTACTCAATTATATCATAACATATCTTATCATCCTCAATCTGATGAGCAAACTAAGAGAGTGAGAAAATGTTTGGAAGGATATCTTCGTTGCTTTATATATGATAAACAAACACAATGGGTCAAGTGCTTTCCTCTGGCTGAATGGTGGTATAACACTTCCTTCCATACTACAGCAAAAATGAACTCATTTATGGCACTTTATGGATATCATCCACCATCCATCACATCATATTTAAGAGAAAATTCTAAGGTTTAAGCAGTGGAAGATCACATCGAGCATAAAAAACAAGTTCTCCAACTCTTAAAGGATAACCTCACTTTGGCACAGAATCAAATGAAACAATAGGCATATCAACATCGTAGTGAAAGAAGTTTTGATGTAGGTGACTCGATATTTTTACGACTACAACCATACAAACAAATGCCCCTCAAGCAAGCTAAGAAGGATATAAAATTATCACCAAAGTAATATGGTCCTTACAAGGTGTTGCAAAAGATTGGTAATATGGCATATAATTTGGAGCTTCTTGCATCTTCTCGAGTGTACCCAATTTTCCATGTTTCATGCTTAAAGAAGGTTATAGGTGACAAGCTCCCAGTTCAAGAAATATTACCAAAAATTGATTAGGAAATAAAAAAGATATTGGAACCTAAAAAGTCATGAAAGAAAGAACCCGACAACTAAAGAATCAATCAATTTCAGAGTATCTCATCCAGTGGAGGAACTTACCCGTTGAAGATTCCACATGGCAGAATGTGAATTTAATAAAAAATCATCCATAACTACTCAAGCATTGAGGGCAACACTTCTTTTAAGGAGAGGGGAATGTTAGATCCCTATACTACTACTGTAACCCCTTATTGTCACAATACTACTAGTGTATCCCCTTATTTTCATTGTTAGTGTAGCCCCCTTATTGTTATTGTTGCACCCATGTGGTCCCCATATTGTTATTAATTTTCCCCATAGAAACTCACTATTGTTATTTTTGTGCCCTTCCATTATTATTGTTATGTAGGCTCTGATTATATTATGACCCCTTAGAATCCTATATATACAAAAAGGCAGCCTTGTCATTTGTATCATCCAAGAATTTTTCATTGACATAGTGTAAAGGAGGTTCCCCCTCAAACAGGATAATTTTCAAGTCGTTGATATATCTATTTGTGAGTTGGTTGCATAACAACATATTAATTTAGGAATAGACTATATTTTAGTATATTGAAAATTAATTAAAATTAATCACTTCACATTCACAAAATGTTGTGTGTGGAGGAAGAAACACCTCTGCACTTTGCACATGGCATTCCACACTCTGGAATTCCCACACAATTAAATTACAGAACTCTCGAACATTATAGTGCCCACAATGGGGACTGCACGATGTTGAGCTATCATGTATTAATTGTTATCATACAGAATAGGAATATTGGTTATAGTAGGAGTATTGTTTCCCATTGGTAGGAGGACACTTGTCATTGAAGAAAGACAAGGAGACCCTTTATCTAAGGTGGTAAATTGGTATAAAAGAGATGTTCCGTGTCATCATCTTGGAATATCTCGCTCATCTCCATGATATTTCTATTTCGACATTGCATAAGAACATCATAACCTCATGCATTATATTATGTTAAACCTTATCTCAAAAAAAAAGATTCAATTTATATTTTGTTGACATATATTAGTGTAAGATTCTCTCAAGATGCAAAATGTAATCGATATGCCATGGCTCGACATACATTATCGTTAAAGTTAACAGAATGCTACTGATCAATATCTTCTTAATATTATTGAAATATCTACTTTTAATATTAATTCCTTGATTTTTATTTGGTCTCATGACATGTTGTCGTAGCATACCATAGAAGTTGACCTTTTTCTAACGATGTGACTTTGTCCATACCAAACCATGTTTACCATAACCTCAGTTAAACGAATTAACTCTATAACATTCAAATAGAATTTATGGCAATTACTTGGATTGACTTGTTGGAAGAGCGTGTTTGTTCGTTTATTGCATAATGGATTACAATCTCGCAACGCTATATCTAATGTGCCGATAGGGTACTATCTTCATGAGTGTGCATGGAAGAATTAGGAGATGATATGCTTTGTTATCACAATCTTAGTCATAAGTTTTAAAGCACTGACAATTTTAGTTTCAACATTGATTTGTAAAAACTAATTTTAAATGCACTGGCAGTTTTAGTGTCAGTGGCGAGTTGTAAGAAACAATGTTAAAGTGCTGACAAATAGAATATTAGCGCTATTGTAAGTTTTTAAAATAAAAATGCGCTGACAACCAGAGTAGGAACACATATGTGTAAAAATGGTTAGTTAAAATCTAACAGATAGAGTATCAGCGGCAAAGGAAAAATTCAAATTTTGTTTTATGTCCAAAATAATGCACTGATGGAGCACATGTCATTGAAAGAGCGAGCATTTGATCAAGCGAGCACTGATAATTAATTTGTCAGTGATAAAATTTTGTTTTACTCTGTTTTTTCCTATAAAAGACAATAACTTTGGGCGCAGATTCCGAACAGTTGGAAATTAAATTTAAAAAACAAACAATTTTTTTTTGGTAATAAACTTATTTAAAAAACCTCTTTTAGTTTTTACATAAGTGTAATGGTTTGAGATATTCAAAGGGATCTTTGAAGCCTATTTTTCAGGATTTTGCAATTCAGTTTTTCCTGTTTTAGTCAATGTTTCAAAAATCCATTTTTGAATAACTGGGGATGAATCTTTGAAAACACTAAGAGGTTTTTTTTTAGTTACAGACCCATTAACAAAAACCTCTTTCATATTTTTCACATATATCACAATTTGAGAGTTTATAATGGAGATTTGAAGCTTATTTTCCAGGAATTCGCTAGATTTTTTTCTTTCTATTTTTAGAAAAAACACCCAATCAGTTGGAGAGCCACCTCATCAATTCGACTTGGGGTTAGATCTCATCTCCTTGATTATTTGATTTAGTAAGCTATAAATATATGAAGAGGTTTGATATCCATTATTTTTGGATCTTGAACAATTTGTAAGTAGTCTATAAAGACTAGCATTTCTGTAATGTAAAGCATTGAACTTTGAAGAGAAAACATATTGTAATAATGTGCATTTTATTAATATAAGAAATTTTGGAAAAAAGTACAACGGTTTTGTGCCAAAGATTCATTTTTCAGAATTTGTGGTCTGTTTCTTAGTGTTATGTTCTTTCTTTATTATTCATTGAGTGTTTAAACTTCTCATATGAATCAATAAGTAGATGTAGAATTCATGTCACGGTGCTCTATATCTTATATTTAGACATTCACCTTCTAGTTGATGAGTTAAATACAAAATTCATCATTATCATGCATTGTGTTTAAAGCTCCGAGTGTATTCCTCTTCTTCCTTTCATGCTACAAATGATTAATTTCTAGCATATTGTTGAAATACATGCCTTTGGAACATTGAATCATTACAAACCAAGCTCCAAAGATTCTTAACTGAAATTATTTGACTCCATTTCCCTATGATTTCTTCTCATACTCCAACAAAGTTTAGCAACTTCCACATTAATATGGTCATAGAGTGTTTAACAAACCTGCTATTGTTGTGACCTAGGGTAGTTGAGTTTGAGGAGAGATCCCCCTTTGGATTGAAGGGCCAACTTCAGTCCCAAAGTGGTTAGAGGTTACCTTAGAGTTTACCCCCAAAACTAGGGTTTTCTCTGAGTGATAACATGCTCGAAGTTGCAAAAGGCTACGTTTGTGTTGTTGTGTAGGTGGAGTCTCGATTCGACAAAAATAAAGGGAAAGATAAATAAGGCTAGTGTGGTGTAGTAGCTAAAAGGAATGATGATTCTGGTGGTGTTGGTAATAATAATAATGTAATATCCCAAACGTTAGAAATTTTAACAGATCTAGCACACTTTTGTGTTCTGATTGAAGTAAACCTTCAACAAGAACAAGAACACAAATGTGATCTAGAATTGAAGCTCTTTATTTATATTATTAGTTGAAGAAAATAACACATGCCCATACAATAATATTGGAACCCCTATAGATGGCATGCATGGCTGCTCAAAGCAATAAAAAAACAAGACATTGAAGCCCACTTGTGAAACCTGAATGGATCCACCACACAAATGTCACCACGAGGTTTTCATCCCGGGATCAACTTAGAACTGGCTAAGCCAAGTTCTGAACAAAATATAATAAGATAGAAAAGCTCCGAATGATCCCAATGCCTAGTTCCTATCCCCTTTTATAGGATTGATGGACTCTCTAGAAACTATATTTTATTATTTTCCCTTGAAAAATTGAGGAAAATACCATGGGCAGATACCATGGGAAAATCCACAGTAAATACCATGGGTAGATTCCATCCATTTTGACCATATCTAGAAAAAGGGAATATTACAAATCCTCCCGCCCAAAGATTACTTGCCCTCAAGCAATCCACTGCTATCCACAATAGAAGCATTTGGCCATTGATGCCAGAATCCCATACAACCCAATGTGTTATTACATGCCTCCATGCTAAATGATCCTGAATGGATCCTTGGATACCTAGATCCCAAACAATCCTCCAACCAATCCTTCCCTTGATAGATTCACCTGGGTCCCAATGCTACCTAATTCCTGGGATCTGTGGGTTATGATACGATCTCATCCCTCCATCACTTCTCATGCTTAAGGGCCCAAACTGCAATATGCCCTTGGGTAAGAGTATCCCAACAATAGAGTTCCAACTCATAATCTCTCGCCAATCCATCTCATGGGAAGGATATAATGCATGAATGCCTACACATGGAATAAGTCTACCATGTTGATGTTGCCTGATGCTCAACTCATGTTGCTCTACGCGATCACCCAACATGTGTTGAACATAGCAACAAGAAATGATAAAAATAGAATCCAAAAATTCCAGTTTAATTTGTCCTTGAATTAAACTAAGAATTAAAATCGAATTTTATTCTCATAGCAACTTGTAATAGTTAACTAGAGTGAGTTTACTTAGTTAACTTAGGAATTTCGAGTTGGAAGTATTTCTAAAGTCATGTATATGTTCTCCCTATATTATATGGGTCCAAGATGAGTTAAGTATGAGTTTTAATTAGTTAACTAATTTTACTGAGTTAAGTATTGTTAAATTAGTTCCAAACTATTTGCGGAACTAAAAGTGAGTTAACAGTCAGTTGATGCACTAATGCGTTAACTAGTGCTACTCCAGTAAACTAAATATTCCCTCATCAGAAACTCATGCATGTCAATTCTAAGAAAGATCCAGTTGAGACTAGAGTGTGGGGACAATGTACTATTTGTTGTAGATTTTTCTGAGTTGTACATATGGTACACGCAATCAGGAACTGAGCCTAGAAGGGATTGTGTAGTTTTGGATGCATTGATTTCCCTTTAAGAAGACCTGATCAGCCATAGGAATTGCATAAGAAAATAGGGACTTGAAGAGAAGGAGAATTGGCTAAGTGTTGGCCAAGAGTTTTCTTATGGGTTGGAGATTGATTTCATTGAGTGTTTGGATTGTTCTTGGAAGAACAAGCATTACATTATCATATTGGATTTATTATTAATGTAATATCGATAGTGGGGTTTTCAGTTGTGGCTTTCCTTATTATGTTATCTTCCATTGATTTTCTTCCTCTTGCTATTATTGTTTTGCTCGATCTTTATTTTCTTATGCTATAAAGAGTAGAAGTAGATTCTTGTCTCTTGTTTTAGTAGATTACATGAGCTTGTGAATCTACAGGAAAATATATAGATCCATTTGTAGAACTCTGCTATGCTATCCCCAATGTATACATGTGGGTTGGTAGTGCTGCAAGCCTTATCTATGTACTCTTGTAGAGAGCTGCTCTAAAACTCCCAATTGTATTCCTCCTACTACCTAGTGAGGGACTTGAGACGTTCCTCTACACTAGACAGTTTAGCTGCTAACTCAGCACATACCCCTATGAGCTCATCAATTTTTCTATTCTCCTATAAGATAGTGTCTCGAGCTGTCCTAACTCTCTGATTTAACATCATAAGATCTATCTTGAAATGTGTGATATTTCCTGAAAGTCCTCTACTATTGATTCTGGTGCCCTGTTGAATATCTTTGTACATGTCTGCACCAGATGCCCTATGACCACCACTTTAACTTGAGCCTTTGACTAGCTCTCTGGGAATGGTTCATCTTGCATGTTATGTCTGTCATGCTCCCCTTCATGATCATGCTCAACATATTGGTTTACCATTACTGGTTCCTCATTTAAGTCTCCTTGAATGTCTTCTTCCTGACCTTCTCCACTGGTGGGGACAATTTGTTGTCCATCCTCTCTGGTTTTCAAACATGGATGTACCGGTGGACTCTTATTTATAATTGCTTGCTCATATTATTCATGGATGGACCTAGTTCTACAAGAGTCTACCACATCATTAGGAAGAATTACCTCCTTCCTTTCCTCATGTATTTCATTAAGTTAACTGATTATCATCAGCTTGTCCTGCAAGTTTCTCTGAATAACATTGTGTTGTTGCTCACCATCTGTACTTGACTGCTCAGATCCTTTAGATGAATCCTCATGGTCTGAAGGAATCTCTTTTTGTTCTGTCCTTTTTTCCTCCTTCCTTTCACCTGGACATGAATGGTTAAGTGCCCAAGATCCCTTGCAGATAAAGCATAGTTCTCTCCTTCTTAGTTCATTCTTGCTACAGGTTTTATTTTCTTTGTTCTTGCTTCCTCCTTCAATCCTCTTCAGCTCCTTCCTAGTCAGCACTCTTCTGAGAAAATTTATGTTTTGCATGACCAAATTTTCAACTAAATCATAGGCGGTTGGTGATACAATTAGTTCCTTTCTCCAAATGATACACAATTTGGATCTTAGTATCTTGCAGATGTTGGCATCTCCTTCTAAAAACAATGAAATAATATTTTGCATGCTTGTTTTGACATGTTTTGGATGAGCTAATGTAATGCTGGTGTAAAATTTCTAGAACACTTGAAAGATTAAGTCCTCACATTCCAGATTCAACATGAATGTGCCAAAGCTAAACTCTACCATGAGTTCTAAAATTTTGCACCGCTTCTGAAAAGTAGGAAGCATGATGTTGTTCAACCCTTGAAGGGCTTCTACTATCAGCTGCAATATCTCTATCATGATATCATTATTGTAAGGTGGTAGAGGCGATGTTAAAGCTATGATCTGACTGAGACAAGAGGCAACTGTGAGCCTGACCTCTTCACAAGGATGCTCCCAAAGTTTGGGTTGTATTAATGCAAGCATGGATGGCTTGAGAGCCCAACTAAGTTTCTTTGATTCTGGTTGCCCCACCTTGGACAGACATGTGTCTAGTTCCTCAAACTTATGAAGGTCTATGGCTGACTTTGTTTTCTACAATTCAGATCCAAGTGCAAAGAGCTTAGCCCCTCTTCCCTGCCCTTCATTCGCTTCCCATGGGTGCTTCTACTACAAATTATCATAGACTCTTTTCGAGAAAGGTCTACTGCTTTGCTTTGATCATTATTTTGGTCTAAAGAGGTAGTTTTGTGTAAAGGACCATATATTCTCACTAGTTCATCAAGAAGTTTCTAGGTGTTTTCCAAAGTCTCTTCAAGACGATCCATCTTCTCCCATACTAATTCTTCATAGGGAGATTCTGTTAATCATATTTTTACCCAAACATATTATAGCCACAGACTTAGAAATTATTCTCCCTTTACTTCTTTTTTATTTAACCTGTCAACTACGCTCACAATTATTAAGTAGTATGGTTACAAATTGGTAGCCTTAAGTTGTTGCTAGCCACCTCTGCAGCCTATGGGGCTATAACCAAATTTCGTAAAATAGAAAATGAGAGACCTCGCCATACAATACATGACGTTATAATTGCTACCATAATGATGTGAATGTGCTTCAATAGAATAAGAATCTCAAGCACCTTCTCTATTTTGGTTGAATAATTCAATATTTTTAGTCCCACTTATTGTCTGTCGGGAAGAAATCCTTTGTACACTTGAGTCCAACCTCCTCTTGCTATAAAATTCCCACCAAGAACAAGGATGTCACATAATCAATGTGTATTCACAGGATACCACTGTAATATTGTTCATGGAATGACCTGTGCCCACTTGGATCTCGATCTCTGCTCCTCCCTATGCCTGTGATCCTAGTTTCTTCATCCTTCGATTGCTTTTGCACGTCCACACTCCTCAGCCTTGCACCCTAACCTGGTAGTTGAATCTCTTTCTGGGCTTACTGCGAGCACGATCCAAGAGTTGTCCCACACTGCAATCAACCTTCAATCGCCAGCTGCTCCATATCCAATGTTGATCTCATGCTTTTGAAATAATTCCAACAAAGGCCACCTCCCTCAACTAAGTACTCCTGCACTAGTTGTTCAGGCTCTCACAATCAATGGAATACCTCAGTCTTGACAATGGCGGAAATAACTCTTGCCTTCAGTGCTTCATGGTTGTGTAAATCAATGAAACTCACGGTTGTGTAAATCAATGAATTCCCTTCCGGCCTCTGCAACCCAATTTCATGTATAAAATGATCCTTGATTCATATATACACTATGTGGCCTTTACATTATAACAAACTCCCATCAACAAGTATGATGGCTTCACCTTGAAAATCAATGGATTGGTCCACTATTTGACCTAGCGTTGCTAGATATGGCCTCATGACCTAGCAATCTTGGTAGATAGGTGTATAACCCCACAAATTAGTGTTCTTTTTTGTGGTTTCTACCTGCACACTGCGTGAACAACCCCAAGGTTTTAGGCACTTCAGCAAGGAATGTTCTTCGACCTCCAACCTCCATGTGAGAATATCATAGCATTGACTATTATGCAACTGTCCTCCAACCTCACGATCCATTTTTTTCTTTCTTTCAGAGTAAGATATATGTGATTAGAGTAGCGTTATTGACTCTACACTCCTAGAGAGACACGATGAGTCAATACCCAATATGTAGAGAACATTGGCCTGCCTAGGCAATCCAAATGGATCTGTCCAACCTCATGATGTGTGGCCTCTACAGTTTGATGGTCTCCTCAGCCCTCAAATGTTGCATAGGTGAATAAAACCTTAATTCACCTCCTTTATAATCATAATAGTGGCCTTTCATCCTTCATGACAAAGGTTTTCACTTATTAAACTTGACTTCTCCTCGATTCAGATCTAGGTGAGATATGTCATTCAATCCTTTTTACCAAATGGGTTGATTTCTCAATCCTTTTCATTGCACAACATGAACCCTCTGCTACAGGGAGATCTCAGTCTCCTGAGAAGATCATTTTCTTCGATCTCCCATAAGAAAGGTTAACTCTAACAAATAAATCTCCTGCAGATAAAATTATTCATCCAACTAGGGTAGTTACAGAAAACCACCGAAATTGGGCAAGTTATTGGCTAGGGTGATTATGGAGAATCACCGAAGACTAGTTTCTCCTGACCCTCGATCTCTAATAAAAACAACCTCAGGTTGGCAGGATGCATAACTCTGATACCACTGTAATATCCCAAACATTAGAAATATTAACAAATCTAGTGCACTTTAGTGTTCTGATTAAAGTAAACCTTCAACAAGTACAAGAACAAAGATGGGATCTAGAATTGCAACCCTTTATTTATATTATTAGCTGAAGAAAATAACACATGCCCATACAATAAGATTGGAACCCCTATAGATGGCATGGATGGTTTCTCAACACAAGAAAAGCACAAGACACTGAAGCCCACTTGTGAAACTTGAATGGATCCACCGCTCAAATGTCACTACGGGGTTTTCATCCCAGGATCAACTTAGAACTGGCACCACCAAGTTTCGAACAAAGCATAATAAGATAGACAAACTCTGAATGATCCGAATGCCTAGTTCCTATCCCCTGTATAGGCTTGATGGACTCTCTAGAAACTTTATTTTATTATTTTCTCTCGAAAAATGAAGGAAAATATGATGGGGAGATGCCATGGGAAAATCCATGGTAAATACCATGGGTGGATTCCATCCATTTTGACCATATACAAAAAAGGGAATATTACAAATAAAAAAAAAGAATGTAATTGGTTCAATGACAAGAAATGATGTCGAGTTCAATATACTTCATCTAGGTATCATTTTAATGCAAGCTTAGAAGCAAAGGAAATTACCATGGTAGGTGGTTCCATGATTATCTTTTGGGTAGTACAAATAGGCATTTTTAAATAACTCTGTTGTAGTTTGTTTGATTTGGAAAATATAATAGTAGGTAAAGGATTTGAAAGCATAACATTCTTCATCCTTCACAAGTATAGATGAATTGGTAGTAGAGTATGTTATTATATTTCATAATTAATCAGTAGTCGAGAGCCTGCGACTGACTATATTCTTGAATATTTGGAGACTTTGTGTGGTAAATTTTTGTTGATATCCATCAGAGTTTATGAGAATGGCATAATCAATGGTGTTCGGTTAAAACAAGCTCCACAGGGATTGATAATTAATGAATTGTCAGGGACTGATAAATACTGAAAATAAAATGCTCTCCACCCGGGGAATTATGTCCCATCAGAGGCTGCTGAGCCAATAGAAAACTAAGAATAAGATTTCTAGAAAATTGCAAAATTATTTTTGAATTTATAAAACAATAAAAATATTAAGCATTTTCATGAAATTTTGATTAAAAAAACAAAAAAATAACAAATTATGCACAACCAATACACTTTGATCAATGTTATAATCCCTTACTAGGCAAGTATTAATAATCTATATGTAAAAGAGAAATTTCATATATATATATATATATATATATATATATATATATATATATATATATATATGTATATTAATTTTAAGAAACAACTTTAATTTTAAATAATAAAAAATATTTATGAAAAATATAAAATTTACTTTTTAACATTGTCCTCATATCCCTTTAATATTTTTATTAAACATATTATTAAACACCTTATTATTCCCTGCAACAACAGTAGGGTATTAAGTATTAAAAGAAAAATTGATGTTGACATTAAATCAAAGTTGTCTAAAAATTTATCAAACTTTTCCAAAGTTTAACCTTATAAATTAAAATTTATTATTTTTAAACCATATTTAAATTCATTTATCTAAAATACTATTGGTTCAATTCTTTCACCTCTTATGATGTAATGATGGCAAATGTACTTCACTATTAATTTGTATTGTACAATTCAATGTACAACTTCCACTATAAAATGACTTATGTACTCCATCACTATGTATAGAGGCTGGTGCTTTCTAGAGAAATTGAGCAAGGGCAAGGATATATACGATTTATTTTGATAAAAAGCATTACGTAGTGTGAGAGATGCTCCATTTTCTATCTCTTTTAGTTGAAAAAAGATATGATATGACACCAAGTAGTTGGCTATCTCTTTCAGTTGAAAAAAGATATGATATGACACCAAGTAGTTGGACAATCGACAACGGCTAGGATTGACATGTAACAGGCTATATGAGTAGTCTACATAACTTCAAATGATGTATGTGTACGGGAACTGGCGCAGAGACTAATGCTGGGAAAGGATAGATGTCACTTACTTTAATCTGCCACCGAGTTGACGAAAAGTAGAGGGAGGCAACAACAAGGACCGACTTATTTTGATCTCATGAACTGATACAGAGATTCATGGAGTAGTTGGGGAATTGAATTTTGACCATTAGCCATGCAATCTCTTGCATTTTTTCGTGTGCTCATAAAAGTGTAATGATGGATAAAGATTATTGTCATGTTAAACAGTAGTGTGTACGAACCTGTATTAATTCACAAAGATTTATAAACGATTTTGCAGGGTAGATAAAAATTTTACTTCAAAACTCTTTTTATATTCCTACTTAATGTTGTTATAACATATTCAAAATATAAAATATTTAACAAATCAAATATGTTTTTTTAGTGATTAAATATTTTAGAAATTATTTTTTTAACTGAAAATTTTAATATGCCCTATATTTTTAGTTTTTGCTATATTTAACTATTTTGTATCTTTGAATTTTTATTTAATTTCCTTGCATTTTAAAATTTATATTAAATTTCAATTTCTAGAATGATACAATTATAAAATTGTCATATATACTATCAAATAACATATTACATCATATAAAATAACAAATTATATCATATAAAAAATAAATTGTCAAATAATAAATAATACATTTCATTTTGAGAAATACAGAAATTATTAAAAAATGTAATAGTTAGCTAAATTATTATTTTACAGTACTTAGATTACATAACTTTTAATCTATTGGTTCTTGAAATACACCTTGAAATAACCATTTTTTGCCGAGAGAGATTTCAATCATATTTATTTTCAAAGTCTTTGATATAATGGTTAGTTAAATTATAATTTTATATTGTTTAAATGACATTTTTAATATCAGTTTTGCCAAATACTTTATTCATTTTGAAATGTCATAAGATAATTAATGCAAATGTAATTTTTTTATATTTTTTACAATACATTGGAATCTAGTTATGTAAGTCATGGTCAAATTAGCATAATGGGGAATGGTTTAGGTCCTTTTTAATAGGAGAATTTACATGGTGACTCTAATGAGATATTTGAACCAAATTTTTTCATGAAATCACAATTGCCAGCTATTAAGACTGTTCATGAAATGGTATTTGTACAATTCAAATTTGCACGAAATTTGAGGTTGGAATTCCAAAAGAAATTTGGACGAGAAGCTGTGCGATTGCGAAATGATTGAACCATGCTTTTTCAGTTTTATTCTCTGGCCTTCCCTGTTTTTTATTCTCCTCCTTTGCCTCCATCTGTCACACTCTCCTGATTTTTCTTTCCTCGGTCACACTCATACTGCTACATTCCTTACTGATGCCAAGATGTTTTTTCTCACTTTTTCTTTTTTCCCCTCACACTCTGCGGAAACAGAGAAAACAGAGAAACGACCACTGCTCGCCCTATATTACTTGGGTTATTCCTGGGCCTATTTCATATTATTTTGTCTGTAAATATCTACTGCTTCTTCATATTGCTTCTATTTTCGATATTCGTTCTGCTTTTGCTCTGTTTGCAAGTTTGTTTTCTGTTGCATTGCTAGCCTGGCCTGTTTATTATTCTCCCCCTTTTCTTTCTTCGGTCACACTCATGTTCCTTCATGGTTTTCAGCGCTCCTACTTTTTATTTTCTTTGGTCACACTCATACTGCTTCCTTCCTTCGTTTTATTCTCACTTTTCCTTTTTTCCGTCACATTGTTCCCAAAGAGAATCAAGAGAAACGACCATTGCTCGGTCTATATTAATTGGATTCATTATTGTACCTATTCACCTCGCCTTCCATACATATTATTTTGTCTACAAATATCTACTGCTTTTTCATATTGCTTCTGCTTTTTCTCTATTTGCAAAATTTATTTTCCATATTGTTTCTTCTTTTTCCCTCTGTTGTGCTTTGTCGTTGCAAAAGCCATGGAGGTCGTTTGCACTGGAGCAGTAGCCAACATCATAAGCAGCATTGTTAGCATTTTTATTTCTCCACTAGTCCAACCCATAGATGATGTTATTCACTTGGATAGAAACACACAGTTTCTGCAAGAAAAGCTAAGTAGTGCCAGAGTCTTCTTAGATGACACGGTCAACCAATTTCAACATCAGCAAAGAAGTATCCCTCCCCCTCTGAATGATGGGTTGGAAAGGCTCCGACTTTCCCTGCAAGATGTGGAGAGCATCATACAATGCTCCCAACAACAGAAAGGTTTCTTAGATTGCCGCTTCTACAAGCCCAGATTGTGTGGAAAAATTAGAGAATGCAAATTAAATATCATTGAGCGCCGCAACGATCTTGAAAATGCCATTTCAACCAAAAGTTCTACTCTAGGGATTGTTTCTTCTGAGCCACTGGAAGCAGGGGCATTACTTCAGCCAGTACTGGAGTCTGGCTTTGTGGGCTCTGGGATAAAAGAAGCGGAGATGTGGCTGAATAGAAGGCTTGAAGATGTGGAAGATCATCAATTTTGGGTAATAGGCGTCATTGGCATGGGTGGCGTTGGCAAGACGGCGTTGTTGAGAATGGTATTTAACACCCACAAGAAAGGTAATGTGTTTGAAAATGTGATTTGGTTAACTATTTCATAAAAGTTTAACATTCAGGAGTTACAGAGTGTTATTGCGAAAGAAATTAGTTTAAACCTAGGGATCGACAGTTCTAATGCTAAGAGAAGTTCTGTTGTTCTTGACATGCGAAAGAGGGAAATTTCTAATTATCTCAAGGAGAATAAATTTCTGACATTCTGGACAATGTGTGGAATCAAATCCACCTGGAAGAAAAACTGGGAATCCCCTTGGGCAATTATAAAGGTAGTAGAGTGGTAATCTCTACCCACAACAAAGAAGTGATTCAAAAAATGGGGGAAAATGATGACTACTCCGTACAGATAAAACCCCTATCCATGGAAGAAGTATGGGGATTGTTTGGCAGAGTTGCCTCTAATGGAGGCCATGCTCCTACAAAAATTGTAGAGGATATTGCTAGAGAAATTGTAGGAGACTGTAAAGGTCGACTGCTAGCGATAAATGTTGTCATAGCAGCAATGAAGGGTAATACTTCTGCTGATGAGTGGAGTTTTGCTCTAACTCAAATGAAAAATGTAGATCCTAATTCTCTAACGTTGTGTAGTGGCATTGATGAATATCTATATGGGCGACTCAAATGGAGTTACGATCGTTTGAACGATCGTAACTTACAGAATTGTTTTCTATATTATGGTGCCTTTGCCGAAGATGCAGAGATTGAGGTGGAGCAATTGGTGGAGATGTGGATAGGGGAGGGATTGGTTAGTAGTAGAGACGCAAGACGCAGGTATGTAAAGCTTTTAGTAGAATGTTGCTTGTTTGAGCATGTTAGCAATGATATTGTCATGTCGATGCTTACTAGCCAAAAGGAGTGGATAAAAGTTCACGACATTCTTCGTGATATGGCACTCCATATTGGTGAAAAGGAAGAGAAATGTTTATTTAGAACAAGTCAAAAGCTAGACCGGTTTCCTGTAGAACAAGTGATGGACGATTACAAGAGAATAGCAATTCGCTATTATAACGATAATGCATTTCTGCCCACAGATTTCAGATGTCCAGCAACACATGGAACTTTGATCTTAGCCCACAATGAGGGTTTAAGAGAAGTTCCAAATGGCTTCTTACTCAATATCCCCTCTGTAAGGGTTTTGGATCTTAGCTACACCAATATAACATCGTTACCAGAGTCGATGTGGCAACTCAAACAGCTTGAGTTTCAGGGGTTGAATTGCACCAACATCAGTACTCTGCCCACTAAGCTATGCAATCTTTCTCGATTGCAATTTTTGCATCTTCGACACTGTCGATAGCTAAAATCGTTTCCATGTACAATAGGAGAGCTGAAAAATCTCAAGCATTTAGATCTAAATGATTGTGAGAGCTTAGCGGGGATTCCACGTGGGATCTCTCAACTTATGTCATTGAACAAGCTAGGCTTTTTCTTGGTAATGGTAAAGGTAGTGCTGGGTGTGGATGAAGGTGAGAGTGGTATGTGCAGTTTTAAGGATTTTACAAATTTTCCAAATTTGATGGACCTCCGTATAAGTGTCAAAGCGGGAAAGACAGTAGATGGAAAAAGGTCAGGAATAAAAATGGGTCCAATGGGAATTTGGTTGTAGATGAAGCATTTGGTATTGCAATTTGATAGGAATGAGCAAGAGGTAATGGAGGATCTTCCCCCGGACATGCAAAACATGGAGAACTTGTAGACATTTATTCTCCTCGATTATAAAGGGATCAGTTTTCCCAATTGTATTTGTGACTTTAAACAACTGGAGTAGTTGTTTTTGTTCGATTGCGACCAATTGGAAGAGCTTCCACCATTGGAGAGATTGCCCAATTTGAGGGTATTGAAATTACACCGGTTAAATAAAGTGAGGATGTTAGGGATTAGGGGAAGCATTGGTGGATTTCTAATGTTGGAGCACTTTGAGATCAATTTCATGTCAGTGTTAGAGAGTATATCAAGCCCCTCGTCATCATAAAATGTTGTGTGGATGGAGGGTACAATGCCCAAACTTCAATTCTTGCAGATACAGGGTTGCCCTGCACTCAAGAGATTGCCAGTAGGAATCGAGAAGCTTTCAAATTTAAAAGACATAGAAATTGATGCTGATGTATGGGAAACATCCATTCAGGCATATCATAACATAAAAATCTGCCTGAATGGATCATTCAGGCAAGTAGAATATAGATAGAATTAAAGAAAATATGAGAATGTCGAAAGAATTATTATTACAATCAATTTATTTATGCTCTAAAATATATTCCATTTTTACAATGATCCTAATGTTATTAAAGAAAAAGATTATTAAAAAAATATTTTTAAATTTGTTTATTTAAAAATTTTATTAAAAATTTTAAATGTTATATATAAATATAGATTACATTTTATTTTAAAATAGTTTAATTATTTTATATATAAATCATATTATTTCTTATTAATTTTTCTACAATAATTAATATCCTACAAAATTATTTTCTATTTTTAAATATGTTATTAACTGAATGATTCTTTATTTATTTATTTATTTATGAGAATTTATTTAATAGGGAAAGTGAGGAATTTAATTTGACAATCAAATTTAATATAAATTTATATTTTCCACATTGCATCCAAAATATAAAAAATCTAATGTGTTATTTACCTATAAGAGTTTACTTTTACTTTATATGGAATGTGAGAGTAATTATATTTGGAAAAGAAATTAGATTCAAATTTTTATATGGAAAAATGAAAAAATATAAATGACATGTTTATATTTAATATTTTTAAGATATAATAAGGAAAAAAAACATTAATGATATGTGTGATTTTAATACATTAAAATAATGATAAAGTTTTGAATTTTAATAAAATATTATTTTCTTATTAATGCAAATATATAAATATTTGAAAATATAGTTTTTATTTATTTAATATTTTTTAATAGTAATAATTAATATTTATTTTAAAAATAATTTTTTTAATTATAACTTAAAATGTTAATAATTTTATTTAAATAATAGTTGAAGGAATTTAGTTCTAGTGGTATGATTCATGATTTGTGTTCCAAGTAGTGTGTTCAAGTCTCTAGAGACATGCCAACCTTTGTGGCAATTCACTTTAAAATCTAGATGTATTGCTAGTGCTTTCTTTTTTCATTTTCCAATGTATTTCTAGTGTTTTCTTATTTCATTTTCCAAGTTTGTAATAGAGATGATAATAAACCAGCTTAGGTTCCCACTACTTCTAAGAATACATCTATGGAGATTCTATATACTTTATTACATAGTTTTAATGATTTATAGGTATGGTATTGTTTTTCTTTTCTCAAACAATTACCATTAAGAAGACTATGGTTAGTTATTTTTTACTAGCCATTGTATAAAAGAAGAATATTTAACCATGTAAATGGGACAATCTTTATGGCCTCATTCAAAATACAAAAACTCTTGGGGCATATTTAGTATGAAGATTTCAACATAATCCATCTTTTCATAAAATATGTAAATAATTTCAATGAATGAAGTGAGGCATTCAAATTGATCACTAAAGAAGTGGCTTTTTGAGAAATTTTAAGTGAAGTCTTTCAAAGGTGAAAATAATGTACCTTGTGCCTTATTTTTCACTATTTGTATCATGTTATGGCTACATCAGAGTGGTAGGAAACAATTGAAGATAGATTAATTTTACAACACATATTCTAAAAGTTAAAAAATAATTATGAAACTATACTAATTTATAAATATTAATTTGGATATAAAAACCAAAGCTTCAAATAATTTTTAAGCTCTATTAAATAATGAGATTTACCTACGTTAATGAGATTTAACTATGTCCTTTTGCTCAAAAAAGGAATTTGAAAGTTGTTGGATCAATAGCAGGAACTCTAGTTTGTTAGATATACTTGTAATAATAATGTAAATTGTTCACCAAATTCAATGCCATGACCTACATACTGCCTTATCTTAATTTTTTTCTTTTTTAAATTTTTTGTATAAACCTTGTATATTATTAAGCTGCCTTCAAAGCTACCAACAAAATAACATATTGATTACATTTCATTTATCTTAGCATACATCTCACAGATGATTAGATAATCATTTATCACAACACCATTTATAATTCACCTCCCATGTTTTCTATTGTTTGTCTTCTACATTTTCTTTCCTTTATTTATAACAATATTTATTGCCTTAAATTTCTTTTGAATAGAACAATGTGCTTTTGGCTAAATGACAAGTGGTAACGAAATGACCAACATTTGACATTTTTAAGCCATCAACTACCAAGTGCTCTTTTTGAGGAACAAGAGGATGATCCACATTGAAATGATATTTTGCATCCAAAAAGATGGTATGAATAGCTTGTTATATTACTTTTTAAAATGTTAATATCTTTTAATAATATATAACTATACCAATAAGTAAATTATAATTGCATTTAAGATAGACAATCCTTGTTCACTGACTTTTCTCATAGTTAACATTTCATTAGGAGACTCAAGAACTAATTCCCCTATTATGAGTAGGATATATAAGTAACCTACAATAACTCTACACGAGGGAATATCAAGGTGGTTTTTTAATGAATTTGAACCAATACTTGAATGTTATTAAGCAATGAGCATAATACATCATATGAGAAGGTAAACATGTAGACATTTCAGATATTTTATACATGGTAACAAAGCCCTTAGTTCTCTTAAAAGCCACCCTTGCACCATTGCTAGTTTATCTATTCCCATCCACATTGGTAGTAAATTTAATTGTCATTTTCCATAGAAGAAGATAGTGTATGAATATAACCTTTTTGAAAGTTATAAAGAACATTATTAGGAAGATGGAAGATGATTTGGATTTATGAAAGGGACAAAATGAAATACAAATTTAAAACATAAACACATAGATACATTGAAGGAATGAAATAAAATATAGATTAAAAAAAAAACACAGAGAAACTGAACTTCAATTAATAAATAGGAAATGTTAGAAATTGTTTACATGCAGAATGAAAACAAAATAGCTCAGGCAATGGTAGCTTATCTCTGAGAATAGTGTAGGAATTTACAGGGTAAGTTCCTCAGAAAGAACACCAAAAGGACACCGCTCACAACCAGATCACAGATCAATACACCAGTATTTTTGACGTGGTTAAAACCCTCAAAGAGGGAAACAGTCCACGGCCTGCGCCAACGTGGCTACTACAGGCAATTTATTAATCAAAGAATGCAAATTTACATAAGCTTCTCTCATGCATGGATTACCCGAACAATGACCCTCCATGCGCTTTAAATAGAACTCATGGACCAATCGGGTGTCAAGCCACGGATCAAGTGTCGGTAATACCGAGGAGAGAATGAACCGTCGGATCACTACATATCGTGATCGTCGGATTGTAAGTTACAAAATGTACAACGGTAAAGAAACACACTTTACCTAACTCTATACCTAACTCTAAACTAGACCAAGTTGTACTTAACTATTTCCTATGTGTCAGAATATCCTAACATCCCCCCTTAAGAACAACTTGGGATAGGATTGAAGGATTTACAAATATGACACAATAGGAGAAGGAAGGAGGCACTAGAGCCTATCACCCCTTAGTGACAACTTCTTGAACTCCAAGCATATATCGAAGTTTAGTGAACTTCGCCTCTGTGAGAGCCTTTGTGAAGATGTCTGTAACCTGATCATCTGTTGAACAATATTTCACTTCAAGAACATGGTCATGAATGAGCTTTCTGATGAAGTGCATGTGTAGTTCAATGTGTTTGCTACGCTGATGCTGGACTGGATCTTTGCATAGCTGAATGGCACTTTGATTATCACACCAAAG
This sequence comes from Pinus tabuliformis, assembly GCA_031772625.1. Taxonomy (NCBI): domain Eukaryota; kingdom Viridiplantae; phylum Streptophyta; class Pinopsida; order Pinales; family Pinaceae; genus Pinus; species Pinus tabuliformis. The sequence goes on from CM062819.1 coordinate 234,274,900, forward strand.
TGTGGTTGGATGCTGCTGCTCAAAGCCAAACTCTGATAGGATCTGACGAAGCCACAAGGCTTCCTTACTAGCTTCCACGGCACCACGATACTCTGCTTCTGCTGACGAAAGAGAAATGGCAGCCTGTTTCTTACAAGCCCATGTAATAGGTCTTGAACCAAGAGTGAAGTCATAATCGGCAGTAGACTTCTGATCATCAGGGTCACCAGCCCAATCCGAATCAGTAAAACCAACTAATAGAGGAGCTGTTTTGGCACTGTAATGAATCCCAAACTGTATTGTACCTCGAACATAACGAAGTATTCTTTTAGCTGCTTTCCAATGACTTTCACGGGGGTTTTGCATAAAACGAGCAACAAGGCCAACAGAAAATGAAAGGTCAGGACGCGTATGGGTTAAATACAAGAGTTTTCCTACAAGTTGACGGTATAAGGTAGCATCAACTTCAGGAGAACTACAAGAGACTGAAAGTTTGACTCCAGACTGAAAGGGAGAAGGGGCTGGTTTACAGTCTTCCATGTGAAAATGCCGAAGAATATCACAAGCATACTTGGACTGGGAAAGGAAAATACCCTCCTTGGATTGCAAGACTTGAAGACCGAGAAAATAGTGTAAGTGTCCTAAGTCTGTCATTTCAAATTTCTTTTTAAGGCTGGACTTCACATGGTTTATAAGGTTGGGATCACTACCAGTAAGAATAAGATCATCAACATAAAGAACAAGGATGATAAGAGAGTTGCCCACTTTCTTGGTGTAGACAGTATTGTCAGAATAACACCTAGAAAAGCCAGATTCTAAAAGAAAGCTATCCATTTTGGCATACCAAGCCCGAGGAGCTTGCTTGAGACCATAAAGGGATTTCTTAAGTCGACAAACAAGGCTGGAGTCTGTTTGTATGAAGCCAATGGGTTGTTCCATATCGATTTCTTCCTGCAAGTCCCCATGCAAGAAGGCACATTTAACATCCATCTGATGGACTTCCCATTTTAAAGAGGCAGCAAGGGAAAGAACAAGGCGAATAGAGTTCATTTTGGCAACAGGGGAGAAGGTTTCAGTGTAGTCAATGCCTTCAACCTGTGAAAAGCCCTTAGCAACAAGACGAGCTTTATGTTTATCAACTTTCCCATCTAGTCCATACTTGGTTCTGTAAACCCATTTACATCTAACAAGTTTGCGTCCCTTTGGTAGAGGAACAAGATCCCATGTATCATTTGCCAACAATGAATGATATTCTTCATTCATAGCTGCTTCCCAATGTGGATGGCTTTAAGCTTCTGCAAAAGTGTCAGGATCATGATTTACTGGAGCTTGAGCCAGTAAAGAAGAGGCTCTTTCAAACTGATAACGTGTACGTCGCTGATTTGTAGGATCACCGGCAAGATCACCTGCTGCATCCCGAGTAGCACGGACCCATCTTGGAAGTTGAGGATCCTGAGAAGGTGGGGGAGGATTATCATCCTCACTTTCATCATCTGAAGAAGAAATGTTTTCAAAAGTAGAAGAGATAGGAAGAGGTGGCACATCTGCCGGACTAGGCTCGCAAGCCGATTTATTTTCATCAAATTTTACATCTCTTCTAATGATAACATTTTTGGACTTAAATGGAATAAGTCTATAACCTTTTACACCTTCAGAATATCCAACAAAAGTACATTTCTCACTCTTAGGTTCTAAAGCTTTATGCTTTTCATCTGGAATATGGGCCCATGCTTCACTTCCAAAAACACGAAAGTGACTTACATCTGGTTTAATGGAACTCCAAGCTTCTTCTGGAGTGATATTCTCTAGAACCTTAGTAGGAGTGCGATTGATTATATAATTTGCACAATTAATTTCTTCGGCCCAAAAACTAAGACTGAGTCCTTTAGATTGCAGCATACAATTAGCCATTTCCTTTAAGGTGCGATTTTTCCTTTCAGCTACACCATTTTGTTGTGGAGTGTATGGAACAGTATGTTGCAGTTGAATTCCATTTTCGGTCCAAAAGTTGATGAATGTGTTTGTAACATATTCTCCACCATTATCAGTTCTTAGCTTAATAATTTGATGTCCAGATTGTTTTTCAACAAAGGCTTTGAAGGCCAAAAATGTGTTAAATACTTCGCTCTTGAGTTTTAAGAAGTATACCCAAGTGCGTCTGGAGAAATCATCAATGAAAGTTAAGAAATACTTGCAGCCAGAGAATGAAGCAACATGAAGTGGACCACATAAATCACTGTGCACAAGCTGTAAAGGGGCTGAGGCGTGCCAAGAGGCACGTTTGTCAAAACTGTCCCAATGATGTTTTCTGAGTACACATCCGAAACAAACACCATCTCTGCAAGATACCATAGGAAGACCTGTCACCATATTTTATTTACATAGATGCTGAAGGGAGCGATAGTTTAAGTGACCAAATCACTCATGCCAAAGTTTGCTCACTTCATCATTATGAGCAACAAATACTGAGGGAAGATTTGATGACCCAAAATTCTGAAACTTATACAACCTTGTGGAATCATCAGCAATACCAGTAGCTGGAATCTGTTTAGGATCTCTTAAATCCTTGATTACAACATCATGAGGTGAAAATTCAACAATTTTACCTTCACCTGAATGAGTTATCTGATATACAGATAGAAGGTTGCAGGGGAACACATAATACATCATTAAACTGACCATTGTCTAGATGAACAGTTCCAGTCTCGACAACATTAAGAGATCTATCATCACCAACATATATATTTTTGGTGTTACAATCATTTAAAGAAGAAAACATGGCTTGGTTTTTGGCCATGTGATAAGAGGCTCCAGAATCAATGAGCCACTCATGAGAAGGAGAGGAAGAAGATACATTTAATGCATAACCAGACTGAGATGATTGACAATGACATGCAGAAAGTGCCATTCCGGAAGTTGAAGTTGAAGTATGCTCCACATGGATGTTATGTTTCTTCATTGCGGCTTCCAAGGCTTCCATCTTCTTAAAGCATTTAGATTCTAAGTGGCCATCTCGATTACAAAAGTTACAATGTCTATCAGTCTTCTTCCATTTGTTTTTATTGGTCTTATCATTTTGCTGAAATGATCTTTCATTTTGAGGCTGAGCTGGTTTAGGACCATTCTTTTTAGGATATGACTTCTTAGGATTCTTTGAATTTGGTTGCTGCTGGGTGGCTAACGCTTTCGTGGAAGAGTTTCCAAGATTAAGAAGACCAAGGTGTAAGAGTTTTTCTTGTTCTCTTATTAAAGAATCACAAAAAGAGTCAAAGGAAGGGGCCTTGTAGTCTTTTCCTTAACAAATGAAAGCTTCCCTTATAGAATGGAAGGTGGAAACAAATACAGAGTAGGCTGGTCCCAACTTAGTAAGGATGGAATAAATAAGGTTACTATCTTCTTTATTAACCTTAACACCTTCCAAAAGATATCTAAGGGTCTTGAATTTGGACAAGAAATCTTCAATGCAAGAAAAAGTATTAGGATCCAATGTAAGCAACTCATTTTCAAGTTGATGGGCTCTAATTTCATTTTTAATCCCAAAAACTTTAGTGAGTTTTTCCAATGCTTCATGAGGAGTCCCAAGTTTTGCGATATGGAATCTAAGATCAGGAGAAATAGACATCCCTATCAAACCACGTGCTTGATCTTGTCTATTTTCCCATTTTGCAGCCTTGTCTTCATCTTTTGGTTTCTTCTCTTGGTCTGTGGCTATTCTGTAGAGACCTTTACTTCTAAGTAAATCTTCCATGTAGGCTATCCATTGGAAGTAGTTAGTGCTGTCAAGAATGACTTGGCATGGACTTTCCATTTTTTTAAAATAACTGAAGCTGAAGATGCTAAAAGTAAGTGTTCCAATGGATAGATCTCGAAAAATTAGGCTGTTTTAAAAAAAACGGCTCTGAAAAAGGCTTTTGGATGAAGAAGTTATGGCTTTTTGAAAAAATAAATTGTTGAAATTGCCGGCAAAGTGCGCGAATGTGCGGGAATGAAAAAATCTGCCCCCACAAAATGGAGACTTGAACCCAAGACCTCTACTCTCTTAAAATAGCTTTGAACCAATTGATCTATACAAAAAATTTGAGAGAGAGAGAGAGAGAGGGGGGGGGGGGGCCTTGGTTTGCGTGCTTGCCTTGAGAAAGCTCTTTTTCCCTACAAAACACAAAACACAAAACCCAACACGAATATGCAAAGAAAAATGAACCTTGCGGCTCGAAGTTAGCTTTAGCCAAAAAACTAGATATATTAAAAAAATGAACCTTGCGGCTCAAAGTTAGCTTTAGCCGAAAAACTAAATATTTTTCTCAATGTTTCTGATTTTCCGAGATCACACTAAGGTGCAGGGAAAAGAGCATACACATGAGAAAAATCCTTCCTTTCTGTTTCTGATTTGCCCAAATCGCACAGAGTCGTATGGCAAAGAGCATACGCAGAAATGAAAGGTATATATCCGGTTTAAAAAAAGGTAAATAAACCGAAACCGAAATAAGTAGAGAGAAAATAACAGTAAACTGCAAATAAACACTGTATACCTCCCGATCTGAAAAATGACGCAACTAGGGCTACCAGAAACCTTTTCGCATGAAACGAAAGCGGTTCCTCACTGGAACAGATGCTCCGAACGCAACAGAGCAGTCCTCTCGGCCCGAAAGTAGTCAGAAACAGCAGATCTAGGAAACGACAGTCGGATGCAGTTCTACCGGCTTCAGATTTGGATCACCAACGGACGCGGCCCTCAAATAGCTCTGATACCATGTAGGAATTTACAGGGTAAGTTCCTCAGAAAGAACACCAAAAGGACACCGCTCACAACCAGATCACAGATCAATACACCAGTATTTTTGACGTGGTTAAAACCCTCAAAGAGGGAAACAATCCACGGCCTGCGCCAACGTGGCTACTATAGGCAATTTATTAATCAAAGAATGAAAATTTACATAAGCTTCTCTCATGCACGGATTACCCGAACAATGACCCTCCATGCGCTTTAAATAGAACTCATGGACCAATCGGGTGTCAAGCCACAGATCAAGTGTCGGTAATATCGAGGAGAGAATGAACCGTCAGATCACTACATATCGTGACCGTCAGATTGTAAGTTACAAAATGTACAACGGTAAAGAAACACACTTTACCTAACTCTATACCTAACTCTAAACTAGACCAAGTTGTACTTAACTATTTCCTATGTGTCGGAATATCCTAACAAAGAGATGTGACGAAGACATGTGTTCTAAACTGTGTTACAATGAGGCTCAATGGCATTTTCATCATGAAGAAACCATGAGAAACCCTAAACATCAAAAAACCTAAACCGAGGAGATGAAACACCAAAAGGTATAGGCCCAGATGGGGTTAGTTGCAACATCAACTTCCTGGGGGTTGTAACTTTGGCATACATTACTTGTTTGGCGTGCATGATATCCAATTACAAATTTCTAACCAAGAAAAACAACTTTTGATTGCAAGCATCGATCGAATGTTCATTTCCCCAAAAAAAGTCGTTTAGGGCCTTAAAATGGCTTTGTGAGTTCAAGACTTGAAAACTATCAAAAATAGAAAACTACGAAAATAGGAAACTATGCTGAAAAATATGAAATTAATAGAAAATAGTGTTGGGGATCCAAGTAAAATAGGATGGTGGCCACCAATATCCACTTGTACCAGTCCTCCCCCTCAGGAAGCAAAGGTCCCCATTGCATTGAGTACCTCAATAAGGTGAGGAAAATTCTTTTGAACTTGGTCCTTGGTTAACCACTTCCCTTGGTTAAGGAGCTCGCTAGATTTGGTGACTCGATACAGTTGAATCATCTATTAGCGATTGTTTTTAATTTGTGTTTCCATGATCTCATCATTTGTGGTCTTTTCAATGCAATTTGGGTTGAGCTTTGTTAGTGTCAGCTGCTCAACAATATCTGATGTGTCCAACAATGGTGGAAACTATGGTCAATGGAGGTCCATATTGAATATTAGGTGCATGCCAAAGAATAGGGGGATACTTAGCTCAAAAGCGTTGTCACCCACAACCTTGGTGATGGTGTAAGGCCCATATTAGAGTGGTCAATGCTTCCAACAACTTCGAAAAGGTGTTCCTTCTATAAATGCAACCAAACCTTGTCACCCATTTGAAACTTACGTGGCACCCAATGTTGATCATGAAATTTTTCTACTTAGTATTGGCTTCACATTAGATATCATGAACCTGCTAGTGGATGTGTTAAATGCGTTCAGTAAACTTGATGGGCCTGTTAGCTTTGATTTGGACATGTGTAAAATTTTGTCTTTGTAGTTGCAAGAGTCATTGCAACATCAATAGGACACAATAGTTGAAATCTCAGGCCCATATGAAAGGGGTTGTGTCCAGTTGAGTTATGGAGAGCTTTGTTGTAGTTGTGTTACACATAGGGGAGACTCTCAACCCATGTTCATGGATGCTTAGATTTGTACATGCATAATATGTGCATTATCATCTTGTTGACGACCTCTGCCTAGCCATCAGTTTACTGGTGCAATGTAGTTGACTTGGTGAGTTTGGTGTCAAACAATGAACATAGGTTCGAACAAAATGTGCTTTGAAACCTACTATCATAATTTGATATAATCATTTATGGGATCCCAAAACGTACTCATACTCATTTGAAGTAGAGGTTAGCAATGGCCTCTGTTGCAATATTATTCTACTAAACAACCAATATTGTCATCTTAGAAAATCTATCAATGACCACAAACACATGATAGTCATTACCATGCTTCGTAGAAGGAAGATTGTCCAGATAGTCCATGGAGGTGGATTCCCAAGGCCGACTAGGAATAGGCAAAGGAGTGTACAAACCTTGCTTCTTAATGGTTGGTTTGGTGATGACACAAGCAGTGCATATCTGATATATTTTCCAACATCATGTTTGACTTTTGGCCAACAAAATACTTCTATAGTACTGCCATAGTCTTCTCCACACTAGAGTGTTTTATGACCCAGTTGTAATGGACCTCCCAAATCATTTTGGTATGCTCACTTGGCACACTCGCCTCTGTTGCGATTATTGTTGTTGGTTTATAAGCAATACATTAATGTGGGTGATTATTGTTGGAATCATTGTTGGTAATTGGTGATCAATGTTACCTTTGGAGGGGATGAGACTCGTTGCCACTACTGTGAGTGCCAACAATGAGAAGGATTTGATCATAGGTCAGGTGCCATGGCCGAGTCTAATTTGGTAGGGTTTGGCACATCAACAAATCTTATTATCAATAAATTAATATTTTATAATTTTATTTTTTTAAATATATTATTAACTCAATAAAAATGATTTTATTTATCTATGAGGATTTATTTAATCTAAAATGTGAGGAATTAATATTTGGAAATAATATTTAATGTGCATTTAAATCTTTCGTATCCAAAATATAAAGAACCTATTTGTATTTGGACGTGTTATTTATAAATAAGAATGTATTAATATTTTATTTTTTATTTTTTTTAAATATGTTATTAACTCAATAAATATGATTTTATTTATCTATGAAGATTTGTTAATCATATTTATTTATGAAGATTTATTTCATCTAAAATTTGAGGAAATAATATTTGGAAATGATATTTAATGTGAATTTAAGTCTTCCGTACCCAAAATATACAAAACCTATTTGTATTTACATGTGTTATTTATAAATAGGAATTTATTTAATATAGAATGTCTCAGTAATTAATATTTGGAAAGGAAATATGATTCAAATCTTTATATGCAAAAATATAAAGAAAATGTTTATATTTAATCATTTTTTAAATTTAACTAGGGAGAAGACATTTTAAACTAGATTTGTGATTTTTATATATTAAAATAATCATGCGAAATTTTAAATTTTAATAAAGTGAAGTATTATTTTATTTTTATTAATGTGAATAAATAAATATTTGAAAATATAATTTTTATTTATTTAAATATTTTTTATATTATAATTTAAAATATTGTTGATTTTATATTCTTAAGTTTATTTAAATCATAGTTAAAGGAATTTAACTCGAGTGGTATGGTTTATGATTTGTGTTTCAAGTAGTCTGGGTTCAATGTTTTATTTCATAGTTTTAATGATTTATAGATACGGTATTGTTTTTCTTTTCTCAAATAGTTAGCATTAAGCATAGAATGATTAGTTATTTTTTGCAAGCAATTGTATACAAGAAGAATATTTATGGATGTAAATGGGACAATCTTTATGGCCTCATTCAAAATAAAAATACTCTTGGGGTATAATTTCTGTGAAGATGTCGAGATAGCCCATCTTTTCATAAAATATGTAAACCAACCTAGATCCATCTTAACCTCAGATCTATCAAGCGCCGAGAGTGATCAAATCTCTTGAGGTGCAAACCTCTTTTTTTAGTGCAAAAATTGAAGAAATGTTTCCACCTAGAGATATTAGATCCCTCTTAGAGCTTGATAGATCCTAGGTTAAGATGGATCTAGGTTGGTTTCAGTCATGTGTGGTCATACAAAATTTGTTGAACATTTAATTATTTTGACCATTTTAAGTATGCTAAATATGTCTAAGATCAATTTGGCCAGTTTAATTTTAAATTTTATTAGTTACCTCAGTTTTTTGAGATGAAAGAGATTGTTAGTAACTTGATTGATGAAAAATGATGAAATAAAAATTTTGAGTGCAAAGTGACAATGTTACAATGTTTAATAACAGAAAATGTGAATAATAAGAATATAGTGAATTACAAACAATCTTCATTGCAATCAATCTCAAACTATTTTCTTCTACTATTCTTACTGTCACACCTATTAATCTTTCCATTTTCTCATATCGATCATATGAAAAGTGTTGGGCACAACCCAACTTGGTCCAAGCTTTAGGTTTAAGACTCCACATTTTAAGGAGTGCAAAATGCATAGCCGAGGAAGTTATATTCATCGTGCATTGTTTTAAGGGGTTTGGGGTAGGTCAAAGCCCCTTATTTTGTAACTTGTATTGGATTTTAGTCATTGTTTTGTCGAATCCATAATATGCGGTCCATTGTTTTGAAGAATCAAAACCTATCTAAGGAGATGTAATACTTTGTCAAATAGGAATAATGTCATGAGAGGATCATAAGTGAATTGAGTCTTTGTATTTGTAGTATGTATTTTTGGGGAAGGCTCCGCAGTTGAGTGCATGGTGGCCTTGAAGAGTCTGCAGTTGAGTGCACAGACCACCTACAACTGGGTGTGCAGGTTAGGGAAGAGCATGTCTTGAATATCGTTATTAATAAAGAAGAAGTTTTGGCGAAGTATTGTGTATCTTTCTGTGTTTATTCTTTGTTTTTATTGATATGATTAAGCATGCTTTTTAATAAATTATGTGAAATAATACATGTTATATTGTTTTCTATTATGTATATGCATTAAGTATCAATCTGTAAGATTAATCATCAACGCGAAGTTATTTGACATGTACGCGAAGATGTAGGAAGATATAAGGCATAAGTGAATACACAAACGCAACAACGCGCATATCCCTCGGTCTGCAGAAAACTAGTTTTGCAACCTCCCATAACTGCTTCGAGGGAGACTGTGATCTGTTTGTAGGTCATTGCTGAAAGGGCTAGCGGTTGATGGTTTTGTTGGTGCGCAGTACACATTGTACCTGGGTCAAGCCCTCTTAAACCAACAAATGGTTTCATTGTCGGGACCGAGATTTGCTTAAGAGATATGTTTTGGCGTCTTTCGAAGAAAGAAATCCAACAGTGGGTTGAATAGAAAGAAAGAGAATTTGCGGAAAAAGAGAACAAAATCCATCGATTATTAATTGAAAACTAGTTGCAGAAGTATATCTTCAAAGAGAAATATGAGATATTCTTTGGTTCACTCCACATTGAATTGTACAAGTGGGTATCTAAGTTAATCGAGCATAAGACTTGTTTCTAGAATGACGAGCCTGAGTGGAATCCAAAATTGATACGATGACTCAAGAATGCCAATAATAGTATCTCTAGGGTTGTTGATTTCTAGATCGACAGAATTTTGGAGGATTTACCACTGAGTTCATGATAGATGCAATCGTGTACTATAGTGAAGCTGAAAAAATATTTTTCAAAGGACCATGAGGTAAGTTATTAAGATAGTTTAACCTCTAGATTATGATGTTATTGTGTGAAAAGGGGATTATGCGAATGCAGTTAGATAATGTTTGGATGAAAAAGGAATAAGCCTGAACCAGGGTCTATGTGAAGCGGAAAATGATACAGAACATATCTGAATAATTTTATTAAGATTTACTATAGCCCCTTGTTAGGAGGATATGAGAGTGAATAAAAAAGAAGTAACCCTACAACCCCGTGAAATTCCCCCGCTTGTCCTGAAGGCAAGTCAAAGTTAGGAGTTGAGAAGAATAAAAGCATCCTTGGGATTCACCATCTATCCACCCCACTTTACAGCCCATCCCCTTCCCCATAATTCCCTTACACCCCGCCCTCCCCCCATAATTCCCCTACACCCCGCCCTCCCCCCATAATTCCCCTACACCCCCACCCCCTCCCCTTCCACCTAGCGCCCCGAGAAGGAGAATGATTGATGACATTAAGCTGTCTATTTTTAAAGGACTAGGATGAGAGGATCCTGATCAGTTCTAGTTTGTAGTTGATGTTGTATGGACAACAAGAAAGATCACTAGTGATGATGTAAAGAAGACGCAACTCGTCACGTCGCTATGAGAAAGAGTGCTAACCTGGTAATGAAGTACTTTGTGACCAACCCAACGACTTTGTTGGATGAAATTAAGACAGAATTGGTATCAAAATTCAAGAAGTCGAAATTAAAATCACATTGCATCATAGAGCTAAAGGAAATCAAACATATAACGATTGAATCTGTGTGGGAATTGGATCAATGATTCAAGGTGTTGATGGGTCAAGTAAACTTTAATATACCCCAAGACAACATAAAGAGTGGTTCATAGCCGTGCTACTGCCACATATTAGGTTATCTTTGACACAAGAAAAGATCATGACTTAATCTGAGGCATTGGAGATTGCGATGAAGTTGGAAGCTTCGCCGATTGGGGATACTCATGTAGGAGTACAACATATACAAAGTCAACTAGCCAATTTGACCTTGGAATTGCAGGATCTTAAGAAAGGTAAAGAGACTAGATCATAAGTATGGTGTACAAAATGCAAAGCAGAGGGTCATTATAAGGATCAATGCCCTGTGTTCAGAGATTATTTAGCAAGTGGGGCGCATAATCTAGTAAAAACAGGTCTATGGTGCGAGATTTGTAGAATGAGAGGCCAACATTGCTTCGAAGATTAATACATATTACAGATGTATGTATAGACCCTGAAGAAATTGCTTTGTAACTTTTGTAGATCAGTAGGCCATGACGATAAACATTTCTGAAGTTATGACTTGATGATGGAGTGCACTGCTAATACTTATAGATACTTATAGGCCATTTACAATTTAATATGATATAGGTTTTTTATATGTGTAATGTTTATATTATCATAGTTTGATTATATTAATATTATATGTTAATCAAATACAAATATAAATAAAAATGAAATAATCTACATAACAAGGGTAATAGTTGCAAAGCAGTATAGTCTTTACCTCTACTACTAATTATTATGAATTAACTGATTAAAGCAGCAAGCCAGGTCCACATTTCATCATTTTTCGAGAATGCTTTCTGCAATCATCTGCACATGCTTTCTCTACACATTCGCAGTACACAAAACAAACCATTTCCGCTCACCGTGTTCTTTGTGAAATTTTATATTTTCGTTATATTTAATTTATTAATTACTACTCACCTAGTTCACCACTTGTTCATTGTGAAACAAATTTATTATTCATGTGCGGAAGCTTTATCATTGTAGGGAGTGTGGATAAAACTCCACACAATGAAAACTCTTTGCCATAGAAAAATTATTTTTCAAGGAATGCCATAGAAAAATTATTGTCTAACTAAACTATGAACATAAATTAACAATAACTTATTTGACAAACACCCTTCATGATAATCGTTTATTTCAATTTCTATTTAATTTAAAATAACATGCCCATTGGCAAGGAAAGCGTACATAATATAAAACCAATAAACCTACTTCAATTCTTGCGGATATGGTATTGCCATGCACTCGAGAGATTGCTAGTAGGAATCAAGAAGCTTTCAAATTTAAAAGACACGGATATTGACACTGATGTATTGGAAAGATCCATTTAGGTGGATCATAACATAAAAATCTCCCTGGAAGAAAAACTCAAATTATTGTATTAATAACATTTATAACATTTCTATAAATGTTATTAATAGTTAGAATTAAAGAAAATATGAGAATGTCATATATGTAAATGAATAATTATTTTTACAGCCAAATTTATTTCTAGCTTGAAATATATTCCATTTTCACAATGATCCATAATGTTATTAAAGAAAAAGGTGGTTAAAAAAATCACTATTAAGTTTTTCATTTAAAATTTTTAATAAATATTTTAAATATTATATTTTATATTAAATTATGATTTTACATTTTATTTTATATTTTAATAAAATAGTTTAATTGTTTTATACATAAATAATATTACTTTTTATTATTTTTTCTATCTTGATTAATATTTTATAACTCTTTTCCCGGATGCGGGTGCCACCTCGCATGACCAGGTAAGGCCACTTGCCACGGCCGATAGGACACGCGACGGACGGAGGGCTTTAAGGCTCCTCGCCGCCACCTCCCATCGACCAGCAATGCAGCACACTAGCCTTTATGAAGGAGCAGGAACCACAGCAGAGGAGGATGGCCGCATTCAATGCGGGGACAAATCGAAGGAATGAAGGGGTCGTTAAGAATGTCGATTTGGGAGCAGATGAAACCCACAGCGATGGTGTTCTTGCTCTGCGTTCTGAGAATTCTGGAGTCATTGTGGAATTGGGGGAGACTGGCCGACTGCTGGTCCTCCCTGGTTCATGCTTACAGTCTTTTGTCTGCCATCGAAAGCCGAATTGGAAGGAAGCTTCGTCTGAGGAAGAGGAATCTGGAAGAATGGTGCGGGAGCGAATGCCATGTCGTCGAGGCAGAGGCTCAGGGCGAGCCAGATCCTCTCGCGGGCCTGCAGCTGATCTACACCACCATTGCTGCTGTGTTTACTGTTATCGACGTGCGGGAGCTCCTCAGGTGCAGGCTAGCCAATTTGTGGAAGCTGGAGGGTCCAGCAATGGCGAGCCAAGCCTACTTGCATTTGGCTCTGTCATCTTCACATTGCGCAATACCAGAGAAAATTTGGGCATCAATGCCCATATTTCAGTGTTGTTTACCAGGATCCCGGACGAGAATGAAGATGGCTTGCCTCGGCCACCTCCAATGGAGAATCCCTTGGATAACGAAGAAGGAATTCCCCTGGTGCAAGAGGGATGTCTGCCTCAAGCTCTGGCGGAAGAATGTCGGGTTGTGGACAAAGGTAAGAGGCCTTTGGGGGAGGCCTCAAGCTCGAGGGAAGCGGCACTGCGGGAGATCGAACCTGAATTGCCGGCCTTCTTGGACGGCCTACCAGAAGGACATGGCTGGGCTTGGATTCGTGAAGCTAAGCCCGAGGACGAGCCAGGGGACGACGCGAAAGAAGGCTAAGCCCAGGTGGCTCTCATGCATGATGCCTGGACGCGTGTGGGATCGTGGTCGGTTCTGTTATCTCTCTTGTTGTCTTTAGTCTTTCTAGTTTTTTTCTGTTCAATGGTGGTTCTGGGTCGTATGTATCAACTGCTGTCTCTTGGTTTCTTTTCCGTTATGGAATGGAGTTTTTTTGGCTTGGGCCATCATCACAGGCCCTGTATCCATTTGACAAACTCTGCCCCTGCGTGGGTTTCACAGAGATGTTTTGTGTCTTTTTGTTGGCGGTTTGTAGGGAGATGTCTAGCTACCTTCAGGTGGTGGGTTTCACAGAAATGTAATGGGTTTTGGGAATATGTCACAGCTGCCATGGAGCCACATGAGCAGCAAGAAAATCGTATGTAAATTTCCGCTGTAAATATTAATACAAAGTAGGTAATGTTGCTTAGAAAAAAAAAATATTTTATAACTCTTTTTAATATATTATTAACTCTATAAAAATGATTTTATTAATTTTTCTATTTTAATTAATATTTTATAATTATTTTTAATATTTATGAGAGTACTCTTCAACTAAAATCACATCGTCTTTTATAAAAAAAAATTAATATTTTTTTAATATGTTATTAACTCCATAAAAATGCTTTTATTTATTTATGTGAATTTATTTAATCTAAAACGTGAGAGGAATTAAGATTCGGAAATAAAATTTAATGTATAATTAAAATTTTCACGTTGCATTCAAAATATAAAGAATTTATTTATATTTAGATGTGTTATTTCCATATAAGAATTTATTTAATATAGAATGTTAGAATACTTAATATTTGGAAATGAAATTGGATTCAAATCTTTATATGTAAAAATATAAAGAACATGTTTACATGTAACAATTTATTCAATTTAAAAAGAAATAAAACTTGTTTAATTAGCTTTGTGATTTTCATCCATTAAATTAATGGTAGAAAACATTTGAATTTTAATAAAGTGAAGTATTGTTTTCTTATTAATATAAATAAATAAATATTTGAAAATGCAATTTTATTTATTTAAATGATCTTTAATAATAATATATTAATCAATATTTATCTTATATAATAATTTAAAACGTTGAAGTTTTTATATTTTTCATTTTATTTAAATAATAGTGAAAGGAATTTAGCTCAAGTGGTATGGTTCATGATTTGTGTTCCATGTGGTGTATTGCATTTGTAGCAATTCTCTTTCACATCTACATGTATTGCTAGTGTTTTCTTATTTCATTTTCCAAGTTTATGATCAGCTCCCCATTACTTCTAAGAATACATCTATGAAGATTCTATATGATTTATAAGTATGGTATTGTTTTATTTTCTCAAACCTTTAACATTGAGAAAGCTATGAGTAGTCTTTTTTACCAGCAATTGTATAGAAGAAGAACATTTATGGATGTAAATGAGACAATCTTTATGGCCTCATTCAAAATAAAAATAAAAAACTCTTGGGGCATATTTTCTACGAAGATGTGGAGATACCCCATCTTTTCATAAATATGTAAATAAGTTCAATGAATGAAGTGAGGCATTCAACTTTATCACTAAAGAAGTCACTTTAAACTAATTCTTTCAAAGGTAAAAGTAATGTATGGTGTGCCTTATTTTTCACTATTTGTATCATGTTATGACTATATCAGAGTGGCAAGAAACAATTGAAGATAGATTCCTTCAATTGTGGCAATCTAAGTGTGGTTTTGTGTTGTGTGTAATTCCTCTCTCAATTTTTCTAACATGGTATCAAAGTTGGTTCAACTATGACTTTCTCATGAGAGGGGTTGAGATAATGCAATGGCCATGATACTCTTTTGTACATAGATTAGTTTAATAAAGTGTTTGATCTATTGTTTGTGTGAGTCTTTTGTCTGAATATTTGATTTATGTGTGGATTGTGGATAATTGCATGCAAAGGAGAATTGCAAAGATCTAATGTTGTTTCTATGTGAATTTCCATTGTGGAAAAATAATTGCAAAAGAAGAGGAGATCTGATTTTGAAGAAGTTGGATCAGCATTTATTTGGTTTGATTTAGTGTAGACATACAATTGAGAGCAATTTCTATATGTTTTGAATTGTGGTTCTCGAGATTAGCATATGGTGCAAGATGTATAGTTGTGACATGCATGTGTAATGTTGGCATTTCTCATTCTAGATTTGAACTAATAAAATATTGTGATAATGTTTATGCAGAGATCAAGATCCAAAAACTGCAGATCTAATGGCAAACAATAATATTCAAATTTATTTGTGTGAGTTGAAGTCGTTTTCTATTCTGGTTATAAAAAGGGTTGATGGTTCTTAAAATGGAAACTCCAGTTTCTAAAACATCAGTTCTTTTGTGTTTTTATTGGTCATAAAAGGGTTGGTGGTACTTAAACTAGAAGCCCTTTTGTCTAAAACATCAATTCTTGTGTGTTAGTAAGGTCAAGTTGTTTGATCAACTTTTGAACACATTCAATAGCCCGACCTCCATCTTATAATCTAATGGATAACCAAAAGCGAAATGTCTAAAAGATGGTGGGTTGTCCATAGGATGGTTCATTACTTAACGACTCTTATTGTAGAAGCCTCGATGACCTGAGGTGTCAATATTGTTGATCTTGCAAAGTTCATCAATGATGGTTAGAGTCGGTTACTTTTTGGAGGTCAAATAACAATTCAAAGATATGGTAATGAAAGAGTGGTGTTTGAGAGATTCCAAAGTGGGTGTGAGTGTTGATGAAGACAAGTTAGACATAGATTATCCTTTTTTTTGTAATGTGTTTCAATGTTTTCCATGTAATCATTAAGGGAGGGTATTGAAAGTAATGCTTCCTTATGTTTTCATGAGTTGTCATTAAGAGTTCCCAAGAATCAATCTAGAAGTTGTTGTTTCCTACGTATGAGTTGTAGTGATGATCTAGAAGTGTGGAAGTTAGAAATTTATGTCCTATATACGTGTGACTCTTGTGATCAATAAAAATATCTAAGTGTGGTTTTGTGTTGTGTGTATTTTCTCTCTCAACTTTTCTAACATGCATGTCCTTGGAACAATTTGGATGTACTATACCATATCGTAATGTTAAATATAAGCCCACGTGCCAGATGCTTAAAACATAAAAAAAGGGGCATTTAAACCCACATATACATATAAGAACACAACTATCTTTTCTCTTTTCTCATCATTGATTAATAAAGAAAACAAACTTGTTTTAGGTATTTAATTTTATATATAAGCACTTAATACTGATCATTATAGCTCTTGATATTCACTAAGGGTAATAAATCAAATCTAGGAGAGTTATCTTTTACAACTGGGTTGTTTGTGAGCACTTGAAAGAGTTGATATTTACATGTAACTTTGTGGATGGATAGTGTGTAGGTACTCGTGAAAGATTATTTTTACATGTGGGGAACTCATGGGTAGTTTGTGGCCCCTTGTGGGAGATGATTCAAGCCACGTTGATTTCTTCGTGTAGGTAATGTTAAAGGAGACATGTTGGAAATTGAGAGATAGCTTAGATCACTAGCACACCATTTTCATGAAGATAGTAGTTGTCTTATATCTGAGCAAGGTGATTTTTTTCTCATAACTTTAGTGCTTTATTATTATGGCCCTTTAAGGATCTTGGCACCCTTAATAGGGAATCAATCCATTATTACAATCAAGGAAAAAGACAAAAAAAAAATGATAAAATGCAATATATAATTTGAATTAGTCATAGTGCTATTCAAATATTAAAACTTCGTATTTATTAGGCATCCATATTCTCTATGTGGCTTGTGAGCCTAAACTCGTAAATTAAAATTAGAATGCCTAAATGTTGGGAAGGTAGTTATTAAATGTGCATATTATTGAAGAATCTTTAGATAAATAAGTGTGTTCATTTCCTTTTCAAACAAATAAATATTGACATATTTGCTTTATATATTGAGAAATAAAGGTTAGAAAACATATAGGTGGTTGTTTCATCATAAACACTGGTAGTTTCTTTAAAATTTTCTCCTCCATTATGGTTATACTCAAGTTAGATTAGATTATTACCAATATACTATTCTAATCACAAATGAAGATAAGCTTAGGCCCATCTCGTAAAGCCATGAAGTTATCAATCTCTCAAGTTTATCATGCTACAATGAAATGTAAATTAGCTTTTATATCTCCAAAAGAATATTTAAGGGTTGGTGCAAGATAATGCTACGAAATTATGATATGCTAATTGTAATTGAAATTTGGAAAAATAAAACTTTGATCACTAAAAGGAATTATTAGAGGTACTAACATAGCTTTTTAGGACATCATGTATGATCCGAAATTAAACGAGGACGCAAAAAATTATAGATATAACCATAAATATAGAGATGCAACAAAAATAACACTATCTCTCATTAATATCAAATAATGAAATATGTTTACAAATAGAATGGAAATGTGACTAGCTCGGGCGATGGTAGCTTATCTCTGAGAAGAGATGGGGTGGCTACATGCCTCTCAACTGAGTTACAATGAGGCTCAAGGGCCTTTTTATTATTAAACAATAAGAGAAAACCCTAAACAACCAAAAACCTAACCCGAGGAGATGTAACACCAAGAGTTTATGGGCCGTGTTAGGGTTAGTTGGGTAGCCAACTTCCTAGGGTCGTAGCTTGGTCATATTACCTCCTTTTGACATGCATGATACCTCGTTAGAAAGAACTATCCGAGGACCACAAATGAAAATGTGAATTCAAATAAATCCTTTGTAGGAATATTTCCAAAAAAAATGTTCTTTAGGACCTCAAAAAAACTTCGGAAGTTCAGGACTTAAAAAACTGCCAAAAATAGTAAACTGTGCTACAATTAAGGAAAATGAAAAATTGAAAATAACAATGTTAGGGGTCCATGTGGAATATACGGGTGGCCATCAATATCCACCTGGATCAATGTAAAAGGATGATATGTAGACAATCAAATTTTTTTCCTGAATATATAACATTTATTTATGGAAAATTGGTGTAACTTAAAAAATGGTGTTTTTCTCAAATTGGTATGTTAATTTTTCTCTAAAAGATGATGCATATATTCATGTTAGGCCCTAGGTTTGGTATGTAAATGATGGAATTTTTTGAAACAAATTTGTATGATTTTTCTCTAAAATGTGTTCAGGAATCATGGTTGAAAATCAAGAAGTTGTAAAAATGGATGTGTTTTGATTTATATGGAACAAACTAAGATGTTTTTCACCCCAAACCTAAAACCAAAGTGGCCTCCTCATCCACCATGTACCTGGAAAGGGTGTCCCCACTGAATGTATTTTTAAATTAGAAACACGTGCACATTAATAAAACACATGCTTTTTCAAAAGACACATGTGTTATATAATGAATGCACATTATATAACACACACACATTCTCAGTTTCCATCTTCCTCTATATTTGTTTCTCTCTCTCTCTTTTCCTCCTTCCCCCCTCTCACTTTGTTTCCCTCTTCATCCTTTTCCTCTTTATTATTTCCTCTTTGATTATCTATTTCTCTCTATGTTGAAAAATGTAGCAAGAAATTCACAATTTGATTTTTCCTTGATTAAATTGAGAAAATTCAAATTTCCACATCAACAGACAACTTGGATGTAGTTAACTAAGGTGACATGTCTCTTTTCACCCAATTACCTCAGTAAATTTGAGTTGGAGGAGTTAGAGTTCAGTTAAGCATGTGTGATTGCTAATTTGTATCAATAAAGGTCAGTTATCTCTTGTTGTTTTCAATAAAACTAGTTCTTACTATTGGAGGACTAGTGGAGGGTCAATTGTGTAGTGGGACTTCAGTCAAACTCAATACTCATTTCATTGATCAATCTGCACAAAATAGCTAGTTCATGAAGATAATTGGAGTTCCCTAGCTGTTGTGGAGATTGAAAGGCAGTGTAACATCAGTTATAAACTAATATTAAGTGTACAGGTGTTTCATGCGGTTAGATGATCAACCTTAGGAATTGTACAATCAATTTGAGGAATTTCGTAAATAATAAAGGCCTAATTTCTCAAGGAATTGCACAAGGAAATAGGGGCTCAAGCAAATGCTGAATTTGACTAATTCAAGATCAGAGCTTCTTAGTGAGCAGAGAGATAGGTTATTCACTTCCAAGTTGTGCTCAATTGAGAAAAGCAATTGTAATGCATATCTATTCATCAGATTAACACAAGAATAAATTGGGGTTTTTAGTAGATTTCTTTCCCTGGAAAAATATTGTGTGCATTTGTGCTATTTCTCATTGCATGTTTGTGATTGATTTTCTAATGTGTGAATTGATTTTGACAGAGAATTAGAGCAGGTTTGTGTCTTATGATTTTGATTAAAAATTCATGAGTAGTTGTAAATCGACATCATAATTTGCACACTTTTTCCTTATGTATCCCTCCCAAGGAAAATTTTAAGAACCACCCTAAATTTATATGTATAATAAATGGGTGAATCTCCATGATACATAGGAAAAATGGGAGGCGATTTTATCACTAATATAATATGTATATATATATATATATATATTTTGGCGAATCTCTCACCATATTATATTATCTTGTAAAGTCATGGCGAATCTTTCACTGAATTATAAAATCTTGTAAGATCTTGGAAAATATTTCACTGAATAATAAAACATTGTGAAGCCTTGGCGAATGCTTTGTTAAAGTATGAAACCATATATGACAATAATAAAACATATTCATTAAACTGTAATATACTAACATACATGTTTGGAGAAAAGAAACCTAATTTTCGCTTCCTACAAACAATGTTGCAAGTTTTAGTGGCCATGTTTGTCATGGTAGGAGAGATTAATGTTTTCTCTACCACTTTTGTCAAGCTACCACTTTTGCCAAGCTATCAAATTTCTTTCCTATTCCATAGACTACAACTGCTAGATAAAAAAAACACATCAAGTTTGTTTACCCCAACACACCAACAAGTAGCAAACCCCAACTATATAATATAATGAAGTAGTAGGTATCCCAAAGGCCTGAAGGGGATCTAATGGAAAGAAGTGACCATTGTTAGAAGCCTTCCAATCAATATATAAATATATAAATGTAGATTTATTATTATTTTAATTAGAAATCTTCAATTAAATAATAAAATTTAATTACGTCTCTCCCAATCTAAATTTCTTATTAGCATAATTCACTACCATAATACCATTTTTAACAACATTGTAACATGTGGATTAATTTCCTATTTGGTGCACAATCTTTGCCTTTTAGGACAATATGGTGCAATGACCCAACCCCTATAGATCATTACGAAAAACTAACAATAGCAGAGAAGATGAAAGGTTGTACAAACTAGCATATTTTTCAAACAACTAATCTAAGATCAATACCTTAACTTTTCATGAAGATATCATATTGAGAATGTTTGAAAAATGGTGGGAAATATGGGCAGCGAATATCTCTATTTTGCGAGGGTGATGCGGAAAGAGTTAATATTTCATTGTTTTGAATTTTTCTTTTGTTAAATCAGAAAAACCAATATTAATGGAGATATCGATATTTTTTACTAAATTTTGTGAAGTGACTAACTGTAGCTTTAACCATTCACCTTAAGGTTTTTTTACAATATAATTTCCTAAGTCTATTGAATATCTTCATTATCATAAAAACCAACCTATATCCATCTTAACTCCACATCTACCACTCTTAGAGGGATGAAATCTATTTATTCCTCCCAACACTTGGTAGACCTGGAATTAAGATGGATCTAAGCTCATAGAATTTCCCCTTTAAATAGTCTATGCTCACATTGTTTTTGGGAAAAGTATCCAACACGGAATGCCCCTATCCCACTCTAAGGAGTGATAGTGCCTTAGCAACAAACAAGACAAAACTATCTGAGTATTCTTCTTTACGAAATGTAAATAGAGGAGAAGGATGTAACTAACCGATGTCTTCCGCTAGTTTGTCGATCCAATCTCACTCTCTTTTGTTTGCTTCCCGCTGCTTGCTCCTTCACTGGCCCAGCTACACCAAGTTCCTGCAAGATCACAAGAGAGGAAAACTACACAAAAGATATAGATTCACATTCATAACTAGTTTAGGATTAGAATAAACTAAATATGCAAATATAACAAAACATCATTGATATACAAGCATATAGGAGAAACTCAAATGGTTTTATTGATGAAATAACAAAGTTCAGGAAGAGATACAACCAAGTGAGGCCCAATCCAGCATCACCTTCCCAGCAAATGGAATCCCTTCTTCACCTCCTTCAAAGCAAATCACCCAATAGTTCTAATCTCAAACCAACAACAATTCTCTACAAAATACCAAATTCCAGCCTCCTGAACCTCTGGGTGAGAGATCCATATATAGATGTTTGGAGAGAGGATGAGTCAGCTTGAGATCTGACTAGTGTCCTCTCCCTCTGTTAGTTCTTGTTTCCACTTGGAGGTTCTTGCTTCCACTTGGAGGTTGAGAACCTCTTACTCATCACTAGTCGAATTCACTGAGGCAAGTGTCATTGAGGAAGATTCTGGAAGCTTCCAGTGCTTTGACACCTTGCTGAATGACCTTGCCATTTGGCATTTCTCGCTCAACGCACCCTGGTAGTGCTTCTACCTGCGTTGCAGTGCAGGTAGCCAGTGTAAGCCTTGCATTTCAGCGCAGACAGCTAGTAGAGCTCTTGAATTGATCCTGAATTGACTTGTTTTTTAGCAGTTTCTAGTGGAGAACTTCTGTGAATTGCTGTGGTTTGTTAGCCTTGTTCCTCTAGGGGTAGGAACAACATGTTTAGGGACTTTGGATCCCTTGGATTATGGACATTTCATGCTCAAATGTTGTAAGGCACAAAAATGTCTATAACACTTGCCCCCTAAAGTATGAGGCCGTTTATCGGGTGAAATGCTTTATTAGGAGGATCCAAAGTTCTTCCAATGCCGGGAGGATGACCTGTAATAAGATACAATACAATACATTATTTTTCATACTGCTTTCATGATCTAGCTGAGGCGGGAATTCCCATGCTCAGCTTTATAAATTCATTTTTCTGTACATAGAACAGACAATCGTCTGATGGTAGACTGATGATTTTGATGAAATCACCATCCTTTTTGGTAGGATGATTATCTGCTGCAATGCTGTACATTTCAATGTCTTTATTTTTCCTGAATATATATCGCAGCCCGGATGGATGAAACTATATCCGGGGTCTTCAATCTCGTCCGATCTTCACTCTAAGTACAAGTCGATCCATGTGAGAATTGTTTCTGAAGTCGAACATGGAAAGACATCGCTTGATTACCAGTCAATGATGTAAACTGTTAAAAAGCGCGAGAGGAATCACCGATAATGATAATGACCCTCAAGGTACTGTAGTACAATTCACGTGGTGTGAATAAAGGACTTGGTGTCGAACACCACGCAAAATCTTTCGGTCGAAG
Organism: Pinus tabuliformis; assembly: GCA_031772625.1. Lineage (NCBI taxonomy): Eukaryota > Viridiplantae > Streptophyta > Pinopsida > Pinales > Pinaceae > Pinus > Pinus tabuliformis. The sequence goes on from CM062819.1 coordinate 234,297,888, forward strand.
GTCATTGATGTATACCTGTCGCCGGAAGTGAGAAACTTGTCATTGAAGCATGCAAGATTCAAAGTACTGAAGGGGGTCGTTCCTAGATCAACTTCTTGGATAGTGAGCTGATGTCGACAAGAAGCGATCCGTCAAAGGAGGGCCTTAATGTATCCCACATCAATGACACAGAACGGAGCAAATGATTTTGATGGAGGTGAAAACGATCCGATATATGATTCAGGGTGGCGGTCATGAAAGGATGAAGGATAATGTATGGTAGTGGATGGGACACGGTTGACTTCTCTGGATGACTTCTCTTGAACATATCGGTGACACTTGTGTGATGGATTGGTAGCATTTACCCCAAAGATGGATGGTATGGCGAGACCATGGCGATGTGACCGGTGAATGAAACAACCCAACTCGACTCAGGCACGAAGCGGAAGTGTCATGTTCAAGAGCGACTTTGCTACCAATAAAGTTATTTGAGTTTCTTCCCAATTTTCCCCAGTCATTTCTGACCAGTACCTCTTTATTTTTGTCAAGCTTGAGGAGGATAACGTATGCTTGTTCTATAATTTACCCTTCGGGTAAACCCATCGCTATGTTTTAACGAGCCTAGCGATAGTGAAACTCGTTCTCGTCTAAAGACAATTTTGTCGCTATTTAATGCTTTTAACGAGTCTAACGACAAATATAACTCGGTCCTTTTCAATTTTAGAGAGTCTGAAAAGGTACGTAAAGATAACTCCAAAGTTCCTTTTTCGTCATCTAATCCCTTAAGTCCGAAAAAGTATAAAACAATACAGAAGGGATGAATTTTCGATAGTTTTAACGAGCCGAACTAAACAAGCACTCGATCTTTTTGTGCAATAATCCCTCAGGTCCAAAAAGATTAAAATCTAGAGGAGCGATAGCTCTTCCGGTCGCTTTAACGAGCTGGAAGGCCAAAACTCGGCAATCTTTTCATATTTTACGAGTCAAATGAAAAGAGCTTAAAGAAGACTCGTCTTTTGAGGAACGAGTGATGAACAGGGCAGCAGCTGATTCCAGGTAAGGCTTGGAATTTTCCAATCACGGCAGTGTCACAAGGATGGCTTAATGAAATCACTCTTCGCAGGTGTTCCTCAAAATGGGTAAACAATCAAATGGAGGTGAATGATCGACCAATGGAAAAGTGGCGGTGACGGTGCAAACACGACCAAGGCTTTAACGGCTCATAAATTTACTTTCGCAGTGGTTATTTACCGGGTAGTTCATTTTTTAACGAGCTTAAACGCAGGTTGAAACATTTGCTCGATCTTATGTTTATTTTTTAACGAGCATGAACTATGTACTAAAACTACTCGATTATCCAGTCATATGATAAGAATGTCTCACATAAATTTGGCAATTTTTAGACTTTTGCCCCACATCCTTTCTTTATGCAAGTTAGGAAATGACTAATCCAAAAAGCAGATAAATAACCGCTCTTTGCTTGCACTCCGAAAGGTTTGCATGCACCCAGGTATAAAATATGATTTCAACGTTACCCTTACTTTGTCCGCCAAAACATGTGCTTCAGCAGGAAAGGCCTACCTCTTTCAGGTTACCAAAGATTTCTCTATTCGCGGCCACGAGTAAAACACTTCCTCAGCGATGTCTACCGAAATAGACAAAGGTGAGTGACTTTGTTCAAACACTTAACTTTGACAAAAGAATCTTATTCTAGAACAACCCCTCTTCCAATCACGGACGGGGTACGGACTAGTCATATTCTCCCACGGAAACCTACTCTATACCCAAAGTTCTTTCTGCCCGAAGTAGACCAGGATGCATGCCCCCTGGGTTCCAGTCACATCCCTTCCGAATCACTCACGCTCATTGGGAAGAAGGACTGGGGTTGGAGACATTTCTTGCATGAACAGAACATTTAGGGTTGATATATGACTATTTGCGATGCGTGATCCCAGAAACGAAAGTTGGTCTACGAGCTTGACCACTCTTCCTTCATGCAGAAAACACATTACTCTAAAGAGTGAGGAGACGATGGCTCCCATGCAATATATATAGTCTCGTCCAAGGAGTAGGTTATAATCCAAGGGTCCTTGAACGACCATCACGTTCATTTTAACGGTCTTCCCTTTCAATGTTATCGGAACATTGGGGAGGATCCCTAAAGGTCGACTGGTTCCTTTATCGAAGCCTGTCAGATTTCTCATTTCAGGAAAAAGCGCTGGCGAACCAAGCGCTTTCCAAGCAATAGAGGAAAGGATACTCACAGATGCCCCCTCATCGATGATGGTTCCAACCATGACCATTCTGTATATTTGGACGATAACTCGAAATGGTATGCTTGTTGGCAAACGGGGTCTGCCTAGTTGGTTCCAGTCAAAGGATACAACTAGGTTGCTTGGTGGTGGGACCAAGTAGACGGTCGGATATCACTCTGATGAACTTCCTTCCTGCGATAAAGGAATGGGAGGGGTGCCCCCGTGTTCGTCAGATTCTATGTTGATGAAAAGAATCTGGATGGTGTCATCCTTCTTCTCTTCAGTGATGGTATCATTCGAAGATGAATCCTCTGAAGGCGAGACCGGGTCAACTGCCGTTTCGACCTTTTGACTTTCGTCAGGTATGGATTCAGTAGGTTCATTTTCAATGACTGACACTTTAGCCGACCACTTGAAAGGGCCAGCGGGATTCTCAACTAACGAAGGACTTGGCACGAGTTTTTTATATCCAGGAGGAAGTCGTAACGGTGAAACCGGACGATCTTCCAAAACTCTTTTCGCCTCATCTAAGAAGGGACAACGGTGGATGGCATGATCACCTTCACACAGTCTGCAGAGAGATCTAGCTCTCCCTCTTTGTCCTGATACTTCACTTTCGCTAGTTGACGATATGCATTCAACATGGCTATCAGAGGTTGATGCTACTAGATTGTGCAAACGAGGAGACCAGTCCCTTAGTATCCGGGGAATACAGGGACAATCTCTATGGAAGTGGTCTCCTCTACATATGACACATGGTGATTTAGGCCCGGTCAGTGCTGTGTGTGGATTTTTTCTGGACGACTCTTGTTTGCCCCCAGGTGCTTTTGGCTCCTTCTTCTTCTTCTCTTTCTTCTTCTTCTCCTTCTTCTCCTTAGGAACTTGGTTTTTAGCTTTACCAGTTCCCTCAAGCGAAGAGGAAGGAGGAGAGGAAGAGTTAGAAGAGGTAGAAGGCTGGTGGGTAACTTTAGACTCATCTAGCTGTCGATTCGACTGTTCAGGAATAGTGGTGTTCTAAACTACATTGGTTGAGAAGAGCCAGACCGGCAGGCCAATTGTCAGTCCTGGAAGCGACAATGTGGCCATATGGGGCGCACCAACATCTCCCCAAGAGGAGAAGGGACTAGGATTTCCACCAAGGGGAATTCCTTGGTTGGTGTGTTCCATTTTCTCAACCGAAAGATCAACGCAGGAAAAGGGGGTGATTTTGTTCCGTTTAAAATAAATTTTAACGACGCTTTAGACACAACTTGCTTTTTCAATTTTAAAGAGTCGAGAAAAAGCTAAAGATGACTCTAGTCTCCTTCGATGTTTTAACGAGCCCGAAGTGACAAATGCTCAGATGGAATTTTTCCATTATAGAGTCTAAAAAAGGCCAAAAGGAACTGCTCTGGAGTTCTAGGTAGAGGGTGTCCCAAACTTTTCGGAAAACCGCAGAATACTTTTTAAGGTACGGGCGGTCGATCTTCCTGAATGCTGTGTTCAGTGGATTGCGATCAGTAGGGCGGCCAACACGGCTTCCTATGGATAAAGGCTTTATTCCTATAGGGGTCTCCCAATATATACGCAACAGTACGTGGGAGCACAATCCATACTGATATTTATCGCTTCACCATGGAGGAATCACCCAACCACTCAACGGTAAGATATCAGGTTTTACGACGCCGGAACACGTCTCTAGCCTAGACCTCTATGTTGTGCGTTATGTTACAAAGCGTTTTTAAGTTCATTCAATTTAGTTTAGATTGATCTTTTTTAGAAGTTTGCCTTTTTGGATCACCACGAGATGTATGGTACAACTCCTAAATGCAGTCTAAAGATGATAAGCAAGCTTTTTATATCTTTTCAACAGATCAAAATCCTAGCTACAAGGGGAAAAGAAAGACATCATATTTTCTCACAGAGCATAGAGCACACAGTAATGCACTTTTCCTAAATCAACATACAAGCTGTCAAAATGAAAATGCACAAATGCATGTATTTCTTTTCTCTTTCTTAATATTGATGCTTATATAAAGAAAGATGTTGTATAACTTTGAATTCGATTTCAAGTGAAAACATAAACAAGTTCCTTTTTCAAAATCAAAAGACGATTACGACCCCTTATGATTTACTTGTTTCGACACTAGAAATTCATAAATTCAAACCAAACGACGAAAGTAAAAGCTAAATCAACTGTGAACAGCAAACAAATTCACTCCTAAGATCAAAATGACACTTATGACAGGTCCAGATCTAAGGGCGACCGTATGACTAGTTTACTTTCGTAATGGGAAACTGCAAATGATGTAACAAATACACAAAGAACAAATATAGTTTCTTTATACAACTGAGGCGGAATTGAGGCAAAGAGAAGTGGTTTCAGATAGGTATACTCACTGATAACAGGCTGCAAAAAACAGGGATAAAACTGAGCAAAAGGAAACAGGGAAACACAGCTACACAAGGCAAAGACTGTTCAGCGCAGGTCTAACACAGAGGTTTTGACATTCAAAACAGGTAGCCTTCATGGGACCTGCGTTGAAATGCAAAACCTCTTCTCTGGGTCTGCGCTGAAGCAGAAATGAGAGTTGTTTCTGGGTTACGGTTTGTAGTAAAATTCACAGTTTTTGGCCAAATAAAAGCTATCAATCAGGTAGAATCTAAAGGATGATTCAAAAGAGGATGAAGATCTATGACTAAGAGCTGTTAGAGCACTTGTGGATCAGCTTTTCAGATCATAAACAGGTCCAGTGGGTGGACTAGAATAGCTGCTCTCTACTTTGCATTTGAAGAAGACAAATGCAGTTCGATTCGTCACTCTTTGAGTTTATGAAATGAATAGCAAAAACACAAATAAACCAACAGGATACTTCCCCACCGGAGTCGCCAATTTGTTGTTGGGAAAAGTATCCAACACGGAATGCCCCTATCCCACTCTAAGGAGTGATAGTGCCCTAGAAACAAACAAGACAAAACTATGTGAGTATTCTTCTTTACGAAATGTAAATAGAGGAGAAGGATGTAACTAACCGATGTCTTCTGCTAGTTTTTTGATCCAATCTCACTCTCTTTTGTTTACTTCCCGCTGCTTTCTCCTTCACTGGCCCAGCTACACCAAGTTCCTGCAAAATCACAAGAGAGGAAAACTACACAAAAGATATAGATTCACATTCATGACTAGTTTAGGATTAGAATAAACTAAATATGCAAATATAACAAAACATCATTGATATACATGCATATAGGAGAAACTCAAATGGTTTTATTGATGAAATAAGAAAGTTCAGGAAGAGATACAACCAAGTGAGGCCCAATCCAGCATCACCTTCCCAGCAAATGGAATCCCTTCTTCACCTCCTTCAAAGCAAATCACCCAATAGTTCTAATCTCAAACCAACAACAATTCTCTACAAAATACCAAATTCCAGCATCCTGAACCTCTGGCTGAGAGATCCATATATAGATGTTTGGAGAGAGGATGAGTCAGCTTGAGATCTGACTAGTGTCCTCTCCCTCTGTTAGTTCTTGTTTCCACTTGGAGGTTCTTGCTTCCACTTGGAGGTTGAGAACCTCTTACTCATCACTAGTCGAATTCACTAAGGCAAGTGTCATTGAGGAAGATTCTGGAAGCTTCTAGTGCTTTGACACCTTGCTGAATGACCTTGCCATTTGGCATTTCTCGCTCAACACACCCTGGTAGTGCTTCTACCTGCGATGCAGTGCAGGTAGCCAGTGTAAGCCTTGCATTTCAGCGCAGACAACTAGTAGAGCTCTTGAATTGATCCTGAATTGACTTGTTTTTGAGCAGTTTCTGGTGGAGAACTTCTGTGAATAGTTGTGGTTTTTCCTCTAGGGGTAGGAACAACATGTTTAGGGACTTTGGATCCCTTGGATTATGGGCATTTCATGCTCAAATGCTGTAAGGTACAAAAATGTCTATAACACACATGAATACCATGGTATTATCATGGGTCAATACCATGGGTTATCATAAACCTAGAGCTTAAAAACTACTATTAGTAATTTATAAAAGTTAATAACATTAATAATTGATTTTTTTTTTATTTTTTTTTTAACCAAGTTAAAATGTTTAAGTGACATTATATTACAAGATCCATTTTTACTCTTGATCTACCAAGCCACGAGAGGGATCAAATATTTTTTCACTCTATGTTAGTTTTCGTATCACGATATTTGATCCAGAGTAAAGATGGATCTATGCTAGTTTAATTCCCCCCTTTAAATAGGGGGCATTCCATGTGAATACCATGGGTCAATAGCATGTGCCATCTTTATTTTTATTAATATTAATATTAGGGTTAATAATGTTTTTTTGCATGGTATTAATAATAATTTGGCCCATTGGCTTCACCTAAATATAACAAATTTTTTGAGTGTTCATAAATATAAGGTGGCTTATGGAGTAAATATAAAAAATGTTTTATTTATTTACCATACCTCTCATTTATTTATATTTTTATTGATTTACGATACCTCTTTTATAAATATGGTATTTGGCCCATAGGATTCAATTAAATAAAACCTCTTTTTTGAGCTTTCTTAAATAGAAAGAGGGTTATGGACTAAATATAGAAAGAGGTTTTATTTATTTACCATACCTATAGTTTATTTATATTTTTATTTATTTACCATACCTCCACTTTATTTTTATTTTTATTTATTTACACACTTTGGTGTTCATAAATATAAGGTGACATATGGAGTAAATATAAAAAAATATTTTATTTATTTACCATACCTCCACTGTATTTATATTTATATTTATAACTATCATAAATACATTTTCTTGAGAAATGAGGGCGAATGGAAGATTGTAACTCCTAATTTCAAGGGCTAAATTTACTTTTTTTACCCTCCCTTAAAATAAGGTGGGCTAACCTCTGTACCTAATTTTTTTATAAAATAAATTTGAGGCGATTTGTAACAATGTACTATGATACAAAATATTCACTGAATAAAAATATAAAACCCCTTAATATAGCCCAAGGGTGACAATGCGTCCCTAAAATTTTCCATGAGATTCCCTCCTATAGTAGGCTCTCTCGTCCCTTCGCTAATAACCCCCTTCCCTAGGCCCCCACTCCCTCTTTCTCTCTCTTGCTCTCCCTGTGCTTTCGTCTTCTCTCTCCCTTTTTCCAAATCCATTTCTTTATCTCTCTCCCCATGTATCCCTCTTTATATCTCTATCCATTTCCCCTATTTCCTCCTCTCTCTCTCTCTCTCTCCCCCATTTCTCTTCCTTCCCCCCCCCCCAACTTTATTTTTCCCCCACTCTTCATCGTTTTCTCTCTCCCTATCCATTTATCTCTTTGTGCTTATTCATCCCTAATATATCCCTATCTCTTTCATTTTTTAAGGCCCCCCCCCCCTTTACCTCTCTCTCTACCCCTTTCCCTATCTCTTCCTTTATCTCTCATTGGGCCTATGACTCCATATTTCTGTCTCTCCCACATTTCCTTATTTTATCATCTTTCTCGCTCTCCCCTTAACCACAACTCTCTCTCTCTCTCTCTCTCTCTCTCTCCCCCATATTTATATCTTTATTTGTCTTCCTTCCCCCAATTATCTCTCTCTCTCTCTCTCTATCTCTCTCTCTCTCTTCCTATGTGTCCCTCTATCTCTTTCTCTCCCCCAAAACACCCCATTCTCTACACATTCTATCTCTCCTACATCTCTCTCTCTCTCTCTCTCTCTCTCTCTCTCTTCCTATGTGTCCCTCTTCTATCTCTCTCACCCCACCAAACACCCCATTCTCAACACATTCTATCTCTCCTACATCTCCCTCTCTCTCTCTCTCTCTCTCTCTCTCTCTCGCCTCATGCATACCCCTTACATCCCTATCTCTGTATTTCCCAATATTTCACCCTTTTCCTCTCTCTTTCTATCTACCCTTTCCCTTGTCTCTCTTCCTCCTTTCTCCCCTATCCCTCCTTTTATGTCTCAACCTATCACTTTCTCTCTCTCTCCCCTTCCCTATGCCTCCCCTGTATATCCCTCTCTCTCTCCACTTCCATAATCCCCCCTTCTCTATCTCTTGCTCTCTGTCTCTCCCCCTAAATCTTCCCACCCCCTATCTCTTCCTATACTTCTCTCTATATCTACCTATGACTTCTCTTAATTCTGTAAATATTGTTGTCATTGACTTCAGATACAAGGGGAGACTACTTATGCCCAAGATAAATATTGGAAAATGAATATTGTTGGAAATATTATTTTTGGATTTTTGATGCCCCATTTGGATACCATATATTTGAAGAAATTTTTACTAAAATTACTTAGCTCAAATGGGAGCATAGGATATATGACTAGACATATTATTTTGATGTATTTGCAACAATATAGGGAACTTCCATTGATTCCATAGGAATGAGGAGATATGAAATATTTCATCAAAACAACCCCACCAATGTACAAGTAGGTCGACCCAACCAATTTTACTAGTCATCTCCATAAGTGAACATATAGACACTACAAATAAATGGCATATGAGTTCATTTCTACATAATCCATGAAATATGAGATATGATGTTGCAAGAGGAGTTGAGGAATAACTTTTCAGGTGATTCTTGGAGTCTAAATTTGGAAGGAAATTTTTTATTTATGGAGTGAACAAGTCACATGAGAGTTTTCACTATAAAATTTCTTATGGGATGTTCTAGAATGTGAAACTTAGAGAATAAATATAGAAGATATTCATGTACCTGTGGTTAAAACTTTCAACCTTGATTCACTATAATTTCAGAGTGTTGGGAAAAACACTGAGAGGGGGGGGGGGGTGAATCAGTATTTCAAATCAATAACTTTTTACATTTCATATTCAAATTTATATACATGAATTTACTGAAAGGAACCTGCGTGTGTATGTGACTTTTCTTAAGACAATTAGCATATATCCAATGAACTTATGATTCAGTTAATTCATCATATGTTGGTCTTCAACCAGTGCATCAAAACTTTATTAAACATTAGATAAACAATAAGAATGTGCTGTAATAACAAAATAAACCATCACACATAAGCAACACACATAAACACGAGGATTTAAGGTGGAAACCCAATGCAGGAGAAAACCACCTTCTGTTGTCATCTTTGTCTTCTTTTTAATATAAAAAAAAGTTGTTTACAATATTGTACTAGTGCAAACTCATACCAGTGCACAGGAGCCCACCTGCAAAAGGCTACAACCTTCATTTTTTCTCCAAATTCTTCTAGAAGGGAGCTACAACCCCTTGGTTCTTGTACTGGCGTAAACTTGAAAGAGTGCGCAGGCACCAACCTGTATAAGGCTAAAACCTTCACTCATTCTCCAGCTCCTACTGGAAGGGAGTTCCAACTGCTTCATCTAATCACCAGCTACTACTGGTAGGAAGCTTCGACTTCCTCACTGAAGGCTCCAACCCTTAACATCCTCCATGGACCATGTTTCATCAAATTTTCAAACTGGATCCACCTACTTCAACACATCATAACTTGTAGGCCACATTTCATCAAATTTTCATATTGGACCCATTAACAACAATTAAGCTCAATATCAAAAATCAAATTGTAACTCATCACTTCAACACTGTCATTTATCTCTGACACAACTAAATTAATCAATCACTAAAACCCAATCATCAATCACTGAAACCCAAATGATTAATATCTGAATCAATTGATCAATAAAACATCAGACACAACTGAATTAATCGCTGAAATCCCAATCAACTGACACTTAATCAAAGTTCAACCAATTAACTGGAACAGTCATATCACTGTACCAGTACACAGAACTGAACCCAGAACATTGCATAAACAACCAGATCCAACCACAACCTCAAAAATCATGTCAGAATGTATACGCTACTTCAATGAGGACAACCTACATGGATATGCTACTTTCTGTAACTCACCTTGTGTATACCTTTAAAGATACTGAATCATATAACTTCTGAACCAAAACCATAATTGTTTTTGATCAGGTAGTAATCTTAACACTATTCATAACCTCATTCAACTTCATCATTCAATCAGATCTACTTCAGACATGATCATTTAACCCAGATCAATCAAGAGGATATCATTGATAGATAACAGAGAAGTAGCAGCATTGATCAGATTGATCATTCATTTATGAACATAAACCCTTCTTACTCAATCAAAAAGTCATCTAGACTCAATATCCTTATACGATTAGTTTAAATTCAAATCTAATGAGGACATCATTGACAAAAATAAGTAAAACAACAACACCAATCAGATAGATCAGTCATTTCTAAACAAAAAGCCCTTCCTCTACATATGCTACTTGGAAGTGCCGAATCTGCATGTATATGTGCCTTCACCAAGGATAAACTGTGTATAGATATGAAAATAATGACTTATAACTTCGTAGCTTTTCAAGACTTCAGATATACCCAGGTCATAGAATTTAAAAGATAAAGCATGCGTTAGCACTCTAATCTAGCCCATCCATTATCATATCATACAATGATAAGTCATTTCAAGTCTCGTGATCCTGATCGAACATTGTATCCAAGGGTGCACAAGATATTTTAGATCTATATCATAACCATAGCCCTTGCAACACAAAATATACTTCGAATATAAGTATTCATGAAAAAGTTGTTTCACTTGCACATTTAGCCCTTTGATCTTCTACTCCTTATATACTTAGAACCTTTATCCATACAATGCACCAAAACAACACTTAGAACCTATGGTATTCTTAGATGAAATCAAGTAACCATTATTCCACTTAATATTGTGGGCTAATACCATGGTATGGACCCTTGGTATTCTTTAACCTTAATTTTCCATCCCATACGTGTTTTTCCTTTTGTGAAAATACTTGCATACATATATGCGCATTTTATTCTATGTACCCGCGTATATACACGACTTGGACTAGGCTAAACAATGTATAAAAATTAAGACATTCTTTTTCCTCAATTTCTTGATTCTGATCTGATTCCTCTGAACTATCATGCATTCTCTCATATTTGTAAACACATCCTATTAATTTTCAATCTTATCATTCTTGAACTGATTCCATTTCATCAAATAGGTTGTCATCAAGGAAAACGCATCAGGTAGATTGCTATCAAGGACAACACTAACAATCTCCGTGTATCAAAATTCTGATTCTGAGCTATAAACCTTTGACCATCATTCTGCTCCATCATTATATTCTTCTGTGCCATTACTCTATTACCTCTGACTTAATCTGTTACAATGTGAGTTTCCATCATATATCGCTTTATCATTTCTGAACTAACCTGAGGATACATCAGGTTATCATATATGTGGGTTGCCATCAAGGAAAACACATGCAGCATAATACCAACAATCTCCCCTTTTTGGACTTGATGGCAACCATATTGGTGCTGATCACTTCAAGCTGTAGAACTTGTTAGATATATCAAACAACACCAAGATACTCTCCCCCTTTGACATCAATGTAAAAGGGCGGACCAAGATATTCTCCCCCTTAGTACATGTTGAGATGCACTATACTATTTATGATCCCCCTAAGCATATGCGGAGTCTACAGAAATATTTTTCAAAAGAATGACATGACTCTATAACTCAACTATGTGAGTATGACATTCCTATCACCAATGACTCATAAATACATCAATCTCCCAACCAAGTGGGGATACAAATTTGACTCAACCACTCAACCAAGTGGGATTTCATATTTGACATGATCTCAAAAGTCCATACATGACTGAATATGACAATTATTACATCATAGGTATTTACATGACCTTTACATTAAATGATATTCATGACATTTATAACAAAGACCAAAGACCTAAACAAGACCATGATAATTATCAGCAACTATCATACATCATATATGATCTGCACCATATGCTTCTGTCAACAGCATCAAGAACAACAACCTGTATATGTCCATCATCAGTTTGCAAGATAAGTCAACATAACTTTAATATCATCAGCCTGTGACTAAGTATGCCGCATATAGATATCAATTCATCCTCTTGAGCTTATCAAGATCAAATTGCTCTATTTCCTTAGTAGAAAAAACATTAACATAGCCTTCCATGAATCAACTAATAATATGTCATATCTCTAAGTAGTGATACAAAACCATTCACATCATATAATTACGTGAAAACACCATGGTCATCATTCATGACCATAACATCATCATTGTAGCAAGAAATGCATGATCTTTTCACAACAACCCTCAATATATCTGTCATGTATCATCACTAGGGATATTTCCAACATCCCACATCTGATAAGTATCAACCATGATAATCAACATATGTGATAATCAAGCCTAGTAAGAGGTCATCATCATTATGTGACTAAGTCATGTCTCTAAATAGCCATGTCTTCATGAAACCTATAATAACACCATTCTCTTGGCCAATTTTCTTCATACAAGAGGATCTTTTATACCAACATCATTTACCAATCTACAATTTAAGTAATCATCCATGTGAACCTTATCTGTAATGTATCCATCATAGAGATAGCAATATGTATCTAGCTTCTCATCAACGTGAAAAGCAAACCATGAGCTTACAGTCATTTGTCAAACATTCAAGATGCCATCAAAAGAAGCAATCCTCAACCATGTGAAATCCAAGAACTATAGTATTCCTCATCCATAACTGCACCATATGAAATTTATGCATCTTTGAAGACATGATGACAACATAAAATAAATGAGTGACACTTATCATCATCAACTAATGAAGTTGTGTACTCAAGTTTTGTTCTACTCCTTGAACTTATGAAGATCACCATAACTATATGCATCATCAAAAGAATCATCAAGGACTTCTAAAGAAAACATAATGCCAACAATGCATTATTAGAAGCATAACATATACTCCCCCTGAACCTGTGCCAATTGTTCTCTATCAGATCTAATCATTGCATATGTTAGTAAGAATCATCAAGGCATCATCATCAACCAGTTATACATCAAGTCATGAACAAGACACTTCTAAATAACATCAAAAGACTGTAATCATCAATAGAAAAGACAATTGATCATTGATTGAACAATATCATACCATTTTCTTGAGTCTGTCCCACTGTTTCTTCATCAAACCAACATATACGTGACTGTGCAGTTTCGAACTCACGTATATATGCGACTATAATTCATAAGATTTGTGTACAGAAGGTGGATACCTGAAATTTCACACGTTCAGCTCCCTCTGAGTTTGTTCTGACTGTACCTAATCCTAGAAGATCAATTCCAAGAATACCATTACCATGATGGTTCTTCATCAGAGACTCCATTTTACTATTGTCTCTAGTGATGTGATGAGAACATCCACTATCATTTTCGTCTTCGAAAGATCAGAGAGCAAGATCACACCTTATATGATCTTCCTTTTCTTGATTCTTGGTGTATTCATCTTTTTCATATTTTCTAGTATAAATGTGCTTATTTAATTGCTTACCATATTGTCTACGGCGATCCATATACTTGTCTCTGCATTCTTTTTCTATATGCACAAACTTGTTACACTCCTAACATCTTATATATTTCATATTCCCTCTATAGAAATCAATGGCTTTGTGACCAAACATATTGCAAGAAAAACAATATTCCTTAAAGTACCTGTAAGTTGATGATCTTTCTGTGAGATGGTTATTAGCTTGAAAATTCTACTTCTACATATGGCTGCAACATGTCCAAAATTATGACTTATAGAAAATTCAACATTATTGATCAGAGGAAAGAATTGATTAATACTTCTATAGTTAGGAGTATATTATTTTCTTTGAAGACTTTCTTTCCTTGGTTGTTGATGGGGTTGACTTCTTATCTCCTTGTTAAGCATATCATATTTTTCATTAGGATTTCTTGCCTAAGCTTGTGAGCTAGATTCACCTTTAATAGTTTCATGAATACCAAGACCTGATTTGATGGTGGGAGACCTTTGACTACCAAGAATATTATCCAAAACCTTAGTACTATCTTGAAATCATAAAAGTTTACGCTTTTCTTCCTTTTCCAGATACTGCTTCTTCATGATTTCTTCAACTTTTCTTCCTGCTTCCACGTGTTGTCTTAATTTGAGAATCTCATTTCCATGTTTCAAATTCTTGAAGTAGTTCTTCATTATGCTTATTTGAATTTTCAAGATCTTCTTTTATAGAGATGACCTCTACTTCAAGACCTTGACAGTAACTAGTTCTTTCTATAAGTTCCTTGGTTGGTGTGTCATTTTCATTCACTTGATATCTTAATGATGTCACTTCATCATGCAGCCTTTGACGTTGATCTTCCTTTTCTTGTATTGCTTCCTTATTTTATTTCCTTCCTATAACTAAGTTTTTTGTTGGAAATAATACTGAGAGGGGGGTGAATCAGTATTAGCAAGTCAATAATATTTCTTTTCACAATCAGATTTGTATACGCTACTTCAGTTAATGAAACTTGCGTATATACGCAACTGTTGTTAAGAAAACTAGCGTATATCCTGCAGACTTATAATTTAGTTAATTCATCAAATGTTGATCTTTAATCTGTGCATCAGAACCATATAATAGTAACCAGGTACAATAAAAACAAAGCAGACAATCACACACAAGAACACAAGATATAAGGTGGAAACCCAATGTGCGTGAAAACTACTTGCTGCAATTCGTCTCTATCTTCTTTTTTATAAGAACCTTCTTTTTACAATATTTTTGTACTAGTGTAGTCTTATACCAGTACGCAAGATTCTACCTGCAGAAGACTACAACCTTCTCTCATTCTATAGCTTCTCCTGGAAGGGAGCTACAACCCCCTTAGCTCTTGTACTAGTTGATGTACTAGTACATAGGTGCTGACCTACAGAAGGCTGCAACTCTCTTTTCTTCCAGGGACCACATTTCACAAATTTTCAGACTGGATCCACCAATAACATCAATCAAACATCAAATATATCTGCATCAACCAATCTCCTTTGTACCAACCAAAACTGAATCAAAAAATCACTTTTTTGAAAGCTATAACCAAAACACAGTAATAGTAACCACAGAACCTAAGCGAGAACCCAGAACACTGCAACAACAAAAAAAAGTAGCTAAAACATATTTTATGAGGTCTATGCTACTTCAATGTGTTGAACCTGTGTACATACACACTTCGCTCAAGACAAACCTACATATACATTGTTTTCAAATGTTGAACCAGTGTGTATACGCACTCTTGCTGTAATGAACCTGCATATAGATCTGTAAAAGATGATTTAACTTTTACAACTATTCAGACATCAGTTATACCCAAATCATCAAATTTACAAATTACGACATGCACCAACTAATCAGATAAAATATCAAAACCACATAAAGATACTTCTCTTCAAGCCTTAAGATCTTGACCCATCAATAGAACCTATCCTTCTTCAAGCGCTCAGGTTCCTCCTTGATTCAGGTCCAGCTATTCACCCATAACCCTATGACCAGTATTCTAGATCTTGCTCTTCATTAGATATTCAATTACCTTTTTTCTTGGTGCATTTTCCTAATGATCTCCTCCTCCTTTTATAGTCTTAGGCCTTACTCAATACCATTGTCCAAAACAACTTAGATTCAAAACCTTGGACCAAATACCTGGGGTCAACACTTCAGACAAGATACCTTGGACCAATGCCATGGGTCAAAATACCATGGTCCAAATAACATGGACCAAAACCAAATTCTCCAACATGTACACGGCTTTCCTTGCATGAAAGTGCGTGTATACGCATATGCACCTTTTGGTCGGCTAACCCGCGTGTATACATGGCTTGGTTAAGGGGAACCTATGTATATATATTTTTCCTTCATTCTGAGAGCCTGAACTGTGATCTGTCATCTGAGTGAGTTGCCGTCAAGGACAACACCTATGTCATAGCGCTAGACCTGTGTCATAATGCCAACAATCTCCCCCTTTGGACTTGATGGCAACCCCAAGTCACTCTCCCCGTTTGTCATCAAGAGCAAAGGGTTATGCTCCCCCTGAGTACATGTTGAATTCTCTGATATGCTGAAGCGTGCTGTTCATGCTCCCCCTGACTGTAAGAAAGGTCTACAAAAAGATGTTCTACAAGAAGAACAAGACTCTATACATCATAAATGACCTTCCTATCACCAATGACTCATACGTAGATCCATCTCCCAACCAAGTGGGGGTACACCAAAAGATTATACATGATATGACAAGAACATTACATCATCCATCCCAGGCATAGTGGGGAAACAAAATAGGTTGTTACATGACCTTGATAATAAAATATATACATGACATAGAGACAAAATATCTAAAACAAGATAGTTATCAACAACTATCATCAGCAGTATTTGCCAATCACCATCAGCAACCATGATCTCCCTCTACATCTGTTCCACCTGAATAAAAAACAACTATGAAAATGTAACAAGATCTTTTAAGATAATGCCAACAATGCATTATTAGAAATATATGCTCCCCCTGAACATGTGCTAGATGGTCTTTGTTAGACCCATATCAGACTCTTTTCATCCTGAGTCTGGCCCATTGTTTTTCTTCAAACCAACATATATGCGACTATATCCACAGCAACCAGCGTATGTACGTGGATATGCTTCATGAAACTGGCGTACAACCCATTTTATTTGAACTAGATAGGTTTCAATAGAAAGATGATG
This sequence comes from Pinus tabuliformis, assembly GCA_031772625.1. Taxonomy (NCBI): domain Eukaryota; kingdom Viridiplantae; phylum Streptophyta; class Pinopsida; order Pinales; family Pinaceae; genus Pinus; species Pinus tabuliformis. The sequence continues at coordinate 234,314,759 of CM062819.1, forward strand.
CATCAACTACTCCCAACTTCTGTCTAATATATTCAAATGTCTATCTGGGCAGTGGTTTGGTGAATATATCAGCAACCTATTTCTTGGAGGGAACATACTCCAATTTGAACTTTGGTTCAAGTACCTATTCCTGGAGAAAATGATATTTGATAGGTATGTGGTTGGTCTTCGAATGCATGACTGGATTCTTTGAAATACTGATTGCACTTGTATTATCACATAGAATGGAGATGGGTGGAGTACATGTGATTTGAATGTCTTGCAATGTTTGCATCATCCAAAGGAGTTGTGTGCAAAAAGATGTAGCAGCCACATATTCTGCTTCAGCTGTAGATAACGCAATTGAACTTTGTTTCTTCCTGAACCAAGATACTAATCTGGAACCCATATAGAATGCACCACCACTAGTGATTTTTCTGTCATTCACACTTCTTGCCCAATCTGCATCTGTATATGCATGAAGTGTAAGATTTGTATCCCTAGGATACCACAAACCAAAGTTTTGTGTTCCTTGAAGATATTTGAAAATCCTTTTGACTGCCTGAAGATGTGCTTCCTTTGGATTTGCTTGGAATCTTCCAACTATTCCTATTGCATGCATGATGTCTGGTCGGGTACCTGTTAGATAGAGTAGACTACCAATCATGGACCTGTAGGTTGGTTGATGTACTGCTACTGATTCATCATTTGTGCTGAGGCTACATCCTGTTACCATAGGGATATATACTGGTTTAGAATCTTCCATGCCATATTTCTTTAGGATCTGCTTGAGGTACTTGCTTTGTGATATAAAAATACAATCTTTATTTTGTTGAACTTGTAAACTAAGAAAATATGTGAGCTAACCAAGCAGGGACATTTCAAACTATTTTTGCATTACCAAAGCAAAGTTTTGACTCATGGCTTCTTCATTGCTACCAAAAATGATATCATCAACATGCAGAACAAGTATTAGCAATTTATCATTGTCAATTTATATATATATATATATATTTCTATCAGCTGATCCTTTTGGAAAACCTTGTTGATGAAGGTATTTGTCAAGACGATAATACCAAGCTCTTGGAGCTTGCTTTAGACCATAGAGAGCCTTTCTGAGTCTGCATACAAGTTTTGGATCATGTCCAAGGATGAATCCATCTAGTTGCTCAATATAAACTTCTTCTTCTAGGTCTCCATTAAGAAAAGTAGATTTCACATCCATTTGATATACTTTGAACTTCTAAAAGCTAGAAAGAGCAAGGAACATTCTTATGGATTCAAGTCTAGCAACAGGTGCAAAAGTTTCTTCAAAGTCTATACCTTCTTGTTGAGCATACCCTTTACAAACAAGTCCGACCTTGTATCTAATAACTTCTCCATTTTCATTCAACTTGTTTTTGAATATCCATTTGGTTCTTATGACATTCTTATCATGAGGTCTAGGAACTAATTCCCAAGTATTATTCTTTTTTCAATTTGCTCAAGCTCTTCATTCATGGCCTTGACCCAACATTCATATTTGCATGCTTCATGTACATTTTGTGGTTCGATGGAGGAAAGAAATGCTAGATAGCTTGAAGCTTTTGTAATAGTTATTCTTATTTGCACACCTGCCTCTTTCTGTCCCAAAATTTGAGTCTTTGGATGATTTTTCTGAACATATCTGGATGGAGTCTTTTCTTCTGCCGTTATCTGCTCTTCTGGTGCTTCATTGGTTTCTTCTTCTTCAGCATTAGTCTGATTTGATGTGGAAGGATAATCCTCATATTCTTCCCACTCTTCAGTTTTTACCTGCTTTGGATTTTTGCTTGCTTCATCAACCACAACATCAATACTTTCAACAATTTTCCCTAGTATTTTATTATAACACTTGTATCCTTTACATCAGGAAGAGTAACCAAGGAGAATGCCTTCATTTGCTCTAGTTCAAACTGGCCAAGTTTTTCATCATTCCTTTTGACGTAACATTTGCTTCCAAAAACTTTGAAGTATTTTACAGTAGGAGTCTTACCATACCAAAGTTCATGTGGAGTTTGAGTGTTGTTTACCAGAACATTTGTTTTGTTGAGAATAGTGAAGGCAGCAAATGCAGCTTCACCCCAGAAGGTTGTAGGAGTTCCAAACTCATTTAGCATAGCAAGCGCCATTTGTTGAACAGTTCTTTTCATCCTTTCTACCACTCCATTTTTCCGAGGAGTCCTTGTGTTAGACAATTCCCTTTTTATTCCATTTTATTCAAAGAAGTCAAAGAATTCATCCGAGGTAAATTCCCCTCCTTGATCAGACCTGAGGCATTTGATTTTTCGATCTGATTCATTTTCAACCAAAGCTTTGAAGGCTTTGAACTTTTCAAATGCTTCATCTTTATGCTTTAGAATTCCTATCCAACACATTCTGGAAAAGTTGTGAATGAAAAATATAAAGTATTCTTCTCCACGAGGTAACTTTTTGCTTGATGGACCACATAAATCAATGTGGACAAGTTCAAGAGGCTTACTAGCTGATCCTTCCTACTCAGGGAAATGTGATCTGGTTTGCTTACCAAATTGACGTGATTTGCATATTGTATTTTTTGGAATTCTGATATCAATAAGATCACGAACAACCTGGAATTTGCATTCTTTCCTTATCTGAGGGAAGCTTAGATGCCCCAATCTTCTGTGCCATAGCTAGTGTTCATCATTTTTGCAGAGATAGCACTATTTTTGTCCTCCCTTGAGTATGTATAAATTATTTGGAGTTCTTATGCCTTTGATCACTGTTTCCCCTGTATCAAGCTCACGAACAACACATCCATTTGATCGAAATACTACCCCATTTCCTTGATCACACATTTGATTGACACTCAATAGATTATGCTTTAAACCATCAACATACATAACATTCCGAACTTTAACCTTTTCTTTTAAGAGAAGAGAGCCTTTACCTTTTATGACTGCAGGAGTCTCATTTCCAAATGAGACCTTCCTTTCCTTTTCTAAGGCATTATATGATTAAAATTTTTATTTATCACATGTCGTGTTTTGCGCATCCACTGTCGATGTACCATTGATTTTCTTGTCCTTCTGCATATAAGGCTATACCACATTTTTCAGTTTGCGGTTCTTACTTTCTCCATGTTTTGGGACACAATGAAGCTTTCTCCTTCTGAGATGTTTGCCAATATTTACTTCTGCATTCAGAGTCTTCATGACCTAAGTTGTTACAGATAGAGCATCGTATTTCATTTTCAAGAGCAGAAATGTTATTGTAGGTCCTTTTCATGATCTCAGTCACATTCCTTTGATTTTGTGCTTCTCTAGTCATGATGGTGTTGTAAGCAACAGATTGAGCAGCTTTGTGTCCAAAGTTATGACATGAAAAACAATGGCCATTAAAGAAATTCCTGTGATTATCGAATCTACTAACCTGGTGATTGTTGTTCCTGTTGACATTCATTCTTGAAGCAAATTGAGAATGATTTACCTGTGGTGGGTTATAGCTTATGTTCATCCTTGAAGTATATTGAACTCGATTTACCGAGTGATCTGCTTTATACCTTTGATGACGATTGTCAAATTGTTCACTTCTCCTTGTTGCATCAAGATAGCTTTTGGAGGTTGATAGCTTCTATGTTTGAGATGCTTCTTCAGTATATCCAAGACCTATATTTATTAGAGGAGAACGCTACACTTTGATAATTTCATCTAAAGTTTATGATCCTTTAGCAAATCTGAGATTTAGGGCTTTTGTTTTCTCAATATATTTTCTTAGTCCCACAATTTCACATTCTAATTTTTCATTGTGTTTTTCCCTTTCAGCAAGTTGAAATGTTAGAGTATATGATCATATTCTTTTCTTCTAAACAAATTTCAATTTTAGAAATTTCTTCATCAAGACCATCTTCATCTAAAGCATCCAAGAAATCGTCATATTCAAAAACCATCAGAAGTCTATAATCATTACTATTTTCATCTTCATCACTATTTGATAAACCATCGCTATCTTCATGCATATAGTAGCTCTTCTTATTTACACTTTGTTTTCTATTCCATTTTGTCGATTCCTCACCTTTATCAAGCTTATCTTTGTGACGATATTTGGCAGCATAATGACCAACTCTTCCACAACCGAAACATTTGAAAGGTAGTTTACCTCTGAATCTTCCAGAACCCCGTTGAAGGTTCTTGACAAAGTTTGATTCTTCCTCTCCTTCTGACGTATGTCCTCATTTATTGAGTTCTACTTTTGCTAAAGCTTTGAATGCGGCTTCTCTCATATCTAATGGACCCCCTTTTCTCATTTCATAAGCAGTTAGGATTCCGTGCAGCGGTGACAGTGATACTCTGAAGATCCTTCTTTTCTTCTATGGCATAAACTTTTGATTCAAACTTAGAAGGCAAGGATATTAAAACCTTTTCAACTAAATTAACTTCTTTTATTTCTTCACCCAAGTTTTTCATGCGATTAACAATCCCATCTATACGTAAGAAGTAATTAGCTATACTTTCATCATTGTGCATTCTGAGAGTTTCGTATTGAATTCTGAGAGGTTGTAGTTTTTCACGTTTTACCTGGTCGTCTCCTTCATAGCTTAGAATGATCTTGTCTCATATTTCTTTGGCAGTTTTGAGCTACATAACCTTGACAAATTTTGATTGTGACAGACTCCCCAATAGTGTATTGACAGCCTTGGCATTTGTTTCATACTTTTTTTTACTGCCATATTTGTAGGAATTTCTGATGGAAATGTGCATCCTCCTTCCACGATTTCCCAAACATCTGTTCCAAGAGATTGAAGATAGGTTGTGGTTCTTACCTTCCAATAGACGAAGTTTCTCCCATCAAATATTGGTGGTCTAATGGATGCCTCTGTTTCGTAGTTACTCATGATGATAGATCTTCCTTCAAGCGATCAAGCTTCTTTTGAAGAACCTGCTCTAATACCAATTGTTGGAAATGATACCGAGGGGGGGGGGTGAATCAATATTAGCAAGTCAATAATATTTCTTTTCACAATCAGATTTGTATACGCTACTTCATTTAATGAAACTTGCGTATATATGCAACTGTTGTTAAGAAAACTAATGTATATCTTGCAGACTTATAATTTAGTTAATTCATCAGAACCATATAACAGTAACCAGGTACAGTAAAAAAAGAGCAGACAATCACACACAAGAACACAAGATATAAGGTGGCAACCCAATGTGGGTGAAAACCGCCTATTGCAATTCGTCTCTATCTTCTCTTTAATAACAACCTTCTTTTTACAATATTTATATACTGGTTCAGTCTTATACCAGTACACAATCTTCTACCTACAGAAGGCTACAACCTTCTCTCGTTCTCTAGCTTCTCCTAGAAGGGAGCTAAAACCCCCTTAGCTCTTGTACTAGCTAATGTACTAGTACATAGGTGCTGACCTACAGAAGGCTGTAACCTTCTCTTTTCTTCCAGTGACCACGTTTCATAAATTTTCAGACTGTATCCATCAATAACATCAATCAAACATAAAATATATCCGCATCAACCAATCTCCTTTGTACCAACCAAAACTAGATCAAACAATCACTTTTCTAAAATTTGTAACCACAACACAGTAATAGTAACCACAGAACCCAAGCCAGAACCTAGAACACTGCAACAGCAAACAAAAGTAGCTAAAACATATTTTATGAGGTGTACGCTACTTCAATGTGTCGAACCTGCATGCATATGCACTTCGCTGAAGACAAACCTGCGTATACGTTGTTTTCAAATGTTGAACCAGCGTGTATACCCACTCTTGTGGTAATGAACCTGCGTACAGATCTATAAAAGATGATTTAACCTTTACAACTATTCAGACATTAGTTATACCTAGATCATTAGATTTACAGATTACGACATGCACCAACTATTCAGATAAAATATCAAAACCACATAAAGATACTTCTCTTCAATCCTTAAGATCTTGACCCATCAATAGAACTTATCCTTCTTCAAGCGCTCAGGTTCCTCCTTGATTCAGATCCAGCTATGCACCATAACCCTATGACCAGTATTCTAGATCTTGCTCTTCATTTGATATTAAATTACTTTTTTTTTCTAGTCCCTTTTCCTAATGATCTCCTCCTCCTTTTATAGTCTTATACCGTACTCAATACCATGGTCCAAAACCACTTAGATTGAAAACCTTGGACCAAATATCTAGGGTCAACACTTCGGACAAGATACCTTGGACCAATACCATGGGTCAAAATACCATGGTCCAAATATCATGGACCAAAACCAAATTCTCCAACATCTACGCACCTTTCCTTGCGTGAAAGTGCGTGTATACGCATACGCGCCTTTTTGTCAGCTTGGTTAAGGGGAACCTGCGCATATCTCCTTTTCCTTCATTTTGAAAGCCCAAAATGTGATTTTTCATCTGAGTGAGTTGCCATCAAGGACAACACCTGTGTCATAGCGCCAAACCTGTGTCATAATACCAACATTTTTAACCTAGTAACCTCTTCTTTGTAGGCACAATCCCTTTTTTCAAATAGATATTATTGATCTCTAATTTTATCTATGAGCCTTTTAACTTTTGCCCCTATTCTTTCACTTAAACCCATAAGAGAAAATTCAGTTGTTTCACTGCCACATTCATTATGTTCAATATTGTGTGAACAAAGAAATGTATCATCAGAGGACCAAAAAATAGTACCTGATAATTCTTTTGCTTGTTCATATTCAATCTGAGGTGATTCTGAATCTAAATAATTTCTTCCACCTCATAGCCAGTTGTCTCTCCCACTGTCATTGTTCCTTTGAGATGTCTTCTTCTTTTGAGATGCTTTCTTCTTTTTCTTCTTTCCCATTGTTATAACGGATCTCCTTCAAGCGATCAAGTTTCTGCCAAAGGACCTGCTCTGATTCCAATTGTTGAGAAAAATAATGAGAGGGGGGGGTGAATCAATATTTTCAAATCAACAACTTTTTACATTTCATATTCATATTTCTATACATGACTTTAATGAAAGGAACCTGTGTGTGTACGCGACTGTTGTTAAGAATATTAGTGTATATCTAGTGAACTTATGCTTCAGTTAATTTATCATATGTTGGTGTTCAGCCAATGCATCATAACTTTACTAAACATTAGATAAACAATAACCATGTGTTGTAATAACAAAATAAACCATCACACATAAGAAACACACGTGAACACTAGGATTTAAGGTGGAAACCCAAAGCAGGAGAAAACCGCCTGTTCTTATCATCTCTGTCTTCTTTTTAATATAAAGAAAAAGTTGTTTACAATCTTGTACTATGTAGACTCATACCAGTATGTAGGCACCCACCTGCAATAGTCTAAAAATTTCACTTGTTCTCCAGCTTCTACTGGAAGGGAGCTACAACCTGTTGGGTGTAGTATAGGGTCTATAAATGTACCAACATTTAATTGTCAATCTGTATAGTTCGTGAACTTTGAGACGCAGCATTGGAAATTCCGTAGAGAACCTGTGGAAACCTGCAAAACAAATTCTAGTATATCTTGTGCATCAATCTCGACAATAAATGAAATCCTACACTAAAAGAGAATTCACGATACACAAATCCAAACAATTAAAATCATGTGGTAAATAAAAGGAAATCCTGTACTATTTAACAATGTGAAAGGAAATTCAAAGTACGAGAAAACAAAAGGGAAATCATAATTGGAAACCAAGCAGTGCTGACACAATATCAAAAACATTGTAAATGCTGGAATAAATTCACGAGAAAATCAAAAACTATTATTTCCTTTACCCCTATGTAAAATTAACATGAAAGATTGGCAATATTTACTGTGTAATTAAATAAACTTACGAAAGAAATGGATTCAATATAGATTCTCTCACCTTCCTTGTCCCTAGAAATAAATCTTGTAAAATTGTCTAGAAGTTTAAAGACAACTACAGTGGAAAATAAACATTATTGTTTTTCAAACATGAGGCAGTTTCCTTTTCATAAATGTTAGCTCTGCAAGCATCATGATTTAAAATGACATAAATATATATATGATGTTTGCTTTTGAGTAACATATGATTTCTTGTAAGTGTATATTGAATAAATGTGTTAATACTTTGAAACCGTGAACACTCAAGTCGATCTCAGGTTCTGGAATATAAATTAAACAGATTTGAATCAATTAAATGGTTTCAAGTTGCACATTACAGCTCATAAAGGTAGAGTGTCAATGCATAAGTCAATCTTGTAAATTCAAATGTTCTGAAGGGACGCAACCCTTATTCGATATAAGGAAATATTTTGAGTGCAACAGCAATTTCTAATGCAGAAAATCAAATCAATATTGGAGTCAAAAGGAAAAGATTGCTGCCTGATTAAATAACATCAGTTTGGAGGAGGAAAGAGTCTGAAAGTAATTAAATCCTACGATAATAATTTCACATATAAAATAATTATTTAAATAAAATTTAATCTAAAAGATGCAAAGTGGTGTCGAGCTGGTCTGGCGGCCAACCCAGCCAACTCGCACCCTCTATTAGTAACCCGGTTCATACAGGAATTAAAAACATTAGATGCAACAAACAAATAATCAGAACATGGAAATAAATTCTTCAATTAATATTCAAAAGAAATCTTTTACATTATGCATACAAACACTTAACTCCAACAACGAGGAGAAGTGATCCACTGGTTATAACTGCGTGATGCTACATCAGGACCAGCTTCTTCTCCCTTCTTTGCATTCCTTCCATGTTTGTGCTTGCCTATGTGTGTGTATCTATTGATTGATCTATTAATTGACTAACTACCGCATCTCCAGGCAATATCTTCATCTTATATATGGATCGAAATACAAATTAAGGATTTTAACAGCCAATCGAAATACAAAAGGGGAAGATTGTGAATCCTAACAATTTTCTAGGAATAAAATGGAGTTTGTAACTAAATGTCAAAATAGGAATTGTTTCTGGCAATTCTTTACTCTTTTCCTAGAATGATGCTATGGGTGGACCAACTGCTTCCTTTAATTTCTTGTTCAAATAAGATTAATTTCTTCAGAAGACTCGGATTGCCTGAAACATTTTCTAATTCTAAAAATAACAACGATGACTCCACATCAAATGGCACAACAATGCATCGTCACATTGGTTGTAAACGTTTACCATCACAGCAAGAGAGGATTATGGTAAAAATTCCCACATGTTGGTTTCTCATGCGGAAATGCATCGTATCAGATAATCTAGCGTTGTGGTTGAGCTGGAGTCCAATAACAAATTTGATCCCTTCCCTCTTTCATGGCACTGTGTTGACCTAGAGATTATTCCCCTTGTCGTGGCAGCTATCATGTGATTGCACTTTCTGAGAACAAGTGTACTTTAGCTGTGAAGCAAGTTAACATTATCCCACACTCAATAAATCTTTGTTCCTTCTAAGAGCAATGGTCTCCAATAAAACCACCAATGTTGTGTGTTGTCTACGCCGAGTTATATTTCTTTGTTGTAAATAGTTTTCTTGATTTGACAGAGTCTCTGACCACCTCAAATTAGATGGCTTTACCAAAGCATGACAAAGGGGGCATGTCCTCTGCCTTTAGAGCCATTCTGAGACACATTCCTCATGAAATATATGTTTATAATGTAATAATATGGGAGCGTACATTTTCTCCTCGCAGATTGCGCACAAGTCTCCAGCAGCAAGAACCTCCTTTGCAGTAGTATATGACCCATACCAGACATCTTTGCAGGATAGTACCTTCAATGCAGCAAAGAATAATTGCACCTTCTCCATAATTGATGTTAGCTTAAAGGTAAGGTACAACCCTGTTGTGAGAGATAAAAACAAGCTACCATATTCTTTGTTCAAGAAGAAGTGATACCAAATAGGTGTAGGAAGCAATACATGATAGAGTAATAGAATGTATTCAACCAAAGTCAACATCTGGCCCTGCTTCCAATTGTTATGGCATCAACTATTCTTATAATATATTAAAATACCACATTTGAAAACCATTTCAGCTTATCGCACCATTGTATCATTGACCACAATGATGAAGAGTGCATGCCAAAAGGGTGGTATTGGATTTGGAGGAAGCATAACAAGTGGATACAGTAGATCATCTCTTCTATACCACTAATAAACTCCAACCACATGTAGCAAAAAACCCAATATGATGCCGATGAGAATTGAAAATCACTGTAGTCCAGAAACTCTTCAGAGTGTAGGAAGCCCACTATAACTGGTGCAAGAATCCCAATTGGTACAAGATTTTGTTGCATGGTACAAGAATCTGTTGTGTGGTGCAGGAATCTGCTACAATATCTAGGAAGGTAAATGTAGGACCAAAGCCTATGTAAAGGCATGATCGAACCAATTTTAAACCTGCAACATAAAAACCTTTATTAATAATGTTTTAATCCTGATAAAATAAGGGAAGTAACGAATATTCTCTAACATAATCATTTAGCCAAACAACAACATGAGAGATTTCGAGTAAGAATAGGACAAAACGGAGGCCCAAAATCTCCCCATGCTAACCATATTGCATGTACTGATGCAATGAAATATGGTACTATCACTACCTTGCGAAAAAAAACATTTATAGGCATTTGTAATGATGTTCCTGCAATTATGTGTGATCACGTTTCCTGTGCTAGATAAAGCTTGTTCTAAAAAATAGAGTGTTTTCTGGAATTCTTACTTGTTTATACTGACTTCAAGAAAAGCTACCATGGAAAAACTAAATTTTAAGGATGGTGTTATTACTTGAATAAAATAGCCAACTTTTAAAATTTCAAAAAAAATAAAAAAATCTTGGAGGCATCCCTAGTCAGAAGTTACACATTAAAATCCTCATTGTAAATATGAGTGACACGATTTAAAATCCATGGTGTTAAAAGTAGACATAGTAATACCTTACCACAGTGACCATTTTACCATTATCCTTGTATAGTTGAAGCCCCTCTTGTTTGGGCATAATGAATTACCTACACTAAGGGTCCCACATCCATAAAAATCATTCCAAACTCATAGGTATAACAACAGAAGGATTTTAAAGCCATTATCAAAGAGTTTGATAATGAGTTAAGGGAAAGAAAAAACAACCCAGTAAATGATAGTGTAGAATTAACTTTAATACCACAGGCATGGCCGTGCTACTAGGAGGCGTCTATAGCCTCGACAGGGATACCTTTTAGCCTAATGAAATGCTTGTGTCCCACCTACTAGATATAGACTCAGAGTTATATAAGAGAATTTACTTTTTTCTCTTTTTAGAAGCTAATTTAAGGCCATTGTCCTAGCTTGGTAACCAGTGAACGACAGTGCCATTCACAGGAACTAACAAGAATGAACAAACTGTCTCACAATGAGACCTCTTGTCTTTGGGCTTATTCAACTGAAAGCCATTACCCTGGCTTGGTGACCAGTGTGGTAATGTCATTCTCCTTAGGACCCATCATCATAGTAGGTCTGCTCATAATGAGACCTCCTATCCCTTAATTAAATCATTTATTTTTAAAACAAAATCTACAATTATAATTAACCTCAGATATGTTACTTAATATGTGGGGAAGAAAATCTAGTCCATAAGAGTGCAGGATGGCATGAAATGTTTTTAATTACTATTCTTTACTGGTTGGTTGTGCTACCTTAAAGACTTATTAAAAATATTCCTTGATTTGTTCATGTCAGGGTACTTTATGAAAGCTTATTAGAGTTTAGTAGGCGTGGTCCACCATAGGAGGTTTTTCACTGGTCCCATTGAAGAGGAACTTAAAAATATTTTCTGGATGATAGTTTGTTAAAATAGGAAAAATTATTACATGTAACTTATAACAATACCCTTCACTGACATATTAATCCATAATTAAAGTCACTTTAAAATATGAGGTAGTAAGTGTAAATTTCTTTTGACAAGTCTTACCATGAGAGTGCATAATAATAGAAATTTCAAAAGCTGTGCTTTTAGGGAATCACAAGTTCAAGAGTGTTGTTATACATCTTTATTCATTATTCTCATATTACCCTACCCTATTTTTAAAAAGATAAATATCACCTTTAAGTGTAGGCATACTTCCAATGAAGCCATGTGCGTAACAAAATGCTGATTATACTCACACTTAGTTTTAAATAATAGACTTCAAGACATACCAAAGCGTGAGAAACCAATTGCTTCAATTGACATGGTATCAAGAATTTCCAAATGATGAGGAAATAAGGTGGGCTGATGACTACTCAAAACCAGGATTCAATGGAATCCACATATTTATGATTCTCCAACTGATGCAAGTCTTCCATAGATTGATAGTCAATCTCCTGGAGACAAAAATAATCTAGTGGAAGACAAAAGATAAATCCCTGAAGTTCAGGTTCAAATATTTGATTTTCAAATTGACAAGAATGGTTGAGAGAGATTCTAGGGTTTTGAGCTTCAACAACATTTTGAGAACAAGTTCCAATGAAATATTGCTCCTCTGGTGCTATTTGAATTATATCTTCCTTGGGTAAATGTTATGCATTAATGGGGGAAGTTTCCACATTCATTCCCTTTCCCAACATGGAATATGTGACATTTTGTTCAATAGTAGGAAGAATATGTGTTTCAAGCTATTATGCAACCTGATGGCTTCGATTAGGGTTTAAGGTATGGTTTGGGCTATGGTTTTGATTAAGGCTTGGACTAAGCTTTAGATTTGGATTGGAGTTAGGATTTGAACTAGGTTTTGACCTAGGTTATGGATTAAAACTAGGGTTAGGTCTAGGGTATGGCTTAGGGTATGGACCAGGTTTAGGGTATGGATTAGGGTTTGGGTTAGGAATAGGGTATGGATTAAGGCTAGGATAAGGGTATGGACTAGGGTTAGGTCTAGGGTATGAATTAGGGTATGGACTAGGGTTAGGGTATGGATTAGGGTTTGGGTTAGGACTAGGGTATGGATTAAGGCTAGGATAAGGGTATGGACTAGGGTTTGGGTTAGGATATGGATTAAGTCTAGTACAAGGTTGCACATGTAGCTGGGAACATGGAGGATGATGACTTGATGGTGCATTGGAAAGAAATTGTGATTGTTGTTGGTGCTCATATGATGGAATTTGCATGAGATATTTCCCTATAGAGAAGGATCCAAACCATTCTTGAGGCCATGGAGATATCTAGCTCGAGGATGAGGGCCAAGGAGAGGGCCATTGCGGCCATGAAGCAGGGTGTTAAATTGGAGGAGGATTGAAATTTTTCCATGAAACTGCAGGATTATAAACATGTTTATGAGTTTGATCAGGATAATAAACATTATTCCAAGTATCAAATGGTGATGGGTTTTGAGTTATACCTGGTAGTCGATTTGATTCCTTACTTGATTTACTGAGTGTATTTAGTAATACTGGTAATGATGGGCAACGTTCTGTTAGATGATCCTCTTCACAAATTTTTCAAACCTTCAGGCTACTGAGTGGACACTTTACAAAGTGTTTCTTTCTGCAGTTGGCACAAAAGATAAGAAATGGTTTGTCATCCTTCTTCTGCTCTTCCTACAATCATCCAATTTTGAAATCAAAGATTTAATAATATCATTTTTATGTTCAAGAAAAATACTAAATTTTTCACTTGTTAATTATTCATTGGATGAATTTTATGTCTCTGTAGCAACATAAAAACTCCTCATTTGAATGATTACTCAAAATACCAATTTGATGTTTTTAACAAGCCAACTGGCACATTTGTTAGCACATGAATATATATATATATATATCTGTGTGTGTGTGTGTGTAGATATATAGGGGGCAGCTTCTTACAACATGAGAGACAATGAGATACCTTTAAGCAACGAAGATATGAAGGAAAGAAATAAATTCAAAGAACATAAAATTGCAAGAGAAATTAGGTGAAGGAGAAACCAAATGCATCAGGTCACCAAGGTCAATCCCCTAAGCGCCTCCCTGACAATGGCACCAAAATGTTGGGTGCGGTATAGGGTCTATAAATGTACCAAAATTTAATTGTCGATCCGGATAGTTCGTGAACTTGGAGATGTAGCACTGGAAATGCCAGAGAGAGCCCCTGGAAACTTGCAAAACAAATTCTAGTCCATCTTGCGCATTAATCTCGACAATAAATGAAATCCTACACTAAAAGATCATTCGAGATACATCGATCCAAACAATTAATATCATGCAGGACATAAAAGGCAACCCTATGCTATTTGAAAATGAGAAAGGAAATTCTAAGTACGAGCAAACAAAAGGGAAATCAAAACTAGAAACCAAGCAGTGTCGACACAATATCAAAAAGACTATAAATGCTAGAATAAATTCATGAGCAAATAAAAAACCATTCTTCCTACACTAATTCTACTACATCTACCTCTGTGTAAAATTAACCTAAAAGCATTGGCAATATTTACTATGTAAATAAACTTATGAAAGAAATGGATTCAATATAGATTCTCTCGCCTTCCTTGTCCCTAGAAATAAATCTTGTAAAATTGTCCAAAAGTTTAAAGACAACTACAATGGAAAATAAACATTATCGTTTTTCAAACATGAGGCAATTTCATTTTCATAAATGTCAACTCTGCAAGCATCATGATTTAACATGACAGAAATATATATGTGATCTTTGCTTCTGAGTAACATATGGTTTCTTGTAAGCATAGATTGAATAAATGCATTAATACCTTGAAACCATGAACACTCAAGTTGATCTCAGGTTCTGGAATATAAATTAAATGGATCTGAATCAATTCAATGGTTTCAAGTTGCACATTACAGCTCATAAAGGCAGAGTGTCAATGCATAAGCCGATCTTGTAAATTCAGATGTTCTGAAGGGACACAATCCTTATTCGATATAAGGAAAGATTTCAAGTGCAAGAGCAATTTCTAATGTAGAAAATCAAATCAATATTGCAGTCAAAAGGAAAACATTGATGCATGATTAAATAACCTCAGTTTGGAGGAGGAAAGAGTTTGAAAGCAATTAAATCCTGCAATAAGAATTTCACACAACAAATAATTATTTAAATAAAATTTAATCTAAAAGATGCAGAGCAGTGTCGAGCTAGTCTGGTGGCCAACCCAGCTAGCTTGCACCCTCTATTAGTAACCTAGTTCACACAGGAATTAAGATCATTAGATGCAACAAAAAAATAAATAGAACATGGCAATAAATGCTTCAATTAATATTTAAAATCAGTCTTTTAAATTATGTAGACAAACACTTAACTCCAACAACCAGGAGAAGTGATCCTCTGGTTATAACTACATGATGCTACATCGAGACCAACTTCTCCTCACTTCTGCACATTCCTTCCATTTCTGTGCGTGCCTATTAATTGACTAACTCCCCCATCTCCAAACAATCTCTTCAACTTATATATGGATCGAAATACAAATTAAGGCTTTTAACAACTAATCAAAATACAAGAGGGGCAGATTGTGGATCTTAACAATTTTCTAGGAATAAAATGGAGTTTGTAACTAAATGTCCAAATAGGAATTGTTTCTGGAAAGTCGTTCCTCTTTTCCTAGAATGATGTTGTGGGTGGACCAACTACTTCCTCGAATTTCCCGTTCAAATAACATTAATCTCCTCATAAAATTGGGATCGCCTGAAACATTTTATGATTCTAAAAATAACAACGATGACTCCGCATTAGATGGCACAATGATGCATCATCACATTTGTTCTAAACCTCCGCCATCACAGCAAGTGAGGATGATAGTAAAAATTCCCACATGTTGCTTTCTCACACGGAAATGCATTGTATTAGATAATCTGTCGTTGTGGTCTGTTTGAAAATTATATATTACAGAGCAATGGAACACCTAAAATATTGCAGAAATATAAACACAAAAAATGTATAAAACAAGAGAGACACAGATATACGTGGTTCACCTAGTTTGGGCTACGTCCATAGAGAAACAGCCAGTCCTTGTTTTATTATATTATCCAGCAAACTAAAGAGATACAACCTACAATAGATCCGCTGTAACTTCCTCTTCTCTCTCAATCCCCTCTCTCTTCCTCACTCAGAATACAAATATACATAGATGCAATACAATTCCCTCATATATATTGAGGGGTTGCCTTCTAGGGAAAAAAAACCCTAAATTAAACATAACTTCTACCATCAGATCATCCACCTAATGAACGGCCCAGATTGACGAGTAAGTACTAGACTTTTACAAGGAAATTTTACATCTATTTTTAGACCTACTAGTCACACTAAGATGGGTAGCTATCTTAGAAACAAACATATTAAATTCACTTGTTTTTCCTTTACGAGAGAGAGATGGGAAAGAAGCAGAGAGTACCAACCCCAATCTTCTGCTTGACTCCTTGCTTGTTTCCTTTCCCCTTTCACAGAATCTCGCCACTGCTTCCTTACTTGTCTAGCTTCAAAGAGCACCTGTAGATTCACAGCAGCATAATACCATCAAAGCATAGAGATCTTTCACTATAAACAATATAGGATCAAATATATATTGGCCATACAAACGCATATAACAAACATAATATTCAAAGATACACAAGAATATGGAGGAAAACTCAAATAGCTCTATTAGTAAAAGTCATAGAAGAGAGGATTACAACCACTTGGTCTGACCCAGTGCCATCCTCCCAGCTTGAAAGCCCTCTTCACCTCACACAAAGCAAGATCGCCCAACAATGTCTTCAAAGAGAAACCAACAGTGCCTCTTTGCAAATTACCAAATTCCAACCTATGGATCTCTTGGATGAGGGATCCATTTATAGATATTTGCAGGGGGGCGAGTCAGCTTTTGGGATTTTGATTAGTGTCATCTCTCTGATAGTTCCTGGTTCCACATGGAGATTTTAGATATCTTACTCATCCCTGGGTGAAATCAGAGAGGCAAGTGTCAAATGAGCAGTTTCTAGAAGATTCTGTGGGTTTCCACCTAGCAAACTGCTTGTGCCATTTGTCTGCTCTCGCTCATCGTACCCTATGAAAGGGCTTTCCAGTATGCATCGCAATTTTTTCATGTGGCAGTCGGTATGGTCCTTCTTTGACTAGTTTTGAGTAGATTTTCATGGAAAAGTTCTGGGAGGTGATGCAATCAGCTAACCTTGCTCCTTAGGGTATGAAACAACACTTTTAGGGACTTAGAAGCCCTAGGTTTATGGACATATGTGATTGGGGTTGCAGTGCCCAAATATGTCTATAACAGTTGCCCTCTAAAGCATGAGGTCATAGATCCTTTTATGTCGGGTGAAATGCTTTATAGTGAGGATCCGAGGTTTTTCGCACTGGTAGGTGACCTATAATAAGATACAATACAATACATTATCTTCATAATATTTTCATGATCTGGCTGAGGCGGGCATTCCCATGCTCAGCTTGATAAATTCATTTTCATGTACATAGGACAGACAACCGTCTGTGTGCAGAGTGATGATTCTGGTAGAGCCATCATCCCTTAGTTTGGATGATTATCTGTGTAGCAATGATGTACCTTTGATGTCTTTATCTTCCTAATTATATTGCAACCCAGATGGATGAAACTAGATCCGGGGTCTTCAAAACTCGTTCAATCTTTGCCCGAAAGTACAAGTCGGTCCATGTGAAAAGATGTTCTGATGTCGAACATGGAAGGACATCACGTGATTACCAGCCAATGCTGTAAGTTGTTAACATATGCGAGAGGAATCACCGATAATGATGATGACCCTCAAGGTACTGCAGTACAATTCACGTGGTGTGAATACATGAGTTGAAGTCGAACACCACACAAAATCTTTTGGTCGAAGGCCATTAGTGTAAACCTATCACCGGAAGCAAGAAACTTGCCATTGAGGCATTCAAGCTTCAAAGTACTGGAAGGGTTGTCCCTAAGTCAGCTTCTTAGATAATGAGCTGATGTCGACAAGAAGTGACCCGTCATAGGAGGGCATTAATGGATCCCACATCTACGACATGGAATGAAGAAAATTGTTTTGTAGAGGTGAAAACGATCTGATGATACAAGGTTCAGGGTGGCGGTCATGAAAGAATGAAGCGTGAAGGTATTGTAGTGGATGAGACACAAGCTGGGTAGTGAATTCTCTGAGCGACTTCTCTTGAACATATCGGTGACACTTAAATCGATTGGTAGCGTTAACCCCAAAAGTGGATGGTACGGTGGACCAATGGCGATATGACCGGTGAATGGAATAACCCAACCCGACTCAATCATGGTGATGGAGTGAAAGTGTCATGTTCAAGAGCGACCTGCTACCAGTAAAGTTTCTTCAAGTTTTCTTCCCAATTTTCCCCAGTCATTTCTGACCAGTACCTCTTTATTTTTTTCAAGCTTGAGGAGGATAACATATGCTTGTTCTATAATTTTCCCTTCAGACAAACCCGTCGCTATGTTTTAACGAGCCTAGAGACAGTGAAACTCGCTCTTGTCTGAATGGACAAGTTTGTCGCTATTGTTTTAGCGAGTTTAACAACAAGGATAGCTCGCTCCTTTTCAATTTTAGAGAGTCTAAAATGATACCAAAAGAAGAATCCAATATTCCTTTTTCGTAACATAATCCCTTAAGTCCGAAAAAGTATAAAACAATGTGAAGGGGATGACTTTTCGATAGTTTTAATGAGCCGAACAAGACAAACGCTCGATCTTTTTGTGTAATAATCCCTTAGGTCCAAAAAGATTAAAATCTAGAGGAGAGATAGCACTTCCAATCACTTTAACGAGCTGGAGAGGCCAATCGCTCGACAATCTTTTCATATTTTACGAGTCAGAGGAAAAGAGCTTAAAGGAGACTCATTTTTTGAGGAATGAGTGATGTTTTCAGATAGTAGCTGGTTCCAGGTAAGGTTTGGAACTTTTCAATCACGGAAGTGTAAAATGGTGGCTAATAGGATCACTCATCACAGCTATTCCTCAAAAGTGGTAAACAATCAAATGGATGTGGATGATCGGCAACAACATAGTGGAGGTGATGGTAAGAACACGACCAAGGCTCAAAAGCTGATGACAATGCATTCGCAATGGTTATTTACCGGACATGGGTTCATTTTTTAATGAGCTTAAACTCTGGTGGAACATATGCTCATTGCTAGGTTTAATTTTTAACGAGCTTGAACTTCGTGTAAAAATGCTCGTGGACTGGTTCATTTTTTAATGATCTTGAACCATGCGACAACATATGCTCAGATTCGATTTCATGTTTACACAAACTTGAAACAAGAAACTATGCTTGTTATAAGTTCGCATGCCCCCAGCATAATGATGCAAATCGAGGTGCATGCCCCCCAAGCTTCATTGCATTCATCGTGGTGGTTGGAATGAAGGTTTACCTTCGAAATATTTGAAAGACGCAACTTGGATTTTAAGAGATCGTAATCAAAAACTCGATTTGGAAAGGGAGTTGTTTCACTTTTTAATGAGGTTGACACAGTAAAAGAACTATCCTCATAATCCACCATATTTACGGTATTTGATAGAAAATCAAAAACTGAAGGATGATTAAGGTTGCTGGAATGATCTTCGTAGTAATCCGGAAGATGGGAACAATGGTGGTAATCTTCCCATGGTTCCCCCTCTATGATCATTGACTGAACAATTCCGTCATCTATAGAATGTACATGCGACCAAGAATCTGAAGAGGTGCCATATTCCTTAGAATTATCTATCCAAACACTCGATGAGCATTGATTTGGGTTTGCCCCCAAGGCCAAGAAAATTGATTGCTACAATATTTCTAAAATGGCGATGATCCATGCTGAAAAAATGTTCAGGAATCTCCCGAATCTTTTAGATATAGAAGATATCATATTGCAGGTTCCCATCGTGGTCACTTCCACCAGATTACTCGGAGGCTGTAGGGAAAAAGTACCCATTAAGGCAATGTCCTTTCGGAGGCCTACTTCAACATTTTGAAGTGATTGAGAGCTTCCAGGGATCATTGGAATGCTTCCCGTAACTTGTGCATTGTTGGGGAGAAATGTTTGTTGGCCGATGATTGTAATTCCTCCTTGGAAGGGAAATGCAATCTTTCTGAAGTATGTCGACACAACAGCGGCCATAGCATAAATCCAAGGCCTGCCTAGTAGGATGTTGTAATTGAGGTTTCCATCGATAACTTCCACATCAATTTCTATTGTTTTTCCCCCCAGTTCTACTTGAAAGTTACTTAAAATCCCGTATGGAGTGTATGTTCATCCATCAAATGCTTTTAACGTCATCGACGATTGCGACAAGGGTGGTGAGCCTAAAGTTTTCCAGTAGCTCATTGACATAATGCATATAGATGCCCCCTCATCAATAATTGTTCGATGAACAGTTTTGTTGAGGGCTTTCACTTGAATGAGGAAAGCGAGCTGAGATGGTAACTGCGGGTCATATCCTTTATGATTAAAGGCCATAAGATTGGAATCCATTGGGTCAATCCCACCAATTGCTGATAATAAAGCTTGCTATTGGGAGGGGAAATTTTGCAGTACCTCAAGTGTCGACATAGCTGACGGCGATTGGGCCAGGTCCTCTACTATATTATAATTCTATACCGCTCTGGCACAAGGATTAAATGTCGATTTGTGTACTACTCCCTTTGGTGGCTTTATCATTAGCTCAGGAATGATGGGTGGCATAACTTTGGTCGAAGTTGTTGTCGAACTACTAGGTTGATCAGTAGCCTTGTTGTTTGACAGTTGTGGATTCATGTAATCTTTATTCCTTGTCGATATCAAAGCATCATTTTGCTGTTTTGAAATGGACAGCATAAGGACTTAGGATGGGGAAGAATTGTCACTAGCAACTAGATTGGTTCCTGGGTTTGGAAACGGATCAGTCAATACTGCTGAGGTTTTTGAACTCTTAAAGAATTTCTTAACTTCGGCTTTATATGGACAATCTCTCACCCAATGATCCTCATCGCATATGAGGCATGGCTAAGTAGGTTTCTTTTTCCCAGAAGGGTTTTTAGAAGATTTTTCAGGAGACGAATCATCCTATTTCTTATTTTTTCTCTTCCCTTTCTTCTTGCCCCCTAGTTGCTTCGGCTCTTTTCCTTTGTCAATCGACACGGCATTAACCTTTGAGGCTAGAATTTCTTCATTTGCATTTTGATTAGAAATCTTATGGGCTTTCTTAGATGTAGCCTTTGTCGATTGCGTGCTCGTCATACCTATCACGCCATCGCTGGCGTGAGAGTCTTTGTTTGATTTAGGAGGAGGAGGAACGGAAAACTCCGGTCTGGGAGCATCAGGGATTTTGTCGTAGAGCATTCCAGAATGAGTATAGATCAAGTCTAGATATTGCACATGAGCAATAGCCTGCTCTTCAGTGACGACCCCTCCCTTTGCCACATATTCTATAATAGAAGGTAACAATGACTTAATAAACCATTCAGCTAGCAGCTGATTAGGAACATACGTTTTCACCATTCTACGATGACATCGCCATTCATGAATATGATCGGATATGTGAGTGGTTGTTGTTTGCTTGAAATTGGTAAGAAGCTCTGTTCCTATTTCATACCTTATTGGTAATTGAAAATGGGTTTAAAAGGTTGTGGGAAGGGCGCTAAAGTTATCGAATGAAGCTCTAGGCAACTCAATATACCATCTTGCTGCTGGACCAGTTAACGTTCACTGGAAAAGGCGAAGGCGAATCGAATCATCATTGAGAGTGTTGGATGAAAGGTCATCACATGATTCGACGAGTCTTCACCTGGATTTCCATTAAATTTAGGAATATCTGAAGGAAGTTTATGAGGAATCGCCGACCACCAAGGGGCATAAACAATTAGATCATTCTTTAGTTGATTTAGATCTGGTAACTCTAGAGTTTCCATGAAAGGAAACTATTGATTCAGGCTCGGCAAAGCATACCTAGGATAAGATGGGATCACCTCAGCAGTGGGTCTTTGCATACCATCATAATGCATTTTATGTTGATAACTTTGATAAGGTGGTTGGGCATAACCAATTTGAGACCATTGGTTATAATCGTTTTGAATATACGGCTGCCCATTACCTGCAAATTTTTGCTGCTCAGGTCCTTGGTAAGCTTGTTGGAATTGCGGTTGTTGATATTGCACCAGCCATGGTTGTGAAACCATTTGTTGTTTCCTAATACTAGACATTTGACCAAGATGAGGGGTAAGAGTATCCGTTTGAGCCTGAGTCTCTCCAGTTAAGGAGCCACTAACTAGCGATTGTGGTTGTGTCGTGGAGACAAGAGGCTGTTGTACAACGACCTGAGAAACTTGAGGTTGGCATATAACAGGCAATGCTTGTACTTGCAACATCGTCACAATAGCTGGTGTAGTGGGGATGTTTGACACAGGGAGACTCAGTTGCATTGAGTATACAACTCTTGGTTGTTGAGGCAGTATTGGCACCCAACTGCTGGATGTGATTCCAATTTGACCTGAATTTGGTTGTGAACTCTCATATGGTGGCAATCCAGTGCTCAAGGGAATGATTGGCCTTTGGAGACTAGACTGCCCAAATTGATGTTGTGAAGGATCAATTTGTTGAGATTCAACATAAGAGATTCCAGATACTATTCTGGATGAACAAACAGGAATATACCATACTGTTGAAATAGTCCCTGGGTGGACCCTTTCTAGCAGTTGAGAGCTAGTTGGGACAGGTGGTATACCAGTGAACATCGTCGGAGTGGTGGCAGGAGGTTCTGCTACTGCTGTATCGGACGAGACATTCCTAGATGTCGACGGTTGTCCAGACATATTGAGTCTATCCAAAAGACTTCCTAGTGCTTCTATAGGAACTTGCGATGAAGGGGTATTAACTTCTGAAGTAGAAGGATATAGGTGGATCTCAGTCCCAAAATGCGATGGAGTACTGGATGGAATATCCTCCGTAATCTCTTCTATAGCAATCAATCCAGGTGGAATTGGTAGACCGTCAAGTTCGTAAAATATTTCTGGTGCTGAAGAAGGTATAGATTTTTCAGCGACAGATGCCAGAGGGGTAACACCTTCCGAATCAACTCTAGATCGATCTGGTTCAGGAGTTGAAGTGTTTATTGTTACACTAGGATCAATTCCAATGTCCTCTTGTAACTGCGGAACTTCTTCTATAGAGTTAGGGATACCAGAAATGGTTGGAGTAACTGGAGTCTCAGAGGATGTTGAAGCACAAGTTTCAAACAAACCAGGATACTTTGACCCAGTTAAATGAGTTCGCTTGGCCCGGAATGGTTTTGTTTCCAGAGTCAAAGACGATTGACTCGTTAGTCTTCGTGAACGATGGGGTTTTGATTGACTTTCTTCCACGATTGCGGATTATTTGATCAACTCAAAATAAGAGGGGAAAATGTTATTCTGTATTAAATTAGTTTTAGACGCTTTGACACAACTTGCTTTTTCAATTTTTAAGAGTCGAGAAAAAGCTAAAGATGACTCTAGTCGCCTTCAATTTTTAATGAGCCCAAAGTGACAAGTGCTCAGATGGACCTTTTCCTTTAAGGAGTCTAAAAAGGAACGAAATAGACAGATCTAGAAATCTAGACAGAGGGATTACCAAACCAATCACAAAACTGCAGAATACCTTTTACAGTATGGTAGACAATCTTCTTGAATGCTGTGTTCAGTGCATTGCGATCGATAGGGCAGCAGACACGGCTTCCTAAGAATAAAGGATATAGCCTATTTTGGTCTCCCAATATATACTCGATTGTACGTGGGAGCACAAGTCCGTACTGGCACTTATCGTCTCAAAGAGGAGGAATCACCCAACCTACAATGAAAGTGACAGTTACCAGGCTTTACGATGCCAGAATATGTCTCTAGCCTAGACTTCTAGATGTTTTGTGTTAGGTTCCAAAGCATTTTTATGTTCATTAAATTTATTTTATAGTTGATCTTTCTTAAGAAATTTGCCTTCAAGGTTCACTGCGTGATGTAGATATACAATTCCTAAAATGCAATCTAAGATGATAAACAGTCGTTTAATCTTCTTTTTGCAATGAAAATCCTAGCTACTAAGGAAAGAGAAATGAAATCCTTTCAACATAGAGCAGAGAGCACACACTAGATGCACTGTCCTAAATCAAAATCAACAAGCAATATAAATGAAAATGCAAATGCATGTATTTGTTTTCCGCTTTCTTAATGTGTGAATGACAAAAAGAATGCTAAATACAAATTTGAATTATTTCTTCTTTCAAAGTGATAGTACTAACGATTTTCTTTTCAAAAAATGAAAAGGAGATAAGACGACACTTTTACGATTTTGAATTGAAAACTGCTTTCGACACTTGAAATACTACTAATTTAGATCAAATACAAGAGTAACAGTATAATCGACTATCAAGAACAATGGAATTCTTTTCTTTGACTGAAAACGACACTTGTGACACTTCCAAATCAATAGACGACAATTCGATTAAGCTACTTCTTTGTAAAAGAGAACTGTAAATGGCCCACAATACATAAAAACATTCACAATTATTTGTACAATATAGGTTGGATGATGCAAAGAAGGGGGTTTCAACAGTGGTCTACTGATCACAGACAAAAAAACTCCTAAATAAAATTGAAGAGAGTGAAGAAAAAACCAAAATATGAAGGCAGATCTAGTCTTGTCTGATCATCGCACCTATAACACAGGGAAACAGGGATGCATCCCACCTACTACACATGGGAGGTGTGATGCATCCATATTTCCTAAAGGAGAGGGTGCGATGGTCAAGGAACAAGACTTTAACTTGGTTTTTGGTCACAGTTTGCAGTTTAGTTCAGGGATTTAGGCCGAGCAAATGATAGTCAGTAACTACAAAGTATAGGGCTGATCTAATGAGGTTACACAAGCTACCTCTAGGGCGCTTAGGATGTTTGCAAGTCAATTGTTCAGTTCATAAACAAACCCAGAGATTGACTGAAGTAGCGTTGATCTACTTTGCACTTGCATAGCAAATGCAGTTCGAAGGCTAGTGTGGAGTACTAAAAAGGTATGTTTTTGATGATCATTTCAATGGCTTTTCAGTGGGACTTGTGAATATTTTTGCATCATGAACGTGGAAAAGAATAAAGAATTATAACAAAACATGTGGAATTAGTATGCAAGACTTAATCGCTGATAGTTGTCATTCTCATGTGCAGGAAGGGGTAAAAACGAGGAGCTGTTGTTCCAAAGAAAAAGACAAGAACAGGGTAACTGTTGTCCCTTTGACGAAGGACCGAGTGCAAACGAGGTTAAGCAAGTTGAAGAAAACCAGTCTTGAAAAGGAGGAGAAGGCACCATCTTGGCGGAGAAGAAAAGAAGTGATTAAGGATTAACAGTTTAGCGAATCCCTCAGGATCTTTGATCCTGAGGGATCGCTGCTTTATTTATCTTATTGCTTAGACATCTCCACCATCACCCTTATATAAAGGGACGACACTGTTAGCTTTGGGGGGGTTATGCTTTTATGTAACTTTCTGTTAAATATTGAACTTTGATCATCGAGTCTCGTTGAACTTGGCTCGTTGTACTTTCTGTTTTATGTATTAATATAAACTTGGTGATTATCTTATCTCTGCGCCTGGATTAACTTAAAGCAGTATACCCTTGAGGGTAAGGGCCCAGCCCTGGAGGACACTTGCTTCTATATCACTACGATTGGATTTTTGTGTGGTTTGCTTATCGTCATTATTTGGTAATCTGATATGCTTTATAAGTTACATCATATGCTCTGTTAAGATTCGTTCATTAAGGTTTTTACAGACAACAACTGTTGTATTGACTCTACATTATATCACTAATCCTTTAAGAGTTGATTGAATATTGTTAGACTTAACTTGAACATTGTTATTATTTTGTTACAGAGCTCTTATGTTGTATATTCGTGTTGTGGAATTTATCTGGAAGTTGTGTTCTTTATTATTCGGGAGTAATGCTGTTCCATTTTGAAATGCAGTTGTATTTATGTTGATGATGATTGGTGATAGATCAGATTACTCTTCAAGTGTGTTGTGTGTTTGTATGATTTCCAAACGCTGTTCCATACTTATTAGTAATTAATGTTGTTCCACTAGTGCATGCTGCTTGATTTGCCTGGAGAATGAAAGATTGATGTTTGACTGCAACGAGTGCATTTGAGTTGGTAGGATAAAGCTTGATTACTGCTCGCGAGATTTAGTTGCTCGATTGCTGTTCCATTTTAGCATTGTTGTTCCATTCTAGATTTGATGTTCTATTTCTTATTTGTTGTTCCATTTTTCTACTTGCCGTTTCATTTATTCGCATTTGTTATTTTGGTGTGAGAGACGATCTGTGGCTGTAGTGAGCCTCGATATTTACTGCCTAGCTCCCAGACCCGTGGTCCATGCTCTAATTTCCTTTCCATCAGTTTCCAAAGGGATGGGCTATTGCTGTCGAACCCTTGACTGATAAAGTTGCCTAGTTTTAGAGTGTGTGATTTATTCATTTGAAGTAACTTAGTTATAGACAAGCATCCGTTTACTCTTGTATTTTTGTTGAACGTTGTACTACTAGCATTACTCTGACAAATAGCCTCAGATTGAGTCACTCTTTGAAATTACCAAATGCTCCCGAATTAAAATATTAATGTGAGGTAACTAGAGGTGAAAGAGGCCCTTTATAGCTCTACAACTAGCTAGCTTAACTTTAGGCTCTGTTTTTGGTTTATGAAACAAACAAATAGAGACAAGCAATCAAAATAATCAGTCCCTAGTGGAGTCGCCATTTTGTTATCGAGAAATCTAGTGTCTATGCAGAGCTACTATTCCCACTAAGATCGATAGCTATCTTAGAAACAAACAGATTAAAGTCACTTGTTTTTCCTTTACGAGAGAGAGATGGGAAAGAAGCAGAGAGTACCAACCCCAATCTTCCACTTGGCTCCTTGCTTGTTTCCTTTCCCCTTTCACAGAATCTCGCCATTTCTTCCTTACTTGTCCAGCTTCAAAGAGCACCTGTAGATTCACAACAGCATAATACCATCAAAGCATAGAGATCTTTCACTATAAACAATATAGGATCAGATATATATTGGCCATACAAATGAATATAACAAACATAATATTCAGAGATAAACAAGAATATGGAGGAAAACTCAAATAGCTTCATTAGTAAAAGTCATAGAAGAGAGGATTACAACCACTTGGTCTGACCCAGTGCAATCCTCCTAGCTTGAAAGCCCTCTTCACCTCACACAAATCAAGATCACCCAACAATGTCTTCAAAGAGAAACCAACAACACCTCTTTGCAAATTACCAAATTCCAACCTCTGGATCTCTTGGATGAGGGATCCATTTATAGATATTTGCAGGGGTGTGAGTCAGCTTCTGGGATTTTTATTAGTGTCATCTCTCTGATAGTTCCTGGTTCCACATGGAGATTTTAGATCTCTTACTCATCCCTGGGCGAACTCAGAGAGGCAAGTGTCAAATGAGCAGTTTCTAGAAGATTCTCTAGGTTTCCACCTAGCAAACTGCTTGTTCCATTTTTTTGCCCTCGCTCATCGCACCCTATGAAATGGATTTCCAATATGCATCGCACTTTTTGCATGTGGCAGGTGAGATGCATCGCACCTTTAGCACTGGGTAGTCTGTATGGTCCTACTTTGACCAGTTCTGAGTAGATTTTCATGGAAAACTTTTGGGAGGTGATGTAATCAGCTGACCTTTCTCCTTTAGGGTATGAAACAACACTTTTAGGGACTTAGAAGCCCTTGGTTTATGGACATATTTTATTGGGGTTTCAGTGCCCAAATATGTCTATAACACCCGCAACCCCTTGCGTGGAGGGGTGTACAGTCTTCTTGGGGTATACATTCGGCTTAAACAACCTTTGAATACAGAAGATAATCAGGCTCCACACCTAACAATCTCCCACTTGGAGACTGATTATAGCAACACCACTACTACTTCATTTGCTAGACAATGGCTCCACTTTGGACCTGGCTATTTCTCATCTTCTTCATCATACTTGAAGACCAATTGAAACTGAGCAGATTCTTAGTTTCTCCCTGGTTACAACTTTTGTTAACATATTTGCAGGATTCTGGCTAGTGTGTATCTTTTCCAGCTTCAACTGTCCATCTTCCAATGCTGACCGTATGAAATGGTACTTGAGTTGTATATGTTTAGTCTTGGAATGAAATGCAGAGTCCTTTGCAAGATGTATAGCACTCTGGTTATCACTTTATAACCTGCCCAACTCTTGCTTCTTACCCAATTCATCCAGAAACCTTTGTAACCAAATCATTTCTTTACTAGCCCCTGTAGCGGCAATATACTCTGCTTCTGTTGTTGAAAGTGCACCGACACATTGGATTTTTAAACCCAACTGATAGTTGTTCCACCTACAGTAAATATATATCCTGTAGTGCTCCTCCTGTTATCACTTTCACCTACCATACCTCCATCAACATATCCCTGTAGAGTAATGTTTGAACCACCAAAGCATAATGCTTGATTTTTGGTACCTCTCAAATACATGAGAATCCACTTCACCGCCATCCAATGTTCTTTTCGTGGATTGTTCATGTACCTGCTTACAACTCCCACTGCATGTGCAATATCAGGCCTTGTGCAGACCATTGCATGCATTAAGCTTCCAACTGCTGATGCATATGGAACTTTAGACATATGAGCCATTTCTTCCTGAGTCTTGGGGACATGCCTCATTACTTAATTTGAAATGGCTAGCCAAAGCTATACTAATTGGTTTTGCATTCTACATATTAAACCTTTTCAGCACCTTTTCTATGCACTCACTTTGAGACAATGTTAATTTGCGATTCTTCATGTCTCTAGTTATTCTCACACCAAGGATTTGTTTTGCAGCACCCAAATCCTTCATTGCAAATGAGTTTTCCAATTTCCTTTTGAGCACATCTATTTCCTGCATGTTAAAACCTACAATAAGCATGTCATCTACATACAATAACAATATAATATAGCTACCATCATTTTTCCTTTTGAGATAAACACAATGGTCAGAGTGACATCTAGTATAACCTTGTTCAGACATAAACCTGTCAAATTTTAGATACCACTGCCTTGGAGCCTGCTTTAAGCTATAAAAGCTCTTCTTCAACCTACACACTAGTTCCTCCTTCCCTTTTACCTCATATCCTTGTGGCTGCTGCACATATATCTCTTCCTCCAAATCCCCATGGAGAAAGGTTGTCTTTACATCTAACTGCTCAAGATGAAAATCTTCAGCTGCTACTAGACTTAGAATAGTTCTGATTGAAGTCATTTTCGCAACAGGAGAAAATATCTCATCAAAGTATATACCCTTTTTTTGTGCAAACCATTTCACCCCAAGTCTAGATTTATACCTTTTTCTACCTCCATCTTCTTCCTTCAACTTGTAAACCTATCTATTCTGCAATTTTGTTTTACCTACAGGAAACCTGACTAAGTCCCAAGTCTGGTTATGTGCTAAGAACTCCATCTCTTCTTTCATGGCTTGCTCCCACTTCTTCCTGGTTTCTACCTACACTGCTTCTTCATAACATTCTGGTTCGCCAAAATTAGTCAACAATACATAATATAATGAAGGAGAGTATTGTTCAAGGGGTCTACTTATCCTGGTAGATCTTCTAACATCTCTTTCAGGTGTTTGAAGTACTTGT
The DNA here is from genome assembly GCA_031772625.1 of Pinus tabuliformis. NCBI lineage: Eukaryota > Viridiplantae > Streptophyta > Pinopsida > Pinales > Pinaceae > Pinus > Pinus tabuliformis. The sequence continues at coordinate 234,344,264 of CM062819.1, forward strand.
TGCTATTGCAGTTGTTGTTCTAGCTGTTGATAATTATGATTTTCAGGCACCATCACTTTTCCTGTGATATTTTCAAGCACTGTGTATTCTCTATTTTCTTTTTCCTATTGCTTTTCCTACAACTGATTCTTATACAAGACCTTTTCATTGAATATTACATCTCTGCTCCTAATGATTTTGTGATTTTCATAATCATATAACCGATAACCAAAATCATTAACACCATATCCAATAAAGGTACATTTCTTTGATTTTGCATCAAGCTTTTTTCTATTTTCTTTGTTAATGTGGACAAAGGCTTCACAACCAAAAGTCTTTAAAAATGAGTAGTTTACCTTTTTACCTATCCATGCCTCCTCTGGAATACCACCATCCAAGGAACTTGAAGGCCTGCTATTTATTAGATAAATAGCAATGTCTAAAACATCTGTCCAAAATTGTAAAGGCAATCCTGCATGCAATCTCATGCACCTTGCATGCTCCATGATTGTCCTGTTCATCCTTTCTGACACGCCATGTTTTTGTGGTGTTCTTGGAACTGTCTTCTCTCTGTGAATTCCATTCTCTGAACAGTACCTATCAAACACTTTGCTACAATATTCACCTCCATTGTCTGATCTGAGACACTTCAACCTTTTCCCTGCCTCATTTTCAACCAAAGCTTTCCATTTCTTGAAAGTATCAAATACATCAGATTTATTTCAAATACACTAAATCTAGGTTTTTCTGGTTGCATCATCAATAAAAGTAACGTAATAACAAGAGCCACCAAGATATGATACCTGAGCAGGTCCCCATACATCTGTATGCACAAGCTCTAATTTTTTGCTCTTCTTTCCTTTCCCAACTCTAAGGAATCTGACTCTCTTCTGTTTTCCATAAACACAATTTTCACAGAATTTTAAATCAACATGCTTCAAACCTGGCAAAAAATTTATTGAGTGAAGAATCTACATCCCCTTCTCACTCATGTGCCTAAGCCTATGATGCCACAATTTTGTATCCTCTCCTGTGTTATGTTAAAGCATTAACAGAATTAGAAATACCATTTCATAAATACAATGTACCAACCTTTTCTCCTTTCACTATTACCAGGGATCCTTTAGTGACCTTCCAGGTTTTATCTGTGAAAGTACTTTTGCAACCTTCACCTCCCAACTGCCCTGTTGAAATCAGATTTTTCTTTAGATCTAGAACATGCCTTACCTCCTTCAATAGCCATTTATTTCCATTCTACTGTTTTATGAAAACTATACCCATTCCAATGATTTTACAGGGTTTATCATCACCCAATCAAACCTATCCAAAATCTCCTCGAACATATCCATGAAAATGTTTCCTATCAGCTGTGGCATGGAATGAGACCCCTGAATCTACCACCTAGGAATCTATAATATTTTCGAAAGAAAGAATCAAATCATCTTATAAAACCTCATCTGTCACATTTTCTTCATGATTGTTTTCTTGTTGTGCATCTCCTTCTTTTCCCTTCCGAGATCTACAGTCTTTCTTTAGGTGTCCTTTCTTTCCACATTTCCAGCACACTATCCCCAATCTAGACTTGGATCTGCCTTTTCTTGATTTACTATGATATCCTGAGCTCTTTCCTCTTTCCATTTTTCTTCCCCTAGGCTCTGCACTTAAAGCATTACCCGATGTCTCACCGGAGCTTTTCTGTCACATTTCCTCGCTAAGGATTTCCCCGAGAACATCATCAAACTTTAAAGTACTAGATCCAGAGATAGAGTTACTAATGGCCATAACTAAACCATTCCAAATTTCTAGCAATCAACACAGAAATAAGAGAGCCCTAACTTCATCATAAAAGTTTACCCCTACAGAACTTAACTGACTTGTAACTGTATTAAAATCATTTAAATGTTCTACAACAGATCCACCTTCTGGAATCTTCATATTAAATAAACGCTTCATAAGAAATACCTTATTTGAGGCCAAGGGTTTTTCATATAGTTTGGCCAATGTCGACATTAAACCCTATGTTTTCGTTTCCTTTGAAATATTAAATGCTACCAATGCCACCAGGCACAGTTGTATTGTTCCAAGTGCCTTTCTGTCAAGAATATTCCATTCTGTGTCTGTCATACTTGTCAGCTTCTTTGTCTTTCCACTCAATGGTAGGTACAGATCTCTCTGATATAGATAATCTTCCATCTGCATCTTCCACAGCTAGTAGTTTTGGCTGTTGAATTTTTCGACCCTAAACCTGCCATCTTCCGCCATTGCTCCCACTCGAACCAAGAACCCTTCTCTCCTGCAAGTTTATCAGCCAAATAGACCTTTGGCTCTGATACCAGTTGTTAGAAAATTATATATTACAGAGTTCTGGAACACATAAAATATTACAGAAATATAAACACAGAAAATGCATAAAACAAGAGAGACATAGATATACATGGTTCACCCAGTTTGGGCTACGTCCACGGAGAAATAGCCAGTCCTTCTTTTATTATATTATCCAGCAAACTAAAGAGATACAACCTACAACAGATCTGCTATAACTCCCTTTTCTCTCTCAATCTCCTCTCTCTTCCTCACTCAGAATACAGATATACATAGACACAATACAATTCCCTCATATATAGTGAGGGGTTGCCTTCTAGGGCAAAAAGCCCTAAATTAAACATAACTTCTACCGTCAGATCATCCGCCTAATGAACGGCCTAGATTGACTAGAAATTACTAGACTTTTATAAGGCAATTTTTCATCTATTTTTAGCTTCGAGGGCGCTGCCCCCGAAACCCCCGCCTAGGGACCGCTGGCCCTCGGACCCCCTAGCCGAGGGGGATCGGCCCCCTCGAACCCCCGCTGGGGGGACAAGTCCCCCTTGCATGGAGTGGTGTACAGTCTTCCTGGGGTATACATTCGGTTGAAACAACCTTTGAATACAGAAGATAATCAGGCTCCACACCCAACATGGTCGAGCTAGAGTCCAATAACAAATTCGATCGCTTCCCTCTTTCATGGCATTGTGCTGACCTAGAGCTTATTCCCCTTGTTGTGACATCCATAATGTGATTTCACTTTCTAGGAGCCAAGCGTACTTCAATTGTGAATCAACTTAACATTGTCCCACATTCAATAAATCTTTGGTCCTTCGAAGAGAAACGGTCTCCAATAAAACCACCAATGTTGTGTAGTGTCTACACTGAGTTATATTTCTTTGTTGTAAATCATTTTCCCAATTTGACGGAGTCTCTAACCGCTTCAAATCAGCTGGCTTTACCAAAGCATGACAAAGTGGGCATGTTCTCTCCCTTTCGAACCATTCTGAGACACATTCCTCACAAAATATATGTTTATAACGTAATAATATGGGAGCATTCATTTTCTCCTCGCATATTGCGCACAAGTCTCCAGTAGCAAGAACCTCCTCTATAGTAGCATATGACCCATATCGGACTCCTTTGTGGGATAGTGCCTTCATTGCTGCAAAGAAAGATTTCACCTTCTCCACAATTGATGTCAGCTTAAAGGTACGGTACAACCCTATTGTGAGAGATGAAAACAGACTACCATATTCTTTGTTCAAGAAGAAGCGATACCAAACAGGTGTAGGAAGCAATACATGATAGAGTAACAGAATGTATTCAACCAAAGTCAACATCTAGCCCTGCTTCCGATAGTTACGACCTCAAATATTCTTATAATATATCAAAAGACCACATTAGAAAAAGATTACAGCTTGCTGCACCATTGTATCATTGACCACAATGATGAACAATGCATGCCAAAAGGGTGGTATTGTATTTGGAGGAATCATAACAAGTGGATACAATAGATCATATCTTCTATGCCACCAATAACTCCAACCACATGTAACACAAAAACCAATATGATGTCGATGAGAACTAAAAATGAGTGTAGTCGAGAAACTCTTCAAAGTGAAAGAAGCCCACTGTAACTAGTGTAGGAATCCCAATTGGTACAAGAAATTGTTGCATGGTATAGGAATCTATTGCATGGTGCACGAATATACTACACTATAAAAGAAGGTAAATGGAGGACCAAAGCCTATATAAAGCTACAATCGAACCAATTTTAAACCTGCAACATACAAACATTTACTAATAATGTTTTAATCCTCATAAAACAAGGGAAGTAACGAATATTCTCGAAAATAATCATTTAGCCAAACAAGGGACCAAGTAAGAATAGGACAAAACAAAGGCCCAACACAACCCCTTGGTTCTTGTATCGGCATAAACTTGTACCAATATGCAAGAACCAACCTATAGAAGGCTACAACCTTTACTCATTCTCCAGCTCCTACTAGAAGGGAGTTCCAACCCCTTGATCTAATCACCAGCTACTACTGGTAGGAAGCTTCAACTTCCTCACTGGAGGCTCCAACCCTCAGCATCATCCATGGACCATGTTTCATCAAATTTTTAGACTGGATCCACCTGCTTCAACACATCATAACTTGTAGGCCATGTTTCATCAAATTTTCATACTAGACCCATTAACAACACTTAATATCAATATCAAAAATCAAACTTTAACTCATCACTGCAACACTGTCATTTATCTCTGACACAACTGAATCAATCAATCACTGAAACCCAATCATCAATCATTGAAACTCAATCATTAATCTCTAACATAACTGAAACCCAAATCATTAATATTTGAATCAATCGCTAAATGAAACTTCTGACACAATTGAATCAATCATTGAAAACCCAATCAACCAACACTTAATAAAAATTCAACCAATTAGCTAGAATAGTCATATCACTGTAACCAGTACATAGAATTGAACCCAGAACAATGCATAAACAGCCAGATCCAACTTCAACCTCAAAAATCATATGTCAGAATGTATATGTTACTTCAATGAGGACAACCTGCGTGGATACGCTACTTTCTGTAACTCAACCTACATATACTTCGAAAGATACTGAATCATAAAACTTATAAACCAAAACTGTAACTGTTTCTAATCAACAAGTAACACTAACACTATTCATAACCTCATTCAGCTTCATCATTCAATCAGATTTATTTCAGACATGCTCATTTAACCCAGATCAATCAAGAGGACATCATTCACAGACAACAAAGAAGTAGCATCATTGATCAGATTGATGAGTCATTTATGAACATAAATCCTTCTTACTCAATCAAATAGTTAGACAGAATCAATCTTGTTATACGATTAGTTTAACTTCAGATCTAATGAAGACATCATTGAAAAACCACAATAAAACAAAAACACTGATCAAATGGCTTAGTCATTTCTGAACAACAAGCCCTTCCTCTACATACGCTTCTTGGAAGTGCCGAATCTGCGTGTATGCACACCTTCACCGAGGTGAACCTGCATATAGATCTACAAATAATTACTTATAACTTTGCAGCTTTTCAAGACTTAAGATATACCCATATCATAGCATTTAAAAGATAAAACATGTGTCAGCACTCACATCTAGCCTATCCATTATCATATCATACAATGATAAGTCATTTCAGGTCTCATGATCCTGATCAAACATTGTATCCAAGGGTGCACAAGATGTTTCAAATATATATCATAACCATAGCCCTTACAACACAAAATATACTTCAGATAGAAGTATTCATGAAAAAACCCTTTCACTTGCACATTTATCCCTTTGATCTTCTCCTCCTTATATACTTAGAAACTTTATCAATACCATGCACTAAAACAACACTTAGAACCTATGGTGTTCTTAGATAGGATTAAGTAACCATTATTACACTCCATATTGTGGGCTAATACCATGGTATGGACCCTTTGTATTATTTAACCTTAATTTTCCATCCCATATGCGCTTTTCCTTTTGCAAAACTACATTCATACGTATACGTGCCTTTTATTCTTTGTACCCATGTGTATATGTGACTTGGACTAGGCTAAACAACATATACAACTTAAAACATTATTTTTCCTCAATTCGTTGATTCCAATATGATTCCTCTGAACTGTCATGCATTCTGTCATATCTGTAAACATATCTTGTTAACTTTAAACCTTATCATTCTTCTAAACTAATTCCATTTCATAAAATAGGTTGTCATCAAGGAAAACTCATTAGGTAGGTTGCTATCAAGGACAACAATAACAATCTCCCTGTATCAAACTTCTGATTCTGAGATGTAAACCTTTTACCATCATTTTGTTCTATCATTCTATTTTCTGTGTCACTACTTTGTTACCTATGAATTGACCTGTTACAATGTGAGTTGTCATCATACATCAATTTATCATTTACGAACTAACCTGAGAATACATTTGATTATCATATATGTGGGTTGCCATCAAGGACAACACATAGACCATAATACCAACACAGAGACATGGTCTAAGGAAGTTATGCTTCTTGAATGCTCTTGCAATCTTATTCAAACATGTCAACTTGGAATTTTTTGCTATAAATTTTGTTTTGGGATTTTTTGAACCTTGAAACTAGGAGGATGTAATTAGACTATTATTAGATATTTGTGTTTCAAACTGTGTATGTTATGAAACCAGCTCACAAAAGATAGAAAAGATAGATCAACACCTTAGACTTCAGCCTCTTCAAGGGGGCAACCTCCTTTACATTACACAAATGAATGATTCTTTGATGATTCAGATGACAAAACCTCCTTTCTATATATAGGAGTCTAAGGAGTCACAATATAACCCAGCCGACCTAACAATAATAATATAAAGGCACAAAAATAACAATAGAGGGATTCTATGGGGCATAGTAATAACAATATGGGGATAATAGCAGCACAACAATATTAATAAGGGATACAACTATAATAGTAATGGGGTAATCACTAGTATTATACGGACCTAACATGCCCCTCTCCTTTAAAAAAGTGTTGTCCTCAACGTTTGAGTAGTTCTGGATGCTTCTGTATAAAATTCTCATCCTCCCATGTGGAATCTTTAGTGGATAAGTTCTTCCACTTGATGAGATACTCTGAAATTGATCGATTTCGTAGCTGTCGAGTTCTTATTTCTGTGACTGCTTCTGGTTCCAATATAATTTTCCTTCCTCGTCAAGTCCTGGAAATATTGTTTGAACTGGGAGATTATCGCCTATAACCTTCTTTAAACATGAAACATGGAAAAATGGGTGCACTCGAGAAGCTGCAAGAAGCTCCAATTTGTATGCCATAGTACCAACCTTTTGCAACGCCTTGTAGGGACCATAATACTTTGGTGATAATTTATTATCCTTCTTAGCTTTCTTGAGGGACATTTGTTTATATGGTTGTAGCTGTAGGAATACCCAATCACCTACATCAAAACTTCTTTCACTACGATGTTGATTTGCCTATTGTTTCATTCTATTCTACACCAACACAAGGTTATCCTTTAAGAGTTGGAGGACTTGTTGTTGATGCTCGATGTGATGTTCCGTTGCTTGAACCTTAGAATTTTCTCTTAAATATGATGTGATATATGGTGGCTGATATCCATAAGGTGCCATAAATGGTGTCATTTTTGTTGCTGTATGGAAGGAAGTGTTATACCACCATTCAGTCAGAGGCAACCATTTGACCCATTGTGTCTATTTATCAGATACAAAGCAACGAAGATATCCTTCCAAAAATTTGTTTACTATATCAATTTGCCCATCAGATTGAGGATGATAAGATGAGCTATGAGCTAACTGAGTACCGAGACAAGAAAATAATTCTGTCCAAAATTTCTAGTGAAAATGGGATCTCTGTCACTTACAATAATCTTTGGGTTTCCATGTAGATTTTGAATTGTTTCCATAAATGCAGTAGAAACTATACTGGCTTTAAATGGATGTGATAATGCACAAAAGTGTGCATAATTGGTAAGTCTGTCAACTAACACCATGATGACACTCTTTCCCTCAAACTTGGGTAAACCTGTGATAAAATCCATTGAAACCTCCTCCCAACGTTGGCTTGGAATGGATAAAGGTTGTAATAGACCCAGGGTCTTAATTGTTTCAACTTTATTTTGTTGGAAAACCAAACATTCCACCACAAAATTTTGAATATCTGATTTAAGGCCATCCCAAAAAAAATTCCTTCTTAACCCTGTGGTAAGTTTTTAAAAATCCTGAGTACCCTCCTAATGGAGAAGTGTGAAATTCCATAAGAATCTTTTGTTTGAGTTGGTAATTATTACAGAAGTATAAGCGATCTTTGTACCATAACAAATCATTTTGCCAGCTAAATGTATCAGATGTACTGGAACCTTGTTGTAACTTTCGAATAAGTGCCCACACTTCTTCATCATTCTTCCATTGCTCCCTTGCTTCATTTATCCAATCTGGTTGGATAATAGAAATGGCGCACAACAATGCTTCCACATCCTCATCCTTTCTTGAGAGTGCATATGCCACCACATTTTGCTTCCCTTTTTTGTAGATGATTTAAAAGTCATAACCCAACATCTTTGTGACCCACTTTTGTTGCTCTTCAGAGGATAATCTTTGTTCCAAAGTATTTAAGGTTATCATCATCCGTTTTTACCTTGAAGTGTCTTCCCATTAGGTAGGGTCACCATTTCTTAAGTGCAAGTGGTATTGCCAACATTTCCTTCTCATAAATAGCTTTGTGTAAAAACTTTCCCTTGATTGGATGACTTTCAAAAGCAATGGGTTTTTCATCTTGCATTAAAACAACACCAATTCCATTTCCTGAAGCATCACATTCCACAATAAATGTTTTTGTGAAGTCCGGTGTAGCTAAGACTGGTGCTTGGTACATTGCCTCTTTAAGATGTTCGAAGGCCTTTGTTGCTTCTAGAGTCCATGAAAATGCATCTTTCTTCAATAATGTTGTTACAGGTGTTGCTATTCTCCCATAATTCTTAACAAACATGTGATAATACCTTGTCAACCTGAGAAATCCTCGCAGATGCTTTATGGATGTTGGGATTTTCCATTCCTTAATGGCTTTAATTTTGCAAGGTTCTACCTTAACTCCTTCATGAGACACAATATGACCCAGATATTCCATCTCTTGTACTCCAAAGAAACATTTGGATCTTTTTGCATATAATTGTTTCTCCTCCAATAGTTGTAGCATCCTATCAACATGTTCAACATGATCCTTCCAAGACTTGCTGCAGATTAGTATATCATCAAAAAATACTAACACAAATTTTCTAAGGGTGGGTTTGAAAATAGAATTCATCAAGCCTTGAAATGTAGAAGGTGCATTGGTAAGGCCAAAAGTCATGACCAAAAATTCATAATGACCCTCATGATCTCTAAATGTTGTTTTCGGAATGTCTTGAGTCTTCATTCTGATTTGATGATATCCTGAATGAAGATCCAACTTGGTGAAGTAAATTGATCCATGCAATTCATCCAGTAATTCATCAATGTCAGGAATGGGAAACTTATCTTTAATAGTGATCTTGTTGAGCTCCCTATAATTCGGATACATGCACCCTGATCCATCCTTCTTGTGCACCAATACTACTAGAGCAGAGAAAGAACTTTGACTAGGTTGAATTATACCAACCTCTAACGTTTCTGCAATCATATGTTCAATTTCACTCTTTTGGGCATAGGGATATCAGTATGGCCTGATGTTTGGAGGAACACTTCCTGGAATTAGATGAATAGCATGATCATGATCGTGAATAGGTGGGAGACTTTTGAGAGTCTCAAATACCTTGGAATGATTGTCCAAGACTTTTTGGAGATCTGAAGAAATAGATGATTTTGATGTGGAAACATCTAGCGAACATAATTGTGCAATTACACCTCTTTGTTCCTTTTTTAGAAGCTTTATCATACCGTTAGAGCTAATTATCTTTCCCGGTTTCCATGCAATACCCTTTAATTCAACTTCCTTTCCTTCCACAGAAACTTTCGTGACAAGTTTTTGAAAATTAAAAGCTATTGTACCCAAGGATTGTAGCCATTGGACTCCTAGTACAACATCAGCACCTCCCATTGGAATGGAAAGCATTGGGCTAGTCAATACATATTCTCCCATGGATAGCTTGATATTATGGCACTTTCCAGAGCAATTTATTGTTCCTCCATTTTCAACCATCACTTGACACTCTAGTGCTGGATATAGGAAGCAATTAAATTATTTTGCTACCTTACAATGAATAAAATTGTGGGTACTTCCTGAATCAATCAACACTATTACCTTTCTCTTCTTGATTTGCCCTTATATCTTGATGGTTTGAGGAGCGGTAATTACAGCCAATGCATTACAAGATATGGTTGGATTCATTTCTTCTTTATCTAGGCTTTTTTCTTGGAGTATATCCTCTTCTTTTGACCTTTCTTGCTCCTTTCTTCTTCCTCTTCACAATCTATGTAGAATAATTTCTTCTCAGCACACTTATGACCTTTAGTGTATTTTCTATCACAATTGTAACAAAGCCCTTTTGCTCTTTTCTCTTCCAATCGTTGTGGTGTCAACCTTATAGGTTGTGGAATACTAGGGGCAACAACACTTCCATCTTTATATTTGTCAGTGGTATGCTTCTTGGTTGCCATAATTTTGCTTTCCATTTTTCTTGCTAACCTGAATGCCTTCTCTAATGAATCAGGTTCCCAAAGGCGAACATCATGTTGGATATTATCCTTTAAAGTCCCTATGAACACATCAATCCTATGCTCCTCTGGAATATTTTTTACCCTTATGTTCAATTTTTCGAACTCCTCAATGTGTTCCATTATTGAACCCTTTTGTTTGAGACTTATCAATTGGTTAAAAAAAGTGTTGCTTTTTGTATCCTCATAATGTGTTGTCAACTCTTCTGTAAAAATTGCCTAAGTGATAATTTATTTATGAGAGAAAAGCCATTGATACCATACAAACTAATTTGGTTCCAAATATAAAGTTGCAATACGTACCTTTTCTGTGTTTTGCACATTATTGAGATCGAAAAATTACTCCATCTGTAATATCCATGTTGCGGGATCCTTGCCATCGAACTTTCTCATATCGATTTTTGGAATATAGTGGGTCTTTGATCCAACACTAGAGTCTATGAAATCATGATTAAAATTTCTTTTGTTCTCATCATGAGTTTCCTTTACTACCCTTTCACCATTAGTAAGCATTTATGTAGAAACTTTGTCAAATCTATCTTAAAATCTGTCTTCAAATCTTCCATGCCTGTCTTCAAATCTGTCTTCAAATATATCTTCAAATCATCCATCTTAGCTTCCACATCATTCATCTTAGCTTATACGCCTTTCTTTAAACAATCCATCTTAGCTTCTACATCTTTATTTAAACCATCCATCTTAGATTCTGTTACTTTCTGTGCAAGCGTCACTAGTTGCGCTTGGTCTCATAATTTTGATATATCATGTTGCATTTCTTCCTCTTCTTCATGAGTCATGCTAGAGCTTTCAAGTTGCTTACTAGGTGTTTTGATTTTCTTTACTTGGGGCATCTATTACCGATAATAATTCATTACTATGCCCTTTGAATTCCTTCAAACTAATTTTTCAAACCAAGCTTATGCAAAAATTTAAAAAAAGCTACACACCCTTTTTCACTTTGTAGGAGCTTGATATTGAATCTGATGTATCTTTGTAATTTTGGATCATTCAGTTCTAAAATTGCAACTTGCAGTAGCCCTCTACGTCCTCTTTATAATTCCACCAGTCTTAACCAAATTGGATTCTCCAAGGAAGAGTTATGCCAAATCTCCCACAGTGACCTGATTATAGACTAGTTCAGTAGAGCGAACTTGTACGACATGCCACATGTCACTGTTTTGACCTTTGGGTTTGAAAAACATATACAAGATACTACAGTCCGTCCACTTTCTATAACTTCTTACAAAATTTCAATCCAATGCTCAGAGAGAAATTTATGACGATTTTCCCCGGGTCACCTATTTCGAATATAATTCAGGGGCCTGCAAAAAGACCAACCTCCTTAGATCATATCTCCACAGATATAGTGTGAAAAGCTCTGAAATTTGGACCCGAGGTTTAGTGCGATTTCTTCTCAAATGAGTTTTTTTTTTCACTTCTGAAACATCGCAGAAAAAAATGTTATAGTGAAAATGCCATGATGACCTATTTTGAGCAGTGAAACCCTAGAATCCAAAGCTCTGATACCAAATGTTATGAAACTAGCTCACAAAAGATAGAAAAGATAGATCAAAGCCTTAGAATTCAACCTCTTCGAGGGGAAACATCCTTTACATTACATAAATAAATCATTCTTTGATGATTCAAATGAGAAAACCTCCTTTCCATATATAGGAGTCTAAGGAGTCACAATATAACCCAGCTGACCTAACAGTAATAATATAAAGGCGCAAAAATAATAATAGAGGGATTAGATGGGGCACAGTAATAACAATATGGGACAATAGGGGCACAACAATATTAATAAGGGATACAAGTACAATAGTAATGGAGTAATCACTAGTATTATAGGGACCTAACAGTGTACATTTGTGCACTATAATTTCATAGATATGCTTTAAGGAATTCAATCTTCCTTAATTCTCTCAAAATATTCTTCAAATATGTTAGCTATCGATTTTTTCTATAAATTCTAATATGTTTTGGATTTTGAAACATGGAGGGTATAGATAGAATATTGTCATCTAGCTATGTATCAAATTACATACGTTGGTTCACTATAATTTCATAGATATGCAATAGAGAATTGAGGCTTCTTGAATGCTTCTAAGATATTATTCAAATATGTAAACTGTTATTTTTCTATATATATTTCTCTCTAATGTTTCACAGTCTAAAATCAAGAGGAGACAAAGAAGAGATCTCAAGTTACTTCTGATAGAAATTTTAGACCTTCTTTTGCTATAATTTCATAGATATAATATGAGGAATATAATGCTCCGCTTGACATTTTTTCTATCTTTCCTTTTGAGATGTTTCATTTTGTGAAATTTGGATGAGAGAAAAATAGATCTCAAGGCACATATGATAGAAATTTCACACATTTCCTTTCTATAATTTTGGACATATGATATGAGGAAGTTGATATTTCTTAATGATCTTGAAACATGCTTTAAATAGGTCAAATTGGCATTTTTTCTATAAATTTATTTTTGAGATGTTTTAGACTGTGATATTTGGATGAGACAGAGAGGAGCTCTCTATGTATCTATGGTAGAAATTTCAAAATCAAATTTGCAAAATTGGATATGTGGAAGGTTGTACAAATTCATTCTTTGACAAAGTACAAAAGAAATAGGTTTTTGGAAAAGTAGAACTAATTAAGGAAGAAGCAGCAGGTTGCCCTCGTGAAGGAAAAAGTAACTAACAAACCTAATGAATGTAGAAGCAACAAATAGACTTGGTGAAAGCAGAATTAGCTAACATACATAGTGAAGTAAGAAGAACTATTGAGGTAGGTTGGTTCCTACAAATATTTGTTTTAGTGGGAATTGGTGTCTTCTGTAATTTGGTGCCTAGAAATCTTGTAGTAGTGGGATTAGTATCTCTTGTAGGTGGTCCCTACAAATCTTACAATGGTGGGTATTGGTATCTCCTATACGTTGGTTCCTGTAAAAAAAGAAAGGGGATTGGTGTCTCTTATAGGTTAGTTCCTACAAATAAACATAAGGGATTGATGTCTCATGTAGGTTGGTGCGTACAAATTGATGTAACATTAGGTTGGTGCTTACAATGTATTTCGTATATAGAAGTTTTTTGGTTTTCTCTTGCAATATTTTCCACATATATACCATGTTACCTGTTCAGAATTTGAGATTTATGTTTTAAGATGAATAATTTTTTAAATAAGTAAAAAATTATCATTATGTTGATTCATCCCCCTCTCAGTATAATTGTGAATCCAACAATTACATCCCTCTCCCCCCATTCCCCCATATCTCTTTATATCTCTCTCTTACTTCCCCATCCCTCTCTCCATGTTCCCCCATATATGTATCCATCCTAATTATCTCTCTCTCTCTCCTCCAATATGTCTCCCTCCTCCTCCTCCTCATCTCTCTCTCTCTCTATTCCTACCATATATGTCTCCCTCCTAGATCCATGCCTTTCTCCCCCATCTCCCCTACTTCCTTCTCTCGCTCTCTCTATCTCTCTATCCCCCTCTCTTTTATCCCTATCTCCCTCTCTCTGCCCCCCCCCCCCCCCCCGCCCATTTATATCTCCCTCCTACAACCCTCTCTCTCTCTCTCTCTCTCTCTCTCTCTCTCTCTCTCTCTCACTATTTGTTTTCCTATCTCCCCCCACTCTAATGCATACACTCTCTCTATTTCCCTCCCTTTTTCCATCTATATCCCTTTTCCTAACAATATCTCCCCATCACTCCCTTTCCCCTATTCCTTGTTCTCTATCTCTCACCATCCCTTTCTCTCTCTCCCCCTTCCCTAATTCCACTTCTCTCTTCCTTCCCCCATATCTCTCTTGCTCTCATCCCCGCCTTATGTCTCCCTTTACCCCCCCCACCCTGCACGTGTCCATATGCTCTCTCTCTCTCTCTCTCTCTCTCTCTCTCTCTCTCTCTCTCTCCATATGTCTCCGTATTAGTATATATATCTCCCTTTCCCTATTTCCTAATCTCTCTTTTTTTGTCTTTATGTATCTATTCCTTCCCCCATATATCCCCCCTCTTTGTATGTCTCACTCATATATCCCTATTTTATCTCTCCCCTTTTATTTCTCCACTTACATTTCTCTCTCCCTCTATCTCTCTCTCTCTCTCTCTCTCTCTCTCTCTCTCTCTCTCTACACATATATCCCTTTATCTCTCCCTATCTCTCCTTCCCTCCCTCCACCCTCTCCCATGTCTCCTTTTCTCCCTCCCTTTACATCTCGCACTATCAATTTCTCCCTCCCTCCCCTACATCTCCCCCATATATCCCTCTCCCTCTTTTATTCCCTAATCCTCCACTCTTTGTCTCTCACTTTGTCTCTTTCTCCCCCTAACTCTCCCCACTACCTCTATCTCTCCATATGCCTCCCTCTCTATCTCTCTATGTTTGTCTCTTATATCCCTTTCTCTCTCTCCCCCCTTTCCCCCATCTATATCCTTTTCCCCCCTCCCCGTCTCTCTCATCTCTCCCTCTCTACATGTGTGTGCATGTTTGTGTGTCTGCCTAGTACATCCACATCTCTCTCCCCCTAACTCTCCACCTTTCCCTTAATCCCTCTCTCTTTCTAACCTACCTTCCCTCTTTTTCCCTCTATATCCATCCCTCTCTCTCCTCCCTGCATGTTTCCCTCCTAGATGTTGGGTGTGGAGCCTGATTATCTTTTGTATTCAAAGGTGTCAACGAGATGTATAACCCAAGAAGATTGTACACCCCTCCATGCGGGGGGGACTTGTCCCCCTCGCGGGGTTCGAGGGGGCCAATCGCCCCTAGCTGGGGGGTCCGGGGGCCAGTGGTCATTCTTGGCATTATGATTCGGATATGGCTCTATGTTACAGATGTTGTACTTGATGGCAACACCCTCAAGTGGCAATGCTCTGATCTGGCTGTCAAAATGTAGGAAATTAAGAAGTACGCAGGAGAACAGTTCAGAAGATGCGTACACGCAGGTACACCGTGAAGGGACCGCGGCTAGATACGCAGGTAACCTGTTCAGAAGGTGCGTACCCCCAGTTTCACTTACTTCAAGGTAGAGAAGCGCGTTCACGTGGGGTTTCCTATGTTTGGCCTGTGGTATTTATCCCGCCACTCTTGGTTCTATGGTTTTGGCCCGTGGTATTATTTTATATTATTATTATTATTATTAAGCCCCATGTTTTTGGGCCCCTGGTATTGGTTATCTATGGTATTGATCCATGATTTTAGGAGGAGCTTACTATTGTGGGGGAAAGTATCCAACTCGGAATGACCCTAACCCACTCTAAGGGTGACAGTTCCTTAGCAACAGCTGAAAGCAAAGCTATCTAAAGTTTCTTCTTTATGACATGCAAGAGATAAAAAGGATAGATCCACTTACCGATGTCTTGCACAAATGGTCGATCCTATCTCCTTTGTTTGCCGCTTGCTCCCAGCTCCAAGTCTTTTCACGGGCCCAGCTACACGAGATCCTGCAAATAAGACAAGAAAAGGAAACTACAAGAGGCATGCATGTATAAATGATTCAAGGATTAGCATAAATCAAAGACGCAAGTAAGACAATCCATCTTTGAAACACATGCGAATAGAAGAACCTCAAATGCTTTATTAATATATGGAAGTAAGGTTCAGGCGGTGATACAACCATGAGAGGTCCAATCCAGCATCACCTTCCCGACGGAGAGAAATCTCTTCTTCACCTCCCTCAAGCAATCACCCAATACTCTCAACTGCAAACCAACAACGATTCTTTGCACTGAATTCCGCCCTCCAGATCCCATGGGATGAGATCCTTATATAGAGTTTTGGAGTGAAGATAAGCCAGCTTGATGTGTGACTTGTTGTCCTCTTCATCTCCAGTTGTTCTTCAGTTCTTCACTTGGAGTTTCTGTCTTCCACTTGGAGTTTTAGAAGCTCTTAACTCATCATTAGGCGAATCTTATGATCAAGTGTCTTTCTGGAAGCTTCCTGGGCACTGGCACTTTGAGAAAAAGATTCCTCCACATGTCCAAGTACGCTCAACGCAGGTAGCCTTTGTTCTACCTGCTATGCAACGCAGGTAGCCTTTGTTGCACCTGCTATGCAGCGCAGGTAGCCTTTGGAGCAGCTGCTTTGATCTAGAATTGACCTGTTTTTGAGTGTTTTTCAGTGGAGAACTGATTTGTAGTGCTGTGGTTTGCTGACCTTGTTCCTCTAAGGGTAAGAACAACTTGTTTAGGGACTTTGGATCCCTTAGATTATTGACATTTCATGCTCTATGCTGTAAGGCACAAAAATGTCTATAACAGTTGCCCCCTAAAGTATGAGGTCGTTTATCGGGTGAAATGCTTTATTAGGAGGATCCGAAGTTCATTCAAATCGTCGCGAGGTGACCTGTAACAAAATACAATACAATACATTATCTTTTCATACTTTCTTTTCATGATCTAGCTGATGCGGGCATTTCCCATGATCAGCTTTATAAATACATTTGTCGTACATAAACGGACGATCGTCTGATAAGAGACGGATAATTCTCTGCTTTTAATTATCATCCTTTTAGTAGGATAATCATCTGCTGCACATGTCTATGTTTTTATCTCCTGAATATATATCGCAGCCCGGATGGATGAAACTAGATCCGGGGTCTTCAAACATGTCCGATCTTCACTTTAGTACAAGTCGATCCATGTGAGAATTTCTTGAAGTCGAACATGGAAAGACATCACTTGATTACCAGTCAATAATGTAAACTATTAACAAGCGCGAGAGGAATCACCGATAATGATGATGACCCTCAAGGTACTGCAGCACAATTCACGTGGTGTGAATATAGGATCTGACGTCGAACACCACGCAAAGTCTCCTGGTCGAAGGTCCTTAATGTATACCTATCGCCGGGAGTGAGAAACTTGCCATTGAGGCATGCAAGCTTCAAAGTACTGAGGGGGTGTTCCTAGATCAACTTCTTGGATAATGAGCTGATGTCGACAAGAAGTGATCCGTCAAAGGAGGGCCTTAATGAATCCCACATCAGTGACACGGAACAGAGCTAGTGATGATTGGTGAAAACGATCTGTGAAATATGATTGAGGGTGGCGGTCATGGAAGGATGAAAGATGATGTACGGTAGTGGATGGGACCCGGTTGACACTTTCTGAATGACATCTCTTGAACATATAACGACACTAATGAGATGGATCGGTAGCATTACCCCATGTATGGATGGTATGGCGAGACCATGGTGAAGGGACCGGTGAATGATAATAACCCAACCCGATATTTATGGAGGCAAAAGTGTCATGTTCAAGAGCGACTTGCTACCATTAAGCTTTGAGGTTCTTCCCAATTTTTCCCCAGTCATTTCTGACCAGTACCTCTTTATTTTTGTCAAGCTTGAGGAGGATAACATATGCTTGATCTATAACCTGCCCTTCGGGCAAGCCCATCGCTATGTTTTAACGAGCCTAGCGATAGGGAAACTCGTTCTTGTCTAAAGACAAGTTTGTCGCTATCTAATATTTCTAACGAGCCCAGCGACAAAGACAACTCGGTCCTTTTCATTTTTAGAGAGTCTGAAAAGTGTAAATAAAGTAAACTCCAGGGGTCCTTTTTCGTCATCTAATCCCTTAAGTCCGAAAAAGTATAAAACAATACAAAAGGGATGAATGTTCGATATCTTTATCGAGCCGAACCAGACAAGCGCTCGATCTTTTTGTGCAATAATCCCTCAGGTCCAAAAAGATTAAAATCTAGAGGAGGGATAGCTCTTCTGGTCCTTTTAACGAGCTGGAAGGCCGAAACTCGGCAAACTTTTCATATTTTACGAGTCAGTGAAAAGAGCTCAAAGAAGACTCGTCTTTTGAGGAACGAGTGATAAACAGGGATAGCAACAGATTCCAGGTACAGGTTGGAATTTTCCAATCACGGCAGTGTCACAAGGATGGCTAGGTGAAATCACTCTTCGCAGCTGTTCCTCAAAATAGGTAAACAATCAAGTGGATGTGAATGATCGGCCAAATGACAAGTGGAGGTGACGGTGCACAAACACGACCAAGGCTTTTATGGCTGATGAATTTACGGTCTCAAATGGTTATTTACCGGTTCATTTTTTCTGAATGAGCTTGAACACTGGGGGGAAGCATGCTCACAAGCTTACGTTTATTTTTTAACGAGCATGAATTTCCGCATTAAAACTGCTCGGATCTTGCGTTTATTTTTTAACGAGCATGAACTTTTCCAAAACTGCTCGTTCTTACCAGTCATAATGTAGAAAGGTCTCATGGAAGATTCCTATTTTTTAGAGAGCTTTCATCTCCCTATGCATTGCTCCATATCCTCTTTTTGTGCAAGCCAGGTATCGACTTATCTACGGGTTAGTGGGTTAGTTCTACCTAAAACTAAAAGTCGCCTATGCTTGCCTTCCAAGAGGTTTGCATGCCCCCAGGTGTAAGTCTAATTTCAAGGTTACCCCTCAATTTGCAGGTAAAACAAATTGTTCTACCGGGAGAGGCCTACCTCTTTCTGGTTACCCAAAGAATGGTTTTATTTGCTGTCGCAAATGAAACTCTTTCTTTGGCAATGTCTATCATTAGGTTACACAAAGATGGTTACAATCTGTTGCAGCAAATAGCATCTCTTTCTTTGGGGGCTGCCCCTACTTATCCTTTAAAACATTTGTTTTAATGGGTGAGGCTGGCCTTTTACCCAAAGATGGTACCTACTTGCTGCCGCAAACGGATCCCCTTCTTTGATGGAGCCTACCTATCTAGACAAAGGTGAATGACTTTTGTCAAACAAGTAACCTTGACAGAAGAATCCTATTCTAGAACAACCCCACTCCTAACAGCCCCTTCTGAGATTCCCAGTCTCTCTTTGTCTTCTTGTCCTTCTTCTCCACGAAGATGGCTCAGAGGAAGATTCACAAAGATGAAGGAGGGGACGGGGTACGGACTAGTCATATTCTTCCGCGGAAATTCTACTTTACACCCAAGGTTTCTTCTGCCTCCAGAGCAGACCAGGATGCATGCCCCCTGGGTTCCGGCCTTCCTTTCCCGAATCACTCGCCTTCATCAGGAAGAAGAACCGGAGGTAGAGACCTTTCTTGATCAAAGAGACCATTGAGGATGGGTATGTGACTATTTGCGATGCGTGATCCCGGAAGTGAAAGTTGGTCTACGAGCTTGACCATCCTTCCTTCGTATGGAAAACACATAATTCGAAAGAGCGAGGAGACTATTGCTTCCATGCAATATATGTAGTCTCGTCCAAGGAGTAGGTTATAATCCAAGGGTCCTTGGACGACCATCAAATTCATCTTGACAGCCTTCCCTTTCAGTGCAATAGGCACATTAGGTAGAATCCCTAATGGTCGACTGGTTCCTCTGTCAAAACCCGAGAGATTTCTTGTCTCAGGCAAAAACGTCGGGCAACCCAGTGCTTTCCAAGCAATAGAGGACAGGATACTCACAGATGCCCCTTCATCAATGATAGTTCCAGCCATCACCATTTTGTATATTTGGACTATAATTTGTAAAGTTTTGTAGATGTTCTATGCTAAGAGCAATTTCACTTTTCTCACAGCAATCATACAAGTAGATAAGCAAAATGCAGATAGAACATATAAGCAGATCTTACAGAAGACAAATCAGAAACAAGAAAAATGTATGTGTTCGTTTCGGCGGTCAACAGGATGCTTCAACCAGCAAAGTCTCCTTTGGTCAGCCAGCCCAGCATGTGTCACAACAACCCTCCAACCAGTAGATGAGTCAACCCAAGTCAGTTCTACAAAATTCAACGCTGTCCTGAAAAGTCAACGCAGGGGCAGCAAGCTAAAAGTCAATGCAGCAGCAAAACGGTCAACCCTTTGACCTCGATTTTTGTGCCAGGTAGTACGGCCTTCAAAAATCGAACCTCCCACAAGTTTTCAGCTTGTTTGGACCAAGCGTTGACCAAAGTCAACGCTGGTCAAACTTCTGCGAAACCCTAGCAGCAGAAAAATCCTCTTCGTCCTTCCCACGTGTGGCTGAAATTCGTCCTCCAGGTAGCTCGTACTTTTTAGGATGAGAGAGGAAGATGTGAGTTGTGTTGTGATCAAATTCTCTCCAACTTTTCCTGTATATATATATCCATCAATGAGGGTGTGTGACACATCTGTTGGGCATGTGAGCCTACATTACAAAACTGGCTGACCTTGCACATATAATTTATTAAGAATAATAAATTCAAAATATAAGTTCTGCTCATCGGATTAAGACTATTTTTATATGGATTTTACACCTCTCAAAAAGAGGAATCCAACAAAAATATTAGCCTCTTAATCTGAGCATCAAAACATGGAGTTTGGACCTAGTTTTCCAAATTTAACACTCCCTCTCAACTAGGGAGAACTCCATCTATTAGTGCAATTAACATCGTGAGTCATCCCGCCGAAACTTGCTTTGCTGGCTTCTTTATTTCAGAACAGAAGTGGGTCAGTCACAAAGACATCATTCCCCGACTGACATAATTAGTCCAGAGGTCCCAGACCTCACAAATCTTGATCCCAGATCAAGTGGTTGGACCATGCCATCCTAGATAGAGAGTACGGCAATCTCTGATGCGTCCATCAGTCTTTGCTAATAGTCTCTAGCTTTTCCACACCTCATTGGCCAAATGAGAGGTACTTCCCATGAGCCCTGAACTCAATGGGTAGGATGCATACGGGGCACAGATTAAATGAGTGGCGAACCAGCTCAATAATCACAAGGGTGGGGCAGAAGCATTATGAGTGCTTATAGCTCCGAGAAGTTATCCCCAAAGCCCCCCAGAGCTCCCAGAGCTCATCCTCCAATAGCACCCACATCATAGGGTCTTTCCACGACACCAAGACTCTCACGGAAGGTTAGGAACTTGACCTTCCCCAGGGGCTTAGTGAGAATATCCGCGACCTGCTCATCAGTTCCTATATGATCGAGCCTTACGGCGCCTCGCTGTACCATATCCCGGATAAAGTGGTACATGATATCAATATGCTTGGATCGGTCGTGGAACACAGGATTCTCAGTCATACGAATCCCACTCTGATTATCACAGAGTATTACAGTGGTATCTAGCACATGTTGGAACAGCTCACTAAAGAGCTTCCTCAACCAAACTGCTTCACAACAAGCCATACTAGCAGCAATGTATTCGGCCTCCGCGGTGCTCAAAGCCACCGACTTCTGCTTCCTGCTCATCCATGAGATCGAAGCAGAACCAAGATTGAAACAGCATCCAGATGTGCTCTTACGATCGACCACACTGCCAGCCCAATCGGCATCAGTATATCCCCGGAGTATCACACTCCCGGCAGTGTATCTCAGCCCATGGTTTATCGTGCCCCGAAGATATCTCAAAAGATTCTTGGCACCAACCCAGTGAAAATGATGAGGCTCAACCATCTGTTGACTCAAAGTATTCACTGCAAAACATATGTCCGGACGGGTGTTCACTAAGAACATCAAAGCTCCTATGAGTTGACGATACTCAGTAGGATTGGTCAAGATAGGCCCTGCAGCGCTGCCACTCAACTTCTTAAAGTTGAGTTCCATTGGTGTCGACACGGACTTACAGTCCACCATCCCAAATCTTTCCAGAAGCTTCACAATATACTTTCCTTGAGAAAGGAAAATCTCTCCAGGTCTCTGCCAGACCTCCAAGCCTAGGAAATAGTGCATCAGTCCTAGGTCTTTCATCTCGAACTCAGCAGCAAGCTCCCTCTTACATTGATGAATGAGAGGGTCATCACCTGTTAGGAAGAGGTCGTCCACATACAGCACTAGAATGAGAGGCTTTCCTTCCTCAACCTTAAAGTAAAGGTTTGAATCAGCATTGCTTCGAGTGAAGCCCAGCTTCATCAAGTAACTATCCATCCTCTCATACCAAGCTCTGGGTGCTTGCTTTAACCCATAGAGGGCTTTCTTCAACCTGTAGACATAAGTGTCTCGATCTTGAACTTCAAATCCCAGAGGTTGTTCTACATACACCTCTTCCTTTATTGCACCATGCAGAAAAGCGGTCTTGACATCCATCTGATGAAGACTCCATCCTTGCGTAGCAGCAAGGGCTATGATGGATCAGATGGTGGTATATCGAGCCACAGGTGCAAATATATCGTCATAGTCAATTCCTTCCTTTTGAGAGAAGCCACGGGCAACAAATCTTGCCTTAAACTTTTCAGCACTCCCATCAGATCCATGTTTAATCTTGTAGAGCCATTTAGCGGTGACAACAGATTTGTCCTTCGGTCTCGGGACCACATCCCAGACATCATTCTTCATAATAGCCTCATATTCTTCATGCATAGCATCCTTCCAGACTTGATGCTTGATGGCTTCTTCAAAAGATCCAGGTTCAGATTGTATAATAGTACTCATGGCAGCTAGATACCCTTGGTATCTACACGGCTTCTTGCTTTCTCGGAATGTTCCCCTTGGGGCAGCATGACCCTCAGCATCTTCGAGGGTGTCCCTGAGCCATGATGGCCTCTTTCCTAGAGAAGGGGAAGGATCAATAGGGTCCATTGGCCCTTCAACATCAGGCATAGTCTCATCCTGGGGTTCTTCCAGATTTCCAGGTCTTTCTTCATGGTTTTCTTCAGATCTAGGAAGATCTACTACTTTCTTCAGGGAAGCATCTTCGTCAAAAGTGACATCATGGCTTATCTCTACTTCCCTTTGACCAGGTACATAGACTCTATATGCCTTAGAAGTCTCACTATAGCCCACAAACATTCCTTTCTTCCCAGTAGCATCCAGCTTACTTCTCTTTTCTTTCGGCACATGAAAATAGACAGGACATCCAAAAATTCTAAAATGTGAGACATCAGGTTTCTTACCAGAGAAAACCTCTTCGAGAGTTTTGGAGTCCAAAGCGGAATGAGGGCATCGGTTTTGAATGTACACAGCAGTATTTGCAGCTTCTCCCCACATAAACTTTGGAAGACCCTAGTCACATAGCATGGCACGGGCAGCTTCCACAATAGTCCTATTCTTGCGTTCAGCAACACCATTCTGCTCAGGAGTATATGCAGTGGTAGTCTCCCTCTTAATGCCAGCTTCTCTGCAAAATTCTTTGAACTCATTTGACTCATATTCAGTGCCATTGTCAGTCCTCAAAATCTTGATCTTCTTTCCGGTCATATTTTCCACCAAGGCTTTGAAGGTACGGAACCACATGAAAGCCTCATCCTTTTTCTTCAAGAAGTATATCCAGGTTTTGCGAGAGAAGTCATCAGTAAATGTCATATAATAAGAACATCCCCCCAGGGATGTTACAGGCAACATACCGGAAAGATCAGAATGGACCAGTTGCAATATCTCAGATGTCTTTGTGACACTTGAGGGGAAAGGTCCCCTTGTATGTTTTCCTTCAGCACAGCCCTTACATACACCTTTATGATTATTTCCAAAATCGGGCATCCCTGTCACCACCTTCCTTGCTTCGGGAAGAGCCTTGTAATGAAGGTGTCCAAATCTTCGGTGCCATAGTTCGGTTTGACGGATAGTATCACAAGTCATAGCTCCCAACGGACTCCCTCCAACCTGGTAGAGTGTACCAACTCTAAAACCAATTGAGATAGCTTCCTTGAAGCTCTTCTTCCACATGAGTACCTTTCCATCAGAGAAAGTTACATTGAATCCTTTGTCTTCCATGGCAGATACAGACACAAGGTTCTTCTTCAATTTGGGTACATAGAGTACATCTTGTAGATGGAGGACTTGTCCTTGAGACAAGTGGAGGGTCACAATCCCGGTCCCTTTCACAGGATAAGTGGCATTATCCCCAAGGATAATTTCTAGATTAGTATCCCTTTCAACCATGTCAGAAAGTGCTTCCTTGAATCCGATGATGTGTCTTGAGGCACCACTATCGATTAGCTAGACACCCATAGTGTCGGGCAGAGATGCAGCTGAGAGAGCAGATATTAGAATATAATCATTTCTTTTATCAACAACATTAGACTCCTCATACCTGGTATTTCTGGTCCTTTTAGAAGGTGGATTGTTTCCTTCAAAGTGAGCCTTTCTCTTTCCTTTGGATTTGTCATTTCTTCGATTCCCATTCCTTCGGTTGTTGTTGTTGTCGTCATTATCGGGAGAATTCTTCTGGAAGGGGCATTCTCTAGCATAGTGTCCAGTCCTATTGCAGGTGAAACATTTACCCTTCTTCTTTTGAGTCTTAGTCCTTCCTTTGTCCTTGGAACCACCAGAGTTCTTCTTTCGGGAATGAGCAACATAGGCAGTATTTCTTTCATTATCAAATTCCTTCATCCTTGTTTCTTCTTGCATACATCTAGACAGAAGCTCATCAAAGTTAGGGATGGTATTATTGTTGAGAATGGTAGTTGTGAATACTTGCCATTCATATGGAAGTCCTCCAAGTGCGGTGAGAACCATCTCACGATCAGCTATTGTCTCCCTAATAGCTAGCAGATTGTTCCTGGTTTCGGTCAACTTCATAAAGAAAGTTTGAATAGACTCGTCTCGGCCCTTCTTCATATTCTTCAACTTGTTCTTGAGGAATAGCACTTGGTTCACATTGTTTACTCGGAACATAAGTATCAGTTTGTCATACATCTCCTTGGATGTGCCTAGTTCAGATATGTAGGCAACCAGACTCTTATTTATGGATTCCCTGATCAGCAGCTTTGCTCTGATTTCTCCCTTCTTATACTTGTGTTTAACAACAGCAGAGGCATTTGATGGAGGTTCTTGAATCTTCCCTGTCACATGATCTAGGAGATCATGATCTTCCAATTTGAGATCTAATAACATCTTCCAATTTGAGATCATCACTTCCAGTCAGCTTGTCATTCTCCCTGAATTCAAGCTTAGAGGAATCCCTTTCCTTCGATGATGATTGCTATAGATAGAGTTTGTCTTCACCTCAGCTCTGATACCATGTAAAGTTTTGTAGATGTTCTATGCTAAGAGCAATTTCACTTTTCTCACAGCAATCATACAAGTAGATAAGCAAAATGCAGATAGAACATATAAGTAGATCTTACAGAAGACAAATCAGAAACAAGAAAAATGTATGTGTTCGTTTCGGCGGTCAACAGGATGCTTCAACCAGCAAAGTCTCCTTTGGTCAGCCAGTCCAGCATGTGTCACAACAACCCTCCAACCAGTAGATGAGTCAACCCAAGTCAGTTCTACAAAAGTCAACGCTGTCCTGAAAAGTCAACGCAGGGGCAGCAAGCTAAAAGTCAATGCAGCAGCAAAACGGTCAACCCTTTGACCTCGATTTTTGTGCCAGGTAGTACGGCCTTCAAAAATCGAACCTCCCACAATTTTTCATCTTGTTTGGACCAAGCGTTGACCAAAGTCAACGCTGGTCAAACTTCTGCGAAACCCTAGCAGCAGAAAAATCCTCTTCGTCCTTCCCACGTGTGGCTGAAATTCGTCCTCCAGGTAGCTCGTACTTTTTAGGATGAGAGAGGAAGATGTGAGTTGTGTTGTGATCAAATTCTCTCCAACTTTTCCTGTATATATATATCCATCAATGAGGGTGTGTGACACATCTGTTGGGCATGTGAGCCTACATTACAAAACTGGCTGACCTTGCACATATAATTTATTAAGAATAATAAATTCAAAATATAAGTTCTGCTCATCGGATTAAGACTATTTTTATATGGATTTTACACCTCTCAAAAAGAGGAATCCAACAAAAATATTAGCCTCTTAATCTGAGCATCAGAACATGGAGTTTGGACCTAGTTGTCCAAATTTAACATAATTCTAAATGGTATACTGGCTGGTAACTGGGGTCTGCCTAGTTGGTTCCAATCAAAGGACACAACTAGGTTGCTTGGTGGTGGGACCGAATATACGGCCGGAAATGATCCTGACGACGCTCCTTCCTGCGATAAAGGAGTGGGCACATTGCCCTGATGTTCATCAGAATCGGTGTTGACGAAGAGGACCTGGACGGTGTCATCCTTACTCTCTTCGGTAGGGGTGTCAACTGAAGATGAATCCTCAGTGACTGTGGTATGTGAAGATGAAACTTCTGAAGGGAGAACCGGGTCAACTGCCGTTTCGACCTTTGGACTTTCGTCCGGTCCGGATTCAGTAGGTTCACTTTCAGCGACTGACACTTCAGCTGGCCCTATGAGCGGGGCAGCTGTATTTTCGACCAACGAAGGACTTGGCGCGAGTTTTTGATATCCAGGAGGAAGTAGCACCGGTGCCACCGGTTGATCTTCCAAAACTCTCTTTGCTTCGTCTAAAAAGGGACAACGGCGAAGGGTGTGATTGCCTTCACACAGTTCGCAGGGGGATCTCATTCCCCTCCGTCGTCTAGAACCTTCACTTTCGTTGGTCGACGGTAAGCATTCAACCTGGTTGTCAGAGGTTGACGCTTACGAACTGTGCAAACGAGGGGACCAGTCCCTTAGTATCCGGGGAATACTGGGACAATCACTGTGGAAGTGGTTCCCTCTACATATGACACACGGCGATTTGGGCCCGGTCCGTGCTGTGTGTGGGTTTTCGTTAGATACCTTCTGCTTGCCCCCAGGCGCCTTTGGCTCCTTCTGCTTCTTTTCTTTCTTCTTCTTTTCCTTCTTCTTTTCTATGGGAGCTGCACTTTTGGCGGCTTGACCTCTCGAAGAAGAAGGATCGGAGGAAGGCTCATAAGAAGTGGAAGGCTGGAGGGTAGCTCTAGACGGGTCTAACTGTTGACTCGACTGTTCAGGAACCGTGGTGGTCTGAACTACAGCGGTTGAGAATAGCCAAACTAGCAGGCCAATTGTTAGTCCTGGAAGCGACAATGTGGCCATGTGGGGCGCACCAACTTCTCCCCAAGAGGAGAAAGGGCTAGGGGTCCCATCATGTGGAATCCCTTTGCTGGTGTGTTCCATGTTCTCAACTTTAAGATCAATCGTAGGAATCAGGGGTAATTACGTTCCGTTTAAGATGAATTTTATATGACGACGCTTTAGACACAACTTGCTTTTTCACTTTTTAAGAGTCGAGAAAAAGCTAAAGATGACTCTAGTCTCCTTCGATGTATTAACGAGCCCGAAGTGACAAATGCTCGGATGGACTTTTTCAGTTATAGAGTTTGAAAAAGGCCAAAAGAAACTACTCTGGAGTTCTAGGCAAGGGTGTGCCAAACCTTTCGCGAAACCACAGAATACGTTTTACGGTACGAGTGGTCGATCTTCGTGAATGCTGTGTTCACTGCATCGCGATCAGTAGGGCGGTCGACACGGCTTCCTATGGATAAAGGCTTTGTTCCTATAGGGGTCCCCCAATATACGCGACGGTACGCGGGGGCACAAGTCCGTATTAGTGCTATCGTCCCTCAGGAGGAATCACCCACCTTCGTAGAGATCGACAGTCACTATGTTTAACGACGCCGGTTCACGTCTCTACCTAGACCTCTAATGTGTTTCGTTATGTTTCAAAGCGTTGTTAGATAAATTCAGTTCTTTTTAGGTTGATCTTGTTTAGCATTTTGCCTTTATGGATCACCACGTGATGTATGATACAACTCCTAAATGCAGTCTAAGAATGATAAGCAAGCTTTTTCAATTCTTTCAACTTATGAAAACCTTAACTACTGAAGGAAAAGAAAGACATCATCTTTTCAAACAGATCATAGAGCACACACTGATGCACTTTTCCTAAATCGACATGCAAACTGTCAAAATGCACATGCACAATGCAAGTATTTCTTTTCTTCTTCCTTAATGTTGATGTATACAAAAAGAAAGTTGTTGTATGATTTCGAATTCGATTTCAAGCGTAAGCAAACAAGTTTTGTCCAATAATCAAAAGAACACCTTAAGATTCACTCGTTTTAACACAAGAAATACTGAAATTCGAACCATATAACGAAAGCAAATGCTCAAGCAGCTATGAACAGCAATAAACTAGCTCTTAGAATCACAATGACACTTTCTCACAGGTCTAGATCCAAGAGGTCATAGCAAGACTAGTTCGCTTTCGCTATGGGAAACAGTGAATGACATCAAGAAATACAATAAGAACAATCATGATTTCTTCATACAACTGAGGGGGGAATGAAGGCAAAGAGAAATGGTTTCAGCTGGGTATACAGGTTGACAACAGGCTGCAAAAACAATACTGAAAACTGGGCAACAGACAGTGGGTAATCCTAGCTGCACAAGGCAAAACTGGATCAGCGCAGTTGCTGCACTGCCAATCTGAGATGCAGCGCAGGTAGCCCCTTCGGGACCTGCGTTGTTAGTGCAGGTAGCCTTTGTTGCAGCTGCACTGATGAGACAACTCTCGTCTCTCTCAGATTCCGGCTCACAGTTTGCTAAAAAATGAACGGTTTTTGGCCAAATCAGAGGCTGTCAGTCAAGTATACTCTAGAGGATGATTAAAGGAAGATGAACACTATCACAAAGAGCTAAAAGAGTCCTTGTGGATCAGCTCTTCAAATCATAAACATGCCCAGCACTGGGCTAGAGTAGCTGCCCTCTACTTTGCATTCGAAGGACTCGCATGTAGTTCGATTCGGTACTCTTTTGTTTAAGAAATGAATAGCAAGAAACACAAGCTACCAACAAGACACGATCCCCAGTGGAGTCGCCAGTCTGTTGTGGGGGAAAGTATCCAACTCGGAATGACCCTAACCCACTCTAAGGGTGACAGTTCCTTAGCAACAACTGAAAGCAAAGCTATCTAAAGTTTCTTCTTTATGACATGCAAGAGATAAAAAGGATAGATCCACTTACCGATGTCTTGCGCAAATGGTCGATCCTATCTCCTTTGTTTTCCGCTTGCTCCCAGCTCCAAGTCTTTTCACGGGCCCAGCTACACAAGGTCCTGCAAATAAGACAAGAAAAGGAAACTACAAGAGGCATGCATGTATAAATGATTCAAGGATTAGCATAAATCAAAGACGCAAGTAAGACAATCCATCATTGAAACACATGCGAATAGAAGAACCTCAAATGCTTTATTAATATATGGAAGTAAGGTTGAGGCGATGATACAACCATGAGAGGTCCAATCCAGCATCACCTTCCCGACGGAGAGAAATCTCTTCTTCACCTCCCTCAAGCAATCACCCAATACTCTCAACTGCAAACCAACAACGATTCTTTGCACTGAATTCCGCCCTCCAGATCCCATGGGATGAGATCCTTATATAGAGTTTTGGAGTGAAGATAAGCCAGCTTGATGTGTGACTTGTTGTCCTCTTCATCTCCAGTTGTTCTTCAGTTCTTCACTTGGAGTTTCTGTCTTCCACTTGGAGTTTTAGAAGCTCTTAACTCATCATTAGGCGAATCTTATGATCAAGTGTCTTTCTGGAAGCTTCCTGGGCACTGGCACTTTGAGAAAAAGATTCCTCCACATGTCCAAGTACGCTCAACGTAGGTAGCCTTTGTTCTACCTACTATGCAACGCAGGTAGCCTTTGTTGCACCTGCTATGCAGCCCAGGTATCCTTTGGAGCAGCTGCTTTGATCTAGAATTGACCTGTTTTTGAGTGTTTTTCAGTGGAGAACTGATTTGTAGTGCTGTGGTTTGCTGACCTTGTTCCTTTAAGGGTAAGAACAACCTGTTTAGGGACTTTGGATCCCTTAGATTATTGACATTTCATGCTCTATGCTGTAAGGCACAAAAATGTCTATAACACTTACCTATATAAAGTAAAGGAGATCACTTGGCTATGTATCTTTTCCAAATTGAATATCTTAAGATCTAAAATATTGGGTTATTGTTTTAAAAGCTTGATCTATATGAAAGAGAAGTTGAAAGCGAATCTGTAAAGGGTGATCTCTCGAGCGCATGATCATATTTGGGCATCCGACTAACTATAGCACACTGGTGAACTACCAATTCGGCCCTAATCAGAAGTATGCAGGTGATTAACGGTGCAACTGCGTGGGTACGCAGAGCAGAAACAGGAGAACTGCGTGGGTACGTAGAGAAGAAGAAGGGACACTGTGTGGGTACGCAAACCAGAATAAGGGGAACTGCGTGGGTACGCAGAGCGACAGAGGTTCAAGTGCGTACGTACAGTAAAAGTACGCGGCACGATAGTATCTATGAGTGCGTGGTTTCAGTAGCAGTACGTGGCGTGATAGTGTCTCTGGGTGCGTACCTACAGTAACAGTACGCAGTGCGGTTGAAGAAGCGGTGGGTGGATACGCGGTGCAGCAGAAGGCTCTCTGCGGGTATACGCAGGGAAGTAGAAGGTGAAGTGCGTAGCAAAGCAGGCCAAAGAAAGAAAAACTACGTATCAGTCTTAAGATCTTCTGTTGACTGAATTTTTCTGTTGATAAGGTGTTCTGGGTTTAGTTCTATTATTGTTGATCTGGTTACTGCAGTTGACTGTGTAATTTACATGTGCTTGATGATCATTTGATGTTTATGGATCCAGTTTGAAAATTTATGAAAAGTGATCATTGTAAGAAAAGAAGTAGGGGGTTGTAGCTCCCTTCCAGGAGAGACTGGAAAACGAGAGAGAGTTGTAGCTCTCTGCAGGTTGCAGCCTGTGTACTGGTAAAGGACTGCACCAGTACAAAATGTTTCTAATTTGAAAGAAGATAGAGACATATTGCAGCAGGTGGTTTTCACCCACATTGGGTTTCCACCTT
This sequence comes from Pinus tabuliformis, assembly GCA_031772625.1. Taxonomy (NCBI): domain Eukaryota; kingdom Viridiplantae; phylum Streptophyta; class Pinopsida; order Pinales; family Pinaceae; genus Pinus; species Pinus tabuliformis. The sequence continues at coordinate 234,375,382 of CM062819.1, forward strand.
ATATCTGGTGTTCTTTGGTGTGACGATCTGTTTTTCTTGTTCATGCTCATTATTTTATGGTACTGATATGCAAAAATAATTCAAAGTATAAATAAGGAAGATTTGTTAAAAGAACTTGATAATACTGATTCACCCCCCCTCTCAGTATTATTTCCAACAATTGGTATCAGAGTAGGTCCTTCGGAGAAGCTTGATCGCTTGAAGGAAGATCATTCATCATGAGCAACTACGAGAGGGAAGCATCAATCAAGCCACCAATTTTTGATGGGACAAACTTCAATTATTGGAAGGTAAGAGTTACTGCATATCTTCAATCTCTTGGTACAGAAGTTTGGGATATCATAGATACATGCTACACTTTTCCTTCAGCTGCTCCTACAGATACGACCGAAAAGAAGAAATATGAAACAAATGCTAAAGCAGTCAATACTTTGTTGGGATGCTTATCTCAAACAGAATTTGTGAAGGTTATGCAATATAAATCCGCAAAAGAAATATGGGACAAGATTGTCTTGAGCTACGAAGAAGATGAACAGGTAAAGCATGTTAAACTTCAAACCCTCAGAATTCAGTATGAGAATCTCAGGATGTATAATGATGAAAGTGTGGCTAACTATTTTCGTCGGGTAGATGAGATTGTTAACTACGTGAAAAACTTGGGTGAAGAAATAAAAGAGGCTATTGTTGTTGAAAAAGTTCTAAGATCATTGTCCCCCAAGTTTGAATCTAAAGTGTCTGCAATAGAAGAAAAGGAAAATCTACGAATTCTTACTATGTCTCAACTACATGGGATTCTAACTGCTTATGAAATGAGAAAGGGAGGTCCATCAGACAGAAGAGAAGCTGCTTCAGGAAAAGGAGACTATTATGAAGCAAGTCACGTGCCAGAAGAAGAAGAAGAAGAAGAATCAAATTTTGTCAGAAATCTTCAAAGGGGTTCTGGAAGATTCAGAGGTAAGTTACCTTTTAAATGCTTTGCTTGTGGAAGAGTAGGTCATTATGCTGCAAAATGTCCTTATAAGGAAAAAGGAAAGGGACCTGCTAGATGGAACAAGAAACAGAATGTAAATAAGAAAAGCTACTACACTCATGAAGATAGTGATGGTCTATCAAATAGTGATGAAGATGAACGAGGTACTGACTATAAACTGTTAATGGAATTTGAAGATGATGATTATATGGATGCTATAGATGTGGATAGCCTTTATGAAGAAATTACTAGACTCAAGAGATGTATAGAAGAAAATAACATGATCATTGATACTCTACAATTTCAAATTGATGAAAAAGAAAAACATCTTAAAAAATTAGAAGGTGAAATTGTTGGTCTTAGAAAATAGATTGAGAAAACAAAAGCTATTAATCTTAAGTTTGTCAAAGGATCTGAAACTTTGGATGAGATTATCAATGTACAATGCTCTCCACTAAACAAGACAGGTCTGGGCTATAATGGAGAAACTTCTCAAGCATCCACCTCAAAAAGTTATCTTGATGCAGCAAAAAGGAATGAGTAGAAGCACAATGGAGACCATCAGGTAAAGCAGGGGCGAATTGCAAATAGAGACTATCAGGGGCAATCCGTCTTAAGGGTGAACAAAAGCTACAACCAGCCACAGGTAAAATCCTCTCAATTTGGTTCAAGAATGGATGACAATAGAAATTACAATCACTTGGCCGGTAGATTTGATAACCGCAGAAGTTTCTTCAATGGACAATGTTTCTCTTGCCATAACTTTGGTCACAAAGCAGCTCAATGTGTTGCATATAAAACAATCATGACTAGAGAAGCTCAAAAATAAAGAAGTATGACTGGGATTACAAAAAGGACCTATAACAAATTTTCGGCTCTTGAAAATGATGTTGAATGTTCTATTTGCAATAACTTTGGTCATGAAGATTCTGAATGCAGGAGCAGGTTTCAGCAGACAAAGGAACAAGCCTCAAGCACCAAAACATGGAGAATAAAGGAACCACAAATAGAAAGATGTGGAATAGCATTTTATGCAGAGGGACAGGAAAATCTATGGTACATTGACAATGGATGTTCGAAGCATATGACAGGTGATAAAGAAAAACTTGAGTCATATTCTGCTCTAGAAAAGGGAAAGAAAGTTTCTTTTGGAAATGATACTCCTGCAACTATAAAGGGAAAAGGGATTGCTCAGTTAAAAGAAAAGGTCAAGGCTGGAAATGTTTTGTATGTTGATGGATTGAAACATAATCTTCTAAGTGTCAGCCAGATGTGTGATCAAGGAACCGAGGCGATATTTAGAACAAATGGATGTCTTGTTCGTGATCTTGATACAGGTAAAACGGTGATCAAAGGTAAAAGAACTCCAAATAATCTATACATATTTGAAGAAGGACAACAACAATGCTATCTAAGCAAGGATGATGAACACTGGTTATGGCATCGGAGGTTGGGGCATCTAAGTTTTTCACAAATAAGGAAAGCATGCAGATATCAGGCAGTTCGCGATCTTCGAGATATCAAAATTCTAGACAACACCATATGCAAATCATGTCAGTTTGGAAAGCAAACCAGAACTAACTTTCCGGAGAAGGAAGGATCAGCTAGCATGCCTCTTGAGCTAGTTCATACAGATACATGTGATCCATTCAGGAAAAGGACACCACGAGGAGAAGAGTACTTTATATTATTCATTGACAATTTCTCCAGGTTTGTCTGGTTAGGACTTATGAAGCACAAAAATGAAGCATTCAAAAAATTCAAATCCTTCAAAGCCTTGGTTGAAAATGAATCAGGATACAAAATTAAGTGCCTCAGATCCGACAGAGGTGGGGAGTTTACCTCAAATGAATTTTTCGATTTCTGTGAAGAACATGGAATAAGAAGAGAATTCTCTAGAGCTAGAACTCCTCAGCAAAATGGAGTTGTGGAAAGAATGAACAGAACAGTCCAACAAATGGCTCATGATATGCTTGATGAGTCGGGAACTCCCGCAACTTTTTGGGGTGAAGCTGCACATGTTGCGGTTGTTATTCTCAACAAAACAAATGTCCGGGTGAACAGTACTCAAACCCCTCATGAGCTCTGGTGTGGTGAGACTCCTTCAGTAAAGCACTTCAAAATCTTTGGGAGCAAATGTTATATTAAGAATACTGATGAGAAACTTGGCAAACTTGAACCTAGAGCAGATGAAGGCATTCTTCTTGGTTATTCTCCACATAGCAAAGCATACAAGTGCTACAATAAAAGACTTGGCAGAATTGTTGACAGCATTGATGTAGTGGTCGATGAGAAGGGATACATTCCTAGGAAAGTACATCATGAACACATCGAAGAAGATGAAGGCTACCCTCAAAGACAGAATGATGAAGAAGAAGAACCAGAGGAGCAGACAAGAATAGAAGAGAAGACTCCATCCAGATATGTTCAGAAGAATCATCCAGAATCTCAGATTGTGGGGCAGAAAGAAGCAGGTGTACAAACAAGAAGAACAGTTGTAGAAGCTTCAAGCTACTTGGCATTACTCTCCTCCACTGAACCACAAAATGTGAAAGAGGCATGCAGAGATGAATGTTGGGTGAAAGCAATGGATGAAGAACTTGAGCAGATCGAAAAGAGCAACGCTTGGGAGCTGGTTCCTAGACCAAAGGATAAGAATGTTATTGGAACAAAATGGGTCTTCAAAAATAAATTGAATGAAAATGGAGAAGTAATTAGAAACAAGGCCAGACTTGTTTGTAAATTGTATGCGTAGCAAGAAGGGATAGATTTTGAAGAAACATTTGCTCCTGTTGCAAGACTTGAGGCCATCTGAATGTTCCTTTCTCTCTCAAGCTTTCAAAATTTCAAAGTATTTCAAATGGACGTGAAATCAGCCTTTCTGAATGGAGATTTGGAAGAAGAAGTATACATTGAGCAGCCAGATGGGTTCATTCTTGGAAATGATCCAAATCTTGTATGCAGATTGAAAAAGGCTCTCTATGGTCTCAAACAAGCTCCAAGGGCTTGGTACTATCGTTTGGACAAATATCTTCATCAACAAGGTTTTTTAAAAGGATCAGCAGATAGCAATCTTTATATAAAATTTGAAAATGACAAATTGCTAATACTTGTTGTGTATGTAGATAACATTATCTTTGGCAGCAATGAAGAAGCTATGAGTCAAAGCTTTGCTTTGGTGATGCAGAAAGAATTCGAAATGTCCTTGCTAGGAGAACTGACATATTTTCTTGGTTTGCAAATCCAACAAAAAGGAGGGATCTTTTTGTCTCAAACCAAGTATCTCAAATAGATTTTGAAGAAATATGGCATGGAAGATGCAAAACCAGTATGTACACCCATGGTCACAGGATGTAGCCTCAGTGAAAATGATGAATCTGCAGCAGTGCATCAACCAACCTACAGATCTATGATTGGAAGTTTACTTTATTTGACAGGTACCCGAGCGGACATCATGCATGCAATTGGAATAGTTGGAAGATTTCAGGCAAATCCGAAGGAGACTCATCTTCAGGCAGTGAAGAGAATTTTCAAATATCTTCAAGGGACTCAAAATTATGGCTTATGGTATCCTAGAGATATAGATCTCACACTTCATGCTTATACAGATGCAGATTGGGCCAGAAGCGTGGATGACAGGAAGAGCACAAGTGGTGGTGCGTTCTTTATGGGTTCTAGACTAGTATCTTGGTTCATCAAGAAACAGAGTTAGATTGCCTTGTCTACAGCTGAAGTGGAATATGTTGCTGCTGCATCTTGCTGCACTCAACTCCTTTGGATGATGCAGACTTTGCAGGATTTTCAAATCACTTGTACACCACCTATTTCCATCTTATGTGATAACACAAGTGCAATTAGCATCTCAAAGAACCTAGTCATGCATTCAAAAACCAAGCACATACCAATCAAGTATCATTTTCTCCAGGAACAAGTGCTTGAACAGAAGGTCAAGCTGGAGTATGTTCCTTCTAAGGAACAAGTTGATGATATACTCACCAAACCATTGCCCAGGGAGACTTTTGAATACCTCAGGCAAAAGCTGGGGGTTGTTGATGCATCATCTTGTTGATTCTCTTCTGATTGATGGTTGTACGCATGGTTCATCTGGGGTATATGCGTACATGTGCTGGGTTGCGGATTCGTTGAAGGTTGAATGGCACAGGTTTAGGGGGAGCATATAATGCATTGTTGGCATTATGGAGGATGTACAGAAGGAGATCATGGACACTGGTCTGAATATAGCTGCAATATGTCTCTATCTCTTTCATGGTCATTTATGGTGTTTGGAGGATTATGGTTCTTCTTTTCAGATCTGGTTCATATTCAGGGGGAGCATGTTATTAGGGGGAGCATAACCCTTTGCCCTTGATGTCAAAGGGGGAGAATGAAGCTGAAAATTTTGAGGTTGCCATCAAGTCCAAAGGGGGAGATCGTTGGCATTATGATTCTGATATGGCTCTATGTTACAGATGTTGTACTTGATGGCAACACCCTCAAGTGGAAATGCTCTGATCTAGCTCTCAAAATGTTGAAAATTAAGAAGTACACAGGAGAACAGTTCAGAAGATGCGTACACGCAGGTACACCGTGAAGGGACCGGCCAGATACGCAGGTAACATGTTCAGAAGGTGCGTACCCCTAGTTTCACTTACTTCAAGGCAGAGAAGCGCGTTCACGTGGGGTTTCCTATGTTTGGCCCGTGGTATTTAGCCCGCTGCTCTTGGTTCTATGGTTTTGGCCCGTGGTATTGTTTTATATTATTATTATTATTGAGCCCCATGTTTTTGGGCCCCTGGTATTGGTTATCTATGGTATTGATCCATGATTTTAGGAGGAGCTTGCCTATATAAAGCAAAGGAGATCACTTGGATATGTATCTTTTCCAAATTGAATATCTTAAGATCTGAAATATTGGGTTATTGTTTTAAAAGCTTGATCTATATGAAAGAGAAGTTGAAAGCGAATCTGTAAAGGGTGATCTCTCGAGCGCATGATCAGATCTGGGCATCCGACTAACTGTAGCACACTGGTGAACTGCCAATTCGGCCCTAATCAGAAGTACGTAGATGATTAACGGTGCAACTGCGTGGGTACACAGAGCAGAAACAGGAGAACTGCGTGGGTACGCAGAGAAGAAGAAGGGACATTGCATGGGTACGCAGACCAGAAGAAGGGGAACTACGTGGGTACGCAGAGCGACAGAGGTTCAGGTGCGTACGTACAGTAAAAGTACGCGGCGTGATAGTATCTATGAGTGCGTGGTTTCAGTAGCAGTACATGGCGCGATAGTGTCTCTGGGTGCATACCTACAGTAACAGTACGCAGCGCGGTTGAAGAAGCGGTGCGTGGGTACGCGGTGCAGCAGAAGGCTCTCTGCGGGTATACGCAGGGAAGCAGAAGGTGAAGTGCGTAGCGACGCAGGCCAGAGAAAGAAAAACTGCATATCAGTCTTAAGATCTTCTGTTGACTGAATTTTTCTGTTGATAAGGTGTTCTGGGTTTAGTTCTGTTATTGTTGATCTGGTTACTACAGTTGACTGTGTAATTTACATGTGCTTGATGATCATTTGATGTTTATGGATCCAGTTTGAAAATTTATTAAAAGTGATCCTTGTAAGAAAAGAAGTAGGGGGTTGTAGCTCCCTTCCAGAAGAGACTGGAAAATGAGAGAGAGTTGTAGCTCTCTGCAAGTTGTAGCCTGTGTACTAGTAAAGGACTGCACCAGTACAAAATCATTGTAAAAGGAGTTTCTAATTTGAAAGAAGATAGAGACATATTGCAGCAAGTGGTTTTCACCCACATTGGGTTTCCACCTTATGTCTGGTGTTCTTTAGTGTGACGATCTTTTTTTCCTGTTCATGCTCATTATTTTATGGTATTGATATGCAAAAATAATTCAAAGTATAAATAAGGAATATTTGTTAAAAGAACTTGATAATACTGATTCACCCCCCTCTCAGTATTATTTCCAACAGTGGTCCCCTGGCAGGGGTTCGGGGGCAGTGCCCCCGAAGCTAAAAATAGATGTAAAATTGTCTTGTAAAACTCTAGTAATTTCTAGTCAATCCAGGCCATTCATTAGAAGGATGATCTGACGGTAGAATTTATGTTTAATTTAGGATTTTTTTCCCTAAAAGGAAACCCCTCACTATATATGAGGGAATTGTATTGTGTCTATGTATATCTGTATTCTAAGTGAGGAAGAGAGGAGAGATTGAGAGCGAAGAGGGTGTTACAAGGGATCTACTATAGGTTGTATCTCTTCAGTTTGCTGGATAATATAATAAAAGGAGGACTGGTTGTTTCTCTGTGGATGTAGCCCAAACTGGGTGAACCACGTTATCTGTGTCTCTCTTGTTTTATGCGCTTTTGTGTGTTTCTATTTCTGCAATATTTTATGAGTTCCATTTCTCTATAATATATAATTTTCTAACAACTGGTATCAAAGCCGAAGGTCTATTTGGCTGATAAATGCGTAGGAGAGAAGGGTTCCTAGTTCGAGTGGGAGCAATGGCGGAAGATGGTAGGTTTAGGGTCAAAAAATTCAACGGCCAAAACTACCAGCGGTGAAAGATGCAGATGGAAGATTATTTTTATCAGAGATATATGTACCTACCATTGAGAGAAAAGACAACGAAGCCAATGAGTATGAAAGACACAGAATGGGATATTCTTGACAGAAAGTCACTTGGAACAATACGGCTGTGCCTGGCGGCATCGATAGTGTTTAATATTTCAAAGGAAACAACAACAGAGAGTTTAATGTCGGCATTGGCCAAACTATATGAAAAACCCTTGGCCTCAAATAAGATATTTCTTATAGTTATGAAGCGTTTATTTAATATGAATACGTCAGAAGGTGTATCTGTTGCAGACCATTTAAATGATTTTAATACAGTTACAAGTCAGCTAAGTTCTGTAAGGGTAAATTTTGATGATGAAGTTAGGGATCTGTTATTTCTATGCTCATTTCCAGAAAGTTGGAATCATTTAGTTATGGCAATTAGGAACTCTATCCCTGGATCTAGTACTTTAAAATTTTATGATGTTGTCGGTGCAATCCTTAGCAAGGAAATGTGACGGAAAAGCTCGGGTGAGACATTAGGTAATGCTTTGACTGCAGAGACTAAGGGAAGAAAAATGGAAAGAGGAAAGAGCTCAGGATATCGCAGTAAGTCAAGAGAAGGCAGATCCAAGTCTAGATAGAGGATAGTGTGCTGGAAATGTAGGAAGAAAGGACACCTGAAGAAAGATTGCAAGTCTCGGAAGGGAAAAGAAGGAGACACGCAACAAGAAACTAATCATGAATCGAATGTAACAGGTGATTTGTTGCAAGATGCTTTGATTCTTTCATTAGAAAATATTATTAATTTTTGGGTGGTAGATTCAGGGGCCTCATTCCATGCCACACCTGATAAGAAACATTTTCATGGTTATGTTCAAGGATATTTTGGACAGGTTCGATTGGGTGATGATAAAACATGTAAAATAATTGGAATGGGTACAATTTTCATAAAGCAGTAGAATGAAAATCAATGGCTATTGAAGGAGGTAAGGCATGTTCCAAATCTAAAGAAAAATCTGATTTCAACAAGGTAGTTGGGAGGTGAAGGTTGTGTAACTACTTTCACAGATAAAACCTGGAAGGTCACTAAAGGATCCCTAGTAATAGCGAAAGGAGGAAAGGTTGGTACATTGTATTTATGTAATGGTATTTCTAATTTTGTTAATGCTTTAACCTATACAAGAGAAGATACAACATTGTGGCATCATAGGCTCGGGCACATGAGTGAGAAGGGGATGCAGATTCTTCACTCAAGAAATTTGTTGCCAAGTTTGAAGCATGTTCATTTAAAATTTTGTGAGAATTGTGTCTATGGAAACAGAAGAGAGTCAAATTCCTTAGAGTTGGGAAAGAAAAGAACAACGAAAAATTAGAGCTTGTGCATAGAGATGTATGGGGACCTCCTCAAGTATCATCTCTTGGTGGCTCTCATTATTATGTTACTTTTATTGATGATGCAACCAGAAAAACCTAGATTTATTGTATTCGAAATAAATCTTATGTATTTATACTTTTAAGAAATGGAAATCTTTGGTTGAAAATGAGATAGGAAAAAGGTTAAAGTGTCCCAGATCAGATAATGGAGGTGAATATAGAAGCAAAGAGTTTGATAGCTACTATTCTGAGAATGGAATTCGTAGAGAGAAGACAGTTCCAGGAACACCACAAGAAAATGGTGTGTCAGAAAGGATGAACAGGACAATCATGGAGCGTGCAAGGTGCATGAGATTGCATGCAGCATTTCCTTTACAATTTTGGACGGGTGCTATAGATACTACTATTTATCTAATAAACAGAGGGCCTTCAACTTCCTTGGATGGTGGTATTCCAGAGGAAGCATGGACAGGTAAAAAGGTAAACTACTCTTTTTTAAAAACTTTTGGTTGTGAAGCCTTTTTCCACATTAACAAAGAAAATAGAGCAAAGCTTGAGGCAAAATCAAAGAAATGTACCTTTATTGGATATGGTGTTAATGATTTTGGTTATCGCTTATATGATTATGAAAATCATAAAATCATTAGGAGCGGAGATGTAATATTCAATGAAAAGGTCTTGTATAAGAATCAGTTGCAGGAAAAGAAATAGGAAAAAGAAAATAGAGAATACACAGTTCTTGATGATATCACAAGAAAAGTGATGGTGCCTGAAAATCATAATGATCAATAGCAAGAACAACAACCACAACAACAACAAGCACTTCAAACACCTGAAAGTGGTGTTAGAAGATCTACCAGGATAAGTAGACCCCGTGAACGATACTCTCCTTCATTATATTATTTACTGTTGACTGATTCTGGTGAACCAGAATGTTATGAAGAAGCAATGCAGGTTGAAACCAGGAAGAAGTGGGAGCAAGCCATGAAAGAAGAGATGGACTCCTTAGAAAATAACCAGACTTATGACTTAGTCACATCACCTGCAGGTAAAACAACATTGCAGAATAAATGGGTTTACATGTTGAAGGAAGAAGATGGAGGTGGAAACAGGTATAAAGCTAGACTTGTGGTGAAAGGGTTTGCACAGAAAAAAGGTATAGACTTTGATGACATATTTTCTTCTATTGTGGAATTGACTTCAATCAGAACTATTCTAAGTCTAGTAGCAGCTGAAGATTTGCATCTTGAGTAGTTAGATGTAAAGACAACCTTTCTCCATGGGGATTTGGAGGAAGAGATATATATGCAGCAGCCACAAGGATATGAGGTAAAAGGGGAGGAGAAACTAGTGTGCAGGTTGAAGAAGAGCTAGTATGGCTTAAAACAAGCTCCAAGGCAGTGGTATCTAAAATTTGACAGGTTTATGTCTAAACAAGGTTATACTAGGTGTCACTCTGATCATTGTGTTTATCTCAGAAGGTAAAATGATGGCAGCTATATTATATTGTTATTGTATGTAGATGACATTCTTGTTGCAGGTTCTAACATGCAGGAGATAAATGTGCTCAAAAGAAAATTGGCAAACTCATTTCCAATGAAAGATTTCGGTGCTGCAAAACAAATCCTTGGCATGAGAATAACTAGAGATAGGAAGAATCACAAATTAACATTATCTCAAAGTGAGTACATAGAAAAGGTGTTGGAAAGGTTTAATATGTAGAAAGCAAAACCAGTTGGTATACCTTTGGCTAGCCATTTCAAATTCAGTAAGGAGGAGTGTCCCAAGACTCAGGAAGAAATGGCTCATATGTCTAAATTTCCATATGCATCAGCAGTTGTAAGCTTAATGTATGCAATAGTCTAGACGAGGTCTGATATTGCACATGCAGTGGGAGTTGTAAGTAGGTACATGAACAATCCAAGAAAAGAACATTGGATGGCGGTGAAGTGGATTCTCAGGTATTTGAGAGGTACCAAAAATCAAGAATTATGCTTTGGTGGTTCAAACATTTCTCTAGAGGGATATGTTAATGTAGATATGGCAGGTGATAGAGATAACAGGAGGAGCACAACAGGGTATGTGTTTACTGTAGGTGGAATAGCTGTGAGGTGGGTCTCAAAACTGCAAAGTGTTGTTGCACTCTCAACAACAGAGGCAGAGTATGTTGCTACTATAGAGGCTAGTAAAAAAATGATTTGGTTACAAAGGTTTCTGGATGAATTGGGTAAGAAGCAGGAGTTGGGCAAGCTATACAGTGACAACCAGAGTGCCATACATCTTGCAAAGAACTTTGCATTTCATTCCAAGACTAAACATATACAGCTCAAGTACCATTTCTTACGGTCAGTGTTGGAAGATGGATAGTTGAAGCTGGAAAAGATACACACTAGCCAGAATCCTACAGATATGTTAACAAAAGTTGTAACCAGGGCAAAACTGAGAATCTTCTCAGTTTCAATTTGTCTTCAAGTATGATGAAGAAGACAAGAAATAGCTAGATCTAAAGTGGAGTTATTGTCTAGCAAATGAAGCAGCGGTGGAGTTGCTATAATCAGTTTCCAAGTGTGAGATTGTTGGGTGTGGAGCCTGATTATCTTCTGTATTCAAAGGTCTCAGCTAGATGTATACCCCAAGAAGATTGTACACCCCTCCATGCAGGGGGGGCTTGTCCCCCCTGCGGGGGTTCGGGGGAAGCGCCCCCGAAGCTAAAAATAGATGTAAAATTTCCTTGTAAAAGTCTAGTAATTTCTAGTCAATCTGGGTTGTTCATTAGGCAGATGATCTGACAGTAGAAGGTATGTTTACTTTAGGGTTTTTTTCCCTAGAAGGAAACCCCTCACTATATATGAGGGAATTGTATTGTGTCTATGTATATCTGTATTCTGAGTGAGGAAGAGAGAGGAGATTGAGAGTGAAGAGGGTGTTACAACGGATTTGTTGTAGGTTGTATCTCTTCAGTTTTCTAGATAATATAATAAATGAAGGATTGGTTGTTTCTCCATGGATGTAGCCCAAACTAGGTGATCCACGTATATCTATGTCTCTCTTATTTTACGCTCTTTTCTGTGTTTATATTTATGCAATATTTTATGTGTTCCATTTCTCTGTAATATATAATTTTCTAACACCAGATCCCTCTCCCTTCCCCCTCCTCTCTCTCTCTCTAACACAATCTATGTAACCCCCTCTCATTTTCCTTCTATCTCCATTTCCCTATCCTATATCTCCCCCCTCCCTCTTCCCTATCCCTAATTTTCTCTCTCTCATTATTCTTTTATACCTCTCTCTTCCTCCCCCACTCCTCCTTTCCATCTCTCTCTCTAACAAAAACAAACATTATCTTTATGTCCCCATTATCTCTATCTCTCCTCCCTCCATGTATCCATTTTCTATATCCTCATTTCCTTATCCCTTTACTCTCTCTGTCCCTCTACCCCCCCCCCCCCCAATCTCTTTCTCTCATTAATCCACCCCTCCATATATCTCTTCCTTATGACATGAGAGTGGGATAGGAATGTGCACATGTGTTATTAATGCATGCCCATTCCTTCCCTTCACCATGTTGGCATTTCCTTCTTGGATGAGACTAGGCATAGAAGCAAGAACTTGTGCACATTATTAACACATGCATGTTCATACATGTATAAGAAAGAAACACACTTTTACATTCCTATCATTTTGCCTCATATGTTTAAAACTCATATTCAAAAATACCATGGAAAATATTCTATTGCAAGTGGTGGTTTTTTAAAAGTGATTTCGCTAACTGTTTTTGACATAGTATTGATCTATTAGAACCTTTTAATTATGGGTAACTTAAACAATCAAAAACTTCTAGGACAAAGTTTTCCCCCCTTTAAAAAGTTGCATACCTAAGAGTAAATGCAAGATTTGATATGGAGAAAGATTTGCATCCACCCATGACTAGCTCAAATCATTGCACAACAAATTCCATGGTGGACTCTAGTTTCTTGCTGCAAGTGAAGTGTATGCATCCAATGGAGGCCATTCAAATTACAACATCAAGTTATCTTATGGCTAATATTCAATCAATGAGGCATTACATAGCAGAAGAATACATTTAAATTTTTTGAGATGTTGAGTATCTAGTGGTGGAAACTAAAAAATTGAATGATTTGAATCCTTTTGGTGAAGTGTATCATCATGTGAAAGTTGAATTTCAAAAATTATATGTTCAAAATATAAACCAAAAAAATTGTCCAAAGCAATCCTAAGCTTGACAATTAGGTGAATGAAGTGCTACATTCTATTGGAAAATGGATTGACACTTTGTGTTCACCTTCCTTACCTAGGCTCTCAAGTGAATGACAAAGAACTCATATATTTAATCAGGTGGATGAAAGTTCTCTAGAATGCCTTGTAGGTAAGTTACGTAAACAAACTATTTATTGGTAGTGCCATAAAATTTTGAAAGAATATTTTGATTCAAAAAGTGATGCAACTAAATGTAAATTATTTTGGCCTTCTTAAAAGTACACTATTTAGTTGTTGCAAGGAGAATGTTAGGCTTAAATATAGTTAGAAGTACAAACACCAATAATCACATTACTAGAAACCTTCAAGATGCTTTCAATACAATTGGAAAGACTAATTTAAAATATCATAATGTGGTTCATATTGTAATATTAGAATATATTGCAAACACATCCACAAGGCAACATCATTTTATATCATGCATGTCTCATAATTAAAAAGGAAAAAGAAAAAATCTTTGAAAGAAAAAATTGATAAACCATGTCAAACAAATTATTGGGTATTCATTGGTAGGTTACCACATTCAAAACATATTATTGTCCCTTCATAGGTAGGTCGTCTCATTCACACATGAAGTCAATTTATGATGTTAAGGAACTACTACAAATTTTTTAGCATGGAAATAATAGGGCTTCATCCAATAAAAAATATGTGCTAAAATAAAATAAAAAATTCTTGAAGACCACTAACCCCACCTTAAGCACTTCCTTGACATGACACAAATATAACTCTATGAGATATTTAAGATAGAGCCCATGGAACTAAACCTATACCAAAGATCTTTTGAGAAATACAAAACTTGGTATGTTAAAACATGCATAGATCGTAACACATGTTGTAAATACCATGCAAAAATAGATTATTGGTATGAAACATATGTACACATTCATCATGTTTTTCATCGTGACATTGTGTAGGATTTCTCATCCAAATTACCACATTTTTCATCAAGAGAATTTGTTCATAGCATCACACATCCATGGCCTAAGAAAAAAAGATATTATGCAAAATCTTGTTCAGATGGGACATGCTCTAGGTGCAATGGATTTGCATCATTAAGTTGGTGCATTCATAAAATTAAGGAGCACAAATTTTGGAGGGTGATAGTAAACGAAACTTCAAATATGTTACCTATGAACTACATAGCGGGAAGGAAAGAAAATAGACTACATTCTTGAAGTCCTAGCTAAGTTAACATCACATTATTTCTTATCGCATGTTCAAATTCAACATATATTTTTTTTATGATGAACTTATATTTGGCATTAGGCATGAGTATGTGATTTCATGAAATATTTTTTTATAAAAGTTGGAACATTTTCTCAACATGTGCATGTAGCATGATGGCAAGATGAACAATTTAGAATATGTAAGGAAACCTTTCCCCTAGGTACTACATTGTCAGTTTTAGATTTTAATGAGAACTACACCCTTCAAAAAATAGGTTGAGATCCAAAACCAGTATTATCATTATGTTGACAAGGAAAAATGCACCACCAATGGTAAAGGGATCTCGCCACTGTGAAGTCCCATTTATACCTCACACTATTTGGGATATGAGTCTCATTCGATATGTGGGCTCAACTACCACCAATTTGTTTCTTTTTCTTGGGTTTCGAGTGAAGAAATGTTAATCCGAGGCGAGTGTGAAATACTCGAAGAGTGAGGATGAATCAACCCACAAATTATAAACTTTTAATACAACATACAAGATCGTAATATCACAACAATGAGAGTACTAAGTATATCTTAATAGAAATTAGTTAGCAAAAACCATATAGGATGTGCAAGAGTAAAAGAGTACTAAAATTAATTGTAAAGTACTTCACAACTAACAACTAGTGCTATGCATGGAATGAAAGAGCAAGATTCAAAAAAAATATGTGAAAAAATCCACAAATTAGTTCACTAACATGCAACTCATGTGAAAGCGAACATCCACACACAATAGAAGTGAAAGATGGCCATTACAACTACCATGAAAGTGGATGAGAATCTATGCGAAGAGTGAAGAGCTTAAAGGTTCACGATCTCCTCTCTCCATTGTGTGCCATGGTAACACCCTCCACCCTGATCTTCTCTCCCCAACATGTACAATGGTAACATTCTCCCCCCCGGAGATAAGATCCTCAACACCCGTTGTAGATTATGTGAACTCTGCAGGCTTAGAATCCAGCGATGACTGACGACTTGACCTAACGATCAGTGATGATTTTAGCAAGCTATGACTCCAACGATGACCAGCTTTCTCATGTTTTGGACAGAGACAATGATGACAACTGACCCTCTTCCTTTGTGATGTAATGATCCCCTTTCCACACCATAGGAACTACTGAGACGACATTATTGGTCATGAAGACTGTGTAGGGACAAATTAATCAACTAGCAGAGGCTTGAACCTCCTTTTTTTTCAACAGCAAAAAAAATAAATAAATAAATAAATAAAAACAAAAACACAACATCTTGATTAATAAAATGTTTATATAGTAGATGGGAAAATACCAATCTTCTAAATTTTTCATACATCCATGTACCTTACAATAAAGATATAATAAAATTCTCAATACCTTGCATTCAAAATTTTCAGATTCCATAAAACCAAAAAATAAAAATAAAAACTCCCAACATCTACAGGAAGATAGCAACATGAATACCAAAATATACCCCAGCTCAGAACTCAAAGGATCCTCGAGCACATATATATCCATCCATAATTATTTCAAATTCCACCGTGCCAAAACAGAGGAGAAGTCCACATTTAGACAAGGCAACTATCATCCCATTTTGTTCCCTATATACATGAGAAAAGGATATTTCCTCATAAGAATGAATGATCTTCATGATTTGTGCCATCCAATGGTGTAAGGTGGGGGAATCTAGAGGTAATTTTGTCCCAACACCCACTCACTGATAGATTTCAAATCTCCAATGATCTTGATAGATTCAATCTCTAACCATTTCAGACATTTCAGGAGCCCCCAAAGAGCTACAATTTTAGCCTTGAAGATTGTACCCTCCCCCCCCCATGCTGGTAAAAATGATCTTCCATTTCAGGGCTAAGCTTGATGAGTGCCCCACACCCATAGTTGCCACCTTTCTCAGTCACATCAAAAAAACCCATTGGGAAAGAATCTCCTAGATCTTTGAAGGAGGCATCTCGCTTGGAGAGTCGAGGCATCCATGGACCATTCTCTGAAAACTTCACAATAATGTTAAGGCATATGGTAGCAATGAGAGAGACTTTGTCCTAAAAAATAACAGCATTTTGGGAGATCCAAATGCCCCAAATCACATATAGTGGGACTATCTTGAAGGACTTGTGCATGCTAGACCAATTGGAATCCATTGTTATCCCCAATAAAACCCAGCAATGTGCCTCCAAACTTCTTTCACATAAGAGAATCCAAGAAATAAGTGTAGGCAATTCTCAACCACTATTTCACATAATTGACATCTAGTAGGACCAAGAAAACCTCTTTTCATCAAATTATCCCATGTGATAATTTAGTTGAATAGAGTCAACCAAGAGAAGCATTTGAGCTTTAAAGTAGCCTCCCACTTCCACATAGAAATAGTCCAATCTTCAAGGAGGGATCTCATAGGAAAACCAGAGATGCATAGGTAAAATTCTTTGACTGTTATCTTTCTGTTGACATTCCTGCCACCCTAGGTAAGAGAGTCATCCCTATTGGTGATTGAGATACTTGTGGAAACTAAATTATATCTGTATGTTTCCCATTCCAGTTCCAAACCAGTCAGTAGACCCAAGTCCCACGAGTGGGGCCATATGTGTTCAAGAGTTCCTTGAAACTCAATGCTGTGAAAATCTGCTAGGAAACATATACCCCTTTGGTGCAAATATTAAATGGTTTGCGGAGAAAGGAAGTAGTTCATAGAAAATCCCTTAGTGTCATCTAATCTAATGTGGATTTTTCTCCCATCTCAACCTTTCCATCACAAGTTTCCACATATCTAGTCTTTTGATGATGTCATGCTCCTCCAAATGTATGATTATCTGCTGGCTTATAGAGCTCAAAATTTAACCCATTCTTCCAAACTATGGAGTCTAAGATACTTCCCTTGTACAACCTCCTACTAAATTCCTTGAGAGTTAAAAGCCCTTCATAGGTTTATTGTTATGAAACCAGCTCAAGAAAAGATAGAAAAGACAGATCAACGCCTTAGAATTCAGCCTCTTCGAGGGGGAAACCTCCTTTACATTACACAAATGAACAATACTTGGATGATACAAATGACAAGACCTCGTTTCTATATATAGGAGTCTAAGGAGTCATAATATAATCAGATCCAACATAACAATAATAATGTAAGGGCACAATAATAACAATAGTGGGCTTCTATGGGGCACAATAGTAACAATATGGGGACTACATGGGTACAACAATATAATAAGGGGTCTATACTAATAACAATAAGGGGTTACACTAGTAGTATAGGGGCCTAACATCCCCCTCTCCTTCAAAAAGTGTTGTCCTCAACACTTGAGTAGTTCTTGATGCTTCTGTAGAATATTCTTGTCCTCCCATGTAGAATCCTCAGTGGGTAAGTTCTTCCACTTGATGAGATACTCTGAAATTGATTGATTTCGTAGCTGTCGGGTTCTTGTTTATGTGACTGCTCTAGGTTCCAATATGATTTTTCCTTCCTCTTCAAGTTATGGAAATATTGTTTGAATTGGGATCTTCTGCAACTTTTGAATGAGTGGCCACACTTCTTCGTCCTTCTTCCATTCATCCTTTGCTTCGTTTATCTAATCTGGTTGGATAATATATATAACACAAAACAATGCTTCCACATCCTCATCCTTTCTTGAGAGTGCATCTGTAACAAGATTTTGCTTCCATTTTCTATAGATGATGTCAAAGTCATAACCCAACATATTTGTGACACATTTTTTCTTTTCTTCTAAAGATAATAGTTGTTCTAAAAAGTATTTAAGACTATCATGATCCATTTTTAGCTTCAAGAGTCTTCCCATTCGGTAAGGTCGCCATTTTTTAAGTGCATGTAGTATTGCCAACATTTCCTTCTCATAAATAGCTTGCTTGAGATGTAGCAGTAAAAATACCCAATCACCTACATCAGAACATTTTTCACTACGATGTTGATCTACCTGTTGTTTCGTTTGATTTTTCACTGAAGTGGCGTTATCCTTTAAAAGTTGGAGAACTTGTTGTTGATGCTTGATGTGATCTTTCACTGCTTGAACCTTTTCCTTCTTGATATGTCCTTCTATCTCTAGAGTTTGAGTGGTAATTTCTTCCAATCATTTACAAGATATGGTCGGATTCATTTCTTGATGCTCGATGTGATCTTTCACTTCTTGAACATTTTTCTTCTTGATATGTCCTTCTACCTTGATAGTTTGAGGAGCGGTAATTTCGACCAATGAATTACAAGATATGGTTGGATTCATTTCTTCTTTCTCGATGTGATCTTTCACTTCTTGCACCTTTCTCTTCTTGATATATCCTTCTATCTTGAGAGTTTGAGGAGTGGTAATTCTTGCCAATGTTTTACAAGATATGGTTTGATTCATTTCTTCTTTCTCTAGGGTGGGGTCCTGGCGTATATCCTCTTCATTTGATGTTTCTTGATCTTTTTCTTCCTCCTCTTCATATTCTATGTAAAATAATTTCTTCTCAACACACTTATGACCTTTAGTACATTTGCTATCACAATTGTAACAAAGCCCTTTTTCTCTTTTTTCTTCCAATTGTTGTGGTGTAACCCTTGTAGGTTGTGGAATGCTAGGAGAAACAACACTTCCATCTTTATAGTTGTGAGGGGTATGCTTCCTCGTTTCCATAATTTTGATTTCCACTATGTCACAAATCCCTTTTACTCTTTCCAATTGTTGTGGTTTTGCTATAAAGAAGGTGTTGCTCTTTGTATCCTCATAATGTGCTATCATTTCCTCCATGACAATTGACCACGTTACAAGTTGTTTAAGAGAACAAAGCCCTCCATACCATAAAAATTGATCTGATTCTAAATATGAAGATGCAATACATACCTTTTGTAATAGTGGTACACCATGTAGATCAAAATATTGCTCCATCTGAAGTATCCAATTTACCGGATCCTTGCCATCAAACTTCCTCATCTTGCCTTTTCTCGATTTTAGGAGCTTGATCTTGAAATGACTGTAACTCCGTACTTTCGGATCTTTGAGTTCTGAAATTGTGACTTGTAGTAGCCCTCTGCGTCCTATTTCCAATGCCACCGGTATGATCCAAATTGGATTCTCCAAGAAAGGGTTATGCACAATCTCCCAAGATGACCTGATTATAGACCTTTCCAGAAGAGAAAACTTGTATGAAGTTCCACGTGTCACTGTTTCAACCTTTGGCACTAAAAAATATATACAAGAAACTATAGTTCGTCCTATTTTTGTACCTTCTTACAAAATTTCAATCCGATGCTCAGAGAGAAAGTTATGACGATTTTCCCCAGGTCACCTGTTTGGAATGTAATTCAAGAGTCTGCAAAAATACCGGCTTCCTCAGATCATATCTCCGAAAATATAGCGCGAAAAGCTCTGAAATTTGGACCCGAGATTCAGCGCGATGTCTTATCAAATGGTTTTTTTTTTAGCTTCTTAAACATCGTAGAAAAAAATTATAGCGAAAATGCCACAATGACCTGTTTGGAGCAGCGAAACCCTAGAATCCAAAGCTCTAATACCAAATGTTATGAAACCAGCTCAAGAAGAGATAGAAAAGACAGATCAACGCCTTAGAATTCAGCCTCTTCGAGGGGGAAACCTCCTTTACATTAGATAAATGAACAATTCTTGGATGACAAAAATGAAAAGACCTCCTTTCTATATATAGGAGTCTAAGGAGTCATAATATAATCAGAGCCGACATAACAATAATAATGTAAGGGCACAATAATAACAATAGTGGGCTTCTATGGGGCACAATAGTAACAATATGGGGACTACATGGGTACAAGAATATAATAAGGGGCATGTACTAATAACAATAAGGGGTTACACTAGTAGTATATGGGCCTAACATTTCTAGAGAGAAGTTCTAAGTTGAAGCACTTTGTGTCTCTCATGCCCCATCCCCCCATCTCGTATAGCTGAGATAGAGCCTCTAGTATACTAAGGTGTATCTTTTTATCATTTCCAACACCAGACCAGAGAAATCATGCAATAATGGCATCAATTTTTTTAATGACTGTCGAGGGGATGAGAAAAAAATGCATCCAATATATATATATATATATATATATATATATATATATATATATATATATATATATATATATATATATATATATATATATATATATATATATATATATATATATATATATATATATATATCCTTTGAAGCACAACTTTGATCATAATTACTCTTCAACAAATAGAAAGTCATCTATGTTCCCACATGGATAACTTACTTTTGACTTTATGGATTAGCTAGTCACACTCCATTATTCGGTAGCTAACTGGCTTGAGAAATCAACCCACATACTTAAAACCGAAGGAAATAGTTGTTTTTTTATTGCCAAAGAGTGAGGCTCGACCCTCATTAAATGCTTAGAATGATACATACAAGCAGGGTCGTTTTTTATGCTCTCCCTTTCAGCATCTGGCAGCCTATGTCATCTTGCAAACTGGATATACATGTTGGTGCGCTCCCATGAATCATAGAGAATCCTAAAATCCCTCACTTGAAAACTCGCATGAGCTCTCAAAATAACAATGAAGAGAAAACTAAATTCCATGCCTTTCTAGGATGTTGCTCCTTTTATAGCTGGCCTTCTTGGAAGAAACTACGGGAAATTACTATGTTGGTGTGCTCCCATGAATCATAGAGAATCCTAAATTCCCTCACTTGAAAACTCGCATGAGCTCTCAAAATAACAATGAAGAGAAAACTAAATTCCATGCCTTTCTAGGATGTTGCTCCTTTTATAGCTGGCCTTCTTGGAAGAAACTACGGGAAATTACTATGGGCTAATGCCGCTTATTTATTTATTACTATTATTATTATTATTATTATTATTATTATTATTATTATTATTATTATTATTATTATTATTATTATTATTATTTTGTCCAGCCATTTCAATCGGTTGGGGGATATTACAACATTTCATTAAGATACTCATGAACAAATTCCCCCTATTATGACAAGGATATATAAGTAAGCTACAATAACACTACACGAGGGAACATCAAGGTGGTTTGATAATGAATTTGAACAAATACTTGAATTTTATCAAGCAATGAGGGTAATAAATCACATGATAAGGTAAACATGTAAACATTTCAGGGATTTTACACATGGTAACAAAGCCTTGAGTTCTCTTAAAAATCATTATTGCATCATTTCTATTTTATCTATTCTCCTCCACGCTCGCAATAAATTTAATTTTCATTATCCATAAAGGAATATAGTGTATGAATATGCATATAACCTTTTTAAAAGTTAAAAACAACATAATTAGGAAGATGGAAAAAATGCTTCCACAAATAAAATCACTCTACTACCTTCGGATTTCATAGAAGTTCTCACAACCCATTCTCACTCTTTTATATTAAAAACTTCCAATGCAACATGAAGGCCTTTCTGAAGTCCATGATTCATAGAATTTGGTCCACTTTAACACATACTATTACCCCCCATCATGTCTATTATGAGCCATTCACACTGCAATAATAAAAAAATATGTAGATAATGTCCATGTAATATAAACATAATGTAGAAGGATGATTGTTCATTCTTAGAAAAACAACTTTTAGCTGAAGTTGATTTCCTCAAAGAAATCTAAACTTCAAAAATTGTAGTTAGCATATTTAATTTTGAAAAAAAAAAAAACTTTATCCAAAAAACCATATCTCAACAAAATATATGTAATGTACATTGATACATACGTACATATATCAAGGAAAGATATATCCCAAAATCATGGATGAGTCTATTTCAAGTATGCCTAATAGAGAAAGATATGTCCTTGGAATGGTTAGGATGTACAATACCATATCGTAATGTTAAAGATAAGCCCCCGTGAAGGTTGTTTATGTTAGTGTTCACGTAGTTTCAGTGATAAAATGTACTCTTTCATGTGGTTAATAAGGTCTTAGGTCAAATTGTTATAGTTTCAAATAAAATTTGACATGTCCTTATTCTCAAATGATCATGGGTCAGTGTCTAGGTATTATTACTACTCCCTCCATTTTCAAGGTCATACAATGTCATTATGGTCATGTCATCATTCTTTATAATAGGTCATCAAATGAGTGTCTTGGTCATCATTTTGGTCATCAAATCATAAACATTCATACTTTAAAGGTTCAAAGTTCCAAATCATGGTTCAAGATATGCATTTGGTGTCATGATTAGACCATGTCATCAAAATTCATGTAGGGAGTCATGTCATCACCATAGCCACCATATGGGAGTTAGTAATTAGGGAAAAGCGTTCAAAAAAGTTTTCAAAGGTACATTGACCCCACATGGAGATGTAACCTTTCCAGAAAGAGCAATAAATCTATAGTACACTACCTCATTGTGTTGATTCTCAAAAGGACATGTAATGTCATACCATTACCAAAAGAAAAAATTGACTTTCAAGCTATAAAGAGACCATATAAGCATTAAATCACTTCATTTCATCTTCCTAGAGATCTCATCCACCATTGTGCTTCACTTCAGGCTTCAAAACTCTGATTTTTCCATCACTAATGCCCTTGCTATTGAGCACGTTGCGTTTTTTGTAAGCATATTGTGTTTTTGGATTTGGAGGTAAAATAGAGCATAAAAAGGGTTCATTCAGCAATCTACAAGTTCCAGAGACGTTTAGCAAGTATAGCCTCTCATCAAACTTTTATATAAAGATTTCCTTCAATAAATGGTGAAATTATTCTCCTAGGGTTTTTCACTGCGCTTTTGGTATTCTTTTTGTTTGCTCCAGTTTAGAGATAAATACCCTAGTTTTCTTTCCCTAACACCCCTTTACACACTTCATACACACCCCCAAACCACTTCCCACACCTGTCTCCCTCATTTCCATCATTCTCCCCAAAAACCCTAAGCCACATTGCACTTTTGCTAAAATTCCGGGTTAGGATTGTGTTGTTGCATTTTTCCCCTCTTTCCCTCATCCATTTCAAGAAATTCCACTTCCTAAGTCTCCCTAACATTTATCCCTACCCCTTATAATTTTCCTACAAATTTCACTAATCCCTATCCCATCTATTCTCTTACCTAAACTAGTTTCCTCATTTTCCCCTGTTTTTCCAATCCTACCCTTCCCTTCCCTCCTATCAAGCTAGGGTTTTTATCATGCAAACCAACACCATGGCCAGTGAGAAGAAGAAGTATAACAAAGGAGGGAATGTCTCCAAATATGAGCCAACTCATATGAAGGAGATAAATGGATCATCATTATCAAGAAATCATTTGAAGGTGTGGGTTTCCTAGGGTTTTGTGAAAAGATACAAGAGGTGGGCTGCCATGCTAAGTTGACCAACCTTTTTGCTACAAATTTCAAGAGGGATAAAACCACCATAGTATGGATGGATTTCATCATATCAGTAGATGTCATAGCTTTAGCCACAGGTATCCATATAAAATAATAAATTTGGTTTAAGGGGATGGATTTGGACATTGAAGACTACAAAGTCTTCCTGAAACCACACTACAAAGATGCTTCCACTCATATCTTTTCTTTCAGGCAATTGTTGGATAGATTTGCTCCTTTGATGAAGGTGATTATGAGGTATTTTACTTGTGAAGGGAGAGATTCTCGGTTGTATTAGTATCACATAAGGTTGTTGATTCACTTCACTACAATCAAACCATTTAACTTGGCCCATTACTTATTCAGGAGCCTAGTCAAGATGACTGAGAAAGTACAAAGCAAAGGGAGATATCATCAGACCAGTTTATTTCATCATGGTTTGATCAAAGTCATAATTCTTCCTCAGCTTTCATAGGTTAACATACCATGGGAGACATTCATGCAAGCAGCTTTTCTTATGCCTACCATTAGTCAACCTAATAGTAAAAGAACTCCATTAGCACCATGTAGGACACAGGAGGTTGGCTCATCAAGTAGGCCATTAGTGACAAAGACACCTAGGGAAGAGATTACAAAGACTTATAGAAGAGGTAAAAGATTGGTGTTTTCCCCTGAAATAGTTGAGATTCTTAGACCTAGAACTAGGGATCAAGCTAAGATGCTTCCTAGGAAGACTATCAATGAGGAAAGAGTTCAGCCTAGCACTATGAGACAAGAATCATTAAGAGGCATACATGATACACCATTGCATAGTGAAGAATAACCATCTCTTGGTTTAGACATGGTTGACCTAACAGAACACAATGAAGACAAAGAAGTTGAAGACATAATCAAAGAGAAATAGGCACAGATTAGGGAGCTCAAAGATGATCTTTCCAATGAAAATTTCACGGTGGCTCTCTTGAAACAAGAGAACAGGAAATTGAAGCTAAGCCTAATGCAGCAAGGTAAATCACATGAAGAGCCTCCATCATCCAGCAAGTTAGGTAAGGGCAAAGGTAAGGCAGTCATTTACGAATCAAGGCAAGGTTAAGACACATAGGTACAGTCAAAGAGACCCACAACCAGAGCCATGATTAATAAGGGACAACAAGCAGAAAATCCTCCTCCTACTCAAACCCTAAAAACCTTTCATGACTCCATAGTAACTGAAATTGAAGAGGACAAGGAATATTGGTTTGAGAGAGTGAATGTGTACCTAGAGAAGGTTGTGAGGAAGAAAAAAAGAAACACTTTGTTGTAGAGGCATATGGCAAGGCTCTATTATGTAAGAAACATGGTGTGCAAGATCAGGGTTAGGAACATGAAGAGAGGGATTAAGAAATCCCTAATCAAGCTTAAGAAGAGAGATAACTTGGATTTTCTAGCTGATCCATCTCTAGTTGTCTAAGCCATGACTGAAAAATGAGGAAGCAGAGAATTTTGGGAATTGTATGGCAAATTTTGATTTTTTTGTTTAATTCTAGAAATTTTGATGTACAAAAGCGCAACATGGCCATGATATGCTTCTTCTTAGAGCATCAAAATGACGAATGGAACACATATCTAGGTTTCTCTTAACCTCTACATCACAAATATATACTTGGTCTCTCATGTCAGCTCACAATTTTGAAGGAAAAGTAAAAAAACTAGCATTTTTTCATGTTTCTGCCAGTATTCTGGACCCCACGCTATGCTTCTGGAGTAGTCTTAGGAGATTGGATTTTTAGGCACTTTGGAGGTGGATTTTTGTAGGCTTGAAGCTTTAGATGTCTTCTAGACATTGTCAAATACCTTCACGAACCATTAGTTCAGCTCAGAGATCAAGTAAAGCCAACGAAAAACTCCTCAAAGACGACACTACGTTTCTACTAGACCACGTTGCACTTCTGAGTTTTTCATTGCGCTTATGTGGCAAAGCCAGATTTCGAGTTTTTCTTGGTCAAATTCAACTTTGGCCAATGTAATTAGTGTCCAAATATTTTTACTTGATGTAGTTGAATATTATAATGATGGTTAGAGTGGATATTTTGTAATTAAATGCTCTCAAGTCAAATTCAAATCAATTTATGTAAAAGAGGAAAGTAGTTTCTAACTACTCATGATGTGGAAGGGATTAGGTGGGAGTAGGAAATCAGTGCCTAAGAAGGAGGATTTGACCCCTGAGAGGGGGAATGTTGTTTCACATCTATATGTAGTAAAAATGAACTCATAGAGGGAGTTGGATTCCTGAAGCTCATCTCTTGGACAAGTGTATTAGACATTTTTGCAGAAATATAAGCAGTTACAACTATTTTCATGGGATTCCTGTGATGTGGTTTGTGGCACTATGTTTCTTCAGTTTTCTTTATTCATTTGATGATTAAGTATTTTAGCATCCATTTATATTCTTTTGGTGATTATATCTTAAGTTTTAAAGAATATTTCATTATCAATATGCTATGTTTTATTTGAGGTTTTGCATTAAGTGTTTTCTCTTCTAAGCAAATGAATTCATGCTTATATGCTCATTTTTCTTTTTCTTTTTCCCTCACCATACTACAATGAAATTTTTTTCTTTGTGGCACTAATCGTATTTACCTTGCCCCATCTTATCTTTGCAACTCATCATTTGGGATTCTTGACGTAGATTTTAGACCTACTGCTTCTGTCCAACACACCCTAAATCAAACCCTACTATGCCAATTACCTAGCCTAAAATCTACATGTTCTCTAGTCACTTTCATTGACTGTGAGATTGCTTCAGAGATGCCTGTTTGATTTGGTAGGGCTATATACCAAGTCAAATTCTGGTTTGATGTTACCTCCTTCGATCTCCTTTCTCAGCCATGGGAAACTAAGGAGTGCTAACATCCTAAAACATAAAAAAGGGTCAATTAAACCCGCATATACATATAAGAACACAACTCTCTTTACTCTTTTCTCATTGTTGATGAAATAAGAAAAAAAATTGTTTTAAGTACTTAATTTTATATATAAGCGTTTAATACTAATCATTGTAGCACTTAATATTCACTAAGGGTACTAATTCTAGGGGAGCTATATTTTACAATTGGCTTGTTTGTGAGCACTTGAAAGAGTTGATATTTACATGTAACTTTGTGGATGGATAATGTGTAAGTACTCGTGAAAGCTTATTTTTACATGTGGGGAACTCATGGGTAGTTTGCGGCCCCTTGTGAGAGATGATGTAAGCCAAGTTGATTTCTTCAGGTAGATAATGTTAAGGGAGACATGTTGGAAATTGAGAGATAACTTAAATCACTAGCACACCATTTTCATAAAGATACTAGTTGTCTTATATCTAAGCAAGCTGATTTTTGTTCTCATGAATTTAATGCTTTATTATTATGAACCTTTAAAAGATCTTAGCACCCTCAATATGGAATCAAGCGATTATTACAATAAATTGGGAAAGAGACAAAAGAATGTAATAAAATGCAATATATAATTTGAATTAGTCATAGTGCTATTCTAATAAAAAATATATTTATTAAGCAATAAAACTTCATATTTATTAGGCATCCATATTCTCTATGGGGTTTGTGAGCCTAAACTAGTAAATTAAAACTAGAATGCCTAAATTTTGGGAAGGTAGTTATTAAATGTGACAATTATTAAAGAATATTTAGATAAATAAGTGCGTTAATTTCCTTTTTAAACAAATGATATTGACATATTTTCTTTATATATTGAAAAATAAAGGTTCGAAAACATGCGGTTATTTCAACATAAACACAGAGAGTTCCTTTAAATTTGTACTTTTCCATTGCAGCTATACTCAAGATAGATTAGTCTATTAGCAAGAATACTATTCTAATCACAAATTAAGATAAGATTAGGCCCACCTCGTAAATCCATGAAGTTATAAATCTCTCAAGTTTATCATGCTACAATGAAATGTAAATTAGCTTTTTAATTTCCAAAAGAATATTTATTGGTTGGTGCAAGATAAAGCTACCAAATTATGATATGCTAATTGCAATAGAAATATGGAAAAACAAAATTTTGATCACTAAAAGGAATTAATAGAAGTATTTACACAATGTTTTAGGACATAATGTAAAAGGATGAGATGTAGACAATCAATTTTTTTTCCTGAATATATAACTTTTATTTATAGAAAAATGGTGTAACTTAAAAAAAATGGTGCTTCTATCAAATTGGTATGTTAATTTTTCTCTAAAGCATAATGCATATCTTCATGTTAGGCCCCAGGTTTGGTATGTAATGGTGGAATTTTTTGAAACAAATTTGTATGATTTTTCTCTAAAACATGATGCATATCTTCCTATTAGGCCTTAGGTTTGGTTATGATTGTATATAACTAAGGGATATTGTGCATCAAATAATTTTTCTATAATTTTGAATGTTGATTTTATATTATTTTAAATTAAGAAATGAAGCCTTAAAATGACGAGGTTAATTGATAGCATTGCTATGAGGTTCTTATCATATTCATATTTTCTCTTTTAACTACACAGGTCCTCATATATTCTAGTGTGGTTTTTTTGTTTTTTCAAACTAAGTCAACAAATGGAACGTTATAGTGGAAATAAAAGACCTATGATTTTTTATAAATTTGTTATATGTCCAAAAAAATTAAATAAAAAGTAATAATTAATTCCATATATGTGTGTGTGTGTGTGTGTGTGTGTTAAAAATAATAATTAATTTCTAATATATAGAGATATTGTGTGTGTTTGCATACATTCTATAAATGTGTTGAGGAATCATGGTTGAAAATTAAGAAGCTGTAAAAATGGATGTGTTTTGATTTATACGGAACAAACTAAGATGTTTGTTACCACAAACCTAAAATCAAAGAGGCCACCTCATCCACCATGTAACTGGAAAAGGTGTCCCTATCGAAAATATTTTTGAATTAGTAACACATGCACATTAATAAACTACATGTTTTTTAAAAAGACACGTGCATTATATAATGAACACACATTGTATAACACACACACACACACACATGCTCATTTCCCATCTTCTTCTATCTTTTTTTCTTTCTCTATCTCTCCCTCTTTCGCCCCTCTCACTTTGTTTCCCTCTTCGTCCTTTTCCTCTTTATTCCTTTATCTTTGCTTATCTATTTCTCTCTTTGTGTTGAAAAATGCAGCAAGCAATTTTCAATTTGATTTTGCCTTGATTAAATTGAGAAAATTAGAATTTCCACAACAATAGATAACTTGGTTGCAGTTAATTGACGTGACATGGCTCTTGTCACTCAATTAGATTAGTAAATTTTAGTTGGAGGAGTTAGAGTTCAGTTAAGCTTGTGTGATTGCTAATTTGTAGCAATCAAGGTCAGTTATCTTAGGTTGTTTTCAACCAAACTAGTTCTAATTGTTGGAGGACCTAGTAGAAGGTCAGTTGTGTAGTGGGATTTCAGACAATTGTGATCTAGTTAACTGATCTATTAGCCCAAAATAGCTAGTGCATGCAGAGAATTTGAGTTCCCCAACTATGGTGGAGAGTCCAAGGTAGTGTAACGTCAGTTGTAGACTAGTCTTGAGTGTATAGGTGTTGCATGCAGTGAGACGATCAACCTTGGGAATTACACAATCAATTTGAAGAATTTCCTAAATAATGAGAGCCTAATTGATCAAGGAATTATGAAAGGAAATAGGGGCTCAAGTAGAGGCATAATTTGACTAAGTTTGGGTCATAGCTTCTCAGTGAGTAGCGAGATAGGTTATTCACTTGCAAGTTGTGCCCAGCTAAGCAAAGAAATTGTAATACATCTATATTCACTAGATTAATGCAAGCATACATTGGGGTTTTCAACAGATTTCTTTCCCTGGAAAAATACTATGTGCATGTGTGTTATTTCTCATTGCATGTTTGTGATTGATGTTCTAAATTTTGAATTGATTTATGCATAATAGTAGTGTAGGTTTGTGTCTTATGATTTTGATTAAAACTTCATGAGTAGTTGCAAATATACATCATAATTTATACAATTTATCCTTATGCCTCCCTCCTATAGTAGGATCTCTCCCCCCTTCACTAAGTGTAGGTTTCAACCCTGTACATAAATTACTTGCATAGGAATTCTAAAAATAGAAAATAAACAATGGCAAGAGCATAACACATAAAACAAATATACACAGAGATTTTCCTCTGGATCCCAAAACCGGGACTACCACATTCATTTTTCATTATGTTCCTTTCAATGTTACAATACATATGTATACATGCCAAAGCATCCATAAACACAAATCCATTAACCTTGGATTAGAACATAACCGTAGTTCCCTTGACTGGATCTAAAAAATACTATGGACCGAAAATCGTCGCACTCAAAACCATGTGCAAAATCCATGCACAAAACCACAGGTAGGTATGCCCACCTAATATAGGGTCCAAAAAGAAATTCACTGGGTGCTGCCCCCAACCCTGTGCAGGGGGATAGCAACCTCGTGCATACCCGCCCTGTAAGAATGTATGATTGCTAATTTGTAGTAATCAAGGTCAGTTATCTCAGGTTGTTTTTAACCAAACTAGTTATAATTGTTGGAGGACCGAGTAGAAGGCCAATTGTGTAGTGGGACTTCAGTCAAACTCAATGATGATCTAGTTAACAAATCTATTAGCCCAAAATAGCTAGTGCATGCAAATGATTCAAGTTCCCCAATTGTGGTGTACAGTCCAAGGTAGTGTAACATTAGTTGTAGACTAGTCTTGAATGTATAGGTGTTGCATGCAGTCAGATGATCATCCTTGGGAATTACACAATCAATTTGAGGAATTTCCTAAATAATGAGGGCCTAGTTTATCAAGGAATTACACAAGCAAATAGGGGCTCAAGAAGAGGCATGATTTGACTAAGTTTGAGTCAGAGCTTCTCAGTGAGCAGAGAGTTAGGTTATTAAATTGTAGGTTGTGCTCAACAGAGCAAAGAAATTGTAATACATCTATATTCACCAGATTAATGCAACCATACTTTGGGGTTTTATCAGATTTGTTTCCTTGGAAAAATATTCTGTGCTTGTGCATTATTTCTCATTGCATGTTCGTGATTGATGTTCTAAATTGTGAATTGAATTCTGCATAATAGTAGAGTAGGTTTGTGTCATGATTTTGATTAAAACTTCATAAGCAGTTGCAAATATACATCATAATTTCTACACTTTATCCTTATGTCTCCCTCCTATAGTAGGATCTCTCGCCTCTTTACTAAGTGTGGGTTTTAACCCCGTACAGAAATTATTTGCATACGAATTCTAAAGGTAGAAAATAAACTATGGTGAGAGCGTAACACATAAAACAAATATACACAGAGATTTTCCCCTGGATCCTAAAATCGGAACTACCAGATTGATTTTTGATTATGTTCCTTTCAATGTTACAATACATATATATACATGTCGAAGCATCCATAAATCCCAATCGATTAACCCTGGATTAGAACATAACCATAGTTCCCTTGATCGGATCTACAAAATACCATGGACTTAAAACCATCACGCCCAAAACCATGTATAGAATGCACGCCATAGGTAGGCCTGCCCACCTAATATAGGGTCCAAAAAAAAATTCCTAGGGCACTGCTCTAGACCCCGTGCAGGGGGGCTACCGCCCTCCTGCATACCTCCCTGTAAGCATGTGTCATTGCTAATTTGTAGCAATCAAGGTCAATTATCTCAGGTTGTTTTCAACCAAACTAGTTCTAACTGTTGGGGGACCTAGTAAAAGGCCATGTAGTTGGACTTTAATCAAACTCAATTATGATCTAGTTAACTGATCTATTTGCCCAAAATATCTATTGCATGCAGAGAATTCAAGTTCCCCAACTATGGTGGAGAGTCCAAGGGAGTTTAACATCAATTGTAGACTAGTCTTGAGTGTATAGGTGTCGCATGTACTCAGATGATCATCCTTGGGAATTACACAATCAATTTGAGGAATTTCCTAAATAATGAGGGCCTAATTTATCAAGGAATTACGCAAGGAAATAAGGGCTCAAGAAGAGGCATACTTTGACTAAGTTTGGGTAATAACTTTTGAGTGAGTAGAGAGATAGGTTATTCACTTGCAGGTTGTGCTCAGTTGAGCAAAGAAATTATAATACATCTATATTCACCAGATTAATGCAAGCATACATTGGGGTTTTTAGTAGATTTCTTTCCCTGGAAAAATACTCTGTTCATCTGTGTTATTTATAATTTCATGTTTGTGATTCATGTTCTAAATTGTGAATTGATTTTCGCATAACAGTAGAGTAGGTTTGTGTCTTATGATTTTGATTAAAACTTCATGAGCAGTTGCAAATATACATCATAATTTCTACATTTTATCCTTATCCCTCTCTCTTATAGTACTATCTCTGCGCCCTTCACTAAGTCTAGGTTTTAACACCGTACATAAACTACCTGCATACAAATTCTAAAAATAAAAAATAAACAATGGCAAGAGCATAACACATAAAACAAATATACACAGAGATTTTCCCCTGGATCCCAAAACCGAGACTACCAGATTGATTTTTCATTATGTTCTTTTCAATGTTACAATACAAATCTATACATGCAGAAGCATCCATAAACCCCAATCCATTAACCCTACATTATAACATAATCATAGTTCCCTTGAACGGATGTACAAAATTCCATGGACCGAAAACCATCACGCCCAAAACCATGTGTGAAATACATACACAAAACTATAGGTAGGTTTGCGCACCTAATATAGGGTCAAAAAAAAAGTCCCAGAGCACTGCCTCAGACCCCTTGTAGGGGGGTTGTAGCCCCCTTGCATACCCCCCTATAAGCATGTGTGATTGCTAATTTTTACCAATCAAGGTCAATTATCTCAGTTTTTTTTCAACCAAACTAGTTCTAACTGTTTGTGGACCTAGTGGAAGGTCAATTATGTAGTGGGACTTCAATCAACCTCAATGATGATCTAGTTAACTGATCTATTAGCCCAAGATAGCTATTTCATGTAGATAATTTGATTTCCTCGGCTTTGGTGGATAATCCAAGGTAGTGTAACATCAGTTGTAGACTAGTCTTGAGTGTATAGGTGTTGCATGTAGTGAGATGATCATCCTTGGGAATTACACAATCAATTTGAGGAATTTCCTAAATAATGAGGGCCTAATTTATAAAGGAATTACACAAGGAAATAGGGCCTCAAGCACAGGCATAATTTGACTATGTTTGGGTCAGAGCTTCTCAGTGAGAAAAGAGATAGGTTATTCACTTGTAGGTTGTGCTCAGTTGAGCAAAGATATTATAATAAATCTATATTCACCAGATTAATGAAAGAATACATTGGGGTTTTTAGCAGATTACTTTCCCTGGAAATATATTGTGTGCATTTGTGTTATTTCTCATTGCATGTTTGTGATTGATGTTCTAAATTGTGAATTGATTTCCACATAACAATAGAGTAGGTTTGGGTCTTATGATTTTGATTAAAACTTCACGAGAAGTTGCAAATATACATCATAATTTTTACACTTTATCCTTATGTATCCCTCCTATAGTAGGATCTCTCCCCCCTTCACTAATAATCCCCTTCCCTAACCCCCCCACTCCCTCTTTCTCTCTTTCCCTATCCCTTTCTCTCTCTTGTTCTCCCCGTGCTTTTGTCCTCTCTCCCCTAGCTTCTCTCTCCCCTTTTCCAAATCCATTTCTTTATCTCTCTCCCCATGTCTCCCTCTTTATATCTCTCTCAATTTTCCCTATTTCCTACTCTCTCTTTCTCTCTCATTTCTCTTCCTCCCCCCCCTCCCTTTACTCCACCCCCACTCTTCATCCTTTTCTCTCTCCCTATCCATTTCTCTCTTTGTGATTATTTATTCCTAATATATCCTTCTCTCTTTCATTTTTTAAGCATCCCTACCCCTCTCTCTCTTTCCCACTCTCTCTCCCCACCCCCCATGTTTCCCTCATCTATCGACATATTTCCCTATCCCTTCCATTATCTCTCATTGGACCTATGACTCCATATTTTTATCTATCACCTCTTTCCTTATTTTATCATCTTTCTCTAGCTTCCCTTTACCACAACTCTCTCTCTCTGTCTCTCTCCCTCTCTCTCTCTCTAGTTCTCTCTCTCTAGTTCTCTCTCTCTCTTCTCTTCCCCCATATCTATCTCTTTCTCTGCTTCCTTCCCCTATTTATCTCTCTCTCTCTCTCTCTCTTTTTATACATCTCCCTCCTACATCTCTATCTCTCTCTCTCTCTCTCTCTCTCTCTCTCTCTCTCTCTCTCTCTCTCTCTCTCTCTCTTCTCTCTCTCTCTTCCTGTGCGTGCCTCTTCTATCTCTCCCCCCCATAAACACCCCATTCTCAACACATTTCTATCTCTCCTACAGAAATATCCTGCTCTCTTCGCCCCCGCCCCCCCCAGGTGACTTCCCTTTGATCCGGACTTATGCAAGAATGCAACAAAGTACAAATATACACAAACATAGATATGCAGTGGAAATAAAACTTCCTTTCATTAATATCAAAGAACTAAAATATGCTTACAAATAGAAATGGAAATAAACTAGCTTGAGTGATGGTAGCTTATCTCTAAGAAGAGATGTGACAGATACATGCCTCTGAACTATGTTAGAATGAGGCTCAAAGGTCTATTTGTTATTTAGAAATAATGGAAAACCATAAAAATCCAAAAACCAAACCCTAGGATATGAAGCGCCAAAACTATGGGCCCTGTTTAGGTAAACCGGTACATCAACTACCTGGGGTCGTAACTTTGGCATACGATTTCCGTTTGGCTATCATAATACCTCATTTTGAATAAATTGAAGAGGACGCTGAAAGAAAACTAGTAAACAAGTGTAAGGATTTTTTGGTATGTCCGTATTCCCTTAAAACATACTTTATTCCCTCAAAATGGCTCTAGAAGTTTAGGACCTGAAAAACTGCCAAAAATAGTAAGTTGTGCTAAAATTAAGGAAACTAAAATGAAACAAGGGTGGGGGTCCAAGTGGAATAGTAAGGTGGACACCAATATCCACTTGGATCAGTCCCCCCCCCATTAGGAAGCAATGGTCCCCATTGCATTGGGTGCCTCCATGAGATGGGGAAACTTCTACTGAACTTCATCCCTAGTGAGCCACTTGCCTTGGTGTAGGAGTTGGCCAACTTTGACAACCTGATACAATTGGATC
Source organism: Pinus tabuliformis (assembly GCA_031772625.1). Classification (NCBI taxonomy): domain Eukaryota; kingdom Viridiplantae; phylum Streptophyta; class Pinopsida; order Pinales; family Pinaceae; genus Pinus; species Pinus tabuliformis. The sequence continues at coordinate 234,410,252 of CM062819.1, forward strand.
TTTTTCTGGCGAGTGTTCTTGATCTACGTGTCCATTATCTGATCATTTATGACCTATTCCATGCAGTATGGGTTTAACTTTGTTGGTGTGAGATATTCCGCAATGTCTAATGTGCCCAGTAATGGTGGAAAATATGGTCAAACGCGGTCCAAATTGAACACTGTGTGCAGGCCAATGAATGGTGGAATTTTGAGTTCGAAATCATTCTCCCCTATAGCCTTAGTGATGGTGATGGGAAAGCTTGTGGTGGGTCTTAAAGAGGCACTCCTTCTCCAAATGTAACCAAACTTTGTTGCCCACCTAGAACTTGTGTTAAGTTATGGTATGTTCTATGCTTATAACAATTTACTTCTTTTTCTTATTATATTCCACAGATTAGCAATCACATGTAGATAAATTAAAGTGCAGATAGAACATTAAACGATCGACAGAAAACAAGCCAAGACAAGAGACACAAGATGTAGTGGTTAGCCAGGGACAAACCCAACAATGTGTGGGGAAACCATTTGATCATATCTTCTTTTATCTTCAATAATTTAGCAGAGAGAAATAGTACAATAAATCTGATTTATATCAGTAGTAGCAAACCCTAGATTAGTAGCATCAGCATTAGTGGTTTCATCATCAAGCTAGGGCAGACGATATCTCACAAACCGACCATCAGATTGGCTTGATTCCACCACCAAAAGTTGCGGCTTTCAAAGGATGTTCAGATGAACCTACAAACCATTTTAGATGAGGAGATATTCTATTCCACATAGGTCAAACTTCACTTCTACAGTTGCAGCTTCAGTTTTAGCAGCTTCCTTCAAACTAGGGCAGTCGATATCTTGCAAACCGTCTGTCAGATTGACTTGATTCCACCACCAAAAGTTGTGGTTTTCAGAGGAGGTTCAGATGAACCTATAGCATAGTTCAAATGAGGAGATATTCTAGTCCACGTAGGTCAAACTTCACTTCTACAATTGTAGCTTCGGTTTCAGCAGCTTTCGGCTTCACATGTGTGAGGGAGAGACCCTTTTCTGCGCAGTAGAGAAGAGACTCTTTTCTACACAGTAGAGAGAGAGAGATGTGATGAGATGAGTGAGTCCAAATGAGTAAAATTCCTCCTATATTTATACACAATGTTGGTGTTTGAATAGATGCGACTGGATGGCTTCTGAGCCTACATGAGTTGTAGGTTGGCTTGATAATAATTCCATAATCAAAATAAATTCATATCTCCATGAATACTTATCGAGATCAGATGATCTTTATATCAATCCTACACCTCTCGATGAGAGGAATCTAATGAACATATTATCAACCATGAATAAGATAACCCACATGAAGTTTTGCCCTAGTTGACAATTTTAACACTCCCTCTCAACTAGGGAGAACTTGATCTGCAATCTATCTATTGGTCGTTACTATTCATCCATCAAATGCACTACCTTGTACAGCGTGACCCTTGCCCTGCTCTGCTCTATTCTTCCTACTATGCTTTGTTTTTTTCTACCCTATACAGATCTATACATCTCTGCTCTGTTATGTGCTACTCTGCTTTGCTCTGTTCTCCTCTGCTTTTGTCCAAATTATGAAGAAGAAGAAATGATCGAGGATGTATCATACTGACCCAAACTCAGTCTCAGAGTATGTACCACTGGTCCTATACCAGTCTCAACCAACCTGAAGTCAGCGTCATAATGAGTACAACTCCACTGGTCCCAGACCACTATCATCCTCCACTGACTCAAAGTTAGTCTCAGAGTGCATACCACTGGTCCCAGACAAGTCTCAACCAACCTGAAGTCAGCTTCATAGTAAGTACCACTCCTACCATTAGTCCCAGTCCAGTATCGCATTCTTAGAGAGTGTACCACTATCCTAGACCAGTCTCAACCGACCCGAAGTCAGCGTCATAGTATGTACCACTCTCACTCATTCCAGACCAGTATTGCATTGACACGAAGTTAGTCTGAGAGTATGTACCACTAGTCCTAGACCAATCTCAACTGACCCGAAGTCAGTGTCATAGTATGGTAAAACTCCTACCACTAGTTCCATACCAATATCATTGATCCTAGATCAATGGAGGTCATCCTAGCATAGGGAGTATGGTAGATACAACGATGAATCCATCGATACTACTATGGTCCCTAACTTCATTTCCCTGCTCATTGATCAGATGAGAGGTACTTCCTATGAGTCCCAGACTACATGGGTAGGATGCCTCAACAGGGGAACTAATCAATCCTATCCTCACGGGAGAACACATCAATCCTACTACAATCGCCATGGAGAACACATCAATCCAGGCCGCCATGGAGAACACATCAATCTAGGCCTCACAGGAGAACACATCAATCCTGCTCCAATCACCATGGAGAACACATCAATCCAGGCCTCACAAGAGAACTAATCATCCTGTTACACAAGAGAGCGAATCATCTTGTCCCACAAGAGAGCGAATCATCTTGTCCCACAAGAGAGAGAATCATCTTGTTCCAGTGTGCACCACCAGGGGAGGGTGAGTCACCCAGTGGTCATATGTTTCTCCAGTAAGAACTGCAAGCCCTCAAAGCTCCCAGAGCTCAATGTATGCAACATGTAGGACCCTTGTACAAGGGTTTCTTGATGACTCCAAGTCATTTGGGAAAATCACAAATTATATCTTTCCTCGGGGCTTTGACAAGGTGTATCAACTTGTACATCATCTTAATGTGATGAAGCCTCCTTGCTCATCGACTTACCATATCCCAGATGATGGTTGGAGCAATTGACGAATACGGGATTCCTCAATAATCGAATCCCACCTCTGGTTGTTACAAAGAATCACAGTGGTATGTGTTCAAATAGCTCACTAAAGAGCTTCCCCAACCAGGCAGCTTCATATGAGATCATACTCGTAGATATGCATTCAGTCTCGGTAGTGCTTATGGCAACTGACTTCTGCTTCCTGCTCATCCATTATATCGAAGTAGATATGTTACACTAAAAAATGTCACCATGACTATTTGCAGTTAGTATGGCTCCATCCACTGTCATACTATCCTCCTTGGCAAGTCTCATGCCTCTGCTCTCCATGTACAACTTCAAGAAAGAAAAGTCATTTAAAGTCAATTATCTCTGGTACGCAGTTTCTCTTAGCCTTACCTGCGGATACGCAACCCAAGTTCACAATACCTGCGTACTTGTACGCTTTGTATGTAAAGGGGTGTGTGCGTACTCCTGTAAAGGTCAAAAGGCGCAAGTTTCACTCCAAAAAAGTTACTTGTGGTCATTTCTAGAGTCTTCTAGAAGCATGTTTGATGTGTATGAAGCGCCTCCAGATGGTTCATGTATCCCTACCAAAGAGGAACTTATCCCCTCAATAGGGGAGCTATCCAAAGAGGGGCTTATCCCATTGATGGTGGACCTGAATAACTTCCTCTAGAGCACTATAAATACAGGCATTGGGCCAAAGGGAGGGGAGGTTGAAAGCTGAACATTCCTAAGGGTAGATGCTGCTGGAATTAGGACTTCCTTGTAGAAGCTTGTGAGGAGAGATTACCATCTTTACTTGTTTCCATTGGGAGGTGGGTGAGCTGATCAGAGTAAGGGAGAAATCTTGTGGACCCTGGAAGGAGCTTGCACAACACCAAGGCTCAGGTTGTAATGGTTCCTTTTGTTACCTTTTAATACAAATTAGTCCATCCTTCTCAACAATTTGTTATTAATGAGTTGTTTCATATACTCCTTGGTCTATATGTTAAATATGTTTTATTTTATGTGATATTCAGGTGCTATTTAATCGTTTGATTGTTGGTGAATGCAGGTTTTGAAGGGAAGGAGGAGCTCATCCGGATCGACGAAGCTGGACTACTACAACAGCGTTGGATTACAGGTAAGATCTAAACACTTGATTTCTCATATTGTAAAAGCATATTTAGGGAAGGATTGCTCTTATTTGTCTTGTTTGTCATTAGAAGGTCTTAGGCTTTCTAGGAAGGTCGGTTGTGTCCGCACTAACGACTCTTTCCGCATGACAAAATGGCGACTCCACTGGGGAATCCATGAATGTGTTTGAGTTCTTTTTGATTTGATATTTTGGTCTGAGAAAAATTGCTTGTTTTCTGATTTTTGGTTGTCTAGCTGTGTATTTGGGTGGGTTATCTTAGAGTCAATTTAGTTTTTTATTTTTCTTAGCCTTGCCAGCAGTACGCAGTCTCTGGGTTTAACACAATGTGTACTTGTACGCACTGCGTCTTTGTGCACAGTGCGTACCCGCGCCTGTGTAAACAGATGACCTGCGTACCCCTGTCAATTTTGAGAAAATTTCAATTTTTTTCTTTTTGCTCTTTAGATTTTGCTTTTACTTTGTTTTTACTGCCCAGATCCATCAGTTTACTGTCAAAGATCTTCACCTGAACTTGTCCCGTTAGTGTCGAGGGTTTTGGTGGAATTCATAGGGATTTTGCCTTAGGGTTTGATTTTTAACTGGTCCTGTAGTGACTTTGGCGTTAGAGGTTGTCAAACTTTGGATCTCCCTGGTTTTGTTCAGTCCTCTTAGGAGTCGGGCCTGTCATAGAAGTCACCCTAGTGAGAGACCTACCTTTGTGTCTTCTCTTTGCGAATCTCGAAAAGTTTGTTTGTTAAAGCCTTGAATTCCATTCTTGAGAAAAAAGAACAAAAGGATTTCGATTTTGTTTTTTGGTTAGTTTATGATTCTGCATGAACTGATCCTTAGTTGCATTTTGACTAAGTAAAACATCCGGGAATCATCCTTGTAGGATTTTGTCCTCATTATTTTTTGCTTTTAGGTAAATTTCCTTTTAATTTGCTTTTGAGTGAATTTGATTTGATTGTCTTAGATTTGTTAAATTCGTTTTGATAAAATAGTTTTACATGCTTTATTAATATAGAAAAAACACAAAAATTCTTTGGAAAAAGTTTGCTTTGGTAGCATTTGTAGACTTTTGGGAGAAAAAGGAAATTTCGTAGAGTAATTAGTGGTCATGAGTGGTATGTTTTGAAAAGATAAAGAGAATTGTTTCTTTGATTGTCTTTACTAAGAAAGTTGTTTTCTATAAAATTTGCATTTTCCAACTCTCTTAGTTAGGAGATTCATTGAAAAGGAAAAGTAGTGTAAATCATCTTAGGTGCATCCTTGTAGTGGTTGCGAGTCGAGTCTACACACCACCAGTTTCATCTCCATCACCTTTTTGTCTTTAAGAAAAACCATAAAATTAACGCTTAAAGTAAAATCAACTTAGTAACTTTTATTTACTAGGGCTCTGAAACACCAATTTAGATCAGGTTAGTATCTTGGAGTAGGAGAGTAATTAACTCTCCAAGACAACAAAACCAAACAAGTAGCTTATCTTGTGTTAGAATAAATCCAATTGTTTCATTTGTACTCCGGGAAAGCTCCTCTTAAAGGAGAAGCACGAGCTCGTGTCCGAACCAGTGAGGGGATCAATCCTCCCTCGTTGGGAACGACGCCAGACACGCACCTATTACAAACGGTAAACCTTGGATTAACCATTGTCGAGGAGCCAGGGGTCACTTGTCGGTAAACCTTGGATTATTGTCAAGGAGCCAGCAAGGGGATTGAGCTTGATACTCTGCCCTTGCGTGCTGTCGGAGTGTAGACTGTTCCCCCAGGTGCATTTGTTGCGGTTGGTAACCTTAGTGACCATTATCTTTAGGATTCTAGCGAGTTGATGGTGGAGGGAAGATCCCAATGTACCTGGAGCAGACGTCGGCTAGACTCACTTGGATTTTCCGGGGGGTTCACTTCACTCAAGACGGTTAAAGTGGAGGAACTTGTGCTGGTCTATTCATTAAGCAGGTTGTCGGGGTAACTGTTCCACCCGCCACTTCTGTATTGAATCCAGCGATGTTGGGTTTCATCTCCAACTAGTGTTTTCAGTCTTGAAGGCTACTGTTTGTGCTTGGTTTGACACCCTAGATTCTTTAGGCGTATGATTCAAATTTGTTTGGTTCTTTAGAGACTTTAGGTGGTTTGCTTTGAGATTTTACTTTGTTTGCGTGTGCAGTAGTTAAAAGTTTTTAATTGTGGTGGAATTACCGAGACAGTCCCGTAGACTTCGGGGCAAGTCTCCTGAGGTTGTTTCTGTGGCCGAATTGTTGAGGAAATCCCGTAGACTTCAGGGTGAATCTCCTCAAGACGTCCCAAGTCGTTACGAAGGTAAAGGTCCTTGTAACTCCTCCTAGCGGTAGTAGAGTAGGTTCACCAGAAGAAGGAGAGTCTTCGTTGGTAGTCCATCAAGATTACCAAAGTCTAGAGACAAGTTATAATCCTGAAGCAGTTGAAGTTTCTGAGCTTGCTGGTAGTTTTTCATCTACTAGTGATATAGGCGCAGAACCTGAAATATCTGAACCTGTTACTCCAACTTCTAGTGTACCAGATTCACCTAGGGTAGAAAGAGTCATCACCGAAAATCTTCCTACTGGTTTGATAGCTATTGAAGAACTTGCTCCAGAGGAAGAATTAGGCGTATCTACCCTTGAAGAACAACCTACTATTGATCTAAGGGAGCGTGAATCTATCTCTTACAGTCCTCCTAGAAGTACTACTTGGTACCTTTCGTTAACCAATTATTTAGACAACTCAGGGGTAGGTTTTTCTTCGCCTCGTACTCCTTTTCCACCTGGAGGTATTTATACTCCTGTAAATATGTCTGGTCAGTCGTCCGTGTTCACTCAATCTCCTGAATCTTTCTTACATGGCGGTCCTTCTGTTCCCACCAGGTATCAATCATTTTCTGGTACCTTTGCGGGGGCATCTCCTCAACCCATTGATCATGGGTTATTAGCTGGAAACAATGGTAATAAACCGTTGGGTGTAGGGGACATTTACATGATGTCAGGTTCAGTTCCCATTTCTCAACCTCAAGGGTATCAACCTCAAGGTCAAGGTCAACCCCAGTATCAGTATTTACCCCAAGGTTATCAACCTCAAGGTCAATACTCGAGTCAAGGTTATAAACCACCTTAAGGTCAGTCATATGTTCAAGGTATGGGAACTATGCCTTTCAATTATCAATCCTATCCTCAATCCGGTTATGGATCTCAGTATCCTCAACCTGTTACGGGTCAATACCCCGGAATGATAGTGTGGGATCCATCACAGGGTCAACAGGTGTTGCAGCCAAGTATACAGTTGTTACCTCAAACTGGACAACCTGTAGTTTCTGGTTCACCCCAGCAACTGCAACCTGTCCAGTCAAACGTTCAAACTTCTGTAACTTCGGTAGTTACTCAGCCGCCAATTGCACCTAGTACTCCATCTCAAACGGCTGCTGCAACTACTGCAACATCTACCGCACTTACCTCTGGAGTATCGACAGCTCCGGTTTCTACTGTCTCTTTAACCACTCCTCAGACATCTTTACCGTTGTCCGGATCTACGATTCAAACTACGGTCCAGATGCCTGTAGGACGGCCTGGTTTAAGTACTGTTGTAACAAGTCAACCTCAATTTACCTACCAACAGTACCAGGGACAGTACCAATTCGGTCCTTCTGTCCAACAACCGGTTTACCAGTATCAACCGTATCCTGGGTACACTTATCAACAACCTCAACAACCCCAGTACGGTCCGGTTAATCTTGGTTTTCCAGGAGGATATAATATCCCTAATGCGATTCCTGTCCCTAGTTATCTTGGATATCCTCCTCCTGGGACTGGTCTTGTGACCCAGAGTTTTAGAGATCCTAACCGGCAGTTACCGTTTATCACAACTTTGGATTTACTAGACTTGACGCGCCTACCGAACGATCCAATTCAATATTTTCCGTTCTGGCCGCCAATGCCAAATAAGTTGCCCAGTGATATACCCAAGTTCGAAGGTAAGTCTGGAGAGGATCCGTCCAATCACGTGATGACTTACCACCTCTGGTGTGCTTCCAATTCTATCTCGGATGATTCGATCCGCTTACATCTTTTCCAGCGTACGCTCATTGGTCTCGCGGCCAAGTGGTACATTGAGTTACCACGGGCCTCTTTTCACAATTTTAGCCAGTTAGCTACCTTATTCCTAACTCATTTTCAGTTGCCGGTCAGATACGATAAGGGCACGGAGATATTAACTTCATTAAAATAGTCGACCTCCACCTATATTTCCGATCATATTCATGAATGGAGACGTCGAAGACGTTTAGTGAAAGTTTTTATCCCAGACCAAATCTTAGCTGAATGGTTTGTAAAATCATTATTACCGAAGATTACTGAAGATGTAGCTAAGGCCGGAGTAGTTACTGAGGAGCAAGTCATTGCTCAAGCCCAGTACCTTGACTTAGTTTACACTCAGTCGGGTACGTTGCACGAGAAGATCCCAGATCTTCCTAAGTCGAATCAAATTGTTGCTGCTCCTTCGGGGTCTCACGCTGCTGATGGCATGATTGGTATGGTGAATACTAAAAATAAGAAGAAATCCTCAAAGAATTCTTCTCCAATAATAACCTTACCGGACTCCCCGACAGGAGAATCTTCTCCTGAAATTACTGCCGATATTCATGCTGTAGAGTCATCTACGGCAAAATCAAAAAACGGCAGTAAGAAGAAAGGCAAGAAGAAGGATAAAGCAGACAAGGCTCCAAAGGAGAAAAAAGAGAAGTCGGAATCTAACGACGAAAAGCACAAACCTCGCTATCCTTGTTTAATTTGTGAAGAAGATCATTTCACAAGAGATTGCCCTCATCGGGCAGAGGTTGTGAAAATCGTTAAAGGTTCCCCAACTCCTGCTGTTTTGAAAGATCAATTTCCAAAGCAGGAGAGTAAAATGATAGGTTCTTCCTCGAGTGCCAGTGAAGAAACCATATTGATGATTTCTCATGTACGGATTGCGACTCGATCGCAAGATTATGGTAGTAAGAATCCTGTTGATGGTAAAGAAGCAGAATCTTCTCATTCTAATCCATCAACCTCAGCTCCCGGTTCCGATCCACTACAGATCGAGAAACCTAACCCCGACTTGGTAATTAAACCGCCCGCCAAGGGTATACTTCGAAAGTCTGCTTTCAATCCACATGCGAGAGCAGCTCAGAATTATAACATTGTTGAGGATTTAGTTGTTTCACCCTCATCAATGTCGGCTTTGGAAGTGCTGCAATCATGCCCAACACAACGAAAATTACTCTTGTCGGCTATAGGAGCTGTTGATATTCAGGACGCGAACCTGATAATCTTTGATCTATAAAATAGCACACCGCATCTCCCTCATCAAATGGCTTTCCAGATTCCAGTGATAGTAAAAAACAGGCCTATTCCTCGGACTGTAATTGATGAAGGGGCTTCTACGTGTATTATGTCAATTCAGTGTTGGAGATCGCTTGGTTCTCCTTCACTGAACCAATCCCCGATGATTCTTAAAGCCTTTGATGGCCGTGGGTTCCATCCGTTTAGCATTCTACAGGATTTGCCTATAGGGGTTGAAGGAAAACCCGTTAGTCTGGATGTGGAGGTTGTTGATGCCCCTCTAGACTACAACCTTCTTTTGGGTCGCAGTTGGTCTTACGCTATGACAGCAGTCGTGTCATCGGTCTTCAGAGTTATAAAGTTTCCACATAATGGTAAGATCGTGACGATAGACCAGCTGGCTTACTTTTCATCCGACCCAGCCTCTTCAGAGAGTATCCAGCATGTCGGTAAAACGACTATCCCTTACAGGGATGTTGGTGTAGGATTGGTTAAAGATTCCGGTTTACTGGGAACTTTTCCCTTTCCTTCGATCAATGCAGACCCTTCCTTTGCATCCATTCATATGATTACTTCAGACACTATTATTTACGATGATCCTTGGATTGTCCCATCTGAATCTGAGATAGACTCATTCGGTAATGCAATGCCTTTGAGTCCATATGAAATTGCTTATGAGGCCGTGCAGTCTTTTTCCGACTCCAGTTCAACCCAGTTCGACCAAATGAATGTGGTCCGTGAGGAATCACTTTTCTCATCAACTTCGGAACGGATAACGTTTCCTGAAGTCGTGTCATCTGACGAACAACTTTGCGAAATCCTAAGTGTAGACGATCTACCATGGGAAGATCTTCATCATAGATCTTCGTTTTTACCTGAGGCTGATGACTTTGAAAATGATTTTTCATCAATTTTTACAGCTGAATATGTCAAGGACGCTCAGAATCCCATGAAACATCCTGATTCAGAGTTGAATTTGGGAAACATTTCCCAAACTATTGCCATCGACATTTCAGTCAAAACCGGAGTTATTGAAAACATTCATATAGGTGCCTCGTGTACAGATAACGAAATTCAAACATACAAGGTCCTATTTCAAGAATTCCACGACGTGTTTGCCTGGTCCTATGAGGAAATGCCAGGAATTGATCCCTCCATTGTTGTTCATGAAATCAAGACCTACCCGGACGCTAAACCCGTTCGGCAACGTCTGCGTCAGATACACCCTAGGAAAGCAGCTACGATTAAAGCAGAAGCCGAGAAGCTTTTGAAAGCAGGTTTCATTTATCCAATCCCGTTAACGGATTGGGTATCAAATATTGTTCCGGTTAACAAGAAACAAGGATCAATAAGAATATGTATCGACTATAGGGATATAAATCGTGCTTGTCCAAAAGACAACTATCCCACACCCTATATCGATCAAATAATTGATGATTGTGCCGGCAGTGACATATTTTCCTTTATGGACGGTTTTTTCGGTTACAACCAAATTAATATTCTACCTGCCGATCAACCAAAAACGGCTTTCATTTGCCCTTGGGGGACATTTGATTACTGCAAATTACCTTTTCGACTTAAGAATGCCGGAGCCACTTTCCAACGGGCAATGTCTTATGCGTTTCATGACATCAAGCACATTGTGCAACCGTATCTCGATGATTTGCCTGCTCATTCTTTACATCGAGCTGATCACCTTGTCCACTTACGCGTTATTTTTATGAGGTGTCGGCATTATCGAATTCGGTTGAACCCACACAAATGTGTCTTCTGCATAGAAGTGGGACGATTGCTAGGATTTGTCGTTTCAAAAGCCGGTATCCGCGTCGATCCCTCGAAGGTCGAAGCTATCATAAAATTGCCTCCTCCTTCGAGTTTGCACCAACTCCAAAGTTTGCAAGAGAAAGAAAACTTTTTACGTCGATTCATTCCTAACTACGCCGAGGTTACCAAGGGTTTCACCCGGTTGTTGAAACAAAATACTCATTTTTCTTGGGATGAGATAGCTCAGAAATCTTTTGATGCACTTAAGCACGCGTTGACCCATGCACCATTGCTGCATCCTTCCAACTACAACCAGGACTACTTTTTGTATCTCACTGCCTCCCACTCCACCATTGGAATGGTCTTAGTTCAGGAAGACGAATTCGGAACAGAACATGTGATATATTATCTTAGTAGGACGTTAAATCCCACTGAGCTAAAATATTCGCATGTGGAGAAATTGGCCCTGGCAGCTGTTCAAGCTGTCTAGCGTTTTCGTCATTACATTCTTCTCCGTAAAACTACAGTGATTTCGGATTGCAACCCTATGATCTACATTTTGACAAAACAATTGCTAGGGGGCAAGTACTCCAAATGGATTGTTATCCTGCAAGAGTTCGATTTGGAGTTCGAGAAGTCCAAGTCTAAGAAATCCTTAGTTTTTGCGGAATTGATGTGTGACTTCCCGCGTGCTGACACGGAAACCGTGGCAGAGGAACCCATTGCGGACGAATCTCTGTTTCTAATCAGCACTTTAGATCCTTGGTATGGGGATATAATCGTGTATCTCCAAACCCAATCCTTTCGGCCCGAAGCTTCAAAGTCGGAACGCCGGAAAATTCGATTCCAGTCCCAACAATACAGAATTATTGGAGATACTCTTTATCGTCGTGGGGCGGACTTGGTTTTTCGTCGTTGCTTAACTCATGAAGAGGCAGAAAGGGTTTTGAATGACTGTCATTCTGGAGCATGTGGCGGTCATATGTCTGGGTATGCCACAGCTCAGAAGGTGTTGCGTGCTGGCTATTTATGGCTGTCCATGTTTAAAGATTGTATCATTGCGGTCCGAAAATGCCACAACTGCCAAGTGTTTGATCACAAGATGCGGGCACCACCTGCTCCTCTCCACCCTATAATTGTCGTTGGTCCTTTTGCTAAATGGGGTATCGATTTTATTACTTGTAACCCTCACTCGGCTGGGGGGCATGCGTATATCATCCTTGCGGTTGATTATTTTACTAAATGGGCCGAGGCAATGCCTACATTCGAGTCTTTGACTGCAGAGACTAAGGGAAGAAAAATGGAAAGACGAAAGAGCTCAGGATATCGCAGTAAGTCAAGAGAAGGCAGATCCAAGTCTAGATCGAGGATAGTGTGCTCGAAATGTAGGAAGAAAGGACACCTGAAGAAAGATTGCAAGTCTCGGAAGGGAAAAGAAGGAGACGCGCAACAAGAAACTAATCATGAAGCGAATGTAACAGGTGATTTGTTGCAAGATGCTTTGATTCTTTCATTAGAAAATATTATTAATTCTTGGGTGGTAGATTCAGGGGCCTCATTCCATGCCACACCTGATAAGAAACATTTTTCATGGTTATGTTCAAGGATATTTTGGACAGGTTCGATTGGGTGATGATAAAACATGTAAAATAATTGGAATGGGTACAATCTTCATAAAGCAGTAGAATGAAAATCAATGGCTATTGAAGGAGGTAAGGCATGTTCCAAATCTAAAGAAAAATCTGATTTCAATAGGGTAGTTGGGAGGTGAAGGTTATGTAACTACTTTCACAGATAAAACATGGAAGGTCACTAAAGGATCCCTAGTAATAGCGAAAGGAGGAAAGGTTGGTACATTGTATTTATGTAATGGTATTTCTAATTCTGTTAATGCTTTAACCTCTACAAGAGAAGATACAACATTGTGGCATCATATGCTCGGGCACATGAGTGAGAAGGGGATGCAGATTCTTCACTCAAGAAATTTGTTGCCAAGTTTGAAGCATGTTCATTTAAAATTCTGTGAGAATTGTGTTTATGGAAACAGAAGAGAGTCAGATTCCTTAGAGTTGGGAAAGAAAAGAACAACGAAAAATTAGAGCTTGTGCATAGAGATGTATGGGGACCTCCTCAAGTATCATATCTTGGTGGCTCTCATTATTATGTTACTTTTATTGATGATGCAACTAGAAAAACCTAGATTTATTGTATTCGAAATAAATCTTATGTATTTTATACTTTTAAGAAATGGAAATCTTTGGTTGAAAATGAGATAGGAAAAAGGCTGAAGTGTCCCAGATCAGATAATGGAGGTGAATATAGAAGCAAAGAGTTTGATAGCTACTATTCTGACAATGGAATTCGTAGACAGAAGACAGTTCCAGGAACACCACAAGAAAATGGTGTGTCAGAAAGGATGAACAGGACAATCATGGAGCGTGCAAGGTGCATGAGATTGCATGCAGCATTTCCTTTACAATTTTGGACGGGTGCTATAGATACTACTATTTATCTAATAAATAGAGGGCCTTCAACTTCCTTGGATGGTGGTATTCCAGAGGAAGCATGGACAGGTAAAAAGGTAAACTACTCTTTTTTAAAAACTTTTGGTTGTGAAGCCTTTTTCCACATTAACAAAGAAAATAGAGCAAAGCTTGAGGCAAAATCAAAGAAATGTACCTTTATTGGATATGGTGTTAATTATTTTGGTTATCGCTTATATGATTATGAAAATCATAAAATCATTAGGAGCGGAGATGTAATATTCAATGAAAAGGTCTTGTATAAGAATCAGTTGCAGGAAAAGAAATATGAAAAAGAAAATAGAGAATACACAGTTCTTGATGATATCACAAGAAAAGTGATGGTGCCTGAAAATCATAATGATCAATAGCAAGAACAACAACCACAACAGCAACAAGCACTTCAAACACCTGAAAGTGGTGTTAGAAGATCTACCAGGATAAGTAGACCCCCTGAACGATACTCTCCTTCATTATATTATTTACTGTTGACTGATTCTGGTGAACCAGAATGTTATGAAGAAGCAATGCAGGTTGAAACCAGGAAGAAGTGGGAGCAAGCGATGAAAGAAGAGATGGACTCCTTAGAAAATAACCAGACTTATGACTTAGTCACATCACCTGCAGGTAAAACAACATTGCAGAATAAATGGGTTTACATGTTGAAGGAAGAAGATGGAGGTGGAAACAGGTATAAAGCTAGACTTGTGGTGAAAGGGTTTGCATAGAAAAAAGGTATAGACTTTGATGACATATTTTCTTCTATTGTGGAATTGACTTCAATCAGAACTATTCTAAGTCTAGTAGTAGCTGAAGATTTGCATCTTGAGTAGTTAAATGTAAAGACAGCCTTTCTCCATGGGGATTTGGAGGAAGAGATATATATGCAGCAGCCACAAGGATATGAGGTAAAAGGGGAGGAGAAACTAGTGTGCAAGTTGAAGAAGAGCTAGTATGGCTTAAAACAAGCTCCAAGGCAGAGGTATCTAAAATTTGACAGGTTTATGTCTAAACAAGGTTATACTAGGTGTCACTCTGATCATTGTGTTTATCTCAGAAGGTAAAATGATGGCAGCTATATTATATTGTTATTGTATGTAGATGACATTCTTGTTGCAGGTTCTAACATGCAGGAGATAAATGTGCTCAAAAGAAAATTGGCAAACTCATTTGCAATGAAAGATTTCGGTGCTGCAAAACAAATCCTTGGCATGAGAATAACTAGAGATAGGAAGAATCGCAAATTAACATTGTCTCAAAATGAATACATAGAAAAGGTGTTGGAAAGGTTTAATATGTAGAAAGAAAAACCAGTCGGTATACCTTTGGCTAGCCATTTCAAATTCAGTAAGGAGGAGTGTCCCAAGACTCAGGAAGAAATGGCTCATATGTCTAAATTTCCATATGCATCAGCAGTTGGAAGATTAATGTATGCAATGGTCTAGACGAGGCCTGATATTGCACATGCAGTGGGAGTTGTAAGTAGGTACATGAACAATCCAAGAAAAGAACATTGGATGGCGGTGAAGTGGATTCTCAGGTATTTGAGAGGTACCAAAAATCAAGCATTATGCTTTGGTGGTTCAAACATTTCTCTACAGGGATATGTTAATGTAGATATGGCGGGTGATAGAGATAACAGGAGGAGCACAACAGGGTATGTGTTTACTGTAGGTGGAATAGTTGTGAGGTGGGTCTCAAAACTGCAAAGTGTTGTTGCACTCTCAACAACAGAGGCAGAGTATGTTGCTACTATAGAGGCTAGTAAAGAAATGATTTGGTTACAAAGGTTTCTGGATGAATTGGGTAAGAAGCAGGAGTTGGGCAAGTTATACAGTGACAACCAGAGTGCCATACATCTTGCAAAGAACTCTGCATTTCATTCCAAGACTAAACATATACAGCTCAAGTACCATTTCTTACGGTCAGTGTTGGGAGATGGATAGTTGAAGCTGGAAAAGATACACACTAGCCAGAATCCTACAGATATATTAACAAAAGTTGTAACCAGGGCAAAACTGAGAATCTTCTCAGTTTAAATTTGTCTTCATTTATGATGAAGAAGACAAGAAATAGCTAGATCTAAAGTGGAGTTATTGTCTAGCAAATGAAGCAACGGTGGAGTTGCTATAATCAGTTTCCAAGTGGGAGATTATTGGGTGTGGAGCCTGATTATCTTCTGTATTCAAAGGTCTCAGCTAGATGTATACCCCAAGAAGATTGTACACCCCTCCATGCAGGGGGGGACTTGTCCCCCCTGCGGGGGTTCGGGGGAAGCGCCCCCGAAGCTAAAAATTGATGTAAAATTGCCTTGTAAAAGTCTAGTAATTTCTAGTCAATCTGGGTTGTTCATTAGGCGGATGATCTGACAGTAGAAGGTATGTTTACTTTAGGGTTTTTTTCCCTAGAAGGAAACCCCTCACTATATATGAGGGAATTGTATTTTGTCTATGTATATCTGTATTCTGAGTGAGGAAGAGAGAGGAGATTGAGAGTGAAGAGGGTGTTACAGCGGATCTGCTGTAGGTTGTATCTCTTCTGTTTTCTAGATAATATAATAAATGAAGGACTGGTTGTTTCTCCATGGATGTAGCCCAAACTAGGTGAACCACGTATATCTATGTCTCTCTTATTTTATGCTCTTTTCTATGTTTATATTTATGCAATATTTTATGTGTTCCATTTCTCTGTAATATATAATTTTCTAACACTAGATCCCTCTCCCTTCCCCCTCCTCTCTCTCTCTCTAACACAATCTATGTAACCCCTCTCATTTTCCTTCTATCTCCATTTCCCTATCCTATATCTCCCGCCTCCCTCTTCCCTATCCCTAATTTTCTCTCTCTCATTATTCTTTTATACCTCTC
The DNA here is from genome assembly GCA_031772625.1 of Pinus tabuliformis. Classification (NCBI taxonomy): domain Eukaryota; kingdom Viridiplantae; phylum Streptophyta; class Pinopsida; order Pinales; family Pinaceae; genus Pinus; species Pinus tabuliformis. Next base: position 234,426,588 of record CM062819.1, read on the forward strand.
TCTTCCTCCCCCACTCCTCCTCCTTTCCATCTCTCTCTCTAACAAAAACAAACATTATCTTTATGTCCCCATTATCTCTATCTCTCCTCCCTCTATGTATCCATTTTCTCTATCCTCATTTCCTTATCCCTTTACTCTCTCTGTCCCTCTACCCCCCCCCCCCCCCCCCATCCCTTTCTCTCATTAGTCCACCCCTCCATATATCTCTTCCTTATGACATGAGAGTGGGATAGGAATGTGCACATGTGTTATTAATGCATGCCCATTCCTTCCCTTCACCATGTTGGCATTTCCTTCTTGGATGAGACTAGGCATAGAAGCAAGAACTTGTGCACATTATTAACACATGCATGTTCATACATGTATAAGAAAGAAACACACTTTTACATTCCTATCATTTTTCCTCATATGTTTAAAACTCATATTCAAAAATACCATGGAAAATATTCTATTGCAAGTGGTGGTTTTTTAAAAGTGATTTCACTAACTGTTTTTGACATAGTATTGATCTATTAGAACCTTTTAATTATGCGCAACTTACACAATCAAAAACTTCTAGGACAAAGTTGTCCCCCCTTTAAAAAGTTGCATACCTAAGAGTAAATGCAAGATTTGATATGGAGAAAGATTTGCATCCACCCATGACTAGCTCAAATCATTGCACAACAAATTCCATGGTGGACTCTAGTTTCTTGCTGCAAGTGAAGTGTATGCATCCAATGGAGGCCATTCAAATTACAACATCAAGTTATCTTATGGCTAATATTCAATCAATGAGGCATTACATAGCAGAAGAATACATTTAAATTTTTTGAGATGTTGAGTATCTCGTGGTGGAAACTAAAAAATTGAATGATTTGAATCCTTTTGGTGAAGTGTATCATCATGCGAAAGTTGAATTTCAAAAATTATATGTTCAAAATATAAACCAAAAAAATTGTCCAAAGCACTCCTAAGCTTGACAATTAGGTGAATGAAGTGCTACATTCTATTGGAAAATGGATTGACACTTTGTGTTCACCTTCCTTACCTAGGCTCTCAAGTGAATGACAAAGAACTCATATCTTTATTCAGGTGGATGAAAGTTCTCTAGAATGCCTTGTAGGTAAGTTACGTAAACAAACTATTTATTGGTAGTGCCATAAAATTTTGAAAGAATATTTTGATTCAAAAAGTGATGCAACTAAATGTAAATTATTTTGGCCTTCTTAAAAGTACACTATTTAGTTGTTGCAAGGAGAATGTTAGGCTTAAATATAGTTAGAAGTACAAACACCAATAATCACATTACTAGAAACCTTCAAGATGCTTTCAATACAATTGGAAAGACTAATTTAAAATATCATAATGTGGTTCATATTGTAATATTAGAATATATTGTAAACACATCCACAAGGCAACATCATTTTATATCATGCATGTCTCATAATTAAAAAGGAAAAAGAAAAAATCTTTGAAAGAAAAAATTGATAAACCATGTCAAACAAATTATTGGGTATTCATTGGTAGGTTACCACATTCAAAACATATTATTGTCCCTTCATAGGTAGGTCGTCTCATTCACACATGAAGTCAATTTATGATGTTAAGGAACTACTACAAATTTTTTAGCATGGAAATAAGCTTCATCCAATAAAAAATGTGTGCTAAAATAAAATAAAAAATTCTTGAAGACCACTAACCCCACCTTAAGCACTTCCTTGACATGACACAAATATAACTCTATGAGAGATTTAAGATAGAGCCCATGGAACTAAACCTGTACCAAAGATCTTTTGAGAAATACAAAACTTGGTATGTTAAAACATGCATAGATCGTAACACATGTTGTAAATACCATGCAAAAATAGATTATTGGTATGAAACATATGTACACATTCATCATGTTTTTCATCGTGACATTGTGTAGGATTTCTCATCCAAATTACCACATTTTTCATCAAGAGAATTTGTTCATAGCATCACACATCCATGGCCTAAGAAAAAAAGATATTATGCAAAATCTTGTTCAGATGGGACATGCTCTAGGTGCAATGGATTTGCATCATTAAGTTGGTGCATTCATAAAATTAAGGAGCACAAATTTTGGAGGGTGATAGTAAACGAAACTTCAAATATGTTACCTATGAACTACATAGCGGGAAGGAAAGAAAATAGACTACATTCTTGAAGTCCTAGCTATGTTAACATCACATTATTTCTTATCGCAGGTTCAAATTCAACATATATTTTTTTTATGATGAACTTATATTTGGCATTAGGCATGAGTATGTGATTTCATGAAATATTTTTTTATAAAATTTGGAACATTTTCTCAACATGTGCATGTAGCATGATGGCAAGATGAACAATTTAGAATATGTAAGGAAACCTTTCCCCTAGGTACTACATTGTCAGTTTTAGATTTTAATGAGAACTACACCCTTCAAAAAATAGGTTGAGATCCAAAACCAGTATTATCATTATGTTGACAAGGAAAAATGCACCACCAATGGTAAAGGGATCTCGCCACTGTGAAGTCCCATTTATACCTCACACTATTTGGGATATGAGTCTCATTCGATATGTGGGCTCAACTACCACCAATTTGTTTCTTTTTCTTGGGTTTCGAGTGAAGAAATGTTAATCCGAGGCGAGTGTGAAATACTCGAAGAGTGAGGATGAATCAACCCACAAATTATAAACTTTTAATACAACATACAAGATCGTAATATCACAACAATGAGAGTACTAAGTATATCTTAATAGAAATTAGTTAGCAAAAACCATATAGGATGTGCAAGAGTAAAAGAGTACTAAAATTAATTGTAAAGTACTTCACAACTAACAAAAAGTGCTATGCATGGAATGAAAGAGCAAGATTCAAAAAAAAGATGTGAAATAATCCACAAATTAGTTCACTAACATACAACTCATGTGAAAGCGAACATCCATACACAATAGAAGTGCAAGATGGCCATTACAACTACCATGAAAGTGGATGAGAATCTATGCCAAGAGTGAAGAGCTTAAAGGTTCACGATCCCCTCTCTCCATTTTGTTCCATGGTAACACCCTCCACCCTGATCTTCTCTCCCTAACATGTGCAAGGGTAACATGCTCCCCCCCTGAGATATGATCCTCAACACTCGTTGTAGATTATGTGAACTCTGTAGGCTTGGACTCCAGCGATGATTGACGGCTTGACCTAACGATCAGTGATGATTTCAGCAAGCTATGACTCTAGCGATGACCAGCTTTCTCATGTTTTGGACAGAGACAATAATGACATCTGACCCTCTTCCTTTGTGATGTAATGATCCCCTTTCCACACCATAGGAACTGCTGAGACGACATTATTGGTCATGAAGACTGTGTAGTGACAAATTAATCAACTAGCAGAGGCTCGACCCTCCTTTTTTTTTTCAACAGAAAAAAATAAATAAATAAATAAATAAAAACAACAACAACAACAACAACATCTTGATTAATAAAATGTTTATATAGTAGATGGGAAAATACCAATCTTCTAAATTTTTCATACATCCATGTACCTTACAATAAAGATATAATAAAATTCTCAATACCTCGCATTCAAAATTTTCAGATTCCATAAAACCAAAAAATAAAAATAAAAACTCCCAACATCTACAGGAAGATAGCAACATGAATACCAAAATATACCCCAGCTCAGAACTCAAAGGATCCTCGAGCACATATATATCCATCCATAATTATTTCAAATTCCACCGTGCCAAAACAGAGGAGAAGTCCACATTTAGACAAGGCAACTATCATCCCATTTTGTTCCCTATATACATGAGAAAAGGATATTTCCTCATAAGAATGAATGATCTTCATGATTTGTGCCATCCAATGGTGTAAGGTGGGGGAATCTAGAGGTAATTTTGTCCCAACACCCACTCACTGATAGATTTCAAATCTCCAATGATCTTGATAGATTCAATCTCTAACCATTTCAGACATTTCAGGAGCCCCCAAAGAGCTACAATTTTAGCCTTGAAGATTGTACCCTCCCCCCCCCATGTTGGTAAAAATGATCTTCCATTTCAGGGCTAAGCTTGATGAGTGCCCCACACCCATAGTTGCCACCTTTCTCAGTCACATCAAAAAAACCCATTGGGAAAGAATCTCCTAGATCTTTGAAGGAGGCATCTCGCTTGGAGAGTCGAGGCATCCATGGACCATTCTCTGAAAACTTCACAATAATGTTAAGACATATGGTAGCAATGAGAGAGACTTTGTCCTAAAAAATAGCAGCATTTTGGGAGATCCAAATGCCCCAAATCACATATAGTGGGACTATCTTGAAGGACTTGTGCATGCTAGACCAATTGGAATCCATTGTTATCCCCAATAAAACCCAGCAATGTGCCTCCAAACTTCTTTCACATAAGAGAATCCAAGAAATAAGTGTAGGCAATTCTCAACCACATTTTCACATAATTGACATCTAGTAGGACCAAGAAAACCTCTTTTCATCAAATTATCCCATGTGATAATTTAGTTGAATAGAGTCAACCAAGAGAAGCATTTGAGCTTTAAAGTAGCCTCCCACTTCCACATAGAAATAGTCCAATCTTCAAGGAGGGATCTCATAGGAAAACCAGAGATGCATAGGTAAAATTCTTTGACTGTTATCTTTCTGTTGACATTCCTGCCACCCTAGGTAAGAGAGTCATCCCTATTGGTGATTGAGATACTTGTGGAAACTAAATTATATCTGTATGTTTCACATTCCAGTTCCAAACCAGTCAGTAGACCCAAGTCCCACGAGTGGGGCCATATGTGTTCAAGAGTTCCTTGAAACTCAATGCTGTGAAAATCTGCTAGGAAACATATACCCCTTTGGTGCAAATATTAAATGGTTTGCGGAGAAAGGAAGTAGTTCATAGAAAATCCCTTAGTGTCATCTAATCTAATGTGGATTTTTCTCCCATCTCAACCTTTCCATCACAAGTTTCCACATATCTAGTATTTTGATGATGTCATGCTCCTCCAAATGTATGATTATCTGCTGGCTTATAGAGCTCAAAATTTAACCCATTCTTCCAAACTATGGAGTCTAAGATACTTCCCTTGTACAACCTCCTACTAAATTCCTTGAGAGTTAAAAGCCCTTCATAGGTTTATTGTTATGAAACCAGCTCAAGAAAAGATAGAAAAGACAGATCAACGCCTTAGAATTCAGCCTCTTCGAGGGGGAAACCTCCTTTACATTACACAAATGAACAATACTTGGATGATACAAATGACAAGACCTCGTTTCTATATATAGGAGTCTAAGGAGTCATAATATAATCAGAGCCAACATAACAATAATAATGTAAGGGCACAATAATAACAATAGTGGGCTTCTATGGGGCACAATAGTAACAATATGGGGACTACATGGGTACAACAATATAATAAGGGGTCTATACTAATAACAATAAGGGGTTACACTAGTAGTATAGGGGCCTAACATCCCCCTCTCCTTCAAAAAGTGTTGTCCTCAACACTTGAGTAGTTCTTGATGCTTCTGTAGAATATTCTTGTCCTCCCATGTAGAATCCTCAGTGGGTAAGTTCTTCCACTTGATGAGATACTCTGAAATTGATTGATTTCGTAGCTGTCGGGTTCTTGTTTATGTGACTGCTCTAGGTTCCAATATGATTTTTCCTTCCTCTTCAAGTTATGGAAATATTGTTTGAATTGGGATCTTCTGCAACTTTTGAATGAGTGGCCAAACTTCTTCGTCCTTCTTCCATTCATCCTTTGCTTCGTTTATCTAATCTGGTTGGATAATATATATAACACAAAACAATGCTTCCACATCCTCATCCTTTCTTGAGAGTGCATCTGTAACAAGATTTTGCTTCCATTTTCTATAGATGATGTCAAAGTCATAACCCAACATATTTGTGACACATTTTTTCTTTTCTTCTAAAGATAATAGTTGTTCTAAAAAGTATTTAAGACTATCATGATCCATTTTTAGCTTCAAGAGTCTTCCCATTCGGTAAGGTCGCCATTTTTTAAGTGCATGTAGTATTGCCAACATTTCCTTCTCATAAATAGCTTGCTTGAGATGTAGCAGTAAAAATACCCAATCACCTACATCAGAACATTTTTCACTACGATGTTGATCTACCTGTTGTTTCGTTTGATTTTTCACTGAAGTGGCGTTATCCTTTAAAAGTTGGAGAACTTGTTGTTGATGCTTGATGTGATCTTTCACTGCTTGAACCTTTTCCTTCTTGATATGTCCTTCTATCTCTAGAGTTTGAGTGGTAATTTCTTCCAATCATTTACAAGATATGGTCGGATTCATTTCTTGATGCTCGATGTGATCTTTCACTTCTTGAACATTTTTCTTCTTGATATGTCCTTCTACCTTGATAGTTTGAGGAGCGGTAATTTCGACCAATGAATTACAAGATATGGTTGGATTCATTTCTTCTTTCTCGATGTGATCTTTCACGTCTTGCACCTTTCTCTTCTTGATATATCCTTCTATCTTGAGAGTTTGAGGAGTGGTAATTCTTGCCAATGTTTTACAAGATATGGTTTGATTCATTTCTTCTTTCTCTAGGGTGGGGTCCTGGCGTATATCCTCTTATTTTGATGTTTCTTGATCTTTTTCTTCCTCCTCTTCATATTCTATGTAAAATAATTTCTTCTCAACACACTTATGACCTTTAGTACATTTGCTATCACAATTGTAACAAAGCCCTTTTTCTCTTTTTTCTTCCAATTGTTGTGGTGTAACCCTTGTAGGTTGTGGAAGGCTAGGAGAAACAACACTTCCATCTTTATAGTTGTGAGGGGTATGCTTCCTCGTTTCCATAATTTTGATTTCCACTATGTCACAAATCCCTTTTACTCTTTCCAATTGTTGTGGTTTTGCTATAAAGAAGGTGTTGCTCTTTGTATCCTCATAATGTGCTATCATTTCCTCCATGACAATTGACCACCTTACAAGTTGTTTAAGAGAACAAAGCCCTCCATACCATAAAAATTGATCTGATTCTAAATATGAAGATGCAATACATACCTTTTGTAATAGTGGTACACCATGTAGATCAAAATATTGCTCCATCTGAAGTATCCAATTTACCGGATCCTTGCCATCAAACTTCCTCATCTTGCCTTTTCTCGATTTTAGGAGCTTGATCTTGAAATGACTGTAACTCCGTACTTTTGGATCTTTGAGTTCTGAAATTGTGACTTGTAGTAGCCCTCTGCGTCCTATTTCCAATGCCACCGGTATGATCCAAATTGGATTCTCCAAGAAAGGGTTATGCACAATCTCCCAAGATGACCTGATTATAGACCTTTCCAGAAGAGAAAACTTGTATGAAGTTCCACGTGTCACTGTTTCAACCTTTGGCACTAAAAAATATATACAAGAAACTATAGTTCGTCCTATTTTTGTACCTTCTTACAAAATTTCAATCCGATGCTCAGAGAGAAAGTTATGACGATTTTCCCCAGGTCACCTGTTTGGAATGTAATTCAAGAGTCTGCAAAAATACCGGCTTCCTCAGATCATATCTCCGAAAATATAGCGCGAAAAGCTCTGAAATTTGGACCCGAGATTCAGCGCGATGTCTTATCAAATGGTTTTTTTTTTAGCTTCTTAAACATCGTAGAAAAAAATTATAGCGAAAATGCCACAATGACCTGTTTGGAGCAGCGAAACCCTAGAATCCAAAGCTCTAATACCAAATGTTATGAAACCAGCTCAAGAAGAGATAGAAAAGACAGATCAACGCCTTAGAATTCAGCCTCTTCGAGGGGGAAACCTCCTTTACATTAGATAAATGAACAATTCTTGGATGATACAAATGAAAAGACCTCCTTTCTATATATAGGAGTCTAAGGAGTCATAATATAATCAGAGCCGACATAACAATAATAATGTAAGGGCACAATAATAACAATAGTGGGCTTCTATGGGGCACAATAGTAACAATATGGGGACTACATGGGTACAAGAATATAATAAGGGGCATGTACTAATAACAATAAGGGGTTACACTAGTAGTATATGTGCCTAACATTTCTAGAGAGAAGTTCTAAGTTGAAGCACTTTGTGTCTCTCATGCCCCATCCCCCCATCTCGTATAGCTGAGATAGAGCCTCTAGTATACTAAGGTGTATCTTTTTCTCATTTCCAATGCCAGACCAGAGAAATCATGCAATAATGGCATCAATTTTTTTAATGACTACCGAGGGGATGAGAATCAAATGCATCCAATATATATATATATATATATATATATATATATATATATATATATATATATATATATAGATATCCTTTGAAGCACAACTTTGATCATAATTACTCTTCAACAAATAGAAAGTCATCTATGGTCCCCACATGGATAAGTTACTTTTGACTTTATGGATCAGCTAGTCACACTCCATTATTCGGTAGCTAACTCGCTTGAGAAATCAACCCACATACTTAAAACCGAAGGACATAGTTGTTTTTTTATTGCCAAAGAGTGAGGCTCGACCCTCATTAAATGCTTAGAATGATGCATACAAGCAGGGTCATTTTTTATGCTCTCCCTTTCAACATCTGGTAGCCTATGTCATCTTGCAAACTAGATATACATGTTGGTGCGCTCCCATGAATCATAGAGAATCCTAAAATCCCTCACTTGAAAACTCGCATGAGCTCTCAAAATAACAATGAAGAAAAAACTAAATTCCATGCCTTTCTAGGATGTTGCTCCTTTTATAGCTGGCCTTCTTGGAAGAAACTACGGGAAATTACTATGTTGGTGTGCTCCCATGAATCATAGAGAATCCTAAAATCCCTCACTTGAAAACTCGCATGAGCTCTCAAAATAACAATGAAGAGAAAACTAAATTCCATGCCTTTCTAGGATGTTGCTCCTTTTATAGCTGGCCTTCTTGGAAGAAACTACGGGAAATTACTAAGGGCTAATGCTGCTTATTTATTTATTACTATTATTATTATTATTATTATTATTATTATTATTATTATTATTATTTTGTCCAACCATTTCAATCGGTTGGGGGATATTACAACATTTCATTAAGATACTCATGAACAAATTCCCCCTATTATGACTAGGATATATAAGTAAGCTACAATAACACTACACGAGGGAACATCAAGGTGGTTTGATAATGAATTTGAACCAATACTTGAATGTTATTAAGCAATGAGGATAATAAATCAGATGATAAGGTAAACATGTAAACATTTCAGGTATTTTACACATGGTAACAAAGCCTTGAGTTCTCTTAAAAATCATTATTGCATCATTTCTAATTTATCTATTCTCCTCCACGCTCGCAGTAAATTTAATTTTCATTATCCATAAAGGAATATAGTGTATGAATATGCATATAACCTTTTTAAAAGTTACAAACAACATAATTAGGAAGATGGAAAAAATGCGTGCACAAATAAAATCACTCTAGTACCTTCGGATTTCATAGAAGTTCTCACAACCCATTCTCACTCTTTTATATTAAAATCTTCCAATGCAACATGAAGGCCTTTCTGAAGTCCATGATTCATAGAATTTGGTCCACTTTAACACATACTATTACCCTCCATCATGTCTATTATGAGCCATTCACACTGCAATAATAAAAAAATATGTAGATAATGTCCATGTAATATAAACATAATGTAGAAGGATGATTGTTCATTCTTAGAAAAACAACTTTTAGCTGAAGTTGATTTCCTCAAAGAAATCTAAACTTCAAAAAATGTAGTTAGCATATTTAATTTTGAAAAAAAAAAATCTTTATCCAAAAAACCATATCTCAACAAAATATATGTAATGTACATTGATACATACATACATATATCAAGGAAAGATATATCCCAAAATCATGGATGAGTCTATTTCAAGTAGGCCTAATAGAGAAAGATATATCCTTGGAATGGTTAGGATGTACAATACCATATCGTAATGTTAAAGATAAGCCCCCGTGAAGGTTGTTTATGTTAGTGTTCACGTAGTTTCAGTGATAAAATGTACTCTTTCATGTGGTTAATAAGGTCTTAGGTCAAATTGTTATAGTTTGAAAAGAAATTTGACATGTCCTTACTCTCAAATGATGATGGGTCAGTGTCTAGGTATTATTACTACTCCCTCCATTTTCAAGGTCATACAATGTCATTATGGTCATGTCATCATTCTTTATAATAGGTCATCAAATGAGTGTCTTGGTCATCATTTTGGTTAGCAAATCATAAATATTCATAATTTAAAGGTTCAAAGTTCCAAATCATGGTTCAAGATATGCATTTGGTGTCGTGACTAGGCCATGTCATCAAAATTCATGTAGGGAGTCATGTCATCACCATAGTCACCATATGGGAGTTAGTAATTAGGGAAAAGCGTTCAAAAACGTTTTCAAAGGTACATTGACCCCACATGGAGATGTAACCTTTCCAGAAAGAGAAATAAAGCTATAGTACACTACCTCATTGTGTTGATTCTCAAAAGGACATGTAATGTCATACCATTACCAAAATAAAAAATTGACTTTCAAGCTATAAAGAGACCATATAAGCATTAAATCACTTCATTTCATCTTCCTAGAGATCTCATCCACCATTGTGCTTCACTTCAGGCTTCAAAACTCTGATTTTTCCATCACTAATGCCCTTGCTATTGAGCACGTTGCGTTTTTGGTAAGCATATTGTGTTTTTGGATTTGGAGGTAAAATAGAGCATAAAAAGGGTTCATTCAGTGATCTACAACTTCCAGAGACGTTTATCAAGTATAGCCTCTCATCAAACTTTTATATAAAGATTTACTTCAGTAAATGGTGAAATTATTCTCCTAGGGTTTTTCACTGCGCTTTTGGTATTCTTTTTGTTTGCTCCAGTTCAGAGATAAATACCCTAGTTTTCTTTCCCTAACACCCCTTTACACACTTCATACACACCCCCAAACCACTTCCCACACCCGTCTCCCTCATTTCCATCATTTTCCCCAAAACCCCTAAGCCACATTGCGCTTTTGCTAAAATTCCGGGTTAGGATTGTGTTGTTGCATTTTTCCCCTCTTTCCCTCATCCATTTCAAGAAATTCCACTTCCTAAGTCTCCCTAACATCTATCCCTACCCCCTATAATTTTCCTACAAATTTCACTAATCCCTATCCCAGCTATTCTCTTACCTAAACTAGTTTCCTCATTTTCCCCTGTTTTTCCAATCCTACCCTTCCCTTCCCTCCTATCAATCTAGGGTTTTTATCATGCAAACCAACACCATGGCTAGTGAGAAGAAAAATTATAACAAAGGAGGGAATGTCTCCAAATATGATACAACTCATATGAAGGAGATCAATGACTCATCATTCATCAAGAAATCAATTGAAGGTGTGGGTTTCCTAGGGTTTTGTGAAAAGATACAAGAGGTGGGTTGCCATGCTAAGTTGACCAACCTTTTTGCTACAAATTTCAAGAGGGATAAAACCACCATAGTAGGGATGGATTTCATCATATCATTAGATGTCATAGCTTCAGCCACAGGTATCCCTACAAAATAATAAATTTGGTTTAAGGGGATGGATTTGGACATTGAAGACTACAAAGTCTTCCTGAAACCACACTACAAAGATGCTTCCACTCATATCTTTTCTTTCAGGCAATTGTTGGATAGATTTGCTCCTTTGATGAAGGTGATTATGAGGTATTTTACTTGTGAAGGGAGAGATTCTCGGTTGTATCAGTATCACATAAGGTTGTTGATGCACTTCACTACAATCAAACCATTTAACTTGGCCCATTACTTATTTAGGAGCCTAGTCAAGATGACTGAGAAAGTACAAAGCAAAGGGATATATCATCAGACCAGTTTATTTCATCATGGTTTGGTCAAAGTCATAATTCTTCCTCAGCTTTCATAGGTTAACATACCATGGGAGACATTCATGCAAGTAGCTTCTCTTATGCCTACCATTAGTCAACCTAATAGTAAAAGAACTCCATTAGCACCATGTAGGACACAGGAGGTTGGCTCATCAAGTAGGCCATTAGTGACAAAGACACCTACGGAAGAGATTACAAATACTTATAGAAGAGGTAAAAGATTGGTATTTTCCCCTGAAATAGTTGAGATTCTTAGACCTGGAACTAGGGCTCAAGCTAAGATGCTTCCTAGGAAGACTATCAATGAGGAAAGAGTTCAACCTAGCACTATGAGACAAGAATCATTAAGAGGCATACATGATACACCATTGCATAGTGAAGAATAACCATCTCTTGGTTTAGACATGGTTGACCTAACAGAACACAATGAAGACAAAGAAGTTGAAGACATAATCAAAGAGAAATAGGCACAGATTAGGGAGCTCAAAGATGATCTTGCCAATGAAAATTTCAGGGTGGCTCTCTTGAAACAAGAGAACAGGAAATTGAAGCTAAGCCTAATGCAGCAAGGTAAATCACATGAAGAGCCTCCATCATCCAGCAAGTTAGGTAAGGGCAAAGGTAAGGCAGTCATTTATGAATCAAAGCAAGATTAAGACACATAGGTATAGTCAAAGAGACCCACAACCAGAGCCATGATTAATAAGGGACAACAAGGAGAAAATCCTCCTCCTACTCAAACCCTAAAAACCTTTCATGACTCCATAGTAACTGAAATTGAAGAGGACAAGGAATATTGGTTTGAGAGAGTGAATGTGTACCTAGAGAAGGTTGTGAGGAAGAAAAAAAGAAACACTTTGTTGTAAAGGCATATGGCAAGGCTCTATTATGCAAGAAACATGGTGTGCAAGATCAGGGTTAGGAACATGAAGAGAGGGATTAAGAAAGACCTAATCAAGCTTAAGAAGAGAGATAACTTTGATTTTCTAGTTGATCCATCTCTAGTTGTCTAAGCCATGACTAAAAAATGATGAAGCAGAAAATTTTGGGAATTGTTTGGCAAATTTTGAGTTTTTTGGTTAATTCTGGAAATTTTGATGTACAGAAGCGCAACATGGCCATGATATGCTTCTTCTTAGAGCATCAAAATGACGAATGGAACACATATCTAGGTTTCTCTTAACCTCTACATCACAAATATATACTTGGTCTCTCATGTCAGCTCACAATTTTGAAGGAAAAGTAAAAAAACTAGCAATTTTTCATGTTTCTGCCACTATTCTGGACCCCACGCTATGCTTCTGGAGTAGTCTTAGGAGATTGGATTTTTAGGCGCTTTGGAGGTGGATTTTTATAGGCTTGAAGCTTTAGATGTCTTCTAGACATTGTCAAATACCTTCACGAACCATTAGTTCAGCTCAGAGATCAAGTAAAGCCACCAAAAAACTCCTCAAAGACGACACTACGTTTCTACTAGACCACGTTGCACTTCTGAGTTTTTCATTGCGCTTATGTGGAAAAGCCAGATTTCGAGTTTTGCTTGGTCAAATTCAACTTTGGCCAATGTAATTAGTGTCCAAATATTTTTACTTGATGTAGTTGAATATTATAATGATGGTTAGAGTGGATATTCTGTAATTAAATGCTCTCAATTCAAATTCAAATCAATTTATGTAAAAGAGGAAAGTAGTTTCTAACTACTCATGATGTGGAAGGGATTAGGTGGGAGTAGGAAATCAGTGCCTAAGAAGGAGGATTTGACCCCTGAGAGGAGGAATGTTGTTTTACATCTATATGTAGTCAAAATGAACTCATAGAGGGAGTTGGATTCCTGAAGCTCATCTCTTGGACTAGTGTATTAGACATTTTTGCAGAAATATAAGCAGTTACAGCTATTTTCATGGGATTCCTGTGATGTGGTTTGTGGCACTATGTTTCTTCAGTTTTGTTTATGCATTTGATGATTAAGTATTTTAGCATCCATTTATATTATTTTGGTGATTATATCTTAAGTTTTAAAGAATATTTCATTATCAATATGCTATGTTTTATTTGAGGTTTTGCATTAAGTGTTTTCTCTTCTAAGCAAATGAATTCATGCTTATATGCTCATTTTGCTTTTTCTTTTTCCCTCACCATACTACAATGAAATTTTTTTCTTTGTGGCACTAATCGTATTTACCTTGCCCCATCTTATCTTTGCAACTCATCATTTGGGATTCTTGACGTAGATTTTAGACCTACTGCTTCTGTCCAACACACCCTAAATCAAACCCTACTATGCCAATTACCTAGCCTAAAATCTACATGTTCTCTAGTCACCTTCATTGACTGTGAGATTGCTTCAGAGATGCCTGTTTGATTTGGTAGGGCTATATACCAAGTCAAATTATGGTTTGATGTTACCTCCTTTGATCTCCTTTCTCAGCCATGGGAAACTAAGGAGTGCTAACATCCTAAAACATAAAAAAGGGTCAATTAAACCCGCATATACATATAAGAACACAACTCTATTTACTATTTTCTCATTGTTGATGAAATAAGAAAAAAAATTGCTTTAAGTACTTAATTTTATATATAAGCGTTTAATACTAATCATTGTAGCACTTAATATTCACTAAGGGTACTAATTCTAGGGAGAGCTATATTTTACAATTGGCTTGTTTGTGAGCACTTGAAAGAGTTGATATTTACATGTAACTTGTGTGGATGGATAATGTGTAAGTGAAAGTGAAAGCTTATTTTTACATGTGGGGAACTCATGGGTAGTTTGCGGCCCCTTGTGAGAGATGATGTAAGCCAAGTTGATTTCTTCAGGTAGATAATGTTAAGGGAGACATGTTGGAAATTGAGAGATAACTTAAATCACTAGCACACCATTTTCATAAAGATACTAGTTGTCTTATATCTAAGCAAGCTGATTTTTGTTCTCATGAATTTAATGCTTTATTATTATGAACCTTTAAAAGATCTTAGCACCCTCAATATGGAATCAAGCGATTATTACAATAAATTGGGAAAGAGACAAAAGAATGTAATAAAATGCAATATATAATTTGAATTAGTCATAGTGCTATTCTAATAAAAATTCATATTTATTAAGCAATAAAACTTCATATTTATTAGGCATCCATATTCTCTATGGGGCTTGTGAGCCTAAACTAGTAAATTAAAACTAGAATGCCTAAATTTTGGGAAGGTAGTTATTAAATGTGACAATTATTGAAGAATCTTTAGATAAATAAGTGCGTTAATTTCCTTTTTAAACAAATGATATTGACATATTTTCTTTATATATTGAAAAATAAAGGTTAGAAAACATGCGGTTATTTCAACATAAACACAGAGAGTTCCTTTAAATTTGTACTCTTCCATTGCAGCTATACTCAAGTTAGATTAGTCTATTAGAAAGAATACTATTCTAATCACAAATTAAGATAAGATTAGGCCCACCTCGTAAAGCCATGAAGTTATAAATCTCTCAAGTTTATCATGCTACAATGAAATGTAAATTAGCTTTTTAATTTCCAAAAGAATATTTATTGGTTGGTGCAGGATAAAGCTACCAAATTATGATATGCTAATTGCAATAGAAATATGGAAAAACAAAATTTTGATCACTAAAAGGAATTAATAGAAGTATTTACACAATGTTTTAGGACATAATGTAAAAGGATGAGATGTAGACAATCAATTTTTTTCCTGAATATATAACTTTTATTTATAGAAAAATGGTGTAACTTAAAAAAAATGGTGCTTTTATCAAATTGGTATGTTAATTTTTCTCTAAAGCATAATGCATATCTTCATGTTAGGCCCCAGGTTTGGTATGTAATGATGGAATTTTTTGAAACAAATTTGTATGATTTTTCTCTAAAAAATGATGCATATCTTCCTATTAGGCCTTAGGTTTGGTTATGATTGTATATAACTAAGGGATATTGTGCATCAAATTATTTTTCCATAATTTTGAATGTTGATTTTATATTATTTTAAATTAAGAAATGAAGCCTTAAAATGACGAGGTTAATTGCTAGCATTGCTATGAGGTTCTTATCATATTCATATTTTCTTTTTTTACTACATAGGTCCTCATATATTCTGGTGTGGGTTTTTTTGTTTTTCCAAAATAAGTCAACAAATCAAACGTTATAGTGGAAATAAAAGACCTATGATTTTTTTTATAAATTTGTTATATGTCCAAAAAAATTAAATAAAAAATAATAATTAATTCCATATATATGTGCGTGTGTGTGTGTGTGTGTGTGTGTGTGTCTGTTAAAAATAATAATTAATTTCTAATATATAGAGATATTGTGTGTGTTTGCATACATTCTATAAATGTGTTGAGGAATCATGGTTGAAAATTAAGAAGCTGTAAAAATGGATGTGTTTTGATTTATACGGAACAAACTAAGATGTTTGTTACCACAAACCTAAAATCAAAGAGGCCACCTCATCCACCAATTAACTGGAAAAGGTGTCCCTATCGAAAATATTTTTAAATTAGTAACACATGCACATTAATAAACTACATGCTTTTTAAAAAGACACGTGCATTATATAATTAACACACATTGTATAACACACACACACACACACATGCTCATTTCCCATCTTCTTCTATCTTTGTTTCTTTCTCTATCTCTCCCTCTTTCGCCCCTCTCACTTTGTTTCCCTCTTCGTCCTTTTCCTCTTTATTCCTTTATCTTTTCTTATCTATTTCTCTCTTTGTGTTGAAAAATGCAGCAAGCAATTTTCAATTTGATTTTGCCTTGATTAAATTGAGAAAATTAGAATTTCCACAACAATAGATAACTTGGTTGCAGTTAATTGACGTGACATGGCTCTTGTCACTCAATTAGATTAGTAAATTTTAGTTGGAGGAGTTAGAGTTCAGTTAAGCTTGTGTGATTGCTAATTTGTAGCAATCAAGGTCAGTTATCTTAGGTTGTTTTCAACCAAACTAGTTCTAATTGTTGGAGGACCTAGTAGAAGGTCAGTTGTGTAGTGGGATTTCAGACAATTGTGATCTAGTTAATTGATCTATTAGCCCAAAATAGCTAGTGCATGCAGAGAATTGAGTTCCCCAACTATTGTGGAGAGTCCAAGGTAGTGTAACGTTAGTTGTAGACTAGTCTTGAGTGTATAGGCGTTGCATGCAGTGAGACGATCAACCTTGGGAATTACACAATCAATTTGAAGAATTTCCTAAATAATGAGAGCCTAATTGATCAAGGAATTATGAAAGGAAATAGGGGCTCAAGTAGAGGCATAATTTGACTAAGTTTGGGTCATAGCTTCTCAGTGAGTAGCGAGATAGGTTATTCACTTGCAAGTTGTGCCCAGTTAAGCAAAGAAATTGTAATACATCTATATTCACTAGATTAATGCAAGCATAAATTGGGGTTTTCAACAGATTTCTTTCCCTGGAAAAATACTATGTGCATGTGTGTTATTTCTCATTGCATGTTTGTGATTGATGTTCTAAATTTTGAATTGATTTCTGCATAATAGTAGTGTAGGTTTGTGTCTTATGATTTTGATTAAAAATTCATGAGTAGTTGCAAATATAAATCATAATTTATACAATTTATCCTTATGTCTCCCTTCTATAGTAGGATCTCTCCCCCCTTCACTAAGTGTAGGTTTTAACCCTGTACATAAATTACCTGCATAGGAATTCTAAAAATAGAAAATAAACAATGGAAAGAGCATAACACATAAAACAAATATACACAGAGATTTTCCTCTGGATCCCAAAACCGGGACTACCACATTCATTTTTCATTATGTTCCTTTCAATGTTACAATACATATGTATACATGCCAAAGCATCCATAAACACAAATCCATTAACCTTGGATTAGAACATAACCGTAGTTCCCTTGACTGGATCTAAAAAATACTATGGACCGAAAATCGTCGCGCTCAAAACCATGTGCAAAATCCATGCACAAAACCACAGGTAGGTATGCCCACCTAATATAGGGTCCAAAAAGAAATTCACTAGGTGCTGCCCCCAACCCTATGCAGGGGGATACCAACCTCATGCATACCCGCCCTGTAAGCATGTGTGATTGCTAATTTGTAGTAATCAAGGTCAGTTATCTCAGGTTGTTTTTAACCAAACTAGTTATAATTGTTGGAGGACCGAGTAGAAGGCCAATTGTGTAGTGGGACTTCAGTCAAACTCAATGATGATCTAGTTAACAAATCTATTAGCCCAAAATAGCTAGTGCATGCAAATGATTCGAGTTCCCCAATTGTGGTGGACAGTCCAAGGTAGTGTAACATTAGTTGTAGACTAGTCTTGAATGTATAGATGTTGCATGCAGTTAGATGATCATCCTTGGGAATTACACAATCAATTTGAGGAATTTCCTAAATAATGAGGGCCTAGTTTATCAAGGAATTACACAAGCAAATAGGGGCTCAAGAAGAGGCATGATTTGACTAAGTTTGAGTCAGAGCTTCTCAGTGAGCAGAGAGTTAGGTTATTAAATTGTAGGTTGTGCTCAATAGAGCAAAGAAATTGTAATACATCTATATTCACCAGATTAATGCAACCATACTTTGGGGTTTTTATCAGATTTGTTTCCTTGGAAAAATATTCTGTGCTTGTGCATTATTTCTCATTGCATGTTCGTGATTGATGTTCTAAATTGTGAATTGAATTCTGCATAATAGTAGAGTAGGTTTGTGTCATGATTTTGATTAAAACTTCATAAGCAGTTGCAAATATACATCATAATTTCTACACTTTATCCTTATGTCTCCCTCCTATAGTAGGATCTCTCGCCTATTTACTAAGTGTGGGTTTTAACCCCGTACAGAAATTATTTGCATACGAATTCTAAAGGTAGAAAATAAACAATGGTGAGAGCGTAACATATAAAACAAATATACACAGAGATTTTCCCCTCGATCCTAAAATCGGAACTACCAGATTGATTTTTGATTATGTTCCTTTCAATGTTACAATACATATATATACATGTCGAAGCGTCCATAAATCCCAATCGATTAACCCTGGATTAGAACATAACCATAGTTCCCTTGATCGGATCTACAAAATACCATCGACTTAAAACCATCACGCCCAAAACCATGTATAGAATGCACGCCATAGGTAGGCCTGCCCACCTAATATAGGGTCCAAAAAAAAATTCCTAGGGCACTGCTCTAGACCCCGTGCAGGAGGGCGGTATAAGCATGTGTCATTGCTAATTTGTAGCAATCAAGGTCAATTATCTCAGGTTGTTTTCAACCAAACTAGTTCTAACTATTGGGGGACCTAGTAAAAGGTCATGTAGTTGGACTTTAGTCAAACTCAATTATGATCTAGTTAATTGATCTATTTGCCCAAAATATCTATTGCATGCAGAGAATTCAAGTTCCCCAACTATGGTGGAGAGTCCAATGCAGTGTAACATCAATTGTAGACTAGTCTTGAGTGTATAGGTGTCGCATTTACTCAGATGATCATCCTTGGGAATTACACAATCAATTTGAGGAATTTCCTAAATAATGAGGGCCTAATTTATCAAGGAATTACGCAAGGAAATAAGGTCTCAAGAAGAGGCATACTTTGACTAAGTTTGGGTAATAACTTTTGAGTGAGTAGAGAGATAGGTTATTCACTTGCAGGTTGTGCTCAGTTGAGCAAAGAAATTATAATACATCTATATTCACCAGATTAATGCAAGCATACATTGGGTTTTTTAGTAGATTTCTTTCCCTGGAAAAATACTCTGTTCATCTGTGTTATTTCTAATTTCATGTTTGTGATTCATGTTCTAAATTGTGAATTGATTTTCGCATAACAGTAGAGTAGGTTTGTGTCTTATGATTTTGATTAAAACTTCATGAGCAGTTGCAAATATACATCATAATTTCTACATTTTATCCTTATCCCTCTCTCTTATAGTACGATCTCTGCGCCCTTCACTAAGTCTAGGTTTTAACACCGTACATAAACTACCTGCATACAAATTCTAAAAATAAAAAATAAACAATCCCAAGAGCATAACTGTTGGGTCCCTATAATACTAGTGATTACCCCATTACTATTGTAGTTATACCCCTTATTTATATTGATGTACCCATGTAGTGCCCATATTGTTACTATTGTGCCACATAGAAGCCCACTATTGTTATTGTTGTGCCCTACAATATTATTGTTATGTAGGCTTTGATTGTATTGGGACCACTTAGACTCCTATATATAGAAAGGAGGTATTTTCATTTGTATCATCGAAGAATTGTTCATTTATGTAATGTAAAGGAGGTTGCCCCCTCGAAGAGGCTGAATTCTAAGGCGTGGATCTCTCTTTTCTATCTTTTTGTGAGCTGGTTTCATAACATTTG
This sequence comes from Pinus tabuliformis, assembly GCA_031772625.1. Classification (NCBI taxonomy): domain Eukaryota; kingdom Viridiplantae; phylum Streptophyta; class Pinopsida; order Pinales; family Pinaceae; genus Pinus; species Pinus tabuliformis. The sequence goes on from CM062819.1 coordinate 234,446,818, forward strand.
GTATCAGAGCTTTGGATTCTAGGGTTTCGCTGCTCCAAACAGGTCATTGTGGCATTTTCTCTATAACGTTTTTTCTGTGACGTTTCAGAAGTCGCAAAAAAAACCCATTTGAGAAGAATTGGCGCTGAACCTTGGGTCCAAATGTCAGAGATTTTCGCGTGATATTTTTAGAGATATGATCTAAGGAAGTTGGCCTTTTTGCAGACTCCTGAATTACATTCAAAACAGGTGACCTGGGGAAAATCATCATAACTCTCTCTCTGAGGATTGGATTGAAATTTCGTAAAAAGGTGCAGAAAGAGGACGGACTTTAGTTTCTTGTATGTGTGTTTTAGATTCAAAGGTTGAAACAGTGGCTCGTGGCACGTCGTACAAGTTCGCTCTACTGAACCAGTCTAAAAGCAAGTCACTGTGGGAGATTTCACATAACTCTTCCTTGGAGAATCCAATTTGGCTCAAACTTGTGGCATTGGAAAGAGGATGCAGAAGGCTACTGCAGGTAGCAATTTTAGAACTGGATGATTCGAAATTACAGAGACACATCAGATTCAATATCAGGCTTCTATAAAGTGAAAAAAAGGTGTGTAGTTTTTTTTTAAATTTTTGTGTAAGCTTGGTTTAAAGGAATTCAAAGGGCATAGTAAAGAATTATTATCGGTAACTGATGCCCCGAGGAAAGAAAATGCAAACACCTAGTAAGGAACCTGAAAGCTCTAGCATGACTCATGAAGAAGAAGAAGAAATGCTACGTGATATATCAAAATTACAAGAACAAGTGCAACAAATGTCACGATCACAAAAGCTAACAGAAGCTAAGATAAGTGGCGTGGAATCTAAGATAAAGGGCATGGAAGCTAAGATGGATGATTCAAAGACAGATTTGAAGAGAGACATGGCAGATTTGAAGATAGATTTGAAGACAAATTTGAAGAGAGACATGGCAGATTTGAAGATAGATTTGAAGACAGATATGGAAGAATTGAAGAAGTTGCTACAAGAAAGTGTCACTAATGGTGAAAAGGTAGTAAAGGAAACTCATGATGAGAACAAAAGAAATGTTAATCATGATACCATAGACGCTAATGTTGGATAGAAGACTCATCATGTTCCAAAAATCGATATGAGGAAGTTTGATGGCAAGGATCCCGCCACATGGATATTACAGATGGAGCAATTCTTCGATCTCAATAATGTGCAAAACACACAAAAGGTACGTATGGCAACTTTATATTTGGAACCAAATCAGTTTGTATGGTATCAATGGCTTTGTTCTCGTAAACAATTTATCACTTGGGCAATTTTTACGGAAGAATTGATAGCACATTATGAGGATACAAAAAGCAACACTTTTTTTAGCCAATTGATAATCTCAAACAAAAGGGTTCAATAATGGAGCACATTGAGGAGTTCCAAAAATTGAACATAAGGATAAAAGATATTCCAGAGGAGCATATGATTGATGTGTTCATAGGGTCTTTAAAGGATAATATCCAACATGATGTGCGCCTTTGGGAACCTGATTCATTAGAGAAGGCATTCAGGTTAGCAAGAAAAATGGAAAGCAAAATTATGGCAACTAGGAAGCATACCATTCACAACTATAAAGATGGAAGTGTTGTTGCCCATAGTCTTCCACAACCTACAAGGTTGACACCGCAACAATTGGAAGAAAAGGAGCAATAAAGGTCAAAAGAAGAGGATATATTCCAGGAACAAAGCCTATATGAAGAACAAATAAATCCGACCATATCTTGTAATGCATTGTCGGGAATTACCACTCCTCAAACCATCAAGATAGAAGGACAAATCAAGAAGAAAAAGGTGATAGTGTTGATTGATTCAGGAAGCACCCACAATTTTATTCATTGTAGGGTAGCAAAAGAATTGAATTGCTTCCTATATCCAGCACCAGAGTGTCAAGTGATGATTGCAAATGGAGGAACAATAAATTGCTCTGGAAAGTGCCATAATATCAAGCTATCCATGGGAGAATATGTATTGACTAGCCCAATGCTTTCCATTCCAATGGGAGGTGCTGATGTTGTACTAGGAGTCCAATGGCTACAATCCTTGGGTACAATAGCTTTTAATTTTCAAGAACTTTTCATGAAATTTTCTGTGGAAGGAAAGGAAGTTGAATTAAGGGGTATTGCAGGGAAACCAGGAAAGATAATCAGCTCTAATGGTATGACAAAGCTTCTAAAAAAGGAGCAAAGGGGTGTAATTGCACAATTATGTTCGCTAGATGTTTCCACATTAGAATCATCTATTTCTCCAGATCTCCAAAAAGTCCTGGACAATCATTCCAAGGTATTTGAGACTCCCAAAGGTCTCCCACCTATGCGTGATCATGATCATGCTATTCATCTGATTCCAGGAAGTGTTCCTCCAAACATCAGGCCATACAGATATCCCTATGTCCAAAAAGGTGAAATTGAACGTATGGTTGCAGAAATGCTAGAGGCTGGTATAATTCAACCGAGTCAAAGTTCTTTCTCTGCTCCAGTAGTATTGGTGCACAAGAAGGATGGATCATGGCGCATGTGTCCGGATTATAGGGAGCTCAACAAGCTCACTATTAAAGATAAGTTCCCCATTCCTGTCATTGATGAATTACTGGATGAATTGCATGGATCAATTTACTTCACCAAGTTGGATCTTCGTTTAGGATATCATCAAATCAGAATGAAGATTGAAGACATTCCAAAAACGGCATTTAGAACTCATGAGGGTCATTATGAATTTTTGGTCATGCCTTTTGGCCTTACCAATGCACCTTCAACATTTCAAGGTTTGATGAATTCAATTTTCAAACCATTCCTTAGAAAATTTGTGTTAGTATTTTTTGATGATATACTTATCTACAGCAAGTCTTGGAAGGATCATGTTGAACATGTCGACAGGGTGCTACAACTATTGGAAGAGAAACAATTATATGCCAAAAGATCCAAATGTTTCTTTGGAGTCCAGGAGGTGGAATATTTGGGTCATATTGTATCTCATGAAGGAGTTAAGGTAGACCCTACCAAAATTAAAGCCATTAAGGAATGGAAAATCCCCACATCCATAAAGCATTTGCGCGGATTTCTTGGGTTGACAGGGTATTATCGCAAGTTTGTTAAGAATTATGGGAGAATAGCAGCACCTCTAACGACATTATTGAAGAAAGATGCATTTTCATGGACTCCGGAAGCAACAAAGGCCTTTGAACATCTTAAAGAGGCAATGTGCCAAGCACCGGTCTTAGCTACACCGGACTTCACAAAAACCTTTATTGTGGAATGTGATGCTTCAGGAAATGGAATTGGTGTTGTTCTAATGCAAGATGAAAGACCCATTGCCTTTGAAAGTCGTCCAATCAAGGGAAAGTTTCTAAGAAAAGCTATTTATGAGAAGGAAATGTTGGCAATACTCCATGCACTTAAGAAATGGCGACCCTACCTAATGGGAAGACACTTCAAGGTAAAAACAGATCATGATAGCCTTAAATACTTTTTAGAACAAAGATTATCCTCTGAAGAGCAACAAAAGTGGGTCACAAAGATGTTGGGTTATGACTTTGAAATCATCTACAAAAAAGGGAAGCAAAATGTGGTGGCAAATGCACTCTCAAGAAAGGATGAGGATGTGGAAGCATTGTTGTGCGCTATTTCTATCATCCAACCAGATTGGATAAATGAAGCAAGGGAGGAATGGAAGAATGACGAAGAAGTATGGGCACTTATTCGAAAGCTACAACAAGATTCCAGTACGTCTGATACATTTAGCTGGAAAAATGATTCGTTATGGTACAAAGATCGCTTATACCTCTGTAAGAATTCCCAGCTAAAACAAAAGATTCTTATGGAATTGCACACTTCTCCCTTAGGAGGGCACTCAGGATTTTTAAAAACTTACCACAGGGTGAAGAAGGAATTTTTTTGGGATGGCCTTAAATCAGATATTCATAAGTTTGTGGCAGAATGTTTGGTTTGCCAGCAAAATAAAGTTGAAACAATTAAGACATCGGGTCTATTACAACCTTTACCCATTCCAAGCCAACGTTGGGAGGAGGTATCAATGGATTTTATCACAGTTTTACCCAAGTCTGAGGGAAAGAGTGTCATCATGGTGGTAGTTGACAGACTTACCAAGTATTCACACTTTTGTGCATTATCACATCCATTTAAAGCCAGTACAGTTTCTACTGCATTTATGGAAACAATTCAAAAGCTACATGGAAACCCAAAGATTATTGTAAGTGACAGAGATCCCATTTTCACTGGAAATTTTTGGACAGAATTATTTTCTTGTCTTGGTACTCAGTTAGCTCATAGCTCATCTTATCATCCTCAATCTGATGGGAAAACTGAGATAGTAAACAAATGTTTGGAAGGATACCTTCGTTGCTTTGTATCTGATAAACAGACACAATGGGTCAAATGGTTGCCTCTGGCTGAATGGTGGTATAACACTTCCTTCATACAGCAACAAAAATGACCCCATTTATGGCACTTTATGGGTATCAACCACCATCCATCGCATCATATTTAAGAGAAAATTCTAAGGTTCAGGCAGTGGAACATCACATCGAACATCAACAACAAGTCCTCCAACTCTTAAAGGATAACCTTGTGTTGGCACAGAATAGAATGAAACAACAGGCAGATCAGCATCGCAGTGAAAGAAGTTTTGATGTAGGTGATTGGGTATTCCTACGGCTACAACCATATAAGAAAATGTCCCTCAAGAAAGCTAAGAAGGATAATAAATTATCACCAAAGTATTATGGTCCGTACAAGGTGTTGCAAAAGATTGGTACTATGGCATACAAATTGGAGCTTCCTACAGCTTCTCGATTGCACCCAGTTTTCCATGTTTCATGCTTAAAGAAGGTTATAGGTGACAAGCTCCCAGTTCAAACAATATTGCCAGAACTTGACGAAGAAGGAAAAATTATATTGGAACCGGAAGCAGTTATAGAAACAAGAACTCGACAGCTACGAAATCGATCAATTTCAGAGTACCTTATCAAGTGGAAGAACTTATCCGTTGAAGATTCCACATGGGAGGACGAGAATTTTATGCAGAAGTATCCTGAACTACTCAAGCGTTGAGGACAACACTTTTTTGAAGGAGAGGGGCATGTTGGGTCCCTATAATACTAGTGATTACCCCATTACTATTGTAGTTATACCCCTTATTTATATTGATGCACCCATGTAGTGCCCATATTGTTACTATTGTGCCACATAGAAGCCCACTATTGTTATTGTTGTGCCCTACAATATTATTGTTATGTAGGCTTTGATTGTATTGGGACCACTTAGACTCCTATATATAGAAAGGATGTATTTTCATTTGTATCATCGAAGAATTGTTCATTTATGTAATGTAAAGGAGGTTGCCCCCTCGAAGAGGCTGAATTCTAAGGCGTGGATCTCTCTTTTCTATCTTTTTGTGAGCTGGTTTCATAACAATAACACATAAAACAAATATACACAGAGATTTTCCCCTGGATCCCAAAACCGAGACTACCAGATTGATTTTTCATTATGTTCTTTTCAATGTTACAATACAAATTTGTACATGCAGAAGCATCCATAAACCCCAATCCATTAACCCTACATTATAACATAATCATAGTTCCCTTGAACGGATGTACAAAATTCCATGGATCGAAAACCATCACGCCCAAAACCATGTGTGAAATACATACACAAAACTATAGGTAGGTTTGCGCACCTAATATAGTGTCAAAAAAAAAGTCCCAGAGCACTGCCTCAGACCCCTTGTAGGGGGGCTGTATCCCCCTTGCATACCCCCTTATAAGCATGTGTGATTGCCAATTTTTACCAATCAAGGTCAATTATCTCAGTTTTTTTTCAACCAAACTATTTATAACTGTTTGTGGACCTAGTAGAAGGTCAATTATGTAGTGGGACTTCAATCAAACTCAATGATGATCTAGTTAACTAATCTATTAGCCCAAGATAGCTATTTCATGTAGATAATTTGATTTCCCCAGCTTTGGTGGAGAATCCAAGGTAGTGTAACATCAGTCGTAGACTAGTCTTGAGTGTATATGTGTTGCATGTAGTGAGATGATCATCCTTGGGAATTACACAATCAATTTGAGGAATTTCCTAAATAATGAGGGCCTAATTTATAAAGGAATTACACAAGGAAATAGGGCCTCAAGCACAGGCATAATTTGACTATGTTTGGGTCAGAGCTTCTCAGTGAGAAAAGAGATAGGTTATTTACTTGTAGGTTGTTCTCAGTTGAGCAAAGATATTATAATACATCTATATTCACCAGATTAATGAAAGAATACATTGGGGTTTTTAACAGATTTCTTTCCCTGGAAATATATTGTGTGCATTTGTGTTATTTCTCATTGCATGTTTGTGATTTATGTTCTAAATTGTGAATTGATTTCCGCATAGCAATAGGGTAGGTTTGGGTCTTATGATTTTGATTAAAACTTCATGAGTAGTTGCAAATATACATCATAATTTCTACACTTTATCCTTATCTGTCCCTCCTATAGTAGGATATCTCCCCCCTTCACTAATAATCCCCTTCCCTAACCCCCCCACTCCCTCTTTCTCTCTTTCCCTATCCCTTTCTCTTTCTTGTTCTCCCCGTGCTTTTGTCCTCTCTCCCCCTAGCTTCTCTCTCCCCTTTTCCAAATCCATTTCTTTATCTCTCTCCCCATGTCTCCCTCTTTATATCTCTCTCAATTTTCCCTATTTCCTACTCTCTCTTTCTCTCTCATTTCTCTTCCTCCCCCCCCTCCCTTTACTCCACCCCCACTCTTCATCCTTTTCTCTCTCCCTATCCATTTCTCTCTTTGTGATTATTTATTCCTAATATATCCCTCTCTCTTTCATTTTTTAAGCATCCCTCCCCCTCTCTCTCTTTCCCTCTCTCTCTCCCCAACCCCCATGTTTCCCTCATCTATCGACATATTTCCCTATCCCTTCCTTTATCTCTCATTGGACCTATGACTCCATATTTTTATCTATCACCTCTTTCCTTATTTTATCATCTTTCTCTAGCTTCCCTTTACCACAACTCTCTCTCTCTGTCTCTCTCTGTCTCTGTCTCTCTCTCTCTCTCTCTCTCTCTAGTTCTCTCTCTCTCTCTTCTCTTCCCCCATATCTATCTCTTTCTCTGCTTCCTTCCCCTATTTATCTCTCTCTCTCTCTCTTTTTATACATCTCCCTCCTAAATCTCTCTCTCTCTCTCTCTCTCTCTCTCTCTCTCTCTCTCTCTCTCTCCCCCTATGCGTGCCTCTTCTATCTCTCCCCCCCATAAACACCCCATTCTCAACACATTTCTATCTCTCCTACAGAAATATCCCGCTCTCTTCGCCCCTGCCCCCCCAGGTGACTTCCCTTTGATCCAGACTTATGCAAGAATGCAACAAAGTACAAATATACACAAACATAGATATGCAGTGGAAATAAAACTTCCTTTCATTAATATCAAAGAACTAAAATATGCTTACAAATAGAAATGGAAATAAACTAGCTTGAGTGATGGTAGCTTATCTCTAAGAAGAGATGAGACGGATACATGCCTCTGAACTATGTTAGAATGAGGCTCAAAGGTCTATTTGTTATTTAGAAACAATGGAAAACCATAAAAATCCGAAAACCAAACCCTAGGATATGAAGCGCCAAAACTATGGGCCCTGTTTAGGTAAACTGGTACATCAACTACCTGGGGTCGTAACTTTGGCATACGATTTCCGTTTGGCTATCATAATACCTCATTTTGAAGAAATTGAAGAGGACGCTGAAAGAAAACTAATAAACAAGTGTAAGGATTTTCTGGTATGTCCATATTCCCTTAAAACATACTTTATTCCCTCAACATGGCTCTAGAAGTTTAGGACCCGAAAAACTGCCAAAAATAGTAAGTTGTGCTAAAATTAAGGAAACTAAAATGAAACAAGGGTGGGGGTCCAAGTGGAATAGTAAGGTGGACACCAATATCCACTTGGATCAGTCCCCCCCCCCCCCATTAAGAAGCAATGGTCCCCATTGCATTGGGTGCCTCCATGAGATGGGGAAACTTCTACTGAACTTCATCCCTAGTGAGCCACTTGCCTTGGTGTAGGAGTTGGCCAACTTTGACAACCTGATACAATTGGATCTTTTTCTGGCAAGTGTTCTTGATCTGTGTGTCCATTATCTAATCATTTATGACCTATTCCATGCAGTATGGGTTTAACTTTGTTGGTGTGAGATATTCCGCAATGTCTAATGTGTCCAGTAATGGTGGAAAGTATGGTCAAACGCGGTCCAAATTGAACACTGTGTGCAGGCCAATGAATGGTGGAATTTTGAGTTCGAAATCATTCTCCCCTATAGCCTTAGTGATGGTGATGGGAAAGCTTGTGGTGGGTCTTAAAGAGGCACTCCTTCTCCAAATGTAACCAAACTTTGTTGCCCACCTAGAACTTGTGTTAAGTTATGGTATGTTCTATGCTTATAACAGTTTACTTCTTTTTCTTATTATATTCCACAAATTAGCAATCACATGTAGATAAATTAAAGTGCAGATAGAGCATTAAACGATCGACAGAAAACAAGCCAAGACAAGAGACACAAGATGTAGTGGTTAGCCAGGGACAAACCCCACAATGTGTGGGGAAACAATTTGATCATATCTTCTTTTATCTTCAATAATTTAGCAGAGAGAAATAGTACAATAAATCTGATTTATATCAGTAGTAGCAAACCCTAGATTAGTAGCATCAGCATTAGTGGTTTCATCATCAAGCTAGGGCAGACGATATCTCACAAACCGACCATCAGATTGGCTTGATTCCACCACCAAAAGTTGCGTCTTTCAAAGGAGGTTCAGATGAACCTACAAACCAGTTTAGATGAGGAGATATTCTATTCCACATAGGTCAAACTTCACTTCTACAGTTGCAGCTTCAGTTTTAGCAGCTTCCTTCAAACTAGGGCAGTCGATATCTTGCAAACCGTCTGTCAGATTGACTTGATTCCACCACCAAAAGTTGTGGTTTTTAGAGGAGGTTCAGATGAACCTACAGCATAGTTCAAATGAGGAGATATTCTAGTCCACGTAGGTCAAACTTCACTTCTACAGTTGTAGCTTCGGTTTCAGCAGCTTCCGGCTTCACATGTGTGAGGGAGAGACCCCTTTCTGCGCAGTAGAGAAGAGACTCTTTTCTACACAGTAGAGAGAGAGAGAGATGTGATGAGATGAGTGAGTCCAAATGAGTAAAATTCCTCCTATATTTATACACAATGTTGGTGTTTGAATAGATGCGACTGTTGGGCTTCTGAGCCTACATGAGTTGTAGGTTGGCTTGATAATAATTCCATAATTAAAATAAATTCATATCTCCATGAATACTTATCGAGATCAGATGATCTTTATATCAATCCTACACCTCTCGATGAGAGTAATCTAATGAACATATTATCAACCATGAATAAGATAACCCATATGAAGTTTTTCGCTAGTTGCCAATTTTAACACTCCCTCTCAACTAGGGAGAACTTGATCTGCAATCTATCTATTGGTCGTTACTATTCATCCATCAAATGCACTACCTTGTACAGCGTGACCCTTGCCTTGCTCTGCTCTATTCTTCCTATTCTGCTTTGTTTTTTTCTACCCTACACAGATCTATACATCTTTGCTCTGTTATGCGCTACTCTGCTTTGCTCTGTTCTCCTCTGCTTTTGTCCAAATTATGAAGAAGAAGAAATGATCGAGGATGTATCATACTGACCCAAACTCAGTCTCAGAGTATGTACCACTGGTCCTAGACCAGTCTCAACCAACCTGAAGTCAGCGTCATAGTGAGTACAACTCCACTGGTCCCAGACCACTATCATCCTCCACTGACTCAAAGTTAGTCTCAGAGTGCGTACCACTGGTCCCAGACCAGTCTCAACCAACCTGAAGTCAGCTTCATAGTAAGTACCACTCCTACCATTAGTCCCAGACCAGTATCGCATTCTTAGAGAGTGTACCACTATCCTAGACCAGTCTCAACCAACCCGAAGTCAGCGTCATAGTATGTACCACTCTCACTCATCCCAGACCAGTATTTCATTGACACGAAGTTAGTCTGAGAGTATGTACCACTAGTCCTAGACCAATCTCAACTGACCCGAAGTCAGTGTCATAGTATGGTAAAACTCCTACCACTGGTTCCAGACCAATATCATTGATCCTAGATCAATGAATGTCATCCTAGCGTAGGGAGTATGGTAGATACAACGATCAATCCATCGGTACTACTATGGTCCCTAACTTCATTTCCCTGCTCATTGATCAGATGAGAGGTACTTCCTATGAGTCCCAGACTACATGGGTAGGATGCCTCGACAGGGGAACTAATCAATACTATCCTCACGGGAGAACACATCAATCCTACTACAATAGCCATGGAGAACACATCAATCCAGGCCGCCATGGAGAACACATCAATCTAGGCCTCACAGGAGAACACATCAATCCTGCTCCAATCGCCATGGAGAACACATCAATCCAGGCCTCACAAGAGAACTAATCATCCTGTTACACAAGAGAGCGAATCATCTTGTCCCACAAGAGAGCGAATCATCTTGTCCCATAAGAGAGAGAATCATCTTGTTCCAGTGTGCACCACCAGGAGAGGGTGAGTCACCCTATGGTCGTATGTTGCTCCAGTAAGAACTGCAAGCCCTCAAAGCTCCCAGAGCTCAATGTATGCAACATGTAGGACCCTTGTACAAGGGTTTCTTGATGACTCCAAGTCATTTGGGAAAATCACAAATTAGATCTTTCCTCGGGGCTTTGACAAGGTGTATCAACTTGTACATCATCTTAATGTGATGGAGCCTCCTTGCTCATCGACTAACCATATCCCAGATGATGTCTTGGAGAAATTGACGAATACGGGATTCCTTAATAATCGAATCCCACCTCTGGTTGTTACAAAGAATCACAGTGGTATGTGTTCAAATAGCTCACTGAAGAGCTTCCCCAGCCAGGCAGCTTCATACGAGATCATACTCGTAGATATGCATTCAGTCTCGGTAGTGCTTATGGCAACTGACTTCTGCTTCCTGCTCATCCATTATATCGAAGTAGATCTATTACACTAACAAATGTCACCATGACTATTTGCAGTTAGTATGGCTCCATCCACTGTCATATTATCCTCCTTGGCAAGTCTCAAGCCTCTGCTCTCCATGTCAAACTTCAAGAAAGAGAGAAAAGTCATTTAAAGTCAATTATCTCTGGTACGCAGTTTCTCTTAGCCTTTCCTGCGGGTACGCAACCCAAGTTCAGAATACCTGTGTACTTGTACGCTCTGTATGTAAAGGGGTGGGTGCGTACTCCTGTAAAGGTCAAAAGGCGCAAGTTTCACTCCAAAAAAGTTACTTGTGGTCATTTCTAGAGTCTTCTAGAAGCATGTTTGACATGTATGAAGCGCCTCCAGATGGTTCATGTATCCCTACCAAAGAGGAACTTATCCCATCAATAGGGGAGCTATCCCATCCAAAGAGGGGCTTATCCCATTGATGGTGGACCTGAATAACTTCCTCTAGAGCACTATAAATACAAGCATTGGGCCAAAGGGAGGGGAGGTTGAAAGCTGAACATTCCTAAGGGTAGATGCTGCTGGAATTAGGACTTCCTTGTAGAAGCTTGTGAGGAGAGATTACCATCTTTACTTGTTTCCATTGGGAGGTGGGTGAGCTAATCAGAGTAAGGGAGAACTCTTGTGGACCCTGGAAGGAGCTTGCACAACACCAAGGCTCAGGTTGTAATGGTTCCTTTTCTTACCTTTTAATACAAATTAGTCCATTCTTCTCAACAATTTGTTATTAATGAGTTGTTTCATATACTCCTTGGTCTATATGTTAAATATGTTTTATTTTATGTGATATTCAGGTGCTATTTAATCATTTGATTGTTGGTGAATGCAGGTTTCGAAGGGAAGGAGGAGCTCATCCGGATCGACAAAGCTGGACTACTACAACAGCGTTGGATTACAGGTAGGATCTAAACACTTGATTTCTCATATTGTAAAAGCATATTTAGGGAAGGATTGCTCTTATTTGTCTTGTTTGTCATTAGAAGGTCTTAGGCTTTCTAGGAAGGTCGGTTGTGTCCGCACTAACGACTCTTTCTGCGTGACAAGATCCCAAGGAGAAACAACACACAGAAGTGCTCTTACAGTCCTCCACATTGCTTGCCCAATCAGCATCTGTGTATCCAAATAGTCTCACATCTCCAGCAGTGTATCTTAACCCATAAGTGATAGTGCCACGAAGATATCTCAACAGATTCTCGGCACCAATCCAATATATGTGGTTGGGTTCAACCATATGTTGACTCAACGTGTTGACTGTGAAGCATATATCTAGACGAGAGTCCACTAAGAACATTAATGCTTCGATGAGTTGTCAATAATCAGTAGCATTTCGTAAAACAAGTCCAGTAGCACTACCGCTTAACTTCTTGAAGTCAAGCTCCATCGAGGTAGTTACAGGCTTGTAGTCCACCATACCGAATCTTTCCAATATCTTCACCACATATTTTCCTTGAGGTAGGAAAGTTTCCCCTGGCTTCTGCAACACTTCAAATCCTAGGAAATAGTGCATCAGTCCTAGGTCCTTCATTTAAAATTCAGAAGCCAACTCCTTCTTACATTTGAGAATGAGAGGGTCTACACCTTCTAGAAAGAGGTCATCGACATACAACACCAGTATGAGAGGTTTATCATCTTCAACCCTAAAGTAAAGGCTAGGATCAGCTTCACTCCTAGTGAATCCCAGCTTCATCAAGTAGTTGTTGATCCTCTCATACCATGCTTGTGGTGCTTGCTTCAGCCCATAGAGAGCCTTCTTCAACTTGCATACATGAGATTTTCGATCATAAATCTCAAATCATTTGGGTTGCTCCACGTAGACCTCTTCTTTGATCAAGTCGTGCAAGAAAGTGGTCTTGACATCCATCTGATGAAGGTTCCATCCTTGTGAAGTGGCAAGGGCTATGATCAAGCGGATGGTTGTATATCTAGCAACAGGTGCAAATATCTCATCATAGTCTATACCTTCCTTCTGGGAGAAACCACTAGCAACAAAACAAGCCTTATACTATTCCGTACTTCCATCTGCTGCAGCTTTATCTTGTAAATCCATTTCGAAGTAACAATTGTCTTGTCCTGGGGTCTGGGAACTACTTCCTAGACATCATTCTCCATAATATACTCATATTCTTTGGTCATAGCATCCTTCCATACTTGATGCTTGACAACATCTGAGAATGATGAAGGCTCATTTTGTATGATCGTGCTCATGATGGTTAGGTATCCCTGATACCTGTTAGGTTTCTTACTTTCATGGAAGGTTCCTCGGTGTGCAGCATGTCCTTCATCATCATAAAGTATCCCCCTAAGCCATGAAGGCCTCTTCCTTGAAAAGGAAGGCTTAGGTGGATAAATAGGATCCATCGGTTCTTCCACATCATGCATTGCTTCATCATCCTTTTCTTTTTGGTTCCCTCATGTCGGCTTCTTGAGAGCTCCTCAATGTTGGAAGATTGTTCACCTTGCTTAGGGCCATCTCTTCATCAAAAGTGACATCATGACTAATCACGACTTCCCTTTGATAGGCAATGAAAATTTCTTCAGGATTCTTGGAACCCAATGCTTGATGAGGGCGTCGATTTTGTACATATACGGCAGTGTTTGCAGCTTCAGCCGATAGAAACTTCAGAAGTCTTTGATCATGGAGCATAACACGGACAACTTCCACAATCGTACGGTTCTTCCTTTCTGCCACACCATTCTACTCTAGAGTACGTGGTGTAGTAGTCTCTCTCTTAATGCCAACCTCAAGTATGCCTGATTGAACCAACTGTAATATATCGGACGTATTGCTTTGGCTTGAGGGGAATGGTCCCCTTTTGAGATTTCCTTTAGCACATCTTGGACATACACCTTCTTTCTCTACTCAAAATTTGGGCATCCCTATCACCATTCGTCTTACACCGAGTAGATCTTTATAATGAAGGGGGAAAACCTCTGATGCCAAAGTTCGGACTCAGGAGATGTGTCGTAAGACATGACACCTAGCGGACTTCCATCGACTTGATATAATGAATCAACATGAAACCCAAGAGTAAAGGCATCTTTAACATTATTTTTCCATATACGTACCTTGCTATTGCTGAAGGTTACCTTGTAGCCTTTGTCTTCCATTGCCGAGATGGACAACAAGTTCTTTTAGAGGTCAGGTGCATTTAGTACATCCTGAAATTTCTAGCATTCTTGAATGGTTGTCCTCTTCCTTGATTCCTAGCTCTCCTCTTACCTTTCCTATTGAATTTTTCATTCCTTTGATTGCTATCGGAGGGATTTTGATCATCGTCCCGGTGTGAGTCCTTTTTATTAGGGCACTCCCTTGCATAGTGACCTGCTTTATCGTAGATGTAACATGGTCCTTTTCTTCCACCCTTAGGTCTAGCCTTTCTTTTCAATTTACACCCAAAATTATTTCTTTTCTTAGCATGAGAAGAAAAAGCAGCAGAAGGACCTTTAGGCAAGGGCATTTCTTGCTCTTCTACCCTTGTTTCTTCTTGAATGCATCTAGCCATTAATTCCTCGAAACCAGGAATTACATTATTTTTCAGAAGAGTAGTCCTGAACACGTACCATTCGGATGGTAATCCTCCAAGAGTCATGAGTGCCATTTCTCTATCAGTAATAGTCTCCCCAATAGATAGGAGATCATTCTTGATCCCATTGATTCTTAAGAAGTATGCTTACATACTCTCATCTTTACCCTTCTTGATTTCCCTCAGCTTATTTCTAAGAAGCAAAACTTGATTTGCATCATTAACTTTAAATAAACTTACCAGTCTATCGTAGATTTCCTTGGAGGTGTCCAGTTCAGAGATGTAGGCCACCAAGTGCTTGTTGATAGAGTCCCGGATGATCTTCTTCGCTTTAACTTCTTCGTTCTTCCATTTTTTCCTGGCAGTAGGAGGTGCATTTGATGGAGGCTAAATAATATTGCCTCTCACATGATCCAACACTCCATTATCCTCAAGGGTTAGATCGATAGACGTCTTCCATCCATGATAGTCAGCTTTCTCATGGAGCTTGTCTTTGGTAGGAAAGAGTGTTGACGACCCCATCATTCTTTTAAGATAGCCTTGCCAATCTTCTCTTCGGTGATTGCTCTTGCTCTTTCTCGGGCTTTGTCTTCACCTCAACTCTGATACCATGTTAATTTATGGTATGTTCTACGCTTATAACAGTTTACTTATTTTTCTTATTATATTCCACATATTAGCAATCACATTTACATAAAGTAAAGTGCAGATAGAACATTAAACGATCGACAAAAAACAAGCCAAGACAAGAGACACAAAATGTGGCGGCTAGCCAGGGACAAACCCCACAATGTGTGGGGAAACCCTTTGATCAAATATTCTTTTACCTTCAATAATTCAGCAGAGAGAAATAGTATAATAAATCTGATTTATATCAACAGTAGCAAACCCTAGATCAGTAGCATCAACATTAACGGCTTCATCATTAAACTAGGGCAAACGATATCTCACAAACCAACCATCAGATCGGCTTGATTCCACCACCAAAAGTTGCAGCTTTCAGAGGAGGTTCAAATGAATCTATAAAATAGTTCAGATGAGGAGATATTCTAGTCCACGCAGGTCAAACTTCACTTCTGCAGTTGCAGCTTCATTTTTAGTAGCTTCCTTCAAACTAGGGCAGTCGATATCTTGCAAACCGTCTTTCAGATTGACTTGATTCCACCACCAAAAGTTGAGGCTTTCAGAGGAGGTTCAAATGAACCTACATAGTAGTTTAGATGAGGATATATTCTAGTCCACACAGGTCAAACTTCACTTCTGTAGTTGTAGCTTCAGTTTCAGCAGCTTCCGGCTTCACATGTGTGAGGGAGAGACCCTTTTCTGCGCAATAGAGAAGAGACTCTTTTCTGCATAGTAGAGAGAGAGAGACGTGATGAGATGAGTGAGTCCAAATGAGGAAAAGTCCTCCTATATTTATACACAACGTTGGTGTTTTAATAGATGTGACTGTTGGGCTTCTGAGCCTACATGAGTTGTAGGTCCACTTGATAATAATTCCATAATCAAAATAAATTCATATCTCCATGAATACTTATCGGAATCGGATGATCTTTATATCAATCCTACACCTCTCAATGAGAGAAATCTAATGAACATATTATCGGCCATGAATAAGATCACCCACATGAAGTTTTTCCCTAGTTTCCAATTTTAACAAATTGTGTGGCACCCGATGCTGATCATGACGTTGCTTGTAATTAACATTGGCTTTGTCCAATATTTCATGGACCTTTTGGCTGATCTGATGAATGTGCTCAATGAAGTTGTTAGCCTTGTCATCATTGTACTAGACATGAGTCAAATCTTCTTAAGTAGTTGCAAATGATATGGCCACATCAATCAGACATAATGGATAGAATCCCAACTCCACCTATAAGGGGTTGTGGCTAGTTGAGCTATGGATATCTCTTTTGTAGCTATGTTGGACATAGGGGAGGCTTTCATCCCATGTACATGGATGCTTCAAGTTTTACATATGTAGAATGTGTACGATCATCATGTTGATGACCTCTGTTTGGCCATCGGTTTGGGGGTGGAAAGTCATGGACTTAGTGAGCTTGGTATCCAACATTGACCATATACTTGACCAAAATGTACTTAGGAACCTATTGTCTCGATCTGAGATAATGGACTATGGGATCCCAAAATGTACCCACACTCATTCAAAGAAAATCTTAGCAGTGGCTTATGTTGTGATACCCTTCTTGCAGGCTGCAAAAATGGTCATTTTAGAAAATCTGTCAGTTTGGAAATGGCATAAGTAGTGCAAGACGTGTTGTACTTACCAACATCCTATCAAAGTTTCAGCCAATAAAAATACTTTTGTGTAACTGCCACTATTTTCTCTACCCAAAAATGTTCAGCTACCCGACTATAGTGCGCCTCCCAAATCATCTTGGCACGCTCGCTTGAAGGAATACAAAGGTGTCCTAGGTGGCATAACAGTGCATCCTGGAGGTGAAATTTCAGAACTTTCTTGCCTTCTAGGAGCATCTTCTATGTGTTTCCGAATTTTAGATCGCTCTTGTAAAGATGCAGCCACCCTACCATCTCGTGCCCACAAGAGTCGAGCACAGTGGTTAGCGCCATGACCGATGGTAGGTTGAGGCAGTCTGCAACATTGTTGGTGTTTCTCTTCTTGTACTTAATGTTCAAATGGAACTATTGCAAGTATGTGTACCACTTCTGATGGCGATCATTCTACAACTTCCCTTGTGTCTATATGAACTTTGGTCTGTGTGGATGATCGTTTCCTTCCCCAAAATGTAATGCTTCCATTGTTGGTAGGCCTAAATAATGGAATACATATCTTTATCATAGGTGGGATACTTTTGGACTGTGTCTGAAAGTGTCTCACTGTGATATGCCACTGTGATCTGTCTCGATCTTGAATGGTTGTTGCATGTCTAGTAATGTGAGAACTAGTGCAGAGTAGAGGCGATGCTTCAACTTAGAAAATGTGTTCTATTGGGATTCAAACAAAAATAAATTTTCTTTTTCTCCTCCCTTAATGACTTGACTCAAAGGCCAAGTTATATGAGAGAACCCCAACACAAACCTGTGGTAGAAGTTGGCAAGACTCAAAAAGCTATGGAATTCTGTTAAAGTGCTTAGGGCTAGCCAATCATGAATGACTTGTATCTTGGATGTCTCCACATACATAGCCGCTCATTAATGATTTTCCCTAGATATTGAACCTCGGTCATACCAAAAGTGTATTTCTCTAAATTAGCACACAACTTGTGTTGCTGCAAGGTTTGGAGGACCTGTCAAATATGGTGGAGGTGTTCTTCCCAACTCTAGATGAACATCAGAATGTTTTCCAAATTCACGACCACGAATGAGTTAGTGAAGGGTCGCAAGATTTCATCCATCAACCTCATGAAGGTTGTGGGGGCCTTCGTCAACCCGAAACACATGGAGAACCATTCAAAAATGCACTCCTTGGATTTGAGGGCACAATTCCACATATCGAAGGGTTCAATCAGTTCTTGGTGATAACCAGAGTTCAAGTCAATCTTGTTCAAATATTTGGCCCCCTTGATCTGGTCCAGAAGGTCATCAATCTGTGGGATTGGATACCTATTCCGGGTAGTGATCTTATTCAACATCCAATAGTCAATACAAAGTCTCCAGGTCCTATCCTTCTTTTGTACCAACACGATTGGGCTCCCACAGTGTGATGAACTTGGCATGATGTGACCTTTCTGCAACAACTCTTGAATCTACCTCTTGTTTTCATCGTTCTCTAGAACAGAGCATTGATAGATTAGTCCATTGGGTAGGGGTGCTCCCGAGGTCAGATCAATGGAGTGCTTGACCTAACAGTGTAGAGGTACCCCTGTGGGTGAGGTGAAAATGTCCCTATACTTATCTACAACATTTTACATCTGTTGTTGTTGTGTAGAGGAGCCTTGTTTGGAGGTCGTGGCCATAATCTTCTTATTTCCCTCAGGGCGAATAATAAAGAAAACAAATTTCCCAGTCTGGGAAATGACCTTGTTGCATTGCTTTGCAGTTATCAAAGAAACGAAAATAGGCGGTGTGACCTACGATATCTTGTACAACTTATTGTGCAAAGTGATAATAACAGTGCAAGGCCTAGACTCATACAGTAATAATAACAGTGTGAGGCCTTCATAAGTATGTTTGGCCTAATGAAACATCACAAACTTGAAGAGGAGCAACATCACACAATACTTCATCTATGAAGGGCTTGATGTTGTAGGGAAGGCAACATTATTGGCTGACATTGTTGGGCATGAAATCCCCCCAAGGCATGTTTTGGGGATTAAAGCCAAATTTTTGACTTAATCTTGTTGTAAAGCTCCGCGAATTGTGGACGCAGAGCATGAAAAGTCTAATAGAGTCATAGGGTTGTCTACCCTAGTTTTGTAATGTAATTTTGGCTAGATAGACCTACCCATGGTCCACAGACCATGGGATTATATAAATAGAGTGAGGCTCTAAGTGTAAAAGATAACAAGATAGAAGATAGGATGAGCATGAAAAGTCTAAGTGACTGAGTCGAAGTGTAAAGGGTGTCTTTCAGTCGTAGAGTAGGAGAAGGCTCTGCAGCTGAGTGCACAGAGGCCTAGTAGTCTACAGTCGAGTGCGTGGACCCCTGCAACTAAGTGTGTAGGGCAGAGTTGAGTCTATAACCGAGGAAGAAATTAATAAAGAGAAGTTTTGTTACCAATTTGTGTATTTGTTGTGAGATTAATGCATATTTGATATAAATTACAAATATAATGTTTATTTACTGTGCGCACTGGTATGAGTGGTTTATATTGTTATGTGTAACTTAAAGCATGCAAGTAGACTAATATTATCAACAAACATTAGATTACTGGTAAGGACATGGGTAATAATAGCGTTTGTCCCCCGAGTAAAGCTGCGCGAAGGTAGTATCTCACGCTGTGAGGTACAAGAAAGTGCGCGAAGTGACTTGTGTGCAGGATCGAACCACAAAAAACTTGAACTCATCAGACATCTCCAGGGTGTAGAAACCTAGTTCTAGTACCCTCCCATACTACTTTCGGTGAGACCTTAGTCCGCGCTTTGCGGACTATTGCCGAAAGGGCCAATAGTACCGGGATTTGTTTGGCTAACTTAACTCTGAACTAGGGTCAGGCCCCAATAAGCCAACAAATGATTCCATTGCCGAGACCAGGATCTACATAAGAGATGTGTGATGTCGTGTCTCTGGAATCTGAAAAAGAAAGAAATTGAAGAGTGGTTGGACAAAAAGATTCACGAGTTCACGGTGCAGGAAAATAAGAATCCAGGAGTATCGAAGGAAGAGTGGTTAGATCGCTACGTATATACAAAAATCCATGAAATTTTCTTTGCATCCTTCCCCTCTGAATTGTATGAGTGGATCGTGAAGTTAGCAGACAGTAAAGGAAGGTGTAGGATCAACAAACCAATTGTGTGGACTTCAGAGTTGGTGGGTAGACTGGAAGCATCGGAAGATAAGATCGCGTGCATTGTAGACCATTGGCTCAATCAAATTATAGGAGGGTTTATCACCGAGTTCGTGGTAGATACTTCAGTCAGCTACAACAAGGCAGAACAACGCTTCCTCAAAGGACCGCGAGGTAAGTGTGTTAAATCTTTGAACACTTGGATTAAAATGCTACTGTGTAAAAAGCGGGTTATGTGAATAAATTGATGTTTGGGGCTATTAACACCCAGGTTGTTCCCTATGACTCCCAAGGGAATACGGCCGGGGTAACCACTAACCAATCTTTGGATCACTGTTTCTAGCCAAACTGTGATCAGAGAGGGCTCTCTCTTTATGATTTGTAACTGTTTATGATAGGGTTTTAGGCTAGCTATTATGCACTGGTTTTGTTTATGTTTTGGTTGATGAAACTCCTTTTAGATTCTAGTGATGTAGTTTTCAGAGAGGTTGAGTACCATTGGGCAATGGAGTCTCTGGCTATATGTGTTTGAAATTTTGAGATGAAAGATGGAACTTACAGGGCCATTTGAGTGTTTAATAGAACAGATTTTTTGATTAAATGACTGGAAACAGGTAACACAAACAGTGAAAGCATTTAAGAATTTTCACTTATTGTCTATATATTTCCAACAGACAACTTTAAGAGGAGAAAGACGGAGGTCTCAGGGGCAAAAATTGAATCCCTGAGAATGCCTGTCACAGTAAAAGACACAGTTTTGAAATGCAGCAATTAAGAATTACAATTCTGTCACTGTATCTGAGGAAAACATGTATAATAGCTCAGTTTGAGTCCAGGGTAAACATGGTTAAATCCTGGAACTATCCTTTCACCTTGCTATCAAGTGTAAAACATTTGAACAACAAAAGAGAACAAAAGACTCGAAAACATATAACAAAGAGATTTGAGAATACTTATTGTTTTATGCAACACCCTGGAATCCTGTAACATTCATCTTTCACCACAATACATCAAAGAACACCAAGCCTTGGAAATTCCATTATTCCTTTGTATTACTTCTCTGAAAATATTACAACGAGCGAGAGCTCTTCAAAAGAAAATTGCAACAACCTCTTCAACTGCTGTGAAGGGTGAATATATACTCGCGGTGATTTACAAAATATCTGAGTTCTGAGTTATCTCAGATTTTACATTCTTACCAACTACTTAAGATATTATGACCAAAACTTAATGCAGCATTGATTACAGAGTACAGGCATTTTAATGCTCTGTCAGAAGATATTTTAGCCTTTGGAGACAGCTAAGTCGGTCGAGATATTCTGAATAAATGCTGGAAGATCTGTCTTTAAGGCTTTGTACGCTGTATCCTGGACTTGTCACCTGTGATTGTGACTGTTGCTTGTGGTGAGTCAATGGTCCTGCTGAGTTGGCTCAGCCTCTGCCTCTTCTCTGTAGATATCTTTCTTCAAAATTGTGCCTGCGCATGTATGCTCATTTGCCTGGAGAATTGGCGCTACTGATTCTGGCCTGACAAAACTGTCTGTGTCAAATTTCTCCAGGCATCCTATGTGGGCAGTTGGTGTGCTAAGATTGCCCCTAGAGTTTCATCTGCTTCTGTGAATTTGAAGAAGTTAGGTGGTGTATCAAACAGATGGTCAACTTCATTCATGAGGAAAAACAGGTTCTCCACTCTGTCATACATACTCTGCCCGGTGGCTGGCCCTGGTTCTGCTGAAGTGCTGGGCGGTTGTGCAATCTCTGCTACTGCCTGGGCATCAATTCTCTTATTGTAATTGTCCAGGGTGAGCAGTCTTCCTACACTGCTTAAAATGCTGGGGAGGCCTCTGTTTTGTAGTGCCACGAACTTTTCCAGGAATCTGTTGATTTCAGTTTGCATATCCTGTGTCCTCCTCTCCAGTGTTCCAACCAGGTTCCTCAATGTTATGACTCTCTTGGCTACAGCAATTGTTTCTGTCCTGTTGGTGATTCCCATGACAGCTAATTGAGAGCTAGTCTTATAATTCAGAGTATTGATTATCCTAGTAGCAGCTTCTGGCATGTGTCCAAGGCTTGCCCTGGCCCTCTGTATTTCTCTGTTTGCTTTAGTGATGAGCACCATTTGCTCATCCATGGTCTCAATATATTGCCACTGGTTGGCGATGGACCGCCCAATGTTGCTCCATAGCACTGCTTTCATTTCAGCTGTCACCTTTTCTAGTGCAAGCTCTTTCTCTAGTTCAGCAATCCTCCTCTTAAGAGCTTTTACCTCTCTCTCCTTGGCTGCCTCATTCTGTTTGCTCTTGTCAAACTTTTCATTTACCTTGGTCAAGGTTTTCTTAAGTTCATCCAGCTCTTTCATTTGAGATTCCATGGCTTTGATCTCAGCTTGCAGCTTTTGCATGTCTAAACTAGTAGCCTGTTCCGATGTTGTAGTTGTTGTTGCTGTGGATGGCGCTGTAGTTGGTGTTGTAGCTTCTGTTTGCTGAGGAGGAGGAGTAGTCTTTGGAGGGATTTCCTCAAGATTTATTATCACAGGAGGAGGCTGGGAGGGTTGGCCCCCTTCTCTTTGCTTCAGTGTTTCTTGTAGTGCTGCCTTTGCAGCTTCAGTTTGTCCTAGCTGGTCTTGAGTCCTAACCAGCTCTTTGTATAGGGATACCAGCAGATCTGTAGCATCCTTCTCTTGCCTTTGCTGGGCAACTTCATCTGTTTGTGGATGGATGGTGGCCGGGAGTTTGATTTTCTTTCTTAGGGCTGCCATGTCTGCATCCCTTATCTTCAGAAGTTCTTGGATGCCTTTGACATCTTTAGGATCATGCCCTATCTCTATAATTACCTCTTCCAAGGACTTGATCCTATTGTCCTTGGCTTGTGATGATGCTCTTTCTAACTCCAGCTGAGAAGCTGTGTTATCCAGGCTGCTCTTTAGTTTATAATTCTCCAATGTCTCATCTGCCAGGGAGGCATACACCATTTCACCAGTTTGTTTATGTAATTCAATCTTGTCCATGGGGTGTATGTCTTTGGCAAGAACCTCCATGTTGGTTCTTAGATAGTCCGAGGTGGACTGAGGCTGCAAAGTTGTGGGCATGAAGTGGCTCATTACCATTTTGCCTTCGCTCACATCGAAAGCAGACATGAGTCTCTGCTGGTTGCTAGGAGCTAGGTTTAACAAGTGATCATACAGCTGCACTTTTATGGGATCACTCCTCCTTTTGATGTCAATGAATTGCTGCTTTATACTTGACTGCCCCTTTCTATGTTGACCGGAGGAGCTGACCTCTCCACCCATAGTCATGTCATGTCCACGCTGAGATGAGCTGGCCGAAAGTTCTCCACTGGGTGGGCCCATGCCCATGGCTTGCCTTACTGCTATGTCCTCCTCTTGGGAGTCATTCAGTCTTTGTCTCTTCTCTCCTCTGATGAAGGATGAGGTGTGGGGGGTCTCTCTCTCCCTTTTCCTAGTCACATCCTCCTTCTGTGGTGTTTGGAGGACTGAGGTGTCTACATTGGTGTCTGTCCTGGGAGGCACCTCTGTTTGGGGCTGCTGCTCAGTGTTACTAGGTAAATCTGTCCCCTTTTCCTGCTGCAAGGGCTGCTGTTCACTGGACTGTGCTTTTTCTTGTTGCTGCCCCAGTTCTTGCTGTTCCATTTCTTCTTGCTGCTGTAGCAAGGTGTCAACTTGTTCCTCTGTCAATACAGGTGGCTGTTCCACCTGTTTACCTTTGTCTTTGCCTGGTGGCTGGGATGTCTTCTCAGTGGTTTGCTGCTGTGCTGCTGAAGATCTAGCAGCTGTTCCAATTTGCTTTCTGTAGGAGAGGGGCACCTGTAATTCGACGAGCAGAGGTTGAAACACAGGTGCACAGTTGCTGTTTGAGGAGGTCGCCCGGGCTAATTGACTGGTTGGCGAAAATTTGAGTTCAAACGGTCATGCAGAGCATTCAGCAGAAATCACAGTGAAAATGGTAAAAACACGGGAAAATTGGTAAATATGGGTTATTTTACCAATTTGGCGCTTTTTTCTGCTGACGTCAGCATGACGTCATTGGTGGGTCATGGTGAGGTGACGTCAGTTGACGTCATCGGGCGACGTGGCAGTGGGTGACTGGTCAAAGGGGAGGCGAGGTGGCAATCCAGTCAGCAGTGAGGTGGACCCATACGAGAGGCAGGTACGAGCAGGCAATGACGTGGCGGCGAGTCAGCGGCAGGTAGGTGGCGGTCAAACTGCAGCGGTCACGGTTAAGGCCTTAACCGCCGCGGTTTCTCGGGGCGGTTTAGGTACGGCGCAGAGGCTGTCAGAGCGGGCTCCGAGATGGTCCATCGGTTGACGCGTGGAGGAGGCGTGACAAGGCACAACGTCACTTTCCCGGAGGTTAACGTGCCGCCACAGGAAGCGCTCCGATATTGATGTGGGCCGTCGGATCTGATGGGCTTGATCCGACGGCTGGCGGAGGAGAAAAAGGCGCGTTTGATAGTGCGGGCGGAAAAATCAAACTTTGTGGGTTTTATGGGTTTTTTTCAAATGTTTTGATTAACCAACCATGCGGTAGGATTGGGAAACGTGCCAGAGGCGGGTATTAGCCTTTGCAAAGGTTTTATATGCCAAAGGGGTTTGGAGAGGGGTTTTATCAGTGCAGGGGTGATTTGAGGGCAAATTGACTTGCAGCAAAGGGGAAATAGGGTGGAATAGGTTCACCAAAGTGGCCAGATGCCATTTTGGTCCCTTTTGAACAATACACGGCTATTATGCCTAGGGGAGGGAATATATATAAGATTTGGGGTTTTATACACCTTAGTGTTAATAATATTAGGGGTGGGGGTAAGATAGGGGAGGTTATATAGTAGAATTAGGAGTTAATATGAATGAAGGAGGGGAATTAGAAAGGGGGTGTTAGTGATAGACTAGAGAGGGAAAGAAAAGAAGTTAGTGATGTTCTTTGCTGTAATTTCATGGAATTCACCACTTTGTTTGCTGATAGATTTGTTGCCTTGGCAAGAGACCTATTGATGCCTGAGTAATGGTGATCATATTCTTTCTGCAACCACAACTGCCTACCCAACTATTTGCCTAGCATTTTTTGTTTCTTCTTGGAGGGGCACTTGGACTTGCAACCCTCAATTGCCTTTTCTTTTCTTTGGCTTTTTTCTTTTCTCTCTATCTACTTCTACCCTTATGTCTTCCAAGGTCCCAGATTAAACTTTTGGGAACCTTTGCTTCTCTACCTGAACTACTTGTCTGCCAAGATTAAGCTGTTTGGACAGACCTCTTTCTCTATTCTACAACTCAAAATTGAAACATGGCATGATCCAGATTAGACTGTTGAATCATCCACAAAATTTGAAATAAGGTCCTCAATACTTGAAACACTTTACCCAGCTCTTGCTTTCTAGGAAATATGGGATCTTTGGGATACCAGAGCAGAGCATATTTGGCTTTTCTCTTGCCAATCATGAAATATGAAACCTATTACTATAGGTATCCAACAGTGGCTCCACATGGGGATGGTTTTTCTTTTGAAAGACCAAGAACAGCAGGTCAGATTGCCTTATTCCTAGACTGCCCATTTTTGTCTTTGAAATCTGCTGCATATAATCTGTCAAAATTGTGTGCCTTTTCTTGGAGAACCTCTGATTCTATCTGCCTGTTGCTGCTAGGTGCAGCATTTGGGAAAACCTCTTTATAAAATTTAAATCAAAAGGAATATGTACAACTGCATATATACAATGAACCTCTGAATTTCTATCATAGTGAACAGTCAAAATAGTGCTTCAGCATCCTGCCATTGACAGGACCTTCATCCATTTCAGTCACAGTCAAACTTTTTAGGAAGTAGGTGTTATTACCTTGTACTGCTTGGACAGAAAATGGTCCTTTCCATAAAGAATCAAACTTCCTATGTTTTCCTTTCTCTTCTCTTCTTGCATCCCACTTTAAAACTTTGTCCCCTACATTGAAATCTTCTGCTTTGGTTCGTCTATCAAAGGCCTTTTTCAGTTTCTCTTGTAGTATCTGCACTCTGCTGAAAACTTGTTCTCTGGTCTGCTGTAAACAGATTATCTGGTTAATCCTTCTTTGCATGTCATTTGGCTCTGCTTGGCTTTCTTGTAGGAGTTTCATAACCGGCACTCCTAGTGATGAAGGAAATCTGGCCTCTAATCCATAGACTAACTCATATGGGCTGGTCCCAATTGATCTTTTAGTGGTTAATCTGTCTGCCCATAAAGCATTTACTAGTTTCTTATGCCAGTTCTTTTTGTTCTCTTCCAGCACTTTCTTTATGATGTTTATCAGGCTTTTGTTTGATGATTCAGCAAGGCCATTTCCTTGAGGATAGTAAGCTGTAGAATGGCCCAAAGTAATGTGAAATTTATGGCAGAAGTTCACCATCTTCTTGGATCTGAAGGCAGCAGCATTGTCTGTTATTATCTTGTCTGGGCAGCCAAATCTAGCCAGTATATTGTTTTCCAAAAATTGAATGATTACTGAATCATTTGCTTGTCTGCATGGGACAGCTTCAATCCACTTGGTGAAGTAGTCTGTTGCTGTCAAGATCCATCTGTGTTGTCCTGAAGATGAGGGATGAATTTCTCCAATGAAATCCAAGCCCCATTGTTGAAAAGGTCTCTCTGTTGCAATGGGCCTCAAAGGAAGTGGCAGCAACTGTCTTTTGCCTTCAAACAGTTGGCACTTGTGGCATGATGTTGTGAATTTCTTCACATCAGAGAACATAGTGGGCCAGTAATAACCAGCCCTTAATATCTTGTCTACAGTGGACTTCCAGTACAAATGTCCACCACAGTCTCCAGCATGGAATTCTTGCATGATATTGTCAGTTTCACTCTCAAGAAGACAGTGCAGCAAAATACCTTCATGGTTTTTCCAGAGTAGATTCTCATCTATCACACAAAATTTAGATGTTTTCATTTTTAGGAACCTAGACTTAGTTCTGGACAGTCCTGGGGGAGCACACAGGTTTTGTAACACATAACAGATATCAGAATACCAAGGAGATTGTTCAAAGGCTACATTGATCTTTGGAGTCGCCAGCTCTGTTTCACTGTCCAGTTGGTTAATGTCTAAGGCTTGGAAATTTGCTTCTGTCATTAACTTGGCCAAACCTTGCCCTTTTATCAGCTTTGTAGGCTTTATTTCAATGTCAAATTCAAGTATATTCGCAATCCATTTTCCTCTTCTTCCCTCTAAGTTTTCTTGTGTGAGGATGTCTTTGACAATAGGACTTGGTACATAAGCCACAACATGGGAGTAAAGGATGTAAATCCTAAAGTCTTTGATAGCTTTGATTAAGGCATAGGCTTGTTTCTCCATTATTTGGTACTTTAGGGGGGCATCTCTAAGAGCTCTGCTGAAAAAAGCAATGGGCTTTTCATTCCCTTGGTCATCTTTCTGTAATAAAACAGCAGCAATAGTATGTTGGGAGGCAAAGGAGAAAATGATGAAGTCTCTGTCAAACTGAGGGTTAGTTAACACTGGGGTTTGAGTCAAGGCCAATTTTATACTTTCAAAAGCTTGTTTTGCTTCAACAGTCCATTTGACCTTTGAATCTTTCTTTAGCATATTGTTTAGTAATCTGATTAACTCTGCTAAATTTGGGATAAACCTTCTCAAAAAGTTGATTTTTCCTAAGAATCCTTGCAGCTCCTTGATATTCCTTGGGTGAGGCATTTGTAGGATAGCTTGTATCCTATCTGGATCAATTCTTATGCCATCTTTCGAAATGATGTGTCCTAAAAGTTTCCCTTCTTCCAAGCCAAATAATGACTTCTTGGGGTTTAAGGAAATACCATATTTCCTGCATGTTATGAAGATTTGTCTTAAATGTTTCAAGTGTTCTTGGTCAGATTTTGAAAAGGGTGTAAGATCATCTAAGTAAATGACCAAGAAGTCATGAATTTCCTTTGCAAAAGCAATGTCCATTGCTCTTTGAAACGTTGCCCCTGCATTTTTCAATCCAAAGGGCATCTTCACATACTTGAAAGTGCCCCATGGGGTAGTAAATGCAGTTTTGTCTTGATCATCAGGGTGTACCAGGATTTGATTGAAGCCTGAGAAACCATCCAACAATGATATTCTTGAGGCCCCTACTACTCTTTGAAGGATGTGGTCCATTTTGGGCAAGGGGTAGTTGTCTTTGAGTGACACTAGGTTCAAATTCCTTAAGTCTACACAAAGTCTAATCTCACCAGTTTTCTTTCTTGTAGGGACCAAATTTGAAATCCATTCAGAAAACCTGATTGGTGCTATGATACCAGCTTTGAACATTTTTTGTAATTCCTTTTCAATGGAAGGAAGAAGCACAGGATTGATTCTTCTCAATTTCTGTTTGAATGGTTTTTGATTAGGCTTGAGGGGAATGGTGTGCTGGATAACAGAGGTATCATAAGACTTCAAGTCCTCATAACCCCAGGCAAAGACATCTTGGAACTCTTTAAAGAGATCAATATATTTGGGTTTTTGGTCAGGGGGCAAAGCAGCAGATAGCTTTATTATTTTAGGCTTGTCAGTGGTACCAATGTTACATTCTTCAATTGTTGCATCTAATGGCTGCATCTTTGGTTTCCTGGGGACATCATTTGAGTCAAAAATATCCTCTAGTGGGGTAAGACCTGCTGGAAGAAGATTGTCTTTGAGTTGTATGATTTCATCTTCAGCGTTGCTCAGCTCTTCCCAGTCAATTTGGTGAATTTGCTGAATGTTTTCTTTGTTGAAAATGGTTGGACTGAGTAATTGTTTTGCTGTCCTAGGTGACATTGGGTGAGCAGATTGTTGAAACTGTAATTGTGATTGACTTGCTCCATCAACTATTTGAGATTGACTTGCTGTCTCAAGGTCAATATTTAATCCTGTAAACTCTTGTTGCAAGGTTAAAAAGTTGTTTATTTGCCTGTCATTCTCAAATACTTGCCACTCTTTGACATTGTTTGGAATAGAAGGCCTATATTTGACCTCTGCTGTGAAACAATTGTTGGGTTGTAGTGGGAATTTGAAGGTGCTGGCAAATGTTGCCAAGCTGTGAGCATGGAGATTGTGGCCCCTTGGAATCTTTGTGAGAACAAACTCGGAGAAAGTTTCTAGTATTTCAATTACAGCAGACCTATAGGACCTTAATCTTTTGTCATTGGTGACAAAATCCCCTTTTACTTGTTGAATTACTAAATCAGAGTCCCCCATGATTGAGAGGCTATGTGCTTGTAATGATTTTGCAATCTTGAGACCTAGTAGCAGAGCTTCATATTCTGCCATGTTGTTAGTGCATTTAAAGTTCAATCTATAAGCCCGGCCTTCTGCACAGCCTTTCTCTTTGTTATGTATCCATACTCCAGCTCCTGCCCCTAACTTGTTAACTGAGCCATCAAACTCTAGGACCCACAGACTATCTTGCTGGTCAGGAGATTTTAAATTCTTTTCATGGGATGGCAATGTGAGCATGAGTTGAGGTTTCTTTTCCCATTTGTCTCCTAGGATAATTTCATCATTTGTTTGACAATCTTTGACAACTAGAGGAGGGTTAATGGGTATTGTTGGGCTGATTGAGATTTGGCAGGTGCCACTTGTTTGATCAATGTTTTGTTCTTGTATGGGCGTTTCGGTTTTAATGTCATTGTTTGAGAAGCTTGCGCTGTCATTGAAGAGGATGAAGGAGTCTATGTCTGAATGGACAGCATATATTGGGAAATTTTGAGGCTTTTCTTCACTGCTGACCATATATTTCATGAGTGTTTCCCTATAAAGTCTTTTTGGTTGCCCAAATACAGAAATGGTTGCATATGACATGTCCAATTGCAGGGAGCCTTGGAGTTTGGCTCCCCATGATCTTGATAAGAGCATCCCATATTTGGGTGGGATATCCGCAACAACAACATCCATTAAAATGGTTTTGTTGGGAAATTCAACCAAGGACACACATAAATCCTTAATTAGGCCCAAGCATTTGACTTGACTAGAATCAAAAGAAAACAGGTCTTTGTATGGTCTTGTGATGTCCAAGTTTAACCTTTCCATGACCGCTTTTGGCATAAGGTTGTGAGAGGCACCTGAGTCAAACATTGCATTATGCAGTATTTTATCATGAATATGCAAGCTGACATAAAAAGGTAAAACCCCTGTGACTACTGTCTTTCCATCTACCTCTGGGCCAAACAGTAATTCTGGAGTGTCATCTAGCACATTTACATCATCTTTGTTGTTGGTGAGCTGAAGGGATTTTTTGATCTGTTGCTTATATATGTCATGCTTGGCTAGCTCTGAAAGGGGAATTGCTATCTTTAACTTGCCAATCTCTGTTCCTAGGTCAAAGGGTTTATCCACCTGAATTTTAGAGTCACGGATAGCAGTCCTTTCTCTGTTCATCGAATCTTCTTGTTGGATTTCATCTTGATTTTGGAACCTGCCCCTCATGCCCATGACTTGAGGGGTAATGTCCGGATTTGGGTGGGAGGATGAGGTTGCCGACGGCTGTTGTGGTGTGGATAATACTTCAGTGACCTCCTCAACCACTACTTCCTTTGCAGGCAAATTTGTTTTGTCATTAGGTTCAGTGACTAAGGTTTCTTTGGATTGCTGTTTCTCCTTTACCTTCTCAGGCTGATTTGCACTTACAGTCCGACTTCTTAGTTTGTATTGTTTATGGACTTCATAGACAGCAGTATCATACCCTTGTTTAAAGTCAAAAGATTCTCCTGATTGTGTTTGGAATGTTTTGTTTTCATCCTCCTCATGGTCTTCTTGTGTTAAGAAAACATGGCTTTTACCATCCAGACCTATTAAGTTGATGTCAGGATCTTCATTGAGCTGATTAGCTGAGGAAGTTTCTGCATAATTTTCTTGAAAAGGGGGTCTGATATCTTGGTCAGCACCTGTCTTTCCTATATTGGGGTTCTGTGTTCTCCTAAAATTTGGGTTTCTAGGAGGATTTTTTTGTGGTGCCTCCCATGATGACTTTCTTTCAACTGATTCCACTCTTTCACCTAGTCTTTTCATGCTGTTTAGTATTGCATCCAACTTTTGATCAAAGCCTGAGGGCTCTTCTTTGAAACCAACCTTCTTTTCAAGCTTTGCCCTGTTTCTTTTGGCAATTAGGTTGGCCTCTACAGTGACTGCAACTCTTTGGGCTTCTGCGAGGGTTGGAGGGTCTCTTTCTCTCAACTGATAGGCCATATCAGAATCAAAACCATCAGGGAAGTTATAAAGGGCCAAATCAGGAGGGGGCCTTAAGTTCTGGGGGATAGCATTGTATATGTTGTTAAACCTAGCACAATACTCCAAAACCGTTTCTTGGGGACCTCTTTTAATAGTGTTATATTCACCAAGTATATGGTGCGGATCTCTCTTTTTCTCCCATCTGTTGGTAAATTCCTGGTATAGAACTTCAGGGGTTGCAATGGAATTTGCATTTAAGGATCTAAACCAAGTTCTGACATCCCCAGTTAAGCTTTGAACAAAGATTCTCATCCTGACACTGTCATCATCTATTTCATAGGTCTCAAAGTGGTCTTGCATCTTTTTAGCATGCTGGATGGCTGTCAAAGGGCCATGGGAGTCAAAAAATGAGAGTCTAGTTTGGTAGTCTTGGGGTAGAGCTGGAGCATTGGCTGGTATCTGCAGAGGTGCATATCTGTTAGCCATGTTTATGGGATTTATAGGGTTAATAGGAACAAATGGGACAACAGGGATTACAGGTGTAACCGGGTTAAGAGGATGGGTAATAAGTGGGGAACTGGTTGAGGGAGTGTGTGCAGATGGTGAAGATGGAAGGAGAGGACTTTGAGAGGTTGATGGTGAACTGGGGGAATTGGGTGTGGAACGGAAAAGAACTTTGCAAGGAGTTGGAATGAGGATAGGTTGGTCTAAACTTATATCTGAATCAGCAAGCTTTTCCTGCTTTTGCTGTCTCCTTATGTTCTTTGGTATGATATTTGGGTTATCAACAATGATGGGTTGATCAGGGTCAGGGTTTGCCCTAGTGTGCCTTGGGTTTCTTTTGGGAGCCAGCTTCTAAGTATTCTTTTAGAACTTTATACAGAGGGTTTTGTATGTACAAGGACTAGGTAAGAATTCTGGAATGACTATATATTTTTCAAAGCTAAGATGAAGATTCCCTAGTTAGCTCTTCCCTAAAGCTGTCCCTGTGTTTACAGAAACAGTCCTACGGCCTCTTGGCTAGTTTCAGGCTTGATGGTAGCTTTTGAAAATAGATAGTAATTGAAAAAAAAACTTAAGTCCCCAGTGGAGTCGCCAATTATGTTAACACCCAGGTTGTTCCCTATGACTCCCAAGGGAATACGGCCGGGGTAACCACTAACCAATCTTTGGATCACTGTTTCTAGCCAAACTGTGATCAGAGAGGGCTCTCTCTTTATGATTTGTAACTGTTTATGATAGGGTTTTAGGCTAGCTATTATGCACTGGTTTTGTTTATGTTTTGGTTGATGAAACTCCTTTTAGATTCTAGTGATGTAGTTTTCAGAGAGGTTGAGTACCATTGGGCAATGGAGTCTCTGGCTATATGTGTTTGAAATTTTGAGATGAAAGATGGAACTTACAGGGCCATTTGAGTGTTTAATAGAACAGATTTTTTGATTAAATGACTGGAAACAGGTAACACAAACAGTGAAAGCATTTAAGAATTTTCACTTATTGTCTATATATTTCCAACAGACAACTTTAAGAGGAGAAAGACGGAGGTCTCAGGGGCAAAAATTGAATCCCTGAGAATGCCTGTCACAGTAAAAGACACAGTTTTGAAATGCAGCAATTAAGAATTACAATTCTGTCACTGTATCTGAGGAAAACATGTATAATAGCTCAGTTTGAGTCCAGGGTAAACATGGTTAAATCCTGGAACTATCCTTTTACCTTGCTATCAAGTGTAAAACATTTGAACAACAAAAGAGAACAAAAGACTCGAAAACATATAACAAAGAGATTTGAGAATACTTATTGTTTTATGCTACACCCTGGAATCCTGTAACATTCATCTTTCACCACAATACATCAAAGAACACCAAGCCTTGGAAATTCCATTATTCCTTTGTATTACTTCTCTGAAAATATTACAACGAGCGAGAGCTCTTCAAAAGAAAATTGCAACAACCCCTTCAACTGCTGTGAAGGGTGAATATATACTCGCCGTGATTTACAAAATATCTGAGTTCTGAGTTATCTCAGATTTTACATTCTTACCAACTACTTAAGATATTATGACCAAAACTTAATGCAGCATTGATTACAGAGTACAGGCATTTTAATGCTCTGTCAGAAGATATTTTAGCCTTTGGAGACAGCTAAGTCGGTCGAGATATTCTGAATAAATGCTGGAAGATATGTCTTTAAGGCTTTGTACGCTGTATCCTGGACTTGTCACCTGTGATTGTGACTGTTGCTTGTGGTGAGTCAATGGTCCTGCTGAGTTGGCTCAGCCTCTGCCTCTTCTCTGTAGATATCTTTCTTCAAAATTGTGCCTGCGCATGTATGCTCATTTGCCTGGAGAATTGGCGCTACTGATTCTGGCCTGACAAAACTGTCTGTGTCAAATTTCTCCAGGCATCCTGTGTGGGCAGTTGGTGTGCTAAGATTGCCCCTAGAGTTTCATCTGCTTCTGTGAATTTGAAGAAGTTAGGTGGTGTATCAAACAGATGGTCAACTTCATTCATGAGGAAAAACAGGTTCTCCACTCTGTCATACATACTCTGCCCGGTGGCTGGCCCTGGTTCTGCTGAAGTGCTGGGCGGTTGTGCAATCTCTGCTACTGCCTGGGCATCAATTCTCTTATTGTAATTGTCCAGGGTGAGCAGTCTTCCTACACTGCTTAAAATGCTGGGGAGGCCTCTGTTTTGTAGTGCCACGAACTTTTCCAGGAATCTGTTGATTTCAGTTTGCATATCCTGTGTCCTCCTCTCCAGTGTTCCAACCAGGTTCCTCAATGTTATGACTCTCTTGGCTACAGCAATTGTTTCTGTCCTGTTGGTGATTCCCATGACAGCTAATTGAGAGCTAGTCTTATAATTCAGAGTATTGATTATCCTAGTAGCAGCTTCTGGCATGTGTCCAAGGCTTGCCCTGGCCCTCTGTATTTCTCTGTTTGCTTTAGTGATGAGCACCATTTGCTCATCCATGGTCTCAATATATTGCCACTGGTTGGCGATGGACCGCCCAATGTTGCTCCATAGCACTGCTTTCATTTCAGCTGTCACCTTTTCTAGTGCAAGCTCTTTCTCTAGTTCAGCAATTCTCCTCTTAAGAGCTTTTACCTCTCTCTCCTTGGCTGCCTCATTCTGTTTGCTCTTGTCAAACTTTTCATTTACCTTGGTCAAGGTTTTCTTAAGTTCATCCAGCTCTTTCATTTGAGATTCCATGGCTTTGATCTCAGCTTGCAGCTTTTGCATGTCTAAACTAGTAGCCTGTTCCGATGTTGTAGTTGTTGTTGCTGTGGATGGCGCTGTAGTTGGTGCTGTAGCTTCTGTTTGCTGAGGAGGAGGAGTAGTCTTTGGAGGGATTTCCTCAAGATTTATTATCACAGGAGGAGGCTGGGAGGGTTGGCCCCCTTCTCTTTGCTTCAGTGTTTCTTGTAGTGCTGCCTTTGCAGCTTCAGTTTGTCCTAGCTGGTCTTGAGTCCTAACCAGCTCTTTGTATAGGGATACCAGCAGATCTGTAGCATCCTTCTCTTGCCTTTGCTGGGCAACTTCATCTGTTTGTGGATGGATGGTGGCCGGGAGTTTGATTTTCTTTCTTAGGGCTGCCATGTCTGCATCCCTTATCTTCAGAAGTTCTTGGATGCCTTTGACATCTTTAGGATCATGCCCTATCTCTATAATTACCTCTTCCAAGGACTTGATCCTATTGTCCTTGGCTTGTGATGATGCTCTTTCTAACTCCAGCTGAGAAGCTGTGTTATCCAGGCTGCTCTTTAGTTTATAATTCTCCAATGTCTCATCTGCCAGGGAGGCATACACCATTTCACCAGTTTGTTTATGTAATTCAATCTTGTCCATGGGGTGTATGTCTTTGGCAAGAACCTCCATGTTGGTTCTTAGATAGTCCGAGGTGGACTGAGGCTGCAAAGTTGTGGGCATGAAGTGGCTCATTACCATTTTGCCTTCGCTCACATCGAAAGCAGACATGAGTCTCTGCTGGTTGCTAGGAGCTAGGTTTAACAAGTGATCATACAGCTGCACTTTTATGGGATCACTCCTCCTTTTGATGTCAATGAATTGCTGCTTTATACTTGACTGCCCCTTTCTATGTTGACCGGAGGAGCTGACCTCTCCACCCATAGTCATGTCATGTCCACGCTGAGATGAGATGGCCGAAAGTTCTCCACTGGGTGGGCCCATGCCCATGGCTTGCCTTACTGCTATGTCCTCCTCTTGGGAGTCATTCAGTCTTTGTCTCTTCTCTCCTCTGATGAAGGATGAGGTGTGGGGGGTCTCTCTCTCCCTTTTCCTAGTCACATCCTCCTTCTGTGGTGTTTGGAGGACTGAGGTGTCTACATTGGTGTCTATCCTGGGAGGCACCTCTGTTTGGGGCTGCTGCTCAGTGTTACTAGGTAAATCTGTCCCCTTTTCCTGCTGCAAGGGCTGCTGTTCACTGGACTGTGCTTTTTCTTGTTGCTGCCCCAGTTCTTGCTGTTCCATTTCTTCTTGCTGCTGTAGCAAGGTGTCAACTTGTTCCTCTGTCAATACAGGTGGCTGTTCCACCTGTTTACCTTTGTCTTTGCCTGGTGGCTGGGATGTCTTCTCAGTGGTTTGCTGCTGTGCTGCTGAAGATCTAGCAGTTGTTCCAATTTGCTTTCTGTAGGAGAGGGGCACCTGTAATTCGACGAGCAGAGGTTGAAACACAGGTGCACAGTTGCTGTTTGAGGAGGTCGCCCGGGCTAATTGACTGGTTGGCGAAAATTTGAGTTCAAACGGTCATGCAGAGCATTCAGCAGAAATCACAGTGAAAATGGTAAAAACACGGGAAAATTGGTAAATATGGGTTATTTTACCAATTTGGCGCTTTTTTCTGCTGACGTCAGCATGACGTCATTGGTGGGTCATGGTGAGGTGACGTCAGTTGACGTCATCGGGCGACGTGGCAGTGGGTGACTGGTCAAAGGGGAGGCGAGGTGGCAATCCAGTCAGCAGTGAGGTGGACCCATACGAGAGGCAGGTACGAGCAGGCAATGACGTGGCGGCGAGTCAGCGGCGGGTAGGTGGCGGTCAAACTGCAGCGGTCACGGTTAAGGCCTTAACCGCCGCGGTTTCTCGGGGCGGTTTAGGTACGGCGCAGAGGCTGTCAGAGCGGGCTCTGAGATGGTCCATCGGTTGACGCGTGGAGGAGGCGTGACAAGGCGCAACGTCACTTTCCCGGAGGTTAACGTGCCGCCACAGGAAGCGCTCCGATATTGATGTGGGCCGTCGGATCTGATGGGCTTGATCCGACGGCTGGCGGAGGAGAAAAAGGCGCGTTTGATAGTGCGGGCGGAAAAATCAAACTTTGTGGGTTTTATGGGTTTTTTTCAAATGTTTTGATTAACCAACCATGCGGTAGGATTGGGAAACGTGCCAGAGGCGGGTATTAGCCTTTGCAAAGGTTTTATATGCCAAAGGGGTTTGGAGAGGGGTTTTATCAGTGCAGGGGTGATTTGAGGGCAAATTGACTTGCAGCAAAGGGGAAATAGGGTGGAATAGGTTCACCAAAGTGGCCAGATGCCATTTTGGTCCCTTTTGAACAATACACGGCTATTATGCCTAGGGGAGGGAATATATATAAGATTTGGGGTTTTATACACCTTAGTGTTAATAATATTAGGGGTGGGGGTAAGATAGGGGAGGTTATATAGTAGAATTAGGAGTTAATATGAATGAAGGAGGGGAATTAGAAAGGGGGTGTTAGTGATAGACCAGAGAGGGAAAGAAAAGAAGTTAGTGATGCTCTTTGCTGTAATTTCATGGAATTCACCACTTTGTTTGCTGATAGATTTGTTGCCTTGGCAAGAGACCTATTGATGCCTGAGTAATGGTGATCATATTCTTTCTGCAACCACAACTGCCTACCCAACTATTTGCCTAGCATTTTTTGTTTCTTCTTGGAGGGGCACTTGGACTTGCAACCCTCAATTGCCTTTTCTTTTCTTTGGCTTTTTTCTTTTCTCTCTATCTACTTCTACCCTTATGTCTTCCAAGGTCCCAGATTAAACTTTTGGGAACCTTTGCTTCTCTACCTGAACTACTTGTCTGCCAAGATTAAGCTGTTTGGACAGACCTCTTTCTCTATTCTACAACTCAAAATTGAAACATGGCATGATCCAGATTAGACTGTTGAATCATCCACAAAATTTGAAATAAGGTCCTCAATACTTGAAACACTTTACCCAGCTCTTGCTTTCTAGGAAATATGGGATCTTTGGGATACCAGAGCAGAGCATATTTGGCTTTTCTCTTGCCAATCATGAAATATGAAACTTATTACTATAGGTATCCAACAGGGGCTATGCGAAGTGGGAGGATCTGTAGAAATGAAGGTAGCGCAGAGATAGAAAATAGCTCCTTGATTTCATCTCCGTGGGAAAGTGAGGAAGAGATTGTGAAAGTTTCACCAAGAAGTGCGATTAGTTTGATAAGGCAGTGAATTCCACGCATACCACTTCCACCTACACCACCAGTTTCACCATCTTCACCCCCATCTTCACCCACACCACCTCTGCCACCAACACAGTTTAGTATGGCGAGTGAAATAAAGTTACCAGTGTTTAAAGGAGTAGGGAATGAAGATCCATACCAGTTTTGGTTCATGGTAAAGGCTGTATGGCAAGCGCAAGGAGTCACGGATGACAATATAAAGAAAGCAACATTAGTCAGGGATTTGCAGGATCATGCACTAACATGGTACATTAAGCATTCCAATGACAATCCAAACACAGGGATCGTGGATATCCAAGCTGCGCTAAACAAGTAATTTAGCAAGCCAAAATCAGAGACACGGTCGACTATCAGATTTAAGGAAATCGTGATGCTTCCAGGTGAGACCCCCTGGGAGCTAGATCAAAGACTGGAGGGTATGATTCGGGAAGCCAACATGACCTTGGCGGATGGGAAAAACTACGCATGGTCTGTAGCATCACTAACGCCGCATCTAAGGACCGCACTGGCACAGCAGAAGCTATCCACCCAGGCCAAAGCTTTGAAATTCTCAATGAGACTACACGAGAGCTTGATACAAGATCCTAACCTGGGGCTCCAAAAAATCCATGCGCAATTGAAAAACTTGTGTCTTGAGATGCAGAGTTTGAAACAAGACAGGACAACTCGCCCAGAGGTGCGTGAGGAGGTATGGTGCATAAAGTGCAAAGGCCAAGGACATGACAAGGACCATTGTCTAGTCTTCATGAACTACCTGGCGGGAGGAGGGCCAATGCCATTAAGACAAGAGGCACAAGTAGGACCGAGCACAACGCCTGCATTATGGTGCACGATTTTTTAGATAGGAGGGAAGCATGCTACAGATAATTGCCATCTATTACAGAAGTATACGCAGATGTCCCAGTAGTTGTTCTATAATTTCTGCAGATTAGTAGGCCATGATGAGCACACCTGTAGAAGTTATGAACTGATGATGGATCGGACTCCTACCTATAGAGTTCAGACTGAAATGCAAGCCCTCGACCAAAATGTAGGGATGGTGCACACTGGATTTTAGGGGCGTGGGCCCTCTCGAGATGGAATGGGACTAGGAAGCTGATGTAGACAATTGATTTGTTACAATTACAGAGGGATGGGGCATTATGCCCATGAATGTACAAATCCGACAAGATCATAATGTTTATATTGTACCCAGTTTGATCATGAGATGGAGGACTGCCCCACACTGATAGCGAGGTTGCGCGATAAAGGAATACTCCAGCCCCCCCCCCCCCCAACTCAGAACCTGCAAATGATGAGGTCTGAGCCATGCGAGGAGGACTAGAATGTAAGCATCATGCTCGGAAGTAGTATCACAACAAGAGATGACAAAGAAAAGTAGCCTAAAGAGAGTGCCTGGGTTCGCAAGGCTCCAACAAAGGAACCAGAATTTGATTTGGAGCACACGAAGGAGACATTCATGGAAGCTAAGAAGAGCTTCACAGAGGCCTCAGTAGTAAAGATAAACTAAAACCAGAGATGGACCCATCAATTCTCACTACCTTTCTAGCGACATGTATGAAGCTACTGCACAACAGTAAAGAGGTGAAGGGGCTGCAATAACTCATCACTAGATGTGTTGGATCAGGAGAACCATGCGTTGTTTGGAAGCTCGAAAAGCACACAACGCAAACATGAAGGGAGATGAGATTGACTGCACAAATCAGAGAATATGAAATGGATCAAGTGATTCTAGATCTAGGATCGCACATGAACGTCTTGCCAAAGAAGACATGGGAACGCATGGGCAGGTCCATGTTACAATTGTCTCTTATTCAATTGCGAATGGTGAACTAGAAAAATATCCTACCCATGGGAAGATTGCAGGGAATAACGGTGGATATCGAAGGTGCGAGTGCGCTTGCAGATTTTGAAGTGATAGAGATTGTTGATGACAACAATCCCTATCCCATGCTACTAGGAATAGATTGGGCCACTGAAATGAATGGATTGATAAATATAAAGAAGAGCAAGATGATTTTCGAGAAAAAGTGACTTCGCATAGTGGTACCTTTATACCTTGCGGAAGGATCACGCTACACAGAGCCAGTGCGTGACTAAAATAGCAAGGAAGATCTAGACTGTATTTACAAGATAACCACACGGGAGCAGGACTGGGTAAATCCAACAACAGATGGCAGGATTTCGTGGGAGCACGAAAGCTCCTACACTTTAGATTTAGACAAAGAGATAGAACAATGGAAGAACTGGTTACATGAGGTAACCACGCTCAATTGCAACATGATGATAAGGTCACTACACTGCGTGGCAACAGAGGTAAGAGATCTACCTATGTATGACGAGGTGAGCGAGGTGGATTATTTCCTGGACAAGTTTGAAAGAGAAGTACCAGAACAACAACATTTTGACGCTCTGAAATGGGCACTGCACGCTATGCCTGGAAGATGTAGGGTATGCATCAAAGAAATTTTGAGGACTGGCACAAATGCAGAAGGATGATGCTCACGCAGTTTGGAAAGCCTTATATGAGGATGGAAGCCGATTACAGCAGTCAAAATAGCCTACGCGCCCACCTCTCCAGATGGGTACAGGCATATGGTATGCAACTTGCACAAACATACACTGTCCTCATGATAGGAAACAGGACCAACAAGTAGGAGCGGGCAAGACGATGGCGCGAATGATGAAGTATGATAAAACCAAGCGTGCCACAGATTATCCGCGTGGAAGCCTTTGACAAAGTATGTGAAGTACTGAACACGGTCCACCATGTGAGACATACTGACTGGGACCTACACATATCAATGGTTCTATGGGCTAGAGGACCATGTGCAAAACCCTGACCACATAAAAACTTCTGACGCAAAAGTATGAAGCAGATGCTGTAATCCCTATGGAGCATGCAAAGCCTAGTCTGCGCATGGCAGCACCCATAGATACGACAGTTTACGAAGCCTAGAAAGAAGGAATCACACAGCTACAAGAGATAGAACACATGGGACTTGAGGAAGAAATACAACAGCGAAACCTTAGATCCGCGAACTGGAAAGAGAAAGCGTACGGTTAAGAGAGAAAAGCACTTTGATGGACGTAGAAGTCAAGAAGCTAGAAGATGAGATAAAAGAAGAGTTTCTCGCTGAAAAAACTAGGATGGTGTTGTG
This sequence comes from Pinus tabuliformis, assembly GCA_031772625.1. Lineage (NCBI taxonomy): Eukaryota > Viridiplantae > Streptophyta > Pinopsida > Pinales > Pinaceae > Pinus > Pinus tabuliformis. The sequence goes on from CM062819.1 coordinate 234,487,694, forward strand.
GTCACCAACAACCCCCCTCTTTGTTTGATATTAGCAATAACACCAAGCAAAGGGGGACCCTTAAAAAAAATCCAAAAATATTTTTACCAAAATTTTGTATTTTAACTCCCTAAAAGCTAGATCGCATCGCGAAGAGAGAGTGAAGCGTTTCCTATGCGCATAAATAAGCTGCAAAAAAGCGACGCGAAATTCATCGCGTCGCATATATTCAAAAGCGCTCTTAAATGAGAAATGTTCAGGAATCACCAACGGCCGATATGCGACGTCACATATCGCAACATCGCATAAGCAGCACATAGTGATTGAATGAAAAATTGCGATCTGCGATCTGCGATCTGCGATTTGCGATCTGCGATTTGCGATCTGTGATTTGCGATCTGCGATAAATGAGACTATCGATTCCTGCGATGACACTTCTTGACATCGCAATCCTCGATACTGCGATGCGAATCGCAGAAACCACTCATCGCAAGAGTTCCTCGACATAGTCTGTAAACCCAAGATTGAGCGCGCACCTTAAGGGAAATTAATGATTGTACGCCTAAGTATCCAAGAATGATTGTGTCGCATTTTTCGAAGAGTCAAATCATTATGAGTGTCATAATTATGCATTCATTAGAACTTAAAGCTTTCATGTCAATCTTTTCATCATTTCTCTTCTTATTTGCGTAAACTGTAAGGCAGCAACTAATATAAATCAATGTGCAGGAAACATCTAAGGAAAAGGGGAAAGTGCCAATACTAAGGTAACAGAGAGAAGATACCTTTGCAAATGGATGCCGCATGCAGCAAGGCCACGGATTCCAGAGTATCACTCAACAGACACTGATGAAAATAGACTATCCAAGACTCGGAGTCAAAGGCGCACAAAAGCAGCATGTTTACAAAAGATCCTAAAGCTCAGACTGGGTAAAGCAAAAAGAAAAACGCCAAAGAAGGAGGACGCTCCAGAAAAGCCTGGAACAAAGAACGGAAGCAATTTTCAATACAGAAGATTGTTGAGGCAACGAAATCCCTAACTCATTGAGTCATTCACACGGCCGGAAACCGAAATAGCAACAGCACAATCAGTTCGAAAGAAATATGGGTTATACTAAGAATACACACAGCAGATACACCCAGCGAGAGGAATATTTTCGAAAATATCTTCTAGTTTTTCAGAAAGAGGTGCCAGCTCTTGTTATTTCTACTTTTATCACTCGAACGAAAGGAGAAGACAACCAGCCGACTCTTTCGAGGCGAACATTGCATTGCTTACAGCACTAAGGAGCAGATACAGAAACGGTTAGAAATTAGATTCAATTTTTAGAAATAAATTTGTTTTAGTAAAAGGGCGGTCATTTGAAGCCGTTTCCTAAATTTGTGTAATTAACATTAATTAGTTAGTAGTATTTAGCCCTTCTCATGGCATTTGGAGAAGGGTCCGGAAATCTGTCAAAAAACTTGTCCTCAGAACATGCACTTTTGCACCCTCGGAGGGGGTTTTTTATGAATGGATGGATCGAGATTTATTTATGTTTGCATTTTAATGTCTCCTACTGATGTTGCACTTCTGTACTCTTAGTAGATATTAGAACAAGTAGAGATAAATCGTTATTGCTTGAAGTCTATTAGTGAAATTAGTCATAAATGGTACTTTTATCTCTTGACCAATTTCTGCTTATATTCTTAGAGTGATATATAGTTTCAGTTGTTTATATGTTAATGTATGAATGTGTGTATTACCATTTGGCACTTCTGTATGGTGGAGTCATTTATTTGTGCTTGACATATGAATAACTTATTATGTGATATGTTGTTCACAACTGTTTTGCCTAACTTTTTATGCAGAATGGTTTATCTTAATTGATTTCTATTCTTATGATAGCTGAATGATCTTTATTACCAGTTATTATTCGAAATCTTTTTAGATCGCATAATAGAGGAAATCTACCCCGGGTTAGCGTAAACTAGATGTGTTGTTTCCATTAGATTACAATAGCATAGAGTCAGTTTAGAAGTTAGAATTAAATTAGCTTAAAATACTTCTAGATCAGCATCATCAAACTCTACACACACACACACCCCTTGCATTGGGAAACTGGTCCCATTATCCCCAGTCGGACCCGCTATACCAAATGGACAAGGAGCTGCCAACCAAGTTCAGGACCGGGTGGTTATCCCCCTTGTTGTTGACCCGATTTCGGGGCCCTCAACATATTTGGCGCTAGAAGGAGGGCACGAACTATGAATGGCACCTAAATCAAAATCTAAATACCATTATGAGAGTAAATCACCCTCACCAACTCCCCCGACTTCTCCAGTACGATTAAACTTGGAGTTAGAAGTCGCTCGAGCATCCACCGCTGCTACATACCCTAATATATCAGACCAACTTATCACTGAGCCCCCTGAAATTCAAACTTTGATTCGTAAACTCCAGGGATTCTCTATTTTTACTCAGAGGTCTGATAAATCTAAAAGCAGCGTGACTTCGCAGTACAACCCTGCTCATCCCCTGACCAGATTGAAGAGTGAAAAGTTTGGCATCCAGCCAACTGAACTTCCTCTCCCCACTAGGAAAAGAGCAAGGAAAACACCTCCAGAGTCTGACAGTGAGACTCTTTCATCTACTTCGTCCATTTCAACTCCCTCATCGTGAAGTCAACCACCCACATCTTCATCCCAAATCACTCCTCCATCTTCCACAATCCTTCCTCTTCAACCATCAAAGATCATAATATCTTCATCTTCTCAGCATCAGGGATCATCCTCTGCACTTTCATTAACTAGCAGCTCAACGATGGCCCAGTCTCCATGGAACAATCCTAGGGCGGTTTTAATGCCTCCACCCCTGAGCCCAATACCGGCCCATCCTGAGAAATGGCTACCTAAATTCAATCTAGATACAGGCATGCTAGCTGAAGAGCATATCAATAATTTCATGCTTTCTGTTAATCTCAACGGAGTTACCAATGAAGATGTTGTTGTTGGACTTTTTCCCTATACAATGCAAGGAACAACCGGGTCATGGTACTTTTCGTTACCTTCCGGGTCTATCACAAGTTGGGACATTTTTCAAAGTCAATTCCTTACCAAGTTCGGTGATGACAGATCAACAGTGACATTGATCAATGACCTATCCAATCTTAAAGCTGAGGCTAAAGAACCCATTAAAGATTTCAATTTACGGTTCAATAAGATCCTCAACAAAATTCCCGCTGCTTCTCAACCCAGCGAGGAAGTACGATGTGAATGGTATATCACAACCTTACCATCAAACTTGGCTATCTTCGTAGATAGAGCAAGCAAGACGACCTTAGTTGAAAACTTGACAGAGGCGTTAGCAGTAGAAAAGCGTGTAGTATCCCTAGAAAGGAGATTTGCAATAGAGGAACGCAAATATAAGAAAATCTCTTTCAAAGAAGACACCAAGAAGAAACAAACGAAAGATCCTTTCGATATGGAAGGATTACAAAAAGTGTTAAAGGCCATGTCCAATGAGATGATTGACATAAGAAAACAAGTAGCGGAAACTTCTTCAAAAAAGCCCTTCAGAGCTTTTAAAAGAAATCCTCCCATGGATGTGAAACCACCCAATGATGTCTCAAACATTGAATCTGAAGAAGAAGGAGAAGAAGAGAATACCATTGAAGGACAGACCGATGATGAAGAAGTTGTGGAACTACAAGGAATGTGGGATTTCATCCTCCCACAAGAAGAAGATCAAGAAGCATTTCCGGTTAGCACAAGAAGCAAAAATCAACTTGATCCTCCCCAAACTAACCCTAAACAGAAGGGCGCAGGCCCTGCAACAAAAGATAAGGTCGCAACAAAGAAAACAACCACTAGAGCGACCCAATTTAGCCAAGTCCAATCAGATCAAGCACCTCCATCAAGAACACTGATAGTGTCGGATGAAATGGAGTATAACATTATCGATGACATGAAAAAGACTAGGGCTAATATCACTCTTTACGATTTGAGCAAATTGAAACATCAACAGAAAATAATGATGAAAGAATTACATGCCGTGCCTACTACATCTTTACTTACAGCTGTAGATTCCCACAACATGGGAAGACCTCCAACCAACACGATTAATAATATTGATCCAAATGACATCGCCTTGATTGGAGGAAGATCGAGATCTCATACTCCTCTGTTTCTTCTCACTTATGAAATTTTCAATAAAAACGTGCACAATTGCTTGGTTGATTCTGGTGCTTCAACAAATATTTTACCCAGATCAATATGTGCCAAATTGAATGTTCAACCACAAAAATCCGCAGTGTGCATAGTTCAACTTGATCGATCTCAAGTTGAAGTGGTTGGTGAACTTAATCAAGTGACCATAAGATTGTCGTCTAACCCGAAGGTATGTCAGGTTATCGACATTCTAGTAGTTGATATCCCTGAATTCTATGGTTTGATTTTTAGCAGGGATTGGTCCGAAAAACTCCACGGGTATTTCTCAACCGACTGGTCGCACATGTGGTTACCCTACAACGGTAAACCGAATCAAATAAAGGTTGAACGAGAGTTGCACCAAAAGTACATAGTGACGGAATTGGAAGGAGAGAATGAAGCAATAGCATACAACAGCAGTATCATAGGCAACTACTCGGTAGATTCTTTCCTCGGCAATTTCAATGCTCATATTTCACCTTACCTGGAAAATTCAGTTTTGTCCCAAGTAGAAATTTTTTCCCAAACTGATAATTCAAAATGTGTTAATTTTTTTGGATAACCCTATAAATACATCTTTGTTTTGGAAATTATATTTTGATGGCTCTAAATCCAACGAGGGAGCAGGAGCAGGATGCGTTCTGATTAGCCTAGACGGAAATAAGACCATGCTTACGTGCATACTTGAGTTCGATTGCACAAACAATACAGCGGAATACGAGGCCTTGGTGTAAGGCCTATACAAAGCAATCGAGTTGAACGTTAAGTATCTTCAAGTCTTTGGAGATTCTGAGATTGTCGTCAAACAGGTACGTAACACCATACATTGCCTGTCAAGTCATTTGAAACACTATCAATCTTTAGTACAAAATCTGACTGCACATTTCATAGCATTCAATATTTCGTCAATCCCAAGACTCCAAAATGCGAGCGCAGACCTGTTAGCTAACATAGCCTCTAGACTTATTCCCTCCGATGATTTTAGTCCAGATAGATTCTCAATAGAATTAATCTTTAGACCATCCATCCCTGACAACATCACCAACTGGAGAGTATTCAACGACGATCCTGACATTGTAAGTTTCTTCACTTCTGAAGGATCCTACTCAAACCAAATAATTGACGAAGACTATCATGATCACCAAATACAACAAAATAGCACTGATAATGCTATACCTAAATCGGTGGTTAAGTTAGAAGACTTATATGATTTAAAAAGTCGGTTTAAAAGGTCTGCCAATGCTAAACTCTACAGTTCGACCCTGAACTATGAATTAGTGAACCTAGGAACCGATGAGAAGCCACAAAACGTTAATCTAGGCCACGGCCTAGCCCCTGAAGAAAAATCATCATATATCCGTCTTCTGAGACAATACAAAAACGTTTTTGCCTGGAATTACGATAAGTTGAAGACTTACGACACTTCTATCATTCAACACACTATCCCTATGATTGACAATGAAAAACCTGTCCAGCAGAAGCTCAGAAAAATCCACCCCAACTTAGAGAATCAAATAAAGACTGAGTTGAATCAGTTGTTGAGAGCCAGAATAATTTTCTCCGTCAGACATTCCAAATGGGTATCCAATATGGTACCCGTTAGAAATAAAAACGGAGATATTAGGATCTGTATCGACTTCCAGAATCTCAACAAAGCCTATCAAAAAGACAATTTTCCCCTCCCACCTATGGAGCAAATATTACAGGCAGTAGCAGGCTCAGAATTAATGTCTTTTCTGGATGGATTTTCAGGATACAATCAAGCGCTGGTACATCCCGATGATCAGTTAAAAACCACATTCCGGACTAAATGGGGCACATACGCATATCGAAAGATGCCATTTGGTCTGATCAATGCCGGCGCTACCTTTCAGAGAGCCATGGACATCGCATTTAAAGGTTTAGTCAATAAATCGGTAGTGATTTACCTGGACGATATAACAGTGTACTCCAAGAAGCGAAGCGACCATCTCAAAGACTTGAAACAAATCTTTCAAAGATGTTTAAGGTATGGGATTTCACTTAACCCAAAGAAATCTTTTTTCGCATTAAGTGAAGGGAAATTGCTAGGATTCATAGTGTCAAAATCTGGTATTCACATTGAACCTGACAGAATCAAAGAAATTTCCGAAATATCCATGCCTCATAACAAAAAAGGCCATGCAATCTTTCCTTGGTCAAATCAATTTTGTAAAAAGGTTTGTCCCGGATTTTTCACGTATTATTTCTCGTTTACAAAATATGATAAAAAAGAATTCAAATTTTAAATGGGGTCTAGATGAGCATGAAGCAGTGAACTTGATCAAACAAGCTATCATCAACGCTCCATCTTTAGCAACCCCAAATTATTCAGAACCTTTTATCTTATACACATTTGCCTCAGAGAAATCTTATGTCGTGATTTTAACTCAAGCAAATCAAGAGAAGGCGAAAGCTCCAATCGCATTTTTTAGCTCGAACTTACAAGGTGTTGAACTCAATTATTCAGACGTGGAGAAACAGGCATATGTTGTTTTCAAAGAAATCAAATATTTCAGACCTTTCTTGCTTAAAGCCCATACCAAAGTCGTAGTACCGTTTCCAGCGGTAAGAAACCTTCTGATACAGAAGGATGTGGGCGAAAAGAGAGCAAATTGGATTACCTCCTTACAAGAATACGATCTTGAGATCAAGCCAGCAAACATCGTAAGAGGTCAAGACTTCTGCAAGATGTTAGCTGGAGCATCGCAAATTCCTGAGAACTCATCTGAAGAGGTACACACGTATGAGGTAAGCCTAAATGATGCAGAATCATTATATGCTGACACCATTTATTATCTTAAGAACGGGTATGCTCCATCGCACCTGGATCACACCAAGAAAAGAGCCCTGAGATTGAAAGCTAAACAATACCAGCTCATAAATGATGTTCTGTTTAAAAGGAATTACGATTCTGTACTTCTTAGGTGTCTTGAGAAAACTGAAGCTGAAAAGGTTTTGCAGGAACTCCACGATGGACCAGCAGGTGGACACTATGCTGGAGAAGCTACTGCACATAAAATCTTACGTGCAGGATATTATTGGCCCACGCTATTCAAAGACTCACACAATTACGTAAGGAAATGCCAAGTCTGCCAGACTGCTGCAGGGAAACAAAAGAAATCATCCATGCCACTACAGCCGGTTAACATCGAGCAACCATTCAGTCAATGGGGCTTGGACATAATAGGTGAGATCGTTCCTCACTCTTCTAAGCAGCATAGGTATATCCTCACGGCAACTGATTATTTTACCAAATGGGTAGAAGCAGTTCCTCTCAAGACAGCTAATTCTGAAAACATTATTGAATTCATAGATCAATTTATCATCACTAGGTTTGGATTGCCAATGGCCTTAATGTTTGATAATGCATCAAATTTTTCTGGAAATACAATGACTGAGTTTGCACTTAAGAAAGGGTTCAAACTGAAGTATTCTGCCGACTACTATCCGCAAGGTAATGGGTTGGCTGAATCAACGAACAAGAACCTAATCAGGATTATTAAAAGAACAGTCGACCAAAACCAAAAGAATTGGCACAAAGCGCTGGTAAATGCTTTATGGGCAGATAGAATTACGAAGAAAGCTTCAATCGGCACTTCTCCCTTTAATTTAGTTTATGGGAAAGAAGTGGTTCTTCCAACTCACTTAGTCATTCCCTCTTTGTATTTAGTACAATACATCGATGAAGTATCTACTTCCTCCTTACAATTGAGACAAATGTAAATAATCAAACTAGAAGAACGACGAGAACAAGCTAAGAAAACCCATGCTCACCACCAAGCGCTAATAAAATCCTCTTTTGACTCAAGCGTAATGACCAGAAAAAGCTTTCAGATGGGAGATTTAGTTTTAAAATGGGATAAGGCTCACGAGGAAAAGGGAAAACATACGAAAATTCAGAAATTGTGGCTTGGTCCTTTTTAGATTGTAGAAGTCGTAGGCCCATCGACGTTTGTGTTGCAGGATTTGGCAGGTAGAAGAGATTCTCTGCCTGTGAATGGACAGATTCTTAAAATGTATTTTCCATAGAAGATCATTCTTCTATTTTTGTAGGATAGTTTTAATTTTTGTTTTTTTTTTCTCTTTTTATAAATAAAACCAGTTGTAAATGATCATAAAAAAGGATTCATGAAAGAGCACACCAATTCTCTATCAGATTTTGATTTCGCTTGTACAAATAGCAAAACTTTTCAAAAAATCTGACTTTTATTATTGACAAATAGAGTTAACTTTAGCCTAAATATGATGTTAGTTTCAACCTCAAAAAACTTTGATGAAAGCAACTTTTGGTAAAAAATTGTTTTATGTCAGCACAATGAAAGGTATCATCAATAATAAAATAAATATTCTCTGTAAAGGTGCTATTTTCAAACTCTATTATTGTCGTCCAGAGCTTTCTTAAGGAAAAACAATGACTTCCTCCCTGCTGAAGGAAAACGCAGCATTCAGAGAAACAATCCGAGAAAACACTATATCTCAAATAATAAGAGGTCTCATCACGAGTCGGCTTATCATGATCACAGATATTATAACTTGCTGACTTTGCCAATACTGTCTATCAAAACAGGGCAATGACTCAAGATTGTTGCAATCAAAAGACAAGGGGTCTCATCACGAGCCAGCTTGTTCAGCAAAAGTGTAAATCAAGTGAATGACTATGTCATAATTTGGCCACCAAACCAAGACATTGTTCTTTAGAGAATAAAAAAGGAAAAAGTGTTAAAAGGATTTTTCTCTGAAAAGTTGTAAATAACCTCAAGCAGGAAAAAGGATCATTGTTGGATAACATGGTAACCCTGTCGAGGCTATGGATGCTTGCGGGCAGCAGAGGCTCTACCTACGACAAATGAGCATATTTTAAAAAACCAGTACGCAGAGAAGACCTTATTTTATCTTTAAAAAGACCGAGTAATGTCTGGTATGAATGCAGGAACTAAGACGGAGGAAGCAGACGATCGGAATATGAAAAGGTTGAGACAAAGTATCATTGACAAGATAAGGAGTAATGTACTCTATCTTTCCATAACAAAATTTAGACATACGAAAATTTTTCTGTTTCGGAAGTGAAAATGCAATAGAAAAGCAGAGATAACTGGTTCTTCATAGTGAATTGCCATTGTTGTGGTCACCAACAACCCCCCTCTTTGTTTGATATTAGCAATAACACCAAGAAAAGGGGGACCCTTAACAAAAATCCAAAAAAAATTTTACCAAAATTTTTGTATTTTAACTCCCTAAAAGTTAGATCGCATCGCGAAGAGAGAGTGAAGCGTTTCCTATGCACATAAATAAGCTGCAAAAAAGCGACGCGAAATTCATCGCGTCGCATATATTCAAAAGCGCTCTTAAATGAGAAATCTTCAGGAATCACCGACAGCCGATATGCGACGTCGCATATCGCAACATCGCATAAGTAGCACATAGTGATTGAATGATAAACTGCGATCTACGATCTGCGATTTGCGATCTGTGATCTGCGATAAATGAGACTATCAATTCCTGCGATGACACTTCTTGACATCGCAATCCTCGATACTGTGATGCGAATCGCAGAAACCACTCATCACAAGAGTTCCTCGACATAGTCTGTAAACCCAAGATTGAGCGCGCACCTTAAGGGAAATTAATGATTGTACGCTTAAGTATCCAAGAATGATTGTGTCGCATTTTTCGAAGAGTCAAATCATTATGAGTGTCATAATTATGCATTCATTAGAACTTAAAGCTTTCATGTCAATCTTTTCGTCATTTCTCTTCTTCTTTGCATAAACTGTAAGGAAGAAACTAATATAAATTAATGTGGAGGAAACATCTAAGGAAAAGGGGAAAGCGCCAATACTAAGGTAACAGAGAGAAGATGCCTTCGCAAATGGATGCCGCATGCAGCAGAACCGCGGATTCCAGAGTATCACTCAACAGACACTGATGAAAATAGACTATCCAAGACTCAGAGTCAAAGGCGCACAAAAGCAGCATGTTTACAAAAGATCTTGAAGCTCAGACTGGGTAAAGCAAAAAGAAAAATGCTAAAGAAGGACGCTCCAGAAAATCCTGGAACAAAGAACGGAAGAAATTTTCAATACAGAAGATTGTTCAGGCAATGAAATCCCTAACTCATTGAGTCATTCACACGGCCGGAAACCGAAATAGCAACAGCACAATCAGTTCGAAAGAAATCTGGGTTATACTAAGAATACACACAGCAAATATACCCAGCCAGAGGAAGATTTTCGAAAATATCTTCTAGTTTTTCAGAAAGAGGTGCCAGCTCTTGTTATTTCTACTTTTATCACTCGAACGAAAGGAGAAGACAACCAGCCGACTCTGTCTAGGCGAACATTGCATTGCTTACAGCACTAAGGAGCAGATACAGAAACGGTTAGAAATTAGATTCAATTTTTAGAAATAAATTTGTTTTAGTAAAAGGGCGGTCATTTGAAGCCGTTTCCTAAATTTGTGTAATTAAGATTAATTAGTTAGTAGTATTTAACCCTTCTCATGGCATTTGGAGAAGGGTCCGGAAATCTGTCAAAAAACTTGTCCTCAGAACATGCACTTTTGCACCCTCGGAGGGGGTTTTTTATGAATGGATGGATCGAGATTTATTTATGTTTGCATTTTAATGTCTGCTACTGATGTTGTACTTCTGTACTCTTAGTAGATATTAGAACAAGTAGAGATAAATCGTTATTGCTTGAAGTCTATTAGTGAAATTAGTCATAAATGGTACTTTTATCTCTTGACCAATTTCTGCTTATATTCTTAGAGTGATATATAGTTTCAGTTGTTTATATGTTAATGTATGAATGTGTGTATTACCATTTGGCACTTCTGTACAGTGGAGTCATTTATTTGTGCTTGACATATGAATAACTTATTATGCGATATGTTGTTCACAACTGTTTTGCCTAACTTTTTATGCAGAATGGTTTATCTTAATTGATTTATATTCTTATGATAGCTGAATGATCTTTATTACTAGTTATTATTCGAAATCTTTTTAGATCGCATAATAGAGGAAATCTACCCCGGGTTAGCGTAGACTAGATGTGTTGTTTCCATTAGATTACAATAGCATAGAGTCATTTTAGAAGTTAGAATTAAATTAGCTTAAAATACTTCTAGATCAGCATCATCAAACTACACACACACACACACCCCTTGCATTGGGAAACTGTTCCCATTATCCCCAGTCGGACCCGCTATAACAAACGGACAAGGAGCTTCCAACCAAGTTCCAGACCGGGTGGGTATCCCCCTTGTTGTTGACCCGATTTCGGGGCCCTCAACAGATGGTAAGGCAAGGTGTGTATGATCATATTAACAATTTTGAGAACTATCGTCATGAATTGGTTAGTCTAATGCCTTGGCTTGAACCGCCTATCGCCATGCATAGTGATCAAGGTAACACATTGCAAATGGTGAATTGCGCGATGCCAACCACAACAATAAAATGTGAGGATTCTCCAAGAACCCTGATGGAGGATAGGATGAAGCTCTACATGGGTGGTGTGACCACCTAACTAGCTAGGGGAAGGATAGTCTTAGCGCTTCAGGAAGTTGGAAGGAAGCGCGGGACTATAAACTATTATGCCTAGGAGCTGCACGATATTGGAGATGCGTGCAAAAGCAGAGAGTCACTAGGTTCGTGACCGCGCATGGGGGACTGTGCTGCCACGCGGATTGGCCAAAAAGTGACCATTGAAGTCATTGTTCATGATGGGATGGTCAACTTAAGGCCAAATGGAGTGGGCGACAGACACTTAAGACGCGATTTATGGGAAATAGTTGGGGAAATTTGCCGCCAAGAAGGCATTAATGAACCGAAATTAGGGGGAACGATCGAAATCGAATTTAAAAAGCATTATAAAACACAAAGGGCTGCCTAGCAAACAACACTTGGTCATTTGAGATTTGAGTGATTAAGCAGAGCCCTGAGTATTGTGAGCTGAGCATTGATTGAGCCCCTGAATTCGCGAGTGACAGATTACAGCCCATATACAATGACAGCAACTAAGGATGCCATAAGAATAGAAGAGGTAACTTTCGGTGAGGCCACGCAATCCGCAACTATGGAGGATCTTCCAGAAGGTGCCGAGATTGTGGCAGAGATGCCCAAATCAGCACGTACGCCAAGACCCAAGAAGGATAAACAAGTAATGGATCCCATGCATGTGTCCCTAAGGAATATGCTTCACAAAAAACTATCAATGGATGAGAAGGGGAAAGCTATCACGATAAAAACAAATGAGGAAGAAGAATATTTGCAGGCTCTCATCATCACAGAGGAAGAAGACGAAGGCATGGAGGTGGATATTGCACCCACGCACTCTGTGTCGAAATTTCCCACCTATGTCCCCCCACACAAAGGGAAGGCCAAAGTGCCTGTTACACAGTAATTTGTCACCATTGGTCACTGTCCCTGTTACCCCTGTTTCAGTACGTTGGAGAACGGAGATATCAACTCGTCTACGACAATAGCGTTGGATCCCAGGTTGGTTCTTCTTATCTACTTTCGATTTACAACTAGGAACTTGCATGATAGCGTGATTGATTGTTGCTAGACCCATTTTGGGCTAGTGGGATCGCCTCTGTCCGCAGAGGGGATTTACCTCTCCAACAATTTGGCGACTCCACTGGGAAAAGCTATTTGTTGTTTGATTCATAAACCTTGGAGTTTGTCTTGCATGTTAGTTTTCTCTTGCCTCCTTACGCAAATGAGCTTTCTGAGTCAGTTTTTCCTGTTGTCTTAGTATTGTTGACCAGACACCGGGCTGTTTTATTTATTTTTTGGGCCAGAAAACTGTTGGCGCGATTTTATTTCTGACAGTCGCGCCAGTTGGCGCATGTTGCACACCAACAACTCGTGCCAATTATTTAATAGCACAAGTTACAGGCTTACAGTCGCGCCAGTCCTGTAAACTTTGCTAGTGTGTGTGTTGAAAGCTCTTCAAATTCAGATTTTCATCTTCTTGCATGTTTTGCAGCTTCTGGAAGTGTGTAGAAACTCTGTTTGACTGGTTTTTTTAACTTTATCCTTCGGTTGTTTGCCTATTTCTATTGATCTCGTATCCCAGCCTTAGAGCATCTAGTGGCTTGGCACTTCTAGCCTTCCGTGGGACTGTTGGTTTTTGTTTATCCAGTCAGCTCTTTGCATGTTTCCCGCACTTGTCTAGCGGTTGATAAAACCACTTGTTGTGTACTTTCGAGTTCGCTTGACTTTGAGTTGGACTTAGATCAAATAGTTCATTCGAGTCTTTGTGAGCTTTTGGACAGATTGTCTTGCTGTTTTGGATTTGGTTCTTCTTACATTGAGTGAATTTCTTTGTTTCATTGTGTGATCATCTCTCAAACTTGTTTATATGCATCATGCCATTTTAAAAAAGAAAGAAAAACAAATGATCTTTTTTGCATTACATTAGCTAGCACTTTGCATTGTTATTAGCAATTAGTTACTTTTAAAAAGAAAAGAAAAAATTTCATTTCTTGTTATTAGTTGCATTAGGATCTTTGTTGCTTAGTGATCATTTTATTTGTGTGAAAAGCTCTCAACTCTTCTGTAGATAGCATTCATTGAACGAAATGGTTTTTTTTGGCATATAGTTTTCATGCAGGAAATTTTTGAGAGATCACATATGGTAGGACCTAAAAACTGAGACATAATTGAAGATAAATTGTAAAATGAACTCAATGAACCTAACAACGCATTGGAATTTAACGCAAATATTCTAGAGGTCTAGGCTAGAGACGTGTTCCGGCGTTGTAAAGCCTGGTAGCTTACCGTCGAGTGGTTGGGTGATTCCTCCATGGTGAAACGATAAGTGCCAGTACGGATTGTGCTCCCACGTACCATCGAGTATATATTGGGAGACCCCTATAGGCTTAAAACCTTTTATCCATAGGAAGTCGTGTCGGCCGCCCTACTGATCGCAATGCACTGAACACAGCATTCGGGAAGATTGACCGCCCGTACCCTAAAAAGTATTCTGCGGTTTTGCAAAAAGTTTGGCACACCCTCTACCTAGAACTCCAGAGCAGTTCCTTTTGGCCTTTTTCAGACTCTATAACGGAAAAAGTCCATCCGAGCATTTGTCACTTCGGGCTCGTTAAATATTCGAAGGAGACTAGAGTCATATTTTTGTCCTTTTCTCGACTCTTAAAACATGAAAAGGTCAAGTTCAGTTCCAGTGTCTTAAAATTTATTTGACCACGATAACATATTACCCGGTTAAATTTTGTTTGCGCTAGTCTGAGTAGGGTCTTGTCTCGTTAGATTCCCTAGGGTTTTGTGAAGTCTCATCCTGGCGGAATTGCCAATTTCGTCTTCTGAGATACCGGTTGTGAGTGAAACTCTTTCTATTGTTCCAAGTATACAACCGCTCAATTCTCGTGCTCCAGGAGACGAGACATATCAGTTTCATTGGAACCCTGTTTGGGAACTGTCTGAAAACAGTATCCCTTTTTGGTAATACACTTCTCCTCGGGTTCGACCACCACCTTTCCCTTCCGACATGGAAGACACATACCCTACTACGACTGACGAGTCCACTGTGCCAGGAGGTGAAATTCCCACTGCATCAGAATCTACACCTGTTAGTAGCACTCTTGCTACTGGGGGGCTACCTCCCGGCTATAGAGCAATAAGCAATGTTACGTCGTCGCCCTTCCCGGGTTCTATCTGGTCACAATTCACTTTTACAAACACGGAGCCTTTGACTCCACAAAGTCGCGGTATAACTGTTACCTCAGTCACAACCCCTCCAACGGTATCTGTGGCTTCTTCAACTCCTATGTTTAGTCGACCTTCGGCCTCTTTATTCAGAGGTTTTGATCCTACATCGAATGTCCCATCTGAAGGCCAATACGATTAGTATCTACCACCTCTTGGGACTTGGACGGGTCAACCGGCTATTGAGGTTTCAGTTTCGCCGTCAATTGATTGGGGTTCCACCTTTTATCATGGTGGTCAAGCATCATATGCGCAACCTGGAAATCCACCTCAGCAAAACCTACAAGGACAATCCTTTCAAGGAAACCCTTTTGCTTCTGGTGGTCCATTTTTCACCCCTCCTACTCAACCTACTGGTAATCCAGGTCAACCTTTTGTTCAACAGTCTCAACCTGGTATCCAGCAAGGTTCTCCTACTGGACAAATTGGTCAATCATTTGTTAACCCAAATCAACCCAATGTCTAGTATGCTCACATATCTGGTCAAGCTGCCCAACCACTTGGTCAGCCCACTGTCCAGTATCATCAACCATCTGGACAAGCTGCCCAACCACTTGGTAAGCCCACTGTCCAGTATCATCAACCTTTTGGGCAAGTCGGTCAGCCTCAAACGCAGTTAGGCCAACCAATTGCCCAGCCCACTCAGCCATCTGGTTTGTTAGGACAACCTTCCGCTGCGCAACAACAACCTCAATATCAGCAGGTAGGCCAACCTCAGTATCAACAAGGTTATCCTTCTGGCCAGATAGCCCAACCTATAGGACAGCCTACTGGCATTGCTCAATCCGGTCCTTGGCCCCAAGCGGGACCCCAAAACCCATTTGGTCCTCAAATGCAAGTTGGAGCTCAATCCCAAACATTTTATCAAACCCAGCCTGTGTCTCAACCTCAATCTGGGGTCCCGCCACCGTATGGTTACCAGCAGCCTCAAGGGCAACCTTTGTTTGCCCCATATCAGAATTACCAACAATTACAGGCGAATCCTTTGCAGAATTATCAAGCACCATATGGCGCATCTGCAGCATCATTTGGTAATCCCTATGCTGGGGGGCAAAACACGAATCCCTACGGCCAATATACGATGGGGCCAAATCCGTCTGTACAAAGCCCTTGGGGACAACCACCACCCGGTTGGAACCCTGGTGCTCCATCCTACCCGTAGCCCCAGATGTCTTTCAACCCTCAGTTACCATTCTTAGTGACTTTAGAATTACCGGATGTGTCTAAATTGACAAATGATCCTATTCTTCATAATCCTTATTAGCCTCCGGTTCCAACGAAAATTCCTGGTGACTGTCCAAAATTCGATGGTAAAGCTAATGAGGACCTGCAATCTCATGTCATGACTTATCATCTGTGGTGTTCATCCAATTCATGGCTTGATGATTCAATTCAGCTTCGCCTTTTTCAAAGGACTCTCACTGGCTCTGCCGCTAAGTGGTATATAGAGCTCAACCACGGATCCTTTTAGGATTTCAACTCGTTGGCTATGGCATTCCTCACTCATTTTCAGTTGCCCATTTTCTATGAAACGAGCACACACCTCCTCACATCCTTAAGACAGACAACGGCTACGCATATCTCTGATCACATCCATGAATGGAGACGGCGTAGACGTATGATTAAATTTTGGATTCCCGACCAGCTTCTTACGGATTGGTTTACGACTTCGTTCGTTCCTCCAATAGCTCGGGACATTGCTATGGGGGCGTGTGTTACTGAAGAGCAAGCTATTGTGCGCGCTCAATACCTTGACTTGGTTTATTCTCAGTCAGGTACATTGTATGATTATCTGCCTGATGCCCCGCGACCAGGAACATCCAAAGCCCCGCCAACACCTACTGTTGATGGTATTATTGGGTCTGTTAGTTCCTCCTCTAAGAAAAATTCCGCGAACCCTGGGAAGCATAAATCAAATGCTCCAATTGAAACCACTTCTCAGGTCATACCTACTTCTAATACTACTTCCGAGGTCAATGTCGTTCAGTCCACCACGGCAGACAAAGCCCCGAAAGCAAAAAAGAAAGGGAAAGAAAAAAATAAGAAAGATCAACCTAAACAGGAACCCCCTAAAAATCAACCCGAGGAGAGTGCCAAGCACAAACCCAAGTATCCTTGTCTTATCTGTGATGAGGATCACTACACCAAAGACTGCCCTCGGCGGTCCGAAGTTAGTCGTTTGTTGAAAGGCGCTCCCGGGGTCCCTGCGGTGCTTAAAGAACCCTTTCCGTCGCAGCAAACTCAAATGGTGGCTGACCCCTCTCAACCTCCTTCTTCCTTCGGTTCCCAAGTGTTTATGGCTGGAACGATACCTATTAATATCAGTACTCGAATAAAGGATTATCCATCTGCCGGGAAAGAGCCTGAAGTCCCCTCCAGTGCTCCCCCGTTCAGTTCAGGCCCGCTCCATATTGAGAGACCTAGTACTGAAACGCCTCTTCGACCCCCTCCAAAAGGAGTACTCCGGAAATCTTCTTACAACCCAAATGCCCGTGCTGCACAACACTACAATATCGTTGAGGACTTAGCCTAGACTCCATCGGCTATGTCCGCCTTAGAAGTTCTCCAGATCTGCCCTTCTCAGAGGAAGTCCTTCCTATCCGCTATCGGCGGCATAGACCCGGCTGATTCGGATTTAATCACTTTTGACTTAGAACGCCATACGCAGAGACTGCCTCCCCAAATCGCATTCCTCATACAGGTGATTATTGATAAGAAAACCATCCATCGAACAATCATTGATGAAGGTGCTTCAACTTGCATCATGTCTGTTGCCTATTGGAAAGCTATTGGATCTCCGATGCTGAGCCAGTCTCCTACGACCTTGGAAGCTTTTGATGGAAGAGCATCCCGTCCTTATGGTATACTCCAACGTTTACCCATCTCTTTGGAAGGGAAGACGGTCGAGATGGAAGTTGAAGTTGTTGATGCCACTCTAACCTACAACCTCCTTCTCGGACGCAGCTGGATATACGCGATGCAAGCTGTTGCTTCATCTTTCTTTCGTATCATTCGTTTCCCTCACCAAGGGAAGATTTTTACTGTGGACCAGCTGTCATTATTTGCTTCCTCTTCGGAAGGAACCATCCCTTTTGTGGAGCATACCCCCAAGACGACTGAGAGTCTCGGTCACAGGCTTTTCAAAGATCCCACCCTGATGGGAGTTTTTCTAGCCCCACCTCCTAACGTCGCTTCCGTCAATATGATTTCTACTGGTTTTGATCCATGGATCCTCCCTCCCATCGACCAAGTAGATTCTTGGGGTGACCAGATGTCGTTGAGTCCTACAGAGCTCAACTACGTCGAGATTATTGCTGCATCGGTTCCCTCTTCTGAACTTGCTCCTTCGAGCAAGGTTTTTCACTCGTTCGCTCCATCATCAGGGCTTGTAGATGAGGCTTCTTCGGATCCTTTCAAAGAAACATTTTCGTCCGACGAAGCAATTATAGAGATTATGTCTCTCGAGGAACCCCCTTGGCATGATACTCACCATCGTTCCTTGTTTTTACCTGCCCCTCAGGATATGCCTACTTGTGTTGAGCGGTTTGCTCCTTATTTCCCATTTCCAATCCTTCAAGCACCTATCCACGTTTATCAAGCATCCTCTGAAGGAAACATGGCAAGAATTACGCAAACCCAACCCATCGACATCTTTATGAGACCAGGGATTGTCGAGCACATTCACATAGGAGTCACTTGTACTCCGAAGGAGATTCGACTTTATTCCAACCTTTTTCGCGAATTTCGTGATATTTTTGCTTGGTCCTATGAAGAAATGCCCGGAATTGATCCTAGCATAGTGGTGCATGAGATAATCACGTACCCAGGTGATAAGCCTGTTCGTCAACGTTTACGCCTTGTACACCCCAGAAAGGCTGCAGCAATCAAGGCCGAAGTCGAGAAGCTTCTTAAAGCCGGTTTTATTTATCCTATCCCACTCACAGATTGGGTTTCTAATATTGTACCTGTGACTAAAAAACAAGGTACTATCTGCGTTTGTGTCGATTATCGTGATATTAATCGGGCCTGTCCTAAAGATAATTTCCCCACACCATTCATTGATCAAATTATTGACGAGTGTGCGGGAAGTGAGATGTATTCTTTTATGGACGGTTTTTCTGGCTATAACCAGATCAATATTGCTCCCGCTGATCAACACAAGACCGCATTCATCTGCCCATGGGGTACTTTCGCCTATAAGAAGCTCCCTTTCGGTCTCAAAAATGCCGGTGCTACCTTCCAACGTGCAATGTCCTATGCTTTTCATGACATTCGACACATTGTATAGCCATACCTGGATGATATTCCAGCTCATTCAGCTAAGCGTCAGGACCACCCTACTCACCTACGCGAGATATTTCTTCGCTGTCGACACTACCGAATCAGACTCAATCCTCACAAGTGTGTCTTCTGCGTAGAATCGGGTCGACTTCTAGGATTTGTCGTCTCCCGCGAGGGCATCTGATTGGATCCCCTCAAAGTCGAAGCTATAGTGAATCTTCCTCCCCCTGCTACCTTACATCAATTGCAGAGTTTGCAAGGTAAGGCAAATTTTCTACGTCATTTCGTTCCAAACTATGCCGAGGTGGCTAAAGGTTTCACACGATTACTAAAACGAGATGTCCCTTTTCATTGGGATACCATGGCTCAGGAATCTTTTGAGCGTCTCAATACTCTTCTTGTTTCGGCTCCATTGCTTCGCCCTCCGAACTACCATCATGACTACACCTTGTATTTATCTGCCGCCGATACCACTATCGGCATGGTTCTTGTTCAAACCGACGACGATGACGCTGAGCATGTTATCTATTATCTCAGTCGCAACCTTTTAGATACGGAAACTCGATATGCCTATGTCGAGAAGTTGGCGTTAGCCGTTGTTTGCGCGGTCCAACGTTTCCGTCACTATATTCTGCTGCGCACTACTACAGTGATTTCTGATTGCAACCCCATGACATATATCTTGTCACGCCAGTTGCTAGGGGGCAAGTACTCAAAGTGGATTGTCATCCTCCAAGAGTTTGACTTGGAATTTACTACTGCCAAGTCGAAGAAATCCCTTGTCTTTGCTGAGTTAAATTTGCTCTTTGCCATCTTCTTCCACGCCCTCTCATACAGAGGATCAAATACCGGATGAGACTTTGTTTCTCATCAGCACCCTCGACCCCTGGTACAGTGATATCATTATATATTTGCAAACGTCCTCCTTTCACCCGGGCATGTCTAAAGACGCTCGGCGAAGGATTCGTCATCAGTCTCAATCGTACCGTATCATCGAGGATACTTTGTATCGCCTCGGTGCCGACTCTATTCTCCGCCATTGTCTTACTCACGAGGAAGTTGAGCGAGTCTTGAATGACTACCACTCCGGTGCTTGCGGTGGTCACATGTCCGGATATGCAACTGCCTAGAAAATCCTCCGTGCTGGTTATTTTTGGCCCTCTATCTTTAAAGATTGCATTCTTGTTGTCCGTTCCTGTCATGAGTGCCAAATATTTCAACGGAAGATGCGAGCGCCTCCCGCTCCATTGCACCCTGTTGTTACCGTCGGCCCTTTTGCAAAATGGGGCATTGATTATGTGACCTGTAACCCTCGCTCGGCCGGGGGGCATGGGTTTATTATCGTTGTCGTCGATTATTTTACTAAATGGGCCGAGGCGATGCCTACACTGACTGAAGACGGTCACACAGTGGCACAATTTTTATTCAACCATGTTATCTCGCATTTCGGCGTCCCTCAAGCCATCGTAACTGATCACGGGAAGCATTTCCGTAATCATATGATGACGGAACTAACAACCCAGCTAGGCTTAAAGCACGATAGTTCCACTCCATACTACCCTCAGTCCAATGGCCAAGTTGAAGCGATCAATAAGATTTTGGTTACAATGCTTCAGCGTACCGTTGGCATGCATAAGTCTAACTGGAATTTGATGTTGTTCCCTGCCTTGTGGGCTTACCGAACCTCCGTGAAGGATGCCACTGGTTTCACTCCATTCCAACTAGTCTATGGACTAGAGGCTACCCTTCCAATCGAGTGTGAAATCCCTTCGTTAAAATTGGCTGTCGAGCTACTTCCCAACACTACCCCATTAGAAGAACGCCTTCTTTATCTGGAACGGCTAGATGAGACCCGTCGCCTAGCCTCTTTGGTCATCGAAACACAGAAGAAGCGAGTCAAGACTCACTTCGACCAGACTGTACAGCCACGTTCTTTTGTTGAGGGAGATTTAGTTCTGCTATACGATTAGGCAAACGATAAGCTAGGAGTAGGAAAGCTCGAGTCTATGTGGCTAGGCCCTTACATTGTCAAGAAAGTTTTGCAAAAAGGGGCCTATGAGCTAATTGATTATGAAGGGAACCCTCTCGCACGGCCCCGAAACGGGCTGTATTTGAAAAAGTACTATGCGTGATGCTGGTACACTTCATTTTGTACATACATGTACTATATCTAGTGTGTTATGTGTGTGTGTGTGTCAGTCTTAATAGGCGTGATTGCCGCTTATTGTGTCTTTCGCTTCTTGTGCAGATGTCTAATACGCCTTATATTGGTTTCGTTGATGGTGCCTGCCGCAGTACTCGTAACTTGTCCTCTACGGCGTGGGTGATCTATGATCCTCATGGCAAGCTGATAGATCTTCAAGGTGTGTGTTTGGGTCGTACCACTAATAATGTCGCCGAATATTGTGTTGTAATCGGGCTGCTTGTTGAAGCAATTAATCTTGGCATTCGGGCATTGGTAGTAAACCTGGACTCTCAACTTGTCGTCCACCAGCTCAATGGGCATTATTTCGTCAGAGACCATTATATTCTAAGGTTGTATTTACGTGTGAGGTTGTTAGAAAGAAATTTTGATTTCATTACTTATCAGCATATTCCACGACAATTAAACACATTATCTGATGCATTGGCTAATCATGTATTAGATAGACATTTGCGTAATTTGTAAATAAACCATTGTACAAGCAAGCACATGAAAACACAATAATAATAAAAAAAAACCATAGGCATATGTATATATATACGGGTGTGTCATAATGTTTGCGCCCCGTGCATTACATAATCCAAAAAAATAATACATGTCCAAAACTCATACAGCCGTTGACAACATGTCTCTCAAAAACGTGCAAAAATGAAACCTAGGCGTCTAATCGTGGTGATGCTCATGATAACATGTCACCGCTCGCACCAAACGTCTCAACAGACGATGGACGCGAGTAGATACTCCCACCGTGTGCCTCTGGTACGCTCTAGGCATGTCTGCCAATCTGCGATAATCTGGAATTCCTCGAGTAAGTGCCTAAAGGTTTTGAACTAGATCATCATCACCCTCTACCTGAGGGTCCGCTGCAGGTTGTGCTCTCTGTACGTTATGAGGCAAATCAGCTCGTCGCTCTACACCAACATATGCATACATATATATAGATGCTGTAAGAAACAGGCATGTATTACACAAAAAAAACTGAAATACATAAAAATGTTAAAAACACCAAGAGTTCTTACCTATCTCCTCATCCCAGTCCTCCCCTGCAGGCAGTGGGAGATCGGGATCTCCAGTGAAATCAGTGCCCACATAGGGCCAATCCTCCACGACGATCATCTGGTGTCGGAGCCAAATGAAGAACTCGGGCCTCCAGGCCATCTGCTGGCCCCCACCTCCTCTGGGCATAAGTGGTGCCCATCGAGCCAACCTCGGCTCCCGTGGCACTAGATCTGCCACTATACCTCCCGGGATCCGGAATATCGGTAGCCGCTCCAGGAAAAATGATACTATGATGGATCCATATCCAAACTGTTTATTGCCATCACGCTTACATTTGGTAAGCTGCCTCTTGATGTTTGTTGTCACTGCCGTGGCCCAATCAAATAATGTAGGGTGCAGACACTCAGTTGCCAGCAGCAAGTGATTCTTGCTGGCCTCGTGGGGTGCCTGTACCCCAGCCGTCCGGGTGATAGTAAATAGTACTACTCGTAGCACCAGGTCCGGAATAGTAACAATATCTACCTTGGCACTGTTGGATCCAAACTGTGCCCCAGGACAAACTCTTGCCATTACCTCCCCCATCTTTTCCCCGGAAGGCCTGCTACCGGTCAAGATGGGCCGTGCACCCCGCCGTGATAATCCTGTAATAAAGTAGACATCAGAGACATCCAACTCCAATGTCTGGTCCTTCAGGTGGAATACCTGATCCTCCGTGTCCCAAGCATCCACAATAAATCTCAGTAACTCAGGTTGTGCACGTAAGTATGAGGTAAGGAAGAATTTCTTCAAGCCGCAATCTTGCAAAGCATCCATGCATGCATCATCTTCCAATGCCATAGCATCTATGGCCTCATGTTCCCTTTCTCTCCATTCTATAGCCATTCTGACCAATCCCTGCAACCAAAAAACCGAAAATGTCATCATTAGATCAATGGTGAAACCAAAAATCAAGAAAAATTGCAGGTTCAACGGTCAAAATCATGTGCAAAATTGGTTCGCGCGATTGGCGCGACTGTTTTCAAAACAGTCGCGAAAATGTCGCGACTCCTTTTAGGAAAATAGCCCATTGGCGCGAACCCGCGCGGGAAACTCGCGCCAATGAGCGCAACCCTAGTTTTTGCAATCCCCCTTGCAGAGGATTATTCTGTGGATGGAAAACTGAAGAAATGGAATAAAAATGAAGCTAAGGATGAGGCCTCTTACCTGCTTTAGACGACGGCTCGAATGGTCTCCTGGATTGATCACAGTCAACAGCTGAACTTTGCACCCAAAACCCTCCAATGGTAAACTCACAAGGTAAAAAGTGAAAGGTAAATTTATTTTTTACTATTTCACTATTTATAGCATTTTTTGAGTGTTTTTGGAATATTTTTATGTCGAAGTGGGTTTTACGCTGTTTTTGTATGATGACAGGGGTTGGTGCAACTCGAAACAATGAAACAAGCTCCTTTTTAGAGTTATCTTTCAGCGCTTTTCTGACTCGTTAAACATGAAAAGAATGTCGAGTTATTCCTCTTGACTCGTTAAAACGTTAAAAAGGGGTGGTCGTTTTAAGTTCTTTTTGTTGACCGTTAAACCATCAAAAGATTACCGGGTTTTTTTCATTTCAAACTCGTAAATGGTTACGAAAACGACGTGGTTTTGATCACTTTTTTACTTTTTCATATTGAAATCACTACTTATGAAAAGTACTCCTCGATCGTAATGGTCGGGCGGTTCTTTCGAGCATTGTTTTATACTTTTTCAGGCTCGAGAGACACAACTTTACGAAAAAGGACACCCCTGGAGTTTCCTTTTCTACTGTCTTTTCAAACTCTCTAAAAATGAAAAGGCGCCGAATTCTTCCTTTGTCAGACTCGTTAAAACCTGATGACATCGGATTTTGTCGAAATGACGAACCAAAAGCATATGCTATCCCCATCAAGCTTGTTAAAAATAATTGGGGTACTCGCCAGAAATGGCGGGGGGAAAAAAGAAAATTTTTGGAACCATAACTATTGTCGTGTCGGCAGTATGTCGCTCTTGAACATGGCACTTCTCTGCTTTCGTGTCTGGGTGGGGATATCTCATCTCATTTTTTCACTTGCCTCCGTGGGTTTGGGTAATCATGTTTGACCTCTCATCTGCTCATTGCCTTGTCACCATGACCTCTGATCCATTGATGTCAAATACTGCCAACTCCACTGTCGTGCCGCTGATATGTTCAAGACAAGTTGACCTTTGCAGAAAAACAACCTCTGATAGCTCATATAATCCTAATTCACAACATTATCTCTCCGTCTCGTGTCGATGATGTTTGAAACATTATGGCCCACCTTCGATCAAGGTCACTTCCTGTCGACTTCAGCTCATTATCCAGGAAATTGATCTAGAGACTCCCTTCCGGTGCCTTGGAGCCTGCATGCCTTAATGGCAGGTTCTTCGTGTTCGACGCGAGGTTTTCCTCATTGGCCTCCGATCGAATGATTCTACGGGTGTTCGACATCAGATCACTAATTCGCATGCCGTAGATTGTACCTATAGTACCTTGGG
The DNA here is from genome assembly GCA_031772625.1 of Pinus tabuliformis. Classification (NCBI taxonomy): domain Eukaryota; kingdom Viridiplantae; phylum Streptophyta; class Pinopsida; order Pinales; family Pinaceae; genus Pinus; species Pinus tabuliformis. The sequence continues at coordinate 234,512,626 of CM062819.1, forward strand.
GGCCATTGTCATTATTGGTGGTACCTCTCGCGTCTGTTAACAGTTTCCATTATTGACTGGTAATCGGACGATGTTCATGCGTGTTCGACGTCAGCTCATATATTCGCATGCTTGAACTTGTACTTTCGTTCGGGTCGAGATGGAGCGCAAGACCCTGGATTTTGTTATTGTAATCCAGGCGTGATTCTTGATACATGGCTCAAACAATTTGTTATCTCAAAATCATTCCCTGGAAGGCTGCAGACCAGGAAGACTTCAAGTAACTCTTTCAAACCAACTTTTGGCTGAGGCTTAGCCTCCTCAACCTGAGAGGGCTCTCTCAAAGGTTAATGATTTTGATGAAGATTAGATGGCTAACTCTATGAAACAAGTGAAAAATATGAATGGTTGAACATGATCAGTAAACATCCATTGGGCTTATGGAGTCAACAACACCTCAAAATAACAATGAACTCAACCTTACATGGAAGTCAGGGCATTCAGCATTTAAACATTCAGAACATAAACTCATATGGGACCACACAGTTTATAAATGTATACAGGAAGTCAGAGCACATTCAGTGAATTCTGAGTGATTATACATCCATACCACTGTAAGAATTAAGAAAAGGACAACATCACATATTCTGAACATAACAAATCCTTCATGAATCCTGAGAAGTAAAGTCAAGCATGTATTACTGAAAATGAGTCTTTACATAGGACAAATACAAGCTTTTCATAAAATTTCCAACCCTTTGTACATTAGATCTTCTTCTATATATAGAGATCTTTACATAACTTAGATTCCTCCTCCAGCATGAGGGGAATTCGAATTCATCCTACTATGACACCTATTGATACATAAAACTAATTATTAAATGCAAATGACACCTAACTAGCAGTCCTAGAGACCTAATGCAACTAGGAGTGTAACTCCTTATCATGATTCAACAACCTTATCTAAGTATTTAAAGCATTATTTGACAACTTGCAACCTCAAGAAGTCGAATTTGATGAAGCCTCCCACGTGGTTATCTAACTGCTGAAGACAAACCCTAGAAATTAGGGAACATGTTTCCCTGTTTTTAGGTTTAGATCCTTGAAAATTGGCACGTGGGACAGAGCCTTTATCTCTTCATCCATGACATATTTTAAGAAACTGAAGGAGGTTTTTGTATCCCATGTTGTCTAGAACAAAAACCTCTCCTGGTTTTTGAAAACATTACTCCAGCTGTCCAGAAACTGTCCTTGAAAAACACGTGGCAAACAGGAAAAATCCGTTTTCTGAAATTAGGGTTTCAAAGAAAGCTTATTATCTCCCAACTGAAAAAACTTATGAAGAAATTGAGATAGGTTATTGTAGTAGGAGAGTTTATCAAGATAAAAGTCCTTCATAATTCCAAAATACCCTTTCATGTGACCAGAAACGGATCTTGAAAAAGGCTGCTAAAACAGAGAAATATGCCTGTGGAAAACTTGCACCTACAGCAGTTTCGTAGCGCAAGTTTGATCATAAATTCCTCCCACCTCAGAGTGGATTTGAAGAAAATGAAAGAGGTTTTTTTATATTGGTATGTTAGGAATAAAAGCCTCTTTCAGTTTTCAAAATTATGTTTTCAGCTACTCAGAACCCCTTCTGGACATTTACTAGTAAACGCAGAAAGCAGAGTTTTTTCTGCTGAAACAGGCTGCTACAGGGGTTTCGTAGCACGCTACGAAAACTCCTAGTTCAGTGATTTCGTAGCTACTTTCAAAATTTCTCCAAAAATATGTGAGATATGACTTATAAACACCTGGTAAGACTTCTAAAACATGGAATGAGGTTGTCAAACATTATTTGGAAAAGAGATATGATCTTAAAAGACTTCTAACCTTATGACCTAACCCTTAAAGCATGAAATGACCTAGAGACCCTTTAACACCATGACTTGACCATGACTGATACAAAAATTGAGAAACCATGTAAGTTGTCCAAATTTTTTTAAGGAAGTTTTACAGTGATAACACACTGGATGGCTGCGACCATAGCTGAGTCTATTCATTGATCCTAACCAGATGGCTGCGCCCATACTATGGATCTAGATTATTATGTACTCTCTTATGGATGGCTGCGTCCATGCCACATACATCATGTACTTGAGCTATCAGTTGTATCTCTCAATGCAGATTCTCGGCGGCAGCTACATGTGTTCTTGTAAAGCATTTCACCCCTCTCTCTCTATCGGGCCTCATGCTTTAGGGGGCATTTGTTACACAGTAATTTGTCACCATTGGTCACCGTCCTTGTACCCCTGTTTCAGTACGTTGGAGAACGGAGATATCAAATCGTCTATGACAATAGCGTTGGATCCCAGGTTGGTTCTTCTTATCTACTTTCGATTTACAACTAGGAACTTGCATGATAGCGTGATTGATTGTTGCTAGACCCATTTTGGGCTAGTGGGATCGCCTCTGTCCGCAGAGGGGATTTACCTCTCCAACAGTGCCCAAGGACCTGGATGAGACCAAGAGTTTACTCCAGACCCCGCTCCTCCCAGCCAGCATTATGTTTGAAGGCATGCACCTAGACCGCATGCCAACCATGAAGTTTGAAGATTGGGACCTTGCTGACCGCAAAAATTTCCCCCACCTTGAGACAAGGAACCCTATGAAGCAGAACACCGTGGGGGTGGTCACAACATTAGAATCGCGGAAGTGGCTACGTGGAGTGGAAAAGGTTGGGTTGATGAACGTACTATGGGTGCTGCATTTCCACCATGCCCTAATAGCCATTTTCATCATTAGGTAGCTGCTCTGCCTAGTGCATGTATCTATGGCTAGAGGAGCCCATCCCCATCACAGCAGACCTAATTCATCACATTTCCCAGCTTCCATTTGAGGTAAAGGACCCCGTGACCATATCGGAAGGGAAGGGTAGTGACCTGGCCCTCGCGAAGGCCATGAAGGAAAATTACAAGCTAGAGAAGAAGAAGAGGGGCTACTCCATCTCCAACATCAAGGATAAAGTAGAACTCGTAGCAACCCAAATCTTGGCAAGAAAAGTTATGCAAAAGTGTCGCGTAGATGAGGTACCTGCGCCAGTGATCGTACAAGTTGAGCAGTGCACGGAGGGGGTCTAGCTTAACTGGTCCAAATTCCTCTACATGGAGTTCTTACAAAATTGTTACAAAGCCCAGCAGCATGGTAAAACCTTCCACTATGCATGGTTATTGTTGTCCATAGTGTTCGTAGCAGGGGAATTGCTAGAGGACAGTCAATTCCCCATAATTGACAGAGAATTACCGGAGGCTGCAAAGTACAGTTCGCTCTGGGCCACGAAGGATGCAAAGAGGATACGTGACAATAAGATCTTCTGGGTTCTCATGGAGATGAACATCTCGATGTGGATCAACTGGAAGCTGTGCTTGTTGCCCACATTGCCCAATAGTCTGCAGCATTTTGCAGACTTTAAGGCATATATGCAAAATATATACATCAGGGCGCGAAAGGATCCGATGAAGCAGTGGACAAAGCTACCCTTTGTAGCCACTAAGCAGCTACTGACGATGCTACTTTTAATGTCTTGGAGGCATGGCCACCAGAATGACATGCACCGGACATTACGGAACTCGAGAATTCGGCAGTGCAGAAGAAGAAAGATGATGTTAAGCTGCACATCACACAGTTGGCCAAAAAATGTCGGAAGGAAACAACAACAGCTGAAGCGCGGGAAGCAGCACAGAAAGCAGCTGAGAAAGAAAAGGCCACAGCAGCAGCAGCATAGGAAGCAGCCACGAAGGCAGGTGAGGGCCAAGCAACACCTTCTCAAGAACAGGAAACAAAGGAAGCAGAAATAGAAGAAGGAGGCGCAAACCCACGAACTGCGTCTACACATTTGAAGCACTAACACCTGGCATAGTGAGCAGGACCTAGGAAGAAGGTCAAGGCCTTAAAATTGGCCATTGACCCGATCATCTGCATGACATCGGTGAGACAGTGAGCGATGTTAGTAATGAGGCTCTTCAGGATTTTATGCAAGAGCACCAGACTATGTTGGGGGCCCTCAAAGCGCAATTATAGGAGTTACAGGTGGGTACCCTTTCTACCCACCTCGCAGCATGATCTTCAGCAGCAGAGTAGATGTTGCGCACACGAATGGAAAACATAATAGTGTTGCCGAAAGGGGCCCTAGTGACAGCAAATGATTCCGATATATCTTTAGTTAGCATGATGAAAGGCCTTGGCCTTAATTTGGCTACCCTTCCACATGAGACACTATATCTATTGCAAGATGGGATAGCAGTAGATTTGCGTGCTACAGAGAGCTGCGTGCTCCAAGTCCTCATCGAGAAAAAGATAAACATGGAAGAACTCAGCTTGCAGCGTGACAAATTGGTGTCACAAAATCAATAATTGGTGCAGGTGGTAGGAGATGCTTGCTGAAGTGTCCCATAGCTGGCCATCCCAGCAGATCTACCAACGAAGGTGCAGATCCACGGGCTAGGAGTAGGAGTCCGTGAGGCCAGGGAAGAAATGATAAAGGTTTAGCTAGAGCTAAATCTTCACATCACTAAGCTGCAGTTGAAGGCACAACCTTCCACTCCCCCGGAAGTCGAAGAACAGCACGCTAGCACTATCACAGTGGGACTAGAGGAAATCAAAGGTGCAGTGCAAGACTATACCCGCATGTTGGAAGAAGCACTTGAGGTTCTCACAACTCTGCAGGAGGACCACAACATCTAGTGCTTGGAAACATAAGCGCGAGAACTCCAACAGCAATATGATAATGTCCGAGGAACTTCGCAGACAATAGTCCTCACCTAGAGGCTTGCGAGGATGCAGTAAGCTAAAGCACTGAAGGAGCAGGTAGACGTGGCGTGACACAAGGAGGTAGTTCTCAAAGTGCACGTCCAGCCTTGGATTGACGAGGCCTCCACTATCACAGAAAAAATTGAAGGAAATCTCATGCACATACAGGGGATGCACACATTGATGTAGAGAAGCACCCTAGACATAGAGATCTCAGAACAACAGATGCAGCAGATCCAACAAGCAGCAGCTCAGTGTGTTGCGAACCTCAACACAATTCGAGAATAGTTGGAGGGACTCCGCGCCAAGATCATCGTCCCAACCGAGTGACTCAAGGGCGAGTCACGATGTTTGTGTTGGGGGCTTGTTGGGCATGGAATCCCCCCAAGGCATGTTTTGGGGCTCAAAGCCCAAGTTTTGACTTCATCTTGTTATAGAGCTCTGCAAATTGCGGGCACAGAGCTTGAAAAGTATAATAGAGTCATAGGGTTGTCCATCATAGTTTTGTAATGTAATGTCGACTAGATAGACCTACCCATGGTCCGTGGACCATGGGATTGTATAAATAGGGAGAGGCTCTAAGTGTAAAAGATAACAAGATAGAAGATAAGATGAGCATGAAAGGTCTAAGTGACTAAGTTGAAGTGTAAAGGGTGTCTTTGGGTCATAGAGTAGGAGAAGGCTTTGCAGCTGAGTGCGCAGAGGCCTAGTAGTCCGTTGCTGAGTGCGCGGACCCCTGCAACTGAGTGCATAGGGCGGATTCGAGTCTGTAACCAAGGAAAAAATTAATAAAGAGAAGTTTTGTTACCAATTTGTGTATTTGTTCCAGGATTAATGCATGTTTGATATAAATTACAAATATACTGTTTATTTACTATGCACACGAGTATGAATGGTTTATATTGTTAAGTGTAACCGAAAGCATGCAAGTAGACAAAGATAATCAACTAACATTGAATTACTAGTAAGGACTTGGGTAATAACAGCATTCGAGCCCCGAGTAGGGTTGCACGAATGCAGTATCTCAAGATGCGAGGTACAAGAAAGTGCACAAAGTGACTTGCATGCAGGATCAAACAACGAAACACTTGAACTCATCAGACATCTCCAGGGTGCGGAAACTTGGTTCTAGCACCCTCCCATACTACTTCGGGTGAGACCTCAATCCACGCTCCGTGGACTCTCGCTGAAAGGGCCAGTAGTACGGGGATTTGTTTGGCTAACTTAACTCTGAGCCTGGGTAAGGCCCCAATAAGCCAATAGACGCAGATATCTCACCCTTGGTGAAGCCACCTGATGGTATATGGCTGTGGGTGTGGTGTGGTTTGTAGGCCCAAATGCTTCATGAGCTTTGCTGAAATGAGGTTCTTTTAGCTCCTGTTATTGAAAATGAGCTACAACGAATAACCCTTCACCCACATTTGTGAGTGGAAGAGTCACTCCCCCTCATCTGGATCTTTGAGCTCATCCTTCTCAATATTGGTGGTGGCAATATTGGCACTAGGCTCCACATCGATAATTTGATTCCCTTTGTCATTCCCCTAGTTGGTTTTTGACCCAGAGTCGAAACATGCATCTAATTCGGAAGCCTTTAGCTCAGCCACCAACGACTACTTGGCTCGGCACTCACTTGTGTTGTGAGTGGGGCTCTTATGGAATTCACACCATTTCCTTGTATCCTTTTTCATACTCGTGTTGTTTTTCTTTTCTCGTGGCTTTGACAGGTTGTATTGGGTCACCTTACCTCGGCTTTGTTCTTTTTGTTGTAGCTTGGGGGCACCTTTCCCTTTCTTTGGATTCAGAGATCAAAAGTCTCGCTTCTTTTGTTTAAATTTTTGCTCGGTCTTGATAGTGTATAAATAGGTGGCGCCAAGCGAGGAGAGGTTTAGGAACTCCACCTTTTCTTGCATGTACTTGTGTATACAGTCGCGGTACTTGAGTACCAAATTCCACTAAGAATCCTTGATACCTAGCTTCATGGCAAGGGTATGGAAAACATTTGTGAACTCTGACACATCTTGGTCCCTTCCCTACCGCAGCGTGGTCCATTTTATGTATTTATCTTCATAGCTCCCGATAGGGTAATATTGTTCCTTGATGGTGTCTCGGAAATAATTCCAAGTGGGTGCAGTTGAAAATAATGAGGATTCCCTCTCGTCCTTTTATTCACAGTAGGTTTCCCACCAGTCTTTGACATGTGGGGTGGCTTTGAGGAATGAAAAAGTAATATTTTCCCGATTGGAAAAGTCATGAATTGAAAAATATCCTTCCAAAAAATTTAACCATGTATCTATGACATTTTTATCTACCTATCCTTCAAATATGGTAATGTCAAAGTTAACTTCTACCTTAAAAGGAGTGGTGCCTCCAGAGTGGTTGTTGGATGAAGATGCGCCACCTGTGGGTAGCCGTCGAATGATCTGGGAAAAGTTATCCATCATCGCATTCCTTTTTCACTTGAGGACTTCCTCAGGAATATTTTGAAAGGATCTTCTACCCCCTCTTATTTTTTTCTTTTGCCTTGGGAGGCCCTCGGGGTTTGCGAGGTTAGTCTTACAAAGGGTCAACTAGTTCGAGCCCTAACTCCATATACCCTGACCTTAATAGGGACATGCAAAGAAAAATAGAGAAAGAGAAAACCTAGCTCTGAAACCATAATCCAGACTTATGCAAGAATCCAACAAAATACTGATATACACATAGATACATAGATGCAACAGAAATAAAAATTCATTTCATTAATATCAAAGAATTGAAATACGCTTACATACAGAAATGTAAATAAACTAACTCGGGCGATGGTAGCTTATCTATGAGAAGAGATGTGGTGTCTATATGCCTGTGAACTATGCTACAATGAGGCTCAAAGGCCTATTTATTATTGAGAAACAATGGAAAACCATAAACATCCAAAAACTAACCCTAGGAGATGAAGCGCCAAAACTATGGGTCCTGTTTGGGTAAATTGGTACATCAACATCCCAGGGTTGTAATTTTGGCATAGGATCTTTGTTTGGCTATCATAATACCTCATTTTGAATATATAAAAAAGGAAGCCAACAACAAATTGGTGAATCGGGTTGGGACTTTTTCGGTCTCTCCATTTTCCTTAAAAATGTCTTTTATTCCCTCAAAATGACTCTGGATGTTTAGGACCCAAAAAACTACCAAAACTAGTAATTTGAGTTACAATTAGAGAAACTGAAAACAAAAAATGGTGGCGATCCAATTGGAAGAGGCGGGTGGCCACCAATATCCATCTGGATTTCCCTTACATCCCTATCTCTCTCTATCCCAACATCTCCCATTTTCCTCTCTCTCTATCTACCCTTTCCCTTGTCTATTCCTCCTTTCTCCCCTCTCCCCCCTTTTATGTCTCACCCTATCACTTTCTCTCTCTCTCTCTCCTTCCCTATGCCTCCCTTGTATATGCCTCTCTCTCTCTCTCCCTAAATCTCCCCACCTCGTGTCTATTCCTATATCTCTCTCTATATATCCCTATAAATTATCTTAATTCTGGAAACATTGTTTCCATTTATGTCAAATACAAGAGGAGACTACTTATGCCCAAGATAAATATTGGAAAATGAAAATTGTTGAAAATATCATTTTTGGACTTTTGATGCTCCATTTGGATACCATATATTTGAAGCAGTTTTTACTACAATTACTTAGCTCAAATGGGAGCATAGGATATATGATTGGAAATATTATTTTGATGCCTTTGCAAAAATATATGGAACTCTCATTGATTCCATAAGAATGAGGAGATATGCAAGATTTCATCAGGATGACCCAACTAATGTACAAGTAGGTCGACCTAACCAATTTTACTAGTGATCTCCATAAGTGAACATATAGACACTAAAAATAAAGGGAATATGAGTTCATTTCTACACAATCCATGAAATATGAGATATGATGTTGCAAGAGGAGTTGAGGAATAACTTTTCATGTGATTATTGGAGTCTAAATGTGGAAGAAAAAAATTGATTTATGGGGTGAACAAGTCAAATGAGAATTTTTACTATAAATTTTCTTATGGTATTTTCTAGAATGTGAAACTTAGAGGATAAATATAGAATATATTCATGTACCTGTGGTTAAAATTTTCAACCTTGATTCACTATAATTTCAGAGATATGGTCTAAGGAAGTTAGGCTTCTTGAATGCTCTTGAAATATTCTTCAAATAGGCCAGCTTGGAATTTTTCATTATAATTTTTTTTTAGGATTTTTGGACTATAAAACTTGGAGAATGTAGGTAGAATATTATTAGATATGTGTTTCTAATCCAGGAGATCAAAAAAATGCTCAAAATTAAAATTTCTCGAAATCACTCAAAACAAGATCTAGATCGTAGTGCTCGTCATCCTGAATCCAATGTCACTTGAATCACCTCAAACTATGATCGTATGCTCAAGTTATGATGTTTTGAATTTTTTTCCAAACAACTAAAAATTGAGTGACATGGTTAACTAGGCTGCTGACTAGGCAGACCATACGTTGACATCAACAACTGAATGGGTAGGCATAGTAGACCATATGAACCAACCTGGGCTCAACAAGTGGTAGGGTCGTATTGAGGCATATGGCAGTTTTTCACTGGTTATTTGGTTGTGAGCTGGGCCATTTATGAGGCACCATGTGGCCCAATGAGAGGGTACCATGTGGCACCCTATGGTTGGCCAAATTTTTTGTAAAGTGGCTCAAGGACCTCGGTGGGGTTCGACCCCTCGATATGACACAACACAACTGCATGCCTTACCTTCAGACCATCGCATTAGTTCTTAACTGATGCAGTGACCCGATTATATTTAAAATCAAATGGTTGATGCGTTGGGGGAAGGGGGCGAAATGCTTGGCCCCCATCCCTTGGTCACACACAAACCATAGGACCCTGTGATGAGCACCACTATTTCAGCAAGAATGCTACAACTCCTCGGGCTACCAACTTTACTTTATTAACTCGAGGTTCGTACAAACTTGGAGGTGACAGTGTTGTATACACAAGTAAATGTGATGGGTCTACTCTTTGTCACTACTAAGCTGGCGATAGACCACTAAGGTTTTTCAAACCAGACTTCTATTGATTAGAAGAAGCTTGATAACCGATGAGAGAAAGAGAAATCTACACTAAGAGAAATCTTGTCTATTGCAGTAAGGAAAAAGACTGAAAGAAAATGCTAAAACACACCATTCTTCTAACTAACTGCTAAGAGGATTTTCTTCAAAAGAATTCTAAGTTAACATGTATGCAATCCTACTATCCTAAGCATGCAAATTCAAAACATCAAACATTCTATTGTTGTGCATGTAAATGAATAAAATAAATCTATTTTTCTTTTTGTCCTTTTTATGTGAAATATGAAAACTAACTTCTTTTGGTGATGTGGTAGATGGCTTAGGGATGATGGGGGATGGTCATAAGGCTTGGGAGACAAGTATGGGTCCTTTTCTAGCTTCCTAGAGGCTTTCTCCTCAATTCAGCCTCAAAACAGGCCACTACAAGTCAACCTACAGGATGTCCTAATGCATTCTACAGGATGTCCTGAAAACCTACAGGATCCCCTGTATTCCTACAAGATACAACCAAGAGAAAAATGAGGGATGTTGAAGGTGATGGAAGGCTCAGGGAAGGTGGTTAGTGGATGGAATGAGGCAAGGGAGTTCCTAGGACCACTTCAGAACTCAAAACCAGAGTTGTGAGGTGGTTGGATTTGCTCAACAAGCTTGGAGATGTATTCTTGTGAAATGATGAAATTGGTGAGGGTTTTAGTGAAAGAGAGTGAGGAGCATGGATGGATGAATATGGAATGAGGTTGATGACTATGAAATCTCTTTGTACTTCTGAAACTCTTGTACTACATCAACCATTGACATTTATCCAAAAATCATGTAAATAAGAAGGATTTCAATTAACCAAGGAAAACATAATTTCATGAGCTAGCTACTTACTTCATGCATGAGGAAATCTTGCTTAATAAGATGAAATCTTGATGATATATGAAGTAAAAATGATTATAGAATAAATGATAACTAAATCCTACTCACGCAAACTGATCAAATGCTAGCCTAAGCACAAAAAACCCTAAATTCCATGAGAAAGTAGAATCCTGTCTTTTTGGGGATGCATAGGAGTTATTTCCTCAAACCATGATCCATGAAGGAAGGAGTGAGTCCAAAACCACCTACTGAAAACTTTTTGATGTTCCTTTATCTCTTCTAAGCTATTACTAAAGTAAAGCACAAATGGAAGCAAACTAATCAAATCTACAACTACTTGCAATGAAATCATTCTAAAGACAATTCAACTATGAAATCAACTAAACATACAAATACAAGAAGAGGATCCTTTGCTACTAGGGTTGGGCCCTAACCCAAGAGCTTCAGCCCTCTAAGTCAACTCAGTGCTGGATCAAGGAAATGCTCATTCTTATTATCAAAACAGAAAATTACATAACAATGTCTTCAACAAGTCTTGAACTTGAAAATGACTATTGTTTTTACAAAAAAAAATTGAATTGTAATGAGGCTCTAGGTCTCCTTATTTATACAACTGAAGTCTCCAACGACTTCCTTAAATCAAGGTAGGCTAGACTCCTAAACTCGAGATAAACTAGCTCTTTAATTGTCACTTTCTTGACTGCCTTTTGATCTCCATGACTTGGTTTCTTGTACTTTGAGCTAGTGTGATTTATGGAGTAATATTCGAATGAGTGAGGAGTAAATGACGAGGATCTACCTCCTAAAATCTCTCCTCCTTGTCTCATTTGGGTTTCAACTCTTACTTAGCCAAAATTTCCATGATTTTCTCTCAAAAACCTGTAATCAATGCACATTAGTCCATTAGGCATAATATCTGACTTTGACTCATCTCATTAAGAAAAATACAATCAAAATATGAAATAAATTGTGAGAAGAGTTGATTTGACTAAGCTAGGAGGTGGATTAAGGTCCATATAGTTACCCAATGATGAGGCTCATCATCACCCCCTGCTGAAAGTGTTTCTCATCCTCTGAGCAACTCAATATATATCCATGTATTTCATTGCTCTAGTGGCCTCCCTCACATCCCATGCTTCTGCTATAGTTTCCTCTTCCTGTGCATAGAATCCTACCTTCCTTTCTATCTCCTCCCACTTATTTCTTTCTTCCTCTTCCTTCCTTCCTTCCAACATTCCTAAGGGCAGTGGTGGACTAAGTCTCAAGCCAATCCAATTGACTTTGAGTCTTTGGAGAGCTTTCTTATACATAGGTGTCTTGTTCAGTGCTTCTCTCATTCTTTGAGGAGAATGGTACTCTATGATTTTCAAACTATAGGGAAAAGTATTCCATATCCTTTGGAAAGCTTGCATGTTATCATCCCCTAACAACCTAAACATGTCCTCAAAGTGTTTGATTGCTTGCTCTTGGGCAGCAAGGTACCTAGGTGCAAGTTGAGGGTCATTTGCAATCAAGTTATGTGTGCTAATGATAGCCATTGGATTTGACAACTCAAATTTTATCATGGGAGGTTATATTTCTTCCCTTGCCATTGTTTTCTTCATTTCTACACCCCTTGCTTCCTCATGGTCCATCCATGATGCCAAAGCCATCAACTGTAAGTCCCCTAGTTTTGAATTAGGGTCCCACACATTCAGATCTATCAAGGCTAGGTTATGTAGGTAGAACTAGGACATTTTAGCCCTATCCTCCAATGTGCTTTTATCACAAAGATCAATGAACTCTCTATAATCTTGGAATGGCATAGTGCCTCTCTGTGCTAAAGTCTTGATTTGGAACTGCAACCATTCTTTCTTAAGGTACAATGCATAGGACTTAGCTGGCGTCCTGCACTGTATTACCTCTAAAGTTATACTGGCCATGGATGCCAATTGATTCTCTCTCTCTCTTGTAGCTATCCTCTTAACCATGCATTTTATGCCTCCAACTTAGCTTTCATCATTGCCTCTATGTCCCTCAGGCTTCTCAATTATTTGCCCATCTCTTTAACTTTTTCATCCATGTGACGTATGTCCTCCACTCCCTTAGATTTGGAAATTTGCATCCATCTATGGGTTCCTTCCCTTTCTTTCTCAAACTCAATGAATAATGAGATGGAAAATTTCTGCGGAATGACCCTAACCCCTTCAATGAACCTATAGTAGGAGTTAAGGTTAGGTTGAGGACTAGGTTCCCTCAGCTCTGGATCCTCTTTCTTTGTTTCTTGCTGCATACTCCCTTATTTTTCCACTTTCTAAGTTTCTTGTAGGATTGCCTCTACTTCCTGTAGGTCCTTTTGTGTATCCTATAGGAGGCCTTTTCCTTTTGATGAGGCAGATCTAGTGACAAGCCCCCTAACATAAGTGATAGGGGAATTGGGAGAGGCTTATCCTGATGATCCTTCTCCTTGAGTTTTCATAAGAGGAGCTATCGTTTCTTGTTGTTTTGGTGAGTCTTCAATGATAATAGGAACCTTCTTGGGAGTTTGAGGTTTTCCTTGTCTTATTCTTGTAATTTTTCTTGTCCTAAACTACAATGGAGTTTGTCTCTGTCTCTTCCCTTTTTTCTTGATAGGGGTACTAAGGGAAGTGAGGGCAGCTGCTGCCTCTTTCTCAGTGGGTTCTGGAGATACCATGGGTGATTCATCCCCTTCTTTTCCTTACATTTTAGACCTCTGTTCTTACTCGTCTTCTGTCTCCCCTTTTCCATTTTCCTTTTAACTCTTGTCTTTATCCTCTTCTTCTCCCTCTAGTTCCTAACTTTGTTCATCAATTTCCTCCTTTGCATCCTCTTCTGTCCCTTCATCACTTTCCTTCTCATTTTCTTCCTCTTCTTCCTCATCTATTTCCTCTTTATCCCTCTCTATTTCTTCTTCCTCCTTTTCAGTTTCTTCTTCATCCTTCTCTATTTTTTCTTCATCCCTTTTGACTGGCAGTGGAGCTCTTTTCATATTCAAGGGCTTTTATATCTTCTTTTGTCTACATGTCTCTGAAAGTTGCCCATTTGATAGGGATTCTGAGGTTTTGGAGGGAATTTTCTATGATAATTCTAGTTAACCCATGATGAGCTAGCTTTTGATGGTTTCCTTCCTACACCTTAATGCTCATATTTGTCACTGATTGAAGAAGGAAGTAGGGTATGCTTAGTCTATTTTGAGGATGTGTGTCTACTCCAAACCTCAACTCTTGGAGAAGCCTAAAATGGTATCCATATACCGCACTATACCTACCCTCACATGATATATATTTTATAAGGTGGTAGCTAATTTCATTCCAAGGATATGGTAGGATTGCTCTTCTAACTCCATTTTTGTCTTCCATGGCATCCTCTCCTTCTAAAAAGAATTTCTTCTATGAAATCTGGCTATTACCCTTATCCTCCTTTGTCTAAGGCATCTCTAAAGGAAGGGTGGTGATTTTGTCCGAGTGATTCAGTGGTCAAGACTAAAACCCAGGGGGCATGCACCCTGGTCTACTTCGGTAGGAAAACTTTAGGTATAGGGTAGGTTTCCGTAGAGGATATATGATTGGTCTGACACACCCGTCCATTTAGGAAAATGGGATTAGACCAAAATAAGATACCTCTATTAGAAGGTAGGCCTTTCCTGATAGAACAAATGTTTTGTCTGCAAATTGAAGGGTAACGTGGAGAAGGCAGGCCTTTCCCGATAGAACAAGTGTTTTGTCTGCAAATTGAGGGGTAACCGAGGAAACTCTACTTTGATATACCTGGGGGCATGCAAACCTTTTTGCGTGAAAGTGAAAACGACCATTTATTTTCTTAGTTTGTAGGTTCTTAACCCTTTAAACTTGTAGGATTGGTCGTTCCTAGCTTACATAATAAAAGGAGTCAGAGCATAATTTTGAATGGTGCAAGCACCCTAAAAATGAACCTATCAATGAGACAGCCTTATTATACGATTGGCATGAGCAGTTTTACGCGAAGTTCAAGCTTGTTAAAAATTAAACCTAGCAATGAGCATATGTTCCACCAGAGTTTAAGCTCATTAAAAAATGAACCCACCTCCGGTAAATAACCATTGTGAAAGATTATCATCAGCTTTTTAGCCTTGGTCGTGTTCTTACCATCACCTCCACTCTATTTTAGCTGATCATTCACCTCCATTTGATTGTTTACCCCTTTTGAGGAATAGTTGCAACAAGTGATCCTATTAGCCACCTTCTTTACACTACCATGATTGAAAAGTTCCAAACCTTACTTGGATCTAGCAGCTATCTGGAAACATAACTCGTTCCTCAGAAAACGAGTCTCCTTTAAGCTATTTTCATCTGACTCGTAAAATATGAAAATATTGCCAAGCAATTGGCCTCTCTAGCTCGTTAAAGTGATTGGAAGTGCTATCCCTCCTCTAGATTTTAATCTTTTTGGACCTGAGGGATTATTACACAAAATGATCGAGCGTTTGTCGTATTCAGCTCGTTAAAACTATCGAAAAGTCATCCCTTTCACATTGTTTTATACTTTTTCAGATTTAAGGGATTATATTACGAAAAAGGAATATTGGAGTCTTCTTTCCGTCTCTTTTTAGATGCTCTAAAATTAAAAATAATAAAGTTATCCTTGTCATTAAACTCGTTAAAGCAATAGTGACAAACTTGTCCATTCAGACAAGAGCAAGTTTCAATGTTGCTAGGCTCATTAAAACATAGCAACGGGTTTTCCCGAAGGGAAAATTATAGAACAAGCATATGTTATCATCCTCAAGCTTGACAAGAATAAAGAGGTACTGGTCAGAAATGACTGGGGAAAATTGGGAAGAAAACTTGAAGAAACATTATTGGTAGCAGGTCGCTCTTGAACATGACACTTTCACTCCATCACCATGATTGAGTTGGGTTGGGTTATTCCATTCACCGGTCATATCACCATTGGTCCACCGTACCATCCACTTTTGGGGTTAATCCTACCAATCCATTTCAGTGTCGCCAATATGTTCAAGAGAAGTCACTCAGAGAATTCACCTACCCAGCTTGTGTCTCATCTGCTACAATCCCTTCGCGCTTCGTTCTTTCATGACCGCTGCCCTGAACCTTGTATCATCAGATTGTTTTCACCTCTACAAAATCATTTTCTCCATTCCATGTCATAGATGTGGGATCCACTAATGCCCTCCTATGACGGGTCACTTCTTGTCGACATCAACTCATTATCCAAGAAGCTGACCTAGGGACAACCCTTTCAGTACTTTGAAGCTGCCTCAATGGCAAGTTTCTCATTTCCGGCGATAGGTTTACATTAATGGCCTTCGATCGAAAGATTTTGCGGGGTGTTCAACATCAACTCATGTATTCACACCACGTGAATTGTACTGTAGTACCTTGAGGGTCATAATCATCATCGGTGATTCCTCTCGCACCTGTTAATAGTTTACATCATTGGCTGGTACTTAAGTGATGTCTTTCCATGTTCGACATCAGAACATCTTTTCACATGGATCGACTTGTACTTCGGGCGAAGATTGAATGAGTTTTGAAGACCCCAAATCTAGTTTCATCCATCCAGGCTGCGATATATTTAGGAGAATAAAGACATCAAATGTACATCATTGCTGCACAGATAATCATCCAAACTAAGGGATGATGGCTCTACCAGAATCATCAGTCTGCACACAGACGGTTGTCTATCCTATGTACATGAAAATGAATTTATCAAGCTGAGCATGGGAATGCCCGCCTCAGCTAGATCATGAAAATATTATGAAGATAATGTATTGTATTGTATCTTATTACAGGTCACCTTCCAGTGCGAAAAACCTCAGATCCTCATTATAAAGCATTTCACCCGACATCAAAAGATTTAGGACCTCATGCTTTAGGGGGCAATTGTTATAGACATATTTGGGAACTGCAACCCCAATCACATATGTCCATAAACAAAGGGCTTGTAAGTCCCTAAAAGTGTTGTTTCATACCTTAAAGGAGCAAGGTGAGCTGATTACATCATCTCCCAGAAGCTTTCCATGAAAAACCACTCAGAACTAGCCAAAGCAGAATCATACAGGTTTCCCAGTGCAAAGGGTGCGATGCATCTCACCTGCTACATGCAAAAAGTGTGATGCATACCGAAAATCCCTTCTGTAGGGTGCGATGAGCGAGAGCAGACAAATGGCACAAGCAGTTTGCGAGGTGGAAACCCAGAGAGTCTTCTAGAAACTGCTCATTTGACACTTGCCTCTTTGAGTTCGCCCAGGGATGAGTAAGAGATCTAAAATCTCCATGTGGAACTAAGAACTATCAGAGAGATGACACTAATCAAAATCCCAGAAGATGACTCACCCCCTTGCAAATATCTATGGATGGATCCCTCATCTAAGAGATCCAAAGGTTGGAATTTGGTAATTTGCAAAGAAGTGCTATTGGTTTCTCTTTGAAGACATTGTTGGGTGATCTTGCTTTGTATGAGGTGAAGAGTGCTTTCAAGCTGGGAGGATGGCATTGGGTCAGACCAAGTGGTTGTAATCCTCTCTTCTACTACTTTTATTAATAAAGCTATTTGAGTTTTCCTCCATATTCTTGTGTATCTCTGAATATTGTGTTGATATATACATTTGTATGGTCAATATATATCTGATCTTATATTGTTTACAGTGATAGATCTCTATGCTTTGATGGTATTATGCTGCTATGAATCTATAGGTGCTCTTTGAAGCGAGACAAGTAATGAAGCAGTGGTGAGATTCTGTCAAAGGAGAAAGGAAACAAGCAAGGAGCCAAGTGGAAGACTGAGGTTGGTACTCTCTGTTCTTTCTCTCCTCTCCCTCATAAAGGAAAAACAAGTGACTTTAATCTATTTGTTTCTAATATAGCTACCCATCTTAGTGGGACTAACAGCTCTGAATAGACACTAGATTTCCCGATAACACTATTGCTACACAGATTTGGCACGGGTTGCCTATCCAACTCTCCTTTTCCTATATTGACCACTATTGCATTGACAAATGCTTGTATTGGTGGAGTATCGAGAATAGATATCAATGTGCTATCCCGATGCGCACATTTTGGAAGATCTGGAGAGCAAGAAACAACATTAAATTTTATCACAAATATATTAGTGTGGGAAGGATCATTGAAAATATACTTGCTACCATGGATCCACTAATTCAACCACTGCTTCCTCCAACTATTAGTGATCACGAGGTTGCTGATCCATTTATCACATACCCTGCTGGCTTCTTTGATGGTGTAGAATAAGATGGAAGATGCAGTTGTGGGATTTGGATGTACATGGACAACTACACATAATATAGAATCCACTAGGGGGTGGGAAGGTGGACTAATATGAAGGTAGAGGCTATGTCACTTTGGGGGATGCTCTAGTTCATTCAGTTTCTAAACATCTACAACGTTAGCATATACAGAGATTCCCTTACGATCATCAGTCATATCTCAGGATTCACACACATTACACATCCTCATCTACAAGGCTAGTTGATGCACATCAAGAATATGCAGGACAAACTACTGGGCATCTCTATTCAACATTTACATAGAGAACATAACATTGTCGCAAACTCTCTATCGAAGGAAGGCCTCCATGACACATAAAAGGGCTTCCATATCACACTGGAGGTGGAGAGAGTTTCGATGGATGTAATTATCATGACATTCCCCTCACCATATATCTAGACTTACTAGCCACTGTTTTTATTTATTGCACTATTTCCACTACTCGCTATAAATTGGGCACGAGTTTTCATCTATATGCATAAATATTACTTGGAAATTTTTTATATATGTTATACATTGTTTTCTATTTTGGCTATGGTTTATAAGGGGACATGGTTTTACTGGCCCTAGACTACAAATATTTGGGTACACTTGGGCTTCTCATATACTTGGAGACAATATACTGTCTTATATGATGCATCTTTTGGATCAAAATGTCCTAGTTTTACTATTATAAGTAAAATCAACATCTTTTTTTATCTGAAAAAAATAAAAATAAAAATAAAAATTAAAAAAAAATAAAAATAAAAAAATAAAAAAAAATAAAAGAAGAAAAAGAAAAAGAACGAATTCGTGCTAATTGGATAAGATTTTCATAGTATTATATTTTTATTTTTTATTTTTATTTTCTCAAAAACAATTATTTATATATAATTTTGAAAATTACAAAAATTATAAACAACAAACTTTTCATAGTATTATATTTTTAATTTTTATTTTTATTTTCTCAAAAACAATTATTTATATATAATTTTGAAAATTACAAAAATTATAAACAACAAACTTTTTAAAGATTTAAATTTTATTAAAACAATTTTAATTTTCATTTAAAATATATATTCAATCCATAATCATTTAACTATTATTATAATTATATCTGTAAAACTACATGAAGCAAGATATTTTAGACTTTCTATATCAATCGCTACATAATTAATTAAAAAAAAATATTATTGAATTTTCTTATAAGTTAAATGGGATGTATCTAGTATTTATAGAATTTCATTTATCATTAGAAATATTATGTTTTAATATTGATTTTTTCTAAATATAATTTTTTTTGTAATTATATAATATTTGTTCATTTTATATATTTAAAGAAAATAATTATTTTAATAAATAAATCATTATAGTAATGTTATTATTAGCAAAATCATATCATAAATATGGTTGATATAATTCTATATTAAAAAATTGCCTGAGACTACTTTAAATTGAATACCATACCTATTAAAAATAGCATAAGGAAACTATGCCTAAATCCACTAAAGAGCTTTAAAAAACAAAATTCATTCAAGGGAATTTTAAAAAGCTATTTTTACCCTAAACTAAAATATACTTTCATTATAATTTAATAGTAAAGCTTCTTATCATGTGCATGGGTATATTCATGTATCCACTTTTGCTCTATATAACGAAATAAATTAATCATATTAGCGTTTTGTATGGGTATCTCTTCTATTGATTCAAATTAGAAAAGTCGATCACCAGAACAAACCCCAAATTTGGCAGAGAAATCTGAAACCTTTCAGAAAAATTTGGTGGCTCAACTCATCCCAAATTGTTACCGAACGAGTGCTCATCATTGTTGTTATCACCTGTGTTAGCGCTCGAATCTGCCTCAGGCTGAGGAAGGCAAAACTCAAGGCAACATCATACCACGCTTAGCCTCGTAGCTAACCCTACGAGGACAGGAGAGGGCTCTCTCCGGGTCTATCTCGACAAAGGTTTTCAGAGGGGCTGAGATGACTCAAATCTAATACTGATTTTAGGCTAGTAAATAGATAGGAAGGTTTGTTTTAGATTTTTGAGGTTTTTGCTGGAGAAATGGAAAAACCAATTTTGGGTGCGGGGTTTGAGGTCAGATTTTTGCAGAGATCGAGTTGGGGCAAGGTAGGCAATAGTTTTGATGCCTTTTGATCAGGTGAATGGACGAATCAGAATGATAAGGAGTTGAAGAGGGCAAAATAGAATATGGATCCTCTTCAAACTGACGAAAAACATGGAAAATCAAACAAATTTAAAGGCAGAGCATAACAATCTATGGATTCTACCTTAACACTTCATTTGTTCAATTGCAGAAGATGAAAGAAGGAAATGATACACATTAACAACTTACAATTACAGAAAGAAACACACCATCAACACACAAAGCCACAAGGATCCCAACGGGTGCTACAAAATCTCTGATCTTCCCTTAGCCAAAATATGAAAAATATGTACAATAGTGTCCAAAAGCTTCCCAAGAGTCCAACCTGTATTACTGAATGAAAATTTACATATATAGACCAAGCTAACCTCATTCCCTAACCTCTAGGGGTCGAGCTCCTCCTTCTAGGAGCTGTTTCAACCAATTCTAAACAAGGAACTGAAAACTAGGTAGTCAAACAACTAACCCCTATATGTTAGGAAACTGATTCATTCATTAAATTTTTGCTATTTTGTGAATGAATCATCTAGAATAGGTAATATAGTGCCAAAATTACATCATATACATCAAATTACATCAAGGAAAACCAAAAATTACATCAAGAGGTGAAACTGTCAAAACTGACCGAAATTCTGAGGTGGAAGGTGAAAAATTGGCCAAAATCCTCAATGCGCAGCGCCCTTATCTCTACGCACAGCGCACTTTTCAGGCTGATTTTGAGGTACTTCCCAACAACCAAATTGATCTCAGGTTGGCTTGTTGGAAAGCCCTTGATGTCTACTTTCCAACCCAAGTGGAATTTTCCCATTTGGTGTCCATTTTCCCCTCCAAAACTTCATTTTCCCAAGACTGCTTCCTCTGTGTCCAACAAGGGGCAGTGAGGTCATTTTTTGCATGTTTTTTGACCCTTTGGGGACTCAAACCTTGATGAAATGCCTTGGAAATAGCTGAGCTGGTATATTTCATCATGAAAAATCCAAAAATGCAAACCATTTGTGATTTGGACCTCCCAATCTTATGGGTAGCGCGCTGCGCACTGCGCGTTGAGCCAAAAAACCTGTTTTTAGAGCCAAAAAATTCAAAATTGACAAACTTTTCTCCAAATTCCTTGAAATTTGGGTTGGGGGTCCCTAATCAAGTATCATTCTCAGCCAAAGAGGCTTCGGCCAAAACCGAAGATGATCAAGCTCTTTTTGTCTTTTTTGCTTTTTGACCGCTTTCTTCAATTTTGCCTTTAGACTCCTAATTCGCGCCTTGCAAACTAGGTTCCGGGCCTTGTAATGCATAGCCATGTGTTTCAATAATGCATTGTCTCTATCGGCCTTTTTCAGTCGTTCCTCCAAGTAGATGTTGACCCTCTCGAGAGTAGCCTCTCGATCCTCATTTACCTGTTCAATGGGTGTCATCTCATGTATATGTCTTCGGGCAGCCTGCCGGTCTTCACGGATGTGTCACAGCTCCATAAGTGTGTGTTGATATAGGTGTGTTGAAGTCCAAACTTCAATGCATACTCAAAACCCAAATATGTTTACCAAAGCATCATACAAACCATACCATAATAATAATGCTCTGTTTTCAATGATTTCACACAAAACAGTCACCTTTTGACAAATGAGCAAAATACAATGTGTGCTCCTTGGAATGTTTGACTAGGGTGCACAAATGAGAAAGGAGCTATTGTTTTCATCAATGGAGGATGAGGGACATCTTACTAAACCACCCACATATTTTTAAAACAACTCAAGGGATGCCTTTGTTATGAACCTAGGATTTCATTTTCCCAAAACCCAATACATTAAATCTCATTTTTGAAACATATATCCAACACCCTAACATTACTAGGCAGCAATAACATACCTATTTGCAAGCTAGGAGTAATTTTGGTTGAGTTCTGGATGCATAGACAAATGTTTCCTGTGGTTGTGTTCCAATGCGCAGCATACCACCCAACGCGCAGCGCCTGTGTAATTTTGCACTGGCTCAAACTGCCCAATGCGCAGCGCACCACCCAACGCGCAGCGCACTTTTTCAGGAGCCGTTTGGAGGCCTTCCCGGTGTCAAAATTAGGCGTGTGATAGCTCGTTGGAAAGGTCTTTGAGTCTAACTTCTAACACAGTTGGAATTGTTTAATTTGGAGTTCATTTGCCTTGTCAAAAATCAAATCTCCTAAGACTGGTCAAAATTTGCCAAATGACGCTGCCTCAAGGCAGAATGTTTTTGCAGTCAACTTTTGAATGCATTCCTCAACTCCAAATTGAGGTCATGATAGTTCATTGGAAATATAGTTTTTTCTAGTTATCCTTTGACTCATCAAGAAACTTATTTGGCCAACCAAGCTAGGAGAAAACTTGATTTTCCCAAGGTCACTTCAAAGGTGCATCAATTCTCCCGAGGCGATTGTATTTTTGACAGTTATCCAAAACCATTATACCTGTGTAAAAAGTGAAGGAGGTTTTTCTTCCTTGGCCTGTTTTGGACAAAAACATCTCTCATTTTTCCAAAATTCATCTTTTATTTCTCAGAAACATCATTTGAGTAAAACCTATCCCGATGTGTGAAACAAGGGATTTTGTCGAAATGAAGCGAAATGAAGGGGATAAGGGGCTTCTAAATTCTTGGGGAAATTTTTGGAAGTAGGGAGGGATGTTAGGAAGTAGGGGAAAGTGGAATCTCATAAATCGAGTGAGGGGAAGGGGTCCAAAAGGGCAAAACACAGGCCCAACCTAGAAAATTGCCAAGTTGTAGCAAGAAACTAGGGTTTGGGGAAAAATGAGGAATTTGGGGGATCTCAGTGATGGGAAGTGTTTGATAAGGTACTTTAAGGATAGGGGAAGGTGTATGAAGATCCAGATACAAGTTTTTCTAATGATTTGACCATCCAAGAGAAATTAGCTTCAAAACCCTAGGAGAGGGAAATGAACCTTGCCTAGGCACAAATGAAGCATGAACAAGGTGTGAAATGACCCAATGGAACCTGACATGATAAAACCCTCTGAATGATGATACACTCAGTTGAATGATGACATGGACTGCCATTTGGACAACTTTGAAAAGAGTGAAAACAAACCCTAGACCTAATGCCTAGTGACCAAATTTTGCTTGAAGACTCTTTGAAATGACAAAATTTGACCTTGACACCTTAAAATCACTTTGTAAGAGAATATTTGATCACTGGAGGAAGGCTGGAAAGACTGACACTAACATTGGCTCCAATGGGGATGGTAGCTCCTTGGAGGTGCCAAGAACGACAGATCTTTGGGAGAGCAGACTAGTGCCTTCATCCATTGGGCGATGGAGTCATTATTTTGAACGGATAACACAAAACCTTGACACATTTATTGACTGCAGATTTGACTGAAAACTGAATACAACTCTGACCTAAACTTAAAACTTAAAACTTGATGGCAGTACATAAGCGCCTATGTTTCTTACAAGACAACATACCATCAAACTATTTCATAATGCCAATGTAACCAATCAAGAAGATGCCTTCTTGACTGATTCTCCCAATCAGATCTCATGATCAACAATAGATATTGGTAACTGGGTATCCAAAAACATAGCTGACCATGATCTCCTTCATCACAGAACACAGCAATAATCACTTTCACTGCTGACTGTAACAAATCTGCCATTGGATCCTGGAAAACATGAAGATTTGCCATTGCCTCCTCCTGCTGAAAGAACAAGGTGTCCTTTGTTTCAAATTCTGATCTGTCTTCATCATATGCTTCGGTAAAAGTATGCTCATGGGAACAGGTAGATGAGCATATCTCTTCTTGTAAAAACATTTCAACACATGAAACATATGAAGAATCTGAAAGGTAATCCTGTATGCTATGATCTTCTGTAGTCTGACAATATGGTAGGTCATCTTCATATGATATCACAACCAAATTATCAAGTTCCTTATTACATTCTTCAATCATAAGGAAAGAAACTTCAGCTGATTCTTGAAGTGCAAAAATGACATTTCTATCATCTACGATAAATTCATCCAAAGGAACTTTTTCACTTACTTGAATGAAGATCTCATCTTGCTTTTCATGAACTGACTGAATTACCTCCTCATGCAGGCTC
The DNA here is from genome assembly GCA_031772625.1 of Pinus tabuliformis. NCBI lineage: Eukaryota > Viridiplantae > Streptophyta > Pinopsida > Pinales > Pinaceae > Pinus > Pinus tabuliformis. Next base: position 234,536,856 of record CM062819.1, read on the forward strand.
TGTTCTGATGGCATGAGAACATTTGGATCAAAAACTTTGTCTATGATCTCAACAACAAAACTCTCCTTTTCAGGATTCAGCACAAGGTATGCTTGGTCATCACAATCTGAATCTAGAACTGAAGTAACTGTCCTAACATTATCACATTCTGCAATCTACATGTTGTCTTCTTCTGTGGGAAGATCTGAAACGACACTTTCTCTTTCATCATTTTCAGCCATATGGTCATCTTCAACCTGCTGATCTTGATTCTGCTGCAAAATTTCCTGATCATCTTGATGGGTATCCACTAGGTTCTCTTCATGTTGTTGAAATGGATTCTCATACAGAGCCTCCATGATCTCATCATCCATAAAATTATCATCTTCATAATATTTCTCAAGGCTTTCAATAAAAGTAGAAGCATGTTTGCAACAGTCATGAACTAATTTTAATGATGGGTAAGATACTTGATATCTTTCAATGAACAAGGCATGAAAATCCTTTAAACAGTAAATACAGGCCAGCGGCAAATTTTCATACCAAGATTGGGCTTCACCTTCCAGAGTGGCCAGGAATATTTTCATCAAGCAATCTTCAGGAAAATCCACCTTCAACTTACGAATATGCATATGAAATCTAACTAGATGTAAAGCAGCATCCTTCTTACCATCATCGTTAAATGTAGGCAGATTCCTTGACCAATCTACCTTGGGAATCTTATTCGGAAAACCTGGAATGTGATCTCGGCTCATGGGAGCATATCTTCTTGTGATTCGGTCCATCTTGAAAATCTCACAGCCACTGATCTCCCTGCAGTGAAGTCACCATGAAGCATTGATTTCTAAATTTGTCAGTGAATGAAGTCGCCAGGTGAATGATTTCAACCTTGCCAGTGTCTGATTGTTGTCCACCATCAACAATTAGATCTAAACTTGATACATGTACTGGGGCAATTAACAAGTTAAATGTCATGTTTACAAGCTAGACCGGAGATTGACTGAAGCAGCGTTTATCTACTTCCGCTAATGCAAAGCAAAAGCGTTTCGAAGGCTACCTAGCATAACTTCAGGCTCCGTCTGTAGCTTATAAAAAAAATGACATCAACAAGTAAACAATTTGTTCATCCCCAGTATGGTCGCCACTATGTTAGCGCTCGAATCTGCCTCAGGCTGAGGAAGGAAAATCTCAAGGCAACATCATACCACGCTCAGCCTCATAGCTAGCCCTACGAGGACAGGAGAGGGCTCTCTCCGGGTCTATCTCGGCAAAGGTTTTCAAAGGGGCTGAGATGACTCAAATCTAATACTGATTTTAGGCTAGTAAATAGATAGGAAGGTTTGTTTTAGATTTTTGAGGTTTTTGCTGGAGAAATGGGAAAACCAATTTTGGGTGCGGGGTTTGAGGTCAGATTTTTGCAGAGATCGAGTTGGGGCGAGGTAGGCAATAGTTTTGATGCCTTTTGATCAGGTGAATGGATGGATCAGAATGACAAGGAGTTGAAGAGGGCAAAAGAGAATATGGATCCTCTTCAAACTGACGAAAAACATGGAAAATCAAACAAATTTAAAGGCAGAGCATAACAATCTATGGATTCTACCTTAACACTTCATTTGTTCAATTGTAGAAGATGAAAGAAGGAAATGATACACATTAACAACTTACAATTATAGAAAGAAACACACCATCAACACACAAAGCCACAAGGATCCCAACAGGTGCTGCAAAATCTCTGATCTTCCCTTAGCCAAAATATGAAAAATATGTACAATAGTGTCCAAAAGCTTCCTAAGAGTCCAACCTGTATTACTGAATGAAAATTTACATATATAGACCAAGCTAACCTCATTCCCTAACCTTTAGGGGTTGAGCTCCTCCTTCTAGGAGCTGTTTCAACCAATTCTAAACAAGGAACTGAAAACTAGGTAGTCAAACAACTAACCCCTATATGCTAGGAAACTGATTCATTCATTAAATTTTTGCTATTTTGTGAATGAATCATCTAGAATAGGTAATATAGTGCTAAAATTACATCATATACATCAAATTACATCAAGGAAAACCAAAAATTACATCAAGAGGTGAAACTGGTCAAAACTGACCAAAATTCTGAGCTGGAAGGTGAAAAATTGGCCAAAATCCTCAATGCGCAGCGCCTTGATCTCTACGTGCAGCGTACTTTTCAGGTTGATTTTGAGGCACCTCCTGACATCCAAATTGAGCTCAGGTTGGCTTGCTCGAAAGCCCTGGATGTCTACTTTCCAACCCAAGTGGAATTTTCCCATTTGGTGTCCATTTTCCCCTCCAAAAGTTCATTTTCCCAAGACTGCTTCCCGTGTGTCCAACAAGGGGCAGTGAGGTCTTTTTTTGCATGTTTTTTGACCCTTTGGGGACTCAAACCTTGATGAAATGCCTTGGCAATAGCTGAGCAGGTATATTTCATCATGACAAATCCAAAAATGCAAACCATTTGTGATTTGGACCTCCCAATCTTATGGGTAGCGTGCTGCACGTTGAGCCAAAAAACCTGTTTTTAGAGCCAAAAAATTCAAAATTGACAAAATTTTCTCCAAATTCCTTGAAATTTGGGCTGGGGGTCCCCAATCAAGTATCATGCTCAGCCAAAGAGGCTTCGACCAAAATCTGAAGACGATCAAGCTCTTTTTTTCTTTTTTGCTTTTTGACCGCTTTCTTCAATTTTGCCTTTAGACTCCTAATTCGCGCCTTGCAAACTAGGTTCTGGGCCTTGTAATGCATAGCCATGTGTTTCAATAATGCATTGTCTCTATTGGCCTTTTTCAGTCGTTCCTCCAAGTAGATGTTGACCCTCTCGAGAGTAGCCTCTCGATCCTCATTTACCTATTCAATGGGTGTCATCTCATGTATATGTCTTCGGGCAGCCTGCTGGTCTTCACGGATGTGTCACAGCTCCATAAGTGTGTGTTGATTTAGGTGTGTTGAAGTCCAAACTTCAATGCATACTCAAAACCCAAATATGTTTACCAAAGCATCATACAAACCATACCATAATAATAATGCTCTCTTTTCAATGATTTCACACAAAACAGTCACCTTTTGACAAATGAGAAAAATACAATGTGTGCTCTTTGGAATGTTTGACTAGGGTGCACAAATGAGCAAGGAGCTGGTGTTTTCATCAATGGAGGATGAGGGACATCTTACTAAACCACCCACATATTTTTAAAACAACTCAAGGGATGCCTTTGTTATGAACCTAGGGTTTCATTTTCCCAAAACCCAATACATTAAATCTCATTTTTGAAACATATATCCAACACCCTAACATTACTAGGCAGCAATAACATACCTATTTGCAAGCTAGGAGTAAGTTTGGTTGAGTTCTGGATGCATAGACAAATTTTTCCTGTGGATGTGTTACAATGCACAGTGCGCAACCCCAATGCGCAGCGCACCACCCAACGCGCAGCGCCTGTGTAATTTTGCACTGGCTCAAACTGCCCAATGCGCAGCGCACCGCCCAACGCGCAGCACGCACTTCCTATGCGCAGTGCACTTTTGCAGGAGGCTTTTAGAGGCCTTCCTAGTGTCCAAATTAGGCGTGTGATAGCTGGTTGGAAAGGTATTTGAGTCTACTTTCTAACCCAATTGGAACTTTTTAATTTGGACTTCATTTGCGTTGTAAAAAATCAAATCTCCCAAGATTGGTCAAAATGTGCCAAATGACGCTGCCTCAAGGTAGAGTGTTGTTGCAGTCAACTTTGGAATGGCTTTCTCAACTCCAAATTGAGCTCATGATAGTTCATTGGAAAGATATTTTTGTCTAGTTATCCTTTGACTCATCAAGAAAGTTATTTGGCCAACCAAGCTAGGAGAAAACTTGATTTTCCCAAGGTCACTTCAGAGGTGCATCAATTCTCCCGAGGCGATTGTATTTTTGACATTTATCCAAAACAATTATACCTGTGTAAAACGTGAAGGAGTTTTTTCTTCCTTGGCCTGTTTTGGAAAAAAACCTCTCTCAGTTTTCCCAAATTCATCTTTGATTGCTCAGAAACATCATTTGAGTAAAACCTATCCCGATGTGTGAAACAAGGGATTTTGTCGAAATGAAGCGAAATGAAGGGGATATGGGGCTTCTAAATTCTTGGGGAAATTTTTGGAAGTAGAGAGGGATGTTAGGAAGCAGGGGAAAGTGGAATCTTAGAAATCGAGTGAGGGGAAGGGGTCCAAAAGGGCAAAACACAGGCCCAACCTAGAAAATTGCCAGGTTGTGGCAAGAAACTAGGGTTTGTGGAAAAATGAGGAATTTGGGGGATCTCAGTGATGGGAAGTGTTTGATAAGGTACTTTAAGGATAGGGTAAGGTGTATGAAGATCCGGATACAAGTTTTGCTAATGATTTGACCATCCAAGAGAAATTAGCTTCAAAACCCTAGGAGAGGGAAATGAACCTTGCCTAGGTGCAACTGAAGCATGAACAAGGTCTGAAATGACCCAATCGAACCTGACATGATGATGAAAACCCTCTGAATGATGATACACTCAGCTGAATGATGACATGGACTGCCATTTGGACAACTTTGAAAAGAGTGAAAACAAACCCTAGACCTAATGCCTAGTGACCAAATTTTTCTTGAAGACTCTTTGAAATGACAAAATTTGACCTTGACACCTTAAAATCACTTTGTAAGAGCATATTTGATCACTGGAGGAAGGCTGGAAAGACTAACACTAACAACCTGGATTGAACCGCACGCTGAAGGAAGGCAATGCAGGGTAACCACAAACCACACTTAGCCAAGTAGTTAGACCTACTAGGCCGAGAGAGGGCTCTCTCTATAAGGATCTCAGCTAAGATGACTAGATTAGGTAAAGGATTTTAGGCTATGTATAGTAGCACGAAGCTTTGATTGTATTTTGAACGAGTTTTGCTAAATCAGGAGGAGCTCGACAGTTTAGGTCTAGGGAATTAGGTCAAAATTGTAGGGTGTTCAATGGGGCAAGGTAGGCATAGGCCTTAGCACTCAAGAGATTGATGGGGTGAGATGTTTTAGACTAGTGAGAAGCTAAGAAGAGCATGTGAAACCATGGATCCTTCCTAGACTGCAGAAAACATGGAATGGTGAGTGGTTTCCCAAGGCAGAGCACTAATCTAATGAATTCCGCCTATCAACTTGAAAGAATTCAACTAGAAGCAACGAAATGATTTAAGAAGAATATAAAACACATTAACATATGATTACAAAATAAGAGATTGTACTATAACTCATACCACATGGATCCCATAAAAATAGTTACAATTCTTATTAATCTCCTGCCAAACTGCTTACTACAGGTGTACAATCAAGGTCTGAGCATCCAACTGAGTCCAACCATTTACAATGAGAAAGAATAAGAATATATATACATGAATTCAACCTCCTCCCATCCTTAGGGGTCGAATCCTTGAGATGAGTAGCAAATCTAACTAATACTAGACAAGAAACATGAATATAGGCATCATCAACAACTTGAATCTAAAAGTGAAAAATTGATTCATTTGAGCTCAAACTGACTTCTAAAGCAATGAATCTACACTCTATTACTATATATCTACCATAATTACATGCCCAACCATCATTTAAAATGGTGAATCATCATCCATGAGAGAGAATCCAAGAACCTAGTCGAAAACTCGAAAACAAGATATCCTAAGAAAAAAATGCCCTATGCACAATGCCACTGGCCCAATGCGCAGCGCCAGTTTCAGGTCCTTTTTGGAAGCCCTCCCGACATCCAAATTTAGCCCACGATAGCTCATTGGAAAGGTATTCAAGTCTACCTTCCAAAACACATATAATTTCTTTATTTTAAGCTTATTTGATGCCTCAAAACTTGATTCTCCCAAGACTTCTTATGTGTGTCCAAAAAGTGGCAAAAAGGTCATTGTTAGGGTGTTGTTTGACCTTTTGGTGGACTAGTTCTACCCCAATAAATTTGAAAATTGCTAGGGTGCATGTCCTCATCATTCTAAATCCAAAAATGAAAATCATTTCTTCATTGGATTCCCCTAGGAAAAGCTATAGGTAGTTTTAGTGTGTGTAAAATTCCAAAATGTGCAAGTGACAAAATTTCTTCTAAACTTGCCCAAAATTTATGATAAGAACCATCATCAAGTGTACTGATGAGCCAAGGAAGCTTCAACAACCATCCTAAGCATATCCTCCTCCCTGATGTGGTTTTCTATGTTTCCTAGCTCTATCTGCTGAGGTGTCATTATGTGTGTTTTCCTCCTCCTCATAATCTCAGTCCTCTTGGCCCATTTTTGCAAGGTTGAGGTTGTATGAAGCGGATGAGTGAAATTTTTTTAGGAATGAGGGGATGGGGTATGAGCTTATGCGGTAAAAATGAATGAGGGAGTAGGAAATGAGAGGGAGGGCTTGTTTGAGAAATTTCCCTTAGGGAAGAGGGATAAAGGGATGTAAATGATATGGAACAAGGATAAAGGGGCAAAGGTATAAGGGATAGGGAAATAGGGATAGAGTTTAGATCTATAGTGAGTGATAGGAGGAACAATGATAGTTTAGGGTTTTAGGCATCACTAAGGAAATTTAGGGTTTAGGCACTTGCCATGGAAAATTTAGCTTAGAAGTTAAATTGAAAACCAATCAATGTAGTATGGAGGACCACTTACTTGTATGCAGGTGAGAGAGGGTAAATTTGGAGTTTGTATGAAGTTTTGAGGCTTTTCTAGCCTTCCTGTTCAACGTGCAACGGCAGTGCACATATGTGCAACGCCACCCTAGAAGTGCAGTGCTAGTGTAAACTAACACTGGGGAAATTTTCTAGATGCGCAGCGCCGGTATCAACACGCAGCGCCAAGCTCTGGACGTGTAGCGCCAACCTGCCTGCTTCAGAAGAGCAGCGTTGCTCTACCAATGCGCAATGCCACTTAACCACTTCCCCAAAAGCACAGCACCACCCTCTAGATGCGCAACGCCAACCTTCCTTCACCCAAAACTCACTCAATCTTGCCTCTTCTTCTCATGTTTTGCCTCCTTGCTTGCCAAATGAGAATGATGAACATGAAAATGAAATGTGGGAGCTTAAATAGGAGTAGATTTTGATTATTCACTTGAAAAACCAACTTTCTAATCTTTCTTGTCCTTCTTCAAAACTCTATTTTAATGCCTTTTTCTTCTTTGTGTCTTTGCAAGAGGATAAATGCTCATCTAGAACTAATTTTTGTAGTGTTTCTTCGTCTTGCAACAAGGAGAGATGCTTTGGTGCAGCTGGGATCAATTATCACATATAGTGACTTAAAATTACATAAGGAATACAAATAAAGTCAAAGTACTCTGTTTTCACCTCAAAAACATGTTTTTGAGGTTAAAATTACATTAGGTTAAATGATAATTCTTTAGTGGCTATGACCTACAATCCATCATGTTTGACTTATCTAACATCCTCATACCCTTGTTGACCTTTATTCACACTTTAAAATTAGGCTTTTGTCCTTGGTGATGAAACCCTAAGACCTACTAAAAACATGCCCTATGACCTAATGAAATGATTGCAAATTAACCATGAAATCGTAACTAAAGACAACTTGAAGAAGGGTCAGCATGTATACTCTATGAGGGAGAAATTGGACATTTGAATAGAATACAACCATCACTGGATCAGTTTGACATGACCTAATGGAATGATGCGAAAATTTCAGTATGGGACCCCTAAAATGACCACGCAAAGAGAATATTTGATCCTTGATGGAAGTATGCAGATACTGACACTAAAACTTGTTTCCTCTCACTGCAGAAATGATCAACAAAGGAAAAAGATTATAGGGTATGTCACAAGAAGGACTACAATAGCAGATAACTAAAAGTCGGACTGCATCCTTCACTGGTAGTTTCTTGTGATTCTCATCATAAACGAAATCCTACAAGAAACGTAATGTCGATGGTTTCAACAGTGATGATAACACAAACCCTAGTTCCATTTGCACCATTTTCTAAACCTTTTTTATGTTTGATTATATCTATGGAGTAATCAAAGGCAACATGATTTCTCGTATGCTCATAAGTGTACAAGTTTTTATAGATTACAGAGTGGAAAAGAGAATTAGAGCCTTGTAGAGAAGGATTGAGAATGCAACTTTATTATAAAATATTTGTCACCCTGCATATTTTTTTTAGATGTGAAATGTAATTTTTTAAAAGTGTAAGTGTATAATATCACTACAACCACATTTATTTATATGTTGATAAGGGTAAATGTGGTTGAATAATTAATATTAATAATTATATTAATAATAAATAATTCATTTATATAATTAAAGATTAACAACAATCCATTAATAATATAAAATAATTAATTAATTGAAAATAAAATAAGAATTAAGTAATACATTTATATTAATTAGTTAATTAAATTTATGCGATTATAATTCGAAGAAAATAATATTAAGCCTTGAGATTAATATTGAAAGCCTTAAGATTAATATATCAAACTTAACATTAATATTGAAAATGCTAAGATTATAAACTCTAATATATTACTATACATATCAAGGAATTATATTATAAACCCAAGGGAATTATATTAAACCAAATGGATTAATATTATAAAGTAAAGTAATTATAAACCATGCTCGACTATGGTTGAACCCTTAAGTTGATAAACCCAAGGGATTGATATTCTAAACCCAAGAGATTAATACTAAAACCCCATGGGATTATGAACCCAAGGGAATAATATGGGGACTAATATTATAAACGTAAGGTATATAAGCCCTAAGGTAAATATTATAAACACTAAAATAAACATGGTTGATTGTGATTGAACATAAGTTATTTTACAAAATATGGTTGACCATGGATGTCCATGGTTGAGCAAGATTGACAATGGTTATCTATGGTTGACTATGATTGACCATAGTTAACCATGATAGATATTATAAACACAAGAGAATAATAAACCCAATGGATCAATACTAAAAACCCAAGGGATTGTGAACCCAAGGGAATAATGTAGACCTAATGTAACACACTCCACCCACATCTACCAAAGCAACTGGCCAGCAGGGGTAAACATGCGACGAGAGGCCCCTATGATATGATTCTACCTCATAAGTCACATTAAGGAAGTGGAACTGATGGAAACACACCATATAGACATTCAACACGAGCATTACGATCCTCGGCAACCAATCGAACCATGCTACCAACTAGCCCCTGCATCCCACTGAAGTTTTGGACCACTTGACCTCTCGACACATTCATTCTATGGGCATGCCACCATCGAGGGACCTCTTGATGCTCACACAGGCCTGAAATCCAATGCCTCGAGACTATTTTTCACAATGATGTGCGAGCGCCCCTGGGATTTGAGCCACGTTTTGAGGTCCATAGCCCAAGTCACTGCCAAGAATTGAATGACATCTTCATAACAGTAAAATAACAGAGAAATGACAATACAAAAGAAATTACTTGAATAATACGTTTATTGGACCCCTACTAGCCATGATAGGCATTTCATCAAACATATCATAAATATGTAATCTACAAGTGTAAATAACATATCTGAGCATAGGGGTCTCATACTTAGATAAGAATCACTAAGAAACCTTGATGCCTCAACGCATCAACTTCCATTTCATCCATTAGGTCATAGATACATTTTTCACTCATTTACAAGTAAAAACATGATGAGAGCCATACATAGCTACTATCATAAAATATATATATATATATATATATATATATATATATATATATATATATATATATATATATATATATATATATATAGATATAACCAACACAATAGAAACAGAAATACCAATGAAATAATAGCCATATAAACCACATATAAATAGTATAATACTCATAGAAGTACAAGGAGAAATAACCTCATATTGATGATGTAAAATCAAAACTCGGGATGAGACTTCTGCATTACACTAGACCGTACAATGGTTGAGCCAAATCTCTCTTCAGCCACTCACCCTCGTGCCATATTCAAAGCATGAATGTGAGATCTCATAGAAAACATCAATGTAAACCATGTAGGGCTTCCAAAGGCCATCCAGCTCAACCCATCAAACAATGATTCCACCTCATAGTTGGATATCACAAAACCATCATCATATTGGTCTACATCCAAGTCTTCCAAGGCTTCAAGAGCGTTTTTCTAGCCAAGGATTCCAGGACTAGTAACTCAACCCACAACTTTTACCAGGCTTCCAAAGTGTTTTTCCAACTATGGATTCTAGTACTAGTAACTCAACCAACAAAGGGATTCCAGAGCGGTTGTCCATCCAAGGCTTCTAAGACTAGTAACTCAACCCAATTTGTTACAGGGCTTGTAGAGTGTTCTTCAAACCAAGGCTTTGAGGACTAATAACTCAACCCAAGCTAAGGAAACATGGGAACCAACCAAAGAAAAAAAAGGAAAAAAAAAATCACAATCACCATGTCTATCCAGGAAATGCCAGGGATAGGAAATCCACTGCCAATCTCAGTCATCCTCCATGCCAATGATAGATCACAACCAAAAAACCACATGCATATGCCATGCATGTCAAAATTAGTGAGGGAAACATGCATGAAACTCAGTAGCTTTAATCAAAATACATTGTAGTTGTTGATCCTGATTTCTTCTTGCACTTTCCTACTCTTCCTTACCTTCTTGCTCCATAAATCCAAGTATGCCACATCCTCCAAGAGTTCTCCAAGAAAAATCTAAGTATCCAAGAGTATGTGAGAGAGAATAATGAGGGAGATCCAAAACTAAACTAAAAAAAGGTTACCAACTAATCTTCCAAAGCATTTTAAAGAATGATGCCTCTATTTTCTTAATTTTCCTCCTCACATGCAACCTGTCACCTTTCACCTCCCTTTTCTCCTAATTTAAAATATTTTCATAACTAAATGTGCCAAAAATTCCATTTTTCCTTTGCAAATCCTTATCCATTTCCTTAGCCACAATAACCAAATGAACACCCACACTAGGATGTCTTGCCCAACATTCAACTTGGAATAAGTGTCCCATCAACCATGGTTATTATATTTTCCTTTATTAACCTTTATTACATGGAATTTTCACTAGGGTTGTTACAGAACCCTCCCCCTTGGGGGAAAACCATCCTCAGTGTTCAACAATACCTATAACCACAAAACTGTTGGAAGAAAAATATAATGTCGATGGAGCTTTATAACTTAGGTCGATGTAGTATTTACAATGATCAACCTGCTGAGAAGCAAACCCACATGAAAACATAACAAACATAACATCACAATGAAATGACACCCATACCACTTATTAGAGATTTATAACATTTCTCATGGTGTTATTTACATCGATATAAATATGTACATATAGCAACATCACCAAAACATATACCAAAATATATACCAAGATATATACCAAAAAACCATACCGATATTTTTTTCCTCAATCGACAAACAAAGAAGGATACATAGCCCATATTTGATCTACCATCTCCCATGTAGCTTCATCGGGCCAAAAGTGATTCCATTGCACCTTAACTTGCTCAATTTCTCAATTTCGGAGCATGAACACGTTTTTCTGCAATATACACTAAGGCTCCGGCTGGAAGCCTCCATCTGGTTCCACCAATAATACAAACCAGTCAATCACATGATCAACACATTTAACATACCTCTTAAGCAATGAGACATGGAAAACATCATGGACTTTCACCATGAGAGGTAGTACAAGTCGATAGGCTACTAGCCAATCCTATCAATAATACTGAAGGGTCCGCAATACCATGGTGCCATATTGGCACATGATCTAATATGTAAGAATATATTCTTATGTTTGATGTGTAAATACATGTGTTCTCCAACCTAGAAATCCTTGGACAACATGTTCCAATCAGCATAGCTCTTCTATCTATAATATTCTTCCTTTAAATTCTTCTTCATAACCCTCATCTCATGTTCCATGTACTCCAACATGTTTGATCCAATCAACACCTTGTTAACTGGATCACTCCAAATAATGGGAGTATTGCAACTCCGTCCATACAATGCCTCAAATACACTCATCTTCAAAGATTCTTGATGCCCATTGTTGTAAGAGAACACTATTAGTGTAAGGTACTCTTCCCACTTTTGTTATTGATATATCACATGCATCCTCAACATGTCCTCTAATATCCTGTTGAACCTCTCTATATGTCCATCTATCTGTGGATGATAAGTTGTACTGAAGGCCAAATTGGTGCCCAAACCTGCAAATAACTCCCTCCAAAACATGGAAGTAAACTTCGCATCCATGTATGACACAATCTTCTTTGGAACATCATACAATCTGACCACATATTTGATGAATACATGTGCTATATCACTAGATGAGAAAGTAGACATCACTAGAATGAAGTGCGCAACCTTTGTCAACCTTTCCATAATAACCATGATGCAATCATGTTGTCTCACTGTCCTCATAAATCTAGTGACGAAGTCCATGGAAATGACCTCCCATTTCCATTTTGGAGTCACAATCATCTGTAGCATTCCTCCTAGATGTTTGAACTCATCCTTCACATGCTAACAATCAAAACACCTAGGCACAAACTCTGCTACATCCCTCTTCAAGTTTTGCCAATAATAAATCTCTTCACCACTGTCAATTCCTTATGGTAACCTGGGTGACCCGAATACGGTTTCACCTGAAACTCCCTTAAGATTAGCTTCTTTAGCTTACTACTGTCTGGCACATATATTTTGTCTCTGAACCTAACCGATCCATCTATTGTAAGGAAACAATCCACGTCCTATGAACCTGTACATGTACCATTATTTGTACATATACTATCACTTGTACATGTACATGTACTATCACTTGTACCTATACTTGTACTACCAACTTTACTTCTACCAGTACACTACTGCAACCGGTGCATAATCTCGATATATCTAACATCATACTGACCTAATCCTATCCTGTAACTGGCCCATAGGAGATCATAGATGATAAGTGATTTACTTGTATCCACCTGCTAAGAGCATCTTCCTCTATTTTCTCTTTGCCTTTGATGTACCTGATCTCAAAATCAAACTCATTGATCATAGCCAACCACCGAGCCTACTTACCATTCAGATTCGGTTGGTCAGATAGATACTGCAAACCACTGTGATCACTCATGAATTTAAACCTCCTACCCAAAAGATAATGTCTCCACACATTCAATGCATGTATAGTCACTGCCAACTCAAGATCATGTGTGGGGTAGTTCTTCTCGTGCTCATTCATTTTTTGTGACTCGTAGCCTACCGCCTATCCATCCTACATAAGGACTCCACCAAGTCCTTTCTTGCAAGAATTTGTGCATACTGCAAACTCTTTGTCATATATGCAATCTTTAACACTGGTGGATGTGTCAACAACTACTTAAGATGCTCAAAACTAGCCTCAAACTCCTTTGTCCATTTGTTATAGTGGCTACAACCACCCTCCAAAATATTGCCTTAACCTATTTTGGAGCTTCCCTACCAAGATTCACAGCAACTTTCCTTGCTTCGTCATGTCCTTAAGCTTCAGTGTCTTTCTTGCTCAAAGGAAGCCTTTCGATCACAGTTTGATATCTTCCCTTCACAGGCTGCTCACCCATACTTGGTCCAACTGCAGGCTGAGAAGCTTCCCCTTGAAAATATCACATTTCTGGAGGGCAACCATCCTTCCCTCCAGAAATTCCGTAATCCTCTCTAACAGCCTGCTGGGATCCAAGATTGTGCAATCCTGTCAGCCAACCCTCCCAATAGGATTTGCACAAATTTTCCGAGCAATAGGTTGTTCAATCTAGGATTTACACAAATCTATGTAGAAGTCAGCTGCTCTGCCCAAAAATTGTGCAAATCTCCTAGGCCGCCAGCCCAGCTCCTCGCCAAAAATGCACATTTTTCTCTCGCATTTGAGCAGTCATTTGCATCTGCAGCTGAGTTGACCGGTTCCCTCTAGGACCGATAAAAACAAACTTGCATGCATATGTTGCTTCTCGCAAGGCATCAGGCATAGGCATCCCCTGTATCAGGGATCTATGTTTAGCAGTTGGAGGGTACATGCAAGGAGCAATTCATAAATGCTTCCCCTAGATTTGTGGCATGCACGTCACAACCTCGATGTTATTAAAAGTCATCAACTATATGTTGTAGAGCTCATTATTCACATCAACCTTACAACTCTGACATCCCACATCACATCTAGGAGCAGTCATCACATTCAGTTCAGTTGTTTTGGGGTAAGCCCACTTCCCATGCCTTGTGTTGTATTTCTGTCACTTTTTGGGTTTTCGCTTGTATGAGTATTTTTTGCTTGATTTCTTTGAACGCTTGCTATATTTTACATGTATCCTAGCTTTCTACAACTCTATTTCAGTTTTCGTTGCTATCTCACTGCTGTCGCATGCACGAAACTTTTTTGCATGGATTTTCACCAACCGGTAAACTGCCTCAGCCACATGCATGTTGATCTGTTTTTTGAATATTTCATTCATTGTTTTCATGCACTGTTAATAACTTATTCTATCACTTAATGTCGTCATGCATTCATTGACTTACTTGCTTTCAGTTTCCCGTCAACGAGTTGGGCCAACCTTGGCCTGGGCTCTGCCTTCACCAAGGCTGCATTGCGTAATATGGGAAAGGAAGACTCACCTTCCTCTCTAGATTTCTGTATTACTGCCCGACACTGGACTCTAGGACTATTTTTTTCACTTCTGGAGGACAGTGGCTACTCGGCCCAAGAAATTATGCAAATTTTTCCCTAGGCCAGCAGTCCTTCCCATCGGGAATTACGGATTGCTCAATCCCAACAGTCAGCAGCCAGACTAGACTATGCATTGCGCAGTTCCAGTAGTCATTTAGTCTCTCAGCAGCCCAGACTATGCCTTGTGCATTATTGGCAGTTAGTCTCCCAACCTATCGATAGAAATTATGCAAACTTCATGATCATTCACCCAGGTATGTTGCAAGTCAGTTCTCATGTTCATTTTGGTTTTCGACTGACAGATTGCTTGCTATGAGTGTTGCCATGTCTCTATGTATCACAGGTGTTCAACTACCTCTCAGTAGTATAGGTCCAATGGTTTCCAAGAGAGTTACAGCACGCTTGGGGATGCAGTGGATAAAGTATCCATGGGCTTACCTACTCACGAAGACATCAGGTTGTTCATGGAAAAGGATGTCAAGCAATAGCATCACAGAGATCAGCATGATGAACAGTAGCTGAAGGAAGCATACCAAATGTAGCAAATGCAGTGAATGTAGCGAATGCAAGAGGAATGTTGTTGACAACATAGAGGTAGAGAAAAGTTGCAAGATCAAGCAGATCCACTAATAATGAAAGAAACTTTGCAGACTCAGGATATGAAGTGACAACGTGACATGAAGATAGCATGAAGGTAGAAGATGGAACAAAGAAGGAGTTTCATGTGTGGAAGGAGCAACTCAAGAAGAACATGAAGTTGTATAGACAGTTCAACGAGTTGTAGCAGGAACCAGAATAGAAGTGGGTGCAAAATGCACTCGTGGATGAAACTGTGCCAGTACAGTTAAGGATCCATCCCAGCAGCTGACATAGATCAAACATGGTGAGAAATTTTGTTGATCGCATGCAAGGGGTCTGGTAGCATGCATGTTATTGTGCGCACGCATGAAATCCAACCCATTCAACAAACTCACCAAGGCAAAGATAAGAAGCAAGTCCAACTGAGGTTGAACATGTACTTCAACAAGTTGATGCGCATGACCACCAACACACACTTGAAGATCAACATAGACATTATGCATCAGTGTGTTGCCGGTTCAATTGTACCCAAGTAGACCATGCGCATATTAGCAGACGAGTTGTATGAAAGGGGTCGAACCAATGCACCATTAGCAACGGAGGGAGCAATTCGTTTTAGCAAGATATCACCATGAGGTGCATGCCCACCATCATGGACGACCAAGCCTAGCATCAGCTCATAACCTTCACCATCACAAGCATGTCAAAGAGTTGGTCTCATCATAGCAGATTGAGTGTCAATGATGTCTTGCAAGGCCTGCTCAATCCATGTTGTCTCACATGCGTGCATGTGCATTGTAATGTTGAGTCATGTCAAGTGTAAGTCAAGTGTCAATAGTTGGATGTAACAGTCATAGAGTAGGTGAAGAGTCATGAGGGTAGTTGAGCTGTCACAAAGGGGAATGTCACACTCTTTGCTATAAATAGTCCCTCATAATTCATTGGAAGGGCTTTTGGTTAGCCAAGCTTCTACTAAGACTATCTTGAAGAAGGATTGGATAGTATTGTAACGCACCTTGGCTTCTCCACTGCATGGAGCTCGTACATCTCTTTGGAGGAGCAGGTGGATATGGTTGTAACGTTCCACTGTTGGGGCTACCAGGTTTACATGGAGTACTATATGATTGTGACATACACTTATTTAATAATAAGAGCCAACACATTTTCATGCATATGTTGTTATTGTAGTTGGACTGCTCCAGTTTCCTTAATGATATATGTTGCTTAACATACATACTTGTATATGAACTGATTTGTATGTAATTATATGAATCTTGTTGTTAATTTGTTGCATATGTTGTTAATGTTGTCACCGTCAGTGTCGACTTCTCTGTCAGACACCAAACATACCTTTCTCATGAACCTTGCTATATCAACCGTCACGCTCGTCTCAAACTGATCTGTCAGTGTTGTTTTTCATGTTATCTTACCTTGTATGTTGTGACTTCCGCATCCGAGTGGACTCCTCCGATAGAAGCTGTCCATGTCCTTTGTGTCATCTGTTCCTAGCTGAGTTGGGACTGATCCCTTTCAACCTGGAGCTCACCTTTAGCTTCCTCTCCCTTCGAAGTGTTGGAACCTCTCATACACATTCCTTGACTCTCTGCATCAGTCACACTGTTGCTACTAACAGAGTTATCTTACTTGCCTTTGTGCAACATTGCAGTCAAGGTATTACCTTATGACCCACTGCTGGGACTTCTACACCAAATGGTTTGAGGTATAATTGGGACTTCTTACTAGGGAGAACCCCTTGACATGTTGGCGAGTCTAGCACCGTCAAAATTTTTGGTGCTAAAAGGAGGGCCTCATGACAAGAAGTGTCCTCTCATCCAGTTTTGAACGTTTGCATATCTTTCATGGAGTCTTGCATTCTTCTTCCCCCAAGGTGTTTTTGAAATCGTGAAGATGTCTCCATATCGGGGAAGCTTTTCAATCTCTTGTACACTCACACGTCTAATGGTGAAGGCGAAGTGGCCTTGCCTGAGAACTTACATAAATTTCTTTCCATGATTTATGAGGAAGATGAGTTTACTAATGAACCTGCTAGGTTGGTGCTCACATACACACTTCGCGAATCTCCATTTTGTTGGGTGCTCGGCCTTTTGGCTAACACCGTGCACTTATGTGAGCACTTATGTGATCTTATTGAAGACATGTTCTATCATTTTGATCCAGACCATCTTGACCAGAAACTGTTACAACAATGGAAGGCTCCACATGAATCTGTTATTGATTTTTGGCAGTGCTTCCATGACTTGTAGTTTCAGGCTCTGAGGAGCCAGATGAAGTTTGATTATCACTGGGACCGGTTCAAGTACTGTCTTAAGAAATCTGCCCATCCCAAGAGGAAGTTGGATGTCAAAACTCACTCAAACTTCTTCGTTGATGGAATTGCGCAATCCATGTGGGAGTAGGCACTGTTTCCATGGACTGTCTACCCCCCTCTCATTCAACAGTTCCACCATTGCCTAGTGATGTTGAGGATCATGTTCACATATTTGTTCATACTTCACACCCTCCCAACATCACTCCAGAAATTTTTGTGCAGAGTTGGTTGTGAGTCCTTCGAGTCACCATATGAATTCTTTTCTTTGACCTCCATCTTCACACTCAGGTGTTCCTCTGGATGATGTTGTCTTGTGTTCGTCCATTCTGGACTCTTGACTTGTTGTGAACGAGGAACAACCCACTGATCGAGTTGGTGTTGCATAACCAACATGTGCTATCATTCATGAAGAGTATGAGTGGGAGCTTGAACATCAATACTTGGTCAAGGATGACTCCCTTATGTCCAAGCACCCTTCATTCTTTCCTAGCTTCTTTGGTGAACTTGCCATCCATGATTTTGAATGTGTGTCTTCATGCATGGGTACACCCATTTTTCATCACTCACAGGACTCATCGGATGCTAGTCCATAATTTCACAACATAGAGGATAAGTTATTCATTGAAGATCCACTTGATCTTTCATCTGTCTTTTCTAGGAACATAGAGGATGATTTCATTCGCTTTTCATCTACCCCTCTGTTTGATTCATCTGATCATGAGCATGCCGAAGAATTCATTGATTTTTCTGATCGTGGCAGTCGTGATCAATTTTCTTCCATTTTTTATCACGATCATGAATCTATCACAGTTGATATTTCGAAGCGACCGGTTTATGATGATCTACCTGATGATGAATTTCAAACACCTAAGACTGTCGAGCCACTTTAGCCCGAGTTGATGGTTATGTCAAGCCATTGCTCTCTTGGGGTTAGTCTCAGTTCCGATCAAGAAATTGTTCAATCACCCAAGTCTCCTCATCACTCGTCTGTATGCATTGAGAATCCATCTCACAAATAGATCACACTTCCTCCACTCGAACTGGATGATCCCATTGCTCATGCATTGGAGGAGTCTTACATTGCAAGCACTTGTTCGCGACACAAGTTATCTTTGTTTCTATCATTTTCTTGTGTGTATCAGTCAAGAGTGTGCTTTTGCTTCAAAATTGCACGTAGTGTCACACATCATCATGATAAGCCCACAGACTGTCATTCATGGACATGCACTCACTTATGTTCCATGGGCACTTTGAAACACGAAGTGTGGCTGTCTTCACTGTTATATCTTTCTTGTATATTGGTCCACATGATTGGGTTACTCTCAGACCGAGCCTTCACCCACATGGGTCTACCAATCCACCGGTGGGTGCATTAGATGTATCACTTCAGGCCCATGCACCCTTACTGTAGGAGTAGGAGTATTGTTTGTTTTTAGTTGGTTGCTTGCATGCCTGTTTTCTTTCATGCTTTGTTTTCTTTCTTATTTTTTTGCTTGCTTTTCTCTCATTTTTTCTTCTACTTTTTCTTGGGTTTGTTGTTATTTCATTCATTTGTTTCGTTCATAGGTTAGTTCGCATGAAATGTGTGACTCATGAAACAAGCTTGGTAAAGTACAAGGGGGTTTGTACAACTATTGTTACTTGGTTATCTATCATATTTCCTCTGTATGATGAACTTGTTACTCTTAGTCCATGATATGTCGAAGGAAAATACATACTCTTCGATGTGAACCTTGGTGTAAACAAAACGCTTGCACACTAACTAGTGTCACCTTCTCTAGTCGATTTTATTTGGGTTAATCCTTGTCAACTCAATCAAGTAGAGTAAGGTGAGGAGGAAAACCTTAATAGGCATGTCAGAGATATAATAAACTACTTCTATGCTGAAACAAACTCCTCTACTCGTAATAAGTCGGGATCCATATTTCACCTCTGAATGAATAAGTGCTATGCACAGTGACAATGAAATAAAATAAAATAAAATAAATAAATAAATAAAAATGAAAAGTCAAAAAATTCAAATGAAAACTTACTAAGGAAAAAGAAGAGAAATTCTTCTTGCTTAGGGAGGTCATGCAAGTAACTCCATCGGGGTACTGACTAGGCTCGCTGGTAGAAGAGCCATTCTTTTGTTCCTATGTGACTCCATTGGGGTACTCTCCAGGCTCGCTGGTAGTGGAGCAACACCAGATATGAAACTAAGACTCTAACGACTATACTTCTTGTGCACCTATATACCCCTCAACCCAAATCAAAGCAATTGTGTTGCCTTGGCTTGGAATGTATTCAATCAACCAAGATTCTGGCAGATGCTACATCTTATAATTAAGCTAGTACAAAGCCAAGACGAGCTGCGAGCTGAACAATATTTCCGAAGGTGTTAGAATTGCTTTTCATGAACAAGGTCCATTCAGAGAGTTGGAGATCTACCAGTGTGTCACAAAGTGTTGTAACAGCTACAACCACCCTCCAAAATTTTGTCTTAGCATATTTTGGAGCCTCCTTACCAACCTTCATATCAGCTTGCCTTGCTTCATAAAGTACTCAAGCTTCAGTGTCTTTCTTGCTCAAAGGTAGCCTATTGATCACAATTTGATCTCTTCCCTTCACAAGCTGCTCACCCAAACTTGGTCTAGATTCATGTTGAGCATCTTCCCCTTGAAAATTGCACATTTCTGGAGGGAAACCAGCCTTAACTCCATAAATTGCACAATCCTCTCTGACAACCTGTTGAGCTCCAGGATTGCACCATCCTGCCAACCAAGCCTCCCAGCAAGATTTCCCTCAAAGTTTCGCAGCAACAGGCTGTTTAGCCCATGATTTGCACAAATTTGGGTAGTAGTTAGCTTCTCTGCCCAGAAATTGCGAAATCTCCTAGGCAGCCAACCCAACTCCTAGCTAGAAATGCGAATTTTTCTCCAATAGTCAAGCATTCCCTTGCATGTGCAACTGAGTTGACCAGTTCCCTTTGGGATTGAGAAAAATAGACTTTCATGCATAGGCTACTCATCCCAAGGTAGCATGCAAAGGCATCCCTTGTCTAAGGGATCTATGTTTAGCAGTTGGAGGTTACATGCAACAAGCAATTCAGAAACATCCCACCAAGTGTTATTTCCCCTATATTTGTGGCATGCATGTCACAACCTCGATGTTATCAAAAATAATCAACCAGACACTGCAAAGCCCATTCCTCACATCAAACTTTTAGCTCTAACATCCCATATCACATCTAGGAGCAGTCGGCACATTCAGCTCAATTGTTTTGGGGTAAGCCTTCTTCCCATGCCTTGTGTTGCATTTCTCTCGCTTTTTGGTCTTTCACTTGTATGATTATTATTCTCTTGATTTCTTTGAATGGTTTCTGTCATTTACATGTATACTATCTTTTTCTTGCTTTGTTTTAGTTTTTGTTGCTATCTCACTGCTGTCGCATGCATGAAACTATTTTGCACGGACATTTGCCCAACTGACGAACTGCCTCACCCACATGCATGTTGATATGTTTTCCCAATATTTCATTCATGTTTTGAATGCACTATTAATCACTTCTACTATCACTTAATGTTGCCATGCATTCATTGACTTACATGCTTTTAGTTGCCCGCCAGTGAGTTGGGCCAACCTTCACCCGGGCTCTACCTTCACCAAGGCTGCATTGCGCAATCTAGGAAAGGAAGACTCACCTTCCTCTCTAGATTTCCACATTCCTACCCAGAACTGGACTCTAATACTGTTTTATGGATTTATGGAGGACAGTGGTTACTTGGCCCAAGAAATTATGCAAATCAGTCCTCGGGCCAACAGTCCTTCACAGTTGGAATTGCACATTGTGCAATCCCAGCAGTCAGCAGCCAGACTGGACTATGCATTACATAGTTCTAGTAGTCAATTAGTATCTCAACAGCCCAGACTACGCCTTGTGTAGTCTTGGCAGTCATTCTCCTGACCTCCCAAACGAAATTGCACAACCTTCATGATCATTCACCTAAGTATGTTGCAAGTCAGTTCTCATGTTCATTTTTTTTTCGATATATAGATTTCTTGCTATGATTTTTTCCATGTCTCTAGGTATCACAGGTGTTCATCTACCTCTTAGCAGTATAGGTACAATGGTTTCCAAGGGAGCAGAGATGTAGACACCATTCAAAGAATGCTTGGGGATGTAGTCGATCAAGTATTGATGGGCTTACCTACTCATCAAGACATCAAGTTGTTCATGGACAAGGACATCATGCAACAACATCACAACGAGTAGCATCATGAACAACAGCTGAAGGTAGCATGCCAAATGTAGAAAACGCACCAAACACAATGAACGCAGTGAATTGGAAGGTTCTTGACAACATAGAGTCGAAGGAAAGTTGCAAGATCAAGCAGATCCACGAATAATGAAAGAAGCTTTGGAGACTCAATCTATGAAGCGGCGATGTGAAATCAAATCGCGTGAAGGCAGAATATGGAACAAAGAAGGAGTTGCATGTGCAGAAGCAACAACTCAAGAAGAACATGAAGCTGCACAGACAATCCAATGAGTTGAAGCGGGAACCAGAATAGTAGTGGGTGCAACATGCACTCGCGGATGAAACTATGGCAATACAAATTAAGGATCCATCCCAGCAACTGACACAGATCAAACATGGTGGGAAATGTTGTTGATCGCATGCAAGGGATCCAGCAGCATGCATGCCCTTGAGCACATGCATGTAATCCAACCCATTCAACACATTCACCAAGGTGAAGAGAAGAAGCAAGTCCAACTGGGGCTAAACATGTACTTCGGTAAGTTGATGCACATGAACACCATCACACACTTGAATATCAGCACGAACATTATGCATCAGTGTGGTTCTAGTTCAACCCTACCCAAGAAGGCCATGTGCATGTTAGCAGACAAGTTGGATGAAAGGGGCCGAACCAATGCACCGATTGAAATGGAGGCAAGAGTTCGCTTCAGCAAGATGTCACCATGAGGTGCATGCACACCATCATGGACGACCAAGCTTGGCATCAACTCACAACCTTCACCATCACAAGCATGTCAAAGATTTGGTCTCATCATAGTGGACCGAGTGTCAGTGATGTCTTGAAAGGCTTGCTCAAGTCACGTTGTCTCACACGAGTACATTTTCATTGTAATGTTGAGTCATGTCAAGTGTAAGTCAAGTTTCAATGATTGGATGTAACAATCATAGAGTAGGGGAAGAGTCATGAGGGTAGTTGAGCTGTCACAAACGGGAATGTCAAGGCTCACCCCACACTTTGCTATATATAGTCCCCCATAACTCATTGTAAGGGCTTTTGGTCAGCCACGCTTCGACTAAGACTATCTTGAAGAAGACTTGGACAATATTATAATGCACCTTGGCTTCTCCACTGCACAAAGCTAGTACATCTCTTTGGAGGAGCAAGCGTATGTGGCTGTAACCTTCCACTGTTGGGGCTAGAAGGTTTACATGGTGTATTGTATGATTGTGACTTACACTTCTTTAATAATAAGAGCCAACACATTTTCATGCATATGTTGTTATTGTAGTTGGAATGTTCTAGTTGCCTTAATGATATATGTTGTTTAACTTACGTACTTGTATATGAACTAATTTGTATGAAATTATATGAATCTTGTTGTTAATGTGTTTCATATGTTGTTAATGTTGTCGCTGTCTATGTCGACTACTCTATAGGACATGAGACAAACCTTTCTCATGAACCTTTCTATATCAATCATCACACTCATCTCGAACTGATTCATGATTGATGTTTGTGTTATATTACCTTGTATGTTGTCTATCGCATCCAAGTGGACTGCTCCACCAAACGTTGTGCATGTTCTTTGTGTGATGTGTTCCTAGCTGAGTTGGGATTGATCCCTCTCACCTTGGAACTCACCTTCACCTTCCTCTCCCTCTGAAGTGTTGGAACCTCTCGTACACATTCCTTGACTCTCTGCATCAGTCAAACCCTTTCTAATGACAGAGTTATCTGACTTGCCTCTGTGCAACATCATGGTCAAGGCATTACCTTACAACCCACTACTGGGACTCCTACACCAAAAGGTTTGAGGTCTATTTAGGACTTCTTACCGAGGAGATCCTCTTGACATTTTGGTGGGTCCAACACCATCAACACCATTAAAACTTCTTACCTTTCCTCTACAACGACGTCATAGGATAAGAAATCTGTGATAATTTCCTGATGAACATCCCATAATAACCTTCCAACCTATGAAAGATCTCACCTCATCTACATTCATGGGAGCTACCCACTCCATGGTGGCCCTTACCTTTTCTGGATATATTGCAATGCCCTCTTTGGAAACAAAATGTCCCAAGTAGTGTACCTCAGTCTAAAATAAACTGCAGTTGTTGAGCTTAGCATACAAATCATGCTCTCTCAACAACCTTAATGCTATTTCTAAATCCTCAACATTCTCTTCCTCATTTTTATAATATACCAATATGTTATCAATGAACACAATAACAAACTTATCCAACTACAGTTGCAACACACTATTCATCAAGCACATAAATGTAGTTACAGCATTAGTTAAGCCAAATGGAACTACAATAAACTCATAATGCCCATACCTAGTGTAGAAGGTTGTCTTCTAAATTCCCTCCTCTTTGATGCATACCTTATGATATCCGGATCTTAGATCAATCTTCGAGAACACTGTGGCTCCCTTCACCTGACCGAACAAGTCATTAATCCTCGGTAACAAATACTTGTTCTTGATGGTCACTTTGTTCAACTTCTTGTAGTTAATGCATAATCTGAGAGTACCATCCTTCTTCTTCACAATCAATACTGGTGTGCCCCATGGTGATACACTTGGCCTAATGTATTCGTTTTCGAACATTTCCTTCAATTGTAGCTTCAACTCTACTAACTCATGTGTGCTCATCCTGTAAGGTAATTTTGATATTAGAGCTGCCCTTGGCATGAACTCAATAGAAAATTCTAACTCCTTGTGAGGTCGAAACTCTGAGATATCCTTAGGAAACACATCCTTGAACTCATGTAGAACTCGATACCTTCTCAATACATATCCATCCTCAACTTCCTTATCCTTGTCACTAGAAATGTACCTACAAATAACACACACCCTTTTCCAGGACTGTGCTTTTCTTGGATAGTTGTCATCATCCTAACTGATGTGGCTTTCTTCTTTCCCTGTAAAACCCTGTGTTCCCCATTGTCATCCAAGAACTTAATGGCCTTGTCATAGGATTCCACCTTGGCTCTACGAAGGCACAACCAATCAATGCGCAACAACATATTGTATGATCTCAAAAGTAATACATTCAAATGTGTTGTAGTATGCATACCATTCAAATAAAATGCATGAGCTCTTACCCAATGATGAACTTACTTCTTTTTACCTGTAGCCAACTACACTAACCAAGATTCTGCATTCAATTCCTTACCCAAACCACACTTATCCACCAAGTTAGGATTAGCATAGCTATAATTAGATCCAAGGTCAATCAAAATAGAAATAACTTGATCACAAATATTACTGTCCATCTTAATGATAGATTCTTGATGGTCTTCCTATTTTTTTATCCAATGTTGCATAAATACGAGGAACTCTCTAACCAACATCCCCAACAATCTGTGTTTTTTTTAAACTATATATCTTAGGCCTAGCACTCTGATCACGTGCACAATCTCTCCTGTGATGATATTTTCCACAATTCCAACACTCTATAGGCTTCCATCCTACATCCCTGTTCTTCTCCTCAGTCGATCTCCCTATCCTCTGTCAGATGCATTGAACCTCTTACGTGTGAAACATTCTCCTTATTACCTGACTCTTGTGGTCTTACTCACTTCCTGTCTAATTTTCCTTTGTTCTTTGCATTTCCTTTCGAGGTTGGCTTAGTCTCAGATTTGTGATTCAATTGTTCATAGAAATGATTTAGCTTCCAGATGGCCTCCTCTGATGATCTAGGCTCATCAAACTCAATCCTATCTTTCAATGCCATTGGTAACCCACTAGTGATTCTATGAATCTTAGCCTTCACCTCCTTGAGGTAAGGCACATACGTGAGTAGCTACATGAACTTGCTAGTGTACTCATTATCTATCATAGATCCCATCTTTAGTTCATATAATACCTTTTCCTTGTCATAAAAGTATCTCTCTAGCAGGTACTTCATTTTGAATAGCCACTCAAACTCATTCCAAGTCAAGTCATCCTCCTATATACCTATGACATTCTTCACATCTTCCCACCAAATTTATTCTTTACCTTTGAGACTGAACGTATCTACTTTGGCTTTCCTGTTCTCTGAACAGTCATGCAACCTAAAGAAATTATTCATACCAAGAAACTATGCCTCTACATCCTCTGATTTCTTTATCTATCCATCAAATGTTGGTGGATTTGGTTTCTTAAACTCATCTACCAAGTATCCCCTATCATTCCTCCTGTACGGATGATAAAGATATTGATCGTCATGCCTGCCAGAACCAGAACTAGAATGGCACTTGTGTATATCCCCTCTCCTATCTAGAGTTTCCAACAATTTTTCATCGCTAACCATGTCATCTCTATCTATACCGTTACCACCAAGTGACCTACAACGATATGCCCCATTAGTTTTCTCCTCCTGCTCATGGTTGATTCGAAGTGGTCCCTGTCACTGCAAATATGACAAACTCTAAAGTCTCACTGCATTTACCTATACTAGTTTCTCTTGTGCCTGTATGATTCTATCATTATCTTCCTTACAACTCCTTATTTCTTCCTTTAATATTCTCAGTGTCTCTACCAAATTGGAAGAATTCCTAACACCATACTACTCATGTGATTAATAGGGAGAGTCTTTGTAGTCTACCATCTTGCTAGCCATTTGATATTTCTTCCTGCAAGGTATATCATGTTAGCTAAACCACATCATAATAAACCAATGTACCTTACTATAGCTTGGGGAGGATACCTTGTTTACAAGATCAATAAATCAACATTACAAATGTATAACATAATCATGACGGCATATAGAAACACAACAAATAATTATATAACCATACAATGATCATTCTAGCTAGGGTCCAGTCATCAATGCATGACCTTATCAAAAACACATACCATGAACTCATGCATGATGACAACCATTATATCATTGTACACTTGACCACATGAAAACATTAACATGCATAAGAAATGCATAACCAACCACACACATGCATAAACACACATAATCAACCATAAATGAACAATACTTCTAACCAAACCTACAAGAATGATAGATGTAACAAAGCATTCAAGAATGTAACCAAATAGAAGAGAATGTAACCAAGCATAAAAAATGATACATGTAAGCGACATATAGCAACATGTAACAAGTCATAAACTCATGACAATGCATCCCACAATAACAACATCAACGTCCACATGGTGACATCACTAAAACCATGATCAACATTATGTAAATGCAACAAGAGAATTGAATTAAAGCGTAAGAGACACACATGATATTGACATGCATGCATGACCAACACACAACCCATCGAGCCCGATGGGTGAACCATGCTCTGATACCACACTATAACACCCTCCTCTCACATCTACCCAAGCAACCGACTAACTGGGGTAAACATGAGACGAGAGGCCACTATGATATGATTCAACCTCCTAAGTCCAGTTAAGGAAGTGGAACTGATAGAAACACACCATACAGACATTCAACATAAGTATTACGACCCTCAGGAACCAATCCAACCTTGCTGCAAACTAGCCCCTGGGTCCCACTGTGATTTTGGACCACTTGACCTGTGAACGATCTCATGCTATGGGCATGCCAACATCCAAGGACCTCTCAACGCTCTCATAGCCCTGCAAGCTAGCGTCCAAGGACTATTTTCATAGTGTTATGCCAGCTATGAAAATTCCTAGACTCGAAGGAACCCCTACTGGAGAAAATCTGAATCTACTTCACCTACTTGATATTTAAATTACATTCATCAAGTTATTCTTCTGAATACTGAAGAAAATTACTTCTGCAACCTACACTAATTAAATATTTGATCTCATGAAGTAGAAAATAGAGCAAAGAACAGGATACATAGGACACACTTATTTTTTGTCACAATAGTCCCCAAAAAAATCCAATGCACGAAAACCAGTGCAGCAGTTTGCAAGTTTATTATTATACAGGAGAAATATCTGAATACAAATCTAGGATGCTCATCTACGAATCCCTTATAGAGAAAATACTGGCAGAAAATCTGAGTGAGTTTCACCTCACTTCACCTGGCAGAATTCCAGCCGATCTGGCACACGACTCGTTAACCCAGAGATTTTTGCACTGGCCCTGTGTTAGCCTTTTAGGATCTGCATTAGCCCTACATCAGCTTCTCTTCCCTTTACGTTAGCTATCCTAGTCGTTCTGGTAGTTCTGGTTATTCCCGAGTGTTCTAGATTCTGTGTGAGAGACAACTTTTCTGCGCTGCGCTAGCCCTTCTGGCTCTACATCAGGACTGTGTGGGCCAAGAATGGCCTAGCGTCAGCTCTCTCGGCTATTCCACTATCTATTTGCAAGATTTCTCCGCCCCTCTATTGGTATTCTCCAGAAAGTCCTCCTCCCGGATTCTCACTGACCCTCAGCTGCAAGATCTTCCCAATCAATTTTCCTCTTAAGAAATTCTCACCTCAGAAAACCTATTTCCTCAATCTCCCTATGTGTCTTCTCCAACTAACCCCAAGACTCCATTTATACTTTTCCTATTGAGAAATAAATGGCCATGATCTAATCTCTAATCAATGACTAAGATTAAATTAGACTTGATCCTTGTCTCTTAGAAGCTTCTCACCCATATTTTCATTAATACCCATTAATATTTTAATTTCCGTAAGTTTATAATTAGGAACCCCATTAAAAATATTAATTATTTTAATAAAATACAATCTTGGTGGAATTTCACCAAATGATTTCTGGTTCTTAGACCACATCTGATGCTACCAAAAAATCAACAACAACATCCCCGAGATTTGAGCCACTTTTTTAGGCCTAGAGCCCAGGTCACTACCCATAATTGAATGACATCTTCAGAACAGTAAAAATATAGATAAATGACAATACAAATGAAATTACTTGAATAATACCTTGGCCGGAACCCTACTGGCCATGATAGTCATTTTGTCAAACATATCATGAACATGTAATCTACAAGTGTAAATGACATATCTCAGCATAGGGGTCTCGTACTTAGTTGAGAATCATTAAGAAACATTGATGCCTCAACACATCAACTGGAATTTCATCCATTAGTCCATAGATACATTTTTCATTCATTTACAAGTAAAAACATGATGAGAGCCATACATAGCTACTGTCATAAAAAATATATATAACCAGCACACTAGCAGAAGAAATACAAATGAAATCACATCCATATAAACCACATATGACAACTATAATACTCATAGAATTATAAAGAGAAATAACCTCATATTGATGATGCAAAATCAAAACCTGGGATGGGACTTCCACATTCTAACCGACCCCAGAATGGCTGATCCAAATCTCTCTTCAGTCATTCATGGTCATGCTATATTCCAAGCACGAATGTGGGATCTAATAGAACACATCAATCCAAAACCATACAGGGCTTCTAGAGACCATCCACCTGAACCCATCAGATAGTGATTCCACCTCACAATCGGACATCACAAAACCATCATCAAATTGGTCTCTATCCAAGCCTTCCAGAGCTTCTAGATCATTTCTACAACCATGTTTTCGAGGACTAGTAACTCAACCCACAATTTTTATCAGGCTTCCAGAGATTTTGTCCAACAAGGGCTTCAAGGAATAGTAACTCAACCCACCAAGGGATTCCAGAGTGTTTTTCCAACCAAGGCTTCCAGGATTAGTAACTCAACCTAAGATATTACAGAGCTTCTAAAGGACTTTTCCAACCAAGGCTTGCAAGACTAACTCAACCCCAACTAAGGAAACATGAGAACCAACCAAAACAAAACAAGGAAAACAAATCCACAATCACCATGGCTATCCAGGAAATGAAAAGGCTAGGTAATCCACTGTCAATCATGACCATCCTTCATGCCAATAAAAGATCACAACCAACAAACCACACGCATATTCCATGTATGACAAAACTAGTGAGGGAAACATACATGCAACTCGGTACCTGCAAATAAAATTTGTTGTACCTACTGATCTGTATGTCCTCTTGTGCTTTCCTGCTCTTCCTTTGCCTTCTTGCTCCAAAAATCCAATTATGCCACACCCTCCAAGAGTGCTCCAAGAAAACTCTACGTATCCAAGAGTATGAGAGAGAAAGAATAATGAGAGAGCTCCAAAACTAAACTGACAAAACATTACCAATTGATCGTCAAAATCCTTTTTATGAATGAGGTCTCTATTTTCTTTATTTTCCATTATTTTCCTTCATTTTCCTCCTCACATGCAACCTGTGACCTTTCACCTCCCTTTTCTCCTAATTTCGATTATTTTCATAAATAAATGTGCCAAAAATAACATTTTTCCTTCCCGAAGCCTTAGCCATTGTCTTTGCCAATTTCCTTAGCCATAATAACCAATTGAACACCCACACTAGGATGTCTTGCCCAACATTCAACTTGGAATAAGTGTCCCATCAACCATGGTTATTATTTTGACCTTTATTAAATTTTATTAGATGGAATTTTCACTAGGGTTGTTACACCTAAGGTATATAAACCCTAAGAAAAATATTATAAACCTTTAAATAAACATGGTTGACCATGGTTGAGTTTATAAAATATCTTCGACCATGGCTACCATGGTTGACCATGACTGATATTATAAACCCAAGGGATCGATACTAAAAACTATAGGAGTCATGAACCTAATGGACTAATATTAAAAACAAGGGAATACTATTAAACCAGGGAAATAATATAAACCCAAGGTATATAAACCCTCAAATAAATATAATTGGCCATGGTTCACCATGGTTGATTTCATATTGAGACAATTTTTGTCACAATGCGGCGTTGGACCATGCTTGACCATGATTGAGAATGCAACTTTATTAAAAAAAAATTGTCACACTGCATATTTCTTATATGTGAAATTTCATTCCTAAAAGTGTATAATGCCACAGATGCCAAACCCTATTGACAATATTCCTCCAAAAAAAATCTCACAACACCTTCAACGCTTCCAATTCCTACAATATCTCATATAGGACAACCTGGATTCCGCATACAAATCGTTTATGCAAATTCTTTATATTTATTATCCTTCATCCTTCTACAATCAATTGAGAATCCTCTGTGACAATGCAATAAATGTCAATTGTAAGTCTAACTCCGACTTGTGAACAACGTCTAACTCAGACTTATGAATAACTTGGGAGAATTTCATACTTGGGGAATTGAACTTGCAAAATATAGGTAAAGGTTGTGAGCAATGGAATGGACATTCAATCATGAACATAACCAATGTGCCAAGGATGTGAAACCTGAACAGACATGTGATGACATTGAGAACCAAAACAATTCACATTAAAACTTTAGCAAGTGAAAAGTACATCTATTCCTTATCCAATAAGTTAATTCAATCCATCGAATTGACACTAAAACAAAAAATATTGGGAGTATATGAAATCACAACTATCCATAAATTTTTTTTAAAAGTTTGAAATTACTACACCCCAATTCCAATATAGACAATGTCTATTAGTATAATCATATTAATGATGGAAGACATCATCTTTATAAACAACCTTATTCATCATATCTACAATGTTAGTAGGAACTTAATGTCATATATATTTTAGTTTTGTGTACAATATTATATTCTATGTTATTGTTATATGATACACATTCACCTCATCACCAAAAAAACTATAAAATAGTAGAAAGTGTTCTATTTTTATGATTAATGTAAATTATATAATTATTATGTAACTAATTTTGAGATTTATTTATTATTATGTATCCAATTTTATAATTGATGTAATATGATAAAATAATTTTGTAAAATATATTCCAAATCAACATTTAGAGAATTTTCATAGAAGAATGATAAAAAATCTATAGAAATCATGTATAAAATGTAATTTGTGTCTATTTGCTATTATAGTGACTAAAGTTAATTTATAAAAATCTATAAGTCTCAATATAGTATGATTCTTAAACCAATACTAAAAAGTTTGCGAAAAATTAATTTATTTTCTACTATTATATGATTAATATGCTATGAGGTTAAATACATATTTAATATAATTCATTATTATATTGAAAAATAATTTTTACAAAAACATCACATAAATGCGTCATCATATATAACATTGTTACAAATGAAAAACATACATATAGAAAATCAAATAAGAAAATATACAGTGTATTATGCTTACAATCTTATTAATGCAAATATGTTAACATGTAACACAACTATATTACTTCTAACTATATCATTTTTTTCATTATTATTCCCTATAACGACAAGGTAATAACGCATTCGAAATGTGTTTGATTGTGGAGTTGTCTATAATGCGATTTTTTGGAGATTCTAGTGACGGAATCCGGCAGAAGAAATTGAGGTTAAATCTTGATTTGTTGCAGTTAAAATGGTTTTTTAACTGCATATTTGGATTCAGCACCCTCGAAAACCTCTGGGACGCTTTCATTGTGCAGAAACTAGCTATCAAACTTGCTATTCCAATAAATTCCTACCGGATTTCGACGGAAAAAACCGGCCGGAAAGACTTTCAAAAAAGTCACGTTATAGACATCAAGCGACTAAAAATTAAATGCGGAATATGTAATGTAAACATTATAAAATAAATTAATGCATTTTATTATTATTTTAATTCAATATTTGTTTCGCTTTCCATTGGTTAAGTGAGGTTGCCTCTTATTTTGCAATGATGTTTTTTTGCAGCGATCGTGCATTTGGAGTGTCTGTCAGACAGTGCACTGATATTCCATGTGTTTGGAGTGTCTGTCAGACAGTGCACTGATATTCCATGTGTTATTCCTATATTTTGTAATGGTAATATGATATTTGAAATTGGGAATTTGTACATTGACATTAAAGACAAATAAATAGGTTCTGTGTCCCAAGTCCCATGTACTTCAATAAATACATCATTTTGTTTTGTGAAACATGTCGCTCGGGAATGTGAGAAATAAATAAATTATTCCTCAAATCACAAGGCACTGTTCATTTAGACAAATTCAGTCACACATGATTATTGGTTTGTCCACCATTATTCACTTTGAAATGAAAGACATGGAACTTAAATTCGGTTCAATGCATTGTTTTATCTAAACAAACATGCCTTAAAATCAGAGTAGCCTGAAATATCTTTCAAAAATTAGAGTAAGTGTATATATATCGTGATTCATTACATTTAATTTTTAATATTTATGGGGCATTTTATTTATGCATTAAAGTTTTATTAGTTTATTTGTTTTTTATTATTTTGGATTTTTAAATATTACTTTTTCTTATTTTTATTTGTATTTTATTTTGCATTATATAATATAATTTATTATTTTTAACATATTAATATTGTTATTTTCATGAAATTAAAAGTAGTTTTAATAGGTCATAATTAAGTGATCGTAGATCAATTTATATTTCAAGAAATAAAATTAGCAAACTTGTTCATACCACATAGCAATGCATAATTAAGATACTTCAATTTATCAATCAATAAAACCTATTGTAAACATTAAGGCTAACTTGAATTCAATAATTTCACTTGAATTTAGCTATTTTTAAACTAAGTAGCAATTCAGTAACTTTACTTTAAAGATATATTTGATTATAATGATATATTGTCTTGCAATTTTTTGTCAATCTAAAATTGAAGTTTTTTAGTATTTTACAAATGATCTATTATGCTATTTTATATATAAATGAAAATAGACTAACCTAAATACCCACGGGGGATTTGAACCGGTGACGTATCGCAAGGAGTGCCTTAACAGCGCACCCATTCACCGTCAATCCAAAGCCCCATGGGCAGATAATGTTAAATGCATTGTTATAAAACTTTTTGCAAAACTTTATCTTTGCTAAGTCCATTAAACCTAGTTTTACTTTTATTTTGCTAGCATTGCCCGTATCAACTTTAGCTTTGAATTTGTATTAGTATAAATCAATGATGCATGCTATATATTTATTCCAAAAATTATATTGTTTTTAAAGAAGAAATACTAATTACAAGATCATTCTTGAGCCCTGCCAACAATTGAAAGTTATAGGTATGAGATGGGACATTAGTTCCATATTGTCAAGATCTTCTCTAATTTGTTCTCAGTATTCTCGAACATTTCTTAATAATTTTGGGTTGAGATAAACCTAAAAAATAAAAATTTTATTCAGATAATTGCAACTTTAGAACAAAGATGGATGTTTCTTCCACAATCATAACTACCCACTGCAACATTGTTACTTGAATTTACCTACAGTAATTAGATAATAGATTTTGAAATGAAAATATTGTAATAATTTTGGGTTGAGATAGAGCTAAAAAAAAATATTAAGGTAATTGCAACTTTAGAACAAACATGGATGTTGCTTGCACAATCAACTACAACATTGTTACCTGAATTTACCTACACAAAAGTAGATAAGAAATTTTGAATTGAAATATGCTACTTTCACACTTGAAGCATAGTATAGATTTTTTTAAATGTGGTTTTTTATATTGTAGCCTGGATGAAATGACCCAGTGGTAGTGCAAATGGTCAAGAACTTGTGAGTTGTTAAATGACGTCTACCATATTTAAACCAATGGCCTGCAAAACTCCAATATATATGTTAAACAAAGGTGGAAAGGCATTACCATCTTCATTGGAATTTTTATGTTGTCAAGTAAAATGGTTTAAACCTTTTAAATTTCAATAATTAAACTACCTAGTAGGGAACACTAAATTCTAACTTTTAACACTAACATGAATTGAGTGTTTTTACTTTAATTTAGCTATATTTAAACTAAGCAACTGGTGCTAGCCAGTATATAACATTTGTTTTAATTAAATTTCAAGTAAATTTTAGCTTGTAAATTTTCATTAAGCATCACATTATAAAACAATTATGACTATAGTATTAAAAAATACATTGATGTGCTTCTTTTTAACAAAGAATCATCAAATACAAATTTCCAATTATATTTGCAAATAAATAATAAAGTTGCACATGGGAGAACATGCTAAGCATATATAAATTTACATTAATGATGAAGAACATGAAATAATACTTGGTTCATATGTTTCAAAATTCAATAATTAAACTAAGTAGCATGGAATGCTAGCTATGAGGCCTAGTTAATATGCAGACATGTATAAAAAAAAATATCATGTATATTGACATAATGTGGATTTATAAAAAAAACACTTTATGATTAAAATGATGTGGTAAATTACATAAATTTCCATACATAAAATTGATATGTAGTTATACTAACTCAAAAGAAATGTGGATTCTGTTTATAGGGTTTATCATTCATGAAAAATGCTCTTAATCCTCACTTTTGTCTGTAGACTTAAAGTTTGTTTAAATGAAGGACAAGTTTTCAATAAATCTTTTGATATTCAACAAAATCTACATTGACTATGGACTTTACACTTTATACATTAATGAGGGAGAATCTTAGACATGTAAGTATATTCTTATTTATTAGAAGAGTTTTATAAGAAAACTAGGATATAGCCATTTTGAAAGAGTCATATTTAATTATTTTAGGAGAGAAACTTAGAAATGTTAGTATATTCTTATTTATTAGAAGAGTTTTATAATAAAACTATCAACTGCAAATTTATGTTTAACTTCATTATTATTATTTTTAAATGTAATTATATCAATTTGTAATTACAATTAATTTTTGGGTTAAGAATTAAATTTAAAACGATTTATTAATTTGTGATGGAAATATACTAAATAAATCTTAATTTCAAATCTATTAACATTGAAAAAATAATTTTGTTTAATGTATAATTTAAGAATTTATCCCTCAACTATTTAATCCTTCAACATATTTAATGGATTTGTTTTTGAGTCTAGTATTTTTTTCCCTCTTCAACATCACCTTGATTTGTAAGTTAATCTTTCCACATTCCATCGTTGTTGGTGTGATAAATAATTGAACGATGAGGAGAGTAGAACCATTTAAATGGATTTTGGAATGGAATGAAATTTGGAATCCTATTAGGTATGACAAAGATGCAAATGTTAATGTCTACAAAGCATCGAATATTAAATCAACTAAGTTTGGAATGAATTGAAGGAATAAAATATGAATTAATTTGTGGAGTGACTACTTGGCCTGACATGATATCAAATCCAGCTCCATTTTTGGCATCATCTTCTAGTCTTGTAACTCCCTTTTGCCATTTTCTTGGAGTCTGTCCACTGCCCCCTGTGGAGTCTGTCTACTACCCTCTCCACAGTCACTGCTGCAAATCTCTGAGATTATCTATGCCCTCTGCGCTCCTTTCTGCGCTCTCTAGGCTCTCTGCCATCATCATTGGAAGGATTGCTCCAATGTGAGACCGACGACTAATCTCTCGACAATTCATTTTTGTTGGGTAGTGGAGGGAGGATGGCAGTTTATGCGGGAGTGCTTTTGAATCCTTATGTTGCTGTTTCAAAGATTTCTCTTCTTTGGTTTCCAATTTGAACCTGCCTTTGAAGCGATTCGAGAAAGGCTCAGTCAGAAGCGGTCTCTCAGTCATTGGAGAAAACATAAGTTCATTCTATGCGTGGAATGTTGCACATGGCATCTGGTGCATGGTTGTGCATTGAATTTTGGTCCTTAAACTCTAAAAAGTTTTATAGTTTCTTGAATGCTGGTTCCATTAAATGTTGGTATCATACGCTCCCCCATCCATATATATATCTTGAACACTGATAGTTTCTTGAATGCTAGTTCCATTGAACTCTAGTTCCATTGAAGTTTGAATAGTTTCTTGAATGCTAATAGTTTCTTTTACGCTGCCTTAATACACAATCTTGTATCAGCCTTAATACTCAAAAGAAATACATTGAACGCTAGTATCAGTTCTTGTATTTATGCTACCTTAATACACAATCTTATGTATTACATTGAATGCAGCATATATTGAACGCTGCCCCACTCGTGTATGTGTTGAAGTTTTTTTTGGCATATAAAAAATCATTGAATGCCATGTGTTGAATAGATTTTTTCGAAACAAGGTCGTGGGTCAAAGCACTGTGACATGAAGCATTGTGAACATTATGGTCTCGCGTTGTATGGTATATACCTCTGATATGATACCTCTGTTGAATGCGGTGTACAGTTTTTTTGTGTATTGGAGCTACCCCACAATATATTTAGGCTAAATTATATGTTTTCCCATTAGGAGTAAAGAAGAAAGAAAGAAAAAAATTGCAGCAGAAGTTTTTGTTACAGTATGCATTCAATCATATCCATTGTGGGAATAGTTCTCACTCACAAGGAGAACTATCCTGAGTGGTCCCAGATGATAAAACACACCCTCATTTTCAATGAGTTGTGGAAAGGAGTGTGCATTGGAGACAGAGACAAAGAGCCAAAACAGCCTAACTCAGACAAAGAGCTCACCATTTGGGAAAATAAGAACAGAAAAGATTATGCATTAATCATAGCATCTGTAAATGAAGAGGTGAGTCACCATATTTTGCCATTTTCAATTGCTTTCGAAGTCTTATAAAAGCTAAAAGAACTCTATGACTCACATTCTGCACTTGAAGTTGTTCAATTCATGACTAAACTCTTCACTCTTGAATTACAAAATAATGATCATCTTGCTCTTGCATCCAAAGTAAAATCTATAATGGATGATATCATATCCACTAAGGTTGAACTGGATATTCCTCTGATCACTTTTCTCAAGGCACTTTATCCCACTTACTCCAATTATCTTGAGTCATTGCAAGCAAATGGAAATCTCAAAGATATTACCTTTGACTCTCTTGTGAAAAAATTTGTTGAAAGAGAGAAAGATTTTGGAAAGAAGACAGCCCCTGAATCTTTTGAAGAGGCTGTGTGCCTTGCTCATAAAGAAAAGAATCCTGCTCAAGATTCTTCCAGAGGAAGAGTTTGTCGAGGAGGAAGAGGAAGATATTTCAGAGGCAGGGGGCAAACACTCTCAAGGGGAAAAGGCAGATTTTCACTGCATACGCTGCAAAAAAAATGGATCGCATGATGCCTCTACATGCAAGTTACCATGGGAAAAAATTGAGCAGCAAAGAAACCAACAGAAAGGTAAAACTAATGACACGGACAAAGGTAAAGCACCTGAATCCGCTCACTATGTTGTGGCACAATGTAATATTGGAGTAAATGAAGATTTATTTAATGCTTCACTTTCTTCTTGGAAAAATGATTGGTTGCTTGATTCAGGAGCAACTTGCCACATGACTCATAGAAAAGATTTTTTTGAAGAATTTACTGACAATGTTGATGGAGCAGTATACTTTGCAGACCAATAAAAAATAAAGCCATCAGTGCTTGGCACAATCAAGCTTAAATTTCCTGGTCTTCCAGACTTTCTTCTGCATCATGTTTAATATCTCCCACCGCTGAAGAGAAAATTGTTGTCCTTGGTCCACGTCCGCCAGCAAGGTCACTCCATTCATATGTTTTATGGCAAGCTTGAGGTGAGAAAAGCATATGACCACTCACTTGTCATGAGGGGAATAGAAGAAGAAAGGCTTCTCAAGCTGCAAGGTACCTCTGCTCATGCACAACATTTCTTATACAATTCTCATTATGAAGAAGGTACACTTCCATCAAGTTTATTATGGCATGCTAGATTTGGACATTTGAACTATGACAGCCTCTGCTTGTTGAAGAAAAATGGTGTTGCTGGTTTGCCTACAATACCTAAGAAATTTAAGCAATGTGATTCTTGCATTCTAGGAAAGCATAGCAAACAGTCTTTTCATGATTCACATTCAAGAGCACATAGAAAACTTGAACTCATTCATTCAGATTTATGTGGTCCAATGCCTGTT
The DNA here is from genome assembly GCA_031772625.1 of Pinus tabuliformis. Classification (NCBI taxonomy): domain Eukaryota; kingdom Viridiplantae; phylum Streptophyta; class Pinopsida; order Pinales; family Pinaceae; genus Pinus; species Pinus tabuliformis. The sequence goes on from CM062819.1 coordinate 234,575,423, forward strand.
CCTTATGCAAATGGAAATAAATATATGATGACATTTATTGATGACTACACCAGAATGTGTTGGGTTTATTTATTGAAGAACAAATCTGATGCTTTTCAAACATTCAAGAACTTTCATAAATGGATTGAAAATTATGCACAATATCATATTGGGTCTATTCGCACTGATAATGGAAAAGAATACACATCAAATGAATTTGAAAACTATCTTCACCAACATGGGATCAAACATCAAACAACTATACCTTATAATCCCCAACAAAATGGTGTAGCTGAAAGAATGAATAGGACAAGCTTAAATATGGTACGCTCCATGCTCTTCTTCCAAAATGTAAAGATAATGTTTTGGGCTGATGTTGTTCTATGTGCTACATATATAAAGAATAGATTTCCATCTAATGCTATTAGAAACAAGACTCCATATGAAATTTCATATGAACATGTTCCTTCGGTAAAGCATTTCAGGGTCTTTGGTTCCACCTATTATGCCTTGATACCAAAGGTACATAAAAACAAACTTGGTGCAAGAAGTCCTAAATGTATCTTCCTGGGGTATTCAAACACCTCCAAAGCATACCATCTCTATGATGAAGTCAATAAAAAGTTTGTTGTATCTAGAGATGTAATTTTTCTTGAATCATCCAAAACTAACAATGTTGTTGAGCGGCAACTTGATCGCTTGGATAGATTCGCAAATGAAAAATCATTTCATGAATTTGATAATCAGATTCCACATCTTAAAGGGGAGATTCCTATACTAGATCAACATGTGGAATCCTCTTCTGAAGAACTCTCTCCCCCGCATGAAACTCCCACAATGGATGATGATTTAAGTGATGTGATTGATAGAATTGGGAGACTCAGTCTTGATTCATTCCCAACTCAATCAACGGAGCAGCCTGGACCATCTTAGAAAGGTCCCCCAAAGAGGCTGACAAAGACACTTGAAAGTGTTAATCTTGATGAGGTTGGAAAGACAGGAACTAGAAATTCAAACCAGCAAAATGGAGGTGATGTAGATGACTCTAATTCACCTGTTGATATGGATGTTTCTTATGATTGTGAATTGAACTTGTCTATAGATTTTGAACCAACTTCCTTCAAAGAAGCTGCTTCTAATGATGAATGGAAAGAAGAGATGCAAAAGGAGTATGATGCCCTCATAACGAACGACACTTGGAAGCTGGTTGATCCTCCATTAGGAATCAAACCAATTGGCTGCAAGTGGGTCTACAAGAACAAGTATAAAGTTGATGACTCACTTGACAAGCACAAAGCTAGGCTTGTGGCAAAAGGTTTTGCAAAGAAGGAAGGGGTCGATTATGAGGAGACTTTTCCCCCACAAAAAAATGGGCTACCATCCGGACACTCTTTGCCGTAGAAGCTCAGAACGGCTGGAAAGTCCATCAAATGGATGTAAAAACTGCTTTCTTGAATGGATATCTAAAAGAGAATGTTTTTATGTCCCAGCCTGAAGGATTTGCTGTGAAAGGACATGAACAAAAAGTATGCAAACTTGTGAAATCCTTGTATGGCCTCAAACAAGCACCGCGAGCTTGGTATGAAAAACTAACTGAGCATCTTCTGAAACTCAATTTCAAACATTATGATCTTAATGATAAAACTTTATTTATCAAGAAATTTGGCAAAACAATTGTATATCTTGTGCTATATGTAGATGATCTTTTGATGAAAGGGAACAATGAAAGCTACATTGCATCCATAAAGAAGGAATTGGGGAAAAGTTTTGAAATGACTGATTTGGGCTATGTTCATTACTATCTTGGTATTGAAGTAACTCATCATCCAAAGTCCATATTTCTTTCTCAAAAGAAGTACATTGGAGATCTGTTGAACAAGTTTGGCATGACAGAATGCAATCGTCTTACTACTCCAATGGAACAAAACTTAAAGCTCACATCTATTGAAGGAAAAGAATTTGAGGATGTAACAAAATATAGATAGCTTGTATGAAGTCTCAACTACCTAACTACTACCAGACAAGACATTTCGTTTGTTGTTGGAATCCTCTCCAGGTTTATGCAAAAGCCTTGTGAGGGACATTAGTCTGCTGAAAAAAGAGTTCTAAGGTACTTGAAGGGAACTCAAGACTTTCGAATCAAGTATACACAGGTGGATGACTTCAGCTTTATGGATACTCTGATTCAGACTTCGATGGAGACAAAGAAATTGGGGTATCTAGTTCAGGATATGCTATGAGTCTTGGATCAGGAGCTATCTCCTGGAGATCATGCAAACAATCATTTCCAGCAGATTCCACAACAAAGCAAAATATGTGGCAGCAGCTGAGGCAACAAAAGAAATTGTGTGGCTCAGGAAAATTCTTGAACATTTGCAGGTAAAACAAGTACAATCAACTCCACTCATGATTGACAATACCTCTGCAATAAAGTTGGCCAAGAACCCAAAGTTCCATGATCGAACGAAGCACATCAATACTAAATATCATCTGATTCGACATCATGTTGAGGCGAAAACAATCCATCTCCGTCATTGTTCCACTAATGAGAAAATTGCAGACATATTCATCAAAGCGCTTGGAAGTGAAAAGCTTGAATGATTCAGAATGATACTTGGACTCACCAACATCCCTTCAGATTAAGGGGGGAATGTTGACACCTAATCATCAGGATTGGGTGAATGTAATTAATGTAAATAAATAATAAGAAATATGAACAGTCATTGGGAGATGAAGTGAACAGTCTCTCCCTCATGTATATAATAAAGACCAACCTGAAGGAATAAAATATGAATTAATTTGTGGAGTTACTACCTAGCCTGACAGAAAGGGTAAGAGCACCCACCCGTTAGGTACGACAAAATTGTTAAAAGTGTAAGGGCCGGCTAGTCAAAAGTAAAATGTGTGGTTGAATTGGAATTGGTGGGCACTTCACGACATCATTACATCAATGAGAGTGAGCACAATATGTACAAGTGGAGGAGCTTAGTCATTTGAGGCCCCAACAAAAATAAAAGAAGAGAAATGTAAACATTACCATCCGTTTATGTTGAAAAGGTTTATGATACCCATCATAGAATAATCTACTATCAAAGTGTTAGGGGATGTCTAGAGTGGTATCATGTGATTGCAATCTAATCTAGTGAAATCACACTCACACAATGGAAAAGGTTTCAAGTAAATTTGTTTATCATTATTTTACTTTTTTATCCATTATTACATATGTTAATTTATGTATGCTTGATCGAGAGATTTACGTCATATGGTTTAATTAGTGTTTGAGAGATTAATGTAATATGGTTTAGTTAAAAAAAAGGAAGCGACTTTTAACTAATAAATTTGTTAGAAAATTATAGAAAAGATGGATTTTCATTAAAATATTAATGTTTTCATTTTTCTCTCAAGTGTATAAACATAGGATGAGATTATATATATATATATATATATATATATATATATATATATATATATGTATATATATATATATATATATATATAGATATATATATATATATATATATAAAGTTATTAAGATATATTTTCTTTATAATATCTCAACCCTTTTCTAAAACATTTGGGTCGAGGGTGGTTTGATCACTACGTGCATGAGTGATTAGTAACCCAATGAAAATAAATTGAAGTTAAAGTTCAAAGTAGACTTTTATTTATAACAATGTGTTCACTCAACTGGTTCAAATAAATTGTTACAAAGAAAAATTTACTTTGAGATTAGTTATATATATATATATATATATATATATATATATATATATATATATATATATCTATATATATATATATATATATATATATATATATATATATATATATATATATATATATATATATATATATGGGTTAGTTTGAGTGGTTTAGTTCTTTCATATTCATGTAGGAGCTCTAAGGGTCAACCCCTTGGGCTAGCTTCCTATATTCAATGCCTTAATTAATATCACTACAAAGTTAGGTGTCATAATAAGCATTGACAAGTTTACATTGGGTATTATCAATGAAATGTAGGGAGGTGTTTGAGAGTTTATCCATGAGATTTTCCATGCAATATATATATATATATATATATATATATATATATATATATATATGAAAAGTCTTATATATTTAAGAGTGATTAATATATGCATATTTCTATCTCAAAAAAGGAGGCTATCATAACTTCATAAAATTATCATAAGCCTGCCTATTCTTCCAAAAATCAAATACAAAAAACAAAACATCACATATTACATAAAGTGAAAACTATCTCAGTGTTGTGCCAAAAATAATATTTGATAGCTGAAAAATTCATCCATCTTAGAGAAGGAACTTTATGGAGTCTACTTACTTCCCATTAATGAATTCATAAAGGGAAATAATTTCCATTGGCAAAGAGAGAGCTTCTTTTGACAGTTCATCAACTTTCACAAATATCTTTTGAAGGATATGATTAAATGAGGCCCATTGAAAGGAAAGAAATATTTGTTTAATATCTTTAAGCAGGTTATCAATTCTAATGTCCATCATTGAAGCCTTTTGAAGATCCCAATATATCAGCAACTCAGAATCACCTAAGACCTATAACTTTTTGACTTCCTTTTACATTGTCACATCCATCATGAGTTAGAGGGAAATACACACTTGTCTATTATTTATTCCCCTCCCTAGTGAATATATGATAAACATTTAATGAGAATGGCTGAAAAGGAGAAGGACCCCTACAATGAACATAGGACAATGACCTTGGTAGGAACCATAAAAAATCCCTAAGGAATCTCAAAATCTAACTCTGACATTATTGACTTCCTCAACTTTTTAACCTTCATCTCGTACATGAATTATTTAGTGATTGAAAGAAAATTTTACTGGAAATGACGTCAAGATGAATCTCCTTGTCCCTGAAGAGGTTCACATTGTTCTCTCATCATACACTACTATGAAGGAAACAAGGAATCCTTGAAAATTATTTCACTGCATACATCAAAAGTTTGAAACATTCTTCCAAATTAGAATAAGAAGAACTAGAGTTTCATTTCAAATATTTTAGGACAATACTCATAACTTGCAAAGTGTATTCACACCTAATGAATATATTACATTAGGATTCCTCCTACATTTTGCATAAGGAAAATCTGTTAGGACCAATATTATATCCTTTCAACCCAACCTCCCAAGTTAACAATTTGCTATTAAGAGCTAATGAAAGAGTAATTCCAACCTTCAAATGATCGATTTTCCAAATAAGGCCCCATCACCATTTATTTTTAATTTCAAAATCCTCTTTGTACTAAACCTTATACCCCAAATTCATAGTGAACTCACCTAAAAAGGGATTCTTATACTAGCATAGTGTGTCCTCATCATCCTTTTGAAGAATAATGAAATTGGACACCATAAGGCTTATAAAATTATCACATTCATCAACTTCCTCCCAACCCAGACCAATTGAGACAAAAAATTCCACCCCTAACTATCTCTTGGCTGAGGTGACTAAGATTTTGCATCACATAAACAAAAAACAATTGTCTATCACAATGCGTAAAGGAGAGAGGCTGAGAAGTGAAAAGAATTTATAGCACCCAAACAAGGGTCCTCACCAACAAACATGCTTCTTCCATCTCTAACCTTCCAAATAACTTAGCCACCAACTAGAGGAAAAGGCGTTGCTAACGCCTTCCAAACAATAGACTCCTTCACATATTTACTAGACATGCAAAATCAATCTACTAAATACTTGTTCTGAAAATATGTTCAGTTCATAAGTCTTCCCAATAGGGTATTACCAGAATAAATCCTTTACAAACTCCTTCCCTCTATGGACTGGGAAAATAGATAAATGTTCTTAACACACCCCCCCCCCCCCCCCCCCCCACGCAGTCACCATAATCCTTAGGAGAATCAATCTTAGACCATTTCACCAATGGTATGTCCCAACCTCCCACTTCTATGCACATGAACAAAGGAATTGGAAACTAAATTTGTGGATCATGGATAAAATTTATTTAGGGAAAACAATAATGGCGATCGAAAACACTCAAGTGCTTTCAGGGGCTGAATTTAACATGAATAATCCCCCACCATGAGATACCAACATAATATCCCACATAGAGACCCGAGATTCCACCTTCTTGACAAGCTACAACCAATAAAACAACCTATAGCTATTGAGCTTCATGAATAAACCCATATATTTGAGGCATTCATCCATGTTATTTAGATGGACCATAAATAAATAATAGAGCCATGACTTGACAACATCAAAAAGGGGATTTTGTATCAGACATTATTTAGCATGGTTTATATCCATAACTTTTGATTTGCGAAAAATATGAATGGATTCTTTAAGAGATAAGATCTCCCTTATAGATTACAAAACACAACATAAGATGTCATCAATGAAAACGAGGTGGAAAAAAGAGGCCTTATTTGAGACCTTAAGACTTGTAATCAAACTATGAGATCTTGCTTTAGAGATAAGCTTGTTAAGTGCTTTAGCCACTATCAAAAGATGAAAGCATATAAAGGACACCTTTGTTGGATACCTCAAGAGGCCCAAAAAAAACTTGAGGGGGAAAAATTAATGAGAACAACGAAGGAAAATGATTATAAACACCCCATAATATAAGTAACCATCGAAAAAGCAATATTTATTTCAAGAACTACACAGAAAGGTATGTAACACTCCCTCCCATGCCCTTGGATTATCTTGACTGAATTAGAGGTGTTACTTTAATCTAACCCAACCTCCATATTTTCATCATATAAATAGGATTCCGAAATTTCATTATTTCTTAAAGTTGGTGGACCTCCATACTTTGAGTGACACGATCGCATTTAGCTCATCAAAAACATTCCAATGATATAAATTTTATAATGATTTTGTTGGTTTTGGGTAACATCGGATATGATCTAGCTTCGAATTTTTTTAGAGGGGCTAGAACACATGGGATCTACAAGACCCATAAATCATTTGGATAAATTCCACCCGAATTGTATTTTAGTAAAATAATTAATATTTTTAATGGGGTTCCTAAGTCTAAACTCAGGAAAATAAAAATATTAATGAGTATTAATGGAAATATGGGTGAGAAGATTCTAAGAGATGAGGATTGAGTCTAAATTAATATTAGCCATTGATTAGGGACTTAATCTTGGTCATTAATTCATCAACAAGAAAATTATAAGAGAAGATTTGAGAGTCATTTAGAGATACACTGGGAAAATACTCAATAACCCAAGGGAAATCGATTCTCAAGGAGAAGGAGTTCGATTTTAGTGGGAGAGATGCAAGGTGAAGGAAGAGGAGGGTATCAACACCAGTGAGAGATTGAGGAGGAGGTGACATAGGGTAGAGGGAATATCAGAGAGACAACGCAGCAAGGGACGCAGTCCTCACGCAGAAGTGATGCAGAGGTGATGTAGTGAAGGCTAAAGGGTCTCCCAGGTGTGAGAATTTATCCATAAAAAGGGGAAAAATTATCTTCGGTGTTTCTCTCAGAGGTGTCTCTATATTCTGTAAAATCATTCCTTGTAAAGAGATTGTTCCTAAAGAATAATAAATAAACCTTCATCTTTTGCACCAGTTTTGCTGCATTGGGTTTTACCGGGATAATTATCGAAAAATAACTATGTTGATGTGATTGATTCTTATGCTTGTATATCACTGTTATTTTCTCTATGCTATTATGTGACAAGTACGGTAGAATTTATTTTGATGTTCGCTGAAGGGTTTTGTAAATAACTTATTTAAGTAGGAGAAATAAATCAGTTACTGCACTATAATTTCATGTTAGAAATTTTTACATGGTATTAGAGTAGAGATCAGGAAATATGATTAGAGAATCTGTAATGAGTTGGGCGCATGATGTTGGGGAAGCAACTCAAGAGGACTTGTTGACAGTGCTAGACCCTCCATCATGTCAACGGGATCTCCCCGGTAAGAGGTCCCAATTAGACCTCAGACCGTTTGGTGTAGGAGTCCCAACAGTGGGTCGTAAGGTAATTCCTTGACTGCGATGTCGCACAAATGCAAGTAAGATAACTCTATCAGTAGCAAGGGTGTGACTGATGCAGTGAGTCAAGGAAGGTTTATGAGAGGTTCTAACACTTTGAAGGGGGAAGGAGGTGAAGGTGATATCCAGGTTGAAAGGGATCAGTCCCAACTCGGCTAGGAACACACAACACAAAAGGGCATGCACAGCTTCCGATGGAGCAGTCCAGTCGGATGTGGCAGTCACATCATAAAATGTATGATAACAAATACAATAGTCATGGATTAATCCGAGATGAGTGCAACAATTTTTATAGCAAGGTTCATGTGAAAGGTTTGTCTAATGTCCAGCAAAGCAGTCGACACAGACAGTGACAAGATTAACAGCATATACAACATATTAACAACAAGATTCATATAATTGCATGTGAATCATTTCATACAGAGGTACGTAAATTAAAAAACATATATCATTAAGGAAACTGGAGCAGTCCAAATACAATAACAACATATGCATGAAAATTTGTTGGCTCTTATTATATAAAGAACTGTAAGTCACAATCATATAATACATCCATGTAAACCTACTAGCCCCAACAGTGGAACGTTACAACCACATTCACGTGCTCCTCCAAAGAGATGTACTAGCTTCGTGCAGTGGAGAAGCCAAGGCGAGTTACAATATTGTCCAAGCCTTCTTCAAGATACTCTTAGTAGAAGCTTGGCTGACCAAAATCCTATACAATGAGTTATCAAGGACTATTTATATAAAAGGGTGGGGTGACCCTTGGCATTCCCCTTTGTGACAGTTCAACTACCCTCATGAATCTTCGCTTACTCTATGGCTGTTACGTCAAACTATTGACACTTGAATTACACTTGACATGACTCAACCTTACAATGCACATGTACTCATGTGAGACAACATGGCTTGAGAAAGCCAAGAAAGACATCACTGACACTCGGTCCGTTGTGATGAGACCAACTCTTTGACATGTTTGTGATGGTGAAGGTGGTGAGCTAATGCCAAGCTTGGTTGTCTATGACGGTGTGCATGCACCTCATGGTGACATCTTTCTGAAGCGAACTCTTGAGAAAAGCGATAAGAGGAATATCCAATTCAACCTTAGTGGATTTGATATCATGCATTATAGAATTTACTTCGGATGCAAGAGCAAGAGGATCATTATTTTGCAGTTCAATAGTGAAGAGTTTAATCATGAGTTGAACAACTTCAAGTGCAGAATGTGAGTCATAGAGTTCTTTCAGCTTTTGTAAGGCTTCAAAGGCAGTTGAATATGACGAAATATGGCAACTCATCTCTTCATTTACAGATGCAACGATTAATGCATAAGCTTTGTTGTTCTTGTTTTCCCAAATGACGATCTCTTTGTCTGAGGTAGGCTGTACTGGTTCATTGTCTCCTTCTCCGACACACACTCCTTTCCACAACTCATTGAAAATGAGGGTGTGTTTTATCATTCGGGACCATTTAGGTTAGTTCTCCTTGCCAGTGAGAACTATTCCCACCATGGATATGATTGAATGCACATTGTAGCAAAAAAAAACTTCTGCTACAAAACTTTTACTCTTAATGGAAAAAAAATTTACTTCTGATGTGACTGGACATCAAACTCAAATTTCAATTCATATTCATCCGCACAGCGTTAAGTCCAAAAAATATCCTCAACAGCATAAAGCACAACATAGAACAACCATATTTTCACTCTCAATTCCATTCAGAATACTATTCTGTTTCATATAAAAACAACGATGTCAATTTGCAAAATGTCAATTATCAGATATTGTGTCACAACTCAATCATTCAAAATGTATTAGCGCATCTGCCATTGAGATGAAACTACCCGTAAGATGAAGACTTAATGTAAAGCATGATTGTAATCTTTACGCAAACGAATCCTAACAATACATACTCCAGCCAAACAAACGCCCCAGGAGGCGCAAACAACCTCAAGAAATAAGCAATCATTGCTTAAAAGGAGGCACAAACGAGCTGCAGAAATAAGCAATCGAAAACATTGTTTTCTTGCTCGGATCCCCACGCTTCAACAGTGATGTCGTGAATCATTTCGTACTCAACTCAACAGCCTCCAAGCAACTTTACGTCCCATCTTGAGAATCATTCATACTGTAAAATGCCTGACTCCATGACAAAAGTGAATCTCTCCATATATCGGGTTATAAATTCATTTAAAACAAAGGCTCCCTTTCTAATTGACTCCAAAGAATGCAAACTCCGTGGCGCAGCGGATGCCTAACGATAGCAACCCTGACTGCCAAACCGCGCTGCGAGACCCAATTTCTGTAGCTCGAACCGCAACGACACGCTCGACCACAACTTTTCTTTGATAAAAACGTGTCTACCATCTACCAAAAGAGGTGACGCCTTAATGGCCTTACTGTAATGGGATACAAACAAGAAGTTCAGTAGCAAATCCGGGTGACGATACAGGATGGGCGTCACCTAATTGGAAAATTCATGGCATCGCCATTGCTACTGAACTTCTTGTAACATGAAAACACTCATGGAAGTAGGTTCAGTAATGGGGGGGGGGGGGTGGGGAGGACAAGGGAAGGAACCCAACAATGAGGAATGCTTATAGACTCCAGGCAAGACACTAGTGCAAGGAGTTGAAGACTATTTGTCGAACATTGACGAGATGATGGACTCGAGAGAGGTCATGGATGCTACTCGTAGTAAGTCAACTGATCAATGGTAACGATCTTCACTTCATGGGGGAATAACATCTTGTGGAACACCACAAACGTGAAATATGACATTGAATATGTGTAACTACGACCTAAGAGGATGTTGTAATCCAAAGGGGCTTCGATGACTTCTATGTCTGTTGGCATTATGTTATCTGGTATGACTGTATGTTACAGATGTTGTACTTGATGGCAACTCCAGTGGTAAGGCTCTCAGTTTGTTGAAAAATTAAGAAGGACGCAGGCAATCGGTTCAGAAATTGCGTCCCCGCAGGTATACCATGCAGAACCCGCGTCCAAGGACGCCAGCCAGCCGTTCAGGGGGTGCGTCTACCCAGTGCACACATTTCAAGGCAGAGAAAAGCACGTGGGGGTTTCTTGTGTGGTATCTAGCCGACGGTTTTATCTTTCTATGGTGTCGGCTCGTGGTATTGTTCCATGTTTTGAGGAGGAGCTTGCCTATATAAAGCAAAGGAGTTCATTTGGATTGAGCAATTGTCTTGGGTTGAATATCTTATTTGGTGAGATCTAGTCCAGATCTAAGAGGGCAAATCTTCTAATGGACTGTGATCTCTATGGCGCATGATCAGATCTGTAGATCTGACTGTTTGGGTTTGTCCTGAAGCCTTCATATCATTTATATCTAAAGGGTCGCAGGTTCAGTGAAGGGAAAGTGCGCCGGGACGCAGGTACTGTAAAGGGCAAGTGCGCCGAGACGCAGCACAATAGAGAGAGACCTGCGTGGGGACGCAGGGCGATCAAGGTTCAGGTGCGTCTCTGAAGCAGAAGGACGCGGCGCGATAGTGTTTTCAGGTGCGTCTCTGTAGCGAAAGACGCGGCGCGATAGTATCTTTGGGTGCGTCCCTGAAGCAACAGAACGCAGAGCAGTCAAAGGAACAGTGCGTGGGCACGCAGTGGAGCAGAAGGATATCTGCGTGTGGACGCAGAGTAGCAGAAGGTTAACGGCGTCTGGTCGCAGGCCACAGAAAGAAAATCTGCGTCTCTGTTTTAAGATGTTCTGTTGATTGAATTTCTCTATTGATAAGGTGTTCTAGGTTAGTTCTGTTGTTGCTGATCTGATATCTGTAGTGATCTATATCTGTTATGTACTTGTTGATCATCTGATGCTTTATGAAAAGAAGTAGGGGGTTGTAGCTCCCTTCCAGGAGTAGACTGGAAAACGAGAGAGAGAGAGAGTTGTAGCTCTCTGCAGGTTGCAGCCTGCGTACTGGTAAAGGACTGCACCAGTACAAAATCATTGTAAAAGAAGTTTCTAAATTGAAAGAAGATAGAGACATATTGCAGCAGGTGGTTTTCACCCACATTGGGTTTCCACCTTACATCTTGTGTTCTTTGGTGTGACTATCTGTTTTTCATGCTCATTATTTTATGGTACTGACATGCTAAAATAATTCAAAGATCAAATAAGGAAGATTTATTAAATTGCTAGATAATACTGATTCACCCCCCCTCTCAGTATTATTTCCAACAATTGGTATCAGAGCAGGTCCTTCAGATAAGCTTGATCGATTGAAGGTAGATCGTTCATCATGAGCAACTACGAGAGAGAAGCATCAATCAGGCCACCGATTTTTGATGGGACAAACTTCAATTATTGGAAGGTAAGAGTTACTGCATATCTTCAATCTCTTGGTACAGAAGTTTGGGACATTGTAGAAACAGGCTATGCTTTTCCTTCAGCTACTCCTACAGATCCAGCTGAGAAAAAGAAGTATGAAACAAATGCAAAAGCAGTCAGTACTCTATTAGGAAGTATATCCCAAACAGAATTCATGAAGGTAATGCACTTCAAATTAGCAAAAGAGATATGGGACAAAATGGTCACGAGCTATGAAGGAGATGAACAGGTAAAACAAGCTAAACTTCAAACTCTCAGGATTCAATATGAGACTCTCAAGATGTATAATGATGAAAGTGTGGCTAATTATTTTCTTCGGGTAGATGAGATTGTTAATTGTATGAAAAATTTGGGTGAAGAAATAAAAGAGGCTATAGTAGTTCAAAAGATTCTAAGATCATTATCCCCCAAGTTTGAATCTAAAGTATCTGCAATAGAAGAAAAGGAAAATCTCTGTGTTCTCACTATGTCTCAGCTACATGGAATTCTAACTGCTTATGAAATGAGAAAGGGAGGTCCATCAGACAGAAGGGAAGCTGCTTTTAAGGCATCAGGCAAAGAAGATTACTATGAAGCAAGCCATGTTCCAGAAGAAGAGGAAGAAGAATCAAATTTTGTCAGAAATCTTCAAAGGGGTTTTGGAAGGTTCAGAGGTAAGCTACCTTTCAAATTCTTTACTTGTGGAAGAGTAGGTCATTATGCTGCAAAATGTCCTTATAAGGATAAAGGAAAGGAACCTGCTAGATGGAACAAGAAACAAAGTGCAAATAAGAAAATCTACTACACCCATGAAGATAGTGATGGTTTATCAAACAGTGATGAAGATGAACAAGGTAATAAATATAAGTTGTTAATGGCATTTGAAGATGATGATTATGAGGATGCTGTAGATGTGAATAACCTCTATGATGAAATTACTAGACTCAAGAGATGTATAGAAGAAAAGAATGTGATCATTGATACTCTACAATTTCAAATTGATGAAAAAGAAAAACATCTTGAAAAACTAGAAGGTGAAATTGTTGGTCTCAGAAAAGAAATTGAGAAAACAAAAGCTATTAATCTTAAGTTTGTCAAAGGATCTGAAACTTTGGATGAGATTATCAATGTGCAGCGGTCTCCTCTAAACAAGACAGGTTTGGGTTACAATGGAGAAACCTCTCAAGCATCCACCTCAAAAAGTTATCTTGATGCGGCAAGAAGAAATGAGCAGAAGAACAACGAAGATAATCAGGTAAAGCAGGGACAAAATACAAACAGAAACTATCAGGGGCAATCCATCTTAAGGGTGAACAAAAGCTACAACCAGCCACAGGTAAAATCTTCTCAGTTTGGTTCAAGAATAGATGAAAATAGAAATTACAATCAGTTGGCAGGTAGATTCAATAACCGCAGAAGCTTCTTCAATGGACAATGCTTTTCTTGCCATAATTTTGGTCACAAAGCAGCTCAATGTGTTGCATATAAAACAATCATGACTAGGGAAGCTCAAAAACAAAGAAGTATGACAGGGATGACAAAAAGGACCTATAACAACTTTTCGGTTCTTGAAAATGAAGTCGAATGTTCTATTTGCAATAACTTTGGTCATGAAGAATCTAAATGCAGGAGCAGGTTTCAGCAGAAAAAGGAGCAAGCCTCAAGCACCAAAACATGGAGAATAAAGGAACCTCAAACAGAAAGATGTGGAATAGCATTTTATGCAGAAGGACAGGAAAATCTATGGTACATTGACAGTGGATGTTCGAAGCATATGACAGGTGATAAAGAAAAACTTGAATCTTATCCTGTTCTAGAAAAAGGAAAGAAAGTCTCTTTTGGAAACGATACTCCTGCAACTATAAAAGGAAAAGGCATTGCTCAGTTAAAAGGAAAGGTCAAAGCTGGAAATGTTTTGTATGTTGATGGATTGAAGCATAATCTTCTAAGTGTCAGCCAGATGTGTGATCAAAGAACCGAGGTTATTTTCAGATCGAATGGATGTCTTGTTCGTGATCTTGATACAGGTAAAATAGTACTCAAAGGCAAAAGAACTCCAAATAATCTGTACATATTTGAAGAAGGACAACAACAATGCTATCTAAGCAAGGATGAAGAGCACTGGTTATGGCATCGAAGGTTGGGACATCTAAGCTTCTACAAATAAGGAAAGCATGCAAATATCAGGCAGTTCGCGATCTTCCAGATATCAAAATTCCTGACAACACCATATGCAGATCATGTCAGTTTGGAAAACAAACCAGGACTAACTTTCCAGAGAAAGAAGGATCAGCTAGCATGCCTCTTGAGCTAGTACATACAGATACATGTGGTCCATTCAGGAAAAGAACACCTAGAGGAGAGGAATACTTGATATTATTTATTGACGATTTCTCCAGGTTTGTCTGGTTAGGACTTATGAAGCACAAAGATGAAGCATTCGAAAAATTCAAATCCTTCAAAGCCTTGGTTGAAAATGAATCAGGTCACAAAATTAAATGCCTCAGATCCGACAGAGGTGGGGAATTTACTTCAAATGAATTTTTCGATTTCTGTGATGAACATGGGATAAGGAGAGAATTCTCTACAGCTAGAACTCCTCAGCAAAATGGAGTTGTTGAAAGAATGAACAGAACAATCCAACAAATGGCTCGTGCTATGCTTGATGAATCAGGAACTCCCGCAACTTTCTGGGGTGAAGCTGCACATGCTGCGGTTGCTATTCTCAACAAAACAAATGTCCGGGTGAACAGCACTCAAACTCCTCATGAGCTTTGGAGTGGCAAGACTCCTTCGGTAAAGCACTTCAAAATCTTTGGGAGCAAATGCTATATCAAGAATACTGATGAGCAGCTTGGCAAACTTGAACCTAGAGCAGATGAAGGCATTCTTCTTGGCTATTCTCCACATAGCAAAGCATACAAATGCTACAATAAAAGACTTGGCAGAATTGTTGACAGCATTGATGTAGTGGTTGATGAGAAGGGATATATTCCTAGGCAAGTACATCATGAAGATATAGAAGAAGATGAAGGCTACCCTCAAAGACAGAATAATGAAGAAGAAGAACCCCAAGGAGAACCTCAAGAAGAACCAGAGGAGCAGACAAGAATAGAAGAGAAAACTCCATCCAGATATGTTCAGAAGAATCATCCAGAATCTCAGATTGTGGGGCAGAAAGAAGCAGGTGTACAAACAAGAAGAACAGTTGCAGAAGCCTCAAGCTATTTGGCATTACTCTCCTCTACTGAACCACAAAATGTGAAAGAAGCATGCAAAGATGAATGTTGGGTGAAAGCAATGGATGAAGAACTTGAGCAAATCGAAAAGAACAACACTTGGGAGCTGGTTCCTAGACCAAAGGATAAGAATGTTATCGGAACAAAATGGGTCTTCAAAAATAAATTGAATGAAAATGGAGAAGTAATTAGAAACAAAGCCAGACTTGTTTGTAAAGGGTATGCGCAGCAAGAAGGAATAGACTTTGAAGAAACTTTTGCTCCTGTTGCAAGACTTGAGGCCATCCGAATGTTCCTTGCTCTCTCAAGTTTTCAAAACTTCAAAGTATTTCAAATGGACGTGAAATCAACCTTTCTGAATGGAGACTTGGAAGAAGAAGTGTACATTGAACAGCCAGATGGGTTCATTCTTGGAAATGATCCAAATCTTGTATGCCGATTGAAAAAGGCTCTCTATGGTCTCAAACAAGCTCCAAGGGCTTGGTACTACCGGTTGGACAAATATCTTCATCAACAAGGTTTCTCAAAAGGTTCAGCAGATAGCAATCTGTATATAAAAGTTGAAAATGACAAATTACTAATACTTGTTGTGTATGTAGATGACATTATTTTTGGCAGCAATGAAGAAGCTATGAGTCAAATCTTTGCCTCGGTCATGCAGAAAGAATTTGAAATGTCCTTGCTAGGAGAACTGACATATTTCCTTGGTTTGCAAATCCAACAAAAGGAAGGAGGAATCTTTTTATCTCAAACCAAGTATCTCAAGCAGATTTTGAATAAATATGGCATGGAAGATGCAAAACCAGTATGTACACCCATGGTCACAGGATGTAGTCTCAGTGCAAATGATGAATCTGCAGCAGTACATCAACCAACCTACAGATCTATGATTGGAAGTTTACTATATTTGACAGGTACCCGACCGGACATCATGCATGCAGTTGGAATAGTTGGAAGATTTCAGGCAAATCCGAAGGAGACTCATCTTCAGGCAGTAAAGAGAATTTTCAAATATCTTCAAGGGACTCAAAATTATGGCTTATGGTATCCTAGAGATACAGATCTTACTCTTCATGCTTATACAGATGCAGATTGGGCCGGAAGCGTGGATGACAGGAAAAGCACAAGTGGTGGTGCGTTCTTTATGGGTTCCAGACTGGTATCTTGGTTCAGCAAGAAACAGAGTTCCATTGCCTTATCTACAGCTGAAGCAGAATATGTTGCTGCTGCATCTTGTTGCACCCAACTCCTTTGGATGATGCAGACTTTGCAGGATTTTCAAATCACTTGTACTCCACCAATCCCCATCTTATGTGATAATACAAGTGCAATCAGCATCTCAAAGAACCCTGTTATGCATTCAAAAACCAAGCACATACCAATCAAGTACCATTTTCTCCGGGAACAAGTGCTTGAACAGAAAGTCAAGTTGGAGTATGTTCCTTCCAAGGAACAAGTTGCTGATATTCTCACCAAACCATTGCCCAGGGACACATTTGAATACCTCAGGCAAAAGTTGGGGGTTGTTGATGCATCATCTTATTGTTGAACATCTTCTTATTGGTGGTACAAGGCTCAGGGGGAGCACATAATGCATTGTTGGCATTATGGAGAAGGAGATCTTGGAAATAGCTGCAATATGTCTCTATCTCTTTCATGGTGGATTTCTGGTTATTTGTTGCAGATCTGGAGGAGCATGAGCTAAGGGGGAGCATACCCTTTGCCCTTGATGTCAAAGGGGGAGAATGAAGCTGAAGCTTGTAAGGTTGAGGTTGCCATCAAGTCCAAAGGGGGAGATTGTTGGCATTATGTTATCTGGTATGACTGTATGTTACAGATGTTGTACTTGATGGCAACTCCAGTGGTAAGGCTCTCAGTTTGTTGAAAAATTAAGAAGGACGCAGGCAATCGGTTCAGAAAGTGCGTCCCCGCAGGTATACCATGCAGAACCCGCGTCCAGGGACGCCGGCCAGCCGTTCAGGGGGTGCGTCTACCCAGTGCACACATTTCAAGGCAGAGAAAAGCACGTGGTGGTTTCTTGTGTGGTATCTAGCCGACGGTTTTATCTTTCTATGGTGTCGGCTCGTGGTATTGTTCCATGTTTTGAGGAGGAGCTTGCCTATATAAAGCAAAGGAGTTCATTTGGATTGAGCAATTGTCTTGGGTTGAATATCTTATTTGGTGAGATCTAGTCCAGATCTAAGAGGGCGAATCTTCTAATGGACTGTGATCTCTCTGGCGCATGATCAGATCTATAGATCTGACTGTTTGGGTTTGTCCTGAAGCCTTCATATCATTTATATCTAAAGGGTCGCAGGTTCAGTGAAGGGAAAGTGCGCCGGGACGCAGGTACTGTAAAGGGCAAGTGCGCCGAGACGCAGCACAGTAGAGAGAGACCTGCGTGGGGACGCAGGGCGATCAAGGTTCAGGTGCGTCTCTGAAGCAGAAGGACGCGGCGCGATAGTGTTTTCAGGTGCGTCTCTGTAGCGAAAGACGCGGCGCGATAGTATCTTTGGGTGCGTCCCTGAAGCAACAGAACGCAGAGCAGTCAAAGGAACAGTGCGTGGGCACGCAGCGGAGCAGAAGGATATCTGCGTGTGGACGCAGAGTAGCAGAAGGTTAACGGCGTCTGGTCGCAGGCCACAGAAAGAAAATCTGCGTCTCTATTTTAAGATGTTCTGTTGATTGAATTTCTCTATTGATAAGGTGTTCTGGGTTAGTTCTGTTGTTGCTGATCTGATATCTGTAGTGATCTATATCTGTTATGTACTTGTTGATCATCTGATGCTTTATGAAAAGAAGTAGGGGGTTGTAGCTCCCTTCCAGGAGTAGACTGGAAAACGAGAGAGAGAGAGAGTTGTAGCTCTCTGCAGGTTGCAGCCTGCGTACTGGTAAAGGACTGCACCAGTACAAAATCATTGTAAAAGAAGTTTCTAAATTGAAAGAAGATAGAGACATATTGCAGCAGGTGGTTTTCACCCACATTGGGTTTCCACCTTACATCTTGTGTTCTTTGGTGTGACTATCTATTTTTCATGCTCATTATTTTATGGTACTGACATGCTAAAATAATTCAAAGATCAAATAAGGAAGATTTATTAAATTGCTAGATAATACTGATTCACCCCCCCTCTCAGTATTATTTCCAACAATGTCGACATGGACAGTCTTTCCTACAAGGGTCACTAGATAGTTACGATACATGCCAAGGGGCTGGGAGGAGTGTCCATCCCAGGCACGCAAGGTGATGGTGGAGGTGGACAACTCAGGTGACTTGAGTTGTTTCCAACAACAACGGACATCACATAGGTGGATGCGCCTTTGTCAATAATGAATTTGGAGATGATGGTATTACAGACTCTAACTGGTATTTGAAAAGCAACAAATGAAGGTAATGGGGAATCCTCTAATGTATCAACCGAGAAGACAATCAAATAATCGTTAGAAGGATCCACTACACCCAAGGTAGTTAGTAGAGCCTTCTTTTGGGAAGGACATGACTAGAGGACTTCTAGTGTTGACATGGCGACAAGTGATTGCGCCAAGTCGTCTACTATATTGTATGTATGGGTAGCTCTGTTAGAAGTTGCATTACAATGTAATAGTCCCTTTGGTATCTTGGGAATGGCCTCAAATTTGGGTTGAGGGATCTATAAAGGACCATTTGGTTTCGTAAGACGCTTATGAGACACTTTGGTTTTGGACTTGGTAGTTAACGAAGTAGAGGGTTGGTCATATTAACGCGACCAAGTTTGTCTGTTGATATGGAAGGGGTTAACCTCATCAGAGTTCATCATCAGGATCTAGTAGTCACTGGGACCAGAAGTTTGGGGAAGCTGGGCTGCTTGACCTGGCTAGGGTTGAGCAAAAGCAAATCCTTGCTAAGGGAAAGGATTTTTAAGCACAACCAGTTGAGGTGGCGTAAGATGTTGAGGTGATTTTTGGCCTCGCGAAGCTACTTGAGCTTCCCACATTTGGCGCATCTAGGGTAAAAGAGGACACTCTTGTGTATAGTGCCCATGTACACAACAACATGCCCAAGGCTTGTTCATATGAATAATCTTGTTCTACTTGGGTTGGTTGCCCTGTTGTTGGTTGTTGGTGTTAGGCTGGTTCCCCTGGGGTTCACTAGGCTGGTTACCTTGGTTACCCTAGTTACCCTAGTTACCCTTCCCGTTATTCCTTTTCCTCAAATTTGGGTTATTGTTATCAAACTGTTGTGAATAAACCTGGCCTTAAGGTTGGGGTGGCTGTTGGGCCCGAGGATGTATGAGATGATATGACGCTAATGCTTGAGGGGCTGGAGCGCTAGACACTGCATAAGAAGGAGCAACAATTTGGTAGATGGGTTGAGGCCCCAGAAACATGTTGCTAGCAGTAGGGGCATAAATGTTGGAGGAATGCGTGCCCCCTACAGATAGCCATAACTCTGTTGAGTATATGATGAAGAGTGTGTGTTATGAAACCAGCTCAAGAAAAGATAGAAAAGATAGATCAACGCCTTAGAATTCAGCCTCTTCGAGGGGAAACCTCCTTTACATTACATAAATGAACAATTCTTGGATGATACAAATGACAAAACATCCTTTCTATATATAGGAGTCTAAGGAGTCACAATATAATCCAGCCGTCCTAACAATAATAATTTAAAGCCACAAAAATAACAATAGAGGGATTCTATGGGGCATAGAAATAACAACATGGGGGTAATAGGGGCACAACAATATAAATAAGGGGTATAACTACAATAGTAACGGGGTAATCACTAGTATTATAGGGACCCAACATGCCCCTCTCCTTCAAAAAAGTGTTGTCCTCAATGCTTGAGTAGTTCTGGATACTTCCGCATAAAATTCTCATCCTCCCATGTGGAATCTTCAGTGGATAAGTTCTTCCACTTGATAAGATACTCTGAAATTGATCGATTTCGTAGCTGTCGAGTTCTTGTTTCTGTGACTGCTTCTGGTTCCAATATAATTTTTCCTTCCTCATCAAGTTCTGGCAATATTGTTTGAACTGGGAGCTTGTCGCCTATAACCTTCTTTAAACATGAAACGTGGAAAACTGGGTGCAATCGAGAAGCTGCAGGAAGCTCCAATTTGTATGCCATAGTACCAATTTTTTGCAACACCTTGTAGAGACCATATTACTTTGGTGATAATTTATTATCCTTCTTAGCTTGCTTTAGGGGCATTTGCTTATATGGTTGTAGCCGCAGGAATACCCAATCACCTACATCAAAACTTCTTTCACTGCGATGTTGATCTGCCTGTTGTTTCATTCTATTTTGTGCCAACACGAGGTTATCCTTTAAGAGTTGGAGGACTTGTTGTTGATGTTCGATGTGATGTTCCACTGCCTGAACCTTAGAATTTTCTCTTAAATATGATGTGATGGATGGTGGTTGATACCCATAAAGTGCCATAAATGGGGTCATTTTTGTTGCTGTATGGAAGGAAGTGTTATACCACCATTCAGCCAGAGGCAACCATTTGAACCATTGTGTCTATTTATCAGATACAAAGCAACGAAGATATCCTTCCAAACATTTGTTTACTATCTCAATTTGCCCATCAGATTGAGGATGATAAGATGAGCTATGAGCTAACTGAGTACCAAGACAAGAAAATAATTCTGTCCAAATATTCCCAGTGAAAATGGGATCTCTGTCACTTACAATAATCTTTGGGTTTCCATGTATCTTTTGAATTGTTTCCATAAATGCAGTAGAAACTTTACTGGCTTTAAATGGATGTGATAATGCACAAAAGTGTGCATACTTGGTAAGTCTGTCAACTACCACCATGATGACACTCTTTCCCTCAGACTTGGGTAAATCTGTGATAAAATCCATTGAAACCTCCTCCCAACATTGGCTTGGAATGGATAAAGGTTGTAATAGACCCGTTTTCTTAATTGTTTCAACTTTATTTTGTTGGAAAACCAAACATTCCGCCACAAACTTTTGAATATCTGATTTAAGGCCATCCCAAAAAAATTCCTTCTTAACCCTGTGGTAAGTTTTTAAAAATCTTGAGTGCCCTCCTAAGGGAGAAGTGTGCAATTCCATAAGAATCTTTTGTTTTAGTTGGGAATTCTTACAGAGGTATAAGCGATATTTGTACCATAATGAATCATTTTTCCAGCTTTCGAATACGTGCCCACACTTCTTCATCATTCTTCCATTCCTCCCTTGCTTCGTTTATCCAATCTGGTCGGATAATAGAAATGGCGCACAACAATGCTTCCACATCCTCATCCTTTCTTGAGAGTGCATCTGCCACCACATTTTGCTTCCCTTTTTTGTAGATGATTTCAATGTCATAACCCAACATCTTTGTGACCCATTTTTGTTGCTCTTCAGAGGATAATCTTTGTTCTAAAAAGTATTTAAGGCTATCATGATCCGTTTTTACCTTGAAGTGTCTTCCCATTAGGTAGGGTCGCCATTTCTTAAGTGCATGGAGTATTGCCAACATTTCCTTCTCATAAATAGCTTTTCTTAAAAACATTCCCTTGATTGGACGACTTTCAAAAGCAATGGGTCTTTCATCTTGCATTAGAATAGCACCAATTACATTTCCTGAAGCATCACATTCCACAATAAAGGTTTTTGTGAAGTCCGGTGTAGCTAAGACCGGTGCTTGGCACATTGCCTCTTTAATATGTTCAAAGGCCTTTGTTGCTTCCGGAGTCCATGAAAATGCATCTTTCTTCAATAATGTTGTTAGAGGCGCTGCTATTCTCCCATAATTCTTAACAAACTTGCGATAATACCCTGTCAACCCAATAAATCCTCGCAGATGCTTTATGGATGTGGGAATTTTCCATTCCTTAATGGCTTTAATTTTGCTAGGGTCTACCTTAACTCCTTCATGAGATACAATATGACCCAAATATTCCACCTCCTGAACTCCAAAGAAACATTTGGATCTTTTTGCATATAATTGTTTCTCCTCCAATAGTTGTAGCACCCTGTCAACATGTTCAACATGATCCTTCCAAGACTTGCTGTAGATTAGTATATCATCAAAAAATACTAACACAAATTTTCTAAGGAATGGTTTGAAAATTGAATTCATCAAACCTTGAAATGTTGAAGGTGCATTAGTAAAGCCAAAAGGCATGACCAAAAATTCATAATGACCCTCATGAGTTCTAAATGTTGTTTTTGGAATGTCTTCAATCTTCATTCTGATTTGATGATATCCCGAACGAAGATCCAACTTGGTGAAGTAAATTGATCCATGCAATTCATCCAGTAATTCATCAATGACAGGAATGGGGAACTTATCTTTAATAGTGAGCTTGTTGAGCTCCCTATTATCCAGACACATGCGCCATGATCCATCCTTCTTGTGCACCAATACTACTGGAGCAGAGAAAGAACTTTGACTTGGTTGAATTATACCAGCCTCTAGCATTTCTGCAACCATACGTTCAATTTCACTTTTTTGGACATAGGGATATCTGTATGGCCTGATGTTTAGAGGAACACTTCCTGGAATCAGATGAATAGCATGATCATGATCACGCATAGGTGGGAGATCTTTGGGAGTCTCAAATACCTTGGAATGATTGTCTAGGACTTTTTGGAGATCTGGAGAAATAGATGATTCCGATGTGGAAACATCTAGCGAACATAATTGTGCAATTACACCTCTTTGCTCCTTTTTTAGAAGCTTTGTCATACCATTAGAGCTGATTATCTTTCCTGGTTTCCTTGCAATACCCCTTAATTCAACTTCCTTTCCTTCCATAGAAAATTTGATGAAAAGTTCTTGAAAATTAAAAGCTATTGTACCCAAGGATTATAGCCATTGGACTCCTAGTACAACATCAACACCTCCCGTTGGAATGGAAAGCATTGGGCTAGTCAATACATATTCTCCCATTGATAGCTTGATATTATGGCACCTTCCAGAGCAATTTATTGTTCCTCCATTTGCAATCATCACTTGACACTCTGGTGTTGGATATAGGAAGCAATTCAATTCTTTTGCTACCCTACAATGAATAAAAGTGTGGGCATTTAAAATTTAATGATGTACTTAAAATGATTATACCTATGGGGTAAATGGACAACTTAGTAGTTGGAAAAAGTGGGAATGATTATTAAAAAGTAATCAGTATCTTGATGAAAACATGACACTAATAAGATTGGTGAGATAACCTAGATCCTAGGGAGATGTTGAATAATCTTATTTCATAGTTGGTATTTAGAATTGATTCATGATAAGATGATTATAGTACTATTGTTCTATATTTTATGTGTATTGAGATGATGCTCATATTTATGATGAGGTTTCATGATATGATGATATCAGGATAATGATGCACATGTGATTCTTATAGTGATGATTTATCCTTATGATGATGTTGATATGCATAGGAATTATGATGTTATGTTGAGGTATATTGACATATTCATTTACTACATGATGATAGTATTTAATGTTGAATACTCATGATTGATGATATGCATAACGTGGCATAGGAATTATGATGCTATAATATGAGGTTTACTGACATGTGGTTCATTTATTATGTGAAGTCATGATATGTCTTTGATTCAAATATGTTGATGTTATAACTTATGATGGTATTTTGTTATGAAACCAGCTCAAGAAAAGATAGAAAAGATAGATCAACGCCTTAGAATTCAGCCTCTTCGAGGGGGCAACCTCCTTTACATTACATAAATGAACAATTCTTGGATGATTCAAATGACAAAACCTCCTTTCTATATATAGGAGTCTAAGGAGTCACAATATAATCCAGCCGACCTAACAATAATAATATAAAGCCACAAAAATAACAATAGAGGAATTCTATGGGGCACAACAATATAAATAAGGGGTATAACTACAATAGTAATGGGGTAATCACTAGTATTATAGGGACCCAACATGCCCCTCTCCTTCAAAAAAGTGTTGTCCTCAACGCTTGAGTAGTTCTGGATACTTCTGCATAAAATTCTCATCCTCCCATGTGGAATCTTCAGCGGATAAGTTCTTCCACTTGATAAGATACTCTGAAATTGATCGATTTCGTAGCTGTCGAGTTCTTGTTTCTGTGACTGCTTCCGGTTCCAATATAATTTTTCCTTCCTCGTCAAGTTCTGGCAATATTGTTTGAATTGGGAGCTTGTCGCCTATAACCTTCTTTAAACATGAAACATGGAAAACTGGGTGCAATCGAGAAGCTGCAGGAAGCTCCAATTTGTATGCCATAGTACCAATCTTTTGCAACACCTTGTACGGACCATAATACTTTGGTGATAATTTATTATCCTTCTTAGCTTGCTTTAGGGACATTTGCTTATATGGTTGTAGCCGTAGGAATACCCAATCACCTACATCAAAACTTCTTTCACTGCGATGTTGATCTGCCTGTTGTTTCATTCTATTTTGTGCCAACACGAGGTTATCCTTTAAGAGTTGGAGGACTTGTTGTTGATGTTCGATGTGATGTTCCACTGCCTGAACCTTAGAATTTTCTCTTAAATATGATGTGATGGATGGTGGTTGATACCCATAAAGTGCCATAAATGGGGTCATTTTTGTTGCTGTATGGAAGGAAGTGTTATACCACCATTCAGCCAGAGGCAACCATTTGACCCATTGTGTCTGTTTATCAGATACAAAGCAACGAAGATATCCTTCCAAACATTTGTTTACTATCTCAGTTTGCCCATCAGATTGAGGATGATAAGATGAGCTATGAGCTAACTGAGTACCAAGACAAGAAAATAATTCTGTCCAAAAATTTCCAGTGAAAATGGGATCTCTGTCACTTACAATAATCTTTGGGTTTCCATGTAGCTTTTGAACTGTTTCCATAAATGCAGTAGAAACTGTACTGGCTTTAAATGGATGTGATAATGCACAAAAGTGTGCATACTTGGTAAGTCTGTCAACTACCACCATGATGACACTCTTTCCCTCAGACTTGGGTAAACCTGTGATAAAATCCATTGAAACCTCCTCCCAACGTTGGCTTGGAATGGATAAAGGTTGTAATAGACCCGGTGTCTTAATTGTTTCAACTTTATTTTTTTGGCAAACCAAACATTCCGCCACAAACTTTTGAATATCTGATTTAAGGCCATCCCAAAAAAATTCCTTCTTAACCCTGTGGTAAGTTTTTAAAAATCCTGAGTGCCCTCCTAAGGGAGAAGTGTGCAATTCCATAAGAATCTTTTGTTTTAGCTGGGAATTCTTACAGAGGTATAAGCGATCTTTGTACCATAACGAATCATTTTTCCAGCTAAATGTATCAGAAGTACTGGAATCTTGTTGTAGCTTTCGAATAAGTGCCCACACTTCTTCGTCATTCTTCCATTCCTCCCTTGCTTCGTTTATCCAATCTGGTTGGATAATAGAAATGGCACACAACAATGCTTCCACATCCTCATCCTTTCTTGAGAGTGCATCTGCCACCACATTTTGCTTCCCTTTTTTGTAGATGATTTCAAAGTCATAACCCAACATCTTTGTGACCCACTTTTGTTGCTCTTCAGAGGATAATCTTTGTTCTAAAAAGTATTTAAGGCTATCATGATCCGTTTTTACCTTGAAGTGTCTTCCCATTAGGTAGGGTCGCCATTTCTTAAGTGCATGGAGTATTGCCAACATTTCCTTCTCATAAATAGCTTTTCTTAAAAACTTTCCCTTGATTGGACGACTTTCAAAAGCAATGGGTCTTTCATCTTGCATTAGAACAGCACCAATTCCATTTCCTGAAGCATCACATTCCACAATAAAGGTTTTTGTGAAGTCCGGTGTAGCTAAGACCGGTGCTTGGCACATTGCCTCTTTAAGATGTTCAAAGGCCTTTGTTGCTTCCGGAGTCCATGAAAATGAATCTTTCTTCAATAATGTTGTTAGAGGTGCTGCTATTCTCCCATAATTCTTAACAAACTTGCGATAATACCCTGTCAACCCAAGAAATCCTCGCAGATGCTTTATGGATGTGGGGATTTTCCATTCCTTAATGGCTTTAATTTTGCTAGGGTCTACCTTAACTCCTTCATGAGATACAATATGACCCAAATATTCCACCTCCTGGACTCCAAAGAAACATTTGGATCTTTTTGCATATAATTGTTTCTCCTCCAATAGTTGTAGCACCCTGTCAACATGTTCAACATGATCCTTCCAAGACTTGCTGTAGATTAGTATATCATCAAAAAATACTAACACAAATTTTCTAAGGAATGGTTTGAAAATTGAATTCATCAAACCTTGAAATGTTGAAGGTGCATTGGTAAGGCCAAAAGGCATGACCAAAAATTCATAATGACCCTCATGAGTTCTAAATGCCGTTTTCGGAATGTCTTCAATCTTCATTCTGATTTGATGATATCCCGAACGAAGATCCAACTTGGTGAAGTAAATTGATCCATGCAATTCATCCAGTAATTCATCAATAACAGGAATGGGGAACTTATCTTTAATAGTGAGCTTGTTGAGCTCCCTATAATCTGGACACATGCGCCATGATCCATCCTTCTTGTGCACCAATACTACTGGAGCTGAGAAAGAACTTTGACTCGGTTGAATTATACCAGCCTCTAGCATTTCTGCAACCATACGTTCAATTTCACTTTTTTGGACATAGGGATATCTGTACGGCCTGATGTTTGGAGGAACACTTCCTGGAATCAGATGAATAGCATGATCATGATCACGCATAGGTGGGAGACCTTTGGGAGTCTCAAATACCTTGGAATGATTGTCCAGGACTTTTTGGAGATCTGGAGAAATAGATGATTCCAATGTGGAAACATCTAGCGAACATAATTGTGCAATTACACCTCTTTGCTCCTTTTTTAGAAGCTTTGTCATGCCATTAGAGCTGATTATCTTTCCTGGTTTCCCTGCAATACCCCTTAATTCAACTTCCTTTCCTTCCGTAGAAAATTTGATGAAAAGTTCTTGAAAATTAAAAGCTATTGTACCCAAGGATTGTAGCCATTGGACTCCTAGTACAACATCAGCACCTCCCATTGGAATGGAAAGCATTGGGCTAGTCAATACATATTCTCCCATGGATAGCTTGATATTATGGCACTTTCCAGAGCAATTTATTGTTCCTCCATTTGCAATCATCACTTGACACTCTGGTGCTGGATATAGGAAGCAATTCAATTCTTTTGCTACCCTACAATGAATAAAATTGTGGGTGCTTCCTGAATCAATCAACACTATTACCTTTTTCTTCTTGATTTGTCCTTCTATCTTGATGGTTTGAGGAGTGGTAATTCCCGCCAATGCATTACAAGATATGGTCGGATTTATTTGTTCTTCATCTAGGCTTTGTTCCTGGAGTATATCTTCTTCTTTTGACCTTTCTTGCTCCTTTTCTTCTTCCTCTTCACAATCTATGTAGAATAATTTCTTCTCAGCACACTTATGACCTTTAGTGTATTTGCTATCACAACTGTAACAAAGCCCTTTTGCTCTTTTTTCTTCCAATTGTTGTGGTGTCAACCTTATAGGTTGTGGAAGACTAGGGGCAACAACACTTCCGTCTTTATAGTTGTGAGTGGTATGCTTCCTGGTTGCCATAATTTTGCTTTCCATTTTTCTTGCTAACCTGAATGCCTTCTCTAATGAATCAGGTTCCCAAAGGCGAACATCATGTTGGATATTATCCTTTAAAGACCCTATGAACACATCAATCCTATGCTCCTCTGGAATATCTTTTACCCTTATGTTCAATTTTTGGAACTCCTCAATGTGCTCCATTATTGAACCCTTTTGTTTGAGACTTATCAATTGGCTAAAAAAAGTGTTGCTTTTTGTATCTTCATAATGTGCTATCAATTCTTCCGTAAAAATTGCCCAAGTGATAAATTTTTTACGAGAGCAAAGCCATTGATACCATACAAACTGATTTGGTTCCAAATATACAGTTGCCATACGTACCTTTTGTGTGTTTTGCACATTATTGAGATCGAAGAACTGCTCCATCTGTAATATCCATGTGGCGGGATCCTTGCCATCAAACTTCCTCATATCGATTTTTGGAATATGGTGGGTCTTCGATCCAACATTAGAGTCTATGGAATCATGATTAACATTTCTTTTGTTCACATCATGAGTTTCCTTTACTACCTTTTCACCATTAGTAAGTATTTCTTGTAGAAAATTTGTCAAATCTATCTTCAAATCTGCCATGTCTGTCTTCAAATGTGCCATGTCTCTCTTCAAATCTGTCTTCAAATCTATCTTCAAATCGTCCATCTTAGCTTCCATGCCATTTATCTTAGATTCCACGCCATTTATCTTAGATTCCACGCCATTTATCTTAGCTTCTGTTAGCTTTTGTGAGCGTGACATTTGTTGCACTTGTTCTTGTAATTTTGATATATCATGTAGCATTTCTTCCTCTTCTTCATGAGTCATGCTAGAGCTTTCAGGTTCCTTACTAGGTGTTTGCATTTTCTTTCCTCGGGGCATCAGTTACCGATAATAATGCTTTACTATGCCCTTTGAATTCCGTTAAACCAAGCTTACACAAAAATTTAAAAAAAAACTACACACCTTTTTTCACTTTATAGAAGCCTGATATTGAATCTGATGTATCTCTGTAATTTCAGATCATCCAGTTCTAAAATTGTGACCTGTAGTACCCTTCTATGTCCTCTTTCCAATGCCACAAGTCTGACCCAAATTGGATTCTCCAAGGAAGAGTTATGTGAAATCTCCCACAGTGACTTGCTTTTAGACTAGTTCAGTAGAGCGAACTTGTACAACATGCCACGAGTCACTGTTTCAACCTTTGGATCTGAAACACGCATACAAGAAACTACAGTTCATCCTCTTTCTGTACCTTCTTATCAAATTTCAATCCGATCCCCAGAGAAAAAGTTATGACGATTTTCCCTAGGTCACCTGTTTTGAATGTAATTCAGGAGTCTGCAAAAAGACCAACTTCCTCAGATCATATCTCTGCAAATATCGCGTGAAAAGCTCTGAAATTTGGACCCAAGGTTCAGCGTGATTTCTTCTCAAATGGGTTTTTTTTGCGACTTCTGAAACATCACAACAAAAAAAGTTATAGCGAAAATTCCACGATGACCTGTTTGGAGCAGCGAAACCCTAGAATCCAAAGCTCTGATACCAAATGTTATGAAACCAGCTCAAGAAAAGATAGAAAAGATAGATCAACGCCTTAGAATTCAGCCTCTTCGAGGGGGAAACCTCCTTTACATTACATAAATGAACAATTCTTGGATGATACAAATGACAAAACCTCCTTTCTATATATAGGAGTCTAAGGAGTCACAATATAATCCAGCCGACCTAACAATAATAATATAAAGCCACAAAAATAGAAATAGAGGGATTCTATGGGGCACAGAAATAACAACATGGGGGTAACAGGGGCACAAAAATATAAATAAGGGGTATAACTACAATAGTAATGGGGTAATCACTAGTATTATAGGGACCTGTTGAGGGCCCCGAAATTGGGTCGACAACAAGGGGGATACCCACCCGGTCCGGAACCTGGTTGGCGGCTCCTTGCCCGTTTGGAGTAGCAGGTCCGACTGGGGGTAATGGGACCAGTTTCCCAATGTGAGGGGTGTGCGTGTGTGTGTAGAGTTTGATGGTATTGATCTAAAGGTATTCTAAGCTAATTTTAATTCTAACTTCTAAACTAACTCTATGCTATTGTAATCTAATGGAAAAACAATACATCTAATCTACGCTAACCCGGGGTATTTTCTTCTATTATGCGATCTAAAAAGATTTCGAACAATAGCTGGTAATAAAGATCATTCAGCTATTATAAGAATATAAATCAATGAAGATAAACAATTCTGCATAAAAAGTTAGGCAAAACAGTTGTGAACAACATATCACATAATTAGTTATTCATATGTCAAGCATAAATAAATGACTCCACCGTACAGAAGTGCCAAATGGTAATACACACATTCATACATTTACATATAAAGAACTCAGCTGCATATCACTTTAGGAATATAAGCAGAAATTAGTCAAGAGATAAAAGTACCATTTATGACTGATTTCACTAATAAACTTTAAGCAATAACGATTTATTTCTACTTGTTCTAATATCTGCTAAGAGTATAGAAGTGCAACATCAGTAACAGACATTAAAATGCAAACATAAATAAATCTCGATCCATCCATTCATCAAAAACCTCCTCCGAGGGTGCAGAAGTGCATGTTCTGAGGACAATTTTTTTGAGAGATTTCCGGACCCTTCTCCAAATGCCATGAGAAGGGTTAAATACTACTAGCTAATTAATCTTAATTACACAAATCTAGGGAACGGCTTCAAATGACCGCCCTTTTACTAAAAGCAAATTTATTTCTAAAAATTGAATCTAATTTCTGACGGTTTTTGTATCTGTTCCTTAGTGCTGCAAACAGTGCAACGTTTGCTTGGGAAGAGTCGGTCGGCTGCCTTCTTCTTTCGTTTGAGTGATAAAAGTAGAAATAACAAGAGCTGGCACCTCCTTCTGACAGACTAGAAGATATTCTCGAAAACTGTTCTCTAGCTGGGTGTATTCGCTGTGTGTATACTTAGTACAACCCAGGTTCCTTTCGAACTGATTTTGCTGTTGCTATTTTGGTTTCCGGTCGTGCGAATGACTCAATGAGTTAGGAGTCGCGCTGTATGGACAATCCCCTGTATCGAGAATTGCTTCCGTTCTTTGTTCCAGGCTTTTTTGGAGCGTCCTCCTTCTTTTGCGTTTCTCTTTCTGCTTTACCCAGTCTGAGCTTCAGGATCTTTTGAAAACACGCTGCTTTTGTGCGCCTTTGACTCTGAGTCTTGGATAGTCTATTTTCATCAGTGCCTGTTGGGTGATACTCTGGAATCCGCGGTCCTGCTGCATGCGGCATCCATTTGCGGAGGCATCTTCTCTCTGTTACCTTATTGGCGCTTTCCCCTTTTCCTTGGATGTTTCCTGCACATAGATCTATATCAGTTGCATGTCTTGCAGTTTACGCAAAGAAGAAGGGAAATGACGAAAAGATTGACATGAAAGCATTAAATTCTAATGAATGCATAATTCTGACATTCATCATGACTTGACTCTTCGAAAAATGCGATACAATCATTTCTAGATACTCAAGCATGCGGTCATTAATTTCCCTTAAGGCGCGCGCTCAATTTTGGGTCTACCGTGTATGTCGGAGAATTCTTGCGATGAGTCTTTTCTGCGATTGGTATCGCAGTATCGAGGGCTGCGACTTCATTAAGTGTTATCGCAGATCGCAGATCGCTGATATCGCAAATTTCATTCAATTTCTTATGCTGCTTCATGCGACGTTTGCGATGTGCGATGTCGCATATCGGCGGTCGGAGGTTCCTTAAGATTTTATTTTTAAGAGCGCTTTGAATGTATGCGCCGCGATGAACTTCGCGTCGCTTCTTCGCAGTTTGATTTTTTTTTTGCGCTTAGGAAACGCTTCACTCTCTCCTCCCGATGCGATCAAGCCTTAGGGAGTCTAAAATACAAAAACTTTAATAAAAATATTTTTTGGATTTTTTGTTCAGGTTCCCCCCTTTGCTTGGTGTTATTGCTAATATCAAACAAAGAGGGGGGGTTGTTGGTGACCACAACAATGGCGATTCACTGTGAAGAACCAGTTATCTCTGCTTTTCTATTGCATTTTCACTTCCAAAACAAAAAAAAATTCGTATGTCTAAATTTTGTTATGGACAGATAGAGTATTACCCCTTATCCTATCAATGATATTTCGTCACAACCTTTTTATTCCGATTATCTGCCTCCTCTGGGTTAGTTCTTGCATTCACACCAGACATTACTCCGTCCTTTTTAAAGATAAAATAAGGTCTTCTCTGCGTACTGGCTTTCTAAAATATGCTCATTTGTCGTAGGTAGAGCCTCTGCTGCCCGCAAGCGTCCATAGCCTCGACAGGGTTACCATGTTATCCAGTAATGATCCTTTTTCCTGCTTGAGGTTATTTACAACACTTCAGAGAAAAATCCTTTTGACACTTTTTTTTTTTTTTTTTTTTATTCTCTAAAGAACAATGTCTTGGTTTGGTGGCCAAATTATGACACAGTCATTCACTTGATTTACACTTTTGTTGAACAAGCTAGCTCGTGATGAGACCCCTTGTCTTTTGATTGCAACAATCTTGAGTCGTTGCCCTGTTTTGATAGACAGTATTGGCAAAGTCAGCAAGTTATAATATCTGTGATCATGATAAGCCGGCTCGTGATGAGACCTCTTATTCTTTGAGATATAGTGTTTTCTCGGATTGTTTCTCTGGATGCTGCGATTTCCCTCAGCAGGGAGGAAGTCATTGTTTTTCCTTAAGAAAGCTCTGGACGACAATAATAGAGTTTGAAAACAACAGCTTTACAGAGAATACTTATTTTATTATTGATGATACCTTTCATTGCATTGGCATAAAACAATACTTTGCCAAAAGTTGCTTTCATCCAAGATTTTTTTGAAGTTGAAACTAACATCATATTCAGGCTAAAGTTAACTCTATTTGTCAATAATAAAAGTCAGATTTTTCGAAAAGTTTTGCTATTTATACAAGTGAAATCAAAATCTGATAGAGAATTGGTGTGCTCTTTCATGAATCTTATTTATGATCGTTCACAACCAGTCTTATTTATAAGAAAAGAAAAACAAAAAAAAAACTAAAACTATCCTACAAAAATAGAAGAATGATCTTCTATGGAAAATACATTTTGAGAATTTGTCCATTCACAGGCAGAGAATCTCTCATGCTTGTTAAATCCTACAACACAAAAGTCGATGGGCCTATGACCTCTACAATCTGAAAAGGACCAAGCCACAACTTCTGGAATTTCGTATGTTTGCCCTTTTCTTCATGAGCCTTATCCCATTTTAAAACTAAATCTCCCATCTGAAAGTTTTTTCTGGTCATTATGTTTGAGTCAAAAGAGGATTTTATTAGTTCTTGGTGGTGAGCATGGGTTTTCTTAGCTTGTTCTCGTCGTTCTTCTAGTTTGATTATTTCCATTTGTCTTAATTGTAAGGAGGAAGTAGGTACTTCATCGATATATTGTACTAAGGACAAAGAGGGAATGACTAAGTGAGTAGGAAGAACCGCTTCTCTCCCATAAACTAAATTAAAAGGAGAAGTGCTGATAGAAGCTTTCTTTGTAATTCTATCTGCCCATAAAGCATTTACCAGCGCTTTGTGCCAATTCTTTTGGTTTTGGTCAACTGTCTTTTTAATAATCCTGATTAGGTTCTTGTTTGTTGATTCAGCCAACCCATTACCTTGCGGATAGTAGTTGGCAGAATACTTCAGTTTGAACCCTCTTTTGAGCGCAAACTCAGTCATTGCATTTCCAGAAAAATATGATGCATTATCAAACATTAAGGTCGTTGGCAATCCAAACCTAGTGATGATAAACTGATCTATGAATTCAATAATGTTTTCAGAATTAGCTGTCTTGAGAGGAACTGCTTCTACCCATTTGGTAAAATAGTCAGTTGCCATGAGGATATACCTATGCTGTTTAGAAGAGTGAGGAACGATCTCACCTATTATGTCTAGGCCCCATTGACTGAACGACTGCTCGATGTTAATCGGCTGCAGTGGCATGGATGACTTCTTTTGTTTCCCTACAGCAGTCTGGCAGACTTGGCATTTCCTTACGTAATTGTATGAGTCTTTGAACAGCATGGGCCAGTAATATCCTGCACGTAAGATTTTATGTGCAGTGGCCTCTTCAGCATAGTGTCCACCTGCTGGTCCATCGTGGAGTTCCTGCAAAACCTTTTTGGCTTCAGTTTTCTCAAGACATCTAAGAAGCACAGAATCGTAATTTCTTTTAAACAGGACATCATTTATGAGCTGGTATTGTTTAGCTTTCAATCTCAGGGCTCTCTTCTTGGTGTGATCTAGGTGAAATGGAGCATACCCGTTCTTAAGAAAATAAATGGTGTCAGCATATAATGATTCTGCGTCGTTTAGGATTACCTCATACGCGTGTACCTCTTCAGACGAGTTCTCAGGAATTTGCGATGCTCCAGCTAACATCTTGCAGAAGCCTTGAACTCTCACGATGTGTGTCGGCTTGATCTCAAGGTCGTATTCTTGTAAGGCGGTGATCCAATTCGCTCTCTTTTCGCCCACATCCTTCTGTATCAGGAGGTTTCTTACCACTGGAAAAGGTACTATAACTTTGGTATGGGCCTTCAGCAAGAAAGGTCTGAAATATTTGATTGCTTTGAAAACGACATATGCCTATTTCTCTATGTCCGAATAATTGAGTTCAGCACCTTGTAAGTTCGAGCTAAAAAATGCGATTGGAGCTTCTACCTTTTCTTGATTCGCTTGAGTTAAAATCGCAGCATAAGATTTCTCTGAGGCAAACGTGTATAAGATAAAAGGTTCTGAAAAATTTGGGGTTGCTAAAGATGGAGTGTTGATGATGGCTTGTTTGATCAAGTTGAATGCTTCATGCTCGTCTAGACCCCATTTAAAGTTTGAATTATTTTTTATCATTTTTTGTAAAGGAGAAATAAGACGTGAAAAATCCAGGACAAACCTTTTTACAAAATTGATCTGTCCCAGGAAAGATTGCATGGTCTTTTTGTTATGGGGCATGGATATTTCAGAAATTTCTTTGATTCTGTCAGGTTCAATGTGAATACCAGATTTTGACACTATGAATCCTAGCAATTTCCCTTCACTTAATGCGAAAAAAGATTTCTTCGGGTTAAGCAAGATCCCATACCTTAAACATCTTTGAAATATTTGTTTCAAATCTTTGAGATGGTCGCTTCGGTTCTTGGAGTACACTATTATATCGTCCAGGTAAATCACTACCAATTTATTGACTAAACCTTTAAATGCAATGTCCATGGCTCTCTGAAAGGTAGCGCCAGCATTGATCAGACCGAATGGCATCTTCCGATACGCGTAGGTACCCCATTTAGTTCAGAAGGTGGTTTTTAACTGACCATCGGGGTGTACCAGCACTTGATTGTATCCTGAAAATCCATCCAGAAAAGACATTAACTCTGAGCCTGCTACTGCCTGTAATATCTGCTCCATAGGCGGGAGGGGAAAATTGTCTTTTTGACAGGCTTTGTTGAGATTCTGGAAGTCGATACAGATTCTAATATCTCTGTTTTTCTTCCTAACAGGTACCATATTGGAATGTCTGACCGGGAAAATTATTCTGGCTCTCAACAACTTATTCAGCTCAGTCTTTATCTGATTTTCCAAGTTGGGGTGGATTTTCCTAAGCTTCTGTTGGACAGGTTTATCATTGTCAATCATAGGGATAGTGTGTTGAATGATAGAAGTGTTGTAAGTCTTCAACTCATCGTAATTCCAGGCAAAAACGTTTTTGTACTGTCTCAGAAGGCGGATATATGCTGATTTTTCTTCAGGGGCTAGGCCCTGGCCTAGATTAACGTTTTGTGGTTTCTCATCGGTTCCTAGGTTTACTGATTCATAGTTTAGAGTTGAACTGTAGAGTTTGGCATTAGCTGACCTTTTGAACCGACTTTTTAAATCATATAGGTCTTCTAACTTGACCACCGATTTGGGTATAGCATTATCAGTGCTACTTTGTTGTATTTGGTGATCATGATAGCCTTCGTCAATTATCTGGTTTGAGTAGGATCCTTCAGAGGTGAGGAAACTTACGATGTCAGGATCATCGTTGAATACTCTCCAGTTGGTGATGTTGTCAGGGATGGATGGTTTAAAGATTAATTATATTGAGAATCTATCTGGGCTAAAATCTTCGGAGGGAATAAGTCTAGAGGCTACGTTAGCCAACAGGTCTACGCTTGCATTTTGGAGTCTCGGGACTGACGAAATATTGAATGCTATGAAATGTGCAGTCAGATCTTGTACTAAAGATTGATAGTGCTTCAAATGACTTGACAGGCAGTGTATGGTGTTACGTACCTGTTTGACGACAATCTCAGAATCTCCAAAGACTTGAAGATACTTAACGTTCAATCTGATTGCTTTGTATAGGCCTTGCACCAAGGCTTCGTATTCCGCTGTATTGTTTGTACAATCGAACTGAAGTCTGCATGTAAGCATGGTCTTATTTCCATCTGGGCTAATCAGAACGCATCCTGCTCCTGCTCCCTCATTGGACTTAGAGCCATCAAAATATAATTTCCAAAATAAAGATGTATTTACAGGGTTATCTAAAAAACTAACACATTTTGAATTATCAGTTTGGGAAAAGTTTTCTACTTGGGACAAAACTGAGTTTTCCAAATAAGGTGATATATGAGCATTGAAATTTCCGAGGAAAGAATCTACCGAGTTGTTGCCTATGATGCTGCTGTTGTATGCTATTGCTTCATTCTCCCCCTCCAATTCCGTCACTATGTATTTTTGGTGCAACTCTCGTTCAACCTTTATTTGATTTGGTTTACCATTGTAGGGTAACCACATGTGCAACTAGTCAGTTGAAAAGTATCCGTGGAGTTTTTCAGACCAGTCCCTGCTAAGAATCAAACCATAGAATTCAGGGATATCAGCCACTAGAATGTCGATAACCTGGCATACCTTAGGGTTAGACGACAGTCTTATGGTCACTTGATTAAGTTCACCTATCACTTCGACTTGCGATCGATCAAGTTGAACTATGCGCACTGCGGATTTTTGCGGTTGAACATTCAGTTTGGCACATATTGACCTGGGTAAAATATTGGTTGAAGCACCAGAATCAACCAAGCAGTTGTGCACGTTTCTATTGAAAATTTCATAAGTGAGGAGAAAAGGAGGAGTATGAGATCTAGATCTTCCTCCAATCAAAGCGATGTCATTTGGATCAATCTTATTGATCGTGTTGATTGGAGGTCTTCCCACATTGTGGGAGGTTACAGCCATAGGTAAAGGTGTAGTAGGCATGGCATGTAATTCTTTCATCATTATTTTCTGTTGATGTTTCAATTTGCTCAACTCGTATAGAGTGATATTAGCCCTAGTCCTTTTCATGTCATCGATGATGTTATACTCCATTTCATCCGACACTATCAGTGTTCTTGATGGAGGCGATTGATCTGATTGGACTGGGCTAAATTGGGTCGCTTTAGCAGTTGTTTTCTTTGTTGCGACCTTTTCTTTTGCTGCAGGGCTTGCGCCCTTCTGTTTAGGGGTAGTTTGGGGAGGATCAAGTTGATTTTTGCTTCGTGTGCTAACCGGAAATGCTTCTTGATCTTCTTCTTGTGGGAGGATGAAATCCCACATTCCTTGCAGTTCCACCACTTCTTCATCGTCGGTCTGTGTTTCGATGGTATTCTCTTCTTCTTCTTCTTCAGATTCAATGTTTGAGACAGCATTGGGTGGCTTCGTCTCCATGGGAGGATTTCTTTTAAAAGTCCTGAAAGGCCTTTTTGAAGACGTTTCTGCTACTTGTTTTCTTATGTCAATCATCTCATTAGACATGGCCTTTAATACCTTTTGTAATCCTTCCATATCGAAAGGATCTTTCGTTTGTTTCTTCTTGGTGTCTTCTTTGAAAGAGATTTTCTTAGATTTACGTTCTTTGATTGCAGATCTCTTTTCTAGGGCTACTATGCTTTTTTCAACTGCTAACGCCTCAGTTAAGTTTTCAACTAAGGTTGTCTTGCTTGCCCTATCTACGAAGATGGCCAAGTTTGATGGTAAGGCCGTGATGTACCATTCACATCTTACTTCCTCGCTGGGTTGAGAAGCAGCGGGGATTTTGTTGAGGATCTTGTTGAACCGTAAGTTAAAATCTTTAATGGGTTCCCTAGCCTCAGCTTTAAGATTGGATAAATCGTTGATCAGTGTCGCTGTTGATCTATCATCACCGAATTTGGTAAGAAATTGACTTTGAAAAATGTCCCAGCTCGTGATAGATCCGGAGGGCAACGAAAAGTACCATGACCCGGCTGTTCCTTGCATTGTATAGGGAAAAAGCCGGACAACAACATCTTCATTGGTAACTCCGTTGAGATTAACAGAAAGCATGAAATTATTGATATGTTCTTCAGCTAGCATGCCTATTTCTGGATTGAATTTAGGTAGCCATTTCTCAGGATGGGCCGGTATTGGACTCAGGGGTGGAGGCATTAAAACTGCCCCAGGATTGTTCCATGGAGACTGGGCCATCGTTGAGCTGCTAGTTAATAAAAGTGCAGAAGATGATCTCTGATGCTGAGAAGATGGAGATATTATGATCTTCGATGATTGCGGAGGAAGGGTTGTGGAAGATGGATGAGTGATTTGAGGTGAAGATGTGGGTGGCTGACTTCGCGGTGAGGGAGTTGAAATGGACGAAGTAGATGAAAGAGTCTCTCTGTCAGACTCTGGAAGTGCTTTCCTTTCTCTTTTCCTAGTGGGGAGAGGGATTTCAGTTAGCTGGATGCCAAATTTTTCACTCTTCAATCTGGTCAGGGGATGAGCAGGGTTGTACCGCGAAGTCACGCTGCCTTTAGATTTATGAGACCTCTGAGTAAAAATAGAGAATCCCTGGAGTTTACGAATCAAATTTTGAATTTCAGGGGGATCAATGATAAGTTGGTCTGATGTATTAGGGTGTATAGCAGCGGTGGATGTCCGAGCGAATTCTAGTTCCGAGTTTAATCGTACCGGAGAAGTCGGGGGAGTTGGTGAGGGTGATTTGCTCTCAGAATGGTATTTAGATTTTGATTTATACGCCATTCATAGGTCGTGCCCTCCTTCTAGCGCCAGAAATGTTGAGGGCCCCGAAATCGGGTCGACAACAAGGGGGATACCCACCTGGTCTGGAACCTGGTTGGCAGCTCCTTGCCCGTTTGGAGTAGCGGGTCCAACTGGGGTAATGGGACCAGTTTCCCAATGTGAGGGGTGTGTGTGTGTGTGTAGAGTTTGATGGTATTGATCTAAAGGTATTCTAAGCTAATTTTAATTCTAACTTCTAAACTAACTCTATGCTATTGTAATCTAATGGAAAAACAATACATCTAATCTACGCTAACACGGGGTATTTTCTTCTATTATGCGATATAAAAAGATTTCGAACAATAGCTGGTAATAAAGATCATTCAGCTATTATAAGAATATAAATCAATGAAGATAAACCATTCTGCATAAAAAGTTAGGCAAAACAGTTGTGAACAACATATCGCATTATTAGTTATTCATATTTCAAGCATAAATAAATGACTCCACCGTACAGAAGTGCCAAATGGTAATACACACATTCATACATTAACATATAAAGAACTCAGGTGCATATCACTTTAGGAATATAAGCAAAAATTAGTCAAGAGATAAAAGTACCATTTATGACTGATTTCACTAATAAACTTCAAGTAATAACGATTTATTTCTACTTGTTCTAATATCTGCTAAGAGTACAAAAGTGCAACATCAGTAACAGACATTAAAATGCAAACATAAATAAATCTTGATCCATCCATTCATCAAAAACCTCCTCCGAGGGTGCAGAAGTGCATGTTCTGAGGACAAGTTTTTTGACAGATTTCTGGACCCTTCTCCAAATGCCATGAGAAGGGTTAAATACTACTAACTAATTAATCTTAATTACACAAATCTAGGGAACGGCTTCACATGACCGCCCTTTTACTAAAAGCAAATTTATTTCTAAAAATTGAATCTAATTTCTGACCATTTCTGTATCTATTCCTTAGTGCTGCAAACAGTGCAACGTTTGCTTGGGAAGAGTCGGCTGGCTACCTTCTTCTTTCGTTTGAGTGATAAAAGTAGAAATGACAAGAGTTGGCACCTCCTTCTGACAGACTAGAAGATATTTTCGAAAACCTTTCTCTAGCTGGGTGTATTCGCTGTGTGTATACTTAGTACAACCCAGGTTCCTTTCGAACTGATTTTGCTATTGCTATTTCGGTTTCCGGTCGTGCGAATGACTCAATGAGTTAGGAGTCGCGCTGTATGGACAATCCCCTGTATCGAGAATTGCTTCCATTCTTTGTTCCAGGCTTTTCTGGAGCGTCCTCCTTCTTTTGTGTTTCTCTTTATGCTTTACCCAGTCTGAGCTTCAGGATCTTTTGCAAACACGCTGCTTTTGTGCACCTTTACTCTGGAATCCGCGGTCCTGCTGCATGCGGCATCCATTTGCGGAGGCATCTTCTCTCTGTTACCTTATTGGCACTTTCCCCTTTTCCTTGGATGTTTCCTACACATAGATTTATATTAGTTGCATGTCTTGCAGTTTACACAAAGAAGAAGGGAAATGACGAAAAGATTGACATGAAAGCATTAAATTCTAATGAATGCATAATTCTGACATTCATCATGACTTGACTCTTCGAAAAATGTGAAACAATCATTTCTGGATACTCAAGCATGCGGTCATTAATTTCCCTTAAGGTGCGCGCTCAATTTTCGGTCTACCGTGTATGTCGGAGAATTCTTGCGATGAGTCTTTTCTGCGATTGGTATCGCAGTATCGAGGGCTGCGACGTCATTAAGTGTTATCGCAGATCGCAGATCGCTAATATCGCAGATCGTAGATCGTTTATATCGCAAATTGCATTCAATTGCTTATGCTGCTTCATGCGACGTTTGCGATGTGCGATGTCGCATATCGGCGGTCGGCAGTTCCTTAAGATTTTCTTTTTAAGAGCGCTTTGAATGTATGCGACGCGATGAATTTCGCGTCGCTTCTTCGCAGTTTGATTTTTTTTTTTGCGCTTAGGAAATGCTTCACTCTCTCCTCGCGATGCGATCAAGCCTTAGGGAGTCTAAAATACAAAAACTTTAACAAAAATATTTTTTGGATTTTTTGTTTAGGGTCCCCCCTTTGCTTGGTGTTATTGCTAATATCAAACAAAGAGCGGGGGTTGTTGGTGACCACAACAGGACCCAACAGTGTGAAATGGATCGAACAATACCGTCGGTGGCGTGAGATGCCCCTGGTGCATTAGAACTTCTAGGACAAGGGAGGTCTGGAATAACGGTATAGACATAACCATATTGAGCATAGATTAGATCGTATCTCAGATTGGTCTGAGAGCTTCTTCCTCTGTCTGAGAAAAATGAGACGTGACATCTTTCCCAATGGGGGATAAAAGGCTCTTGAGAAACCAATCTAGATAAACACGGTCTTCGAAAGAGAGGGAACGCCATGTGCTCCTCCTTTGAAACCACTCTTGAACATGGTCAGAAAGGCGAGTAGCAGAGGATTTATGAAATGTGGTCAAAATGTCAGTACCAGTATCATACTGGAGAAGTAACTGGAAATATGATAAGAAAAATTTAGCAAGCGTTGTGAAAAGGGAATGAAAGGCATAGGGCTGGTCGACATACCATTTTGTAGCATCTCCAGTGAGTGTGTGTTACAAGATCCAAAGATGAATGGAGTCATCAGTTATGGATTTAGACGAACACCACATGTGGAAGGATTGAACATGGTTGGTAAGATCCTCTCTAGAAATACCCTCAAACTTTGGGATGTCTGAGGGTAGCTTGCTCCTCATAGAGGGCCAACCAACATCACGATGTGTAGGGTCATTTATCAATTGGTTAAGATTCGGTAGACTTAACCCAACCATAAAGGGGAGCATGGGAGCTGCTGAAACAATTCCTCACACTGTTTTGCTTGATGTGACCATTGGGATAGAACTGAAGCCAACACCAGGTTGGGTTCCTGCACCAGCAGTGAGTCCATACATGGTGACGATATGTGGTGAAGGAGGCTCAGAATTAGATGAGTAATTAGAAGGACCAGGAGAAGAGTATGTGTGGGGACTCGGAGGGCAATGAACTCGAACCGGACGGGGAGGGGTAATACGCCCAAATGGAAACTGGGGGTGAAGGCCTAAAAGTCTCTGCGACATATACCATGGAAGAGAAATAATGGAAAGACACATGGAACATGGAAATGGGGAAGGGAGATCAAAATATATCTTCTGTCTCTGACGCGGTGAGATAAATTTATTATGTTAAGTCTTGGCTTGGAGATGTAAACCAAGTGCCCTATGCTTAAGGTGTGCTTGTGTGTGCAAGTGTATTAATTGATTAAGCCCAGATCGTGTTTGTAAAAAAGAAAAAAAATTGTTGCAAATAAACAAAAAAAAAAAAGCAGAAAATAAACATCAAAACAATTGACTAAACCCCACCTGAACTGGGTTTGCAAACACTATAGTGCTTGGTCGCTAAATCGATGGAAAATACACTAAAACGATCAAGAGATATACATTTTTCCGCAAAAATATAAGGATATGGGTGAAACACCTAGGGAAACCAATCGGTCCCTAAGGAAAATGAAAAAAAAAGTTTAAAAGTGAAACTATGGATGGTAGGAAACTATCTTATCAGATTTGAAACAAAAGGTTACATATCTAGAAAATGTGGTTGAAAGTGCTGCAAAAACTTAGACTTCTCACTTAGCTGAACTCCTCCTAGAAAGGTGAAAGTGTACTAGAAGCTCTAGAGGATGCTAAATTCGACTTCCACGAATAAAACATAATGGATTAAGGCCTAAGTGGGATGAGGTAGAGGTCAGACACCCAGAAGACATCTCTCAGCAAAACCTAGAACCAGATCTGAGAAAAACTCTAAAACCTAGAAATCGCAGGTTCTCACCTGTTATTTTATGGAATCACACTTTTTGGACAAAAAGCTACGTTATGGAGCCCAGATCGCACCTTTTGGGCTAAAAATTGTGATTTCTGCTCCAAGACTCCCGATCTACAAATTTCAGAAAAAAGTTTCTCCTTTGCCCCGACTGGTTCTTGTGACTTGTGGAAATGACCAGAAATCTTACGGAAGTCAGAAATTTATCAGATCTAGGGTTAAAACACTAGGAAACATTAATAGAATTGAAAAAATAAGAAACCTTAATCTGAAAACCAAAGGTCACCCACGTTTCTGGGTCTGAAGTATAAAACCCAACAGAGCCACCAATTTGTTGTAGTGTTTTCTTCTCAATTATGTACAGAAAGAACCCACTTAAGATTGTGGATGACAAACAATATCAACAATATAAATGGCTGATAAACATTGTAGATCTGAAGCAACTGATAGAAAAAAAAAACTGTGAAAGTCTAGATCTATGCAACAATCATAGTTAAACAACAATAGAAATTGTAATAACTCCAATCATCTAATGGAAACCAGATACGTAAAAAATAATATTATTATAACACCTGTGAAGAAAACAGATAAATGTTATGAGTCCCCCTCTATGGGATAGGTTGTTGGCTATACTCAAACGTCTTCAGGTTTTGTAGAGTCTCTCTACTCTATAATGCATAAACCGAGCAAGAATATGGTGTGCGACAATCAAAATAATCAGAGTTACAAAAGTGAGTGCAACAATGAAAATAATCAAAAGTGAATAATGAATGGAAAAACCTCCTGTTTATAACAAAATATTGAGTTATCCTTGAATATTGAGCAATAATAAAATATTATTGATCCCATTCTTGGAACTACCACTTGGAATATTTTATTATATTTGTTTAAGAGGGAAAAAGTATTTAAACTTTTATTTATGACTGGACTCAACTCCGGAGGGGATGGGGATAGTATGATTGGACGCCAAAATGGGAAACACAAGATGAAAAATATCCAAATGTGGATGGAATACTATGACATGATATGGTGGGACATGAAATAGACTCCAAGAATGCAAGGGTGACTCATCACGGATGCTCTAAACAAGGGTGAGGTGATGACGCTGCCACACAGACTAGGCCCAATGGACACCATAAAAACATGATTCAATGATGGTTACTCACGATGAAAATCA
This sequence comes from Pinus tabuliformis, assembly GCA_031772625.1. Classification (NCBI taxonomy): domain Eukaryota; kingdom Viridiplantae; phylum Streptophyta; class Pinopsida; order Pinales; family Pinaceae; genus Pinus; species Pinus tabuliformis. The sequence continues at coordinate 234,619,702 of CM062819.1, forward strand.
ACATGTGGTATGACAAGTGCTAAGAGGAGGTGGATATCAAAGTGCAAGTGTCACTTTATGACTAAATTCGATTTTGAGAGATGACAAAGCGACCTTCTTGGAAAAATGTTTTTTGGGTGAAGTGTCAAATCATTAGAAACTGAGGGAGACCAATTATAGATCTCGGTAAGAGATTTCCAATAGTGTTGATGGTTCGTCAAAATGAGCTACGGTCTAGTCGCAATGGGCGATCGAAAAATTGTGAATTTTTCTATGAAAGGATGTTTTCCCTCCAATTTGGATTCATTTGCTAAGTGAGCTGTGGTGAATGTGGAGAGGAGGAAAAGGCCCTAAATCTTGTGGAGATCATAGCAAACAAACCGACCATTAGAATCAAGATCTGTGACTTTCAGGTAGGTGGCCTTACTCATCTCTTCAATTTCATCAGTTTATTTCCTGATTTTTAGCACCTGGCAGCTCCCTGGGAGACCCTCTCCCCTACTCACAATCACATTGCACCTTTTGGGTCAAGAAATGTTATCTTGCTTGCAAGAAACAACTATAAACCTACGAGCTCGCACTTTCTGGGCTAAAAACTGTGATTTGTGGCTGGAGGAAGGGTTGGTCTGCTAGCTCGGTGGGGGTTGTAGGTTGATTAGTGCATCCTGTTTTTTTGTTTTCTGAACTAACAAGACATGTGGTGTTTTGCAAATACGGAAGAGGTAAAATAAACTAGCATGAAAGAAACTAGGATACTATTTGATCTGAGATCTACGGGGATCAGGAAGTTTGAGGAGCATTGGATCATTATGGAAATGATGAGAACATGTGAGCCCTTGCTATCGAGAATTGTGAGCTATTGGGATCTATACCAGGTGGTATTTGTCATGTAGGGGCACAAGATCAAGCTCACATTACAGGATATTTATTTCTTGATCGAATTCCTCCCCTCAGAGTGGTGGGGGATATTCATCCGGTGTTACCTCATTGGAGGAACATTACTGAGTTCGTGGAGTGCCATTGTCAATGGGGTGTTCGTGTCAAGGGCAAAACTATCTCGTTTGTTGATCTAGAGAGGCTAGAGACAGAGGCTGTTGCCACAACTCTGCTATAGGTCTTGGGAAACCATGCATTCCACCATATCACTGGAGGGCAGATGATGTTAGTTGAGAGTGTTTATGTTGAGACCTACTATGGGTGGTCCTAGATGATGCTGTCATCAGTGAAATGAAAGTTTAGTATTTGTAGGAGGTAGGTAAATTGTGACTACACTTTTGGTACAATACTGTGTGTGTTCTTCTTTGAGAAGATACCCACTATTTGTCCTCGTACAAATCAGAGATGGGGGCACACAAGAACCGAGGATGTGTCACTAGTGGCAACTACTGTGGAGAGGAGGAGGAGGGGGATTTAGATGGGTGTTTCGACCCGAGTTTTTCACACACTGGGACTAGATGCGCCTTTCCATTGATGACTACCCTTATAGCGGGATGAACTATCAAGAGGATCCTGACTTACCACTTCCACCTAGGTGAGCATGGCGACGAGATGGTAAGTGCTAAGTTACTATGTTTTTATGGTGCATTTTATATTTCGATCACATGTATATGGTACTGAGTTTGAAATATGTTTTATGCAGACATAGCACCGGTGAAGACGGTAGGATATGCATGCTGAGACGCAGTGCCTAGGGCTTCTGACCAGGGGACATCATTTTCATAGTAGGGTCCAAAGGACACTGCATTTCTTGCTAATTTGGATTGTAGGTTTGATGTACTCTTGACCGGGGTTTTAGAGCGCAGGTTGCATGACTTAGAGGATCGATACACAAATGGGTGTACCGGTATTCCCTCAAAGTTTCAAGGTATCACGCGGCGCGTGGTGATGGCAGGTCAGGCAGTATGTGATCTATGTGTAGGTGGAGTAGAGCCTTTGGTGCGAGATCTACCGGACAGTGACTAGATGCAGGGATATGTGGGTCCCTTTGATTGTGATTTTTGTAACATGATATGGGCATGTTAGATGTATTTAGAGCTATGGCTCGAAACACTTTTATGATACATAATATGATTATGCATTTTATATGATGATGATGGTTCACCATTCGTTTTATTTATGGTTGTCTTCTTTGGTATACCTGTGATAAATGCCAATCTATAATGTTGTTTGCAATGGTATCTACATAGTGATTTTGGGCTCTAGGCACATGATTGAAATTAATGGTTTCAAATTCACGTACCAATAGCTTCACTGGTAGGTATTTTCTAAATAGGACTTGGTTATGCACATGATACACACCATTTAATTGCATGACAAGTAGCAAGGAATCTAAACAAACATGAATATGAAGGATGCGATGAGCAAGGGCATCAACTAACAAACCTATCACTGCATCATATTCAACTTGATTATTGATGGCAAATTCCAATGCACATGTCGTTTGACAGGACTAACATATCCAAGGGGGTAGAAATGGCCGAGGCTAGATTCTGGGAGAAGCAACATGCACCATCGACATGACCAATATATAGTGTGGATGATGGATCCATCTGAAAGGTGGGAAAGACAACATATGAGATGATGCAATCTACCCAACCACATCGAAGAAATGAAGACACGCAAATCAAAGGGATGTGTTGTGAGCAACATTTATGGAGGTAGAACGCATTGGGAGAATTAGGAAGGAGACGGCCTTCGAAATTCTCTTGAAGGAATTCCCCCTTACTCAAGTGTAGGGGTAATCAGGGGTAAACATAGCTTCCTTAGTGTCCCCATTAGGATGGAAGATGGGCCGATGGGAGGAAGATTGACTACATGAAGCGATGGTATTGCCTGGTGCGTCAACCTGAGAGAAAATGTTCACATACGGATCATCTTGAATGGTAGATGACAGACTGGTAGACATGGTCTACTTATTTTGAGACCTAGGATTATGTCAAAGGAAGGTTGATAGAAATGTGCACAACAACCTCAAGAACGTTTGCTGGCGAGGAACTCATTGATAACGATAGGTAAAGCATGGGGCCTATGGTGTGTGTCATCTCGACATCGGGGAGGGATCACAATAGTGGGGCAAGAGTTTCCCTTTTCTGGTTGACTGTTGGTACCAGAATCCATATGTAGAGGAGTAGAGGCTCTAATACGAGTGTCCTCGTAGATGAGGGAAATAATGGGAATAGTGACCATGAAGATCACACAGGGCACAAGGATGGTTTGTGTGAATCATTTTGAGTTTCTTAGGTGGGAATGGTTTGTTAACATGGACTTCTAAAATATTCATCTCAGGGAACATTTCATGTACCAAAGGTTTAAGTTGAGGAAGTTAAGGACAATTGTTGGTGGGTGCCCAACGACTTCACACAAAGTGCATGGGGGTGTCAGCTTTGGGGCCTTAGAGACTGGAGGAGCTTGACAAGTCTTGTCCTTTGAATCTTTCCTTTTGGCTTTTCCCCCATGGCCAAATGCTTTCACAATAGGATTTGGTTCCTATTGAGGTTTTGATGGAACTAAAGTAGCAACAGGGGTTATGGGGACTGGTTGAAGTAGGGTCAAAGCATGATACGGTCATGGCTGACCAGGAAAATGTTTGGAGGGGGATCAATGTACCATATATGGATCTAGAGAGTCATGTTAGGAAGGACCAGCAAAGCCATGATAGGTACAGAAAAAACTCCTGGAGCGGGGAATAAGAAAGGTATCTTGCTGGCAGGATAATGTCCCAGTGGAATAGCTCCTAGATGGTTAAGTCCTGGAGGAACAGTTCTTGGAGGGAACATAGGAGAGGCACCCACTAATGGAGGAGGTTGTGGGGGAGTAGGTCCAGAGGGTTCAAATGGAGGAGAAACAATAGGATGTTGAGGAGATGGTTGTTGATTAGGTGTACTAGACTTCTTAAGGGTAGTCCATGACGCTTGTAACATGAAAACACTGATGAAAGTAGGCTTAGAAATGGGAGAGGAGGACCAGGGAAGGCACCCAACAATGAGAAATCCTTATAGACTCTGGGCGAGACACTGGTGCAAGGAGATGAAGATTGATTTTTAGGCATAGACAAGGTGATGGACTCGGGGGAGTTCACAGATGCCGACTCCTAGTAAGTCAACTGATTAATGGTAATTATCTTCCCTTCATGGTGGAAGCACATCTTGCGAAACACCACAGACGTGACACCTGACATAGCATATGTGTAACTACGACCTAAGAGGATGTTGTAATCGAAATGGGCATCGAAGACCTTGATGTCAACATGGACAATCTTACCCACAAGGGTCACTTGACAGTTGTGGTACATGCCAAGGGGCTGGGAGGAGTGTCCATCCCAAGCCCACAAGGTGATGTTGGAGGGGGAAAACTCAAGTGACTTGAGTTGTTTCCAAACAACAACGGACATCACATAGGTGGAGGTGCCTTTGTCAATATTGCATCTGGAGATGATGGCATTATGGACTCTAACTGGGATCTGGAAAGCAACAAATGAAGGTAATGGGGGATGCTCTGATGTATCAACCGGGAAGACAATAAGCCAATCGTCAAAAGGATCCAGTGCACCTAAGGCAGTTAGTAGAGCCTTATTTTGGGAAGGACATGACTTGAGGACGTCCAGTCTCGACATGGTGGTAGGTGATTGCGACAAGTCATATACTATATTGTATGTATGGGAAACGCTGTTAAAATTTGCATTACAACATAATGGTCCCTTTCGGATCTTTGGAATGGCCTCAACTTTGGGTTGGGGGATCTTTAAAGGACCATTTTTTGTCATAAGAGGCTCAGCAGACACTTTGGTTTTGGACTCGGAAGGTGATGAAGCAGAGGGCTGGTAATATTGATGCGACTCAGTTTGTAGGTTGATATGAGAGGGGTTAACCTCATCAAAGTTCATCATCACGATCTGGTAGTCACCAAGACCAGAAGGTTGGGTAAGGTGGGCTGCTTGACTTGGCAGGGTTGAGCAACAACAAATCCTTACTAAGGGAAAGGATTTGTGAGAACATCTCGATGAGGTGGCGCAGGATTTTGAGGCGATTGTTCGCCTCGAGAAGTTGCTTGAGGTTCCCACATTTGGTGGATCTAGGGTAAAAGAGGACACTCATTTGTATAGTGGCCATGTACACCACAACATGCACAAGGCTTGTTCGTATGAATAGCCTTGTTCTGCTTGGGCTGGCCACCCTATTGCTGGTTGTTGGTGTTAAGCTAGTTCCCCTAGGGTTCACTAGGTTGGTTACCTTGGTTACCCTGGTTACCTTTGTTACCCTTCCCTTTATTCTTTTTCTTTGAAATTGGGGGATTGGTATCACGATGTTGTGAAAGCACCTGGCCCTAAGGGGGGTAGCTGTTGCGACTGAGGATGGATGGGATGTTCCAGCACTAATGCTTAAGAGGTTGGAGCGCTAGGATGTTCATAAGAAGGAGAAACAGTTTGGTAGATGGATTGAGGTCCTGGAAACATGTTTCTAGGAGGAGGGGCATGAATGTTGCAATAACTGGTGCCCCCTTGCAGATAGCCATAACTCTACTAAGTGTATGGTTAAGAGTGTGAAATGTATCGAACAATACCATCGACAGCGTGAGATGCCCCCGATGCATTAGCACTTCCAGGACGAGGGAGGTCTCGAATAATGGTATAGACATAACTATATTGAGCAGAGATCCGATCGTATCTCAAAGCGGTCTGGAGAGATTCTTCCTCAGTTTGAGGAAAATGGGATACCACATCTTTCCCGATGGGGGATAAAAGGCTCTTGAGAAACCAATCTAGATAAAAATGGTCTTTGAAAGGGAGGGCATGACATGTGCTCCTCCTTCGACACTGCTCTTAAACATGGCCAGAAAGGCGAGTAGCGAAGGATTGACGGAATGTGGTCAAAAGCTCAATACCAGTTCCGTACCGGAGAGGTAACTAGAAATATGATAACAATGCTTTAGCAAGCACATCGAAAATGGAATGAGAGGCAGAGGGCTGGTCCACATATGATTTTGCAACGTCTCCAGTGAGTGTGCGTTGGAAGAGCCGAAGATGAATGGATTCATTGGTTATGGATTTAGATGAACACCACATGTGGAAGGACCAAACATGGTTTGTAGGATCCTCTCCAGAAATACCCTCAAACTTTGGGATGTCTAAGGTAAGCTTAGTCAACATACAGGGCCAACTGGCATCATGGTGTATGAAGTCATTTATCAACTCCTTAAGATCTGGTAGAATTAACCTAGCGATAAAGGGGAGCATGGGGGCTATTGTAATAGATCCTGAGGCTCTTCCGCTTGATGTGACAATTGGGATAAAGCCAGAGCCAACACTAGGTTGGGCTCCTGAACCAACTACGGGTCCAGACATGGTAATGATATGCGGTGAAGGAGGCTTGGAATCAAATGAGGAATCAGAAGGACCAGGAGAAGAGTCGGTCTCTAGAATCAGAGGGAAATGAATCCAAACCTGATGGGGAGGGCTAATACACCCAAGTGGAAACTGGGGGTGAAGGCCTAATAGTCTCCGTGACACATGCCTTAGAGGTGCAATGATGGAAGGACACATGGAGCACAAAATGGTGAAGGGAGATCATGAATATATCTTTTGTCTCTAATGCGGTGAGATAAATTTATTATGTAAAGTCTTGGCTTGGTGGTGTAAACCAAGCGCCCATCGCTTAAGGTCTGCTTTTGTGTGCAAGTGTATTAATTGAGTAAGCCCATATCGTGTTTGTAAACAAAAAAAAATATTGTTCCAAATTAATTGAAATAAGTAATAGAAAATAAATAGGAAAACAATTGACTAAACCCCACCCAAATTGCATTTGTAAACACTCTAGTGCTTGGTGGCTAAACCAATGGAAAATACACTGAAATGGTTAAGATATCTAAATGTTTGTGTGTCTGGGATCGAGTGACTCTAAGCTGCTGGAAAGTGGTGTAGAAACAACAAAAAAACAGAGGGGAAGCTCACTGCAAAAAGATAGGGAGATGGGTGAAAGACATAGGGCAACTGATGGGGCCCTAAGGAAAATGACCAAACAAGTTTAAAAGTGAAACTATGGATGGTAGCAACCTATCTTATCAGATCTAAAACAAAAGGTTAAAGATCAAGAAAATGTGGCTGAAAGTGCTACAAAAACTCAGATTTCTCACTCAGCTAAACTCCTCCTATAAAGGTGGAAGTGAACTAGAATCCCTAGGGGAGGCTAAATTTGACTTCGACGAGTAAAACATAATTGATCAAGGCCTAATCAGGATGAGACAAAGGTCATGCACCCAGCAGACAGCTCTCAGCAAAACCCATAATGAATTCTGAGAAAAACCCTAAAACCTATAAATCGTAAATTCTGACCTGTTTTTTTAAGAAATCACACTTTTTTGGTAGAAAGTTGCATTCTGGAGCCTAGAACGCACCTTTTGGGCTGAAAACTATGATTTTTTCTCTGAGACTCCTGATCTGCAAATTTCAAAAAAAGTGTCGCCTTTGTCGCGACTGTTTCCTGTGACCCGTGGAAATGACTAGAAATATTACGTAAGTCAGAAATTTATGAGATCTAGGGTTAAAACACTAGGAAACATTAATAGAACTGAAAAAGGAAGAAACCCTAAGCTAAAAACCAAAGGTCACCCAGGTTTCTTGATTTGAAGTATAAAATCCAGCAGAATCGCCAATTTGTTGTAGTGTTTTCCTCTCAATTATGTACGAAAAGAAGCCACTTAAGATTGTGGATGACACACAATCTCAACAATATAAATGGCTGCTAAACATTGTAGATCTGCAACAATTGATAGAAACAAAACCTACCAAAGTCTCCATCTATGACACAATCATAATTAAACAACAAAAGAAAGAGTAATTACTCCAATCATCCAATGGAAACCAGATATGTAAAGAACAATTTTATTATAACAACTATGAAGAGAATAGATAAATGTTACCAGTTCCCCTCTATGGGATGGGTTCTTGGCTATCCTCAAATGTCTTCAGCTTTTGTAGAGTATCTCTCCTCTATAACACATAAACCCAGAAAAAATATGGTGTGCAACAATGAAATTTTTCAGAGTTACAACATTGAGTGCAACAATGAAAATAATCAAAAGTGAATAATGAATGTAATTCCCTCCTATTTATAACAAAATCTTGAGTTATCCTCTAATAGTGAGCAATAATAAAATATTATTGCTCCCATTCTTGGAATTACCACTTGGAATATTTTATTATATTTGTTTAGGAGGGAAACAATATTTAAACTTTTATTTAGAAATAATAAATAAATAAATGATTTATTTATTATCTCAATGAATTATTTATAGAATAATAAACAAATAACGATTTATTTAATTATTCCTAAGGGATTTGGTCAAATTTAACAAAGAATAATAACTAATTAATGATTAATTAGTTATTCTTAGAGAAAAATAAGATAAATAATGATTTATCTGTTTTTTTTTCATGATTGGGTAAAATTTAACAAGGAATAATAATAAAACAATGGTTTAATTAATTATTCCTAGAAGAAAATCAAATAAATAGTGATTTATTTAATTAGTCTTCATGGGTATAAATATAAATTACTTAATAAACGTGGTTTATTAGGTAATTTCTCACAATGAAAGCAATTTTACTAGGGTAAAATTCGCTTTACATGGTATACTTCAATCCATCTAGTAAATTAGCCTAAATGATCAATTTTTTGGTGATAACTCCTTCGACCACACAATATGTGTGCCAACATGGAGAAATGCACCTTTGGCATGAGCCAAGTCTAATATCTAGGTTACATCATAGATGAGCGTGGTGTGCATGTGGATTCAACCAAGATCCAAGTTATTCAGGATTGGCCAGCCCCGACCACTCTAAAAGAGCTTTGCATCTTTTTGGGCCTTGCAAATTTTTATCAGAGGTTTGTGTTCGGATTCTCCCATATCACTTGGAACTTGAGTCAAATTACTAAGGGCAGAGTGAAAGAAAAGTTCTCCCGGTCTGAGCTGCAATTAAAGGCATCCATTGAGTTGAAGCACCACCTCTTCTCTGCACCAATATTCACACTGTCAGACCTCCAACATCAATTTGAAATTGAGATAGATGGATATGAATATGATATTGTTGCAGTCCTCACCTAGCACAAGCATCCAATGGCCTACCATAGTGAGACACTTTCCGATACAATTCAAATGTACCCCACCTAGGATAAAGAGATGTATTGCATCATTGAGGCTTGCCGACAATGTAATAATTATATTATGGTGAAGGAGAGAGTCTTCCACACCGATCACCGACCTCTTCAGTTTATATAGACACAAGAGAAGTTTCAAAATGATCGCCATAAGAAGTGGTCTAGATATCTGCAACAATTGCACTTGAACATTAAATACCAAAAATGGTAGCACCAATCAGGTAGCAGACTACCTCGATAGGCTCCCAGTTGCAGTAGCGACTACTGTTCTTAACTCTTGTGCCTACGATACCTTTCTATGGCTACAACTATACAAAATTGATCTAGATTTCGTCTCCACATACCAGATGCTAGTAGATGGCAAGCAAGTTCCTGATTTCCACCTCCAAGATGCATTATTAAGATACCTGGGCCACCTTTGTGTTCGTTCAAGTGAGAGTGCTAAGTTTACTTGGGAAGCATACTACAGTCAGGTTTTAGGACACATTGGTGTGGAGAAAACTATGGTTTTCCTACAATTGTACTTTTATTGGCGAAAGCTCCGACTAAATGTTCGAAAATATATCAGATCCTCCACTTCATGCACCATCGCCAAGCCAACCATAGGGACGAAATGCATGTACACTTTACTTCCTACTCCCAGCCAACTATGGGAATCCATCTCCATGGACTATATGTTTGGCCTCCGTTTTATCAATCATGGTAATGACTATGTATTTGTGGTCGTGGACATATTTTCTAAGATGGCTATATTGGTTGCCTACAGGAAGAGTATCACAGAAGCGGACACTGCCAAACTCTTCTTTGAACGAGTGTGGGTACATTTTGGGATCTCGTAAACCATTATATCATATCTGGATAGCATGTTCCTAATCACATTCTAGTGAAGCCGCTGGATAGTATTGGACACCAAGCTCACCAAGTCAACTGCCTTCCATCCTCAGACTGATGGCCAGATCGAGGCTGTCAATTGGATGATAGTACACATACTTTGCATGTACAACTCCAAGCATCCACGAACCTAAGATGAGATTCTTTCCTATGTGCAACATAGTTATAACAGATATCTCCATAGCTCGATTGGTCACAGTCCCTTTCAAGTGGGTCTACGATTTCAACCATTGTGTCTGATTGATGTTTCCATGCCTCATGTGACTACACAGACAGAATACACACATGTATTATACGACGATGATAAAGCGACCATATTTATCGAACACATCTAACACATCTGCCAGCAAGTTTGCTACATCTTGGAGAAGTAAAATTCCAAGTACAAGTACCGACATGATCAACATCAAGTGCCACACAAGTTTTAGGTGGGCGACAAAGTTTGGTTGAATTTGGAAAAAGAATGCCTTATGAGAGCCCATCAGAAGCTCAGAACACTCAGATATGGTACTTACACCATTACCAAGGTTATGGGAGACAGTTATTTTGAGCTCAACATTCCCCCATTCCTTGGCATGCACCTGGTGTTCAATGTGGACCGCCTTCGACCATACTTCCCACCATTACTAGACACATCAGACATTGCAGAAGAACTCACACCAATAGAGTTAAACCTAGACTACATGGAATAGGCCACAACTGATTATATTATGGATGCACAAATCAATAACACGCACCAAAATAAGATCCAACTATATCTGGTTGTCAAAGTTGGCCAACTCTTGCACCAAGGCAAGTGGCTCACGAGGGACCAAGTTCAACAGAAGTTTCCCCATCTCATGGAGGCACTCAACGCAATGGAGACCATTTATTCCTAAGTAGGGAGGATGGATACAGGTGGATGTTGGTGGCCACTATATATTCCACTTGGACCCCCACCACTATCTCTTTTATTTTTTTAGTTTCCTTAATTATAACACAATTTACTCTTTTTGGCAGCTTTTCGGGTCCTGAACTTCTAGAGCCATTTTTAGGCCCTAAACGAAGTTTTAGTCCTCAGATAGTTGTAGGCTACCCAGAAGTTGTATTCCTTGGATATATATTTCTAACGAGGTATTGTGCGCATTAAGCAAAAGGTATGACCTTGGGAGGTTGATGCACCAGTTTACCCAAATGAGGCCCATAGTTTTGGTGCTTCATCTCCTAGGGTTAGGTTTTAGTATTTTTAGGGATTTCCATTGTTTCTCAAAAATAAATAGGCCTTTGTGCCTCATTGTAACATAGTTCAGAGGCATGTAGCCACCATATCTCTTCTTAGAGATAAGCTACCATCACCCGACCTAATATTATTTCCATTCTATTTGTAAGCATATTTTAGTATTTGATATTAATGAAGTGAAGTGTTATCTCTTCTTTATCTCTGTATTTATAGTTATATATCTAATTTGTTGCGTTCCTGTTTAAGTTCGGATCAGTACCATTTCCCATCCCTCAAGATGGAAATAATTTTGTTCACCGATGTTAAGGATTTTTTATCCATGGATACATACCTTTTCTTCCCAAGACATATTCTTTTATTCATTGATAGGAATAATTTATGAGCATGCCCCGCATCTACCGTCATTAGCGTGCCCACTCCCGCACTAAAGAGAGACCACTTTCAGATCTATGTGATGCGACATGGAATTTAGTGGTAGGTGATGGGAACTTTGATATCCCATGCATTTTATTAATCGTTCCTCTTCTCAAAATTACTCCCTAGAAGTACCAACATTTCATGACGTGAATTTTCTATGGTATATATTGGGGATCTTCCCATTCCTCATGCCCAATAATTATATGCCCTTAAAAAATTTACCAGTTCGTTTGTAATTTTATCAGGGCATCCAACCTGAACACAAACGTATTTCCATGTGGCACATGACTTAAGAAATTAAGGATTCCAAGGTCTTTCCCAAGATTCCTTGGAGCCTAATGTTTCTCAAAAAACTACTGGTAGAAATGAGTCACTCATTTCCATATTAGCACTCAACGTTTCCATGGACATAATCCACTCCAATCAAGCTTATACACATGCCTTTTACTATGCATTGGATAAGCCAAATTTTGTCTAACACTGCTCTTCATATTAAGCACAACACCAATTACCACACCCAAATTGGGTGCAACATAACACCATCAGAGCCAATGATAAAACATGCAACAAAACATAAAAAAATCAATGGATATAAAGTAGTAATAACCTTATCCATGCCAAAAATAATATCCATGTACTATAATTTAGCTTTGTAAGAAGAAAGTATCAACAAATTATAGGGTCTCCAAGCCCCTCAAGCAATGAGAATAGTCACATATACATCTCATTAAAGACATTCAAGAATAACATAACTCCTACATGGACAATATGATACAACCATTGTTATAACCCCATAACAACATCATTTAATATTCATAATTCAACATACATATAAGTGAATGCAGTTATCTATATAAATTTAATGACTCAAAACTAAGGGAGGGACTTCCACCGTCAACCTAACTATAGACCAACTACATTGCAATCTTTCCTACAGCTAACCACCCCTGAGTTCGATTAAGAATATAAGGAGTAACTGATCAATGGAATTTAAACTAATGCCAATCAATTTGATTACACAAGAATCTATATACAACCCCATCTTCACCCTCTCAGTTCATGATTATATGCCCTATTGTATCTACCCTTTCACAAACGAATCTAGAGCATACTAATTTCCATCTACTATTTCCATAGATGTCAGAAAGATATGGAGATTTACCTATACTAATCGAGGATCCAAAGTATATAGCGTTCCACATCCTACACCTCATAGGATTCCAAAATCGACAATGTCTCCACCTACTTCTTCCCTGCAACCACACTCTCTAGTGTGCTCTTGCTCAAATTCCAACACTTGGTCTTAGTGTTTTTCCCTTTCCCCATGAGATCATTCATAGTCCCCACTCTTGTATGCCTAACCTGACATACGAGAACCCATACCCATAACACAAAAGCCCGTGTTTATGATCCTTATCAAAATTTACCATGCCTTTTTCCTGCATGTAATTCATTCTTGTGCCTTTCTGAGTGCTTTCTCAATGCCAATTCAAGTGAATCCTCTCATTATTTCCCATCAACTCTTGTTTTTCCATTGAACCTCTTGTTTCCCTTGTGTGTTTCCCACACAACACAACTCACAAGGAAAGCAAAGGTGGTATGGGATTTTCCTCCATTCAGGTAGCCCACACTACCCCTCTCTTCCTATCATACAAGACTTAAAACCCAATTAGAAAAATGAGTGCCCATTAAATGAACTTCCTGAGTTAACCAATTCCTAACCAACTCCTCCCCAAACTTTGAATCTATGTCCACTCCTCACAACCATTTATTGCATTTAAATTTCCACAATATTTACAAGAATTACAAATTCATGATAGTTAGAAAAGGAGTATCCAAAAGGGCTATTACAACGCAACTTATTATTAGGCTTGGAAAGTTCTATCTTGATAATATTTTCACATTGTTTCAACATCTTAACTGAATGAATGACTTCTTGTGCTCCTACAACCACATCATGGATTTTCCTATATTGAGGAAAACTAATTTGTTTTTTTGGAAATTATCTTTGTAACAATACGTTTTAATATTAAATCTATGATTTTGGTAATTATCTTATAAATCACATTTCACTATCATATAAACCAAAGCCTTTAAAGGAAGAACCATCCTATTTTTTTAGAATCAGGCAAAAGAAGGTAGGATTGAAAGAACCCAAAACCTTGCCTGATTCCTTAGATTCCATAATTACTTTTAAGAGATCCTCTTTTAACAGATCATAGAAACCCAATAAGAATTCAAATTTGAGACCATATAGCCCTATATTCCTATCGATTTAGGCCTCAATTCCCCCTCTTAACGTTTTTCAATAATCGGGCCCTCGTAAAGCGACCTCAAATTTTATCTCCTCGTAAATTATCCTCTCGAGATAACTTCTATATTAAACTTTTTTTTAATCAATGTGGTCCCCTCCTGTGTAGGCTTTCTCCTCCTCATAAGCTGGGACCTTAATTTTAATATTTCATGGACTAAAGTGACATAGCATATCATAAGCATTTTTTTTAAATTGTAAAATAATTAAGGATATAGGCCCTCGACATGGGCACTCTCTTCCTCTCATGTATAATTCAACCAAGAGTCATTCATAATATTTATCAAGCCTCTTAAAATGTGAAGCCTTGCATTGACCTCCACCATGCACTTGAAACTTCATTTTAATATTTTGATTTTGATTTATAATTATTAAAACCAAACAAAGTTGTGACATGCCCAAACTGCATTCTCAACATTCAAACAACAACAATACTTTAACTTCATAGAATTGTATCTCATGATTTATGGACCTAAATCAGGTCTAGGAGGGCTCATTAGAAAGGTAATTCAAAGGAGGAAAATTTAGAGGTAGTTAACTAACGTAATATGGAAATTTAATGCTCCTAAACATTAGCATAAAAGAAGGTTGCAAATCTGCAACAAGCCAAATTTCTTAGTGATGTTTTTTTGGGAAAAATGGATTCTCGGGAGGTTTTACTATTATGAATCCATTTTTAGATTACTCATTTTGTTGATACACAACAACAAGAAGCAATTTGGAGCATGGATTTTGTTTTCTCATTTCTTATGATGTGATTTTCACCGAACGTTTTCTCATAAAATGTTTAGTTTTGACAATTTTGAAATTTGTGTTTTGCTTGAAAATTTGATACACTTTTAATCATATTTTGGTTATGATTTCGCAGTGTTTTTTGGAAGAAATCACAACTCGAAATCACAAGTCTATTGGATTGGAACAACAAAGGAATAGGAGTAATTTTCTAGTTCTCAAATAGATCTTAAAAAATATTCATTCAGTTGTTTGACAACATCTCTCTATTTTGGGAATGTTTTTGTAAAAATATAAATGTGAGCTCTAAAAATGAGCCATGGGTTCCATTAGCTATACCTTATACAAAGGAAGAAACTTTGTACACGTATGTAACATATTTTTTTTTGAAAATTTAGATCTAGACTTGGATCTTGTTAACAGTGTTGGAAATTCGTTAATCAAGGAGGTTTCCCCAATGTGAAGTCCCAATTAGACCTCACACTATTTGGCATAGGATCCTGATCCACAATCTTGGTCCAATTTCCATGTATTCTTAGATATTTTCTTTGGCTCTAACTTCCAGCAAGAGAGAGGAGCACATATGTGCCTTCGGAAAGAAAGGAAGTGTGTATGGTGAGGGTTTGGTTGTAAGTGTGTTAAGGTTATTCTATTGCGAAGGGATGGAGAAAGCACGCCTCTGAGAGAGAGGTAATAGTACCACCCTAGTAGAGACACACGTGAAGAGAAAGGATACATATAATATCCATTGTAATAGTCCACAAAGATGTGACGATCATTACAACCAATACAACACATTCTCAATATGATAAGCACTAAATAACCAAAATAGTTCAACTGCTTTAGTACATGTGAAAGAAAACATGAATCATAAAAAATCATAGAATGGTATTACAAATATTCATAACCCATGAATGAAGAATGTGATGGCTATCAAGCTTCATATATAAACTAAAAGTCTCAAGACAATGTATACATCAAACACCACTAGCTCCAATAATAAAGCATTGGAGCATCACTTTCTTCTCAAAATAACTAGCTTATCTCTCAAATTCCTTGTGGGAGGAACCAAGGTGAAAAGTCCTTCTCTCATATAATGAGGGTGCATATATAACCAATGGGTGATTATTCAACTCCCTCGTGACTCTTTTACTGCCCTCATGAATGCTTGAATTCCTATGAATTTTCAACTTTATATGACTCTTCATATTCTTAGTGTGTCCTTTGGAATTCCACTTTACAATACATTTTGAACAGATAATTACATGATCCAAAATAATGATGTGGCATATTATGACACATGACATGATATTACATGAGATTGTTGACATGGACTGCATGATGGCATGGAAATTTCAAACCATTCTTGTTGCTCCTTTCTATGTGTCTTCTCGGGAATACTTCTCTATCCACCTCCATATGGATTAGAGGTAAGGAGTCTTGAATGAAATAAAGTCTTGAGTTGCGGTCACAAACTGCTGTCCCTTTTATTTCTATTCATTTATCAGCTTGTGTAATCAACCACAAATATGTATTTCAGAATGTTTCCCTCCTTCATCTCCTTATTCATCATCCTGTCATAGGTTGATAGACTACCTGCATCTGGAATTCACTCATGACAAGACAACATAGTTCCAATAAACCCCTAGTCTAAGATGATGTATGTTGACCCACTGATTGAGTTGGAACTGGGTTGCAAGCTATTGTCTTAGTGGGCCCTAACCCATGTTCGAAAGTGATTTAACCAAGAAAATCCGGGTACTACTGGCCCTTTCGACAACAGTCTATGGAGCATGGACTGAGGTCTTACCCGAAATAGTATGGGAGGGTGCTAGAACTAGGTTTCCGCACCATGGGGATGTCTGATATGTGATGATTGGTACGTGGTCGACCTTTGCACTCACTGTGCTATGTGCACCAGTCGGCAGCCCGCACCTTGTGATACTATCTTCGCACAGTTCTAGCCGCAGTGTGACCCGTGTTATTTACCTAAGTCTTCCTTAGTTAGGCTCTGTTAACTTGTTTACTTAGATTATTTTCATATATAAGCATTCATATGAGTATTCGTCAAATGTACACAATAAATAACTAGAATAAAAGTAATGCATACATCAAAACACAGATTCAAGAACAGATGCACAAAGTAGACTTCTCTTTATCAACTTTCAATTCCAAGTACAAACTCGACTCTGCCCTGCACACTTAGCAGCAGGGGTCTGGCCACTCATCTGCGGACTCTACTAGGCCTCTGTGCACTCAGCTGCAGAGCCTCTTCCTACTACTGCGACCCAGTACACTTCAGGTTCCACTCTATGTTCTAACCATGCCTTTGATATTCTATATCTCTATGCTCTACCCAACTAGCTTTACACTTAGAGCCCCGCTCTATTTATACAATCCCATGGTCCGTCAACCATGGGTAGGCCGACACAAGTTTACATTAAATTACAATACAATTCTTAGGGTGGACAACCCTAAGAATCGATTATACACTTCGGGCTCCACGCCTGCACTTCGCAGAGTTTTACAATGCAATTGTCCAAAACTTGGGCTTTGAGCCCCAAAACATGCTGCGGGGGATCCCATGCCCAACACAAGCTAAGGGAGAGGCTCAGTGACTGTGAAATTGCATAGATCGAGTAGTCAAGGGTGAATCTTGAGACTTGAAACTCTGCAATGCATAGTTCAAGATGGACTATGCATACATATTGCATAGTTTTGGGACTTAGTGAGTTGGAATGAGGGGTTTTACACTGCTTTAGCCAAATGCGTAGTTATGGGAGACAAATCATACCTCATGATTGTGCAATTTCATATCTAAGGAGTTGAAGGGATGAGCTTGAACTTAGGAACTACGCAATGCGTAGTCCAGGCTGGACTGAGGAAGAAAATTGTGTAGTTTGAGCTCACTGAACGAGGATGAAGGGTTGAACACTGATTCAACCAATTACATAGTTTTGGAAGGTAAAGGTGGTTGGGTGATTGTTAAATTATGTAGCTAAAGAGCTCAAGGGTTGTGTTTGAGGTCTGAAACTATTCAATGTGTAGTTGAGGCCAGGATGAAGGGCTTAATTACGTAATTTTAGAGACCAACGTTCAAGCTTAAGCACTGAAACTATGTAGTGCATAGTTTTGGGAGGCAGGAAATGCACATTGCATAGTGTCAAGAGGCATGGTTGAAAATAGGGGGTTGAGACTATGTAATGCATAGTTCTAGATGGCCAGATGAGGCTAAGCTATTGGAAAGTTCATGGAATTTGGCTAAGTGTGGGACTGATAAATCTACTATGAATAGTGGTACGACTTGTCTGTGATCACACACTTAGAACACTTGGCCACACAAAAAAATAAATCATCTAGGACATATGAACAACATATTTCGCTCAGCGTGAAAACTTCTATGATGAATTACGACAATTGCAACACCAAAGATACACTTTATGATGACCATGATAACACTTGTGCAGAACTGCTTACAACTTTGGGAATGAGTGCGACATATTTTTACATGGTAAGATCAACTAATTCACACAGGGACATGCCTTGAGACCACCAAAACAATCTCGTATGCATCATGCGACACTTAACATGTGAAAATATGTCATTTTTATTTTCTCGCAAATGGGACCAAATCACTTAGAGAAAACACATGCAATGGATTTCAATGTTTGCAATGACAATATGAAAGATCAAGGAAGGATCTGAAATTTTCCATAGACTAAAATTTTGGAGGGTGATGTAGCAGCAATAACACTTGGATACACACTCGAAGAATTCTAGCTTGTTGGTCTTCGTTGACTCTTGTGTGCAATGTCTCAGTTATTCATGGAGTATTGATTCATCATGTGGATTACTTTGGCTTCCCCACTTACCCTGTGAGTAAACACTGTCCCCCTTTTTCCTTCTCGGTTCAACATTATCACAATGTTTTCAAATCAGAAAGGGTAGTGTAGTTCACGATATTTATATTTTCATAGTATAGTTTTTCATCTCTGGTGTTGCTTCACTGCCAGTAGGCCTGGATAGTACCGTAATGGAGTTGCTTGCATCACCTTTTTGTGCAGGAATCCTTTCTCTTATTTTTCCTTTATTTATGTATTTAAATAGGATTGTGCATAGGAACTTATTCATTTTATGGATGGAAGAGGGATCCCAGCCTATTGAGAGAAACAAAGGTTGTTCCTTTAGAAAATCATATAGAGAACTTTGATTCAGGTTTGCTCATTTAGATTTTCGCCCTTTTCCTCTTCTACTTATTGGATAAGCGTGAAAGCACCGAAACATAAGAACCGATTATGTTAGGTCCCTACACTACTGGTGTAACCCCTTATTGTTATTAGTGAATCCCCTTTATTGTATTATTGTGCCCATATAATCCACATGTTGTTACTATTATGCCCCATAGAAGCCCATTATTGTTAACGTTGTGCCCCTACAATATTATTGTTACGTAGGCTCTGATTGTATTGGGACCCCTTAGACTCCTATATATAGAAAGGAGGTTTTTTCATTTGTATCACCAAGAATTGTTCATTTTTGTAATGTAAAGGAGGTTTCCCCCTCGAAGAGGCTTATTTTGAAGTCGTTAATTTATGTTTTCTATCTTTTCGTGAGTTTCTTTCATAACGTTTGGTATAAGAGACTTTGGATTCTAGGGTTTCTGTACTCCAAATAGGTCATTGTGGAATTTTTTATATACCTCTTTTTCTACAAAGTTTCAGAAGCTAAATAAACAACCCATTTGAACCAAAATAGTTATGAACCTCGGATCCAAATTTGAGAGCTTGTCGCACTATATTTTTGGAGATATGATCTGAGGAAATTAGGGTTTTTGCAAGCTCTAGAATTCCATCCCAAATAGGCCATCATGGAATTTTCTCTATAATTGTTTTTCTACGAAGGTTCAGACACTAAAATTAAAATCCATTTGAAAGAAATCTTAATGAAGTTGGGGCCTGAATTTCAGATATTGTGTCGCTATATTTTCGGAGATATGGTCTAATGAATTTAGGGTTTTTGCAAGCTCCTAAATTACATACCGAATAGGTGACCTTGGGAAAATCATCATAACTTTCTCTCTGAGCATCAGATTGAAATTTCATAAAATGTTACACAAAGATGATGGCCTGTAGTTTGTGTTGTATCACTTTCATGTCCTAATGTGGAAACAACAACATGTGGCACTTCATGCAAGTTCGCTCTACTGAACGAGTATATAATTTGGTCATCGTGGGAGATTTGGCATAACTCTTCCTTGGAGAATCCAATCTTGATCAGACTTGTGGGGTTGGAAAGATAACTTAGAGGGATATGGAAAGACACAATTTCAGACTTCGGAGATCCGAAATTACAAAGATATGACAGATCCAATATCGAGATCCTACAAAGTGAAAAAAGGTGTGTAGTTTTTTAAAAATTTTGCATAAGTTTGGTTTGAAAAATTAGTTTTAAGGAATTCAAAGGGCATAATGAAGCATATTTATCATTAATTGATAACTCGAAGAAAGAAAATGAAAACGCCTAGTAAGAAACATGAAATCTCTAGCATGATTCATGAATAAGAGGAATAAATGCAACATAATATATCGAAGTTACGAGACCAAATGCAGCGAAATGCACTCTCACAAAAAGTAAAAAAAACTAAGATGGATGGTTTAAAGAAAGACATGGAAGCCAAGATGGATGGTTTAAAGAAATGTGTGGAAGCTAAGATGGATGGTATAAAAGCAAAACTTAAAGGCAGCATGGAAGCTTTGAAGACAAATTCGACAAATTTTCTACACGAAATGCTTACTAATGGTGAAAGAGTAGTAAAGGAAACTCATGATGAGAACAAAATAAATGTTAATCATGATTTCATATACTCTAATGTTGGATTGAAGGCCCACCATGTTCCAAAGATTGATATGAGGAAGTTTGATGGTAAGGATCCTGTAACATGGATACTATAGATGAAGCAATATTTTGATCTCCATAATGTGCAAAATACACAAAAGATATGCATTGCAACTTTATATTTGGAACCAAATCAATTTGTATGGTATCGATGGCTGTGCTCTCTTAAACAAATTTTCACTTGGGCAGTTTTTACAGAAGAAATGATAGCACATTATGAGGAAACAAAAAGAAACACCTTTTTTAGCCAATTGATAAATCTCAAACAAAAGGGTTCAATGATGGAGCACATTGAGGAATTCAAAAAATTGAATATAAGGGTAAAAGATATTCTAGAGGAGCATAAGATTGATGTGTTCATAGAGACTTTAACGGATAACATCCAACGTGAGGTTTTCCTTTGGGAAATTGATTCATTGGACAAGGCATTCAGGTTGGCAAGAAAAATGGAGAGAAAAATTATGGCAACAAGGAAGCCTACCACTCACACCTATAAACATGGAAGTGTTGTTGCCCCTATCTTTCCACAACCTACAAGGTTGACACCATAAAAATTGGAAGAAAAAAGAGCAAAAGGGCTTTGTTACAGTTGTGATAGAAAATACACTAAAGGTCATAAGTCTGGTGAGAAGAAATTATTTTACATAGATTGTGAAGAGGAGGAAGAAAAGGAACAAGAAACGTCAAAAGAAGAGGATATACACTAGGAACAACCCTAGATAAATAAGAAACAAATCTGACCATTTCATGTAATGCATTGCCCAGAATTACCACTCCTCAAATTATTAAAATAGAAGGACATATCAATATGAAAAAGGTAATAGTGTTGATTGATTCCAGAAGTACCCATAATTTTATTCATTGTAAGATATCCAAAGAGTTGAATTAGTTCCTATATTGAAAACCTGAGTGTCAAGTGATGGTTGCAAGTAGAGGAATCATAAATTTATCTGGAAAGTGCCATAATATCAAGCTATCCATGGGAGAATAATTATTGAATAACCCAATGATTTCCATTCAAATGGGTGGTGTTGATGTTGTACTAGGAATCCAATGGCTAAAATCCTTTGGTACAATAGCATTTAATTTTCAAGAACTTTTCATGAATTAGTTTTCGAAAGGAAAGGAAGTTGAATTAAGGGGTATCGCAGGGAAACTGAAGAAGATAATAAGCTCTAACGGAATGGCGATGATTCTAAAGAAAGAAAAACAAGGCTTAATTTCACAGTTATGTTTGCTAGAGGTTCTCACATCGAAATCATCTATTACTCTAGATCTCCAAAAACTCTTGGAAAATCATTCTAAGTTATTTGAGACTCTCAAAGGCCTCCCACCTATTCATGATCATGATCATGCTATTCATTTTATTCCAAGAAGTGTTCCTCTGAACATCAGGCATTACAGATATCCCTATGCCCAAAAGAGTAAAATTGAACGTATGGTTGCCGAAATGATAGAGGTTGGTATAGTTCAACCTAGTCATAGTTCTTTCTCTTCTCCAGTAGTATTGGTGCACAAGAGGGATGGGTCATGGTGCATGTGTCTAGATTATAGGGAGATCAACAAGGTCACTATTAAAGATAAATTTCCCATTCCTGTCATTGATGAATTATTGGATGAATTGCATGGATCAAATTACTTCACCAAGTTGGATCTTCAATCCAAATATCATCAAATGAGAATGAAGACTGAAGACATTCTGAAAAAAAATTTAAAACTCATGAGGGTCATTATGAATTTTTTTTTATGCATTTTGTCCTTACCAATGCACCTTCTACATTTCAAGGTTTGATGAATTCCATTTTCAAACCCTTCCTTGGAAAATTTGTGTTATTGTTTTTTGATGACATACTAGTCTACAACAAGTCTTGGAAGGATCATGTTCAACAGGTTGACAGGGTGCTCAAACTATTGGAGGAGAAACAATTATATGCAAGAAGCTCCAAATGATTATTCGGAGTACAAGAGGTGGAATAATTTGGTATTCAGTTAGATCATAGCTCATCTTATCATCCTCAATCTAACGGGAAAATGGAGATAGTGAACAAATGTTTGGAATGATATCTTCATTTCTTCATATCTCATAAACAAACACAATAGGTGAAGTGGTTTCCTCTGACTGAATGGTGGTATAACACGTCCTTCCATACTGCAGCAAAAATGACCCCATTTACGCACTTGATGGATATCATCCACCATCCATCACATCATCTTTAAAATAAAATTATAAGGTTAAAGCAGTGTAAGATCACATCAAGCATCAACAACAAGTTCTCAAACTCTTAAAGGATAACCTCACTTTGGTGCAAAATAGAATGAAACAACAAGCAAATCAACATCGTGGTGAAATAAGTTTTGATGTAGGTGACTGGATATTTCTACAACTACAACCATACAAACAAATGTCCTTCAAGTAAGCTAACAAGGATAATAAATTATCACCAACGTATTATGGTCTTTACAAGGTGTTACAAAATATTGCCACTATGGCATACAAATTGGAGCTTCCTGCATCTTCCTGAGTGCACTCAATTTTCCATGTTTCATGCTTAAAGAAGGTTATATGTGAGAATATATCAGTTTAAACAATATTGCCAGAACTTGAAGAGGAAGGAAAAATCATATTGGAACCAGAAGTAATCACAAAAACAAGAAATCGATAGCTACAAAATCGATCAATTTTAGAGTATCTCATCAAGTCGAAGAACTTACCCGCTGAAGATTCCATATGGGAGGATGAGAATTTTATACAGAAGCATCCAAAACTACTCAAGTGTTAAGGACAACACTCTTTGAAGGAGAGGGGCACGTTAGGTCCCTATACTACTAGTGTAACCCCTTATCTTTATTAGTGTAACCCCCTTATTATATTATTGTGCCCATATAGTCCCCATGTTGTTATTACTATGCCCCATAGAAGCCCACTATTGTTATTGTAGTGCCCCTACAATATTATTGTTATGTAGGCTCTGATTGTATTGGGACCCCTTAGACTCCTATATATAGAAAGGAGGCTTTTGTCATTTGTATTGTTGGGCACCAAATCGGCCTATCTTTTTCCTGCATTTCCACTCCTCTTTTCATCCCTTTTGTATTCCTTCACATATATTTACTATGTAAAACTATGAGGTAATTCCCCTTTATCGTCTCCTGGGATATTTAATTAATGAAGTAGATTCTTGAGGGTTTTACCTATGCGAACCACTAAAGCATGTTATGACCGCAGATTATGGAGCGTAGGTGTTGAGCTCATGGCATATTGCAACAGTTCTGTGATTCACAATAGCTGATCGACCATGATGAAACAACATAACTGATTTCTAGCTATTCGTAACCAGTTTTAGATCATTCCTATTCTTTCTCTCTCAGCGTTGGTGCCGTGTTGAACTGATGTATATCATTGGGCATATAGTTTCTGAGTTTTGGGGAGAGATGTTACTCCCCTTTGTACTGTATAAAAGATGAGTCATTCTTGTACGAGGGGTTAGCTAGACCCTGCATTATATTGCAACACATGGTTCATATTAATAAAATACAACCCTTTTATTGTTCTATCTTTTGCTGTGAGTAATGCAGCCCTAATCAGAGAGTTGGGCCCACTCTTCTGATCAGGTGATGGGTGTTTTCTTATTATGTGTGTATTGTTCATTGTTGTGTTTATTTCTTGATTATTGTTGCAGATTCTTTAGATCACTGTGAATACCTTTTTAGGTTCTGCACTTGAGTTTCTATTTATGTTTCAACAATGTTTTGATTTGGTAATCACGAACCATTGGTCGATGATAGATTATATCCTTGCACCTGGATATACCTTGCGTGTTTCCTTCAAAATAATACGCACCCGGATTGATACATTAATGTAGGAAAAAGAGGTGAATAAATTGTTCATACCTAGACACAAACATTTTGGCATCGTTGCTAGTGAGGCTAGCAAGGAGCAAGACATGATCTGTATCAACCAAAGGGTCAATCTCTCGTCTTTAGGAGAGAACGATCTTTCTCACTCTGCTCCAGGTCCTGAGGGTAGGTATTCCGTTTGTTTTGTGCTTTTATTGTTTTCCTATTTTATTAGGTCCAATCTCTTGCCCTGGGGAGGGAGGAGTCCTTTGATGCCCTGCTCCAGGCCTTGAGCTTAGATTTCCCTAGCATTTTTGTTGTTTTGGTTTTGAGAAACCCAATCTCCCTCCCTGGGGAAAGAGGGGTCCTTTGACACCCTACTTCAGATCTTGAAGTGTTAGGATTTCTTGTGTGTGTGTTATTTTTCTTTATTGGGTTTCTTGTCCTAGGAAGGGAAGAGTCCTTTGACGGCCTGCTCTAGGCCCTGAACCCTAGGTTCTTGTTTTCTTCTCTTTTTGCCTTAACTGTTCTCTTTTCAATGTGATCTCTCGTCCTAGGGGGGAATGGTATTTTGATGCCCTACTTCAGGTTGTTAAATTTGGACAACTATGTCCAAACTCCATGTTCTTATGCTCAGATTAAGAGGCTAATATTTTTGTTGGATTCCTCTTTCTGAGAGGTGTAAAATCCATATAAAAATAGTCTTAATCCGATGAGCAGAACTTATATTTTGAATTTATTATTCTTAATAAATTATATGTGCAAAGGTCAGCCAGTTTTGTAATGTAGGCTCACATGCCCAACAGATGTGTCACACACCCTCATTGATGGATATATATATACAGGAAAAGTTGGAGAGAATTTGAACACAACACAACTCACATCTTCCTCTCTCATCCTAAAAAGTACGAGCTACCTGGAGGACGAATTTCAGCCACACGTGGGAAGGACGAAGAGGATTTTTCTGCTGCTAGGGTTTCTGCTGCTAGGGTTTCGCAGAAGTTTGACCAGCGTTGACTTTGGTCAACTCTTGGTCCAAACAAGCTGAAAACTTGTGGGAGGTTCGATTTTTGAAGGCCATACTACCTGGCACAAAAATCGAGGTCAAAGGGTTGACCGTTTTGCTGCTGCGTTGACTTTTAGCTTGCTGCCCCTGCGTTGACTTTTCAGGACAACGTTGACTTTTGTAGAACTGACTTGGGTTGACTCATCTACTAGTTGGAGGGTTGTTGTGACACATGCTGGGCTGGCTGACCAAAGGAGACTTTGCTAGTTGAAGCATCCTGTTGACCGCCGAAACAAACACATACATTTTTCTTGTTTCTGATTTGTCTTCTGTAAGATCTGCTTATATGTTCTATCTGCATTTTTCTTATCTACTTGTATGATTGCTGTGAGAAAAGTGAAATTGCTCTTAGCATAGAACATCTACAAAACTTTACATGGTATCAGAGCTGAGGTGAAGACAAACTCTATCTATAGCAATCATCATCGAAGGAAATGGATTCCTCTAAGCTTAAATTCAGGGAGAATGACAAGCTGACTGGAAGTGATGACTTCCATGCCTGGAAGATGTTATTAGATCTCAAATTAGAAGATCATGATCTCCTAGATCATGTGACAGGGAAGATTCAAGAACCTCCATCAAATGCCTCTACTGCTGTTAAACACAAGTATAAGAAGGGAGAAATCAGAGAAAAACTGTTGATCAGGGAATCCATAAATAAGAGTCTGGTTGCCTACATATCTAAACTAGGCGCATCCAAGGAGATGTATGACAAACTGATACTTATGTTCTGAGTAAACAATGTGAACCAAGTGTTATTCGTCAAGAACAAGTTGAAGAATATGAAGAAGGGCCGAGACGAGTTTATTCAAACTTTCTTTATGAAGTTGACCGAAACCAGGAACAATCTGCTAGCTATTGGGGAGACAATAGCTGATCGTGAGATGGTTCTCACCGCACTTGGAGGACTTCCATATGAATGGCAAGTATTCACAACTACCATTCTCAACAATAATACCATCCCTAACTTTGATGAGCTTCTGTCTAGATGTATGCAAGAAGAAACAAGGATGAAGGAATTTGATAATGAAAGAAATGCTGCCTATGTTGCTCATTCCCGAAAGAAGAACTCTGGTGGTTCCAAGGACAAAGGAAGGACTAAGACTCAAAAGAAGAAGGGTAAATGTTTCACCTGCCATAGGACTGGACACTATGCTAGAGAATGCCCCTTCCAGAAGAATTCTCCCGATAGTGACGACAACAACAACAACCGAAGGAATGGGAATCAAAGAAATGACAAATCCAAAGGAAAGAGGAAGGCTCACTTTGAAGGAAACCATCCACCTTCTAAAAGGACCAGAAATACCAGGTATGAGGAGTCTAATGTTGTTGATAAAAGAAATGAGTATATTCTAATATCTGCTCTCTCAGCTGCATCTCCGCCCGACACTATGGATGTCTGGCTAATCGATAGTGGTGCCTCAAGACACATCACCGGATTCAAGGAAGCATTTTCGGACATGGTTGAAAGGGATACTAATCTAGAAATTATCCTTGGGGATAATGCCACTTATCCTGTGAAAGGGACCGGGACTGTGACCCTCCACTTGTCTCAAGGACAAGTCCTCCATCTACAAGATGTACTCTATGTACCCAAATTGAAGAAGAACCTTGTGTCTGTATCTGCCATGGAAGACAAAGGATTCAATGTAACTTTCTCTGATGGAAAGGTACTCATGTGGAAGAAGAGCTTCAAGGAAGCTATCTCAATTGGTTTTAGAGTTGGTACACTCTACCAGGTTGGAGGGAGTCCGTTGGGAGCTATGACTTGTGATACTATCCGTCAAACCGAACTATGGCACCGAAGATTTGGACACCTTCATTACAAGGCTCTTCCCGAAGCAAGGAAGGTGGTGTCAGGGATGCCTGATTTTGGAGATAATCATAAAGGTGTATGTAAGGGCTGTGCTGAAGGAAAACATACAAGGGGACCTTTCCCCTCAAGTGTCACAAAGACATTTGAGATATTGCAACTGGTCCATTCTGATCTTTCCGGTATGTTGCCTGTAACATCCCTGGGGGGATGTTCTTACTATATGACATTTACTGATGACTTCTCTCGCAAAACCTGGATATACTTCTTGAAGAAGAAGGATGAGGCTTTCATGTGGTTCCGTACCTTCAAAGCCTTGGTGGAAAATATGACCGGAAAGAAGATCAAGATTTTGAGGACTGACAATGGCACTGAATATGAGTCAAATGAGTTCAAAGACTTTTGCAGAGAAGCTGGCATTAAGAGGGAGACTACCACTGCATATACTCCTGAGCAGAATGGTGTTGCTGAACGCAAGAATAGGACTATTGTGGAAGTTGCCCGTGCCATGCTATGTGACCAGGGTCTTCCAAAGTTTCTGTGGGGAGAAGCTGCAAATACTGCTGTGTACATTCAAAACCGATGCCCTCATTCCACTTTGGACTCCAAAACTCCTGAAGAGGTTTTCTCTGGTAGGAAACCTGATGTCTCACATTTTAGAATTTTTGGATGTCCTGTCTATTTTCATGTGCCGAAAGAAAAGAGAAGTAAGCTGGATGCTACTGGGAAGAAAGGAATGTTTGTGGGCTACAGTGAGACTTCTAAGGCATATAGAGTCTATGTACCTGGTCAAAGGGAAGTAGAGATAAGCCATGATGTCACTTTTGACGAAGATGCTTCCCTGAAGAAAGTAGTAGATCTTCCTAGATCTGAAGAAAACCATGAAGAAAGACCTGGAAATCTGGAAGAACCCCAAGATGAGACTATGCCTGATGTTGAAGGGCCAATGGACCCTATTGATCCTTCCCCTTCTCTAGGAAAGAGGCCATCATGGCTCAGGGACACCCTCGAAGATGCTGAGGGTCATGCTGCCCCAAGGGGAACATTTCGAGAAAGCAAGAAGCCGTGTAGATACCAAGGGTATCTAGCTGCCATGAGTACTATTATACAATCTGAACCTGGATCTTTTGAAGAAGCCATCAAGCATCAAGTCTGGAAGGATGCTATGCATGAAGAATATGAGGCTATTATGAAGAATGATGTATGGGATGTGGTCCCGAGACCGAAGGACAAATCTGTTGTCACCGCTAAATGGCTCTACAAGATTAAACATGGATCTGATGGGAGTGCTGAAAAGTTTAAGGCAAGATTTGTTGCCCGTGGCTTCTCTCAAAAGGAAGGAATTGACTATGACGATATATTTGCACCTTTGGCTCGATATACCACCATCCGATCCATCATAGCCCTTGCTGCTATGCAAGGATGGAGTCTTCATCAGATGGATGTCAAGACCGCTTTTCTGCATGGTGCAATAAAGGAAGAGGTGTATGTAGAACAACCTCTGGGATTTGAAGTTCAAGATCAAGACACTTATGTCTGTAGGTTGAAGAAAGCCCTCTATGGGTTAAAGCAAGCACCCAGAGCTTGGTATGAGAGGATGGATAGTTACTTGATGAAGCTGGGCTTCACTCGAAGCAATGCTGATCCAAACCTTTACTTTAAGGTTGAGGAAGGAAAGCCTCTCATTCTAGTGCTGTATGTGGACGACCTCTTCCTGACAGGTGATGACCCTCTCATTCATCAATGTAAGAGGGAGCTTGCTATTGAGTTCGAGATGAAAGACCTAGGACTGATGCACTATTTCCTAGGCCTGGAGGTCTGGCAGAGACTTGGAGAGATTTTCCTTTCTCAAGGAAAGTATATTGTGAAGCTTCTAGAAAGATTTGGGATGGTGGACTGTAAGTCCGTGTCGACACCAATGGAACTCAACTTTAAGAAGTTGAGTGGCAGCGCTGCAGGGCCTATCTTGGCCAATCCTACTGAGTATCGTCAACTCATTTGAGCTTTGATGTTCTTAGTGAACACCCGTCTGGACATATATTTTGCAGTGAATACTTTGAGTCAACAGATGGTTGAGCCTCATCATTTTCACTGGGTTGGTGCCAAGAATCTTTTGAGATATCTTCGGGGCACGATAAACCATGGGCTGAGATACACTGCCGGGAGTGTGATACTCCGGGGATATACTGATGCCGATTGGGCTGGCAGTGTGGTGGATCGTAAGAGCACATCTGGATGCTGTTTCAATCTTGGTTCTGCTTCGATCTCATGGATGAGCAGGAAGCAGAAGTCGGTGGCTTTGAGCACTGCGGAGGCCGAATACATTGCTGCTAGTATGGCCTGTTGTGAAGCAATTTGGTTGAGGAAGCTCTTTAGTGAGCTGTTCCAACATGTGCTAGATACCACTGTAATACTCTGTGATAATCAGAGTGGGATTCGTATGACTGAGAATCCTGTGTTCCACGATCGATCCAAGCATATTGATATCAGGTACCACTTTATCCGGGATATGGTACGGTGAGGCGCCGTAAGCCTCGATCATATAGGAACTGATGAGCAGGTCGCGGATATTCTCACTAAGCCCCTGGGGAAGGTCAAGTTCCTAACCTTCTGTGAGAGTCTTGGTGTCGTGGAAAGACCCTATGATGTGGGTCCTGTTGGACGATGAGCTCTGGGAGCTCTGGGGGGCTTTGGGGATAGCTTCTCAGAGCTATAAGTACTCATAATGCTTCTGCCCCACCCTTGTGATTATTGAGCTGGTTCGCCACTCATTTAATCTGTGCCCCGTATGCATCCTACCCATTGAGTTCAGGGCTCATGGGAAGTACCTCTCATTTGGCCAATGAGGTGTGGAAAAGCTAGAGACTATTAGCAAAGACTGATGGACGCATTAGAGATTGCCGTACTCTCTATCTAGGATGGCATGGTCCAACCACTTGATCTGGGATCAAGATTTGTGAGGTCTGGGACCTCTAGACTGATTATGTCAGTCGGGGAATGATGTCTTTGTGACTGACCCACTTCTGTTCTGAAATAAAGAAGCCAGCAAAGCAAGTTTCAGCGGGATGACTCACGATGTTAATTGCACTAATAGATGGAGTTCTCCCTAGTTGAGAGGGAGTGTTAAATTTGGACAACTAGGTCCAAACTCCATGTTATGATGCTCAGATTAAGAGGCTAATATTTTTGTTGGATTCCTCTTTCTGAGAGGTGTAAAATCCATATAAAAATAGTCTTAATCCGATGAGCAGAATTTATATTTCTAATTTATTATTCTTAATAAATTATATGTGCAAAGGTCAGCCAGTTTTGTAATGTAGGCTCACATGCCCAACAGATGTGTCACACACCCTCATTGATGGATATATATATATACAGGAAAAGTTGGAGAGAATTTGAACACAACACAACTCACATCTTCCTCTCTCATCCTAAAAAGTACGAGCTACCTGGAGGACGAATTTCAGCCACACGTGGGAAGGACGAAGAGGATTTTTCTGCTGCTAGGGTTTCGCAGAAGTTTGACCAGCGTTGACTTTGGTCAACGCTTGGTCCAAACAAGCTGAAAACTTGTGGGAGGTTCGATTTTTGAAGGCCATACTACCTGGCACAAAAATTGAGGTCAAAGGGTTGACTGTTTTGCTGCTGCGTTGACTTTTAGCTTGCTGCCCCTGCGTTGACTTTTCAGGACAACGTTGACTTTTGTAGAACTGACTTGGGTTGACTCATCTACTGGTTGGAGGGTTGTTGTGACACATGCTGGGCTGGCTGACCAAAGGAGACTTTGCTGGTTGAAGCATCCTGTTGACCACCGAAACAAACACATACATTTTTCTTGTTTCTGATTTGTCTTCTGTAAGATCTGCTTATATGTTCTATCTGCATTTTGCTTATCTACTTGTATGATTGCTGTGAGAAAAGTGAAATTGATATTAGCATAGAACATCTACAAAACTTTACACAGGTCTTGGGCACAATGATTTGGTAGCAACATCTTTTGTCACACCAAATTGTATGAACAGAGAGCCAAATAAAAGGGGCATAGAGAGAGCGCCAAAGAAGGGAGGATAGGATTTGGGAAGGAATACTTATATCCAACAAATCATTATGAAAGCTAAATTAGAGGCGTCTTCCCGTGCAGCCGTGAGGCCAGGTGCGCAGACAAGATATGAGGGACAATATGTAGATCAACCAGTGCTGTCCACAACACCCCCTGCTGATTCGATACAATAGGCCCTTCCAGTGGCTGGAGAGACAAGAAACGGTACGCTTGATAAATGGGTACCATTGCTCGTAACAGAAGAAGAATAAGTTGCAAGTAAAACATCTGAGGAAATGATCCATACCAGTAGGGAAGAAGAAGCTGCGGAGAGGAGATCTAAAGGGTCAAGCCACTATGATAGGGAGGAAGAAATTGTAGAGACACTTCTATCACCAAAGGATAGAGGGAGTGTTGTTAAGGCAACTCGAACCCATGTGATAAAATCCCTTCCTATGGAGCTTGTTGGAATCCCCAGTGAGTATTGGAGGACATTCATGGCACCTACAACCTCTACTATTGACATCCCAATTGGGGATCTTAGGATTGGCGCAGCAACAAAGCCCATTCCTTTAATAGCTTTACCCAGTTTCCATGGGCTTACTTCATAAGACCTCGACACATTTTTGTTTGAATTTGACATTGTGTGTCGAGCATATGATTATATAACGGATGCTCTGAAATTGAAAATCCTTCATGCTATGCTAAAAGGGACATCCCTGCGGTGGTTTATGGGTCTTGGGCGAAGGTCTATCACCACATGGGAGGAGATGAGAACTTCTTTCTTGAAGAAGTACTAGGACTACTGTAAATCACGGGATATTAAAGAAGAACTTTTCAATTTTACATAAAAAGAGGTCGAAAATATGGAAGATTGTGTGGAAAGATTTAAGTACACATTGCAGAGATCAGGTCACTCTAACCTGGATAAGGACATTTTGAAAATTATCCTTCTCCGAGCCTTCTGAGATGACTCTTTGGAATTGTTAAATATAGTCGGAAAGGGAGATATATCAAAGGAAAACTTTGACACCATCTGCGAGTTATGCATCTAGTGCTCAAGGGGAGTTGCAAGGAATAATCAAGGGATTCGATCAACAAAAGTATTTGGTGGAGGTGTTACAAAAGTATAAATTGGGAATTTGTTGGACAACCTGAGCACTGATATCCTGAGTACCTTGTCTGAACAAATAAACACGCTACAGGTAAAACAGAAACAACTAGAATTGGAAAGAACTATGGCTGTATTTTGCCCAACATGCAGAAAGAAACACCCACAGAGGGAATTTCCATTAAACTCTGTATAGGAGTGTTCAATCTGTGAGTTGAATGATGCGACAAGTTCATGCCCATCCTTGGCCAGGACTAAAAGCAGTTTTTCGAGGGACAGGCAAGGAGATGGAGCAGCTGTACTTTAAGGGATATAAAAATCCATGGTAAGCTCAACCATCAAATGGGAATCAAGGTATGTTTCTATATCCATCTCAATATTTTAGTAATTTTAATATGGGTCCCGAGTGTATGCCTTATCCACCCATGTGGCCCCAATACTAGCTTCCACCTTGGCAGCAGTGGGCTCCTCAAGCTAGTTCGAGTTTCTCTTGGGCTCCGAACTGGCGGGGACCTCCTCCTCTTGGTCAGTTTCACTAGTCAATGCCACAACAATAACTTCAATTACCCTCTAATGTGCCTCCTGGTAATCAGCCTGTTCGTCCCCAACTTCCCATCCAACCCAATCCAAATCCTAACAATAAAGGGACTCAGCAAGTTGACACCCTCAACCTACCTTCATACATCATCTCTATCGTAGAATTCTATGAGATGAATTTATGATCTGGGTGGCAAGTGGATGCTCAACCCTCATCAGTTATCATTGAACAAATTGACAGTGAGGAAGAGGAACCAAAAATTGTTGAAGAAGAATCAAACCAAGTCAACAAAAATCATACACCTCCTCAATCGCTAGTTACTCAATAACACCAAGCTGATAGCCCTATCTAGAAAGGTTGGCTTTGAGAAAACAAACCCCTCAAGTTGAGTTTGACCTATTAGGGGAGTTACAGAATTTATTTGTCAAGATTTCCCTAGTGCAAGCTATGAGGAATGTACCTATATATGAAAAAACTCCTAGGGAATATTGTACTAAGAAGCCTAAAAGGAAATCAAGAGAACTACTCACCATTCATGTAATGGGAAAGTTATTAGATTTTATGATGGGAAGGTCCATGCCTGTAAAGTATGGGGATCCCGAGAACCCAATTTTAACCATGCAAATTAATGGGGTAGAAATTCCAAATGTACTAGTAGATTTGGGTGCTTCCATAAATGCTATCATTGCTGAAACTATGCATGCATTAGGTCTTCATAACTTGAAACACACACCTACAATGTTAGAGCTGGTAGATCGATCTACAATGAAACCAGTAGGAAAGTTAGAAGATATCATGATTTCGGTTGATTCATGGCACTACCCTGTGGACTTCCTAGTACTCCAAATGCAATCTCCAGCTGGAGGCCATCCCCTTATTCTAGGAAGACCATGACTGGCTGTCGCAGATGTTTATATTGGGTGTCGGTCTGGACATATGGCCATTTCAAATGGATGAAACACTAAGAATATAGTATTATACCATCCCGCAGAACCTAACCCATCAGCAAAATCAACAGGCCGCAAGAAATCTTTACCCAGGAAAGAGTTTGAATCAGAAAATGAGGACTTAAGACCAGTTCTTACTATTGGACAAGTCCTCCAGCTGAAAACCGAAATGGATGATGACACAATTACTACCTTTATTATTGATCCTGTAGGTTTTAACCCTGTACAGAAATTACCTGCATACGAATTCTTAAACAAAGAAAATAAACAATGCGAGAGCATAACCCATAAACCACATATGCACAGAGATTTTTCGCTGGATCCCAAAACCGGGACTACCAGCTTGATTTTTCATTATTTTCCTTTCAATGTTACAATACATATTTATACATGCCGAAGCATCCAATACCATGGACCGAAAAACCATCGCGTCCAATACCATGTGCGAAAATCATGCACAAAACCATAGGTAGGTTCGCCCAACCTAATATAGGGTCCAAAAAAAATTTTCCCGGGGCACTGCCCCGGACCCCGTAGAGGGGGGCTACCCGCCCCCCTCAAACCCCTCGGACAGGGGGGGCTACCGCCCCCCCGCTACGCAATCGGCGCAACGAAGGGGGGCTTCCGCCCCCCTCTAACCCCCCGTTTAACTACGTAGGTTAGTCGTGGAAAGAATATAACACAACCCAACAGATCCTTGTTTTGTTTTGGATTTAAATCAACAAATCTTGGAGTCTGTCTTTAGCTATGAGACACAGGAAAGTAGTGGAACAACAGATGTATTTGATGAGCTACCTACAACTGTGCTCCATGATAGTATTTCTATGGAAATAGAACCAGGAAAAGCCCTGAAAATCAATCCAAATCTGTGAGAGTCCCAGAAGAAACAACTCTTGGATGTTCTTTGGAAACACAAAGAAGCCTTCACCTGGGACTACTCAGATATGAAGGGGATTCCTGCTAATCTATGCACCCATCACATATACATTAAGGAGGATTGTTTTCCTGTGAGGCAACCCTAGAGGAGAATGAAGCCTGCTCTGAAAAATATTATTAAGGGAGAGCTTCAAAAGCTGCTAGATATAGGATTTATCTACACTATCTCAGACAACCAATGGGTTTCCCCATTGGTAATGGTCCCTAAGAAAAGTGGTAAATGGAAGATATGCGTGGATTATAGAGAATTAAATAAGGCAACTCAGAAAGACCATTTTCTGCTACCATTCATTGACCAAGTCTTGGATACGTTACTTGGGAATAAGTTTTTCTGCTTCTTGGACGGATTTAATGAGTACAACTAGATCCAGATGGCTCCTGAAGGTCAGGATAAGACCACTTTGACATGCCCTTGGGTAACATTCACATATTGGGTCCTCCCATTTGGTCTCTGTAATGCGCCTGAAACATTCCATAGGGAAATTTTAGGGATTTTATTTGCTCTGATGGATGATAGTGTTGAGATTTATATGGATGATTTCATGGCATATGGAGATTCATTTGAAGAAGCATTGGGGAAGGTAGAAAAATTTCTTGAAAGATTCAAGCAGGCACATGTCTCTTTAACTATGGAAAAATGCCACGTAATGATGAACAAAGGAATAGTCTTGGGACACTTGCTTTCGATTGTAGGAATCCGGATGGATCCAACTAAGATAAAGGTAATACAACATTTTCTAGTACCCAGAACACCCACTCAGCTATGTAGCTTTATCGATTGCGCTGGTTATTATAGGCACTTTATAGAAAATTTTGCTAAGATAACACATCCACTTTTTCAATTGCTGACAAAAGATGCAGATTTTGTGTGGACAGATGACTATGATACAGCCTTTGTGAATATCAAGGAACTGGCCTGTATCACTCTGATCCTTATAGGGCCAGTGTTGGGTAGCAGAAGTCCCCCGCAACGGTTATGGGGCTCGAAGCCCGCAATTTTGGGTAAAAGAAGGGTAAAGACTCTGCGAGATGCGCGGAGCGTGAATTGTAATAAGTCAAAGCCAAAACTGTAGTCTATCCAAAAATAATGTAAATAAATGTAAGATGAGTCAGCCCGCCCATGGATCACGGTCCATGTAAAGGTATAAATAGAGCGAGGCTCTATGGGTAGAGTAGCTAAGTGTTGATATGATTTTGGAGATCTGATATGTAAAAGGTTTTTTAGAAAAGCACTCTGAAAGCTTCTGTAAGTCCAAGTCAGGGGTTTGGGTAGACGATAGAGGCTCTGAAGCTGTGTGCGCAGAGGCCTGGAAGAGTCCGCAATTGTGTACGTGGACCCCTACAGTTGAGTGAGCATGGAGGATGTGGATGTACTGGTGTTAAGTGGAAATAAAGATAAGTTCATTCTGAAAATTGTTTGTGATCTTTGAATTATCACGAATCTGGCATTTTGTATGGTTAATAAGGTTGTTTTCGTCTATGTGCATTGGTTATTGAATAAATTTGAATTGGGTTTTAATCTTAGAATGCAAACTGAATAAAAGTGATAAATGTTTGCTTAAATACCACCTTAAAATAGATCTGAGTTGCAATACTTCATCCACTAGATTAGATAAGTAGACCGCGCGGGGTATTCAGGATCCGCGTGAATACAACACAACACGATGCTGCAGAACAGGGCGCGAAACCTCCAAAAAACATCCAGACATCCCAAGGGTACAGAAACCTGGTTCCAGCATCCTCCCCTGCTACGTCGGGTGAGACCTTAGTCCGCGCTCTGTGGGCTATTGGCAAAAGGGTCGGTAGCTACGGGATTTGCTTGGCTAAATAATTCTTCCAAACCTGGGTCAGGCCCATATAAGCTAATAGCTAGACTAGGCATTACCATTCCATATTCATGCTAATGCTTCCCATACAATAGTTGGGGAAGTTTTGGGGCAGCAAATGGATAAGGTACCATATGCAGTTTACTGTGTTAGTAACAACTTGGCTCTTGCTGAGTTAAACTACACAATGACTGAAAAAGAATTCCTTGCTGTTATCTACACCATCAACAAGTTCAGACACTATATCACTGGTTACCCCACCTTTGTACATACCGATCATGCAACCATTAGGTACTTGATGAATAAACCCGTTACTCCTGGTCGTATTACAAGACAGCTTTTGCTACTTCAAGAGTTTAACATTACCATAGTAGATAAACCAGGGAAGGACAACATGGTTGTCTATTTTTTGTCTAGGTTAGAAAATAATGCCGAAGGTACACCTATCGAAGATAGCTTTCCACATGAATATCTCTTTGCAATTTCTACTAACACTCCGTGGTATGCAGATATTGCTAACTATCTTGCTACATGGAAGGTACTCCGTCATTTGTCATAAAAGGATCAATGGAAAACTATTCATCATAGTACCTAATATTCATGGATGGTAGGATACCTCTTTCATACAAGGGTTGATCAATAGATTCAGCGCTGTGTATCAGAGGATGATATCTATGAGATATTGAAGGCCGCCCATGGTGGACCTGGTGGAGGAAATTTTGCAAATAAAAGAATAGGCCACAAGGTGCTGCAAATGGGATACTACTGGCCTTCTATCTTTCACGATGCTAGAGATTATGTCTAAAGATGTGACATCTATCAACGGATGGGACAACTTGGGAAATCATATGAAATGCCATTACAACCCCAGATAGTCCTCGAACCTTTTGATAAGTGGGCCATCGAATTTGTTGGGCCCTTCAACCCACCTTCTCACCAAAAGGTTCACATCCTAGTCTACACTGATTATGTGACTAAGTGGGTGGAAGCTAGAGTGGTTGCAAAGGCAAAAAAATAGGTGGTTGCAGATTTCCTTTTTATAGAGGTTTTTGCCCAATATGGTACCCCAAGAAAAATTGTTTCAGATGGAGGAGAATAGTTCACATCCCACATGATAGAGAGGCTTATGTAGAAATACGAGGTTAAACACAGAGTGACAACTCCTTACCATCCCCAAGTGAATGGACAGATAGAAAGCATAAAGAAGGTATTAGAAAATATCTTAACAAAAACTGTGCCAAGTCATCGCCGAGATTGGTCACAAAAACTTCTAGAATCTCTTTGGGCGTATAGGACGACATGGCGGAATACAATCGAGTTTTCACCATTTTAGATAGTCTATGGTAAATCCCCCTTGTTTGTAGTAGAGTTCGAGATCAGTATGATAAGAATGGCTTTGGAAGTGGGATTAGACTTATCAGAGGCCCAGAAACACCGGCTGGAACAACTCAATGAGTTAGACGATATTTGTTCAGTAGCTGTCAAGAGAACCACTGTTGTCCAACACCAGAGAATGAAATGGCATGATAAGTTTATCAAGAATAGGGTGTTTCATACAGGAGACTCGACATTTCTCTATGACTCCCGGTTCAAATATTTTAAAGGAAAGATTCACACTCGTTGGATGGGACCCTATGAAGTGGACGTTGTATTTAACAATGGAACAGTGAGATTGGTCATAGTAGATGAAAATTGTACTTCCTTCCTAGTGAATGGACACCGTCTAAAGTTATATCACCATCCAACTTCTAAGGATGCCTTCATCAAACATCTTTCTGATACATCTGGTTTGATGGTTGTTCATGCAGAGAATACTCCGTCTACCCTCTATTAAATAAATAAATAAATAATAATAACAATAATAATAATAATAATAATAATAATAATAATATGTTGTTACTACTTACTTGTTTCTATTTTTGTAGGAATAAGAACCGAATTATGACAAGGAGAAACTGAGAATTTTTCCATGTAATGGTTGTTGTTGTTACTCCATCGGTGTTGTTACTTTGCCATTGCTGTTACTCCGTCGATGATATTACTCTGCCGGTGATGTTACTCCACCGTTGATGTTATTCCACCGTTGTTGTTACTCCGCCAGTGTTGTTACTCCGTCGACGCAGTTACTCCATCGTTGCTGTTACTCCATCGGTTATTTTTTCTGTTACTCCACCACCAGGTAGGTCGCCAGGTATGACTTCATTGACTCTTACGGATTTAATTAAAATATTCCAAAGAAGAGACTAGTATGTGCCACAGATGGCTGCATTTAAGTTGGGGGGTTCCTGTCACAAATAAATGACTGTGTACGTAAAATCATAATCATATCACATCATTATCAAATCTAATGCAAACGGAAACCAAAAATATTGTGATTTTGTAATCATGATTCCAATGCATTGGAATTTGAAATCGTATGCCAAAATCCTTACCGGTCATTTCCCTAATACGCTGTATTCAATCACAATAATCATTCACCTATACTGCCATACCCTCCCATTATTTGTTGTGTTTTTTGAGGTGTACCAGCCATTATTACCATTCTTTTACCCCACAGCCACCATGCTAACATTATTACCATTGTTAGTTGGATTGTTGTTACTATCCCCCTACCAACCGACTGTATCCATCGTGTTGATCTAGTTCCTACAGGGATGGCTCGGTTGACGGTGCGCCATGATCCGGAGGATACGACAATGGTCCGAAATAATAATGAAGTATGGGAGGTTTTTGAAAGTGCAGGGTGGAACGTCTATTTTGACATGTTGCACAGGTTAAACAATGTGATTACGATTGAATTTGCACTCAATTTAGAGGAAGGGAGCTCTTGGGTCGAGGGGATAGAAATCCCTGTTACGGAGGAAACCATTATAGTGGTCAGTGGGCTACCCCAGCAGGGGAAAAGATGGTTTTCACGAAGAACCTCCCTCCTGGAGCTCCCCGAAGCATTTTTGCAAGCCAGAGAAAATGTTGTTCAGAAAGGTCGGGGGTATGACCGAAATTCATTACCATGCCCATGGGGTGAGATAGGAGGTTTTGTAGTGAGATACATAACCTGCGAGGGGAGGTATACCACCATGTTTAAATATCATTTCAGAATGTTGGCTCACCTCTAGTTCCCACAGTCAGAAGCCTTCTCACTGAATATGCCTTTCTTCTGGTTAAAAAGTCTCCAGCTGATGCCACAATCTACTCGACATTTGCGACAACTTGCGACAGTATTTACCAACCATGGGCTGGTCCAGTTGTTAGTCATGTATGCAATCGATCAACTTCAAATACTATGGGAAACATTCCAGGATTATACATAGGAAGAGATAGCAGCTACTAGAGCCGCTAGAGAAGAAGAGCTGAAAGTGATGGAGGAAGAACCCAGAGCAGAGGACGAACACATAAATCAAGAAGAACCAGAAGAAATGGAGATGGAACCTAAGGGGCTGGAACAAAATTAGGAGCGTGAACTAGAGAGGATAGTCAAGACTGCTCCACAAGAACTAGCCTCGACTGTAGAACTGATGGAAGAAGAAGTGTTGCAGCATGGGGCCAATATAGAAAGTGTCACCAGCACCACGACTGAGGTTGTCTCACAAGAACCAGCCTCGACTATGGAGCCAGTGGGGAAAATCAGTAGCACTGTAATAAGAGAAGAGGTACCACATCAGGCTGAGGTGAAAGAATTCATCAATATTGCGGCCAGGGGTGTCCCATAAGAACCACCCGCGACAATGGAACCAATGGAGGAAGATGAACCTATTATGAAACCAACTCATAAAAAGATAGAAAAGAGAGACCAACGCCTCAGAATTAAGCCTCTTCAAGGGGGCAACCTCCTTTACATTACAAAAATGAACAATTCTTCTATGTTTCAAATGACAAAACCTCCTTTCTATATATAGGAGTCTAAGGAGTCACAATATAACCCAGCCGACCTAACAATAATAATATAAAGCCACAAAAATAACAATAGAGGGATTCTATGGGGCACAGTAATAACAATATGGGGATGTTACACTAAAAAATGTCACCATGACTATTTACAGTTAGGATGACTCTATCAACAGTCATACTACCCTCTTAGGCAAGTCTTATGCCTCTGCTCTCCATGTCAAACTCCAAAAAAGAGAGAAAGTCTTTCTAAATGTATTTATCTCTGGGGACGCAGGTTCTCTCAACCTTACCTGCGGGGACGCACCCAAGGTTCACAAAAGCTGCGTCTTTGGACGCTCTGTATGTAAAGGTGCAGGTGCGTCCCCCTGAAAAGGTTAAAATGCGCAAGTTTCATCTTTAAAAAGTCACTTGTGGTTATTTCTAGAGCATTCTAGAAGGTTGTTCGATGTGTATTGAGCGCCTCCAGATGGTTCATGCACTCCTACCAAAGAGGAACTTATCCCATCAATAGGGGAGCTATCCCATCCAAAGAGGGGATTATCCCATTGATGGTGGACCTGATTAACTTCCTCTTGAACACTGTAAATACAGGCATTGGGCCAGAAGGAGGGGAGGTTGAAAGCTATACATTTCTAAGGGTAAATGCTGCAGGAATTAGGACTCCCATTTAGAAGCTTGTGAGGAGAGATTGCCATCTTTACTCGTTCTATTTGGAAGTGGGTAAGCTTTGTCAAAGTAAAGGAGAACTCTTGTGGACCCTAGAAGGAGCTTGCACAACACCAAGGCTCAGGTTGTAATGGTTCCTTTTGATTACCTTTAATGCAAATTAGTCGATTCTTCTCAATAACTTGTTGTTTATGAGTTATTTCATGTACTCCTTGGTCTATATGTTGAATATGCTTTGTTTTATGTTATAATCAGGTGCTATTTAATGGTTTGACTGTTGGTGATTGCAGGTTTTGGAGAAAGGGAGGATCTCATCCAGATCAACAAAGCTTGGACTTCTACAACAACGTTTGGACAAAGGTAAGAACAAAACACTTGATTTCTCATATCATAATGCATGTTTAGAGAAGGATAGCTCTAGTTTGTTTTGTTTGTCATTAGAATGTCTTAGACTTCTAGGAAGGTCGGTTGTGTCCGCACTATTGACTGATTTTGTGTGACAAATTGGCGACTCCACTGGGGATTCCATTGATGAGAAAAGTCTTTTCCTTTGTGTGAACTTTGCTCTGAGAAAATTGGTTTATTTTTCTGGTTTTGGCTCTGTGACTTTGTCTTTGGGTGGGTTAGCTTAGGATTAGTTTCATTTTGGTTTTTCTTGAGTTTTTCAGTAGGACGCACCCTCTGAGTGCTGCACAGTGCGTCCCTGGACGCACTTTTGCTGTGTGCACAGAGCGGGCCCGCACCTGTGCTAACGGGTTGCCTGCGTCCCCTGCTAAAATTTGAGAAAATTCCATTTTTTGCATTTTTGCTCTTAGATTTTGTTTTTTCTTAGTTTTAACTGCCCATATTCATTAGTCCCTTGTCAAAGATCTTCACCTGAACTTGTTTCGATAGCATTGAGTGTTTTAGTGGATTTCATCGAAGTGTAAGCCCTAGGGTTTGATTTTTGAGTAGGTCTTGTAGTGACTTTGGCGGTAGAAGTTGTCAAGCCTTAGATCTCTCTGGTTTTGTCAGCATTCTAAGAAGTCAGACCTGTCACAAAGTCTACCTATGAGAGCAACTTACCATTGAGTTGTTTCTTTGGGCAAATTTCGAAGTGCTTGTTGATTAAGTCTTGAATTCCATTTTACAAAAAGAACAAAAAGATTTGAGTTTTGTTTTGACTAGTCTTTTGATTCTGCATTAGCTGGTCCTTGATTTGATTTTGATCAAGTAAAACAACCTAGAATCATCTTTGTGAGCTTTTGCCTTGTTAGGTTTGCTTAGAGTAATTTCTCTTTTGATTTTCTTGTGAGTCAAGTTTTCATAGATTTTATAGCTTTTGAAATTGTTTTTTGTTAAGATAGGTTTATATGCTTTATTAAAAAGAGAAAATACAAAAACATCTCCTTTGAAAAGTTTTGTTTCAAGTAGCTTTGAAAAGTTTTGAAAGAAAAAGAGT
Source organism: Pinus tabuliformis (assembly GCA_031772625.1). Lineage (NCBI taxonomy): Eukaryota > Viridiplantae > Streptophyta > Pinopsida > Pinales > Pinaceae > Pinus > Pinus tabuliformis. The sequence goes on from CM062819.1 coordinate 234,662,406, forward strand.
TTTTTCGTGCACGTAAGGAGTGGTCATGTTTGTATGCTTGAAAAGATAAAGAGAATTGTTTCTTTGATTGTCTTTTCTAAGGAAGTGGTTCTCTATAAAATTTGCATCTCTCAACTCTCTTAGTTAAGAATTTCATTGAAAAAGCAAAGTAGCATAAATCATCTTAGGTGCATCTTTGTAGTGGTTTGAGTCGAGTCTACACACCATTGGTTTCACTTCCACTACCTTTTGTCTTTAAAGAAAAACCATAAAATTAACGCTTAAAGTAAAATCGACGTAGTAATTTTTATTTACTAGGGCTCTGAAACACCAATTTAGATCAGGCTAGTGTCTTGGAGTAGGTGAGTAATTAACTCTCCAAGACAACAAAACCAAACAAGTAGCTTATCTTGTGATAGAATAAATCCAATTGTCTCACTTGTACTCTGGGAAAGCTCCTCTTAAAGGAGAAGCACGAGCTCGTGTCCGAACCAGTGAGGGGATCAATCCCCCCTCGTTGGGAACGACGCCAGACACGCACGTATTACAAACGGTAAACCTCGGATTAACCATTGTCGAGGAGCCAGGGGTCACTTGTCGGTAAACCTTGGATTATTGTCAAGGAGCCGGCAAGGGGATTGAGCTTGCTACTCTGCCCTTGCGTGCTGTCGGAGTTTAGACTGTTCCCCCAGGTGCATTTGTTGCGGTTGGTAACCTTAGTGACCATTATCTTTAGGATTCTACCGAGGTGACGGTGGAGGGAAGATCCCACTGTACCTGGAGCAGACGTCGGCTAGACTCACTTGGATTTTCTGGGGGGTTCACTTCACTCGAGACGGTTAAAGTGGAGGAACTTGGTCCAGTCTATTCATTAAGCAGGTTGCCGGGGTAACTGTTCCACCCGCCACTTTTGTACTGAATCCAGCGAGGTTGGGCTTCATCACCAACTAGCGCTTTCGGTCTGGAAGGCTACTGTTTGTGTTTGGTTTGACGCCCTAGATTCTTTAGGCGTGTGATTCAAATTTGTTTGGTTCTTTAGAGACTTTAGGTGGTTTGATTTGAAATTTTATTTTGTTTTCGTGTGTAGTAGTTAAAAGTTTTTAGCTGTGGCGGAATTACCGAGACAGTCCCGTAGACTTCGGGGCAAGTCACCTGAAATTGTTACCGGAACAGATTTGTTAAGAAAACTCCGTAGATCGCGGGGTGGATCTCCTGAAGACGTTCCGGGTCAGTACGAAGGGTTGAAGGTCCTTGTAACTCCTCCTAGTGGCAGTAGAGTAGGTTCACCTGAAGAAGGAGAATCTTCCTTGGTGGTCCATCCAGATTACCAAAGTTTAGAGACAGGTTATAATCCCGAAGCTGTTACAGTTTCTGAGCTTGTTGGTAGTTTTTCGTCTGCTAGTGATACAGGCGAAGAACCAGAAATATCTGAACCTGTTACTCCGACTTCTAGTGTTCCTGATTCACCGAGAATAGAAAGAATTATCACCGAAAATCTTCCTACTGGTTTGATTGCTATTGAAGAACTTGCTCCAGAGGAAGAAATAGGCGTCTCTAACCTTGAAGATCAACTTACTATTGATCTAAGGGAGCGTGAATCTATCTTTTACAGTCCTCCTAGAAGTACTACTTGGTACCTTTCGTTAACCAATTATTTAGACAACTTTGGGCTAGGTTTTTCTACACCTCGTACTCCTTTTCCACCTGGAGGTATTCATACTCCTGTAAATATGTCTGGTCAGTCGTCCGTGTTTACACAAAGTCCTGAATCTTTCTTACACGGCGGTCCTTCTGTTCCCACTGGGTATCAATCTCTTTCTGGTACCTTTGCGGGGGCATCTCCTCAACCTGTTGATCATGGGTTATTAGTTGGAAACAGTGGTAATATACCATTGGGTGTAGGAGACATTTACATGATGTCAGGTTCAGTTCCCGTTTCCCAACCTCAAGGTGGCCAATTACCGCCTGGGGGGCAGCCTCAGTTAATGCCTGGGGGGCAACCTCAAGGTACATCATTTGTGTCTGGGGGGCAACCTCAAGGTCAGTACGCCCCTATGGCGCAATACATGCCTCAAGGTCAACCCCAGCCTCAATATGTACCCCAAGGTCAACCTCAGTATCAATATCAACCTCAAGGATGGCAACCTCAAGGATGGCAACCCCAAGGGTATCAACCTCAAGGGTACCAACCTCAAGGTCAAGGTCAACCCCAGTACCCGTATTTACCTCAAGGTTATCAACCTCAAGGTCAATACTCAGGTCAAGGTTATCAACCACCTCAAGGTCAATCATATGGTCAAGGTATGGGAACTGCACCTTACAATTATCAATCCTATCCTCAATCCGGCTATGGATCTCAGTATCCTCAACCTGTTACGGGTCAATACCCTGGAATGTTAGTGTGGGATCCGTCACAGGGTCAACAGATGTTGCAGCCAAGTATACAGTCGGTACCTCAAGCTGGACAACCCGTAGTTTCTGGTCCACCCCAGCAACCGCAACCTGTCCAGTCAAGTGTTCAAACTTCTGTAACTTCGGTAGTTACTCAGCCGCCAATTGCACCTAGTACTCCATCTCAAACGGCTGCTGCAACTACCGCCACATCTACCATACTTACTTCTGGAGTATCGACGGCTCCGGTTTCTACTGTCTCTGTAACCACTCCTCAGACATCTTTACCGTTGTCTGGATCTACGATTCAAACCACGGTCCAGATGCCTGTAGGCCAGCCTGGTATAAGTACGGTTGTCACTACTCAACCTCAATTTGTTCAACCTCCGTACCAGGGACAGTACCAACCTGGGCAAGCTGTCCAACAACCGGTTTACCAGTATCAACCGTATCCTGGGTACACTTATCAACAACCTCAGCAACCCCAGTACGGTCCGGTTAATCCTGGTTTTCCAGGAGGATATAATATCCCAAATGCGACTCCTGTTCCTAGTTATCCTGGATATCCTCCTCCTGGGGCCGGTATTGTGACCCAGAGTTTTAGAGATCCTAACCGGCAGTTACCGTTTATCGCAACTTTGGATTTACCAGACTTGACGCGCCTAACGAACGATCCAATTCAATATCTTCCGTTCTGGCCGCCAATGCCAAATAAGTTGCCCAGCGATATACCCAAGTTCGAAGGTAAGTCTGGAGAGGATCCGTCCAATCACGTGATGACTTACCACCTCTGGTGTGCTTCAAATTCTATCTCGGATGATTCGATCCGCTTACGTCTTTTCCAGCGTACACTCATTGGTCTCGCGGCCAAGTGGTACATTGAGTTACCACGGGCCTCTTTTTACAATTTTAGCCAGTTAGCTACCTCGTTCTTAACTCACTTTCAGTTGCCGGTCAGATACGATAACGGCACGGAGTTATTAACTTCACTAAAACAATCAACCTCCACGTATATTTCTGATCACATTCATGAGTGGAGACGTCGAAGAAGGCTAGTGAAAGTTTTTATCCCGGACCAAATCTTAGCTGAATGGTTTGTTAAATCATTATTACCAAGGATTACTGAAGATGTAGCTAAGGCCGGAGTAGTTACTGAGGAGCAAGTCATTGCTCAGGCGCAATACCTTGACTTAGTTTACACTCAGTCGGGTACATTACACGAGAAGATTCCGGATCTTCCAAAGTCGAATCAAATCGCTGCTGCTCCTTCGGGATCTCATGCCGCTGATGGTATGATTGGTATCGTGAATACAAAGAGCAAGAAGAAGTCTTCCAAGGCTTCAACTACTCCTATTATCACTTTGCCCGATTCCCCGACAGGAGAGTCTTCTCCTGAACTTACCGCCGATATTCACGCTGTAGAGTCATCTACGGCCAAATCAAAAAACGGCGGAAAGAAGAAAGGAAAGAAGAAGGCTAAAGCAGACAAGGCTCCGAAGGAGAAAACCGAAAAGTCGGAAACCAATGACGAAAAGCGCAAACCTCGATATCCTTGTCTTATTTGTGAAGAGGATCATTTTACGAGAGATTGCCCTCATCGGGCCGAGGTTGTGAAAATAGTCAAAGGTTCTCCCACTCCTGCTGTGTTAAAAAATCCATTTCCGGAGCAGGAGAATAAGATGATAGGTTCTTCCTCGAATGCCAGTGAAGAACCCATTTTGATGATGTCTCATGTGAGGATTGCGACTCGATCGCAAGATTATGGTAGTAAGAATCCTGTTGATGGTAAGGAAGCAGAATCTTCTCACTCTAACCCATCAACCTCAGCTCCTGGTTCCGATCCACTACAGATCGAGAAACCTAACCCGGACTTAGTAATTAAACCGCCCGCCAAGGGTGTACTTCGAAGGTCTGCTTTCAATCCACATGCGAGAGCGGCCCAGAATTACAACATTGTTGAGGACTTAGCTGTTTCACCCTCAGCAATGTCGGCGTTAGAAGTGCTGCAATCATGCCCAGCACAACGAAAATTGCTTTTGTCGGCTATAGGAGCTGTTGATGTTCAGGACCCGAATCTAATAATCTTCGATCTAGAAAATAGTACACCGCGTCTCCCCCATCAAATGGCTTTCCAAATTCCAGTGATAGTAAAAAACAGGCCTATTCATAGGACTGTGATTGATGAGGGAGCTTCTACGTGTATTATGTCGATTCAATGTTGGAGATCCCTTGGTTCTCCTTCGTTGAACCAATCCCCCACCATCCTTAAGGCCTTTGATGGCCGTGGGTTCCGTCCGTTTGGTATTCTACAGGAATTGCCTATAGGGGTAGAAGGTAAAACCGTTAGTCTGGATGTGGAAGTGGTTGATGCCCCTCTAGACTACAACCTTCTTTTGGGTCGAAGTTGGTCATATGCTATGACAGCGGTCGTTTCATCGGTCTTCAGAGTAATTAAGTTTCCACATAACGGTAAGATCGTGACTATTGATCAGCTGACATACTTTTCATCCGACCCAGCCTCTTCAGAGAGTATCCAGCATGTCGGTAAGACGACAATCCCTTATAGGGACGTTGGTGTAGGTTTAGTTAAGGATTCCGGTTTACTGGGAACTTTTCCTCTCCCTCCACTCAGCGTAGAACCTTCATTTGCAACAATTCATATGATTACATCAGAAAACATTATTTATGATGATCCTTGGATTGTCCCATCTGACTCTGAGATAGACTCATTCGGTGATGCTATGCCCTTGAGTCCATATGAAATTGCTTATGAAGCTCTCATGTCTTTTACCGACTCTCATTCAACCGAGATCGACCAAATGAATGTGGTCAGTGAAGAATCACTTTTCACCTCAACCTTAGAACGGATAGCGTTTCCCGAAGTCGTGTCATCTGACGAACAACTTCGCGAAATCCTAAGTGTAGACGATCTACCATGGGAGGATCTCCATCACAGATCTTCGTTTTTACCTAAGGATGATGCATTTGAAAATGATTTTTCATCTATCTTTACCGCTGAATATGTCAAAGACGCTCAGGATCCAACGAAACATTCTGATTCAGAGTTGAATTTAGGGAATATTTCTCGTACTATTCCCATTGATATTTCAGTGAAGCCCGGAATTGAGGAGAACATTCATATAGGTGCCGCATGTACAGAAGATGAAATCCAAACTTACAAGGCCCTATTCCAAGAATTCCGCGATGTGTTTGCCTGGTCTTACGAGGAAATGCCGGGAATCGATCCTGCCATTGTTGTTCATGAAATAAAAACCTACCCGGATGCTAAACCCGTCCGGCAACGGTTGCGTCAGATTCACCCTCGAAAAGCGGCTGCGATTAAAGCAGAAGTCGAAAAGCTGTTGAAAGCAGGTTTCATTTATCCGATCCCGTTAACGGATTGGGTATCGAATATTGTTCCGGTCAATAAGAAACAAGGAACAATAAGAATCTGTATCGACTATAGGGATATCAATCGAGCTTGTCCAAAAGACAACTATCCTACGCCTTATATCGATCAAATTATTGATGATTGTGCCGGAAGTGAAATGTTTTCCTTCATGGATGGTTTTTCGGGCTATAATCAAATCAATATTCTACCTGCCGACCAACCAAAAACGGCATTCATTTGTCCATGGGGGACATTTGCTTATTGCAAATTACCTTTTGGGCTTAAGAATGCCGGGGCCACTTTTCAACGGGCGATGTCTTACGCATTTCATGACATCAAGCACATTGTGCAACCGTATCTCGATGATTTGCCTGCTCATTCTTTACATCGAGCTGATCACCTTGTCCACCTACGAGCAATCTTTATGAGGTGTAGGCATTATCGAATTCGGTTGAATCCCCACAAGTGTGTTTTCTGTATAGAAACAGGTCGATTGCTGGGATTTGTTGTTTCAAAAGCCGGCATTCGCGTCGATCCCTCGAAAGTCGAGGCTATCATCAAATTGCCTCCTCCTTCGAGTTTGCGCCAACTCCAAAGTTTGCAAGGGAAAGCGAACTTTTTACGCCGATTCATCCCAAACTACGCCGAGGTCACTAAAGGTTTTACACGGTTGTTGAAACAGAACGTTCAATTCTTTTGGGACGAGATTGCCCAACAATCTTTTGATGCACTTAAACACGCGTTGACCCATGCACCGTTGTTGCATCCTCCCAACTACAACCAGGACTACTTCTTATACCTCGCAGCTTCGCATTCCACCATTGGAATGGTGTTAGTTCAAGAAGATGAATTCGGAGCGGAGCATGTGATATATTATCTCAGTAGGACCTTAAATCCCACTGAGCTAAAATATTCGCATGTGGAGAAATTGGCCCTGGCAGCCGTTCAAGCTGTCCAGCGTTTTCGTCACTACATTCTTCTCCGTAAAACTACAGTTATTTCGGATTGCAACCCTATGATTTACATTTTGACAAAACAACTGCTAGGGGGCAAGTACTCTAAATGGATCGTTATCCTGCAAGAGTTCGACTTGGAGTTCGAGAAGTCCAAGTCTAAGAAATCCTTAGTTTTTGCGGAATTGATGTGTGATTTCCCGCGTACTGACACAGAGACTGTGGCAGAGGAGTCCATTGCGGACGAATCTTTGTTTCTTATCAGTACTTTAGATCCGTGGTACGGGGATATAATCATCTATCTCCAAACCCAAACCTTTCGGCCTGAAGCTTCAAAGGCGGAACGTCGAAAAATTCGGTTTCAATCCCAGCAATACAAAATTATTGGAGATACACTTTATCGCCGGGGGGCAGACTTAGTTTTTCGACGTTGTTTAACTCACGAAGAGGCTGAGAGGGTTTTGAATGATTGTCACTCTGGAGCATGTGGCGGTCATATGTCTGGGTATGCCACAGCTCAGAAGGTGTTGCGCGCTGGTTACTTCTGGCCATCTATGTTTAAAGATTGTATCATTGCAGTCCGGAAGTGCCACAACTGCCAAGTGTTTGATCGAAAGATGCGCGCACCACCTGCTCCTCTCCACCCTATAATTGCCGTTGGTCCATTCGCCAAATGGGGTATCGACTTTATTACTTGTAACCCTCACTCGGCCGGGGGGCATGCGTATATCATCCTCGCGGTTGATTATTTCACTAAATGGGCCGAGGCGATGCCTACATTCGACGCAAGCGGCAAAACAGCTGCAGTTTTCGTATTCAATCATATTATAACTAGGTTTGGTGTCCCACAAGCAATCATTACTGACCATGGGAGCCATTTTCGAAACATCATGATGACTGAGCTTACAAGCCAGCTTGGTTTGCGCCACGATAGCTCTACTCCTTATTATCCGCAAGCCAACGGTTTGGTTGAGTCTATCAACAAAGTTCTGGTTATCATGATCCGACGAACCATTGGTATTCATCGGTCGAATTGGCACAACATGTTATTTTCGGCGCTATGGGCATACCGAACCTCAGTGAAAACCTCAACAGGGTTCACTCCTTTCCAGCTAGTTTATGGCTTGGAAGCTGTGTTACCCATTGAATGCGAAATCCCATCACTTCAAATGGCTGTCGAATTACTCCCAGCTACTTCCGAAGAGGAGAAACGTTTATTGTACTTAGCTAAATTAGATGAGACTCGACGTGACGCTGCATTGGCAATCGAGACTCACGCAAAGCGAATGAAAGCTCAGTATGATAGAAATGTGACCCCTCGAAGTTTTTCGGAGGGAGACCTAGTGCTTTTATATGATCAAGCTAACGATAAGCTAGGTGCTGGAAAATTCGTTCCTATGTGGCATGGACCCTATATTGTAAAGCGAAAGCTAGCAAAAGGGGCTTATGAGCTGGTAGATTTTGATGGGGACTCTTTGGGTAAACCCAGAAATGGACTTTACCTAAAGAGGTATTATGCTTAAATGGTGGGTATGGAGAAGTTTTAGTTAGGTTAGGTTTTCTTTCTAGCTAGTATGTTTGTTAGTTAGTCAGTGTGCTTAGCTTAGCGAGTGTGTTTTTTCGTCGTTATTCTGGCTTATCTTGGTTTTACTCTTGATATTGCAGATGTCGACGCCTCTCCAAACATACATTGGATTTGCTGATGGTGCTTGTCGTAGTACACGGAATATCTCTTCCGCAGCTTGGGTTATCTATTCACCCTCTGACGAGTTAGTTTCTATGCATGGGGTAAGCCTCGGTCAAACAACGAACAACATTGCAGAATACAGTGCAGTGGTTGAATTATTATCCGAATCTATTTCATTTGGAATTCGACGTTTGATAGTGAGGTTAGATTCTGAACTTGTTGTATTACAGCTTAATAGAGTTTATGCCATTAGAAATCCTGTGTTATTAAGGTTGTTTTTGAGAGTGCGTCTCTTGGAACGTGAATTTGATTACATTGAATATCAGCATATTCCAAGGTCTTTAAATACATTAGCAGATGCAATTGCTTCTCGAGTGTTGGACAGACATTTACGATAATCATGCAAGTAAATTTAAAAACATTTCATCATACATGTTAAACAAGATAAGCCGGTAATAGTGATATATATATAGATAGGAGTGTGTCAAAAAATATACATCGTCTTCGATCATAGGTTGAAAAACACCTTATGATCGGCAAAAATGATAAAGTACAAAAAGTCAAAAATGTCACATGTGTCTACAAAGTGACTAGCCAATCACTGGTGGTGCTCCCTATACGACACCACTGCACGGGCTACCTTACGCAAAAATCTCCTAAACGGTCCAGGGACCGCGACTACATAGCGCTGAAGTCTGATAGGAATATCATCCATAGTAGTCTCAGGCATATCCGCCGTCAGACGCTCTAGATCATGCTCCAACTCAGCTAGTACCTCTGCAGCCGCCGCGTCCTGTGGGGCCGGTACCGGTGCAACTGGATGTCTTCTCTCAAAAGGCCGGAGGTTGGCTGGGCGCTGTGGACCAACATCTGCATTTTGAAAATTTTACTGTCAGTTTTGAGACGATATATATAAAAAACAAAAAATACATAATTTGAAAACTTGTGAAAAATAAAGTACCTCTGTCATCCCATTGTTCTCCCTGTGGAAGAACCATGTCCGGATCACCTCGAAAATCTACTCCGGCATACGGAAAGTCCTGGATCGAGAAAACCTGGTCCTCCAACCAGTGAAAGTAACTATCAGAAAATCGAACAACTGCCGCGCCCTCGTCAGGATGCCGGGCCATCACCGCAACCCATCGTACCAGCTTTGGCTCCCGAGGACCCAAGATATCAACAGTGAGTTGCTGAGGGATCAGCATCGGAACTCTCTCTAAGGCAAAGCTCACGACTAAAGGCCCATATCCAAAAGTTTTCAGTCTTCCGTTCTTTGCCTTAGTCAGTTGGCTCTTCACGTTAGCCGACACAGCATCACACCAGTTGAAAATGGTGCCTTGGTAACAGTCAATTGCCATCCGCATTTGGGACCCGGAAGCAATGTGTAAAGCGGCCGCGCCGCAAATTCTGGTAACCGTGAACGCTATAACTTTGAGTTCACGCAGAGAGATGTGTTTGATCTCCACGCCTTTCGAATGGTGTGCACCAGGTGTGCACCAATCTTCCCGGAGACTAACAAGGGATTGGCCACCCGGCCTAGTCCCGGCTAGATTGAGTTGCTCGCCTCTATTTGGCAAGCCAGTGAGAAAGTATACATCCGAGGGCTCTATCTCGAGCTGGTGCCCTCCTATGTAAAAGCATTTCTCTTGAACGTTCCATCTCTCAACCAGCCATTCTAAGAATCTTACCTGAGCCCTCATGCCAGGTATGGCCCAGTATTTATATAGCCCGCATTCTTTTAGGGCATCAATGGAAGGTTGATGTTCAATTGCAGCTAAATCAATGTCTTCATGCTCTCTTTCTCTCCAATCCAACATGGTGAGTGCCCTACACACCAAGAAACAATGATTAGAACTAATTTGGGGAAATTTGAATGGTTATTTGTGGAGATTGGGGTTTTAAAATCCGCCTTTCACGGAGGACGCACCCCGCGTTTACAACACAGGGCGTCCAGACGCAGCTGGCCTGAAGGTGGGCTGCGTCCCCCGACCATTTTCCTGTATAGGAAAAAGTCGGGGGACGCAGGTCACCCGAAGGGCACCTGCGTCCATCGAGGGGCGCATTCTAAAACCTAAACCCCCCCAAAAACCAAAACTAAAACCTAAAAATCAACTTTAATCGGATGAAATTGAAGAGTAGGATGTTGTAAAATACCTGGAAGAGACGGCGTTCGATTCTGACGGTCGGATTTTCCGCAGCGACCACGGGAAGTTTCTTGCCAAAAGCTCCTTTTTCAACCTCAACAGTCAAACGGTAAAAATGACATGGTAAAAAGTCTTTTTATAGGTTTTTTGGATGAATTTGTTCATTTTTCACCATGGAAAGATGTTTTTCGATGTATTTTTGCCTATCTTAAACAGGTATGAGTAATGTGTCGCTTTTGTGCAGGACAAAGGGACTTAGAGGGAAAATTGTCATTTTTCACAAACCAAAATATCAGAGTCATCTTTTAAGCCCTTTTCTGACTCCTAAAAAATGAAAAGATTGCCGAGCGTTTCTTTTACACTCGTTAAAACGGAATTAAAAGACGGTCCCCTTATAGCTCTTTTCTGACCGTAAAATCAGGAAAAGATTGCCGGGTTTTTGTCGTTTCAAACTCGATACGGAAATAAAACGACGTGTCTTTGATCGCTTTTTACTTTTCAGGTCAGTGACACTAATTATGAAAGTACTCCTTGGTCGCAAGATCAAGCGGTTCCCCCAGGTATTATTTTATACTTTTTCGGGCTTGAGGGACACAAATCTACGAAAAAGTTCAACTTGGAGTCTTCTTAAGTTTTTCAGACTCTCTAAAATTGAAAAACGCCGAGTTTCTCCTATACTGGGCTCGTTAAACATTTCACAGTAAAGGACCTGTTCAATTACAAACAGGAACAAACCACTCCTTCCTAGGGTTCGAATCAAAACTAGGTTGGACTCATCCGAAGGATGAGCTTATAATCAAGCATATGTTATCCTCCTCAAGCTTGTTAAAAATAAAGAGGTACTTGCCAGAAATGGTGGGGGAAAAGAGAGAAGAATGAGCCTATTTGTTACCTTTTGTCTCAGAAGAAGCTTTATTACCACTCTTGAACACGACACTTTTTCATTCACCTGGGTTGGGAAATCCTTTACCTCACAGTTGATCAAACCACTTTGAAAGTCTTCAGCCGGGTTCCGGGGATTAACTTTGAGTTATTCAGCACCAAGCCATCTGTCGTGTTGTTATGTGTTCAAGAGGTCTGCAAACAAAACTTTCATCTGCAAAATACTTGTCATCCATTTGACCATCCCTGAGTCAGTCCTTACAGCAACATTTCTTCAACTTGAACAATGATTTCGTGTTGTGGGCTTACCTGCAACGGGTTGCTTTCTATTGACATCGGCACATTATTTAGAGAGATGACTTAGAAATCATCAGTACCTTGAAGTCTGCATGCATCAATGGCAGGTTTCTCGCCTTTCATGTCAGTTTACATCATTGACTTTCGATCAAAGGATTCCGTGAAATGTTCGACATCAACTCATTCATTCACATCTCATGGATTGTACTGGGTACTTTGAGAACCATTGACATTACTGGTGGTCTCTCTCATGCTTGTTAACAGTTTACATCATCGACTGGTAATCAAGTGGTTTCTACCATGTTTGACATCAACTCATTTATTCGCATGGCTAGAATCGTACCAATTCGAGAAGTAGAAATGAAGACCCTGGATCTAGTTTCCACCATCCAGGTTGCGAGGAGTTTTGTATTCATTATCTAAGTAGACTAATCATAAACAGATGGCTGCGCCCATACTGTGCCTACAAAAGTCTATGATTATGATGTACTGCAAGATCATTCCTGTATCAGAGTAGTTAGTCTGTTAGTTAAAGTTTTAATCTGAGTATGGGAATGCCTACCTCAGTGATGATATAATCTTATACATGTATTTTGTGTTGAAAATTGCAGGTTCTGACCAGGCTCTCCACAAGATAATCCTTGAAATGATAAAGCGCTTCACCCTTCCTAGATAATACAAAACCCTAATCTATTCCAGGCTTCGCACTTTAGGGGGCAATCTGTTACACTAAAAAATGTCACCATGACTATTTACAGTTAGGATGACTCTATCAACAGTCATACTACCCTATTAGGCAAGTCTTATGCCTCTGCTCTCCATGTCAAACTCCAAAAAAGAGAGAAAGTCTTTCTAAATGTATTTATCTCTGGGGACGCAGGTTTTCTCAACCTTACCTGCGGGGACACACCCAAGGTTCACAAAATCTGCGTCTTTGGACGCTCTCTATGTAAAGGTGCAGGTGCGTCCCCCTGAAAAGGTTAAAATGCGCAAGTTTCATCTTTAAAAAGTCACTTGTGGTTATTTCTAGAGCATTCTAGAAGGTTGTTCGACGTGTATTGAGCGCCTCCAGATGGTTCATGCACTCCTACCAAAGAGGAACTTATCCCATCAATAGGGGAGCTATCCCATCCAAAGAGGGGATTATCCCATTGATGGTGGACCTGATTAACTTCCTCTTGAACACTATAAATACAGGCATTGGGCCAGAAGGAGGGGAGGTTGAAAGCTATACATTTCTAAGGGTAAATGTTGTAGGAATTAGGACTCCCATTTAGAAGCTTGTGAGGAGAGATTTGCATCTTTACTTGTTCTATTTGGAAGTGGGTGAGCTTTGTCAAAGTAAAGGAGAACTCTTGTGGACCCTGGAAGGCGCTTGCACAACACCAAGGCTCAGGTTGTAATGGTTCCTTTTGATTACCTTTAATGCAAATTAGTCCATTCTTCTCAATAACTTGTTGTTTATGAGTTATTTCATGTACTCCTTGGTCTATATGTTGAATATGCTTTGTTTTATGTTATAATCAGGTGCCATTTAATGGTTTGACTGTTGGTGATTGTAGGTTTTGGAGAAAGGGAGGAGCTCATCCAGATCAACAAAGCTTGGACTTCTACAACAGCGTTTGGACAAAGGTAAGAACAAAACACTTGATTTCTCATATCATAATGCATGTTTAGAGAAGGATAACTCTAGTTTGTTTTGTTTGTCATTAGAATGTCTTAGACTTCTAGGAAGGTCGGTTGTGTCCGCACTATTGACTGATTCCGTGTGACAGGGGATAATAGGGGCACAACAATATTAATAAGGGATAAAAATACAATAGTAATGGGGTAATCACTAGTATTATAGGGACCCAACATGCCCCTCTCCTTCAAAAAAGTGTCGTCCTCAACGCTTGAGCAGTTCTAGATGCTTTTGTATAAAATTCTCATCCTCCCATGTGGAATCTTCTACGGATAAGTTCTTCCACTTGATAAGATACTCCGAAATTGATTGATTTCGTAAGTGTCTAGTTCTTATTTCTGTGATTACTTTTGGTTCCAATATAATTTTTCCTTCCTCGTCAAGTTCTGGCAATATTGTTTGAACTATGAGCTTGTCACCTATAACCTTCTTTAAACATGAAACATGGAAAACTGGGTGCAATCGAGAAGCTACAGGAAGCTCCAATTTGTATGCCATAGTACCAATCTTTTTCAACACCTTGTATAGACCATAATACTTTGGTGATAATTTATTATCGTTCTTAGCTCGCTTGAGGGACATTTGCTTATATGGTTGTAGTCGTAGGAATACCCAATCACCTACATCAAAACTTCTTTCGCTGCGATGTTGATCTGCCTATTGTTTGATTCTATTCTGTGCCAACACGAGGTTATTGTTTAAGAGTTGGAGGACTTGTTGTTGATGTTCGATGTGATGTTCCACTGCTTGAACCTTAGAATTTTCTCTTAAATATGATGTGATGGATGGTGGCTGATATCCATAAAGTGCCATAAATGGGGTCATTTTTGTTGCTGTATGGAAGGAATTTGTATACCACCATTCAACCAGAGGCAACCATTTGACCCATTGTGTCTGTTTATCAGATACAAAGCAACGAAGATATCCTTCCAAACATTTGTTTACTATCTTAGTTTTCCCATTAGATTGAGGATGATAAGATGAGCTATGAGCTAACAGAGTACCAAGGCAAGAAAATAATTCTGTCCAAAAATTTCCAGTGAAAATGGGATCTCTGTCACTTACAATAATCTTTGGGATTACATGTAGCTTTTGAATTGTTTCCATAAATGCAGTAGAAACTGTATTGGCTTTAAATGGATGTAATAATGCACAAAAGTGTGCATACTTGGTAAGTCTGTCAACTACCACCATGATGACACTCTTTCCCTCAGACTTGGGTAAACCTGTGATAAAATCCATTGAAACCTCCTCCCAACGTTGGCTTGGAATGGATAAAGGTTTTAATAGACCCGGTGTCTTAATTGTTTCAACTTTATTTTGTTGGCAAACCAAACATTCTGCCACAAACTTTTGAATATATGATTTAAGGCCCTCCCAAAAAAATTCCTTCTTAACCCTGTGGTAAGTTTTTAAAAATCCTGAGTGCCCTCCTAAGGGAGAAGTGTGCAATTCCATAAGAATATTTTGTTTTAGCTGGGAATTATTACAGAGGTATAAGAGATCTTTGTACCATAACGAATCATTTTGCCAGCTAAATGTATCAGATGTACTGGAGTCTTGTTGTAGCTTTCGAATAAGTGCCCACACTTCTTCATCATTCTTCCATTCCTCCCTTGCTTCATTTATCCAATCTGGTTGGATAATAGAAATGGCGCACAACAATGCTTCCATATCCTCGTCCTTTCTTGAGATTGCATCTGCCACCACATTTTACTTCCCTTTTTTGTAGATGATTTCAAAGTCACAACCCAACATCTTTGTGACCCAATTTTGTTGCTCTTTAGAGGATAATATTTGTTCTAAAAAGTATTTAAGGCTATCATGATCCATTTTTTCCTTGAAGTGTCTTCCCATTAGGTAGGGTCTCCATTTCTTAAGTGCATGGAGTATTGCCAAGATTTCCTTCTCATAAATAGCTTTGTGTAAAAACTTTCCCTTGATTGGAAGACTTTCAAAAGAAATGGGTCTTTCATCTTGCATTAAAATAGCACCAATTCCATTTCCTGAAGCATCACATTCCACAATAAAGGTTTTTGTGAAGTTTGGTGTAGCTAAGACCGATGCTTCGCACATTGCCTCTTTAAGATGCTCGAAGGCCTTTGTTGCTTCTGGAGTCCATGAAAATGCATCTTTCTTCAATAATTTTGTTAGTGGTGCTGCTATTCTCCCATAATTCTTAGCAAACTTGTGATAATACCCTGTCAACCCGAGAAATACTCGCAGATGCTTTATGGATGTGGGGATTTTCCATTCCTTAATGGCTTTAATTTTGCTAGGGTCTACCTTAACTCCTTCATGAGATACAATATGACCCAGATATTCCACCTCTTTTACTCCAAAGAAAAATTTGAATCTTTTTGCATATAATTGTTTCTCCTCCAATAGTTGTAGCACCCTGTCAACATGTTCAACATGATCCTTCCAAGACTTGCTGTAGATTATTATATCATCAAAAAATACTAACTCAAATTTTCTAAGGAATGGTTTGAAAATGGAATTCATCAAACCTTGAAATGTTGAAGGTGCATTGGTAAGGCCAAAAGGCATGACCAAAAATTCATAATGACCCTCGTGAGTTCTATATATTGTTTTCAGAATGTCTCCAGTTTTCATTCTGATTTGATGATATCCTGAATGAAGATCCAACTTGGTGAAGTAAATTGATCCATGCAATTCATCCAGTAATTCATCAATGACAGGAATGGGAAACTTATCTTTAATAGTGAGCTTGTTGAGCTCCCTATAATATGGACACATGCACCATGATCTATCCTTCTTTTGCACCAATACTACTGGAGCAGAGAAAGAACTTTGACTCGGTTGAATTATACTAGCCTCTAACATTTCTACAACCATACGTTCAATTTCACTCTTTTGGGCATAGGGATATCTGTACGGCCTGATGTTTTGAGGAACGCTTCCTGGAATCAGATGAATAGCATGATCATGATCACGAATAGGTGGGAGACCTTTGGGAGTCTCAAATACCTTGGAATAATTGTCCAAGACTTTTTGGAGATCTGGAGAAATAGATGATTCCAACATGGAAACATCTAGCGAACATAATTGTGAAATTACACCTCTTTGTTCCCTTTTTAGAAGCTTTGTCATACCGTTAGAGCTGATTATCTTTCCCGGTTTCCCTGCAATACCCATTAATTCAACTTCCTTTCTTTCCATAGAAAATTTCATGGAAAGTTATTGAAAATTAAAAGCTATTGTACCCAAGGATTGTATCCATTGGACTCCTAGTACAACATCAACGCCTCTCATTGGAATGGAAAGCATTGGGCTAGTCAATACATATTCTCCCATGGATAGCTTGATATTATGGCATTTTCCAGAGAAATTTATTGTTCCTCCATTTGCAACCATCACTTGACACTCCGGTGCTGGATATAAGAAGCAATTCAATTCTTTTGCTACCTTACAATGAATAAAATTGTGGGTACTTCCTGAATCAATCAACACTATTACCTTTTTCTTCTTGATTTGTCCTTCTATCTTGATGGTTTAAGGAGGTAATTCCCGCCAATGCATTACAAGATATGGTCGGATTTATTTCTTCTTTATCTAGGCTTTTTTCCTGGAGTATATCCTCTTCTTTTGACCTTTCTTGCTCCTTTTCTTCTTCCTCTTCACAATCTATGTAGAATAATTTCTTCTCAGCACACTTATGACCTTTAGTGTGTTTGCTATCACAACTGTAACAGAGCCCTTTTGCTCTTTTTTCTTCCAATTGTTGTGGTGTCAACCTTATAGGTTGTGGAAGACTAGGGGCAACAACACTTCCATCTTTATAGTTGTGATTGGTATGCTTCCTGGTTTCCATAATTTTTCTTTCCATTTGGAAGGGGATTTTCCTTCTTCATCAACATAGCAGGTACAGGTGTAGCAGCTGCATAAAGGGAAGGAAAAGATGCCGGTGGAGAGTTTTGATGATGAGGAGGAAAGAGACTTTTATTTGACAGAGCATGATGAGCCAGAGCAGCATTATACTCATCATGGCATGGAAACAATTGACATAGAGGCTCAGGATGAAGAAACAATAAAGGACATCATCATATGGGAAAATGAGGCTCAAGTATGGGCTATGATGGACAATTTGGAGAGGGCCAAGCATGTCATCACATATTTGGAGCAAGAAAACAAGCAGTTGAGTGGCAAACAAGTCCTCATGGAGATGGAAATGCTCAAGGTAAAACGACAAAATGACAAAAAGGCACAAGTCACTTTGACTCCTATTGACAAGGAGATTGAAGATGATAGAGAGACTTGGCTTGAAAGAGTCAATTTGCACCTTGAGAAGCTGTTGTAGAAGGCCAATAGAGACAATTAGATGATCAGGCACATGGCCTACCATTATAGTGTTGGGTTGTGTTATTCTTTCCACGACTAGCCCACATAGTGAACCAAGGGGTTAGAGGGGGGACGGAGCCCCCCCTTCATTGCACTGATTGTGCAATTGGGGGGTTATAGGGGGGCGGCGGGTAGCCACCCTCTATGGGGCTTGGGGCAGTGCCTCGAGAATTTTTTTTTGGACCCTATATTGGGTTGGGTGGAACTACCTGTGGTTTTGTGCATGATTTTCGCACATGGTTTTGGATGCGATGGTTTTCAGTCCATGGTTTTGGACGCGATGTTTTTTGGTCCATGGTATTGGATGCTTCGGCATGTATAAATATGTATTGTAACATTGAAAGGAATATAGTGAAAAATCAAGCTGGTAGTCTCGATTTTGGGATCCAGGGGAAAATCTCTGTGTATATGTGTTTTATGTGTTATGATCTCGCATTGTTTATTTTCTTTGTTTTAGGATTCGTATGAAGGTAATTTCTGTATGGGGTTAAAACCTTCATTTGGTATCAGAGCTATTTTGGCTTCAAGGGGATTCCTTTTTTGCTGAGGGGTTTTGCTCGGGCCTGTGGTAGACCCTGTTCAGTGGGAGATCTATGGGATCGACTCTGGTGGTGAAAGAAGATGGCGAGCAATGGAAAGATAGAGATCGATAAATTTAATGGTCAGAGTTTTGAGTTGTGGAAACTCAAGATGGAGGATCTATTGGTGGATAAATATCAGTGGATCATGGTAGATCCGGGTACTAAACCAACGAGAGTGTCCGATGAAGAATGGAAGAAGTTGGATTGGAATGAAAAGAGCACAATATGATTTTGTGTCTCAGATTTAGTATTGTTGAATGTATCAGGGGAAGCTATGATGAAGGCTTTGTGGGACGATTTAGGGACTTTGTACCAATCTAAGTCTCTGGTGAATAAATTGTTCCTATGGAAAAAAGCTGCATAACCTGAAGATGAAAGATGGAGACTCAGTGACAGAGCATCTGAACGCATTTAATACTGTGGTAAGTTAATTATCATCTATTGATATTAAAATTTCAGATGAAGATAAGTGCATCAGTTTTTTGTGTTCTCTACCAGATTCGTTGGATAGTCTGGTTATTGTAATAGGTAGCATTGCAACTGCCTTGCAGTTTGATGAAATATTGTCATCCTTGTTGACGGAGGAGATGAGACAGAAAAATATGGAGAGCCAGAATGGTGATGCCTTGACTGTACGAGGACGGTCCCAGAACAGAAACAAAAATAAGTCATCGAGTGGGAGATATAAATCTCCAGGAAAACATATAAAGGTGATGTGCTGAAAATGCGAAAAGGAAGGGCACTACAAAGGGGACTGTAAATCTAAAGCTTCTGACAAAGGAAAGGGATCTGATGATGCTCATTCTGCAGAGGAAAAAACCACCTTAGATGAAGGTGGGGATGTGTACTTGGCTTCTTCAAGTACACATGTAGATCATGAGGCATGGTTGATTGACTTAGGTGCATCCTTTCACTTCACTCCCCATAAAGAGTGGTTCTGCGAGTATGAGAAATATGATGGTGGTGATGTCTTCTTAGGAGATGATAGAAAGACTAGAATCGTTGGTCACAGAAAAGTAAAGTTGATGTTGCAGGGTGGAAGGGTTAGAACACTTCCGGGTGTTCTACATATTCCTGCATTGCCAAAAATCTGATTTCTGTAAGCAAGATGGATGATGCAAGTGTAAAAACAGTGTTTGAGAAGGATACCTGCAAGATGGTTCGGGGAGCATTGGTATTGATGCGGGGAGTTTGGATTGGAACTTTGTACAAGATGCAAGGTAGCACGGTTGTTGATGGGTGCAACAGTTCTGTGGTTCCTGAAAGTGGAGCAGAAAATCTAGTGGTCTCTTAAGAGAAGACCATGTTGTGGCATCAAAGGCTCAGACATATTGGAGAGAAGGGCCTTCGAATACTTCATGGTAAAGGTATGGTAGAAGGTATGAGTAATAGCTCTCTAGATTTTGATTTCTGTGAAAATTGTGTATATGGGAAGCAAAATTGGGTGAGTTTCCCCTCTGGTGGTAAGAGGGCAGAATAGATATTAGAGATTGTGCATAGTGATGTGTTTGGACCTGTGAAGATTCCATCACTGGGTAAGTCTATGTACTATGTATCATTTATAGATGACTTGTCAAGGAATACATGGATATATTTCCTCAACAAGAAATCTGAAGTCTTTGATAGGTTTAAAGAATTTAAGGCTCTGGTGGAAAACCAGATAGAGAAGAAGATAAAGGTGTTGAGGACATATAACAGTGGAGAGTTTTGTAGTAAAGAATTTGAAGAATTTTGTAAGAAGTGTGGTATAGCACGGAAAAAGACTACTCCATATACACCTCAAAACAATGGAGCTGCAGAAAGAATGAAAAAGACGTTGATGGAAAGGGCAAGAAGCATGCTCAGTAGTGTTGGGTTAGGACAGGAATTCTGGGTAGAGGTGGTGGAGATAACATGTTACCTGGTCAATAGATCACCTTCATCAGCATTGGAGGATAAGATTTTGAAAGAGGTATGGACTGGTAAGAAACCCCCTCTTTCACATCTAAGGGTATTTGGATGTGATGCATATGTACATGTTCCAAAGGAGAAACAAACCAAGTTGGATAGTAAATATGAAAAGTGCATCTTTATTGGGTATACAGATGGTTTAAAGGGTTATAAGCTTTGGAAACCAGTAACAAGGAAGGTTGTGTACAACTGAGATGTGGTGTTCAGAGAGGTGAAAGATGTTATTAAACATGAAGTCTAGCCAAAGGAACCTGAGAAGATAGAGTTTGAGCTAAAGGAGGAAGAATCATACTCTACAACAGAGGAGGAATCAGAAGATGAAGAGCCACAAACTCTGGGTGTGAGAAGATTAGTTCAAGAAAGAAGGAAGCCAGAAAGGTATAGTCCATCTGCTTTCTGTTCAAATTTTGCTTTATCTATTACTGATGATGATCCCATACCTGTGAAGGAAGCAGTAGATTCAAAGGATGGAAAACTCTGGAAAGAGGCCATGGTTGATGAAATGGCATCTTTGCACAAAAATGAGGCTTGGGATCTGGTGGAGTTGTCGGCTGGAAGGAAACCCATTGGCAGAAAATGGGTGTTCAAGAAGAAGACAAATGTAGAAAGAAAGGTGGATAAATACAAAGCTTCGTTTGTAGCAAAAGGATATTCCCAGGTGTCAGGAATTGATTTTGGTGATATTTTTTCTCCTGTTGCCAAGGTAGCTTCTATTAGATTACTTTTATCTGTTACTACTGCTTTTGATTTTGAGGTAGAATATATGGATGTGAAGACATAATTTCTTCACGGGGATCTAGAAGAGGATATCTACATGACGCAACCTGAAGGCTTTGCGGTGAAGGGTAAGAAAGAACTGGTATGCAAGTTAACGAAGTCTATGTATGGGTTAAAACAATCACCAAGGATGTGGTATCAGAAATTTGATACATTTATACAAGGACTTAGCTTCACCAGAAGCAAAGTAGATAACTATGTGTATTTTAAACTAATTGGTGACCAAGTTATTTATCTGGTCTTGTATGTGGATGATATGTTGTTGGTTGGAAATGATAAAGAAATTATCTAGGATTTGAAGACCCAATTTTCCTCCAAATTCAACATGAAAGATCTTGGTGCTGCAAACTATATTTTGGGCATGGAAATTAAAAGAGATCGGGCAAAGAGGAAGCTCTGGTTAAACCAGAGGAGGTATGACAAGATAATATTGCAGAGGTTTAATATGCAGGATAGTAAACCGATGAAGGTTCCTATTCCTGTAGGTGTAAAGTTATCTGCTGAGCAGTGTCCCAAGACACAAGAAGAAGAGGATATGTCCCGTGTTCCATATGCAAGTGCAGTCAGTAGGCTGATGTATGCGATGGTCTGTACTAGACCCGAAATTGCACATGCAGTGGGAGTATTGAGCAGGTTTATGTCAAAACCAGGGAAGGAGTATTGGACAACAGTGAAGCGGGTTTTCAGGTATTTGCGTGGCACTAGTGATTTTCTTGGGAGACTCAAGTTTTGAAGGGTCAAATGAGCTTCAAATGCTGAAATTACAGGCTTTTTGGAAAGTAGACTTGAATAATTTTCCAATGAGATATCATGAGCTCAATTTGGATGTCGGGAAGGCCTTAAAAAGGGACCTGAAAGTGGCACTGCGCGTTGGGCCAGTGGCGCTGCACGTAGAGCAAATTTTGCACAAGATGCTTATTTTTCCAGTTTTTTATTGTGTTCATGGATTCTTTCTCATGGAGGATGATTTACCTTTGTAAATGATGACTTGGCAAGTAAATATGATAGATAAATAGTGATAGAGGGTAGATTCATTGCTTTAAAAGTCAATTTGAACTCAAATGAATCAGTTTTTCACTTTTAGAGGCAAGTTGTTAAGATGCTTATATTCCTGTTTTCTTGTTTAGTATTAGTTAGATTAGCTCCTCATATTAGGGATTCGACCCCTGAGGATGGGAGGAGGTTGAATTCATGTCTATATCTTCTTCTTCTTTCTCTTGTAGAGGGTTTGAGTTAGCTGGATGCTCAGACCTTGATTATACATCATTTGTAGCATTTTAGCAGGAGATTAATAAGAATTGCATCTATTTTTATGGGATCCATGTGGTATGGAGTTTTAGTACAGTTTCTTCTTCTGTGATTATATGTTAATATGTCTTATGTATTTCGTTAATCATTTCATTGCTTCTAGTTGAATGTTTTCAAGTTGATAGGCATAATTCATTACATCAGTGCTTTGCCTTGGGAAACCATTCACCATTTCATGTTTTCTGCAATCTAGGAAGGATCCATGGTTTTCACATGCTCTTCTTAGCTTCTCACCAGTCTTAAACATCTCACCCCATCAAGCCCTAGATTGCTAAATCCTATGCCTACCTTTCACCCTTGAACACCCTGCAATTCTGACCTAGTTTCCTAGACCTAAACTATCCAGCTCCTCCTAATCCAGCAAAACCCCTTCAAAAATCCAATAAAAACTTTGTGCTACTATACCTAGCCTAATATCCTTTTCTTGATCTAGTCATCTTGGTTGAGATCCTCAAGGAGAGAGCCCTCTCCCGGCCTAGTAGGGCTAGCTAATTGGCTAAGCGTGGTTTGTGGTTACCCTAGCATTGCCTTCCTTCAGCCTGAGGCTCAATATAGGTGATAACAAATCATCAACTAGAAGGTGAATGTTTAAATATAAGATATAGAGCAATGTGACATGAATTCTACATCTACTTATTGATTCATATGAGAATCTTAAACACTCAATGAATAAAAAAGAAAGAGCATAATACTAAGAAACAAACCACAAATTTTGAAAAATGAATATTTGGAACAAAACCCTTGTACTTTTTTCCAAAATTTATTCTATTAATAAGATGCACATGATTACAATAGCTTTTCTCTTCAAAGTTTTACCCTGTACATTATAGAAATGATAGTCTTTATAAAATAACTTACAAATTGTTCAAGATCCAAAAATAATGGATATCAAACCTCTTCATATATTTATAGATTACTAAATCAAATAATCAAGGAGATGAGATCTGACCCCAATTTGAATTGATGAGGTGGCTCTCCAACTAATTGGGTGTTTTTTTTCTAAAAATAGAAAAAAATAATTCTAGCGAGTTCTTGAAAAATAGGCTTCAAATCTCCATTCTAAACTCTCAAATTGTGATATATGTGAAAACTATGAAAGAGATTTTTGTTAATGGGTCTATAACAGGAACAAACCTCTTAGTTTTTTCAAAGATTCATCCCCAGTTATTCGAAAATGGATTTTTGAAACAATGGCTAAAACATGAAAAGCTGAATTACAATATCCTGAAAAATAGGCTTCGAAGACCCCTTTGAATATCTCAAATGATTACACTTATGTAAAAACTAAAAAAGGTTTTTTTAAATGAGTTTTTTACCAATAAAAACTTATTTTTCATTTTTGAAATTTAATTTCCAACTGTTTGGAATCTGCAGCCAAATTTACTGTCTTTTATAGGAAAAAAACAGAGCAAAATAGAGTTTCATTGCTGACAAATTAATTATTAGTCTTTGCTTGATCAAGTGCCTGCTCTTTCAACGAAATGTGCTCCATCAGTTCATTATTTTGGACATAATTTTTTTTTGAATTTTTCCTTTGTCGCTGATACTCTATCTGTTAGAGTTTAACTAACCATTTTACACATATGTGTTTCTAATCTGGTTGTGAGTGTATTTTTATTTTCAAAACTTACAATAACGGTGATATTCTATTTGTCAGCACTTTAACATTATTTCTTACAACTCAACACTGACACTAAAACTGTTAGTGCATTTAAAATTATTTTTTACAAATCAATGCTAACACTAAAACTTTCAGCGCTTTAAAACTGATGACTAAGATTGTGATAACAGAGCATATCATCTCCTAATGCTTCCATGCACACTCATGAAGATAGTACCCTGTTAGCACATTAGAGAAACCCCTAACGTTGCGAGATTGTAATCCATTGTGCAATAAACGAACAAACACGCTCTTCCAACAATCCAATCCAAGTCATTGCCATAGATTCTCTCTCAAAGTTATAGATTTAATTCGTTTAACTGAAGTTATGGTAAAAATGGTTTGGTATGGACAAAGTCACATCGTTAGACAAAAGTCAACTTCTATGGCATGCTACGACAAAATGTCACGAGACCAAATAAAAATCAAGGAATTAATATTAAAAGTAGATATTTCAATAATATTAAGAAATATCAATCAATAACATTCTGTTAACTTTAAAGATAATGTATGTCGAGCCATGGCATATCGATTACATTTTGCATCTTAATAGAATCTTATGCTAATATATGTTAGCAGAATATAAACTAAATCTTTTTTTGAGAATATAACGCATGAGGTTATGATGTTCTTATGCAATGTTGAAATAGAAATATCATGGAGATAGCGAGATATTCCAAGATGATGACTCAAAAAATCTCTTTTATACCAATTTACCACCTTAGATAAAGGGTCTCCTTGTCTTTATTCAACGGCAAGTGTCCTCCTACCAATGGGAAACAAAAATCCTACTATAACCAATATTCCTACTATGTATGATAACAATTAATACACGATAGCTAAACATCGTGTAGTCCCCATTGTGGGCACTATAATGTTTGAGAGTTCTATAATTTAATTGTGCGGGAATTATGGAGTGTGGAATGCCATGTGCAAAGTGTAGAGGTGTTTCTTCCTCCACACACAACATTTTGTGAATGTGAAGTGATTAATTTTAATTAATTTTCGATATACTAAAATATACTCTATTCCTAAATTAATATGTTGTTATGCAACCAACTCACAAATAGATATATCAACGACTTAAAAATTATCCTGTTTGAGGGGGAACCTCCTTTACACTACGTAAATGAAAAATTCTTGGATGATACAAATGACAAGGCCTCCTTTCTATATATATAGGAGTCTAAGGGGTCATAATATAATCAGAGCCTACATAACAATAATAATGTAAGGGCACAACAATAACAATAGTGAGTTTCTATGGGGAAAAATAATAACAATATGGGGACCACATGGGCACAACAATAACAATAAGGGGGCTACACTAACAATAACAATAAGGGGATACACTAGTAGTATAGTGACAATAAGGGGTTACACTAGTAGTATAGGGATCTAACATTCCCCTCTCCTTAAAAAAAGTGTTGTCCTCAATGCTTGAGTAGTTATTGATGATTTTGTATAAAACTCACATTCTCCCAAGTGGAATCTTCAACAGGTAAGTTCTTCCACTTGATGATATACTATGAAATTGATTGATTTTGTAGTTTTCGGGTTCTTACTTCCGTGACTTCTTCAGGTTCCAATATGATTTTTATTTCCTCATCAAGTTCTGGAAATATTGTTTGAACTGGGAGCTTGTCACCTATAACCTTCTTTAAACATGAAACATGGAAAATTGGGTGCACTCGGGAAGATGCAAGAAGCTCCAACTTGTATGCCATAGTTGTGGTTAAGTAAAATTATAAGTGCAGGCACAAACAAATTCCTCTAGCCTGAGAATGGGTCTAGCCACAACGGATACATTCTATGGAAGATTTCCTTAGGTTAGAACCAATTAAGAGGGCCTACCTCTTAGTATGCTTATCCCATTTGATGATGTCCTTTCTTGCTCGCTCCGGCTATCTCTCGCTTCCTTCTTCGAACACCTGAAACAAGTAAACAACAACAAACAACAACCGTGATAATGGAAAAATTGTAATTCAACCTACTTAACAAGTCAATAAACATTAAGCTATGAATATGTAAGATGAAAAATCATTGGGGAAATCAATCGATAGTTTCATATATATTGATATCAAGAAGAGATTACAACCATTGTCTTGATGTTGCAGTTCTCTTCTGACAAGACCGGGTTCTCACACACTTCTGCTAGCATTCCATGATGGCCTTAATCAACAATAGTTTTAAGGCTCTTCCATTTAGACTTCACTCCAAACCAAATCACACTTCTCCCTCACACAAGTAGATAGCTACAACTATGAATAGCTTGATGTTTACTCCAAACCAAAATAGAACTAGCACACCAACCTTAACACTAGCTTGTGCTTGGGAAGAAGGGAGGTTTATATAGGATGAATGGATGTGAGATGGATCCTCTTCTCATGGGAGAAGGTCTTATCCCTTGAGGTAGTTACATCATTATAGGGGAAAGGAGCCCAAACTGACATCCTCGACCCCATCCAGCCAAACCATTTACCAGACTTCTATTATGAAGCTTCTAGAGCTGGAAGCTTCAGCTCTTAATTTAAAAAACTTTCCATAACATGACCAGTGCGACTGGAACACAGCTCAGTCACTTTGATCAGTGCTATGGATAGTGCTAATCTCTGCACATCAACATGGGGGAGACAAAGGCCATTAGCATCGGTCTTGTAAACTGGGAAAAACAAAAGTTTCAAGGTAAATGGTGCAAAAGGGAATTGATCTGATAATGAAGAGGGACACAATGGGAGTTTCTTCATGAAGGAAAAGCATGTGGAGTTCATTGTAGAGGTCCTCCAGGATCAAGGAATGGGGAGTACAGGGACAGTGACAAAATGTTGTGTAACAAATTCCCCCTAAAGCATGAAGGCCGAGCTAGAGTGAGGGATGAAATGCTTTATGAATCAGTCTGGGGAACCATAGTTTGTCATCGGAAAACTTGCAAGCAAGTACAAATACATATACATAACTGAGAACTCTATCAAATGATACATGAATCATGTCATGGACATAGCCATCCAGAGAATGATCATGTAAATGGATCTAGGTATGGGCGCAACAATCCATCGAAGAGGGTCATAATGAAACCAAGGTATGGGCACAACCATCCAATAATGAGAAGGATCACATCTGATAACTCATGGTATGGTCATAGCTATCCATTCGAAAGAGACATGCATATCAACATAGCCATGTCACATCACTTCGCAACCTGGATTTTTATGATCTGAGTCCATGGTCTTTCACTCCAACAAGACCTGATCAAAGTACAAATTCTAACATGTGGATAGATGTGCTGACGTCGAACATGTTAGAAAGTCGCTTGATTACCATTCAATGATGTAAACTATTAACAGTTGCGAGAGAAACCACCAATAATGACATGGTCTGCAAGGTACTATCAAGACAATCCACATAATGTGAATAGAGGAACTGAAGTCCAACAACTGTGAAATCACTCGATCGAAAGCCAATGATGTGAACTTATCGTCGAGTGTGAAGAACTTTCCATTCTAAGGGTATGCAAGCTCTAAGGTGCTGGAAGGGAGCCTCTTGGTCAACTTCTCAGATAATGAGCTGAATTCGATGGGAAACGACCGTGTCAAAGGAGGGCCATAATGTTTCCCACATCATCGACACGCAATGAAAGGATGCAAAATGATTTTGGGCGATACAAATAATTAGAGGTAGGTGTAACTACAGAAGGACGAATCTTGAACATATCGGCAACACAACTAGAAGTTTGGCAGCTTTTGATCCATGGGATTGGTGGTCATGATGACGTGGCAAAGATAAAATGGAAGGCAAGAAATAAACGGCCCAAACCCAGGAAGGTCAAAGATACAAAGGAGGATATCCCAACCCAACATGAAGAAGAAAGTGTCATGTTCAAGAGGGAGCTGCCGACACAACTAATAGATTTCCAAATTTCCCCCCACCATTTCTAGTAGGTACCCCATTTATTTTTTAAACACAAGCTTGAAGGGGATAGCATATTCTTGCAATGTAAGTTCATCCTTCGGACGAATATGACCTAGTAAGTTTATCGAGCCCTAGGAAGGAGAAGCTCATGTTTATCATGATGATGAATCCAATGTCATTTAAGAGTTTAACGAGTCCGACAAAGGTGTAACTCGGTATATTTTTCATGTTTAGAGAGTTTGAAAAAGACACATAAAAGAAAACTCCACATGGTCCCTTTTCATACATTTGTGTCTCTCGATCCCGAAAAGGTAGAAAACAATACTTGTGAGAACTGCTTGACCATTTTAGTCAAGGAGTACCTTTTTCGTAAATAGTGCCTCCCAGCCCAAAAAAGGGGTAAATTTATACTGGGCACATGAAGTTCTGCATCCATTAACGAGTTCAAAATGGCAAGGGATTGGCCATATTTTCTCTTTTAAAGGGTCGGAAAAGAGCTTGAAAGCGGACCCCCCATTTTGTTTTCTTTTACGAGTCAAAAAGGAAAAATACTCGGCAATCTTTTCATATGAGCTTAACGAGTCGAGAAAAGAGCTGAAACGTGACTCGTCATCATCATCAAACATCCATCACCTCCCACTGCGCAAAAAGGTAAAGTGTATTATCGATTTCTTGAGGAAAAATAGGTTAAAATATTTACAAAAACCTGATATTTCATGAAAAAATGAATAAAAAGGAGAAAAGTAAATATATTTTTACCATTTACCATTTTATCTTGTTGTGAAAACTTTCTACTCACTTTTTCCCTAATTGTTTCGGAGTAGATTGTGGGAGATCCGGGGGGTCAACCGCTAAGCTACGAGTTACAGGTAAAATCCAAAGCCCTAAGCTCCATTTTCATGTCCTTTATTTATGTTTTAACCATCTTTTTGGTTTTTTGAGGGGGTTTTGCAAAAAAAAATTCACCCTTGGTCGGAGCGACTTCTGGGCATGGAATCGCACTGGCCGAGGATGATTAACAAAGCCATTCATGCCATCAGCACAACTATTTTTAAAACAGGTGCGTCAATGCCATGAATAGGGAAAAACCCTATTTCCTAAAAAAATCACCGTTAAAACTCAAAATTTATGGGCCAAGCATGATTGTTGACTCAAATTAATGGATTTTGCAGGAAATAATCGCCGAAAATGGTGGAATGAAAGAACGGGAACATGAGGATGTTGACACCTAGGCAATGAATGATCCAAATTTCCTGGAAGCTTTGAGGGCTTGCAGGCTCCTCAAATTCTTTCTCACGCCAAGGATGCGGGCCCAACCCAAGTTGCTTCGGTACCTGATTAGTCTTTGGGACATTAATCGGGAAATATTTGTCATTGGTGACTAGGAGCTAGAGTTGGAAACTTTAGATATATACTTCATAACTAGACTGTCCTAAAGAGGGGAACCAATTAACTTGTACGGGTCACAACTGATTGAGGCAAGCATATCTTCATTGCTTGTTGAAATATGTCCTGAGGCCTTGAAATCCAAGAATGGGAAGATTGAGATTTCGAGTGTTCGGGATCTAACACTGGGAGTGCTCTTGTTGACCATCAACAGAGTGGTGGGATCCGAGGCAGAACATGAGACCAACAAATTGAAGTTCCTATATGTTATGGACTACACAACACCTATGATCTTCAACTGGGTAGAGGCCATGAGGATCAACATAAAGCACCAGCTGTCCAAAGTTAAGATGGGGAATCTGAAAAAAAAATTCTTCGGATATGTGCTCGTGACCTTTTTCTTGGAACGGGTGCCACTGCTCTAGTATCAATTGACTGAGGTAGATCCTCCTATGCCACGCAATCTGTTGATGTCCCGTTGGAGTCATTTGATTCCCAGGATCACTGGGGGTTAGCACATGTCATATAGACCTGCATTCTTTTCATGGCTGTGATGACAGAAGATCATCATGGAGGACTGGCCATATAGTGGCACTGACTTACGTGGAGAATCGGACATGCCCTTACTAGATGGAGAGGATTTTGACGATGAAGGTAAAAAATCAACTTTTTTAATTTTGAGATTTTTTAATTGCTTTTAGTATATATAGATGTTGGACCAGAGCGCCTGCTGGGATGTCCCTAATATCCAGGTGTGCCCCCCACCCAATTGATGCTTTGGCTCCTTATCAGGAAGGGAGTGACAACAAGGAGGAGATTGAGAGGAACCTTGAGGGGTTGACTCGTGGTATCCCAGAGTATGCTCGGGTAGGAGAAATTCATCATCAGTACTAGAGACACACAATGGGAGTCTCAGATTGGATCTACCAATTGCTAACTTATGTTGCATGAGCTGTATCATGCTACCATAATCACCATGCTGATTAGTTCCTAGGTCTAGCAGTTACATTTTTTGAGGCCTGCGTGCCATGGATATATGAGCCCTGCGATCCACCGATGTTATTTTGGACACACATATTATTTTTTTGGGGTTTTGATGTATCAAATATTATCACCATATATATATATATATATATATATATATATATATATATATATATATATATATATATATATATATATATATATATATATGTTTTATTTTCTTGTCTACTATGGTACAAATGGTTTGTTTTATCTTTTCACATGTTTCATAAATGTCTATCCAACACATGATTAGCT
The DNA here is from genome assembly GCA_031772625.1 of Pinus tabuliformis. NCBI lineage: Eukaryota > Viridiplantae > Streptophyta > Pinopsida > Pinales > Pinaceae > Pinus > Pinus tabuliformis. The sequence continues at coordinate 234,693,028 of CM062819.1, forward strand.
AATGCATCTATAAATTTATTTATGCGTCTAGGAATATGATGATATGTAATGTAATCAAAATGTCTTTCCAGTAGATAGATACGAAGCTACATCCTCAATATTTGAGGGTTTCTGACGGAATATTGCCCGTTGAGTTGAAGGATGATAAGCTGTGAATCTAGGTTGACAACCCACTCCCTAATGTCAAGAGTAATGGCTTCTGACAATAGTTCGATGACCGCACTGTGTTGAACAATGTTGTTAGTTGTGCAACCTAGACAGATACCTTGAAGGTCAATCAACTCACTGTCGGGGTCATAAATAGCCCATGCCATGGATGATAGGTTCCATGTACTATGGAAAGTACCATCATTGAAACCAATGTGGGGAGTCACAGACATCTGCAAAGCAAGAAGAGCATAGTAAACAGGAAAGTTGTTTGGAAACTAATACACAAAACCACACTACACAAAAATGAATGACACGCTAATGTACACAAGTAACCATGCAATATGATCTAAGCATGGTACTTCTTGAGAGAGTCCATGCTAGGACTCAGGTAATCGATCAACATAGATGAACACTGGAGTTTTATCATTGTCATGACAAGTAAGCATCAACTCGGCCAAATAATAAAGTAGAACTCATATAAGGATTTTCCCCCATGCCCCCTAGGCGAGGGAGGGTTACGAGTCAGATGACAACCCCATTGCAATGATGGGAAGTCACTAAAAACTTGGGGTGGGAGAAAGATCCTGAATCCATGAATGGATAAAGGTTCCCTCAGTTGAGAGATCTTTACCATGTTATGATAAACTAACATGTCAATAGGCGATTAAGAAGAGAGCTCTTCGAAAATGGTAGACATGACCACCAGACGAGGCAGGAACGAGGAGTGATGATGAGTATCGATCCAAGGTGGTTCCTTGAGAGACATGACTTCCATGATACCTTCATCAGCAAGGAATGTGTCGGCTAATGGATCAAGCAATTCCAAAGTGCCAAGCCATGGGGATTGAGAGTATGTATCAAGAGAGGTCTTCGACATAAAAGAATTAGAGGATCAGAACTCGAAGCCGAAACAATTTCCACGTAATTGACCTCGGCGGGATTAAGCGGCATAACCTCACCCCAAGTACCAACAAGATCTAGTGAAGGTATGATGCAAGGATCAGATTTGACCGAGATCATGTTGACAGAGGCAACATGAGGAGGTGGGAGTGGAAAAATTCCCATTAAGGCAGAGTCTTTGAAAAGACCTATGCCCACACTCTCATAGGGAGCACCAGTGTGCTTAACATACAGAACATTTCCATCTAAGGAGGAAGAGGAAAAGAAAGACAGTTGGTTGGCAGTGACAATCTTCCCTTGATGGGGAAAACGAATCATGCGAAATAAAGAGGAGGTCATGGAATGCATGGCATGGGTCTAGCTTCGTCCGAGTAGAAGATTATAATTGAGATTGGCGTCAACAATTTCTACATCGACTTGCACTATCTTGCCTTCCAGATGATGGCAAGGTTAGATAACAAAGGGTCGCTAATCGCGCCCATCGAAAGCTTCCAAAGTGTTCGGAGATTGTTTCAAAGTAGGAGAACCAATAGCCTTCCAACATGTAGTCGATATGATGCAGGTGGAAGCACCTTCATCAATGACAGTTTGGTGGATGGTATTCTCATTGATGATTACATGAATGAGAAAGGAAATCTGATGAGGGAGACGTGGAACATGGTTCTCTAGATCAAAGCATATCAAATTGGAATTGGTGGGATCAATGCCCTCGATAGCTGACAACAAAGATTTCCGTTGTGATGGGAAGCTTTGGAGCACCTCGAGAGCCGACATGGATGCTGGCGCCTCAGCCGAATCCTCAATAATATTGTAATGCTGAGCGACTCGGGCGTTGGGATTATACGAGGATTTCCACAACACACCTCGAGAGGGTGGTCATATAGTGAAATCAGGGTTAAGGCGCTCAATATGAAGAGGGCCAGAACTTGGGGTAGAAGAAGAAGGTGCAACTTCTTTCTCTTTCCTAGTTGTTGAAGTAGGAGTTTGATAATCTTTTGACCTAGTAGCCACATTAATAGGCGTACTCATCATGAAAACTTGAGATTTGGAGGAAGCAGATTGGGGTTGGTATACCATTTGGGTCTGCTGAGATGGAAACAACTCTTTGAGGACAACGGGGGTTCCTTTGAGCAAGCGACTAACTTTGGAATGTCGGGGACAATACTTAGTGTGGTGATATTCCTCACAAATGAGGCAAGGATACTTCGGTTTCCGTTGCAAAGATTCGCCAGCAGACGATTTGGGAGGACCCTCTTTTGGGGCATTGGCTTTACCCTTGCCTTTTCCTTTCTTCTTTCCTTTCGAGGACTTATCTGCTGCAGTAGACTAGACAGGGTGGACCTCTGAGTTTTTACCAGGGCCAGGTGGATTATGGGATGAACTATTAGGAACAACATTTGAGACCTACTTCTGTTTGGAAGAAGATTTAGCATGGATCTAGGATACTGAACCAATAACTCCATCAATGGGAGGTACAACTTGTGACTTTGATGCTGTGGGATTGGATGATGGCCGTAGAGCATCGGGTAATAACTCATACAAAGTGCTAGACTAAGCATAAACCAGGTCCAAGTACTGGGCATGAGCGATGGCTTGCTCTTCAGTGACGCATCCACCCATAGCTATATCGCGAGCAATTGGGGCCACGAATGATTTGGTGAACCATTTAGTGAGCAACTGATCAACAATCTCAAATTTGATCAGGCAACGCCTACGTCTCCATTCATGGATGTGATCAGAGATGTGTGTCGCAGTATCTTGCTTAAGCAATGTGAGAAAATAGGTGCTAGTTTCATAGCGAACCGGAAGTTGAAAATGCATGAGGAAAGCCATGGCTAAAGAGTTAAAGTCATGGTAAGTACTTTGAGGTAGCTCGATGTACCACTTGGCTGCAGTGCTCGTGAGGGTTCGTTGGAAAAGACAGAGATGAATGGAATCGTCAATGTATGAGTTCGACGAGCACCAGAGGTGATATGTCATCACATGGGCCTGAGGATCTTCTTTAGCTTTCCCATTGAACTTTGGACAATCGCTTGGTATCTTGGACGACACCGGAGGCCAGTACGGTGAATGAAGGATTGGATCATTCATGAGGCGAGATACATCTGGCAACTCGAGTGTGGCCAAGAATGGAAATTGGGTGTTAAAAGGCATGGGAGGTTGATAAGCAGGTCCGAATGGAGGAGCCCATCCCTGCTGGTAAGGATTTTGGCCCCACAGTGGGGGATTTTGGCCATATGGCATCTGAGGCTGCCCCCATTGCGGATTACCTTGACCATAGGGAGGATTTTGACCTTGAATACCTTGGAATTGTCCAGCCATAGGTTGCTGATAAGAAACGTACGGGTTAAAAGGCTATTGAGCCTATTGACCTTGGACATATGGATATTGGACCTGTTGTCCTTGAACATACGGGTGATGAACCTGTTGTCCCTAAACAAGAGGATTTTGGACCTGCTGTCCTTGGGCATAAGGTTGATACACTTGTTGCCCTTGGACATAGGGATTTTGTACTTGCTGCCCTTGACCAAAAGGATTTTGAACCTGGCGACCTAGGGTGTTAGGGTTTTGTACTTGATGCCCTTGGCTAGCAGGATTTTGGACCTATTGACCTAGGACATTAGAATTTTGAGCCTGCTATTGTAGGACTTGACCTTGACCTGCTGATATGTATACAAGGGTTGTTGTTGCCCTGGTCGGTTTTTTTGTTGCAAGGGTTGATCTTGCGGTTGCAAAATTTGTCCCTGCGGCTACAGAGGTTGGCCCTGCAAGGACATGGGATGGGAGGTGTGTGGAGCATATTGCATCTGCTACTACACGGTTTGCTGCAACTGTTGCAAGGGTTGACCTTTCAGTTGTTTCAGTCGACCTTGCTACGAGATCATTTGCCCTTGCAGTTGTGTGGAGATCCCTTGCTACAACAAAGGTTTCCCTTGCGGTAACAAAGGTTGCCCTTGTTGTTGTAGAGGTTGTCCTTGCTGCTGCAAGGGTACTTTAACATTGTTCAGGAAATTTCCAAACTGAATCTCACCATAGCCAAGTTGAATGTATTGCCCAGATTGGAGGGTGTAAGGTTGATTGACCATTCCTTGAGAACCATATGGAACGTAAGGAGTTTGGTATTGGACCTAAGCCCCATAGGGCTACTGATACTAAACATTGCTTGATCCAAATAGACTAACGAGATTCTGAACCTGTTGGTATTGGACAATGCTTGATCCAGTAGGATCAGCAGGGTTGTGAATAATACCAGAAGAAGGCTGGTTCATACCAATCATGTGAGCTTGTGAGCCACTCAAATTGGTGGCACCTAACACCATAGAAACATTCAGTCCCCCCCGCCACCCCCCAAGTGGTGGGATAGCTTGGCCACTGACTAGAGGGATGGAGGAATTGATAGATACATTCTTTGAAACTAGTGGTTGTGCCTGACAGGTAATTGGGGTTGATGATACAAGGGTATTCAGAATGGTGGGTTGCACTGGGACTGAGGTAACAACTTGTTGGGAAGTCGTGTTCGCAACGAACAGATCTGAAGTAAGCATGGCGCCTGACGCCCAAACAAGGTTATGGTAAAGTGATGAGGCACTAGGTGTACCTGAAACCAACTGTGCCAAAGACACATAGTTAGTTGACAAAATGGCGAGAATACCCCCTGAATAGGGGAAACCGGTACTTGAACAGTGCCTGGGAAATTTCCAAATTGAATCTGGCCATAGCCAGGTTGAATGTACTACCCAGATTGGAGGGTGTAAGGTTGATTAACCATTCCTTGAGAACCATATGGAACGTAAGGAGTTTGGTATTGGACCTGAGCCCCACAGGGCTGCTGATACTAAAGATTTCTCGATCCTGATAGACCAACGAGATTCTAGACCTGTTGGTACTGGACATTGCTTAATCCAGTAGGATCAATAGTGTTATGAATAATACCAGAAGAAGGCTTGTTCATACTAAGCATGTGAGCTTGTGAGCCACTCAAATTGGTGGCACCTAACACCATAGAAACATTTAGGTTTCCTCCCCAAGTAGTGGCACAACCTAGCCACTGACTAGAGGGATGGAGGAACTAACAGAGACATTCTTCAAAACTGTCGGTTGTGCCTGATGGGTAACTAGGATTGATGATACAAGGGTATTCAGAATGGTGGGTTGCACCGGGACTGAGGTAACAACCTATTGGGAAATCGTGTTCGCAATGAAAATACCTGAAGTAGGCATGGTGCCTGACACCCAAACAGGGTTATGGTAAAGTGATGAGGCACCAAGTGTACCTGAAACCAATTGTGCCAAAGACACATAGTTGGGTGGCAAACTGGTGGGAATACCCCTTGGATAGGGGAAACCCTTGGGAGGAAAAGGCAACTCTTCCTCCTCAACAGTGTGTGGAGTAGAAACTTCAGACTCTTCCAGAGAGGTGACTGGAGCATTGCCTTCAGGTTCCATGTCTGGAAACAAATGATGACGAATGGTCGAAGAAGTATGAGGGGATAGTTCCAAAGGAACACTGGGTTGGTCATACGGACAGTAAGGACACTACGGGGATATCACAATAGGGTCAAACAAAGGATTTAGAGGGTAGATAACCAGTCCAAGCTAACCATCAGTGGTCGACGAATTCTCGGGAGTTTGAACAAGATTGTCAGAAGATTCCGGGCCTAGATCAACAAATGACCCAATATCAATAGTAGGCGGAGGACGAGATGATAAAGGTTGAATGCTAATAAAAATTCCGAGTACAACACCTTGGTTCTCGAGTGACTCTGGTAACTTAGGAAATGAATCCACAGACAATATTTCAGATGGAGGAGAGGAAGGGGAACTGGGTGAACCAGATGGTTTAGCCATGATGGCCTTGTCTTAGTCGGCAAAAAATTAACTTCAAGGCTTAAAATTGTTCTTTAAGGGAAACTCACTATTTGGTCTCAAAAAAAGCTAATAGTGTGTTTTCAGATCGTGGGCAATCAATTATTAAGATGCATAAAAGATTGGTGCTCTTTAATTTTTTGAGAGTTGAGAAAGAAACGAAGATGAATCTATCGCTTTCGACTGGAAACGAGCTCAATAGGACAAGTGCTCAAATGATATTTTAAGTTTAATGAGTCAAAAATATCAAATGACTACTTTGGATGGTCTAGGTAAATAGGATTACCAGGCAACCGTGAACTACAAAATACCTCCCGGCGAACCGAGAAGTATGAGCAGGCAATCTCCCCGAATGCTGTGTTCAGTGTATCATGTTTGCAAGGCAGCCGACTCGGCTTCCTAAGGATAAAGGATTGTAGCCTAGAGGGGTATCCCATTATATACTCAAGGATATAGGGAGCACAAATCTGTACTAGCGCTGTCTAATGCCGAAGCTAATGATATCTGCTAGGTTTAAAGATGCCAGAACATGCCTCTAACCTAGACCTTCTAGATATGATCATTAAATGTAAAATGCGCCCTAGGTTAATTGAATTCATTTTAAAGTTTATCTTGAGTTATGTTTTAGTTTTCAGGTCTTAGCGATGCGACTTGAAAAACCTTAAATGCAACTAAATGAGACAAGACCCTTTCAATTCGATGAAATTCCTACACTAGAGAGGGTAGAAACTACTCAATCAAATGCAAACAACCAAGCAACTGAAAGTGAAATGATCTTTCACTACCTTACTTTTTTGAAAAATAAACTAATGAAAAATGCATTCCAATTCCTAATTTCCTGACAAGAACATATCTAACAGTCCTTTCGAAAGCAAAAGAGTTATTTTCCTTTTCCAAATTCCAATGCAATTCTAATCTTTTAGTGATGCAAGTTATCATAGCACAATGATGCAACAAACTAGAATTTCATACTTTTTCATGAAATAATGAAATAAAATTTTCGCATACAACTCTTCAGTGAAAAAGTTTTCGAGGAAATAAGCTCTTCAAGCAGATGAAAACATGAAAAGAGAGGCTCATTCAAACTAATGAAACACCAACTTTACCAACAACAAGGCAAGCAACGTGATCCATGCCGGAAAAGAAACGTTTAGACAAGCAAACGAAAAAGGATCGAAAACTTGTGTAATAGAGGTCAAAGTCGTAAAGGGATCGAAAACTTGTGCAATAGAGGTCAAAGTCATAAAAGGATCGAAAACGAAATGCAAGGAGTAAGTACACCTACAACCCAACTCACTGAGTTCACAAACAACTGAATGGACAACAATCTACCTGCCCTAGTGTCGCTGACCACCCAATGACTTAAGCAATCAAGTAGAAAGATGAAAAGCCAACAAGCAAACAAAACCAAATGAAAAGTAGCTTTCTATTCAGGGAGAAAATGGTCTAAAAGGCTTACGAGGTCAAAATCATAAGAGCAGAACACACTGGCCAAGATTGGGGACAAACCCTAATCTTCACTTACAGGCATTAGCACGACTGCTTAATTGACAACAAGCACCAGAGGCTGGTTGGTGTGACTGTTCCTTAGCATATCACGCTGATCGATGTGACTGTCAGTGGATTAAGTGCGCTAGTAGAGGGAGCCAATATAAAAAATTAAAAAGTTTTGAAACAAAGACCAGATCTGCTACTATGAATTTCAAACTCAGGCCAATAAGCAGGAGAAAAGAAGCAGAACCAAAGGGAAAAAGTGGAACTAGAAAAATTCACATGAAATCATGAAATCCAAGACAAACAAAAGGATTGGGTCCCCAGCAGAGTCGCCAATTTGTGGTGAAGTAAAATTATAAGTGTGAACACAAACAAATTCCTCTAGCTCGATAATGGGTCTAACCACAACAGATACATTCTTTGGAAGATTTCCTTAGGTTAGAACGAACTAAGAGGGCCTACCTCTTAGTACGCTTATCCTCTTTGATGATGTCCTTGCTTGTTCTCTTTGGCTATCTCTCACTTCCTTCTTCAAACACTTGAAACAAGTAAACAATAGCAAACAACAATCGTGATAATGGACAAATTGTAATTCAACCTAATTAACAAGTCAAGAAAAATTAAGCCATGAATATGTAAGATGACAAACCATGTAGGAAATCAATCAATAGTTGCATATATATTGATATCAAGAAGAGATTACAACCATTGTCTTGACGTTGCGGTTCTCCTCTGACAAGACCAGTTTCCCACACACTTCTGCTAGCATTCCATGATGACCTCAATCAACAATAGTTTCAAGGATATTCCCTTTAGGCTTCAATCCAAACCAAATCACACTTCTCCCTCTCACAATTAGATAGCTACAACTATGAATAGCTTTCTTTTTACTCAAAACCAAAATAGCACTAGCACACCAACCTTAACACTAGCTTGTGCTTGGGAAGAAGGGAGGTTTATATAGGATGAATGAATGGGAGATGGATCCTCTTATCATGGGAGAAGGTCTTATCCCTTAAGGTAGTTCCATCTTTATAGGGGAAAGGAGCCCAAACTGACTTCCTCGACCCCATCCAGCCAAACCATTTACTAGACTTCCATTGTGAAGCTTCTAGAGCTAGAAGCTTCGGATCTTAATTTTAAAAAATTTCCATAACAGGACTAGCACAACTAGAAAACAACTCAGTCACTTTGGTCAGTACTAGGGATAGTGGTAATCTCTACACGTCGGCATGGGGGAGACAAAGGCCATTAGCGCCGGTCTTGTGAACTGGGCAAAACAAAATTTTTATGGCAAATGGTGCAAAAGGGAATTGATTTGCTCATAAAGAGGGACACAATTGGAGTTTCTTCATGAAGGAAAAGCATGTGGGGTTCACTGTAGAGGTCTTCTAGGATCAAGGAACAGGGAGTATAGGGACAGTGACAAAATGTTATGTAACAATATTACCAATCTTTTGCAACACCTTGTAAGGACCATATTACTTTGGTGATAATTTATTATCCTTCTTAGCTTACTTGCGGGACATTTGTTTGTATGGTTATAGGCGTAAAAATTTTGAGTCTCCTACATCAAAACTTCTTTCACTGTGATGTTGATTTTCCTGTTGTTTCATTTGATTATGTTCCAAAGTAAGGTTATCCTTTAAGAGTTGGAGAACTTGTTGTTGATGCTCAATGTGATCTTCCAATACTTAAACCTTATAATTTTATCTTAAATATTATGTGATGGATGGTGGATGATATCCATAAAGTTCCATAAATGGGTTCATTTTTGCTGCAGTATGGAAGGAAGTGTTATACCACCATTCAGCCAGAGCTAAGCACTTGACCCATTGTGTTTGTTTGTCATATATAAAGCAACGAAGATATCCTTCCAAAAATTTTCTCACTATCTCAGTTTTCTCATAAGATTGAGGATGATAAGATAAGTTATGATCTAATTGAGTACCCAGACAAGAAAATAATTTTGTCCAAAAATTTCCAGTGAAAATGGGATCTCTGTCACGTACAATATCTCTGGGTTCCCATGTAGCTTTTGAATTGTTTCCATAAATGCAGTGGCAACTGTACTGGCTTTAAATGAATGAGATAATGTACAAAAATGTGCATACCTGGTAAGACTATGAACTAGCACCATGATGACACTCTTTCCTTCAAAGTTGGGCAAACTTGTGAAAAAATCTATTGAAATCTCCTCCTAACATTGACTTGGAATGGCTAAAGGTTGTAACAGACCCGAGTTCTTAATTATCTCAACTTTTATTTTTTTTCAAACCAAACATTGCACTACAAACTTTTGAATATCAGATTTAAGGCCCTCCCAAAGAAATTCCTTATTGACCCTGTGGTAAGTTTTTAAAAATCTTGAGTGCCCTCCTAAGTGATAGTTGTGCAATTCCAAAAGAATCTTTTGTTTGAGTTGGGAATTCTTACAAATATATAAGCGATATTTGTACCATAATGAATCATTTTTCCATCTAAATGGATCATATGTATTGGGATCTTGCTGCAACTTTTGAATAAGCGTCCAAAATTCTTCATCATTATTCCATTCATCCCTTGCTTTGGTTATCCAATCTGGTTGGATAATAGAAATGGCACAAAATTACAATCCTTCCACATCCTCATCCTTTCTTGAGAGTGCATTTACAACAACATTTTGCTTCACTTTTCTTGTAGATTATTTCAAAGTCATAACATTTCCTTCTCATAAATAGGTTTGTGTAAATAATGTCCTTTGATTGGACGACTTTCAAAAGCAATGGTTCTTCCTTCTTGCTTTAAAATAACACAAGTTCCATTTCCTCAGGCAACACATTCCACAATAAAGGTTTTTGTGAAGTTTTGCTTAGCTAAGACCATTGCTTGGAACATTGCCTCTTTAAGATGCTCAAAGGTCTTAGTTGCTTTTTGAGTCCAAGAAAATGCATCTTTCTTCAACAATGTTCTTAGAGGTGCTGCTACGCTCCCATAATTCTTAACAAACTTGTGATAATACCCTGTCAACTCGAGAAATCCTTGAAGATGCTTTATGGTTGTGGGGATTTTCCATTCCTTAATGCCTTTAATTTTGATAAGGTCTACCTTAACACCCTCATGAGATACAATATGACCAAGATATTCCACTTCTTGTGCTCCAAAGAAACATTTGGAGTTTTTTGCATATAATTTTTTCTCGTCCAATAGTTTGAGCACCATGTCAACATGTTGAACATGATCCTTCCATGACTTGATGTAGATTATTATATCATCAAAAAATACTCGCAAATATTTTTAAGGAAGGGTTTGAAAATGGAATTCATCAAACCTTGAAATGTTGAAGGTCCATTGGTAACACCAAAATGCATGACCAAAAATTCATAATGAGCCTCATGAATTCTAAATGTTGTTTTGAGAATATCTTTAGTCTTAATTCTAATTTGATGATATCCTGAATGAAGATCCAACTTGGTGAAGTAAATTGCTCCATGCAATTCATCCAACAATTCATCAATGACAAGAATAATAAATTTATCTTTAATAGTGAGCCTATTGAACTCCCTATAATTTTGACATATGCACCAGGATCCATTATTATTATGGACCAATACTACTGGAGGAGATAAAGAACTTTGACTATGTTGAATTATACTGACCTCGAGCATTTCTGCAACCATATGTTCAATTTCACTCATTTGGGCATAAGGATATCTCAAAGGCCTGATGTTTGGAGGAACGGTTTTTGGAATTAAATGAATAGCATGATCATGATCACTAATATATGGGAGGCTTTGGGAGTCTTAGGTAAATGGTTGTCCAATACTTTTTGGAGATCTGGAGAAATACACGATTTCGATGTTTGAATATCTAGTGAGCATAATTGTGTAATTACACCCCATTGTTCTTTATTTATAATATTTGTCATACCATTCAATTTTATTATCTTTAATAGCTTCCCTATGATACCCCTTAATTCAAATTCCTTTCCTTCCCAAAAAAATTCAAGAAAAGTTCTTGAAAATTAAAAGCTATTATACCCAAAGATTGTAACCATTGGACTCTTAGTACAACATCAGCACCACCCATTGGAATGGAAAGCATTGGACTATTCAATACATATTCCCCCATGGTTAGATTGATATTATGACCATTTCCAGAGTAATTTATAGTTCCTCCATTTGCAATCATCACTTGACACTTTGGTGCTAGATATAGGAATCAATTCAATTCCTTGGCTATCTTACAATAAATAAAATTATGATACTACCTGAATCAGTCAACACTATTAACTTTTTCTTCTTGATATGTCCTTCTATATTGAGAGTTTGAGAAGTGGTGATTCCTTCCAATGCATTACAATATATAGTCGAATTCATTTCTTCTTTATCTAGGGTTGGTTCCTAGTGTATATCCTTTTCTTTTGGTGTTTCTTGTTCCTTTTCTTCATCTTCACAATATATTTAAAATAATTTGTTCTCAGCACACTTATGACCTTTACCGTATTTTCTATCACAACTGTAACAAAGCCATTTTTCTATTTTTTATTCCATTTGTTGTGGTGTCAAACTTGTAGGTTGTGGAAGTGTTGGGGGGAAAAGTATTTAATGCAGAATTCCTCTATCCCACTCTGAAGGTGATAGTACTTCAACAACAACTGAATGCAAAGCTATTCAAAGTTTCTTCTTTATGAGATGAGAGAGGGAAGAAAAGGATGATCTACTAACCATTATCTTGCGCTAATAGTCGATCCAGTCTTCACTCCTTTCTGCTTGGTCCTAGCTCCTTGCCCTTTCACCGGCCCAGCTACACACAGATCCTGTAAAAGCACAAGAAAAGGAAACTACAAGAAGCATACATCCATAATCGATTATAGGATTAGCATAAATCAAATATACAAGCATCTATTCATCATAAAGACACATGCATATAGAAGAACCTCAAATACTTTATTGATAATAGAAGTAAAGTTCTGAGAGAGTTACAACCACAATGGGCCCAATCCAGCAACACCTCCCAGCTGAAAGAAATCTCCTCTTCACCTCCTTCAAGCAAAACACCCAATAGCTCTATACACAAACCAACAACACTTCCTTACTTGCACAAAATTCCAGCCTCCCTAGACCTCATGAGAGAGATCTATATATAGGGTTTTGGAGAAAGGATGAGTCATCTTGAGACTGGCCTGAAGCTGACTTGTGTCCTCTACCACTTTAGTTAATCTTCAGTTCTTGAGTCCACTTGGAGAATCTTGCTTCCACTTGGAGATCAAGACCCTCTTACTCATCACTAGGCGAATTCCTTGACCCAAGTGTCAGTTTGGAAGCTTCCTGGGCAGTTGACACCTTGCAGAATGACTGTGCCAGTTGGCCAATCTTGCCCAGCGTAGGTAGCCTTCATCAGTTTTGACCTTCAGTGCAGGTACAAGGAGGAGCAGTTGAAATTCAGCGCAGATGCTCAGTGGAGCAGCTGACATGATCCGGAAATAGCCTGTTTTTGAGTGTTTTCAGGTGGAGAACTGATTTTCAGTGCTGTGGTTTGCAGACCTTGTTCCTCTAAGGGTAAGAACAACATGTTTAGGGACTTTGGATCCCTCAGATTATTGACATTTCATGCCCCATGCTGTTAGGCACAAAAATGTCTATAACAGTTGCCCCCTAAAGTATGAGGTCGTTTATCGGGTGAAATGCTTTATTAGGAGGATCCGAAGTTCATTCAATCGGCTGAGAGGTGCCCTGCAATAAAATAAAATACAATACATTATTTTTCATTCTGCTTTCATGATCTAGCTGAGGCGGGCATTCCCATGCTCAGCTTTATAAATTCATTTTGGTACATATAACAGACGACCGTCTGATGATAGACTGATAATTCTCTGCTGAAATTATCATCCTTTGAGTAGGATGATCATCTGCTGTAATAATGTACATATCAAATGTCTTTATCTTTCCTGAATATATATCGCAGCCTGGATGGATGAAACTAGATCCGGGGTCTTCAATCTCGTTCGATCTTCACTCTAAGTACAAGTCGATCCATGTGAGAATTGCGTTGAAGTCGAACATGGAAAGACATCGCTTGATTACCAGTCAATAAGGTAAACCGTTAACAAGCGCGAGAGGAGTCACCAATAATGACAATGACCCTCAAGGTACTGCAGTACAATTCACGTGGTGTGAATAAAGGACTTGGCGTCGAACACCACGCAAAATCTTCTGGTCGAAGGTCATTGATGTATACCTGTCGCCGGAAGTGAGAAACTTGCCATTGAGGCATGCAAGCTTCAAAGTACTGGGGGGGTGTTCCTAGATCAACTTCTTGGATAATGAGCTGAAGTCGACAAGAAGCGATCCGTCAAAGGAGGGCCTTAATGAATCCCACATCAGTGACACGGAACGGAGCTAATGACTTTAGTGGAGGTGAAAACAAACTGTGAGATATGATTCAGGGTGGCGATCATGGGTGGATGAAGGATAATGTATGGCAGTGGATGGGACACGGTTGACTCTTTCTGAACGCATCTCTTGAACATATAACGACACTAATGTGATGGATCGGTAGCATTACCCCAAATACGGATGGTTTGGTGAGGACCATGGTGATGAGACCGGTGAATGAAACAACCCAACCCGATGTGGTACGGAGGACAAAGTGTCATGTTCAAGAGCGACTTGCTACCATCAAAGCTTTGAGGTTCTCCCAATTTTTTCCCCAGTCATTTCTGACCAGTAACTCTTTATTTTTGTCAAGCTTGAGGAGGATAACATATGCTTGTTCTATAACCCGCCCTTCGGGCAAGCCCATCGCTATGTTTTAACGAGCCTAGAGATAGGGAAACTCGTTCTCGTCTAAAGACAAGTTTGTCGCTATTTAATCATTTTAACGAGTCTAGCGACAAAGACAACTCGGTCCTTTTCATTTTTAGAGAGTCTGAAAAGGTACAGAAAGTTAACTCCAAAATTCCTTTTTCGTCATCTAATCCCTTAAGTCCGAAAAAGTATAAAACAATACAAAAGGGATGAATTTTTGATAACTTTAATGAGCCGAATAAAACAAGCGCTCGACCTTTTTGTGCAATAATCCCTCAGGTCCAAAAAGATTAAAATCTAGAGGAGGGATAGCTCTTCCGGTCCTTTTAACGAGCTGGAAGGCCAAAACTCGGCAAAATTTTCATATTTTACGAGTCAGATGAAAAGAGCTCAAAGAAGACTCGTCTTTTGAGGAACGAGTGATAAACAGGGATAGCAGCAGATTCCAGGTACAGGTTGGAATTTTCCAATCACGGCAGTGTCACAAGGATGGCTAAGTGGAATCACTCTTCGCAGCTGTTCCTCAAAATGGGTAAACAATCATATGGAGGTGAACGATCGGCCAAATGGAATGGAGGTGGTGGGTGCAAACACGACCAAGGCTTTTATGGCTAATAAATTTACGATCACAATGGTTATTTACCGGAATAGGTTCATTTTTTATTTAAAAATGAGCTTGAACTCTGGGGGAAACATTGCTCACTGCTTTTATTTATTTTTTAACGAGCATGAAGACCGCGTTAAAACTGCTCGGATCTTGCGTTTATTTTTTAACGAGCATGAACTTTATGCTAAAACTGCTCGATATACCAGTCATAAGATAAGAATGTCTCCTGAAAGATCCCATTTTTTATAGAGCTTGCGCCTTACCAAAGCTATGCTCCCTCTCATCCTTTCTTTATGTAAGTTAGGAAACAATCAATGACCGCTCTTTGCTTACACTCCAAAAGGTTTGCATGCCCCCAGGTATAAGGTACAATTTCAAAGCTGCCCCTACTTATCCGATAAAACATTTGTTTTAAAGGGTGAGGCTTGCCTCTTTCTGGTTACCCAAAGAATGGTTTTATTTGCTGCCGCAAATGGAACTCTTTCTTCAGCGATGTCTATCATTAGGTTACTCAAAGATGGTTACTACTTGTTGCAGCAAAGGAATCCATTTCTTTGGAGGCTGCCCCTACTTATCCTCTAAAACATTAGTTTTAATGGGTGAGGCTTACCTTTTACCCAAAGATGGTTACCATTTGCTGCCGCAATAGAATCTCTTTCCTTGGTAGCCTACCTGTTTAGACAAAGTTGAATGACCTTTGTCAGACAAATAACCTTATCAAAAGAATCCTATTCTAGAACAACCCCTCTTCCATCCACGGATGGGGTACGGACTAGTCATATTCTTTCGTAGAAATTCTACTTTATACCCAAGGTTTCCTCTGCCCGAAGCAGACCAGGATGCATGCCCCCTGGGTTCCAGTTCTATCTTTCCGAATCACTCGCATTCATCGGGAAGGAGGACTGGGGGTGGAGACATTTCTTGGGTGAATAGACCATTGAGGGTTGGTATTTGACTATTTGCGATGCGTGATCCCGGAAATGAAAGTTGGTCTACGAGCTTGACCACCCTTCCTTCGTGTGGAAAACACATTACTCTAAAGAGTGAGGAGACTATAGCTCCCATGCAATATATATAGTCACGTCCAAGGAGTAGGTTATAATCCAAGGGTCCCTGAACGACCATCACGTTCAAATTAACGGTCTTCCCTTTCAATGTAACAGGCACATTGGGGAGGATCCCTAACGGTCGACTGGTTCCTTTATCAAAGCCCGAGAGATTTCTTATCTCAGGCAAAAGCGCCGGGGAACCCAGTGCTTTCCAAGCAACAGAGGAAAGGATACTCACAGATGCCCCTTCATCAATGATAGTTCCAGCCATCACCATTCTATAAATTTGGACTATGATTCTGAATGGTATACTGGCTGGTAACCGGGGTCTGCCCAGTTGGTTCCAATCAAAGGACACAACCAGGTTGCTTGGTGGTGGGACCAAATACACAGCCGGATACGATCCTGACGATGTTCCTTCCTGCGATAAAGGAATGGGCGCATTTCCCTGATGCTCATCAGAATTTGTGTTGATGAAAAGAATCTGGATGGTGTCATCCTTATTCTCTTCCATGAGGGTGTCATTTGAAGATGAATCTTCAGTGACGGTGTCATTTGAGGATGAAACCTCTGAAGGAAGAACCGGGTCAACTGCCGTATCGACCTTTAGACTTTCGTCTGGTCTAGATTCAGTAGGTTCATTTTCAATGACTGACGCTTCAGCTGACCACTTGAGCGGGCCAGCTGTATTTTCAACCAACGAAGGACTTGGCACGAGTTTTTTGTATCCAGGAGGAAGTACTACCGGAGAAACCGGACGATCTTCCAAAACTCTCTTCGCTTCGTCTAAGAAGGGACAACGGTGGATGGCGTGACCGCCTTCACACAGTCTGCAGGGGGATCTTGGCCCCCCTCTTTGTCTTGAACCTTCACTTTCACTGGTTGACGGTAAGCAATCAACATGGCTATCAGAGGTTGATGCCCCCGAATTGTGCAGACGAGGGGACCAGTCCCTTAGTATCCGGGGAATACAGGGACAATCTCTATGGAAGTGGTCTCCTCTGCATATGACACATGGCGATTTAGGCCTGGTCTGTGCTGTGTGTGGGTTTTTGTCAGATGTCTTTTGCTTGCCCCCAGTCGCCTTAGGCTCCTTCTTCTTCTTTTCTTTCTTCTTCTTTTCCTTCTTCTCCATGGGAGCTTGGCTTTTGCCATCCCCACCTTTTGAAGATGAAGGATTGGAGGAAGGGTTAGAGGAAGTAGAAGGCTGGTGGGAGGCTCTAGACTCATCTAACTGTTGACTCGACTGCTCAGGAACCATGGTGTTCTGAACTACACTAGTTGAGAATAGCCAAACAGGCAGGCCAATCGTCAGTCTTGGAAGCGACAATGTGGCCATGTGGGGCGCACCAACTTCTCCCCAAGAGGAGAAAGGACCAGAATTTCCATCATGTGGAGTTCCTTGGTTGGGGCGTTCCATGTTCTCAACTTAAAGATCAACGCGGGAATAGGAGGTGATTATGTTTCGTTTAAAATAAATTTTATAACGACGCTTAGACACAACTTGCTTTTTCACTTTTTAAGAGTCGAGAAAAAGCTAAAGATGACTCTAGTCTCCTTCGATGTTTTAACGAGCCCGAAGTGACAAATGCTCGGATGGACTTTTTCAGTTATAGAGTTTGAAAAAGGCCAAAAGAAACTGCTCTGGAGTTCTAGGCAGAGGGTGTGCCAAACCTTTCGCAAAACCACAGAATACGTTTTACGGTACGAGTGGTCGATCTTCGTGAATGCTGTGTTCACTGCATTGCGATCAGTAGGGCGGCCGACACGGTTTCCTATGGATAAAGGCTTTGATCCTATAGGGGTCTCCCAATATATACGCGACGGTACGTGGGAGCACAAGTCCGTATTGATACTTATCGCTTCACCGTGGAGGAATCACCCAACCACTCAACGCTAAGATATCACGTTTAACGACGCCGGAACACGTCTCTAGCTTAGACCTCTAGATGTTTGCGTTATGTTTCAATGCGTTGTTATGTAAATTCAATTTATTTTAAGGTTGATCTTGTTTAGCAGTTTTCCTTTATGGATCACCACGAGATGTATAGAAACACTCCTGAATGCAATCTAAGATGATAAGCAAGCTTTTCAATCTTTCAACTTTGAAAACCTTAACTACTGAGGGAGAAGGAAGATAACACCTTTTCACACAGATCATAGAGCACACACTAATGCACTTTCCTAAATCAACATGCAAACTGTCATAATGTACATGCACAATGCAAGTATTTCTTTTCTCTTTCTTAATGTTGATGAAATACAAAAAAAAAATTGTTGTATAACTTTGAATTCAATTTCAAGCGAAAGAAAACAAGTTTGTCCAAAATCGAAAGACACCTTACGATTCACTTGTTTCGACACTTAGAAATATATAAATTCAAACCATATAACGAAAGCGACAAACATAATCAGCTATGAACAACAAATAAACTAACTCTTAAGATCAAAACGACACTTAATCACAGGTCTAGATCTAAGAGGCCAATGCAAGACTGGTTCACTTTCGTTATGGGAAACTGTAAATGACACAAGAAATACAAAAGAACAAATACAGTTTCTTTATACAACTGAGGCGGAATAATGACAAAGGAAGATGGGTTCAGATAGGCCCACTGACTGGCAACAAATAGCAAAAACAAGAGTGAAAACAAATCAAGACACAGCAGGAAACCCCAGTAGCTCAAGCCAAGACTGGTCCAGCGCAGGTGTAACACTACCTGTTTGACCTTCAGTGCAGGTAGCCCCTTCGGGAACTGCGCTGAAATGCAGACTGCCTTTGTACAGCCTGCAATGAAGAACGAGACTTTCGTCCGTCTTGGTTTCCGGGTCACAGATTGCTCAAACATTCACAGTTTTTGCTCAAATCAGAAGCTATCAGTCAAGGAGACACTAAAGGATGTAAAGGAGGATGAAAAGCTATCACTAAGAGCTTATTAGAGTCCTTGTGGATCAGCTCTTCAAATCATAAACTTTCTCAGAAACTGAGCTAGAGTAGCTGCCCTCTACTTTGTATTTGATGGATCCAAATACAGTTCGATTCGGTACTCTCCTTGTTTATGAAATGAATAGCAAGAAACACAACAAACCAACAAGATATGCTCCCTAGTGGAGTCGCCAGTTTGTTGGGGGGAAAAGTATCTAATGCAGAATGCCTCTATCCCACTCTGAAGGTGATAGTACTTCAGCAACAACTGAATGCAAAGCTATTCAAAGTTTCTTCTTTATGAGATGAGAGAGGGAAGAAAAGGATGATCTACTAACCGTTATCTTGCGCTAATAGTCAATCCAGTCTTCACTCCTTGCTTCTTGCTCCTAGCTCCTTGCCCTTTCACCGGCCCATCTACACACAGATCCTGTAAAAGCACAAGAAAAGGAAACTACAAGAAGCATACATCCATAATCAATTATAGGATTAGCATAAATCAAATATACAAGCATCTATTCATCATAAAGGCACATGCATATAGAAGAACCTCAAATACTTTATTGATAATAGAAGTAAAGTTCTGAGAGAGTTACAACCACAATGGGCCCAATCCAGCAACACCTCCCAGCTGAAAGAAATCTCCTCTTCACCTCCTTCAAGCAAAAAACCCAATAGCTCTATACACAAACCAACAGCACTTCCTTACTTGCACAAAATTCCAGCCTCCCTAGACCTCATGAGAGAGATCTATATATAGGGTTTTGGAGAAAGGATGAGTCATCTTGAGACTGGCCTGAAGCTGACTTGTGTCCTCTCCCACTTTAGTTAATCTTCAGCTCTTGAGTCCACTTGGAGAATCTTGCTTCCACTTGGAGATCAAGACCCTCTTACTCATCACTAGGCGAATTCCTTGACCCAAGTGTCAGTTTGGAAGCTTCCTGGGCAGTTGACACCTTGCAGAATGACTGTGCCACTTGGCCAATCTTGCCCAGCGCAGGTAGCCTTCATCAGTTTTGAACTTCAGCACAGGTACAAGGAGGAGCAGTTGAGATTCAGCGCAGATGCTTAGTGGAGCAGCTGACATGATCCGGAAATAGCCTGTTTTTGAGTGTTTTCAGGTGGAGAACTGATTTTCAGTGCTGTGGTTTGCAGACCTTGTTCCTCTAAGGGTAAGAACAACATGTTTAGGGACTTTGGATCCCTCAAATTATTGACATTTCATGCTCCATGCTGTTAGGCACAAAAATGTCTATAACAGGAAGGCTAGGAGCAACAACACTTCCATCTTTATTGTTGTGGTATTCTTCCTTGTTGCCATAATTTTGCTTTCAACTTTTGTTGCCACCCTGAATACCTTCTCCAATGAATCAGGTTCCAAAAAGCGAATTTCATGTTGGATGTTATCCTTTAAATTCAAATAAAGACATAAATTCTATGTTCCTCTAGAATATCATTTACCCTTATATTCAATTTTTGGAAGTCCTCAATGTGCTCTGCCATTGAACCCTTTTGTTTTAGATTTATCAATTGGCTAAAGAAGGTGGTGTTCTTTGTATCCTCATAATGTGCTATCATTTCCTTCATAAAAATTGACCAAGTGCAAGTGGTTTACGAGAGCAAAGCCATCGATACCATACAAACTAATTGGGTTCTAAATATAAAGCTGCAGTGTGTACCTTTTGTGTGTGTTTCACATTATGGAGATCAAAATATTTCTCCATCTATAGTGTTCATGTTATTGGATCCTTTCCATCAAACTTCCTCATATCAATATTTGGAATATGGTGGGTCTTCAATCCAATGTTGAAGTCTATGAAATCATGATTAACATTTCTTTTGTTCTCATCATGAGTTTCATCTAATATCTTTTCGCCATTAGGAAGCATTTCTTGTAGAAACTTTGTCAAACCTTCTTTCAAAACTTCCATGTTTTCTTTTAAACCATCCTTCCAGCCTTCCATGTCTGATTTTTAATCCATCCTTCAAAAATTCCATGTCTGATTTTAATCCATTCTTAAAACCATCCATCTTAGCTTCCATTTCATTTTTTGGTTACTCTTTGCGAGAGCGAAATTTGTTTCACTTGGTCTCATAATTTTGATATATCATGTTGCATTTCTTCCTCTTATTCATGCGTCATAGTAGAGCTTTATGGTTTCTTACTATGTGTTTCCATTTTCTTTGTTTGAGTCATTTTGGAATCAAACAATGATATTTATGCTTCACTATGCCCCTCGAATCACTTCGAACTGATTTTTCAAACATTACTTATGCAAATTTTAAAATACTACACACCTTTTTCTTGCTTTGTAGGAGCTCGATATTGAATTTGTTGTATCTCTATAAATTTAGATCTCCAAGGTTTGAAATTTAGTCTTGTGGTATCCTTCTTAGCCTTCTTTCCAATGCCACAAGTATGACTAAATTTTGATTCTTCAAGATAAAGTTATGTCAAATTTCCCACGATGGTCTGGTAATGGATTTATTCAGTAGAGAGAACTTGTACAGAGTGCCACGTGTCACTTTTTTTGACCTTCGGCCTTGAAAACGATACACAAGATACTACATGTTGTGAAATTTTGGAAACTTTTTACAAAATTCAAATTCGATTCTTGTAGAGGAAGATATGATGATCTTCCCAAAGTCACCTATTTCAGATAAAAATTCTGAAGCATGCAAAAACCCTAAATTCTTTGGACCATATTTACGTAAATATAGTGAACCAAACTCTAAAAGTTTTGCACAAAATTCATTAGGATTTCAGCTACTCGTGGTAAAAATTGAGTTCTGAACATTTGTTGGGCACGGGATCCCCCAAGGGTAGTTTTTGGGCTTAAAGCCCATATTTAGGTCCAATTTTGTAATCCAAATGTAAAGACTCTGCATTTTGTGGTTGCAGAGTGCGTAGTTGTTAAAGAGTCATAGGGTTGTCCGCCCTTATTTTGAAAATGTAATAGATCTAAGTAGTTACAGGCAATAATTGACTAATGGAATCAAGCAAGATATGATGTATGAGAGATAGCTTTGAGTATAAGTCCAAGTTTTGGGTCATAGCATAGGTAGAGGCTCTGCAACTGACTGTGCAGAGGCTTAGAAGTCTGCAGCTGAGTGCGCGGATCCTGCAGCTAAGTGCGGAGGGCAGGTCGATTCTGTAATTGTCTAAAAGTATCAATAAAGAGAAGTATTCTACAATTTCTGTGTCTTCTATCAATAAAGAGAAGTATCACGATGTGACCAGGCAAGACACCGTGGGAATTGATTCAAAGATTGAAGTGTTAAATCCGCGAAACCAATATGAACTTGATAGATGGACAACATCGCGAGTGGTTTGTGGTTTTTCTACTACCCCACTTAAGGAGCGTGCTGTCGTAGTAGAAGCTAACAACTCAGGTAGACGCCTTGGAGATTTCCATGAGACTACATGAGACTCCGATGCAAGATTCTAATCTAGTAGTTCAGCAGATCCACATGCAGCTACAAAATCTGTGCCTTGAGATGCAAAGTCCAAAGCAGGATAGGACGATTCGACTACAAGTGCACGAGGAGGTATCGTGTTTGGAATGCAAGAGTTAGGGTCATAAAAAATACCACTACCCGATATTTACAAATTACCTTGTAGGAGGAGGATTGATGCCTTTAAGGCTAGAAGATCAAGCAGGACCTAGTGCGACATCTGCTTTATGGTGCGCTATCTGTCAGGTAGTTGGAAAACGTGCCAAAGATAACTGTCACTTGCTACAGAAGTATGTGCAAATGCTGCAACAATTGTTTTGCAACCTTTGTAGATCGGAAGGACATGATAAGCGTACTTGCAGAAGCTATGAATTGATGATGGATAGAACTCCTGCCTACAGGATACAGGCTGAAACGCGACCCCTTGACCAGAATACAGGGATGGTGTAGACAGGATTTCAAGGGCGCAGACGAGTCTGATGTGGATGAGGACCTGGTAGAGGTGAGGACAGTTGATTTGCTACAATTGCGGAGGGCCAGGACACTATGCCCACGATTGCACTAATCCAACATGCCCGTCGTGAAAGTATTGCATGTTGTTTGATCATGAAAGAGAATATTGTCCTACGTTGATAGCTAGGATATGTGACAAAGGGGTGCTACTGCCTCCCCCAACTCAGTACCTATAGATGATGAGGTCTGAGTCGCGCAAGGAAGACCTGAACATAAATATAGTGCTCCGGAGTGGAATTGCGATGGGGGGTAACAAAGGGAAATAGTTGGAAGACAGTACATGGGTTCACAAAGCCCTAGCGAAAGAGGCTGAGTTTGATTTAGAGTGCGTTCGTGAAGAATTCATAGAAGCTAAGAAGAGCTTCAATGAGGCCTCCACTTCAAGAAGCAAGGATAATCCTGAGTTGAAGATGGACCCCTCTATGCTCACAACTTTCCTAGAAACTTGTATGAAATTACTGCACGATAGTAAGGCTGTGAAAGGGTTACAGGAACTTATCAATAGATGTGCTAGGACCATGCCAGGTGAACCGTGCATAGTCCGCAAGATCGGAAAGAATAAGACAAGTATGAGGTGTGAAATGAGACTCACCACGTAGATCAGAGAATATGAAATGGATCAAGTCATTCTGGATTTGGGATCAAATTCAAACATTCTAGCGAAGAAAACATGGGAGCGAATGGGGAGACTTGCGCTGCAATGGTCTCCAATTCAGCTGAGGATGGTGAATCAATAGAAAATTATACCCATGGGGCGGTTGTAGGGAGTGACCGTGGATATTGAGGGAGCGAGCACGCTGGAAGATTTTGAAGTAATAGAGATTGTTGATGACAACAATCCCTACCCTGCGCTCTTGGGAATTGACTGGGCTACTGATATGAATGAGGTAATCAATCTAAAGAAGTGAAATATGATCTTTGAGAGGAAATCACTGCGCGTAATAATACCCCTGGATCCTGCTGAAGGATCGCGCTACACAGAACCAGTCTACGATTATGAGAGTGATGATGATCTGGAATGCATCTATAAGATAACGACGCGAGACCAAGACTGGGTGAATCCCACTGCAGATGGATGGATCACATGGGATCGCAAGAGTTCCTACACTTCAGACTCCGATGAAGAAATAGAATGTTGGCAGAATCGGTTACATGAGGTAACTACGCTGAATTGCAACATGATGACCTGGTCGCTGCACTGTGTATCATCAGAGGTAAGAAATCTACCTATTTATGATGGTCTAAATGAGGTAGATATATTTTTGGATGCATTTGAAAGGGAGGTGCTAGAAAAGCAACGCTTCCAGGCCTTGGATTGGGCACTGCGTGCTATGCCCGCAAGATGGTGGGGTACGCACAAGGGAAGTTTCAATGGTTGGTGAGAATGTAGGAAAATGATGCAAACATGATTTGGTAAGCCTAAGATGCGACTGATAGATAAGTACGATGGGAAGAATGATCTGCGTGTGCATCTAGCTAAATGGACATAGGCTTATGGAGAAAAGCCACAACCTGAGTGGGTTCACCTATTCTGTCATACTCTAGATGTTATCCCAATGAATTGGTATGTAGAAACAGAGCTTCGCCATGGGATATCCTGCACAAAGTAGTTTTGAGGATGGGTTTGATGGTATTGATGAAGTGCTACAAGAGGTGAAAGCAACCATTTTTAGGATACCGTAGGATCCTTTAGACTTGACGCAGTTGGTGAGCACTAGTATTGCAGCAAGAATGCTACAACTACTGGGGCTTCTTACTTTACTTTTATCAACCTAGTAGTTCGTAACAAACTTGGAAGCGATGATGCTGTATGAACAAGTACTAGCTCTTACTATAGGCTGTCACTTGGTCAGTTGTTGCAAGATCACTAGAAGCTCAAGCCAACTTCTATGAGATTCCAAAAGAAGCTTTTAACTGTGATGAAAGAAAGCTAACTCTACAGAGGCTATCCTACTTGCAGAAAGAAAAAGAAGACTGGAGTGTAACAAAAACCCTAGCAAACCCTAATTCTTCCAACTAACCCTACTTTTGCACCAAAAGAGATGAAAATTGATGAAATGAGTGCCATTGACTATTGATAAGGTAAACTACATCTATTCAAGCTAATTCTGGAAGGAAATGAGAAACAAACATTTTTTTTTGGGTTTTTGGGTGTTTTATGTGAAATTGTTATGCTTGTAATTTATCTATTTGTGGTTGTGGCAGAGATTCGGTGGCTATGGAAGGTGACCTTGGGGTTTGCAAAGGTGTAGTAAGGTATGGGGAAGTCCTAAGAAGCCTCTGGTAACCTTTTGGAGTCTTCCTCTACAATCAGACTTGAAAAAGTCACTTTCAGTAAATTCTACAGGAGGTTGCAGGGGATCTACAGGAGGATGCCAAGAGCTGTTTTAGAGGGTCTAAAGGTGGAAAATGGTGGGAGAGGGTAGCTGAAGACTAGAGGGGTGTGTTAAGGTGTCTGAAGTTTTTCAAGGATGATTAGGAAATAAAATGATGGTTGGATTTGTTCAAGAGGCAAGAGGAAAGTTTATGAGAAAAATGTAGAAATTAGGGCAGATTTGTGAAGGGTTGTGAATGACTTGTGAAACATGTAGCAAAAGAGATGGTGATGGAAATTTTATTGATTTATTATGAGCAGAGATGTACTGTAGGAGAGCTACATAACAAAACCATGAATCTAGCAAGAAAATAACTAGCTTCACCAAAAAAATAGAACTATATCTCAAGTTAACCGAAACTCTGATCTAGGAACATAAAATGTTGAACAGTGCTATATGAAAAGAAATAATGGAAAGAGACTTATTGCAGAAGAATAAATGAGTATGGCCAAATGGATCTGAGAAAAAAATTAACCTCTGAATCAAACTGTAACACTAGAAATTGCATGGGGAAAGCAAAAATGTGTTTTTATGGAAGCAAGCAGATCTTGACCTCAATTCATAGTTCCCAAAGGAGGAAAGGAGGTCAGACTCTGTTGATGGCCTTTTCGGTATCTTTCTCTTACCACTATTTAACCTACTTCAGCAACTGAAATAGAAACAACTATGTAAATCACCAAAAGCAACCTATTCTACTAAGGAAGAAATATATTCTAACAACAACTAATTCATGAACTGAAGCAAAAACATATAAGTACAAAGCAAGAGGTGTTGGGTAGCTTGGGTTGGGCCCTATTCCAAGAGATTCATCCCTCTGAAATAAATTAGTGCTGGCTCAAAAAATATTTCATCTCCATTATCAAAATAAAAGTCACATTACATAAACTGTTCACAAAAGTAAGCTTGAAAATGAGCTGAGCAAGACCTGCAACAAAAGTGCGAAACTTTGACTAACAACCAACTAAAATCCAACTAAACTACTGAGCACCTAAGCCCTCCTATTTATACAACTGGACCCTCTAACAGTTCTCCTAAAATCAAGGAGGCTTGGCTCCCAAGACTAGAGATAGACAACAGTTCTCCTTCACTTGCTCAGCTGCCCCTTGGATGCATTGATGTGGCTGCTTGTGCTTTGAGTTTTCTAAAGGAGGATTCAAGGTAAGGAGTCATAAATGATGGGGAAACCCTCCTACAAATCATCTCCCTTGTTTTCCTCGAATATTGGCTACCAAATGCATATTAATCCTTTGACTTTGTCCCAAAATTGACCAAAAATCTGCATAAAGCACACATTAGACTTGATGGCATAATGACTAACCCAATTCAATCTATTAGCATAAATATAATAAAAAACATGCAATAAACTAATGAGAATGGTGGATTAAGCTGAGTTAAGAGGAAAAATGAGCCCATATAATTACCCATATCTGGGCCTCATCATCATCCCCCACTGAATGGGTTTCTCACCCTCTGAGAAACTAGTCTATCTCCTCATCTTTGATGGCCCCGATGGCCTCCCTGACATTCTATGCTTCTGATGTGAGATCCTCTTCCTTATCATAGAATCCAGCCTTTTTTTCCACCTCTTCCCACTACTGTCTTTCTTCTTCCTCCTGTGTGTCCTCTAGCAGTCCTAGCAATAGTGGGGCACTCAACTTGAGGCCAATCCAATTGGCCTTTAAACTTTACATAGAGTGCTTATACAGAGGCACTCTCCTTAATGCTTCTCTCATCCTATTTTGGGAGTGATACTCCCTGATCTGTAGGCTATGTGGCAGAGTGTTCCATCTTGTCATACAAGCATGAATGCAGTCATCTCCAAGCAACCTTTCCATGTCCTCAAAATGTGCAATTGCTTGGGCCTACTCATTGATATACTTAGGGGCACTTTGGGGATGATCTGCAAGATGCTCGTGGACACTGATGAGAGCCATGGGGTCTGCTGGCTCAGCTCGAATCATTAAGGGTTCATCTTGCTCTTTTTCCATCAACTTTTTTATTTTTTCCGCCCTTTTCTCCTCATGACTCATCCATGATTCCATGGCCATCAGCTGCAAGTCACCCAACCCATCATTGGGGTCCAATAGGTTCATATTCGTAAGGGCCATGTTATGTAAATAAAACTCTGCCAACTTTGCCCTGTCCTTTGTTGAACTGTGATCACATAATTCCATGAACTGTCTATAATCCTAGAAGGGTATGGTGCCTCTCTGGGCCAGAGTCTTGATCTGGAACTCTAGGCACTGATATTTGAGGTATAGCCCATATGATTTGGCTGGTTGTCTACACTGTAGTGCCTCCATAGCCCAGTTGGCCATGCATGCTAATTGGGCTTCCCTTTCTTGCAGCTGTGCTCTTAACATTTCAGTCTCTTCCTGGGTTCCCTTTTCTTGCAGCTGTTTTCTTATCATTTCATTCTTTGCTTCTAAGTGAGATCTTCTGATGGCTTTTGTATGTCTTACAATGCTCAATTCCTTGCCCATTTCTCTCAACTTGTTTTCCATGTGCCCAATGTCTTCTACCCCTTTGGGTTTTGCTATCTGCATCCATCGATGGCTCCTTATTCTCTCTTTTTCTAACTCAAAGAAGAGTGGGATTGCAAATTTCGGAGGGATGATTTCCCCCCTTCAAGGAGATTGTAATAAGATCCCAAACTAGGCTAGGGGTCAAGTTTTGGAATCTCTACTACCTCATCCTTCTTTTGGGTCTGCTCTTCTACCTTTTTCTCAAGTTCCTCAGTCTCTTGTAGCTTTGTCAATGTCTTCTGTAGAGCAGTCTGTGCCTCCTGTAGGACTGTTTTTGAGTCCTAAAGTTTTACTCTTTCCTTCCAAGTGGAAGATTTAGGACTCCCCTCTCATAAGTAATGGGGGTTTTGGAGGGAGATTCTCCCTTTCTGACAGTAGGAGAATCTTCAATGATGATAGGCTCTTTTGAGGGTGGTTGTGGCTTCCCTGTTTTTATTCTAGTGCTTTTTTGAGCCCTAAAATACATTGATGGTGTCCTTTTCCTCTGTTGTTTGGGTATGAATAGGGTGCCGAGGGAAGAAAGAACAACTGTTGCTTCTTTTTTTAGTGTCTCGGGAGGCACTTCTGTCTTCGCTATCCATTTTTCCTCTTCTTTTGTCTTTTCTACCTCTGTTATTATTCTTTCCTCTAGCTTTGTTTTGTTTTCCTTCTGATCTTGTTTAGTTTCTGCCTACTTTGATTTAGTCTTTTTCTTCTCTGGTTCAGTCTTTTTCTTTTCTGTTTTAGGTTCCTGCTTTTCTGTTTTGGTCTTTTTCTCCTTTGTTTCAGGTTTTTCCTTCTCTATTTTGGCATTTTTCTTCCTTGTTGCAGGTTCTTCCTTCTCTGCTTTGGTCGTTTTCTTTCCCGCTCTAGGTTCTTCCTTCTCTGTTTGGGTTTCCTCTTCATCTGTTTTGGTTTCCTCCTCATCTTCCCCTTTTTGTTCTTCCCCCTCACTTTCAGAAGGACTAAGGTCATATGTGAGGGCTGTTATATCATCTTCTCTAGTCATATTTCTGAAAATCTCCTAGGCTATGGGTATTGTGAAGGTGTGGAGGGCCTCTTCCACCAGCGGTTTAATCAGCCCATGGTGAGCTAATTATTCTGGAACTCCTGCCTTCAATTTAGTGTTGGAATCTATTAGGGACTAGAGGAGGAAACAGGGAATACTGAGTTTTTGGGTTGTAGGAAGATCCATGCCATATCTTAACTCATGCAAAAGTTTGAAATGGTACCCATAAACTATGTTGTATCTTCCTTCACAAGAGATGTATTTGATAATCTAATAACTAACCTCATCCCAAGGGTAAGGTATGCTTTTCCTCCTGATTCCATTTTTGTCCTCTACAGGATGCTCATTTGGCTAGAAGAAGGTTTTCTTGGCCACTTGACCCAATGGTTTTTCCTCCTTGCTCTAGGGTAGTCCAAGTGGGAAACTAGTAACCCTACTGATGAACTCTGGGGTGATTTCCATGGTGAGACCCCGAAAACCAATAGCGGCATGGGTTTTTGAGTGAGGTACCAAGGACGGGGCAAACTCTTGAGTCACTTCTTCATCATACCCTCGATAAAGAATGGCATCCAATTGGCTCTGGTAAAGAGGGCTGCTACCTTGGGGTGTTCATGTAGCCTGGTTGAGTTTAGAGGTTCCTCCCGCATAAATCCCCCTGGCATTATGTTTATATACTTTTGGAATACCTCAGGTGGAGAAGGAGAATACAATTTTCAAAATAGGAAACAGAGAAAAAAATTGTGTTTTTCTTTAAGAAACAGGTAGACTTTTTAATGCAATTTCCCTTTCTTTTAGGCTTAATTATCCTTAGGATTGCATCATTCCTCGTATATGTGAGTACCAAAGTGGAGAAGGAGACAATACTTCAGAAATAGAGAACAGACAAAAACTGTGTTTTTTTCTTAAGAAGCAGGCAGATTTTTGAATACGATTCCTCTTCCCTTTCACGCTCAATTCCTTCTTAAAATCACATCACCCCTCGTATATATGAAAATGAAAAGTGGTTTTGCATTGAGCCTACCTCTTCGTGCCTGAATTTGAATGAAAATCTCGTTTTTTCTTCTGCAAGACTGCTCACTGGTCCTCCTGTAGAAAGGGCTCCTGTAGGACCTGTTATTGCTCCTGTAAAACCTGACAGTGTTCCTGTAGAACCCGATAAGTGGAGGAGTTCTGAAAATGATAGAGAGCGATGGTTTCGAGGATCTGGAGGTGGTAGGGGTTCACTATGGTCAAAGGAACAACGATAAAAATGGAAGCAAAGGTGGTGAATAAGCTCGAGAGAGCGTACTTATGCTTATGGGAGAGGTTTTCAGTGACGAGGTGAGGTGGCGAAAAGGGTACGTTACCATTATTCGGACCGTTGGTCCCTGCTACAGTGTCATCATTAGAATTTATGCTTTCTACCCATAATCGCTTCCCATCATTGGCGCTGGAGTTCAAAATATCCGCCACTACCTGCCCGTTTAGATTTTTTCGTGAGTTGACTAGACACACGTGCAGTGTGATCTCCAGATGAGTGTGATGTGATCGAACTAGATGAGGGTGGCCAGTTAACTAGACACATTTCTATTTTAATCCCAACCATTTCATTTTTTTATGCAGTTTCGAATCATACAGATGCATATAGAGGAATGGGTTTAGACACTTACCTGCAAGTTGAAATGTTCGTGCTACAGTGCTACGCGACTTTGTTGCTGGTGCATGCTCAGACTCCAGTGCTACATATCTGCATTCCTGCTGCCATATGCTCCTGGCTTCTTGATATGTGGCTCAGTTGCTTTATACAGGTGCTTCTTTGTTGGATCTTTCTTTAGACATCTTCTGCATACCTGTGGCTGCACCTATTTTGTTGTTGGAGCTTGATTTTAAGGGGATTAGCTGCTACAGGAAATCCTTCCTGTAGCTGCTTCTCCCTCTAAAATTTAAGTTGATGTTTGTGCTGGGAGCTATGAGGAGGCTTCTTGAAGAATCTGATGGTAATGGAGAAGGATTTGGTAAGCTGCAGGTGAGTTGTGAAAGTGTTGTTTTTCTTTTTTTATATTTCCTTTTTTCTAAACAAAATTGGTTTCTGTGTTTTTCTCTTTTTGCAGGAAGGGAAGAAATCAAATGGAAATGAGGTGGTTCAAGTGTGGGATGGATGGTCAGGATGGTGGATAGCTATAGGATGGCCTACATGCCTTCCAAGAAAATCCTCAGCTCCTCAAACTAGTTGTAAAAACTATTTCGACCTCTCTGTGATTTCTATAGGAGCCTCCTATAGAATACGCAGGGTCTCCTGTAGGATGCATAGTCTTCAGAAAAACACACATAGAGGTGGAAAAAAAAATCAGAAACGATGGAGAAGAGCATAGAGGATGTGTAATAGGCTTTGTGGCATGTCCCCTTGCTCCCTTTGGTCCATCTGTAACCTACAATGCATTTGAAAAGTCAATTTTCTATTTTTTTTCTCTCCTTTTTTTTTGAAAAGACAATTAGGGTGCCTCCAGGAGGTTTTCACCCTATTGCTTGCCATGGGTGCGTCCAATGGAGGTTTTCACCCAGGGATCTTATTCTTTCTCTCTTTTTTTGTCATCACTAGGGATCTTATTCTTTCTCTTTCTAGTTTTTTTTTTGTCATCATTGGGCCACCTCCAAGGCGGTTTTCAACCCATTGATGGGACTCAAGCGCCTCATAGAGGTTTTCACTTGAGTCCTTATTGATTTTTTCTTTTTTTAGTAAGTGTGTGGAGTTGAGGCTGAGACCTATTCCACTACCAACACTGTCTTATTTAGATCTTCCATGAATTCTTGCTTGGAGAGGGGCTTCTTGTAAACTTTCAAGATATGCCCATTGACAAGCATGGGGATGGCTTCCTCATCAATGGTTCTGATCAAGACTGAACCATTGTCATTGCATTTTTCCACAGTGTAGGGTACCAACCATCTTGTCCTCAGCTTGCCCTTGAAATCTTTATACATTGAGTCATACAGCAGCGCCCAATATCATTCTTGGAATTGCTTCTCCTTGATGTTTTTGTCATGCCATATCTTCCTCTAAAGCTAGATTACTTCTATGTGGAGAAGGGCTTGCAATCTCTGTTCATCCAACCCATTAAGCTGGAGTAGCCTTTCCCTTTGTGCATGACTAAGATCTAGGTCCAACTATGCTGCCATCCTTAGTGTATTGTATTCAAACTATATTGATAGCAAAGCCTTCTTCCCATAGACCAGTTCATAGGGGGTGAACCCTGTGGTGATCTTCCATGTGGTGTTGTAGGCCTAGGTGGCCTCAACCCATCTATCTGCCCAATATTTTTTGCTGCTGCTCACTACCTTGGTCAGAATTCCTTCCTAAGATCTGTTAGTGACTTCCACCCGTCCATTAGCTTGTGGATGGTAAGGGGTGGAAGTTTTGTGCTTGATTCGATGATGTGTGAACAGGTCTTCAATCAAATTGGAAGTGAACTGATTGCCTTGATCTGTAACTAGTTCTCTTGGATACTCGAACTTGTAGAATATGTTCTCTCTTAAAAAATCAGCTACTTTTTCTTTTGTTGCTTCCATGATTGCCTTTGTCTCTGCCCATTTTGTCAGATAATCAGTGCACACAATGATGTATTGTTTCTATTTTGAAGGAGGGTTGATAGGACCCACAAAGTCCATGCCCCACTTCTCAAATGGCTCAAGAGTCACTTGAGGTTGCATGGGCATCTCATCCGTTGGAGTAGGTTTCCCCATCCTTTGGCACCGATCACATTGACTGATATATCTCTTCACATCTTGATAAAGAGTGGGCCAATAGTAACATGCTTGCAGAATTTTGAAGGCAGTCCTCTTTGCTGCAAAATGGCCTCCACAAGGCCCATCATGACAGGTCAGGAGAATGTCAAAAACTTCTTCCTCCCTGACACATCTTCTCAAAATTTGATCTATGCCAAGTTTGAAGAGATTGCCCCCAATCCAGGTGAAAGGGGCACTTTTCCTCACGATATTTCTCTTCTCTTTCGAGGACAGGTGTTGTGGGAACTGTGCTGAAACCAAGTAATTTGCTATATTAGCAAACCATGCGGAGAGTACTGAGATAGAAAATAGGTGTTCATCTGGCATTTGATCATCCACCATTCCTTCCTCACCTACAGGAAAATTTACTCTAGACAAAAAGTCAGCAACAACATTTTCTTTACCAGGCTTATCAACAATGGTTAAATCAAATTGCTACAATAAAAGCAACCATCTAATAATGCGAGCATTTACATCTGGTTTGTTCATTAAATACCTAATTGCAACATGATCAGTGTGTAAAAAGGTTTGATAGCTTGTGATGTAATGTCTGAATTTATTTAAGGAATGTACTACAACTAGGAGTTCCTTCTTGGTTACCATGTAGTTCAACTCTGCCTTTGACAAATTTTTACTTATAAAGTATATGGCAAAAGGTAACTTTTCATCAACTTGCCCTAAGGTTGCTCCTATTGCGTTGTTCGAGGCATCTGTGTGAATGTGGAAAGGTAGGGCCCAGTCTGGGCCTCTCAAAATTGGGGCAATCACTAGTTTACTTTTCAAGGTGTCTAAGGCTTCTTGACAATTGTCAATCCATATGAACTTGACATCTTTTCCTAAAAGACCAAACAATGGAGAGGCTAGCTTACTGAAGTCTTTAATGAATCTTCTGTAATATCCCGCTAAACCTAAGAAACTGTGGACATCTCTCACCTTCTGAGGAGGTGGGACCCTCTGGATGATGGCTATTTTGTTGGGATGCACCTGCAATCCTTGTTGAGATATTGCATGACCTAGCACAGTCCCTTCAGTCATAAAAAATTCACAATTTTCCAGACTAAGGGACAGGTTCATTTCAATACGCTTGTCCAAAAATTTTCCTAGGTTATACAAAGCTTCCTGGAAGTTAGAACCATAAGGAGTAAAATCATCCATATATATTTCCACTATATCATGAACCAGTTCAGAAAATATACTCAATACTGCCCTCTGGAAAGTGGCAGGGGCATTGCACAAATCAAAAGGAAGGACCCGATATGCATAGGTACCCCAAGGAAAAGTGAAAGTGGTCTTATCTTGGTCCTCCGGGCTGATTTGGATCTTATTGTACTCGTTGAACCCATTTAGGAAGGAGAAAAACTTTTTCCCCGCCAAACCATCTAACACTTGATCTATGAAGGGAAAAGGAAAATGGTCTTTTTTGGTGGCTTTGTTCAATTCCCGATAATCAACACAGATTTTCCACCTACCATTTTTCTTTGGCACCAACACCAAGGGAGAGACCCATTCACTGTCGGAGATGGGGTAGATGAATCCTGCATCCAGTAATTTTTGCAATTCTTCCTTGACAATGTCTTTAAGGGCTGGATTCATCCTCCTTTGAGGCTGCTTGACTGGTTTGCAATCTTCCTTAATGTAAATGTGATGAGTACAAACGGAAGGGTGCATGCCTTTCATCTCCTTATAGCTCCAGGCAAAGGCATCTAAATGTTTTCTCAACAAGCTACATAGTTCCTTCTCCTGGGAGGTGGATAAGGATGAGTTGATCTTCAAAGTTCTTTCAGGGCCAAACTCTATAACTTTTGCATGGAGAGAGGTTGGGTCGGCCATACAGAGATCAACTAAAGGATTGTTTGAGGTCTCTTTCACTAGCTCTTCCAATGGCAAACTACTGGGGGGTGGATTCTGAATTAAGTATTCAATGATATCATCCTCAGTTTCAACCGCACAGAGTGGTGCAGAATAGACTTCATCCTCATCTTCCTCCTCCAACCAGAGAGGTAATTCATATTTTATCAAAAGGATGGGAAGGAGGGTATAAGACTAACTGCTTGGAAATATGCCCATTCTTGATTGTCATGTTCCCATCTCAGCAGCTGATGTAGGCATTTGCAGTAGCCAACCAGGGTATTCCCAGGATGAGAGGATACCCAGTGAGCTTTTCCTTTGGCTGGAGAACTAAGAAATCAGCAGGGTACTCCCAAGAATCAATGGAGATCATTACATCTTCCACCATCCATTCAGGGGTCATGGTGGAGCGGTTTTCTAACTGTAGTAATGTTGTGGTCTTTCTTAGGGAGCCCTGAAGGTTGAGCTTAAGCATGGTGTCCTTTGTCATCACATTAATGGCAGCCCCTAGATCAATCAAGGTATGGGGGATCATTGTGCCATTGATATGGACATCAACTACTAGGCTTCTAGGATCTAGATAATTTGGACAGATTACCTGCCCCAACATCAGGTCGGACAGTTGTCCTAAGACATTGATGTTTGTAGCATCTCTCTTGCACCTACTTGGATGCCTGAAGCACTTCTCTTTGATCATCTTGTTGTATATAGGCACATCCTTTATGGCTTGGAGAAGTGGTATCTTTACACATAATTGTTTCAATTCTCCCAGAAGTTTAGTTTCCTCCGAGGTAGGTTGTGTTGTGCTGGATAATCTCTCAAGAAAGGGTGGAGTTGCTTTTGGTTCACTTCCCTCTTTATCTTCCTCATCCTCATGAGCAGGAGGCTAGCTATCTAGGAGAACCTTCCCAGATCATTGGTTAATCTCCTGAATCTCCACAACATAGGTTGGGCATGATGGTTCCCTACTGTATACTTGTTGAGCCTGTCTGTTGTTTGGGTTCAGGTTTGGTTGAGCAGGCATTTGGGGTTGCCTTGGTGGAGCAGGAGGCAATGGTTAAGGTCGAGTAGGTGGTGGAGGCAAAAGAACAGGAGGAGAGTTGTACTGGGGCCTCCACCCCTGATGAGATGCATTCCACTAAGGTTGTGGCTGAGCATAGGATTGAAATGGATGGTTGGCTGGTTGGGCATGATACGGAGATGTGAAGGACCAAGGAGGAGTTGTGGACCAGGAAGGATGAGTAGGGGGGGCCCAAGAAGGTATGAATGTGACTTGGTTGGGTTTGTAGTATGCCTGAGATGTCCCTTGCATCCCTTGCTGATATGGTCTAGGTCCATGTGGCCTTCTTTGGTTTGTGAAATAGAGGGGTTGAGCGGCTCCTTCGGCCCCTTGGTATACAGCTTTAAGTCCAGGCAAGGAAGGTCACTTATCTGTAGAATTCTCTTCTTCACAGACTGAACAAACCTCTATAGAGTTCAATGGATATTCGTTCCTAGGGTGCCTTCTGGTGCACCTAGGACAAACAATGGCCAAAGCTATTTCTTCTTCCTCTTGTTTCCTTTTGATATGCAAGGTATCTATTTGCATGGAAAGAGTTTGCATTATCTCACTCTTGAAGTCTTCCAGCATGTTTCCAAATTCACTTTTAAGGGATGAACTGGATAAGGAGGTAATGGCTGTGGGTTGATTCCCCCTACCTCTCTTTCTGGCTACCCTAGAATGGTTTCTAAAAACATTCTTGATGTCTTCATAAGGTAGTTGGTAGATGTCTTCCCCAACCAGTAAATGGAGGGTGTCTATATAGAGCTAGCATTTTCCGATGAGCTGATGAAGAAGGCAAGGTCCCTTCCACATCCCGTGGAGCAAACACTTTCCTATCGGTTGCAAATAATCTCCTTGTGCCCCTCTAATATGTCATGCAAAGTCTAGGCATATTAGTAGCTCTAGTCTCTTTGGCTTTCTCATCTGTTTTCACCTAAGCACTGCTAGAAGGTCCCCCTAGTTCTTGAGACATTGGTGGAATTTGAGGACCCCTGAAGATGTCATGAGCAATAAATGTCTCCCAAGAGATGTTCAGGAGACTGATATGATGAAGCACAATCATCTTGATCAGGGAATAATGATAGAGACTGCTCATCTACTGAGGGTATGGCTTCTTCTGGACCAAATGATCCATCTTCTCAATATTCTTTAACAAGAATTATGGGAGGTTTAACATCCTCACCCTGGTAAAATGCATGAGGAGCCTGATGTGATAGGTGTATAGCCTAGAAAATCTTCCCTCACAAGTGAAATATTTCATGATAATTTTCATCATGGGGACATACTTGTTTTCAAGAAATATGAAAGGAAAAAGTCTCTTCACCTCATTTCTATAATGGGGTTTGATATAAGGCTCATAATAGTGTTCATCCAGGTCCTGGGCCTTGTACCACTTCTCCCCTACATTCGGAATCCTAGTTGCATCTGAAATGATGGAGGGTGAGACGGTGAATGTCACCCCAGCAAGAGTCACCTTGTTGTCCTGAAGATGAGCTACAAAAAGTCTGGTGAGCTCTAGGTGGTATTGAACTCTCTCTACCTACTCACAGAATTCATAGCAGCCAAGATATCTGAAACATGCGATAGCCAACTGAGAGGCCTGCAATTCCCTAAGGTTTGATGGCTCTTCTCTGGTAATTTTGTCTCCCTTGTATGGTTTTCTCTGATGCCTAGCTCTATTTGCTGATATGTCACTACCTGTGTTTTCCTCCTCATAGTCTCTGTCACGCGGAAAGAGTCGTTAGTGCGGACACAACCGACCTTCCTAGAAAGCCTAAGACTCTCTAATGACAAACAAGACAAATAAGAGCAATCCTTCCCTAAATATGCTTTTACAATATGAGAAATCAAGTGTTTAGATCCTACCTGTAATCCAACGCTGTTGTAGTAGTCCAGTTTCGTTTATCCGGATGAGCTCCTCCTTCCCTTCGAAACCTGCATTCACCAACAATCAAACGATTAAATAGCACCTGAATATCACATAAAATAAAACATATTTAACATGTAGACCAAGGAGTACATGAAACAACTCATTAATAACAAATTGTTGAGAAGAATGGACTAATTTGTATTAAAAGGTAACAAAAGGAACCATTACAACCTGAGCCTTGGTGTTGTGCAAGCTCCTCCTAGGGTCCACAAGAGTTCTCCCTTACTCTAATCAGCTCACCCACCTCCCAATGGAAACAAGTAAAGATGGTAATCTCTCCTCACAAGCTTCTACAAGGAAGTCCTAATTCCAGCAGCATCTACCCTTAGGAATGTTCAGCTTTCAACCTCCCCTCCCTTTGGCCCAATGCCTGTATTTATAGTGCTCTAGAGGAAGTTATTCACGTCCACCATCAATGGGATAAGTCCCTCTTTGGATGGGATAGCTCCCCTATTGATGGGATAAGTTCCTCTTTGGTAGGGATACATGAACCATCTGGAGGCGCTTCATACACGTCAAACATACTTCTAGAAGACTCTAGAAATGACCACAAGTAACTTTTTTGGAGTGAAACTTGCGCCTTTTGACCTTTACAGGAGCATGCACCCACCCCTTTACATACAGAGCGTACAAGTACGCAGGTATTGAGAACTTGGGTTGCGTACCCGCAGGTAAGGCTAAGAGAAACTGCGTACCAGAGATAATTGACTTTAAATGACTTTTCTCTCTTTCTTGAAGTTTGACATGGAGAGCAGAGGCATGAGACTTCCCAAGGAGGATAGTATGACAGTGGATGGAGCCATACTAACTGCAAATAGTCATGGTGACATTTTTTAGTGTAACAGATTGCCCCCTAAAGTGCGAAGCCTGTAGTAGATTAGGGTTTTTATGATCTAGGAAGGGTGAAGTACTTTATCATTTCAAGGAGTATCTTGTGGAGGACCCGGTCAGAACCTGCAAATATTCAACACAAAATACATAAATAAGATGATATCATCGCTGAGGTAGGCATTCCCATACTCAGATTGAAAACTTTAACTAATGATCTAACTACTGCTCTGAAACAAGAATGATTTTGCAGGACATCACAATCAGAGACTTTTGTAGACACAATATGGACCCAGCCATCTGTTTATGATTAGTCTACTGTATAATGAATACAAAACACCTCGCAGCCTGGATGGTGGAAACTAGATCCAGGGTCTTCATTTCTACTTCCCGAATTGGTACGATTCTATCCATGCGAATAAATGAGTTGATGTCGAGCATGGTAGAAACCACTTGATTACCAGTCAATGATGTAAACTGTTAACAAGTGTGAGAGAGACCACCAGTGATGTCAATGGTTCTCAAAGTACCCAGTACAATCCATGAAATGTGAATGAATGAGTTGATGTCGAACACGTCACGGA
Organism: Pinus tabuliformis; assembly: GCA_031772625.1. Lineage (NCBI taxonomy): Eukaryota > Viridiplantae > Streptophyta > Pinopsida > Pinales > Pinaceae > Pinus > Pinus tabuliformis. Next base: position 234,731,656 of record CM062819.1, read on the forward strand.
ATCCTTCGATCGAAAGTCAATGATGTAAACTGTCGTCAAAGGCGAGAAAACTGCCATTGATGCATGCAGAATTCAAGGTACTGTCGATTTCTAAGTCATATTTCTAGATAATGTGCTGATGTCGATAGAAAGCGACTCGTTGTAGGCAAGCCCACAACACGAAATCATTCTTCAAGTTGAAGAAATGTTGCTGTAAGGACTGACTCAGGGATGGTCAAATGGATGACAAGTATTTTGCATATGAATGGTTTATTTGTAGAGACCTCTTGAACACATAACGACACGACAGATGGTTTGGTGACGATTGACCCAAAGTTAATACCCGGAAACGGTTGAAGACTTTCAAAGTGGTTTGATCAACTTTTAAGGCAAAGGATTTCCCAACCCAGGTGAATGAAAAGTGTCGTGTTCAAGAGCGGTGATAAGGTTCTTCTGTAACAAAGGATGACAAATCGGTTCATTCTTCTTTCTTTTCCCCCACCATTTCTGGCAAGTACCTCTTTATTTTTTACAAGCTTGAGGAGGATAACATATGCTTGATTATAAGCTCATCCTTTGGATGAGTCCAACTTAATTTAGATTCGGACCCTAAGAAGGAGTGGTCCGTTCCTGTTTGTAATCGAACAGGTCCTTTACTGTGAAATTTTAACGAGTCCAGTATAGGAGAAACTCGGCGTTTTTCATTTTTAGAGAGTCTAGAAAAACTAAAGAATACTCCACGGTGAACTTTTTCGTAAATTTGTGTCTCTCAAGCCCGAAAAAGTATAAAATAATACCTGAGAGAACCGCTTGATCTCACGACCAAGGATTACTTTCATGATTAGTGTCTCTGACCTGAAAAGTAAAAAGCGATCAAGGACACGTCGTTTTATTTTCGTATCGAGTTTGAAACGACAAAAACCCGGCAATCTTTTCATGTTTTAGGAGTCAGAAAAGAGCTTAAAAGATGACTCTGATGTTTTGGTTCGTGAAAAATGATGATTTTGCTCTAAAGTCCTTTTTTCCTGCACAAAAACGACACATTACTCATACCTGTTTAAGATGGGTAAAAATACATTGAAAAATGTCGTTTCATGGTGGAAAATAAACAAACTTAGCATTCATTCATCCAAAAAACCTATAAAAAGATTTTTTACCATGTCATTTTTACCATTGTACTGCTGAGGTTGAGAAAAGGGCTTTTGACAAGAAAACTTCCCGTGGACTTTGCGGAGAATCCAACCGTCAGAATCGAGCGCCATCTCTTTCAGGTATTTCACAACATCCTCCTCTTCAATTTCATCCATTTAGAATTTCATTTCAAGTTTTAGTTTGATTTTTTGGAGGGTTTAGGGTTTTAAAAATGCGTTTCTCGGGGGACGCAGGTGCCCCATGGGCGACCTGCGTACCCCGACTTTTTTGTATATGGGAAAAAGGTCGGGGTACGCAGCCCACCTTCAGACCAGCTATGTACTGCCGCTCTGTCTTCTGAACGTGGGGTGCGTACCCCGTGAAACGAGGTTTTTTAAACCCCAAACCCCAATTTTAACCAATCAAAAATTGTTTAATGAATTATAACTATTGTTTTTTGGTGTGTAGGTCGCTCACCATGCTAGATTGGCGTGAAAAAGAGCACGAAGACGTTGATTTGGCCGCAATAGGTCATCAACCTTCTATTGATGCATTAAAGGCATGCGGTCTCTACAAGTACTGGGCCATACCGGGCATGAGGGCCCAGGTGCCATTCTTAGAGTGGCTGGTTGAAAGGTGGAACATTCAGGATCAATGTTTTTACATCGGAGAACACCAACTCAAGATAGAGTCCTCCGACATATATTTTCTCACTGGCTTGCCTAACAGGGGCGAGCAACTCTCTCTATTCGGGACTAGGCCGGGTGGCCAATCCCTTGCTAGTCTCTAGCTAGAGTGGTGCAACAATCAAAACCAGGAGAAGGGGATAGAAATCAAATATATATCCCGACCTGAACTTATGGTAATTGCCTTTATAGTTACCAGACTTTGCGGTGCTGCCACTTTGCACATGGCCACTGGATCCCAAATGCGGATGGCTATAGATTGCTTCCAAGGCACCATTTTCAACTGGTGCGATGCTGTGTTGGCCAATATGAAGGGCCAACTAACCAGGGCAAAGAGAGGACAACTGAAGACCTTTGGATATGGGCCTTTGGTTGTGAGCTTTTCCCTAGAGAGAGTTCCAATGCTGATCCCCCAGCATCTTACAGTTCCATTTGGGGCTCCTCGGGAGCCTAAGTTGACGAGATGGGTTGCATTAATGGCCCGGCATCCTGACGAGGGAGTAGCAGTTGTTCGATTTCCTGATGGTTACTTTCACTGGCTAGAGGGCCAGGTCTTTGCGATTCAGGATTTTTCGTATGCCGGAATGGATTTTCGCAATGATCCGGACATGGTTCTTCCACAGGGAGAACAATGGGACGACAGAGGTACTTCATTCTTCACAAGTTTTTAAATTATGTATATTTTTTTGTTTTTTATATATCGTCTCAAAAATGATAGCACAAATTTTCAAAATGCAGATGTAGGTCTACGGCGTCCGGCCAACCTCCGGGCTTTTGAGAGGAGAGTACCAGTTGTACCAGCACCAGCCCCACAGGATGCGGCCGCAAAGACCTTAGCCGAGCTGGAACAGGATCTAGAGCGTCTGACGGCGGATATACTAGAGACCACTATAGATGACATTCCTATCCGACTTCAGCGCTACGTGGTCGCAGTCCCAGGACCTTTCAGGAGGTTCCTGTGTAGGGTAGCGCGGGCAGTGGTCTCGTATATAGAGCACCACCAGTGATTGGCTAGTCACTTTTGTAGACACATATGACATTTTTGGTTTTTTGTACTTATCATTTTTTCCGATCATAAGGTGTTTTTCAACCTATGATCGAAGACGATGTATATTTTTGACACACTCCTATCTATATATATCATTATTACCGGCTTATTTTGTTAAACATGTGTGATGAAATGTTTATAAATTTACATTTATGATTGTTACAAATGTCTATTTAACATTCGAGACGCCATTGCATCTGCTAATGTATTTAAAGACCTTGGAATATGCTGATATTCAATGTAATCAAACTCACGTTCCAAGAGACGCACCCTCAAAAACAATCTTAATAAAACTGGATTTCTAATGGCATAGACTCTATTAAGCTGTAATACAACGAGTTCAGAATCTAACCTCACTATCAAACTCCGAATCCCAAATGAAATAGATTCAGATAATAATTCAATCACTGCATTGTATTCTGCAATGTTGTTTGTTGTTTGATCGAGGCTCACCCCATGCATAGAAACTAACTCGTCAGAGGGCGAATAGATAAACCAAGCTGCGGAAGAGATATTCCATGTACTACGACAAGCACCATCAGCAAATCCAATGTATGTTTGGAGAGGCGTCGACATCTGCAATATCAAGAGTAAAACCAAGATAAGCCAGAATAACGACAAAAGCACACTCTTTAAACTAAGCACACAGCCTAAACTAAGCAAACACTCCAACTAGAAAGAAAATTAACCTAACTAGAATTAACTAAATCTCCATACCCACCATTTAAGCATAATACCTCTTTAGGTAAAGTCCATTTCTAGGCTTACCCAAAGAGTCCCCATCAAAATCTACCAGCTCATAGGCCCCTTTTTCCAGCTTTCACTTGACAATGTAGGGCCCATGCCACATGGGAACGAATTTTCCAGCACCTAATTTATCGTTAGCTTGATCATATAATAGCACTAAGTCTCCTTGCGAAAAATTACGAGGGGTCACGTTACGGTCATACTGAGCTTTCATCCTTTTTGCATGAGTCTCGATTGCCAAAGCAGCATCACGCCGAGTCTCATCTAATTTAGCTAAGTATAATAGACGCTTCTCCTCTTCGGAAGTAGCTGGGAGTAATTCGATAGCCATTTGAAGTGATGGGATTTTGCATTCAATGGGCAACACTGCTTCCAAACCATAAACTAGCTGGAAAGGAGTGAACCCTGTTGATGTTTTTACTGAGGTTCGATACGCCCAAAGCGCTGAAAATAACATGTTGTGCCAATTCGACCGATGAATACCAATGATTCGTCGGATCATGATAACTAGAACTTTGTTGATAGATTCAACCAAACCGTTTTCTTGGGGATAATAAGGAGTAGAACTATCATGGCGTAAACCAAGCTGGCTTGTAAGTTCTCTCATCATAATGTTTCGAAAATGGCACCCATGGTCAGTGATGATCGCTTGTGGGACACCAAACCTAGCAATAATATGATTGAATATGAAAATCACTGCTGTTTTGTCGCTTGCCTCGAATGTAGGCATCGCCTCGGCCCATTTAGAAAAATAATCAACCGCAAGGATGATATACGCATGCCCCCCGGCCGAGTGAGGGTTACAAGTAATAAAATCGATACCCCATTTAGCAAAAGGACCAACGGCAATTATAGGGTGGAGAGGAGCAGGTGGTGCGCGCATCTTGCGATCAAACACTTGACAGTTGTGGAATTTTCGGACCGCAATGATACAATCTTTAAACATGGACGACTAGAAATAGCCAGCACGCAACACCTTCTGAGCTATGGCATACCCAGACATATGACCGCCACATGCTCCAGAATGACAGTCATTCAAAACCCTTTCTGCCTCTTCATGAGTTAAGCAACGACGAAAAACCAAATCCGCCCCACGATGATAAAGAGTATCTCCAATAATTCTGTATTGTTGGGACTGGAATCGAATTTTCCGGCGTTCCGACTTTGAAGCTTCGGGCCGAAAGGATTGGGTTTGGAGATAGATGATTATATCCCCATACCAAGGATCTAAAGTGCTGATAAGAAACAGAGATTCATCCGCAATGGGTTCCTCTGCCACAGTCTCCGTGTCAGCACGCGGGAAGTCACACATCAATTCCGAAAAAACTAAGGATTTCTTAGACTTGGACTTCTCGAATTCCAAATCGAACTCCTGCAGGATAACAATCCATTTGGAGTACTTTCCCCCTAGCAATTGTTTTGTCAAAATGTAGATCATAGGGTTGCAATCCGAAATCACTGTAGTTTTACGGAGAAGAATGTAATGACGAAAACGTTGGACAGCCTGAACAGCTGCCAGGGCCAATTTCTCCACATGCGAATATTTTAGCTCAGTGGGATTTAACGTCCTACTAAGATAATATATCACATGTTCCGTTCTGAATTCATCTTGCTGAACTAAGACCGTTCCAATGGTGGAGTGGGAGGCGGCGAGATACAAAAAGTAGTCCTGGTTGTAGTTGGGAGGATGTAGCAACGGTGCATGGGTCAACGCGTGCTTAAGTGCATCAAAATATTTCTGAGCTATCTCATCCCAAGAAAATTGAGCGTTTTGTTTCAACAACCGGGTGAAACCCTTTGTAACCTCGGCGTAGTTAGGAATGAATCGACGTAAAAAGTTTGCTTTTCCTTGCAAAATTTGGAGTTGGCGCAAACTCGAAGGAGGAGGCAATTTGATGATAGCTTCGACCTTCGAGGGATCGACGCGGATACCGGCTTTTGAAACGACAAATCCTAGCAATTGTCCCACTTCTATGCAGAAGACACATTTGTGTGGGTTCAACCGAATTCGATAATGCCGACACCTCATAAAAATAGCGCGTAAGTGGACAAGGTGATCAGCTCGATGTAAAGAATGAGCAGGCAAATCATCGAGATACGGTTGCACAATGTGCTTGATGTCGTGAAACGCGTAAGACATTGCCCGTTGGAAAGTGGCTCCGGCATTCTTAAGTCCGAAAGGTAATTTGCAGTAAGCAAATGTCCCCCAAGGACAAATGAAAGCCGTTTTTGGTTGATCGGCAGGTAGAATATTGATTTGGTTGTAACCCGAAAAACCATCCATAAAGGAAAATATTTCACTGCCGACACAATCATCAATTATTTGATCAATATAGGGTGTAAGATAGTTGTCTTTTGGACAAGCACGATTTATATCCCTATAGTCGATACATATTCTTATTGTTCCTTGTTTCTTGTTAACCGGAACAATATTCGATACCCAATCCGTTAACGGGATCAGATAAATGAAACCTGCTTTCAATAGCTTCTCGACTTCTGCTTTAATCGCAGCTGCTTTCCTAAAGTGTATCTGACGCAGACGTTGCCGAACGGGTTTAGCGTCCGGGTAGGTCTTGATTTCATGAACAACAATGGAGGGATCAATTCCTGGAATTTCCTCATAGGACCAGGCAAACACGTCGCGGAATTCTTGAAATAGGACCTTGTATGTTTGAATTTCGTTATCTATACACGAGGCACCTATATGAATGTTTTCAATAACTCCAGTTTTGACTGAAATGTCGATGGCAATAGTTTGGGAAATGTTTCCCAAATTCAACTCTGAATCAGGATGTTTCATGGGATTCTGAGCTTCTTTGACATATTCAGCTGTAAAAATTGATGAAAAATCATTTCCAAAGTCATCAGCCTCAGGTAAAAACGAAGATCTATGATGAAGATCTTCCCATGGTAGATCGTCTACACTTAGGATTTCGCGAAGTTGTTCGTCAGATGACACAACTTCGGGAAACGTTATCCATTCTGAGGTTGATGTGAAAAGTGATTCCTCACGGACCACATTCATTTGGTCGAATTGGGTTGAACTGGAGTCGGAAAAAGACTGCACGGCCTCATAAGCAATTTCATATGGACTCAAAGGCATTACATTACCGAATGAGTCTATCTCAGATTTAGATGGGACAATCCAAGGATCATCGTAAATAATAGAGTCTAAAGTAATCATATGAATGGATGCAAATGAAGGGTCTGCATTGATCGAAGGAAAGGGAAAAGTTCCCAGTAAACCGGAATCTTTAACCAATCTGTTACACTAAAAAATGTCACCTTGACTACTTACAGTTAGTATGGCTCAAATCAACAGTCATGCTACCCTCTTAGGCAAGTCTCATGCCTCTGTTATCCATCTCAAACTCAAAGAAGAGAGAAAGTCTTGTAAAAATCATGTTTATCTCTGGGGTCGCAGGTTCTCTCTAGTCTTACCGGCGGGGACGCGGACCATGTTCACAAAAACTGCGTCCATGGACGCTCTGTATGTAAAGGGACAGGTGCGTCCCTCTGTAAAAGACAAAATGCGCGAGTTTTATCTTGAAAAAGTTACTTGTGGTTACTTCTAGAACATTCTAGAGGTCGGTTTGATGAAATGGATGCGCCTCCAGTTGGTTCATGTATCTCTATTAAGGGGAAGCTTATCCCATCAATAAGGGAGTTATCCCACCCAAAGAGGGGGATGATCCCATTGATGGTGGACCAGAATAACCTCTTTACAGCACTATAAATAAAGGCATTGAGCCAGAAGGAGGGGAGGTTGGAGCTATACATTTTCTTTGGGTAAATGCTGCAGGATTTAGGTCTTCCATTAGAGCCTTTGTGAGGAGAGATTGTCTTCACTTGATTCTACTTGGGAGAGGGTGAGCTTTGTCAAAGTAGAGGAAAACCCTTGATGGACCCTGGGAGGAACTTGCACAACACCAAGGCCAGGTTGTAAGAGTTTCTTTGTTTCGTTATTAATACAAACTGGTTTATTTTTCTCAATAGCTTGTGTTAATGAGTTATTTCATGTGTTCCTTGGTCTGCATGTTGAATATATGTTTTATTATATGAAATGCAAGTGCTTGGTAATTGTTTGATTGTTTGTGGTTGCAGGAATTGACTTGAAGGAGGAGCTCATCCAGATCGTCAAGAACGAACTTCAACAACAGCGTTTTGGAATAAGGTAAGCCTAAACACTTGTAGTTTTCATGTTATAAAAGGTGTATTTAGAGAAAGATCACTCCTTTTTGTCTTGTTTGTCATTAGAATGTCTTAGACTTCTAGGAAGGTCAGTCGTGTCCGCACCCTTGACAAATTCCGTGTGACAAATTGGCGACTCCACTGGGGATCGAACCCAGAATCTCTGGTTTCGCAGACGTAAGTGGCAGTAGAGTAGGATCACCTGAAGAAGGAGAATCTTCCTTGGTAGTCCATCCGTATTACCAAAGTTTAGAAACAGGTTACAATCCCGAAGCTGTTACGGTTTCCGAGCTTGCTGGTAGTTTTTCATCTGCCAGTGAAACAGGCGAAGAACCTGAAATTTCAGAACCTGTTACTCCAACTCCTAGTGTTCCTGATTCACCAAGAATAGAAAGAATTATCACCGAAAATCTTCCTGTTGGATTAATTGCTATAGAAGAACTTGTTCCAGAGGAAGAAATAGGCGTTTCTAATTCCGAAGATCTAATTACCCTTGATCTAAGGGAGCGTGAATCCATCTTTTACAGTCCTCCTAGAAGTGAATCTTGGTACCTTGCATTAACCAATTTTTTAGACAACTCAGTAGGTTTTTCTACACCTCGTACTCCGGTTCCACCTAGAGGAATTCATTCTCCTGTAAATATGTCTGGTCAGTCATCTGTGTTTTCACAAAGTCCTGAATCATTTTTACATGGCGGTCCTTCTGTTCCTACTGGGTATCAATCACTTTCTGGTACCTTTGCGGGAGCATCTCCTCAACCCGTTGATCATGGGTTATTAGTTGGAAACAGTGGTAATGTACCATTGAGTATAGGTGACGTTTATATGATGTCAGGTTCAACTCCCATTAACCAACCTCAAGGTGGCCAATTACCGCCTGGGGGGCAACCTTCATTTATACCTGGGGGGCAACCTCAAGGTACTTCATTCGTGACTGGGGGGCAACATCAAGGGTATCAACCCCAGCCTCAATATGTACCCCAAAGTCAACCTCAGTATCAGTATCAACCTCAAGGATGGCAACCTCAAGGATGGCAACCCCAAGGGTTTCAACCCCAAGGGTATCAACCTCAAGGATACCAACCTCAAGGTCAAGGTCAACCCCAGTATTCGTATTTACCTCAAGGTTATCAACCTACGGGTCAATACCCTAGTCAAGGTTATCAACCACCTCAAGGGCAATCATATGGGACTGCACCTTACAGTTATCAACCCTATCCTCAATACGGCTATGGGTCTCAGTATCCTCAACCTGTTACGAGTCAATACCCTGGAATGTTAACATGGGATCCGTCACAAGGTCAACAGATGTTGCAACCAAGTATACAGTCGATACCTCAAGCAGGACAACCTGCAGTTCCTGGTCCATCCCAGCAACCGCAACCTGTCCAGTCAAGTGTTCAGACCCCTGTAACTTCTGTAGTTACTCAGCCGCCAATTGCACCAGGTACTCCACCTCACACGGCTGTAGCAACTACCGCTTCATCTACCATGTTTACTTCTGGAGTATCGGCAGCTCCAGTTTCTACTGTCCCTGTAACCACTCCTCAGATATCTGTACCGTTGTCTGGACCCACGGTTCAAACCACAGTCCAGATGCCTGTAGGCCAACCTGGTACTAGTACGGTTGTTACTACTAGTCCAGATGATTCCATCCGCTTACGTCTTTTCCAGCGTACACTCATTGATCTCGCGGCCAAGTGGTACATTGAGTTACCACGGGCCTCTTTTTACAACTTTAGTCAGTTAGCTACCTCGTTCTTAACTCATTTTCAGTTACCAGTCAGATACGATAATGGTACAGAGTTATTAACTTCGCTAAAACAATCGACATCCACGTACATTTCTGATCACATCCATGAGTGGAGACGTCGAAGGAGATTAGTCAAAGTTTTTATCCCGGACCAAATCTTAGCTGAATGGTTTGTCAAATCATTATTACCAAGAATTACTGAAGATGTCGCTAAGGCCGGAGTAGTTACTGAGGAGCAAGTCATTGCTCAGGCACAGTACCTTGACTTAGTTTATACTCAGTCGGGTACGTTACATGAGAAAATTCCGGATCTTCCAAAGTCAAACCAAATCGCTGCTGCTCCTTCGGGATCTCATGCCGCTGATGGTATGATCGGTATCGTGACTACGAAGAGTAAGAAGAAGTCTTCCAAGACCTCCAATACTCCAATTATCACTTTGCCTGATTCTCCGACAGGAGAGTCTTCTCCTCCTGAACTTACCGCCGACATTCACGCTGTAGAGTCATCTACGGCCAAATCCAAAAACGGTGGAAAGAAGAAAGGAAAGAAGAAGGCTAAAGCAGACAAGGCTCCAAAGGAGAAAACGGAAAAGTCGGAAACCAATGACGAAAAGCGCAAACCTCGCTATCCTTGTCTTATTTGTGAAGAAGATCATTTTACGAGAGACTGCCCTCATCGGGCCGAGGTAGTGAAAATAGTCAAAGGTTCTCCGACTCCTGCTGTGTTAAAAAATCCATTTCCAGAGCAGGAGAATAAGATGATAGGTTCTTCTTCGAATGCCAGTGAAGAACCCATTTTGATGATGTCTCATGTCAGGATTGCGACTCGATCGCAAGATTATGGTAGTAAGGCTCCTGTTGATGGTAAGGAAGCAGAATCTTCTCACTCTAACCCATCAACCTCAGCTCCTGGTTCCGATCCACTACAGATCGAAAAACCTAACCCAGACTTAGTGATTAAGCCGCCCGCCAAGGGTGTACTTCGAAGGTCTGCTTTCAATCCACATGCGAGAGCAGCCCAGAATTACAACATTGTTGAAGACTTAGCTGTTTCACCTTCAGCAATGTCGGCACTCGAAGTGCTGCAATCATGTCCAGCGCAACGAAAATTGCTTTTGTCGGCTATTGGAGCTGTCGATGTTCAGGACCCGAACCTAATGATCTTTGATCTAGAAAGTAGTACACCACGTCTCCCCCATCAAATGGCTTTCCAAATTCCAGTGATAGTCAAAAACAGGCCTATTCATCGGACTGTGATTGATGAGGGAGCTTCTACGTGTATTATGTCGATTCAATGTTGGAGATCGCTTGGTTCTCCTTCGTTGAACCAATCCCCCACCATCCTTAAGGCCTTTGATGGCCGTGGGTTCCGTCCGTTTGGTATTCTACAAGAATTGCCTATAGGGGTCGAAGGTAAAACCGTTAGTCTGGATGTGGAAGTGGTTGATGCCCCTCTAGACTACAACCTTCTTTTGGGTCGAAGTTGGTCATATGCTATGACAGCGGTCGTTTCATCGGTCTTCAGAGTCATTAAGTTTCCACATAACGGTAAGATCGTGACTATTGATCAGCTGACATACTTTTCATCCGACCCAACCTCTTTAGAAACTATCCAGCATGTTGGTAAAACGACAATCCCTTATAGGGACATTGGTGTAGGTTTAGTTAAGGATTCCGGTTTACTGGGAACTTTTCCTCTCCCTCCACTCAATGCAGACCCTTCGTTCGCAACAATTCATATGATCACGTCAGAAAACATTATTTATGATGATCCTTGGTATGTTCCCTCTGACTCTGAGCTAGACTCACTCGGTGATGTTATGCCGTTGAGTCCGTATGAGATTGCTTATGAAGCTCTTATGTCTTTTACCGACTTTCATTCAACCGACCAAATGAATGTGGTCAGTGAAGAGTCACTTTTCACCTCACCCTTAGAACGGATAACGTTTCCCGAAGAAGTGTCATCTGACGAACAACTTCGCGAAATCCTAAGTGTAGATGATCTACCATGGGAAGATCTCCATCACAGATCTTCGTTTTTACCTAAGGATGATGCATTTGAAAATGATTTTTCATCTATCTTTACCGCTGAATATGTCAAAGACGCTCAGGATCCAACGAAACATTCTGATTCAGAGCTGAATTTAGGGAATATTTCTCGTACTATTCCCATTGATATTTCAGTGAAACCCGGAATCGAGGAGAACATTCATATAGGTGCCGCATGTACTGAAACAGAAATCCAAACTTACAAGGCCCTATTCCAAGAATTCCGCGACGTGTTTGCCTGGTCTTACGAGGAAATGCCGGGAATTGATCCTGCCATTGTTGTTCATGAAATCAAAACCTACCCGGATGCTAAACCCATTCGGCAACGGTTGCGTCAGATTCACCCTCGAAAAGCGGCTGCAATCAAAGCAGAAGTCGAAAAGCTGTTGAAAGCAGGTTTCATTTATCCGATCCCGTTAACGGATTGGGTATCGAATATTGTTCCCGTCAATAAAAAACAAGGAACAATAAGAATCTGTATCGACTATAGGGATATCAATCGAGCTTGTCCAAAAGACAACTATCCTACGCCTTATATCGATCAAATCATTGATGATTGTGCCGGAAGTGAGATGTTTTCCTTCATGGATGGTTTCTCAGGCTATAATCAAATCAATATTCTACCTGCCGATCAACCAAAAACGGCATTCATTTGTCCATGGGGGACATTTGCTTATTGCAAATTACCTTTTGGACTTAAGAATGCCGGGGCCACTTTTCAACGGGCGATGTCTTATGCATTTCATGACATCAAGCACATTGTGCAACCCTATCTCGATGATTTGCCTGCTCATTCTTTACAACGAGCTGATCACCTTGTCCACCTACGAGCAATCTTTATGAGGTGTAGGCATTATCGAATTCGGTTGAATCCCCACAAGTGTGTTTTCTGTATAGAAACAGGTCGATTGCTGGGATTTGTTGTTTCAAAAACCGGCATTCGCGTCGATCCCTCGAAAGTCGAGGCTATCATCAAATTGCCTCCTCCTTCGAGTTTGCGCCAACTCCAAAGTTTGCAAGGGAAAGCGAACTTTTTACGCCGATTCATCCCAAACTACGCCGAGGTCACTAAAGGTTTTACACGGTTGTTGAAACAGAACGCACAATTCTTTTGGGACGAGATTGCCCAACAATCTTTTGATGCACTGAAACACGCGTTGACCCATGCACCGTTATTGCATCCTCCCAACTACAACCAGGACTACTTCTTATACCTCGCAGCTTCGCATTCCACCATTGGAATGGTGTTAGTTCAAGAAGATGAATTCAAAGCAGAGCATGTGATATATTATCTTAGTAGAACCTTAAATCCACTGAGTTAAAATATTCGCATGTGGAGAAATTGGCCCTGGCAGCCGTTCAAGCTGTCCAGCGTTTTCGTCACTACATTCTTCTCCGCAAGACTACAGTTATTTCGGATTGCAACCCTATGATTTATATTTTGACAAAACAACTGCTAGGGGGCAAGTACTCTAAATGGATTGTTATCCTGCAAGAGTTCGACTTGGAGTTCGAGAAGTCCAAGTCTAAGAAATCTTTAGTTTTTGCGGAATTGATGTGTGATTTCCCGAGTGCTGACACAGAGACTGTGGCAGAGGAGTCCATTGTGGACGAATCTTTGTTTCTTATTAGCACTTTAGATCCGTGGTATGGGGATATAATCATCTATCTCCAAACCCAAACCTTTCGGCCTGAAGCTTCCAAGGAAGACCGTCGAAAAATTCGGTTTCGATCCCAGCAATACAGAATTATTGGAGATACACTTTATCGCCGGGGGGCAGACTTAGTTTTTCGACGTTGTTTAACTCACGAAGAGGCTGAGAGAGTTTTGAATGATTGTCACTCTGGAGCATGTGGCGGTCATATGTCTGGGTATGCCACAGCTCAGAAGGTGTTGCGCGCTGGCTATTTCTGGCCGTCTATGTTTAAAGATTGTATCCTTGCTGTCAGAACATGCCACAACTGTCAAGTGTTTGATCGAAAGATGCGCGCTCCACCTGCTCCTCTCCACCCTATAATTGCCGCTGGTCCATTCGCCAAATGGGGCATTGACTTTATTACTTGTAACCCTCACTCGGCCGGGGGGCATGCGTATATCATCCTCGCGGTTGATTATTTTACAAAATGGGCCGAGGCGATGCCTACATTCGACGCAAGCGGCAAGACAGCTGCAGTTTTCGTATTCAATCATATCATAACTAGGTTTGGTGTCCCACAAGCAATCATTACTGACCATGGGAGCCATTTTCGAAACGTCATGATGACTGAGCTTACAAGCCAGCTTGGTTTGCGCCACGATAGCTCTACTCCTTATTATCCGCAAGCCAACGGTTTGGTTGAGTCAATCAACAAAGTTCTAGTCATCATGATTCGACGGATCATTGGTATCCATCGAACGAATTGGCATAACATGTTATTTTCGGCGCTATGGGCATATCGAACTTCAGTGAAAAATTCAACAGGTTTCACCCCTTTCAGCTAGTTTATGGCTTAGAAGCTGTGTTACCTATTGAATGCGAAATCCCATCACTTCAAATGGCTGTCGAATTACTTCCAGCTACTTCCGAAGAGGAGAAACGGTTATTATACTTGGCTAAATTAGATGAGACTCGACGTGACGCTACTTTAGCTATCGAGACTCACGCGAAACGAATGAAAGCTCAGTACGATAAAAATGTAACCCCTCGAAGTTTTTCGGAAGGAGACCTAGTACTATTATATGATCAAGCTAACGATAAGCTAGGTGCCGGAAAATTCGTTCCCATGTGGCATGGGCCCTACATTGTAAAGCGAAAGCTAGCAAAAGGGGCTTATGAGTTAGTTGATTTTGATGGGGACTCTTTGGGTAAACCCAGAAATGGACTTTACCTAAAGAGGTATTATGCTTAAAATGATGGGTATGGAGAAATTTTTAGATAGGTTAGATTTTCTTTCTAGCTAGCAAGTGTGTTAGTTTAGTCAGTGTGCTTAGCTTAGCAAGTGTGGTTTTTCGTCATTATTTTGGCTTATCTTGGTTTTACTCTTGATATTGTAGATGTCGACGCCTCTCCAAACATACATTGGATTTGCTGATGGTGCTTGTCGTAGTACACGGAATATCTCTTCCGCAGCTTGGGTTATCTATTCGCCCTCTGACGAGTTAGTTTCTATGCATGGGGTAAGCCTCGGTCAAACAACGAATAACATTGCAGAATACAGTGCAGTGGTTGAATTATTATCCGAATCTATTTCATTTGGAATTCGACGTTTGATAGTGAGGTTAGATTCTGAACTTGTTGTATTACAGCTTAATAGAGTTTATGCCATTAGAAATCCTGTGTTATTAAGGTTGTTTTTGAGAGTGCGTCTCTTGGAACGTGAATTTGATTACATTGAATATCAACATATTCCAAGGTCTTTGAATACATTAGCAGATGCAATTGCTTCTCGAATGTTGGACAGACATTTACGATAATCATGCAAGTAAATTTAAAAACATTTCATCACATATGTTAAACAAGATAAGCCGGTAATAGTGATATATATAGATAGAAGTGTGTCAAAAAATATATACATCGTCTTCGATCATAGGTTTAAAACACCTTATGATCGGCAAAATGATAGTACAAAAAATCAAAATGTCACATGTGACTACAAAAGTGACTAGTCAATCACTGGTGGTGCTCTCTGTACGACACCACTGCGCGGGCTACCTTACGCAAAAATCTCCTAAACGGTCCAGGGACCGCGACTACGAAGCGCTGAAGCCTCATAGGAATATCATCCATAGTAGTCTCAGGTATATCTGCCGTGAGACGCTCTAGATCATGCTCCAACCCAGCTAGTACTTCTGCTGTCGCATCCTGTGGGGCCGGTACCGGTGCAGCTGGATGTAGTCTATCATAAGGCCGGAGGTTGGCTGGACGCTGTGGACCAACATCTGCATTTTGAAAGATTTACTATTAGTTTTGAGACGATATATATAAAAAATACAAAAAATACATAACTAGAAAACTTGTGAAAATAAAAAGTACCTCTGTCATCCCATTGTTCTCCCTGTGGAAGAACCATGTCCGGATCACCTCTGAAATCCATTCCGGCATACGGAAAGTCCTGTATCACAAAAAGCTGGCCCTCTAACCAGTCAAAATAACTATCTGAGAATCGAACTACTGTCGCGCCCTCGTCAGGATGCCGGGCCATCACCGCAACCCATCGTATCAGCTTTGGCTGCTGAGGACCCAAGATATCAACAGTGAGTTGCTGAGGGATCAGCATTGGAATTCTCTCCAAGGCAAAGCTCACGACTATAGGCCCATATCCAAAAGTCTTTAGTCGTCCGTTCTTGCCTTGGTCAGTTGGCTCTTCATATGAGCCGACACAGCTTCACACCAGTTGAAAATGGTGCCTTGGTAACAGTCAATTGCCATCCGCATTTGGGATCCGGAAGCAATGTGTAAAGCGGCCGCGCCGCAAATTCTGGTAACCGTGAACGCTATGACTTTGAGTTCCGGCAGAGTGATGTGTTTTATCTCTATGCCTTTTGAATGGTGAGCCCCAGGTGTGCACCAAGTCTCGCGGAGACTATCAAGGGATTGGCCACCCGGCCTAGTCCCCGCAAGACTGAGTTGCTCACCTCTGTTTGGCAAGCCAGTGAGAAAGTATACATCCGAGGGCTCTATCTCGAGCTGGTGCCCTCCTATGTAAAAGCATTGTTCTTGTACGTTCCATCGCTCAACCAGCCATTCCAAGAATCTTACCTGGCCCCTCATGCCCGGTATGGTCCAATATTTGTACAATCCGCATGCTCTTAGGGCATCCAGGGAAGGTTGATGATTTATTGCAGCTTCATCTTCCTCTACGTGCTCTCTTTCTCTCCAGTCTAACATGATTAATGCCCTGCATATCAAAAATAGCATTAGAAATTAATTTGGGAATTTTTGGTGGTTTTTTGAGAGAGTTGGGGTTTTGAAATGCGCGTTTCTCGGAGGACGCACCCCGGCTTTGTAGCACAGGGCGCCCGGACGCAGCTGGCCTGAAGGCGGGCTGCGTCTTCCGACCCTTTTCCCGTATGAGAAAAAGTCGGGGGACGCAGGTCACCCAAAGGGCACCTGCGTCCGCCGAGAGGCGCATTCCAAAACCAAAACCCCCCAAAAAATAAAACTAAAACCTAAAAATTGATTCTAAACGGATAGAAATGCAGAGTGGGATGTGTAAAATACCTGGATGAGACGGCGTTCGATTCCAACGGTCAGATTTTCCGCAGCGACCACGGGAAGTTTTCTTGTCAAAAGCCCTTTTTTCAACCTCAACAGTGAAACGGTAAAAATGACATGGTAAAAGGTCTTTTTATAGGTTTTTTGGATGAATTAGTTCATTTTTTACCATGAAAAGATGTTTTTGAATGTATTTTTGCCTATTTTAAACAGGTATGAGTAATGTGTCGCTTTTGTGCAGGACAAAGGGATTTCGAGGGAAATTGTAATTTTTCACAAACAAAATTTCAGAGTCATCTTTTAAGCCCTTTTCTGACTCCTAAAAAATGAAAAGATCGCCGAGTGTTTCTTTTTCACTCGTTAAAACGGAATTAAAAGACGGTCCCCTTTTAGCTCTTTTCTGACCGCAAAATCAGGAAAAGATTGCCGGGTTTTTGTCGTTTCGAACTCGATAAGGAAATAAAACGACGTGTCCTTGATCGCTTTTTACTTTTCAGGTTAACGACACTATTATGAAAGTACTCCTTGGTCGCAAGATCAAGCGGTTCCCCCAGGTATTATTTTATACTTTTTCGGGCTTGAGGGACACAAATATACGAAAAAGTTCAACGTGGAGTCTCCTTTAGTTTTTTCAGACTCTCTAAAAATGAAAAACGCCGAGTTTCTCCTATACTGGGCTCGTTAAATTTTTACAGTAGAGGACCTGTTCAATTACAAACAGGAACGAACCACTCCTTCCTAGGGTTCGAATTTAAACTAGGTTGGACTCGTCCGAAGGATGAGCTTATAATCAAGCATATGTTATCCTCCTCAAGCTTGTTAAAAATAAAGAGGTACTTGCCAGAAATGGTGGGGGAAAAAAGAGAAGAATGAACCTATTTGTCACCTTTTGTCTCAGAAGAAACTTTATTACCGCTCTTGAACACGACACTTTTCATTCACCTGGGTTGGGAAATTTTTACCTCACAGTTGACCAAATCACTTTGAAAGTCTTTAACCGGGTTTCGGGGATTAACTTTGAGTTATTCGTCACCAAGCCATCTGTTGTGTCGTTATGTGTTCAAGAGGTCTGCAAGCAAAAACTTTCATCTGCAAAATACTTGTCATCCATTTGACCATCCCTGAGTCAGTCCTTACAGCAACATTTCTTCAACTTGAACAATGATTTCGTGTTGCGGGCTTGCCTGCAACGGGTCGCTTTCTATCGACATCGACACATTATCTAGAAAGATGACTTAGGAATCGACAGTACCTTGAAGTCTGCATGCATCAATGGCAGGTTTCTCGCCTTTGACGTCAGTTTACATCATTGACTTTCGATCAGAGGATTCCGTGAAGTGTTCGACATCAAAACATCTATTCACATTTCACGGGTTGTGCTTGGTACTTTGGGGACCATTGACATTACTGGTGGTTTCTCTCACGCTTGTTAACAGTTTACATCATTGACTGGTAATCAAGTGGTTTCTACCATGTTCGACATCGAATCATTTAATCACATGGCTAGAATCGTACCAATTCGGGAAGTAGAAGTGAAGACCCTGGATCTAGTTTCTACCATCCAGGCTGCGAGGAGTTTTGTATTCATTATCTATGTAGACTAATCATAAACAGATGGCTGCGTCCATACTGTGTCTACAAAAGTCTATAAAAATGATGTACTGCAAGATCATTCCTGTATCAGAGTAGTTAGTCCATTAGTTAAAGTTTTGAATCTGAGTATGGGAATGCCTACCTCAGTGATGATATAATCTTATCCATGTATTTTGTGTTGAAAATTGCAGGTTCCAACCAGGCCATCCACAAGGCAATCCTTGAAATGATAAAGCGCTTCACCCTTCCTAGAATTACAAAACCCTATTCTATTTCAGGCTTCGCACTTTAGGGGGCAATCTGTTACACTAAAAAATGTCACCTTGACTACTTACAGTTAGTATGGCTCAAATCAACAGTCATGCTACCCTCTTAGGCAAGTCTCATGCCTCTGTTATCCATCTCAAACTCAAAGAAGAGAGAAAGTCTTGTAAAAATCATGTTTATCTCTGGGGTCGCAGGTTCTCTCTAGTCCTTACCTGCGGGGACGCGGACCATGTTCACAAAAACTGCGTCCATGGACGCTCTGTATGTAAAGGGACAGGTGCGTCCCTCTGTAAAAGACAAAATGCGCGAGTTTTATCTTGAAAAAGTTACTTGTGGTTACTTCTAGAACATTCTAGAGGTCGGTTTGATGAAATGGATGCGCCTCCAGTTGGTTCATGTATCTCTATTAAGGGGAACTTATCCCATCAATAAGGGAGCTATCCCACCCAAAGAGGGGGATGATCCCATTGATGGTGGACCTGAATAACCTCTTTACAGCACTATAAATAAAGGCATTGAGCCAGAAGGAGGGGAGGTTGGAGCTATACATTTTCTTTGGGTAAATGCTGCAGGATTTAGGTCTTCCATTAGAGCCTTTGTGAGGAGAGATTGTCTTCACTTGATTCTACTTGGGAGAGGGTGAGCTTTGTCAAAGTAGAGGAAAACCCTTGATGGACCCTGGGAGGAACTTGCACAACACCAAGGCCAGGTTGTAAGAGTTTCTTTGTTTCGTTATTAATACAAACTGGTTTATTTTTCTCAATAGCTTGTGTTAATGAGTTATTTCATGTGTTCCTTGGTCTGCATGTTGAATATATGTTTTATTATATGAAATGCAAGTGCTTGGTAATTGTTTGATTGTTTGTGGTTGCAGGAATTGACTTGAAGGAGGAGCTCATCCGGATCGTCAAGAACGAACTTCAACAACAGCGTTTTGGAATAAGGTAAGCCTAAACACTTGTAGTTTTCATGTTATAAAAGGTGTATTTAGAGAAAGATCACTCCTTTTTGTCTTGTTTGTCATTAGAATGTCTTAGACTTCTAGGAAGGTCAGTCGTGTCCGCACCCTTGACAGATTCCGTGTGACACAATCCTACACCAACATCCTTGTAAGGGATAGTCGTTTTACCGACATGCTGGATACTCTCTGAAGAGGCTGGGCCAGATGAAAAGTAAGCCAGCTGGTCTATCGTCACGATCTTACCATTATGTGGAAACTTTATAACTCTGAAGACCGATGACACGACCGCTGTCATAGCGTAAGACCAACTGCGACCCAAAAGAAGGTTGTAGTCTAGAGGGGCATCAACCACCTCCACATCCAGACTAACGGTTTTTTCTTCAACCCCTATAGGCAAATCCTATAGAATGCCAAACGGATGGAACCCACGGCCATCAAAGGCCTTAAGAATAGTCGGGGATTGGTTCAGTGAAGGAGAACCAAGCGATCTCCAACACTAAATCGACATAATACACGTAGAAGCTCCTTCATCAATTACAGTCCGATGAATAGGCCTGTTTTTTACTATCACTGGAATCCGGAAAGCCATTTGATGAGGGAGATGCGGTGTACTATTTTCTAGATCAAATATTATCAGGTTCGGGTCCTGAATATCAACAGCTCCTATAGCCGACAAGAGTAATTTTCGTTGTGCTGGGAATGATTGCAGCACTTCCAAAGCCGACATTGCTGAGGGTGAAATAGCTAAATCCTCAACAATGTTATAATTCTGAGCTGCTCTCGCATGTGGATTGAAAGCAGACTTTCAAAGTATACCCTTGGCGGGTAGTTTAATTACCAAGTCCGGGTTAGGTTTCTCGATCTGTAGTGGATCGGAACTGGGAGCTGAGGTTGATGGATTAGAATGAGAAGATTCTGCTTCTTTACCATCAACAGGATTCTTACTACCATAATCTTGCGATCGAGTTGCGATCCGTACATGAGACATCATCAATATGGGTTCTTCACTGGCACTCGAGGAAGAACCTATCATTTTACTCTCCTGCTTCGGAAATGGATCTTTCAAAACAGCAGGATTTGGGGAACCCTTAACGATTTTCACAACCTCTGCTCGATGAGGGCAATCTCTTGTGAAATGATCTTCTTCACAAATTAAACAAGGATAGTGAGGTTTGCGCTTTTCGTCGTTAGATTCTGACTTCTCTTTTTTCTCCTTTGGAGCCTTATCTGCTTTATCCTTCTTCTTGCCTTTCTTCTTACCACCGTTTTTTGATTTAGCCGTAGATGACTCTACAGAGTGAATATCGGCAGTAATTTCAGGGGAAGACTCTCTTGTCGGGGAGTCTGGTAAGGTTATTATTGGAGAAGAATTCTTTGAGGATTTCTTCTTACTTTTAGTATTTACCGTACCAATCATGCCATCAGCAGCATGAGACCCCGAAGGAGCAGCAACAATTTGATTCGACTTAGGAAGATCTGGGATCTTCTCGTGCAATGTACCCGACTGAGTGTAAACTAAGTCAAGGTATTGGGCTTGAGCAATAACTTGCTCCTCAGTAACTACTCCGGCCTTAGCTACATCTTCAGTAATCTTCGGTAATAATGATTTTACAAACCATTCAGCTAAGATTTGGTCCGGGATAAAAACTTTCACTAAACGTCTTCGACGTCTCCATTCATGAATATGATCGGAAATATAATTGGAGGTCAACTGTTTTAATGAAGTTAATAGCTCCGTGCCGTTATTGTATCTGACCGACAAGTGAAAATGAGTTAGGAACGAGGTAGCTAACTGGCTAAAATTGTAAAAAGAGGCCCATGGTAACTCAATGTACCACTTGGCCGCGAGACCAATGAGCGTACGCTGGAAAAGATGTAAGCGGATCGAATCATCCGAGATAGAATTGGAAGCACACCAGAGGTGGTAAGTCATCACGTGATTGGACGGATCCTCTCCAAACTTACCTTTGAACTTGGGTATATCACTGGGCAACTTATTTGGCATTGGCGGCCAGAACGGAAGATATTGAATTGGATCGTTCGTTAGGCGCGTCAAGTCTGGTAAATCGAAAGTTGCGATAAACGGTAACTGCCGGTTAGGATCTCTAAAACTCTGGGTCACAACACCAGTCCCAGGAGGAGGATATCCAGGATAACTAGGAACAGGAATCGCATTAGGGATATTATATCCTCCTGGAAAACCAGGATTAACCGGACCGTACTGGGGTTGTTGAGCTTGTTGATAAGTGTACCCAGGATACGGTTGATACTGGTAAACCGGTTGTTGGACAACAGGACCAATTTGGTACTGTCCCTGGTAATGTTGGTGGGTAAATTGAGGTTGACTTGTTACAACAGTACTTATACCAGGCTTCCCTACAGGCATCTGGACCGTAGTTTGAATCGTAGATCGGACAACGGTAAATATGTCTAAGGAGTGGTTGCAGAGACAGTAGAAACCGAGGCTGTCGACACTCCAGAAGTAAGTGTGGTCAATGTTGCGGTAGTTGCAGCATCCGTTTGAGATGGAGTACTAGGCGCAATTGGCGGCTGAGTAACTACCGAAGTTACAGAAGTTTGAACGTTTGACTGGACAGGTTGCGATTGCTGGGATGAACCAGAAACTACGGGTTGTCCAGTTTGAGGTAACAATTGTATACTTGGCTGCAACACCTGTTGACCCTGTGATGGATCCCACACTATCATCCCGGGGTATTGACCCGTAACAGGTTGAGGATAGGATTGATAACTGAAAGGCATAGTTCCCATACCTTGAA
Source organism: Pinus tabuliformis (assembly GCA_031772625.1). Lineage (NCBI taxonomy): Eukaryota > Viridiplantae > Streptophyta > Pinopsida > Pinales > Pinaceae > Pinus > Pinus tabuliformis. The sequence goes on from CM062819.1 coordinate 234,754,033, forward strand.
CATACGACTGACCTTGAGGTGGTTGATAACCTTGACTCGAGTATTGACCTTGAGGTTGATAACCTTGGGGTAAATACTGATACTGGGGTTGACCTTGACCTTGAGGTTGATACCCTTGAGGTTGATACCGTTGGGGTTGATACCCTTGAGGTAAATATTGATACTGAGGTTGACCCTGGGGTACATATTGAGGCTGGGGTTGACCTTGAGGCATGTATTGTACCATGGGTACATACTGACCTTGAAGCTGCCCCCCAGACACAATTTGTGTACCTTGAGGTTGCCCCCCAGGCGTTAATTGAGGCTGCCCCCCAGGCGGTAATTAACAACCTTGAGGTTGAGAAACGGGAATTGAACTTGACATCATGTAAATGTCCCCTACACCCAACGGTTTATTACCATTGTTTCCAGCTAATAACCCATGATCAATGGGTTGAGGAGATGCCCCCGCAAAGGTACCAGAAAGTGACTGATACCCGGTGGGAACAGAAGGACCGCCGTGTAAGAAAGATTCAGGAGATTGAGTAAACACGGACGACTGACCAGACATATTTACCGGAGTATAAATACCTCCAGGTGGAAAAGGAGTACGAGGTGGAGAAAAACCTACCCCTGAGTTGTCTAAATAATTGGTTAGCGAAAGGTACCAAGTAGTACTTCTAGGAGGACTGTAAAACATAGATTCACGCTCCCTTAGATCAATAGTAGGTTGATCTTCAAGGGTAGACACGCCTAATTCTTCCTCTAGAGCAAGTTCTTCAATAGCTATCAAACCAGTAGGAAGATTTTCGGTGATGACTCTTTCTACCCTAGGTGAATCTGGTACACTAGAAGTTGGAGTAATAGGTTCAGATATTTCAGGTTCTTCACCTATATCACTAGTAGATGAAGAACTACCAGCAAGATCAGAAACATCAACTGCTTCAGGATTATAACCTGTTTCTAGACTTTGGTAATCTTGATGGACTACCAACGAAGACTCTCCTTCTTCTGGTGAACCTACTCTACTGCCGCTAGGAGGAGTTACAAGGACCTTTAAACCTTCGTAATGACTTGGGACCTCTTGAGGAGATTCACCCCGAAGTCTACGGGATTTTCTCAACAATTCGGCCACAGAAACAACCTCAGGAGACTTGCCTCGAAGTCTACGGGACTGTCTCGGTAATTCCGCCACAGTTAAAAACTTTTAACTATTGCACACGCAAACAAAGTAAAATCTCAAAGTAAACCACCTAAAGTCTCTAAAGAACCAAACAAATTTGAAACATACGCCTAAAGAATCTAGGGCGTCAAACTAAGCACAAACAGTAGCCTTCCAGACCGAAAACGCTAGTTGGAGATGAAACCCAACATCGCCGGATTCAGTACAGAAGTGGCGGGTGGAACAGTTACCCCAGCAACCTGCTTAATGAATAGACCGGCACAAGTTCCTCCACTTTAACCGTCTCGAGTGAAGTGAACCCCCCGGAAAATCCAAGTGAGTCTAGCCGACGTCTGCTCCAGGTACAGTGGGATCTTCCCTCCACCGTCACCTCGGTAGAATCCTAAAGATAATGGTCACTAAGGTTACCAACCGCAACAAATGCACCTGGGGGAACAGTCTACACTCCGACAGCACGCAAGGGCAGAGTATCAAGCTCAATCCCCTTTCCGGTTCCTTGACAATAATCCAAGGTTTACCGACAAGTGACCCCTGGCTCCTCGACAATGGTTAATTTGAGGTTTACCGTTTGTAATACGTGTGTGTCTGGCGTCATTCCAAACGAGGGAGGATTGATCCCCTCACTGGTTCGGACACGAGCTCGTGCTTCTCCTTTAAGAGGAGCTTTCCCAGAGTACAAATGAGACAATTGGATTTATTCTATCACAAGATAAGCTACTTGTTTGGTTTTGTTGTCTTGGAGAGTTAATTACTCTCCTACTCCAAGACACTAGCCTGATCTAAATTGGTGTTTCAAAGCCCTAGTAAATAAAAGTTACTATGTTGATTTTACTTTAAGCGTTAATTTTATGGTTTTTCTTAAAGACAAAAAGGTGATGGAGATGAAACTGGTGGTGTGTAGACTCGACTCGCAACCACTACAAAGATGCACCTAAGATGATTTACACTAATTTTCCTTTTCAATGAATCTCCTAACTAAGAGAGTTGGAAAATGCAAATTTTATAGAAAACAACTTTCTTAGTAAAGACAATCAAAGAAACAATTCTCTTTATCTTTTCAAAACACACAACTCATGACCACTAATTACTCTACAAAATTTCCTTTTTCTCTCAAAAGTCTACAAATGCTACCAAAGAAAACTTTTTCCAAAGAATTTTTGTATTTTTTTAATGTTAATAAAGCATATTAAACTATTTTATCAAATCGAATTTAACAAATCTAAAACAATCAAATCAAATTCATTCAAAAGCAAATCAAAAGCAAATTTACCTAAAAGTAAAAATAATGAGGACAAAAGCCTACAAGAATGATTCCCGGATGTTTTACTTAGTCAAAATGCAACTAAGGATCAGTTCATGCAGAATCATAAACTAACCAAAAAACAAAATCGAAATCTTTTTGTTCTTTTTTCTCAAGAATGGAATTCAAGGCTTTAACAAACAAACTTTTCGAGATTCGTAAAGAGAAGAGACAAAGGTAGGTCTCTCACTAGGGTGACTTCTATGACAGGCCCGACTCCTAAGAGGACTGATCAGAACCAGGGAGATCCAAAGTTTGACAACCCCTAATGCCAAAGTCACTACAGGACCAGTTAAAAATCAAACCCTAAGGCAAAATCCCTATGAATTCCACCAAAACCCTCGACACTAATGGGACAAGTTCAGGTGAAGATCTTTGACAGTAAACTGATGGATCTGGGCAGTAAAAACAAAGTAAAAGCAAAATCTAAAGAGCAAAAAGCAAAAATTGAAATTTTCTCAAAATTGACAGGGGTACGCAGGTCATCTGTTCACACAGGCGCGGGTACGCACTGTGCGCAAAGACGCAGTGCGTACAAGTATGCACTGTATTAAACCCAGAGACTGCGTACTGCTGGCAAGGCTAAGAAAAATAAAAAACTAAATTGACTCTAAGCTAACCCACCCAAATACACAGCTAGACAACCAAAAATCAGAAAACAAGCAATTTTTCTCAGACCAAAATATCAAATAAAAAAAAACTCAAACACATTAATGGATTCCCCAGTATGGTCTCCATTTTGTCACACAGAAAGAGTCGTTAGTGCGGACACAACCAACCTTCCTAGAAAGCCTAAGACTCTCTAATGACAAACAAGACAAATAAGAGCAATCCTTCCCTAAATATGCTTTTACAATATGAGAAATCAAGTGTTTAGATCCTACCTGTAATCCAACGTTGTTGTAGTAGTCCAGTTTCGTTGATCCGGATGAGCTCCTCCTTCCCTTCGAAACCTGCATTCACCAACAATCAAACGATTAAATAGCACCTGAATATCACATAAAATAAAACATATTTAACATGTAGACCAAGGAGTACATGAAACAACTCATTAATAACAAATTGTTGAGAAGAATGGACTAATTTGTATTAAAAGGTAACAAAAGGAACCATTACAACCTGAGCCTTGGTGTTGTGCGAGCTCCTCCCAGGGTCCACAAGAGTTCTCCCTTACTCTGATCAGCTCACCCACCTCCCAATGGAAACAAGTAAAGATGGTAATCTCTCCTCACAAGCTTCTACAAGGAAGTCCTAATTCCAGCAGCATCTACCCTTAGGAATGTTCAGCTTTCAACCTCCCCTCCCTTTGGCCCAATGCCTGTATTTATAGTGCTCTAGAGGAAGTTATTCAGGTCCACCATCAATGGGATAAGTCCCTCTTTGGATGGGATACCTCCCCGATTGATGGGATAAGTTCCTCTTTGGTAGGGATACATGAACCATCTGGAGGCGCTTCATACACGTCAAACATACTTCTAGAAGACTCTAGAAATGACCACAAGTAACTTTTTTGGAGTGAAACTTGCGCCTTTTGACCTTTACAGGAGTATGCACCCACCCCTTTACATACAGAGCGTACAAGTACGCAGGTATTGTGAACTTGGGTTGCATACCCGCAGGTAAGGCTAAGAGAAACTGCGTACCAGAGATAATTGACTTTAAATGACTTTTCTCTCTTTCTTGAAGTTTGACATGGAGAGCAGAGGCATGAGACTTGCCAAGGAGGATAGTATGACAGTGGATGGAGCCATACTAACTGCAAATAGTCATGGTGACATTTTTTAGTGTAACAGTCTCAGTCCTCTCTATCCATGTTTGCAAGGCTTGAAGTTGTATGAAGGGAATGATTGAAAGTGTTTTAGGAGTGAGGGGATGGGAAATGACTTTATGGGCTAAAAATGAATGAGGGAGTAGGAAATGAGGGGGAGGGCTTGTTTTGTTTGAGAAATTTCCCTTGGGGAAGAGGGATAAAGGGATGGAAATGATATGGAATAGGGGTAAACGGATAAGGGGATAGATTTTAGAGGTGTAGGGATAAGTGATAGGATGAACAAAGAGGGTTTAGGGTTTTAGGCATCACTAGGGAGATTTTTAGGGTTTCATATTTATCATGGAGAATGATGCTTATGATGTTGATATGCAAACCAAAATTGCAGCAAAGGAGGTCAACTTACTTGTATGTAGGTAAGAGAGGGAAAATTTGAGGTTTGTATGAAGTTTTGAGGCTTTTCTAGCCCTCCTACACAACGCGCAATGCTAGTGCACAGACGCGTAGTGCCACCCTAGAAGCATAGCGCAGTGTAAAATAACACTACGAAAAATCCTAGATGCGTAGCACCAGACCTCAATGTGCAGCGCCAAGTCTACCTGCCTAAAACACGTAGCACCAGTCCGCCTATGCGCAACACTACTCCACCACTACTCCAGAAGCGCAGCGCCAACTTTCCTTCAGTCAAAACTCACTCAAGCTTTTCTATTCTTCTCACTTTTTAACTCGTTGCTTGCCAAATGAGAATAATGAACTTTAAAATGAAATGTGAAAGCTTAAATAGGAGTAGATTTTGAATTTCACTTGAAAACCCCACTTTCTAATGTTTCTTGTCCTTCTTCAAAACTCTGTTTTTAATGCCTTTTCTTCTTTGTGTCTTTGCAAGTGGATAATGCTCAACTTGAACTGATTTTTGTAGTGTTTCTTTATCTTGCAGCAAGGAGAGATGCTTTGGTGTAGCTGGGATCATTTATTACATATCGTGACTTAAAATTACATAAGAAATACAAAGAAACTCAAAATACTCTGTTTTCACCTCAAAAACAAGTTTTTGAGGTGAAAATTACATTAGGTTAAAAGATAATGATATAGTGACTATGACCTACAAGCCATCATGATTGATTTATTTATCATCCTCATACCCTTGCTGACCTTTATTTACACTTTAAAATTAGGCTCTTGACCTTAGTGATGAAACCCTAAGACCTAATGAAAACATGCCCTATGACCTAATGAAAGTATGATTGCAAATTGACCATGAAACCATAACTGAAAACAACCTGAAGAAGGGTCAGCAAGTATACTCTATGAGGGGGAAATTTAGATTTTCTGAAGAGAAGACAACAATCAGTGGATCGGTTTGACATGACCTAATGAAATGATGTAAAATTTTCAGTATGGAACCCCTAAAATGAAAATGCAAAGAGAAAATTTTGACCCATGATGGAAGTATGCAGATACTGACACTAACATGAGTTAAACACAAATTCATCATTATCGTGTGGTGTGTTTAAAGCTTCGAGTGTATTCCTCTTCTTCCTTTCATGCTACATATGATTAATTTCTAGCATATTAATCTTGAAATACATGCCTTTGGAATGTTGAATCATTACAAACCAAGCTCCAAAGATTATTAGCTTAGATATTTGACTCCATTTCCCAATGGTTTCTTCTCATACTCCAACAATGTTTAGCAACTTCCACATTAATCTGGCCATAGAGCATTTAACAAATGTGCTACTGATGTGACCTAGGGTAGTTGAGTTTGAGGAGAGATCCCCCTTTGGATTGAAGGGCCAACTTTAGTCCTAAAGTGGTTAGATGTTACCTTAGATTTTCCCCCCAAAACTAGGGGTTTCTTTGAGTGATAACATGCTCGAAGTTGCAAAAGTCTATGTTTGCGTTGTTGTGTATATGGAGTCTCAATTCAGCAAAAATGAAAGGAAAGAGAAATAAGGCTAGTGTGGTATAGCAGCTAAAAGGAATGATGATTCTAGTGGTGTTGGTAATAATAATAATGTAATATCCCAAACATTAGAAATTTTAACAAATTTAGCACACTTTAGTGTTCTGATTGAAGTAAACCTTCAACGAGAACAAGAACATAGATGTGATCTAGAATTGTAGCCCTTTATTTATATTATTAGCTGAAGAAAATAACACATGCCCATACAATAATATTGGAACCCATATAGATGGCATGCATGGCTTCTCAACGCAAGAAAAAAACAAGACAATGAATCCCACTTGTGAAACCTGAATGGATCCACCACACAAATGTCATCGCAGGGTTTTTGTCCCGGGATCAACTTAGAATTGTCCAAGCCATGTTCTGAACAAAATATAATAAGATAGACAAACTCCGAATGATCCCAATGCTTAGTTCTTATCCATTTTATAGAATTGATGGACTCTCTAGAAACTTTATTTTATTATTTTCCCTCGAAAAATGAAGGAAAATGCCATTGGCAAATAACATGGGAAATCCACGGTAAATACCATGGGTAGATTTCGTCCATTTTGAACATATCCAGAAAAAGGGAATATTAAAAATCCTCCCGCCCAAATATTTCTTGCCCACGAGCAATCCACTTCTATCCACAATAGAATAATTTGGCCATTGATGTCATAATCCCATACAACCCAGTGCTTTATTACATGCCTCCATGCTAAATGATCCCGAATGCATCCTTCGATACCAAGATCCAAAACAATCCTCCAACCAATCCTTCCCTCGATAAATTCACTTGGGTCCCAATGTTACCTAATTCCTGGGATTTTTGGGTTATGATACCATCTCATCCCTCCATCACTTCTCATGCTTAAGGGCCCAAACTGCAATATGCCCTTGGCTAAGAGTATCCCAACAATAGAGTTCCAACTCATAATATCTTGCCAATCCATCTCATGGGAAGGATACAATGCATGAATGACTACACATGGAAAAAGTATAGCATGTTGATGTTGCCTAATGATCAACTCATGTTTCTCTACCCGATCACCCAACATGTGTTGAACATAGCAACAAGAAAATATAAAAATAGAATCCATATATTCCAGTTTAATTTTTCCTTGAAATAAACTAAGAATTAAAATCGAATTTTATTCTCATAGCAACTTGTAATAGTTAACTAGAGTGATTTGACTTATTTAACTTAGGAATTTCGAGTTGGAAGTCTTTCTAAATTCATGTATATGTTCTCCCTATATTATAGGGGTACACGATGAGTTAAGTATGAGTTTTAATTAGTTAACTCAATTTACTGAGTTAAGTCAAGTTAAATCAATTCCAAATTATGTGAGGAACTAATAGTGAGTTAATATTTAGTTGGTGCACTAATGCATTAACTAGTGCTACTCATGTTAAATGAAGATTCCCTCATCAGAAACTCATGCATGCCAATTCTGAGAAATACCCAGTTGATACTAGAGTGCAGGGACAGTGTACTACTTGTTGTATATTTTTCTGAGTTGTACATACAGTGCATGCAATCAGGAACTGAGCCTAGAAGGGATAGTGCATTTTCGGATGCACTCATTTCCCTTTAAGATGGGATAATCAACCATAGGAATTTTTCAAGGAAATAGGGACTTGGAGAGTAGGCGAATTGGCTAAGTGTTGGACAAGAGTTTGCTTGTGCGTTGGAGATTGATTTTACTAAGTGCTAGGATTGTTCTTGGTAGAACAAGCATTGTATTATCATCATGGGTTTCTGATTAATGCAATACAAATAGTGGGGTTTTCAGTTGTGTCTTTCCCCGAATATTTATTGTGTTATGTGCCATTGATGTTCTTCCTCTTGCTATTATTGTTTTTCTCGATATTTATGTTTTTCTACTGTAAAGAGTAGAAGTAGATTCTTGTCTCTTGTTTTAGTAGATTACATGAGCATGTGAATCTACAAGAAAATCTATAGATCCATTTGTATAACTCTGCTATGCTATCCCTAATGTATACAAACGAGTTGGTATTACTGCAAGCCTTGTCTATGTACTCTTGTAGAGGGCTGCTCTGAAACTCCCAATTGTATTCCTCCTACTGCCTAGCAACGGACTTGAGACATTCCTCTACACTAGACAGTTTAACTGCTAACTCAACACATACCCCTCTAAGCTCCTAAATTTTTTTGTTGTCCTATAAGATAGTGTCCTGAGCTATCCTAACTCTCTACTTTAATATCATAAGATCTATCTTGAAATGTGTGATATTTCCCAGAAAGTCCTCTACTATTGATTCTGGTGCCCTGTTGAATATCTTTGTACCTATCTAACATCAGATTCCCTACCACCACCACTTTAACTTAAGCCTTTGACTGAATCTCTGGGAATGGTTCATATTGCACATTATGTCTGCCATGCTCCCCTTCATGATCATGTTGAGCATGTTGGTTTACCGTTATTGGTTCCTCATTTAAGTCTCCTTGAATGCATTCTTCCTAACCGTCTCCACCAGTGGGGAAAATTTGTTGTCCATCCTCTCTGATTTCCATGGATGTACTGGTGGACTCTTATTTATACTTGCTTGCTCATATTCTTCATGGATGGACCTATTTCTACAAGAGTCTACCACATCATTATGAATAATTACCTCCTTCATTTCCTCATGTATTTCGTTAAGTTGACTGATTATCATCAACTTGTCCTGCAAGTTTCTCTGAATCACATTGTGTTGTTGCTCACCATCTATACTTGACTACTAATATTTTTAGATGAATCCTCATGGTCTAAAGGAATCCTTTTTTGTTCTGTCCTTTTTTCCTCCTTCCTTTCATCTAGACATTAATGGTTAAGTGCCCAATATCCCTTGCAGATAAAGCATAGTCCTCTCCTTCTTATTTCATCTTGCTACATGTTTTATTTTCTTTGTTCTTTCTTCCTCCTTCAATCCTATTTAGCTCCTTCCTTGTCAGCACTCTTCCGAGAAATTTTATGTTTTGCATGACCAGCTTTTCAACTAAATCATAGGTAGTTGGTGATATAATTAGTTCCTTTCTCCAAATTATACACAATTTGGATCTTAGTATCTTGCAGATGTTGGCATCTCCTTCTAAAAACAATGAAATAATCTTCTACATGCTTGTTTTGACACATTTTGGATGAGCTAATGTAATGCTGGTGTAAAATTTCTAGAACACCTGAAAGATTAAGTCCTCACATTCGAGATTCAACATGAATGTGCCAAAGCTAAACTCTACCATGAGTTCTAAAATTCGGCGCCGCTTCTGAAAAGAAAGAAGCATGATGTTTTTCAATCCTTGAAGGGATTCTACTATCAACTACAATATCTCTATTATGATATCATTATTGTAAGGTGGTAGATGCAATGTTAAAGCTATGATCCGTTTGAGACAAGAGGAAATTGTGAGCCTGACCTCTTCACAAGGATGCTCCGAAAGTTTGGTTTGTATTAACGCAAGCATGGATGGCTTGAGAACCCAACTAAGTTTCTTTGATTCTAGTTGCCCCATCTTGGACAGACATGTGTATAGTTCCTCAAACTTATGAAGGTCTATGGCTGAATTTGTTTGTTATAATTCAGATCCAAGTGAAAAGAGCTTATCTCCTTTTCCCTGTCCTTCATTCGCTTCCCATGGGTGTTTCTACTAAAAAATAAAATAGACTCTTTTCGAGAAAGGTCTACTACTTTGATCATTATTTTGGTCTAAGGAGGTAGTTTTGTGTAAAGGCCCATATATTCTCACTAGTTCATCAAGAAGTTTCTAGGTGTTTTCCAAGGTTTCCTCAAGACGATCCATCTTATCCCATACTAATTCTTCATAGGGAGATTATGTTAATCATATTTTGACCGAAAGATATTATAGCCATAGACTTAGAAATTATTCTCCCTTTACTTCTTTTTTATTTAACCTATAAACTACACTCACAATTAGTAAGCAGTTTGGTTACAAATTGGTATCCTTAATCTGAAAATGGTTGGTTGGAACTAGGAAGATGCTTACATACACAAATCTTTTGAAACCATTGCTGTAAGTGATATTTGAAGTTGTTGGTAGCCACCTTGCTAGCCTAAAATCTGGCAATTGTTATAAAAGCTACACTGATTTCATTGAAATGTTTGTTACTATGGTTCAAACTCTTTAAAAAGAAATATACTGCAAGACTTCATGTCTTTGTGAATGGCAGGTCGTGGAAAGCCATTATGCATGTAATCTAATGATTCAATGACTCCTACAACCACTTTCAAGTGCATTGTCCAAGGAAGGACTAGCTTCGCCTTGCCTCCTGAAATATATGTAGTCCATAGATAGGGCTATAACAAAATTTCATAAAATAGCAAATGAAAGACCCTACCATACAATACATGATGCTATAATTTCTACCATAATGATGTGAATGTGCTTCAATAGAATAAGAATCTCAAGCACCTTCTCTATTTTGGTTGAATAATTCAATATTTTTAGTCCCACTTATTGTCCATAGGGAAGAAATCCTCTATACACTTGAGTCCAACCCCTTCTTTCTATAAAATTCCGACCAAGAACAAGGATGTCACATAATCAATGTGTATTCACAAGATACCACTATAATATTGTTCATGGAATGACTTGTGCCCACCTGGATCTCAATCTCTGCTCCTCCCCACACCTCCGGTCCTAGTTTCTTCATCCTCTGATTGCTTTTTCCTGTCCACACTCCTCGGCCTTTTTCCCTAACCTAGTAGTTGAATCTATTTTTGAGCTTACTACGAGCACAATCCAAGAGTGGTCCCACTGTGCAATCAAACTTCAATTGCCAGCTTCTCCATATCCAATGTTGATCTCACACTTTTGAAATAATGTTGACAAAGGCCAACTCTCTCAACAAAGTACCCCTGCACTAGTTGTTCAGGCTGTCACAATAAATGGAATACCTCATTCTTGACAATGACAGAAATAACTCTTGCCTCCAGTGCTTCATGGTTGTGTAAATCAATGAATTCTCATGGTTGTGTAAATCAGTGAATGCCCTTTCGGGCCTCTGCAACCCAATTTCATGTATAAAATGATCCTTGATTAATATATACACTATGTGGCCTTTACATTATAACAAACTCCCATCAACAAGTATAATTACTTCACCCTACAAATCAATGGATTCATCCACTATTTGGCCTAGCGTTGCTAGATATGGCCCCATGGCCTAACAATCTTGGTAGATAGGTGTATAGCCCCACAAATTAGTGTTCTTTTTTGTGGTTTTTGCCTGCATGCTGCGTGAACAACCCTAAAGTTTTAGGCACTTCAGCAAGGAATGTTCTTTGACCTCCAACCTCCATGTGAGAATATCATAGCATTGATTATTATGAAACTGTCCTCCAGCCTCACGATCCCTTTTTTTCTTTCATAGTAAGATATATGTGATTAGAGCAACGTGATTGACTCTACACTCCTAGAGGGACATGATGAGTCAATATCCAATATGTTGAGAATGTTGGCCTGCCTAGGCAATCCAAATGGAGTCGTCCAACCTCAAATGTGTAGCCTCTACAGTTTGATGGTCTCCTTAGCCCTCAAATGTTGCATAGGGGAATAAACCCTTAATTCACCACCTTTATAATCATAATAGTGGCATTTGATCCTTCACGACAAAGGTTTTCACTTATTAAACTCAATTTCTGCTCGATTTAGATCCAGGAGAGATCTGTGACTTAATCCTTTCTTACCAAATGGTTTGATTTCTCAATCATTTTCATTTCACAACACGAAACCTCTGCTACAGGGATATGTCAGTCTCTTGAGAAGATCAGTTTCTTCGATCTCCCACAAGAAGGGTTAACTCCAACAAATAAATCTCTTGCAGATAAAATTATTCAGCCAACTAGGGTAGTTATAGAAAACCACCAAAATTGGGCGAGTTACTAGCTAGGGTGATTATGGAGAATCACCGAAGACTAGTTTCTCATGACCCTCGATCTATAATAAAAACACCCGTAGGTTGGAAGGATGCATAACTTTGATACCACTGTAATATCCCAAATGTTAGAAATTTTAATAGAACTAGCACACTTTAGTGATCAGATTAAAGTAAATCTTCAAAAAGAACAAGAACACAAATGGGATCTTGAATTGTAGCCTTTTATTTATATTATTCCTTGAAGAAAATAACACATCCCCATACAATAAGATTGGAACCCCTATAGATGGCATGCATGGTTGCTCAACACATGAAAACACAAGACACTGAAGCCCACTTGTGAAACCTGAATGGATCCACCACTCAAATGTCACTTCGGGGTTTTCATCGCGAGATCAACTTAGAATTGGCACCACATGTAGAAATTCTCTTGTAGATTAAACTGATAATGAAATGTAACTAAAAAAATATACTTAATCTACTTCTATAATCAAACTTGCGGAAGCTTAATCGATTTTTGAGCAAGATAAAATAGAACACATATAACAGATGAAGAAGAAATCAATCACACATGAAAATAGAAGAATACTCTGGGGAAAGCCTCAGCTAAAAACCCTGATCTCTGTATTATCGTACAAGTGGAAATATATCAGGATTACACAAAGCTTTAGCTTGCAAGCTATCTAACTCTTAGTACGATCCCTCACTGCTGCTCATAGATAGAATAGACAACACATATGCCTTTCCTCTGCCCTCCAAGCCTCCTATTTCCTTGCAAAGTTTCTCTTGGGTCCTCAAGCTACCACCTGTGTGTAATTACCTCACACACTGCTCACTGACCTCTAAAATAATTGTGCAATCCTCAAGGAAAGAATTCCTTCTGTATGCAAGAGATATCCTCATGGGAATATTCCTGCAACTGATAGTACACTGTCCCATCCTTTGATCTCAACTGGGTCTCTGTCCGAACTGACATGCATGAGTTATTTATGAGAGAATATTCAGTTATCTGAAGTACACTAGTTGCATGCATGCATTCATTGACTAACTAAACTCAAAATCAGTTCCACAAACTATTGGAACTAATCTAACTGGACTTAACTCAATTAACTGAGCTTAACTAATTACAACTCAAAGTACAACTCATCCGGATCTCCTTAATTAAGGGATAACTTCCTCCATCAAAGGGATAACTGTTGCATGTCTTCACATAGACTTCATGTTTGATTTTCTCCAACTAATTAACTCAAGATCAATTAATTAATTATTTTACAAACAACTACTGAGATCAAATTCGAATTTTAATTCTCAATTTTAATTTAGGGACTAATTAAAATTGGAATGTATCCCGAAATGCTATATATACCAATGCTATTTTTAGCATTTCTTGTTGCTATTTCAACACTCCCTCTCAACAAGAAAGGGATTATCTGCCACCCCGATCCTGTCTCTACAGAACGCGAATTTGCATTTTGACAATGCCTTAGTCAAAATGTCTGCATCCTGCTCCTCAGTCGAAACATACTGAAACAACATGATCCTCTTCACCACATAGTCTCGAAGATGATGATACCAGATATCGATGTGCTTGGAATTGTCATGAAATACTGGATTCTCAGAGAGTTTGATACAACTCTGATTATCACAATAAATCACAGTTGGATCCATCCTCTAATCAAACAACCCAACTATAATTTTCCACATCCAAATGGCCTCACATGCTGCCTGGCTTGCAGCCATGTATTCAGCCTTCGCTGAGCTAAGTGCAAGTGACCTCTATTTCCTGATGTACCAAGAAATTTCAGTTGAACCAAGGTTGAAAATTCCTCCGGAAGTGCTCTTCCGATCTGATGGACTCCCTGCCCAATCTACATCTGTGAAGCCCTGAAGCTTCACTCCCTCTGTCCATTTATACCATAATCCATACTGAGATGTTCCTCTGAGGTATCTCAACACATGCTTAGTAGCCTTCCAAAATAGCTTGGTAGGCTGAACCATAGCTTGAATCTGCTGGTTCACCGCAAAGCACAAATTTGGTTGGGTGTTCACTAAATACATCAATGAACCCACAAGTTGTTGATACACAGTAGCAACTACTACTTCACCTGAAGTAGCATCCTCCTTCCTCTAGTTACCTTCTAGAGGAGTCTGCATGGGCTTGCACTTCTCCATGTGGAATCTCCTGAGTATCTCATTGGCATACTTTCCTTGAGACACAAACACTTCCCCATCTTTCTGCCACACTTCCATGCCTAGAAAGTAGTGCATGAGACCCATGTATTTCATCTCAAACTCTCTTGCAAGATCCTCCTTGCAAGACTTGATCAACTGATCATCACCTGTTAATATTAGATCATCAACATAATGAACAATGATCAATGGCTTACCTTCTACCATGATGTGGTACAGGTTCGCATCTGCTTCACTCTTTGTGAAGCCCAACTGAGTGAAATGGCTATCGATCATGGTGTACCAAGCATGAGGTGCTTGCTTCAGCTCATACAAAGCTCTCTTGAGTCGGCACACATGCGACTCATGATTGAAGGTCTCAAATCCTTCCGACTGCTCTATGTACACCTCTTCCTCAATCTTGCCATTGAGGAATGCAGTCTTCACATCCATCTGATGGATATTCCAACCCATCTGTGCTGATAGTTCCAACATCGATCTAATAGATGAGTACCTTGCTATAGGAGAGAAATTCTAATCATAGCCAATCCCCTTGACCTGTGAGAAACCACGGGCAACAAACCTTTATGTTTCTCCACACTACCATCAGTAGCTTGCTTTACCTTGTAAAGCTAATGAGAACTCACAACTGACTTGTTCTCCGGTCTTGGAACCACATCCCAAACATTGTTCCGAACTATGGAGTCATACTCCTCCACCATAGCATCAACCCAAACTAGCTGCTGCACTGCTTCCTCAAAGGAAGATGCTTCAGTCTCTACACGCTCTCCAACAAGGGCCATGTAACCAGTGTATTGCTTAGGTGAACTCCTCTATCTGCACTGAGAAGATGGCTCTCCCACATTCTCTCTCACATCCATCAACAATCTATCAGCTTCCTTTGTGTGTTTCCGCCCCTCTTTGGAAGACTTTGCATCAGTGGATGTCTCCACTCCTGGAACCTCTACATGCGGCTACTCCGCATCAGTCTGAGGCTCCTCCTCCTTAGGAACCAAAAGTTCCTCCTCTGCATGCAACTTGAGCTCCCTCCCAAGGGAAACTCGCATGGCCTTCTCTCGCCAAACTTTAGATCTCTACGTGCCACTGTTGTCTGACTGGTAGGAAAGAACACCCGATAGTTGTGAGGTGTATCAGTGTACCCCACAAGTATCCCCAACTCAGTTGTTGGCTCAAGTTTCTTCTAGGAACCTATGGTCACATGGAAAAATACCGATGAGCCAAAGATCCTGAAGTGACTCACATCTGGTCTCTTCCCGGAGAAATCTTCCTCTGGTGTCTTCATCCCAAGTATGCGATGCGGGCTTCTATTCTGCAAGCATATAATTGTATTGCATGCCTCAACCCAGAAATGAAGTGGTAGGCCTTAGTCATGCAACATCGCCCGAGCTGCTCCCCCAATTGTTCTGTTCTTCCTCTCAGCCACCCGATTTTGCTAACGGTTATGGGGTGCTGTCAACTCCCGTTTAATTCCTTCCACTGCACAAAAGTCCTTAAACTCTTGAGAGACATACTCTCCACCATTGTCACTTCTCAAGGCTATTATTTTCTTCCCTGATTCCTTCTCAACCAAAGATTTGAACTCACAAAACTTGGAGAAGGTATGATCCTTCTTCTGCATGAAATAGATCCAGCACTTACGAAAAAAATCATCAATGAAAATAACAAAGCACCTTTGTTTCATGGTGGAGGATGTCAAGAATGGTCCACACACATCTGTATGAACTCACTACAAGATTGCCTCAACTCAACTGTCTCGATCATGAAAGGAATATTTTGCATACTTACCTAAGGTACAACCTTTGCATGTATCTACTTGCTCAAGTTTACCTCTGGGAAGCCTGGTAGAGATTTGTTGCATGATCTTTAAGGCCCCATGATGCATGTGGCCCAACCTTCTATGCCATAACTCACCAATATCTTAGCTTTGCACCAACTCTTCTTTGGAACTCAATGCAGCACAGTCATCTACCTCCAGCTTGTATAGATTCTTCACTCGAATCCCAATCCTCTTGGTCTGACCCGTGGCGATGTGTCTCAAGAACGCCTTTCCTTTACTAAAGACTACATCATAGCCTTTGTCTTCCAACATTACGATGGATACCAAGTTCTTCTTCAGTCCAGGCACATACTTTACATCAGTCAAGGTGAGAGGAGCTCCATGCTCCCTCTGAAACACAACCGTGCCTTCACCTGAAACACAGTACTTTCCATGATCACCCATCTCTATGCGCATCTCGAGGTCCTTCTCCTCCAAGGTACTAAATAAAATCTTGTCACCGGTCATGTGGAATGAGGCTCCACTATCCAGGTGCCAAACACAACCCACCATCGATGAAACCATGCATACGATGAGGGTAAAATCCAATTCGAACTGTGAGGCCAGTGCCTCGCCATCTGATCCCTTCAAGGATCCCTTCTTGTATTTCTTCAATGGACAATTAGTTGCATAATGGCCCACCTCATGACAATTAAAGCATCTCACTTTAGATTTGTCAATCTTCTTCCCACCATGAGAAGAACTCGATTTGGAATGGGAAGGCTTCCCTTTCCATTCCTTCGCCTTACTGGCTAAGGCTAGATTTTCTTCATCATCATGCTTAGATGAAGAACCATCTCTGGTGCTTCTCCTGATCTCCTCCTGCATCAGATTCGACCACAGTCATTCCTAATCTGGTAATTTCTCTCTTCCATTCATCGAGTCTTGGTAGCTATGCCAGCTCTTAGGAAGACCGAGGGGAGCAAGACTAGTTGTCGTGATTCCTACACTTCCAAGATCATCCCTGTAGGTGGTGATTTTTTTCAGATATGTATAGATCATGTCTCCCTTTTCACACTTGATTTTCTAAAGCTTGTCCTTCAGTGCCAGTTTCCTCTAGTCTTTGTTGTTTTGATATAGATCCTTTAATGTATTCCACATTGAAAACAGAGTCTCCTTCCCATGGAGACTCGAGACAATATGGTCTCGAACTCCCTCCATAAGAATCCCCCTTGCTCTCGCCACACATTTCTTCCATTCCGCCAATTCTGTAGCATTAGTTGTTGCTGGCTTGGGGACTTCTTGATCAATGAAGTCCTTCAAACCATTATCCTCTAATACTTCTTCCGTGTGATCCTTCCAAGCTATGTAATTTGAGATATCATCCAGGGCATACTCGAGTCTCAAGCCATTGAACATCATTGGTGAATTTTGAGATGTGATAAGAAATCAATTTTGTACCTACAATCAAGAACTTCAAAACTTCGAACTTCTCCATTCATAGTTTATTGTTCTCTACTTTGATCACCTTTTCTTTGTACCATGTACAAATTCTCCTGTAGATTAAACTGATAATGCAATGTAACTAAAGCAATATACTTAATCTACTTCTACAATCAAACTTGCGGAAGCTTAATCAATTTTTGAGCAAGATCAAATATAACACATATAACAGATGAAGAAGAAATAAATCACACGTGAACACAAAAGAATACTCTGGGGAAAGCCTCAACTAAAAACCCTGATCTTTGTATTATCATACAAGAGGAAATATTCAGAATTATACAAAGCTTTAGCTCACAAGCTATCCAGCTCTCAGCACAATCCCTCACTACTTCTCATAGATAGAATAGACAACACATATGCCTTTCCTCTGCCCTCCAAGCCTCCTATTTCCTTGTCCACTTTCTCTTGGGTCCTCAAGATTCCACCTTTGTGTAATTACCTCAGACACTGCTCACTGACCTCTGAAATAACTGCGCAATCTGCAAGGAAAGAATTCCTTTTGCATGCAAGAGATATCCTCATGGGAATATTCCTGCAATTGATAGTACATTTTCCCATCCTATGATCTCAACCGGGTCTCTGTCTAAACTGACATGCATGAGTTATTTATGAGAGAATATTCATTTATCTAAAGTACACTAGTTGCATGCATGCATGCATTGACTAATTGAACTCACAATCAGTTCCACCAACTGTTGGAACTAATCTAACTAGACTTAACTCAGTTGACTGAACTAACTAATTACAACTCAAAGTGCAACTCATCCTGATCTTTTTAATTAAGGGATAACTACCTCAATCAAAGGGATAACTATTGCATGTCTTCACATAGACTTCATGTTTGGTTTTCTCCAACTAATTAACTCAAGATGAATTAATTAATTATTTTATAAACAGCTGCTAAGATCAAATTCGAATTTTAATTCTCAATTTTAATTTAGGGACTAATTAAAATTGAAATGTATCTCGAAATGCTATCTATAGAAATGTTATTTTTATCATTTCTTGTTTCTATTTTCAACACCACCAAGTTCTGAACAAAACATAATAGGCTTGATGGACCCTCTAGAAATTTTGTTTTATTATTTTCCCTAAAAAAATGATCGAAAATACAATGGGCAGATGCCATGGGAAAATCCACGGTATATACCATGGGTGGATTCCCTCCATTTTGACCATATACTAAAAGAGGGAATATTACAAATAAAAAAATAAGAATGTAATTGGATCAATGACGAGAAATGACGCCAAGTTCATTATACTTCATCTAGGTATCACTTTAATGCAATCTTAGAAGCAAAGGAAATGACCATGGTAGGTGGTTCCATGATTATCTTTTTGGAAATGATCATGGTAGGTGGTTCCATGATTATCTTTTGGGTAGGATAGATAGGCATTTTTAAATAGCTTTGTTGTAGTTGTTGGCATTATGACACAAGATTGGCACTATGACACAGGTGTTGTTCTTGATGGCAACTCACTCAAATGACAGATAATAGTTCAGGCTCTCAGAATCAAGGAAAAGGATTTATACATAGGTTCCCTTTGACGAAGATGCATATACACGCAATATAGACAATACAAAGGTGCGTATGTGTATGCATGCACTTTCATGCAAGGAAAAGCGTGTCAATGTGGGAAAACTTGTTTTTAGTCCATGGCATTTAGTCCTTGGTATTTGGACTTATGGTTTTGGACCATGGTATCTCGTTCGATGTGTTGAACCTAGGTATTGAGTCCCAAGTATTGGCTCTAAGTGGTTTTGGACCATGGTATTGAGTAAGGCCTAAGACTATAAAAGGGGAAGGAGATCATTAGGCAAAGGCACTCAAGGATTGAATATCTTATGAAGAGAAAAGATCTAGAACACTGGTCATTGGGTTATGGTGCATAGCTGGATCTGAATCAAGGAGGAACCTGAGCGCAAGGAGAAGGATAAGTTCTATTGATGGGTCAAGATCTCAAGGCTTGAACAGAAGTATCTTTGTGTGATTTTGATCTGTTATATTTGGCACATGACTTGATCTATAAATTTGATAATCTGGGTATAACTAATGTCTGAATATTTGTAAAGGGTAAATAGATCTGTATGCAGGTTTCGCATAGAAAAGGCATGTATACACACTGGTTTGGTAATTCAAAATAGTGTATACGCATGTTTGCCTTAATGCAATAGCGTATGCATGCTAGTTCTACATATTGAAGTAGCATACGTCTCATGAAATATGTTTTAGCTACTTCTATTTACTGCTATAGTATTCTGAGTTCAAGAGTGGTTTCTAGTTACTGTTAATGTATTCTGGTTATAGCATTCAGAGAAGTGATTGTTTGATTCAGTTTTTGGTGGGTGCAAAGGAGATTGTTTGATGCAGATGTATTTGATGTTTGATTGATGTTATTGATGGATCCAGTTTGAAAATTTATGAAACGTGGTCCATGGAAGAACAGAGAAGGTTGTAGCCTTCTGTAGGCCAGTACCTACATACTAGTACTTCATCTAGTACAAGAGCTAAGGGGGTTGTAGCTCCCTTCTAAGAGAAGCTGGAGAACAAGAGAAGGTTGTAGCCTTCTGCAAGTAGAAGCCTGCGTACTGGTAGAAGACTGAACTAGTATAGAAACATTGTAAAAACAAGTTTCTAATTAAAATAAGATAGAGACGAATTGCAGCAGGTGGTTTTCACCCACATTGGGTTTCCACCTTATATCTTGTGTTCTTGTGTGTGACTGTCTGCTCTATTTTAATATTTTGTCTATATGGTTCTAATGCACAGATTAATGATCAACATCTGAAGAATAAATTAAATTATAAGTCTGCAGGTTATATGTTGGTTTCCTTAACTGTAGTTGCGTATATACACATGTTTATCTAACTGAAGTAGCATATACAAATCTGATTGTGAAATGAAAATAATTGATTGATAATACTGATTCACCCCCCCCCCCCCCCCCCCAATATTATTTCCAAAAATTGGTATCAGAGCAGGTCCTTCAGAAGGAGCTTGATCGCTTGAAGGAAGATCTATCATCATGAGAAACTAAGAAAAAGAGGCACTATCAGGCCACCAATCTTTGATGGGAGCAACTTCATCTATTGGAAGGTAAGAATCACAGCCTATCTTCAATCTTTTGGTATAGAAGTTTGGGATATCGTGGAAGGAGGATACACATTTCCATCAACAACTCCTACATATACGGCTGGTAAAAAGTAGTATGAAACAAATGCAAAGGCTGTCAATACTTTATTGGGGAGTCTATCTCAATCAGAATTCATCAAGGTGATGCAACTCAAAATCACCAAGGAAATATGGGACAAGATCGTTCTCAGCTATGAAGGAGACGATCAGGTAAAACGTGTAAAACTACAATCTCTCAGAATTCAATATGAAACTCTCAAAATGCACAATGATGAAAGTGTGGCTAATTATTTCTTACGTATAGATGAGATTGTTAATCGCATGAAAAACTTGGGTGAAGAGATAGAAGAAGTTATTTTGGTTGAAAAGGTTCTAAGATCTTTGTCTTCTAAGTTTGAATCAAAAGTTTCTACCATAGAAGAAAAGTAGAATCTTCATAGTATTACCATATCACAGCTACACAGAATCCTAACTGCTTTCAAAATGAGAAAAGGGCGTCCATCAGACATGAGAGAACTTGCATTCAAAGGAGAATACAATGAGTCAGGACATATGTCAAAAGGAGAGGAAGAATCAAACTTTGTCAAAAAACTTCAACGGGGTTTTGGAAGATTCAAAGGTAAGCTACCTTTCAAATGCTTTGCTTGTGGAAGAGTCGATCACTATGAAGCCAAATGTCTCCATAAAGTTAAGCTTGATAAAGGTAGGGAACCAGTTAAATGTAATAGAAAACAGAATATAAGTAAGAAGAGCTATTATACTCATGAAGACAACGATGGACTTTCAATAGTGATGAAGATGAACATGGTAATGATTATAGACTTTTGGTGGCTTTTGAAGATGATGATTTCTTAGATGCTATAGATGAAGATGATCTCTATGAAGAAATTTCTAAACTTAAAATTTGTTTAGAAGAAAAGAGTATGATTATAGATACTCTGACATTCCAACTTGCTAAAAGGGAAAAACATAATGAAAAGTTAGAATGTGAAATTGTGGGACTTAGAAAAGATATTGAGAAAACAAAAGCTCTTAATCTTAGATTTTCTAAAGGATCTGAAACTTTAGATGAGATTATCAAAGTGCAGTGTTCTCCTCTAATAAAGACAAGTCTTGGATATACTGAAGAAGCATCTCAAGCACAAAGGCCATCCACCTCCAAAAGTTATCTTGATGCAGCAAGGAGAAGTGAACAGGTTGACAATCAGTAGCAAAGGTATAAAGCAGATCACCAAGTAAATCAGGGTCAATCTACTTCAAAGATGAACAGAGATCACCAAGTAAATCAGATGAATAGAATCTACAACCAACCGTAGGTAAATCATTCTCAATTTACCTCAAGAATGAATGTAAATAGAAACTACAATCACTCAGATGGTAGATTTGTTAATCGCAGGAATTTCTTCAATGGCCAATGTTTTTCATGTCATAAATTTGGACGCAAAGCTGCTCAATGTGTTGCCTACAAGACCAGCATGACTCGAGAAACACAAAATCAAAGCAGCGTGACTAAGATCATGCAGAGGACCTACAATAACTTTTTTGCTCTTGAAAATGAAATAGAATGCTCTATTTGTAACAACTTCAGTCATGAAGATTCTGAATGCAGGAGTAGGTTTCGGCAAGCATCTCAGAAGGAGCAAGCTTCATTGGGTCCCAAAACATGGAGAAAGAAAGAACCACAACCAGAAATATGTGGAATAGCCTTATATGCAGAAGAATAGGAAAATCAGTGGTACATCAACAGTGGATGCTCGAAACATATGACAAGTGATAAAGAAAAACTTCAGTCATATAGTTCCTTAGAAAAGGAAAGGAAGGTATCATTTGGAAATGACACCCCTGCACTCATAAAAGGTAAAGGTTCTATTTTGTTGAAAGAAAAATTAAAAGCTGGAAATGTTATGTATGTTGATGGCTTAAAGCATAATCTTTTGATTGTTAATCAAATGCGTTATCAAGGAAATGAGGTAATATTTTGATCAAATGGATGCATTGTTCGTGAGCTTGATATAGGAGAAACAATGATCAAAGGCATAAGAACTCCAAATAATTTATACATACTCAAGGGAGGACAACAAAAATGCTATCTAAGCAAAAGTGATGAACATTGGCTATGGCACAGAAGATTGGGGCATCTAAGCTTCCCTCAGATAAGGAAAGCATGCAAATATCAGGTTGTTTGCGATCTTCCTGACATCAGAATTCCAGACAATACAATATGCAAATCATGTCAGTTTGGTAAGCAAACCTGAATACATTTTCCTGAGAAGGAAGGATTAGCTAGTAAGCCACTTGAACTTGTCCATACTGATTTATGTGGTCCATCAAGGAAAAAGTCACCTAGTGTAGAAGAATACTTTATATTGTTCATTGACAACTTTTCCAAGATGTGTTGGATAGGACTTCTGAAGCATAAAGATGAAGCTTTCGAAAAGTTCAAAGCTTTCAAATCCTTGGTTGAAAATGAATCAGATAGCAAAATCAAATGCCTCGGGTCTGATCGAGGAGGGGAATTTACCTCAGATGAATTTTTCAACTTTTGTGAAGAACATGGAATAAGAAGGGAATTCTCTACTACAAGGACTCCTTATCAAAATGGAGTGGTGGAAAGGATGAATAGAACGGTTCAACAAATGGCCCGTGCCATGCTTGATGAGACTGAAACTCCTGCAACCTTCTGAGGTGAAGCTGCATTTGCTGCCATTACTATTCTCAACAAAACAAATGTCCAGGTAAACAACACTCAAACTCGTCATGAACTCTGGTATGGTAAGACTCCTATGGTAAAATACTTCAAAGTTTTTGGAAGCAAATGTTACATTAAGAGGACTAATGAAAAGCTTGGCAAATTTGAACCTAGAGCAAATGAAGGCATTCTCCTTGGGTACTCTTCTCGAAGTAAAGGATATAAGTGTTACAATAAAAGACTTGGAAAAATTGTTGAAAGTATTGATGTGGTGATTGATGAAGCAGGCAACAATCAAAAGCAGGTAAAATCCGAAGATTTTGAAGATGATGAGGACTATCCTTAAACATCAAATCAGACTAATGATGAAGAAGAAACCTATGAGGCACCATAAGGAAAGATAAGGATAGAAGATAAAATTCCATCCAGATACGTCCAGAAGAACCATCTAGAGACTCAAATTTTGGGGCAGAAAGAGGCAAGTGTACAAACAAGAAGAACTATTACAGAAGCTTCAAGCTATCTAGCATTAATCTCCCCCATTAAACCATGAAAGGTTAGTGAAGCATGCAAAGATGAATGCTGGGTCAAGGCCATGAATGAAGAACTTGAGCCGATTGAAAAGAATAACACTTGGGAGTTGGTTCCTAGACCAAATGATAAGAATGTCACAGGGACAAAATGGATATTCAAAAATAAGCTGAATGAAAATGGAGATGTTATTAGAAACAAGGCCAGACTTGTTTTTAAAGGGTAAGCTCAACAAGAAGGTATAGACTTTGAAGAAACTTTTGCACCGGTTGCCAAACTTGAAGCGATAAGAATGTTTTTAGCTCTTTCTAGCTTTAAGAAGTTCAAAGTATATCAAATGGGCGTGAAATCTGCCTTTCTGAATGGAGACTTGGAAGAAGAAGTGTACATTGAGCAACCAGATAGGTTTATCCTTGGAAATGATCCAAAACTTGTATGCAGACTCAAAAAGGCTCTCTATGGCCTTAAACAGGCTCCAAAGGCTTGGTATTATCGTTTGGATAAGTACCTCCATCAACAAGGTTTTTCAAAAGGATCAATAGATAGAAATCTATATATAAAAATTGACAATGATAAGTTTTTAATACTTGTTGTGTATGTTTATGATGTCATCTTTGGTAGCAATGAAGAAGACATGAGTCAAAAATTTGCCTTGGTGATTCAAAAAGAATTTGAATTGTCCCTGCTTGGTGAGCTCACATATTTTCTTGGTTTACAAGTCCAACAAAACAAATATGGTATTTTTCTATCACAAATAAAGTACCTCAAGCAGATCTTGAAGAAATATGGGATGGAGGATTCAAAACCAGTATGTACCCCTATGGTAATAGGATGCAGCCTCAGCGCAAATGATGAATCAGTAGTAGTACATCAACCAACCTATAGATCCATGATTGGTAGTCTGCTCTATCTGATAGGTACCCGACCAGACATCATGCATGCAGTGGGAATAGTTGGAAGATTTTAGGCAAATCCAAAGGAAACTCATCTTCAGGCAGTTAAAAGAATTTTCGAGTATCATCAAGGAACTCAAGAATATGGCTTATGGTATCCTAGAGATATAGATCTCACACTTCATGCATATACAGATGCAAATTGGGCAGGAAGCGTGGATGATAGAAAAAACACTAGTGGTGGTGCATTCTTTATGGGTTCCATATTAGTATCTTGGTTCAGCAAGAAATAAAGCTCAATTGCATTATCTACAGCTGAAGCAGAATATGTCGCTACTGCATCTTGTTACACACAACTCCTTTGGATGATGCAAACTTTAAAAGACATTCAAATCACTTGTACTCCACCTATCTCTATTTTATGTGATAATACAAGTGCAATCAGCATCTCAAAGAATCCAGTCATGCATTCGAAGACCAAGCACATACCTATCAAATATCATTTCCTTCAGGAACGAGTTCTTGAACAAAAGCTCAAATTGGATTATGTTCCCTCTAAGGAATAGGTTGCTGATATATTCACCAAACCTCTGCCCAGGGAGACATTTGAATACCTCAGACAGAAACTAGGAGTAGTTGACGCATCATCTTGTTGTTGAAAATATTGGTTTCGGATAACAGTTGTTGTACACGAGTTTCATGAAGCGTATCAACGTACATACGCTGGTTTCTGTGGATACAGTTGCATATATGTTGGTTTGAAGAAAAATAGTGGGCCAGACTTGTTATAGACATTTTTGTGCCTTACAACATTTAGCATGAAAATGTCCATAATCCAAGGGATCCAAAGTCCCTAAATGAGTTGTTCCTACCCCTAAAGGAACAAGGTCAACCAATGACAGCTTCTCCCAAAAGTTCTCCACCAAAAACCACTCAGACACAGTCAATTCAGGATCAATTCAGAGGCTCCACTAGCTGTCTGCGCTGAAATGCAGAGATTACACTGGCTAGGTGCACTACAACGCAGGTAGAAGCACTACCAGGGTGCGCTGAGCGGGAAATGACAAATGGCAAGCTCATTCAACGAGGTGTCCAAGCACTGGAAGCTTCCAGAATCTTCCTCAATGACACTTGCCTCAATGAATTCGACTAGTGATGAGTAAGAGGTTCTTAACCTCCAAGTGGAAGCAAGAACTAACAGAGAGAAGCCACAAGTCAAAACATAAGCTGACTCATCCTCTCTGCTTACATCTATATATGGATCTCTCACCCAGAGGTTCAGGAGGCTGGAATTTTGTACTTTGGAGAGAATTGTTGTTGGTTTGAGATTAGAACTATTGGGTGATTTGCTTTGAAGGAGGTGAAGAAGGGATTCCTTTGCTGGGAAGGTGATGCTGGATCGGGCCTCACTTGGTTGTATCTCTTCCTGAACTTTGTTACTTCATCAATAAAACCATTTGAGTTTCTCCTATGTGCTTGTATACCAATGATGCTTTGTTATATTTGCATATTTAGTTTATATCTGATCCTAAACTAGTTATGAATGTGAATCTATATCTTTTGTGTAGTTTTCCTCTCTTGTGATCTTGCAGGAACTTGGTGAAGCTGGGCCAGTGAAGGAGCAAGCAGCGGGAAGCAAACAAAAGAGAGAGATTGGATCGACAAACTAGCGGAAGACACCGGTTAGTTACATCCTTCTTCTCCATTTACATTTCATAAAGAAGAATACTCAGATAGTTTTTCCTTGTTTGTTGCTAAGGAACTATCACACCTTAGAGTGGGATAGGGGCATTCCGTATTGGATACTTTTCCCAACAACAAATTGGCGACTCCGCTGGGGAGAGTATCTTGTTAGTTTATTTGTGTTTCTATTGCTATTCATTTCATAAACTCAAAGAGTGCCGAATCGAACTGCATTTGCCATTTACAAATGCAAAGTAGAGATCTGCTACTCTAGTCCATTCGCTGGGCCTGTTTATGATCTGAAAAGCTGATCCACAAGTGCTCTAACAGCCCTTTGTGATAGATCTTAGTCCTCCTTTAAATCATCCCTCTGATTGTACCTAATTGATAGCTTTTATTTGACCAAAAATCGTAGATTAAACTGCAAACCGTAACCCAGAACCCAGAAACAACTCTCGTTTATGCTTCAGCGCAGACTCTGTGAAGAGGTTCTGCATTTCAATGCAGGTCCCGTGAAGGCTACCTGCGCTGAAGTTCAGATTCTCTGTGCTGGGGGTGCGCTGATCAGTCTTTGCCTTGTGCAGCTGTGGTTCCCTGCTTCCTTTTGCTGAGTTTTATCTCTATTTTTTGTAGCCTGTTATCAGTCAGTGTACCTATCTGAAACCCCTTTTCTTTTGCCTCAATTCCGCCTCAGTTGTATAAAGAAACTGTATTTGTTCTTTGTGTATTTGTTACATCATTTGCAGTTTCCCATTACAAAAGTAAACTAGTCATACTGTCGCCCTTAGATCTAGACCTGTCATAAGTGTCGTTTTGATCTTAGGAATGAGTTTGTTTGTTGTTCACAGTTGATTTAGCTTTTACTTTTGTCGTTTGGTTTGAATTCATGCATTTCTAGTGTCGAAACAAGTAAATCATAAGGTGTCGTAATCGTCTTTTGATTTTGAAAAAGGAACTTGTTTATGTTTTCACTTGAAATCGAATTCAAATTTATACAACAGCTTTCTTTTTAGGCATCAATATTAAGAAAGAGAAAACAAATACATGCATTTGTGCATTTGCATTTTGACAGCTTGTATGTTGATTTAGGGAAAAGTGCATTATTGTGTGCTCTATGCTCTTTGAGAAAAGATGGTGTCTTTCTTTTCCCCTTGTAGCTAGGATTTTCATTGTCGAAAAGATATAAAAGCTTGCTTATCATCTTTAGACTGCATTTAGGAATTGTATCATACATCTCGTGGTGATCCAAAAAGGCAAACTTCTAAGAAAGATCAACCTAAAATAAATTGAATGAACTTAACAACGCTTTGTAACATAACGCACAACATAGAGGTCTAGGCTAGAGACGTGTTCCAGCGTCGTAAAGCCTGATAGCTTACCGTCGAGTGGTTCGGTGATTCCTCCATGGTGAAGCGATAAGTATCAGTACGGATTGTGCTCCCACGTACCGTCGCGTATATATTGGGAGACCCCTATAGGAATAAAACCTTTATCCATAGGAAGCCGTGTCGGCCGCCCTACTGATCGCAATGCACTGAACACAACATTCAGGAAGATTGACCGCCCGTACCTTAAAAAGTATTCTGCGGTTTTGCGAAAAGTTTGGCACACCCTCTACCTAGAACTCCAGAGCAGTTCCTTTTGGCCTTTTTCAGACTCTATAATAGAAAAATTCTATCCGAGCATTTGTCACTTCGGGCTCATTAAAACATCGAAGGAGACTAGAGTCATCTTTATCTTTTTCTCGACTCTTTAAAATTGAAAAAGCAAGTTGTGTCTAAAGCGTCTAAAAATTCATTTAATTCGGAAAAACACTTTCCCCTTTTGTATTTTGGTTGATCAAGTAATCCGCAATCGTGGAAGAAAGTCAATTGAAACCCCGTCGTTCGCGGAGGCTTACGAGTCAGCCGTCTTTGTCTCCGGAATCGAAAACAGTACGGACAAAGTGAACTCGTTTAACCGGTTCGAAATCTCCTATCAAAGTTAGAACAAGTGTTCCAAAAACATCCGAGATTCCGGTTACTCCAAACATTTCTGGGAACCCTACCTCTGTAAAAGAAGTTCAACAGCCACAGAGGGACAACAATACTGATCCTAGTCTAAGAGCGAACACTTGCATTACTGAACCAGTTCCATCTACAACTGGTTCAAAGAGTCTTACTCCTCAAACATCTGTCGCTGTCGATTCAACCCCTTCTTCGGCACCAGAAATATTTTATGGACCTGATGGTCTTCCCCTTCCACCTGGTTTGATTGCAATAGAGGAAATTGTAGAAGATCTGTAAGCAAGTACTCCAACACATTTTGGAGTCAGGGTCACTCTATTTCCTTCGACATCTGAAGTTAGTCTACCACCAGTGGAAGTTCCTGTAGAATCGCTAGGTAATATTTTGGATAGACTCAAAATGTCTGAACAACCGTCAACATCTAGGACTGTGTCGAATGACACAGCGACAACAGAACTCCCTGTCGTCACTCCGACAATGTTTGCCGGCATACCATCTGTCCCGACTAGCTCACAACCGCTAGAAGGAGTCCATCCAGGGACTATTTCGACAGTGTGGTCCATTCCTGTTTGTTCCTCCGGAATAATATCCGACAACTCTTATGTTGAGACTCAACAAATTGATCCATTTGGGGGTCAATTTGGGCCATCCAATCCCCAAGGGCAAACAATCCCCATGAGTTCCGGATTACCACCGTATGGGGGGTAATATTCCCTTTCATTACCTCCTCCGGGAGAATATCCATACGGGAGTTCACAACAATATTCAGGTTACACTGGAATTACTTCAAATGGTTGGGTACCTATGCTACCTCAACAACCAAGGGTTGTGTACTCCATGCAACAGTGTGTACCTATGTCGAACATCCCGACTACACCAGCTATTGTGACAGTGTCACAGGTTCAAACGCTGCCTGTTGTATGCCAACCTCAGATTTCTCAGGTTGTAATGCGACAGCCCCTTGACCCTGTGACTCAACCACAATCGCCAACTAGTGGGATGACACAAGTCCAAACGGGTACAATTACCCCACACCTTGGTCCAACGGTTAGTATAGCACAACAGCACATGGCCTCACAACCGTGGCTGGTGCAATACCAACAACCACAATTCCAGCAAGTGTACCAAGGTTCTGAGCAGCAGATCTTTGCGAACAGTGGATATCCGTACATTCAAAACAGTCAAAACCAACCATTTTACAATGGTCATGTCCACCAACCTTATCAGTCGTACCAGCATCAACTACATTATGCTAGCACGCAAAGACCAATTGTTCAGGAAATTCCATCATATCCTGGGTACGCTTCGCCTAACCTGAACCAGCAGTTACCATTCGTGGCAACTTTAGAGTTACCTGATCTACACCGGTTAACAAACGATCTAATTGCTTACGCCCCTTGGTGGCCGGCGATTCCACATAAACTTCTGTCAGATATTCCTAAATTTAATGGAAATCCCAGTGAAGATCCATCGAATCATGTGATGACATTTCATCTATGGTGTTCATCAAATACCTTAAATGACGATTCGATAAGACTTTGCCTCTTTCAGAGGACGTTAACGGGTCCAGCAGCAAAATGGTATATCAAAATGCCTAGAGCTTCGTTCGACAACTTCAGTACCTTAGCCACAACCTTCTTAACCCATTTCAAATTACCGATAAGGTATGAAACGGGAACGGAAATCCTTACCAATTTCAAACAGAGGACGGCCACTCATATATCTGATCATATACATGAGTGGTGACGTCGTCGTAGAATGGTAAAAACATACGTTCCTGATCAGCTATTAGCTGAATGGTTTATCAAGTCATTACTTCCTTCCATCACTGAAGATGTGGCAAAAGGGGGATTCGTAACGGAAGAGCAAGTTATCGCTCGTTCACAATATCTAGACTTGGTCTATACTCAGTCCGGCACGCTCTACGAAAAAATACCAGATGCCCCTAGACTGGAATTCTCAATTCCTCCTCCTCCTAAATCAAACAATGACTCTCACGCCGGCGATGGCGTGATTGGCACGACAAACGCGAAATTGACAAAGGCCAACTCCAAGAAGGCCCGTAAGATTTCGGATCAAAATGAAAAAGACGAAATTCTTGCTTCGGAAGTAAATACCGTATCGACAGATAAGGGCAAAGAAACCAAACAACCAGGAAGAAAGAAGAAACAAAACAAAGGGAAGAAGAAGAAACAAGGTGAGTCATCCCCTGAAAAAACTTCTTCAAACCCTCCTGGAAATAGGAATTATCCATGTCAAATATGTGATGAGGATCATCGGACAGGAGAATGTCCATACAGAGCTGAGATTAAGAAATTCTTTAAGAGTTCAAAAACCTCAGCAGTGTTAACTGATCCGTTTCCAAATCCAGGGAAAAATCTGGTTGATAGTGGAAATGCTTCCCCGTCGCAAGTGCTAATGTTGTCGATTTCTAAGCAGCAAAATGATGCTTTGATTTCGACAAGGAACAAAGATTACAGGAATCCGCAGCTGTCGAACGGCAAGGAAAAAGATCAAC
The DNA here is from genome assembly GCA_031772625.1 of Pinus tabuliformis. Classification (NCBI taxonomy): domain Eukaryota; kingdom Viridiplantae; phylum Streptophyta; class Pinopsida; order Pinales; family Pinaceae; genus Pinus; species Pinus tabuliformis. The sequence goes on from CM062819.1 coordinate 234,785,023, forward strand.
CAAGTAGTTTGACAACAACTTCGACAGAAGTTGTACCACCCATCATTCCTGAATTAACAATAAAACCACCGAAGGGAGTAGTACACAAGTCGACATTTAATCCTCGCGCCAGAGCAGCACAACATTATAACATAGTGGAAGATTTGGCCCAATCGCCATCCGCTATGTCGACTCTTGAAGTACTACAAAATTTTCCATCCCAAAGGCAGGCTTTGTTATCAGTCATTGGTGGGGTTGATCCTAAGGATTCCAATCTTGTATCCTTTGACCACAAGGGATACGATCCTCAGTTACCAGTTCAACTAGCTTTCCTTATCCAAGTGAAAGCCCTCAACAAAACTGTTCATCGAAAAATTATTGATGAGGGGGCATCTACATGTATTATGTCGATGAGTTGCTGGAAAACTTTAGGATCTCCAACCTTGTTGCGATCCTCGACAACATTGAAAGCATTCGACGGAAGGACATATACACCATATGGTATCCTAAATAACTTGAAAATTGAACTAGGGGGAAAAACAGTAGAAATAGATGTTGAAGTCATCGATGGGAATCTTGATTACAACATCCTACTAGGAAGACCGTGGATTTATGCCATGGCAGCTATTGTGTCGACCTATTTTAGAAAGATTGCATTCCCCTTTCAAGGGGGGATTACGATTGTCGACCAACAAAACTTCCTCCCTAATAGTTCACAAGTTACAGGAAGCATTCCTATGATCCATGGAAGCTCCCATTCGCTTCAGAATATCGGAGTAGGCCTATTAAAAGATCCTACATTAATGGGAACTTTCGCGCTTCCGCTGCCATTCACTATGGGAGAGGTGGCGTCAGTAGGAACCTGCAATATGATATCTTCCACACAAAAGATATTAGAACACGATATCAACATGGATCATGAAATGGTTTTACCCCCAAGCCCAATAGAAGTATTGTAGCAATCAATGTTTCTAGCATGGGAGGCAAACCCGAATCAACGCCCATCAAGCGTTTGGGTAGATAGGTCTAGAGAATATGGTACCCCTTCAGATCCTTGGTCGTGAGTGCATGGAACCGACGAAGGAATTATCGAATCAATGATGATTGAAGGAACACCATGGAATGACTGCCACCATCGTTCACTTCTTCCAGATTTCGAAGAAGATACTCAAGTTGACCTTTATCACCCTTCAGTCTTTGAATTCCTTTCAAATACTGTAAATACGGTGGATTCCGAGCGAAACTTATCCAATATTGAAGAGACTATAGCCATAAATATCTCGACCAAAACAGATGTTGTAGAGAATATTCATGTTGGCAAAGGTTGTTCTCCTTCAGAACTGGAAATATATAACGCTCTTTTTCGCGAGTTTAGAGATGTCTTTGCTTGGTCGTATGATGAAATGCCAGGCATTGACTCGAGTATCGTTGAACACAAAATTAAGATGTATCCAGATGTCAAACCAGTAAGACAACGGCTCAGGCAGGTACACCCCAAGAAAGTCGCTGCCATTAAGGCAGAAGTCGAAAAACTTCTCCACGCTGGTTTCATCTACCCGGTTCCTCTAACCGATTGGGTATCGAATATTGTCCCTGTTATGAAGAAACAAGGGACAATTAGAGTGTGTGTCGACTATAGGTATGTAAATCAAGCTTCTCCAAAAGACAACTACCCTACACCCTTCATCGACTAGATAATTGATGAATGCGCCGGATGCGAAATCTTTTCATTCATGGATGGATTTTCTGGGTATAATCAAATAAATATCCGCCCATAGGACCAGTCAAAGACTGCATTTATTTGTCCGTGGGGCACATTCGCTTATCGAAAATTACCCTTTGGCTTAAAGAAGCAGGGGCGACATTTCAGAGGGCAATGAATTATGCCTTCCATGACATCAAGAAAATCGTTCAACCATACCTCGACGACCTTCCGGCTCATTCGCGAAAGCGAACCGATCATCCGCAACATTTAAGAGCGATATTTCTACATTGCCGACACTACAAAATACGACTCAATCCACAAAAATGTGTGTTTTGCGTCAGTTATGGTCGTTTACTTGGCTTTGTAGTCTCTAAGGATGGGATTCGTCTCGACCCATGTAAGGTTCAGGCAATCATTAATTTGCCTCCACCTTCAAATGTGCTTCAAATTCAGAAACTCCAAGGGAAAGCAAACTTTCTGAGGAGGTTCATTCCAAATTATGCAGAACTTGCTAAAGGTTACACACGTATTTTGAAAAAGGATGTACCCTTCGTTTGGGACCAGGTTGCACAAGCTTCCTTTGATGCTTTGAAAGAGTCTCTAGTAAATGCATCATTAATGTACGCCCGTGATTATCTTAGGGATTTTAACCTGTATCTGGCTGCAGCAGATGCGACCATTGCGATGGTTTTGTTCAAGAAGTGGATGGAATTGAACATCCTATATATTATTTAAGTAAAAACTTAAATGATACAGAAAGAAAATATTCTTACGTTGAAAAGCTAGCACTCGCAGCTGTTCAAGAGATATAGAGATTTCGACACTATGTCCTCTTTCGGAAAACTACCATTCTGTCAGATTGCAACCCCATGACTTATATATTGTCATGACAGTTGCTGGGGGGCAAATATTCAAAATGGATAGCAATACTTCAAGAGTTCGATCTGGAATTTGTAAAATCCAAGTCAAAGAAAGCTCTAGTTTTCGCAGAATTATTATGCGATCTCCCATCGTCGTCCAACGATGAAACCTCCGAAGAATCAATCGTGGATGAAAGTTTGTTTCTGATATCTACAAGCAATGAGTGGTATGGAGATATAATCATTTATCTCCAAACCCAAAAATTTCGGCCAAACACCTCACACTCTGAACAAAAACGTATTCGATACCAAGCAAAAGACTACATGATCGTCGGTGATACTCTTTACCATCGTGGTATCGATACAGTTCTGAGGAGGTGCCTCACTCATGAGGAAGCCAAAAAAGCCCTGAATGAATGTCATTCAGGCGCCTGTGGGGGACATCAATATGGATATGCTACAACACAGAAAATCTTACGAGCAGGATACTTCTGGCCAACAATGTTCAAAGATTGCATAACCGTAGTCAGAAGTTGCCATGCTTGTCAAATTTTCGATAGCAAAACCAGAAGACCACCCGCACCGCTACAACCGACAGTAGTTGTTGGGCCATTCGCCAAATGGGGCATCGATTTCATGCAATGTAACCCCACCTCGACCGGGGGGCATGGGTATATTATAGTCGCAGTTGACTATTTTACCAAATGGGCTGAGGCGATGCCTACATTAGATAATACCGGTGAAACAGCTGCCCTTTTCTTTTTCAATCATGTAGTCACCAGATTCGGCGTACCACAGGCTATAGTTACAGATCATGGATCGCATTTTCGCAATCACATGATGGTTGAATTAGCTGCCAAACTAGGGCTATCTCACGATAGCTCTACTCCGTATTATCCGCAAGCCAACGGACAAGTTGAAGCGATCAACAAGGTCCTGAAGCGTATGTTGCAAAGGATGATCGGGGTTCACAAAAGAAGATGGCACCTAATCATGTATTCAACCTTGTGGGCTTATCGAACATCGGTAAGGAATGCAACCGGGTTCACACCTTTCCAACTGGTATATGGCCTAGAAGCAGTCTTACCAGTCGAGTGTGAAATCTCGTCTCTTAAACTCGCAATTGATCTCCTCCCCGGAACTTCAAAGGAAGAGACCCGTTTCTTGGAATTAATCCAATTGGATGAAACCCGTCGTGATGCCGCCTTGGCTAACAAAGCCCATAAGAAACGAGTCAAGGTGCAGTTCGACAAAAATGTCAAACCCCGTGTCTTCTCAGAAGGTGACTTGGTCTTGCTTTACGACCAAGAATCCGATAAATTGGGAGCAGGTAAATTTAATTCTTTATGGATGGGCCCCTATATTGTTAAACGAGTGTTAGAAAAAGGAGCCTACGAGTTAATGGATTATGACGGAATTCCATTGGCCCAACCTCGTAATGGGTTGTACCTCAAGCGTTACTATGCTTAAATAGTAACCAGTATTCTTTTGTTGTATTTTGTTTTTGCTAAAGTATTTGTTTTGGTCGAGTAATCCACATTTTTTCATTTATTACAGATGTCAAACCTTTTGGAGACATGTGTTGGGTACGCTGACGGAGCGAGTCGTAGTTCGCGGAACCTGTCCTCCGCAGCCTGGGCCATTTTTGATCCAAGCGGCGAGCTAGTAAGTTTCAGAGGAGTATGTATTGTTCAATCAACGAACAACATCGCTGAATATAGCGCGTTGATAGAACTGCTCTCTGATGCCATCACCCATGGTATACGCCGACTAATCGTCAGGCTAGACTCACAACTCGTAATACTACAACTCAATGGTATATATTCCGTCCGCAACCCATCTATTTATCGCATGTTCCTAAGGGTAATATTTTGGAAAGACAATTTGATTTAATTCAATACCAACATATTTCCAGAAACTTAAACACATTAACCGACTCATTAGCAAACTATGTGTTAGATAGTCATTTGCGACATTCATAAAAGGAAACACATCATCAATGTTGTACATATGGATCATATAACTCAACCAGAATAAAACCCCGAAATTCAAAATATATATATAAGCTGTTTATGGTTTACATATAATGTTCTGTAACCAAGACAAAATCGGTCACATGACCCAAAAACTCAAAAATGCTAGGGGGCACCCTAGTCTAGTGATGCTCATGATAGCACGTCACGGCCTGTCCGATCATGCGTAAGAGACGAGTCCATCGTCTAGGCACACCAGTAGTATGCCGCTGCAACTGTAGAGGTAACTCGTTGATCCAAACGTCTGGAATGCTGAGAGTAAGGCTCTCAACCTGCTCCTGCACAGCTATGAGAGTCTCGACCACATCAAGGTCATGAAGAATAACCCTCCCGGCAGCCTCTCCTGCTGAGACAGCGGCTGGCGCTCTCGGGCGAACTGCTGGACGAACAGGACCAACATCTGCATGCACACATGAGTTTGATTAAAATCTTGATAGAATAAAGCACAAGGACATTATGAATAAAAACAGTAAACAGTGATATGGTCGAAGTTTTTACCAATAGCGCCCCACTGCTCGCCGTCCGGCAGTACCAAATCCGGATCACCCCGGAAGTCCATGCCAACATATGGATACTCGGAATAGACCATCTCTTGACGCTCAAACCACCTGAAGAAGGTATCAGAGAAAGAAATCTGAGATTGACCAGCATGTCTAGACATGTGATCAACCCATCTCTGCATGCGTGGTTCAGTAGGAGAAGGCAAGTCGAGTGCAATGTACTGTGGCTGCATCAGTGGTATCTTCTCCAAAGCAAAGGCGGTCAAAATAGAACCAAACCCAAAGTTCTTCAACTTCCCATCCTTTACCTTGGTCAACTGACTTTTCATCTGAAGAAGTACTGCATCACACCAGTTGAATATTTTCGGTTGGAGACACTCCAAGGCATGCTGCACATAGGATCTGTTGGCCACATGAAGAGATGCACTACCAGCCATCCTACCAATAGTATACAGGATAGACCTAAGGGACCTGTCAGCAACCTCACGGATAACGATCTTGCCATCTTTACTCGGCTGAGATCCCTCCCTGCAATACTAGCGGACATAATCTCTCACAGAGTCACTCCCTCTGGCCGAACCTGACAAAGAAATGGGGGCACCCCTACTCGACAAGCCAGTCAAGAAGTAAATATCTACTGCGGTCAAGGGGATAGATTTGCCCCTAATATGGAATACTTGGTTAATAGGATCCCAAGCATTGAGAAAATACTGCAGTAGGCTAATCTGTTGTCTCATGCTAGAGATGCGGAAGAACTTCAGCAGGCCACAGTTCCACAGCGCGTTCACCGTGACAGGATCATGTAAGGCAATCATGTCCTCTTCTTCATGTTCTCATTCTCGCCATGTAAGGGCCATTTTGCTCCAATATCTCTGAAAAACAAACATGAGAGGAGTTAGATCCTGGTTTTGATGAGAAACTAGCAAAAATTTTCATCAAAAACTGTGCAACAAAACTCTTTTCTGCGCCCAACGCACCTGCCCAGTGTTCCACCTGCGTTGAAGGTCAAACTTCCTTCGTGTTGCTTGACATTCAGCGCAGGTTTCGAGTGCACAAGGTGCACTGATGGCAGAGCGACCCCATCAAACCCCAGGGGCTCAGAAAAATAGGAAATTAAGCACAGAATGTAGAAAGGAAACCATGAAATGAAAGAGCTCAGGTTTAGCTCCTACCTGGTCCAGACGGCGCCGAGAATCATCCACAGAATCTCCTGAAATCAGCTGATGAAAATCAAGGGGGAAGAGGCACCTCCAAAGCTCCAACAAACCAAGTTCAAAAGAAATGGTAAAATGAGAGGTAAAAACACTTTTTAATTGCTTTTACGTAGTTCAAAGCGAAATATTAGGGTTTTAATCTCATTTTCAAGCAAATGTTATTCATTTCTAACTAGTTTGATGCAGCAATTGAGGGTACAGTACTATCTTTGAAAAGGGCAAAGCTTATGGTAAAAAATCAAAATTAGACCATGTTATCGAGCAGTTTTAGCACATAGTTCATGCTCGTTAAAAAATAAACATAATATCAAGCAAGTGTTTCAACCCGCGTCTAAGCTCGTTAAAAAATGAACTACCCGGTAAATAACCACCATGAATGTAACATTATCAGCCATTAAAGCCTTGGTTGTGTTTGCACCGTCACCTCCACTTTTCCATTGGCTGACCATTCACCTCCATTTGATTGTTTACCCATTTTGAGGAACAGCTGCGAAGAGTGATTTCACTAAGCCATCCTTGTGACACTGCCGTGATTGGAAAATTCCAAACCTTTCCTGGAATCAGCTGCTACCCTGTTCATCACTCGTTCCTCAAAAGACGAGTCTTCTTTAAGCTCTTTTCAACTGACTCGTAAAATATGAAAATATTGCCGAGTTTTGGCCTTCCATCTCGTTAAAGCGACCGGAAGAGCTATCCCTCCTCTAGATTTTAATCTTTTTGGAGTCTTGGACCTGAGGGATTATTGCACAAAAAGATCGAGCACTTGTTTAGTTCGGCTCGTTAAAACTATCGAAAATTCATCCCTTTTGTATTGTTTTATACTTTTTCGGACTTAAGGGATTAGATGACGAAAAAGGAACTTTGGAGTTATCTTTACGTACCTTTTCAGACTCTCTAAAATTGAAAAGGATCGAGTTATATTTGTCGTTAGACTCGTTAAAAGCATTAAATAGCGACAAACTTGTCTTTAGACGAGAACGAGTTTCACTATCGCTAGGCTCGTTAAAACATAGCGATGGGTTTACCCGAAGGGTAAATTATAGAACAAGCATATGTTATCCTCCTCAAGCTTGACAAAAATAAAGAGGTACTGGTCAGGAATGACTGGGGAAAATTGGGAAGAAACTCAAAGAACTTTTATTGGTAGCAAGTCGCTCTTGAACATGACACTTCCACTCCGTGCCTGAGTCGGGTTGGGTTGTTTCATTCACTGGTCACATCACCATGGTCTCGCCATTCCATCCACTTTTGGGGTAAATCCTACCAATCCATCACACGAGTGTTGCCGATATGTTCAAGAGAAGTCATCCAGAGAAGTCAACCGTGTCCCATCTGTTATCACTTAGAACTAAAATTGATATATGTAACTTTTCATCCTAGCCCGATGACAAAGGTCAGTGCTAGTTTAATTTTGTTTTAATTTTCTTCCCTTAGAATCTGAAGTTTTGAAGAGTTTTTGAGTCAAGTTATTCTCAGCTCCCATTGGTTCCCCTCCATCTACCATTGTTTTATAGCCACCTGTTATCTTATGTCAGTCACCGTGCCTTTTTGTAATTTCGCAGAGCAATCCCAATTAGGCAGTTTTGCAGCGCATCATTAAAATTAAAACTGACAGCGCTGCGAAATCATGGATTCGTACATTTCGCAGCGAATCTTTCCCGAAATGTCAAGTCCGTGTCTTCTCATGTCAGCTCATGTACCCCTCTTATCACATTTCACCACTCATTTCCACTATCACCACCACTAGATCTGTTGATACGCACGAATTATCATTTCCAAGAAAGACCACCGTGCATAAATCTTAATGATGGCCGTAAGTCTTGCATGAATGACAAATCTGAAAGATTACAACTTGAAAGATTTTAAACGGCAAAATTTAAAATTCAACTGCAAAGATAATCAAGCGAGGCTGATAATCAAGCGAGTTTGAATTCAAATAGAAGCTGAATCACAATTCCAACCGGAGCTGGTAGTCATTATTTGCGAAGATTTGGAAGAATCAATGGAGAAAAAGGAGCACAGATCCGACAAATATCTAAGGACTGAGCCTGAAGGCTTAGATATAACGCTGAGAAATAAAGAGGTGGAGAAAGCATTTAAAAAGGCCGGGTGCTGGAATTTTTGCAAAAAGTTACAAGGAGGACACGCACAGGTAACTAAAGAATTTGCACTTAACTTCACAGGCTTGAATTCAAAAGTAGCCATGTTAGAATTGCAGGTTTCACCAGAAGTGATATCTAATGTGACAGAGATCCCACGAGGACAAGAGCAATGGTTTAAAAACTTCAAGTTTGACATGAATCCTTGCAAGGAGTTTTTGAAGGATGAATTTGTAAATGAAGATTTAAGTAAGGCAGTGCCCAGGAATTATGTCAAAGAATATTATGCTCATTTACTCACCTGCATACAGAAATATCTGACTTGTGAAGGAAGGTATAACAAGGTTTACTCTTACCATTTTAAACTCCTTTTGCATTTCACCGGGAAGGTCTCCATAGACTTACCTTTTTATCTTTTCCGTAGTTTGAGTAAGATGTGTGATAAGGTACAGCTGAGGAAAGAGGATTGTGAAACCTCTTTGTTTCATCATGGTTTGATCAAACTACTGGTTTTAGATGGGCTCCAAAAGGTAGATAGAGATTGGAATTCATTCATTTTTATGGCTGGTTTCAAAAGCCAGACTGGCCTCACTCCTCCACCTGCTAGAGATTTTACAATAGCTGAGCTCCAAACAAAAGCAAGAGCTAAAAGAGTTCCAAATTCACAAGTAAGAAAACAAGTGAAGCCACTCATCATGCAAGATCAACCTCAGCAATCAACTATGGAAAAATCTCATGGTAAAAAGACTGTACCTGAAACAAGCACATCTGAAGTAGTCTCAAGGATAAGAACAAGAAGCCAGATGAATAAGGAAAAAGGTAAAGCTATAGCAGTCGAAAAAAGTCCAGTGTCCAAGGGAAGCTTAAATGACTTATTACAGGCTATTGACTTTGAGCAGTCTCTACCAGTTCAAATTGAGTTGATACAGTCAGAACAAGAAAGCACCAAGAAAGCCAAGGCCTCAAAAAGGCTTAAATTTGATGAGCCAACTGAAGAGTTTATTTTTAAACCTAGAAGACCTATGACACGGAGATTCCAGCAAGTACAGGAAGCATTGCCAAGAACAGAGTAAACAGGGGAAGGTACACAACGTTGGCAAAAGAAAAACACAGGCAAAACAATCATTACATCTAAAGAAGATAATATACCAGACCTGAAGAGCCAATTAGAATCAGCTAAGCATGAGATTGCCAAATTGAAGAAAGCTGCTAGAAGACATGCAGTCATACAAGCAAACTATTATAAAACTCTATGGGAAGGGAATGCAACTGTAGAAGCCTAGCTGAATTCAGTGGTTGATGGCCATTCACAATTTCACACCTGGACAGTACCAGCAATCAAAGAAGCCAAGTACATCAGAAGGATCAATATGCAACTGAGAGCTGGGAATAAGGTTATGAAGAAACAAATCGAAGATTTGAAGGCACAGCTAAGCCAGCTTAAAGGACCTGCTAAATGAGTGTTCATTTCAAGTAAGATTCTGTTTCAAAATTTTGATAAGTTTGCTTAATCTTATCTTTCTGAAGAAATCTAAATCCCTATTAGGCCTTTGGAAAGTCTAAAGAATTTTTTTGGCAATCAAGCTCTCGGTTAATAAAGGTCTCAGGTTAAAAACAAGTTGTTTTAAATAACTCAGCAGTTTCGTAGCGCGCTACGAAACTGCTGAAAGTGATGATTTCAACATAAATCAAGCAGTTTTGAAGTTGAAGCGGGAAAATTTTGAAGGACAGTTGTATACAACGAGAACACCTGAAGTTACAACAGCCAATCAGACTAGCACAAGTGGAAATAAATAGTTTGAATCAAAAAGTGGCATTTTGTCATATCATAAGGAAATTGAAGCATGTATCAGACAGCTGGAATATGTTTTCCTTTTTGTTTTCGAAACAGTGGATGACACATCATCAAATCAGGTTTCACAATAGCGGACAACACATCAAAACGTGGCCACCATCATATTTTGAGGGACAACAATTAAAAAACCGACTTATGCAGATTTGAAGATCATAAAGCCGAGAAGCAAGGATAGTCTCCTAATTTTTCTGAACAGTGAAGAAGATATGGCATCCAAGGTCAACATGGAGCATTAAACACCATCTCAGCCAAACTGAAAGAGAACCAGATGTCATAGAAAGGAATCATCTTGATTAAAGCCATCATGCATGTAATATGGAGTTAGAGTCATAGTTGATTTAGATCTCTAAAAACTCCAGTCAACACTTTGTTGTATTTATTAGTTAGTTAAAGGGTTAATAGGTGTCATTAGAAGTATTTTTCGAATTCCCCTCATGCTTGAGGAGGAATCTCGATCAGTTAGAATAAGAGCTCTATATATAGCTGAAACAGAAATGTAATCAGGGTTGGAAATTTTATGGAAAAGCTGGTATTTGGCCTATGTAAGAATCATTTTCAGTAATACATGCTTGACTTTACTTCTCAGGATTCATGAAGGATTTTTTATGTTCAGAATATGTGATGTTGTCCTTTTCTTAATTCTTACAGTGGTATGGATGTATAATCACTCAGAATTCACTGAATGTGCTCTGACTTCCTGTATACATTTATAAACTGTGTGGTCCCATATGAGTTTATGTTCTGAATGTTTAAATATTGAATGCCCTGACTTCCATGTAAGGTTGAGTTCATTGTTATATTGAGTTGTTGTTGACTCCATAAGCCCAATGGATAGTTGTTCAATGTGTTTCCACCATTCATATTTTTCACAGTTTTTCTATAAGAGTTAGCCATCTAATCTTTATCCAAATCATTAATCCATCTAGAGAGAGCCCTCTCAGGTTGAGGAGGCTAAGCCTCAGCCTAAAGTAGGTTTGAAACAGTTACTTGAAGTCTTCCTGGTCTGCAGCCTTCCAGGGCCTGATTTTAAGATAACACCATCCACTACCATACATTATCCTTCATGCTTTCATGACCGCCACCCTGAACCATATATCATCAAATCGTTTTCACCTCCATCAAAATCATTTACTCCGTTCCGTGTCACTGATGTGGGATACATTAAGACCCTCCTTTGACGGATCGCTTCTTGTCGACATCAACTCATTATCCAAGAAGTTGATCTAGGAACACCCCCTTCAGTACTTTGAAGCCTGCATGCCTCAATGGCAAGTTTCTCACTTCCGGCGACAGGTATACATCAATGACCTTCAACCGAAATATTTTGCATGGTGTTCGACGCCAAGTCCTTTATTCACACCACGTGAATTGTACTGCAGTACCTTGAGGGTCATTATCATTATCGGTGATTCCTCTCGCGCTTGTTAACAGTTTACATCATTGACTGGTAATCAAGCGATGTCTTTCCATGTTCGACTTCAGAACATTTCTCACATGGATCGACTTGTACTTAGAGTGAAGATCGGACGAGATTGAAGACCCCGGATCTAGTTTCATCCATCCGAGCTGCGATATATATTCAGGAAAAATAAAGACATTGACATGTATAGCATTGCAGTAGATAATCATCCTACCCAAAGGATGATGATTTCATCAAAATCATCAGTCTACCATCAGACGATTGTCTGTTTCATGTACAGAAAAATGAATTTATAAAGCTGAGCATGGGAATGCTCGCCTCAGCTAGATCATGAAAGCAGTATGAAAAATAATTTATTGTATTGTATCTTATTACAGGTCTCCTCCCAGCATTGGAAGAACTTCAGATCCTCCTAATAAAGCATTTCACCCGATAAACGGCCTCATACTTTAGGGGGCAACTGTTATAGACATTTTTGTGCCTTACAACATTTAGCATGAAAGTGTCCATAATCCAAGGGATCCAAAGTCCCTAAATGAGTTGTTCCTACCCCTAAAGGAACAAGGTCAACTAATGATAGCTTCTCCCAGAAGTTCTCCACCAAAAACCACTCAGAAACAGTCAATTCAGGATCAATTCAAAGGCTCCACTAGCTGTCTGCGCTGAAATGCAGAGATTACACTGGCTAGGTGCACTGCAACGCAGGTAGAAGCACTACCAGGGTGCGCTGAGCGGGAAATGACAAATGGAAAGCTCATTCAACGAGGTGTCCAAGCACTGGAAGCTTCCAGAATCTTCCTCAATGACACTTGCCTCAATGAATTCGACTAGTGATGAGTAAGAGGTTCTCAACCTCCAAGTGGAAGCAAGAACTGACAGAGAGAAGCCACAAGTCAAAACATAAGCTGACTCATCCTCTATGCTTACATCTATATATGGATCTCTCACCCAAAGGTTCAAGAGGTTGGAATTTTGTACTTTGCAGAGAATTGTTGTTGGTTTGAGATTAGAACTATTGGGTGATTTGCTTTGAAGGAGGTGAAGAAGGGATTCCTTTGCTGGGAAGGTGATGCTGGATCGGGCCTCACTTGGTTGTATCTCTTCCTGAACTTTGTTACTTCATCAATAAAACCATTTGAGTTTCTCCTATGTGCTTGTATACCAATGATGCTTTGTTATATTTGCATATTTAGTTTATATCTGATCCTAAACTAGTTATGAATGTGAATCTATATCTTTTTTGTGTAGTTTTCCTCTCTTGCAATCTTGCAGGAACTTGGTGAAGCTGGGCCAGTGAAGGAGCAAACAGTGGGAAGCAAACAAAAGAGAGAGATTGGATCGACAAACTAGCGGAAGAGACCGGTTAGTTACATCCTTCTTCTCCATTTACATTTCATAAAGAAGAATACTCAGATAGTTTTTCCTTGTTTGTTGCTAAGGTACTATCACACCTTAGAGTGGGATAGGGGCATTCCGTATTGGATACTTTTCCCAACAACAAGACTCAGGATGAAAGGAGTCTGATCTGGGTCTGACAGAGACCATCTGGCACAGGTTCAGGGGGAGCATATTCTTCTAATAAAAGCGTTGTTGGCATTATCTTAGAAGATGTTTTTGTTTCAGGTGGAACAGGTGCAGAGGGAGATCATGGTTGCTGTCTGAATAATGATTGACAGATGTTGTTGATGTTAGTTGCTGATGACTATCTTGTCTTAGATATTTTTCTCTATGTCATGTATATATTTTATTATCAAGGTCATGTAATGGCCTATTTTGGTTTCCCCACTATGCCTGGGATGGATGATGTAATGTTCTTGTTTTATCATGTGTAAACTTTTGGTGAATCCCCACGTGGTTGGGTGGATGACTCAATTTTGGTATATCCCCACTTGGTTGGGAGATGGATGTATGTATGAGTATTTGGTGATAGGAAGGTCATTTATGATGTATAGAGTCATGTTCTTTCTTGTAGAACATCTTTTTTGCAGACCTTGCCTACAGTCAGGGAGAGCATGGATAGCACGACAGAGCAGATATTTCAGCATGTACTCAGGGGGAGCATAACCCTTTTCCCTTGATGACAAAGGGGGAGAATGACTTTGAGTGACTTGGGGTTGCCATCAAGTGAAAAGGGGGAGATTGTTGGCATTATGACATAGGATTGGCACTATGACACAGGTGTTGTTCTTGATGGCAACTCACTCAAATGACAGATCACAGTTCAGGCTCTCAGAATCAAGGAAAAGGAGGTATACGCAGGTTCCCTTTGACGAAGATGTGTATACACGTGGTATAGACAATACAAAGGCGTGTATGCATATGCATGCACTTTCATGCAAGGAAAAGTGCATACATGTGGGAAAACTTGTTTTTAGTCCATGGTATTTAGTCCTTGGTATTTGGACCTATGGTTTTGGACCATGGTATCTCGTTCGATGTGTTGAACCTAGGTATTGAGTCCCAAGTATTGGCTCTAAGTGGTTTTGGACCATGGTATCGAGTAAGGCCTAAGACTATAAAAGGGGAAGGAGATCATTAGGCAAACACACTCAAGGATTGAATATCTTATGAAGAGAAAAGATCTAGAATACTGATCATTGGGCTATGGTGCATAGCTGGATCTGAATCAAGGAGGAACCTGAGTGCAACAAGAAGGATAAGTTCTATTGATGGGTCAAGATCTCAATGCTTGAAGAGAAGTATCTTTGTGTGATTTTGATTTGTTATATTTGACGCATGACTTGATCTATAAATCTGATAATCTGGGTATAACTGATGTCTGAATATTTTTAAAGGGTAAATAGATCTGTATGCAAGTTCTGCATAGAAAAGGCGCATATACACGCTGGTTCGGTAATTCAAAATAGCGTATATGCATGTTGGCCTTAATGCAGCAGTGTATGCACGCAAGTTCTACATATTGAAGTAGTGCACATCTCATGAAATATGTTTTAGCTAGTTTTGTTTATTACTGCAGTATTCTGGGTTTAGAAGTGGTTTCTGGTTACTGTTAATGTATTCTGGTTACAACATTCAGAGAAGTGATTGTTTGATTCAGTTTTTGGTGGGTGAAAAGGAGATTGTTTGATGCAGATGTATTTGATGTCTGACTGATGTTATTGATGGATCCAGTCTGAAAATTTATGAAATTTGGTCCTTGGAAGAACAGAGAAGGCTGTAGCCTTCTGTAGGCCAGCACCTACATACAAGTACTTCAGCTAGTACAAGAGCTAAGGGGGTTGTAGCTCCCTTCTAGGAGAAGCTGGAGAACGAGAGAAGGTTGTAGCCTTCTACAGGTAGAAGCCTGCGTACTGGTAAAAGACTGCACCAGTACAGAAACATTGTAAAAAGAAGTTTCTAATTAAAAGAAGATAGAGATGAATTGCAACAGGTGTTTTTCACCCACATTGGGTTTCCACCTTATATCTTGTGTTCTTGTGTGTGACTGTCTACTCTGTTTTACTATTATGTTTATATGGTTCTGATGCACAGATTAATGATCAACATCTGAAGAATAAATTAAATTATAAGTCTGCAGGTTATACGCTGGTTTCCTTAACTGTAGTTGCGTATATACGCAGGTTTATCTAACTGAAGTAGCGTATACAAATCTGATTGTGAAATGAAAATAATTGACTGATAATATTGATTCACCCCCCCCTCTCAGTATTATTTCCAACAGTAGTTTGTTTGATTTGGAAAATATAAGGATTTGAAAGCATAACATTCTTTAGGCTTCACAAGTATAGATGAATTGGTAGTAGAGTATGTTATTATGTTTCATAATTAATCAGTAGTCAAGAGCCTGTGACTGAATATATTCTTGAATATTTGGAGACTCTGTGTGGTAAATTTTTGTTGATAACCATTAGAGTTTATGAGAATGGAATCATCAATGGTGTTCAGTTACAACAAGCTCCACATTTAGGTGGTTTTCTATCCAACAAAGGGTTTATAGATCTAATATTTTCCTTTGTTATTTTCTATTGTTATGATTCGCCTTTACTAGAGTTTGTACCCCACACAAGGACCTTTTCCATTATTTTTTCCTTGTCCATTTCAAGATGTTTTATTCTCCCTTTTCCTTTCTTCCATCATACTCTACCAAAAGAAAATCAGGAGAAATGACCGCTGCTCTCTCTATATTAATTGGATTCATTGTTGTACCTATTCACCTCGCCTTCCATACGTATTATTTTGTTTTCAAATATCTAATGATTTTTCATATTGCTTCTACTTTTTCTCTATTTGCAATTTTTTTTTTCCATATTGTTTATGCTTTTTCCCTCTGTTGTGCTTTGTCGTTGCAAAAGCCATGGAGGTCATTTGCACTGGAGTAGTAGCCAACATCATAAACACCGTTTTTAGTGTTGTTATTTCTCCACTCGTCCAACCCATAGATGATGTTATTCACTTGGATAGAAACACACAGCTTCTGCAAGAAAACCTAAGTAGTGCCACAGTCCTCTTAGATGACACGATCAACCAATTTCAACATCAGCAAAGAAGTATCCCTGCCCCTCTGAATGATGGGTTGGAAAGGCTCTGAATTTCCTTGCAAGATGTAGAGAGAGTCATACAATGCTCCCAACAAAGGAAAGGTTGGTTATATTGCCACTTCTGCAAGCCCAAATTGTGTGGAGAAATTAGAGAATGCAACTTAAAGATCGTTGAGCGTCGCAGCGATCTTGAGAGTTCCATTTCAACAACTAGAAGTTCTACTCAAGGGATTGTTTCATCGGAGCCAATGGAAGAAGGGGCATTACTTAAGCCAGTACCTGAGCTTGGCTTTGTGGGGTTGGGGATAAAAGCAACAAAGATGTAGCTGAATAGATGGCTTGAAGATGCAAAAGATCATCAATTCCAGGTAATAGGCGTCTTTGGCATGGGTGGCATTGGCAAGACAGCATTGCTCAAAGCAGTCTAAAACATCCACAAGAAAGGTAATGTCTTTGAAAAGGTGATTTGGTTAATTGTTTCACAATATTTTAACATTCTGGACTTGCAGAGTGTTATTGCCAAGAAATCAGTTTAAACCTGGGGATCGACAGTTCTAATGCTGAGAACAGTTATGTTGTTCTTGACATGCGAAAGAGGGAACTTTCTAATTATCTAAAGGAAAAGAAAATTCTTCTGATACTCAATGATGTGTGTAATCAAATCCACCTGGAAGAATAACTGGGAATCCCCTTGGGCTATTATAAATTTATTAGAGTGGTAATCTCTACTCGCAAAAGAGAAGTGATTCAAAGAATGGGGGAAAGTGACTACTCCATACAGATAAAACCCCTAACCATGGAAGAAGGATGGAAATTTTTTGGCAGAGTCGCCTTCAATGCAGGCCATGCTCATACAAATATTGTAAAGGATATTGCTAGAAAAATTGCAGAAGAGTGTAAAGATTTACCGCTAGAAATAAATGTTGTCACAATAGTAATGAAGGGTAATAATTCTGCTGACGAGTGGAGTTTTTCTCTAACTCAAATGAAAAATGTAGACCATGATTTTCTAAAGATGTACAGTGGCATTGATGAAGATCTCTTGGCTTGAAGATGTGGAAGATCATCAATTTCGAGTAATAGGTGTCGTTGGCATGGGTGGCATTGGCAAGAAGACATTTTTGAAAATGGTATTTAACACCCACAAGAAAGGTAATGTGTTTGAAAAGGTGATTTGGTTAATTGTTTCACAAAAGTTTAACATTCAAGAGTTGCAAATTTTTATTTCCAAGAAATCAATTTAGACCTGGGGATCAGCAATTATAATGTGTATAGCAGTTCTATTTTTCTTGACATGCGAAAGAGGGAACTTTCTAATTATCTGAAAGAAAATAAATTTCTTTTGATAATCAACGATGTGTGGAATCAAATCCACCATCGGAAAGAAGAACTGGGAATCCCCTTGGACAATGATAAAGGTAGTAGAGTGGTAATCTCTACTCACCATAGAGATTTGATTGGGGAAAATGACTACTCCATATAGATAAAACCCCTATCCATGGAAGAAGGATGGAAATTGTTTGGCAGAGTTGCCTTCAATGCAGGCCATCCTCCTACAAAAACTGTAGAGGATATTGCTAGAGAAATTGCAGAAGAGTGTAAAGGTCTACTGCTAGTGATAAATGTTGTCGCAGTAGCAATGAGGGGTAATACTTCTGCTGGTGAGTGGAATTTTTCTCTAAATCAAATGAAATATGTTGATATCTATTTTATAAATATGTACAGTGGCATTGATGAAGATCTCTATGGGCGACTCAAATGGAGTTATGATCCTTTGACGAACTGTTTTCTATATTGTGGTGCCTTTGCCGAAGATGAAAACATTCAAATGGAGGAATTGGTGGAGATGTGGATAGGGGAGGGATTTGTTAGTAGCAGAGATGCAGGACATAGGTATGTAAAGATTTTAGTAGAATGTTTCTTGTTTGATCATGTTAGCAATGATATCTGGATGCCTACTGGCCCAAAGGAGTGGATAAAGTTCATGACATTCTCCGTGATATGGCGCTCCATATTGTTGAAAAGGAAGATCAATGTTTATTTAGAACAATTCAAAAGTTGGGCCGGTTTCCTGTAGAACAAGTGATGGACAATTGCAAGAGAATAACAATTCGCTATTATAATGATACTGCATTTATGCCCAAAAAATTCAGATTCCAACACTTGGAACTTCAATCTTAATGCTAAATAAGGGTTTAAGAGAAGTTCCAAATGGCTTCTTACTCAATCTCCCCTCTCTAAGGGTTTTGGATCTTAGCTACACCAATATAACATCGTTGCTAGAGTTGATGTGGCAACTCAAACAACTTGAGTTTTTGTGGTTGAATGGCACCAAAATCAGTGATTTTCCCACCGACATATGCAATCTTTTTCAATTGCAATTTCTACATCTGTTGGCTTAGGGGATCCTAACCCAAGTTCGGATTTAGTTATGCCAACCAATAAAACCCTACACTACTCGCCCTTTCAGCAATAACCGATGTAGCACAGGCTCTACTCTCACCCAAAGTAGTATGGGGGGATGTTAGAACCAAGTTTTTGCATCCATAGACTAGTGTGATGTCTTTCAGCGCCTTAGATCTTCCTTCACGCAAATCGGTAAACTCTTAGGGCTCATCGCTGCAACTCTATTAAACAGCCTCCAGACCTTCGCGAAGATCTATGATCAGTCCTTACAGACCTTTAATAGTCAATTTGTCTACTTATGCGCATAAGAGAGAATTCCTAAATTAGGGTTCACGCAGATCTACTTAAGTTATTAGTAAACATAAAAGAATTCATCAGAGTCTTCGCGAAAGTAATTAAACATGCATTTCGTACATTATTAAGACTTATTTGAGAGAATTGTGTAACATTTAATCAATATTTCATAAACACGTCATTCATCAATAACATATAACACTAACAGAGATAAACATAAATACTCAGGTAATATTCGAAAAACTGTCTTTATTGATCTTCAATTCAAGGTTACATACTCAAAAACTTCCCTATGTACTCAACTACAAGGGTCCACGCACGCAGATGTAGACTTTAACTAGGCCTCTGCGCACTCAGCTGTAAAGCCTTTCTTCTTCTATCTTACCTACTTCTCCTTGCTCCCTACATCTTCGTTCTACCGCTTACTCTACCTTAGACTCTCTAAGACACACCTATTTATAGTCTTTTTCATACAATGCCATGGTCTGCAGGCCATGGGTGAATCTCAAAACCGACTCAAAACTTATCCAAAACAAGGGGCTAAGCCCCTTTGGCTCCCATTCATCTCTGTTCTTTGCATCCACAAATCGTAGAGACTTTACATTATTTACAAAATTGTATCAAAATTTGGGTTATCTTAACCCCAAACTAACCCAGGGGACCCCATCCTAACAACATCCTAGCTGTTGTCAAGTGATGGTTGAAATGGAGGAACTATAAATTTCTCTACAAAGTGTCATAATATCAGTTTAACCATGGGATAATATGTATTGAATATTCCAATGCTTTCCATTCCAATGGGTGGTGCTGATGTTACACTAGGAGTCCAATGGTTACAATCTTTGGGGACGAAAGCTTTTCTTGAAATTTTTCTAGGAAGGAAAGGAATTTTAATTAAGGGGTATCACAAGGAAACCATGAAAGATAATAAGCTCTAATGACATGAAAAACCTTCTAAAGAAAGGACAATGGGGCATAATTGCACAATTATTCTCACTAAAGGTTGAAACATCAAAATCATTTATTTTTCTAGATATCCAAAACATCTTAGACAATCATTCCAAGGTATTTGAGACTCCTAAAGGACTCCCACCTATTTGTTATCATGGTCATTCTATTCATTTTATTATAGGAAGTGTTCTTCCAAACATCAGACCTTACAAATGAACATATGGTTGCAGAAATGTTAGAGGCTAGTATAATTCAACATAGTCAAACTTCTTTCTCTGCTCCAATAGTATTGGTGCACAAAAATGATGGATCATGGCGTACATGTACGGATTGTAGGGAGTTTAACAAGCTCACTATTAAAGATAACTTTTTAAGTGATTGATCTATCTATTTGTGAGATGGTTGCATAACAAATTTATTTTGTAACTCCTCTCGTTTCTCATTTATTTAAGAAAGAGCAATAAAGAGTTGAGAATATCATGTTCAATATAAAGAAGGAGAGAAAGTGTTGAGTGTGTGCAAGATAAGTGTTAGAGCTAGTGAAGACCGAGAGCAAGGGAAAAGCTACAACAAGTGTGAAGGACATGATTTGATCAAGAGGAGGAGATCTTCAAGTAAAGAGCAAGTGCACTTCAGTTGCAAGTTGATTAGACATTAGTGACTTTATTCATCTCAATCTCTCTCCCTCTCTCTATACTCTGCTAAATAATTGAAGAAATGTAATAGAAGAAGAACCATTTGGTTTTATTCCCTTGAGGGGTTTTTCCCTATTCATTGGACCAAAAATATTAGTGTCTCATATTTGTGCTTTCCTATCTTCATATGATCCTTAAGTTTATGTTCTATCTATAATTATTGATCTGAAAAGTTGTGAATGAGAAATCTGCATTTGATGTAATTGTAACAACATAGAAAATTCAATTTTATGCAAATTTCATTAAGTTTTCTACAAAGTACATTCAACTTTCTCTAAAGTACATTCAATTTTCTACAAAGTGCATTCAACGTTCTACAAAGTACATTTAGTTTTCTATAAAGTAAATTCAGATTTATGCAAATTACATTCAGTTCCATTCAGTTTTCTGCAAAGTAAATTCAATTTTATGCAAGTACATTCATTTTTTTTCATAGAACTTTCAAGTTTCTGCAAAGAATTTTTAAATTTCTACATAAATTTTTTAGATTTTAACATGGTATCGGATCCTTGGTGAAGACAATTCCAAGGATACAAAAGACCACCTGAACAGACATTGCTTGCTTCCAAAGTTTTTTTTGATCAAGTTGACTTTGTCCTATTTCAAGGTAGAGGAGAAGTTGAATGATGCTTCAAACTTTGTCCATGGAAAGCAAGGTTAGATATCACTCTTAAAGAACACAAAGTTCTGGAGTATGTTGAAATCACAATAGTTGATCCACCAAAGAATTCAAGTGTTGTAATCAAATCCAAACATAAAAAGGGTGAAATCAAAACTAGAAAATTTTCCCTTATTCTCTTAGTAATCATCTCATTACTTATGTTTCTGGTTTGAAGAAAGCTAAAGAAATGTATGAAAAACTAATTGACATGTTTGCAATTAGTAACTTATTTCCTTGAAGAATCAGTTGAAGGACATCAAAATTAATAAAGGAGAGACAATTCAAGCATACTTCCTGAGAATGACCAAAACTAATAATCAACTATCAACAATTGGTGAAGTTGTACCCGAAAAAGAAATGGTGTTGATTGCGCTTGGAGGTATTTCTCCTATTTGGGATACTTTTATCCTACCATCAACAATGTCAACACTATTCCTACATTTGATGAACACTTGGGAACATGTATCCTGTAAGATTCCTCGACTACCAACTAGGTCTGTAACTCAAGTTAACCAAAATATGGTTCTTTTTCTTTACAATTAATTTGTACACACACACACACACACACATATATATATATATAAGTTTCATTTTTTACATAAAACCCATCCATATTTCATAAAAGCATTGAAAATAGATCCATATTATTTCTATATGTTAACAATACTTTACATAGACTTTGTATCATGCTTTTGACCTTTCATAGAACATGAAAACAAAACACATTAATCATCACATAAATTATAAGTCTTCAAAAAATGAAGAATAACTCATCATATCCAAATACATTCACATAAATAGCCTTCCAAAAATGAAGAAGTGTTGGGTTGGGTTATATTCTTTCAACGAGAAGCCCACGTAGTTAACCGGGGGGTTAGAGGGGGGGTGAAGCCCCCCCTTCGTTGCGCTGATTGTGTAGCAGGGGGGTCACAGGGGGTTTGAGGGGTGCAGGTAACCCCACTCTATGGGGTCTAGGGTAGCACCCCGGAAAATTTTGGTTTTGGAACTTATGTTAGGATGGGCAGACCCACCTATGGTTTTGTGCATTATTTTCGCACATATTTTTGGACGCGATGGTTTTCGGTCCATGGCATTGGATGCTTCAGAATGTATAAATATGTATTATAACATTGAAAGGAACATAATGAAAAATGAAGATGGTAGTCCTAGTTTTAGGATCCAAGGGAAAATCTCTATGTATATGTGTTTTATGTGTTATGCTCTCGCATTGTTTATTTTATGCATTTTAGAATTTGTATGCAAGTAATTTCTGTACGTGTTTAAAACTTACATTTGGTATTAGAGCTATTTTGGCTTCAAGGGGACGCCTTTGTTGCTGAGGGGTTTCGCTCAAGCCTATGGTAGACCCTGTTCAATGGGAGATCTGTGAGATTGATTCTGGTGGTGAAAGAAGATGGCGAGCAGTGGAAAGATAGAGATCGAGAAATTTAATGGTCATAGTTTTGAGTTGTGGAAACTCAAGATGGAGGATTTGTTGGTGGATAGAGATCAGTGGATCACAGTAGATCCAGGTACTAAACCAACAAGAGTGTCCGTTAAAGAATGGAAGAAATTGGATCGGAAGGCAAAGAGCACAATACGATTGTGTGTCTCAGATTTAGTATTGCTGAATGTATCAGGTGAAACTACGGCGAAGGCTTTGTGGAACAAGTTAGGGACTTTGTACCAATCTAAGTCTCTGGTGAATAAACTGTTCCTGTGGAAAAAACTGTATAACCTGAGGATGAAAGATGGAGACTCGGTGATAGAGCATCTGAAGGCATTTAATACTGTGGTAAGTCAGTTAGCATTTGTTGATATTAAAATTTCAGATGAAGATAAGTGCATCAGTTTGTTGTGTTCTCTACCATATTTGTGGGATAGTTCTGTTATTGCAATAGGTAGCAATGCAACTGCCTTGTAGTTTGATGAAATAGTCTCATCCTTGCTGACGGAGGAGATGAGACAGAAAAATATAGAGAGATAGAATGGTGATGCCTTTTCTGTACGAGGATGGTCCCAGAACAAAAACAAAAATAATTCATCGAGTGGGAGATCTAAATCTAGAGGGAGATTTAAATCTCCAGGAAAACCTGTAAAGGTGGTGTGCTAGAAATGTGGAAAGGAAGGGCACTACTGTAGAAATTTTGAATAATATGACACTTATTCACAAAGATTATCCTGCTTATACACTATTGCAGAATGCATGCATAATACATAACCTCCTCTACGTTGATCATCAATTTTGCGGAATTAAAAACAATGAAACATCAATCGCATGTGCACATTAACACAATATGTAACCCGGGGAAAGCATACAGCTGAAAACCCCAAACTATATGTATATTATATTGATTGAGAACCTGTAACAATACATAGTACAATACTCCTCACAAATACTCAGTACTATCTCCACCTGTTACACACAAACTAGCTCAGATCTGAATCAATCACAGGTTCAAATCTCCTCCACTACTTGCCTGCCTCCACTGTGAGATCCTGCATGAGAATGGATGAGAATGGCTGAAGAAAACTTGTATTTCCTTGGCTGAACCACACAATCCTCATTGGCAATACTCAATCCATTGATTGTGCAAATCTCATGCACAACTATAGTCACAACTAACAGCTGTCTTGCCCTTTCACTCACCTCTAACACTTGTCTCCACTGAACTGTCCATGCACTAAGTTAAATGATGTATTCTTTAGTTTCTTTATGAGTTAATAATGAGTGAATTAAGTAGTAATTAATTCACATCACTCATCACTAGTGTATTCTGCAGTTAAACTAAATACAACTAGTTCAACTAAGTCAAACTGAACACAACTCCATCAACTCCTCAATCAACTCCACCAAACTCAACCACTTGAGTTCTAACTGAAGTCCATCATGCAATAGCTCAACTAACCCATAAGAAAAGCATATATCCTTCTGACAGTTGCATGTGCCACATCCGTAGCTCGAACTGAAGTGCTCCAAGACAATAAGATAATGTTTATAGTCCAAATATTATTAAGAGCTAATAATATTTGACTGTTCTATATTTAGCCTGGCAGTCTAAAAATAGACTCTTCCCATATGTCTAAAAATATAAGTCCATCTATTTTCACCAACATGACCAATCATCCACAAATAGCATCCTGCAACTCATAGACCATGATCCATATGTCTAAAAATAGACTTTGCACCAAAAATACCCTGCGGGCCCACTTACTGAAGGCGACTCCTTTCCACTAAGCTCCATCATCTTGTTGCATTTTCAACACTCCCTCTCAACAGGATATGGATTATCTGCAACCCCTATCCTACAACTCTAGAATTTTCTGCATGCAACACATTTGCCTGGTCCACTTGCTCCAACAACACTTGGAACAAAAACACTCCCAATTGACCACTCTGTTGGGCTAGGAACATAATCTGATGCTGAAGCTCTACCTGCTGCTGACAAGTGCTCCCTCTCTAACATATGTGCTACTAAAACATCTCCATGCATCTCGCACCATTTCACACTTCTCTGTGCCACCTAGCACTATGCAAAACACTTGTGCCTCTTGCATTGCTGCAGCCTGCTAGCTATGCGTTGTCCTAGGATTCCCTACACTGTCGCTCTCTCTGTCACTCCATCCGCATTTGTCTCTACCCAATCAGTCAATTCCTGCTACTCCACATTGGGGCTCTCGTAGCAAGGTCTCATCCAAGAGGTTGGGTACCTCAAGGATCCTGCCCCTCCTCCTTGGGACGATCACTCTATATCGCCCCACCTCCTACCTGGAGGTATGGCTGCATGTGATCCCTCAACCCATCTGGCTCGAAGTTTCCCCCTAATGGAGGTCTCTGCATGAGTAGATGTCTCTACTCGATCTCCTCTCAGCTTCCCTTATTGTGGCTACTCCACAACCTCCTGAAGCTGCTGCACCAATCGTGGCTCCTCCATAATCGTCTGAGACTTATTCTGGATTTGCATGTTGAGAGGTAATATATGTTCCCTCTCAACCACCAAGTCTCCATCAGTTGCCTCGCCGCTCAAGGCTTTGCATGCATCTTGAACCTCAAGAGCATACAGGTTCTTGACCCGTGAACCAATCTGCTTCACCTATCTAGTGATGATGTGTCTAAGGAAAACCTTTCCCTTACTGAAGACTACATCATAGCCTCTGTCTTCCAGCATCGCGATCGACACCAAGTTTCTCTCCAGTCCTGGTACATACTTTACATCGGTCAAGGTAAGGCGAGCTCCATGCTCCCTCTGAAAAATAACCATGCCTACACCTGAGACACTATACTTCTCATCATTAGCCATTGCTATGAGTATCTGGAGATCTTTCTCCTCCAAAGTACTGAACAAACTCTTGTCACCGGTCATGTGGAAAGAAGATCCACTGTCAAGAAACCAACCACTTCCCACCATGGATGAAACCATGCATGCGAAGAGTGTGAAATCCAACTCAAACTATGAAGCAAGTTCCTCACCTTCAGATCCTTCCCTGAATCCCTTCTTGGATTTCCTCCATGGACAATTTGAAGCATAATGGCCCACCTCATGACAACAAAAGCATCTCACTGTCGATTTGTCAAACTTCTTCCCATCATTGGAAGAACTGGATTCAGAAAGAGAAACGTTCGCCTTCCCCTTCTTCACTTTGGCAGCGAAAGTGCAATTTTCTTCATCAGATGCCTTTGATGAAGATCCGTCCCTGGTATTCCGCCTGATCTCCTCTTGCACAAGATCTGACCAAAGTCTCTCCCATCCTAGCAATTTCTCCCGACCATTGATAGAGTCCTGATAGGAATGCTTGGAAGACCAAGGAGAGCCAAGCTCACCAACTCCTCATTATCGACAGTCACCCCGACACTTCCCAGCTCATCCCAGCATTGGGTGAACTTCGTGAGATACTTGGGTATACTGTCTCCATTCTCACACTTAATGTTTCTGAGTTTATCCTTGAGCGCCAACTTCCTCTGGTCGCTCTTGCTTTGGAATAGATCTGTCAATGCTTTCCACATCAAGTATGGAGAAGCCTTTCCATGCAGGCTGGATACAATGTGATCCTTCATGCCTTCCGACAAAATCCTTCGACACTTTTCTATCTTCTTTTTCCAAACCAAAGCTTCAGCAGCATCAGTAGGTTTTGGGACCTTAGACTCTATGAACACCTTCAGCCCATCTTCATCTAACAACGCCTCCATCCTGTCTTTCCATGCAATATAATTCGAGCTTCCCTCAAGGGCATACTCCAATTGCAATCCGTTGAAAGACATTTCAACTTTGACACCAAGAAAACACTACTGCAAATTCGAATTCCACCAGCTCAAAACTCAGCTGCTTCTGATCTAAAATTCGTGAGAACAAAGTATTTCTCGTACAGAGATTGACTGTATTGGCTTTTACCAGATATCTCACCTTCCAAAAGAAGGATGAATCCAGAGGCTACTTGGCCTGATTACAGACTCTGCCTGAAGAAATAAAATGTAATCACTTTCTGAATAATAGATCTGATGATCAACATCTCTGATACCATGTAGAAATTTTGAATAATATGACACTTATTCACAGAGATTATCCTGATTATACACTATTATGGAATGCATGCATAATACATAACCTTGTTAAAGGGAAATCTAGTGTCTTTGCAGAGCTGCTAGTCCCACTAAGGCTGGTAGCTACCTTAGAAACAAACAAACTAAAACCACTTTCATTTTCCTTTATGAGAAGTAGATAAGAGGGGAAAGAAGGAGACCAACCTCTGTCTTGCGCTTGGTTCCTTACTTGATTCATCTCCCTTATGATAGATCTTTGCCACTCGCTTCCTCATTTACCCAGTTTCAAAGAGCACCTGTAGAATCAAAGCAGCATAACACTATCAAAGAACAGAGATCTACTATCATAAACAATATAGGACTAGATATATATTGACCACACAAATGCATATATCATCAATCATACAAGAATGTGGAGGAAAACTTGAATAGCTTTATTAATAATCAAGAATAGCAAAGAGGATTATAACTAATTGTTTTGACCCAGCGTCATCCTCTCAGCAAGAAAGCCCTTCTTCACCTCATGAAAAGCTTAGATCACCCAACACTATGATGTTACACCAAGAAACCAACAGCACTTCCTTACAAGATACAAAATTCCAGCCTCCAACCTCTGGATCTCTAGGATGAGAGATCTATATATAGATATTTGCAGAGGTGTGAGTCAGCTCTGTGTTTTTTATTAGTGTCTTCTCTCTGATAGTTCTTGATTCCACTTGGAGATCTCATTGATCTCTTACTCATCCTTGGGCGATTTTGAGAGGCAAGTGTCACAGGAGAAGTTTCTGGAAGATTCCATGATCATCCACCTCGCAAACTGTCTCTGCCACTTGTCTATTCTCGTCCATCGCACCCTATAGAAGGGCTTTTCAATATGCATCGCACCTCCTGTGTGCATTTAGGTGGGATGCATCCTACACTCAGCACTAAGCAATCGGTATGGTCCATTTTTGACCATTTCTGAGTTGTTTTTCATGGAGAACTTCTGGGAGATTATGTAATCAGCTGACCTTGTTCTTTTAGGGGTTGTAACAACACTTTTAGGGACTTAGGAGCCCTTGGTTTATGGACATTTATGATTGGGTTAGCAGTGCCCAAAAATGTCTATAACAGTTGCCCCGTAAAGCATGAGGTCGTTAATCTTTTGATGTCGGGTGAAATGCTTTATCATGAGGATCCGAAGTTTTTTCGAGCTGGAAGGCGACCTGTAATAAGATACAATACAATAAATTATCTTCATAATATTTTCATGATCTAGCTGAGGCGGGCATTCCCATGCTCAGCTTTATAAATTCATTTTCGTGTACACAAGACAGGCAATCATGATTCTGGTAGAGCCATCATCACTTGGATTGGATGATTATCTGTTCAACAATGATGTACATTTGATGTCTTTATTTTCCTGAATATATATCGCAGCCTGGATGGATGAAACTAGATCTGGGGTCTTCAATCTCGTTCGATCTTCACTCAAAGTACAAGTCGATCCATGTGAGAGATGTTCTGGAGTCGAACATGGAAAGACATCGCCTGATTACCAGCCAATGATGTAAGCTGTTAACAGGCACGAGAGGAATCACCGATAATCATGATGACCCTCAAGGTACTAAAGTACAATTCACGTGGTGTGAATAAGGGACTTGGCGTCAAACACCACGCAAAATCTTTCGGTCGAAGGCCATTGATGTAAACCTGTCGCCGAAAGTGAGAAACTTGCCATTGAGTCATGCAAGCTTCAAAGTACTGAAAGGGTTGTTCCTAGATGGACTTCCTGGATATTGAGCTGATGTCGACAAGAAGTGATCCATCATAGGAGGGCCTTAGTGAATCCCACTTCAGTGACACGGAACGAAGAAAATGATTTTAATGGAGGTGAAAACGATCTGATGGCATAAGGTTTAGGGTGGCGGTCATGAAAGAATGGAGCGTAAATGTATTGCAGTGGATGAGACACAGGTGAATTCTCTGAGCGACTTCTCTTGAATATATCGGTGACACTGACATGATGGATTGGTAGCGTTAACCCCAAATATGGATGGTGTGATGGACCAATGGTGATATGACCAGTGAACGGAACAGCCCAACCCGACTCGGATGTGGAGTGAAAGTGTCATGTTCAAGAGTGACTTGCTACCAATAAAGTTTCTTCAAGTTTTCTTCCCAATTTTTCCCCAGTCATTGCTGACCAATACCTCTTTATTTTTGTCAAGCTTGAGGAGGATAACATATGCTTGTTCTATAATTTTCCCTTCAGGCAAACCCATCGCTATGTTTTAACGAGCCTAGCGATAGTGAAACTTGTTCTTGTCTGTATGGACAAGTTTGTCGCTATTTGGTTTTAACGAATTTAACAACAAAGATAACTCAATCCTTTTCAATTTTAGAGAGTCTGAAAAGGGACGTAAAGAAAACTCCAATAATCCTTTTTGGTCATATAATCCCTTGAGTCCGAAAAAGTATAAAATAATACAAAAGGGATGAATTTTCAGTAATTTTAACGAGCCGAACAAAACAAGCGCTCGATCTTTTTATGTAATAATCCCTCAGGTCCAAAAAGATTAAAATCTAGAGGAAGGATAACACTTCTGGTCACTTTAACGAGCTAGAGAATCCAATTGCTCGACAATCTTTTCATTTTTTATGAGTCAGATGAAAAGAGCTTAAAGGAGACTCATTTTTCGAGGAACGAGTGATAAATTCAGGTAGCAACTGATTCCAGGTAAGGTTTGGAATTTTTCAATCACGGCAGTGTCACAAGGATGGCTAACAGGATCACTCTTCACAGCTTTTCCTTAAAAAGGGTAAACAATCAAATGGAGGTGAATGATTGGCCAAAACAGAGTGGAGGTGATGATGAGAACACGACTGAGGCATAAAAGCTGATGATAATACATTCACAATGGTTATTTACCGGAAATCGGTTCATTTTTTAATGAGCTTAAACTCTGGGGGAAACATTTGCTCATTACTTATGTTTAATTTTTAACGAGCTTGAACTCCACATAAAAACTGCTCGTGGAGGGTTTATTTTTTAACGAGTTTGAACCCTACAGTAACACTGCTCGTGATAAGTTTGCATGCCCCCAACATAATAACGCAAATCAAGGTGCATGCCCCCCAAGATTCATTGCATTCAACTCGGTGGTTGGAATGAAGGGTTGACTCTGAGATCTTTGAAAGTCTCGACTTGGATTTTACGAGGCCATAATCAAAGACTCGATTTGGAAAGGGAGTCGTTTCATTTTTTAATGAGGTTGACACAGTAAAAGAGCTATCCTCATGACTCCTTGTTTCATTTTTTAATGAGGTCGACACGAGATAAATACCATCCTCGAAATCCACCGTATTTACAGTATTTGATAGAAAATCAAAAATTGAAGGATGATTAAGGTTGCTGGAATAATCTTCGTGGTAATCTGGAATGTTATAGACATTTTTGTGCCTTACAACATGAAGCATGAAATGTCAATAATCTAAGGGATCCAAATTCCCTAAACATGTTGTTCCTACCCCTAGAGGAACAAGGTCAGCAAACCACAGCACTGAATATCAGTTCTCCACCTGAAAACACTCAAAAACAAGCTAATTCTGGATCATGTCAACTGCTCCACTGAGCATCTGCGCTGAATGTCAAGAGCTCCACTGTCTACCTGCGCTGAATGTCAACTGCAAAGAAGGCTACCTGTGTTGGGCGAATTGGGACATGTGGCACAGTCATTCCTCAAGGTGTCAATGCCCAGGAAGCTTCCAAAATGACACTTGGATCAGGGAATTCGACTGGTGATGAGTAAGAGGGTCTAGATCTCCAAGTGGAAGCAAGAACCTCCAAGTGGACTCAAGAACTGAAGAATAACTGAAATGGGAGAGGACACTAGTCAGCTTCATGCCAGCTACAAGCTGACTCATCCTTTCTCCAAATCTCCTATATATAGAGCTCTCTCATGAGGTCTAGGGAGGTTGGAATCTTCTGAATGTAAGGAAGTGCTGTTGGTTTGAGTTTAGAACTATTGGGTGATTTGCTTTGAAGGAGGTGAAGAGGAGATTTCTTTCTGCTGGGAAGGTGATGCTGGATTGGGCCTCTTATGGTTGTATCACTCCCTGAACTTTACTTCTTCCATTAATAAAGCATTTGAGGTTCTTCTATATGCATGTATCTCAATGATGTATTGTTATGCTTGTGTATTTGATTTATTCTAATCCTTGAATCAATTATGAATGTATGCTTCTTGTAGTTTCCTTCTCTTGCCATTTTGCAGGATCTTGGTGTCGCTGGGCCAGTGAAAGAGCAAGAAACTGAGGGCAAGCAGGAAAGAGAGAAGATTGGATCAATCATTAGCGGAAGACATCGGTTAGTGGATCTCTTTCTCCTCTATTTTACTTTCATAAAGAAGAAATCTTAGATAGCTTTGCTTCGATTGTTGCTGAGGTACTATCACCCTTAGAGTGGGATAGGGTCATTCCGTATTGGATACTTTTCCCAACAACAAATTGGCGACTCCGCTGGGGGGCAAATATTCAAAATGGATAGCGATCCTTCAAGAGTTTGATCTGGAATTTGTAAAATCCAAATCAAAGAAAGCTCTAGTTTTCGCAGAATTATTATGCAATCTCCCATCATCGTCCAACGATGAAACATGAGAAGAGTCGATCGTGGACGAAAGTTTGTTTCTGATATTTGTAAGCGATGAGTGGTATGGAGATATCATAGTTTATCTCCAAACCCAAAAGTTCAGGCCAAACACCTCCCACTCCGAACAAAAACGTATACGATACCAAGCAAAAAACTACATGATCGTCGGTGATACACTTTACCGTCGTGGTATCGATACAGTTCTGACGAGGTGCCTTACCCATGAGGAGGCCGAAAAAGCCCTAAATGAGTGTCATTCAGGCGCGTGTGGGGGGCATCAATCTGGATATGCAACAGCACAAAAAATCTTACGAGCAGGATACTTCTGGCCAACCATGTTCAAAGATTGCATAACCGCAGTCAAAAGTTGCCATGCTTGTCAAATTTTTGATAGCAAAACCAGGCGACCACCCGCACCTTTACAGCCGATAGTTGCTGTTGGGCCTTTCGCCAAGTGGGGCATCGATTTCATGCAATGTAACCCCACCTCGACCGGGGGGCATAGGTATATTATAGTCGTTGTTGACTATTTTACCAAATGGGCCGGGGCGATGCCTACATTGGATAACACTGGTGAAACAGCTGCCCTTTTCTTTTTCAATCATGTAGTCGCCAGGTTCGGCGTACCACAGGCTATAGTGACAGATCATGGGTCGCATTTTCGCAATCACATGATGGTCGAATTAGCTGCCAAGCTAGGGCTATCTCACGACAGCTCTACCCCATATTATCCGCAAGCCAACGGACAAGTTGAAGCAATCAACAAGGTCCTAAAGCATATGTTGCAAAGGATGATCGGGGTTCATAAAATAAGGTGGCACCTAATCCTGTACTCAGCCTTGTGGGCCTACCTAACATCGGTAAAGAACGCAACCGGGTTCACGCCTTTTCAACTGGTGTATGGCCTGGAAGCAGCCTTGCCAATCCAGTGCGAAATTTCGTCGCTTAAACTCGCAATCGATCTTTTCCCCGGAACTTCAGAAGAAGAGGCTCGTTTCTTGGAATTAATACAATTGTATGAAACCCGTCATGATGCCGCTTTGGCTAACGAAGGCCATAAGAAACGAGTCAAGGCTCAGTTCGACAAAAGTGTCAAACCCCGTGTCTTCTCAGAAGGTGATTTGGTCTTGCTTTATGACCAAGAATCCGATAAATTGGGAGAAGGTAAATTCAAATCCTTATGGATGGGCCCCTATATTGTTAAAAGGGTGTTAGCAAAAGGAGCCTACGAGTTAATGGATTACGATGGAATTCCACTGGCGCAGCCCCGTAACGGGCTGTACCTCAAGCGTTACTATGCTTAAATAGTAACCTGCATGCTTTTGTTGTATTTTGTTTTCGCTAAAGTATTTGTTCTGGTCGAGTGATCCACCTTTTCCATTTGTTGCAGATGTCGAACCTTCTGGAGACATGTGTTGGATATGCCGACGGAGCGAGTCGTAGTTCGCGGAACCTATCCTCCGCAACCTGGGCCATTTTTGATCCAAGCGGCGAGTTAGTAAGTTTCAGAGGTGTGTGTATTGGGCAATCAACGAATAACATCGCTGAGTATAGCGCGTTGATAGAACTACTCTCTGATGCCATCACACGTGGCATATGCCGACTAATTGTCAGGCTAGACTCACAGCTCGTAATACTACAACTCAATGGTATATATTCCGTTCGCAATCCAGCTATTTATCGCATGTTCCTAAGGGTTAAGATTTTGGAAAGACAATTTGATTCAATTCAATATCAGCATATTTCCAGAAACTTAAACACATTAACTGACTCATTAGCAAACTATGTGTTAGATAGACATTTGCAACATTTATAAAAAGGACACATCATCAAAGATTGTACATATGGATCATATAACTCAACCAAAATAAAACTCGAAAATCAAAATATATATAAGTTGTTTATAGTTCATACATAATGTTCTGTAACCAAGACAAAATTGGTCATATGACCTAAAACTCAAAAAGATGCTAGGGGGCACCCTAGCCTAGTGGTGCTCATGATAGCATGTCACGGCCTGTGCAATCATGCGCAAGAGACGAGTCCATCGTCTAGGCACACCAGTAGTGTGTCGCTGCAGCTATAAAGGTAACTCATCAATCCTCACATCGGGAATGCCGAGAGTAAGGCTCTCAACCTGCTCCTACACAGCTATAAGGGTCTCAGTATCGTCAAGGTCGCGAAGGATAGCTCTCCTAGCAGGCTCCACTGCCGGGGCAGCAACTGGCAGTCTCAGACGAACTGCTGGACGAACAGGACCAACATCTGCATGCACCCAAGAGTATGATTAAAAGTCTTGATAGAATAAAGCATAGCAACATTATGAATAAAAACAGTAAATAGTGATATGGTCAAAGAGTTTACCAATAGCGCCCCACTATTCACCATCAGGTAACACCAAATCCGGATCACCTCGGAAATCCATACCCACATATGGATACTCGGAAAAGACCATCTCCTGGTGCTCGAACCACCTGAAGAAGGCTTCAGTAAATGTGATCTGAGGTTGACCAGCATGCCTAGACATGTGATCGACCCACCTCTGCATGCGTGGCTCGGTCGGAGAAGGCAAGTCGAGTATAATATACTGAGGCTGCATCAGTGGGATTTTCTCCAAGGCGAAGGCAGTCAGAATAGAACCAAATCCAAAGTTCTTCAGCTTCCCGTCCTTTACCTTGGTCAATTGACTTTTCATCTGAACAAGTACTGCATCACACCAGTTGAATACTTTCGGTTGGAGACACTCCAAGGCTTGCTGCACATAAGATCTGTTGGCAACATGTAGAGTTGCGCTACTGGCCATCCTACCAATGGTATACAGAATGGACCTGAGAGACCTGTCAGTAATCTCACGGATAACAACCTTGCCGTCTCTGCTCGGCTGGGAACCTTCCCTGCAATACTGGCGGACATAATCTCTCACGGAATCGGTCCCCCGGGCCGTACCTGACAAGGAAATGGGGGCACCTCGCCTTGACAATCCAGTCAAGAAGTACATGTCCTCTATGGTCAAAGGGATGGACTTTCCCCTAATCTGGAATACTTGGTTAATAGGGTCCCAAGCATCAAGCATATACTGCAGTAAAGTGATCTGTGCTCTCATGCTAGAGATACGGAAAAACTTCAGCAAGCCACAGTTCCGCAGCGCGTTCACCGTGACAGGGTCATGGAGGGAAATCATGTCCTCCTCTTCATGTTCTCGTTCTCGCCATGTAAGGGACATTTTGTTCAAAGTTCCCTGCAAAGTAAACAAAAGAAGGAGTAAGTTCCTGAATTTGGTGAAAAACTGGCGAAAATTCATCAAAAAATGAGCCAAAAACTCAGTTTTCTGAGCCCAACGCAGGCAGAGAGTGCCCCACCTGCCCTGAAGGTCAGGATGCCTTAAGGCAGCTTGACATTCAGCGCAGGTTTCGAATGGGGAACCTGCGCTGAAGTTAGGGCGCTCTGGCAAAACCCCTGAGGCTCAGAAAAGCTGGGAAACAGGCACAAAACTGAAAAAGGAAACCATGAAAAGAAAGAGTTAGGGTTTAGCTCCTACCTGGTCCAGACAGTGCTGAAAATCGCCCGCAGAATCTCCCGGAATCAGCTGGTGAAAATCAAGGGGGAAGAGGCACCTCCAGAGCTCCAACAAACCAAATGCAAATGAAATGGTAAAATGAGAGGTAAAAACACCTTTTAATGGCTTTTTACGTAGTTCAAAGCGAAATATTAGGGTTATAATCTCATTTTCATGCAAATATTATTCATTTCTAACAAAGTTTGTTACAGCAATTGAGAATGCAGTACTATCCTTGAAGAGAGAAAAGATAGTAATGGTAAAAAAATCAAAATTTGACCATATAATCGAGCAGTTTTAGCATAAAGTTCATGCTCGTTAAAAAATAAACGCAAGATACGAGCAGTTTTAACGCGGTCTTCATGCTCGTTAAAAAATAAATAAAAGCAGTGAGCAATGTTTCCCCCAGAGTTTAAGCTCATTTTTAAATAAAAAATGAACCTATTCTGGTAAATAACCTCTGTGATCGTAAATTTATCAACCATAAAAGCCTTGGTCGTGTTTGCACCTGCCACCTCCACCGTCATTTGGCCGATCGTTCACCTCCATATGATTGTTTACCCATTTTGAGGAACAACTGCGAAGAGTGATTTCACCTAGCCATCCTTGTGACACTGCCGTGATTGGAAAATTCCAACCTGTACCTGGAATCAGTTGCTATCCCTGTTTATCACTCGTTCCTCAAAAGGTGAGTCTTCTTTGAGCTCTTTTCAACTGACTCGTAAAATATGAAAAGTTTGCCGAGTTTTGGCCTTCCAGCTCGTTAAAAGGACCGGAAGAGCTATCCCTCCTCTAGGTTTTAATCTTTTTGGACCTGAGGGATTATTGCACAAAAAGGTCGAGGGCTTGTTTTATTCGGCTCGTTAAAGTTATCGAAAACTCATCCCTTTTGTATTGTTTTATACTTTTTCGAACTTAAGGGATTAAATGACGAAAAAGGAATTTTGGAGTTAACTTTCTGTACGTTTTCAGACTCTCTAAAAATGAAAAGGACCGAGTTTTCCTTGTCGTTAGACTCGTTAAAATGATTAAATAGCGACAAACTTGTCTTTAGACGAGAACGAGTTTCCCTATCGCTAGGCTCGTTAAAACATAGCGATGGGCTTGCCCGAAGAGAAGGTTATAGAACAAGCATATGTTATCCTCCTCAAGCTTGACAAAAATAAAGAGGTACTGGTAAGAAATGACTGGGGAAAAATTGGGAGAACCTCAAAGCTTTAATGGTAGCAAGTCGCTCTTGAACATGACACTTTTCCTCCGTATCACATCGGGTTGGGTTGTTTCATTCACCGGTCTCATCACCATGGTCTCGCCAAACCATCCACATTTGTGGTAATGCTACCGATCCATCGCATCAGTGTCGTTATATGTTCAAGAGATGTTGTTCAGAAAGAGTCAACCGTGTCCCATCCACTGCCATACATTATCCTTCATCCACCCATGATCGCCACCCTGAGTCATATGTCACAAATTGTTTTCACCTCCACTAAAATCATTAGCTCCATTCCATGTCACTAATGTGGGATTCATTAAGGCCCTCCTTTGACAGATCGCTTCTTGTTGACTTCAGCTCATTATCCAAGAAGTTGATCTAGGAACACCCCCCTCAGTACTTTGAAGCTTGCATGCCTCAATGGCAAGTTTCTCACTTCCGGCGACAGGTATACATCAATGACCTTCGACCGAAAGATTTCACATGGTGTTCGACGCCAAGTCCTTTATTCACACCACGTGAATTGTACTGCAGTACCTTGAGGGTCATTATCATTATCGGTGATTCCTATCGCGCTTGTTAACGGTTTACATCATTGACCGGTAATCAAGCGATGTCTTTCCATGTTCGACTTCAGCGCAATTCTCACATGGATCGACTTGTACTTAGAGTGAAGATCGAACGAGTTTGAAGACCCCGGATCTAGTTTCATCCATCTGGGCTGCGATATATATTCAGGAAATATAAAGACATTTGATATGTACATCATTCCAGCAGATGATCATCCTACTCAAAGGATGATAATTTCAGCAGAGAATTATCAGTCTACTATCAGACGATCGTCTGTTCTATGTACCAAAATGAATTTATAAAGCTGAGCATGGGAATGCCCGCCTCAGCTAGATCATGAAAGCAGAATGAAAAATAATGTATTGTATTGTATTTTATTACAGGTCACCTCTCAGCGATTGAATGAACTTCGGATCCTCCTGATAAAGCATTTCACCCGATAAACGACCTCATACTTTAGGGGGCAACTGTTATAGAAATTTTTGTGCCTTACAGCATGAAGCATGAAATGTCAATAATCTAAGGGATCCAAAGTCCCTAAACATGTTGTTCCTACCCCTAGAGGAACAAGGTCAGCAAACCACAGCACTGAATATTAGTTCTCCACCTGAAAACACTCAAAAACAAGCTAATTCTGGATCATGTCAACTGCTCCACTGAGCATCTGCGGTGAATGTCAAGAGCTCCACTGTCTACCTGCGCTGAATGTCAACTGCAAAGAAGGCTACCTGCACTGGGCGAGTTGGGACATGTGGCACAGTCATTCCTCAAGGTGTCAATGCCCAGGAAGCTTCCAAAATGACACTTGGATCAGGGAATTCGACTGGTGATGAGTAAGAGGGTCTAGATCTCCAAGTGGAAGAAAGAATCTCCAAGTGGACTCAAGAACTGAAGAATAACTGAAATGGGAGAGGACACTAGTCAGCTTCATGCCAGCTACAAGCTGACTCATCCTTTCTCCAAATCACCTATATATAGAGCTCTCTCATGAGGTCTAGGGAGGCTGGAATCTTGTGAATGTAAGGAAGTGATGTTGGTTTGAGTTTAGAACTATTGGGTGATTTGATTTGAAGGAGGTGAAGAGGAGATTTCTTTCTGCTGGGAAGGTGATACTGGATTGGGCCTCTCATGGTTGTATCAATCCCTGAACTTTACTTCTTCCATTAATAAAGCATTTGAGGTTCTTCTATATGCATGTATCTCAATGATGTATTGTTATGCTTGTGTATTTGATTTATTCTAATCCTTGAATCAATTATGAATGTATGCTTCTTGTAGTTTCCCTCTCTTGCCATTTTGCAGGATCTTGGTGTAGCTGGGCCATTGAAAGAGCAAGAAACTGAGGGCAAGCAGCAAAGAGAGAAGATTGGATCAATCATTAGCGGAAGACATCGGTTAGTGGATCTCTTTCTCCTCTATTTTACTTTCATAAAGAAGAAATCTTAGATAGCTTTGCTTCGATTGTTGCTGAGGTACTATCACCCTTAGAGTGGGATAGGGTCATTCCGTATTGGATACTTTTCCCAACAACACGGAAGATGGGAGCGATGGTGGTAATCTTCCCATGGTGCCTCTCCTATCATCATTGATTGAATGATTCCTTCGTCTGTAGAATGTACATGTGACCAAGGATCTGAAGAGGCACCATATTCCTTAGACCTATCTATCCAAACACTCAATGAGCGTTGATTTGGGTTTGCCCCCTAGGCCAAGAAAATTTATTGCTACAATATTTCTAAAATGATGATGATCCATGCTGACAAAATGTTTAGGAATCTTCCGAATCCATTAGATATAGAAGATTTCATATTGCAGGTTTCCACTGTGGCCACATCCGCCAGATTACTCGGAGGTGGTAGGGAAAAAGTACCCATTAAGGAAGGGTCTTTTAGGAGGCCTACTCCAATATTTTGAATCGAATGATTGCTTCCATGGATCATTGGAATTCTTCCCGTAACTTGTGAGCTGCTGGGGAGAAATGCTTGTTGGTCGACGATTGTAATTCCTCCTTGGAAGGGAAATGCAATCTTCCTGAAGTAGGTCGACACAACTGCGGCCATGGCATATATCCAAGGCCTTCCCAGTAGGATGTTGTAATCGAGGTTTCTGTCGATTACTTCAACATCAATTTCTACTGTTTTTCCCCCCAGTT
The DNA here is from genome assembly GCA_031772625.1 of Pinus tabuliformis. Taxonomy (NCBI): domain Eukaryota; kingdom Viridiplantae; phylum Streptophyta; class Pinopsida; order Pinales; family Pinaceae; genus Pinus; species Pinus tabuliformis. The sequence goes on from CM062819.1 coordinate 234,823,854, forward strand.
CCACTTTCAAGTTACTTAAAATCCCGTATGGAGTGTATGATCGTCCATCAAATGCTTTTAACATCATTGATGATCGCGACAAGGGTGGTGAGCCTAAATTTTTCCAGCAACTCATTGACATAATACATGTAGATGCCCCCTCATCAATAATTGTTAGATGAACAATTTTGTTGAGGGCTTTCACTTGAATAAGGAAAGCTAGTTGAGCTGGTAACTTAGGGTCATATCCTTTGTGATTAAAGGATACAAGATTGGAATCCGTTAGCTCAATCCCACCTATTACTGATAATAGAGCCTGCTTTTGGGAGGGGAAATTTTGCGGTACCTCAAGTGTCGACATAGCGGACAGTGATTGGGCCAGGTCCTCTACTATATTATAATTCTGTGCTACTTTAGCACGAGGATTAAATGTCGATTTGTGTACTAATCCCTTTGGCGGCTTTATCGTTAGCTCAGGAATGATGGGTGGCACAACTTCGGTTGAAGTTGTTGTCGAACTACTCAGTTGATCAGTAGCCTTGTTGTTCGACAGTTGTGGATTCCCGTAATATTTATTCCTTATTGATATCAAAGCATCATTTTGCTGTTTTGAAATGGACAACATAAGCACTTGGGATCGAGAAGCACTTTGATTAGAAACCAGTTTGTTTCCCGGGTTTGGAAACGGATCAGTCAATACCGCTGAAGTTTTTGAACTCTTAAAGAGTTTCTTAACTTCAGCTTTATGTGGACAATCTCTCGTCCGATGATCCCCATCGCATATATGACACCCCGCAGGAGGTTTCCTTTGCCCATAAGGGTTTGCAGAAGGTTTTTTAGGAGATGACTCATCCTGCTTCTTTTTTCTCCCTTTCTTTTTCTTCTTTCCCCCTGGTTGCTTCAGTTGTTTTCCCTTGTCAGTCGACACGACATTTACCTCTGAGGTGAGAAGTTCTTCATTTGCATTTTGATCAGAAATCTTATGAGATTTCTTAGATGTAGCCTTTGTTGATTTCGTGCTTGTCGTACCTATCATGTCATCGCCGGCATGAGAGTCTTTCTTTGATTTAGGAGGGGGAGGAACGAAAAATCCCAGTCTAGGAGCATCAGGTATTTTATTGTAGAGCGTGCCAAACTCAGTATAGATCAAGTCTAGATATTGTGCACGAGCAATAACTTGCTCTTCAGTGACGACTCCTCCCTTTGCCACATCTTCTGTGATAGAAGGTAATAATGAATTAATAAACCATTCAGCTAGCAGCTGATCAGGAACATATGTTTTTACCATTCTACGACAATGTCACCACTCATGAATATGATCGGATATGTGAGTGGCCATCGTTTTCTTGAAATTGGTAAGAAGTTTTGTTCCTATTTCATACCTTATGGGTAACTGAAAATGGGTTAAAAAGGTTGTGGCTAGGGTACTGAAGTTATCAAACGAAGCTCTAGGTAATTCAATATACCATTTTGCTGCCGGACCAGTTAACGTTCTCTCAAAAACGTGAAGCCTAATCGAATCATCGTTTAGGGTGTTTGATGAACACCATAGATGAAAGGTCATCACATGATTCGACGGGTCTTCACCCGGATTTCCATTAAATTTAGGAATATCTTACGGAAGTTTATGCGGAATCGTCGGCCACCAAGGGGCGTAAGTAATGGGATCATTCATCAACCAGTTTAAATTTGGTAATTCTAGAGTTGCTATAAAGGGCAACTGTTGATTCAGGTTAGGCGAAGCATACCCAAGGTAAGATGGAATCACCTGAGCAGTGGGTCTTTGCATACCAGCATAATGTATTCGATGCTGGTAACTTTGATAAGGTTGATGGGCATAACCATTATAGTATGGTTGTTGATAACCGCTTTGGAAATGCGGTTGCCCATTAGTTACAAAGACTTGTTGCTCAGGTCCTTGATATGATTGCTGGAATTGCAGTTGTTGAGATTGAACCAGCCATGGTTGTTGAACCATTTGTTGTTGTCCAATACTAGATGATTGACCAAGATGAGGAGTCATAGTACCTGTTTGAGCCCGAGTCTCTCCAGATATGGAGGCACTAACCTGAGGTTGTGATTGAATCGCTGAGACGAGAGGTTGTTGTATTGCAACCTGAGAAACTTGGGGTTGACATACAACAGGTAGCGCTTGTACTTCCGGTGCAGTCACCATAGCAGGTATAGTGGGAATATTAGACACAGGGTGGACTGGTTGCATTGAATATACAACCCTTGGTTGCTGAGGCAATATTGGTACCCAACCGCCGGATGTAATTCCAGTTTGACCTGAAATTTGTTGTAAACTCCCATATGGTTGTTCTCCGGGAGGGAACAATGAAAAGGCATACTACCCCCCATATGGTGGCAATCCAGTACTTAAAGGGTATATTGGCCTTTGGAGACACATTGGATCAATTCGTTGAGGTTCAACATAAGAAATACCAGATGGTAATCCGGATGAAGAAATAGGAACTAACCATGTCATCGAAACAGTCCCTAATTAGACTCTGGCTTGTTGTTCATAACTTTCCAGGACAAATGGTACACCAACAAGCATTGTTGGAGTAGCAGCAGGAGGTTCTGCTACTGCTGCGTCAGATGACACAGTCCTGCATGTCGATGGTTGTTCAGACATATCTAGTCTATCCAAAAGATTTTCTAGCGATTTCGATTGAATTTCTTCCACGATTGCGGATTTCTCGATCAACTCAAAATAAAGGAGAAAATGATTCCGAATTAAATGAATTTTAGACACTTTGACACAACTTGTTTTTTCAATTTTTAAGAGTCGAGAAAAAACAAAAGATGACTCTAGTCGCCTTCGATTTTTAATGAGCTTGAAGTGACAAGTGCTCAGATGGACCTTTTCCTTTAAGGAGTCTGAAAAGGAACGAAAGAGACTACTCTAGAAATCTAGACAGAGGGATTACCAAACTAATCGCAAAACTGCAGAATACTTCTTAAGGTACGACAGTCAATCTTCTCGAATTTTGTGTTCAGTGCATTGCGATCGATAGGGTGGCAGACACGGCTTCCTATGGATAAAGGATAAAGCCTATTGTGGTCTCCCAATATATACTCGACGGTACATGGGAGCACAAGTCCGTACTGGCACTTATCATCTCAAAGTGGAGGAATCACCCAACCAGCAATGAAAACAACAGTTACCAGGCTTTACGAGGCCGGAATACGTCTCTAGCCTAGACTTCTAATGTTGTGCGTTAGGTTCCAAAGCGTTTTTAGGTTCATTAAATTTATTTTATAGTTGATCTTGCTTAAGAAATTTTCCTTTCAGGTTCACCGCGTGATGTAGATATACAATTCCTAAAATTCAATCTAGGATGATAAATAATCGTTTAATCTTATTTTTGCAATGAAAATCCTAACTACTAAGGAAAGAGAGATGATATTCTTTCAACATAGAGCAGCGAGCACACACTGTATGCACTGTCCTAAATCAAACCAACAAACAGTCTACATGCAAATGCACATGCATGTATTTGCTTTCAGCCTTCTTAATGTGTGAATGATAAAAAGAAAGCTAAGCGCAAATCTGAATTATTTTTCAAAGCGACATTACTAACAAGTTTTTTTTTAAGACAAAATGAAGACAATGACGACACTTTGTTACTTGGAATTGAAAACTTTCTTTCGACACTTGAAAAACTATTAATTCAAATCAAATACAATAGTAACAATGTAATTGACTATCAAGAACAATCATATTCTCTTCTATGACTGAAAACGACAATTGCGACACTTCCAAATCAAGAAACGACAGTTCAATTACGCTACTTCTTTGTAAAAGAGAACTGAAAATGGATCACAATACATAAAAACATTTACAGTTCTTTGCACAAGTGAGGCGGAATAATGGCAAGGAAGGGGGTTTCCAACAGAGGTATACTGACTATAGACAGCAAAAACTCCTGAATAAAGCTGAAAAGAGTGAACACAGAAACCAAAATCTAAGAGCAGAAGAGGTCTTGTCTAATCAGCGCACTTGTAACACAAGGAAAGTAAGATGTAGCGCACCTACTACACTCAGGAAGTTCGATGCATCCAGATTCCAAAGAAGAGACAGTGCGATGGTCCAAGGATGAGACTTCAACTGGGTTCCGGGTCACAGTTTGCAGCTCAGTTCAGGGATTTAGGCCGAGCAAATGTTAATCAGTAAATAAATCACAGGGGTAGATCTAAGGAGGTTACTAGAGCCACCACAAGGGCAATTAGAGACCTTGTAAATCGATTGTTCAGTTCATAAACAAAACCCGGAGATAGACTGAAGCAGCATTGATCTACTTTGCACTAGCATAGAAAATGCAGTTCGAAGGCTAGCTGGCTTGACTTCAGGCTCCGTCTGTAAGTTTATAAAGCAAACAAATATAGACAAACAAACAATCTATTCGCTCCCTAGTGGAGTCGCCATTTTGTTATCGGGAAATCTAGTGTCTATGCAGAGTTTCTAGTCCCACTAAGGCTGGTAGCTACCTTAGAAACAAACAAACTAAAACCACTTTTGTTTTCCTTTATGAGAAGTAGATAAGAGGGGAAAGAAGGAGACCAAACTCTGTCTTGCGCTTGGTTCCTTACTTGATTCCTCTCCCTTCTGATAGATCTTTGCCACTCGCTTCCTCGTTTACCCAGTTTCAAAGAGCACCTATAGAATCAAAGCAGCATAACACTATCCAAGAACAAAGATCTACTATCATAAACAATATAGGACCAGATATATATTGACCACACAAATGCATATATCATCAATCATACAAGAATGTGGAGGAAAACTTGAATAGCTTTATTAATAATCAAGAATAGCAAAGAGGATTACAACCAATTGTTCTGACCCAGCGTCATCCTCTCAACAAGAAATCCCTTCTTCACCTCATGAAAAGCTTAGATCACCCAACACTATGATGTTACACCAAGAAACCAGCAGCACTTCCTTACAAGATACAAAATTCCAGCCTCCAACCTCTGGATCTCTGGGATGAGAGATCTATATATAGATATTTGCAAAGGTGTGAGTCAGCTCTAGGTTTTTGATTAGTGTCTTCTCTCTGATAGTTCTTGATTCCACTTGGAGATCTCATTGATCTCTTACTCATCCTTGGGCGATTCTGAGAGGCAAGTGTCATTGGAGAAGTTTCCGGAAGATTCCATGATCATCCACCTCGCAAACTGTCTCTGCCACTTGTCTATTCTCATCCATTGCACCCTATAGAAGGGTTTTTCAGTATGCATCGCACCTCCCGTGTTCATTTAGGTGGGATGCATCGCACCCTCAGCACTGAGCAATCAGTATGGTCCAGTTTTGACCATTTCTAAGTAGTTTTTCATGGAGAACTTCTGGGAGATGATGTAATCAGCTGACCTTGTTCTTTTAGGGGTTGGAACAACACTTTTAGGGACTTAGGATCCCTTGGTTTATGGAAATTTATGATTGGGGTTGCAGTGCCCAAAAACGTCTATAACAAACCTCCTCTATGTTGATCATCAATTTTGCGAATTAAAAACAATGAAACATCAATCGCATGTGCACATTAACACAGTATGTAACCCTGGGAAAGCATACAGCTGAAAACCCCAAATTATCTGTATATTATATTGATTGAGAACATGTAACAATACATAGTACAATACTCCTCGCAAGTACTCAGTACTATCTCCACTTGTTACACACAAACTAGCTCAGATCTAAATCAATCACAGGTTCAAATCTCCTCCGTTGCTTGCCTGCCTCCACTGCGCAATCTTGCATGAGAATAGATGAGAATGGCTGAAGAAAACTCATATTTCCTTGGCTGAACCATGCAATCCTCATTGGAAATACTCAATCCATTGATTGTGCAAATCTCATGTACAACTATAGTCACAACTAACAGCTGTCTTGCCCTTTCACTCACCTCTAACACTTGTCTCCACTGAACTGTCCATGCACTAAGTTAACTGATGTATTCATTAGTTTCTTTATGAGTTAATAATTATTGAATTAATTAATAATTAATTCACATCACTCATCACTAGTGTATTCTGCAGTTAGACTAAATACAACTAGTTCAACTAAGTCAAACTGAACACAACTCCATCAACTCCTCAATCAACTCCACCAAACTCAACCACTTGAGTTCTAACTAAAGTCCATCATGCAATAGCTCAACTGACCCATAAGAAAATCATATTTCCTCTTGAAAGTTTCATGTGCCACATCCGTAGCTCGAACTAAAGTGCTCCAAGAGGATAAGATAATGTTTATTGTCCAAATATTATTAAGAGCTAATAATATTCGACTGTTCTATATTTAGCCTGGCAGTCTAAAAATAAACTCTGCCCATATGTCTAAAAATAGAAGTCCATCTACTTTTACCAACGTGACCAATCATCCACAAATAGCATCCTGCAACTCATAGACCATGATCCATATGTCTAAAGATAGACATAGTCTAAAAATAGACTTTGCACCAAAAATAGCTTGCGGGCCCACTTACTGAAGGCAACTCCTTTCCACTAACCTCCATCATCTTGTTGCATTTTCAACAACTACAAAAGGGACTGTAAATCTAAAGCTCCTAATAAAGGAAAGGGATATGATTATGCTCCTTCTGCGGAGACAAAAACCGCCTCAGATGAAGGTGGGGATGTGTACTTGGCTTCTTCAAGTACACATGTAGATCATGAGGCATGTTTGATTGACTCAGGTGCATCCTTTCACTTCACTCCCCATAGAGAGTGGTTCTATGAGTATGAGAAATACGATGGTGGTGATGTCTTCTTAGGGGATGATAGGAAGGCTAGAATCATTGGTCGCGGAAAAGTAAAGTTGAAGTTGCAAGGTGGAAGGGTTAGAACACTTCCGGGTGTTATTCATATTCCTGCATTGGCTAGAAATCTGATTTCTGTAAGCAATTTGGATGATGCAGGTGTAAAACAATGTTCGAGAAGGATACCTACAAGATGGTTCGGGGAGAACTGGAATTGATGTGGGGAGCTCGGATTGGAACTCTTTACAAGCTGCAAGGTAGCATGGTTATTGATGGGTGCAACAGTTCTATGGTTCCTGAAAGTGGAGAAGAAAATCTAGTGGTCTCTGGAGAGAAGACCATGTTGTGGCATCAAAGGCTTGGACATATTGGAGAGAAGGGCCTTCAAATACTTCATGGTAAATGTATGGTAGAAGGTATGAGTAATAGCTCTCTTGATTTTTATTTCTGTGAAAATTGTGTATATGGGAAGCAGAATCGGGTGAGTTTCCCCTCTATTGGTAAGAGGGCGAAACATATATTAGAGCTTGTGCATAGTGATGTGTTTGGACCTGTGAAGGTTCCATCACTAGGTAACTCTGTGTACTATGTATCATTTATAAATGACTTCTCAAGGAATACATGGATATATTTCCTTAAGAAAATATCTGAAGTTTTTGACAGGTTTAAAGAATTCAAGGCTCTGGTGGAAAACCAGACAGAGAAGAAGATAAAGGTACTGAGGATAGATAATAGTGGAGAGTTTTGCAGTAAGGAATTTGAAGAATTCTATAAGAAGTGTGGTATACCACGACAGAAGACTACTCCATATACACCTCAGCAAAATGGAGTTGCAGAAAGAATGAACAAGACATTGATGGAAAGGGAAAGAAGCATGCTCAGTGGTGTCGGGTTATGACAGGAATTCTGGGCAAAGGCGGTGGAGACAGCATGTTACCTGGTCAACAAATCACCTTCATCAACATTGGAGGATAAAACTCAACAAGAGGTATGGACTGGTAAGAAACCCTCTCTTTCACATCTAAGGGTATTTGGATGTGATGCATATGTACATGTTCCAAAGGAGAAATGAACCAAGTTGGATAGTAAATCTGAAAAGTGCATCTTTATTGGGTATAAGGATGGTTTAAAGGGTTATAAGCTTTGGAACCCAATAACAAGGAAGGTTGTGTATAGCCGAGATGTGGTGTTCAAAGAGGTGAAAGATGTTATTAAACATGAAGTCCAACCAAAGGAACCAGAGAAGATAGAGTTTGAGTTAAAGGAGGAAGAATCAGACTCTACAGCAGAATAGGAATTAGAAGATGAAGAGCCACAAACTCCGGGTGTGAGAAGATCAATTCGAGAAAGAAGGTAGCCAGAAAGGTATAGTCCATCCGCTTTCTGTTCAAATTTTTCTTTATCTATTACTGATGATGATTCCAAAACTGTGAAGGAAGTAATAGATTCAGAGGATGGAAAACTTTGGAAAGAGGCCATGGTTGATGAAATGGCATCTTTGCACAAAAATTAGGCTTGGTATCTGGTGGAGTTTCCACTGGAAGAAAACCCATTGGCAGCAAATGGGTGTTCAAGAAGAAAACAAATGCAGAAGGAAAGGTGGAGAAATACAAAGCTCGGTTGGTAGAAAAAGGTTATTCCTAGGTGTGGGGAATTGATTTTGGTGATATTTTTTCTCCTGTTGCCAAGGTAACTTCTATTAGATTGCTTTTATCTGTTGCTGCTGCTTTTGATTTTGAGGTAGAACAGATGGATGTGAAGACAATGTTTCTTCACGGGGATCTGGAAGAGGAAATCTACATGAAGCAACCTGAAGGCTTTGCGGTGAAGGGTAAGAAATAACTGGTATGCAAGTTAAAGAAGTCTATGTATGGGTTAAAAAAGTCACCAAGGATGTGGTATCAGAAATTTGATACATTTATACGGGGACTTGGCTTCACCAAAAGCAAAGCAGATCACTATGTGTATTTTAAATTAATTGGTGACCATGTTATTTATTTGGTCGTCTATGTTGATGATATGTTGCTGGTTGGAAATGACAAAGAAATTATCCAGGATTTGAAGACCCAATTTTCCTCCAAATTCGACATGAAATATCTTGGTGCTGCAAACTATATTTTGGACATGGAAATGAAAAGAGATCGGGCAAAGAGGAAGCTCTGGTTAAACCAAAGGAAGTATGTCGAAACAATATTGCGGAGATTTAATATGCAGGATGGTAAATTGGTGAAGGTTCCTATTCCTGTAGGTGTAAAATTATCTACTGAACAGTGTCCCAAGACACAAGAAGAGGAAGAGGATATGTCCCGTGTTCCATATTCAAGTGCAGTTAGTAGCCTGATGTATGAAATGGTCTATACTAGACCAGACATTGCACATGTAGTGGGAGTATTGGGCAGGTTTATGTTAAAACCAGGAAAGGAGCATTGGACAGAAGTGAAGTGGGTTTTCAGGTATTTGCATGGCACTAGTGATTATGGTTTGTTCTACCAAGGAAGACCAGGATTGTACAGAGTGTTGGATATTCGTGGCTTTTTTGATGTAGACTAGGTTGGAGATCTGGATCAGAGAAGATCTACAAGTGGGTATGTGTTTAACCTATTTGGAGGTGCAGTCAGTTGGATGAGTAAGAAACAATCTGTAGTGGCACTATCAACTACAGAGGCAGAATACATGGCAGCCACTTATGCAAGCAAAGAAGCAGTTTGGTTACAGAGATTGTGTTCAAGTATGGGGTTAGTACAGTGAGCTATAAGGATAGATTGTGATAGCCAAAGTGCAATTTTCTTGGCAAAGAACCTTGCATATCATTCAAAGACTAAGCACATTAATGTTCAGTATCACTTTGTGAGGGATATGATAGAATACAAAATGGTGTTGCTAGTAAAGGTGGACACTTTGAAGAATACTGCAGATGCATTGACAAAATCTGTGAGCTTTGAGAAGTTCTCTTGGTGTAGATAAACAATGGGAATTGCAAGTTGGATAAATGACTAAGCTCTCTTGTGGCCCCCTATGGAAAGAAAACAACAAGTGGGAGAATGTTGGGTTGTGTTATATTCTTTCCACGACTAGCCCACGTAGTTAACCGGGGGGTTAGAGGGGGGGCGGAGCCCCCCTTCGTTGCGTAGATTGCGTAGTGGGGGGGGGGGGCTCACAGGGGGTTTGAGGGGTGAAAGTAACCCCATTCTATGGATTCCAGGGCAGCGCCCCCGAAAATTTTGGTTTTGGAACCTATGTTAAGTTGGGCGAACCCACCTATGGTTTTGTGCATGATTTTCGCACATGTTTTTGGACGCGATGGTTTTTGGTCCATGGTATTGGACACGATGGTTTTCAGTCCATGGTATTGGATGCTTTGGCATGTATAAATATGTATTATAACATTAAAAGGAACATAATGAAAAATCAAGATGGTAGTCCCGATTTTTGGATCCAGGGGAAAATCTCTGTGTATATGTGTTTTATGTGTTATGCTCTCGCATTGTTTATTTTATGTGTTTTAGAATTCGTATGCAGGTAATTTCTGTATGTGGTTAAACCTACAAGAAGAACTCATCATATCCTAAAACATTCATTCCATGTAACATAAAGTTCAGATGTTAACATTTGATCCATTCATTTGAAGAATCTTTCTTTGCAACAATACCCTATATTTTAAACATAAAATTCTGCCATTTTAGAAATATTTGATACCATTATGAAACCATTAAATGATCACAACATGAGGATTCATTTCCATTTCCTCTTCTCTATAACTTATTTACTGATGTCAAAGATTCTTACTCATGATGGAAAGAAATCTTCCTTTTCTTTTGGCTCATATATTGTTGACCCCACTAGAATACTTTATTTTTTAAATCTCTAATATTATAACTTGAATAATCTTGCTAATTTCAAATCCATTTATCTTACTTCCAAATTAGTTATCTTATTTACCCCAAACAACTAAAATTAATCTCTTTATGTACTTTGAGAATCTTTCATCAATACCATAACTTTACATGCAAAATATTCCAAGGGAATTTTTTTATATCTTAAAAGGAAAAATATTCATTTTTTAAAACATATGATACAATTTCCAATACTTAATAAATTACATAGAATTTCAATTACTTAATAATATAGTAATATTTATATTAATTTAAAAGAATGAAGAAAAAGGTGATGCCATTGAATCTCAAACTTGGTAAAACAAATTCAATTTAATATTCAAATAACATCCCTGTCAAGGAAGGATACCAAAGTATGGTGCCCATGATTGGCCATAATTACCAAAATCCCTACTATTTGAACTAAATATTCTTATTGTTACCATTGCGTATTGCATAAACAAAATCAAAGTATATATTTCCAGCCTATAGAAAGACTCAAGGTATTATTTTCAACGATAGTCCAAACAAAATTACTCCCTGTGGGAGCTCACCTATTGATATTTGGTGTTATGTAGACTGAAACATTAAAATAATAATAAATGATTTAAACTCATTTGCCAAGAATGTATATACATATAACCAAGGTTTTAAAAGATTACCAATGTTATAAAATATTACCAAGGTTAACCTCTTTCATAAACTATTCCACACCAATACTTTTGGCAATAATGAAAACTTAAAACTACATATTGCAAAGGGAGGAATCATAAACTCATATTTTCCAAGAATGTATTAGTAAAAGTTACAAAGGATTACCATGCTAATTTATCTCATAAGATTTTATAGTAAAAGTTATAAAAGACTACCACGCTAATTTATCTCATGCATTAACCAAAGTAAATGTAACACACCAATATATACACCCATCACGCTAAAAGCATTATCCACCTTTGAATTTAAGTATAATATGCTCTAAATTAACACATTGACATTAGTAAACAAAAAATTAAGCAGATATATGTTTTTCTTTTCTGCAAAATGAATAAGCATTATATTTTGAAGATTATTTTATTTTCTGCAAAAATAATAAATGATATATTTCAAGAGAAATTTCTTAGTGTTATAAGAAAACATAAAGCAGGAGCAATGTGCCCAGTGCCTTCAAAACAATGACTACTAACTCCGAAACAAGACTTTTGCAGAAAACTATTATTAGATGAAAGATAAATAAATAAACTTAAATGAAACCAACTAAGAGAAGGAGGATGTCAGAGAATAAGAATATGAACATCATCTCTTCCAATTATAGTTTACATGACATGGTTTGTTTTTTTTTTTTTTTAACTCAAGTGAATTACAAGCTTAAATTGTAATCCTCTTTTTCTTTTTACTTCCCCAACAAAAAATTAACAGAATAGTAACTCTTCTTCAACATATGCTTTCATAAATAGAAATGTATTAACAAAATAGTAACCCTTGTTCAACATAATTTTTCATAAACATAAATGTATTAACAAAATTGTAACTCTTCTTCAACATATGCTTTCATAAACAAAAATGTACAATAAAGCAGAGATCCACAAATTGAAAATAAGAACAATACATTTATAATGGATAGAAGATATAGAGACTACAATTAACACTACCATGTTGTTATGTCACAACCCATTTAAATGAAGAATTACTAATTGGAGCCATTATTCACCTATCAGTTAAAACAAAAACATATTCCTGCAATTATGTAATTTGAACATATGTATAACCAAAAGAAATAAATGGTAAACCATCTTTTAGAACAACAATAACTATTTTAAAGGTAAACTAGCTACATCTTCATACAATAAAGGTTAATTAAAACAAAATATAACAAACTGGAAATTATACCTGATACTCAATCGTTCTACTTTGTTCAGCAGTTCGGCTTGCCAACTCCAACTCCAGTCATATTTACCACCCAACCATATCCAAAGGAAACCTTTTTCCTTGGAACCCCTGAGCTCTATGAGCTCACAAACAGTACCAACTTCAACAATAGTGAGAAATTTCAGGAAAACTAAGGAAGATATCCTATCTTCCTCTCACACCACTTAGTCTCAATCAACCAGGATAAATTATTGGGATTTTAATTTAGGAATTGGGTAGTCATTTTGGCAGCATTTCCCTACTCTTTCTGGTCTCCCCCCCATGGGGAAAATCATTCAATATTTATAAGCATTGAGTGGAGTGACACCTCACCCCCTTCATGCAAAAATTAATCTATTTTTAATTTATAATAATTCATATTATTCACCACCCTCCCCTGAGGTGGCAACCTCTCATTTTTTCTTAATTATTTAATTACTTTAATTATCTAATATTCATCATCCCATGTGTCCTTTGTAGATAATTTTCTATTATTGATTTTTCAAAAATAGATTATTAATATTTTGTATTAAAATAATTTTTATTTTAAATGGCCCTCTAAAGTGGGTAAGTTAGAGTTAATTCAACTCAAAGTTTAACTTAGATTAATTCACCTAGTTGATGTAAGCCTTTAAGTCATTCTTTTTAGTCAGAGAATAGGGATTCTGCACACCTATTGTGCACCTCATTACTAGTTAGGACCTCGCACCATTGCCCTATACCTAGGACTCTGTGTCCTAATGGAATCAAGACTCCACGCCTTGATATATTGCAAATATCCAAGATTCCACGCCTTGATATTTAAGAAAGTTAGGACTCTGCGCCCTAATATTTTCCATATATTCTCATATATGATTCTTTGAAGCTTCATGCTTTGCCTCAAGGTACTGTTTGTGAGCTCATATGCATCTGATGATCTGTTGACAAGGTCATGTTTCCCCAGACCTGCATGCATCATAACCTTGTATATTAAACACATCAATTAAAATTCATAATGAATTAATTCAATCACATTTTACCCAATTATATACATGACCTCCACAGTCATTTATTATTTGAGCATCCTTCTCAACAAGTAACTAAGTTCCCTGCCAATTCCTGCTAAATACATGGTTAAGCATACATAATCATGTAATTCATAGATCATCACATTTTTTGGTTTACAAATTGTGTTTCAAGCCACCAACACCAATTTTCATTTTTCCTCTTCCCCTCTCCACATGAAGTTTCTTTATACTTCCCTGATTTTTTGGATCACTCCCTTAGGTGCAGGCAAGATGGATAACATGTAGCCTAGGATAGCTTGAAGCACCACCTTTACTAGGACCAACTGACCCACCAAGTTCAAGGCTCTCACCATCCATCATTTAACCCTGTCTTCAAGGTTAGAGATTACTTTCTCCCAATTGGATTTCTTCCAAGCTTGCACTATTAGGGGGACCCCTAGGTACTTTGATGGGAGGGATTTCCTTTGGAACCCTAAAATAGTTGTTAAGTTTCTCTAGATAGAAATGTGGGTGTTAAAGAAAAAAATCATGGACTTAGACTAGTTTAACTCCATACCTGAAGCAACCATGAAGGTGTCCAGGATGGCTTTGAATGATCGAGCCTTGTTTACCGTCGGAATTCCATGAATCATGATATCATCCACAAACTGTTGATGTGTTATCATCTGACCGTCCTCATGCAACTTAAGGCCCTTTATGTCTCCTTCTCTATTGGTCACTCCAATCACCTTCCCTAAGCCTTCCATCATTATGATAAAAGGGAAGGGAGACAATGGGTCCCCTTTCCAATTTCCTCTGGACGGAAAGAAAGGTTTTTTTGGGGCTTCATTAATCATTATTGAAAATATGGGTGATAAGACCAATTCCATAATCCATTTGATCCAATTTTCATCAAACCCAAATCCTTCTAACATCGATTCCATATTTTCCCAACTAATATTATCGTAGGCCTTAGAAAATATGGTTGCATGATCATACCTAGCTTTTTCTGGGTCTTCAGCAAATGTGCTATTTCATGTGCAAGAATAACATTATCCAGAATTTGTCTCCCCTCGACAAAACCTAACTGTTCCTCCGAGATCAAACATGGAAGAATTGTTTTCATCCTGTTGGATGCTACTTTGGATATGATCTTGTATAGAACATTACATAGGGCTATCAGCCTGAACTTCTTTGGGGTGCTAGCCATTTCTTCCTTAGGAATAAGGGCTATAAAAGTTGAATTCAAGGCTTTGAGAATCGTTGCTGATTCCTGAGAATTTGCCACCACCTCTAATATATTAAGTTTAACTACTTCCCAAAAATATTTGAAGAAATCGATAGTAAATACATTTGATCCGTGGGATTTTCCATTAGCCATTTCATTCACATCCAAGGCCACTTCGTCCATGGAGACCGGCTTGTTCAAATTCTTATTGTGTTCTTCCATGATCAACTTAGGGATATGCCTCACAATCCTTTGGATATTCTCTCGTCTATCCACTTGGGGTTCTTTTGCTATTTTTTGGAAGTGTTGAACCAGGACATTCTTAATATCTTGATGTGCTTCATAGGTTTTCCCCCTCTCATCCTTAATTCTAAGGATTTGATTGGAATTCCTATGTTCTATCGTTGATCGATGAAAGAACTTAGTGTTTCTCTCACCCTCCTTGAGCCATAACACTCGGGATTTATGTCTCCATAGAATTTCATCTTGTCTACATCTATCCTCCCACTGCTTCAGTAACTCCATCTCCTCTCCTCTGCTTTCCTCTAAGTAGCCTTTTGTGATCAGCTTTTGTTGTAATGTTTCCATTTTTTGTTCCAATTCCTTTTTCGCTTGGAAGATGTTCCCAAATTCTATCTTATTCCACTATTTTAATTTCGACTTGATATGTTTTAACCTTTCCCATAAGGTGTACATTTTGGAGCCCCTAACTAGGATCTATTCCCCCGACCATCTTTTGATATTCTCCATAAAGTTAGGGTGGTCCAACCATAAGGCTTCAAATATAAATGGCCTATTTTTGGGCATACCTAACATCTCAACAATTAATATTACTAGCCAGTGGTATGATCCTCCACAAGGAGGGATATTTGTCGCCATATCTACCCCTCTCATTAGTAAATCCTCTGAAATTAAAAAAAAAAAAAATTGTTAAGTTTGGACGCAACTTGATGTTGCCCTCCCCGCTTGTTACTCTATTGGAAGCAACCATTAGTGGTTTCAATATCAATGAGGTTGGTCACCTCAATGAATTCCTTGAATGCTTCAGGATCTCGGTCTACTCATCTTTGCCCCCCCCCCCCCCCCCCCTTTTTTTGATAGAGAGGTTATCATATTGAAGTATCCCCCTAGAACCCAAGGGATATGCCCTTTCCTAATTTTTATCTTAATCAAATCTTGAAGGAGTTTGATCTTCTCTTATGTTATTTGAGGCCTGTAAACATTTGTAAACACCATTGTGCCCGGAGTCCCTATAAACTGCATTTCTACCTATAAGTATGACCTTGTTTCTTCTTAATCGAGTAAGACCAAAGTTTGGGGGTTCCCGCCAATCACCAATCCCCCTGTAGAGCCCTACGCTTCAACCTCCACTATATCATACCTTCTCCCTAATTTCCTACTTAATTCCTTGATTTTCTCAACAGAGCACTTTGACTCTTGCAAGAAAATAAGATCAAGTTGTTCCATTTTAATCTTCTTCTTAAGTAGACATTGTTTCCTAAGGCTACTAATGCCTCTTATATTCCATGTTAAAATTTTCATGATTTAACTGTGGTTAAGGGTGGGCAAGCTTAACACTCTCATCTTATATGAATTTTTTAGCATTGAACTCAACTCCTTGAGGGCGACATTTTTCGACATCCTCCCCCATTCCTATTTCGTGGCACCAAAACCATCTGAGATTTTGTTTCTTTCACTCCCAACTCAACTATTTCTGGATGTGATCTTTTCTAGCCCCTTATTTTCATCTCTTCTCTCATCAAGCAAATATACTGGATTGTATCCATTTGATCTGCAAGGATGGCTTCCAATCCCTATTTTCTTACTTTCTCCACCATATCCTGGAGGTTGATACCCTCCTGTTCTATTATTTCCTATAGTTATGGGTCCTTTGTTCCTACCTCACTTGGGGTCATTTCTACATCTCCCTCAAAATCCTTTGATAGATCTAGGATATCCCCCTGCTATCCATTCTCTTCGGTTGGCTGCAACATTTCTTCTTCTTTCCTTTCGCCTTTTTCCCCATTTTCCTCTTCCTCAACCCCCTAACCCTTTGGGTTTTCTTCGGATAGGATTTCAAAGTTGTTTCTCTAAGCTTTTCTCCCTCCCTGATTTCTTTGTTGTTGTCTTCTATTAGCTCTACCCCTTGGGTTGGGTCTAACAAACTCGTATGCATCCTTTCACTTCGCTTCTTTGCCTTGTTCCTCCACTTTATTTAATGGGCATTCCCTTATCAGGTGTCCATGTTCATGGCATCTTTTGCATCTAAAATGAATTTTCTCATAGTCCACGGGTTGTAACCAAAATTTGTCCCAGAACTCTAGCTTGATTGCTTCAGGCAGTGCCCCAGAAACATCCATTTCCACACAAATTTTTGCATACAATGTATATCTTCCTTGTAGTGTTGCTTCCGATATTTTAATAAAATTTCTCAGTGTGTCTCCTATCAACTCTAAAGTTGAAGGAAGCCAATAATCCATGGGAATGGAGTACAACCAAACCCAGAATTGGATGTTGGTAAAGGTTTCCTTATCCGAGGTGAAATTATCCATCCACAACCACATATATATACCAGTTGATGCAAAAAAGTAGGGACCACCATCAAAGATTCGGTCTCTATATTCCATATTAAAGAAGACCACCTAAAAAACCTTTAGACCCTAGATGTAGCTCTATCTCCCCTCTCGGTTTCCAA
Organism: Pinus tabuliformis; assembly: GCA_031772625.1. Lineage (NCBI taxonomy): Eukaryota > Viridiplantae > Streptophyta > Pinopsida > Pinales > Pinaceae > Pinus > Pinus tabuliformis. The sequence continues at coordinate 234,841,283 of CM062819.1, forward strand.
TGATCTTTGATTCAGTCACACAAGGATTTTTCTGTGGGCCAAAGGCCCATAAACTTGCATATGACCTCATACGATACATGAAGGCCTGAGTCTTAGGATCAATGGTCAATACCTTTGGGATCACTATTGTTTTTGGCTTACATGACCCTGTGGCCACTTTTGAATGTTGTTATTGTTGTTGATCTATTTGCTTTCTAGACAGACCTTTGTCTTCTTCTCTTCTTTGTCTGTTCCCACCTACTCCAGTCGTACCTTGGACATTCTCTGACATAACATCTGCATGACCACTGAAACCTACCTTGATTCCCTTCCCCTTGCTAGTTACCAAATTCCGATAAGAGGGAGCCCAACTCCCTCCCCCTATGAACACCATCAACTTCAAACCCTAGGCACCTCTGATAAATAACCCTCACTCCTCCAGAGAACCCTATAATAAATTGTAAAAAACACTCATTTTTATAATTAAAAATATGTTTCAACATAATAAATAATTTTGCCCAATTTTTAAAAATTATAATAAAAATATTATTTATAAATTATTTTATTATTAAACTTAAAATATATATCATATATTTTCCTTTTATTAAATTTGAAATAACATTATTAACAAAAGGTGTGGTTTATTTTGAAACTACATCACTTTTAATACTATCATATTTTAATATTATCTAAATATCATTTCATCTTCCTCTAGTATTATATATACATGAAAATTGTATTATAAACACATTAAGCTCGGGCTTATTATTATGTTCTTTCAAATTAATTTTTAAATAATAAAAAATAATTTTTCTTAGTAATAATAAAATAATATTAAACAATAAAATATTAATAATGTGTATCATTAATTAAAATGGGAAGAAGCCCCAAGGGTTAGCTCAGTTGGTCAAAATCAATGCCTTGCTATCGGGAGGTCACAAGGTCCATTCTCCCCAAAGCCCTTCAGGTCAGGCCTAGCTAGTGGGCTGCGGGGCTCGATTCCCTTCGGGGTCGATCAGCCCAGATTTTTCCATGGATGTAGCATCACCCGTTGACCAAGGTGTCCGTGAACCACAGCAAAAAAAAAAATGGGAAGAACTAATGCAACATTCTTATATGCATTTTGATAACCTGATTGTGGGAGGTGGGCTCAATTTCTCCATGGGGCCTCTGAAAAATTGGGTGTGCATGCCCACCTTGACCCCTATCAAAATTTTCCTCCCACATTATGGACTCCCATTCCCTTATTGATGTGGACCCTATCAAGATCAAATCAAATTGGAGAAATAAGAATGTGGGAGATACTATGATAGCTCACATGATTCAGTGCTTCGTGGAGGTTGAACCTTTGATAATCAAACTTTTTCTCTTTCGTCAATGGGTGGGAAGTGGAGGCATCTCTGATCACCATATGATATTCCTCGAATTCATAGGGGCTTCAAGTAAACCCATGGCTCCCTTTAAATTCAACTCGGCTTGTTTGAAGGAGGAATCATTTTTCCAATTGGTGGCAAGCCTCTGGTCACAATGTGTTCCTAGTAGAGAGGCCTCCCTTGCAGAACAATTTGTTGAAAACCTAAAAAGACTGAAAAAGGAATCCATCACATGGTCCAAGGAGAAGGCTCAGAAGGATGCAGAATATTTGAATGAAATAGAACTTGAGTTAGAAATCTTGGAAGATTTAGCTGGAAGGGGTCATTAGTCAAAGGAGTCCAAGGCACAAATCCTTCAGCTGAAAGCTTCTTGATATAGGATATTGGAAGAAAGAATGGATTCATGGCACTTGAAAAGCAAGGAAATATGGTTGAAATTAGGGGGATGATAATACAAAGTTATTTCAATAGTTTTCCAGAGGTCATCGAGTTGCAAACAATATTTGGTCACTTGATGATTGCAAAGGTGGGAGGGTTTCTTCTTTCAGTGACCTCGCTAGGTTAGGAGTCAATCCTTTCAAATCATTATTTAAGCCGCCTAGGGAGGACCCTCTTGCAAAAGTAATCAACCTCATTAGACACATTCCTATATTCATTGACAAAGAAGTCAATCAATGACTTATGGAACCTATTACTAAAGAATAACTGGGCTAGGTCCTGTATGGATTTCAAAGGGACAAAAGAACAGGGCTGAATGGGTCGCCAGTTGAATTCTTTGCTGAGTTATTTGAGTTATTAGGTGATGATTTGCTGAAAATGGTGGGGGATGTAGGACCTCGGGAAGGATGCATGATGCCTTCAACTCAACCTTTTACTTTAATTCCAAAAAATGACTCCTCGCACTCCATCGAATTCCTCCCCATTTCATTGTGCAACAATATCAATAAAATCATTGCAAAAATTATTGCAAACAGATTAAAGTTTGTGCTATCTCAGAACATTTCCAAAGAATAATTTACATTCCTGGAGGGATGAAAAATTCATGAAGCAATTGGGGTGGCACAGGGGGGGCTTCACAGTTTAAAAACAAAGAAGCTAAAAGGTTTGGTGCTTAAAATTAACTTATCTAAAGTTTTTAACAAAGTCATGTGGACTTACATTCAAATGTTTCTCACACATTTGGGGTTTGTTTTCAATTTCATAAACTGGATTATGTGTTGTGTCACCAATGCTTCTTTTGTTGTCTTAGTTAATGGCTCCATATCATACTTTTTCATGTTGAGACATGTCTTCATCATGGTTGTCCTTTATCTCCCTTGCTTTTTCCCCTGGTAATAGAGGGAATTAGTCGACTATTACCGGAAGCCAAGAGAAGAGGGGACCTTAAAGGTGTCACAGTGGTTGGAGACCTACCCATTACTCACCTCCTTTTGTGTATGATGTCATGATATTTAGTGATGGATCCAAGAGGGATTTAAACACAATCAAAGTGGTGTTATCTATGTTTCAAAAATCTAATGGAATGATCATAAATATACAAAAATCTACCTTCTCTAAAGTGGGCCTCTCGAGGGAGGGGATTGTGCTTGCTCAAAATTTATTTCCTTTTCATACACACCATTTTGAAGAGAGGTTCAAATATTGTCACATTTATAGGGAAAGGAATGTCACCGTTAGTGCACTATCCAAAGAGGGTGTGCAACAAATTAGGGGCACATGGAAGATCATATAACATAATGGCAATGAACGCTATGAATTCTATCACAAGTCATTTATAAATGATTTTCATTTGTCTTAAGTAGAGGATGGATGACTCACAACTCATGACTTACTGATTTTCATTTGGCTTTAGTTTTTTGTTCATGTTATAGTTTATGTTTTCACCATTATTCTTATATGACTCTGATATTGTTTATATTTAAAAAGTTTTGTGATATAAACAACTCTCTAAACTTGCTTTTTGTACTCTGTTTTTTGTGATAACTATAGGATGATAACTTTTGAACATTGATGACTAAAAAACAATTAAAATTTAGTTGATAGGCAAAGGGGGACCCGTCAAATTTAACCCCTGTCAGGCGCGATCTTGAGTGGAATTCCACACTTCCTAGCTAACCCCAAAAACAAATTGATAGCTGGCAAGGTTTTGATGGATAGCAGAAGGGGTTCACGTGGTGAAGAAAGGAAGAGAAAGTTCTCTTCTACTCACCTACCAACAAAATTCTATAATGGTGTGGAAAAGTAGTGCTATATCTTTTCCTCTTGATTCCAATGTTAAGCCTCTATTAATTGCATTCATTACATCTCATTTTCTACTTCCAATTCACTACACCTAATATACTTTCAGTGTTTTTGGGTGCAAATTCTACACTTGAAAATTTCTTCTGCATATTCTGCCTTTGCTCTCTGCTCGGGTTTTCTTTGCTTTGGAGTTGCAAAAGCCATGGGGGTCATTGGGAGTGGAGTAGCAGCCAACATCATCAGCGAAGTTTGCAAAGTTGTTATTGGTCCATTTTTCCAACTCATAAAAGATGTTGTTCACTTGGATTGAAACACTTGGCTTCTGCAAGAGAAGCTAACAACCACGAGAGACCACTTATAAGATACAGAAAACCAATTCCAACATCAGCAAAGAAGTGCCCTAGCTATCATAACTAATGAATTGCAAATGATCTGTTAGTCCATTGGAGATGTGGAAGGGATCATAAATCGCTCCCAGCAGTGGTAAGTTTGTTTAGATCGTAGCTTCCGCAAGCCCGGGATCTGTAGAAAAATTAGAAAATACTATACAGTGATCAACAATCGTTGCAACGATCTTGAAAGTGTCATTTCAATAGTACGTGACACCTGAGAGGTTGCTTTGTCTGCACCACTAGAAGTAGGGGAATTACTTCAGACAGTACTGAAGTCTAGCTTTCTGGGCTCGGGGATAAAAGCAACGGAGATGCAGCTGAATACATGGATTCAATATGCGGAAGATCATCAATTTCGGGTAATAGGCATCTCTGGCATGGGTGGCGTTGGCAAGACAACATTGCTCAAAGTAGTCTACAACAGCCACAAGAAAGGTAATGTATTTGAAAACGTCATTTGGTTAATTGTTTCACAAAAGTTTAACATTCAGGGGTTGACTTTTGTTGACTAGGTTTGACTAGACGTTTTCAGACTATTTTTGGGATGATTAGACTTGCTATTGGAGGCCGAAGTTGGTTGGGTATGACCGAGCTAAATTGAGGAAGAATTCTGCCATGTTGACTAGCATTGGCTTTTTGGTTAGGGATTTTTGTTTCTGTTATTTGATTGATTAGATTTTCACTATAATTGGGCAAGTGAATATTTTACATTGTACTATCTCTCTGCTGAACTTTTGAAGAATTATAAGAAGAATTGATCAAGGGTTTCCCCACATTGGGGTTTTTCCTTGGCTGGTGCCATATCTTGTGTCCCCTTGTCTTGGATTGTCTTCTACTATTATTTTTTATGTTCTATATGCATTTTACTATCATGATGATGTGATTGCTAAATTGGATATTGATATTGGGCTAATAAATAATTTGAAGTAAAATTGCTCTAAGCATAAAACATACCATTGTTATCCTAAAATTAATAAATTTACCTCTTGACAATGCCTTTGTCAAGATGTCAACATCTTTCTCCTCATATGGAATGTACTGTAGCAACATAATTCTCCTTTGCATATAGTCCCACAAATGATGATACCAGATATCAATGTGCATTGACCTATCATGAAATACCGAATTATCACAGACCTTAATGCAACTATGATTATCACAATATTTCACTTTCCTAAACATCTCCTGACTGAAAATATCCACGAGTATTTTCCTCATCCATATGGCCTTACTTGATGATTGAATCGCAGCCATGTATTGAGCCTCTACTGAGCTAAGTGCCATAAACCTATGATTTCTGCTATACCATGAAATAATTCTGGACCCAACATTGAAGATAGCACTTGAAGTACAATTCTTGCCCGATGGAATCCCTCTCAAATTTGTATTGGTGAAGCCTTGGAGCTTCACTCCCTCTATCCTCCAATACCATATTCCATACTCGATATTTCCTTTGAGGTACCGTAACACATGCTTTGTTTCCTTCCAATACAGCTTGGTAGACCTCATCGTAGCTTTACTAAGCTGCTTTACTTCATAGCACATGTCGGGTCTTGTGTTCACAAGATATGTCAAAGACCCCACAAGATGCATGTAAATGGTAGAATCAACCTCTTCACCTGAAGTTCCATTCTCCTTCCTCCAATTTGTTGCTAGAGGTGTGTCCATAGAATTTCAAATCTCCATGTGAAATATTTGAAGTATTTCAGAGGCATACTTCTCTTGAGACACAAACAATTCACCATCACCTTGCCATACTTTCATCCCGAGGAGGTAATGCATTAAGCCCGTGTCTTTCATCTAAAATTCCCTTACAATATCCTCTTTGCAAGAGTGTATTAACTTCTTATCACCTATCAATATTAAATCCTCAACATACAAAATAAGAATAAGTGACTTACCGTCTACCACAATGTGCTAGAAGTTCATATCTGCTCCACTTTTGGTGAAGCCAAAACCATAGAGATAATTGTCAATCTAAGTGTACTACGCTCAAGGCAGTTGTTTGAGACCATACAATGCTCTCCTAAGTCTAGACAGATGTGACTCTTGATCATATGTCTCAAATCCTTCTGATTTCTCTATGCAAATTTCCTCCTCAACAACACAATTGAGAAAGGTAGTCTTCACATCCATTTGGTGAATCTTCCGCCCCATCTGCACAACAAATGTAAGAATTGATATGATGGAGGAATACCTTGCACAAGGGAAAATGTTTCCTCATAGTCAACTCCATCTACCTACAAAAATACTTTCACCACAAATCTAGCCTTGCATTTCATGATGCTTCCATCAGCTGCATGATTCACTTTGTAGATCCATCTAGAACCAATCATTGATTTCTGTTATAGCCTTAGCACCACCTCCAATATCCTATTCTTTATGTTGGACTCATATTATTCCACCATGGCACCAACCCAAATAGGTTAAGAAATTGCTTCCTCAAATGAAGAAGACTTTGAATCAATGAGCTCTATCATGAGAGCCATGTAACCAGTATACCACTCAGGTGACTTCCTCTACCTACGTAATAATGTAGGGGATCCCACATTATCCCTAGCATCTTGCAACAATATATCATCTTCTTTGGTTCTCTTTCTCCCTTCTCTGGATGCTTCTAGTTGAGTGGGTGTCTCCACTCGACCTCCTCCATTTGTGGCTACTCCAAAACTTCTTGAAGCACATCCAGAGGCTCCTTCTTTGGAGCTAGAAGCTCCTCCTTTGATGGTATACTTAGCTCTCATTCCAAAGAGCATCTCATAGCCTTCTCCTCATCAAAATTTACATCTCTCCTCACAACTGTCATCCTCAGTGAAGGTGGATACACTCGATAATTTTCTAGAGTTTTGGTGTATCCTACAAAGACTGCCAAATTTGTTGTAGGCTCGAATTTCTTCCTTTAATACTTATTGACATGACAATAAATTAAATATCCAAAAATTATGAAATGAGACACATCAAGATTTCTCCAAGAGAAAGATTCCTTTGGTGTGATCATACCAAGTATTCTATGAGGACTCTAGTTCTGCAAATAGACTATTGCGTTACATGCTTCTACCCATAAATAAAATGGAAACCCCTTATCATGTAGTATAGCTCTTGCAGCTCCAACTCTTCTCTCATTCTTCCTCTCATCTACCCCATTCTGCTATCAGTTATGGGGTTCTATCAATTTGCTTTGAATACCTTCTTTGAAAAAACAAAAACCTTGAAGGCATTCGAAACAAATTCACATCCATTGTCCCTCTTGAGAGCCTTCACCTTCTTCCCAGTCTCCTTCTCAACTAATAACTTGAATTCAAAAAATTATGAGAAAAATTCATCCTTCTTTTGAATGAAGAAGATCCAACATTGTTTAGAGAAATCATCCATAAAAATTACATAGTACTTATGTTTTTTTGTGGAGGTTGTAGAAAAGGGTCCACAAACATTAGAGTGGACTCACTCCAATATTGCATATGATCTATTATGTTGACCATGGAGAGTGAATTTGACATATTTCCTCAATGTGTAACCTTTGCAAACATCATGTTGGTCAAGGGATCCTTTAGGGAGACTGGTGGTAATTTGCTACATGGCTTTTAAGGCATCATGGTGTAGATGACCCAATCATGAGTTCTCACTCCTAAGTCAAAAACATTAAAACAAAAACATTGAATTGGTAAAAAAAGGGTCTGTGAGGTTATTAGTAAAGCATAATAACCTAAGTGATTGAAAAAGGGTGTCAAGTTATTATGCTTTCTTTGAAGAATAACTATCTTCAGGCTCACCTTTGGCTATTATAAAAATAAATTATACATCTTAGAAAATAATTTGACACTAATAAATTCACATAAAATGTAGAATAAAAAAGATGAAAAATAAATAGATATCACCACATTTTTACTTCATACACAATATAAATTTAAAATTCAAATCTTAATGAATCCACTGTCAAATTTTCATTTGAAAGTCCAAAGTATGGTCGACTATCAACCACCATAAACCATATCAGAAACAACGCGTAGCCCACTCAAATGATCCTTAAGAGATGAGTTTATTTGTCATTACCTTTCCTTCAAGGGTGGAAAATCTTGATAAGAGATCTAATCCCTCGTACAAAATCACGATGCAAAATTATATGACTTGGAATTTCATGTGAGACAATCATGATAGGTGATCTAACCACCTTTACAAAATCTTAGTGAAAAATTAGATGCCAATTACTGAACCGTGTTCTTACGATTTTAAATGTACAATATGTCATGTGAGATGTCAAAATATAGCCCCGCTTGATGTTCATACAATGTTCTTTGTAATGGTAATGTGGGGTGGCAATTATTGTTTTCTTCACATATATGTGTATCTTCTGTATAGGCGCATATATTTTGTATATGTGCAACTTCCCTATATTTGTATCTTTTGTATATGCATATATCTTCTTTATATGCACAAATTTCACATATATGTAGCTTCTGTATAGGTGTATCTTCCATATATTTTCATATCTTCTGTATATGCACGACTTATGTATATACGGAAGTTGTACATATACAAAAATACACATATATGAAAGTTGTGCATATACAGATATGTGAATATACGGAAGCTACGCATATACGAAAGATATGCACATATACAAAAGCTGCACATATACGAAAGTTGCACATATATAAGTGATATATTCAGGGTGGACTTGGAGGGAGAGGTGGAGCGATGAGGAAAACAGGGAGGAATCGAAGAGTTTCGATACCGGGCAGCTTCTCTCTTCCAACCATTAATCCTTCTCGACTCGTATCAGCTTATTCCTAGGGCGCTTTCCTTCTATCTTCCGACAGCTTCAATAGGCCTGCGGGCTCCCCTTGGCAGGTGTCAGCTCCCTTAGTGCTTTTCTGTCGACTACCCTTTCACGCCGAGAACCCTTCCCCAGTCCCTTTCATCCATTTCCGCCTTTTTTCATTTCTTTTGGTCTTGGGAGTCCAACTGCTCCACAAGTCCTGAGCTCTAACCGTGTCAGGCGGAAAGAGTCGATTGTGCGGACACAACCAACCTCCCTAGGAGCCTAAGACTCTCTAGTGACAAACAAGACAGACAAGAGCAATCCTTCTCTAAACATGCATTTACTGTACGGGAAATCAAGTGTTTAGATCCTACCTGTAATCCAACGTTGTTGTAGCAGTCCAGCTCCGCTGATCCGGATGAGCTCCTCCTTCACTTTGAAACCTGCATACACTAACAATCAAATGATTAAATAGCACTTGATAATCTCATAGAGTAAAATATATTTAACACATAGACCAAGGAGTCCATGAAACAACTCATAAATAACAAGTTATTGAGAAGAATGGACTCATTTGCATTAATAGGTAACAAAAGGAACAAATACAACCTGAGCCTTGGTGTTGTGCAAGTCCCTCCCAGGGTCCATCAAGAGTTCTCCTTTACTTTGACAAAGCTCACCCACTTCCAAATAGAACAAGAAAAGATGGCAATCTCTCCTCACAAGCTTCTAAATGGGAGTCCTAATTCCTACAGCATTTACCCTTAGAAATGTATAGCTTTCAACCTCCTCTCCTTCTGGCCCAATGCCTGTATTTATAGTGCTCAAGAGGAAGTTAATCAGGTCCACCATCAATGGGATAATCCCCTCTTTGGATGGGATAGCTCCCCTATTGATGGGATAAGTTCCTCTTTGGTAGGAGTGCATGAACCATCTGGAGGCACTCAATACACGTCGAACAACCTTCTAGAATGCTCTAGAAATGACCACAAGTGACTTTTTAAAGATGAAACTTGCGCATTTTAACCTTTACAGGGGGACGCACCTGCCCCTTTACATACAGAGCGTCCAAACACGCAGCTTTTGTGAACATTGGGTGTGTACCCGCAGGTAAGGTTGAGAGAACCTGTGTCCCCAGAGATAAATACATTTAGAAAGACTTTCTCTCTTTTTTGGAGTTTGACATGGAGAGCAGAGGCATAAGACTTGCTTAAGAGGGTAGCATGACTGTTGATAGAGCCATACTAACTGTAAATAGTCATGGTGACATTTTTTAGTGTAACAGATTGCCCCCTAAAGTGCGAAGCCTGAAATAGATTAGGGTTTTGTATTATCTAGGAAGGGTGAAGTGCTTTATCATTTCAAGGATTATCTCGTGGAGAGCCTGGTCAGAACCTGCAATTTTCAACACAAAATACATGTATAAGATTATATCATTACTGAGGTAGGCATTCCCATACTCAGATTAAAACTTTAACTAACAGACTAACTACTCTGATACAGGAATGATCTTGCAGTACATCATAATCATAGACTTTTGTAGACACAGTATGGGCGCAGCCATCTGTTTATGATTAGTCTACTTAGATAATGAATACAAAACTCCTCGCAGCCTGGATGGTGGAAACTAGATCCAGGGTCTTCATTTCTACTTCTCGAATTGGTACGATTCTAGCCATGCGAATAAATGAGTTGATGTCGAACATGGTAGAAACCACTTGATTACCAGTCGATGATGTAAACTGTTAACAAGCGTGAGAGAGACCACCAATAATTCAATGGTTCTCAAAGTACCCAGTACAATCCATGAGATGTGAATGAATGAGTTGATGTCGAACATTTCACGGAATCCTTTGATCGAAAGTCAATGATGTAAACTGACGTCAAAGGCGAGAAACCTGCCATTGATGCATGCAGACTTCAAGGTACTGACGATTTCTAAGTCATCTCTCTAGATAATGTGCTGATGTCGATAGAAAGCGACCTGTTGCAGGCAAGCCCGCAACACGAAATCATTGTTCAAGTTGAAGAAATGTTGCTGTAAAGACTGACTCAGGGATGGTCAAATGGATGACAAGTATTTTGCAGATGAAAGTTTTGCTTGCAGACCTCTTGAACACATAACGACACGACAGATGGCTTGGTGCTGAATAACTCAAAGTTAATCCCCGGAACCCGGCTGAAGACTTTCAAAGTGGTTTGATTAACTGTGAGGTAAAGGATTTCCCAACCCAGGTGAATGAAAAGTGTCGTGTTCAAGAGTGGTAATAAAGTTTCTTCTGAGACAAAAGGTAACAAATAGGCTCATTCTTCTCTCTTTTCCCCCACCATTTCTGGCAAGTACCTCTTTATTTTTAACAAGCTTGAGGAGGATAACATATGCTTGATTATAAGCTCATCCTTCGGATGAGTCCAACCTAGTTTTGATTCGAACCCTAGGAAGGAGTGGTTCGTTCCTGTTTGTAATTGAACAGGTCCTTTACTGTGAAATGTTTAACGAGCCCAGTATAGGAGAAACTCGGCGTTTTTCAATTTTAGAGAGTCTGAAAAACTTAAGAAGACTCCAAGTTGAACTTTTTCGTAGATTTGTGTCCCTCAAGCCCGAAAAAGTATAAAATAATACCTAGGGGAACCGCTTGATCTTGCGACCAAGGAGTACTTTCATAATTAGTGTCACTGACCTGAAAAGTAAAAAGCGATCAAGGACACGTCGTTTTATTTCCGTATCGAGTTTGAAACGACAAAAACCCGGCAATCTTTTCCTGATTTTACGGTCAGAAAAGAGCTATAAGGGGACCGTCTTTTAATTCTGTTTTAACGAGTGTAAAAGAAACGCTCGGCAATCTTTTCATTTTTTAGGAGTCAGAAAAGGGCTTAAAAGATGACTCTGATATTTTGGTTCGTGAAAAATGACAATTTTCCCTCTAAGTCCCTTTGTCCTGCACAAAAACAACACATTACTCATACCTGTTTAAGATAGGCAAAAATACATCGAAAAACATCCTTCCATGGTGAAAAATGAACAAATTCATCCAAAAAACCTATAAAAAGACTTTTTACCATGTCATTTTTACCATTTTACTGTTGAGGTTGAAAAAAGGGCTTTTGGCAAGAAACTTCCCGTGGTCGCTGCGGAAAATCCGACCGTCAGAATCGAACGCCGTCTCTTCCAGGTATTTTACAACATCCTACTCTTCAATTTCATCCGATTAAAATTGTATTTTAGGTTTTAGTTTTGTTTTTTGGGGGGGTTTAGGTTTCAAAATGCGCTCTGCGGTGGACGCAGGTGCCCTTCGGGTGACCTGCGTCCCCCGACTTTTTCCTATACAGGAAAATGGTCGGGGGACAGCCCACCTTCAGGCCAGCTGCGTCCGGACGCCCTGTGTTCTAAACGCGGGGTGCGTCCTCCGTGGAATGCGGAATTTGAAACCCCAATCCTCACAAACAACCATTCAAATTTCCCCAAATTAATTCTAATCATTGTTTCTTGGTGTGTAGGGCACTCACCATGTTGGATTGGAGAGAAAGAGAGCACAAGGACGTTGATTTAGCTGCAATTGAACATCAACCTTCCATTGATGCCCTAAAAGCATGCGGACTATATAAATACTGGGCCATACCTGGCATGAGGGCTCAGGTGAGATTCTTAGAATGGCTGGTTGAGAGATGGAACGTTCAAGAGCAATGCTTTTACATAGGAGGGCACCAGCTCGAGATAGAGCCCTCTGATGTATACTTTCTCACTGGCTTGCCAAATAGAGGCGAGCAACTCAATCTAGCCGGGACTAGGCCGGGTGGCCAATCCCTTGCTAGTCTCCGGGAAGATTGGTGCACACCCAATGCACACCATGCGAAAGGCGTGGAAATCAAACACATCTCTCTGCGTGAACTCAAAGTTATAGCTTTCACGGTTACCAGAATTTGTGGCGCAGCCGCTTTACATATTGCTTCTGGGTCCCAAATGCGGATGGCAATTGACTGTTACCAAGGCACCATTTTCAACTGGTGTGATGCTGTGTCGGCTAATATGAAGAGCCAACTGACTAAGGCAAAGAACGGACGACTGAAAACTTTTGGATATGGGCCTTTAGTCGTGAGCTTTGCCTTAGAGAGAGTTCCGATGCTGATCCCTCAGCAACTCACTGTTGATATCTTGGGTCCTCGGGAGCCAAAGCTAGTACGATGGGTTGCGGTGATGGCCCGGCATCCTGACGAGGGCGCGGCGGTTGTTCGATTCTCTGATAGTTATTTTCACTGGTTAGAGGACCAGGTTTTTCGATCCAGGACTTTCCGTATGCCGGAGTAGATTTTCGAGGTGATCCGGACACGGTTCTTCCACAGGGAGAACAATGGGACGACAGAGGTACTTTATTTTTCACAAGTTTTCAAATTATGTATTTTTTTGTTTTTTATATATATCGTCTCAAAACTGACAGTAAAAATTTTCAAAATGCAGATGTTGGTCCACAGCGCCCAGCCAACCTCCGGCCTTTTGAGAGGAGACATCCAGTTGCACCGGTACCGGCCCCACAGGACGCGGCTGCAGAGACGCTAGCTGAGTTGGAGCATGATCTAGAGCGTCTGACGGCGGATATGCCTGAGACTACTATGGATGATATTCCTATCAGACTTCAGCGCTATGTAGTCGCAGTCCCTGGACCGTTTAGGAGATTTTTGCGTAAGGTAGCCCGTGCAGTGGTGTCGTATAGGGAGCACCACCAGTGATTGGCTAGTCACTTTGTAGACACATGTGACATTTTTGACTTTTTGTACTTTATCATTTTTGCCGATCATAAGGTGTTTTTCAACCTATGATCGAAGACGATGTATATTTTTTGACACACTCCTATCTATATATATATCACTATTACCGGCTTATCTTGTTTAACATATGTGATGAAATTTTTTTAAATTTACTTGCATGATTATCGTAAATGTCTGTCCAACACTCGAGAAGCAATTGCATCTGCTAATGTATTTAAAGACCTTGGAATATGCTGATATTCAATGTAATCAAATTCACGTTCCAAGAGACGCACTCTCAAAAACAACCTTAATAACACAGGATTTCTAATGGCATAAACTCTATTAAGCTGTAATACAACAAGTTCAGAATCTAACCTCACTATCAAACGTCGAATTCCAAATGAAATAGATTCGGATAATAATTCAACCACTGCACTGTATTCTGCAATGTTGTTTGTTGTTTGACCGAGGCTTACCCCATGCATAGAAACTAACTCGTCAGAGGGTGAATAGATAACCCAAGCTGCGGAAGAGATATTCCGTGTACTACGACAAGCACCATCAGCAAATCCAATGTATGTTTGGAGAGGCGTCGACATCTGCAATATCAAGAGTAAAACCAAGATAAGCCAGAATAACGACAAAAAACACACTCGCTAAGCTAAGCACACTGACTAACTAACAAACATACTAGCTAGAAAGAAAACCTAACCTAACTAAAACTTCTCCATACCCACCATTTAAGCATAATACCTCTTTAGGTAAAGTCCATTTCTGGGTTTACCCAAAGAGTCCCCATCAAAATCTACCAGCTCATAAGCCCCTTTTGCTAGCTTTCGCTTTACAATATAGGGTCCATGCCACATAGGAACGAATTTTCCAGCACCTAGCTTATCGTTAGCTTGATCATATAATAGCACTAGGTCTCCCTCCGAAAAACTTCGAGGGGTCACATTTCTATCATACTGAGCTTTCATTCGCTTTGCGTGAGTCTCGATTGCCAATGCAGCGTCACGTCGAGTCTCATCTAATTTAGCTAAGTACAATAAACGTTTCTCCTCTTCGGAAGTAGCTGGGAGTAATTCGACAGCCATTTGAAGTGATGGGATTTCGCATTCAATGGGTAACACAGCTTCCAAGCCATAAACTAGCTGGAAAGGAGTGAACCCTGTTGAAGTTTTCACTGAGGTTCGGTATGCCCATAGCGCCGAAAATAACATGTTGTGCCAATTCGACCGATGAATACCAATGGTTCGTCGGATCATGATAACCAGAACTTTGTTGATAGACTCAACCAAACCGTTGGCTTGCGGATAATAAGGAGTAGAGCTATCGTGGCGCAAACCAAGCTGGCTTGTAAGCTCAGTCATCATGATGTTTCGAAAATGGCTCCCATGGTCAGTAATGATTGCTTGTGGGACACCAAACCTAGTTATAATATGATTGAATACGAAAACTGCAGCTGTTTTTCCGCTTGCGTCGAATGTAGGCATCGCCTCGGCCCATTTAGTGAAATAATCAACCGCGAGGATGATATACGCATGCCCCCCGGCCGAGTGAGGGTTACAAGTAATAAAGTCGATACCCCATTTGGCGAATGGACCAACGGCAATTATAGGGTGGAGAGGAGCAGGTGGTGCGCGCATCTTTCGATCAAACACTTGGCAGTTGTGGCACTTCCGGACTGCAATGATACAATCTTTAAACATAGATGGCCAGAAGTAACCAGCGCGCAACACCTTCTGAGCTGTGGCATACCCAGACATATGACCGCCACATGCTCCAGAGTGACAATCATTCAAAACCCTCTCAGCCTCTTCGTGAGTTAAACAACGTCGAAAAACTAAGTCTGCCCCCCGGCGATAAAGTGTATCTCCAATAATTTTGTATTGCTGGGATTGAAACCGAATTTTTCGACGTTCCGCCTTTGAAGCTTCAGGCCGAAAGGTTTGGGTTTGGAGATAGATGATTATATCCCCGTACCACGGATCTAAAGTACTGATAAGAAACAAAGATTCGTCCGCAATGGACTCCTCTGCCACAGTCTCTGTGTCAGTACGCGGGAAATCACACATCAATTCCGCAAAAACTAAGGATTTCTTAGACTTGGACTTCTCGAACTCCAAGTCGAACTCTTGCAGGATAACGATCCATTTAGAGTACTTGCCCCCTAGCAGTTGTTTTGTCAAAATGTAAATCATAGGGTTGCAATCCGAAATAACTGTAGTTTTACGGAGAAGAATGTAGTGACGAAAACGCTGGACAGCTTGAACGGCTGCCAGGGCCAATTTCTCCACATGCGAATATTTTAGCTCAGTGGGATTTAAGGTCCTACTGAGATAATATATCACATGTTCCGCTCCGAATTCATCTTCTTGAACTAACACCATTCCAATGGTGGAATGCGAAGCTGCGAGGTATAAGAAGTAGTCCTGGTTGTAGTTGGGAGGATGCAACAACGGTGCATGGGTCAACGCGTGTTTAAGTGCATCAAAAGATTGTTGGGCAATCTCGTCCCAAAAGAATTGAACGTTCTGTTTCAACAACCGTGTAAAACCTTTAGTGACCTCGGCGTAGTTTGGGATGAATCGGCGTAAAAAGTTCGCTTTCCCTTGCAAACTTTGGAGTTGGCGCAAACTCGAAGGAGGAGGCAATTTGATGATAGCTTCGACTTTCGAGGGATCGACGCGAATGCCGGCTTTTGAAACAACAAATCCCAGCAATCGACCTGTTTCTATACAGAAAACACACATTGTGGGGATTCAACCGAATTCGATAATGCCTACACCTCATAAAGATTGCTCGTAAGTGGACAAGGTGATCAGCTCGATGTAATGAATGAGCAGGCAAATCATCGAGATACGGTTGCACAATGTGCTTGATGTCATGAAATGCGTAAGACATCGCCCGTTGAAAAGTGGCCCCGGCATTCTTAAGCCCAAAAGGTAATTTGCAATAAGCAAATGTCCCCCATGGACAAATGAATGTCGTTTTTGGTTGGTCGGCAGGTAGAATATTGATTTGATTATAGCCCGAAAAACCATCCATGAAGGAAAACATTTCACTTCCGGCACAATCATCAATAATTTGATCGATATAAGGCGTAGGATAGTTGTCTTTTGGACAAGCTCGATTGATATCCCTATAGTCGATACAGATTCTTATTGTTCCTTGTTTCTTGTTGACCGGAACAATATTCGATACCCAATCCGTTAACGGGATCGGATAAATGAAACCTGCTTTCAACAGCTTTTCGACTTCTGCTTTAATCGCAGCCGCTTTTCGAGGGTGAATCTGACGCAACCGTTGCCGGACGGGTTTAGCATCCGGGTAGGTCTTTATTTCATGAACAACAATGGCAGGATCGATTCCCGGCATTTCCTCGTAAGACCAGGCAAACACATCGCGGAATTCTTGGAATAGGGCCTTGTAAGTTTGGATTTCATCTTCTGTACATGCGGCACCTATATGAATGTTCTCCTCAATTCCGGGCTTCACTGAAATATCAATGGGAATAGTGCGAGAAATATTCCCTAAATTCAACTCTGAATCAGAATGTTTCGTTGGATCCTGAGCGTCTTTGACATATTCAGCGGTAAAGATAGATGAAAAATCATTTTCAAATGCATCATCCTTAGGTAAAAACGAAGATCTGTGATGGAGATCTTCCCATGGTAGATCGTCTACACTTAGGATTTCGCGAAGTTGTTCGTCAGATGACACGACTTCGGGAAACGCTATCCGTTCTAAGGTTGAGGTGAAAAGTGATTCTTCACTGACCACATTCATTTGGTCGATCTCGGTTGAACGAGAGTCGGTAAAAGACATGACAGCTTCATAAGCAATTTCATATGGACTCAAAGGCATAGCATCACCGAATGAGTCTATCTCAGAGTCAGATGGGACAATCCAAGGATCATCATAAATAATGTTTTCTGATGTAATCATATGAATTGTTGCAAATGAAGGTTCTACGCTGAGTGGAGGGAGAGGAAAAGTTCCCAGTAAACCGGAATCCTTAACTAAACCTACACCAACGTCCCTATAAGGGATTGTCGTCTTACCGACATGCTGGATACTCTCTGAAGAGGCTGGGTCGGATGAAAAGTATGTCAGCTGATCAATAGTCACGATCTTACCGTTATGTGGAAACTTAATTACTCTGAAGACCGATGAAACGACCGCCGTCATAGCATATGACCAACTTCGACCCAAAAGAAGGTTGTAGTCTAGAGGGGCATCAACCACTTCCACATCCAGACTAACGGTTTTACCTTCTACCCCTATAGGCAATTCCTGTAGAATACCAAACGGACGGAACCCACGGCCATCAAAGGCCTTAAGGATGGTGGGGGATTGGTTCAACGAAGGAGAACCAAGGGATCTCCAACATTGAATCGACATAATACACGTAGAAGCTCCCTCATCAATCACAGTCCTATGAATAGGCCTGTTTTTTACTATCACTGGAATTTGGAAAGCCATTTGATGGGGGAGACGCGGTGTACTATTTTCTAGATCGAAGATTATTAGATTCGGGTCCTGAACATCAACAGCTCCTATAGCCGACAAAAGTAATTTTCGTTGTGCTGGGCATGATTGCAGCACTTCTAACGCCGACATTGCTGAGGGTGAAACAGCTAAGTCCTCAACAATGTTGTAATTCTGGGCTGCTCTCGCATGTGGATTGAAAGCAGACCTTCGAAGTACACCCTTGGCGGGCGGTTTAATTACTAAGTCCGGGTTAGGTTTCTCGATCTGTAGTGGATCGGAACCAGGAGCTGAGGTTGATGGGTTAGAGTGAGAAGATTCTGCTTCCTTACCATCAACAGGATTCTTACTACCATAATCTTGCGATCGAGTCGCAATCCTCACATGAGACATCATCAAAATGGGTTCTTCACTGGCATTCGAGGAAGAACCTATCATCTTATTCTCCTGCTCCGGAAATGGATTTTTTAACACAGCAGGAGTGGGAGAACCTTTGACTATTTTCACAACCTCGGCCCGATGAGGGCAATCTCTCGTAAAATGATCCTCTTCACAAATAAGACAAGGATATCGAGGTTTGCGCTTTTCGTCATTGGTTTCCGACTTTTCTGTTTTCTCCTTCGGAGCCTTGTCTGCTTTAGCCTTCTTCTTTCCTTTCTTCTTTTCGCCGTTTTTTGATTTGGCCGTAGATGACTCTACAGCGTGAATATCGGCGGTAAGTTCAGGAGAAGACTCTCCTGTCGGGGAATCAGGCAAAGTGATAATAGGAGTAGTTGAAGCCTTGGAAGACTTCTTCTTGCTCTTTGTATTCACGATACCAATCATACCATCAGCGGCATGAGATCCCGAAGGAGCAGCAGCGATTTGATTCGACTTTGGAAGATCCGGAATCTTCTCGTGTAACGTACCCGACTGAGTGTAAACTAAGTCAAGGTATTGCGCCTGAGCAATGACTTGCTCCTCAGTAACTACTCCGGCCTTAGCTACATCTTCAGTAATCTTCGGTAATAATGATTTAACAAACCATTCAGCTAAGATTTGGTCTAGGATAAAAACTTTCACTAGCCTTCTTCGACGTCTCCACTCATGAATGTGATCAAAAATATACGTGGACGTTGATTGTTTTAGTGAAGTTAATAACTCCGTGCCGTTATCGTATCTGACCAGCAACTGAAAGTGAGTTAAGAACGAGGTAGCTAACTGGCTAAAATTGTAAAAAGAGGCCCGTGGTAACTCAATGTACCACTTGGCCGCGAGACCAATGAGTGTACGCTGGAAAAGACGTAAGCGGATCGAATCATCCGAGATAGAATTTGAAGCACACCAGAGGTGGTAAGTCATCACGTGATTGGACGGATCCTCTCCAGACTTACCTTCGAACTTGGGTATATCGCTGGGCAACTTATTTGGCATTGGCGGCCAGAACGGAAGATATTGAATTGGATCGTTCGTTAGGCGCGTCAAGTCTGGTAAATCCAAAGTTGCGATAAACGGTAACTGCCAGTTAGGATCTCTAAAACTCTGGGTCACAATACCGGCCCCAGGAGGAGGATATCCAGGATAACTAGGAACAGGAGTCGCATTTGGGATATTATATCCTCCTGGAAAACAGGATTAACCGGACCGTACTGGGGTTGTTGAGGTTGTTGATAAGTGTACCCAGGATACGGTTGATACTGGTAAACTGGTTGTTGGACAGCTTGCCCAGGTTGGTACTGTCCCTGGTACGGTTGGTGAACAAATTGAGGTTGAGTAGTGACAACCGTACTTATACCAGGCTGGCCTGCAGGCATCTGGACCGTGGTTTGAATCGTAGATCCAGACAACGGTAAAGATGTCTGAGGAGTGGTTACAGAGACAGTAGAAACCGGAGCCGTCGATACTCCAGAAGTAAGTATGGTAGATGTGGCGGTAGTTGCAGCAGCCGTTTGAGATGGAGTACTAGGTGCAATTGGCGGCTGAGTAACTACCGAAGTTACAGAAGTTTGAACACTTGACTGGACAGGTTGCGGTTGCTGGGGTGGACCAGAAACTACGGGTTGTCCAGCTTGAGGTACCAACTGTATACTTGGCTGCAACACCTGTTGACCCTGTGACGGATCCCACACTAACATTCCAGGGTATTGACCCATAACAGGTTGAGGATACTGAGATCCATAGCCGGATTGAGGATAGGATTGATAATTGTAAGGTGCAGTTCCCATACCTTGACCATATGATTGACCTTGAGGTGGTTGATAACCTTGACCTGAGTATTGACCTTGAGGTTGATAACCTTGAGGTAAATACGGATACTGGGGTTGACCTTGACCTTGAGGTTGGTACCCTTGAGGTTGATACCCTTGGGGTTGATACCCTTGGGGTTGCCATCCTTGAGGTTGCCATCCTTGAGGTTGATATTGATACTGAGGTTGACCCTGGGGTACATATTGAGGTTGGGGTTGACCTTGAGGTATGTATTGCCCCATAGGCGCGTACTGACCTTGAGGTATGTATTGCCCCATAGGTGCGTACTGACCTTGAGGTTGCCCCCCAGACACAAATGATGTACCTTGAGGTTGCCCCCCAGGCATTAACTGAGGCTGCCCCCCAGGCGGTAATTGGCCACCTTGAGGTTGGGAAACGGGAACTGAACCTGACATCATGTAAATGTCTCCTACACCCAATGGTACATTACCACTGTTTCCAACTAATAACCCATGATCAACGGGTTGAGGAGATGCCCCCGCAAAGGTACCAGAAAGAGATTGATACCCAGTGGGAACAGAAGGACCGCCATGTAAGAAAGATTCAGGACTTTGAGTAAACACGGACGACGGACCAGCCATATTTACAGGAGTATGAATACCTCCAGGTGGAAAAGGAGTACGAGGTGTAGAAAAACCTAGCCCAAAGTTGTCTAAATAATTGGTTAACGAAAGGTACCAAGTAGTACTTCTAGGAGGACTGTAAAAGATAGATTCACGCTCCCTTAGATCAATAGTAAGTTGATCTTCAAGGTTAGAGACGCCTATTTCTTCCTCTGGAACAAGTTCTTCGATAGCAATCAAACCAGTAGGAAGATTTTCGGTGATAATTCTTTCTATTCTCGGTGAATCAGGAACACTAGAAGTCGGAGTAACAGGTTCAGATATTTCTAGTTCTTCGCCTGTATCACTAGCAGACGAAAAACTACCAACAAGCTCAGAAACTGTAACAGCTTCGGGATTATAACCTGTCTCTAAGCCTTGGTAATCTGAATGGACTACCAAGGAAGATTCTCCTTCTTCAGGTGAACCTACTCTACTGCCACTAGGAGGAGTTACAAGGACCTTTAAACCTTCTAGATTACCTGGGTCGTCTCGAGGAGGTGATCCCCTAAGCCTACGGGATCTTCTCAACAATTCGGCCACAGAAACAACTTCAGGAGACTGGCCCCGAAGTCTACGGGACTGTCTCGGTAATTCCGCCACAGCTAAAAACTTTTAACTACTACACACGAAAACAAAATAAAATTTCAAATCAAACCACCTAAAGTCTCTAAAGAACCAAACAAATTTGAATCACACGCCTAAAGAATCTAGGGCGTCAAACCAAGCACAAACAGTAGCCTTCCAGACCGAAAGCGCTAGTTGGTGATGAAGCCCAACATCGCTGGATTCAGTACAGAAGTGGCGGGTGGAACAGTTACCCCGGCAACCTGCTTAATGAATAGACTGGACCAAGTTCCTCCACTTTAACCGTCTCGAGTGAAGTGAACCCCCCAGAAAATCCAAGTGAGTCTAGCCGACGTCTGCTCCAGGTACAGTGGGACCTTCCCTCCACCGTCACCTCGGTAGAATCCTAAAGATAATGGTCACTAAGGTTACCAACCGCAACAAATGCACCTGGGGGAACAGTCTAAACTCCGACAGCACGCAAGGGCAGAGTAGCAAGCTCAATCCCCTTGCCGGCTCCTTGACAATAATCCAAGGTTTACCGACAAGTGACCCCTGGCTCCTCGACAATGGTTAATCCGAGGTTTACCATTGTAATACGTGCGTGTCTGGCGTCGTTCCCAACGAGGGGGGATTGATCCCCTCACTGGTTCGGTCACGAGCTCGTGCTTCTCCTTTAAGAGGAGCTTTCCCAGAGTACAAATGAGACAATTGGATTTATTCTATCACAAGATAAGCTACTTGTTTGGTTTTGTTGTCTTGGAGAGTTAATTACTCACCTACTCCAAGACACTAGCCTGATCTAAATTGGTGTTTCAGAGCCCTAGTAAATAAAAGTTACTACGTCGATTTTACTTTAAGCGTTAATTTTATGGTTTTTCTTAAAGACAAAAGGTAGCGGAAGTGAAACCAATGGTGTGTAGACTCGACTCAAACCACTACAAAGATGCACCTAAGATGATTTACGCTACTTTCCTTTTTCAATGAAATTCTTGACTAAGAGAGTTGAGAGATGCAAATTTTATAGAAAACCACTTCCTTAGAAAAGACAATCAAAGAAACAATTCTCTTTATCTTTTCAAGCATACAAACATGACCACTCCTTACGTGCACGAAAAACTCTTTTTCTTTCAAAACTTTTCAAAGCTACTTGAAACAAAACTTTTCAAAGGAGATGTTTTTGCATTTTCTCTTTTTAATAAAGCATATAAACCTATCTTAACAAAAAACAATCTCAAGAGCTATAAAATCCATGAAAACTTGACTCACAAGCAAATCAAAAGGGAAGTTACTCTAAGCAATCCTAACAAGACAAAAGCTCACAAAGATGATTCTAGGTTGTTTTACTTGACCAAAATCAAATCAAGGACCAGCTAATGCAGAATCAAAAGACTAGTCAAAACAAAACTCAAATCTTTTTGTTCTTTTTGTAAAATGGAATTCAAGACTCAATCAACAAGCACTTCGAAATTTGCCCAAAGAGACAACTCAATGGTAAGTTGCTCTCACAGGTAGACTTTATGACATGTCTGACTTCTTAGAACGCTGACAAAACCAGAGAGATCTAAGGCTTGACAACTTCTACCGCCAAAGTCACTACAAGACCTACTCAAAAATCAAACCCTAGGGCTTACACTTCGATGAAATCCACTAAAACACTCAATGCTATCGAAACAAGTTCAGGTGAAGATCTTTGACAAGGGACTAATGAATCTGGGCAGTAAAAACTAAGAAAAAACAAAATCTAAGAGTAAAAATGCAAAAAATGGAATTTTCTCAAATTTTAGCAGGGGACGCAGGCGACCCATTAGAACAGGTGCGGGCCCGCTCTGTGCACACAGCGACAGTGCGTCCAGGGACGCACTATGCAACACTCAGAGGGTGCGTCCTATTGAAAAACTCAAGAAAAACCAAAATGAATCTAATCCTAAGCTAACCCACCAAAAGACAAAGTCACAGAGCCAAAACCAGAAAAATAAACCAATTTTCTCAGAGCAAAGTTCACACAAAGGAAAAGACTTTTCACATCAATGGAGTCCCCAGTGGAGTCGCCAATTTGTCAGGCGGAAAGAGTCGATTGTGAGGACACAACCAACCTCCCTAGGAGCCTAAGACTCTCTAGTGACAAACAAGACAAACAAGAGCAATCCTTCTCTAAACATGCATTTACTATACGGGAAATCAAGTGTTTAGATCCTACCTGTAATCCAACGTTGTTGTAGCAGTCCAGCTCCGCTGATCCGGATGAGCTCCTCCTTCACTTTGAAACCTGCATACACTAACAATCAAACGATTAAATAGCACTTGATAATCTCATAGAATAAAACATATTTAACACATAGACCAAGGAGTACATGAAACAACTCATAAATAACACGTTATTGAGAAGAATGGACTCATTTGCATTAATAGGTAACAAAAGGAACAAATACAACCTGAGCCTTGGTTTTGTGCAAGTCCCTCCCAGGGTCCATCAAGATTTCTCCTTTACTTTGACAAAGCTCACCCACTTCCAAATAGAACAAGCAAAGATGGCAATCTCTCCTCACAAGCTTCTAAATGGGAGTCCTAATTCCTGCAGCATTTACCCTTAGAAATGTATAGCTTTCAACCTCCTCTCCTTTTGGCCCAATGCCTGTATTTATAGTGCTCAAGAGGAAGTTAATCAGGTCCACCATCAATGGGATAATCCCCTCTTTGGATGGGATAGCTCCCCTATTGATGGGATAAGTTCCTCTTTGGTAGGAGTGCATGAACCATCTGGAGGCGCTCAATACACGTCGAACAACCTTCTAGAATGCTCTAGAAATGACCACAAGTGACTTTTTAAAGATGAAACTTGCGCATTTTAACCTTTACAGGGGGACGCACCTGCCCCTTTACATACAGAGCGTCCAAAGACGCAGCTTTTGTGAACATTGGGTGCGTACCCACGGGTAAGGTTGAGAGAACCTGCGTCCCCAGAGATAAATACATTTAGAAAGACTTTCTCTCTTTTTTGGAGTTTTACATGGAGAGCAGAGGCATAAGACTTGCTTAAGAGGGTAGCATGACTGTTGATAGAGCCATACTAACTGTAAATAGTCATGGTGACATTTTTTAGTGTAACAAACCATTGCGGGCCAAAAACTTATCAGTGTCGTCGCGAGTTAAGGGTAAGGTTTACGCTGCGCGGTTACAATAGTTTCTATCTCTCCACAAGCAATTTACTCCATGACCTCACTTCCCAGCCCCACCAGCTACTAAACCCCATTATGGAAGAGGGTTACGAGGAGGAACTCATGGATTATACATCAGACAACTACCTAGAATCCAGAATATTCGTGGCCTCTCGTCCATTGCTGCAAGGGGGGGTTGCTTTGGAAACGGACAACTCACTGGTAGCCCAGGTTGACCAAGTCAGTGATGGTCTGGCAAATATGGAAACCACTTTTTCTGGCTTGGAGATCTCTCAACCAAGAGTTACGGTTACCGAGGGTTTTATAAACCCCACTGAAGGCTATTCCACCCCCTTTCTTTCAATTCCTTCTACATCTGATCTCCTTGCTTGGAACAGCCAGCCCTAGGCAACTGAAGCTATACAAGGTGGCGAAGGCCCTAACCAAGGGTTTCAAGACGAACTGCTCCTCGGTACTGTTGAGCTTCACAGAGAACTCCACGGCACTGATATCCAGCACAACCTTCCAGATTATTCACAGGCCTTATCGCAATTCAACGAATACAAGGAAAATCTCCAACCCTCTGGGTACTTCGAAGGCATTATCAAAAATAGGCCAGATGGTGACGCAACAAGGGATTCAGACCTTGAGCTCAGCCCGGGTAGAGAAGTCACTCCCGAGCCAGACCTCCAGAATCCTAGGGTTCCCAAAGTAAAAGCATCCAAGCGCTCCAAAACCCGGGAACGAGGGAGATCACTGGTTTTCGGCGAAGGCATCGGCATGGACAAGGTAGCCCTTACAGAGAATACGGTCCTGGTCGGATGTGTCCATGGCCGAAATTACACTCCAGGATGACTGAAGAAATGGACCATGGAGGCATGGGGGAATGTTCTTCCTCAGCTCCCCGCAGTGCTGGCGCTCTCCCGTGAATGGTTTGCCCTCATTTTCGACGAGCCCGAGGATGTTAACTGGATACTCACCCGGTACTGGCATATAGAAATGACCCCAGTACTCCTAAAACGATGGTCTACTCTCTTCGACCCCGAAAAGGAAAGTTTAGGTGTTGGGCCGATATGGGTCCATTTGCCCAGCCTCCCGCTATAGTTCTGGTCTGAGGAAATTTTCAGGATTATCGGTGATGACCTGGGTACCTACCTTGACCATGACAAGTCCTACATGGATACTGGTATCCTGGCGATGGCCCGTATCTTAGTTCACTTGGACACTAGGGACGACCTGGTGGAGAGTTATCAGTTCCATTTGGGTTCCACAACGCGCTGGAAGGAGTTGGATTATGAGGGTATCCCCTTCAGGTGCCAGAAATGCCATGAGGTTGGCCATCTATACAAGGAATGCCCCTTAGTTATAGGGCTCAGACCATCCCCTCCAATCAGGGTAGCAGCGACTTCCACTCAAACAGACTTGGGAATGGCAGAACTCTTGGACATGTAGTCCAGACTGTCCAGGGCTACCAGCAAACGGCCTCCTACTCCTTCCAGCCTCCCAGGGCCCAACTCCGTGCACTCTGCAGCATCGAGCACCAGGGCTCACTCCAAAGAAATAGTAGGACTCACGGGTACCTCCTCCTCTCCACTCTCTGTTTCTCCATCTATTAATTTAATTGATGTCTCTGATCCTAGTCTAGTTACCTCAAATGTATTTACCCCCATCCCCAAGCTGAGTCAATTAATTTTCTCGGTGAATCCTACCCCTCTCCCTTCCCTTCCCTCCCCATGCACACACAACCTCCTCCCTTCAAATGATACCCACGAGGCCTCGACCTCTGGCTCTTCCCATCAATACAATCTGCACTCCATTCCCCTTCCCTCCATGCCTACGGATTGGAGGATGACCCCCTTCCCCCCCCCCCCTCTCCCTAAAGCCCCTCGAGGTAGGAAATCCCACATTTCTAAAGCCATCAAGAGAGCCATTTTTGAGGTGGCCTCCGGCATACAAGCCCTCATCGACCAGGGCCTTAGAGCAAAAGGGAACCTATCCTAGGTTTCCCATGAAAGGCTTCTCTTTTAACTGTAGGGGGCTGGCCAACCCTGACAAAAAACTAGCCTTCAAAAGACTCTGTAACTCTCATAATCTGGATTTCATAATGCTCCAAGAAACTCTGGGGGATGGCATGTCGATCCACATTATCCTAAATTCTCTTCTACCCGACTGGAGCTTTTTCTACCTAGATGCCAAAGGTTGTTCGGACGGACTCACCCTGGGGTTTAACAATCGCACTATCAAAATCTGCAATGCTTAGGGCGGGCATGGGTTTCTGGGTGCAAATATCATCTCAAATTCACTCCTCATCTCTCTGAGACTCTTAAACATCTATGGGTCTTGCCGTCATCGAGAGGCTTTCTGGGACAGTCTCCTCCAACAGGATTTCATGCAGTCGAATGACATTATTATTGGGGGAGACCTAAACTTTTCTTTGGGGTTGGCTGAATCCTGGGGTCACGGAGCTCAATTGAATGCCCTTACTGAATATTTTGAAAAACTTCTGGATGATAATGAGCTTCTCAGCCTTGAGTCGGCCTGCAAGATTCCCACCTGGAGGAATTGTCATATCCGGGTCCATGCACTGGCACGTCAACTTGAACGATTCCTCATTAGACCCAATCTCCTTAACAGAATGGGGCGCATTAGACACTGGGTTGTTTCGGGAGGTTGCTCTAACCACTCCCCCATTTTTATGGATCTCGAAGATGAGGCTAAGAAGCCGGGTTCTCCTTTCAAATTCAATGTTTTATGGATTGGGGACACTAGTTTCCAAGACCTGGTGTCAAAGAATTGGACACACGACAATAGGGAAGAGGGGCTCTCTCCAAGTTTTGTCATTACCCAAAATTTGAATCAACTTAAACAAGCAACAATAGCCTAGATTAAGAATAAAAAACTGGAGGAGGAAGAGGATCTGGCCAAAATAGAGGCCGAATTAGGCAACCTAGAGTCCTAGGGCTTGTCTAGCTACTCTTCCTTCGACTCCAAGGAATACCTGGTCAAGCTAGAAAAGGAAAAAGTTAAAATTCTCCAAAGAATTGAAGAGACTTGGAGACTAAAGAGTAGGGCTACCTGGCTAAAAGGGGGAGACGAAAACACCAAGTTCTTTCAACAATTTGCCAGAGGCAAAAAGAACATCAACACCATTTGGAGTCTAAGAGACAAAAATGGAAGGGAAGCCAACTCTTTTGCTCAGTTAGCGAACTTGGGCATTCGTCATTTCTCAGACATCTACAAGAGGCCTAGGGAAGCTAACATAGCGGAGATTCTAAGAGTCTCTGAGGCTATCCCTCTTTTCGTCGAGGAAGAGGACAAGGAGATTCTTAATGCTCCTATCACACTTGCTGAACTGGAGGCGACCCTTAAAAGCATGGGCAAAGACAAAAGTCCAAGGCCGGATGGATGGCCAATTGAATTTTTCACTGCTTTTTTTGAACTCATTGGTCAAGACCTTCTACTTGCTGCAGAAGATTGCCAAACTTTAAGGGTTATGCGAAAGGCTTTTAACTCTACCTTCCTAACCCTCATCCCCAAGGTGGACATCCCCCTATCCTTTGATGATTTCAAACCCATCTCTCTCTGTAATAGAATCTATAATATTTTTTCCAAAATCATTGCCCTCCACATTAAACCCATCCTCTCAAGAATGATTTCCAAAGAACTATTTTCCTTCCTAAGCTGTCGACACATCCAGGAAGCTATTGGCACTGCATAGGAACTACTTCACTCAATCAAATCCGACTCATTAGAATCTACCATACTAAAAATTGACCTATCAAAAGCCTTTGACAAAGTTAGCTGGACCTACCTTTAGCTTATTCTAAGTCATATTGGCTTTCCCCATCAGTTCATCAAGTGGGTGGGTTATTGTTTCTCTAGAGTCTCTTTCAGTGTTCTGATAAACGGTGCTACCTCAAATTTCTTTCATGCTGAAAGAGGGCTCCGTCAAGGTTGCCCACTCTCCCCTCTCTTGTTCCTCCTGGTAATGGAAGGCCTCAGTAGACTCATCTCGACAGCAAGGAACAATGGCTCGCTAAGGGGTGTCAGGATCAGTGACAGGACTACTATTTCTCACCTTCTCTTTGTTGATGATATTCTTATTTTTCTAAATGGGTCCCTAAATGACTCCACTACTTTCAAGGCAATTTTAACTTTATTTTGCAAAGCTACAGGAATGGAGCCAAACTCTACAAAATCAACGATTACCTTCTGCTCCTGCCTTCCTAACGAGCAACATTTTGCCTCCCAACACTTTGCCTTTGTGCAAAATGACTTGGATGTTGGACTAAGATATCTGGGTTTTCATCTCAAACCTAATGGATACCGCATAGCAGACTGGGCCTGGTTGATTGCAAAGATTGAAGGACGATAAATATTTGGCAACAGAGATGGCTCTCCAGGGCTGGGAGACTCACCCTCATCAAATCAGTTCTTGAGGCTATTTCGGTCTACTGGATGTCTCTCGCCTGGATTCCCAAAGGCATTCTCAACAGAATCAAACAGATTTGTCGAAGGTTTCTTTGGCGGGGCAAAGACGATGGCAAAATCTTTGCTTGGGTTAATTGGGATCAGATAGCAAAGCCTAAGAAGTGGGGTGGTTGGGGTCTAAAGGAGCCTCAAGACTTCGCAAAATCTCTGGGTGCCAAATTGGTCTGGCAAATTATCTCATCAAACAACCTATGGACCGAAGTTATCTACAACAAATATATCTTTCCTCTCTCCCCTACTGACTGGATCCGCAACACACAGCACCACCACTCGGGGGCCTCAATCATCTGGAAAATAGTCATTCGCTCAATGAACATCATAAAATCTGGATTGGCTTGGCGGGTGGGCAACGGTACTCAAATCAGAATTGGGGCTGATCCCTGGGCTGGCAGTAGGAATGTTCACATCCTCCCACAAGACATGAGAACGGAACTCAGGGAAACTGGCCATACCCTTCTGTCTCACATTCATGTGGTGGCTAGGGAGGAAGCCCCTCACAGCCATTGGAAGGATTTCGACACCTTGGGGATCAGTGACAGATGGAGGGTGGACTGGGCTGGTTTTATAGGTGGCCTGGAGGAAGCAAATGTTAAGATCATAGAAAGAGAGGACAGGCTTATTTGGGCTAAGGCAGCCATAGGAAATTACTCCCCCAAAGCAGGGTTTGACTCCATTATGGAAACTCTTGCCACTGGCCCTCAAAGATGGTGGTGGAATTCTCTTTGGAAGCTGAAAGCCCCTCACAAATCGAGGCTCCTATTTTGGGCTATACTCTCCAACAAGATCCCCACTTACTGCAATCTGGAAAAACGCAACATCTATGGGCCATCTAGATGCAGCCTCTGCAACTCTACCTCTTAAGACATAGACCATCTCTTCCTTCACTATCTTGTTTCAATTGAAATCTAGAACTCTACTACACCGAGGAAAATCTCCCCTGCCAATGGACTGGCAGTAATATATCAGAAGCCTGGGAGACTTGGTGGACCAAAACAACAAACTTGAGACAAAAGAATTTTCTGCTTATCATCTGCTGGGGTATCTAGATAACCAGGAACTCCAAAAATTTTTAGGACAAAAACATCTTCAGTGCTGCTCTATGCAATATATCCTAGCCATCTACAACTCTCTTCCTAAAGACAAAGACCCGCACCCCCCCCCCCTCGAATTATTATCCCTAAAACTATTGATAAGAATCAGCCTTGGGCTTACTTTGATGGTTATGAAAATGCCAATGGTTGTGGGGAGGCGGGGGGGGGGGCATTCTTCACCTGTCAGAGGCAGCTCAGTACAAATTGAAAGTGGGGCTAGGGAGGGGCACAAACAAATATGCTGAGCTCAACAGTCTCAGAGACCTTCTACTTTTCGCCCTGGAAAAACACTACCCCTCAATACAAATTTTTGGGGACTCTCAGCTCATAATAAACTGGATTAATGGATCTTATCACTGTCACGTGCACACACTCAAAGATCTGTTGGGTGAAACTATTGGACTTAAATCACAATTTGAATCTTTTGTCTGCTATCACATTTACAGGGAAAGGAATGAAGTTGCTGACTTTCTTTCCAAAGAGGCCATGCAGCTGACCAGAGGATAATGGATTATATAGGAATACAGGAATGGTGAATTCTTCCAGGTCTATCACAGGTCGTATATAGAGGGGGGAGCAAATATCAAGGATTGAGCTTGCATCAATCCATTTTTTGGGGTCTCATAGTTTTATTTAGTTTTCGAGTTTGTTATATGCACAGTCCACAAATAGTCTGTATATATTTTTTGGACCTTCATTTCATTGAAGGATTTTGTAATATTTAATGTACCACAGAACCATCATCAGATAGTATAGAAAGCATAATACAATGCTAGCACACAACATGTAATTTTCTTAACTTTCTTAATGAAAATTACGCTTTTTCCCCAGGAAAAAAAAAAAAAGTTGTGCATATATGGAAGGTATGTGCATATATGAAAGATACACATATACAGAAGATGTGTGTATATACGAAATATATGCATATATATGGAAGTTGTGTATATATGAGCATATGTGTATCTTCCATATATGCACAAATTCCATATATGTGCTTATCGTCCCTATATGCACAACTCCCATATATGCACATAGCTTTTGTATATGTGCATCTACTGTATATGCACAACTTTTTGATACGCACATATACGGAAGAAGCACATATATGAAAGTTGTGCATATGCGGAAGAAGTGCATATAAAGAAGTTGTGCATATACAAAAAACATGTGCATATACGAAAGATTTTCATTTATGGAAGTCACACAACTTCTATATATCCACATATTTTGTACTGCATATCTTTCGTATATGCATATGATACCACCCACCACTGGAGGAATGTCGAGGTGCCGTTCAATCCCCTCCATTCTATGTCCAGGATGCCCATACAGTTCTCGTGCCAGTCCAAGATAGTCTATCCTAGTTAAATTTAATATTCCAGTAAAGTTCTATAGTTTGCATGTATTGGCTGAATCATCTAATTGTATGTCCTATATCTGGTGTTGGCTGATAAAAGGTGTCTTTTAAAACTCCTATTTACCCCACATTAATTATCAACCCGGGCAAGTCCTCTTATTTCAAGAGTGTACACAATATGTGCACGCTATAATCCCATAGAGTAATGTTTTTTAAAATGTAGTATAGATCTTTCAAATACAAGAGTAAATGGATGCTTTTAATAAATCCCAATTGAAATTAAAGAAAACTTAATCCTCTAATGAAATCAAATCATACATTCATCAAAGTAACAACAATCATCAGTCGAGGATACAGTAGTGATAACTCATTCCTCTTTTAACTGATTTAATCTAAATCAAACACAATCCTCAATAACCAATACAAGCAGCAAACGATCCCAATCTAAGAGCTTCGACAACGATAGTCAATACTCTTTACAGTCGATGATCTCAAAAAAAATATGTAATTAAATAACTGAATCTGAAATAGCAGTAAACTGAATCAACAACACTACTACGAATTATGCAAAGCAGAACGATTCTGTTAAGATAAGAAAATAAGAAACATCAAAGTGATACAATTTCAGAAAGTAAGAATTCAATAAAACCATCACACTGTGAGAATCATAAACGCATGATACAGGAAGAGCAAGTGAATCCACTAGGTGCCGGGCCCTTAATCGCCAGTGAATACCGCCAGATTACTTCAGGAAATGCGAAGGAACAACAACTCTACTTATATATTAATCATCAAATTGGGCAGCATTACAGTAATTTGTGTCTTCTTAGTAGCGAGAGTCTACAAATAAAATTACAATTCGGAATAATAATACTCTCTCCCTCTCCTCCTATCCTATCCTATCTATCTCTAATCTAATAATCCATCTAATTCCCCTCCCCTAGCTTTGATCTTTGTTTTCATTTAAATACATAGAGAGTAGAGAGCAATTACAACAAAGATGATTACAATGTGATTCCCATTACAAAATTGGATTGTTCACAACAAATTGATCAACTAGATCATATCTGAAATTTCTTTCCATCAGCATTTAACAGAAACAAGTCGAATTTGGTGTTACAGTTGAGATAATTTGGAAACCTGCCGCAACAGTGAATTTGAGAAAAACGTCTTCAGAGAACCTTTCATTTCTCTTAATACAGACCGAATTTGGGAAAACCGCTTCTACAAAACTAAGTTGGTCCGTTTTGAACAAAACCCATGTTTCGAATTTTCCAGATTCTTCTCCATTTGCCCAAAACATCCAATGCAAAACTGTCACTTCTTATTCCAGCGAATTTCTGAGTTGGCACATTTAATGATGAGCTGGAGATCAAATCTGCAATCTGGAAAATATCTTGGAGGCTAAAATGGTGAGTGAAGTTACAACAAATTTATTAATAAACCATCATTGGTAAAAACATGCATAATAATCAATTTATTAAAAATAAAGGAGAAGAAATCATATTTATCCATAAGAGCATAAATAATTATAAAATAGAATTATATGATAAAGTATGATAAATGACGTGATAAAGAATGGTAGAAATAGATGAAATAGGCGTTAAAGAGTAATAATAATAATAATGACATATTAACGGCCCAACATACCCTCAAACTGAATATATTGCATGTCCTCATGCAACCCAAAGACTCTGTGTTAACCAAGCAATAAAAAAATTATTCATCCCAATTCATGAAATAGATGGAACAAATGAATTCTTCCTCAAATAATGAATATTCAATTTTAGCAATGTTGATGAAGGCATAACAATTTTTACATTGACGTTCAACTATATATATATAAAGTTGCAACAAAATATGATATAGGTAGTAGCAAAATCCATTAACCATTTTCTCAAAAACTACAAACTAGATTTTGCTGAAATTTTGCAAGTAGATGTATACTATATTAATGCTTCTATGATCCAAAAATCAGATCGTTTTGATGAACAGATCATGAGATATAAAAAAAAATGGATGTAGGTGACAGTTCACGATTTTTGAAATTTGACAAACTAATTTAACTTGAAATTTTCTAGATTTGTGTATTTTAATGATACATCTTTGTTATCCAGAAATCACAAGAATTCAGTTCATATTTTTAAAGATATACACCAATCAATTTCTGCACTATATAAAAATGAAATTGTATGCCTTAAATGAGAAAGAAAGTAGAAAACATTCATCATGTGTAGCAATTCCTCCCTTGAACTGGAGAATTAACATGCCCTCATGCAATGCTAGAAAACAAATTGAGGTGGTCGCTATCATCTGTTGAAATATTTGCTTGGAGTAAAACAACATGGAATAAGGGAGGTGTTGAGAATGAATAAGAAGATCAATGGATGATAAAGAATATGAATGGCATGGTCATAATAAATAAATAAATGAAAAGAAGACTCCCCAAGCTGAAAGAGTCTATGTCTTTGAAAAATGGGAAGTGGTAAAGATGTGGAATGAATGAAGGTAAATAATGCTCAATGGATTTTCATAAAATTCTCCTAAATTCATAATAAATCAAAAACTTATGCTATTTTACCTTAAGTTTTACTTCCGAAAAGAAAAATGTGGAATGACATGTATGGACTAGCATTTGTTGAAGCTGATGTAGGCAAAGTTGATGCTGAAAGTGATGCAAAAGGTGGAATCCAGGCAAGCACATCATGTCTGAACAATTGTTCGCGTTCGCGAGTTGCTTGAGTCTCTTCTGTTAGTTGCAATAATGTGGCCATGTTGTGAATAGAGTTTCCCCTCCATACTTGTTGTTCTCCTGTACACAAATCACTATTTTGCATACAATTTTCTTGAATCCACAGTGTTAGTTTTGAATAGCAACAGATAAGATGCATGCAAAAATTTCAATCAGAAAAACTTTTGTATAAATGCAATACTAATATTTTGTCAAAGCATCAAGTTATGGCAAAGTTGAGTAATTATATTTCATTCTATCCCATAATGCATACGTTCCCCCCTCCAATTGGAAAAGGGATTCCATCATCATAAAGCATATGAAAGGTGTTGTGTTGACGGCAAGGCAAGGGAATGAACAATACGGTAGTAAATGAAGCAGAGTACACATATCAATGATAGGACGGCGAGAGGTATGGTTATAATGAGAACAAAGTGTGTAAACATAGTTATGAATAAGAGATAGGATGCTATGGATTGATGATAAGTTATGAGAAAAAAAAAGACATAAATATGCCAAAAAGATGCTTTGCTAATGGTCTTCTAGCTGAAAATGATGTGATTGATCCAAAAACAATTTCTCATGCGTAAAGGTTCAAAACAGGGAAAAAATAAGGAAATAACTTCTCCGATAAAAAGAGAGAATAAGAAAAAGGTATTATAATAATAATTGATGATAAGATATAACTTCAATACCATAAGCAGAGCCTCTGCTACCAGCAGGTGTCTATAGCCTTGGTAGGGTTTCTTTTACCCATATGAGCCAGGATACTCAATTTATAAATGGAGAGTTCCAGTGCTGTTCTACATAAGAGATCAGTGTGCTGGCGTGGTAACTAGATAACCACACTGCCATTCACTGGGATGTAGCAAAAGTGATCAGGCTGGCTCGTGATGAGACCTCATGTTCCAAGGATGTTTTGGCTATCCAATGGTTCATAACACTGGTGTGGTGGCCATAGTGGGAATGTCACTTCACTACATCCTTATGAACATGGTAGGTTGGCTCTTAATGAAACCCTCTATCGTCCATCTGTAGGCAAAATTTTGTTGTTATTACACATTTTCATGATAAATAGAGGGAGGCTCGGTACTCCTTAAGAGTAGGGATGGTGGAAGAAGTTGAATCATGTCAATAGAAAAAATATAGCCATAATCTCATTTATTACAGACAAAGAAGATTATAACTAGGAAGGATGGAACCAGCATAGTATTAAGATGATCAATCAATATCATGTACAATAGAAAACAATGCAGTAAAGTAGTATATAAATAATTGTGTCCCTTTTGAAAAGAATCTATCATCAAGGAGTTGTCCTATTAAATATCATAACGTGAATGATATTAATTCGCTTCAATAGAATCCATAATTCGTGTCCTCATAAAAGTAGTGTACTTCATGCCATGAAAGGGAATCAGTGAAATGTGGTTGAGATGAACTAGGAATAGTCCCACAAGAGGAAGGAAGGGTTGCTCTCGAAAATACTCCCAAAGTGTTGTTCCCTTGAAGGAACAACAAAAACACTCGAAAAAGTGTTGTTCCTTGTGGGGAACAGCAAAGGAAAATACACGCAAAAGTGTTGTTCAGAGATATCTGAATAGAGGAGGAATAAGGGATATTAGAAGGTATGATGTCATTTCATATCATCAAACATCAGGTCTCCATCATTTGTCAAGAAGTCATTCCAAGGAACAAGCCATTCACCACACATAAGGGACGATTTTTCTTCCAACTATGTTTCTGGGCAAGAAAAGATGAATTTGAGAAAAGTGAGAGAGGTTTTTGTCCATCATTGACTTAAGAAGAAAAACCTATTTCAGGTTTTACACAAGTTTCATGGTTTGGGATAAATGTCGAAAACATCATTTGCCTCAGGAGGGTTAGTGCACCTCGAGAGTGACCTTGGTAAAATAATTTTTTCTTCTAAATGAAATGAACAAATGACTTTCTTGATGAGTCAACGGATAAGTAGACATAAATATATTTCCAATGAACTATCATTAGCTCAATTTGGAGTTGAGGAAGGCCTTCAAACGTTGACTGCAACATCACTATGCATTTCGGCAGCCTCATTCTGCACATTTTGACTAGTCTTGGGAGATTGAAGTTTTGGTAGGGAAAATGAAGTCCAAATTGAAACATTCAAGATGTTATGGAAGGTAGACTCGACAAGCTTTCCAACGCACTATTGCATGTTCAATTTGGCTAAGGGTAAGGCCTCCAAAAGTAAGTGGAAAGCGGCGCTGTGCTTTTGACCAGTTTGCCCAAAAATTGTTGTTCCTTAAAAGGAAAGGTTGTTGTTCCTTAAGAAGAATAGCAGATGTTCCTTAAATGGAACAGAAAAAACACAAACACATGAAACTATTGTTCCTTAAATGGAACAACTATTATTCCTTAAGAGGAACAATAGTTGTTCCTTAAATGAAACAACAAAAACACAAACACGCGAAACTATTGTTCCTTAAATGGAACGACTGCTGTTCCTTAAGAGGAACAATAGTTGTTCCTTAAATGGAATAGAAAAAACACAAACATGTGAAACTGTTGTTCCTTAAATGGAATGGTTGATGTTCCTTAATAGGAACAACAACTGTTCCTTAAGAGGAACAACAGTTGTTCCTTAAATGGAACAGCAAAAACACAAACATGCGAAACTGTTGTTCCCTAAATGGAACGACTACTGTTCCTTAAGAGGAACAACAGTTGTTCCTTAGATGGAACAACAAAGACAAAAACACATGAAAATATTGTTCCTTAAATGGAACGACTATTTTTCCTTAAGAGGAACAACAGTTGTTCCTTAGATGGAACAACAAAAACACAAACACGCGAAACTGATATTCCTTAAATGGAACAGCAAAAACACAAACACGCGGAACTGTTGTTCCTTAATTGGAATGGTTGTTGTTCCTTAAGAGGAACAGTAGTTGTTCCTTAAATGGAACAACAAAAACACAAACACTTTATTTACAAATAGTATGTGAATAAATTAAGTTACAACAACTATGATGTTATTTCCTAAGGCAAGGAAAAAAATGATCTCTTTGAAAAATGTTTTGGCAGCAGTGACATGACATGAATTTTCAAATGGAAATCAATTCTTCATTTCTTCTGTTATGAATCCGTTGGGTAATGAATTGGATGAAATTCCCTTGTTTCATTAAAATTTCTTTCAAGAATCGCTTGTCCATAAATTGACCTTCTTTATTCTCCTAAGACCTACAAAAAACGAGTGTCTACCTGCAATAAAACATTAAATCATGGAGAAAGAGAGGTGATCGGGCTCCCATAATCCAAGAATTATGAAGAAAAACAACAATTAGTTACTCCGTATAACAAATCCATGGAGAAAATAACAAAGTAAAATTTATTTGTCACTTGCGAGAGAGCAGTGGCCAATCATGCTAACCTGTAGTGTTTTAATCACAACTTCTTTGTTTTTCGTCCAAATTGAGTGATTCCAAAGCCATATGAGAGATAATTCAAAGGTATATCTCAAATAGAAATAATTTTTAAAAATTCAATGATATGATATGTCAATTTTACTTAGAACAACCTGCATAACATAGTCATTTTCGATTACCCCTCTTAGAACAACAGTGGATATTTTAAGCATATATTTTTCGTTTGATGACGGATTCGAATGATTCAAATTGGAAATGAAATTAGATTCATTTATTTATCTCTAGTAGAAACAGGTTTTGAAAACAAGAATAATTGATAAGTAAAATATACAAGTGAACAGCCGGAAAAACATAGTTTTAAGAATGTTGATTTATAATAAACAGTCAGTATTTTGGTCATAACTTTCTCATACGATATCGAAATTGAGTGACTCAAATTTCCTTGTAAATTAGATTCATAGGGGAATATATTTTAGAAACAGGTTTTTAAAATATAGTCATTTAGGCCTTCAAAACTGGTTGTCTCAACTATGTTCCTGAGCTACGCGCTAGACACTCTGTCAATGTTTTGGTTATAACTTTTTCGTTTCAAATCCAAATTGAGTGATTCAAATTGGGTTGGAAATGAAACATCAAGGGATACTTAGGATATAAACAAGTTTTAAAAATATAGTTATTTAGGCCTCCAAAAATTGACTGTCCCAACTCTGTTCCTAAGCTGCCTACTAGACACTTTGTTAATATTTTGGTTATGACGTTTTCGTTTCAAATCCAAATTGAGTGATTCAAATTGGGTTGGAAAGTAGACATCAATGGATACTTAGGATAAAAATAGGTTTTAAAAATATTCCCTTTTGGTCCCTCAAAACATGACTGTCCCGACTGTGTTTTCAGAAATTTCATCAAGCCCACAAGCCAAAAAAAAATATGATATTCAAGAATTTTTCAAATCAATGAAAAAAATGAATATGAGATGTTTTTAGAACTTTTATTTCCATTATAATTCATCTACATAGACAAATTAATTAAAACATTTATCACCGATCTTGATTTCCACAACGTGTTGCAACAAAAACATTTATTTTTATGTTAAAAAAATGTGTTTATTTTATTTCCTTATTTATTTTATTTTCTACACTAACCTATTCTGATTTAAAAAATGAATATGATTACGTATAAGAATACTTTCAGTGGAGCCATTTTCGAAATAAGGCTTCAAGTATGCACATAGCCAAGTTTGAAAAATGCATGTTAATGAATATTAGGGTATGAGAAGCCAACTTCCCTTGAAAAGTTGGTGTCAAAAATTGTTGAAGTATGGAGTGATGTTGCAAGTAAATAATGGAGTGAAACCAATATTCAATATATCCTTTACTTTCTTGTATTTCCATAGCCATCATATCATGAAGTTCTTGATCTTTTAAAACGACTTGTTGATGCAAACTAAAAGAAACCTCATTTTCTTCTATAACTTCTACAATTTTTGAATTTGAAACATTCTGAATCGCAATGTAAGTTTTCTCAATTGGTGCATGTGAGATAGAATGGGTGGGAAGGATGGCTAAATTTTGCAATTCAACATTGTAAGCATGTTGTACTGGTTTATTATGGTGAGGGTATGGAATGAGTTGAGCAGGAAATTGTGTACGGAATGGAGCATTTTGATGATGTAGTTGATTGGGTTGAGTGGATGATTTTGATAGGCAAGCAAGATGTTGTGGAAGAGCTGGTGAAGAATATTGAGGATGTGTTTGTGCTACGAGATGAGGGAGAGTATTCATGCAATCATAAGATGAACCATGTCAAACTTGTAGACAAGATTGGTGGGGGTTATATTGAGATGGACATCGTTTCCCTAACACATGAGTATTCCATAATGGATTATGCAAGTAAGATAATGGAGAGGAAGTGTTTTGAATCATACCTGTAGGCCATGATTTCCATGGTTTTGACCTTGTTGCAGCTTCCTCATCTCTTTGAAATGCTACTTCCATCCTAGATAAGGAAGGACAACTATCTATGGGATGTTCCTTTCGGTAATAAGGGAAAAACACTTCATCAAATTCTTGATTTTTCTGAACCTGCAAAACATCCAATTTTGAATTTAGAGATCTAATAAAATTAACTTTAAAATTTTCAAATAAAAAATTGATTTCAGCTCTTATGTCTCATGTTCTTGTAGCAGATTTGGAAAAGAAAGAAGAAAATTCTCTAGAATTCTTACCAGCCTTGAAGATTCCTATTGAATATCTTATGCACAATTCACAAACATCATCATATGACAGCTGAAAAACATCACCTTTTCCTATCTGATTTAAGAGTTCTAAAAATTCATCTTTGATTCCTTTTAGAAGGAGTGTTTTTAAGATCTCTTTTTCCAAATACTTATGCTTTGATTTTTGAAGGTTATATTGAAATTGCTCTACATAGTCCTCCAAGCTTTGTATTGGTACTTCTTCAAGAATATGTTCTTCATGTCCTCCCATGTTTGGATGCAGTTCCCACCTAGGCTCATGAACCATCAAATAGCTACTCCTTTTAGAGTAAGAGGAAACACTTTCAGCCTTTGGTCATTAGTACAATAATCATATCCTCTACAAAGTATTTCAAACTCAAATAAGAATGTATATGGATCTTCATTTGTCAAAGCATGAAAATTTGGTAGAGAAGATGGAGGAATTATGTGCATTTGTGTCACTCCTCCTAGATCTTTGATAGGGAATTCAAAACTTGCAATGTGAGCCATTTCTTACCATAATAGAAGATGTTTTTCATGTGTTTCTTTGAGGCTCATCCTTCAAATGTTCTTGTCAATTGGTTAGTGAAATGGGTGGTGCTTACATCACCACTTGAGTTGAATTATGAGATTTTTTTCAAAAAAAAGTCTACCTCTAAATTTCCTACAAAATTCTGCTGAAAAGCGGGCCAAGGAGCAAGCACTTTACTTGCTCATTACGCAGATTCTTACCTTTCATTTTTAATACCCAATTCTTTCACAGCAGACAAACATCAAACATACATCACTATCTGTGAAATGGCAACACTCTCCCCGGCAACGACACCAAAATGTTGGTTGATAAAAGGTGTCTTTTAAAACTCCTATTTACCCCACATTAATTATCAACCCGGGCAAGTCCTCTTATTTCAAGAGTGTACACAATATGTGGACGTTATAATCCCATAGAGTAATGTTTCTTAAAATGTAGTATAGATCTTTCAAATATAAGAGTAAATGTATGCTTTTAATAAATCCCAATTGCAATTAAAGAAAACTTAATCCTCTAATGAATTCAAATTATACATTCATCAAAGTAACAACAATCATCAGTCGAGGATACAGTAGTGATAACTCATTCCTCTTTTAACTGATTTAATCTAAATCAAACACAATCCTCAATAACCAATACAAGCAGCAAACGATCCCAATCTGAGAGCTTCGACAACGATAGTCAATACTCTTTACAGTTGATGATCTCAAACAGAATATGTAATTAAATAACTGAATCTGAAATAGTAGTAAACTGAATCAACAACACTACTACAGATTATGCAAAGGAGAATGATTATGTTAAGATAGGAAAATAAGAAACAAAAAAGCGATACAATTTCAGAAAGTAAGAATTCAATCAAACCATCACACTGTGAGAATCATAAACGCATGATATAGGAATAGCAAGTGAATCCACCAGGGGTCGGGCCCTTAACCGCTAGTGAATACTGTCGGATTACTTCAGGAAATGCGAAGGAACAACAACTCTACTTATATATTAATCATCAAATCGGGCAGCATTATGGTAATTTGTGTATTCTCAGCAGCGAGAGTCTACAGATAAAATTACAATTCAGAATAATAATACTCGCTTCCTCTCCTCCTATCCTATATTATCTATCTCTAATCTAATAATCCATCTAATTCGCCTCCCGCAGCTTTGATCTCCGTTTTCATTTAAATGCATAGAGAGCAGAGAGCAGTGAAAACAGAGATGATTACAATGTGATTCCCATTACAAAATTGGATTGTTCACAACAAATTGATAAACAAGATCATATCTGAAATATCTTTCCATCAGCATTCAATAGGAATAGGGCGAATTCGGTGTTACAGCTCAAATAATTTGGAAATCCGTCGCCATAGCGAATCTGAGAAAAACGTCTTCATAAAACCTTTCGTTTCTCTTAATATGGATCGAATTTGGGAAAACTGTGCATTACAATACTAATTTGGTCCGTTCTGAACAAAACCCATGTTTCGGATTTTCCATATTCTTCTCCATTTTCCAAAAACGTTCAATGCAAAATTGTCACTTCTTATTCCAGCAAATTTCTGAGTTGGCACATTTAATGATGAGCTGAAGATCAAATCTACAATTTGGAAAATATCTTGGAGGCTAAAATGGTGAGTGAAATTACAAAAAATTTATTAATGAACCATCATTGGTAAAAACATTCATAATAATCAATTTATTAGAAATAAAGGAGAAGAAATCATATTTATCCATAAGAGTATAAATAATTATAAAATAGAATTATATGATAAAGTATGATAAATGACGTGATAAAGAATGGTAGAAATAGATGAAATAGGTGTTAAAGAGTGATAATAATAATGACATATTAATGGCCCAACATCTGAGATCCAATAAGCCCATTCTATCAGAATCTTAGTGTCTGGGAGAGTTGTTCTATGAGAGGATGCTTCTCCCTCGGGTCAAGAGAGTTCTTCCTAAACATTGGTTGGTGTAATCTCCCAGTAGTGAGACGGAAATAT
Source organism: Pinus tabuliformis (assembly GCA_031772625.1). Taxonomy (NCBI): domain Eukaryota; kingdom Viridiplantae; phylum Streptophyta; class Pinopsida; order Pinales; family Pinaceae; genus Pinus; species Pinus tabuliformis. The sequence continues at coordinate 234,883,680 of CM062819.1, forward strand.
AAAAACATACCTTCTAGAAAAAATTGCACAGCAATAGATATCCAACATCTACATTACTTTGGGCGATCCATTTTTTATTATTTGATTTCAGATATTTAAATTGAAGTTCCCTATAAAAACTTTGACACATAAACTTTTAAGAATTTGTACTAATATCTACTAAATTACTTCGTGTTGTAGTTATGAAAACATTTCTCATTATTATTGGAATTTAAATTTTTTGTTGAAATTGATTCAATACACCACAAGGAAGGTTACATTGAAAAAAAAATGTCTCCATCTTTCGTTATCATATCTATAGAATAATCACGGTGTATACTAATTTTCTTAGAAGATTTCCTCTGGAAAGTCTTTGAACTTTTTGCAACACATACAATATTTACATGAATTTTTATTAATGTAAATTATAATGTATGAAATTTAAATCTATTTATTTATTTTTATGAATGTTAATTTAAAATACATAATACATTATATATATATATATATATATATATATATATATATATATATATATATATGTTATAATAGATATTGTAAACAAAAATGAAAAATATAACTACTTTGATATTGGGTAACTCTTTCAAACCAAACAGATCAACACTTCACGTTAATAATTTGATCAGTACTAGGTGTGAGTTAGCAAACAAGTTACAAAAGGTTTGGGAGAAAATAAAGCATTGCTATGTAGCTATTAATATTATTTAATAATTCTTATTAAAAAAAATATTTAAATTAATTTAATTAAGAAGCAATGGTTACACTTTATTTAACTTATTTTGAGGTTAGTGTCTCTTTAGCCTTGGGAGTTGTTCTTCATCCTCAAGGATGGTTGGCCTAAGCTTGCCCTGTCAGATATTCCAAGACCCTAGACACTATGTTTTTTTCAATAATAGGTTTCAACAATATTAAAGACTATTTTCCCACTTGTATCATCAAATTGGGTGCACTTTACCTCCTCCAAAATATGGTCCTCTTGAATTTTTTCTCTTTTCCTGTACTTGTTACTCAATTTTTCCATTTTTCCAATTTTTTTCTCTTTCCCTCTGCCAACTCTCTAATTCTTCCATTTTTCCTTATGTTTCCATAGAACACTAGCTATGCTAGTGTTTCTCTTCCTATGAAGAATTATGAGAGGGATGAGGAAAGGAGGAAGGCTATTCTTAGGAAACTCATATTCTTCTTCCCCTCTCCTCTCTGTTATAGGGAATCTCTTTTCTTGTAAGCTAAAACTTTCTATAACACCTAATGATAACAACCAAAAATTTCCCTATCTTTGTCAAAAGAGGGGTTAAACTAAGCATAACTAACACTTTATCTAAAATCTCAAAATATCATGTATCTTGGTACATCTAATAACCAAACTATGATAACAACCCAAAATTTCCCTATATTTGTCACAAAAGGGTTTACACTAATCATAACTAACATTTTATCTAAAATGTCAAAAGATCACGTATCTTGGCACATCCAATAACCAAACTATGATAACTAAAAATATGAAGCAAAATATCCAAAGATAGAAGGGAGACTATAGTAACCATAGACCTCGCACACAATGTAACTATTGAACTCTACATATAGTAACTATAGACCTCTTATCTACTTATTTTTAATCAATTAACATATAGTATTATTAACAATTAACATAATATCAAAAATTTAATTAATGTATATAAAACATAGTAATATGCATATATCTTGATTAAAAATCTTTTATATATCTAAACATTTATATTTTAATTATCCAAAATCTGTTCAATAATTAAATGTAATAAATACAAATAAATTTATTACTATATAGTCCACAGGATTTTGGATACATGGTGATCCAGTGCTTTGTTAAGGCACTCCTTGATTGTGAAGTCACTGGTTCAATTCTTGGCCCCAATCTGGGTGATACATTGGACATGTTGAAGATGTAGTCCTGCTATGCCTACAAATAAAAAATAAAAAAATTACCCCTATATAAAATTATGGATATTATTATATTCATAATCCTTAGCGTGACATACTAACAAAATTGGCGTTAAAATGGATTATATGGTTTTTATATATAAGATTGATTATATATATATATGAAATGAAATTTTCCTTTTTTATTATATTTAATAGTTAGAATTCAAATTTAAAAGATTTTTTTACTTTACATAAAACATTTATGTGAAATATCAACTCTTCCCTTTCTTTCTTTTTTTAAATATTTCCTCAACGTAAATTGAATATCAAAATTTTACTAATTCACTTCTAACTTTATATATATATATATATATATACATATATATATATATATATATATATATATACATCTTCAAGTAAAAGAAATATTTAATTACTCAAGAAAATTATAAAATAATTTTAAATCCACATTATTGATAATATTAAATTAAATACATCAGGTATTATGGGATTTCCTTGTGTAGAGGATAGACATATCTTGAATACCCATATGTTAATGTTTTAAGAAATTTGAGGTTGTTTTACAATTCTACTAGCAATTGCGTTTTTAAAAGTAGTTTTTTAACACTGACATTTATGACTATGTTTCAAAATTAGTTTATCTAGCTCATTATCAAAAAAATCATGAAAAAAGAAAGAAATTCTAAATGCCCTGCAAACAGAGTTGAGTAATTTAATTTTATATTTTGAAAATTTGTTTTCATCATTGAGAAAAGGTCATTGTTATAGTTTTTAAATAATATTTAGATATTGTTTAAAATAAATATTTTAATAATTTCAATAACAAAATATTTCAATTATTACAAATAAGATAATTGCTAATCACATATTTAAATGGTTGTTTTGGGAAAAAATAAACCTTTTATCTCATTCATGCAGATTTTGTTCTCGTTCTGCTTGTCTTCCTATTTGACTTGACTGTGGAATTGCCACTCTGCTGAAGGCGCAGCTAGAGTTCCAGAGATTGAACCAATCTCGATCCATCACCAAAGCTAGTACTAAGGTAAGATCGATCTGCTATATACCTGAAGGGGCCATCGCCCAGTGAGTTTGGCCTGGGTTCGAATCCTGTTAAATAACACAACAATATGAAGAAATTCAGAAGACTGACCTAGTTATAATTCAACACTTCTTTGTTGGAATCCAATGCAGAAATGGTGCCCATAAGCTTGCTGCTGATGAAAATTGGGCATGGGTCACTGGGTGATGAAGATGGGCAATCCGGATTAACAATGATTATCTGTGGGGTCTGGCTCGGCTGGAGGACAAAACTACGCAGCTTTTGGGAGGAGCAGTCTGGGTTTTGGGAAGGTTGGGTAGGCAGAATCTGCGTAGTTTCTGAAACAAGCAGGCAGTGGGAGATTGGCAGCCAAAACTACACAATTCCTGGAGGGAACTGGGAGTTGGATGTCGGTACACTAGCAGCAAAACCTATACAATTCCTGGAGGGAACTGACAGTCAGCAGCTGGGTCACTGGTAACAAAAACTCTGGAATTCCTTAGGGGGACTGGCAGTCAGTTGCTGGAGCTTGGTAGCAAAAACTACGCAATTCTTGTAGGGAACTAGCAGTCAGCTACGAGGAGCTGCTGGCAAGAAAAAATGCGCTGATGCTGGGAGGTTGGCCTGCTGATCACCTCTATGTAGTTTTTGAGCTGAGTGGAATGATGGGCATCAGAGAACTTTCTCATGAAAAATGCACAATTTTCTTGGTGAGCAGTGGGTCGACTGTAGGGAGGACTGACTAGAAAAACTACGCAATTTTCTGAAGGAGACAAGGATGGCACTAGGTTTTTGTCTGACCTATCTGCACAATTTTCTCAATTAGCAGAGTGGGCAAGGTCTGCAGCCTCTGCGCAATTTTCTCAGTTAGTGGAGCGGGCAAGGTCTGCAGCCTCTACGCAATTTTTGAGGGGAGTCAATCTGGGGGTGGTTGTCGGGTCAAACTATCTAGTTGACCAACATGAAGGCTAATTGATTTTCTTGCAGGAAATGCATCTTGAAATTACTTGCTTGGTGCTTCTGCGTTGTTCTGGGTGACAGTTGATCGAGTCAATGGCGAGGTGATGATTCAGCTGTTAGAGGGGAGTCTAGTCATCAGAACTTCAGCAAAATGACTAAGTGTGTGAATGAGTGAAAGATGCATATGTGACCCTACAAACACACGCTTACATGAATCAACGACGAGATGACTCAAACCATCCAGACACACATGCTTAACATGACTGGTCGATGGTGTGAGCGATAAGTGTGACAGTTGTGATTGACCGTTGGTCGACCGCGATGACGCTTGCTCAAAAATGTATGTGACTCCTTGTGTAAGTGCGACAGATGTTTTCATAGTGAACACAACATGTAAACATGAAGCGAAGACCTTGAGCTGACCAGAATATGGTCGCAAGCATGACATTAACATCAAAATGCAAAAAAATGGGTGAAATGATCAGGCAAGGTGGGTACGAAGACTCACACGAGCTCACAAAGTGAACCTGACTGTGTGCAATCACCAAGTGAAACTCTCAAGGGAGACTCCAGAATTGGATGCAGGTCAAAATTTTGGAGGGTGGTTGTAGCCGCTACAACACTTGGCAACACACTCGTAGAACTCCAGCTTCTCTTTTTTGGTTCATTGATAGCAAAGGGCCTTGGTCTCGCGGGGAGTATTGAATCATTGTGCGGGTTACTTCAACTTCCTCACTTACCCCATGGACATACATGGTTCACGTTTTTCCAACTCAGTCAAACACAATCAAAAGTTCAGCTTGACCGAAGTGTTTCGAATTCGGGAAGGGTAGTTTACCTCGCGAGTTAAAGATTTTCATAGTATAAGTTTTTATCTTTGGTGTTTCTCCACTACCAGCAAGCTTAGACGGTACCTAGACGGAGTCACACAGGAACACACACATTGCTCCACTGCCAACGAGCCTGGTCAGTACCTCGGTGGAGTTGCATGCTTCACCTCTCTGCACAGGAAGCCTTTCTCTTCTTTTGCCTTTGTATTTTTTCAAGAGGATTATGCATAGACACTTATTTATTTTTGGCGCGGAAGAGGGATCCCGACTTATTGAGAGCATGAGAGGTTGTTCCTTCATAGAAGCATGTAAGACCTATGACATAATTTTTCTCATTTAGATTTTCCCCTTCTACGTTCCTACTAGTTGGATGAGCTTGAACACATAGAGAAGAAGGCTGAGTACAGGCATGGGGCTTCCCAATGTGGACACAAGTTCATGGTTGGACCAAAACTTCCCTTGCAGACGGTTCGTATTTTCTGTCAAGACTTCATCAGCCGAAGGTTATAACCAAGCACAGAGAAGACAAACACAAGACTAGCCAAGTGTTGCAGTGTCACAAGTCTCTTCAAATCTCAACCATATACTCTATTCAAAAGCCAAAACATAGTAGTTTGCAACACTTATTTCCGGAAACAAAAATAGTAAGGTATCAAGCAAACAAAATAAATGTAAACAAAAATAGTAAGCAGAACAAGCAACAAGTAGACTATGTACATGGCACGGGGCGCGACCCGACCTATTGGAAGTAATGATTGAGGTGGCCCTTCTATGAAGTGGCCCTCTCAAGGAGGAGATCATGCTTGCTCAAAATTTATTTCCTTTTCATACACAACATTTTTAAGAGGGGCTGAAATATTCTCACATTTACAAGGAAAGGAATGTCATCATTGGTGCACTTTCGAAGGAGGGTGTGCAACAAATTAGGGGCACATGGAAGATCATAGAGCATAATGGCAATGAACATTATGAATTCTATCATAAGTTGTTTATAAAGGATTCTCATTTGGCTTAAGTAGAAGATGGATGACTCACAACTCATGACTTACTGATGATGATGATGGTAATTTTTTCTAGTTTTTTGTTCATGTTATAGTTTATGTTTTACCCATTATGCTTATATGACTCTCATATTGTTTATATTCAAAAAGTTGTGTGATATAAACAACTCTCTAAAGTTGCTTTTTTGTACTTTGTTTTTTGTGATCACTATAGGATGATAACTCTTGAACATTGATGACTAAAAAACTGTTACAAAATATCCTATTAATAAATAATAAAATTTAATAAATTTAATGTTATATATTAATAAATAACAGCAAAAGTATGTATATGTATATATACAAAAGGATAAGGAATCATTCGATGTTTCAATCTAATGACAGTCATCTACTTAGCATTCTGTATATACATTATAGTGTTTCTCAACATACTCTACATAGTAAAATAAAATATGGCTTTTAATAATAATCATGTAAATGAAGTTTGTCGATTTTTTTGGCCGTTGCTTTTTCCTCTTTAATTGTATTGAGACTTTACCACAGGAGAGCCCACTTAGGTGCGATCATGAGTGGAATGTCACACTTCCAAACTAACCCCAAAAACAAATTGACAACTGGCGAGGTTTTGATGGATAGCAAAAGGGGTTCACGTGGTGAAGATAGGAAGAGAAAGTGCTCTTCTACCAACAAAATTCAATAATGGTGTGGAAACATAGTGAGGCCCATGGTGTTTTATTCTCTATATTTTCCTCTTGATTCCAATGTCTGGAAGATATATGCATATATGAAGGATACACATATACAGAAGATATGCACATATATGGAAGATATGCATATATGTGAAAAAAACAAACGAAAAAAACAACAACTTCCACCCCACATTACCATTATAAAGAACATTGTATGAACTTCAAGCAGGCCTATATTTTGACGTCTCACATGACGTATTATACATTTCAAATTGTATGAACGTAGTTCAGTAACTGGCATCTAATTATGCACTAAGATTTTGTACAGGTGGTTAGATCACCTATCAAGATTGTCTCATATGAAATTCCAAGTCATATAATTTTGCATAGTGATTTTCTATGAGGGATTTGATCTCTTCTCAAGATTATCCGCCCTTAAAGGAAAGGTAATGAAAAATAAACTCATCTCTTCAGGATCATTTGAGTGGGCTATGCATTTTTTCTGATATGGTTTGGGTGGTTAATAGTCGATCATAATTTGGAATTTCAAATGAAATTTTGGCAGTGGATTCATTAAGATTTGAATTTAAATTTTATATTTTGTATGAAGTAAAAATTTGGTGATATCTATTTATTTTTCATCTTTTTTATTCTACATTTTATGTGAATTTATTAGTGTCAAATTATATATATATATATATATATATATATATATATATATATATATATATATATATACATATATATATATATATATATATATACATATATATATATATATATATATATATATATATATATATATATATATATATATATATATATAGATATATATATAATAGCTAAAGGTGAGCCTAAAGATACTTATCCTTCAAAGAAATCATAATAACTTGACACCCTTTTTCAATCACTTAGGTTATTATGCTTTACTAATAACCTCACAGACCCATTTTTTTAACCAATTCAATGTTTTTGTTATAAAATTTTTTGACTTAGGAGTGAGAACTCATGATTGGGTCATCTACACCATGATGCCTTAAAATTCATGTAGAAAATTACCACTAGACTCCCTAAAGGCTCCCTTGACCAGTAGGATGTTTCCAAAGCATACACATTGAGGAAATATGTCAAATTCACATTCCATGGTCGAGATAACAGAGCATATGCAATATTGGAGCGAGTCCACTTTATTGTTTGTGGACCCTTTTCTACAACCTCCACAACAAAACATAAGTACTATGTAATGTTTATGGATTATCTCACTAGAAATGTTGGATCTTCTTCATTTGGAAGAAGGATGAAGTTTTCTCAGAATTTGTCGAATTCTAGTTGAGAAGGAGACTGGGAAGAAGGTGAAGTCTCTCAGGAGTGACAATGGAGGTGAATTTGTTTCAAATGCCTTCAAGGATTTTTGTGCCAAAGAAGGTATTCAAAGAGATCTAATAGAACCCCATAACTGATAGTAGAATGGGGTAGCTGAGAGGAAGAACAAGATCATAGTTGGAGTTGCAAGAGCTATGCTACATGATGAGGGGTTTCCATTGTATATGTGGGTAGAAGCATGTAACAAACTAGTTTATTTGCAGAACCAATGTCCTCATAGAATGCTTGGTATGATCACACTGAAGGAAGCTTTCTCTGGGAGAAAGCTTGATGTGTCTCATTTCAGAATTTTTGGAGCTTTAGTTTATTGTCATGTCTCCAAGTATTAAAGGAATAAATTTGAGCCTACAACATAGTTGGGAGTCTTTGTAGGATACACCAAAATTCCAGAAAATTATCGGGTGTATCTACCTTCACTAAGGATGAGAGTTGTGAGGAGAGATGTAAATTTTGATGAGGAGAAGGCTATTATATTCTCTCTAGAACGAGATATAAGTCTACCATCGAAGCAGGAGATTCTAGATCCAAAGGAGGACCTTTGGATGTGCTTCAGGAAGTTATGGAGCAGCCACAAATGGAGGAGCAGAGAGGAGGCCGAGTGGAGACACCCAATCAACCATTAACATCCAGAGAATGAAGAAAGATAACCAAAGAAGATGATATATTGTTGCAAGATGCTAGGGAGAATTTGGGATCCCATACATTATTACGTAGGCAGAGGAGGTCACCTGAGAGGTATATGTTGGGTTGTGTTATATTCTTTCCACGACTAACCTACGTAGTTAAACGGGGGGTTAGAGGGGGTCGGTAGCCCCCCTTCGTTGCGCCGATTGCGCAGCGGGGGGGTCACAGGGGGGGCGGCAGCCCCCCCTGTCCGGGGGGTTTGAGGGGGGCGAGTAGCCCCCCTCTACGGGGTCCGAGGTAGCGCCCCGGGAAAAATTTTTTTGGACCCTATATTAGGTTGGGTGAACCTACCTATGGTTTTGTGCATGATTTTCGCACATGGTATTGGACGCGATGGTTTTTCGGTCCATGGTATTGGATGCTTCGGCATGTATAAATATGTATTGTAACATTGAAAGGAACATAATGAAAAGTCAAGCTGGTAGTCCCGGCTTTGGGATCCAGGGAAAAATCTCTGTGCATATGTGTTTTATGGGTTATGCTCTCACATTGTTTATTTTCTTTGTTTAAGAATTCGTATGCAGGTAATTTCTGTACAGGGTTAAAACCTACATTTGGTATCGGAGCTGTTTTGGCTTCAAGGGGACGCCTTTGTTGCTGAGGGGTTTCGCTCGGGCCTGTGGTAGACCTTGTTTAGTGGGAGATCTGCGAGATCGATTCTGGTGGTGAAAGAAGATGGCGAGCGGTGGAAAGATCGAGATTGAGAAGTTCAATGGTCAGAGTTTTGAGTTGTGGAAACTCAAGATGGAGGATCTGTTGGTTGATAAAGATCAGTGGATCGCGGTAGATCCGGGTACTAAACCATCGGGAGTGACCGATGAAGAATGGACGAAATTGGATCGGAAGGCAAAGAGCACAATACGATTGTGTGTCTCAGATTCAGTATTGTTGAATGTATCAGGGGAAGCTACGGCAAAGGCTTTGTGGGTCAAGTTAGGGACTTTGTACCAATCTAAGTCTCTGGTGAATAAACTGTTCCTGCGAAAAAAGCTGTATAACCTGAGGATGAAAGATGGAGACTCGGTGACAGAGCATCTGAATGCGTTTAATATTGTGGTAAGTCAATTATTATCTGTTGATATTAAAATTTCATATGAAGATAAGTGCATCAGTCTATTGTGTTCTCCACCAGATTCGTGGGATAGTCTGGTTATTGCAATAGGTAGCAATGCAACTGCTTTGCAGTTTGATGAAATAGTCTCAGCCTTGTTGACGGAGGAGATGAGACGGAAGAATATGGACAAACAGAATGGTGATGCCTTGTCTGTACGAGGACGGTCCCAGAACAGAAACAAAAATAAGTCATCGAGTGGGAGATCTAAATCTAGAGGGAGATCTAAATCTCCAAGAAAACCTACAAAGGTGGTGTGCTGGAAATGCGGAAAGGAAGGGCACTTCAGAAGGGATTGTAAATCTAAAGCTCCTGATAAAGGAAAGGGATCTGATGATGCTCCTTCTGCAGAGGCGAAAACCACCTCAGATGAAGGTGGGGATGTGTACTTGGCTTCTTCAAGTACACATGTAGATCATGAGGCATGGTTGATTGACTCAGGTGCATCCTTTCACTTCACTCCCCATAGAGAGTGGTTCTGCGAGTATGAGAAATACGATGGTGGTGATGTCTTCTTAGGAGATGATAGGAAGGCTAGAATCATTGGTCGGGGAAAAGTAAAGTTGAAGTTGCAAGGTGGAAGGGTTAGAACACTTCCGGGTGTTCTACATATTCCTGCATTGGCCAAAAATCTGATTTCTATAAGCAAGTTGGATGATGCAGGTGTAAAGACGGTGTTCGAGAAAGATACCTGCAAGATGGTTCGAGGAGCACTGATATTGATGTGGGGAGTTCGGATTGGAACTCTGTACAAGTTGCAAGGTAGCACTGTTGTTGATGGGTGCAATAGTTCTATGGTTCCTGAAAATGGAGTAGAAAATCTAGTGGTCTCTGGAGAGAAGACCATGTTGTGGCATCAAAGGCTTTGACATATTGGAGAGAAGGGCCTTCGAATACTTCATGGTAAAGGTATGGTAGAAGGTATGAATGATAGCTCTCTGGATTTTGATTTCTGTGAAAATTGTGTGTATGGGAAGCAGAATCGAGTGAGTTTCCCCTCTGGTGGTAAGAGGACGAAACAGATATTAGAGCTTGTGCACAGTGATGTGTTTGGACCTGTGAATGTTCCATCACTGGGTAAGTCTGTGTACTATGTATCATTCATAGATGACTTCTCAAGGAATACATGGATATATTTCCTTAAGAAGAAATCTGAAGTCTTTGACAAGTTTAAATAATTTAAGGCTCTGGTGGAAAATCAGACAGAGAAGAAGATAAAGGTGCTGAGGACAGATAATGGTGGAGAATTTTGCAGCAAGGAATTTGAAGAATTTTGTAAGAAGTGTGGTATAGCACAGCAGAAGACTACTCCATATACACCTCAGAAAAATGGAGTCGCAGAAAGAATGAACAAGACGTTGATGGAAAGGGCAAGAAGCATGCTCAGTGGTGCCTAGTTAGGACAGGAATTCTGGGCAGAGGCGGTGGATACTGCACGTTACCTGATCAACAGATCACCCTCATCAGCGTTGGAGGATAAGACTCCATAAGAAATATGGACTGGTAAGAAACCCTCTCTTTCACATCTGAGGGTATTTGGATGTGATGCATATGTACATGTTCCAAAGGAGAAACGAACCAAGTTGGATAGTAAATCTGAAAAGTGCATCTTTATTGGGTATAAGGATGATTTAAAGGGTTATAAGCTTTGGAACCCAGTCACACGGAAGGTTGTGTACAGCCGAGATGTGGTGTTCAGAGAGGTAAAAGATGTTATTCAATCTAAAGTCCAACCAAAGGAACCTGAGAAGATAGAGTTTGAGCCAAAGGAGGAAGAATCAGACTCTACAGCAGAGGAGGAATCAGAAGATGAAGAGCCACAAACTCCGGCTGTGAGAAGATCAGGTCAAGAAAGTAGGCAGCCAGAAAGGTATAGTCCATCTGCTTTCAGTTCAAATTTTGCTTTGTCTGTTACTGATGATGATCCCAGAACTGTGAAGGAAGCAGTGGATTCAGAGGATGGAAAACTCTGGAAAGAGGCCATGGTTGATGAAATGGCATCTTTGCACAAAAATGAGGCTTGGGATCTGGTAGAGTTGCCGGCTGGAAGGAAACCCATTGGCAGCAAATGGGTGTTCAAGAAGAAGACTAATGCAGAAGGAAAGGTGGAGAAATACAAAGCTCGGTTGGTAGCAAAAGGTTATTCCCAGGTGCCGGGAATTGATTTTGGTGATATTTTTTCTCCTGTTGCCAAGGTAGCTTCTATTAGATTACTTTTATCTGTTGCTGCTGCTTTTGATTTTGAGGTAGAACATATGGATGTGAAGATAGCATTTCACGGGGATTTGGAAGAGGAAATCTACATGAGGCAACCTGAAGGCTTTGCGGTGAAGGGTAAGAAAGAACTGGTATGCAAGTTAAAGAAGTCTCTGTATGGGTTAAAACAGTCCCAAGGATGTGGTATCATAAATTTGATACATTTATACGGGGACTTGGCTTCACCAGAAGTAAAGCAGATCATTGTGTGTATTTTAAATTAATTGGTGACCGTGTTATTTATCTGGTCTTGTATGTGGATGATATGTTGCTGGTTGGAAATGACAAAGAAATTATCCAGGATTTGAAGACCCAATTGTCCTCCAAATTTGACATGAAAGATCTTGGTGCTGCAAACTATATTTTGGGCATGGAAATTAAAAGAGATCGGGCAAAGAGGAAGCTCTAGTTAAACCAGAGGAAGTATGTCGAGACAATACTGCAGAGGTTTAATATGCAGGATAGTAAACCGGTGAAGGTTCCTATTCCTGTAGGTGTGAGGTTATCTGCTGAACAATGTCCCAAGACACAAGAAGAGGAAGAGGACATGTCCCGTGTTCCATATGCAAGTGCAGTCGGTAGCCTGATGTATGCAATGGTCTGTACTAGACCAGACATTGCACATGCAGTGGGAGTATTGAGCAGGTTTATGTCAAAACCTGGGAAGGAGCACTGGACAACAGTGAAGCGGGTTTTCAGGCATTTGCGTGGCACTAGTGATTATGGTTTTTGTTACCAAGGAAGACCAGGATTGGACAGAGTGTTGAATATTCATGGTTTTGTTGATGCAGACTGGGCTGGAGATCTGGATCAAAGAAGATCTACAAGTGGGTATGTGTTTAACCTATTTGGAGGTGCATTCAGTTGGATGAGTAAGAAACAATCTGTAGTGGCACTATCAACTACAGAGGCAGAATACATGGCAGCCACTCATGCAAGCAAGGAAGCAGTTTGGTTGCAGAGATTGTGTTCAAGTATGGGGTTAGTACAGGGAGCTATAAGAATAGACTGTGACAGCCAAAGTGCAATTTTCTTGGCAAAGAATCGTGCTTATCATTCAAAGACAAAGCACATTGATGTTCAGTATCACTTTGTGAGGGATATGATAGAAGACAAAAAGGTGTTGCTGGTAAAGGTGGACACTTTGAAGAATACTGCAGATGCATTGACAAAATCTGTGAGCTCTGAGAAGTTCTCTTGGTGTAGAGAAACAATGGGTGTTTCGGGGCTGGAAAAATGACTAAGCTCTCCTGTGGCCCCCTTCGTTGCGGCGATTCCGCAGCGGGGGGGTCACAGGGGGGGCGGCAGCCCCCCCTATCCGGGGGTTTAAGGGGGGCGGGTAGCCCCCCTCTACGGGGTCCGGGGTAGCGCCCCGGGAAATTTTTTTTTGGACCCTATATTAGGTTGGGCAAACCTACCTATGGTTTTGTGCATGATTTTCGCACATGGTATTGGACGCAATGGTTTTTCGGTCCATGGTATTGGATGCTTCGGCATGTATAAATATGTATTGTAACATTGAAAGGAACATAATGAAAAATCAAGCTGGTAGTCCCGGTTTTGGGATCCAGGGAAAAATCTCTGTGCATATGTGTTTTATGGGTTATGCTCTCGCATTGTTTATTTTCTTTGTTTAAGAATTCGTATGCAGGTAATTTCTGTACAGGGTTAAAACCTACAGTATACTGGTTACATGGCTCTCATGATAGAGCTCATTGAGTCAGAGCCTTCTTCATTTGAGGAAGCAGTTTCTCAACCTGTTTGGGTTGATTCCATGGTGGAATAATATGATTCCAACATGAAGAATAGTATATGGGAGGTGGTGCTAAGACTAGAAGGGAAATCAATGGTTGGTTCCAGATGGATATACAAAGTGAAGCATGTGGATGATGGGAGCATCGAGAAATACAAGGCCAGATTTGTTGCCAAAGGATTTTCTCAGGTAGAGGGAGTTGACTATGAGGAAACATTTTCCCTTGTGGCAAGGTATTCCTCCATCATATCAATTCTTACATTTGTTGTGCAGATGGGGTGGAAGATTCACCAAATGGATGTGAAGACCATCTTTCTTAATGGTGTTGTTGAGGAGGAAATTTATATAGAGAAACCAGAAGGATTTGAGACATATGATCAATAGTCACATGTGTGTGGACTCAGGAGAACATTGTATGGTATCAAATAGGTGCCTCGAGCATGGTACACTCAGATCAAAAATTATCTCTATGGTTTGGGCTTCACTAAAAGTGGAGAAAATGTGAACTTCTATCACATTGTGGTAGACGGTAAGTCACTTATTCTTGTTTTGTATGTTGAGGATTTAATATTGAAAGGTGATGAGAAGTTAATCCACTCTTGAAAAGAGGATCTTGCAAGGGAATTTTAGATGAAATACATGGGCTTAAGGCATTACTTCCTCAGGCTTAAAGTATGGCACGGTGATGGTGAGTTGTTTGTGTCTCAGGAGAAGTATGCCTCTAAAATACTTCAAATATTTCACATAGAGAATTGCAATCCTATGAACACACTTCTAGCAACAAACTAGAGGAAGGAGAATGCCACTTCAAGTGAAGAGGTTGATTCTACCATTTACAGGTAGCTTGTGGGTTCTTTGATGTATCTTGCGAACACGAGACTCAACATGTGCTATGCAGTAAACCAGCTTAGTCAAGCTATGGTGAGGCCTACCAAGATGTAATGGAAGGCAACAAAGCATGTCTTATAGTACCTCAAAGGAAATATCAAGTATCAAATATTGTATAGGAGGATAGAGGGAGTGAAGCTCCAAGGCTTCACCAATGTAGATATTGCAAGGAGTCCATCAATCATGAAAAGTACTTCAAGTGTTATCTTCAATGTTGTGTCCACAGTTATTTCCTGGTATAGCAAAAAGTAGAGGTTCATGGCACTTAGCTCAGCAGAAGTTGAATACATGGTTGCGAGTCAAGCATCAAGTAAGGCCATATGGATGAGAAAAATACTCATGGATCTTTTCAGTCAAGAGATGTTTACGAAAGTGATATATAATGATAATCAGAGTTGCATTAAGCTCTCTAATAATCCGGTATTTCATGATAGGTCCAAGCACATTGATATCTAGTATCATCATTTGTGGGACTATGTGAAAAGGAGAATTATGTTGCTATAGTACATTCCATCTGAGTAGAAAGATGTTGACATCTTGACAAAGGCATTTTCAAGAGGTAAATTTGTTAATTTTAGGATAACAATGGTATGTTCTATGCTTAGAGAAATTTTACTTCAAATTCTTTACAAACCCAGTATCAATATCCAATTTAGCAATCACATCATCATGATAGTAAAATGCAGATGGAACATAAATAATAACAATAGAAGACAATCCAAGACAAGAGGACACAAGATATGGCACTAGCCAAGGACAAACCCCAATGTGGGGAAACCCTTGATCAATTCTTCTTATAATTCTTTAAAAGTTCAGCGGAAAGAGAGTACAATGAAAAATATTCACTTGCCCAATTACAGTGAAAATATGATCACTCAAATAACATAAACATAATGCCCTAACTAGAAAGTCAACATTAGTCAATAGGGCATAATTCTTCCTTAATTCAGCTCAGTCAAATCCAATCAAATTCAGCCTCCAAAAGCAAGTCAAATCAGCCCAAAAAAGCCTGAAAAAGTCCAGTCAAACATGGTCAACAAAAGTCAATGCTGCAACCATCCCTAGCCTTGTTGACTTGCAACAAAGGTCAATGCTGCACTTTGTTGACCTTTGTTGACTAGGTTTGACTAGACTTTTTTAGACTATTTTTGGGATGATTAGGATAGCTATTGGAGGCCGAAGTTGATTGGGTATGACCAAGCTGAATTGAGGAAGAATTATGCCCTCTTGACCGGCATTGACTTTTTGGTTAGGGCTTTTTGTTTCTGCTATTTGATTGATTAGATTTTCACTGTAATTGAGCAAGTGAATATTTCACATTATACTCTCTCTCTGCTAAACTTTTTAAGAATTATAAGAAGAATTGATCAAGGGTTCCCCACATTGGGGTTTGTCCTTGGCTGGTGCCATATCTTGTGCCCTCTTATCTTGGATTGTCTTCTACTGTTGTTGTTTATGTTCTATCTACATTTTACTATTATGATGATGTGATTCCTAAATTGGATATTGATATTGGGCTAATAAATAATAGCATAGAACATACCATTGTTATCCTAAAATTAATAAATTTACCTCTTGACAATGCCTTTGTCAAGATGTTAACATCTTTCTCCTCAGATGGAATGTGCTTTGACCTATCATGAAATAACGAAATATCACAGAGCTTAATGCAACTATGATTATCACAATATATCACTTTTGTAAACATCCCCTGATTGAAAATATCCACAAGTATTTTCCTCATCCATATGGCCTTACTTGATGCTTGATTCATAGCCATGTATTGAGCCTCTACTGAGCTAAGCGCCATAAACCTCTGCTTTCTGCTATGCCAGGAAATAATTGTGGACCCAACATTGAAGATAGCACTTGAAGTACTTTTCTTGTCTGATGGACTCCGTCCCAAATCTATATTGGTGAAGCCTTGGAGCTTCACTCCCTCTATCCTCCAATACCATATTCCATACTCGATATTTTATTTGAGGTACCATAACACATGCTTTGTTTCCTTCTAATACATCTTGGTAGACCTCATCATAGCTTGACTAAGCTGGTTTACTGCATAACACATGTCAGGTCTTGTGTTCACAAGATACATCAAAGACCCCACAAGCTGCATGTAAATGGTAGAATCAACCTCTTCACCTGAAGTGCCATTCTCCTTCCTCCAATTTGTTGCTAGAGGTGTGTCCATAGGATTTCAAATCTCCATGTGAAATATTTGATGTATTTCAGAGGCATACTTCTCCTGAGACACAAACAATTCACCATCACCTTGTCATACTTTCAGCCCAAGGAAGTAATGCATTAAGCGCATGTCTTTCATCTAAAATTCCCTTGCAATATCCTCTTTGCAAGAGTGTATTAACTTCTCATCACCTATCAATATTAAATCCTCAACATACAAAATAAGAATAAGCGACTTACCATCTACCACAATGTGATAGAAGTTCACATCTGCTCCACTTTTGGTGAAGCCCAAACCATAGAGATAATTGTCGACCTGAGTGTACCAGGCTCAAGGCAGTTGTTTGAGACCATACAATGCTCTCCTAAGTCTAGACACATGTGACTCTTGATCATATGTATCAAATCCTTCTGGTTTCTCTATGTAAATTTCCTCCTCAACAACACCATTGAGAAAGGTGGTCTTCACATCCATTTGGTGAATCTTCCACCCCATCTGCACAACAAATGTAAGAATTGATATGATAGAGGAATACCTTGCCACAAGGGAAAATGTTTCCTCATAGTCAACTCCCTCTACCTGAGAAAATCCTTTCGCCACAAATCTGGCCTTGTATTTCTCGATGCTCCCATCAGCTACATGCTTCACTTTGTAGATCCATCTAGAACCAACCATTGATTTCTGTTGTAGTCTTAGCACCACCCCCCGTATCCTATTCTTTATGTTGGACTCATATTATTCCACCATGGCGTCAACCCAAACAAGTTGAGAAACTGCTTCCTCAAATGAAGAAGGCTCTGACTCAATGAGCTCTATCATGAGAGACATGTAACAAATAAACCTCTTAGGTGACCTCCTCTACCTACGTAATAATGTATGGGATCCCACATTCTCCCTATCATCTTGAAACAATATATCATCTTCTTTGGTTCTCTTTCTCCCTTCTTTGGATGTTTCTAGTTGAGTGGGTGTCTCCACTCGACCTCCTCTCTGATCCTCCATTTATGGCTACTCCATAACTTCTTGAAGCACATTCCTCCTTTGGAGCTAGAAGTTCCTGCTTCGATGGTATACTTAGCTCTCATTCCAGGGAGCATCTCATAGCCTTATCCTCATCAAAATTTACATCTCTCCTCACAACTGTCATCCTCAGTGAAGGTGGATACACTCAATAATTTTCTAGAGATTTGTTGTATCCTACAAAGACTCCCAACTCTGTTGTAGGCTCAAATTTCTTCCTTTAATACTTGGTGACATGCCAATAAGCTAAAGCTCAAAAAATTATGTAATGAGACACATCAAACTTTCTCCTAGAGAAAGATTCCTTTGGTGTGATCATACCAAGTATTCTATGAGGACTCTAGTTATACATAGACTATTGTGTTACCTGCTTCTACCCATAAATACAATGGAAACCCCTGATCATGTAGCACAACTCTTGCAGCTCCAACTCTTCTCTTGTTCTTCCTCTCATCTACCCCATTCTGCTATCAGTTATGGGGTTCTATCAGTTCACTTTGAATACCTTCTTTGGAAAAAAAATCCTTGAAGGTGTTCGAAACAAATTCACATCCATTGTCCCTCTAGAGAACCTTCACCTTCTTCCCAGTCTCCTTCTCAACTAATAACTTGAATTCAACAAATTCTGAGAAAAGTTCATCCTTCTTCTGAATGAAGAAGATCCAACATTTTCTAGAGAAATCATCCATAAAAATTAGATAGTACTTATGTTTTGTTGTGGAGGTTATAGAAAAGGGTCCAAAAACATTAGAGTGGACTCACTCCATTATTGCATATTCTTTATTATCTCGTTCATGGAAAGTGAATTTGACATATTTCCTCAATGTGTAACCTTTGCAAATATCCTGCTGGTCAAGGGATCCTTTAGGGAGACTAGTGGTAATTTTCTACATGAATTTTAAGGCATCATGGTGTAGATGACCCAATCATGAGTTCTCACTCCTAAGTCAGAAACATTTATAACAAAAACATTGAATTGGTTAAAAAAAGGGTTTGTTAGGTTATTAGTAAAGCATAATAACCTAAGTGATTGAAAAATGGTGTCAAGTTATTATGCTTTCTTTCAAGGATAACTATCTTCAGGCTCACCTCTGGCTATTATAAAAATAAATTATATATTGTAGAAAAGAAATTGACACTAATAAACTCTCATAAAATGTAGAATAAAAAGATGAAAAATAAATAGATATCACCAAATTTTTACTTCATACACAATATAAATTTGAAATTCAAATCTTAATGAATCCACTCTCAAATTTTCATTTGAAATTCCAAAGTATGATCGACTATCAACCACCACAAACCATATCAGAAACAACATGTAGCCCACTCAAATGATCCTTAAGAGATGAGTTTATTTGTCATTACCTTTCCTTCAAGGGTGGAAAATCTTGAGAAGAGATCTAATCCCTTGTACAAAATCACTATGAAAAATTATATGACTTGGAATTTCATGTGAGACAATAATGATAAGTGATCTAACCACCTGTAAAAAATCTTAGTGCAGAACTAGATGCCAGTTACTGAACCACGTTCATACGATTTTAGATGTAGAATATGTCATTTGAGATGTCAAAACCCAACCCCTCTTAATGTTCATACATTGTTCTTTGTAATGGTAATGTGCGGTGGCAGTTATTGTTTTCTTCACGTATAGGCGTATCTTCCGTATAGGTGCATATCTTATGTATATGTGCAACTTCCCTATGTTTGTATCTTCTGTATATGCATATATATTCTTTATATGCACAACTTTCATATATATGTAGCTTCCGTATAGGTGTATCTTCCATATATTTTCATATCTTTTGTAGATGTGCAACTTCCGTATATACGGAAGTTGTGCATATACAAAAATACACATATATGAAAGTTGCGCATATACAGATATGTGCATATACGGAAGCTACGCATATACAGAAGATATGCACATATACATAAGATACAAATATATGTAAGTTGCACATATACGGAAGATATGCACATATACAAAAGCTGCACATATACGAAAGTTGTGCATATATGGAATATATGTGCATATAAGAAAGATACACATACATAGAAGATGTGTGTATATACAGAATATATGCGCATATATGGAAGTTTTGCATATATGCGTATCTTCCATATATGTGCAACTTCCATATATGTGCTTATCGTCCTTATATGTGCAACTCCCATATATGCACATAGCTTCTGTATATGTGCATCTATTGTATATGCACAACTTTTTGATATGCACATATATAGAAGAAGCGCATATATGAAAGTTGTGCATATATGGAAGAAGTGCATACACGGAAGTTGTGCATATATAAAAAACATGTGCATATATGGTAGTCACACAACTTATATATATCCACATATTTTGTATCACATATCTTTTGTATGTGCATATAATACAATCGTCGCTGGAGGAATGTCGAGGTGTCATTCAGTCCCCTCCATTCTATGGTCCAGGATTCCCATATGGTTCTCATGGCAGTCCAAGATAGTCTATCCCAGTTAAATTTAATATTCCAGTAAAGTTCTATAGTTTGCATGTATTGGTTGAATCATCTAATTGTGTGTCCTATATCTGGGATCCAATAAGCCCATTCTATCAGAATCTTAGTGTCTGAGAGAGTAGTTCTATGAGAGGATGCTTCTCCCTCGGATCAAGAGAGTTCTTCCTAAACATTGGTTGGTGTAATCTCCCAGTAGTGAGATGCAAATATAAAAACATACCTTCTAGAAAAAAAATCATAGCAATAGATATCCAACATCTACATTACTTTGGGCGATCCATTTTTTATTATGTGATTTCAGATATTTAGATTGAAGTGCCCTACGAAAACTTTGACACATAAGCTTTTAAGAATTTGTACTACTATGTAATGAATTACTTCTTGTTGTAGTGATGAAAACCTTTGTCGTTATTATTGGAATTTAAATTTTTTGTTGAAATTGATTCAATACACCAGAAGAAATGTTACATTGAAAAAAATACTATCTCCATATTTCATTGTCATATTTATAGAATAATCACGGTGTATACTAATTTTCTTAGAAGATTTCCTCTTGGAAAGTCTTTGAAATTTTTGCAACACATACAATATTTACATGAATTTTTATTAATGTAAGTTATAATGTATGAAAGTTAAATGTATTTATTTATTTTTATAGATGTTAATTTAAAATACATAATACATACATACATATATATATATATATATATGTGTGTGTGTGTGTGTTATAATAGATATTGTAAACAAAAATGAAAAATGTAACTACTTTGATATTGGGTAACTCTTACAAACCAAATAGATCAACACTTCACGTTAATAATTTAATCAGTACTAGGTGTGAGTTAGCAAACCATAAGTTACAAAAGGTTTGGGAGAACATAAAGCATTTCTATGTAGCTATTAATATTATTTAATACTTACCCAGATGCGGGTGAATCAATTCAAAGTTAATGATATTATTAATGGAAGCCGGCGTTTTGTCCTGTCAACTGCAGATGAGCGCCCTTATCCAGGATGGCGTCAGGCACAAGCAGGCTCACCCGTCGCGAATTCAAATCGGCTTGAAGGATGAATTAATGGCTCACCTCGGTAGATTCAAGGCTCATGCGGTATTAATCATGGAGTCTTCAGCCTTTCTCCTCATGTTATGTTCTCTGGTTCTGGCGATTGAAATCCAGTGCTATTCCTCCCCTGGTTTGCCCTGTTTTGGGATTATAGTTTGCTTTCTCCCCTGCAGGCTGTATTCACCCAACACTACCATCCAATCAACTAACCTCTTCTCTTGCAATCGAGCGATGGTCAGGAATAGAATGAGGAGCCGTAATGGCGGGAGTCGTGGAGGACGCAGGCGTTCTCAGCCCGCTCAAGCTGCTAATCAGTCAAATTCCCCTGCCTTTCAAGCGATGATGCCTCCGTCTAGCCCCCCCCGTAGACCATATCCATATCATGCCTTTCAGAATTATCATTTTAGGTTCCAAAGCAGCTTAATCAGGCCTATCATCTCTGCAAATATTTCCATTATCTTCTCGGAGGAGGAGTCTCTGCCTCTTGCTTCAGCTCACACTGTGGCGGAATCTTCTCAGGGAGGCTTCAGAATAGCGGGCAACCATGGTATTGAGCGGCAGCAGGAAGAGGATGGTCAGGCCAATACGCAGAGTGAATTGCAGGTAGCAGACAAGGCTAAGGGGGTAGCTTTGTCTCCAGGTGGCAGCCCCCACGGGGCTTCGGCATCGATCGTTGTTGAAGGAAACTCAGGCAGCACTCCTCCGGCTTCGATTCCTCCAGGTGGTAGCGGGGATGGTGATGCAGCCAAGGACGAAGACTTCTGGTATGGCAACGAGTGTCCGGTGGTGGAGGAGCCACTGGACCAGGATGTGGTCATGTGACAACACCTGGTTCCCGTGGACATCTCCACTGATTTCTTTTTGACTCATATTTTCCAGTTCCTTGACTCTCTGGTTTTGTTGAGGCAGTCAGGTGGGGTGTCTCTCTGGTTTTGTCTATGTTCCATGCGGTTTGGCAGTTTGAGGTTCTTATGCTATTTTGGACAGACTCCCCAGCCTTCGTTGCTGGTCAAGTTAACTTCACTGGGATTGATTCTCTTTTTGGGTCTTTTCCTAGTCTTCATGTTCCTATATCTGGTTTTATGAACTCCGTAACTGATCTTCCCAATCATGGGATAGTTTTGTAAGGCTGAAAGCATGCAGCTCTTCTCTTTTGAGGCTTCGTCCTCCTTGTAAATTTACTGTTACTCTCCTTTAATAGAATTAGTATTTACTGAGAAAAAAAATAATATTATTTAATACTTCTTATTAAAAAAAAAATTAAATTAATTTAGTTAAGAAGCGATGGTTACACTTTCTTTAACTTATTTTGAGGTTAGTATCTCTTTAGCCTTGGGAGTTGGTCTTCATCCTCAAGGATGGTTGGCCTCAGCTTGCACTGTCAATTATTCCAAGACCCTAGACACTATGTTTTTTTCAATAATAGGTTTCAACAATATTAAAGATTATTTTCCCACTTTTATCATCTAATTGGGTGCACTTTACCTCCTCCAAAATATGGTCCTCTTGAATTTTTTCTCTCTTCCTCTACTTGTTACTCATTTTTTCCATTTTTCCAATTTCGTTCTCTTTCCCTCTACCAACTCTCTAATTCTTCCATCTTTCCTTAGGTTTCCATAGAACATTAGCCATGCTAGTGTTTCTCTTCCTATGAAGAATTATGAGAGGGATGAGTAAATGAGTAAGGTCATTGTTAGGAAACTCATTTTCTTCTTCCTCTCTCCTCTCTGTTGTAGGGAATCTCTTTTCTTGTAAGCTAAGACTCTCTATAACACCTAATGATAACAACCCAAAATTTCCCTATCTTTGTCACACAAGGGGTTACACTAAGCATAACTAACACTTTATCTAAAATCTCAAAAGATCATGTATCTTGGCACATCTAATAACCAAACTATGATAACAACCCAAAAATTCCCTATCTTTGTCACAAAAGGGGTTACACTAAGCATAACTAACACTTTATCTAAAATCTCAAAAGATAATGTATCTTGGCACATCCAATAACCAAACTATGATAATTGAAGATATGAAGCAAAATATTCAAAAATAGAATGGAGGCTATAGTAAACATATATCTCACACACAATGTAACTATTGAACTCAACATATAGTAACTATAGACCTCTTATCTACTTATTTTTAATCAATTAACATATAGCATTATTAACAATTAACATAATATCAAAAATTTAATTAATGTATATAAAACATAGTAATATGCATATATCCTAATTAAAAATCTTTTATATATATATATAGAGTTAAAATTCAAATTTAAAAGATTTTTTTACTATACATAAAACAATTTCACAACTAACAAATTAAAACTAAATAAGCAACTATAATATTGTAAAATTGTCTATATGTTTAAATTTTAAATACTTTTAAAATCTTCATATTATTAATTTGTTTCTTATTTTGCCTTCTCTTCCCTTTTTTTTTTAATTTAAATATTACCTCAACATAATTTGAATATCAAAATTTTACTAATTCACTTCTAGCTTTATATATATATTCTACTAGTTAAAAGTAATATTCACTATATCATATATATCTTCAAGTAAAAGAAATATTTAATTACTCAAGAAAATTATAAAATAATTTTAAATCCACATTATTGATAATATTAAATTAAATACATCAAGTATTATGGGATTTCTTTGTGTAGAAGATAGACATATCGTGAATACCCATATGTTAAAGTTTTAAGAAATTTCAGGTTGTTTTACAATTCCACTAGCAATTGTGTTTTTAAAAGTAGTTTTTTAACACTGACATTTATGACTATGTTTCAAAATTAGTTTATCTAGCTCATTATTAAAAAATTCATAAAAAGGGAAAGAAATTCTAAATGCCGTGCAAAGAGAGTTGAATAATTTAATTTTATATTTTGAAAATTTGTTTTCATCATTGAAAAAAAGTTATAACAAAAGGGTCACTGTTATAGTTTTTAAATAATATTTAGATATTATTTAAAATAAATATTTTAATAATTTCAATAACAAAATATTTCAATTATTACAAATAAAACAACACAATTGCTAATCACATATTTAAATGGTTGTGCCCGAAAAAAATAAACCTTTTATCTCATTCAGATTTTGTTCTCGTTGTGCCTGTCTTCTTATTTGACTTGACTGTGGAATTGCCACTCTGCGGAAGGCGCAGTTAGAGTTCCAGAGATTGAAACAATTTTGATCCATCACCAAAGCTAGCACTAAGGTAAGATCAGTCTGCTATATACCTGAAGGCGCCATCGCCCAGTCAGTTTGGCCCGGGTTCGAATCCGGTTAAATAACACAACAATATGAAGAAATTCAGAAGACCTACCTGGTTATAATTCAACACTTTTTTGTTGGAATCCAATGTAGAAATGGTGCCACAGGCTTGCCGCAAATATACAAGAGCGACCTCCGGATATTTTACCAGACGTCAGCCTCCATGGGATACGAATCAGAAACCAGCGTCTGGATACCCTTCATTATTCAACGACATTAATTCACGAGGTTTGTCTGAGAGACTTTTCTTGTCTAGACACAGACCTTCCAAGATGATTGCTGCCCTGGTTTCCTTTTGCGAGGTGGAAACGGAAGCACAGCTGAAGAAATTGGGGGCAAACAATTCCATAAGCCCTTCCATTCATTTCCCTCTTCTTCCACCACCACCCTCAACATCAACAGTCACCCACCATTTCATTTGAATTTTGAAAATTCACCGCGCAACTTCTTGTGTTTGAAATCTTGTGTCATTTAATAGATATAGGTGGATAGTTTGCGTTACTACATGATATGCATTAAGTCATAATGTTGTAGCCTTTCCATAGAGCATTATTACTGATGGGTTATATATGCACATACATACCCATGAGACCATAATCTTTGCCTCTGGAGTCCGGGGCATCTTGGAGTACAACCAGGGCCGTCAGGTTGTTAGTACACATTAAATATCATATAGTGGTTGTCTCGTCAGGCTGTTAGCATGCATTAAATATCATATAGGGTTGGAAATATTGGTTGCCTAGAGCCGACTCAGGCACAATCATAAGTGGAATGTCACACTTCCCAACTAACCCCCAAAAAGAATTGACAGCTGGCGAGGTTTTGATGGATAGCAAAAGGGATTCACATGGTCCACTTTACTCCAATCGTGAGTGGAATGTCACACTTCCCAACTAACCCCAAAAAATAATTGACAGCTGGCGAGGTTTTGATGGATAGCACAAGGGGTTCACATGGTCCACTTTACTGCATGGAAGAAGATGATTGTGGAAAATTAGTGAGGCCCGTGGTGTTTTATTCTCTATCTTTTCCTCTCAATTCCACTGTCACGCCTCTATTAATTACCTTCATTACAGCTCATTCTCTACCTCGAATTCACCTCACCTGAGATACATTCAGTTTTTTTGGGCGCAAATTCTGCACTTGCAAATTTCTTCTACATATTCTGCCTTTACTCTTTGCTCGGCTTGGCTTTCCTTTGGAGTTGCAAAAGCCATGGAGGCCATTGGGAGTGGAGCAACGGCCAAACATCATCAGCGAAGTTTGCAAAGTTGTTATTGGTCCATTTTTCCAACTCATAAAAGATGTTGTTCACTTCGATCGAAACACTCAGCTTCCAAGAGAAGCTAACCCCCGCCAGAGCCTGCTTAGAAGACACAGACAACCAATTTCAACATCAACAAAGAAGTTCCCCGACTGCTGTAACTCGTGCGTTGCAAGAGGATAAAATTTCATGACATTCTTCGTGATATGACACTCCATATTGGTGAAAAGGAAGAGATGTTTATTTAGAACAAGTCAAAAGTTGGACCCAATTGATGGACGATTGCAATAGAATAGCAATTCGTTATTATAATGATACTGCATTTCTGACCACATATTTCAGATGTCCAATGCTTGAAACTTTGATCTTAGCCCAAAATCAGGGTTTAAGAGAAGTTCGAAATGGCTTCTTACTCAATCTCCCCTCTCTAAGGCTTTTGGATCTTAGCTACACCAATATAACACCGTTGCCAGAGTCGATGTGGCAACTCAAATAGCTTGAGTTTCTGGGGTACACCAAAATCAATACTCTGCCCGCTGACATATGCAATCTTTCTCGATTACAATTTTTGCATCTTGGCCATGGTAAACAGCTACAATCTTTACCATGTACAATTGGAGAGCTGAAAAATCTCAAGCATTTAGATTTATATGATTGTGATAGGTTAGCGGGGATTCCACGTGGGATCTCTCAACTTACATCATTGAACAAGCTAGGCTTGTTTTCTGGGATTGATGTGGACGAAGCTGAGAGTGGTATGTGCAGTTTGAAGGGTTTTACAAATTTTTCAAATTTGATGGACCTCTCAAATCGGGAAAGATAGTAAACGGAGAAAGGTGGGGAATAAAAGTGGGTCCAATGGGAACTTGGTTGTAGATGAAGCATTTGGTATTGCAATTTGATAGGAATGAGCATGAGGTAATGGAGGTCTTCCCCAGACATGCAAAACATGAAGAACCTACAGACATTTGGTCTCTTCAGATATCAAGGGATAATTTTGCCTAATCGTATTTGTGACTTTGAATGACTGGAGTTATGGTTGATCCATTGTGACCAACTGGAAGAGCTTCCACCATTGGAGAGATTGCCAAATTTTAAGGGTATTGATATTACAACAGTTAAATAAAGTGAGGGAGTTGGGGATTAGGGGAAGCGTTGGTGGATTTCCAATGTTGGAGCGGTTGGAGATCGGTTTCATGTCAGTGTTAGAGAGTATATCAAGCTCCTCCTCATCATCAAATGTTGTGTGGACAGAGGGTACAATGCCCAAACTTCAATTCTTGCGGATACGGTATTGCCACGCACTTGAGAGATTGTCAGTAGGAATCAAGAAGCTTTCAAATTTAAAAGACATAGATATTGACGTTGATGTATGGTAAAGATCCATTCAGGCAGATCATAAGATAAAAATCTGCCTGGAAGAAAAGAGGTCATATTATTGTAGAATATGATAAATGTTATTAATAGATAGAATTATGTAAATTGTTCACCAAACTCAATGTCATGGCCTACATGCTCTAGTTTGTCAGGTATACTTGTAATAATAATGTAAATTGTTCACCGAACTCAATGTCATGGCCTACATATGGTCTTATTTGAAAATTTTCCTTTTTAATTTTTTTTTTTTTAATAAACTTTGTATATTATTACATTGCCTTAAAAGCTACCAACAAAATAACATCTTGATTACATTTCACTTATCTTAGCATACATATGATGGATTATTATATAATCATTTATCACAACACCATTTATAATTCATCTCCCAAGTTTTCTATTGTTTGTCTTCTGCATTTTTTTTCATTTATTTATAATAATATTTATGGCCTTAAATTTCTTTTCGATAGAACAATGCGTTTTTGGCTAAATGAATGACAAGTGGTAACGAAATGGTCAACATTTGACATTTTTAAGCCATCAACTACGAGGTGCTCTTTCTGAGGAACAAGAGAATGATCCACATTGAAATGATATTATGTATCCAAAATATAGTATGAATAGCTTGTTATATTACTTTTTTAAATGCTAATATCTTTGGATAATATATAAGTAGAGTAATATTATAAGTAAATTATAATTGTATTTAAGATAGACAATCCTTGTAAGATAGTCAAGGGCAAATTCCCCATGCTATTATGAGTAGGGCATATAAGTAACCTACAATAACTCTACACGAGGGAATATCAAGGTGGTTTGTTAATGAATTTGAACCAATACTTGAATGCTATTAAGCAATGAGCATAATACATGACATGAGAAAGTAAAAATGTAGACATTTAAGGTATTTTACACATGGTAACAAAGCCCTTAGTTCTCTTAAAAGCCACCATTGGTAGTTTATCTATTCCCCTCCACATTGGCAGTAAATTTAATTGTCATTTTCCATAGAGGAAGATAGTGTCTGAATATACATATAGCCTTTTTGAAAGTTACAAGCAACATTATTAAGAAGATGGAAGACAATTTGGATTTATGAAAGGGACAAAATGAAATACAAATTTAAAACATAAACAAATAGATACATTGATAGAATGAAATGAAATATATATTTAAAAAAAAAATCACAGAGATACAATGAAACTGAACTTCAATTGAAAATTAGAAAATGTTGGAAATTGTTTACATGCAAAATGAAAACAAACTAGCTCAAGCAATGGTAGCTTATCTCTGAGAAGAGATGTCATGAATACATGTCTTCTAAACCGTGTTACAATGAGGGTCAATGGCATATTCATCATGAAGAAACAATGAGAAACCCTAAAAAAAAATACCTAAGCCTAGGAGATGAAACACCAAAAGGTATAGGCTCTGATGGGGTTGGTTGCAACATCAACTTCCTGGGGTTGTAACTTTGGCATACATTCTATGTTTGTTGTGCACAATAACCCATTAGAAATTTCTATTAGAGGACAAGAAATTTTGATTGCAAGCATAGATGAAATTTTCATTTCCCAAAAAAAGTCATTTAGGGCCTTTAAATGGCTCTGAAAGTTCAGAACCGAAAACTACCAAAAATAGAAAACTACCAAAATAGGAAAATATGTTGAAAAATAGGAAATTAATGGAAAATAGTGTTGGGGGTCCAAGTGGAATCGATTGGTGGCCACCAATATCCACTTGTATCAGTCCTTCCCCTTAGGAAGCAAAGGTCCACATTTACATTGAGTACCTCCATAAGGTGAGGAAAATTCTTTTGAACTTTGTCCCTGGTGAGCCACTTGCCTTCGTTAAGGAGCTAGCTGAATTTAACAACCCGATATGGTTGAATCCTCTATTGCTGATTGTTATTAATTTGTGTTTCCATGATCTGATCAATTGTGGCATGTTTAATGCAATCTAGGTTGAGCTTTGTTGGTGTCAACTGCTCAACAATGTATGATGTGTCGAACAATGGTGGAAAGTATGGTCGAATGAGGTCCAAATTGAATATTGTGTGTGTTGAAATATGTAACTAGGTTTGATATTCATAATGACATATGTAATCATGATTTTGTGTAATAAGAAAAATAATTTTTTTAATGTTTTTTTAGGCATGGGTTTCATACTCAACAATAATTTATTTTATAGGTCAAGCTCCCATTTAGAGCTTCTAGGGATTATAAGTCATTGTCATGTATGAATGACTCATTTTATCATGTTACATATTGTAAAAATAATTTATTTGAGTCAAAGTCAAGTCAAAGAGCCCTCCAAGACCAAGTCATGATGCAATATTTAAGTTGGCCTACACTCAAGAACAAGTTGACCTAAAAGGAGCAATTCAACCCAATGTGAAGCCTATATAAAAGAGAAATTGACTTCAATTGGAAGACTCACTTCACTCACATAAGTTCAATCATAAGAACAAGAAGAAGTGCGAAGGAGAAGAGGATGGAGGAAGAGAAAATAAAGTTTTTGGGATTGTTTCTGGACTACTTCTCTCCACATGTGCAAAGAAATTAGGGTTCAGGTTGCTACAGTAAAGCCAAGTTGCAGAAGTTAAGTTAGGCCATCAAGAAGAGTTATTTTGGAACCCTAATTCTTTAGGAGAGACAATCTACTCAAGCGAAGGAGAAAGGAAAAATATCACACCATCATTTCTCACATGTAAAAGGGTTAGGATTTCTACAGAAGATTTCTCTGGGTAGGTCAAAGTTGCAGAATATTCTTCTAGGTAGGTTGAAGTTGCAAAAGTTTTTTCTAGGCAGGTCGAAGTTGCAGAAAAAGTTTCCAGGCAGATCAAAGTTGTAGAAGAAGCTGTTGGAACTCAAAATTTGCAAAAGTTACTAAAAAAAGGTTTGACTTGGTCTTGGAGAATCATGGTCAAGGTTCAAAGGTCTTGGAATTTGTCAATTGAAGATCTATAAGAAGATAAACAATTATGGTGGCTTTTCCTCTCAATTTGTAGAGTTTTTGACCCTTGTTGGTCTCCCACATCTTGTGTCCTATTGTCTCATTATTCTTTATGTTTTGGTAGTTGTTTAATGATAGATAAAAATAATTATAATAAAGAAAAAGGAATTAAATCAAGAAAAGTAAAAATACATCACAAGATATCAAAGATATTTAGAATAGTCGGTGAAGGAGCGCGCTTCTAAGGCACTCCGTAAGCAAAGGTCACCGATTCTAGTCTCACCGATACCAAAAAATCCATCATGGTTTCTGCTGGTGTGGCTCAAGCCGATTGTGATCCCCGAGTGACTTTGATGGCTTAGATGCCCCTGAGTCGTGGCCTCTCAGCCAAAGGGTAAGAGTGATTTTCAGGATTCACCCACTTATCAACCAAAAAAAAATACATCACAAGAAGTTAACAAGAACAAGAGAAAACACCTACACTTGTTTCCCCTAGATTTCTCAACATGGTATTAGAGCTAAGGTAAAAAGTCAAGGAAGAGCAGCTTAAAGAAGAACACAAAAAGGTCGAAGCACCAGAAGATCATCAAGAAGGACCACTCATATCAAAGGAACTACAAGGACAAAGATTACATT
Source organism: Pinus tabuliformis (assembly GCA_031772625.1). Taxonomy (NCBI): domain Eukaryota; kingdom Viridiplantae; phylum Streptophyta; class Pinopsida; order Pinales; family Pinaceae; genus Pinus; species Pinus tabuliformis. Next base: position 234,914,486 of record CM062819.1, read on the forward strand.
ATTATCTTAAAGAATGTTACTAAAGAAGACCTCAAAACCCTAGTTTGCTCAAAGAAGGATTCTACACTTGAAGCATTCTTTGGAAACTGTCACAAACATCACCTCGAAGAAGGAGACCTCAAAAGACCCTACCTCTTCTCAAATAAATAAGAACTACATATTAGAGCATCTTGAAGAAAACCAAGGAGAAGTAATTGTCATAGTCATCAAGGAATAAGGTGATATCACTCTCTTTGAAGGAACACTTTTTAAGGAAGACATCTTCATCAAGAAGACATATTCTATCAATATCATCATAAAATCAAGAAGGAAGCAGGTTGAAGATATTGCCATCAAAGAGTATCTTCTCAAGTAATTATCTTTATTTCCACATCTAAATCTATCAAAAATTATTTTTGCAAGGAAAGCAACAAGTTGGTTGGGGCATCAAACTTTATTGTATGGAATAAGAGGACAAATTTGATCCTCATAAAAACTAAAGTCACGGAACATGTTAAGGACTCAATCACTAAACCTCCAAAGGAGAAAGCTCAAGCTATTTCAGATTACATGAAAGGGGAAGTAATGGCTCAAAGTATTCTCATAGAATCCATCAAATATCCCCTCATTCCCTATGTATCAAATTTGGAGACATCAAAAGAAATATACGAAAAAATTGTAGAATTGCTCTCCGTAAGCACTGCAGGAGAAGTGATCTCAATAAGAAAAGAACTCAACAAGATGAAGATATCAAAAGAAGAAGGAATAGCCTCATACTTTATGAGGGTGTCAGAAATTAGAGACCAACTACAAGAGATAGGATAAATAATGTGTGATAAGGAAATGACCACCATAGTGCTCAATTCACTACCAAAAGAATGGGGAAATTTTATATCAAGAATCTATGGAAATAAATAATCTAACCCATTCAATGAACTATGGTCACTATGAAAAATTGAAGAAACCAGGTTGAAGGAAAAATGTGATGAAGGGTCAAAAGAGCAAGCACATGCATTTGCTACCATGGCTAAGAAGAAAGAAAAAATTGGAAGGTTTGATCCTCAGAGAAAGAACAAGAAGAATATGGCCAAGGTTCAATGCTATGGATGTCAAGAATATGGGAACTACAAGAGAGATTGTCCCAAACTCAAGAAGGACAACAACAAAAGAGGAAGGGAAGAAGCCCATATCACCGAAGAAGTGGAAGATGCTAAGAAGAATAAATGAAAGAAGGAAGAAGTGAAAGATATATATTATGAATGAGATAACCTTCTTCACCAAGTTATTTTCTTTTTTTGTATAGATATCATGGTAGGAAACATTAGGAACATGATAGGATGCATCATTTTAGGAGATGGCATCATAAGAGCATGCAAATAAAGTAGGAGCTCATGACTTCATCATGAGAAGCTTGAAATATAGTTGAAGTACAAATCTATAGCAGTCATTATTATAAGGAAGTAGCTCTTGGTAACCTCATTTGAAGCATAAGTAGTACTTATAGGTAGAATAAAGTCATTGGGGGGATTGGGGGTAGTGCCCCCAAAGCTAAAAATAGATATAAAATAGTGGTAAATAGGATGGGTTGAGATGTGCTCCCCTATGCAATGACTCCTAACTGTTATAGACATATTTGGGCACTGCAACCCCAATCATACATGTCCATAAACCAAGGGATTCTAAATCCCTAAAAGTCTTGTTTCATACCCTAAAGGAGCAAGGTCAGCTGATTACATCATCTCCCTGAAGTTCTCCATGAAAAACTACTCAGAACTGGTCAAAGCAGGACCATACAGACTGCCTAGTGCTAAAGGTGCGATGCATCTCTCCTGCCACATGCAAAAAGTGTGATGCATACTGGAAAGCCCTTCTATAGGGTGCAATGAGCAAGAGTAGACAAATGGCACAAGCAGTTTGCTAGGTGGAAACCCAGAGAATCTTCTAGAAACTGCTCATTTGACACTTGCCTCTTTGAGTTTGCCCAGGGATGAGTAAGAGATCCAAAATCTCCATGTGGAACCAAGAATTATCTGAGAGATGACACTAATCAAAATCCCAGAAGCTGACTCACCCCCCTGCAAATATCTATAAATGGATCCCTCATCCAAGAGATCAAAAGGTTAGAATTTGGTAATTTGCAAAGAGGTGTTGTTGGTTTCTCTTTGAAGACATTTTTGGGTGATCTTGCTTTGTGTGAGGTGAAGAAGGCTTTCAAGCTAGGAGGATGGTGCTGGGTCACACCAAGTGGTTGTAATCCTCTCTTCCACTACTTTTACTAATAAAGCTATTTGAGTTTTCCTCCATATTCTTGTCTATCTCTAAATATTGTGTTGATATATGCATTTGTATGGTCAATATATATCTGATCCTATATTGTTTACAATGAAAGATCTCTATGCTTTGATGGTATTATGCTATTGTGAATCTGCAGGTGCTCTTTGAAGTGGGACAAGTAAGGAAGAAGTGGCGAGATTCTGTCAAAGGGGAAAGGAAACAAGCAAGGAGCCAAGTGGAAGACTGAGGTTGGTACTCTCTGCTTCTTTCTCATCTCTCTCTCGTAAAGGAAAAACGAGTGAATTTAATCTTTTTGTTTCTAATATAGCTACCCATCTTAGTGGGACTAGCAGCTCTGAATAGACACTAGATTTCCCGATAACAAAATGGCGACTCCACTAGGGAGCGATTAGTTTGATTGCTTGTCTCTATTTGTTTGATTCATAAACCACAGACAGAGCCTGAAGTCAAGCCAGCTAGCCTTCGAACTGCATTTGCTATGCAAGTGCAAAGTAGATCAATGTTGCTTCAGTCAATCTCCGGGTTTGTTTATGAACTGAACAATTGACTTGCAAACATCCTAAGTTCCCTAGAGGTAGCTTGAGTAACCTCATTAGATCAGCCCTATACTTTGTAGTTACTGACTATCATTTGCTCGGCCTAAATCCCTGAACTAAACTGCAAAATGTAACCAAAAACCAACTTAAAGTCTCGTTCCTGGACCATCGCACCCTCTCCTTTAGGCAGACTGGATGTATCGCACCTCCCGTGTGAAGTAGGTGAGATGCATCCCTGTTTCCCTGTGTTACAGGTGCGATGATCAGGTAAGATTGTTTCTGCCTCCAGATTTTGGTTTTTCTTCACCGTCTTTAGTTTTATTTAGGAGTTTTGTTGTCTATGATCAGTAGACCATTTTTGAAACCCCTTTCCTTTGCATCATTCACCCTCCATTTTACAAATATTTGTGAATGTTTTTATGTATTTTTCGCCATTCACAATTCTCATTTACAAAATAGTAGCTTAATCGAACTGACGTCTTTTGATTTGGAAGTGTCGCAAGTGTCGTTTTCAGTCAAAGAAAAGAATCCTTCTATTTTTGATAGTCGATTACACTGTTACTCTTGTATTCGATCTGAATTTATAGTATTTCAAGTGTCAAAAGCAGTTTTCAATTCAAAATCACAAAGTGTCGTCTTGCCTTCCTGTCATTTTTTGAAAAGAAAATCGTTAGTGCTATCGCTTTGAAAGAAGAGATAATTCAGATTTGTATTCAGCATTCTTTTTTTCATTCACGCATTAAGAGAGCGGAAAACAAATACATGGACGTGCATTTGCATTTAGACTACTTGTTTATTTAGGACAATGCATCTAGTGTGTGCTCTCTGTTCTATCTTGAAAGGATTTCATTTCTCTTTCCTTAGTAGCTAGGATTTTCATTGCAAAAAGAAGATTAAACGACTGTTTATCATCTTAGATTTCATTTTTGGAATTGTATATCTACATCACATGGTGAACCTTAAAGGAAAACTTCTTAAGAAAGATCAACTGTAAAATAAATTCAATGAACATAAAAACGCTTTGGAACCTAACGCACAACATCTAGAAGTCTAGGCTAGAGATGTATTCCGGCGTAGTAAAGCCTAGTAACTCTCGCTTTCATCGCAGGTTGGGTGATTCCTCCTCTTTGACATGACAAGTGCCAGTATGGACTTGTGCTCCCACGTACCATCGAGTATATATTGGGAGACCACAATAGGCTATATCCTTTATCCTTAGGAAGCCGTGTCTGCCACCCTATCGATCGCAATGCACTGAAAACAACATTCGGGAAGATTGACTGCCGTACCATAAAAAGTATTCTACAGTTTTGCGATTGGTTTAGTAATCCCTCTGTCTAGATTTCCAGAGTAGTATCTTTCGTTCCTTTTTAGACTCCTTAAAGGACAAGGTCCATCTAAGAACTTGTCACTTCAGGCTCATTAAAAATCGAAGGCGACTAGAGTCATATTTAGCTTTTTCTCGACTCTTAAAAAGTGAAAAAGAAAGTTTTGTCAAAGCGTCTAAAATTCATTTAATACGGAATAAAATTTTCCCCTCTTATTTTGAGTTGATCAAATAATCCACAATCGTGGAAGAAAGTCAATCAAAACCCCGTCGTTCTCAAAGACTAACGAGTGAGCCATCCTTGACTCCGGAAACGAAACCATTCTGGGCCAAGCGAACTGGTTTAACTAGGTCAAAGTCTCCTGGTTTGTTTGAAACTTGTGTTTCAACATCCTCTGAGACTCCAGTTACTCCAATAATTTCTAGTATCCCTGCCTCTATAGAAGAAGTTCCGCAGTTACAAGAGGACATTAGAACTGATCCTAGTGTGACAGTAAACACTTTTATTCCTGAACCAGCTCCATCTGGAGTTGATTCAGAAGGTGTTACTCCAGCATCTATCGCTGTAGAATCTATACCCTCTTCAGCACCGGAAATATTTTACGGACCTGACGGTCTACCTCTTCCACCTGGATTAATTGCTATAGAAGATATTATGGAGGATCTTCCATCCAGTACTCCATCACATTTCAGAACTGGGATCAACCTATATCCTTCTACTTCAGAAGTTAATACCCCTTCATCGCAAGTTCCAGTAGAATCGCTAGGAATTCTTTTGGACAGACTCGATATGTCTGGACAACCATTGACATCTAGGACTGTGTCACCTGATACAGCGGTAGCAGAACTTCCTGCCACCACTCCGATGATGTTCGCTGGCATACCATCTGTCCCAACTAGCTCTCAACTGCTAGAGGGAGTCCACCCAGGGACTGTTTCGATAGTATGGTCTGTTCCCGTTTGTTCGTCCGGAATAATATCTGGAATTTCTTATGTTGAATCTCAACAAATTGATCCTTCACAACAACATCAATTTGGGCAGTCCGGTCTCCAAAGACCAATAATTCCTTTGAGCACCATATTGCCGTCATATGGGGGGCAGTACGCCCTTTCATTGTTCCCTCTGGGGGGACAACCATATGAGAGTTCTCAACCAAATTTGGGTCAGAATGGAATCACATCCAGTGGTTGGGTGCCAATACTGCCTCAACAACCAAGAATTGTATACTCAATGCAACCGAGTCTACCTGTGGCGAAAATCCCCACTACACCAGCTATTGTGACAGTGTCACAAGTACAAGCGTTTCCTGTTGTATGCCAGCCTCAAGTTTCTCAGGTCGTAATACAAAAACCTCTTTTCTCCACGATGCAACCACAATCGCCGGTTAGTGGCTCCTTAACTGGAGCAACTCAGGCTCAAACGAGTATTATTACCCCTCATCTTGGTCAAACAACTATTATTGGGCAACAGCAAATGGTTTCACAACCATGGCTGGTGCAACATCAACAACCACAATTCCAACAAGTGTACCAAGGACCTAAGCAGCAAAGCTTTGCAAGTAACGTGCAGCCATATATTCAAAGCGGTTATTATCAATCGTCCCAGATTGGTCATGCCCAACAACCTTATCAAAGTTATCAGCATCAAATGCATTATGCTAGTATGCAAAGACCCACTGCTCAGGCAATCCCATCTTATCTTGGGTATGCTTCGCCAAACCTAAATCAGAAGTTGCCCTTCATGGCAACTTTAGAACTACCAGATCTAAATTAGCTAACAAATGATCCAATTGCTTATGCCCCTTGGTGGCCAGCGATTCCTCATAAACTTCCGTCGGATATTCCTAAATTTAATGGAAATCCAGGTGAAGATTCGTCAAATCATGTGATGAACTTTCATCTATGGTGTTCATCCAACACTCTAAACGATGATTTGATTAGGCTTCGCCCTTTTCAGCGAACGTTAATTGGTCCAGCAGCAAAATGGTACATCGAGTTTCCTAGAGCTTCGTTTGATAACTTCAGCACCCTTGCCACCACCTTTTTCACCCATTTTCAGTTACCAATAAGGTATGAAACAGGAACAAAGCTTCTTACCAATTTCAAGCAGACAACCGCCACTCACATATATGATCATATTCATGAGTGGCGATGTCATCGTAGAATGGTAAAAACATATGTTCCTGATCAGCGACTAGCTGAATGGTTTATTAAGTCATTGTTGCATTCCATTATAGAAGATGTGGCAAAGGGAGGAGTCGTCACTAAAGAGCAATTCATTGCCCGTGCGCAATATTTAGACTTGATCTATACTCAGTCTGGCACACTCTATGACAAAATCCCCAACGCTCCTAGACCAGAATTTTATGTTCCTCCTCCTCCTAAATCAAACAAAGACTCTCATGCCAGCGATGGTGTGATAGGTACGACAAGTGCGAAATCGACAAAGGCAACATCTAAAAAATCCCATAAGATTTTTGGTCAAAATGAAAATGAAGAACTTCTAGCCTTGAAGGTTAATTCTGTGTCAACCGATAAAGGTAAAGAATCGAAGCAACCAGGGGGCAAGAAGAAAGGGAAGAGCAGAAAGAAGAAACAGGATGATTCGTCTACTGAAAAATCTTCTACAAACCCTTTTGGGCAAAAGAAACCTACTCAGTCATTCCTCATATGTGATAAGGATCATTGGACGAGAGATTGTCCATATAAAGACGAAGTTAAGAAATTCTTCAAGAATTCAAAAACCTTAGCAGTATTGACTGATCTGTTTCTAAACCAAGGAACCAATCTGGTTGCTAGTGACAATGCTTCCCCATCCCAAGTCCTTATGTTGTCCATTTCAAAACAAAAAAATGATGCTTTGATATCGACAAGGAATAAAGATTACGGGAATCCACAGCTGTCGAACAACAAGGCTACTGATCAACCTAGTAGTTTGACAACAACTTCGACCGAAGTTGTACCACCCTTCATTCCTGAGCTAACGATAAAGTCGCCAAAGGGAGTAGTACACAAATCGACATTTAATCCTCGTGCCAGAGCAGCACAGAATTATAATATAGCAGAGGACCTAGCCCAATCGTCGTCCGTTATGTCGACACTTGAAGTACTATAAAATTGCCCCTCCAAAAAGTAGGCTTTATTATCAGCAATAGGTGGGATTGACCCAGTGGATTCCAATCTTGTGGCCATTAATCATAAAGGATAGGAACCTCAGTTACCAGCTCAACTTTCTTTCCTCATTCAAGTGAAAGCCCTCAACAAAACTGTTCATCGAACAATTATTTATGAGGGGGCATCTACATGCATTATGTCAATGAGTTGCTGGAAAAATTTAGGCTCACCACCCTTGTCACGATCGTCGATGACGTTAAAATCATTTTATGGACTAACATACACTCCATATGGTATTTTGAGTAACTTGCAAGTCGAACTGGGGGGAAAAACAGTGGAAATTGATGTTGAAGTTATCGATGGAAACCTCGATTATAACATCCTACTGGGAAGGCCCTGGATTTATGCTATGGCTGCTATTGTGTCGACTTACTTTAGAAAGATTGCATTTCCCTTCCACGGACGAATTATAATCATCGACCAACAGACATTTCTCCCCAACAGTTCACAAGTTATGGGAAGCATTCCGATGATCCACAGAAGCTCTCAGTCGCTTCAAAATATCGGAGTAGGCCTACTAAGAGACCTTACATTAATGGGTAGTCTTTCCCTACCGCCTCCAAACAACTTGGAGGAAGTGGCAACAATGGGAACCTGCAATATGGTATCTTCCATACAGAAGATGTCCGAACACAATATTAGCATGGATCGTCACCAAGTGTTGCCTCCAAGCCCAATAAAAATATTGTAGCAATCAATGTTCTCGGCATGGGAGGCAAACCCCAGTGAACGTTCATCAAGCGTTTGGGTAGATAGGTCTAAAGAGTATGGTACCTCTTCAGATCCTTGGTCACATGTACATTCTACAGACGAAGGAATTGTTCAATCAATAAACATAGAGGGGGCACTATAGGAAGATCACCACCATCGTTCCCATCTTCCAGATTACAATGAAGATTACTCCGACGACCTTAATCATCCATCAATCTTTGATTTCCTATCAAATACTGTGAATACGGTGGATTCTGAGTGAAAGCTATCCAATAATGAAGAAACTATCACGATAAATATCTCGACCAACCCAGATGTTGTAGAAAATATTCATGTCGGCAAATCTTGTTCTTCTTCAGAACTGGAAATATATTATGCTCTCTTTCACGAATTCAGAGATGCCAGGCATTGACTCAAGCATAGTTGAACATGAAATTGAGATGTATCGAGATGTCAAACCAGTAAGACAAAGGCTTAGGTAGGTGCACCCAAAGAAAGCCACTGCCATCAAGGCAGAATTTGAAAAACTTCTCCATGCTGGTTTCATTTACCCAGTTCCTTTAACTGATTGGGTATCGAACATTGTTCTTGTGATGAAAAAGCAAGGAACAACTAGAGTGTGCGTTGATTACAGGGATGTAAATCAAGCTTGTCCAATGGATAACTACCCTACACCCTTCATCGACCAGATAATTGATGAATGTGCCAGATGCGAAATCTTTTCATTTATGGATGGATTTTCCGGGTATAATCAAATAAATATCCGTCCACAGGACCAATCAAAGACTGCATTTATTTGTCTATGGGGCACATTCGTGTACCATAAGCTACCTTTCGGTTTAAATAACGCAAGGGAAAATTTTGAGAGGGCAATGAATTATGCCTTCCATGACATCAAGAACATCGTTCAACCATACCTCGATGATCTTCTAGCTCACTCGCGAAAGTGGATCGATCATCCGCAGCATTTCAGAGTAATATTTCTACGTTGCCGACACTACAAAATAAGACTCAATCCACACAAATGTGTGTTTTGCGTCGGTTCAGATCATTTACTTGGATTTGTAGTTTCAAAGGACGGAATCCGTCTCAACCCGTGCAAGGTTCAGGCAATCATTGATTTGCCTCCACCTTCAAATTTGCTTCAGATTCAGAAAATCCAAGGGAAAGCAAACTTTCTCAGGAGGTTCATTCCAAATTACGCTGAACTTGCTAAAGGTTATACACGTCTTTTGAAAAAAGAAGTACCCTTCAACTAGGATCAGGTCACGTAAGCTTCCTTTGATGCTCTAAAGGAATCCCTAATAAAAGCATCATTAATGTACACTCCTGATTATCAAAAAGACGTTAACCTGTATCTGGCTACAGCAGATATGACCATCGCAATGGTTTTATTTCAAGAAGACAATGGAATCGAACATCCTGTTTATTATTTAAGTCGAAACTTAAATGATACTGAAAGCAAGTACTCATATGCTGAAAAGCTAGCTCTCGTTGCTGTTCAAGCAATACAGAGATTTCGACACTATGTTCTCTTTTGAAAAAATACTGCTTTGTCAGGTTGCAACCCCATGACTTACATCTTGTCGCGAGAGTTACTTGGGCGAAAATATTCAAAATGGATAGCAATTTTGCAAGAGTTTGATCTGGAATTTGTAAAATCCAAATCAAATAAAGCTCTAGTATTCACAGAGTTACTATGTGATTTCCCATCGTCGTCCAATGATTCAACATCCAAAGCAACAATCGTGGATGAATTTTTTCTGATATCTTCAAGCGATCCGTGGTATGGAGATATAATCATTTATCTCCAAACCCAAACGTATAGGTCTAATACCTCTCACTCAGAACAACGACGAATTTGATACCAAGCAAGAGACTACATGATCGTCGGTGATACACTATACCGTCGTAGTGTCGATATTGTTCTGCGAAGGTGACTCACCCATGAGGAGGCCGAAAAAGTCCTGAATGATTGTCATTTAGGTGCATGTAGGGGGCACTAATCTGGTTATGCTACGGCACAAAAGATTTTACGAGCAGGATACTTCTCGCCAACAATGTTCAAAGATTGCATAACCGCAGTTAGAAGTTGCCATGCTTGTCAAATCTTCGACCGCAAAACCAGAATACCACCCGCACCTCTACAACTAGTAGTTGCGTTGGGCCATTCGCCAAATGGGGCATATATTTCATACAATGTAACCCCACCTCGACCGGGGGGCATGGGTATATCATAGTCGTAGTTGACTATTTTATGAAATGGGCTGAGGCACTGCCTACATTAAACAACAGCGGCGAAATGGTCGCTCTTTTCTTTTTTAATCATGTAGTCACCAGGTTCGGCGTTCCGCAAGCTATAGTCACAGATCATGGATCTCATTTCCGCAATAACATGATGGTTGAATTAGCCGCCAAATTAGGACTGTCCCACGACAACTCTACTCTATATTATCCGCAAGCTAATGGGAAAGTTGAAGCGATCAACAAAGTCCTGAAACACATGCTGTAAAGGATGATTGGAGTCCATAAATGGAGTTGGCACTTAATCCTATACTCAGCCTTGTGGGCATATCAAACATCAGTGAGAAATGCGACCGGGTTTACCCCCTTTCAGCTAGTTTATGGCTTGGAAGCAATCTTACTAGTTCAGTGTGAGATTTTGTCTCTCAAGCTCGCAGTTGACCTCTTCCCCGGAGCTTTAGAGGAAGAAGCTCGTTTCTTAGAATTAATCCAACTGGATGAAACTCATCGTGACATCGCCTTGGCTAACGAAGCGCATAAGAAATGAGTCAAAGCGCAATTTGACAAGAATGTCAAACCCTGTGTTTTCTCAGAAGGTGACCTGGTCTTGCTCTATGATCAGGAATCCGATAAATTCGGAGCAGGTAAATTCCAGTCTTTATGGATGGGTCCCTATATTGTTAAGCGTGTATTGGCAAAAGGAGCCTACGAGCTAGTATATTATGATGGGATTCCACTGTTGCAACCCCGAAACGGGTTGTACCTGAAGCGCTACTATGCTTAACTCGGCATGATAACCTCTTCTTATGCTTTTGTTACATTTTTGTTTTCATCAAGAGTCATCATTTTTGGTTAGGTAATCCACTTTTACATTTTGTTGTGGATGTCGAACCCATTGGAATCATTTGTTGGATACGCCGATGGGGCGAGTCGTAGTACGTAGGACCTATCTTCTACAGCTTGGGCCATCTTTGATCCAAGCAGTGAGTTAGTGAGTTTCAGAGGGGTATGTATTGGTCAATCAACAAAAAACATCGCTGAATATAGCGCGTTGATAGAGCTTCTCTCTGATGCCATCGTGCATGGAATATGTCGACTTGTCATCAGGCTAGAATCATAGATCGTCATTCTACAGCTTACTGGCACCTATTCCGTTCGAAATCCAGCTATATATCGGATGTTCCTAAGGGTCAAGATTTTGGAAAGACAGTTCGATTCTATTCAATATCAACATATTTCCAGAAACTTAAACACGTTAACCGATTCATTAGCAAATTATGTGTTAGATAGATATTTTCAACATTTGTAAAAGAAAAGAATTTTATCAATAAATTGTATCAGGATAATATAACTTAACCAAAATAAAGCTCCGAAAATAAAAAATATACATATAACTGTTTATAGTTTATACATAGTGTTCTGTGTCCAGGACAAAATCGGTCATATGACCCAAAAAATCAAAATACAAGGGGGCACCCTAATCTAATGGTGCTCCTGATAACTAGTCATCGCCTATGCAATCATGCGTAAGAGCCTAGTCCATCGGCTCGGCACTCCAGTGGTATGGCGCTGTAATCTCAAAGGCAACTCATCGGTCCTCACATCCAGAATGCCAAGGGTAAGACCCTCAATCTGATCCTGCAACACTGCAAGGGTCTCGGATACATCCAGGTCACAAAGAATGGCCCTCCCTATAGCCTCTCCTACTAGAATGGCAGCTGCTCCTCTCAGACGCGTTGTTGGTCGCACTGGCCCAATATCTGCATAATCACATGAGTTTTGATTAAGTCTTGATAAACATTTAAAAAGCACAAGAACATTGTAAAAATGATAAACAGGGATATGGTCAGATATTTTTACCTATGACACCCCACTACTCGCCAGCCAGCAACACCAAATCTGGGTCACCCTGGAAATCCATCCCAGCATATGGATAGTCGGCATAAACCATCTGCTGATAGTTGAACCACTCAAAGAAAGCATCAGAGAATGAAACCTGTGGTTGACCAGCATGTTTGGCCATAAGGCCAACCCATCTCTGCGTGGCTCAGTCGGTGGTGGTAGGCCAAGTGAAATGTACTACAACTGCATCAGTGGGATCTTCTCCAAGGCGAAAGTAGTCAGAATATAACCATAGCCAAAGTTCTTGGATCTTCCATTTTTCACCTTGGTAAGTTTTTCTTTGATCATTGGAAGTACTGCATAACACTAGTTGAATACCTTGGGTTCGAGGCATTCCAAGGCATATTGCATATAGGACCTGTTGGCCAAGTGAAGGGCCACACTGCCAGCCAATCTAGAAAAGGTGAATAAAATAGTCCTCAAAGGCCTGTCGGTGACATATCGGATGCTGATCTTGTCATCCCTACTCAGCAGAGATCCTTCTCGACAGTATCGGTGAATATAATCCCTCACAGATTCGCCCCCATGGGCGGAACCTGATAGTGAGAGAGGGGCACCATGCCTCGATAAACCGGTCAAAAAGTAGATGCCATCAACAGTCACGGGGATGGATTTGCCTCTTATTTGGAGCACTTGGTTGGTAGGATCCCATGCATCGAGGAAATATTGCAACAAGTTTATTTGTTGCCTCATGCTAGAAATGCGGAAGAACTTGAGCAATCCACAGTTCCGCAATGTAGTTACCGTACCCGGATCATGTAAGGCAACCATGTCCTCTTCTTCATGCTCGCTTTCACACCATATAACAACCATTTTGCTCCGATGAATCTCTGAAAAACAAACAAGAGAAGAATCAAGGTCCTGATTTGGCAAAAAACAAGCAAAATTTCCATGAAAAATCAGTGCAAAAGTTTTCCTCCTTGCGCCCATCGCACCCTAGCTATATACACTAAGTGCGATGGGGGCAGAACGAAATGTTCAAACCCCAGGGGCCCAAAAAATCAGGAAAACATGCTCGAAATTAAAAAATGAAAGAATGCAATTGAAGAGTTCGGGTTTAGCTCCTACCTGGTCCAAACACCGCCGAAAATCGTCCACAGAATCTCCCGGAATTAGCTGGTGAAAATCAAAGGGGAAAACACCTCCAAAGCTCCAACAGTCACAACTCCAAATGAAATGGTAAAATGAGGGGTAAAAAAACTCTTTTTAAGTTACCTTTCATGTAATTTAAGTAGGGCATTGGTTTTTTAACTCATTTTTCAAGCATATGTCCTCATTTCTAATCAGTTTGATGGAGCGATTGAATAGGTAGTACGACCATCAAGAGAGCCTAGTGTCAACGGTGAATCAAATATCAATGACCATTATCATGAGCAGTTTTATGTGAAGTTCAAGCTCGTTAAAAATTAAACCTAGCAATGAGCATATGTTCCACCAGAGTTTAAGCTCATTAAAAAAAGAACCCATTGCCGGTAAATAACCATTGAGATCGAATTATTATCAGCTTTTGAGCCTTGGTCGTGTTCTTACCATCACCTCCACTCTTTTTTAGCCGATCATACGCCTCCATTTGATTGTTTACCCCTTTTGAGGAACAACTGCGATGAGTGATCCTATTAGCCAGCTTCTTTACACTGCCGTGATTGAAAAGTTCCAAACATTACCTCGAACCAGCTACTATCCGAAAACATCACTCGTTCCTCAAAAAACGAGTCTCCTTTAAGCTCTTTTCATCTGACTCATAAAATATTAAAAGATTGCTGAGCAATTCGCCTCTCCAGCTCATTAAAGTGATTGGAAGTGCCATCCCTCCTGTAGATTTTAATCTTTTTGGACCTGAGGGATTATTACACAAAAAGCTTGAGCGTTTGTCTTGTTTGGCTCGTTAAAACTATCGAAAAGTCATCCCTTTCGCATTATTTTATACTTTTCGGACTTAAGGGATTATATTACGAAAAAGGAATATTGGAGTCTCCTTTCCGTCTCTTTTCAAACTCTCTAAAATTGAAAAGAACCGAGTTATCCTTGTCATTAAACTCGTTAAAACAATAGCGACAAACTTGTCCATTCAGACAAGAACGAGTTTCACTGTCGCTAGGTTCATTAAAAAATAGCAACGGGTTTTCCCAAAGGGCAAATTATAGAACAAGTATATGTTATCCTCCTCAAGCTTGACAAAAATAAAGAGGTACTGGTCAGAAATGACTGGGGAAAATTGGGAAGAAAACTTGAAGAAACTTTATTGGTAGCAGGTCGCTCTTGAACATGACACTTTCACTCCATCACCATGATTGAGTCGGGTTGGGTTATTCCGTTCACCGGTCATATCACCATTGCTCCACTATACCATCCACTTTTGGGGTTAACGCTACCAATCCATTCAGTGTTGCCGATATGTTCAAGAGAAGTTGCTTAGAGAATTCACCTATCTAGCTTGTGTCTCATCTGCTGCAATACCTTCACGCTTCATTATTTCATGACTGCCACCCTAAAACTTGTATCATTAGATCGTTTTCACCTCTACAAAATCATTTTCTCCGTTCCATGTCGTAGATGTGGGATCCATTAATGCCCTCCTACGACGGGTCACTTCTTGTCGACATCAACTCATTATCCAAGAAACCGACCTAGGGACAACCCTCCCAGTGCTTTGAAGCTTGCATGCCTCAATGGCAAGTTTCTCACTTCCGGCAATAGGTTTACATTAATGGCCTTCGACCGAAAGACTTTGCATGGTGTTTGACATCAACTCATGTATTCACACCACGTGAATTGTACTGCAGTACCTTGAGAGTCATCATCATCATTGGTGACTCCTCTCGCGCCTATTAATAGCTTACATCATTGGTTGGTAATTAGTCGATGTCTTTCCATGTTCGACATCAGAACATCTATTAACATGGATCGACTTGTACTTTGGGCGAATATTGAACAAGTTTTGGAGACCCTGGATCTAGTTTCATCCATCCGGGCTGCGATATATTCAGGAGAATAAAGACATCAAATGTACATCATTGCTGCACAGATAATCATCCAAACTAAGGGATGATGGCTCTACCAGAATCATCAGTCTGCACCAGACAGTTGTCTATCCTATGTACATGAAAATGAATTTATCAAACCGCCTCAGCTAGATCATGAAAAATATTATGAAGATAATGTATTGTTTTGTATCTTATTACAGGTCACCTTCCAGTTAGAAAAACCTCAGATCCTCATTATAAAGCATTTCACCCGACATCAAAAAGGATTTACGACCTCATGCTTTAGGGGGAAACTGTTATAAACATATTTGGGAACTGCAACCCCAATCATACATGTCCATAAACCAAGGGCTTATAAGTACCTAAAAGTGTTGTTTCATACCCTAAAGGAGCAAGGTCAGCTGATTACATCATCTCCCTGAAGTTCTCCATGAAAAACTACTCAGAACTGGTCAAAGCAGGACCATACAGACTACCCAGTTTTAAAGGTACAATGCATCTCACTTTCCACATGCAAAAAGTGCGATGCATACTGGAAAGCCCTTCTATAGGGTGCGATGAGCAAGAGCAGACAAATGGCACAAGCAGTTTGCTAGGTGGAAACCCAGAGAATCTTCTAGAAACTGCTCATTTGACACTTGCCTCTCTGAGTTCACCCAAGGATGAGTAAGAGATCCAAAATCTCCATGTGGAACCAAGAACTATCAGAGAGATGAAACTAATCAAAATCCCAGAATCTGACTCACCCCCCTGCAAATATCTATAAATGGATCCCTCATCCAAGAGATCAAAAGGTTGGAATTTGGTAATTTGCAAAGAGGTGTTGCTGGTTTCTCTTTGAAGACATTGTTGGGTGATCTTACTTTGTGTGAGGTGAAGAGGGCTTTCAAGCTGGGAGGATGGCACTGGATCACACCAAGTGGATGTAATCCTCTCTTCTACTACTTTTACTAATAAAGCTATTTGAGTTTTCCTCCATATTCTTGTGTATCTCTGAATATTGTGTTGATATATTCATTTGTATGGTCAATATATATCTGATCCTATATTGTTTACAATGAAAGATCTCTATGCTTTGATGGTATTATGCTGCTGTGAATATACAAGTGCTCTTTGAAGCGGGACAAGTAAGGAAGCAGTGGCGAGATTCTTTCAAAGGGGAAAGGAAACAAGCAAGGAGCCAAGCGGAAGACTGACGTTGGTACTCTCTTCTTCTTTCTCATCTCTCTCTCGTAAAGGAAAAACAAGTGACTTTAATCTGTTTGTTTCTAAGATAGCTACCCATCTTAGTGGGACTAGCAGCTCTGAATAGACACTAGATTTCTCAATAACACTAGCGCTCGACATAGGGCGGAAGATTTTTTCTCCCATACGAGATGACTTAGGGTGAGAGTGTCTAATATGACATTCCCCACAATCATAGAAAGGAGGAGAGAGTGTCTCGTAGGACCTTCCTCATTATCATTTCGGGTTGATATTGAGATCCATGATGTGGTTTCAGGTTGAGATGTGCTCCCTGATGTTTTCTAGGTGGTAGTATTAGGATCCCTACTGACAGTGATTCCAAGTGGTAGCAGTGGCTCCCTTATTAATAGAGGGTGGTACTTAGGATCCATGATGAATAGAGTGTGGTAATTATGCTCCCTTCCGATATAAAATTATTCTTCTTGTAGATTCAAGAATTTTCAACATATGAGCAGAGACAATCAAGAGATAAGTAGAGATGAGCAGAGATGAGCAACGATGACATTTAATGACAAGATACTTGAGATTGGATATGATTTTATGGAAATATTATTGCGATGATTACATGATGAAGTTGGAATTTCTCCCTAGCTAAAAGGGAGTGTTAATTTGGTAGCTCAGTGACAAATTCCAACCATGGGATGAGATTCCTATTTTCAATATGACCAATTTTGACTATTGAAGCACTCAATTTGGATAAGGGAAAGTGTATTTTGAATTAAAGCCCACATGTGAATATTTGATTAGGTGAACCCTAAATGAAATTGGATACTCTTGGAAGTTTATAAATACAAGTTACCTCGACCTCATTTGGACATGGTCATGAAGAATTCTTCTATTATCTTCTTTGGTTTTGGAATGCATGGGTCTGAGGCAGTTCGTGTAGATTAGATGTCACAGGTTCAAAACTGCAGGGTTCGAAGCTCGCATACATGTCTAGGGTTTTGGGTCACAACCGCAGGCTTATCATAGGAAAACTTCAGCTATAACTCGTAGGCATGCAGAAATGTGTGTGTGATTGAATTATTTTAGCCACACACATGACACTCTCTCTATGTGTTTGAGACCTAGGGTTTGAATTTTCAATTGACTGAAGTTTTCACTAATTGATTGTAAAGTTCGACAGTTGACCAAAGACAATGACAATTGATTACAGGCTTCTGAATCAATGTTTTGTATTATTAGCATTGTTGGGTTCATCTCATGGATTAGTTGATTTTACTGGATAGGTTTATGGTTGAAGTTATGGATCATTGTACTTTATTTTTTTGAATCATTCAATGACAATCTAATAACAAGAAGAATTTGAAAAGGTTTTCCCCATAGTGGGTTTGTCCCTAGTCTCTGACCAATCCAGATGTCTCTATGTGTGAATGTTTTTCTTCTATTGTTCCTTTATGTTCTGCTGCATTGATGATGATGTTATCATTTCTATATAATTGCATATATTGTTGAATAATGTTGTAAAACTGAATAATGCTATGATGTTATGGGGTGAATTTAGTATGAAAATGAAGAAATGAAATTATCTAAAAGAAAAGAGCAATATCACCCTAAGAAAAATTAACATCTTGTTCCATCTCAATTTGAGTTAGGAATCCCATGTTTTATGACCTTTATTGTGACATATGTAGCATTCAAAATTGGGATTCAACATTTGTGGAAATGGATGATGTATTATTCTAATTTGGTCCATATGCCTTGATTTAGGCGCATGATCTTATCCTATATACCTGATCACATCATAGGCCTTGCAATCTTGTGCTTTGTGGCCAAATTTTATACATGAGAAATAGTAACCAAATAATTTATTTTGATACCTAGATGTATAGGGAGATCTTGACCTTTTTATGTTTTTCCCTAGAGGAGCCTCACCTACTTCACTATTTCTTATAGGTCCTTTATGAATATTCTTTATTATGGAAATTCCTTTCCTTCATTATGGCTCCTTTCATTTTGTGAATTAAATGTACCTTGCTTCTTCCTGGCATAATCCTGAAAGTCATTAACATGCTTGGGCCTTGTTCATCATTTGATTAGGACCTTCAAAGAGTTGCTACTAGATTTAATGAATGTTTGATAGAGCCTTTCAAATTATCTTTATTTGATGTTCTTGGAAGACCATAGTTCTTGGGTTCCTCACAGCTTTATTGATAATAAATACTTGTTTAATAAGGAGAGACCTTTACATGTTGAGAATGTGATCTAAATATTAATCCCTTTGTGAATCTTTAATTTGACTTGCTCCAATTCTTCTTTCAAGACGACAACTTCTTCCTCTAGTCTTTCACAAATTTGTTCCTTCTCATTTAGTTGTTTTGAAAAAAACTCCTTTTCTCTTTTAGCTTCTTTTAGTTTGAATTTGAGAGTAAGAATAGTGTTTACATTTAGATTTTTGTCTTGAAGTTATTGCAATAGTTGACCATCCCTCTTTCTAAGGACTTTTATTTCCTTTAACACGCTTGTAAGTTCTCCTTCATAATTTATTTCTGCTTCAGGTTATTCTTTTTTAGTGATGAATAATATATCACGCCTTTCATCAATGGTCACACTTTCATTGCTTTCATTTTCAGTTTTTTCTTTTGAGTATAAATTATTCTTCTTTTGATGCTTAGACTTGAATATTGACCCGTTATCATTATCGTTCATTTTAAAAAAATGACATTTGAAAGAATAATGTCCTATCCTTCCATATTCAAATCATTTGAAAGGGATCTTACCTTTGAAATTTCTATTTCATCTTTTAAGCTTATAAACAAACTTGGATTCATCTTCATCAGAGTTAGAGTCTACTTTATCTTCATGCTTTTTCTCTTCTTTGGCTACTTGGAATGTTGCTTCCTCGAGTCCTTATTTTTTCCTCCTTTATTCTTAGATCATATGATAAGAGTGTTCCATGAAGCACATCCATAGTCATTTTGTCCACATTTGTCAATTCTTCAAGGGATGATACTTTGGGATTGAATCTTGATGGAAGAGATCTCAATACCTTTCGAACAACAACACCATATTTGACTTCTTCACCAATACCAACAATGGAGTTGAAAAAATGTCTAATCGAAGAAAATATAAGGCAATACCCTCTACTTATTTTATCTTTAAACTTTTGAATTAACCCCTGAGGGATTGTAGCCTAGATTGTTTTGCTTTTATATCCCCATCATAATAAGTTTTGAGCTTATTCCATACCTCATGAACTGAATTACACTACATGTCTTTGACAAATTCCGAATTGGATGAACCAATTATGATAACATGTGTAGCTTATGCATTTGATGTATAAAGTACCTTATCAGTTACATCTATTGGAATAGAATTGGGAACTTTCTAGTCTGTCTCCACAATTTCCCAAATATCAACTCCTAAGGATATGTAATAGGTTTTCACCCTTATCTTAAAAAAAACATAGTTGGATCCATCAAATAATGGAGGCTTAAATATTTCTCTAATCATACCCATCTTCCCTTGAACTCAAACTTCTAGTAGTTAACTATTCCTGAAGCAAATCTGTTATGATATCACTTATTGGACCAAAGAATACACTGAAGGGGAGGGTGGAGGGAGGGGGGAAGGGTGAATCAATGTGGTAGCAATTTACCATTTCACAACTTTTCTTCAACAAAAAATTATATAACAATGCATCATAACCATTTGCAACAAATAGACCAATGCGTCATGAACCTAATATCACATAAACAATACATCAAGAAGCCATCACATCAACACAAGGAGACACAATCTTTTGCATGGATATACATACAAGAGAAAACCACAAATTCTTCTTCTTCTTCAATTTATTACATATATTTTTAGGCCCAAACAATGTTAGAGGCACCCATCGCTAAGATATGCAAGTGGGTTCTTGTGATAGGCTATAGATATGCAAGATATGCAAGTTGGTACTCTATTCACATTGACTATAGATAGATGCTTTAACCATGGATAGTGAATGATTTGCAGATAAAATCGTATGTATGAAGATAAACGAGTGAAAAGAAGGAGAGATATATATACCACATAATTGAAAAAGATTCAAAGAACCAGAAGAATGAAGAAAATTATTTATGAGTGTGAGAACAAAGGAAACCGAAGACTTGATGCCTATGTCATGGTTCTATAGATTGTGCGGGATTTATTTTAGTTTGTGATGTGTCTTTTTTGCACTTACTATATACAATATTACAAATCAAAGAGTACATAGAAAAAACCACTAAGCAAAGTTATCATTGTTTATCATTGTATTAATTGAAACATTTTTTCTTCATTAACTAGTTCAATTTCATGTTGTATTATTTTCCCTCCATTCTCACTTTTTAGGACATTTCAAATTAGCATCATGTACAAGGTAACGGGTTCTGGTTGTGCAGAATGTGGGAGTGCGGGATAAACACAATAAAAATTTTATACGCATTTCTGGTTTTCTGGAGAATTAAGTTTATTCAATTCTAAAGACCTGCCATTAGCAATTGTATTCTTCAGAGAGTTATGTCTAAGATCCAAAAAATTCAGACAATTTTAAATGGAAAATAGTTAATGTACTTCGATCTATGGTATGTTTAGATGATTAAAGTTTTTGTCACACTCTAGATCATATTCAAAAAAAGGCATAAAAAAAAAACTTTCTCAATAGAATTAGAACTGTAGCACCAAGATTTATTTCGTTGTACACAAAAAGGGTGTGATAGAAACATAATTAATTAATGAATATGCATATGCATAATTAAACCAAGCTTTGATTATGCAGAATAAGGCAGTGCAGAGGAACTACAATGAAAAGTTTCTTCGGATTTCTATATTCACCGGAATGAAATCTATTCAGTTGTGAAGACATGGTGCTAGAAATCTATTATTCAAAGATGTATGCCTAAAATCAAAAACTATTGTCAAGTGTTCAATTTTCTTCTAACCAATAACATAACATTGAATACAGTACAAATTATTAAAGCATATGTTTGAAAATTTATAGAAAAAATTATCATAACATTGATATAGGGTTAGATTCAGTAACAACTATATCCAGATTCAAATGTCAATGACCATAGCCATAATTCAAATATATACAAGATCATATTCAAAACATAGTCATAAAAGACAAAATTGCTAAACAGAGTCGGAATTGTAGCACTAGGAATTGAAAATATTAATACCAAATCATAAAAGTAAATGTGATTATTACAATGGGAACTAGGATTGTGCTCTTAAAAAAAAAATTTATATACAGTAATTAGAAAAGGTCATGATAACATAATCAACAAAGCTAAATTATCTAATATTAGCTAACAAAAAATTGAATGTTGAAGGATTTGAGAACACTTACACTATGCAAAAGCGTCCACCATGGCTATGCTTCCGTTTAGATATCTTAGGAATTCAAGATTTGTTCAACAAACCTGTTCACCATAGTTTTAATGTAATCTTTGTCAGGTGCAACTATAATTTCCATTTTGAAATTTTTATTAAACATCTTCTTTTCATTTTTTGTAGCTTATTCTTGCAGCTAGGAAGCCAAGACATAGTTCTCGTTATTGACTTTAACAAAACTAATTAGCCATTTGGTAATTTTTTCTGTAGTAAAATTAGTTATGCCATCAAAATTTTATGTCATTAACTATTTTAACCGGTCCAATTTAGCTTATAATGTGTCTCTTGAAATTAATTCAAAATTGTGTAGGATGTGTGGACCATCTAAGCATTGTGTCATTTTTGTCACCTTCATATAGGAATTACTTCTTCTCTTTCTTAGCTTATCATGTTCAGTAATGATTTCCTCAAGTGTATCGATTCTCTCCAACCATGCAACTTCCAATTGCTTTATTCTATTAACATCTGGAAGTGATTTTTTTTTCTTCTATATATCAAAGAGAAAAGAAAGCCTTTGACTAACAGTAACTAATTCATTGTGAATGAATTTCCTGTCTTCCTCATGATTACTATTAACTAAATTCATAAACGCGTTGATTTCATGTTGCAAACACATTAAATTGAAAATTGATTTCCATGCACAATCAATAGTTTATAATATTTTGCATATGATATTGATGATATCTTATTTGATTACATTAAGTAGATTTAAAACTTTATTAGATCCTTACAGTGTTGCAATAGCATAAGCTGACAATGATGGTGACTATATTGCAGGGGAGTCATTAACAAAGGAACTAGATGTAGAATGTCTTCTAGTCCTTTTAATCTCTTTTTCTGTCTCAGGTTTTCTGCAGTCTATTATGAACAGAGTGTGGAAGTGCATCACTAGTAGATTGATGGAATACCATGAGACTCTCCCTTCCAATGTAAGACAAATCAATATCCATTTGTTTTTCATCAATAATATTTTTATTACGAACTTTTACCTTTTCAATTCTCAATTTTTTGGTTCCCTTGTGATATTTTGCATTTTGCAATGTGATACGACATTCATAGAAAATAATGACCTCTTCAGCAGTCTTCTCCATTATCTTCTAATTCTCTGGTAAACAAGAATTAACCCAGTCATGTGGTACATTATTTTCATTTTCCACGTCTATAGCTTTTTTAATGCTTTCTCTATTTATGGAACTTTTGGATTTGATTATTTGAACCGTATGCACTTTGTTTGGAAATAATTTTTGAAGAGACACTTCGCGATCTCGATGACCTGATACCTCACCATGAACCTGTTTTCTAGTGCTAGGGGTTTTTCTCTTTCCTCAACTGGAGGATGAGATTACATCAGTACCAAGTGTGTAATATGGATGTTGTTGTGTAGGATTTAGGCATCTTTTCCTATGTCATTCTTCCCTGTTAATGTTGGTTTCTTGAGCAAGTTTTTCATCATCCATTACCAATATTTTATATTTGATTCTATGTAAGTCTAATAAATGATTTGTTGTCTAAACATATTTTGAATTAAACAAATATTTAGACAAACTATTTGTTTGCACATTATGAGATGCAAAAATTGCATTGGTTCTTTGTTTGAATGCAATTTAGGTTATTAGGGTAAGTCGTAAAATACAATGTGTCTTGTATCACTAACAAAGCAAATGCAAATACCATAGGGAAAAGAGAAAAAAATGATAAGTTGATAAGATGGAGTGAGTATGTGATAAAGTTGATAAGATGGAATGAGTATTGCATGTGCTAAAACATTTGTTGGAGTTATTGTGTTCATAAGGTGCTAAAAGAGTAAATAGAAATCCATTAGTGATTGTGTAAAGAAATAAATAACTTGGAGAGAAAAATGTCAAATAACCTTCGGAGTTGAGAAAATGAATTGTTGAATAATGTTGACTCCGCTGAGTTGTGAGCCCAAGAAAGTATTTGGTTTGCATAATTTCAAGCACTTTATTTACTACAACATTTTCCAATTGACTACTACAAATGTCGTTGTTTATTTTCTTTTCCATTGGAATATTTAGATACCACTTAGTTGATTGTATGAGTGAAAATATCTTGTTTCATTTTGTTTGCTACTTATTTTCGCTCTCAATCTTGCTTAACTTCACAATTTTCCACTCCAATCCCAACTAGTAGTTGTTACTATTTGTCATGTGGAAACTGCTACATACGATAGTATCAATAAATAGAAATTTAGAATGTCAAAGCCAATGTTTACATGAAGTAGAAATAAATCTTGATATGAGCCAAAACCATCTTGTCCACTTACTTTGCATTTTTCTCTTGTTTTAATAACATTGAAATAAGTAACATTAGAATTAGTAATTTGCAATAAAAAAAAAATATTACTTATTTGTGATTTATTTGTGATTATGATAATTAGCTTAGAAATTGTAAACAATCACAAATAAATACTCTGCACAGACATGCTCAGCTACCTCTACCACGAATTGATCTGGTGGCTAAGTTGGTCCCAACCATTAAATCGATGTCGATTCATTTTATTTGATACTGGAGTACAAAAAAGAAGAACAGGGTTTGATTTACGAATCGCCTGACACACAATTTTTAATATCATGATGTAAAGCTAATTGTCATAATGTGCTGCATACACATTTTCCCGCAATTTCTGACAAATTTTTTAACCAACTAATGATATTAATGATTTTCGAAGACGATTGGCATTTGTTGGTTTGTTTCTTCAAATATTAAGGCTATTTTTCTCATCCGTGATCGGATTCAGATCCAATCCATATATTTATCGATATGATTAACACTTTCAATAAATAACAATTGAAAATACCAAAGTGAGCGTTAACAGGAAGTGGTGAAATAAATCTCGAAAGTTGAAAATTATTTTGTTCTTTTATTTTTTAAATTGTTATTGCTTTAATATTGTCAATGTGTGTGTATTAAGTAGCAGGAATTTATGAATTAAAATAAATACAAATTCATTGTCATCATGACCATTGTTGTATAGGCTATTAATACAACGGTGCAAAAATATTGTGCAAAGTTGTAATCACTTATCTCTAACACAAAATTATTTCATGGTTTTTTTAGTGTTCTTTACGTGGCATTAGTTAACGTTTTTGCAATTTTATTTGACATATTTTTGACACAAGGTACACAATGGACCGATCACACATCGATCTGCCAAAAAAATGCCAAAATGAATTACATTTAATATTGTAATGAAATCCCTTAATTAATTTTTTAATAGATGTTAAAGCATATTTCCAAGCATGGCATCGATCTATGCCATTGGAAAACGTGTGGAGAGTTTTGAAACATATGAGGTAAAGGTTCTTCCACACATAATCCTTTTCCACACAATCATTACTTCAAACACTAAAAACACTTTACCTTTCACATTAAAATGATAATTTGTGTAACATAGTGCTTCAACCTACATTGGAGTTCAATGTTTATAGCAATAAGCCTATATTAGAATTCGATGTATATATCAATAATTAGTGTTATGTTTTCATTGTATGGAATACACAACAAGCACGATGAATTCGTCATGTGTATAATCGGACTTCGCATAACGAAATTAACTAATTTAAAAACAAATCAATTAATGTTTAACATTATCTTAATTTTAGGGTTATCAATTTTTTTATTGACTAATGCATGAATCTCTAGTGACAGATACTGAGTATGTTGCATACTATTAATTTGAATAATTTTTTTACACAAATATATTTGATTATGTACCAAATCAACTTGTATTCATGGTTGAATTAATTGCGGGTCTATGGAATACAGTTCCATAAGCACCCCATTCTTGCGCACATACACTATCCTTCGCATCGTAAAAGATCCACACAAGGAAACATAATAATATTAATTGGAGTTTTGTTCAACCCCACCCCCCTCCCTTAGGCCACATATAGAAAAATTTAAATTTGGTTAACCATTATCAATTGGCATAAAAGTGTTCCACATAACCCGAATGTGTTGAACAAATTTGCGAACAACTTAATGTCCATGAAAAATGAAAAAGTTATCCATATTTGAAATAATTTCTTTGCAGAAAATAAATGTATCAAAAAATTCGATGACGATGGAAATTTATATGAAGATGCAAAATTTTTTGTCATAAGTGTGAAGATTCATAAGTTCACACAACCAAAAAAGCTTCACACTCTGCATTCCCTACTTTTCACCCACCATTTCTACTACTGTTGCATTGTGCTCCTCTCCTATTTCTATATTTCTCATAATGAAAATTTGTTTCATACCTATATAGAGGGATAATTCACACAAATTAATTGGCTCAATATGAGTTTTTCAATTCCACAGAATGAAATTTTGAGACATATTGTTGGATGACTACATGTCCACAAATGTGTAAAACAAGTAATGATGAGTGCAAAACTATGGAAAATCATTTCAGAACATTAACATTGACATTTTTGATATTACAACTAGTGTTACTACTAAATAAAACCTTCAAATCCACCTCAACACTTTACACAATGAAAACGTCAATGCTAGCAACTATATCAATTTCTTACTGTAATTGATTGCTCTGTTTGACATGCTTTAGAAAATCAACATCAACATAGTATTTTATTAATATCTTAAAACTTATTTTATTTTGGTTAACTAAAGCTATCTTGCCAATACAATGTTAAGATTATAAGCCTGGATATGCAAAAGCACAAAAGCATAGATGATGCAAACCGAGAGAGCTATCTGACAATAAGAAAATTGTATTATCATAACTTAAGCTAATTTCTAGTTGCACAAGTAAAAAGCTAAAATTGCACAAGTGATCTGCGAAATGTGCCAATGTGCAAAAGTGTTGTTATATTTTCTTTATGAGTACTATGTATGCTTCATTGCAATTGATTTATTACATGGTTTTATTGATTTATCAAATTTACAACCTCTATAACTAGTCATATAATATTAGTCAGATAATCGATGAATCTGTTTTCAATGATACTCTTTCCAATTAATCGATTCTAGAATGATGATTTTCTTTGTTTACATTGTTAAGCAATCTAATAATGGTAAAATTCTCATTTCTTTCATTATTTATTGAATAATTGGTATTTGGTTTCATGTTATGATTCATAATGTGCAAATGTACGGAAGTGTGGAATAGTGATTTCTCTGCAGTCCCACAGAATCAACTTCTTATGGACTAAAGAATATGTACTCTATATTTTTTCTTGGAACACGTGTGTGAGTGAAAAAATTTGTTTGGGAGTGGAGCGTAAGTGCGAAATGTTCAAAGCCAACATACATTACCAAATATCGTTTATCAAATATAATATTGCATATTATAGTAATTTTTAACGCAGTTTAATATTAATGTTTATAACGTATTATATTACCTAATTTTTTTAATGATAATAGGTAATGTACAAATTGTGCCTAGACCTACTTCTGTTGTGCCTCTATGAAGGTGCAACATGGATATGGATGGAAATTTTTCTTGAGTTGTAGGTTGTGGAGTAATATTTAGTATTAGCTTTCTGGTGATATTCGGAGCATAATGGTTTTTGGAAACGTGATGATGCCAAAAGTTTTATGGATCCTGAAAGTGTTGTTAAGCTGTTATTGATACTATAATCTTTCCTTTTTTTGGGCATATATTGATAGTTTCTTTTGTTTTCAAATGCTTCCAATATTGTCAATTGTTCGAGCTTTTCCTTTTCCATCTTATTGGATTATTTTGGTCAATTGAAAGAAACGTTTAAATGCACAAATGAATAGATAAACATAAGAGCTATGCATGTGCATTTGCAAAATTCAATAAATATGAATCAGTTACAATGTGTTTTCCTTTTGTAAGAAAATATACTCACATTATATTAACAGGGAAAAATTACAAAGAGTACAGTCAAGAGTGTGCTCTTTGCCTCTGAGGGAGGAAACCAGATAAGTGGAGTGGACGAAATCTTCCCTGGCTGGGAGAAACCAGGCCTACAAATTTTTTTGTTTGCATTACAAAACAATTATTGATCAAAATCATGCTTTTGAGAATTGAGATTACATAGTTGCTGCATGAACTAACGAAATGGTGCAATGTGTGCCAAAAAAAGTTGCATAATCGAGCCAATGAGCCATAGGGCTCTAAGATGTTCACCTTCAAGGTGATGGAACATAAGTGACCTACAAAGAGACAAGAATGTAGTGGGAGAACTAACCTAAGATTTTCCATTTCGTCAAGAGCTAAATTCTGCCACATTGAATCTGCATCATTCTTGTTATAGACATTTTTGTGCCTTACAGCTCTAAGCATGAGATGTCCATAAACCAAGGGATCCAAAGTCCCTAAAAGTGTTGTTCCTGCCCCTAAAGGAACAAGGTCAGCAAACTACAGCTTCTCCCAGAAGTTCTCCACCAGAAACTGCTCAGAATCAGTCAAATCAGGATCATTTCAGCTGCTCCACTAGCTACCTTCGTTGCATAGCACCCCAGTACACTAGCTAGGTGCATTGCAACGCACCTAAATGCACTACCAGGGTGCGCTGAGCGGGAAATGACAAATGGCAGTGCCATTCCACAAGGTGGAAAGACAATGGAAGCTTCCAGAATCTTCCTCCATGACACTTGCCTCACTGAGTTCGACCAAGGATGAGTAAGAGGCTCTCAGCCTCCAAGTGGAAGCAAGAACTGACAGAGAGAAAGGACACTAGTCAGATGACAAGCTGACTCATCCTCTTTGCATACATCTATATATGGATCACTCATCCCAGAGATCCAGAGGCTAGAATTTTGATATTGCAAAGAATTGTTGTTGGTATTGAGAGAGACAATTATACTATTGGGTGATTTATGCTTTGTTGGAGGTGAGGAAGGGACTTCTCTCTGCTGGGAGGGTGATGCTGGATCAGGACATCGTCTGTATCTCCTCCTGAACCTTTATTATTCTATCAATAAAACTATTTGGGTTTTCTCCTACATACTTCTGCTTCATTGATGATTGTTGCATTAGTATGTTTAGCTTATAATATGATCCTAAGCTTTTTATGTATATGAACCTATGTCTTTGTGTAGTCTCTTTCTTCTTTGATCTTGCAGGTATTGTGTTGTTGGGCAAGTGAAGGAGCAAGGGGTTGGAAGCTATCAAAGAGAAGAGGAACCGGTCCAAAGGAACTAGCGGAAGACAACGGTTAGTTCATCCTTTCCTTCTTTGTTCATAGTTCATATAGAAGAATACACAAGTAGTTACTCTTGTTTGTTTCTAAGGTACTGTCACACCTCAGTGGGTTAGGGTCTTTCCGAATGGATACTTTTCCCGATAACAAAATGGCGACTCCGCTGGGGACGATTGTCTAATTAGTTTATTTATGTTTCTATTGTTGTTTGTCTCATAAACTTGGAAGTAGCAAATCGAACTGCATTTGCCATTATCAAATGCAAAGTAGACATCTGCTACTTCAATCCATTCACTGGATCTGTTTATGATTTGAACAGTGGATTCACAAATGATCTGATTGCCCTTTGTGATAGCTCTTAGTCCTCCTTTAAATCATCCCTCTGATTGTACCTTACTGATTTC
Organism: Pinus tabuliformis; assembly: GCA_031772625.1. Lineage (NCBI taxonomy): Eukaryota > Viridiplantae > Streptophyta > Pinopsida > Pinales > Pinaceae > Pinus > Pinus tabuliformis. The sequence goes on from CM062819.1 coordinate 234,943,784, forward strand.
TTTTACTCGGCCAAAAACCATAGATTAAACTGCAAACCGTGACCCAGAACCCGGATAGAAGTCTCATTTCTGCCCCAGCGTAGGCTCTGTGAAGAGATTCTGCATTTCAACGCAGGTCCCGAAGGGGATACCTACGCTGCAATTCAGTTTCTCTGTGCAACAGGTGCGCTGATCAGCCTTGCCCTGTGCAGCTGAGGTTCTTTGCTTCATTTTGTCCAGTTTTATCTCTGATTTTTGCAGCCTGTGACCAGTGTGTGTACCTATCTGAAAACCCCTTTTCTCTGCCTTAATTCCACCTCCTTTGTACAAAAAGACTGTAGGTGTTTTTGTGTGTTTGTGGCATCATTTACAGTTTTCCATTGCAAAAGTGAAATAGTCATACTGTCGTCCTTTGATTTAGATCTGTCGTAACTGTCGATTTTGGTCTTAGGAGAAAGTTTATTTGTTGTTGACAATCGATTATGATTTTACTTTTGCCTTTGGTTTGAATTTGTCACTTTCTAGTGTCGAAACAAGTGTTTATTTCGAAAAACGTAAAGTGTCGTAATCTTCTCTACCTTTTGTTTTCAAAAAGAAGCTTGTTTGTGTTTTTCACTTAAAAGCAAATTCAGATTTGTACATCAACTTTCTTTTTAGGCATCAATATTAAGAAAGTGAAAAAAAAATACATGCACTTGTGCATTTGCATATTGATAGTTTGTATGGTTTGATTTAGGAAAAGTGCATTTACAGTGTGCTCTTTGCTCTTTGAGAAAAGATTGTGTCTTTCTTTTCCCCTTGTAGCTAGGATTTTCATTGTCGAAAAGAGATAAAAAAATTGCTTATCATCCTTAGATTGCATTTAGGAATTACATCTACATCTCGTGGTGATCCCAAAAGGCAAACTTCTAGGAAAGATCAACTTAAAATAAATTGAATGAATCTAACAACGCTTTGGAACTTAACGCACAACATTTAGAGGTCTAGGCTAGAGACGTATTCCGGCGTCGTAAAGCCTGGTAACTGTTGTCCTCACTGATGGTTGGGTGATTCCTCCACTTTGAGACGATAAGTGCCAGTACGGACTTGTGCTCCCACATACCGTCGAGTATATATTGGGAGACCCCTATAAGCTCAAAACCTTTTATCCATAAGAAGCCGTGTCGGCCGCCCTACTGATCGCAATGCACCGAACACAGCATTCGGGAAGATTGACTGCCGTACCGTAAAAAGTATTCTGCAGTTTTGCAATTGGTTTGGTACTCCCTCTACCTAGATCTCCAGAGCATTCCCTTTCGTTCCTTTTCAGACTCCTTAACGGAAAAGGTCCATCTGAGCACTTGTCACTTCAGGCTCATTAAAAATCGAAGGAGACTAGAGTCATCTTTTGTTTTTTATCGACTCTTAAAAACTGAAAAAACAAGTTGTGTCAAAGTGTCTAAAATTCATTTTAATCGGAATAACATCACTGTTCCCTCGTTGGTCTTATAAGTTAGTCTCCCTTCATCGCAAGTTCTTGTAGAATCGCTACGAAATCTTTTGGATAGACTAGATATGTCTGAACAGCCATCGACATCCAGGACTGTGTTGTCTGACATAGCAACAGCTGAGTCTCCTGTTTCTACTCCAACGATGTTCGCCGGTATACCATCTGTCCCGGAAAGTTATCAACAACAAGCCGGAGTCCAATCAGGGACTGCTTCGATGACATGGTTAGTTCCTATTTCTTCATCCGGGTTATCATCTGGTATTTCTTATGTTGAAACTCAACAAATTGATCCAATGTGTCTTCAAAGGCCAATCTACCCTTTAAGTACTGGATTGCCACCATATGGAGGGCAGTATGCTTTTTCATTATTCCCTCCCAGAGAACAACCATATGGGAGTTTACAACAAAGTTCAGGTCAAACTGGAATTACATCCAGTGGTTGGGTACCAATACTGCCTCATCAACCAAGGGTTGTATATTCAATGCAACCAGTCCACCCTGTGTCGGATATTCCCACTATACCTGCTATGGTGACTGCGTCGCAAGTACAAGCTCTACCTGTTGTATGTCAACCCCAAGTTTCTTAGGTTGCAATACAACAGCCTCTTGTCTCAACAACTCAATCGCAACCTCAGGTTAGTGCCTCCTTATCTGGAGTGACTCAGGCTCAAACAAGTACTGTGACTCCTCATCTTGGTCAATCATCCAGTATTGGTCAATAGCAAATGGTCCAACAACCAGAGCTGGTTCAAACTCAACAACCCCCATTCCAGCAATCATATCAAGGACCTGAGCAACAAGTCTTTGTAAGTAATGGGCAATCGCATTTCCAAAGCGGTTATCAATAGCCATATTATAATGGTTATGCCCATCAACCTTGTCAAAGTTGCCAGCATCAAATACATTATGCTGGTATGCAAAGACCCACTGCTCAGGTGATTCCATCTTATCCTGGGTATGCTTCGCCTAACCTGAATCAACAGTTGCCCTTTGTAGCAACTCTAGAATTACCAGATCTAAACCGGCTGACGAATGATCCAATTGCTTATGCCCCTTGGTGGCCAGCGATTCCGCATAAACTTCCGTCAGATATTCCTAAATTTAATGGAAATCCGGGTGAAGACCCGTCGAATCATGTGATGACATTTCATCTGTGGTGTTCATCAAACACCCTAAATGATGATTCGATTAGGCTTCACCTTTTCCAGAGGACGTTAACTAGTCCGGCAGCAAAATGGTATATTGAATTACCTAGAGCTTCGTTTGACAACTTCAGTACCCTAGCCACAACCTTTTTAACCCATTTTCAATTACCGATAAGGTACGAAACGGGAACGGAACTTCTTACCAATTTCAAACAAACAACGGACACTCACATATCTGATCATATACATGAGTGGCGACGTCGTCGTAGAATGGTGAAAACGTATGTTCTCGATCAGCTTTTAGCTGAATGGTTTATTAAGTCATTACTACCTTCCATCACGGAAGATGTGGCAAAAGGGGGAGTCGTCACAGAAGAGCAAGTTATCACTCGTGCGCAATATTTGGACTTGATTTACACTCAGTCCGGCACACTCTACGATAAAATACCCGACGCCCCTAGACCGGAATTCTCAGTTCCTCCTCCTCCTAAATCAAACAATGACTCTCATGCCGGCGATGGCGTGATTGGCACGACAGACACGAAATCGACAAAGGCTACATCCAAGAAGGCCCGTAAGATTTCAGGTCAAAATGAAAAAGATGAACTTCTTGCCTCGGAAGTAAATGCCGTGTTGGCCGACAAAGGCAAACAACTGAAGCAACCAGGGGGCAAGAAGAAAAAGAAAGGGAGAAAAAGGAAGCAGGATGAATAATCTCCTGGAAAAGCTTCTGCAAACCCTCCTGGGCAAAGGAAACCCCCTGCAGGGTGCCATATATGCGATGAGGATCATTGGACGAGAGATTGTCCACATAAAGCTGAAGTTAAGAAACTCTTTAAGAGTTCAAAAACCTCAGCAGTATTGACTGATCCGTTTCCAAACCCGGGAACCAAACTGGTTGCTAATCAAAATGCTTCCTGATACCAAGTGCTTATGTTGTCTATCTCAAAGCAGCAAAGTGATGCTTTGACAAGGAATAAAGATTACGGGAATCCACAGCTGTCGAATAACAAGGCTAATGAACAACCTAGTAGTTCGACAACAACTTTGACCAAAGTTGTGCCACCCATCATTCCTGAAGAAATGATAAAGTCTCCAAAGGGAGTAGTACACAAATCGACATTTAATCCTCGTGCAAAAATAGCACAGAATTATAATATAATAAAGGACCTAGCCCAATTGCCGTATGCTATGTCGACACTCGAGGTACCGCAAAATTGCCTCTCCTAAGAGCAAACTTTAGTATCAGCAATAGGTGGGATTGACCCAATGGATTCCAATATTGTGGCCTTCGATCATAAAGGATATGACCCTCAGTTACCAGCTCAACTAGCTTTCCTTATTCAAGTGAAAGCCCTCAACAAAACTGTTCATCGAACAATTATTGATGAGGGGGCATCTACATGTATTATGTCGATGAGTTGCTGGAAAACTTTAGGATCTCCAACCTTGTCGCAGTCTGCGACGATGTTAAAAGCATTCGACGGAAGGACATATACCCCATATGGTATCCTAAATAACTTGAAAGTTGAACTAGGAGGGAAAACAGTAGAAATAGATGTTGAAGTCATAGATGGGAATCTTGATTACAACATCCTACTAGGAAGACCATGGATATATGCCATGGCAGCTGTTGTGTCGACCTATTTCAGAAAGATTTCATTTCCCTTTCAAGGAGGGATTACAATCGTAGATCAGCAAAACTTCCTCCCCAATGGTTCTCAAGTTACTGGAAGCATTCCAATGATCCATGGAAGCAATCATTCGCTCCAAAATATCGGAGTAGGTCTCCTAAAAGACCCTGCCTTAATGGGTACTTTTGCCCTACCGCCTCCGAGTAATCTGGCGGAAGTGGCCACAATGTTATATGAAACCTTCTATATCTAACGGATTTGGACTCCGAGGACGGTTCTTATCTCGTGTCAACCTCGTTAAAAAATGAAACAAGGAGTCATGAGGATAGTTCTTTTACTGTGTCAACCTCATTAAAAAATGAAACAATCCCCTTTCCAAATCTCAAAGGTAAACCTTCATTCCAACCACCAAGTTGAATGCAATGAAGCTTGGGGGGGCATGCACCTCGATTTGCGTTATTATGCTGGGGGCATGCAAACCTATCATCGAGCAGTTTTAGCACATAGTTCAAGCTCGTTAAAAAATAATCATAAGACATGAGCAAGTGTTTCAATCCGCGTTTAAGCTCGTTAAAAAATGAACTATCCTCCGGTAAATAACCGCCGTGAATGTAGCCTTATCAGCCATTAAAGCCTTGGTCGTGTTTGCACCGTCACCTCCACTTTTCCATTGGCCGATCATTCACCTCCATTTAATTGTTTACCCATTTTGAGGAACAGCTGCGAAGAGTGATTTCACTAGCCATCCTTGTGACACTGCCATGATTGGAAAATTCCAAACCTTACCTGGAATCAGCTGCTACCCTGTTTATCACTCGTTCCTCAAAAGACGAGTCTTCTTTAAGATCTTTTCATCTGACTCGTAAAATATGAAAAGATTGCCGAGTTTTGGCCTTCCAGCTCGTTAAAGTGATCGGAAGTGCTATCCCTCCTCTAGATTTTAATCTTTTTGGACCTGAGGGATTATTGCACAAAAAGATCGAGCGCTTGTTTTGTTCGGCTCGTTAAAACTATCGAAAATTCATCCCTTCTGTATTGTTTTATACTTTTTCGGGCTTAAGGGATTAGATGACGAAAAAGGAATTTCGGAGTTAACTTTACGTACCTTTTCAGACTGTCTAAAAATGAAAAGGACCGAGTTATCTTTGTCGTTAGACTCGTTAAAAACATTAATAGCGACAAAGTTGTCTTTAGACGAGAACGAGTTTCACTATCGCTAGGCTCGTTAAAACATAGTGATGGGTTTACCCAAAGGGCAAATTATAGAACAAGCATATGTTATCCTCCTCAAGCTTGAAAAAAATAAAGAGGTACTGGTCAGCAATGACTGCGGAAAAATTGGGAAAAACTCAAAGAAACTTTGTTGGTAGCAAGTCGCTCTTGAACATGACACTTCCATTTCGTGTCTGAGTCGGGTTGGGTTGTTTCATTCACCGGTCACATCACCATGGTCACGCCATACCATCCACATTTGGGGTAAATGCTACCAATCCATCACATAAGTGTCGCAGACATGTTCAAGAGAAGTCATCCAGAGAAGTCACCTGTGTCCCATCCACTACCATGCATTATAATTCATTCTTCCATGACCGCCATCCTGAACCATGTATCATCAGATCATTTTCACCTCCATCAAAATCATTTGCTCTGTTCCGTGTCATTGATGTGGGATTCATTATGGCCCTCCTTTGAGGGATCACTTCTTGTCGACATCAGCTCATTATCCAAGAAGTTGATCTAGGAACACCCCCTTCAGTACTTTGAAGCTTGCATGCCTCAATGGCAAGTTTCTCACTTCCAGCGACAGGTATACATCAATGACCTTCGACCGAAAGATTTTGCGTGGTGTTCGACACCAAGTCCTTTATTCACACCACGTGAATTGTACTGCAGTACCTTGAGGGTCATCATCATTATCGGTGATTCCTCTCGCACTTGTTAACAGTTTACATCATTGACTGGTAATCAAGCGATGTCTTTCCATGTTCGACTTCAACACATTTCTCACATGGATCGACTTGTACTTCGAGTGAAGATCGGACGAGATTGAAGACCCCGGTTCTAGTTTCATCCATCCGGGCTGCGATATATATTCAGGAAAATAAAGACATTGAAATGTACAACATTGCAGCACAGATAATCATCCTACCAAAAGGATGATGGCTCTATCAGAACCATCAGTCTACCATCAGACGATTGTCTGTCCTATGTACATGTAAATGAATTTATAAAGCTGAGCATGGGAATGCCCACTTCAGCTAGATCATGAAAAATAGTATGAAGATAATGTATTGTATTGTATCTTATTACAGGTCTCCTCCCAGCATTGAAAGAACTTCGAATCCTCCTAATAAAGCATTTCACCCGATAAACGACCTCATACTTTAGGGGGCAACTGTTATAGACATTTTTGTGCCTAACAACTCTAAGCATGAAATGTCCATAAACCAAGGGATCCAAAGTCCCTAAAAGTGTTGTTCCTGCCCCTAAAGGAACAAGGTCAGCAAACTACAGCTTCTCCCAGAAGTTATCCACCAGAAACTGCTCAGAATCAGTCAAATCAGGATCATTTCAGCTGCTCCACTAGCTACCTGCATTGCATAGCACCCCAGTACACTAGCTAGGTGCGTTGCAACGCACCTAAATGCACTACCAGGGTGCGCTAAGCGGGAAATGACAAATGACAGTGCCATTCCGCAAGGTGGAAAGATAATGGAAGCTTCAAGAATCTTCCTCCATGACACTTGCCTCACTGAGTTCGACCAAGGATGAGTAAGAGGCTCTCAGCCTCCAAGTGGAAGCAAGAACTGACAGAGAGAAAGGACACTAGTCAGATGACAAGCTGACTCATCCTCTTTGCATACATCTATATATGGATCACTCATCCCAGAGATCCAGAGGCTGGAATTTTGATATTGCAAAGAATTGTTGTTGGTATTGAGAGAGACAATTATACTATTGGGTGATTTATGCTTTGTTGGAGGTGAGGAAGGGACTTCTCTCTGCTGTGAGGGTGATGCTGGATCAGGACATCGGTTGTATCTCCTCCTGAACCTTTATTATTCTATCAATAAAACTATTTGGGTTTTATCCTACATGTGTTTCATTGATGATTGTTGCATTAGTATGTTTAGCTTATAATCTAATCCTAAGCTTTTTATGTATATGAACCTATGTCTTTGTGTAGTCTCTTTCTTCTTTGATCTTGTAGGTATTGTGCTGCTGGGCAAGTGAAGGAGCAAGGGGTTGGAAGCTATCAAAGAGAAGAGGAACTGGTCCAAAGGAACTTGCGGAAGACAACGGTTAGTTCATCCTTTCCTTCTTTGTTCATAGTTCATAAAGAAGAATACACAAGTAGTTACTTCTATTTTTTTCTAAGGTACTGTCACACCTTAGTGGGTTAGGGTCTTTCCGAATGGATACTTTTCCCGATAACAATTCTCACACTAGAACCACATTGCACTTGGGATGTGCCATGAGCCTACATGTTTCTTATGTATGTTGGGTGCTCCTCTAGAATATAGTAGCCTCAAGGGCCAGAGCAAGGAGGAGAAAGGGGTGCAACGACCACTAAAGGGATGGGACCTTGGGAAGGAGGTGGATGAGCTGTGGGGGTGCAAAGAAGGGGCAGGGAGGAGATGCCAACGAATGGAGATTGGGAAGGGGAAGGAGTTGGAGAAGAATAGGAGGGAATGTTGGGTGAGAATTCTAGGCGTCGGTCTCTAGCGAGTTGTCTAAGAGAGGAGACACCATGACTCTGGTGAGAAGAGAGTTCAACAATCTAGAAAGCTGCTTTTATTTTGTCTTGGGCATGTTCCTTCAATTGGCATGCAAGGAGGCTCCTAAGTTCCCAAAGCATCGGGCAACCCCTATGTAGCTCAACTTCCTCCATATCCAGGAATTCTCTACGGATGGAGTCAGGGATCCCACAGTCAAACATGGTGATGATGGTGGCATCATCAAAATTGGTAGGAGGGCACCCATGGCCTTTGCCTCTACCAAGGTGTCTGCCTCTTCCCCTATCTGGATTCATGGTCACGTAGAGAAATATTGCAAAATTGATGCTGAAAAGTTTGATGAAGAGAATGTTGGAAGGAGAGTGCAGGCTGGCGAGAGGAATGAACGTGGGGATGTGTTGTTGGGAAAAGTGTCTATTTAGAACGACCCTATCCCACTAAGGTGTGACAGTGACCTTAGCAACAAAAAGAGAAAACTACTTTTGTATTCTTCTTTATGAACTATAAATGAAGAGGAATAGGATGAACCAACCTGTGTCTTGCGCTAGTCCTTTGATCCAATCTCTCTCCTCTCTGACAGCTTCCAGCTACCTGCTCCCTTACTTGCCCAGCTTCACCAAGTTCCTGTAAGATCAAAGAAGAAGGAAACTACACAAAGACATGGCTTTATATTCATAAATAGCTTAGGATCAGATTTAAGCTAAACATACTAATGTAAGAAACATCAATGATACACAAGCATGTAGGAGAAACTCAAATAGTTTTATTGATATAACAAGAAGATCCAGGAGGAGTTACAACCAATGATTCCTGATCCAGCATCAAACTCCCAGCAAAGGAATCCCCTCTTCACCTCCAACAAAGCATAAATCACCCAATACTCTGATATCTATCTCAAAACCAACAACAATTCTCTACAATGTACAAAATTCCAGCCTCTGGATCTCTCGGATGAGGGATCCATATATAGATGTATGCAAAGAGGATGAGTCAGCTTGTCATTTGACTAGTGTCTTCTCTCTGTCAGTTCTTGCTTCCACTTGGAGACTGAGAGCCTCTTACTCATCCTTGGTCGAACTTAGTGAGGCAAGTGTCATTGCAGAAGATTCTGGAAGCTTCCATTGTCTTTCCACCTCGCAGAATGGCACTGCCATTTGTCATTTCCCACTCAACGCACCCTGGTAGTGCATTTAGGTGCGTTGCAACACACCTAGCTAGTGTACTTGGGTGCTATGCAACGCAGCTAGCTAGTGGAGCAGCTGAAATGATCCTGATTTGATTGATTTTGAGCAGTTTCTGGTGGAGAACTTCTGGGAGCAGCTGTAATTTGTTGACCTTGTTCCTTTAGGGGTCGAAACAACACTTTTAGGGACTTAGGATCCCTTGGTTTATGGACATTTCATGCTTAGAGCTGTAAGGCACAAAAATGTCTATAACATTTTCCCCCTAAAGTATGAGGCCGTTTATCGGGTGAAATGCTTTATTAGGAGGATCCGAAGTCCTTTCAATGCTGGGAGGAGACCTGTAATAAGATACAATACAATAAATTATCTTCATACTATTTTTCATGATCTAGCTGAGGCGGGCATTCCCATGCTCAGCTTTATAAATTCATTTTCATGTACATAGGACAGACAATCGTCTGATGGTAGACTGATGATTCTGATAGAGCCATCATCCTTTTGGTAGGATGATTATCTGTGCTGCAATGTTGTACATTTCAATGTTTTTATTTTTACTGAATATATATCACAGCCCGGAGGGATGAAACTAGATTCGGGGTCTTCAATCTCGTCTAATATTCACTCGAAGTACAAGTCGATCCATGTGAGAAATGTGTTGAAGTCCAACATCGAAAGACATCGCTTGATTACCAGTCAATGATGTAAACTGTTAACAAGCACAAGAGGAATCACCGATAATGATGATGACCCTCAAGGTACTGCAGTACAATTCACATGGTGTGAATAAAGGACTTGGCGTCGAACACCACGCAAAATCTTTCGGTCGAAGGTCATTGATGTATACCTGTCGCCGGAAGTGAGAAACTTGCCATTGAGGCATGCAAGCTTCAAAGTACTGAAGGGGGTGTTCCTAGATCAACTTCTTGGATAATGAGCTGATGTCGACAAGAAGTGATCTATCAAAGGAGGGCCTTAATGAATCCCACATCAATGACACGGAACCGAGCAAATGATTTTGATGGAGGTGAAAACGATCTGATGATATATGGTTCAGGATGGCGGTCATGAAAGAATGAAGTATAATGTATGGTAGTGGATGGGACACGGGTGACTTCTCTGGATGACTTCTCTTGAACATGTCGGCGACACTTATGTGATGGATTGGTAGCATTTACCCCAAATGTGGATGGTATGGCGTGACCATGGTGATGTGACCGGTGAATGAAACAACCCAACCCGACTCGGACACAGAGTGGAAGTGTCATGTTCAAGAGCGACTTGCTACCAATAAAGATTCTTTGAGTTTTCTTCCCAATTTTTCCGCAGTCATTGCTGACCAGTACCTCTTTATTTTTGTCAAGCTTGAGGAGGATAACATATGCTTGTTCTATAATTTGCCCTTCGGGCAAAGCCATCGCTATGTTTTAACGAGCCTAGCGATAGTGGAACTCGTTCTCGTCTAAATACAAGTTTGTCGCTATTAATATTTCTAACGAGTTTAACGACAAAGATAACTCATTCCTTTTCATTTTTAGAGAGTCTGAAAAGGTACGTAAAGGTAACTCCAAAATTCCTTTTTCGTCATCTAATCCCTTAAGCCTGAAAAAGTATAAAACAATACAGAAGGGATGAATTTTCGATAGTTTTAACGAGTTGAACAAAACAAGCGCTCGATCTTTTTGTGCAATAATCCCTCAGGTCCAAAAAGATGAAAATCTAGAGGAGGGATAGCACTTCCCGTCGCTTTAACGAGATGGAAGGCCAAAACTCGGCAATCTTTTCATATTTTACGAGTCAGATGAAAAGAGCTTAAAGAAGACTCATCTTTTGAGGAACGAGTGATAAAATGGGTAGCAGCTGATTCCAGGTAAGGTTTGGAATTTTCCAATCACGGCAGTGTCACAAGGATGGCTAGTGAAATCACTCTTCGCAGCTATTCCTCAAAATGGGTAAACAATCAAATGGAGGTGAATGATCGGCCAATCGAAAAGTGGAGGTGACGGTGCAAACACGACCAAGGCTTTAATGGCTGATAAGCTACATTCACGGTGGTTATTTACTGGGGAATAGTTCATTTTTTAACGAGCTTAAACGCGGGTGGAAACATTTTCTCATGTCTTATGTTTATTTTTTAACGAGCTTGAACTATGTGCTAAAACTGCTCGATTGAATGGTCTTGTTTTGATTTTACCATAAATAGCTTTGTTCTTTCAAAGATCGTACTGTATTTTCAACTGTTTCATCAAAATAGTCAGAAATGAACAATATTTTCTTGAAAATGAGTTTAAAATGCTAATACTTTACTTTGAACTACGTAAAAGTAATGAAAAAATGTTTTTTACCTCTCATTTTACCATTTCATTTGAACTTGGTGTGTTGGAGCTTTGGAGGTGCTTTTCCCCCTCGATTTTCATCAGTTGATTTCGGGAGATTCTGTGGACGATTCTCGGCGCCGTCTGGACCAGGTAGGAGCTAAACCTGAGCTCTTTCATTTTATGGTTTCCATTTTGCTTTTTGACCCTGATTCCCTGCTTTTCTGAGCCCCTGGGGTTTGAGGAACTCGTTCTGTCATCAACGCACCCTCAGTGTATCGAAACCTGCGCTGAATGTTGGCCTGTATGAAGGCAGTTTGACATTCAACGCACCTAGAACACTGTTGCAGGTGCGTTGGGCGCAGAAAGGGAATTTGATGCACAATTTTTAATGGAATTTTTGCCTGTTTCTCACCAAAATCAGGATCTAACTCCTCTCTTGTTTGTTTTTCAGAGGTCTTTGGAGTAAGATGACTCTTACATGGTGAGAACGTGATCATGAAGAAGAGGACATGATTGCCCTACATGATCCAGTTACAGTTAACGAGCTGCGGAATTGTGGCTTGCTGAAGTTCTTCCGCATTTCTAGCATGAGACAACAGATTAACTTACTGCAGTATTTGCTCGATGCTTGGGATCCTATCAATCAGGTCTTTCAGATTGGGGGAAAATCTATCCCCTTGACTGCAGTAGACATGTATTTCTTGACTGGCTTGTCGAGGCGGGGTTCCCTCATCTCTTTGTCAGGTTCGGCTCGAGGAGGCGATTCTGTGAGAGATTATGTCCATCGGTACTGTAGAGAAGGATCTCAGTCGAGTAAAGACGGCAAGATCATCATCCGTGATGTCACTGACAGGTCTCTTAGGACTATCCTGTTTACTTTTGGTAGGATGGCTGGTAGTGCGTCTCTTCACGTAGCCAACAGATCCTATATGCAGCATGCCTTGGAATGCCTCCAACTGAAGGTGTTCAACTGGTGTGACGCAGTACTTCTTGTGATGAAAGAACAGTTGACCAAGATAAAGAATGGGAGGTTGAAGAACTTTGGATTCGGTTCTATTTTAACTGCCTTTGCCTTGGAGAAGATACCACTGATGCAGCCGCAGTACATTGCACTCGATTTACCTTCTCCTACTGAACCACGTATGCAGAGATGGGTTAACCATATGTCTAGGCATGCTAACCAGTCTTAGATTTCATTTTCTGATACCTTCTTCAGGTGGTTGATCGTCAAGAGATGGTTTATTCCGAGTATCCATATGCTGGCATGGACTTCCGGGGTGATCCAGATTTAGTACTTCCGGATGGCGAACAGTGGGGCGCCATAGGTAAAATTTTTGACCATATTGTTGTTTATCGTTTTTTCTTGTAATGTTCTTGTGCTTTATTCTATCAAGACTTTAATCAAACTCATGTGTACATGCATATGTTGGTCCTGTTCGTCCAATAGTTCGCCTGAGAGTACCAGCTGCCGCCCCAGCAGGGGAGGCCGTCGGAAGAGCTGTTCTTCGTGACCTTGATGTGGCCGAGACTCTCACAGCTTTGCAGGAGCAGGTTGAGGGCCTCACTCTCGGTATTCCGGATGTGAGGAATGATGAGCTACCCTTGTGGTTACAATGGCATACTACTGGTGTGCCTAGACGATGGACTCGTCTCCTACGCATGATCGCATAGGCTGTGACTTGTTATCACGAGCATCATTAGACTAGGGTGCCCCCTAGATTTTTGAGTTTTTGGGTCATTTGACCGATTTTGTCTTGGTTACAGAACATTGCGTGTAAACCATAAACAGTTATATATATTTTTGATTTTCGGAGTTTTATTTTGGTTGAGTTACATGATCCACATGTGAAACATTGATGACGTGCTTCTTTTTATAAATGTTGCAAATGTCTATCTAACACATAGTTTGCTAATGAGTCAGTTAATGTGTTTAAGTTTCTGGAAATATGTTGATATTGAATAAGATCAAATTGTCTTTCCAAAATCTTAACCCTTAGGAACATGCGATAAATAGCTGGATTTCGGACAGAATAGATACCAGTGAGTTGTAGTATTACGAGTTGTGAGTCTAGCCTGACAATTAGTCGGTGTATACCATGAGTGATGGCATCAGAGAGTAGTTCTATCAACGCGCTATACTCAACGATGTTATTTGTTGATCGACCAATACATACCCCTATGAAACTTACTAACTCACCGCTTGGATAAAAAATGGCCCAGGCTGCGGAGGGCAGGTTCCGCGAACTATGACTCGCCCCATCGGCATATCCAACACATGACTCCAATAGGTTTGACATCTGCAACAAATGTAAAAAGTGGATTACTTGACCAAAATAAACACTTTAGCACAAAAACATAACAAAAGCATACAGGTTACTACTAGGCATAGTAACGCTTGAGGTACAACCCATTACGAGGTTGCGCCAGTGGAATTCAGTCATAATCCATTAACTCGTAGGCTCCTTTCGCTAACACTCGTTTAACAATATAAGGGCCCATCCATAAAGACTTAAATTTACCAGCTCCCAATTTATCGGATTCTTGGTCGTAAAGCAAGACCAAGTCACCTTCTGAGAAGACACGGGGTTTGACATTTTTGTTGAATTGCGCCTTGACTCGTTTCTTATGGGCTTCGTTAGCCAAAGCGGTGTCACGATGGGTTTCATCCAATTGGATTAATTCCAAGAAACGAGCCTCTTCTTCTGAATTTCCGGGGAGGAGATCAATTGCGAGTTTGAGAGACGAGATTTCACACTGGATTGGTAAGACTGCTTCCAGGCCATACACCAGTTGGAAGGGTGTGAATCCGGTTGCATTCCTTACCGATGTTTGGTAGGCCCACAAAGCTGAGTACAGGATTAGGTGCCATCTTCTCTTGTGAACTCCAATCATCCTTTGTAGCATGCGTTTCAGGACCTTGTTGATTGCTTCAACTTGTCCGTTGGCTTGCGGATAATATGGAGTAGAGCTGTCGTGAGACAACCCTAGTTTGGCAGCTAATTCGACCATCATGTGATTGCGAAAATGCGATCCATGATCTGTGACTATGGCCTGTGGCATGCCAAATCTGGCGAATACATGATTGAAAAAGAATAGGGCAGCTATTTCACCTGTATTATCTAATGTAGGCATCGCCTCGGCCCATTTGGTAAAATAGTCAACTGCGACTATGATATACCCATGCCCCCCGATCGAGTTGGGGTTACATGTCATGAAATCGATGCCCCATTTGGCGAATGGCCCAACAAAAACTATTGGCTGTAGAGGTGCGGGTGGTCTTCTGGTTTTTCTATCAAAAATTTGACAAGCATGGCAACTTCTAACTGCGGTTATGCAATCTTTGAACATTGTTGGCCAGAAGTATCCTGCTCGTAAGATTTTTTGTGTTGTAGCATATCCAGATTGATGCCCCCCACAGGCGCCTGAATGACACTCATTCAGGGCTTTTTCGGCCTCCTCATGGGTGAGGCACCTTCTCAGAACTGTATCGATACCACGACAGTAAAGTGTATCACCGACGATCATGTAGTATTTTGCTTGGTATCGAATACGTTTTTGTTCAGAGTGGGAGGTGTTTGGCCGATATTTTTGGGTTTGGAGATAAATGATTATATCTCCATACCACTCATTGCTTGAAGATATCAGAAAAAAACTTTCGTCCACGATTGACTCTTCGGATGTTTCATCGTTGGACGATGATGGGAGATCGCATAATAATTCTGCGAAAACTAGAGCTTTCTTTGATTTGGATTTTACAAATTCCAGATCAAACTCTTGAAGGATTGCTATCCATTTTGAATATTTTCCCCCCAGCAACTGTCATTACAATATATAAGTCATGGGGTTGCAATCTGAGAGAATGGTAGTTTTTCGAAAGAGGACATAGTGTCGAAATCTCTGTATCGCTTGAACAGCCGCGAGCGCTAGCTTTTCAACGTAAGAATATTTTCTTTCTGTATCATTTAAGTTTTTACTTAAATAATATATAGGATGCTCAATTCCATCGACTTCTTGAACTAAAACCATCGCTATGGTCGTATCTGCTACAGCCAGATACAGGTTAAGGTCTCTTTGATAATCAGGGGCGTACATCAATGATGCTTTCATTAGGGAATCTTTCAAAGCATTAAAGGAAGCTTGCGCAACCTGATCCCAGACAAAGGGTACTTCCTTTTTCAAAAGACATGTATAACCTTTAGCAAGTTCTGCATAATTTGGAATGAACCTCCTCAGAAATTTTGCTTTCCCTTGGAGTTTCTGAATCTGAAGCAAATTTGAAGGTGGAGGTAAATTTATGATTGCCTGAACCTTACAGGGGTCGAGATGAATCCCATCCTTGGAGACTAAAAAGCCAAGTAAATGACCAGAACTGACGCAAAATACACATTTGTGTGGATTGAGTCGTATCTTGTAGTGTCGACAACGTAGAAATATCGCTCTTAAATGCTGCGGATGATCAGTCCGCTTTCGCGAATGAGCCAGAAGGTCATCGAGGTATGGTTGAACGATGTTCTTGATGTCATGGAAGGCATAATTCATTGCCCTTTGAAACGTCGCCCCTACGTTCTTTAAGCCAAAGGGTAATTTTCGATACGCGAATGTGCCCCACGGACAAATAAATGCAGTCTTTGACTGGTCCTGTGGGCGGATATTTATTTGATTATACCCGGAGAATCCATCCATGAATGAAAAGATTTCGCATCCGGCGCATTCATCAATTATCTGGTCAATGAAGGGTGTAGGGTAGTTGTCTTTTGGACAAGCTTGATTTACATCCCTATAATCAACGCACACTCTAATTGTCCCTTGTTTCTTCATAACAGGGACAATATTCGATACCCAATCGGTGAGAGGAACCGGGTAGATGAAACCAGCATGGAGAAGTTTTTCAACTTCTGCCTTAATGGCAGCAGCTTTCTTGGGGTGCACCTGCCTTAGTCGTTGTCGTACTGGTTTGACATCTGGATACATATTAATTTCGTGTTCAACGATACTCGAGTCAATGCCTGGCATTTGACTATATGACCAAGCAAAGACATCTCTGAATTCGTGAAAAAGAGCGTTATATAATTCCAGTTCTGAATGAGAACAACATTTGCCAACATAAATATTCTCTACAACATTTGTTTTGGTCGAGATATTTATGGCTATAGTCTATTCAATGTTGGATAAGTTTCACTCAGAATCCACCGTATTTACAGTATTTTATAGGAAATCAAAGACTGAAGGATGATAAAGGTCATTTTGATTATGTTCTCCACAATCCGGAAGAAGGGAACGATGGTGGGAATCATTCCACGGTGATCCTTTGATTACCATTGATTGGATAATTCCTTCGTTGGTGACATGCACTCGCGACCAAGGATCTGAAGGAGTACCATATTCTCTAGACCTATCTATCCAAATGCTTGATGAGCGTTGACTTGGGTTTGCCCCCCATGCTAGGAACATTGATTTCTACAATATTTCCGTTGGGCTTGGGGGTAAAACCATTTCATGACCCATGTCGATATCGTCTTCTGAGATCTTTCGTGTCGAAGATATCATATTGCAGGTTCCTACGGACGCTACTTCTCCCATATTGATTAGAGGTGGAAGTGCGAAAGTTCCCATTAATATAGGGTCTTTTAGTAGGCCTACTCCGATATTTTGAAGCGAATGGGTGCTTCCATGGATCATTGGAATGCTTCCCGTAACTTGAGAACCATTGGGGGGGAAGTTCTGCTAATCGATGATTGTAATCCCTCCTTGAAAGGGAAATGCAATCTTTCTGAAATAGGTCGACACAACAGCTGCCATGGCATAAATCCATGGCCTTCCTAGTAGGATGTTGTAATCAAGATTCCCGTCGATGACTTCAACATCTATTTCTACCGTTTTCCCTCCTAGTTCAACTTTCAAGTTATTTAGGATACCATATGGGGTATACGTCCATCCATCAAATGCTTTTAATGTCGTCGAAGATCGCGACAAGGTTGGAGATCCTAAAGTTTTCCAGCAACTCATCGACATAATTCATGTAGATGCCCCCTCATCAATAATTGTTCGATGAACATTTTTGTTGAGGGCTTTCACTTGAATAAGGAAAGCTAGTTGAGCTGGTAACTGAGGATCGTATCCTTTATGATCGAAGGATAAAAGATTGAAATCCTTTGGGTCAATCCCACCAATGGCTGATAAAAAAGCCTACCTTTGGGATGGGCAATTTTGTAGTACTTCAAGAGTCGACATAGTGGATGGCGATTGGGCCAAATCTTCCACTATGTTGTAATGCTGTGCCGCTCTAGTGCGGGGATTAAATGTCGACTTGTGTACTACTCCCTTTGGCGGTTTTATCGTTAATTCAGGAATGGTGGGTGGCGCAACTTCTGTCGAAGTCGTTGTCGAACTACTTGGTTGATATTTATCCTTGTTGTTCGACAGCTGTGGATTCCCATAATCTTTGTTCCTTGTCGAAATCAAAGCATCATTCTGTTGTTTTGAAATCGACAACATCAGCACTTGAGACGGGGAAGCATTTCCACTTTCAACCAGATTTGTTCCTGGATTTGGAAACGGATCAGTTAACACTGCGGAGGTTTTTGAATTCTTAAAGAATTTTTTAAGCTCGGCTCTGTGTGGACAATCTACGGTCCAATGATCCTCATCGCATATAAAGCATGGATTTTTTGGTTTCCTATTTCCAGGAGGGTTTGAAGAAGATTTTTCAGGTGATGATTCATCATGTTTCTTCTTCTTCCCTTTGCCCTTCTTCTTGCTTCCTGGTTGTTTGGTTTCTTTGCCTTTATCTGTCGATACGGCATTTACTTCCGAAGCAAGAAGTTCGTCTTGTGCATTTTGACCTGAAATCTTACGGGCCTTCTTGGATGTGGCCTTTGTCGATTTCGTGTCTGTTGTGCCAATCACGCCATCGCCGGCATGAGAGTCATTGTTTGATTTAGGAGGAGGAGGAATTGAGAATTCCTGTCTAGGGGCGTCAGATATTTTGTCGTAGAGCATGCCGGACTGAGTATAGATCAAGTCCAGATATTGTGCATGAGCTATAACTTTCTCTTTCGTTACGACTCCCCCTTTTACCACATCTTCCATGATGGAAGGTAGTAATGACTTGATAAACCATTAAGCTAATAGCTGATCGGGGATGTACGTTTTTACCGTCCTACGACGATGTCGCCACTCATGTATATGATCAGATATGTGAGTGGCCGTTGTCTGTTTGAAGTTGGTAAGGAGTTCTGTTCCCGTTTCATACCTTATCGATAATTGAAAATGGGTTAAAAAGGTTGTGGCTAAGGTACTGAAGTTGTCGAACGAAGCTCTAGGCAATTCAATGTACCATTTTGCCGCTGGACCCGTTAACGTCCTCTAAAAGAGGCGAAGTCTTATCGAATCATCATTTAGGGTGTTTGATGAACACCATAGATGAAATGTCATCACGTGATTCGATGGATCTTCACCCGGATTTCCATTAAATTTAGGAATATCTGATGGAAGTTTATGTGGAATCATTGGCCACCAAGGGGCGTAAGCAATTGGATCGTTTATTAATCGGTTTAAATAAGGTAACTCTAAAGTTGCCACGAATGGTAACTGTTGATTCAGGTTAGGTGAAGCATACCCAGGATACGATGGAATCGCCTGAGGAGTTGGTCTTCGCATGCCAGCATAATGCATTTTATGCTGGTATGACTCATAAGGTTGGTGGACATGACCATTGTAAAATGGTTGATTTTGACCGTTTTGAATGTACGACTGTCCACTGTTCGCAAAGATTTGTTGCTCAGAACCTTGGCATACTTGTTGGAATTGTGGTTCTTGGTATTTTACTAGCCATGGTTGTGAAGCCATGTGCTGTTGCGCTATACTAACCGTCGGACCAAGGTGAGGGGTGATTGTACCCATCTGGACCTGTGTCGCCCCACTAGTCGGCGATTGTGGTTGAGTCGCAGGGTCAAGGGGCTGTTGCATTACAACCTAAGAAATCTGAGGTTGGCATACAATAGGCAGCGTTTGAACTTGTGACACCGTCACAATAGCTGGTGTAGTCGGGATATTCGACATAGGTACACATTGTTGCATCGAATACACAACTCTTGGTTATTGAGGTAGTATAGGTACCCAACCATTTGATGTAATTCCAGTGTAACCTGAATATTGTTGTGAACTCCTTTATGGATATCCTCCTGGAGGGGGTAATGAAAGGGAATACTGCCCCCCATACAGTGGTAATCCGGAACTCAAGGGGATTGTCTGCTCTTGGGGACTGGACTGCCCAAATTGACCTCCAAATGGATCAATCTGTTGAGACTCAACATAAGAGTTGTCGGATATTATTCCGGAGGAACAAACAGGAACAAACCATACTGTCGTAATAGCCCCTGAGTGGGCTCCTTCTAGCGGCTGAGAGTTAGTCGGGACAGATGGTATGCCAACGAACATTGTCGGAGTGACAGCAGGTAGTTCTGCTGTCGTTGTGTCAGGTGCCACAGTCCTAGATGTTGACGGTTGTTCAGACATTTGTAGTCTATCCAAAAGACTACCTAGAGATTCTACAGGAGCTTCCGCTAGTGGTAGACTAACTTCTGATGAAGAAGGATATAGAGTGATTCCGACTCCAAAGTGTGTTGGAGTACTTGTTTGAGGATCCTCTACAATTTCTTCAATTGCAATCAGACCAGGTGGAAGGGGAAGACCGTCAGGTCCGTAAAATATTTCTGGTGCCGAAGAAGGTGTGGAATCGACAGCGACAGATGTTTGAAGAGTAAGACTCTCCGAACCGGTTGTGGATGGAACTGGTTCGGTAACGTAAGTGTTTACTCTCAGACTAGGATCAGTATCACTGTCCCTCTGTGGTTGTTGAACTTCTTCTGTAGAGGCAGGGATTCCAGAAATGTTGGAGTAACCGGAGTCTCTGATGTTGTTGGAACACTTGTTCTAACTTTAATAGGAGATTTGGGACCGGTTAAACGAGTTCACTTTGTCCGTACTGGTTTCGATTCCGGAGACAAAGACGGTTGACTCGTAAGCCTCCGCGAACGACGGGGTTTCAATTGACTTTCTTCCACGATTGCGGATTACTCGATCAACTAAAATAAAAAGGGGAAGTATGTTTCCGAATTAAATGAATTTTAGACGCTTTTGACACAACTTGTTTTTTCAGTTTTTAACAGTCGAGAAAAAACAAAAGATGACTCTAGTCTCCTTCGATTTTTAATGAGCCTGAAGTGACAAGTGCTCAGATGGACCTTTTCCGTTAAGGAGTCTGAAAAGGAACGAAAGACACTGCTCTGGAGATCTAGGTAGAGGGAGTACCAAACCAATCGCAAAACTGCAGAATACTTTTTACGGTACGGCAGTCAATCTTCCCGAATGCTGTGTTCGGTGCATTGCGATCAGTAGGGCGGCCGACACGGCTTCCTATGAATAAAAGGTTTTAAGCCTATAGGGGTCTCCCAATATATACTCGACGATACGTGGGAGCACAAGTTCGTACTGGCACTTATCGTCTCACAGTGGAGGAATCACCCAACCATCAGTGAGGACAACAGTTACCAGGCTTTACGACGCCAGAATATGTCTCTAGCCTAGACCTCTAAATGTTGTGCGTTAAGTTCCAATGCGTTGTTAGATTCATTCAATTTATTTTAAGTTGATCTTTCTTATGAAGTTTGCCTTTTGGGTTCACCACGAGATGTAGATGTAATTCCTAAAATGCAATCTAAAGATGATAAGCAAACTTTTATCTCTTTTCAGCAATGAAAATCCTAGCTACAAGGGGAAAAGAAAGACACAATCTTTTCACAAAGAGCAAAGAGCACACTGTAGATGCACTTTCCTAAATCAAGCCAAACAGACTGTCAATATGCAAATGCACATGTGCATGTATTTGTTTTTCACTTTCTTAATATTGATGCCTAAAAAGAAAGTTGATGTACAAATTTGAATTTGCTTTCAAGTGACAAACACAAACAAGCTTCTTTTCGAAATCAAAAGGTAGAGATGATTACGACACTTTATGATTTTGAAATAAATACTCATTTCGACACTAGAAAGTCACAAATTCAAACCAAAGGCAGAAGTAAAAGCATAATCGACTGTCAACGACAAATAAACTTTCTCCTAAGACAAAAATCGACAGTTACGACAGATCTAAATCAAAGGACGACAGTATGACTATTCTACTTTCGCAATGGAAAACTGTAAATGATGCCACAAACACACAAAAACATCTACAGCCTTTTTGTACAAAGGAGGCAAAATTAAGGCAAAGAAAAGGGGTTTTTAAACAAACACATACACTGATCACAGGCTGCAAAAAACAGAGACAAAACTGGAAAGAATGAAGCACAAGAACCTCAGCTGCACAGGGCTAGGCTGATCAGCGCACCTGTAACATAGAGAAACTGGATTGCAGCGCAGGTAGCCCTCTCGGGAACTGCGCTGAAATGCAGAAGCTCTTCAAAGTTCCTGCGCTGGGGCAGAAACAGGAATTCTATCCAGGTTCTGGGTCACGGTTTGCAGTTTAATCTATGGTTTTTGGCCGAGTAAAAGCAATCAGTAATGCACAATCAGAGGGTTGATTTAAAGGAGGTCTAAGAGCTATCACAAAGGGCAATCAGATCATTTGTGAATCAGCTGTTCAAATCATAAACAGATCCAGTGAATGGATTGGAGTAGCAGATGTCTACTTTGCATTTGTAAATGGCAAATGCAGTTCGATTGCTACTTCTAAGTTTATGAAACAAACAACAAGAGAAACACAAAAAAACTAATTAGACACGATCCCCAGCGGAGTCGCCATTTTGTTGTTGGGAAAAGTGTCTATTCAGAACAAATCTATCCCACTAATGTGTGACAGTGACCTTAGCAACAAACAGAGAAAACTACTTTTGTATTCTTCTTTATGAACTATAAACGAAGAGGAATAGGATGAACCAACCTGTGTCTTGCGCTAGTCCTTTGATCCAATCTCTCTCCTCTCTGACAGCTTCCAGCTACCTGCTCCCTTACTTGCCCAGCTTCACCAAGTTCCTGTAAGATCACAAAAGAAGGAAACTACACAAAGACATGGATTTATATTCATAAATAGCTTAGGATCAGATTTAAGCTAAACATACTAATGTAAGAAACATCAATGATACACAAGCATGTAGGAGAAACTCAAATAGTTTTATTGATATAACAAGAAGATCCAGGAGGAGTTACAACCGATGATTCCTGATCCAGCATCAAACTCCCAGCAAATGAATCCCCTCTTCACCTCCAAAAAAGCATAAATCACCCAATACTCTGATATCTATCTCAAAACCAACAACAATTCTCTGCAATGTACAAAATTCCAGCCTCTGGATCTCTGGGATGAGGGACCATATATAGATGTATGCAAAGAGGATGAGTCAGCTTGTCATTTGACTAGTGTCTTCTCTCTGTCAGTTCTTGCTTCCACTTGGAGACTGAGAGCCTCTTACTCATCCTTGGTCTAACTCAGTGAGGCAAGTGTCATTGCAGAAGATTCTGGAAGCTTCCATTGTCTTTCCACCTCGCGGAATGGCACTGCCATTTGTCATTTCCCGCTCAACGCACCCTGGTAGTGCATTTAGGTGCGTTGCAACGCACCTAGCTAGTGTACTTGGGTGCTATGCAACGCAGCTAGCTAGTGGAGCAGCTGAAATGATCCTGATTTGACTGATTCTGAGCAGTTTCTGGTGGAGAACTTCTGGGAGAAGCTGTAATTTGTTGACCTTGTTCCTTTAGGGGTTGGAACAACACTTTTAGGGACTTAGGATCCCTTAGTTTATGGAAATTTCATGCTTAGAGCTGTAAGGCACAAAAATGTCTATAACAGGATGGGGAGATTAATAGTGGGGCGCAGGAATGAATGGATCCCATATGAGGGAAGGTGACTCATAGGAGGGCGAGTAAATGACACATGGTGTGGAGGAGGATCCAAGTTAGAGTTGTAGGCTACATGCTTTGGAGTGAGAGCCTAGGGTCATTATGTCACCCAGATGAGGAGAGGAGGTAATGATCTTCCAACTACAGACACTGAGGAAGCTAGTCTGCGATCGTCAGGGAAGAATAGGACCAATTCTCATTGGGATGATGATACTCAATTCTCTTGTTTGCCATGTGATTGGCAAGAGAATTAGCCTTACACTTGACATGGGAGAAAATGATGAATTCTTGCTGAGAGAGGATGAGAGCCAACCATTGAACCAGATATTCCAAGTACCAACCTAAGGATCACTTGGTGGTTTTGGATCTATTGAGAATTATTTTGGAAATTTGGATTGTGATATGTGAGTCCCCTTCGACCACCAATGGGAAGAGATAATTAATTTATGTGATCTGGAGACCTTCTATTAGAGCTCCCATTTTCACTGCATTTTTGGTCTTGAAACCAATGTAACCCATGAATAGATGCATAATTTTCCCTGCATGGTTCATGAAAATGCCACCAATACTAGCCACCTCTAGGTTTCCCTTAGAGGAAACATCAAAATTGAGCTTAAGGTCGTGGGGAGGAGGGGGGACCAAGAAGAAGGAAAGGTCGGCTTGTAAGGGGTGGCGAGGTGGGAGGGTTGAGATTGGGCGGTTTAATGTTCCACCAAGCAAGGATTTATTTTTTTAATGGAGGAGCTTAGTAATATTGGGATGACCAATTCTAGAGGGATATGGATTCCTCCAGGTGCTTCTAAAAGAGATGCTAGAGTGCTTCATGGGACCTGGAAGTATGATTAACTATTTTGTGATTACGTTCGTTCTAGACCTGTTGTTGGGCTAAGAAGAGAGGAGCAGTGGACCAAATGTAGTTGTGAATGGCATTGTTGAAAGGTGAGACCATCCATTGCGTGAGGGTGTGAGAAATGCAATCAAGATCTTTCTTGGATATGAGAAAATCATGCTCTGACTTGCTCCAGAGGGAGTTAGTGTATGGAAAAGTGAGGAGGGGACGATCAAGTGTCTTCGGTTGTGTATGGCATAGGGGGAATCTAGAAGGCCCTTGAAGTCCTTTTTTGATGAGATTGTCCCAGGTCAAGACACGAAGTTTGGAAAGGAGCCACAAAATGTTTTGAATTTTGGCCATGTTTTAAAGATACAAAGTTTCATGCAAAAGGGGTTTGTCTTGATAGGGAGAGGAGAGGAATGAAGATGATAGGATTCTTTAATTGAGAAAATACTAGAATTGGTGTAACCCCATCTGAGAATGTACTTTCCATCCCTCTTACAGATTATTCTTTTGAGTAGATCCTAATGAAGGAAATATCGGGTGAGCTCATTATCCTCCTCTAGACATAAAATGTATGTTTCCCAATTGCAATGGCCCTATCATTTTGTATTTGACCAGAATTGTTGAACTAAAATGCGTCCCATATTGAGAGCTTGAGCATCCAAAAGTTAGTTGTGCAATCCATCTCGTATGTCCCAAAATTAGTGAGATTGAATCAAAGAGAAGCCTTGAGTAGCCAAATTACATATTAGTGAACCTGATGGAATGAGGGATGAGCAAACTAAGTCTTGTTGGGGGGTATTTTTGGCATAATTTTCCTGCCATAGTTTGGCCCATGATCCCTACATGTGATTGATCCATTTCCACTAGATCTTGGCTCCCATTACTATGTTTAACTTCTCTGGGTCTGAGCCCCAAGCCCCCATGCAATTTGGGGAGGTAGAGGGTGTCCCATTTGACTAAGGTCCAGTTGTTCTTAAGATTAGATCCTCCCGAGAAGAAGGAACACTAAATGTTTCTGATGCTTTTAAGGACACATTTTGGAGAGGCAAGAACCGAAAAATGATAGATGGACATAGCTTGGAGGAAAGATTTGAGGAGGATGAGCCTATTATATATGTTAAGGGATTGGTTGGTCCAAAAACTAAGCTTGGAGAAAATCTTGTCTAACAGATCGCACCAGGAGGAATGCTTAATTGTTAAGTTAGTGAAGGGGTCTCCCAGATACTTGGAGGGAGAGCAGTGGTGGTGAAGCTCAGGATGCGTTGGATGTTACACTGAGTAATGGTTGGAGTGATGAAGAAGAATATTTGGGATTTATCCCAATTGATATCCATACAAGAGGCCTGTGAGAAGAGATTGAATATTCCTCTGACCTTCTTGGCTTCTTGGACCAAGGGATGATTCATGAGGAGAGTATCATCAACAAATTGTTGATGGGAAAGCAATGGGCTACCATGGATAGATAGGATTTTTAGAGTCCCTTCAGACATGGCCAACATGATGGTGAGGACAAGGCCTTCTACCATGAGGATGAAGAGGAATGGGCAAAGAGGGTCACCTTGGTAAATACCTATGGAGGGAAGGAAGGTATCAGAGGGAGATCAATTTACTAACATGGAGAAAAAAAGGGTGGATGTGAGAGATATGACTCATTTAATCTAAGGAGTGTCAAATCCAAAGGCATGTGGAATTTTTTCGATGTATTCCTATCGTGATTTGTCACAGGATTTTGACAGGTCCAATTTGAGAAACATGCCTGGATTTCTGAGGACTTTTAGAGAGTGGATGGTTTTGTGGGCTAGGATGATGCCATCCAGGGTTTTACTACCTTCAACACAGCTTGATTGTTGTTGGGATGGGGTCCCCTGGGTCAATTTTGGGGTTAAGATAACCCAAGTTTTGATACAATTTTATAATTAATGTAAAGTCTCCACGATTTGTGGATGAGGAGCATGTAGATGAATAAGGAGTCAAAGGGGTTTAGCCCCTTGTTTTATGTAAAATTTGAGTTGGTTTTGAGATTCACCCATGGCCCGTAGACCATGGTATTGTATGAAAAAGGCTATAAATAGGTGCGTCTTAAAGAGTCTAAGGCATAATAATTGATAATGGAGAGGAAGTGATAGCGATAAGAAGTGAGTAAGAAGGAAGAAGAAAGGCTCTGCATCTGAGTGCACAGAGGCCTAGGTAGAGTCTGCAGTTGAGTGTGTGGACCCATACAGCTATGTGCGCAGGGTGGTTTTGAGTTTGTAACCTTGAATTGAAGATCAATAAAGACAATATTCGAAGAATTCTTGCGTATTTATGTTTATTTATGTTAATGTTATATGTTATCGATAAATGATGTGTTTTATGAAATATTGATTAAATGTTATGAAATTCTCTTGAACAAGTTTTAATGATGTATGCGATGCATGTTTAAGTATTTTCGCAAAGACTCTAATGAATTTCTGATGTTTATTGATAACTTAAGTAAATATGTGTGAAGACAATTTAGGACTGCTCTCTGATGTGCATAAGTATAAAGATTGATTGATAAACGTCTGAAAGGACTGATTGTAGACCTTCGCAAAGGTCTGAAGGCTTTTGTAACAAAGTTGAAACAACGTGCCCTAAGAGTTAATCGATTTGAGTGAAGGTAGATCTGAGGTGCTAGAAAACATCACACTAGTCATTGGATGCATAAACTTGGTTCTTGCATTCCCCCATACTGCTTTGGGTGAGACTATAGCGTGTGCTACATGGATTATTGTTGAAAGGGCCAGTAGTGTAGGGTTTTCTTGGTTAGTGCAGCTAACTACGAACCTGGGTGAAGACCCCCTATGCCAACAAATGGTTCTGTTGTCGGGACCAGGATCTTCTTGAAGGAGATGTGTGATGTCGTACCATTTGAATCCAACCAAGAAAGAAATTGAAAAGTGGTTGGATTAGAAGATTCATGAGATCACGATGAAAGAAAACATGAATTTGCACCTATCGAAGGAAGAGTGGTTGAACAGGTATCTGTATATGGAGATACATGAGATCTTCTTCTGTACTTTCCCCATTGAATTGTATGAGTGGTTAGCCAAATTAATAGACAATCAAGGAAGGTGGAAACTTGTAGTCCTATAGTTTGGACTCCAAAATTAGTGTAACGGATAGAAACCTCTAAAGACAAGATCACGCAGGCTGTCGATCATTGGCTCGATCGAATTCTAGGATGATTTTCTATAGAATTTGTAGTTGATACCTCGGTTAACTATAGTGAAGAGGAGAAATGATTTTTCAAAGGACCACGAGGTATGTATTTAAGATCATTGAATACCTAGATTAAAATGTTGTTATGTGAAAAATTAGTGATTCCATTACCTTGATGTTTAGAGCTATGTGAAGTGGACGATTCTTTAGAAATCGCAAAGGATCAGGACCGAAGTATAGTGCATTGATTGGAACTCCTTTAAGTGACAACGAAGGGATGGAACAGAATCCATCATGAAGTGTTTTTCAGCTAATCACTTAGGGAATTCCCTGGGTAAATCATCCGTCCACTTCACCTCCACCTCCACCCTATACACCTTCGCTCACACCTCCACCACCACCACCAACCACATTCAACATGGTGAATGTGATGAAGATGTCGATTTTCAAGGGCATAAGGAGTGAAGATACAGATCAGTTCTGGTTTGTTGCAAATGTTGTGTGGATAATGCAATAGATTATTGATGAAAATATAAAGAAGGCACATTTGGTTACTGCTTGGGAGGATCACGTGATAACTTGTTATATTAAGTATTGTTCTAATAGTCCTCTTGCATCGCTAGCAGATACTAAGGCAGCTTTAAATAAGGAGTTTAGTAAGCCTAAGTCTAACTCACAGTCAGTAATTCGATTCAAAGAAATCATGATGAGGTCGATGAGTTGCCTTGGGAATTAGATCAAAGGTTGAAGTGTCAGATTCGAGAAGCTAACATGCAACTCACAGATATTTAGCGTCGTGAATGGTTTATAGATTTTCTTTTGCCCCACCTGAGAATTTCTGTATCACAACAAAAGATGGGAACCCAGGCAAAAGCCTTGGAAATCGCAATGAGGTTGCATGCATCACATATTCAAGACGCGACCTTGGGGGTATAATAGATCCACTCTCAGTTACAGAGCCTACACCTAGAATTATAGAGTTTGAAGAAAGACAGGGAGACTAAACTAGAAGTGTGCACAGAAGTTTGGTGTTTGAAGTGCAAGAGTCAGGGGCACGATAAAGACCATTGTCTCGTGTATGTGAATTATATCATAAGAGGGGGACCAATTCCCCTGAAGCCAGAAGCCCCAGCAGGGCCGAGCATGGGGGCTTCTATGGTGTGCTATTTGCCAGGTTGTTTGACAACATGTGACGGATAATTGTCATTTACTTCAAAATTTCGTTCAGACACCCCAACAGTTGTTATGTAACTTTTGCAAATCTGTGGGCCATGATCAGCGCCACTGTCAGAGCTATGAGCTGATGATGGAAATAACACATACATACCAGATGTAAGAAAAAACTCAGCCTCCAGAGAAGGGTGTCGAAGGAGTGCATAGAGGTTATCAGGGGCGAGGATGGGGCCAAGGAGGAGGAGGGCCTCGTAGAGGTTGTGATCAGATCATCTGCTACAACCAGGGCAACCACATCACTATGCATGAGAGTGTCAGAATCCTACACACCCATCGTGTCAATTATGCAGACAGTTTGATCATCCTATAGAAGAGTTCCCAGTGCTAAGAGCTAAGATGCAAGAGAAGAAAACAAAGCCTCGGGAGTCTATGCAAAATCTTCAGACGATGAGAGTTGAGTGCCACGAAGAAGATCAAAGCATCAACATTGTGCTAAGAAGTGGAATGACGACTGGCACTAATAAGGGTAAACAGTCTGAAGAAGAAGGATGGATCCAAAAAGCGCCAGAGAAAGAAGTTGGCTTTGATCGAGAGCGCACCAAAGAAACATTTATGGAATCCAAAAGGAGCTTCATTGATGCCTCCACCTTAAAAATCTAGGACAAGGTGCAAGAAACCAGCGCGCCTGCAAAGGTTTATCCCTCTTTACTCACTACATTTTTGGAGACCTGTATAAAACTGTTGCACAATAGAAAAGCTATGGAAGGCCTGTAGGAGTTAATAAATAAATGTGCCAGCAAAGAGAAGGTCCTTGATGGACATTGAGTGGTCAGAAAAATTGGAAAACATAAGGCACGAACAGGGCGCGAGATGAGCCTCACTGCGTAGATAGGAGAGTATTAGATGGACTAGGTCATTCTGGACCTCGGCTCCGGTTCGAACATGCTACCAAAACAAACATGGGAAAGAATGGGGAGACCTGCGCTTCAATGGTCTCTGATTTAGCTCAAGATGGTGAACTAGTAGAAAATCATCCCCATGGGATGATTATATGGAGTAATAGTTGATATATAAGGTGTGAGCGTGATGGCCGATTTTGAGGTTATAGAAATCGTCGATGAAAATGATCCATACCCCGCACTCTTGGGATTGACTAGGATATTGACATTATTGGGGTAATTAATTTGAAAAAGAGGACGATGTCATTTGAAAGAAATTCACTGCGTGTTATAGTGCCACTGGATCCTGCAAAAGGGGTGTGCTATACTGAACCCGTTTGCGATTATGACGAAAGTGATGATGAGCTGGATCATATTTACAAAATAACTGCGTAGTATTAGGACTTGATCAATTCGATGACAAATGGATGGATTGCATGGGACCAAGAGATTTCTTGCACCTCTGATTTAGATGAAGAATTGGAACATTGTTAGAATCTCTTGCATGAAGTGTCTACATTGCGATGCAATATGATGATGAAGTCGTTGCATTGCGTTCCATTGGAGGTAAGGAAATTACCCTATTATGATGGTTTAATTGACGTAGATCTATTTTTGGATGAATTTGAGTGCGAAGTCCCTGAGGATCATCGCTTCCAAGCATTAGAGTTGGCACTATGCACTACGCCCGCACGATGGTGGGGTACGCATAAGGATAGTTTCGCTGGATGGAGAGATTACCGAAGAATGATGAAGTTACACTTTAGGTGTGTTAATACCATGATGAATGAGAAATATAATGGGAGGGATGATCAACACAATCACCTAGCAAAATGGAGTAAATCATGGGGTACAAAACCGCAACCAGAGTGGGTACACATATTTTTCCATACTTTGGATACAATTCCCATGAACTGGTACCTGGAGATGAAGCTCCACCATGGCACCGCAGAGTGGGATTCATTGAAGGAAGGGTTCTTATT
Source organism: Pinus tabuliformis (assembly GCA_031772625.1). Taxonomy (NCBI): domain Eukaryota; kingdom Viridiplantae; phylum Streptophyta; class Pinopsida; order Pinales; family Pinaceae; genus Pinus; species Pinus tabuliformis. The sequence goes on from CM062819.1 coordinate 234,974,274, forward strand.
GACCTTCAGCTTTGAAGATGGCTTCACAAGCATCGATGAAGCACTACAAGAGATTAAGGCAGTTATCTTCAGAACATTGACAAAACCTATGGAATGGACCCAACTAGATTGGAGCACCCAGCTACACCATGCGTTGGAATGTTATATTGTGACCATTGAAGATGACGATGAAGATCCAAGAAGAAATAATATTCTAGAGGATGAAGGGCATCGTGAAGTCGAAGGCCCACAAATAGAAAACCCGAACATATCTACGTCATTCAAGACAAAGAAAGTAAACATTGGCACTAAAGTAGAACCGAAGTTCGTGAAAATTGGAGATTATTGGGATGATGCTACCGTGGATAAAGTTGTTGAGTTACTTCGTGAATAATATGATCTCTTTCCTACTAAGTTTTCAGATTTGAATGATATCGTTGGTGATTTAGGCATTATGAAGATCACGCTGAAGTCGGACATGAAGCCTATTAAACAGAGGCTATATCGCCTTAATCCTAAATACAAAGAAAAGGTTCGCCAAGAGCTAGATAAGATGTTGGAGGCAGGCATCATCGAACCGGTTGAAGAATCTAATTGGGTGAGCCCGATGGTGGTTCAAGAGAAGAAACAAAAAGGTGAAATAAGGATTTGCATAGTTCTACGAAATCTTAATGATGCTTGTGTCCACGAACCATTCCCAATTCCATTTACAGACAAAGTGTTAGATAATGTGGGAGGGTAGGAGGCCTATTCCTTTACTTACGGGTTATCTGGGTATTGTTAGGTCAAGATCACATCAGAGGATAGGAGCAAAATGACCTTCGCGGCAGAATGGCGTTGTTTTCAATACACTGTGACACCATTTGAACTCAAGAATGTTCCTGTGATATTTTCCCTAGTAGTCATAGTAGCATTCAAGGAGTTCATTCATAAGTTCCTGGAAGTCTACTTTTCTGACTGGATGGTGTTTGGATTAGTGAAGCGCCATGTAGCAAGTCTATGCCTGATGTTGGATACATCTCACAGATACCAGATCGCGCTGAATTTGAAGAAATGAATATTCTGTGTTCTCTTTCCGATCTTGCTGGGTCATGTGGTGTGTAAGAAAGGATTGATGGTGGACCCTGCAAAGATTGCGATAATAGTGAGTTTGGAGGCCCCCAGGAACGTCAAGCAACTGCATGTGACACTGGAACATATGGGATATTATGGAAAATTTATCAAAGCTTATGCTCAAATTACTGTGCATATGGAGAAATTGTTGAAGAAGGACGCAACATTCTATTGGGACGAAGAATTTCAACGCAACTTAGATGTATTGAAAGAACATATGGTCACTGTGCCGATCTTGGTATTCCTTGATTGGAAAAAGGAGTTTCACGTACATGTGGATGCCTCTTGAATTTCGTTGGGTGTAGTGTTAACGCAGGTTGGTGAAGGAGAAATGGACCATCCTATAGCCTTCACCAGTAGAAAATTATCGAACGCCGAGAAGAATTATTCAACGATTAAGCGCGAAGGTTTTCCCATGGTGTACGCGCTGCAAAACTTCAGACATTATTTGTTGGGAAGGCATTTCAAAATGTACAGAAAGCATTCTACCTTGAAATACCTAGTCAATAAGCCTGTGTTTGGGGGGGGGAATCTATAGATGGTTGCTATTATTCCAGGAGTATGACTTTGAAGTTATTGGGAAGCTAGGAAGGTTAAATGCAGGGCCTGACCATCTGTCGTGGATCGAAACAGGCAAGGAGCCCAATAATCTGGAGGAAGGGTTGCCCGATGCATGACTTTTTGCAGTGCGCGTCGCGGGTGATTGTTTTGTAGATATTATTCACTTCTTGACTACGGGAATGGCACCCAAAGGATATACAAGTCAGCAGAAAAAGGAATTATTAGTGCGTGTGGCCAATTTTTCAGTCATTGCAGGACATCTGTATAAGATGGGTACATATGAAATATTGTGAAGATATGTGTCAGACTTTGAGCAGGATAAAATTCTTGTTGAAGCTCATGGGGGAGCCACGGGAGGTCATTATGCAGGCAAGGAAACCGCACAGAATATTTTTCTCGCAGGTCCATGGTGGCCTACTTTGCACAAGGATTCCAAGGCATATTGTAAGGCATGTGATGAATTTCAAAGGACTGGTAGACCATCGCGAAGAGATGAGTTGCCACTACATCCTCAAGTGTCTTTTCAACCATTTGAGAAGTGGGCAATTGATTTTGTGGGGCCAATTCAGTCCCCGGGAAATAAAACAGGCATGCACTATATTATCACCACGATGGAATATCTCACCAGATGGGAGGAAGCACAGTCGGTTAAGGATTGTATAAGGGCTACGACAACAAAATTTTTGTTTATGTTTTAACGAGATTTGGCTGCCTGAAAGTGTTGATGAGTGACAGGGGTATGCACTTTCTGAACTAAATGATCAATGCATTGACTGAAGAATTCCAAGTCTACCATCAAAAGAGTACACCATATCACCCACAAGCCAATGGGACTGTTAAAGCCTTTAATAAGATTTTAGAGAAAGCGATGATGAAGATCTGCAACGCACAATAGAATGACTCGGATGTGTGTGTACTTGCAGTGTTATGGGCTTATACGACTACTTGTAAGAAGCTGACACGACAAATGTTGTTCAGATTAGTATATGGGGTCGAAGCCATAATGTCGATGGAGTACATTGTACCTAGTCTATGCATAGTAGCTTAGACATATAAGCGTGGATTGCGAGGCCTTGGGGGAACACCTCACGCAGCTGATGGAGCTCGAAGACGATTGATTTTTGGCAAGATTCCATCAGCAAGTATAGAAGAAACGTGAAAAAGCGTAGCATGATCGCCATATCAAGATTCACACATTCAAGGTAAAAGATCTTGTCTTGTTATATGATAGTAAATTTACTAAATTTCCAGGTGAATTCTAGATGCATTGGTTAGGGACATATATTATCAAAGAAATTACAAATGGAGGTGCAGTTCAGCACATGAAGCTGAATGGGGAACCCTTCCTCAAAAGAGTGAATGGGAGCAGGCTGAAATTGTATATAGGGGATCTTGCACAATGACTATATGACAGTAGGATAATCTTAGTGCTCCGGGAAATTGCAAGGGAGCGCAAGACTATAAACTACACTACCAGGGTTGAAGGACAACACATCAAGCAGGTTGCGCGAACAATGATGGAGATGTAATCCAGGAAGTTTCACTCAGGAAGCTACGCCATGGGGGAAGGTACCGCGCAACACAACATGAAAGTGACTATTGGAGTTATTGTTCATGACTTGACGGCTTGAAGACAGTTAAGAGGAGTGGGGTGGTAGAATTTAAGGCAAAAATATTTGAAGATTTGCCGCCAAAACAACATTTATTGTCATAAATTGGGGGGAACGTTCAGATTTGAATTCAAAACCCCCTATAAATTACATGTTTCGGTGAAACAGAGAATACTTTGGGCTCTCAGAATTGTTAGTGAATTTCGCTGTCTATTTCTTATGAGCTAAGTGTTCTGGGAGGATTTCGTTGTGAACCTCGCATTTTCTGAGTTGCCTGAGATAAACCATAAGTTTATCCTTGACAAAATGTTTGCACCAAGTCCTGCTGAAACTGTGAGTACTGGCAATGTTGCCACTGAGACCACTACCCCGGAAGTTGTAAGTATGGAAGCACCAGCCCCTGTGCCTATGACATCAGGGTCGCCTAAGCCGAAGCCTACCCCTACCAGAGAAACCTAACTAGCCAAATCAAAACAATATGCGAAGGACAAGCAGAAGAAGCCAGTGCCGGTGCATGCATCCCCAAGGAAGCATACCAAAACACAGAAGCAGAAGAAAGATAGGAAGCTGGAGAAAGTAGCGAACCTGGAGGCAGAAGAAGTCCAGGGAACAGAGGATATTGATGCTAAAGGAGAGGAACCCATAACAAGGCTACCTCAATATATCCCTCCATGGAAGGGATAATAAAAGGTCGTGAAGGACCCAGATTCTGAGAAGTTCACCATATCCACACCCCTGCTACCTGAGCAGGTCCCTTTTGAAGATCCTCAACTTGCACAGATCCCGCTGTTAAAAATGGAGGATTGGGACCTCGCAGACCACCCTAAGTTTCCACACTTGGCAACGGACAAGTATATCTGTAGAGTATATTATGCAGAATCAGGTGTTATAGCATTGGAAATAGAGGAATAGGTCCATGGTGTCGATCACTCAGGGTTGCTCAATTTTCTATGGGTGCCACATTACCATCATACCCCCATCAATACGATATGTGTGTGCTAGCTACTCAAATTTGTGTATGATGGTTGTTTATGGTTAGTAGGGCCTATCCCCATTACAAACATTCTCATTCGTAGAATCACACACCTGCCTTATAAAGGCACGAACCTAACCAAGGAGTTTGGCAGAAAGACTGGAGAAAAAGACCTCGTAGAAAGGATGAAGAGGGATTACGACCTTCTTAAGAAGTCGCGATGGTATTCAATTATTTCCATAATAGACCCTACAGTTCAATTGGATGCCTATATTTTAGCAGGGAAGGTGATGAGAAAATGTCACGTGGACAAAGTTCCAACGCCTGTAGTTTCCCTGGCTTCACAGTGCGCGAAATGCGTGCAGTTCAATTGGGTGAGATAAGTCTGTCAGGAGTTCCTAGCGAACTACCGCGAGGCTCAGGATGAAACCAAGCCATTTCACTACACTTGGTTGTTACTCTCGATTGTGCTAGTTACATGGAAATTGCCGGAGGATAGCCAATTTCTTCCACTTGAGGAAATATTGTCGGAGGAAGAGAAAATTCGCTTCCTTATGGTCCACAAAGGATGTCGTGTGGATTTCATAGACGAAGATATTTTCATTCCTTATGGAAATGGATCTTTGCATGGCCATTAATCAGTGTCCAAGGTTGTCCCCAACCTTGTCCACGCAACTTTCAGCCTACACGGTATTCAACGTTGACTTCCACGGGGTATCTATCCAGGTATGGAAGGATCCAGAGTAGAAATGGCATGAATTTCCTTATTTGGTGATAGAAACAGATGTGCAGGAGGTTGTAGCAAAATGTCTTGCAGACTGGTGAACCCCATCAGACTTATTCGCCTGACCAAGCACAGTTGTGGAAAGTTCTACCGCACAGAAAATAAAGGAGGCAATTAAGCAGGCTACACATACCCTGGCAGCACAGAAAAATAAAGAAGCCACATAAAAGGATCGTGTGGAGCAAGAACGCGCTACCAGGTGGAATTAGAACAATGCAAGTCACAAAAAGGTGACAAGTCACCTTCACCGAGGGTAGAGGAAGAAGAACTTTCAGGACAAGGCGGCAGAGGCGACGAGGGGCAGAGAACCCCATTATTTTGAAAAGATGTGGTGAGGAGCAGCAAGGTGGAATGCGGAAAAAATAGAAATCAGATAAATCGTAAGTTGATCCCATGGTGTTAATAGAAGGTGATCTTGATGAGATTGGCAATAAAATTAGGGATACAACAACTGAAGTGTTGCAACAGTTTGAGCAGCAATACATGCAGACGTTGGGGAGCGTCCAACAGGAGCTGTAGATCCAAGCAAGCAGAATACAGGTGGGCACCAGACAAGCGAGCATGGAGAAAGCGAGCCTAGAAAGCAGGACAAGCCAAGCAACAGTGCTAGTAAGGACCTTAGACCTCAAAACTATACCATTTCCAGACAGGTCCATTAGTGCAAAGTCTGTCGATGATCGCATTATCCTGAGTAAAATCAAGAACATAGGACTGAATGTAGTGGTGCTCTCCAACGAGATCCTCTGCGTGCTGCATACGGGGGTGGCAGATAAATTGAGAATCAGGGAGCACCGTGCCTTCAACCTCATTAGTGAATACAAAGTTAACAATGAGAAAATGTTCGCTGAAAAGATGCATGCTCTGAAGGAAAAGGAGGCACTTCAGAAGTGTAGTTACAGTTTGGAGTTAGCAGTAGCAGGAGCATGTAAGACAGTGCTTGAGCTTCAAATCCTAGAGGATGCACAACTAGAAGCCAAAATAAATAAATAAAAAATTAGTTGCTGGCGTGCATGAGGCTAAAGCAGAGTTTAGATGAGTTGCATTTGAGTTCAACATGAATATTACAGAGCTGTAGTTAAAGTTGTAGCCCACGACTCTGGCTGAGGTCTAGGAAAAGCGCGGAGCCATAAAAAAGGAAGGCATGGATACCTTAAATGCCACAGTCACTGACTGTGCATCATTATTTGATCCAAATCAGATCCATAAACGACTTTCATTGAACCATGACCATATCGAGACGAAAGAAATCCTTGAAGAATCCAAAACAGCAATTGAAAACACCCTGAACCAGTGGCCATGGCAGCTGAAATGGAATGATGAGGACCTCGGTCAAAGCATGCTGACCGAGCCCCATGGAAACTGCGCAAGAGGTCGATGTAGCCCCTGGGAGGCCCAAAATGGGAAAAGGAGCTGATTTTCGATGCGCGTTAGCACTAACGTGCATCGCTGGGAAAACAGGGCTGAAATGGTAAAGCCTGAAGCACTCGGTCATGTTGGAGCCAAAGGACCATGGGTGGAGAAACGAAAAGTGCCATCGTACAAAGGTGGGACCCACAACCTAGAAACCGATGGTTTGATTAGGGCACCCTTGAACGGTAAACGGTTTTGTAGAAAGTGGAGCGATCACACTCAGCGATCGACACGTGGCAACGAAGGTGAGAGAAAAACCACCGTGATCGCGCGTTATCGGTCGAGCAAGTCAACCGCGCTCGACATGCGTATGACATTGGATTTGGACGAGCCTAGATTGTGTTATCACAAAATCAAGCACTGAAGGGCTGCTAATCAGGTAGACTCTGTGTAACTGTTTCAAACCAATCTTTTGACTAAGGATTAGCCTCCCTAGCCTGAGAGGGCTCTCTCAATAGGTTATTGATTTTGAATATTGATAAGATGGCTAACTCTTGTAAGGTGAATTTAACAAACATGCTGGCTGGACAGACATTACAAAGACTTCCATTGGGCTTATGGAGTTAATCATCCTTCAGTAAACTATAACACTACTCATACATAGAAGTCAGGGCATGTGATGTTTAAATACTCAAAACACATCTCATAGAAACCCCAGCTTACAAATACACACAGGAAATCAGAGCAGCAAAGTGAATTCTGAGTGATTGTGTATTTATAAAACTGTAAAAAACATAAAGGATAAAGCAAAACCACATATCTTGAGCATTGAAACACTGTATGAATCCTGAGAAGACAAGCAGCAAATTGTATTACTGAAACTGAGTTTTTACACAAGCCAAAATAATACTCTGTTTTCTCCAAATATCCAACCCTCATTACATAGATGATTCAGCTATATATAGAAACATAACTCTAACTACTTGGAGCTTCCTCCTCCAGCATGAGGGGAGCTCGATGACTGTCACTAATGACACCTATCTGCTTTGCAACAAACTATTTAATACAATAACCACTAACTGAAGTTCTAAAGAGTTCTAATTTAATTACAACTCTAACTCTATCTTCTTCGTAAAACGATTCCTCCTTGCAGCTTTGACACCTGGTTTCCTTTCCATTTGGCTGAGATGGCATGAGATGAGCAGTTAATGCCCATGTTGGCTTTGGATACTGAAGGCTTTAATCTGCTCCGTATTGGCTGAGAATATCCCTTACTTTTCGGTTCTGGTCCCCCATTACTTCGAATATGCAGCAGCATGTACTTTAAGTCTCTTTAATAACTCAAAAACAATAGAACACCATCATGTTTCTTGATGATTTGGAGGCTTCGTTAATGGACAGGTGTGCAAGCCAAAATTCCATGTAGGCAATTCATTCAACACCCTATGACCAGCAATAAAGTGGCTTTATAACCGAAACATTTACACTAAGGTTAACACATTTCACCTTTTTGAAGGCACACCTGTCTTGATCAGAATGGCTGAGATGTTTTCATTTGATCTTTTACATAACCTTTAGGTGATCCCTTTTGAAAATTCCCGCACATATTACCAAACTGTTTATTTGCTTTAAAAATGCCACCTACAGCAGTTTCGTAGCGCGCTACGAAACTGCTGAATTTGTTAAAACAGCTTGTATTTGCCCTGAGGTATTTACTGCTTATACCTTTAATTGCTAAAACTCCTTTACATATGGCAAGGATCTAGATGTCTTCAAAATAATGACACTAAGAAAAATTTGACAAAACTTATAACAACACCTTTCTTTGAACAACACTTCATTTATCAGCTAATTGGTCTAGCTGTGTCTTTAAGTCTACAACCTTCTTCCACTGACCTAGCTGAGCTTCTAAGTCTTCAATCCTCTTCTTCATAGCTTTGTTTTCGGCTCTTAAACACATGTTTATCTTTCTGATGAATTTGGCCTGTTTGAGAGCTGGAACTGTCCATGTGTAAACATCAGTTACTGAATCCACCTGGCTTACTAGGTTTTTGCTTCCTTTCAATACAGCTTTTCGATAATTTGCATACCTGACTGCAACCTCCCTAGTGGCATTCTTCACCTTAGCAATTTCATCTTTTGCTACTTCTAACTGGTTCCTTATGGCTATAACATTACCTCCTTGGGAAATGATGACTGTTCTATTTGTGCCTTTTTGCTTGATTTTCTCTGCCTCCTCTGTTCTGGGCAATTCCTCAGCTGCCTCTGTTCTAGGCAGTTTCTCGGCTTCCTTTATTTGCTTTCTTGTAATAGGTCTCCTTGGTTTGAAGATGAATTCATCACCTGGTTCATCAAACCTCAGTCTTTTTGAAGCTCTAGGCTTCTTGGTGCTTTCTGGTGATGACTGTGTTAAATCAATGTGCACTGGTTCAATGTCCACCGGTTCAGTTTGCTCAAACTCAATGGCCTCCAACAAATCACTCAGGCTTGCCTTAGATACCGGGCTTTCTTCAACAGCTAATGCTTTGCCTTTTTCTTTGCTTATCTGGCTCCTTGTTCTAACTCTTGACACTGTTTCAGATTCACTTGGTCCAGGTACAGTTTTCTTATGCTGAGCTTTTTCTTTTGCTGATGTCTGAGGTTGTTCTTTAATGATCAATGGCTTCACTGACTTTCTCAACTGTGACTTGGCTTTCTTTTTATCTTTTGCCTCCCTTTTAAGCTCAGCTAGCGTGGGTTCTTCAACTGATTGTTCTTTTTCTCTAACTGGCTGTGGAGTAAGACCTGTTTTACTTTGGAAACCCGCCATGAAAATGAACGAGTTCCAGTCTCTACCAATTTTCTGAAGACCATCCAAAACTAACAATTTAACCAAACCATGGTGGAATAAAGATGTTTCACAGTCGTCCTTCCTTAATTGCACTTTGTCACACATTTTGCTCAGACTACGAAACAAATAGAAGGGAATATCTATGGATGCTTTACCAGTAAAATGTAACAGCAACTTAAAGTGATAAGAGTAGACCTTATTATATCTTCCCTCACAGGTCAAGTACTTCTGAATACAAGTGAGAAGAAGGGCATAGCGCTCCTTAACATAGTTTCTAGGCACTGCTTTTGTTAGGTCTTCATTCACATATGCCTCTTTTAAAAATCTTTGCAGGGGTTCATATCAAACTTAAAATTCTTGAACCATTCTTGCCCCCCTCTTGGGATCTCAGTTACAGCAGCTATTGCCTCGGGAGACACTTGAACTTCTAACATAGCTATTTTAGAATTCAAACTGGTAAAGTTTAAAGCAAAATCCTTTGTTACCTGAGCATGGCCACCTTGCAGCTTCTTACAGAAATTCCAACAGCCGGCATCCTTGAAGGCTTTCTTCACACCTTCATCTCTTAATGCTAGGTCTAAACCTTCAGGCTCTGTTATCTGACATTTTCCAGACCTATGTTCTTTCCTCTCCATTTTGCTTTTGAAATTTTCGCACAGACAATGACCAACAGCTTCGACTAAAATGGTGATTCAATTCTTTTTAACTCGGCCTCGCTTGTAAACAGGCTCACTTGAAAACAGCCTCACTTGCAAACTCAAATATATCATCACACAGGCTGGTCACTTATGCATCATTTACGATCATCATAAAGATCCATGCACGGTAAAACCCATTTGAAAAATATTTATGTGCATGTCTACAAATCTATTGGTGGAGTGATGGTTAATGAGTGTTTGGGAGGTACGCAAACTGACATGAGAGGACTGAAGTGGTGACTCATCAACAGACTTGACCCTTTGAGAAATATTCGCTGCAAAACGCACGAATCTGCGATTTCGCAGCGCGGTTAATTTTGAATTGTCATAATGCGCTGCGAAACGGCTTGATGGTGACGCGCTGCGGAATGGCTAAACAATGATTACGCTGCGAAACTGACCAATAAGAGACTGCGCTGCGAAATTACGGAAAGAATCGGTGACATGGATAAGACAAGACATGGCTTATGAAACCATGATGGTGGAGGATGACCAATAGGATTAGAGTATAATTTACATCAAACACCTTTAAAGCTCCAACCCTAAGTAAGAAACATAGAACAAAAACAATTTGACACCAACTTTTGACATTGAACTTGGACAAAGGATTATATACAAATGTTTATAGTTCTAAGTGATAATAGATTGGATGGCTGAGATTGCATCCGATAGATAGAGCAGAATTGGGAAGGAATTAAGACGCGATTAAAGGGGATTTGGAATCCGTTGACCGCCACGATGGAGAAAGAAACGAATCGATGAACAGGCTGGCGCTATTCCAATGGGGACACATGGCTAGTTCCCGAGCGTTTATGCTGACGCCTAACAGGGAACTCCAAGCACACAGGTGGAAGGAGAATCGACGCAGGAAGGAGAGGAACCGAACAGGTGTGGAGGTCGAATGGCTAAAGCCATAAACAGAGACAGTTGAACAGAGATTAGGAGATAGAGAGCGAAGAGTCCAAGCAACCAAGAAAGACAATGAACAATGAACCTTGAGAGAAGGACTAAGCACAGAGAGCAGTAAAGCCAAGAAGAGGAGACATAGGGCCAAGTTTACCATAGGCAGCATCGAGCACCAAAGAGCTTGAGGAATCAAGCCTTCTGAAAGGAATCTGTTCGGATTGAGCATCAAAGTTGGCTCTTTCCACTGTAGACCGAGGGTCACAAGGCTGGTAGGAAGAATAAGAGTTTGTGTACTCCAAGAGGCTTGGGGAATCCAAGAATCACCATGCCAAGAAAAATATGCTTCAGGAGAACTCATATTGAGTCCTTACATTGTAATTTCTCTGCTGAAATACACAATAAAACAAGGCCACCACTGAAGCTGGACCAGAGACGTAGCCCAGGAGAATAGGGTGAACTTCTTATTAAAATTGTTTGTGTCTTTGTGTTGCTTACTGTATTTCTCTGCTGTCTTTCCATTTAAATGTCTGTGTATTGGCAATCTGATCGATCCGTTGTTTCAATAACACATAACACACACACCAGCACATGAGTCTGTAATACCTTTTTGTTTAATAAATCTTAACTGATGGCACTCATAGGGTGATTATCAGATCAAGTGGTATCAAAGCTTTAGGCTGTAAGGTTAGACAAGCTTGTGTTGGTTTAGCTGTGAATGCTCATTAGATTAAAGATCAAATTAGGAGGAGAGTTGGTGGAAACTAATCCTGAAATTGGGAGAGTATATTCTCGAAAGACAATGTCAGAAGAAGGTTTTGTAGGACCAGACTCTCAATTCATAGAAAGTTTCCTAGCTATAAAGTCTATGGTAGAATAAATGTATAGGGACTTTAGAAAGCATAAGGGTGAATATTCATCAAGCTCTAAGAAAGATAAAGAAGAAGATGAATCTCATTCCCATGACCACTCCAAAGGAAAGGGAAAAGAAGAAAGCTTCCATACACCTCCTAGTAGCCCTGTGCATAATAAGAAAGCATCTTTGATTAAGTTATATGTTAAATTTGATTTGCCTATATATGATGGAGAGTTGAATGCTGAAAAGTTGGACAACTGGATAAGACAAATTGATGTGTATTGCAGAGTACAAAATATAGACTCAAACAAGAGCAAGATTCAGCTGGCAAGCCTTTGACTAGGGGGCACTGCCTTGGTTTGGTGGGAAGGCAGAACCCAAGCTGATATGAGGAATCATGGTAAGACCATATATGTCTAGAGTGACTTTGTCACTGCAATCAAAAAGTAGCTCTATCCATTGGCCTACATGCAACAAGCCATGATGAGTTGGCAAACTCTTCGGAAGTTGAAAGGGAAAAGTGTACAAGGGTATACTCAAGAGTTCAGAAAGAGCGCATTGTTGTTGGGTATTTCATTAGACTCACAAGAAACTCTTTTGAAGTACATTGGTGGTCTACGCAGCTACATGAGGCATACCATCCTCATGTTTAATCCCACTATTATAGATGAGGTATTTGTACAAGCTACTCATCTAGAAGCTAGAGGAAAGAATGGAAATCCAGAAGTTGGGGGACCATCCCAACACACTATAAGAAAGAGCAAGGACAAAAGAAAGCAGAAGTGGAAAGCAAGGAAGGCTAACACTGCACAGAAAGGAAAAGCCTCATGCACTCACTGTAAAAAGGAGGGGCATGATGATGAGCATTGTTGGATTCTGCATCCAGAGCTGAGACCTAAGAAGTCTGAGGGCAAGAAGAAGAAGACTACTGCAGCTATTCAGAAAGATTTGGGGTTAGACTCAGGAAATGAAACAATCATTGCAGCCACAGGTATAAAAGGTAAAAATTCTAAAGCATCTACTAGTAATTCTGCTCAATCTGTCATTGATGAAGAACATGAGAGAAAAAGGCGTGAGATTTTTCATATTCGAGTTGTTTCCAAAAATCAAACGATTGATACTTTGTTTGATAGTGGCTCACAATTAAATTTGATTTTTGAAGCAATTGTCAAAAAATTGGGAATAGCAACTACACCTCATAAGAAGCCATACCCATTAGGATGGTTGAATGATAAAGCACAACTACAAGTGACTAGACAGTGCAAACTCAAGTTTTCTTTTGGGTCATCATTTGTAGATGAGGTTGAGTTAGATGTAATTCCTTTGGATATATGTGGAATTGTTTTAGGAAGTCCTTACTTGTATGATAGAAAGGCTATTTTCTATAGAGCTGAGAACAAGTATCTACTTGTTAAAGATGGAATCGAATATTTTGTAAGAGCTCATAAGCTCAAGAATAATTATACTCATAAACTCAGGACAGATGAAAAGAATGATAAATTCATGCAAACAATTCTTACTAATGGTTGTAAAGGAAAAGAAAACCAATAAAACCAATGTATTTGAGGGCTGTAATTCTGATCAGCAAGTTGATATAGAAAATATTGTTTCAGAGTATGATGTCTTGTTTCAAGAACCTCAAGGTCTGCCACCCAAAAAGGGAATAGTACATGATATTATTTTGCAGCAACATGTTCCTTTGCCTAACATTGGGATGTACAGGTTATCTACTTTAGAGAATGCTGAAATCAAGAAGCATGTGCAGGAGTTGCTCGAGAAAGGGTTCATCAGGCCTAGCACATCACCATGTGGGTCACCAATCGTTTTGGTGAGAAAGAATGATGGCTCGTGGAGAATGTGCATTGATTACCGAGCGCTGAATAAAATAACGATCAAGAATCGTTATCCCCTTCCTCGCATAGATGACCTTTTATATCAATTGAAGGAAGTTGTTTATTTCACCAAGATGGATTTGCATAGTGGATACCATCAGGTAAGAGTTGCAGAGCAAGATGCATGGAAGATTGCTTTCAAAACAAAGCAGGGATTGTATGAATGGCTAGTTATGCCTTTTGGCTTAACCAATGCCCCTGCTACTTTCAAGAGATTAATGAATGATGTACTCAGACCTTTTCTTGATGATTTTGTTATTGTGTATCTGCATGACATTTTGATTTTTAGTAAAACATGGGAAGAACATTTAAAGCATGTTAAGCAAACATTAGATGTTTTTAAAAGAGAAAAACTTCATGTTAAACTCTCCAAATGTGAATTTGGCAAAACCTCTCTAAATTATTTGGGTCATATAGTAGGGGGAGGTGAATTGAAAATAGATCCCTCTAAAGTGGCAGTCATTATAAACTGGCCTAAACCCAAGTCTGCTACAGAAGTGAGAAGCTTCTTAGGAGCAGCACAGTATTGGAGGAAGTTTATTTCAAATTTTTCCTCAATTGTAGTTCCCTTACATGCTTTGACAGGATTGAACAAGGTGTTTCAGTGGGGAGGCAAACAGCAGAAAGCCTTCGACACCTTGAAAGAAAAAATTAGTACAGCACCTGTACTAGCACTGCCAGATCTACAAACACCATTTGAGATCCAAATTGATGCCAGTGACTATTCCATGGGAGCAGTGTTGACACAGCACGGTAAACCCATATGTTATCATTATGAGACTTTTAATCCTGCAGTAGTCAACTATCCTACATATGATAAAGAATTGTATGCATTAGTTCAGAGTGTGAAAAAGTGGAAACATTACTTAATGGGCAAAGAAACAGTAATACATACTGACCATCAACCACTTGAATATCTACACTCCCAAACTAAGTTGCAACAATCAAGACATTACAGATGGATGCGTTTTCTACAACAGTTTCATTTAGTCATTAGATATAAAAAGGGCATACATAACAAGGTTGTAGACATGTTATCTAGACCCATTATAAATGCATCTACCATACTTAAGCATAATTCTGTGCTACATGAAAGCTACATAGAACAGTATGCTCAGGATATTGACTTTAAAGATGTATATGCAACTTTGAGTCAAGGAAAAAGAGTAGAAGAATTGGACTATCATGTGAAGGACCAACTCTTATATCATTGTGGGAAACTCTGCATTCCACAAACAGAGAGAGCAAAGATAATTAGGGAAGCACATACTTATCTGATATCAGGTCACTTTGGGGTAAGTAAAACAGTTGCACAGCTGCAAAGGTTCTGCTATTGGCCAAGAATGAGTGAGACAATTTCTAGATATGTAAAGGGGTGTGCCATGTGTGCTAAAAGCAAGCCTAGCAACAGAAAACTAGGCTTGTACATTCCATTTCCAGTTCCTTCTCACCCTTGGGAAATAAATTCCATGGATTTTGTTGGAGGACTACCTAAATCTAGGAAAGGTCATGATTATCTATATGTTGTTGTGGATAGGTTCAACAAAATGTGTATTTTCATACCGTGTAGTAAACAGATTACAGCTGAACAAACTGCAAAATTACTCTTTGAACATGTAGGGGTTCATTTTGGATTACCCACTTCTATTATATCTGATCGAGACACCCCATTTGTGGGAAAGTTTTGGTCCAGTCTATGGGAACTAATGGACACCAAATTAAATAAAAGCACAACTTTTCATCCACAAATAGATGGCTAGATAGAAGTATTTAACAGGACAGTGATCCAGTTACTGAGAGGATATTGCAGCGAACACCCTAAGCTTTGGGATGAACACTTGTGTTATGTGCAGCATGCTTACAACAAAGCCAAACACTCTTCTACCCAGAGATCTCCTTTTGAGACCTATTTTGGTTTCATACCAAGGTCTCCCTTGGATTTTGTCTTTGGTAAAGATACCATGGTTGATGGACACAGTGATGTGGAAAAAGCAACTAGGTTAATTGAACAGATCTAGGAGATCCACCAGGGAGTACAGGAACAACTGGAAAAGAGCCAGGCGAAGTACAAGGCTAGGCATGATAAGCATCGGATGGAGCATAGTTTTCAAGTTGGAGACCAAGTCTAGCTGTATATCAGCAAGGACAGGATGTGAGGTGAAGGCAAGAAACTAAAACCTATCAGGTATGGACCCTTCAGGATACTTGAGAAGATTAGTGAAAATGATTTTCACCTTGATCTGCCAGCTTACATGCACATCTACTCAATCGTGAATGCAGATTGCTTGAGGTTGTTTGAACCCTCAATTATTGACGACCCTCAAGAGCAGAGTCAATTGCCTTTTGTTGATGACCTACTACCTGAATATCTGAATGAGTTGTAGGAAGATATAGTGTTGGACAGGAAGGTAAGGACAACGCGTAGGGGGTAGGTGGAATACCTTAGGATTGGGCTTAAAGGTTCGAAGCCGAGAAGTGCAAAATGGATTGATATTAGACAAGTGAGACAACATTTTCCTCACTTAGTCGATGCTTGAAGAAAAGCAACTTTTGGTGGTCCAAAAGCTTTTCAGTTGGGAGGGCATGATCCAAATCAGATCCATAAACGACTGTCATAGAACCATGACCATATCAGGATGAAACAAATCCTTGAAGAATCCAAAATAGCAATCGAAAACACCCTGAACTAGTGGCCATTGTAGCCGGCGCAGAACGACGATGACCTGGGTCAAAACACGCTGACCGAGCCCCATGGAGAATACGCAGGAGGTCGATGTAGCCCCTAGGAGCCCCGGAATGGGAAAAGGAGCTGATTTTCGACGCGCGTTTCCCTGGAATGGGAAAAGGAGCTAATTTTCAATGCGCGTTGCCCCGGAATGGGAAAAGGAGCTGATTTACGATGCTAAAACAGGGTTGAAATGGTAGAGCCTTAAGCACTCGGTCACGTTGGAGCCAGAGGACCGTGGGAAGAGAAATGAAAAACGCCATCATACGAAGGTGGGACCCACAACCTGGAAACCGGCAGTTTGATTGGGGCGCCCTTGAACGGTAAGCGGTTTTGGAGAAAGCAGAGCGATCACACTCAGCGATCAACGCGTGGCAGCATAGGTGAGAGAAAAAGCGCCGTGATCACATGTTATCGATCGAGCAAAGTCAACCGCACTCGACGTGCATACGATGTTGGATTTGGAGGAGCCCAGATTGGATGGCTGAGATTGCGTCCGATAGACAGAGCGGAATTGGCAAGGAATTAAGCCGCAATTAAAGGGGATTTGGAATTCGTTGACCGCCACGATGGAGAAAGAAACGAATCAACGAACAGGATGGCACTGTTCCGATGCGGACACATGGCTACTTCTTGAGCGTTTATGCTGACACCAAATAGGGAACTCCAAGCACACAGATGGAAGGAGAATCAACGCAGGAGGGAGAGGAACCGAACAGGCGTGGAGGTCGAATGGCTAAAGCCATAAATAGAGACAGTTGAACAGAGATCAGGAGATAGAGTGCGAAGAGTCCAAGCAACCAAGAAAGATAGTGAACAACGAACCCTGAGAGGAGGACTGAGCACAAAGAGCAGTAAAGCCAAGTAGAGGAGACAGAGGGCCAAGCTAACCACAGGCAGCATCGACCACCAGAGAGCTTGAGAAATCAAGCCTTCCCATAGAGGAATCCATCTGGATTGAGCATCACAGTTGGTTCTTTCCACTGTAGACCGAGGGTCATAGAGCTGGTAGGAAGAACAAGAGTCTGTGTACTCCAAGTGGCTTGGGGAATCCAAGAACCACCCTGCCAAGCAAAATCTGCTTTAGGAGAACTCATATTGAGTCCTTGCATTGTAATTTCTCTGTTGAAAGACACAATAAAACAAGGCCACCACTGAAGTTGGACCGGAGACGTAGCCCTAGAGAATAGGGTGAACTCCTTATTAAAATTGTTTGTGTCTTTGTGTTGCTTATTGTATTTCTCTGTTGTCTTTCCATTTAAATGTCTGTGTATTGGCAATCTGATCGATCCATTGTTTCAATAACACAAAACACACACACCAGCACATGAGTCTGTAATACCTTTTTGTTTAATAAATCTTAACTGATGGCACTCATAAGGTGATTATCAGATCATTATTTGAGCAGAATATGGATATTGTGACCAATCTGCAGGAGGATCCGAACCTGTAGACATTGAACACAGAGGTCAAAGAGCTGCAATGACAATTTGATGAAGTCAGGGCAACTACGCACTCCCTAGCACTAGTGCAACACCTTGCTAAATTACAGGAAGGAAAGCAATTACTAGCATAGGTGGAGGAAGCACAGAAGAAGGAGGCCTTTCTAAAGGCCAGGTTGTAGCCTTGGTTGGAGGAGGCTTATCAAGTCATGACTACCATTCAGGATAAGCTTAAAGGACTGTAGCAGAAATAGCAGACGATGAGGCTGGCCGTAGAAGGACCAGCCACAGAAAAATTGGTCGAGGAAGTCAAGCAGGTAGCAATGCAGAGTGCTGCCAAAGTTGCAGTGATCCAGGTGGAGCTGGGGGATCTTCGTAGTAAGATCACAACGGAAGTAGAGTGACTCGAGGGCAAGTCATGATCTTTGTGTTTAGGGCCTTTTGAGATGGGGTCCCCTGGGTCAGTTTTGGGGTGAAGATAACCCATGTTTTTATATAGTTTTGTAATTAATGTAAAGTATCCGCGATTTGTGGATGTAGAGCGCGTAGCTGAATAAGGAATCAAAGGGGTTTAGCCCCTTCTTTTATGTAAAGTTTGAGTTGGTTTTGAGATTCACCCATGGTCCATGGACCATGGTATTGTATGAAAAAGGCTATAAATAGGTGTTTCTTAGAGATTCTAAGGCATAATAATTGAAAATGGAGAGGAAGTGATAGCGAGAAGAAGTGGGTAAGAAGGAAGAGGAAAGGCTCTGTAGCTGAGTGTGTAGAGGCCTAGGTAGAGTCCACAGCTATGTGCGCAGGGTGGTTTTGAGTCTGTAACCTTGAATTAAAGATCAATAAAGATAGTTTCCGAAGAATTATTGCATATTTCTATTAATGTTATATGATGTCGATAAATTATGTGTTTTATGAAATATTGATTGAAAGTTACGCGATACTCTTGAATAAGTTTTAATGATGTACACGATGTATGTTTAATTATTTTCGCAAAGACTCTGATGAATTTTCTGATGTTTACTGATAACTTAATTAAATCTACGCAAACCCTAATTTAGGACTGCTCTCTGATGCACGTAAGTAGACATATTGATTGTTAGAGGTCTGCAAGGACCGATCATAGACCTTTGTGAAGGTCTAAAGGCTGTTGTAATAGAGTTGCAGCAACGTGCCCTAAGAGTTAATCGATCTGCACGAAGGCAGATCTAAGGTGCTAGAAGACATCACACTAGTCACTGGATGCAGAAAATTGGTTCTTGCATCCCCCCATACTGCTTCGGGTGAGACTGCAGCCTACGCTAGGTGGGTTGTTTCCAAAAGGGTCAGTAGTGTATGGTTTTGTTGGTTGGCGCAGCTAACTCCGAACCTGGGTCAGACACCCTAAGTCAACAACTGCTCTAGGGAGATGATGAGGGGGAGGATAGGCTTGAGTCTATTGGCTATAACTTTGAAAATGATTTTATAGATGACATTACACAGAGCTATAGGTCTATATTTACCTGGTCATGCTACATTTTCATATTTTGGAATGAGGGTGAGGAATGTGGAATTAAATACTATCAGAATGGATCTGGAGCATATGTAATCATCCACAATATCATGGATTTCCTTCCCTATGAAGTGCCAACATCGTTTGAAGAATGAAATTGTAAGGCCATCCCGACCATAGGCCTTTCCATCTTCCATTTGAGAGAAGGCTTCCCATAATTCTGAGTTTGATATTGGTCGCATGAGGGCTTCATTGTGCTCTGTTGTGATGAGATGGTGGATGTTGGTTGTGATTTGGTTGATTTAATTTGTGTGCTAGGTTGTAGGTTCCTTGAGAATGTTGGAGAATTAGCTAATCAAATCCTCTTCAATGTCCTCCTAAGATTCCACTTTTGTTCCAGATTCTATTCTGAGAAGGGATATTCGATTATTGGCTCTATGTTGAATGGTTGATTTGTGGAAGGAAGAGGTATTTCGCTCTCCATATTTAAACCATTGCACTCTGGACTTATGCTTCCATTATATTTCCTCTTGTTTGTAACACTCCTCCATCTTCTGGAGTAGTGAATTCTCAGGAGTGATTGATTACTCAAAGTGACCAGTGAAGATGATTTCTTGTTGAAGGGAGGCCATTTCCTTTTCCATGAGCCCTTTTTCCCAAAATATGTTGTTGAATTGTTCTTTGTTACAATTTTTTATTAGGAGTTTGACCTTCTTGAGATTCTTCTTAAATATTTACATTTTGGATCGCTTATGGTTGTCTATTCCTTTCCACCACGTCTAAATTTTGGAGACAATGTTAGGATCCATGAACTAGAATTGTTTGAACTTGAAGTGTTTCTTTAGAGGATTTCCAAAGTTTCTCCAAGCAAGGGCTATAGGTCAATGATCAGAACCTGTGGAAGGGAGGATGGTTGCAAAAATTTCTTGACCATTAAGCAGGAGATCCTCCAAGACAAGGCATCTATCCATGCGAGAAGAAATTTGGGCATGTCCACCTCTCTTGTTGTTCCAGGTGTACAAAACATTGGAGGTTTTGATATCAACAAGGCTGGAGTCTTCAATGAAGAAGTTTAGCATTTCAGATTCATTGTCTAGCTGGCAGGAACCCCCTTCTAATCCTGAAGGGAGTATATGATTTGAAATCACCCCCGATTATGCATTCAAAGGTATCTAGAAGGGGTTCGAGGAATTAAAGGTACTAAAAAAAGGATAAATTTTTGGGTGGGATTTTCCATCCATAAAAATTGGAGATGGAGCCACGAATGTCTGTTCCAAGTAGATGAAAGGAGGAAGTAATGACAACTGGGTTGAGGGAGAGAGATTCCATACTTATTAGGGAGGGATTCCAAGCAATGCCTAAGCCACCAGAAGCACCATTCATGTCCATTTCTATAATTTTGGCATCTCTCCATATCTTGGCAATTATTGTAGTGAACTCTTGACTAGAACATTTAGTTTCTTGGATGAGAAAGATTGTAGGCCGATCCTGTTGGATCTTCCTATGAAGAATTTTGTGCTTTGAGGGGTTCTTCATTCCCCTTATGTTCCAAGATATGATCTTCATGGAGATAGGGTTGGTTGGGAGGAGTAAATATTTGAAATATGCTTATACTGCCCTGATTCCAC
Source organism: Pinus tabuliformis (assembly GCA_031772625.1). Classification (NCBI taxonomy): domain Eukaryota; kingdom Viridiplantae; phylum Streptophyta; class Pinopsida; order Pinales; family Pinaceae; genus Pinus; species Pinus tabuliformis. The sequence continues at coordinate 234,995,107 of CM062819.1, forward strand.
TAATTTACACCTAAGTGTGTCAAGTCTTTAAAGATTTGATTTCCTACCTCACTTTTTGAATTCCTTGCCGTTTTTGTTTCCTTATTTGTTTCTTATTGTCTGAAATCCTAGCTACATCTTCGATTTCAATTACTAGAGAGCAGTGGCGAGGAGGTGGATCTTCTTTTCTAATATTGTGTTGGTGTCATTCCTACAGCAAGCATCTTCCATGGTAATGAGGTTCAGTCCCTCAAGGTATGTGAGGTCTTCTTCTTCGACCATAGGAGCATCATCTTCCTGGGATGATACGTAATTCTCCATTAGGGTTTCTGATGATACCTGGATTTTCTGTTTCTCTGAGGTCATGTTCGGATCTTGCGATGTTCTTATATCAACCTCCAGTGATTCTTCAGAGATGTTGGTGGTGTCCTCATGGAGATATTCCAAAACTTCGAAGTTGTTGCTTGACTCAGTGCGCTTGGTCTGCAGGGGTTGAACCTTCTTCTTCATGTGCCTTATTTTGGGGGGGATCTTAGTGAAACCTTCCTCATATGGATGGCTAGCATTGGAGGTTGATGGTTTGGGATGGTTGAGCGGGAAGTCCCTGAACAGATGGCCATGCTGATGGAATTTTTCGCATCTGAAGGGAACATGCTCATAGTCCACCATTTGTAACCAATATTTATCTTCATATTCTAGGGTTATGACTTCTGGAAGAGAGCCATAAATGTCCATGTAAACACACATCCTAGTGTAGGCTGCATAGAAGCTGTGGCTGCTTTAGTCAAAGAGGCATATAAATTTCCCCAGGCTGTTTCTGATGTCTCTTAGGGTATCGTGGTCCTAGTATTCAAATGGTAGGGAATAGAGGCATACCTAGACTAGCGCCCAGGAGAAATATTCATTTTCCAGTACGAAGCGCGACACCCATTACCTCATTTAGAGGCTTAGAGATTTTAGGAAGTAGGGTCATCCTTCTAGGACAACTTTGAGGTCATCTTGGTGGGAGAAGACCATTGTGAAAATCCCTTAGATCCTAGCTTGACGTCATAGTTCACTTTGGGTTTCCACCTCTGGGCTATCCATTGCATGAACATCCTTTTAGGTTGTGAGACTCTAATGAACTTGCATATCAGAGTTTGATGTCGCATGTACTCGGTGTTGTTGTTCAACCATTCTGGAGGGATTTGTAGGAAGGGTATCTTCTTGAATTTTTCTTTACAGGTGCTGGTGCTCCTTTGTTCAAGCGCAGGGCATGTTGACTCCTAGTATTGTTGAGTTTCCTTCATTATAGAGTCAATAGTTTTGTCATTTTGTGAGGCTATTTTTAATTATAGTTTTGTTGGTTTAGGTGTCAGATCAGAGTTCTTAATTGTTTCCACTTGGTCGTGGGGAATGGAGGAGTCGAAGGCTCATCCCCTAATGGGTTCCATGATTATGAGAACTAGAGATCAATAGGGGAGGGTGAGTGGGAGAGTCAACAAAGGGGGGGGAGGAGAGCTTACAGAGCTTGGATGGGTGAGCACGCGTCCCATAAATACCTCTTCAACTACTAAGTATTTTCTTGGATCAGAACAATTGCAATGTTAATTATAGTTGCAATATTCAACTTCAAAATTGTTAATGTCTAAACCTTTTAGAATAATAACCTTTTGTACTTTCATTTTCGAACTTATGCTTTTTGATAACAAAACTTTCATTGTGGAGAACTTACAATGAAAACTTTCCTTGTGTAGAAGAAGGTTATAATAGTTTTGGAATGGCAGTTTTTATCTTAACGTAGAATGATATAAACCATACCAAGTCATAAATTGTTACTTAATTGAGTAAACATAGTTAACTTAATATTGGATAATACAAGTTCAATTGACAAATGTGAAATCACTAATATAGTATTAGCTGATAGAAAAAAAAATTTACATAGTAAATGTCCTGAATACATGGTGGCTCAATGAATAAATGCAAAAAATACTTGTATTTATTAGTAGGAGAGATTTAGTTAATAAAAAATAGAATGTGATTTAGGATATAATAAAATAGTATCGTGATATTGATTTATGAAGCGTGCGAAACAAATCAATCATGAAATGTAATCATATCAATTCGACTATTTCGATTTGGAATTTAAGTAAAATGGATATGATTTAAATTAGTTGATTTCACAATAGACTTTTGTTATTAAAGATCAGGAAAATCAATACTGACCAAATTAATGACGATCACTTGCTAATGAATTCCATTAAAATCGATAGTAGTTAAATGTCCTTTAAGATCTTAAATGTCAATTTGTGACTTAGATGCCTTATCATCTTTGATGCATTATATGTAGACCTATTGGTTGCGAAAGAAATTTGTTAATGTTCATCCTATATAGTTAATAGAGAAAATACTACAAATTGGTCCTTAATTAGTGACATTGTTCTTAATTAATGGAGTCATCCCAATGGCATTGCCTATAATTAACGACGATTATGTCTTATGTATGATGAAATAAACAGAAATGTGTGGAGGTGTGTATATGTGTGTAATATTTTAGGAAATACAAAGGCCACCTCATTCTGCATTCTTCATAAGTACTCTACTCGTTGCAACGAAACAATGTATTCCATACTTTTTATTTTCTCGCTTCAACACATAATCGACATCTATAAAAAAATCGAATTTTTATTTTTGTGCTAAGTGTAGTAGTGATTTCACATTTTTCAATTGAACTCATATTATATTAAATAAATTATGTTTTCAATCCATGTGAGGAAGAAGTGTTATGCGGTAAAACGAATATGTGAACCATACTACGAATGAGTCAATTAAGTAGCAATTTGTGTCATGAAAAGTTTGGTTTATGTGTGCATCAGATACCAAATAAGTATAAATTATTAACTATATTAGCTTAAGTCTATGAAAAACTAAACAATGTATACAGGTAACGTCACAAAACATATCCTCAAAAATAATTTCAAAACAACATCATGTCAAAGAACTTCACTAAATCGGTGAACATATTCAAAATTAGAACAGAGTGATTAGTGTTTATGCTTGAAAAGTCTTTAATAATAATGAAGAACACAAATCATATCCTCAGAAACTTTTTCAAAAACATCATTTAGAAACATCTCACAGAAATGGTAGACAAATTCATGCTTAAAACATAGTGATCATTGTTTGTGTTTGAAAGTCATTAACAATAACAAAAACAGTTACAGTAACAAGAATTATATCTAAATTCAAATGCTAATTACCATAGCTATGATTAAAATAAACATCAAATATGAAATAGATTTCTGACAACCAATTTTTTTTTTTGAATATTCATTTTCATTCTGATCAACAAAAGAACCATCATCTCAGAATTGTCCACAAAATTGGTAAACAGTGTCAAAATTCGCACAAAGTAATCAATTTTAAATAGTAACAAATATAATTGCAGTAACAATAATACTATATGACTATTCATCATAGATATTATATCCATAATGACACTTTTCTGATATCCAAATTCACTAGCATATTCATGATGGCCATTTCACTTTTTTTGTTTCTTTAACTTTTTGCACCTACATTTCAGAAAAATAGCAACAATTGTTCCATAATGAATTAAATACTCGTAATAAATGATAATCTAATTTTGAGGCAAAGATATATGGAAAAACAAAGGTATGTGAAAATGAAATCCCTTATGTAAACCACTTCGAAAGTGTTGGGTACAAAGAATAGTGCTTGATTCCTAAAACACTTATCAGCCGTAAAAGTAAATGAATTGGACTCTAGTGAAAAATCCATCAACAAAGAAAAGAAAGAAACTATATCCAGGAGTTGGCTTAGTTGATGATTAAATATCTAACATACCTAAACATTTAATCACTGGTAAACAAGAAAAAGAAATATTCCAAGATTTAAGAAGACTCACAATATGAAAAAGCATATAGCCTGATTATTTAACTGTCAAATGCTTTTATGAGTTTTGTCTTGTTGAAACAATTTATTTAGATTTTCTTGGGTGAAATCTTTCATAGGAGAAGCTATAATTTCCATTTTGACGCATTGAATGAATATCTCCTTCTCAATTTCCCTAGATTCTCTTTCCAGTTGCATAGATAGAGAAGATTTTTGTTTACTAACATTAACAAAGGTAATTATCCATTCCTTCAAATCCTATGTACTAAAATCAACTATATTATCGAATGTTGTTTCCTTTGACTGTTTTAGTTTATCTAATTCAACCATCAATGTTTCTCTCAAAATTAATCCAGATTCACATGTGATACATCGACCATTTAGATCCTCCACAATCTATACATCCTTGACGTAGACATTTTGTCTTTGATTATTTATGTTTTCACCTTCATAAATAATGTTCTCCAGTCTTCTGATTCTTTGAGACCATGCAACTTTGATTTTCTTCATTCGATTAGCATTCAGTAGTTCCTATCCTTTTTTCTATGCATCAGAAAGTAAATCAAGTCTCTTGCTAAAAGAAAACAAGTCATTATTCATGAAATACATGTCTCTTTGGAGATCACATTATATGCAGTAAAAAAATGACTTAGTTATTTGTACTAAATGCTCTAAATCAAAAGCTTCTTGCCATTGGGTGTTCAACGATTTGTAATATTTCACATATATTACTAATAGCACATGTTATCACCACATTAAGGAGATTGATATGTTTAACAAATCTATTTGATTTGTTGGGGGTAGAAACTACCAATAGTGTTGTCAATATTTCCAATGGATTCATCAACAAAGTACCTAGATTTAGAGCATTTTCTAGGTGCTTTATTCTTGTTTTTACTCTCAGGATTCTGCTTCCAGTTGACTAATAGACTATGCAAGCACGTCACCAGTAGCTTGATGCAGCTTCATGACTAATGTGATTACAACTCCAGATAGATCAACATGCATTGTTTTGGGTTAAAAACCTTGTTACGAAGCTTTAATTTTTCAATCTTCATTTTTTTTACTGCTCTTGTCATACTTTTCACTTTGCAATGTGACATAATGGTCATCAAAAGTAATAAATTCTTTAGTAATTTGTGACATTGTTTTCTGATCTTCTACAAAACAAGAACTAACCCAATCAGGTAGCACAACGTTATCAACTTCTACATTTATAGCTCCTTCAACACCTCCTGTTTTCATAGGACTTCTGGAATTGGATAATTCACCAATATACTTTCTTTCTGAAATGATCCTTCAATCAAGCTCATTGTCCTTTCCACTACCTGATAGCTTATCATGAATCAATTTCATATTTGCAGTATCTTTTGTCTTTTTTTTCACTTGAGGATGAACTTGCATTAGTATCGTTTGTGCACTGTATAAATTTCTCTATAGATGTACAAATACTTGATTCTTTAGTTATTTTCTTTTTAGACGTATTAGTACTTGATTATTCGATGATTTCTTCAACATCTATGACTAGCCCTTGATTTTTTATTGATCCTTTTTTACTTTCCTTGCTATTCTCTCTAACTTTTGGAAACAAGTTCTTGTACCCAATAGTTTCCAAGTGTGCACCAAATAGACCCTCCTTATCAAAGGATTTAATGGCTTCAACTTTACTTAATTTAAAATAATATAAAATCTTTGTGAACTCTATAACATGAGTTGCATTCTTCACTATGATTTATCCAACAATAAATGGAAAAGAAACAAATTCTCTTGTTTTTTTCTTTCAAGTATAATCAATCAGTCACAATATTTCCTACAAACTTCAGCAACAAAATACCTATCTATAACAAAATTTGGCAATAACAATGACTTACCTTGAAATCCATAAATTTGAATTAGCATATTACTTTCTCTTTCTTCATGCATACCTTTGCCCCATAGGAAAACATGTTCCTGTGCAGATATTTGATGAGGCTCTTTTCCAGTTATCATGTAATTGACTTGTTTTACAAAGACATCTTGAATTAGAAAAAATTTTAAAAAAGAATTATGCTTCCATAGTATAGGATAACATAACTATATTGGTTCTTGATTCACATTGAATTTAGGATTATATGGAAAACCGTGAAAGACATGGTTGGAAACCAAAGCTACTATGAGATATGCCATCATGAAGAACCTATTGGTCTTGGATAAATTATCTAACTGAGAAGCTAATTCATTAGAAATGATATCAACCTAGTTGAATATAAATATTGTTTTTTTTTAATGTGTGATAAAGCATACAGAGAATGCATACTGGAACATTTTTTGTTGTTTCTCTACCCATGACATGGGCACAAAGGAAAAAAAGTCTCTAAACGGTTGTTTAAACAAAGAAATATCTAGGACAGAAAGATCGCAAGGAACTTCAAAACTTGGCGAAAAGAAATATCGAACAACATTAGGCTCACCTACTTGTGACGCTAGAAAACTATTTCCTTCGGACAATTTCAAGTGAATATTAGGTTATGGTAACTTGAATATCCATACGAATGTGTTGACATCCAGAGGAATCCTTTAAATTGGTAGCACAATTGTTCTTATTCTTGAATATAAAAAAATACGCACAAAGAAACAATTTTGTTGAAATAAAAAACTTCTTGCACATATGTAGCATTCACTAATCCACTAGTTCAAATCTTCTTTATGTTCTTCTCTTTCATCAACAGATTCACATAACACTCATATGTAATCAACTAGTCAAATTTCTCATCGATACAAACAAGTAAGTTAATCATATTAGTGCAAATAACTTCTCTACTTGATTTACTGGCCATGTTCATTTTGTAGCTGAAAACACTTCTCAATCAATAACATTGTCAATGTTGCTTAGCTGCACAATTTTTTGGTTCTGTATATAATCACCAATTGTTAGTATTGCAAGTGCCCAAATCAATGCTTACTCTTGCAAGTGTGAAATATCTTATGCAGGACATTTTTCAATAAATAGAAATTGAAGATACCAAAGCTAACATTTACGGAAACTAGTGCAAATAAATCTCAAAATTCGAAAACCATCTCGTCCATTTATTACACATGTTGCTTCCACGTTGGTATGAATTCTTTGTGATAACGATAATTAACTTATAGGCTATTAATAATAATTATCACTAGAAAATTCGTGCTCAGTTATCCATATTACAAAGCGATTTGATCGCATGGTTGATCCCCACTACTCTGTCATTGTCGACTTTGATTTATGAATAACCTAACACATGGATTTGAAAAAGCTCAGAGACGCATGCAGTTTGGCAATCATTGCAAATTTCTTTGCTCTCTTATGCATTAAACTTGTCATTTTTTCCCTCAAACACGTAATTTTTTCCCTAAATAAATTTTAGTTCAAAAATTAATCACATTTTTAAAAAGTTCATGAATGTACAGAAAAAATGTCACATGAGATGGAAATATGCGAAGAAAATGTGTGAAGCAATGAGTATGTACGAGGAAAGGAACATGCAAAAAAGACAACAACACTTTCGCATATTCTACAGAACGCTTATGCATATTTTGTATCTTTTGCAATTGTGTAATCAATAACTAGCTTAATTTATGGTAGTACAATTAACAAATCTGAACTATCAAATATTGAAAGAAGTAAAAGACAAAAAAAACTTAAAGACTTAAGAATACTCATACCTCAATACTATATACGATTCCTGTAATATATGATTGTTATCACCTTAGAATAGTTAAATTATTAGTTATCCATTTTGGACTCTGCATGAGAATGAAAAAAAAAATGTACCATTACAACTTATACGAAATAGCTAAGATTTACAAAATTATGTTGTATTGCATTTATAATTGTCGGTGAACTTTACTTCTTCAAAACATAAAAATGTATAAGTTATGCAAGGTTAGAATCACACAAAGTGTAGCAAAGCATGAACTACATCATGATCACTCTAGTATGAATGTGAAATATGAACATGACATTGTTGAAGAGGAAAATTTATCCAAATGTGATCAATAATTATCTTATTCCTTGAAATAAAATTCCTTGTTACTTCTTGTAATTTGTTTCACCTTATGTACTCTTATAACCATTTACTTTGTTTGGTATTTGAATTGATGTCAATATCGAAGTCTCTAACAAGCATAAAAATGTAATCACCAGGCATGAATTATTCCTTTGTTATTGTTATTGCTTGAACAGTGATTTCTAAAACAAATACAGGTGGCACAATATATACATTTACAATGCATATTTGGCATTGGAAATATACTTCTAACAAAACAAGTTTGATTCTGTTATTGCAAACATTTTTCATTGACATGATCTCTATGTTTTCTTGTATGCAAATAAGTACTCCATGAAGACAATTTGATATGTTGAAATTGAATAATAAAAATTTAGTATTTGATGGCGAAAATTTTGGATGCATTTCCTAGATAATGAGAATAAAGCACTCATTATGGATTAATCACACACAATGTCATACATAGGAGCATGTAGACTTCAGATATTCAAACTTGTAATCATTAGAGTACTTGCACTTTCTATCAACTTCTCTATGTATCATGATTTCCATGACTTCTGAGTTATTAAGCTTTCATTTCTTCTAGTGAAGTCCCACTAGCATAACCAGTTGAGGATGAGCCTCATTAGCAAGGTGACCCAAGATCAAACCTCATGGGGGTGTTTATGCATGTGCTAGGGGGAGGAGACATGATAACAAATCCAGTCAACTTATTGTTGGTGTGGCCTGAGCTGGGTGCGATCCCTGGTGACTTTGACAAATTAGATGCCCCTGGGTCGTGGTTTCTCAAGCCATAGGTCAAGCCTGGAGGATCACCGACAACTTGAAAAACAAAACAACAACAAAAAAAAACTTTCATTTATTATAATACTTTCTTATTCACACAAAAGTTATTTTGTGTTAGTTTTTGAAGAAAATAAAATTATTCCATGTTTCCAACATGTAACAATTCTATGTAGAATAGTCCATGTGTTGATATGCCACTTGGATCAAATGAAAGTCCGTTCAACGTTAAACCCTGAGATCGATGGATTTTTCTATCACAATCTAGATGTATGGGAAATTGTTTCCACACTATAATTCTAAAGCTCTTGATATGACATGTCAATGGTTTTGGAACACATAATATTAGATTCTAGTTAGGTGAAATGTTTTTGTCATATAGTTCACGATACTTATTTCTTTGCAATTTACCAATTTCTAGATTTACTAAATCTATCCATAACACATCAATATTCTTACTATTTTTTGTATATTTTTTTCATATTCCATCTGTGACATTGAAAAGGCCATCTTCTGTATTATAGTTCCCTACATATAGGTCAACAAGAACATTGCATTTGATAATGATTTCGTACGGTAATCTCATTGTTTTCTCATATGTTACATAACCTATTTCCTCACTGTCACGATTCAGCAGTCATATCAAGAGCTATTATCTCTTCATTTACATGTGCCAAAACTTTTTTTTCATTCTTTTGTACATCCCCGTTCCTATAAAATAGGTATGGAAACGGTGGATCTCTTGGAGCAAGTCTATAACACTTATCATTAATATATTTTATGTCTTCATTAGATTTTTTATTCACTCACATTTTGTTAAGGATTTCAACGAATTCGCTATCTTTTTGATGCATTGTGTTACACAATCCATAACATTTCACTTTTTCCTTCCTAAAATCATATACTGGTTTTTCCCTTGCTAAAATTGGTTGCTCAAAAATTAGGGAATATTTAATTGATTGTGCTTGCAACAAGTCACCTGAAAATATTAAGTCAATATTTCCAAAATAAGCCAAAGGAGTATGATTTTTTTCCCATAAACGTTTGTCTATTTGATATAATAATGTTGAACCTATCAAAGACGTCTCATTAATCAACATAACACAAAGTTGTTCACAATGTTTTGTCAATGTGTCTAATTTTTCACCTTTAAGTGAAATATATTCTGATTTGTTAAATGGTAAATGGAATGTAGAATGCAACGTTATACCACTTGCATTGAACGTAGCCTTTCCTGTATATCTTTTTACAATTCTTTTTAGTTGAGTTGGGTCATATCTGAACATGTTGTTGTACAAGAGAATTAGAGATTGGAATATTGCTATAATAGTAAACGTTTTTCCAATGCCCACACCACCTGTTACAAGTACATGCAATGACTGATTTAGATTTTTTTTTCAACTGCTATTTATTACACTATTTTTTCTTGTTATGAGTTGAAAATTCTCATGATTTCATACAATTCTACTTCTTCTAGTACGTGTGGTTGTTTTACAAGTTGGCATGGTCTCTCAATGATTGATTTTTCATTTCTAGCCTTTTGCAAATATTGAAAATCTGATATGATATCATATCCTTGATAACATTTTTTGTTGTTTATTTCTTCATATGTAGGTACATCTCTTTCAAATAATTCACTCTCTTTATTTTCAAGCTCAGATGCTATGCTATCAATATCAGTCTATGTTGTCATTATTTTGTTCGTGAATTTTTGTTCATTACATTTTATGATTTTTTTCAAATAATAAATATGCATTTTCCTAAGTTGAATATTGTTCCTTAAAACTATTCTCATCAATATAACATGGGACATAATCATTCTCTATAATAGTTATCAGGATCAATATGTTTATTATAATTTAAGTATCTTATAATGTATGGTCTCCCAAATCCTCCTCTTTTCCTATTGTTGTAGATGAATCTTGCAAGGCCTAAATTTTGAAGCTTCTCTCAGACAAACTTCAGCAAAGAACCAACATTACATAAAAATTAATTTCTAGTTCAAAAGGGAAAAAAAATTTCATCTCTAAAGCTTCTCGGGTAGTTAGACAACTTGGTGGGATGTTGGCAAAGATGCACGAGTGTTATCTTGTTAGGAGTGTTGGAAGTACACGATCAAAGAAGGACGTTGCCAAATTTTAGAAATAAAAAACACATCTAGGACATCATGAAGGACAAATGGAACTATTCACTCAAATTTGTTGTCTTCATTGATGGGAATTATATGTCTACTAAGTTTTCTATTTCTATGAGTAGCATAGATGGTCTTACACACTATGGTTCACCATGGCATGTAGAAAAAACTCTTACAAATGCTTGGAGCATCTTCTCTAAGGGAAAAAGAAATGTAATAATAAATTCAATGAATCTTCATTTCAGTTATCAAAATTCCAAAAATATTTTGCACGAGGTATTTTTCACAAGTGATCTAGATCTTGAAAAGCAATATCCAAAGAGGAGTTTTTATCCCTTTGAAAATTAGGAATCATTTCTAGCATTTTGGTGATAAGGTGCATCATTTAGAGAATTTGTTCGTGTCTTATGAAACCCTTTTCAAGGTATTTTTACTTGTTATTTTGAAGTGGACTTGGAACCAGAGTTTCTTTCCTCTCACTTGTGTTTTCTAGGAGCTACTAATTGAAGAAAAATATATTGATTTGCAATGCTAAGAGAGCTTATAGGCATCATGTAGATTCTGAAGACATAAATCTAGTACAATCATAAGAATGTGGAAGCATCACATTTAGTAGTAAAAACATCCATAATTATGGAAGGAAAAGAGCCAATAATATATTCCAGAGAAATTCAATGGTATCAGTGTATGGGAAGAATCCTTTGATTTTGAAGAAATGCCTTCAAATCTAGCTTATGGAGTAAGTGAAAGAATTTTGCTGCCTTGGATGATTTCTCTCCTGAAGTAAGCCTAAATGGAAAGAGTTATGCTCTTAATTGTGGAATTCACTTAATGTTTTTTATCTAGAGATAAGTATCTTTCCTATGAAGGATATTTGAAAGACATTGGTTCTTTAAATACTAGTTGTCATATTAATATAAACCTGCACTTGCAGAAAAATATTTTATTCCTTATCAAATGTGTAGTCTGTCCAACTGTAGGTTGTCAATATTTCTGGTCATTTCAAATTGGGTCGGTATACTTCTATTGAAGCTGTAGGTACAGTTGTAGAGACTGCTTTGTTGACTGAGATTTCAAACAAGGATCATAACATTATTGATGAACTTCATGTCATGGAAAATGAAGCATTTAAAAAAAACGCAGATTTATTCAGACAGCGAGTTTTAAATGAACATTCTGAACAAATGGAGTAGAAATTCTAAATACTGCGACATGGGTTTTTTGCAAAGAAATCTCAATTGTCTTCCATGTGGGAAGATCCAAAAAATTGCACACCATTTGATGGATTTCGCCAGTTATTCCAAAGGGTTATACAAAAGTTTGTTCTAGAAAATGTAATGTGATGTGGAATAACTAGAAAAATCCATATACTGAGGAAATGGAGAATGAACTATAACTCTGGTGCGGGGAGTCTGTGTTTCCTACTTGTTTTTAACTTTCCTTAGTTATACATGGTAGTCTGGATTTTCCTTGTCCCAGGATTGTTAATCGCAGAGTTTGTACCCATCACTTCTCACTAGCTCTGGTCCTCAATGCACTATCGCGGCGGCTAACTCCCTCGGCTCTCTCTCGATGAGAAGGAAACAATGCATAACAGTCAAGACACTATCTCATTCTTCAGAAGAATGTTCCCATCATGGTATATAGTGGCAACGGAGGCATCGGGACTCTCTGGAGGACTAGCGGTGCTATGGGATCCGAGGTGGATCTTTGCTAAAACTTTCAGATGCCTTGGGGGAATCTTGATCACTCTTAATTATAGAGGATGTGTTGACAGGTTTCATATATTGAATGTCTATGCATCCTACAAGGACAGAGCCTCCTTTTGGAACTATTTTATTGCCTCTAGTATCTTAGAGAATGAATCACTCCTCATCGCGGGAGATCTAAATTATACATTGGGACCAGATGAAGTTTGGGGGAAGGGGAAAAAGCTAACTCTATTGGAGAGAAAATTAGAGAAGCTATGCTGCAATACAACTATGTTGACATTTGCCCGAAACCTTTGTCCCCCACTTGGGACAATGGTCGTTAAAGGGAAGCATATATTGCAAAAATACTGGATAGATACATCATGCACAAAAAACTACTCGAGAAACATGGTTTCCCGAGCTCTCACACTCTCCCTGTTTTTATATCGGACCATCGGTCGATTACTTTACAATGGATGAACCCAAAATCGCGGAAAAGCTATCCATTCAAATTCAATAGGTATTGGCTAGAAGAGGAAGCATTTAACATCATGGTCTGTGAGTTTTGGATGGCTAACAGTTCTACAATAGAAGCCTCTCCATCAGAAAACCTGATTGGCAAAATGAGCAATCTTAAATCCAAAGTGAAAGATTGGAAAATTCATAAAAAACAATCAAATTGTATAGAACTGAAGAAGATTGAAAAAGAACTAACTGAAATAGCCGATGGTATGACTTCCCATTCCATTCCATGGAGCACTTGGGCACGGATTTGGGAGCTTGGAAAAAGGAAATAGAATATATTAAAGATTGAAGAAATCTCCTGGTGGCTCAAAACTCGAGCCACTTGGCTGAAGGAGGGTGGTAAAAACACCAAGTTCTTTCACCGTTTTGCCAGTAAAAGATGAGCTTCAAATTCTATTTGGCAAATCAAGAATGAAGAGGGAAAACATCTGTACTCCCAAGAAGACATTTCCATAGAGGCTGTCAATCATTTTTAAAAAGCATACAAACGAGAGCCTAACAGGGAGATAAATGATATCTTATGGGGCATAGATCCTTTTCCAAATATGTTCGATGATGAAGATAATGAAAGACTATTTGTTGTTGTAACGGAGGATGAATTACTCTCTGTAATGAAATCATTTAAAAAGGACAAATGTCCCAGTCCATATGGCTAGACCGTAGGCATTTTCATCCACTTCTTTGATATAATGGAAAGAGACATCTTGGGGATGGTGGAAGAAACTAGATTACAAGGGAGAATTCATCAAAATATTTCATCCACCTACATAGCTCTGATTCCAAAAAGAAAGGACTCCTTTTCTTTTGCTGACTACAGGCCGATTTCCTTATGCAATGTCATCTATAAAATCATTTCTAAAATTATAGCAGAGAGAATCTGCGGCAATTTATCATTTCATATCACTAAAGAACAACATGGGTTTCTAAGTGGCAGAAACATTTTAGAAGTCGTGGCCATAGCTCAAGAAGCTTTGCATTCAATGCAAACAAAAAATGTTGGTGCTGCCATTCTTAAAATTGATCTTAAAAAGCCTTCGATTGCCTTGACTGGAGCTACCTGAGATGTCTACTTATCAAGATCGGGCTAAATGACCTGTGCACAAAATGGATCATGGCATGTGTAGAAGGAGTCAACTACGCGATTCTCATTAATGGATACCCCACATCTTTTTTCCAAGCTGAAAGAGGTCTCCACCAGGGGTGCTCGCTGTCTCCAATTTTATTCATCTTGGTCATGGATACCCTTAGCCTTCACATCAAAAAAGCGGTTGCAGCGGGGAATATTGGCCCTCTTTCCATCTCCAGAGGTAACTTTCTAACACACAACCTCTTTGTGGATGATGTTCTTCTGTTCGCTATGCTTTGTAGATATACATGGCATAAAATGCATGAGATAATAAATTTATTTCAAAGGGCTACAGGCTTATATGTCAACAAAGGCAAATCCACATTTCAATATGGTAAGGTTAATGCAGAAGAGATGGAATATATCTCACGACTATTTAACATACAGGCTGTTTCCTTTAAAGAGGGGTTAAAATACTTAGGGTATCATCTAAAACCCTCGGGTTACAATACTTCTGATTGGTCATGGATCATAAACAGATTTTATAAGAGAATATTGGGATGGGAATTTAAATGCTTATCACTAGCTGGCAGAATGATATTAACACAGTCGGTTCTTGCTCAAATATGTGTATATTGGGCGCATCTGTATTACATCCCATCAGCTATAATAAAAAAGTTGAACAGTTTAATGGCAACCTTTATCTGGGGAGGATGCAAGGATAAGAGAAAATATCATCTTACTAAATTGGAAAACATCTCCCTTCCAAAAAAAAAGGGAGGTTGGGGCATCATGAATCTGCGTCTCTTTGGCATGGCTTTACTGTGCAAATCTTTGTGGCGAGCGGTCTTTGGGAATAGCTTATGGAGTCAAACTATTAAAATGAAATACCTTGGAAATGAAGATATTTACTACTGGTACAGGAACAGTTTTAAATGGCCTTCTCAAGGATCGACGATTTGGAGAAGTTTACAAAAAATTCTTCCTTTTTTCTACAGAAACCTTATATGGAAATTACAAACTGGAAACAACATCCTCATAGGTGTTGATGCAATCAAGGGCGTAGAAATGGAACCAACAATCGCTCCACAGCTGCTCTCGCTCCTCCACCAAAAAGGTTTTTTCTTCTGGGCACAGGTTATAGAAGGATGGAAGGATGCCATACCACAATGGAAATCAGACAGAGGACTGGGCCTAGAAGGAGAAATGGCTGCCCAATGGAATATAATTGTTTGGAATATGAAATATGCAAGATTTTATAAAATAGAGGGCAGAGATAGCATTGAATGGAAGGTAAAGAAAGGCACGTCCATTGTATCAATAAGAGACATATATCACTCCTTGATAGAATTAAGAAGAGAAGCCCCCTGCAAAACCTTTCCACACTCTCTATGGAAGGTAAGTTGCCCGCTAAAAATCATTATGTTTTCGTGGCTAGTATATCATAATAAAAATCTTACATGGACAAATTTGCAGAAAAGGAGCTGGCAGGGGCCAGCCATATGCATAATTTGCCTTGCCAACACAGAAGACAACCTGCACATTTTTTTAAACTGCCCACAATCTCAGGGCTTGTGGATGCAATTGGCATCTTATTTTGGCTTTCCTGCTATTTCACACCCATCCATAACAGAAGCATATGAATGGTGGGGTTATCAAAAAGCTATCTGGCGACCCATTCCATTAATTGTATTCTGGTTCATATGGAAGTGGAGAAACAATAGAATCTTTCAAAACAACAAGGAGAGTTTTGGGCGTATTATGGACAAGGTTATTCCTTATTATTTCTCCATTCTCCAAAACATTCCCCAATTGAAAAATCAACAGATGAGAACCTCTGGCTCTCAGCAACTTTCCTTCCCAAGGGCCCACTTTGACGGTGTGGCAAAGGATGGCATTTGCGCTTGTGGTGTTTTCATTGGTATATCAAGTGATCTCCAATACTTCATGTTTTGGAATGGTGGCAATGGGACTAATAACAAAGCAGAGGCCATGGCCCTGCATGGACTGCTTCTTTTCTGTACATTCATGGACATCGGTCCTATCAATGTATATGGTGACTCTAAATTAATCATAGAACACGTGAAAGGAAAACATGACATTAGAAATGACAGCCTTACAAGATGGCTGGGCAGGATTGCATCTCTATGGAAGCCTGATATATTCCCTATCTCACATATAAGGCGTAATAAAAAATGAGAAAGTGGATGAACTTTCAAAGAAAGGAATGCAATCTCCATTCGGTAAGTGGCACCTGAGCATCTCTATGGAATCCTATACATATGTGTTACACTAAAAAATGTCACCATGACTATTTACAGTTAGTATGGCTCCATCCACTGTCATACTATCCTCCTTGGCAAGTCTCATGCCTCTACTCTTCATGTCAAACTTCAAAAAAAGAGAGAAAAGTCATTTAAAGTCAAATTATCTCTGGTACGCAGTTTCTCTTAGCCTTACCTGCGGGTATGCAACCCAAGTTCACAATACCTGCATACTTGTACGCTCTGTATGTAAAGGGGTGGGTGCGTACTCCTGTAAAGGTCAAAAGGCGCAAGTTTCACTCCAAAAAAGTTACTTGTAGTCATTTCTAGAGTCTTCTAGAAGCATGTTTGACGTGTATGAAGCGCCTCCAGATGGTTCATGTATCCCTACCAAAGAGGAACTTATCCCATCAATAGGGGAGCTATCCCATCCAAAGAGGGGCTTATCCCATTGATGGTGGACCTGAATAACTTCCTCTAGAGCACTATAAATACAGGCATTGGGCCAAAGGGAGGGAGGTTGAAAGCTGAACATTCCTAAGGGTAGATGCTGCTGGAATTAGGACTTCCTTGTAGAAGCTTGTGAGGAGAGATTACCATCTTTACTTGTTTCCATTGGGAGGTGGGTGAGCTGATCAGAGTAAGGGAGAACTCTTGTGGACCCTGGGAGGAGCTTGCACAACACCAAGGCTCAGGTTGTAATGGTTCCTTTTGTTACCTTTTAATACAAATTAGTCCATTCTTCTCAACAATTTTTTATTAATGAGTTGTTTCATATACTCCTTGGTCTATATGTTAAATATGTTTTATTTTATGTGATATTCAGGTGCTATTTAATCGTTTGATTGTTGGTGAATGCAGGTTTCAAAGGGAAGGAGGAGCTCATCCGGATCAACGAAGCTGGACTACTACAACAGCATTGGATTACAGGTAGGATCTAAACACTTGATTTCTCATATTGTAAAAGCATATTTAGGGAAGGATTGCTCTTATTTGTCTTGTTTGTCATTAGAAAGTCTTAGGCTTTCTAGGAAGGTCGGTTGTGTCCGCACTAACGACTCTTTCCGCGTGACAAAATGGCGACTCCACTGGGGACTCCATGAATGTGTTTGAGTTCTTTTTGATTTGATATTTTGGTCTGAGAAAAATTGCTTGTTTTCTGATTTTTGGTTGTCTAGCTGTGTATTTGGGTGGGTTAGCTTAGAGTCAATTTAGTTTTTTATTTTTCTTAGCCTTGCCAGCAGTACGCAGTCTTTGGGTTTGACACAGTGCGTACTTGTACGCACTGCGTCTTTGTGCACAGTGCGTACCCGCGCCTGTGTGAACAGATGACCTACGTACCCCTGTCAATTTTGAGAAAATTTCAATTTTTGCTTTTTTACTCTTTAGATTTTGTTTTCAATTTGTTTTTACTGCCTAGATCCATTAGTTTACTGTCAAAGATCTTCACCTGAACTTGTCCCGTTAGTGTCGAGGGTTTTGGTGGAATTCATAGGGATTTTTCCTTAGGGTTTGATTTTTAACTGGTCCTGTAGTGACTTTGGCGTTAGGGGTTGTCAAACTTTGGATCTCCCTGGTTTTGATCAGTCCTCTTAGGAGTCGGGCCTGTCATAGAAATCACCCTAGTGAGAGACCTACCTTTGTGTCTTCTCTTTGCAAATCTCGAAAAGTTTGTTTGTTAAAGCCTTGAATTCCATTCTTGAGAAAAAAGAACAAAAAGATTTCGATTTTTTTTTTTGGTTAGTTTATGATTCTGCATGAACTGATCCTTAGTTGCATTTTGACTAAGTAAAACATCTGGGAATCATCCTTGTAGGCTTTTGTCCTCATTGTTTTTTGCTTTTAGGTAAAATTCCTTTTAATTTGCTTTTGAGTGAGTTTGATTTGATTGTCTTAGATTTGTTAAATTCGATTTGATAAAATAGTTTTATATGCTTTATTAACATAGAAAAAACACAAAAATTCTTTTGGAAAAAGTTTGCTCTGGTAGCATTTGTACACTTTTGGGAGAAAAAGGAAATTTCGTAGAGTAATTAGTGGTCATGAGTTGTGTGTTTTGAAAAGATAAAGAGAATTGTTTCTTTGATTGTCTTTACTAAGAAAGTTGCTTTCTATAAAATTTGCATTTTCCAACTCTCTTAGTTAGGAGCTTCATTGAAAAGGAAAAGTAGTGTAAATCATCTTAGGTGCATCTTTGTAGTGGTTGCGAGTCGAGTCTACACACCACCAGTTTCATCTCCACTACCTTTTGTCTTTAAGAAAAACCATAAAATTAACGCTTAAAGTAAAATCAACTTAGTAACTTTTATTTACTAGGGCTCTGAAACACCAATTTAGATCAGGCTAGTGTCTTGGAGTAGGAGAGTAATTAACTCTCCAAGACAACAAAACCAAACAAGTAGCTTATCTTGTGTTAGAATAAATCCAATTGTTTCATTTGTACTCTGGGAAAGCTCCTCTTAAAGGAGAAGCACGAGCTCGTGTCCGAACCAGTGAGGGGATCAATCCTCCCTCGTTGGGAACGACGCCAGACACGCACGTATTACAAACGGTAAACCTCAGATTAACCATTGTTGAGGATCCAGGGGTCACTTGTCAGTAAACCTTGGATTATTGTGAAGGAACCGGCAAGGGGATTGAGCTTGATACTCTGCCCTTGCGTGCTGTCGGAGTGTAGACTGTTCCCCTAGGTGCATTTGTTGCGGTTGGTAACCTTAGTGACCATTATCTTTAGGATTCTACCGAGGTGACGGTGGAGGGAAGATCCCACTGTACCTGGAGCAGACGTTGGCTAGACTCACTTGGATTTTCCGGTGGGTTCACTTCACTCAAGACGGTTAAAGTGGAGGAACTTGTGCCAGTCTATTCATTAAGTAGGTTACCGGGGTAGCTGTTCCACCCGCCACTTCTGTACTGAATCCGGCGATGTTGGGTTTCATCTCCAACTAGCGTTTTCAGTCTGGAAGGCTACTGTTTGTGCTTGGTCTGACGCCCTAGATTCTTTAGGTGTATGATTCAAATTTGTTTGGTTCTTTAGAGACTTTAGGTGGTTTGCTTTGAGATTTTACTTTGTTTGCGTGTGCAGTAGTTAAAAGTTTTTAACTGTGGCGTAATTACCGAGACAGTCCCGTAGACTTCGGGGCAAGTCTCCTGAGGTTGTTTCTGTGGCCGAATTGTTGAGAAAATCCCGTAGACTTCGGGGTGAATCTCCTCAAGAGGTCCCAAGTCATTACGAAGGTTTAAAGGTCCTTGTAACTCCTCCTAGTGGCAGTAGAGTAGGTTCACCAGAGGAAGGAGAGTCTTCGTTGGTAGTCCATCAAGATTACCAAAGTCTAGAAACAGGTTATAATCCTGAAGCAGTTGAAGTTTCTGAGCTTGCTGGTAGTTTTTCATCTACTAGTGATATAGGCGAAGAACCTGAAATATCTGAACTTGTTACTCCAACTTCTAGTGTACCAGATTCACCTAGGGTAGAAAGAGTCATCACCGAAAATATTCCTACTGGTTTGATAGCTATTGAAGAACTTTCTCCAGAGGAAGAATTAGGCGTATCTACCCTTGAAGATGAACCTACTATTGATCTAAGGGAGCGTGAATCTATCTTTTACAACCCTCCTAGAAGTACTACTTGGTACCTTTCGTTAACCAATTATTTAGACAACTCAGGGGTAGGTTTTTCTCCACCTCGTACTCCTTTTCCACCTGGAGGTATCTATACTCCTGTAAATATGTCTGGTCAGTCGTCCGTGTTTACTCAATCTCCTGAATCTTTTTTACACGGCGGTCCTTCTGTTCCCACCGGGTATCAATCACTTTCTGGTACCTTTGCGGGGGCATCTCCTCAACTCATTGATCATGGGTTATTAGCTGGAAACAATGGTAATAAACCGTTGGGTGTAGGGGACATTTACATGATGTCAGGTTCAGTTCCCATTTCTCAACCTCAAGGTGGTCAATTACCGCCTGGGGGGAAGCCTCAGTTAACGCCTAGGGGGCAACCTCAAGGTTAGTATGTACCTTTGGTACAATACATGCCTCAAGGTCAACCCCAACCTCAATATGTACCCCAGGGGCAACCTCAGTATCAATACTTACCTCAAGGGTATCAACCCCAAGGGTATCAACCTCAAGGGTATCAACCTCAAGGTCAAGGTCAACCCCAGTATCAGTATTTACCCCAAGGTTATCAACCTCAAGGTCAATACTCGAGTCAAGGTTATCAACCACCTCAAGGTTAGTCATATGTTAAAGGTATGGGAACTATGCCTTTCAGTTATCAATCCTATACTCAATCCGGTTATGGATCTCAGTATCCTCAACCTGTTATGGGTCAATACCCTGGAATGATAGTGTGGGATCCATCACAGGGTCAACAGGTGTTGCAGCCAAGTATATAGTTGTTACCTCAAACTGGACAACCTGTAGTTTCTGGTTCACCCCAGCAACTGCAACCTGTCCAGTCAAGCGTTCAAACTTCTGTAACTTCGGTAGTTACTCAGCTGCCAATTTCACCTAGTACTCCATCTCAAACGGCTGCTGCAGCTACCGCAACATCTACCGCACTTACTTCTGGAGTATCGACAGCTCCGGTTTCTACTGTCTCTGCAACCACGCCTCAGACATCTTTACCGTTGTCCAGATCCACGATTGAAACTACGGTCCAGATGCCTGTAGGGCAGCCTGGTTTAAGTACTGTTGTAACAACTCAACCTCAACTTACCTACCAACAGTACCAGGGACAGTACCAATTCGGTCCTGCTGTCCAACAACCGGTTTACCAGTATCAACCGTATCCTGGGTACACTTATCAACAACCTCAGCAACCCCAGTACGGTCCGGTTAATCCTGGTTTTCCAGGAGGATATAATATCCCTAATGCGATTCCTGTTCCTAGTTATCCTGGATATCCTCCTCCTAGGACTGGTCTTGTGACCCAGAGTTTTAGAGATCCTAACCGACAGTTACCATTTATCGCAACTTTGGATTTACCAGACTTGACGCGCCTAACGAACGATCCAATTCAATATCTTCCGTTCTGGCCACCAATGCCAAATAAGTTTCCCAGTGATATACCCAAGTTCGAAGGTAAGTCTGGAGAGGATCCGTCCAATCACGTGATGACTTCCCACCTCTGGTGTGCTTCCAATTCTATCTCGGATGATTCGATCCGCTTACGTCTTTTCCAGCGCACGCTCATTGGTCTCGCTGCCAAGTGGTACATTGAGTTACCACGGGCCTCTTTTTACAATTTTAGCCAGTTAGATACCTCGTTCCTAACTCATTTTCAGTTGCCGGTCAGATATGATAACGGCACGGAGCTATTAACTTCATTAAAACAGTCGACCTCCACTTATATTTCCGATCATATTCATGAATGGAGACGTCGAAGACGTTTAGTGAAAGTTTTTATCCCAAACCAAATCTTAGCTGAATGGTTTGTAAAATCATTATTACCGAAGATTACTGAAGATGTAGCTAAGGCCGGAGTAGTTACTGAGGAGCAAGTCATTGCTCAAGCCTAGTACCTTGACTTGGTTTACACTCAGTTGGGTACGTTGCACGAGAAGATCCCAGATCTTCCTAAGTCGAATCAAATCGCTGCTACTCCTTCGGGGTCTCATGCTGCTGATGGCATGATTGGTACGGTGAATACTAAAAATAAGAAGAAATCCTCAAAGAATTCTTCTCCAATAATAACCTTACCAGACTCCCCGACAGGAGAGTCTTCTCCTGAAATTACTGCTGATATTCATGTTGTAGGGTCATCTACGGCTAAATCAAAAAACGGTGGTAAGAAGACAGGCAAGAAGAAGGATAAAGCAGACAAGGCTCCAAAGGAGAAAAAAGAGAAGTTGGAATCTAACGACGAAAAGCGCAAACCTCGCTATCCTTGTTTAATATGTGAAGAAGATCATTTCACCAGAGATTGCCCTCATCGGGCAAAGGTTGTGAAAATCGTTAAAGGTTCCCCAACTCCTGCTGTTTTGAAAGATCCATTTCCGAAGCGGGAGAGTAAAATTATAGGTTCTTCCTCGAGTGCCAGTGAAGAACCCATATTGATGATGTCTCATGTACGGATTGCGACTCGATCACAAGATTATGGTAGTAAGAATCCTGTTGATGGCAAAGAAGCAGAATCTTCTCATTCTAATCCATCAACCTCAGCTCCCGGTTCCGATCCACTACAGATCGAGAAACCTAACCCGGACTTGGTAATTGAACCACCTGCCAAGGGTATACTTCGAAAGTCTGCTTTCAATCCACATGTGAGAGCAGCTCAGAATTATAACATTGTTGAGGATTTAGCTGTTTCACACTCAGCAATGTCGGCTTTGGAAGTGCTGCAATCATGCCCAGCACAACGAAAATTACTCTTGTCGGCTATAGGAGTTGTTGATATTCAGGACCCGAACCTGATAATCTTTGATCTAGAAAATAGTACACCGCGTCTCCCTCATCAAATGGCTTTCCAGATTCCAGTGTTAGTCAAAAACAGGCCTATTCATTGGACTGTAATTGATGAAGGAGATTCTACGTGTATTATGTCGATTCAGTGTTGGAGATCGCTTGGTTCTCCTTCACTGAACCAATCCCCGATGATTCTTAAGGCCTTTTATGGCCTTGGGTTCCATCCATTTGGCATTCTACAGGATTTGCCTATAGGGGTTGAAGGAAAAACCGTTAGTCTGGATGTGGAGGTGGTTGATGCCCCTCTAGACTACAACCTTCTTTTGGGTCGCAGTTGGTCTTACGCTATGACAACAGTCGTGTCATCGGTCTTCAGAGTTATAAAATTTCCACATAATGGTAAGATCGTGACGATAGACCAGCTGGCTTACTTTTCATCCGACCCAGCCTCTTCAGAGAGTATCCAGCATGTCGGTAAAACGACTATCCCTTACAAGGATGTTGGTGTAGGATTGGTTAAAGATTCTGGTTTACTAGGAACTTTTCCCTTTCCTTCGATCAACACAGATCCTTCATTCGCATCCATTCATATGATTACTTCAGACGCTATTATTTATGATGATCCTTGGATTGTCCCATCTGAATCTGAAATAGACTCCTTCGGTAATGCAATGCCTTTGAGTCCATATGAAATTGCTTATGAAGCCGTGAAGTCTTTTTCCGACTCCAGTTCAACCCATTTCGACCAAATGAATGTGGTCGGTGAGGAATCGTTTTTCACATCAACCTCAGAACGGATAACGTTTCCCGAAGTTGTGTCATCTGACGAACAACTTCGCGAAATCCTAAGTGTAGACGATCTACCATGGGAAGATCTTCATCATAGATCTTCGTTTTTACCTGAGGGTGATGACTTTGAAAATGATTTTTCATCAATTTTTACAGCTGAATATGTCAAGGACGCTCAGAATCCCATGAAACATCCTGATTCAGAGTTGAATTTGGGAAATATTTCCCAAACTATTGCCATCGACATTTCAGTCAAAACCGGAGTTATTGAAAACATTCATATAGGTGCCTCGTGTACAGATAACGAAATTCAAACATACAAGGTCCTATTTCAAGAATTCTGCGACGTGTTTGCCTGGTCCTATGAGGAAATGCCAGGAATTGATCCCTTCATTGTTGTTCATGAAATCAAGACCTACCCGGACGCTAAACCCGTTCGGCAACGTCTGCGTCAGATACACCCTAGGAAAGCGGTTGCGATTAAAGCAGAAGTCGAGAAGCTATTGAAAGCAGGTTTCATTTATTCGATCCCGTTAACGGATTGGGTATCGAATATTGTTCTGGTTAACAAGAAACAAGGAACAATAAGAATATGTATCGAATATAGGGATATAAATCGTGCTTGTCAAAAAGACAACTATCCTACACCCTATATCGATCAAATAATTGATGATTGTACCGGCAGTGAAATATTTTCCTTTATGGACGGTTTTTCCGGTTACAACCAAATCAATATTCTACCTACCGATCAACCAAAGACGGCTTTCATTTGTCCTTGGGGGACATTTGCTTACTGCAAATTACCTTTTGGACTTAAGAATGCCGGAGCCACTTTCCAACGGGCAATGTCTTACGCGTTTCACGACATCAAGCACATTTTGCAACCGTGTCTCGATGATTTGCCTGCTCATTCTTTACATCGAGCTGATCACCTTGTCCATTTACGCGCTATTTTTATGAGGTGTCGACATTATCGAATTCGGTTGAACCCACACAAATGTGTCTTCTGCATAGAAGTGGGACGATTGCTAGGATTTGTCGTTTCAAAAGCTGGTATCCGCGTCGATCCCTCGAAGGTCGAAGCTATCATAAAATTGCCTCCTCCTTCGAGTTTGCGCCAACTCCAAAGTTTGCAGGGGAAAGCAAACTTTTTATGTTGATTTATTCCTAACTACGACAAGGTTACAAAGGGTTTCACCCGGTTGTTGAAACAAAACGCTCATTTTTCTTGGGATGAGATAGCTCAGAAATCTTTTGATGCACTTAAGCACGCGTTGACCCATGCACCGTTGCTGCATCCTCCCAACTACAACCAGGACTACTTTTTGTATCTCGCCGCCTCCCGCTCCACAATTGGAATGGTCTTAGTTTAGGAAGACGAATTCGGAACGGAACATGTGATATATTATCTTAGTAGGACGTTAAATCCCACTGAGCTAAAATATTCGCATGTGGAGAAATTGGCCCTGGCAGCTGTTCAGGCTGTCCAGCGTTTTCGTCATTACATTCTTCTCCGTAAAACTACAGTGATTTCGGATTACAACCCTATGATCTACATTTTAACAAAACAATTGCTAGGGGGCAAGTACTCCAAATGGATTGTTATCCTGCAGGAGTTCGATTTGGAGTTCGAGAAGTCCAAGTCTAAGAAATCCTTAGTTTTTGCGGATTTGATGTGTGACTTCCCGCGTGCTGACATGGAAATTGTGGCAGAGGAACCCATTTCGGATGAGTCTCTGTTTCTTATCAGCACTTTAGATCCTTGGTATGGGGATATAATCGTCTATCTCCAAACCCAAACCTTTCGGCCCGAAGCTTCAAATTCGGAACGCCGGAAAACTCGATTCCAGTCCCAACAATATAGAATTATTGGAGATACTCTTTATCGTCGTGGGGTGGACTTGGTTTTTCGTCGTTGCTTAACTCATGAAGAGGCAGAAAGGGTTTTGAATCACTGTCATTCTAGAGCATGTGGCGGTCCTATGTCTGGGTATGCCACAACTCAGAAGGTGTTACATGCTGGCTATTTCTGGCCGTCCATGTTTAAAGATTGTATCATTGCGGTCCGAAAATGCCACAACTGCCAAGTGTTTGATCGCAAGATGCGCGCACCACCTGCGCCTCTCCACCCTATAATTGTCGTTGGTCCTTTTGCTAAATGGGGTATCGATTTTATTACTTGTAACCCTCACTCGGCCGGGGGGCATGCGTATATCATCCTTGCGGTTGATTATTTTACTAAATGGGCCGAGGCGATGTCTACATTCGAGGCAAGCGGAAAAATAGCAGCGATTTTTGTATTCAATCATATTATTGCTAGGTTTGGTGTCCCACAAGTGATAATCACTGACCATGGGCACCATTTTCGAAACATTATGATGACAGAACTTACAATCCAGCTTGGTTTATGCCATGATAGTTCTACTCCTTATTATCCTCAAGCAAATGGTTTGGTTGAATCTATCAACAAAGTTCTGGTTATCATGATCCGACGGATCATTGGCATTCATCGGTCGAATTGGCATAACATGTTATTCTCAGCACTTTGGGCGTATCGAACCTCAGTAAAAACATCAACAGTGTTCACTCCTTTCCAGCTCGTTTATGGTTTGGAAGCAGTGTTGCCCATTGAATGCGAAATCCCATCACTTCAAATGGCTATCGAATTACTCCCAGCTACTTCTGAAGAAGAGAAGCGTCTGTTATACTTAGCTAAATTAGATGAGTCACGACGTGATGCAACTTTGGCAATCGAGACTCACGCAAAAAGGATGAAAGCTCAGTATGATCGTAACGTGACCCCTCGTAATTTTTCGGAAGGAGACCTAGTGCTATTATATGATCAAGCTAACGATAAATTAGGTGCTGGAAAATTCGTTCCCATGTGGCATGGGCCCTACATTGTCAAGCGAAAGCTCGCAAAAGGGGCCTATGAGCTGGTAGATTTTGATGGGGACTCTTTGGGTAAGCCCAGAAATGGACTTTACCTGAAGAGGTATTATGCTTAAATGGTGGGTATGGAGATTTAGTTAGTTCTAGTTAGGTTAATTTTCTTTTTAGCTGGTATGTTTGCTTAGTTTAGGCTGTGTGCTTAGTTTAAAGAGTGTGCTTTTGTCATTATTCTGGCTTATCTTGGTTTTACTCTTGATATTGCAGATGTCGACGCCTCTCCAAACGTACATTGGATTTGCTGATGGTGCTTGTCGTAGTACACGGAATATCTCTTCCGCAGCTTGGGTTATCTATTCGCCCTCTGACGAGTTAGTTTCTATGCATGGGGTGAGCCTCGGTCAAACAACAAACAACATTGCAGAATACAGTGCAGTGATTGAATTATTATCTGAATCTATTTCATTTGGGATTCGGAGTTTGATAGTGAGGTTAGATTCTGAACTCGTTGTATTACAGCTTAATAGAGTCTATGCCATTAGAAATCCAGTGTTATTAAGATTGTTTTTGAGGGTGCGTCTCTTGGAACGTGAATTTGATTACATTGAATATCAGCATATTCCAAGATCTTTAAATACATTAGCAAATGCAATGGCATCTCGAATGTTAAATAGACATTTGTAACAATCATAAATGTAAATTTATAAACGTTTCATCACACATGTTTAACAAAATAAGCCGGTAATAATGATATATATAGATAGGAGTGTGTCAAAAATATACATCGTCTTCGATCATAGGTTGAAAAACACCTTATGATCGGCAAAAATGATAAGTACAAAAAACCAAAAATGTCATATGTGTCTACAAAAGTGACTAGCCAATCATTGGTGGTGCTCTCTATACGAGACCACTGCCCGCGCTACCCTACACAGGAACCTCCTGAAAGGTCCTGGGACTGCGACCACGTAGCGCTGAAGTCGGATAGGAATGTCATCTATAGTGGTCTCTGGTATATCCGCCGTCAGACGCTCTAGATCCTGTTCCAGCTCGGCTAAGGTCTCTGCGACTGCATCCTGTGGGGCTGGTGCTGGTACAGCTGGTACTCTTCTCTCAAAAGCCCGGAGGTTGGCCGGACGCCGTGGACCTACATCTGCATTTTGAAAATTTGTGCTGTCAGTTTTGAGACGATATATAATAAAAAACAAAAAAAAAATACATAATTTAAAAACTTGTGAAGAATGAAGTA
This sequence comes from Pinus tabuliformis, assembly GCA_031772625.1. Taxonomy (NCBI): domain Eukaryota; kingdom Viridiplantae; phylum Streptophyta; class Pinopsida; order Pinales; family Pinaceae; genus Pinus; species Pinus tabuliformis. Next base: position 235,022,800 of record CM062819.1, read on the forward strand.
CCTATGTCGTCCCATTGTTCTCCCTGTGGAAGAACCATGTCCGGATCATTGCGAAAATCCATTCCGGCATACAGAAAATCCTGAATCGCAAAGACCTGGCCCTCCAGCCAGTGAAAGTAACCATCAGGAAATCGAACAACTGCTGCTCCCTCGTCAGGATGTCGGGCCATTACCACAACCCATCTCGTCAACTTAGGCTCCCGAGGAGCCCCAACTGGAACTGTAAGATGTTGGGGGATCAGCATTGGAACTCTCTCTAGGGCAAAGCTCACAACTAAAGGTCCGTATCCAAAGGTCTTCAGTTGTCCTCTCTTTGCCCTGGTTAGTTGGCCCTTCATATTGGCCAACACAGCATCGCACCAGTTGAAAATGGTGCTTTGGAAGCAATCTATAACCATCCGCATTTGGGATCCAATGGCCATGTGCAAAGCGGCAGTGCTGCAAATTCTGGTAACTATAAAGGCAATTACCATGAGTTCAGGTCGGGATATATATTTGATTTCTATCCCCTTCTCCTGGTTTTGATTGTTGCACCACTCTAGCCGGAGACTAGCAAGGGATTGGCCACCCGGCCTAGTCCCGAATAGAGAAAGTTGCTCGCCCTTGTTAGGCAAGCCAGTGAGAAAGTATATGTCGGAGGACTCTATCTCAAGCTGGTGTTCTCCGATGTCAAAACATTGATCCTGAATATTCCACCTTTCAACCAGCCACTCTAAGAATGGCACCTGGGCCCTCATGCCAGGTATGGCCCAGTACTTGTAGAGACCGCATGCCTTTAACGCATCAATAGAAGGTTGATGACCTATTGCGGCCAAATCAACATCTTCGTGTTCTCTTTCATGCCAATCTAGCATGGTGAGTGACCTACACACCAAAAAACAATAGTTAGAATTCATTAAACAATTTTTGATTGGTTAAAATTGGGGTTTGGGGTTTCAAAAACCGCGTTTCACGGGGTACGCACCCCGCGTTCAGAAGACAGAGCGGTGGTATGCAACTGGTCTGAAGGCGGGCTGCGTACCCCAACCTTTTTCCCATATACGAAAAAGTCGGGGTACGCAGGTCGCCCATGGGGCACCTGCATCCCTCGAGAAACACATTTTTAAAACCCTAAACCCTCCAAAAAATCAAACTAAAACTTGAAATGAAATTCTAAATGGATGAAATTGAAGAGGAGGATGTTGTGAAATACCTGAAAGAGACGGCACTCGATTCTGATGGTCGGATTCTCCGCAAAGTCCACGGGAAGTTTTCTTGTCAAAAGTCCTTTTCTCAACCTCAGCAGTAAAATGGTAAAAATGACATGGTAAGAAGTCTTTTTATAGGTTTTTTGGATGAATGAATGCTAATTTTGTTTATTTTTCACCATGAAAGGACATTTTTCAATGTATTTTTACCCATCTTAAACAGGTATGAGTAATGTGTCGTTTTTGTGCAGGACAAAAGGACTTTAGAGCAAAATGATCATTTTTCACGAACCAAAACATCAGAGTCATCTTTTAAGCTCTTTTCTGACTCCTAAAACATGAAAAGATTTCCAAGTGTTTCTTTTACACTCGTTAAAATGGAACTAAAAGACGGTCCCCTTATAGCTCTTTTCTGACCGTAAAAATAGGAAAAGATTGTCGGGTTTTTGTCGTTTCAAACTTGATACGGAAATAAAACGACGTGTCCTTGATCGCTTTTTACTTTTCAGGTCAGAGACACTAATCATGAAAGTACTCCTTGGTCGCGAGATCAAGCGGTTCTCTCAGGTATTATTTTATACTTTTTCGGGCTTGGGAGACACAAATTTACGAAAAAGTTCACCGTGGAGTCCTCTTTAGTTTTTTCAGACTCTCTAAAATTGAAAAACGCCGAGTTTCTCCTATACTGGACTCGTTAAAATTTCACAGTACAGGACCTGTTCAATTACAAACAGGAACGAACCACTCCTTCTTAGGGTCCGAATCTAAAATAAGTTGGACTCATCCGAAGGATGAGCTTATAATCAAGCATATGTTATCCTCCTCAAGCTTGTAAAAAATAAAGAGGTACTTGCCAGAAATGGTGGGGGAAAAGAGAGAAGAATGAACCGATTTGTTATCCTTTGTTACAGAAGAACCTTAACACCACTCTTGAACACGACACTTTTCATTCACCTGGGTTGGGAAATCCTTTGCCTTAAAAAGTTGACCAAACCACTTTGAAAGTCTTCAACCGTTACCGGGTATTAACTTTGGGTCAATCGTCACCAAGCCATCTGTTGTGTCGTTATGTGTTCAAGAGGTCTCTGTAAATGAACCATTCATATGCAAAATACTTGTCATCCATTTGACCATCCCTGAGTCAGCCCTTACAGCAAAATTTCTTCAACTTGAACAATGGTTTCGTGTTGTGGGCTTGCCTGCAACGAGTCGCTTTCTATCGACATCAGCACATTATCTAGAAAGATGACTTAGAAATCGACAGTACCTTGAAGTCTGCATGTATCAATGGCAGGTTTCTCGCCTTTGACGACAGTTCACATCATTGACTTTCGATCGAAGGATTCTGTGACGTGTTCGACATCAACTCATTCATTCACATTTCATGGATTGTACTGGGTACTTTGAGAACCATTGACATCACTGGTGGTCTCTCTGGCACTTGTTAACAGTTTACATCATTGACTGGTAATCAAGTGGTTTCTACCATGCTCGACGTCAACTCATTTATTCGCATGGATAGAATCGTACCAATTCGGGAAGTAGAAATGAAGAGCCTGGATCTAGTTTCCACCATCCAGGCTGCAAGGAGTTTTGTATTCATTATACAGTAGACTAATCATAAACAGATGGCTGCGTCCATACTGTGTCTATAAAAGTCTATGATTGTGATGTACTGCAAAATCATTCTTGTATCAGAGCAGTAGTTAGATTATTAGTTAAAGTTTTCAATCTGAGTATGGGAATGCCTACCTCAGCGATGATATCATCTTATATATGTATTTTTTGTTGAATATTTGCAGGTTCTGACCGGGTCCTCCGCAAGATACTCCTTGAAATGATAAAGTACTTCACCCTTCCTAGATCATAAAAACCCTAATCTATTACAGGCTTCGCACTTTAGGGGGCAATCTGTTACACTAAAAAATGTCACCATGACTATTTACAGTTAGTATGGCTCCATCCACTGTCATACTATCCTCCTTGGCAAGTCTCATGCCTCTGCTCTTCATGTCAAACTTCAAAAAAGAGAGAAAAGTCATTTAAAGTCAAATTATCTCTGGTACGCAGTTTCTCTTAGCCTTACCTGCAGGTACGAAACCCAAGTTCACAATACCTGCGTACTTGTACGCTCTGTATGTAAAGGGGTGGGTGCGTACTCCTGTAAAGGTCAAAAGGCACAAGTTTCACTCCAAAAAAGTTACTTGTAGTCATTTCTAGAGTCTTCTAGAAGCATGTTTGACGTGTATGAAGCGCCTCCAGATGGTTCATGTATCCCTACCAAAGAGGAACTTATCCCATCAATAGGGGAGCTATCCCATCCAAAGAGGGGCTTATCCCATTGATGGTGGACCTGAATAACTTCCTCTAGAGCACTATAAATACAGGCATTAGGCCAAAGGGAGGGAGGTTGAAAGCTGAACATTCCTAAGGGTAGATGTTGCTGGAATTAGGACTTCCTTGTAGAAGCTTGTGAGGAGAGATTACCATCTTTACTTGTTTCCATTGGGAGGTGGGTGAGCTGATCAGAGTAAGGGAGAACTCTTGTGGACCCTGGGAGGAGCTTGCACAACACCAAGGCTCAGGTTGTAATGGTTCCTTTTGTTACCTTTTAATACAAATTAGTCCATTCTTCTCAACAATTTGTTATTAATGAGTTGTTTCATATACTCCTTGGTCTATATGTTAAATATGTTTTATTTTATGTGATATTCAGGTGCTATTTAATCGATTGATTGTTGGTGAATGCAGGTTTCGAAGGGAAGGAGGAGCTCATTCGGATCAACGAAGCTGGACTACTACAACAGTGTTGGATTACAGGTAGGATCTAAACACTTGATTTCTCATATTGTAAAAGCATATTTAGGGAAGGATTGCTCTTATTTGTCTTGTTTGTCATTAGAAAGTCTTAGGCTTTCTAGGAAGGTCGGTTGTGTCCGCACTAACGACTCTTTCCGCGTGACAATATGTCATTCAGCCCTTCTCTATGCCCGGCATATAAGGTCGACAATTTTCTGGTATGCTTCATGCTCCTTTTTTCTGGATAATATCTCTGATCTATAGGTATCTACATAGTTTTAAAAGCCTTCTAATTTATCTATGATGAATTTCTATCCAAAAATTTTGTATATGTATCAATGAAAAATGAACAGATGAAAATACTCTCAGAATAGGATGCCATACCCGGGAAAAAAGCCCGCCATATATCTGTATATTCAGACTATTTTTGAACATAATATAAATACCATACTGCTTTTTCTTCTGGAAAAAAAAATGTGATGTGGAGATGAAGACAAAAACAAGGATTTCAATGTTAAAAATAATCATGGGAATAAGCATATTTTCGATCTCACCTTTATTTTCCACGGCAATGCATGCTACAGGTGACATATAAAAAAATTGCAGACTTTCTCCATTAAAATATGGGAGACCACCCATTTCATTTGCCAAGGCCGCGAATTGAACAGAGGCAGGGAATTTTATTTTTATATACTTCTAGTTCTCTGTCGAAAACCATCATGATCAACTCAAGGAGATGACAATTGAGTGGGTGTTCCATTTCCTCTTCTAATCCTAAAATCTGCCAGAGTGTCTTTCTTCCGTAATACCATAAAATCCAGAGATCTTGGGACTCTGTTTGAAGCCAAAATTGTCTGCTCAACAATACTTTTTAATGTTAATATTCAAGTCGGTCTTGCGGAATTTGGGCAATTGTTACATAAGATGCTACAGGTTGTAAAGCCTTCCTCGAACTATGATCACAATGCATGTACATTTTTTTTTGGGAGAGGATGAGGTTTCAAAGATGAAGATGTAACAAAAATGGTGGTTTATTGGCTATAGTTTCTTGCTCTTGATTTGGATTCGATGAAGCTTAGTTTCTTTTACTTTAAGACTACAATAAAGAGGTCCTTCTAGGAACTTAACTAGCAAAAGAAAAACATATGAAACTAGAAGCGAGAGTTGTAAACAACCATAATTTATTGCACTGCCATCCTAAGTATTGCCTATTATAAGTATCAAAATAATGAAGAGGAATATACTGAGGAAATGGAGAATGAATTATCTCTCATTTCTGTTTAGCTCACATATTTGCAACAAGAATTTGGGAAGAACGCCGATGCAATGATAATTTATAACAATATTTTGGAATGAAAAAATTCCAGAAAAAATCATATTGAGAATTTGCAACAAGAATTTGGGTAGAACGCCGATGCAATGATAATTTATAACAATATTTTGGAATGAAAAAATTCTAGAAAAAATCAATTTGAGAATATTTAGTTGTTCGAACTAGCCAGTCTGGATTGTTAGAGCTAAGATGCACAGCAAAACAAACATATACTCAGCAAATAAAATCAAGCACAGGAGACATAGCAATTTAACGTGGTTCACCCAACCAATGTGAGCTACGTCCACCAAACATAGGCATCGGCAATCTTATTAATCAAACAGGAGATTACATAATTAATCAAATCCTCACAAACTCTCACACCCCAAAAACAATCCGTATGGATACCTGTTTTATAGCAAGGAGAATCTAACTGCCTCATAAATCCTCTCAACTCAAATTTAGGATGCATTAACTCCCTCCCAACAACCTGGAGCTAATCTAGCAACCAATTCCTATTGTTGTCACACATTAGAGATTTTTGCCTAATTTATGAAACAGAAAATCTCAACAATATCCACCTTGACAACAACTAGCCTGATGCCCTGTTTGTTTGTTATTTTATCTAATCTGCAAGCCAAGAGAAGCCAAACACCAGCGTAGCTTCTCCAACAAAACTGGTTTCGTGAACATGTCTACACAGTTTTCCTTTGTATGCACCTTTTCAAGAGAGACTCCCCTTTCAGTGATAACCTGTCTTACAAAATGGTACTTAATTGGAATATGCTTTGATTTACTATTATAGGTTGGATTCTTAGCCAAATGTATTGCACTTTGACTATCACAAAGTAACCTGATGTTGTCCTGTAACCTACCAAACTCACCAAGCAAACCTTTCAACCAAACCGCCTCTTTGCAAGCATGCGAAGCAGCAATGTATTCTGCTTCAGTAGTGGATAAAGTGACAATGTTCTACAGCTTTGACATCCATCTTATAGCTCCACTTGCAAGAGTAAAGACATACCTTGAAGTTGACCTTCTCTTATCCAAATCACCTGCAAAATCAGAATCAACATATCCGCAAACAGATTCACTACTCTTATTGTAAGTAATACAATAACTACTTGTGCCTCTCAAATACCGAAGCACCCATTTCACTGTTGACCAGTGTTCTTTACCCGGATTTTCCATATACCTGCTGACAACCCCAACTACATGTGAAATATCTGGTCGCGTACACACCATCGCATACATTAAACACCCTACTACATTAGCATATGGAATTCGAGACATAAATTCCTTTTATTCATCTGAATTAGGACATAAACTCGAAGAAAGCTTGAAATGGGAAGCGAGAGGGACTAACACAGGCTTCACGTTATTCATACCAAACCTCAAAAGTATTTTCTCAATATACTTTTGTTGTGATAGCCATAGCTTACCATTGCTCCTATCTCTGAAAATCTCCATGCCCAAAATCTGTCTTGCTGCTCCTAGATCTTTCATATCAAACATCCTTGCCATCTTAGACTTCAACCTGTTGATTTCTTCTATGCTTTTGGTTGCTAAAAGCATATCGTCAACATACAATACTAAGATAATGAATATGCCATTTTTAAATTGCTTAAAATACACACAATGATCATATTCACTTCTAACATATTTCTGACTCAACATGAAAGAATCAAACTTCTTATACCACTGCCGAGGCGACTGCTTAAGGCCATATAATGACTTCTTGAGCCTGCAGACAAATTTCTGATTGCGATGCTGAACAAACCCTTCCGGTTGTTCCATATAAATTTCCTCATCTAAGTCTCCATGTAGAAATGCAGTCTTAACATCTAATTGCTGCAACTCTAAATCAAGCAAAGCCACTAATGCTAACACAATTCTAATTGAAACAATTTTAACCACTGGTGAAAAAATCTCATGAAAGTCAATACCAGCTTTCTGAGAAAACCCTTTTGCAACCAGCCGTGCTTTGTACCTGTCTTCCATATCATTCACACCTCGTTTCAGCTTGAAAACCCATTTACACCCCACAGTTTTCCTGTCTTTCGGAAGCTCAACCAGATCCCATGTGCCGTTCTTACCTAAGGCCATCATTTCATCCTTCATGGCTGCTTTCCACTTGTCACTTTTCAAACCTTCTATTGCTTCCTGATAACACAGAGGTTCATCGTCATTAGCAGTAAATGCAACCGAAGTGACATAATCATCATACCTTCTTGGTGGCCGTTTGATTCTTGTCGACCTCCTTAATGATGTTTCTGGCGCTTCCTCGATTGGCTGACTACCATCTGTAGGAACTTCTTGATGACCAGTATCTGAAACATGTTCATGATCTATACCTGAACCCTGTTCATGTTCTGATTCTGAAACCTGTTCATGGCTAGTATCTGAACTATGGTCATCATGACTATCATTAGAATTGCTATCAAACTGAATGTGCTGAAAGTCAGATACATCATCCTGTTTCAATCTACTATCTACATCTAACTATACAAGAGAGGATTCATTAAACTTTACATCTCTGTTGATGATGATTTTGCGGGTAGTAGGATCCCACAATCTATATCCCTTTTTTCCAACACCATACCCAACAAAGATATACCTTTTAGACTTTGGATCTAATTTAGTTCACTGATGTTTAGGCACTAGAGCATATGCATCACAACCAAACACTCTGAGTTTAGAATAGTCACAAGGGTGTCCTTTCCATACCTCTTGCGGAATCTTGCAGCCTATCGTCGTTGATGGAGATTGGTTTATCACATAACAAGCTGTTGCCACTGCTTCCATCCACAACTCCTTTTGCAACCCGGCGTTACTCAGCATACTCCTTGCTCTCTCTAGAAGAGTCTTGTTCATGCGTTCAACAACTCCATTCTGCTGAGGAGTATAAACCGTGGTCTTATGTCTCTCGATCCTTGCATCCTTGCAATAGCTATCAAACTCCTTGGAAGTAAACTCACCACCATTGTCAGTTCTTAAACATTTTATTGTTCTACCAGTGTTGTTTTCTACCAATGCTCTAAACTGCTTGAAAACTGAAAAAACATCAGACTTCCTTTTCAACATGTAGACCCACACTTTCCTAGAAAAGTCATCAATGAATGATACAAAATAAGACGAACCACCATATGAAGTTGTAGGGGCTGGTCCCCAAACATCGGAATGGATATAATCAAGTATGCCTTTACTAGTATGTTTGCCTGTTTTAAACTTTTGTTTACTTTGTTTTCCAAACAGACAATGCTTACAGAAATCTAACTTTCCATATTTTAGATTTGGAAGTAACTTGCGATCAGCCAAAATTTTTAACCCTCTTTCACTCATATGCCCCAATCTTTGATGCCATAAGTGAATGGAACTACTGTCATGTTCAGACACCGTAGACACATAATCTGACCCTGTACTTCCTTCTAACTGAAATAGATTTCCTACCTTCTTAGCTTTCATAACTAGTAAAATACCTTTGTAAATTTTCATTACTCCACCTTGAATTACAATTTTATATCCATTTGAATCAAGTGCTCCTAATGAAATCCAATTTTTTCTTAAATCTGGTACATGCCTCACATTAGTTAATATTTTTGTTGTCCCATCAAACATTTGCAGTTGTATACTCCCAATTCCCACAATATTACATGTTACATCATTACCCATGTACACAACACCATCATCAATTGATTTATATGTCTTAAACCATTCTTTATGAATACACATGTGGTTTGATGCACCGGAACCTAACAACCAATGTTTACCATGATTTGACACATTAACTGATAATACTTCATCACTCATACCTGAACCAGATGTCGAACCTGTATCTGTCGTATTTGCCTCCTTCTTCTCTGTCGAAGAATCTGCTTTTGAAGTTTGCGGCTGTCGCTTCCAACAATCCTTCTTTAAATGCCCTGATTTGCCACAAAACCAACACTTTAGCTTACTCTTCTGCTCTTTTGAATTTGAACGTGAGTCGCTCGACCTCCTGGAGTGTCTTTCTTTCGAATGATCTCTAACCATCATAGCTTCTGATGTAGAGGTTTCTGAATGCGACCTTCTCCTTGTTTCTTCCGATAATAAGGATGCAACTACATCATCAAACTCAATAGTTTCTGATGAACTAAGACTTATAGAAGTAACAAAATGATCCCATGATTCGGGCAACGAGCACAATAAAGTAATAGCTTTATCCTCGGATTTAATATTTACTTCTATACTTTGTAATTGCACAAGAAGAGTATTAAAAGCATTTAAATGATCAGCAATCGATGTACCTTCCCTCATTCGCAAACTGTACAACTGTCGCTTCAGGAGAATCCTATTGGTTAAAGATTTGGTCATGTACAGTTTCTCCAGTTTCGTCCACAAACCAGCAGCTGTTGTCTCCGACACGATATTAAACAGGACATCATCAGCTAGACACAGTCGAATAGCACTTATCGCTCTTTCATCCATCTCGACCCACTCATTATCTGTGATGTTGTAAGGCTATTTGGATTTGCCCAACAACGCCTTTGCCACACCATGTTGGACAAGCAAATCATACATTTTCACCTTCCAGATCTCGAAATTATTCTTGCCATTAAACTTCTCAATTTCAAACCGGGCACTTTGAGTTTTCGCCATCTTGTATCAGCAAAAAACACAATAATCTCCAAAACCAACGTTTAAATACCAGCAATTAACAAAAAAAACTGCCTATGCCTTGTAGCCTTTGTTTTTAAATATCATGGCACATTACCATAAAACAAATCCCCCTCTATTTTGTTTTGTTTCAAATATGCAAAAAAACAACATTTCATGATAGCTGTATCAAAAAACTTTCAAATCGACTGCTCCACGGCGACCCATGTGTAAATGATTTTGCTCCTTTTTAAAAGACCAATTTTCAAACAAAAAACAGTTCCACAAAAAAAACTGCGCTCCTAGGTTATTCTTCGGCTTTCACCGCTCCAACAGTGCTTTGTCCAACCAAGCAGTTCCACAGCCACGCCGCTGCCTTTCACCGCTCCAATAGCAATTGATTGATATTTCTTCTGAGCATCAGCGACCAGCGTCCAGCAAGTAGCAGCTGTTTGGTGTTGGAGCAATGATTAACTCGTCCAGCAGCTCCAGCAGTCACTAACACGCAGTGTATATATATTTGCTCTCCACGCACAGCAGTCATTTTTGTTTTGTTTTGGTGACAAGTCGCGCCACATAACCCAGCAGCGACTTCCCTTCAATCTTCCACACGCAGGCTTTACTCACACCACTCAGATGTAATACCTCCACGCAGGTTTTCAACAACAATCTTCCACACGCAGGACTCCAGGACGTTGCTACGCCATTCAACGCAACACTCAAACGCTGGTCCATGCATCAGGCAGCGATCACTGACACACACTCTCCAGCATGCACCTCAATCTCTACGCAGGTTTCCACCACCAGGTCTCCAGCATCAGCACGCAATCGTTCATACGCAGTGATTCAACGACATACACACCAGGCACCAGTGCTCCAACATCGCTCTGATACCAATTGTTAGAGCTAAGATGCACAGCAAAACAAACATATACTCCGCAAATAAAATCAAGCACAGGACACACAACAATTTAACGTGGTTCACCCAACCAATATTGGCTATGTCCACCAAACATAGGCATCGGCAATCTTATTAATAAAATAGGAGATTACATAATTAATCAAATCCTCACAAACTCTTACACCCCAAAAACAATCCATATGGATACCTGTTTTATAGCAAGGAGAATCTAACTGCCTCATAAATCCTCTCAACTCAAATTTAGGATGCATTAACTCCCTCCCAACAACCTGGAGCTAATCTAGCAACCAATTCCTATTGTTGTCACACATTAGAGATTTTTGCCTAATTTATGAAACAGAAAATCTCAACATCGTTCATCTTCAGGACTAGATGAAGAAGCAGATCTTCCTGTACCATTAAATAAGGCAAAAAGTCAACCTAACTGTTAGAAAAACTACTAAATTTTAGCAGAGAAAAACTGCTAAATTTTACTAGAGAGATCGGTACTCAATACTCATGCAATCTAATGAAATAATCGACAATCCACATCATTATAGACACAGATTGATAATTTTGTGACAGGTCTAAGCAATCAGAGTTTAACTGGAGGGCACCCGTCGCAAAGTTGTATTGAAAAACCAGTCATCTACAAATCTACGGTCAAGATCTATTGCAACATCCCCCTCTTTTTTTCCAGAAACCACTACGAACGCCTATCACAAAGCGGTTTCCAGTCTCTACAAAACCAAAAATGGTTCTATAATGACATGTGCATGACCAAACATTGGGGCCCGGACAACATCTGCTCCATTTTAAATATTATTTTTATGTTCCGGTTTTGGGTAAAAATCCCATTTAAAAAGTCGTCGCACAAATCATAAAGATTCAAAAAAAAAAGGGGGTGAAATGAAAATTTGATAGTATATAGGTTTTCAAAGGGGTGGGGTCTATTTTATAAAAAATCTTTATTAGAATTTTAAAAAACAAATTCATTGTATTTTTTTTAAGAAAATTAATAGTTAACAAGAGGCAATTTTGTAATTGTATTATGGATCAATTTTGAAATTGATCAAGACAGTTAAAATGACAAAAATAGAAAACCAAAGAAGAGAGAGTGTAAGGGTTCAATGTATGAGAACTAGACTTGGATATAAGGGTTCAATGTATGAGAACTAGACTTGGATATAAGGGTTCAAGGTATGAGAACTAGACTTGGATGTGTCAGGCCAGGTTAGCTCAGAAATTAATGAGCGCAAGAAACAACTGGTGATTTTATTCATTTAGACAACTATTATTTATACATACACAAAACGGATCAGTTCATCTTCTAGATGACTGTCCAGCTTCACCTCATCCGTTTCGGATTAGGTGTCAACATTCCCCCCCTTAATCTGAAGGGATGATGGTGAGTCCAAGCATCGCTCTGAATCTTTCAAGCTTTTCTCTTCTAGGCGCTTTGGTGAAGATGTCTGCAATTTGCTCATTTGTGGAACAATGACGGAGATGGATTGTTTTGGCCTCAACATGATGTCGGATCAGATGATATTTAGTATTGATGTGCTTAGTACGATCATGGAACTTTGGGTTCTTGGCCAACTTTATTGCAGAGGTGTTATCAATCATGAGTGGAGTTGATTGTATTTGTTTTACCTGCAAATCTTCAAGAATTTTCCTGAGCCACACAATTTCTTTCGTTGCTTCAGCTGCTGCCACATATTCTGCTTCTGTTGTGGAATCTGCTGGTACTGATCGTTTGCGTGATCTCCAGGAGACAGCTCCTGATCCAAGACTCATAGCATATCCTGAAGTAGATACCCCAGTTTCTTTGTCTCCATCGAAGTCTGAATCAGAGTATCCAATCAAGTTGAAGTCATCCACCTGTGTATACTTGATTCCAAGGTCTTGAGTTCCCTTCAAGTACCTTAGAACTCTTTTTGCAGCAGACCAATGTCCCTCACAAGGCTTTTGCATAAACCTGGAGAGGATTCCAACAGCAAATGAAATGTTTGGTCTGGTAGTAGTGAGGTAGATGAGACTTCCTACAAGATGTCTATACTTTGTTGCATCCTCAAATTCCTTTCCTTCAGTAGATGTGAGCTTCAAGTTTTGTTCCATTGGAGTAGAAAGGGGATTGCACTCTGTCATGCCAAATCTGTATAACAAATCTCCAATGTATTTCTTTTGAGAAAGAAATATGGACTTTGGATGTTGGGTTACTTCAATGCCAAGATAGTAATGAACATAGCCCAAATCAGTCATTTCAAAAAAATTTCCTAATTCTTTCTTTATGGATGCAATGTAGCTTTCATTGTTCCCTGTCATTAAAAGATCATCTACATATACCACAAGATATACAACTGTTTTGCCAACTTTCTTGACAAATAAAGTTGCATCATCAAGATCAAAATGATTGAAGTTGAGTTTCAGAAGATGCTCAATTAGTTTTTCATACCAGGATCGTGGTGCTTGTTTGAGGCCATACAAGGACTTCACAAGTTTGCATACTTTGTGTTCATGTCCTTTCACAGCAAATCCTTCAGGCTGGGACATAAAAACATTCTCTTTTAGATCTCCATTCAAGAATGCAGTTTTTACATCCATTTGATGGACTTTCCAACCGTTCTGAGCAGCTAGTGCAAAGAGTGTCCGGATGGTGTCCCATTTTGTTTTGGGAGCAAAAGTTTCCTCATAATCGACCCCTTCCTTCTGTGCAAAACCTTTTGCCATAAGCCTAGCTTTGTGCTTGTCAAGTGAGACATCAGCTTTGTACTTGTTCTTGTAGACCCACTTGCAGCCAATTGGTTTGGTTTCAAATGGAGGATCAACCAGCTTCCAAGTGCCATTCTTTATGAGGGCATCATACTCCTTCTGCATCACTTCTTTCCATTCATCATGAGAAGCAGCTTCTTTGAAGGAATTTGGTTCAAAATCTGTAGAAAAGTTCAATTCACAATCATAAGCAACATCCATATCAACAGGTGAATTAGAGTTATCTACATCACCTCCATCTTGTCGGTTTGAATTTCTGGTTCCTGTTTTTCCAATTTCATCAGGATGAACACTTTCAAGTGTCTTTGTCAGCCACTTTGGGGGACCTTTCTGAGATGGTCCAGGCTGTTCTGTTGATTGAGTTGGGTCTGAATCAAGATTGAGTCTCCCAATTCTATCAATTACATCACTTAAAGCATCATCCGTTGTTGGAGTGTCATGCAGGGGAGATTGTTCTTCAGAAGGAGATTCCACATGTTGATCTAGTATAGGAATCCCCCCTTCAAGATGTGGAATCTGATTATCAAACTCTTGGAATGATTTCCGTTTTGTGAATCTATCCAAGCGATCAAGTTGCCGCTCAACAACACTGTCAGATTTGGATGATTCAAGAAAAATGACATCTCTAGATAAAACAAACTTTTTATTTACTTCATCATAAAGGCGGTATGCTTTAGATGTGTTTGAATACCCCAGGAAGATACACTTACGACTTCTAGCACCAAGTTTGTTTCTATGTACCTTTGGTATTAAAGCATAACAGGTGGAACCAAATATCCTGAGATGTTTTACCGAAGGAACATGTCCATACCACAATTCATAAGGAGTCTTGTTTCTTATAGCACTAGATGGACATCTATTCTTTATATATGCAGCACATAGAACAGCATCAGCCCAAAACATTGTCTTTACATTTTTGAAGAAAAACATGGATCGTACCATATTCAAAATTGTTCTGTTCATTCTTTCAGCTACACCATTCTGTTGAGGATTATAAGGCACAGTCGTTTGATGTTTAATCCCATGTTGGCGAAGATAGTGTTCAAATTCATTTGATGTATATTCTTTTCCATTATCAGTGCGAATAGACCCAATATGAGATTGTGCATCATTTTCAGTCCACTTGTGAAAATTCTTGAATGTTTGAAAAGCATCAGATTTGTTCTTCAATAAGTAAACCCAACACATTCTGGTGTAATCATCAATAAATGTCATGATATATTTATTTCCATTTGCAGAAGAAACAGGCATTGGACCACATAAATCTGAATGAATAAGTTCAAGCTTCCTATGTGCTCTTGAATGTGAATCATGAAAAGACTGTTTGCTGTGCTTTCCTAGAATGCAAGCATCACATTGTTTATGTTTTCTAGGAATTGTAGGCAAACCAGCAACACCATTTTTCTTCAACAAGCGGAGACTATCATAGTTTAAATGTCCAAATCTAGCATGCCATAATAAACTTGATGAAAGTGCACCTTCTTCATGATGAGAAATATATGAGAAATGTTGTGCATGAGCAGAGGTTCCTTGCAGTTTAAGGAGTCTTACTTCTTCTATACCCCTCATGACAAGTGAGTGGTCAGATGCCTTTCTTACCTCAAGCTTGCCATCAAACATGTGAATGGAGTGACCTTGCTGGCGGATGTGGACCAGGGACAACAAGTTTCTCTTCAGCTGTGGGAGATATAGAACATGATCCAGAAGAAAGTCTGGAAGACCAGGCAGTTTAAGCCTGATTGTGCCAAGCCCTGATGGCTTGATTTTTGACTGATCTGCAAAGTATACTGCTCCATCAACATTGTCAGTGAAATCTTCAAAGAAATCTCTCCTATGAGTCATATGACAGGTTGCTCCTGAATCAAGCAACCAGTCATTTTTCGAAGAAGCAAGTGAAGCATTAAACAAATCTTCATTTACTCCAATGTTACATTGTGCCTCAATATAGTGAGCGGATTCAGGTGCTTTACCTTTGTCTGTGTCATCAGTTTTACCTTTCTGCTGATTTCTTCTCTGCTCAACTTTGTCCCATGGTAGCTTGCATGTAGAAGAATCATGTGATCCATTTCGTTTGCAGCAAATGCAATGCAGATCTGCCTTTTCTGCTTGAGGATGTCTGCCCCCCCTACCTCTGAAGTATCTTCCTCTTCCTCTTCGTCCACCTCTTCCTCTTGTAGAATCTTGAGCAGGATGCTTTTCTTTATGAGCAAGGCAAACAGTCTCTTCAGAAGATTCAGGTACTATTTTCTTTCCAAAGGCTTTCTCTCTTTCAGCAAACTTTTTCACAAGAGTGTCAAAGGTTATATCTTTAAGATTTCCATTTGCTTGTAAAGACTCAAGATAGTTAGAGTAGGTAGGATAGAGTGCTTTGAGAAAGGCAATAAGAGAGATATCCAGCTCAACCTTAGTGGATTTAATATCATGCACTATAGACTTTATTTCAGATGCAAGAGTAAGAGGATCATTATTTTTCAGTTCAAGAGTGAAGAGTTTAATCATGAGCTGAACAACTTCAAGTGCAGAATGTGTATCATAGAGTTCTTTCAGCTTTTGTAAAGCTTCAAAGGCAGTGGAATAGGATGAAATATGACGACTTACTTCCTCATTTACAGATGCTGCGATCAATGCAAAGGCTTTGCTGTTCTTATTTTCCCAAATGGCGAGTTCTTTGTCTGATGTGGGCTGCACAGGGTCTCTGTCTTCTTCTCCGACACACACTCCTTTCCACGGCTCATTGTAGATGAGGGTGTGTTTCACCATCCGAGACCATTCAGAATAGTTCTCCTTGCCAGTGAGAACTATTCCGACCATAGAAATGATTGAATGCATTCTGTAAAAATATCTCTGCTGAAAAAAAATTCTGTTGATAAAAGACTCCTGCTGAAAAAAAAAAAATCTTATGCCACAGCAAGACTTCTGCTGGAAAAAAAATATTATGCCACAACAATATGCACTTTATTTTCTTCTAACATTTGCATCAGCATATCAGCATTTCTTATATCAGTAATATTACTGTGTTTTGAGAGAAAAAAAAATCTCATGGATCACTTCAATATATATCATGCAATACTACAGATGCTTTGATATAAAAACACTCTCACTGATATAAACACTGTGACTGCTTTGAAAACTGCTTACTATTCAATACTCAAAACTGCCATCATTTGAAAAATCAACAGCACAACTTTATACCAGAACCGCCATTAAAATCATCTCTTGGCATTCTCAAACTTAAGGGACTCACTGATTACAGAGAAACTTCAATTCATCAAGAGAACCATGCCTTGAGAAAAAAAAAGTTCTCAAAAGGCCAAAAATATGCATTCTGCACTAAGATCGCCAATTTAAGAAAGTTGATTGCAGATTCAATTAAAAACTAAAATTGCTTGACCGGTTTTCGAGATTCATCAGTTGTTAGCAAACTTTGAATGAATCGAACACTGTTTTCTGCGAATCTGGTATAAATCTGTTTGCTTCGACACGGTTTATTAGCAAAAAAAGGAGCACGGTTTATCTCTTCCAGCGTCTAAAACTATACCATGTCCTACCATGTCATACTTAAACTATTCAAACTGCTTTCCAAAACAGCGTCCAAATGACTTATTCAAGCAGCGAATTCAAAAAAAAACTTATGAAAACAGCGCATTGAAGTGGCTGTATGCTGGTCAAATCAAGGCATATACATACGTTTTCATTGAGCAAACGACAATACCAAATCAACGATGACACTGTAATTTATTTGAAGCAGTTTTGGTCTCAGAAAGGTCAAGCCCCTTCCCTTACTTTAGTGCCCGCCATCAAAACATATGTGGAACGTATGAAAACTGAGCATGCCCAGGCGTGGTTCTCGGATTGGACGGCGGCTCTTCGTCGACTTTATGTGTTTGTATAGAAACGCCAATTTCTGACCAGCTTTGCGATTCTCCTATGGTTCTCGGCCGAGCTTTAGCCGGTTGTTCTAACCATAACAGCATCGGAGAAACAATAATTCATGCGTAGAGAGGCAGTAAAAAAACGCTCAGGCAGCGCTGAATACCACGCGCAGAGAGGGGCAGCATTGAATACCATTCACTGTCACTATGTCAGCGTACTCAAGAACAACGGATGCATAGATGCGTTGTCAGGTCAGAGGGGCAGCGAATTCAGGCAAAAAAATGCGCAGTCTCTCAGAGAAAACGGATGCACAGAGGTTTCATGAGGCAGCAGAAACCTGGCAGAGGAGTTACAGCTATTTCTGGAACTTGGCTCTGATACCATGTCAGGCCAGGTTAGCTCAGAAATTAATGAGCGCAAGAAACAACTGGTGATTTTATTCATTTAGACAACTATTATTTATACATACACAAAACGGATCAGTTCATCTTCTAGATGACTGTCCAGCTTCACCTCATCCGTTTCGGATTAGGTGTCAACAGGATGTAATGAATAAATTCCTTTGAATTTTATTAATGAAAATTGGTTTGATTATGGAATTGAAATAAGTTGCAGTGTGTTAAATTCTTTTCTTGTGTACTTATTTTTTAAAGTCTATTTTCTTCTGCTGAAAGGGTGTATGAAGCAGCAGGATTGTTTTATTCATGTTTTCATATTTGTTTATGTAACTATAGATTTCTGATGGAACCTGGAAATGAAATAAGAGCACCTTAATGGGCACTCCACCTTTTCAGAAATCCATTCAATTTTCCTCTTTTCCATTAATTTCATTCTCAGATTTTGAAACTTGAATTCTAACTGGCTCAAGTTTTAAACTCTCTCTCTCTAAACTACATCTTATCATTTTACATATTTTAAAAAAATCCTGCAACCCTCAATGATTTGGCCACACTGGTTGTAAGAGGTGGGTTTTGAACTAGATTGTTCGTTGCATCCCTCATACTCTCTTTCCAAACATTCATTTAAAAGTTTTATCATTTTCAATAGATGTCCTAGGCACTGGTTCCCTTGTAGCCAGTAACTGTCTCCAGGGTAACAACACCAACCTTGTAGTGTATAGCACGATGAAAATTACGCTACACACACATGTTCAATGTTTTCTGGTCATGGCACATGACAATTGATAAATGATAAAAGTGCTATGTTTTATGAATCATCCGGTTCACGCCTGAGGTCTTTTGGTTTCTTTAGTAAAATTTTTTGATCATTTATTGTTGAATTATTAATAAATATATGTTTTCTTGTACTAGTATTCAGTGGCATTGACAACACTATATATACAAATTGTGCAATTATTTGCTATAAGTTAAATAAAACTTTTCTAACCTTTGCAATTGTTTCTATGATATCACCATCGTTTTTTTGACATTCACTTCATACACGTTTAAACATCGATGTCATTGTTTTATCTAGCTTTGTCATATATGAACTACAATAAGTAGTTGTAGCATATGATTCAAGTACAAATTGGGCATCAATATTTGCACCCCATATTAACAGAATATGTTGAGTGAAGCTATTAGTCCATATGTCTACTGGTTCTCTTTTCAAAAGAATTGTTCTTCATT
The DNA here is from genome assembly GCA_031772625.1 of Pinus tabuliformis. NCBI lineage: Eukaryota > Viridiplantae > Streptophyta > Pinopsida > Pinales > Pinaceae > Pinus > Pinus tabuliformis. Next base: position 235,041,907 of record CM062819.1, read on the forward strand.
TCAAAGTACATTAAATTGCATGGATATAATCAGATTCACTTATACCTATTTTTCAAGAAAACTATCAAATGTATATGTCTCATCATGTTCCATATTCTCTAGTGCATCAAATATCATTCTTGCATTCAATTTTGTTTTTGCATTATCGAATTCCATAGGCTCAAGTATTTGCATCTTTGGCATTGGTGGAATTGGAAAATTGAACCTGCAATGCATCTATTTTCCTTTCCTACAAGTGTTTGTATGACGATGACGTTGAATAGTTTTCATATTTGCAGGTAGTTTAGTTGAATCATAACACAAGTACTTGTCAATGAAACTTTCAATTTCAATATTCATACTTGTTGCATAGATAGGAGCATTTTTTATTCATAAAAATCCATGCTCATGTTGACTTCCACGATTTTGGAATTATGGTAAAAAGAAATAGTCAACAACATCACCAAAGTATTTGGACTTATGTAAATTAAATAGCATAGAGAATTCATTCTACTTTTGTAATATCATACACAAGTAATCATACATTTCTTATCAAGGTATCAATATCATCTTCCTCTACTTCATTTTCAGTCGCTAGGTTTTTTCTCTTGATTTATTTGTTGCAAATATTTTACTAAAGGCTCCTAAATATGTTCAACACTGCTAAACAAAACAAAGAAAGTCGGTTGACCCAAATTGTTGAATCATCGCATATAAGTTCTTGCCTAAATGCAAGAAATAGTCCATCAATGTCCATATTTGTCTAAGATCCATATACAATATGTTCGATTCTAGAATGTGTTTCAAATTTACCTTTGTTTTAAATCTCTAACTGTTAGTTTTTTCCTTTTAACTGTCTTTTTTATATGAATCCAAATACAACTTAATACTTGACTAAGGATAATTCAAACTATTTTGTAAAACAAATTTGTTATATGATATGCAAAATCATGATCTTGATGAAAAACTTGCCTTCAAGCAATATCGTGATATGTAAAGTTTCATATAACAATGGCTTTTCATTTCTTCCCATAAAATAGTGTGGGAAAGCTCATCTCCTTTGAATACCTATCTCTTAATATTCCTAAAGTCCTATAACCTTAACCCATAGCAATGTTTATTTGATTATTACGAAGATCATAAATACTATACGAATCACTAAATCCATGTAATAGTGTTTTTTGTTACCGTACCTTGATCATAGTAATCATTATCATCATTACTTTCTATGTATGTCTCACATGCATATGCATCCCTATTTTGATCAAAGACTAGTTTCTAGTTTTCATTTATTCTAAAATTCTTAATGACTTCATGACTATGAACATGTATTTGCCTAACAACAAATATGTTTTTAAACACTTAACATCTTTTAATTCCATGGTCATCGTACTAGATTCATTTATGTCACAAGGAAGTGAAATTTTAATTCGAGATGTGTCAGTAGGTACATTGCTTAGTCCACCAATCAATGCCAACTGTGGTCTTCTAAGATGATGTCCAGGTTCCTGCATATGAAAAATTGGTAATCTTAATGATATTATTCTTTGCTCCAATTCATAAATTTCTTTCACTATAAATTTTTTTCTATTATGGCTAATTCGCTTCGGAGTTGAAAATTTGATAACTTTTTCATTGTCTTATGATTTTATAAATTTTTGGCATATACACAGAACTTTGGACACATTGTTGAATTGTTTTTCTATGACATATCTTTTAATCAAAGTTTGATTTCATATTGCACAATCATAAAAAAAAGCATCTTGTATTTTCTTAAAATACTATTGTTCAGCCATTGTTTCTAATGTGTAATCGAACATTTGTAAGGATTCTTTATGTTTATTAAGAAATATGGTATTCTGTACTGACTTCTGCCACTTTGATCATCTTGTAATTGGACTTGTTTTGATAAATTTATTGTTTCTTATCTATTTTTTTATTTCATGCAATGAATAACGTGGTATCTTGCTTACATTTCCAAGATTTGTATTAAGTTCTATAGTATCTTCATCAATGTTGATGTTCTTAGAGCTAGAATTTAATGGCTTGTTGTTATCTTGAGGGGGCTTGGACCCAGGTTCAGAGTTAGTCACACTAACCAACAAAACCCTACATTGTCGGCCATTTCGACAACAACTCGCGTAGCACAAGCTGTAGTCTCACCCGAGGTAGTATTAGGGATGTCAGAACCAGGTTTCTACATTCAAAGGACTATGTGATGTGTTTCTGTTAAACTTAGGGCTTTATCTGACCTTCATGAACCTTAACCCTAAAAACCCGGAAACTACAACAACTAATAGTTAATAGCTTTAAACCCTTCGTCGATTGTGCTAAACATTCATAACATCAAGTAAATAATAGACCTACTTCTTTCGCACATATATTAAGTACTTTTCATGATAAATAGAATTCAACAGATCAAAACATACAGTAAATTTAGAGATAAGCAATGATACACAGATACACAGATAATTCTTCAGAACAACCTTTATTATGCTTATATCTTCTATTATAAACTCTTTCAACCATGCGCACATAGCTGTAGGGGCCCACACACTCAACTGCAGACTTACCAAGGTCTCTACACACACAGTTGCAGGAGCCTTCCCCTTCGCCCAAGTACAGAATAGACAATACAGACCCAAAACTTGCCTATCTATGCTCTTTGTTATATCCTTATGACTCTTCTATGGCTTTTTTTTATATGATACTTTATTACAGTACCATGGTCCCCGAACCATGGGTGGGTCACAAAACATGTTAACTCTTGACAACTAAGGGGATTTGACCTTCCTAAGCCCTTTTGACTCCTATCGACCTGTGCGCTCCGCTCCTCAAAATGTGGAGGCTTTAGAATATTAACAAAACTTTTACAAAATTTAACTCCAGGGGACTTTGTCCCAATAAGCCCCCAACACAAAGTTGTGACTTGTCCCAAGTCACACTGCTGGTGTTGCCTCAATCTTCACCCACAGACCGTTGAATTTTGTCTTCAATGCTTGAAGATCTATTGCTCCCTACGTAGAAGCCTAATGAACCTCCTCAACCAATTTCTCTATATTTGGACCTTCAACTGCAAGGTCCATGGTTCTCTGTGTCTGTTGCATAACCTTCAAGTTATTCTTCATCGTTTGTGTCAAGTGGCTTGCCTCATCATCCCAGGGTTGCGTCCTTAAGGATATGATGGATGCCTTCCGATGCAGCTCATCAATCTAGGTCTGAGAGAACTTTCCCTCTTGTAGTCTGGTGAACCTTTGCACTGGTGCTAAGGTCTATACTATAGCTATTATCTCGTCAAACTACACCTATTTTTCTTGGATATCGACTTCAATTTTCTGCAAGTGTGGATCCTCCTACAGTAAGGCCCACATATCCATCATTTGCTCAAATAACTAGTTGCAGTCCTTGACTGCAGCTTCTAAAGTAGTCATATCCTCTTTAATAGTAGCCCCTCGCTACTCTCTGACTTCTAGAGGAGTGGTTGGTTGAAATGAAGCTGAAGCTCGGATATCTGCAGTTGTAACTCAAAATGAACATTGCCACTTTTCTCCTTTGACTCCTTCACCGCAGCAGCTAACTTCTAGATTTTCTCTGCGGAAGTCACTTCTGCTAGGATCTGGAGCTTGGGAAGCTCACTGCAGGCCTGTGTTATTGCTTCTTCCAGCTGCTGATTACGCGCAATGACTTCTTCCCATTCTTTGAGTGCCCGCTCCTTTTCCTCGAACATTCGCTGGTTGTTGGTTTTGACTTTGTTGATAAAATAATGTAAACTTTGAAACGGGAACTGATATTGCTACCCATTTCGTAGAGATAACAAAAAAGTGACCTGATTTTGAAAAGGGGTGATGCAGAACACACATGTTTTTTTTAGAGCACAGTTTTCGGCACTTTAAATTTTTTATGTACATTATGTTTTAGAATCGAAGTGATTTTCATGCTGATTTAAAAAAGTGGTAATTCTGCATCAGGCCCTATTTTTAAAAGACCTATTTTTTTACTTTAAATTTTATAATGTATGAAATGTAAATAATTATTTTCTAAATTTAATCATTTTTGAAGTGGTCTTCTTCTTCATATTTTCTTGTTTTTATTTTAATTTTTTTTTGTAGTGAGGTTTTTATTGTTTTGCATATTTAAAGAAGAAGGTCGATATTTTGAATTTTCGATATTCTACATATTTATACTTCTACATATTTATACATCATTAATTAATATTTCAATCCACATGAAATAATTGTCTCTAAAAAACAATAATTTTTAACAATTGACAAAAAAAAATCATTTTTAACATAAATATAACTAAAAACTACATGTTTTGATAATTTTTTGTAATTTTTTTGCTAGAGATGACGTCAAAATCAAAATTTTTATAGGAAAATTTTAACTAAAAATGGTTAAATAATAGTTTTTTTTTATGAATTTCATGTCAAAAAATAATAATAATCACTGTTTTTTTTCAAAAAATAATGATTAACATAAAAATTAATGTGAAAATCACATAATACAAATATTGAACGCATAACAACCTTAATTGAGTGCTTATTCTTCTCATAAAATATCAAAGTCAAAACATTACAAGTATAACTAATTAATAGTAACAAAAAATGAGTTTTATTTCCAAGCATAACTTAAATTTAATCAACAATGTCACGTAATCCAAACTCTTCGTCCTATGGAGTTTCATCATTGTCTTCTTCCACAATATTTTCTGCTTCATTTTGCTCATTTTCCTCCTCTAATGGATCTTTGATGTCTGCGAATCTCCCAATGTATGCCTTTCCAATCATTCCGTGTAATGGTGGTAGGGGTTCTTTTGCCTTTTTTGCCACACGTGATTCACTAAAGTCCCCTTACTTCAACCCAATTTCTTACATTGCATCTGGAAAAATTGAAGAGAATTAATTCTTTGCTAAATACAATTGCATTGTATTGGATCATTTTCAATGGCAATGCAATTTCTTCCTTTTTGAAGGCAACATGCTAATGTTGTACCTAATTATCAAGCACAAAAGAAATAATGAAGTAAATTAGTACAATGACTTATAAATTAATAAATAACATATTGAAATTCAATTCCATATAATAAAACTTACTTGAGTCAGAAAATAAATCCAAAACCCAATCTCCCTCATTTGAACATATGTCTATAATATAGTTAATCAATAACTATGGTTTTTGATAAATGTTAACTATCTTTCATTATTCTTCTTTGTCTTCATATGTTAGTTTTCTACAACAGCATCATAAGTCAGTATTTGGCTATGACTCTTTCCATCTACCCGATTAAAAATCATATACATATAGCTATCATCTTTTGCCCAACTATCAATATGGATAAACTCACAATCATTTATAAATGGTTGATCTTCATGGTTCATAAGATTTGACTTTTACCTGTGACACGAAATAGTAAAAGTTCAATTAACTTGTACATAAATGAATTTTTTAACATTAATCAAATATACATTTTAAATGTCTTACCATGTAAGCTACATCCTTGAATTTGGTTTCCCCTTGAAGCTTGACAATAACATTGCCAATTGTGTGTCTGAATGAAATGTCACAATCTCTATAATGGTGATGACGTGACTTCTAGAAATCCTGCAACCACTTTACTAAGAGCTTGATAAGTATAAGGGTCACTATCATAGTCAATGTTTGGAATATTGAAACCATGGGGAATATCTGCAATAACTAGGGTATAATCCCTTTTAGGTATGAGTTTAGCAATGTCTTCATAGTCGCCTTGTATTATTTGATATTGAATAGTGTCTAGCCTAATCCAAATGAAATAAGTAAGAGCTGGATCAAGTTCAACATTCTTAAGACATTGCTTCTTCAGTCTTTCGATATTTATTTTTTCAATAAAGGTTGTGAAACTATCTGGACCTCCATTTTCATCCTTCTTCATCTTTTATAAAATAAACAAATATGTGTAAGTTATAAATTAAAAATAGTATACAGATGAATAAAAATGAATGTATAAATCAGCATACCTTTTTAAATGCAAGATAAAAAAATTTATGTTGATGTAGAACTTGAATCTGGATAGTTGCGTACAACATCATCCGAACTCTCTTCATTCAACAATTTAACCATTTGTTCTTGAATTTTCATGTAAACTTTGTGACTATATAGATAAAGTAAAAAAAGTTAATATAATGATATGTATAACAAATACTACCAAGAACAATATGTTATATTTAAAAGAAAATTATAACCTAGAAATAAATAAAAATAATTCAACAAACTTACTTTTGAAATTCCTCAGACATTTCCTCCAATGATAATTCCCCTGACCTCGCACAAGATAATATTTCTTTGACAATATTTTCGTCCTTCACTCCTTGCAATGCTCTCCAAAGTGTGATAGTCATATCTTCTGGAAGTTGCTTCATTTCAGGACCTGATTTATTGTTGCTACATATCAATGGCTTAGACTTTTTGACCTTCTAGTTTTTAATGCCAATGTTCTCCAACATGCTAAAAATCTCATTAATCAACTCCCATATCTCTCCAGTTCTAAATTCCAACTGGAAAATGTTATTAACACCTCTGAATAAATCACTAAATTTTCCACCTTTTGAATTGATTTTCTCTTCAATTTGATAGCCTATTTTCATACAACATTCCTTTTGAAAATCTACAGTAACATTTATCCTATCTCCACCACATTTTTCTTCAAATTCACTATGAATAAATCTAACCCTTTGAATGAAATTCATAGACATCCTATATTCATTATCTGAATTATGATCCCATGCCACTAAATTTGCTTATGTATCTAATAAACCAACATAAATGATATATTTCATTGTTTCAAAATGTGGGTTATGTTGGAAATAATACTGAGAGGGGGGGTGAATCAGTATTATCGAGTTCTTTTAATAAATCTTCCTTATTTATACTTTGAATTATTTTTGCATGCCAGTACCATAAAATAATGAGCATGAACAAGAAAAACAGATAGTCACATCAAAGAACACCAGATATAAGGTGGAAACCCAATGTGGGTGAAAACCACCTGCTGCAATATGTCTCTATCTTCTTTTAAATTTAGAAACTCCTTTTACAATGGTTTTGTACTGGTGCAGTGCTTTACCAGTACACAGGCTGCAACCTGCAGAGAGCTACAACTCTCTCTCGTTTTCCAGTCTCTCCTGGAAGGGAGCTACAATCCCCTACTTCTTTTCTTTCAAGGACCACTTTTCATAAATTTTTAAACTAGATCCATGAACATCAAATGATCATCAAGTACATGTAAATCACACAGTCAACTGCAGTAAACAGATCAACAATAACAGTAAACTAAACCCAGAACACCTTATCAACAGAAAAATTCAGCCAACAAAAAGTCTTAAGACAGATCCGCAGTTTTTCTTTATCTGGCCTCCGTAGCCCCGCACTTCACCTTCTGCTCCCCTGCGTATGCCCACAGAGAGCCTTCTACTGCACTGCGTATCTACGCACCTACACCTTCTATCACGCCGCGTACATATACTGTAGCTCCGCACCTGCAGCTTCTATCGCGCTGCGTACCTCTACTGTAGCTCCGCACCTGCGGCTTCTGTCGCGCCGCGTATCTACGCACCTGCGGCTTCTGTAGCACCGCGTACTTTCACTGTGCCTCCGCACCTGATCCTCTATTGCGCTGCGTACCCACGCACTACGCCTTCTTCTACTGTGCATACCCACGCACTGCGCCTTCTTCTGCTGTGCGTACCCCCGCACTTGCACAGTTAATTACATGCGAACCTCTGATTAGGGCCAAATTGGCAGTCCACCAGTGTGCCACAGATAGTCAGATGCCCAGATCTGATCATGCGCCCGAGAGATCACACTTCATATATTCACTTTCAACTTCAATTTTATATAGATCAAGCTTTTAAACCGATAACCCAATATTTCAGATCTTAAGATATTCAATTCTCAAAAGATATCTTAGCCAAGTGATCTCCTTCCCTATTTATAGTCAAGCCCTTATTCACACCATGGGACAAAAACATCAATAACCAATACAAGGGATCCAAACCGGGGCTAAATTAGATCCTATACCACGGGCCAAAACCACTGAATCAAGAACGGCGGGCTAAATACCACGGGCCAAACATAAGAAACCCCACGTGAGCGCGCTTCTCTGCCTTGAAGTGAGTGAACTGGGGTCCGCACCTCATGAACGGGTAACCTGCGGGTATGTACACACTTTATCTATGATATTCCTGTGGGTCCGCAGCTTTTGTACGGTGTACATGCGTACCTCTTATTTTCCAACATATTTTGAGAGCCTGAACAGAGCATTGCCACTTAAGAGAGTTGCCATCAAGTACAACACCTATAACATAGAGCCATACCAGAATCATAATGCCAACAATCTCCCCCTTTGGACTTGATGGCAACCTCAAGATCTTCAACGTCATTCTCCCCCTTTGACATCAAGGGCAAAAGGTTATGCTCCCCCTAAGAACATGCTCCCCCTGACTATAAACCAGATCTGCAAAGAAGAACCATAATGCACCAAACACCATAAATGACCATGAAAGAGATAGAGACATATTGCAGCAATATTCAGACCAGCATCCATGATCTCCTTCTTCCATAATGCCAACAATGCATTATATGCTCCCCCTGAACCTATGCCATTCGATCTTCGACCAATCTGCAACCCAGCACATGTATGCATATACCCCAGATGAGCCTTGCATACAACCAACCATCAGAAGAGATTCAACAACAAGATGATGCATTAACAACCCCCAACTTTTGCCTGAGGTATTCAAAGGTCTCCCTGGGCAATGGTTTGGTGAGTATATCAGCAACTTGTTCCTTAGAAGGAACATACTCCAACTTGACCTTTTGTTCAAGTACTTGTTCCAGGAGAAAATGATACTTTATCGATATGTGCTTGGTCTTTGAATGCATGACTGGGTTCTTTGAAATGCTGATTGCACTTGTATTATCACATAAGATGGAGATGGGTGGTATACAAGTGATTTGAAAATCCTGCAAGATCTGCATCATCCAAAGGAGTTTAGTGCAGCAAGATGCAGCAGCAACATATTCCGCTTCAGCTGTAGACAAGGCAATCAAACTCTGTTTCTTGCTAAACCAAGATACCAATCTAGAACCCATAAAGAATGCACCACCACTTGTGCTCTTCCTGTCATCCACGCTTCCGGCCCAATCTGCATCTGTATAACCATGAAGTGTGAGATTTGTATCTCTAGGATACCATAAGCCATAGTTTTTAGTTCCTTGAAGATATTTGAAGATTCTCTTTACTGCCTGAAGATGAGTTTCTTTTGGATTTTCCTGAAATCTTCCAACTATTCCTACTGCATGCATTATGTCTGGTCGGGTACCTGTCAAATAAAGTAGACTTCCAATCATAGATCTGTAGGTTGGTTGATGCACTGTTGCTGATTCATCATTTGCACTGAGGCTACATCCTGTGACCATGGGTGTACATACTGGTTTTGCATCTTCCATGCCATATTTCTTCAAAATCTGCTTGAGATACTTGGTTTGAGACAAAAAGATCCCTCCTTCTTTTTGTTGGATTTGCAAACCAAGAAAATATGTCAGTTCTCCCAGCAAGGACATTTCGAATTCTTTCTGCATTACTAAGGCAAAGCTTTGACTCATAGCTTCTTCATTGCTGCCAAAGATAATGTCATCTACATACACAACAAGTATTAGCAATTTGTCGTTTTCAACTTTTATATAAAGATTGCTATCTGCTGATCCTTTTGAAAAACCTTGTTGATGAAGATATTTGTCCAAACAATAGTACCAAGCCCTTGGAGATTGTTTGAGACCATAGAGAGCCTTTTTCAATCTGCATACGCGATTTGGATCATTTCCAAGAATGAAACCATCAGGCTGCTCAATGTATACTTCTTCTTCCAAGTCTCCATTCAAAAAGGCTGATTTCACGTCCATTTGAAATACTTTGAAGTTTTGAAAGCTTGAGAGAGTAAGGAACATTCGGATGGCCTCAAGTCTTGCAACAGGAGCAAAAGTTTCTTCAAAATCTATTCCTTCTTGTTGCGCATACACTTTACAAACAAGTATGGCCTTGTTTCTAATTGCTTCTCCATTTTCATTCGATTTATTTTTGAAGACCCATTTTGTCCCTATAACATTCTTATCCTTTGGTCTAGGAACCAACTCCCAAGTGTTTTTCTTTTCGATCTGCTCAAGTTCTTCATCCATTGCTTTGACCCAACATTCATATTTGCATGCCTCTTTCACATTTTGTGGTTCAGTGGAAGAGAGTAATGCCAAATAGCTTGAAGCTTATGCAATTGTTCTTCTTGTTTGTACACCTGCTTCTTTCTGCCCCAAAATCTGAGATTCTGGATGATTCTTCTGAACATATCTGGATGGAGTCTTCTCTTCTATCCTTATCTGCTCCTCTGGTTCTTCTTGAGGTTCTTCTTCTTCATCATTCTGTCCTTGAGGGTAGTATTCATCTTCTTCGATGTCTTCATGATTTACTTGCCTAGGAATGTATCCCTTCTCATCAACCACTACATCAATGCTGTCAACAATTCTTCCAAGTCTTTTATTGTAGCACTTGTATGCTTTGCTGTGTGGAGAATAACCAAGAAGAATGCCTTCATCTACTCTAGGTTCAAGTTTTCCAAGTTGCTCATCAGTATTCTTAATATAGCATTTGCTCCCAAAGATTTTGAAGTGTTTTACCGAAGGAGTCTCACCATACCAGAGCTCATGAGGGGTTTGAGTGCTATTCACCCTGACATTTGTTTTGTTGAGAATAACAACCGCAACATATGCAGCTTCACCCCAGAAAGTTGCGGGAGTTCCAGAATCATCAAGCATAGCCCGAGCCATTTGTTGGACTGTTCTGTTCATTCTTTCAACCACTCCATTTTGCTGAGGAGTTCTAGCTATAGAGAATTCTCTTCTTATCCTATGTTCTTCATAGAAATCGAAAAATTCATTTGAGGTAAACTCCCCACCTCTGTCGGATCTGAGGCACTTAATTTTGTATCCTGACTCATTTTCAACCAAGGCTTTAAAGGATTTGAATTTTTCGAATGCTTCATATTTGTGCTTCATTAGTCCTAACCAGACAAACCTGGAGAAATAGTCAATGAATAATATCAAGTATTCTTCTCCTCGAGGTGTCCTTTTCCTAAATGGACCACATACATCTATATGTACTAGCTCAAGAGGCATGCTAGATGATCCTTCCTTCTCCGAAAAGTTAGTTCTAGTTTGCTTTCCAAACTGACATGATTTGCATATGGTGTTGTCTGGAATTTTGATATCTAGAAGACTGCGAACTGCCTGATATTTGCATTCTTTCCTTATTTGTGAAAAGCTTAGATGCCCCAACCTCCGATGCCATAACCAGTGTTCATAATCCTTTCTTAGATAGCATTATTGTTGTCCTTCTTCAAATATGTATAGATTATTTGGATTTCTTTCACCTTTGATCACTGTTTTACCTGTATCAAGATCAGGAACAAGACATCCATTTGATCTAAATATCACCTCGGTTCCTTGATCACACATCTGGATGACACTCAAAAGATTATGCTTCAATCCATCAACATACAAAACATTTCCAGCTTTGACTTTTTCTTTTAACTGAGCAGTGCCTTTTCCTTTTATAGCTGCAGGAGTATCATTTCCAAAAGAAACTTTCTTTCCCTTTTCTAAAGCAGAATATGATTCAAGTTTTTCTTTATCACCTGTCATATGCTTCGAACATCCACTGTCAATGTACCATAGATTTTCCTGTCCCTTTGCATAAAATGCTATCCCACATCTTTCTGTTTGTGGTTCCTTTATTCTCCATGTTTTGGTGCTTGAGGCTTGTTCCTTTGTCTGCTGAAACCTGCTCCTGCATTCAGAATCTTCATGACCAAAGTTATTGCAAATAGAACATTCAACTTCATTTTCAAGAGCCCAAAAGTTGTTATAGGTCCTTTTTGTAATCCCGGTCATACTTCTTTGTTTTTGAGCTTCTCTAGTCATGATTGTTTTATATGCAACACATTGAACTACTTTGTGACCAAAGTTATGGCAAGAGAAACATTGTCCATTGAAGAAACTTCTGCGGTTATCAAATCTACTGGCCAAATGATTGTAATTTCTATTGTCATCCATTCTTGAACCAAATTGAGAAGATTTTACTTGTGGCTGGTTGTAGCTTTTGTTCACCCTTAAGACGGATTTCCCCTGACAGTCTTTGTTTTCAATTCGTCCCTGCTTTACCTGGTGATCTCCATTGTGCTTTTGCTCATTCCTTCTTGCTGCATCAAGATAACTTCTTGAGGTGGATGCTTGAGAAGTTTCTCCATTATACCCCAGACCTGTCTTGTTTAGAGGAGAACGCTGTACATTGATGATCTCATCCAGAGTTTCAGATCTTTTGACAAACTTAAGATTAATAGCCTTTGTTTTCTCAATCTCTTTTCTAAGACCAACAATTTCACCTTCTAACTTTTCAAGATATTTTTCTTTTTCATCAATTTGGAATTGTAGAGTATCAATGATCATGTTCTTTTCTTCTATACATGTCTTGAGTCTAGAAATTTCTTCATGAAAGCTATCCACATCTATAGCATCCATGTAATCATCATCTTCAAATGCCATTAAAAGTTTATAGTCATTACCTCGTTCATCTTCATCACTATTTGATAGACCATCACTATCTTCATGAGTGTAGTAGCTTTTCTTATTTGCATTCTGTTTCTTGCTCCATCTAGCAGGTTCCTTTCCTTTGTCAATCTTATCCTTATGAGGACATTTCGCAGCAAAATGACCTACTCTTCGACAAGCAAAACATTTAAAAGGTAACTTACCTCTGAACCTTCCAGTACCTTGCTGAAGATTTCTGACAAAATTTGATTCTTCTTCTTCTTCTTCTGGCACGTGACTTGCTTCATAGTAGTCTCCTTTGCCTGAAGCCTTGAAAGAAGCTTCTCTTCTGTCTAATGGACCTCCCTTTCTCATTTCATAAGTAGTTAGGATTCCGTGTAGCTGAGACATAGTAAGAGTTCGTAGATTTTCCTTTTCTTCTATTGCAGACACTTTAGATTCAAACTTGGGGGACAATGATCTTAGAACTTTTTCAACCACAATAGCCTCTTTTATTTCTTCACCCAAGTTTTTCATGCAATTAAAAATCTCGTCTACCCGAAGGAAATAGTTAGCCACACTTTCATCATTATACATTCTGAGATTCTCATACTGAATCCTGAGGGTTTGAAGTTTAGCACGCTTTACCTGTTCATCTCCTTCGTAGCTTAAGACAATCTTGTCCCATATTTCTTTTGCGGATTTATATTGCATAACCTTCACGAATTTTGTTTGAGATAAGCATCCTAGTAGAGTATTGACTGCTTTAGCATTTGTTTCATATTTCTTCTTTTCGGCCGAATATGTAGGAGTAGCTGAAGGAAAAGTGTAGCCTGTATCTATGATATCCCAAACTTCTGTACCAAGAGATTGAAGATAGGCAGTAACTCTTACCTTCCAATAATTGAAGTTTGTCCCATCAAAAATTGGTGGCCTGATTGATGCTTCCCTCTCGTAGTTGCTCATGATGAGTGATCTTCCTTCAAGCGATCAAGCTTCTCTGAAGGACCTGCTCTGATACCAATTGTTGGAAATAATACTGAGAGGGGGGGGTGAATCAGTATTATCAAGTTCTTTTAATAAATCTTCCTTATTTATACTTTGAATTACTTTTGCATGTCAGTACCATAAAATAATAAGCATGAACAAGAAAAACAGATAGTCACACCAAAGAACACCAGATATAAGGTGGAAACCCAATGTGGGTGAAAACCACCTACTGCAACATGTCTCTATCTTCTTTCAAATTTAGAATCTCCTTTTACAATGGTTTTGTACTGGTGCAGTCCTTTACCAGTACACAGGCTGCAACTTGCAGAGAGCTACAACTCTCTCTCGTTTTCCAGTCTCTCCTGGAAGGGAGCTACAACCCCATACTTCTTTTCTTTCAAGGACCACTTTCCATAAATTTTCAAACTGGATCCATGAACATCAAATGATCATGAAGTACATGTAAATCACACAGTCAACTACAGTAACCAGATCAACAATAACAGTAAACTAAACCCAGAACACCTTATCAAAAGAAAAATTCAGCCAACAAAAAGTCTTAAGACAAATCCGCAGTTTTTCTTTATCTGGCCTGTGTAGCCCCGCACTTCACCTTCTGCTCCCCTGCGTATGCCCGCAGAGAGCCTTTTGCTGCACTGCGTATCTATGCACCTGCACCTTCTGTCGCGCCGCGTACATATACTGCAGCTCCGCACCTGCGGCTTCTATCACGCCGCGTACCTCTACTGTAGCTCCGCACCTGTGGCTTCTCTCGCGCCGCGTATCTACCCACCTGCGGCTTCTGTAGCGCCACGTACTTTCACTGTGCCTCCGCACCTGATCCTCTATTGTGATGCGTACCCACGCACTGCGCCTTCTTCTGCTGTGCGTACCCATGCACTGCGCCTTCTTCTGCTGTGCGTACCCTCGCACTTGCACAGTTAATTACCTGCGAACCTCTGATTAGGGCCAAATTGGCAGTCCACCAGTGTTCCACAGATAGTCAGATGCCCAGATCTGATCATGCGCCCGAGAGATCACACTTCATAGATTAACTTTCAACTTCACTTTTATATAGATCAAGCTTTTAAACTGATAACCCAATATTTCAGATCTTAAGATATTCAATTCTCAAAATATATCTTAGCCAAGTGATCTCCTTCCCTATTTATAGTCAAGCCCTTATTCACACCATGGGACAAAACCATCAATAACCAATACAAGGGATCCAAACTGGGGCTAAATTAGATCCTATACCACGGGCCAAAACCATAGAATCAAGAACGGCGAGCTAAATACCACGAGCCAAACATAAGAAACCCCACGTGAGCGCACTTCTCTGCCTTGAAGTGAGTGAACTGGGGTCCGCACCTCATGAACGGGTAACCTGCGGGTATGTATGCAATTTATCTATGATATTCCTGCGGGTCCGCAACTTTTGTATGGTGTACCTACGTACCTCTTATTTTCCAACATATTTTTAGAGCCTGGACAGAGCATTGCCACTTAAGAGAGTTGCCATCAAGTACAACACCTGTAACATAGAGCCATACCAGAATCATAATGCCGACAGGTTATTGGGATATTCCTCCATCAATTGTCTTTGAGCTTCTACAGAATGGTTCCCCCCAAGCACATAATAATTGTATTCAAAACATTTTGACTTATCAAATGCTTATTTGTTGGGAACTTGAACTGGATCAACAAGAAGCACATAATTAACCACATGAGCATATGGATTGTACCTCATCAATGTCTTCAAGTTGTGAACATGCATATGGTGTGGCTTTCTTATTTGATATTGACATTGTCCTTCACTTGCCTTACAGATTTGTCTGACATTAAGCTGAAATGTACGACCACCCCAGTTTCTCTTTGTCAAGTTTTGTAGAATGGCATTTTGTTTTGTTTTGATAATGCCATCCTCTAAATCAGCTCTTGGTGTAATGATTTCTCTGCTTTCTTTTGAAGTTTCACTAGGTTCTTAACTGTTGGTAATGAATACTTCAAAATGTTCAACTTTACTTTTCTTCTTCAGAAAATTCTCATCATTAACTATAACAGATTTATTGTTGGGCATTTTTACTTTTGGTCTTTTATGGCTCTTCTCAGTTCCAATTTCATCCTCAGTAACGACAACATATTCTTCACTGCTAGTTTAAACTTCCTCGTCTTCAAAAGTAACTTGTCTACCCTTGCTAGATTTATCCACTAGAGGCTTTTTTTTTCCGATCCCTTGGATGTAGTTTTGTAGCATCATGAATTACTACATTTTGCTTGTTTGCCATATCTTCTTCTGACACTAAGTAAAAACTGTTGACAACTTTCATAATATCATGCTCTATGAAATGAATGCCTCCCAACCTAATTCAACAACTTTCAACAAAACTCTACCAAACAAAATATCATATGTCAATAAAAACAAAGTTAAAAAAATATAGTGAGACATTTACAAGAATGCAAAACACAAATATAAATAATAATACTTATGATATTTTGTTTCATCTCATTTACGATTTGTTTATACAACTTTGTAGATACCTCTCTCGTGTCATACAATGAATATGATAACTGGTCTTTAATCCTTTCATGTGACTTGGGCGGTTTTGTAAGTATGTAAACAACTTCACTATCTGGTACCGAACACATGTCTATGACTCTTCCCATCACATCATAAATTCCATTATCATCAGGTATATCAACATATAGATATATCTGCACATTTTGGCTTTCTTTTTCTTTCACATACCAGACTTTTGATGGAAGTTTCACTTCTTTTGATTTCTTCCAGTGTGAAATCATCTTCTTATCATTTGAGGCACTTGAAATATTTGTAACCATCAACTTAGGTGATCTGAAATGGGGCACTAAAGGCTTCTTGTCAAGCTTACAAGAACCTTTCCCACTCCAAAGTTTATATATTTCCAAGACCTTATGATTCACCAATTGCGGAATTAAAAAGTGCTTGAAAATAGGTGTATGCTTATGTTTGTTTTTAACTGTTCAAGTGCTTATGTATATTTGCTTATGCTGATGTAAAACACATATAATAGTAAATAAAGCACCAAATCAGCAAACACATAAGACAACAATATAATATAGAGTTCACCCAAACCTCTTGGGCTACGTCTCCTTGAGCTCTAGTCAACTCAACTAGGCTGTCTGGGATTATGGCATAAATTATTTTACAAGCTCCATGCTCAACTCCACTGGTTTACAACTAAACCTATGGGTTTAGAATACCATCTTATCCTTCTTGCTTTGCTTACTCTGTAGACAAATCTAGGCTTCTTTAGACTAGACTCCTTTAATCAGCGCTTTGAGCTATCTTGCTCTAGCTTGCACCAACTCCCTTAGAGTTCTTTCTCTGTCTCTGGAACTCCTTCTTTTGTCTTCAGTACACTCTGGACACCAGAAATAGCTAGATCATTTGATCTCTTTGTTGTTATCTCAGCTCTGGCTGTCGGCTCTAGCTCTTGGCTCTGGCTCTGGCTCTCGACCCTCACGAGCTTGTGGTTTCGCTTGACCTCCAAGTGAATCTCTGTCAATTGAGCCCTCTGGTTTCGCTCGACCTCCAAGTGACCCAAAAATCTCTGCATTGCCTCTTAATCATGCTCTCTGGCTTTTGTGAGGCCTCCTTCCAGCTCTGTGGCTTCCTGTCTGTTTCTCTATGCGTGATCATTCCTCTATCTCTTCGACTGGACCTCTCGCTTCTGGCTCTATGGCTCTGCATGTTACAAATGCATCATCATTACAAAATGTCTTCTTACAACATGGCACAATGATTAGGGGCAGTTACAAAGGAATCGGGGCCTTCGTTCAGGTGAAAACCCGAAAACAGAACAAAGTTCCAATACACAAAGATATACCAGAAATACACTATCGACTGCAAAATCTCGGATTTCAAAATCTATGAAATCATGCTCATAATCCCTATCAGGTCCGCCTTTAATTGGCATATCGCATCGCATAGGCGAGAGGTCAAAAAAAACCTCAATACATGGGAATACATTGAAAATCTTGAATTCCCGGATTTCAAAACTTATGAAATCAGGTCTATAATTCCATCGAGTCCACCCCTTATCGACATATTGCAACCGCACATCGCAATCACATGTAACGGCCCTTTGTATCGAGGATCACCAATCGCCAATTGTCGATATTGGCGTATCACTATTGGCCCCGTCGCTATATCGCACCTTGCAAGCACAACAGCCCTGGGGGTCTTCCCATTGGTTATGTCGATCCGATCCATCAAGCGCTGATATTGCACCTCGCGTATCGCATCGGTGGGGTTTATGCCTCTTCTCCTCTGATCGTCGATCGCCCCAATCATTCTGATCATCAACTCCATCTCAACCATCCATTCCTACCCAGATCCAACAGTTGTAAGCTCTCATCACAATCGCATAATCTCATGTCGCTATGCCTGGGGTCCCAATATCGAGCAAAGGCCTACCTCCGATCTGATATATCAGAGATCGTTGATCGGGGGTCCTTCCGCCCTTGGGTCTAAGTCCGCCCTTTGCACCTCTTCTAATAAGGAGCCCTTAAGCCCATTTTTATAGGAAATGCATCCTTTTCTAAGGATAATGGGAAAACTTCTATTTACGATAACTCCATTCGGAATCCATTTTAGCCCATTCAAATTGCATTAGATTCAGATTGAAAAGATGCAATCAGACTATTTTTAGAAGCATCCTTTGACTTTCATTTTTGAGTAAAAAGTCATCTAGGATCATTTTCTTATCACGTCTTCCCACTAAAAAGCTTTTGGTCTCCAAAAGTTTGATATACTAATCTCAACATTAAATGAGAGTACATCACCCTCTTCTTTCAACCTTCATACACTTGCCTGCATGGCTAGTGCCTCTAAACCAAAGCCTTTGACCACTTCCTTCCTAGATGTGCTGGTCCTCCTGGGAAGAATTGTCTTCCTCCTTGACTTCATGCAAAACTCCTGTTGAGAAGGTCACAGAAGGTAGTTTGAACTTCTCTCCCTTGATCATTGATCCAAGGTGGCTGAAACTAATGTGAAGTTACATCTACTTCACAAAATTTTCATTTGTACCTGTTTGACATACTGTTGTTAACAACAACAAAATTGCAGATAACAACTGGATGGCCTAAACTCTTGCTTGAACAAAAGAAATAGATTTCAAATCTTGTGAACACCTCCATGTCTTTACATCTGCATACAAATGATGGACTAGATAACAAGCCCACAAAACATGCCTTTAAAACAAATGACCCTTCAAGTCAAGCATGAAAAAAAGATCTCAAGGATTCTTTTCAAAAGATGAAACGCTTCATCATTATCTCCATCTTGGAGACCAAATCAAATTTTTCCAAGTCAACATTAACCTTACATACATGCTAAAGTAATCAACCCTTCAAGTTAATAATACATACATGTTCAAATACAAGGAAATCACCAACATCCCTGTGTTCGTGCACATCATTCTCATGCATGCATTTCATCCTTCAACTTTCACTTAAACACACTGTACTTTCAAAACTGAAATGAATATAATGTTGCAGCAATAAATTGAGTCTCCTACTCAACTTTTCCATTCACCTTCTTGGTAAAATCCTGCAACTTGCATTCCATTAACAAAGAAATGAAAATAGATGCACTATCAAAATACATGCAACCTTAATTGGATAAGAACTCTAACCATTTCTTACCAATCCATTTCAAAGGTTTTACCTTTGTCTGCACATCTGCATCAACATGTGAATCATCCTAAAACACATCAATCATGGAATCTTCCTTTCCATTCTTGCCATTTCCTCTTTCCACCTTCTTCAAGTTTCATGGAAGAATTGTTGGATTCAGAGTCCAACATTTTGCAGCAATATGTCCTTGCTTATGGCAGTAAGTGCAACACATGTGCATCCTCTTGATAGCATGATTTTCCTTTTCCAATGGACCTTTGTCTTCTTGCGTCCTTTCCTTCAAAATTTTCATGTATGTGGCCATTCTCCTCCAACATCTATAAACATTATGGTTATCTAAACCACAAAAGGAACATGCAATTCTTTTCCCATGCCTATATGGAAATTTACCATGCTGAACAGAATCAAAATGAATATGGTTAGAACTAGATTTATACCTTTCTCTTTCACCTTTATTGCCTTCATGAGGAGGTGAATTAAATGAATAAGTAGCTCCCTTTGGAACATCATCAACCTCTTCAATGGTTACAGAGTTTCCACAACTCTCTGGTTCAAGCGTATGCTTATGAACACCTGCATCTTGCAAATGATGTTTCAAGATATTGCATTCTCCACGAATACAATCTTCACACTCTTGAGGTAGAAGACCTAAAATGAAACTCCTTCTTGGAACTATTTCAATGGCCTTCATGGCAGCTTTGGAACTTTCTCCATAAGATTATCCATAGCCAAGACCCAAATACTTAGGCCTTTCCTCAACCATTATTGGCTCAAAAATACCCTATGCATGTTTATCCAAGCCTTTTCCTTCATAGCCCATCTTGTACATTAACTTGGAACCTATGCCTCTGGTATGCTTTTCAAAAGAACCAACATAAACATTCTTAGAGGAATTTGAAGACAAACAGGAATTGTTTACCTCTTCTTCAAGCTGATACTTGACTGAGGCTTATTTGGCAATAAAGAGTTGTGTCTCAAACTCATGCATCCTTTTTAGGTTCATATTTGCAATATGAAGTTGCCTCTCCATTTCCTACAATTTGTCAGAAAGCAACTGCTTCTCTTCCTCCACGGAATTCAACTGTTCTCTAAGTATGTTGCTCTTCCTTCCATCCTCATACATTTCTCTCACCATATCCATCATGATGAAGAAGTCTTGATTCATGTCTTCATCAAAGAATCTTGTGAAGAAAGAAGAATTTGAGGATTCACTTGTAGAAGTTGTCATTATGAAAATGAACAAAATAACTTCAAACAAGATTAACAAAGAGCTTATTCAAGCAACTTGTTGCAACAAACCTCTTGTGATTCAAGGATTGCTTTGAGGTCCTTTGGGATAAGAAGAATGCCTTCAGCCCTTCTTCCTTCTTGTCCTCTCCTGGACTGAGCTATCAATAGCTTTCCCTTCACCTCTGCAAGCTCAAACAACATTCAGTTTGCAAACAAGCATACATTCAACCTCTGAATGTTTAAACACCTTTCAGACAAGCAATCTTTGCTCTGTCAATCAAGCATTCTGATCTAATACCACTTGCCCTAGTATAACCAGCTTTTATATCACCTTCTTTGAAGGTGGGGTTAACCAAACCTTAGGCTCTGATATAACCACTCTGATACCATCTGATCTGAAATGGGACACTAAAGGCTTCTTGTCAAGCTTACAAGAACCTCTCCCACTCCAAAGCTTATATATTTCCAATACCTTAGGATTAACAAATTACAGAATTAAAAAGTGCTTGAAAATAGGTGTATGCTTATGTTTGTTTTTACCTGTTCAAGTGCTTATGTATATTTTCTTATGGTGATGTAAAACACATATAACAGTAAATAAAGCAGTGAATCAGCAAACACATAATACGGCAATATAATATGGAGTTCGCCCAAACCTCTTGGGATACATCTCCTTGAGCTCTAGTCAACTCAACTAGGCTCTCTGGGATTATGGCATAAATTCTTTTACAAGATCCACGCTCAAATCAATTGGTTTACAAATGAACCTATGGGTTTAGAATACCATCTTATTCCACTGGCTATCCTTGCTCTGCAAACAGATCTAGGCTTCTCTGGACTAGACTCCTTCAATCAATGCTATGAGTTATTTTGCTCTAGCTTTCACCAACTCCCTCAGAGTTATTTCTCTATCTCTGGAACTTCTTCTTCTATCTTCAACATGCTCTGGACACCAGCAACAGCTGGATCATTTGATCTCTTTGCTGTTCTCTCGGATCTAGCTCTCGCTTTGTCTCTCGGCTCTGGCTTTGGCTCTCGCTCTCGCTCTAGCTCTTGGCTTTGGCTCTGGATCTCACCCTCACAAGCTTGTGGTTTCTCTTGACCTCCAAGAAAACCTCTATCAATTGAGCTCTCTATATTTTCTCGACCTCCAAGCAACCCAAAACTCTCTATACTACCTCTCAATCGTGCTCTCTGGCTTTTGTGAGGCTTCCTTTAGGCTCTGCGGCTTCCTGTCTGTTTCTCTGTGTGTGATCATTCCTTTGTCTCTTCGACTGGCTCTCTAGCTTCTGGCTCTGTGGTTGTGTGTGTTACAAACGCATCATTGTTACAAAATGCCCGCTTGTAGCGTGGCATAATGATTAGGGGCAGTTACAAAGGAATCGGGGCCTTCCTTAAGGCGAAAACCTAAAAACAAAACAAAGTTCCAATACACAGAGATATACCGGAAATACACTATCGGGCGCAAAATCCCATATTTAAAAATATATGAAATCGTGCTCATAATCCCTATCGGGTCCGCCTTTAATCAGCATATCGCATTGGATAGGCAGGAGGTAAAAAAAACCTCAATACACGGGAATGCATTGAAAATCCTGAATTCCCGGATTTCAAAACTTATGAAATCAGGTCTATAATTCCATCGGGTCCACCCCTTATTGGCGTATCACAACCGCATGTTGCAATCGCATTTAATGGCCCTTTGTATCGAGGATCACTGATCTCCTATCACTGATATCAACATATCGCTATCGGCTCCGTTGCTATATTGCACCTTGCAATCGCAACGACCCCGTGGGTCTTCCCATTAGATATGTCGATCGTCGATCTGCCGATCCGCCGATCGCCGATATCGCACCTCACGTATCGCATCAGCGGGGTCTATGCCTCTGCTCCTCCAATCGTCGATCGTCAATTCCATCACAACCGTCCATTCCTGCCCGGATCCAACGACTGTAAGCTCTCATCGCAATCCCATAATCGCATGTCACTATGCTTGGGGTCACGATATCGAGTGAAGGCCTACGTCCAATCCGATATATCGTAGATCGCTGATTAGGGATCCTTCTACCCTTGGGTCTAAGTCCGCCCTTTACACTTCTTCTGATGCTTTTTCCTTAAGGAGCCCTTAAGCCCATTTTTATAGGAAATGCCTCGTTTTCTAAGGATAATGGACAAATGTCTATTTGCGATAAATCCTTCACCCAGAGTCCATTTTAGCCCATTAAAATTGCATTAGATTTAGATTGAAAAGATCTATGCAATGGGACTATTTTTAGAAGCATCCTTTGACTTTCATTTTTGAGTAAAAAGTCATCTAGGATCATTTTCTAATCATCAAGTGGGGTTCGTTCACCAATGTTTTTCAAAGATCCACCTTTAAGAGTCTTTGGTCTAGAAAGATTCACAGAAATCTTTTTTGATGCCATTTTCCTGGAAAAA
The DNA here is from genome assembly GCA_031772625.1 of Pinus tabuliformis. Classification (NCBI taxonomy): domain Eukaryota; kingdom Viridiplantae; phylum Streptophyta; class Pinopsida; order Pinales; family Pinaceae; genus Pinus; species Pinus tabuliformis. The sequence goes on from CM062819.1 coordinate 235,064,839, forward strand.
AAGACACACATAAATCAGTAAATGAAAAAAACATAGTAACTTAAATTAACAGCGAAAACGATAAATGATAATTAATTTTATAAAACATAACAATTTCGAAAAAAAAATACATCGCTTTGCAGTTGCACCCTAAAAATTGGCCGGCCAACCGAGCCGGCCATTGGGTCCAGCCCCCTAGCCCACCTTGGTGGCCCAACCACTGCCCCCCACTCAACGCCAGCGGCCCCGCCAACCTGCGAATCGTCGGGCCATCGTGGTTGGGCGGAGGGGCTTCCACCGGGTCATCGGGCCGTTGGGGTGGCCAGCTCCCCCGCGCCACCCCACGAGTGGGTGGGCTACTAGGGTGGTGTGGGGGGGGAGCTGCGACAACTCACCCTTACACAACCCCAGTGACCTGCCCGTCCACAGGGTGGCAGGCGATTCTGGGAATCGTCAGCCACCTTGCGAGTGAGTGAGCCACCGGGGTAGCGCGAGGGGAGATGTCGCAACTCCCCCCGTGCCACCCCGATGGCCTGCCGTGTAGAAATTTTGAATAATTAAACACTTATTCACAGATATTATCTCGATTATACACTATTGCAGAAGGCATGCATACTACATAACCTCCTCTACGTTGATCATCAATCTTGCAGCATTAAAAACATTGAAACATCAATCCCATGTGCACATTAACACAGTATATCACGGGGAAAGCATACAGCTGAAAACCCCCAACTATCCGTATATTATATTGATTGAGAACATGTAACAATACATAGTACAATACTCCTCACAAGTACTCAGTACTATCTCCACTTGCTACACACAAACTAGCTCAGATCTGAATCAATCACAGGTTCAAATCTCCTCTGCTTCTTGCCTACCTCCACTGCGCAATCTTGCATGAGAATAGATGAGAATGGCTGATCCAAACTCGTATTTCTCTTGGCTGAACCAGGCAATCCTCATTGGCAATACTCAATCCATTGATTGTGCAAATCTCATGCACAACTATAGTCACAACTGACAACTATCTTGCCCTTTCACTCACCTCTAACACTTGTCTCCACTGAACTGTCCATGCACTGAGTTAACTGATGTATTCTTTAGTTGCTTTATGAGTTAATAATTAGTGCATTAATTAATAATTATTTCACATCACTCATCACTAGTGTATTCTGCAGTTAGACTAAATACAATTAGTTCAACTAAGTCAAATGAACACAACTCCATCAACTCCTCAATTAACTCCATCAAACTCAATCACTTGAGTTCTAACTGAAGTCCATCATGCAATAGCTCAACTGACCCATAAGAAAAGTGTCTTTCCTTCTGATAGCTGCATGTGCCACATCCGTAGCTCGAACTGAAGTGCTCCAAGAGGATAAGATAATGTTTATAGTCCAAATATTATTAAGAGCTAATAATATTCGACTATTCTATTTTTTAGCCTGACAGTCTAAAAATAGACTCCGCCCATATGTCTAAAAATAGAAGTCCATCTATTTTTACCAACATGACCAATCATCCACAAATAGCATCCTACAACTCATAAACCATGATCCATATGTCTAAAAACAGACATAGTCTAAAAATAGACTTTTCACCAAAAATAGCCTGCAAGCACACACTTAGTGAAGGCGACTTCTTTTCACTAAGCTCCATCATCTTGTTTCATTTTCAACACTCCCTCTCAACAAGATATGGATTATCTGCAACCCCTATCCTGCAACTCTGGAATGTTCTGCATGTAACACATTTGCCTGGTCCACTTGCTCCAACAACACTTGGAACAAAAACACTCCCAATTGACCACTCTGTTGGGTTAGGAACATACTCTAATGATGAAGCTCTACCTGTTGCTGAAAAGTGCTCCCTCTCTGACATCTATGCTACTGCAACATCTCCATGCATCTCGCACCATTTCACACCTCTTTGTGCCACCTAGCACTATGCAAAACACTTGTGCCTCTCGCATTGTTGCAGCCTGCTAGCTATGCACTGTCTTGGGATACCCTACACTATCGCTCTCTCCGCCGCTCCATCCGCATCTGCCTCTACCCAATCAGTCAGTTCTTGCTACTCCACATCGGGGCTCCTGTAGTAAGGTCTCATCCAAGAGGTTGGATACCTCAAGGATCTTGCCCCTCCTCCTTGGGATGATCACTCTATATTGCCCCACCTCCTACTTGGAGGTATGGCTGCATGTGATCCCTTAGCCCACCTGGCTTGAAGTTTCCCCATACTGGAGGTCTCTGCATGAGTAGATGTCTCTACTCAATCTCCTCTCAGCTTCCCTTGTTGTGGCTGCTCCACAACCTCCTGAAGCTGCTGCACCAATCGTGGCTCCTCCACAATCGTTTGAGACTTCTTCTGGCTCTTCATGTTGAGAGGTAATATACGCTCCCTCTCAACCACCAAGTCTCCATCAGTTTCCTCGCAGCTCAAGGCTTTGCATGCATCTTGAACCTCGAGAGCATACAGGTTCTTCACCCATGAACCAATCTGCTTCACCTGTCTAGTGATGATGTGTCTAAGGAAAACCTTTCACTTACTGAAGACTACATCATAACCTCTATCTTCCAGCATCGCGATCGACACCAAGTTTCTCTTTAGTCCTGGTACATACTTGACATCAGTCAAGGTAAGGCAAGCTCCATGCTCCCTCTGAAAAATAATCGTGCCTACACCTGAGACACTATACTTCTCATCATTACCCATCGCTACGAGTATCTGGAGATCTTTCTCCTCCAAAGTACTGAACAAAATCTTGTCACCGATCATGTGGAAAGAGGCTCCACTATCAAGAAACCAACCACTTCCAACCATGGATGAAACCATGCATGCGAAGAGTGTGAAATTGAACTCAAACTGTGAAGCAAGTGCCTCGCCTTCAGATCCTTCCCCAGATCCCTTCTTGAAGACTTCTTCTTTGGGCAATTAGTAGCATAATGGCCCACCTCATGACAACGAAACCATCGCACTTTCGATTTTTCAACCTTATTCCCATCATTAGAAGAACTGGATTCGGAAAGAGAACCCTTCTCCTTCCCCTTCTTTGCTTTGGCAGCCAAAGCACAATTTTCTTCATCAGATCCCTTTGATGAAGATCCATCCCTGGTATTCCGCCTGAACTCCTCTTGCACAAGATCCGACCAAAGTCTCTCCCATCCTGGCAATTTCTCCCGACCATTGACAGAGTCCTGATAGGAATGCCAACTCTTCGGAAGACCAAGGAGAGCCAAGCTCACCAAGTCCTCATCATCGATAGTCACCCCCACACTTCCCAGCTCATCCCAGCATTGGGTGAACTTCGTGAGATACCTGGGCATACTGTCTCCATTCTCACACTTAATGTTTCTGAGTTTATCCTTGAGCGCCAACTTCCTCTGGTCGCTCTTTCTTTGGAATAGATATGTCAACGCTTTCTACATCAAGTATGGAGAAGCCTTTCCATGCAGGCTGGATACAATGTGATCCTTCACGCCCTCCAACAGAATCCTTCGACACTTTGTTGTCTTCTTTTGTCAAACCTCAACGTGAGCAGCATCAGTAGGCTTTGGGATCTCAGCCTCTATGAACTCCTTCAGCCCATTTTCATCTAACACCGCCTCCATCCTATCTTTCCATGCAATATAATTCGAGCTGCCCTCAAGAGCATACTCCAATCACAATCCGTTGCAAGACATTTCAACTTTGACACCAAGAAAACACTGCTGCAAATTCGAATTCCACCAGCTCAAAACTCAACCGCCTCTGATCTAAAATTTGTGAGAACAAAGTATTTTTCGTACAGAGATTGACTGTATGGGCTTTTACCAGATATCTCACCTTCCAAAAGAAGGATGAATCCATAGGCTACCTGGCCTGATTACAGACTCTTCCTGAAGAAATAAAATGTAAACACTTTCTGAATAATAGATCTGATGATCAACTCTGCTCTGATACCATGTAGAAATTTTGAATAATTAAACACTTATTCATAGAGATTATCCCTATTATACACTATTGCGGAATGCATGCATAATACATAACCTCCTCTACATTGATCATCAATCTTGCAGCATTAAAAACACTGAAACATCAATCGCATGCGCACATTAACACAGTATATCACAGGGAAAGCATACAGCTGAAAACCCCCAACTATCCGTATATTATATTGATTGAGAACATGTAACAATACATAGTACAATACTCCTCGCAAGTACTCAGTACTATCTCCACCTGCTACACACAAACTAGCTTAGATCTGAATCAATCAAAGGTTCAAATCTCCTCCGCTGCTTGCCTACCTCCACTACGCAATCCTGCATGAGAATAGATGAGAATGGCTGATCCAAACTCGTATTTCCCTTAGCTGAACCATGCAATCCTCATTGGCAATACTCAATCCATTGATTGTGCAAATCTCATGCACAACTATAGTCACAACTGACAGCTGTCTTGCCCTTTCACTCACCTCTAACACCTGTCTCCACTAAACTGTCCATTCACAGCTATATGCACCGAATAATTAAACACTTATCCACAGATATTATCTCGATTATACACTATTGCGGAATGCATGCATAATACGTAACCTCCTCTACGTTGATCATCAATCTTGCAGCATTAAAAACAATGAAACATCAATCGCATGCGCACATTAACACAGTATGTAACCCGGGGAAAGCATACAGCTGAAAACCCCACACTATATTTATATTATAATGATTGAGAACATGTAACAATACATAGTACAATACTCCTCACAAGTACTCAATACTATCTCCACCTACTACACACAAACTAGCTCATATCTGAATCAATCACAGGTTCAAATCTCCTTCGCTGCTTGCCTGCCTCCACTGTGCAATCCTGCATGAGAATAGATGAGAATGGCTGATCCAAACTCGTATTTCCCTTGGCTAAACCAGGCAATCCTCATTGGCAATACTCAATCCATTGATTGTGCAAATCTCATGCACAACTATAGTCACAACTGACAGCTGTCTTGCCCTTTCACTCACCTCTAACACCTGTCTCCACTGAATTGTCCATGCATTGAGTTAATTGATGTATTCTTTAGTTGCTTTATGAGTTAATAATTAGTGAATTAATTAATAATTAATTCACATCACTCATCACTGTTGTATTCTGCAGTTAGACTAAATACAACTAGTTCAACTAAGTCAAACTGAACACAACACCATCAACTCCTCAATCAACTCCATCAAACTCAATCACTTGAGTTCTAACTAAAGTCCATCATGCAATAGCTCAACTAACCCATAAGAAAAGCGTATTTCCTTCTAATAGCTGCATGTGCCACATCTGTAGCTCGAACTAAAGTGATCCAAGAGGATAAGATAATGTTTATAGTCCAAATATTATTAAGAGCTAATAATATTTGACTGTTCTATTTTTTAGCCTGACAGTCTAAAAATAGACTCCGCCCATATGTCTAAAAATAGAAGTCCATCTATTTTTACCAACATGACCAATCATCCACAAATAGCATCCTGCAACTCATAGACCATGATCCATATGTCTAAAAATAGACTTTGCACCAAAAATAGCCTGCGGGCACACACTTAGTGAAGGCGACTTCTTTTCACTAAGCTGCATCATCTTGTTGCATTTTCAACATGCCGACCCGCGGGGTGGCAGGTAATTCGCAGCATCTCCCCTCGTGCCACCCCGACGGCCGGCTCCCCCGCCCACGGGGTGGCGGGTGATTCCCAGAATCACCTACCACCCTAATGGCCCGCCCGCCCGTGCAGTGGTGGGCGATTCCGCCGCAGCTACCCCCCACACCACCTCGCGTCGCAAGCCGCCGGGGTGGTGCGAGGGCAACTCCCCCCGCGCCACCCAGCGACCTGCCCGCCCACGGGTTGGTAGGCGATTCTGCCGCAGCTCCCCCTAGCCCACCCTGGCGGCCCGCTCGCTAGGTGGCTGGCGATTCTGCCGCAACCCCCCCCCAACCCACCCCGGTGGCCCGCCTGCCCACGGGGTGACGATTTCAAGAATAGATACGCCCCGCGCCACCTTGGCGGCCCACCCCGTGGGCGAGCAAACCGTCGGGGTGGGGTGAGGGGAGCTGTCATAGCTCCCTCCGTGCCACCCCGACAGCCCGCCCGCCCACGGAGTGGCGGGGCGACTCTCAGAATCACCCTACCACCCCACGGCGGGCAGGCCGCCGGGGTGGCGCAGGGGGGGAACTGTCGTAGCTCCCCCCGCGCCATTCCAGCAGCCCGCCTACCACCCCGCAAGCGAGAAGGCCGCCAGGGTGGCATGGGGAGGAGCTTCCGCAGCTCCCCCGTGCCTCCCTGCGGGTCGGCAGGGTGGGGTGGAGAGCCGGGTAGCCATCCCCATCGCCCCTAACCTACGGGCCCGTTTGGCCGCTGTGAGCATTACCGGGCCCACCATGCCCACTGCGGACGTAGTGGGTAAATTTGGTCCGCAAAAAGTTTTAATTAAAAATAAAATAAAATAAACTTCATTAAACTTATTTAATTTAAAATTTGCAAAGAAAAAACATTAACTAACATTTCAAATGCGCGAATCCTCCATTGAATATGTTGTTGATAGCAATGTATTTTCTCCACAAATTCGCTCCAAGTCCTTTAACGAACCTCGAAAAACCTTGATGTGATGTGAGTAATAGTGATAATGAAATTTATTATATAGTTGAAATTATGGAGATGTTTTACCGTACGTTAATGTGGGATTAATTTGTTTTAAAAAAAAAATAACATGTTAATTTTTTTTTTTATGGCGATAGAGGAAACTATGATAAAGCGAATATTATGGAATTGTTTTACAGCGCGGTGAATGTGGGATTAATTTTTTTAGAAGGTATTATAAAAAATAAAATAAAAAACATTCAATTTTTTAGTAAATATTATATAGTTTAACTATTAAAATCATTTAGGTAAAAGTTTTAGTTTACAATTTTAAATTTAAAGATTTATTTCATAAAAAAATTTAGTTAAAATTTTTCAATAAATTGTAAAATAAAATAATGAAGAGAAATACATGAAACAAAATTTTTGGAGGGAAATATTTTGGTGAAACTTTTTGGAGGGAAAATTTCATTCTCTAAGCTATATAATATCTTTAGGAGAGTCTGCATTTGTATCATTCAACCTCTTCTATTTGAAAGGGATGGATTCTCCTGATAGTGAAGTTTCGCTTTGTAAAGCATCAACATCTTCATCGCGTAACAACTCTAATCATATTGATGAATATAACGGAAATTCTTCCACTATGAATAGAAAGTCAATTCTTCCACTTAGTCCTAATCCTAAGGACTCTGAGAATAACATTGATGAAAGAAGGGATGAAGAAATTCAAATAAATAAAGGTTCATGGATTCCACTTGGCCCTAATCCTAAGGATTATGAGAGCAACAGTGATGAGGAGCATGATGAAGAATTTAAAAAGAATGGAGTGTCACGATGTCTAATTAGTCCTAATCCTATGGACTATGAGAGCTGCAGTGATGAAAAACATTATGAAGAATTTCAAAAGAATGGAGTGTCATGGTGTCCACTTAGTCCTAATCCTATGGACTATGAGAGCAATAGTGATGAAGAGCATGATGACGAATTTCAAAAGAATGGAGTGTCATGGTGTCCACTTAGTCCTAATCCTAAGGACTATGAGAGCGCTAGTGATGAAGAGCATGATGACGAATTTCAAAAGAATGGAGTGTCATGGTGTCCACTTAGTTCTAATCCTAAGGACTATGAGAGGAACAGTGATGAAGAGCATGATGAAAAATTTCAAAAGAATGGAGTGTCACGGTGTCCACTTAGCCCTAATCCTAAGGACTATGAGAGCAGCAGGGGTGAAGAGCATGATGAGGAATTTCAAAAGAATGGAGTGTCACGGTGTCCTCTCAGTCCTAATCCTATGGACTATGACAGCAACAATGATGAAGAGCATGATGACGAATTTCAAAAGAATGGAGTGTCACGGTGTCTTATTAGTCCTAATCATATGGACTATGAGAGCAGTAGTGATGAAGAGCATGATGACAAATTTCAAAAGAATGGAGTGTCACGGGGTCCTCTTAGTCCTAATCCTATGGACTATGAAAGCAGCAGTGATGAAGAGCATGATGACGAATTTTAAAAAAATGGAGTGTCACGGTGTCCTCTTAGTCCTAATCCTATGGATTATGAGAGTGGCAATGATGAAAAATTTCAATTGAATAGTGCCACAATGTCCACTTAGTCCTAATCCTATGGACTATGAAAGCAGCAGTGATGAAGAACATGATAAAGAATTTCAAAAGAATAAAGAGTCACAATGTCCACTTAGTCCTAATCCTATGGACTATGAGAGCAGCGATGATGAAGAGCATGATGAAACATTTCAAAAGAATGGAGTGTCACATTGTCCTCTTAGTCCTAATCCAATGGTATATGAGAGTAGCAATGATGAAGAGCATGATGACAAATTTCAAAAGAATGGAGTGTCACGGGGTCCACTTAGTCCTAATCCTATGGACTATGAGAGCAGTAGTGATGAAGAGCATGATGAAAATTTTCAAAATAATGGAGTGTCACGGTGTCCTCTTAGTCCTAATCCTATGGACTATGAGAGCAGTAGTGATGAAGGACAGGATGAAGCACTTAGTCCTAATCCTAATGACTATAAAGGTAGCAGTGACAAAGGACAGGATGTAGCATTTTCAGTAAGTAAACAGTCACATTTTCGATGTAGTCCTAATTCTATGGACTATGAGAGCAGCATTGAAAATGCACATGAGGAAGAATATCCAATAAACATCGAGTCAAATTTTCCATTTAGTCCCAATTCTAAGGACTATGACAGTAGCACTGAAGAAGGGGAAGATGAAGAATATCCTCCAAGTCAGTGTTTGAAAAGCACAGCTGATCATAGTGTGGATAACATTCCTCTTAATGATGATGAAAATGCTTATACAAATGATGATCCAATGATGGAGATGTTGCCAAGAAATATTGTATCGAGGAGTAGGAGCAGACCTTTTCGTATCAATGCAAGATGTTCTAGTTATACAAGGGGTAGAGTAGAATATCTAATGAGAAGAAGTTTTATGAGTGCTCTCATTTCAAGTGAATGTTGTCAAAAAGATTGCTTGAAACATATGGATTTCAAATTTGCATTAGAGCAAAGGAAGAGATATTTGTCAATGAATAAAAGAATGCAAAATTCATATTTAGTTGGGTGCATGTAATCTACATTGTCAGGTTATGATTATCATATTGTGTCTTTATTTATCTATAGAAAGGCTTTCAAAATGTTTCATTCGATTGGGAATTTTCGTCTCTCGAGAATTCAAGAAAATTTTGAAAAGGATCCCACATTTTATTCAGAAGTACGTCATAAACAATAGTTTGGGCCATTACCAAATATTGCAATGTCATGGATGAAATATTTCTTTTCAAAGCATGGAGAGTGTATGCCAAATAGAGAGACAATACATATTCTAGATATTTTTTCAAGATGAGAAATCTACAGCTTATACAAAGAATATGTAGAAGGTGCTGAGGGACATGGTCGGTTTATTACATATCAATATTTTGTGAAGGTATGGAAGAAAGAATTCAACCATGTTCGTATTCCTAAGAAGACAAGGATGGGGATTTGCAGTACATGTTCTTCTCTTAAATAAAAAAGGGACAAATGTGAAGGGTCAGAAAGAGGTAAGCATTCATAACTTTAACTTTTAAAATTGTATAGTCATCAACTATGAAAACATATTTCTTAATGGCTTTCTTTTATGTTGTCTAGATTCAATTGTCAAAGAACTTTAGGAGCATCGCTAACAACAAACAAGTGAAAGGAAAAAGTTGTACAAGCATCAAAAGAAGTGTTATGATAATTTGAATAAATATTTGGGTTTGATAATTGATGGTATGGACCAGAAGAAAACACTTTTACCACATTTTGTTCGCACACCCAAAAGTTTACATGAGGAAAATTTTATTCAGTATCGCTTGGTCGGTTGTATGGTCTTCAATGGGAAAATATTGCCAAGGGTGTACTTCACAGCTCCAAATATTCATAATGATGCAAATCTGACAATAACCATAATTCATGATGTGTTTCCTCATTCGTCTGGTAACCTTCCTGAAGTTTTGTATCTATAATTGGACAACACTTGCCATGAAAACAAAAATTAGGTTGTTTTTGGATATCTAAACATGCTTGTTGAATTGAGAATTTTTAGAAGGTAAAGGTTGATTTCCTTCTTGTTGGGCACACTCATGACCATATTGATTAGATGTTCAGTCATTTTTCAGTCACAATGAGGAGGAAGGAAGTTGGGAGCTTGCCATCATTAATTGAATGCATTAAGAAATCATACATGCCAGAGCCTACTTTGATGTGTTGGAAGAAACTGTTGACATGCGAAGGTTTATTCTAGAATCACATGGTGAGGAGAAATGCATTGAACAACTTAATGACATTAGCTTCCAACATCAATTTCGTATCAAAAAAACTGATGGGAAAACACTAATATGGGGCAAGAAGTATTCAACTACTGCAGAATGGGCACTGTCATCAGGTTTGGAATTTTTGAAGTTCATTCCAGATCATCCAACATTTGCATCAAAAATACTATTATTACAATTAGTTGGTGAAGTTCATAATGCACGCAAACAGAATAGAGATATAAATTATTTTGATTGCCTAGAAGAAATTAAAAAATGTATTAGATATACATATGAGTACTTTGACATTGCGGATTCAGTTTGGTGGGAGTCATTTTTCAATAATCAAAGTGATATCATTTCAACAGCAACAAATGAAGATATAACTTTGAAAAATCCATTTATTTGGCCACAAAATGTGTCAAATGAACATGAGGAAATAAACATTGTTGAACAACAACAATCTCAAGGTATTATTAATTCTTCACAGGTAGAGGAAAGAGTGATGTATATTGGTTCCAGAAGATCCCATGCACGTGAAGCCATGGAAGACCTTTACAGGGGTTCAGTACAAGATATTAAGGAGGGTTGCATGATCGCAGTGCTATCAGATGGAGATCCCAATGACTATCCATTCTAGGTTTCTAAGGTTATAAAGGTCTTTACAGAAAATGAGGATGCTACAGGTGTTGAAGTACATTGGTATGCCACAAATACACACCTATTCAATGGTGTGTATAAGCTAGAGATGGTAGTTGACAAAAAAAATGGTGGAAAGAGAAAAGCAAAGGGTACAAATATAAATCGTCGTCGCACAGACATATTAAAATTGAAGGATGTTGACATACTTGTTTATGACTTCAATTTAACAAAGAGATGAACTCTTCGCTTCAAGACAATAGAGATTCTGAATAGGTTGTTACCAGAAGGAACAGTGTTGAGATGGGAGTCTGTTGCAACCAGTCGTAGATCTAGAAGAATTTTTAAACCTGAAACGGTGGGCATGCATGTGGACTTAGATGGGGCACTAGATGATGAAAGAGAAGAATATGGAACATCTTCGTCAGCATCCAGTTATTCATCTGAAGATGTGAATTCTGATGATTTGCAAGAAATATGAGTGATTTTGAATAATTGTCTAAGACAGTTTATATAATTGATGTTTGCATCATATCTTGAAATAAAAATTTTGATTTCCATATGGTGTTAAATCAAAAGTTATGAGTCATTTTTATGTTGTTGGATTATATGTCTTAATTATGATATTTTTTATTGTTTAGAATATCTGCAATTCAACATTAAATTAGAGATATAATGTATGTTTCACTCAATATACAAATAATGACTTTTTGATTCACTTAGTCATGTAATTTGTTCATAATGTCATGGTTTTTTAATTTTATGGTTGAAAAAATTCCAATTTATTTTCTATCTAGCATGTTATGGTTGAAAACATGTTGAATTTATACTTAGGAAAGAAATATGTTATTCTACCAAAAACATTAGTGTGTTTTTTTCTTCATAAACAACTGTTTTTTTGCACATAAAAATTCGGTTTTACTAGCATTTTTTAAAAATGTTGAAAATTGACCCTAAAAAATAAATCATCGTTCCAGTAACAACACTTTTTTGTTTTCAAGGTGTTTTTTGCATGAAAATTTTGTTTTCACTTCCATTTTTAAAACATGTTCAAAATTGACCCTAAAAAAAAACCATCGTTCCAGTATACACACTTTTCATTTTTAGCACTGTTTTTTATGCTTTTTTGGGGTTTTTTGGCCAGAGTTCCCATTTTGAGTTTATAGTTCCCATTTCAATGTTTACATTGTTATAACCAGAAATTCTCATTATTCCTGAACCCTGACCTCATCTGATACGCCTTGATGCATTTCATTCAATGTCTAAATCGGGAGCGCTGCAAGGTTAAGGCTCAAATTATTCAGATGCAATAGGCGCGCCCTGGCCTCCGAAGTCTCAAAGTGCAAGGATCCCTATGGTAACTGCACTATGTGGAGGTCTGTGTTGATCTTTGCTACTAAGGCTTCCACGCTTACTTTCTACAGGCTCGCTTGTCCTACGCACGCTTGAATCACCCCTGTCTAAACCTATAATTCCTGCAGGCCCTATTGTACCTTGTCAAGTGCGTGATGGTATTGATCCTCAGTGTGGCCCCAAATATTTTCCATGGTGTTGCAGACCACATCGCCAATCTCATCCAAGTCCCCCTTCATGAGGACCAATGGTGTCGCACTTGCGGTCTTATCAAACTTCTTCTTTTTGCGGGGTCCCATGGAACTTTGCTTCTACCTCCTCTTAAGGATGAAGGTGGGTTCCAAGTCTATGCCCCTTCCTCTTCATCCTGAGTCTCGACCTCCACATAAGTGCGCTCTGGTTCTTCGAGGCCAATAGTGGCCTATGAAGTTGTTGCTTTTTCCTTTGGCTCATCCGTCTCTTTTGTAGAGACCTTTTCTTTCAGTGCTTCTCTCTCCTTTATAAAGGCCTATTTCTATTGCATGGCCTTTTCTTTTGTCGGTGGCCTTTTCTTTCGCAGAAGCCTTTTGTGCTTCTTTTTTCTTGTCTTTCTTTGTTGTTATCGTAGCTACGCCTTCGGAAGCCTTACTAGTTCCTGTGCCTGTGTCAGATGGTGTGAGCGAGTCCCTCAGCCATTTAAAGACAACCCCCATAATATCATCTTTGGCAACCAAGTATGACAACTTATTCCATGTGCCTGTGGAATATTTCTTTGCGCGGATAGACATATTATGAAAATCTTCTTTGAAATCAGCAATGTTAGCATACTGTGCATGTAAGCTTGGTGATAAATGCGGCCGTTGGTTGATCACCATCCACAAATCAGACTCAAACAAGACCTAGAATATCTTTCTCTTCATGATGTGCTCAGGATCCTTCGTTGCCCACAATGAGGCAAATTTCACGACTTCACATAATTCTGGATCATGCTGTGGGAACTGGCTTTCCTCAGGTGTCCTCCATGCCATTAGTGCGATCAACGGAAGTAGCCACTCGTATTGGAATGCCTTGTCATCGTCCTAGGCTTCACGGAAATCCTCCAAGAACTCATGACATAGATACTTAGCCCAATTATATTGGACTCCTTTAGCGCACTGTGTAGCCAAAGATACCACCGGTGTCCACACTTCGTCAACGCGACACTTCCTCATTATCTTGTTAGCCAATATTTGTGTAGTAAAGAAGACAACGCCATCTGATATGGAGCTAATCACATAGTTGCATGACTTCTTCACCAACCCGAAGTCGCTCTTCATATGGTATGCCAGCTTCTTCTCCTGCAATTCCCCCACAAAAGCATCGACAGGGTCTACTCCTTGATAAGGCAATAATGTTATCCAGTGAATCAAAATATCATAAATTGGAATGGTCCCTCCCAACCAAAGGCACCCATCATGATCCAGCATCAATAATTAACACACACAAACCATATTAATGGTTTTTTGGCTAAAATGTGGCACCCATAACATGTTGATAAAGCCTGTGTGCTCAACTTCGGCTGCCCACTTCATCAGTTTAAGTCGTGTAACATACAAATCCTCATAGTAAACTTTCTTCAGGTATTTGCTTGGTTCCAACTGTGGGAACTTCGCGTGATCTCCCAATTCTCAGTCCTCCATCTTCAAGTATTGTATCCTGGCCAACAAATTGCCCTCAAAAGGTACCTCCTCCGACAGAAATGGTGTGGATAATTAGAACTTCGCCGAATTTGGGTCTTTAGTAACTTTCTCCGTGGATTTCCGAGGGGATACATAAAGTGGTAGTCGAGTAATCGGCACGACTTCATCTGCATCAATCTCTTCAATCCCCATAGTTAGCTCTTCCTCATCTAAGTCCAAGGGTTTTATCGAATAATTGGTTATATCAATCTTACCCTTCTATTTGATCTTAGTTGGATTATTGTGCAGCAATTACCACTCCAGCGCTTGCTAGGGCTTCTTTTTCTTATTTTCTCCTATCGTGTAGGTAGTGAGTTTAGGCCTTGGTGACCTAGGCATTGTGGTAGCTATGGGTTGGGTTGCATTCATTCTCTCCCAGAATATTTCGCGTTGCCACTCAGGTAGATTTTCCTCCCACCCAAATCCTTGCTACGAAAACTTCTCTCGAATTTATTTCCAATCCCTTCCAGACATGCAACAATTATCTTTTCACAAACTAAAGCGCAAAATCTCAAGGAAATTTCTCAGCAAGAAAAGTGTTCGAATATGGAGCGAGATGCTATATTTATAGTGCATTTTTAATTCAAATCCATTTGTTCAGTCCAAATCTCCATCATTAATGCACTTTTGGAGGCAAATACCCAAAGATATTCCCCTTAAATGCTCTCCTTGTGCTCCCTTTAACGGAAAAATCGCCATCCAATCATCTACAATGCTTCTAATGGTCACTTTTTGGCCAGGTTGCGTGGGACCCACCATGCTAGCGCGGCTCCTTCGTCGTATTTCTCCTCCTCACCTTTCTTCCAATCGTCACACGGCCTCTTTGCTTCACCAAACTATCCTTCTCACAGCGAATTTTATAGTCCCGTACTTCCTTGCAACTACCTGGAGTACTAATATTGTCCTGCTTCCATATAGTCATTGCGTAAGGGTGGGATCACCCCTGTACAACTTCAGTTGGCTCCGTTGATTTTCCATGGAAATAGCTCACTGTTTAGCTTCACAAGTTGAACTGCAACTCCATCCGTAATCTCCTTGACAATGTATGACCCCAGCCAATGCATCTAAATTTTTTTGGGAAACTTCGTAAACTTATTATCATACAACAATACTAAATCTCCACTTTTAAAGGTGCGCTGCTTAATGTGGTGATCATGCCACACATTTTCGCGAGCCTTCTGTACCTGCTTATGAAAACATGCCAGGAATTGATCTTCTTCTAACTAGACTCTCTACAGAAGGCGTTCTTCCATAGTATCCCAATCCGACATTTCTGTGATTGCAGCAATCTGCAAACTTGGCACAATATACTTCATCAGCATTACTGCCTCTTGGCCATAAACCAATCTAAACGGTGTCTATCCAGTCAACTTCTTACAGGTAGTTCTATATGCCCAAAGAACAGTTGGTATGCGCACATCCCAATCATTCCTATTTGCATTGCAAATCTTCGTCAAAGCACATTCCAGGATTTTATTAAAGGCTTCCACTATATCATTCACTTGAGGATGATATAATGTACTTTTTGATGATATATCTGGAATTCTTCAAGTAGAGCAGAAATTGTTTCATTTAGGAAGTGTGAACCGCTATCACTCGTCAAAATATTAGGACAACCAAATCGAGACAAAATATATTCAAATATGAACTTTGCAGTTGTAGTCACACTGCAATCCTTCACGGGTTGCGCCTCAACCCATCTAGTCATGTATTTGGTTGTTTTGATGATGCATCGTGCTCCTGCCTTCTTTCCTGGTGGTTGAATTGGTCCCACAAAGTCTATTTCTGATTTATCGAATGCCTGTAATGATACTTTCGGGTTTAGAGGCAATTCATCCCTTCGCGATGGCATCCCCATCCTCTGACAAACATCACATGCCCTACAATATTCCTTGGAATCCTTGTGCATAGTTGGCCACCATAGCCCTGCTTGTAGGATCTTATGTGCAGTTTCTCTTCTAGCATAATGCCCTCTAGCAACTCCTCCATGTGCTTCAACAAAGATACTTTATCTTTCATAATCCGGTACATATCCACGCAGAAATTCATCTGATCCCATTTTATAAAAGTGCCCGGAAATGATAGAAAAATCCACAACCCTGACCACCAATTATTTCTTCTGCTACATCGTATACCCTTCAGGAGTTGTACCCATAGACAAAAATTGGATGATATCTACAAATGTTTCATTTGCGATGCGCACAACAATGAGTTGTGCATCAGGAAATCCTTCATCAATACTTGTAGGTTCTTTGCCATTCTCAATTCGTAAAAGGTGATCTGGTCTAACATTTAATTTTCCTGGCTTCATAACTACCTCAAAGTCATACTCCTGAAATAGCAGTAACCACCTACATATTCCCCCCCACAACACAGGTTCATTGACCAAGTACTTCAGGGAAGAATGATCTGTGTACATTTTGAAGTGCGCACCCAACAAATAATGCCTGAGATTTTGGAGCGCATACACCATTTCCAATCCTTCGCGCTCCGTGGTCGAATAATTATTCTCTTCCTTAGAGAACTTCCTACTCGCGAATGCAATCGAATGGTCGATACCACTTGTACTTGGTTAGGTTAACACTGCTCCTAACGCTATGCAGGATGTATCTACATCTACATGGAACTCTTTCTTCCAATCGAGGAACACAAAAATAGATGATGTGACCATATTTTCCTTCAATAAATCCAAGTTTTTTTGGCAATCATCATCCTAGCAAAATGTCGTATCCTTCTTCAATAATTTTTCCATGGGTGTAGTGATCTGCGTATACACCTTGATGAATTTCCTTTCGTATCCAGTATGGCCAAAAATTGTGCACATCTGTTTGACCTTCCTTGGAGGCTCCAAATTGATAATCACTACAATTTGGGAAGAGTACACCATCAACCCCTGCTTACAAACAACATGGCCCAAGAGTATCCCATATGGTACGCAGAATATGCAATTGCTATGGGGTAAAATGCACGGTGTATGGAGAATGAAAATACCCTCAAAGGTTTTCCCGAGACCTTCGACAGATTGTAAGATTATCTGTAATGGTTACAAAGTTACATGCATGTTCATATAAAATGATCAACTATCAAAGCATTAGAAGTAGATTACCTCAAGTCTCCGTGTAGGTTTGTTTGGAGATCACAATGTAGCCAAGTGGAACTCCCTCAAAACCGGCTCCAAAACTAATCCTGCACAAATAAGAGACAAGTGTAATCACAATATCTAACTCTGAAGATCAATACATGAATATATCGAAGAAAATCTAATTTCATACAACTAAGCTACTCATATAAAGAGGTGCTTCAAAAAACAAGTCAAATGAATGATGATACCGACACCATAGAGTAGACAACACAACTGCAGTTCTGTATTTATAATGAAAGAGTGATTACAACCATTGTTTGCATCAGCCTTTCTCTACCCTTTCAGCTTCTCTCTCTCTTTCCCTTCTTTCTCACTTCTGATGATATGATTCAACGCTCAACAGTGAAGTAGGCTATCCTTTCAAATTCTCTGATCTCTTTCACAATGACCCTCACTTTGCTTATATAGCAATTGAGTGAGGGTCGCCAAGTTCCTCCTTGAGTTCATTAGGGCAAAATCAATGAACTTGCCATGATTTTTAGCTCTTTCCCATTTTCCTCCTTTTTTTTGATTGGAAATCCTCTAAATATCTCGATTTTGGATGTTTCCTTGCTTTTCTTGCATAATTCTAGGAACAAATATCTAGATATTTATGAGCCAATTCGTTCCTTTGACCCATTGAACTTCATCAAGTTTCACTAACGTTGTCCCCACACTAGCAGTATGAGGTAGTGGGGTCACTAACGCTCCCTTATGCTTGGTAACAAGCTTTATAAAGTAGGTTGTCTATGTTAAACCAGCGTTAGTGTGGAATCTAGACCTGCAATTGTGGTCTTTGCTTCAGTCATCATGTCTTTCCCCTCTGAGTTGATGAGGAGGTCAATTTGTTTGCATAACAGATACCCCCTAAAGTATGAGATCAGAGGCTATGACGATGGCTGAAATACTTTACTTAAACTGTAATTTTTCCTTTCAAAAAGAGAGAGAGGATGGAAGATTCGGGTGATACGGGAAACCTGATACAACACATATATATAAACTGCTAAAATCATGTCCTTAGTCAACCATTCCCATGCTCAGTAGTTATGTCAGAGTGATTTTTCTCAACAGAGATATGACGATACTGGCTACCGATAAGCACAATGCAAATCTAGTGTCATAATAGAATCATCTTGAAAATTTGTCTCCAAAAAACAATATTCGTAGCTTGGGAGAGGAAACGAGGTTGAATGATTGAAGCCTCTACCCAAGGTTTTGATTTTCGCTTCACCGAACAACATAAATCGATACATGTGAATATATGTGTTGATGTCGAACATGCATGAAATCATCTGATTACCAGTCAATAATGGAGACCATTAACAGATGCGAGGAAGGCCACCGATAATGGTGATGGTCTCCAAGATGCCCAGTACAATCTAGCGATTGTGAAAGATGTCTTTGTCATTGAACACCCGTAGAATCGCTTAACCAAGAGCCAATAATGAAAACCCCTAATCAAACACAAGGTAACCTGCCACTAATGTCTGCAAGTACCAAGGCACTAAATGTGTTTCTGGGCTGTCTTCCTAAATAGAGTGTTGAAGTCAATAGGAAGATACCTGTCGAAAGGTAGGCAATAATGTTGTTGGCATTATGTTTCTGGTATGGCTATATGTTACAGATGTTGTACTTGATGGCAACACCCGTGGCAAGGCTCTCAATATGTTGAAAATTAAGAAGTACGCAGGAGAACAGTTCAGAAGATGCGTACCCGCATGTACACCGTGAAGGGACCGTGGCCAGACACGCAGGTCAGTCGTTCAGGAGGTGCGTACCCCCAGTGCACTCACTTCAAGGCAGAGAAAAGCACACGTGGGGTTTCTTATGTTTAATCCTTGGTATTTAGTTGACGGTATTTGTGTTATTATGGTTTTGGCTCGTGGTATTGATCCATGATTTTAGGAGGAGCTTGCCTATATAAAGCGGAGGAGATCACTTGGCTAGGTATCTTTGCAAATTGAATATCTTAAGATCTGAAATATTGGGTTATTGTTTCAAAAGCTTGATCTATATGAAAGTGAAGTGGAAAGCGAATCTGTGAAGGGTGATCTCTCGAGCGCATGATCAGATCTGGGCATCCGACTAACTGTAGCACACTGGTGATCTGCCAATTCGGCCCTAATCAGAAGTACGCAGGTGTTTAACGGTGCCTCTGCGTGGGTACGCAGAGCAGAAACAGAAGAACTGCGTGGGTACGCAGAGCAGAAGAAGGGTCATTGCGTGGGTACGCAGAAGCAGAAGAAGAAGGGCTGTGTGGGTACGCAGCGCGACAGTGGTTCAGGTGCGTACGCACAGTAAAAGTAAGCGGCGCGATAGTCTTTCTGAGTGCGTGGCTACAGTAGCAGTACGCGGCGCGATATTCTTTCTGAGTGCGTGGCTACAGTGGCTGTACACGGCGCGATAGTGTCTCTGGGTGCGTACAGTACGCAGCACAACAAAATAAGTAGTGCGTGGGCACGCGGTGCAGCAGAAGGCTCTATGTGGGTATACGCAGGGAAGCAGAAGGTGAAGTGTGTAGCGACGCAGGCCAGAGAAAAGAAAACTGCGTATCTGTCTTAAGATCTTCTGTTGATTGAATTTCTCTTGTTGATAAGGTGTTCTGGGTTTAGTTCTGTTATTGTTGATCTGGTTACTGCAGTTGACTGTGTAATTTACATATACTTGATGATCATTTGATGTTTATGGATCCAGTTTGAAAATTTATGAAAAGTGGTCCTTGTAGGAAGTAGGGGGTTGTAGCTCGCTTCCAGGAGAGACTAGAAAACGAGAGAGAGTTGTAGCTCTCTGCAGGTTGCAGCCTGCATACTGGTAAAGGACTGCACCAGTACAAGACCATTGTAAAAGGAGTTTCTAATTTGAAAGAAGATAGAGACATATTGCAGCAGGTGGTTTTCACCCACATTGGGTTTCCACCTTATATCTGGTGTTCTTTGGTGTGACTATCTGTTTTTTTGTTCATTATTTTATGGTACTGATATGCAAAATAATTCAAAGTGTAAATAAGGAAGATTTGTTAAAAGAACTTGATAATCCTGATTCACCCCCCCTCTCAGTATTATTTCCAACAATTGGTATCAGAGCAGGTCCTTCGGAGAAGCTTGATCGCTTGAAGGAAGATCATTCATCATGAGCAACTACGAGAGGGAAGCATCAATCAGGCCACCAATTTTTGATGGGACAAACTTCAATTATTGGAAGGTAAGAGTTACTGCCTATCTTCAATCTCTTGGTACAGAAGTTTGGGATATCATAGATACAGGCTACGCTTTTCCTTCAACTACTCCTACAGATGCAGCCGAAAAGAAGAAATATGAAACAAATGCTAAAGCAGTCAATACTTTGCTGGGATGCTTATCTCAAATAGAATTTGTAAAGGTCATGCAATATAAATCCGCAAAAGAAATATGGGACAAGATCGTCTTGAGCTACGAAGGAGATGAACATGTAAAGCGTGCTAAACTTCAAACTCTCAGGATTCGGTATGAGAATCTCAGGATGTATAATGATGAAAGTGTGGCTAACTATTTTCTTCGGGTAGATGAGATTGTTAATTGCATGAAAAATTTGGGTGAAGAAATAAAAGAGGCTATTGTAGTTGAAAAGGTTCTAAGATCATTGTCCCCCAAGTTTGAATCTAAAGTGTCTGCAATAGAAGAAAAGGAAAATCTACGAATTCTTACTATGTCTCAGCTACACGGGATTCTAACTGCTTATGAAATGAGAAAGGGAGGTCCATCAGACAGAAGAGAAGCTGCTTTCAAGGCCTCAGGCAAAGGAGACTATTATGAAGCAAGTCACGTGCCAGAAGAAGAAGAAGAAGAATCAAATTTTGTCAGAAATCTTCAAAGGGGTTCTGGAAGGTTCAGAGGTAAGTTACCTTTTAAATGCTTTGCTTGTGAAAGAGTAGGTCATTATGCTGCAAAATGTCCTTATAAGGAAAAAGGAAAGGAACCTGCTAGATGGAACAAGAAACATGGTGCAAATAAGAAAAGCTACTACACTCATGAAGATAGTGATGGTCTATCAAATAGTGATGAAGATGAACAAGGTAATGAATATAAGCTGTTAATGGAATTTGAAGATGATGATTATATGGATGCTATAGATGTGGATAACCTTTTTGAAGAAATTACTAGACTCAAGAGATGTATAAAAGAAAAGAATATGATCATTGATACTCTAAAATTTCAAATTGATGAAAAGGAAAAACATCTTGAAAAATTAGAAGGTGAAATTGTTGCTCTTAGAAAAGAGATTGAGAAAACAAAAGCTATTAATCTTAAGTTTGTCAAAGGATCTGAAACTCTGGATGAGATTATCAATGTACAACGTTCTCCTCTAAACAAGACAGGTCTGGGCTATAATGGAGAAAATTCTCAAGCATCCACTTCAAAAAGTTATCTTGATGTAGCAAAAAGGAATGAGCAAAAGCACAATGGAGACTATCAGGTAAAGCAGGGACGAATTGCAAACAAATACTATCAGGGGCAATCCGTCTTAAGAGTGAACAAAAGCTACAACTAGCCACGGGTAAAATCTTCTCAATTTGGTTCAAGAATGAATGACAATAGAGATTACAATCACTTGGCCAGTAGATTTGATAACCGCAGAAGTTTCTTCAATGGACAATGTTTCTCTTGTCATAACTTTGGTCACAAAGCAGCTAAATGTGTTGCATATAAAACAATCATGACTAGAGAAGCTCAAAAACAAAGAAGTATGACCGGGATTACAAAAAGGACCTATAACAACTTTTCGGCTCTTGAAAATGAAGTTGAATGTTCTATTTTCAATAACTTTGGTCATGAAGATTCTGAATGCAGGAGCAGGTTTCAGCAGAAAAAGGAACAAGCCTCAAGCACCAAAACATGGAGAATAAAGGAACCACAAATAGAAAGATGTGCGATAGCATTTTATGCAGAGGGACAGGAAAATCTATGGTACATTGACAGTGGATGTTCGAAGCATATGACAAGTGATAAAGAAAAACTTGATTCATATTCTGCTCTAGAAAAAGGAAAGAAAGTTTCTTTTGGAAATGATACTCCTGCAACAATAAAAGGAAAAGGCACTGCTCAGTTAAAAGAAAAGGTAAAGGTTGGAAATGTTTTGTATGTTGATGGATTAAAGCATAATCTTCTAAGTGTCAGCCAGATGTGTGATCAAAGAACCGAGGTGATATTCAGATCAAATGGATGTCTTGTTCATGATCTTGATACAGGTAAAACAGTGATCAAAGGAAAAAGAACTCCAAATAATCTGTACATATTTGAAGAAGGACAACAACAATGCTATCTGAGCAAGGATGATGAACACTGGTTATGGCATCGGAGGTTGGGGCATCTAAGCTTTTCATAAATAAGGAAAGCATGCAAATATCAAGCAGTTCACGATCTTCCAGATATCAAAATTCTTGACAACAACATATGCAAATCATGTCAATTTGGAAAACAAACCAGAACTAACTTTCCAGAGAAGGAAGGATCAGCTAGCATGCCCCTTGAGCTAGTACATACAGATACATGCGGTCCATTCAGGGAAAGAACACCTCGAGGAGAAGAATACTTGATATTATTCATTGACGATTTCTCCAGGTTTGTTTGGTTAGGACTTATGAAGCACAAAGATGAAGCATTCAAAAAATTCAAATCCTTCAAAGCCTTGGTTGAAAATGAATTAGGTCACAAAATTAAGTGCCTCAGATCCGACAGAGGTGGGGAGTTTACCTCAAATGAATTTTTCGATTTCTGTGAAGAACATGGGATAAGAAGGGAATTCTCTACAGCTAGAACTCCTCAGCAAAATGGAGTTGTGGAAAGAATGAACAGAACAGTCCAACAAATGGCTCGTGCTATGCTTGATGAGTCAGGAACTCCCGCAACTTTCTGGGGTGAAGCTGCACATGCTGTGGTTGTTATTCTCAACAAAACAAATGTCCGGGTGAATAGCACTCAAACTCCTCATGAGCTCTGGAGTGGTAAGACTCCTTCGGTAAAGCACTTCAAAATCTTTGGGAGCAAATGCTATATTAAGAATACTGATGAGCAACTTGGCAAACTTGAACCTAGAGCAGATGAAGGCATTCTTCTTGGTTATTCTCCACATAGAAAAGCATACAAGTGCTACAATAAAAGACTTGGCAGAATTGTTGACAGCATTGATATAGTGGTTGATGAGAAGGGATACATTCCTAGGCAAGTACATCATGAAGACATCGAAGAATATGAAGGCTACCCTCAACGACAGAATGATGAAGAACCTCAAGAAGAACCTCAAGAAGAACTAGAGGAGCAGACAAGAATAGAAGAAAAGACTCCATCCAGATATGTTCAGAAGAATCATCCAGAATCTCAGATTATGGGGCAGAAAGAAGCAGGTGTACAAACAAGAAGAACAGTTGCAGAAGCCTCAAGCTATTTGGCATTACTCTCCTCTACTGAACCACAAAATGTGAAAGAGGCATGCAAAGATGAATGTTGGGTAAAAGCAATGGATGAAGAACTTGAGCAGATCGAAAAGAACAACACTTGGGAACTGGTTCGTAGACCAAAGGATAAGAATGTTATCGGAACAAAATGGGTCTTCAAAAATAAATTGAATGAAAATGGAGAAGTGATTAGAAACAAGGCCAGACTTGTTTGTAAAGGGTATGCGCAGCAAGAAGGAATAAACTTTGAAGAAACCTTTTCTCCTGTTGCAAGACTTGAGGCCATCCATATGTTCCTTGCTCTCTCAAGTTTTCAAAACTTCAAAGTATTTCAAATGGACGTGAAATCAGCCTTTCTGAATGGAGACTTGGAAGAAGAAGTATACATTGAGTATCCAGATGGGTTCATTCTTGGAAATGATCCAAATCTTGTATGCAGATTGAAAAAGGCTCTCTATGGTCTCAAACAAGCTCCAAGGGCTTGGTACTATCGTTTGGACAAATATCTTCATCAACAAGGTTTTTCAAAAGGATCAGCAGATAACAATCTTTATATAAAAGTTGAAAATGACAAATTGCTAATACTTGTTGTGTATGTAGATGACATTATTTTTGGCAGCAATGAAGAAGCTATGAGTCAAAGCTTTGCCTTGGTCATGCAGAAAGAATTTGAAATGTCCTTGCTGGGAGAACTGACATATTTCCTTGGTTTGCAAATCCAACAAAAAGAAGGAGGAATATTTTTATCTCAAACCAAGTATCTCAAACAGATTTTCAAGAAATATGGCATGGAAGATGCAAAACCAGTATGTACACCCATGGTCACAGGATGTAGCCTCAGTGCAAATGATGAATCTGCAGCAGTACATCAACCAACCTACAGTTCTATGATTGGAAGTCTACTTTATTTGACAGGTACCCGACCAGACATCATGCATGCAGTAGGAATAGTTGGAAGATTTCAGGCAAATCCAAAGGAGACTCATCTTCAGGCAGTGAAGAGAATTTTCAAATATCTTCAAGGGACACAAAATTATGGCTTATGGTATCCTAGAGATACAGATCTCACACTTCATGCTTATACAGATGCAGATTGGGCCGGAAGCGTGGATGACAAGAAGAGCACAAGTGGTGGTGCGTTCTTTATGGGCTCCAGATTAGTGTCTTGGTTCAGCAAGAAACAGAGTTCGATTGCCTTGTCTACAGCTGAAGCAGAATATGTTGCTGCTGCATCTTGCTGCACTCAACTCCTTTGGATGATGCAGACCTTGCAGGATTTTCAAATCACTTGTACACCACCTATCTCCATCTTATGCGATAACACAAGTGCAATCAGCATCTCAAAGAATCCTGTCATGCATTCAAAAACCAAGCACATACCAATCAAGTATCATTTTCTCCGGGAACAAGTGCTTGAACAGAAAATCAAGTTGGAGTATGTTCCTTCTAACGAACAAGTTCCTGATATTCTCACCAAACCATTGCCCAGGGAGACTTTTGAATACCTCAGGCAAAAGCTGGGGGTTGTTGATGCATCATCTTATTGTTGAAACTCTTATGATTGATGGTTGTACGCATGGTTCATCTGGGGTATATGCGTACATGTGCTGGGTTGCGGCACAGGTTCAGGGGGAGCATATAATGCATTGTTGGCATTATGGAGGATGTACAAAAGGAGATCATGGAAGCTGGTCTGAATATAGTTGCAATATGTCTCTATCTCTTTCTTGGTCATTGATGATGGTGGATTATGGTTCTTCTTTGCAGATCTGGTTCATATTCAGGGGGAGCATGTTCTTAGGGGGAGCATAATCCTTTGCCCTTGATGTCAAAGGGGGAGAATGACACTGAAGTTTTTGAGGTTGTCATCAAATCCAAAGGGGGAGATTGTTGGCATTATGTTTCTGGAATGGCTATATGTTACATATGTTGTACTTGATGGCAACACCCATGACAAGGCTCTCAATATGTTGAAAATTAAGAAATACACAGGAGAACAGTTCAGAAGATGCGTACCCGCAGGTACACCGTGAAGGGACCGCGGCCAGACACGCAGGTCAGCCGTTCAGGAGGTGCGTACCCCCAGTGCACTCACTTCAAGGCAGAGAAAAGCACACGTGGGGTTTCTTATGTTTAATCCTTGGTATTTAGCCGACGGTATTTGTGTTATTATGGTTTTGGCTCGTGGTATTGATCCATGATTTTAGGAGGAGCTTGCCTATATAAAGCGGAGGAGATCACTTGGCTAGGTATCTTTGCAAATTGAATATCTTAAGATCTGAAATATTGGGTTATTGTTTCAAAAGCTTGATCTATATGAAAGTGAAGTGGAAAGTGAATCTGTGAAGGGTGATCTCTCGAGCGCATGATCAGATCTGGGCATCCGACTAACTGTAGCACACTGGTGATCTGTCAATTCGGCCCTAATCAGAAGTACGCAGGTGTTTAACGGTGCCTCTGCGTGCGTACATAGAGCAGAAGAAGGGTCACTGTGTGGGTACGCAGAAGCAGAAGAAGAAGGGTTGTGTGGGTACGCAGCGCGACAGTGGTTCAGGTGCGTACACACAGTAAAAGTAAGCGGCGCGATAGTCTTTCTGAGTGCGTGGCTACAGTAGTAGTACGCGGCGCGATAGTCTTTCTGAGTGCGTGGCTACAGTGGCTGTACGCGGCGCGATAGTGTCTCTGGGTGCGTACAGTACGCAGCGCGACAAAAGAAGCAGTGCGTGGGCACGCGGTGCAGCAGAAGGCTCTCTGTGGGTATACGCAGGGAAGCAGAAGGTGAAGTGCGTAGCGACGCAGGCCAGAGAAAAGAAAACTGCGTATCTGTCTTAAGATCTTCTGTTGACTGAATTTCTCTTGTTGATAAGGTGTTCTGGGTTTAGTTATGTTATTGTTGATCTGGTTACTACAGTTGACTGTGTAATTTACATATACTTGATGATCATTTGATGTTTATGGATCCAGTTTGAAAATTTATGAAAAGTGGTCCTTGTAAGAAGTAGGGGGTTGTAGCTCCCTTCCAGGAGAGACTGGAAAACGAGAGAGAGTTGTAGCTCTCTGCAGGTTGCAGCCTGTGTACTGGTAAAGGACTGCACCAGTACAAGACCATTGTAAAAGGAGTTTCTAATTTGGAAGAAGATAGAGACATATTACAGCAGGTGGTTTTCACCCACATTGGGTTTCCACCTTATATCTGGTGTTCTTTGGTGTGACTATCTGTTTTTCTTGTTCATTATTTTATGGTACTGATATGCAAAATAATTCAAAGTGTAAATAAGGAAGATTTGTTAAAAGAACTTGATAATACTGATTCACCCCCCCTCTCAGTATTATTTCCAACAAATGTGTCCTACATCAGTCAACATGAAATGAGACAAGAATGATTTTGTTTTTTGAGGAATCTTTCGAGAATTTGGGTCTAAACAACGGAGGGCTTGATGAAAGTATATGTTTGATGGGTTTATGGAGGAAACAAAATGTTAGCCCTTGAACAATAGAAAGCATGACAACGGTTTAACCATGCAGCACTAGACTCATGAACACTACAGAGTGTTAGGATACAGAGATGCAATTACATTAGGGTATATAGGCTAAAACTCATAGGATGGTAGGATTCATATTGAGAGGCCATCACAAGGAAGGTTTATCTGAGGGAGTGCCATGTTCAAGGGAATGACTGCTGCCAAACCATGCTTTCTAATACAGAACACAGTTGTATTGTCAAATTCCCCGTCTGATTAGTTTAATGAGTCCAGATGGGTAAACTCATCGATCTTTTCATATTGAAAGAGTCTGAAAAGGATAGAAAAAAGAGTGACTCTTTGCCCTATCTGATTAGTTTAATGAGTCCAGACAGACAAACTCGTCGATTTTTTCATGTTTTAAGAATCTGAAAAGTATCGTAAAAAGAACGACTCTATATCTTGCCTATGTTTTTAAAGAGTCCAGACTAGACAACTCGGTGGTATTTTCATATTTAGAGAGTCTGAAAAGATCGTAAAGCACAACTCCATGGTGGTTCCTTTGTCATAGTTGTTAACCGGGTTCGACAAAAGGTTAATAGTATACCCAAATCAGTTACTTTTCCGTTTGTTAATCTATGTAATCTGGATAAAGACAAACCTATGTTCAACAGATGTCGACCTCATTTTGTTACGAGTATGAGGAGACAGACTAAACTTGCTTTTCGTCATGAAATTTTAATGAGTCACGTGACGACAAACTCAATCGCTTCATCAATTTTTAACAAGTCAAATGAAGGAAACTCAAGGTATCTATTTTCAGTTTAGTGAGCGAGAAAAAAGAGGTAAAAGAATTGCTCATCCCTTCCTCGGTAATTTAACGAGCCAGAAGGAGGAAAACTCGGGGATTTTTCGATTTAAGAGCGAGAAATGGTCCCAAAAAAGAAACTGCTTTTGCTACTGCCGTTTGTTTTTAACAAGCCTGGTAATAAAAACTCGGGATTTTTCTGATTAACGAGAGAGAAAAGAACCTAAAAGAATGCTTGGGTTGTCTTTACAATGTTTTTAACGAGCCTAAACACAAAAAATCGGGATTTTTTCCGTTTAACGAGCGAAAAAAAAGCGCCTAAAAAGAATGCTCAATTGGTATTTTTCAATTTAATGAGCTGGAAAAAGATCAAGAAAGAGTTGTTCATACCATCGTTGTATATGTTTAACAAGCCCAATGATGGAAGGCTTGGAGATGTTTATATTTTTTAAAGAGCAATAAAATATCCCAAAAAGTGCTCTAACCATCGCTGCATAAGTTTAACGAGCCTAACGATGAAAAACTCGGAGATGTTTATTTTTTTTAAAGAGCAATAAATTATCTCCAAAAGTGCTCTAAAGTCTACATGGTAGTTTAACGAGCCTGAAGAAGGAGACTCGAGGTTTTTCGGATTAACGAGCAAGAAAAATACCATAAAAGGAACGCTCGATATTCCTCATGGTAGTTTAACGAGCCTGAAGAAGGAGACTCGAGGATTTTTTGGATTAACAAGCAAGAAAAATACCATAAAAAGAATGCTTGATCTACCTTGATCTCATGCTTGACAATAGAAGGGTCTATGCCATGAATTTCCTCATAAGACCGAGGAAAAACATCGCGGAAGTCCTTAAAAGGATAGATGAAGCTCACAATTTCTTCAGGATTGTGGTTGGGTCCAATCTGTATGTTTTCCATGATGCCTGTCATGACAGAAATATCAATGATCAATGGTTTTGAAATATTGCCCCTGTTTCCTTCCGCCTCCAAAGTTTGGAGGATCGTATAGGGCGAGGAAATGATTTATGGTATGTGAGGGGACAGGATTTGAGGAGGTATCATGTCTGAATCAGATATTGAAACATGATGGTGCGAGTCCTCCCAAGGTCACTCTTCTAAACTCATGATCTCTCTAATAGCTTCGTCCACAGGTAGGACTTGATTGAGTGGATCAAAAGGAGTGGTTATGGGAGGGGAAGTGGTACCGTTGGCCAAAACCAAAGTGACTGGAGATTTAGATGAAATTTGAATGGCTTCGTAGGCAAATTCAGCTGGTGACAGCGGCATTTGTTCTCTGTATGTGTCAATGTCTGAAGGAGCCAGTAGGATCCATGGATCGGTTTGTTCATGAGGAATAGATGAAATCATATTGACCATTTGTGAAACCTTCGGCGGCTGAAGAGGGAAAAAACCCATGAGGGAAGAAGCCTTCAATAGACTGGTATCGAGACTGACGTAAGAGTCAGACACACCATCTACTAGGGGTATAGAGATGCTAGGTAATGGAGAGTAATCTGGGGTGCAAAAGGACAACCGGTCTATTGTGACTATCTTTCCATCTAAGGGAAAGTGAAAGATACAGAAGATTGAAGACACAACGGCCTTCATGGCATAAGTCCAAGTACAACCCAAAAGCAGATTATAGTCGAGTTTATGATCCATGATTTTAATATCTACTGTTACTGTTTTCCCACTCAAGGTGATGGGATAGCTAGCTAGGTAGCCTTTTGGGATGAAAGTGTGACCGTCGAAAGCTTTAAGGGAGTTTGACAGCAAGGATAGGGTTGGAGAACCCAGGGCGAGCCAACATGAAGCCGACATGACATAGGTAGAAGCACCTTCGTCGATGAAAGAACTATGTATACCTTTACCTTTCGAAGTTATATGCACCTGGAATGAAAGATGGTCAGAAAGGGGAGGTTTACACTTGTCCATATCGAAAATAGCAAGCATGGAATCCTCTGGGTTGATACCACCAATAGCCAGAAGCAAAGCTTTCCATTGTTTTGGGCATGCTTCTAATACTTTGAGTGCTAACATAGCCATCGGTCCTTGCACCAAATCTTCTACAATGTTGTAGTTTTGGGCGACACGTGCAGATGTATTATGCGTTGTGCATCGAAGTTACCCTTTTGGGGGTAGAATTACAAGGTCCGCAACTGGCCTTTCAATATGCAAATCGTTGGGCAGCGGTGGGTTTAGACTTGAGGAAGGTTCCGCGGCATGAGCGACAGGAGCTCCATAGGATTTGTCTCTTGTGGCGAGTTCTACCATTTCAAATGTGTAAATGGTAGAAGATCCTTCACGAGCTGAAGGATGCTACGAACCATCGTTTCCCCCTTACGAGGGTTGTAGTTGGTCTGCAATAAGGTTTTGCTGCTGCTGAGTGGGGAAAGGATTTTTTAGGACAGCAAGGGTCTAGCCAGTATCCTTTCTATCAATGTATTCTGTGCATTCCTGAAGACACGGACAATGATAGGTCATGTGGTCTTCAGCACAGATTTTGCAAGGAAATGTGGCGGGTTTATCCTTTCAATCATCAGTAGGCACAGTGGCCTTTTGTTTTGGGTTTTGCTGCTTTGTTGGCTGCTCCTCAAAAGGAGGGGTCTTTTTCTTATTCTTATTTTTCTTACCACTGGGATTTGTGTAGACTGCACAGAGTTTATCGCAGTGGTAGGAAGAGCAGTCGATTTGGCAGTAGTGGAAGCATTGGGGTTTCCAGGGGCATTGGGGATTATGTCGTAAAGAGTGCTAGACTGTGAATATATTAGATCTAAGTGTTTGGCATGACATATGTATTGGTCTTCTGTGACCGCACCACCTAGAGCGACATCTCTAGCAATTTGTGAGAGTAAGGACCTGCAGAACCAGTTCGTTAAGAGAAAGTCTAGGATGGGAGCTTTGACTAACCTCTGCCTATGTCTCCATTCATGTATATGATCGGAGATGTGGGTGGCGATATCCTGACAAAATGAAGTGAGGAGCTCTGTCCCAGTCTCATAGTGGATGGGTAGCTGGAAGTGCTTTAGGAATTCCATCGCTAAAGCGTCGAAGGTGTTTACTGACGCGCGTGGTAACTCAATATACCATTTCGCTGCGTTTCCAGTGAGGGTGTGGGGAAAAAGACGTAACTGGACACTATCATCCACCATAGAGTTTGAAACACACCAGAGATGGTAGGTGGTGATATGGGTGCCTAGATCCTCCCCTTGCTTTCCATCAAACTTTGGGATGTCCATTGGTATCTTATGCGAGATCGGCGGCCATTGTAAGTTGTGATAGATGGGGTTGTTTGTCAATTTGTATAATTTGGGTATATCCAATGTTGCCAAGAAAGGCAGAGAGTTAGGTGCCCCCGACTCGGACCATGGTGATGACGGATGACTTGAGGAGCTTTGCGCTCCTCCCATCATTTGGTTCCCAATATTATACATGGGTTGTGTGGTGTAGCAGTTGCTTTGAGGTATGGTGTTGTAGAGTGGATTTCCATGAGGATTTTGATACTGGGGTATAGAATTTTCCCCAGGATAAGCGGTGCCCCCTTGACTTATTTGAATATGTGAGTAGGGTGCCCCCATGGATTGGTTGGTAACCCCTTGAGGATTCCTACTTGACACAGAACTAACCATTTATCGTTGATTGACAGAGGGAACGCTCATGTCAATTAGCGACTGACCATGCATGCCTGAGAACAGACGGGGAACTGTTACATTCCCTACCGGCATGTACATATTGGGAACCCCCCAGGTATATGGATCTAGGGGTTTGAACTATACAATGGTGGCCAACCTTGTTGTTGGTAAATGAGAACCGCGCCTATAGTGCCACATTGAGCATTATAAGGAGTGCTATATGTGGCACTTGTCGAAGGTATGAAGTTTGAAACGAAGGGAGTGGAACCTGGCATCTGCTGGTTCCAGCTCGTAGAGGGTTTCATGTGAGTGGTTGTACCTGGGAAAAATGAAATAGTGGGATTCACCATTACCGGTGTAGTGATGATAGTCGACTGGGGAAGTGGTGGAGGACCAAATGTGTCCACAAAGTTCCACAACCTGTGAGTCATCGACGAGATAGATGGAAATGTTCCAACTACTGAATTAGGAAGTACAGGTATTGTGAGAGTCAAGACAAGTTCCAACGGATCTGTGAGCAGAGGGTTAAAGGAAGGAAGAAATCATTCGGAAAGAAATCCTCTGACAAACTTGAATGGTCGGTTGTCGAAACAGATCCCATGTGAGATCTAGGAGACTGATCCCCCGAAGATGGGGAATCTGGTTCAGTGGAACTCAGCGGATCTTCCACAATGAATGGAGGAAGTCCTAGCAATCTTCTAGATTGACGACGAGGGCTAGATGTAGCCATGATGACCGTTAATTTTAATCAATAAATTTTATCGTGATATTCATTAAAGTCTCAAAATGATAACACTCAGGTGCCTAAAAATATAAAAAATACACTAAGTCTATCAATCAACAAATAGAGGGAAAAGACCTTGTCTGATAAGCACCAATCACTGGAGATGAAACCTGGTATCTCATTGAATAATAAAGAAGGATGGCCAGATGTATAGTTACGGTTACTTTAGAGCTTCACCCGAACCTCAGATTGAGGGGCCAAGTACTCTCGTGAAGACGAGCACCCTCCCAAAAACTAAAGACAAAGTAGATCCGTTTGTGTTAGGTACCAGGACAGTCCGTCCTAGTCACCTTGTGTAAGTCCCTATAACTTTGGCCACTAAAGATACCTCAAATCACAGACACCACTAAGGGGGACATAGTCATAGACAGCATGCTGTGTGGGCAGGATACCTGAGTCCCCGACTTAGTTCCGAAATCCCTGAAGGGACCCCTGATACACAGAATGCCCAAAGGAGCTGTAAGAGAATGCGGGCTACCTTCATTTACAGTCTGATGTTCTCTTATTTTGCTTCGCTTTTACTGGAGTGGTCCCGGTAGTATGAGTGCAGAAGGAATTTTTCGCTCGTTAATGACTCTAGTTTTGGTTTTCGACCTTGGGCAATTCACTCACATGCTTATCCCAAGATCCTAGCCTAGCTAATGTTAGTTTTCTCAATAAAGAGTTACTGATTGATTTTTATGTAAATTTTATGTGTACTTGATTATTTTCTTTGGTAGGGGAGTTGACATATGAAATATGGTGAGACTCTTGACTCAATAAATCATGCAAAAACAATGCTTTGAAAAAAAATATTTCAATTTGATGCAAACAAGTTGTATTCTACATATTCATATTTTTCACATATTCATAGTTTCTTCCATGCATCCATAGTCTTTCAACACATGCATAACCAAAAGATTCTTTTCCAATATTTCCTAACAACTAGTTGAAACCAAAATGAAGCAACTTACCACTAGTTAAACAGAAGGATGAATACAAATTGTCAGTATTTCTTTCAGAAAACTGTTTTAAAGAGAGAAAAACCAAAACTTTTTTTCTAAAAATAAATTTCTAGGACACCAATTTTGTTGACATAATATAGTTACAGATCCTATTTTAGCCCATGAGAAGATTTCCTATCCCTTTTGGTCCACGGACAATGTTGAAAATCAAGGTAATGGGAGACTAACGCTCTGTAACAATGGCTACAGAGATTTAGTAGGCCCACTAATGCTCCCTGTGAACAGGCACAATGCTTTATAAAGCTCTGTGTAGCCTGCTAACCTGCGTTAGTGTGGGAAATAAGGAGGGTTTCCAAGATCAGTTTCTGAGATGAATGTATACAAGTAAGATGCAGCAAAATATTTGGTGGATCAGAAAAGGATTGCAAAAGTATTGGGAGCTAAGAGAAGGAGGAGAAACTGTCCGGGAAAATCGATAACTAGATGTATAGTCCCCAGCAGAGCCGCCAATTCTGCGATGGGGTAAAATGCATAATGTATGGAGAATGAAAATACCCTCAAAGGTCTTACCGGGACATTTGACAGACTGTAAGATTATCTGCAATGGTTACAAAGTTACACACATGTTCATATACAATAATCAACTATCAAAGCATTAGAAGTAGATTACCTCAAGTCTCCGTGTAGGTTTGTTTGGATATCACAATGCAGCCAAGTGGAATGCCCTCAAAGCCGGCTCCAAAAGCAATCCTACACCAATAAGAGACAAGTGTAATCGCAATATCTAACTCTGAAAATCAATACATGAATATATCGAAGAACTTCTAATTTCATACAACTAATCTACTCATATAAACATGTGCTTCAACAAATAACTCAAATGAATGATGATACCGACACCATAGAGTAGACAACACAACTGCAGTTCTGTATTTATAATGAAAGAGTGATTACAACCATCTGTTGCATCAGCCTTCCTCTACCCCTTTAGGTTCTCTCTCTCTCTCCCTTCTTTCTCACTTCTGATGATATGAGTCAATGCTCAACAGTAAAGTAGGCTATTCTTACAAATGCCCTGACCTCTTTCACAATGACCCTCACTTTGCTTATATAGCAATTGAGTTATGGTTGCCAAGTTCCTCCTTGAGTTCATTAGGGAAAAAGAAATGAACTTGCCATGCTTTTCAGCTCTTTCCCATTTGCCTCCTTTCTTCTGATTGGAAATCCTCTAAATATCTCGATTTGGATGTTTCCTTGCTTTTATTGCATAATTCTAGGAACAAATATCTAGATATTTATGAGCCAATTCGTTCCTTTGACCCATTGAACTTCATCAAGTTTCACTAATGTTGTCCCCTCACTAGTAACATGAGTTAGTGGGGTCACTAACACTCCCTTATGCTTGGTAACAAGCTTTATAAAGCACCTTGTCTGTGTTAAACCAGCGTTAGTGTGGAATCTAGGCCTGCAATTGTGGTCTTTACTTCAGTCATCGTGTCTTTCCCCTCTAAGTTAATGAGGAGGTCAATTTGTTTGTATAATAGCAATTCTTTAGGTTAAGGGATATTTGATATTTTTGAAAAGTATCCAGCATTAGGAGAAGACTTGCAACATGCTTTTTCACTAACCCAAACATCATCCAATCATCAAAGTAAACCTCCAAAAACTTATGAATAAATTCTTTAAAAGTCATGGCTACCACCCTAGAAAACATCGCAGGGGCATTCTTAAGTCCAAAGGGCATAATTGTATACTGAAAACATCCCCATTTTATGGTGAAGGTATTATTAATTTGATCTTCTAGCACGATCTTCATCTGGTGATAGCCTGAGAATCCATCTGTAAATGAGTAGACTTCTTGACCACCAATGTTCTCCAGTACTTCATCTGTGAACGGTGTGAGGAATGGATCATGTACACAAGCATCATTCAATTTTATTAGATCTATGCAGATCCAGATTTCGTCTTTCATCTTCTTCTCCTGAACCACCATATGACTAACCTAGTCTGATTCTTCCATAGGCTCAATAATCCTTGCTGCAAGCATCTTATCCAATTCTTCATGCACTTTTTCCTTGTACTTAGGATTCAACCGGTATGGGCGCTGCTTTACTAGATTTGCATCTAGCTTCAGATTGATCTTCATAACACCCAAATCACCTACTATCCCCTTTAGATAAGAGAACTTAGTTGGAAACAAGTCATGGTATTCCCATAATAGCTTTGCGACTTTTTCAACCCGTCCTCATTCCCAGTAGTCTCCTGTATTTTTGAACTCCAGCTGCACGTCCGACCTAATGTTCACTTGCTTGGTTTTCAATGTTCTTGAGATGTCATGAACTTCTGCTTTAGGCACTGCGACTTCGCGTTGTCCCTTTGACTCAGGGATACTGATATTTCTGGGATCTTCCTCACCTTCTTCAGTGGTCACATTGTAGCATTCCAAAGAATGGTGCAGTTGCGTACTCTAGTCTGATTGTACCCATGTGACAGGTTCTTCCGGCATCTTGAATATTTCAGCCTTAATTTCCTGTAATGCTTTGTCAATACATTCAAATCCATCCTCAAAACTGAAATTTAACAGAAAACTTTCCTTCAAAACATCCCACTCTATGGTTCCATGTTGTAGCTCTGTTTCTAGATACCAGTTCATCGGGATAGTATCCAAAGTGTGGCAGAATATGTGAACCCATTCAAGTTATGGTTCCTCTCCCCATGCTCTCGTCCAATGAGCCAGATGCTTGCGCAGATCATCCTTCCCTGTATATTTTTTATTCATGTGGGTATTGGCATACCCAAACCGCAACTTCATCATCTTATGGTATTCCTTCCAGTCTGCAAAGTTGTTCTTATGTGTACCCCACCATCTGGTAGGTGTAGCTCTCAACGCGATGTCTAGTGCCTAGAACCAATGTTCCTCTGGTACATCCCTTTCAAATTTATCCAAAAATAAATTTACATCATCTAAGCCATCATAATACGGTAAATTGCGTACCTCAGTAGATATACCGGAGTGACTTAGTAAGCTTGTTGCATCATAGCGTTGATACTTCATGCAATCGATTCTGCCAATGTTCAAGCTCCTCATCTAAATTCGAGTTGCAGGAGTTGTCCTTTTCCCATGTAATTTTCCCATCCTCCGTAGGGTTGACCCAATCCTAATCCTGTGTAGTAAACTTATAGATCTCTTCAATATCATCCTCCCCATAGTAATCTCGGACAGGTTCAGTATGCCACGTACCCTTGGTTGGATCCAATGGAACAATGACCCACAGTTCCTTCTTTTCAAACATCATGTTGCGCTTCTTCAGGTTGATGAGTGCATTCATATCAAATGACCAATCAATTTCAAGCAACGCCAGGTAGGGATTACTTTCATCCACTATTTTGATCACTTTACAATCAGATATGGCACGCGCCCCTTCAGTCTCTACAGTACTCCATGTAAGCGCCCCAACGGAATAATCTTCTGCTAGTTTGCCATTTGCAGTTGAATTGGGAACCACTATAGCATTGGCTTTCCCATTCTTTCCCAAGTCTGTTTAGGTAATACATTTGCATCAGATCCAAAATTTAGGATCACCTAGTCCATTTCGAATTCTTTGATCTATGCAGTCAATCTCATTTCTCAACTAGTTCTTTTCTTACCCTTATCCACTTTGTGCACTATGTGCTACTCAGGCAGTGGCTTACCCTTGCGAACACATTTTTCTATCAATTCTTGCAGTCCCTCTACTTCTTTTTGGTCCCTTAAGAGCTTCATTGCAGTTTTGTAAAAAATATTTCAATAGTGAACGATTTGTTTCCTACGCAGCACTGACCTCTTCAGGATTCTCCATTCGTGCGCCCTGAGTTTTTTATGAGGACACTCCTAAATGCATAAATCTCTTTTTCACCTCCATAAAATTTTCCTTTACCTTATACAAATAAAACCTAGCATCCTTATTAGCAGCCTTGCACACCCATATACTTTCTTCTAGTTGTTTCCCTTTACCCTCCCTAGTAGCGATACTGATTTGCATAACGATATTAACACTGGGCCCATCTTCGAGTGGTTCTGTTCTGGTAATCTAGATATTCTGAGTAGGCTACTGGTTCTTATTCTCTTGCATCTTCGTGATGAGCACGTGAAAATCTTCTATAACATGGTCAAACTGTCATCAGTATTGACAAGAGGGGTGTGTCGGGTTCTGACAATCTCACACAAAGTGGCCCGATTCCCCACAATTGTAACAAATAATATATCCATGACCTCTTCCAGCTCCTCCTCCTCATCCCTGGAACTTTTTGCACACTGCAGGTGTGCCTTGATCCTGCTGAGGACATGTCTCAGCCTATAATATATATGTTGGAGAGGCAAATCCCCTCTACGGATAGAGGCGATCCCTACTAGCCCAGAGTGGGTCTAGCAACAATCAGTCAATGCTACTATGCAAGTTCCTAATTGCAATTAAAAGGTAGGCAAAGAACACCTACTTGGGTTCCAGCGCTGTTGTTTGATGAAGAGATGCCACCTTCGCTCCTTCGCTCTGGCTGGTCACGATCCTCCGCGATCTCCGCGAGTAGATACCTGCACACACGAAGAGAAAACAAGCACAAGCGTGGAATCTAATAAAAGCAACCATACATCAGTCAGAAAGGATGTAATTCACATTAACCATTGGAGAGACAAATGAGAATGGAACAATAATAGTAGTCATCTATTATTTATCAATAACAGAGAAGAGTACAACCAAGTGTTCTGACGTCGATATCCTTCTCAGGAGGGGTCAGTCAGCAAGTCTCTTAAGCATTCACCTTTGGAAATGATTCTCCCAAGACAAGAAACTCTCTCTCTCACACAAGCAACACAACACAACCTTCCCTAAGCTATCAACACTTCCACACTTATCACACCAACTACCTATAGTAGCAGCAATCTGAGCACTATAAGCTCCACACAATCCAAGCTATTCCAAAACTCGCTGCTCATGGCAATGGTAGAGGTTTATATAGGAGAGGGAGTCTCCTTGAATGGTGGAAGGATGAGCTTATCTTCAAGGGAAGTAGTTGCAAAGGGTCGAACAGACATGCCATAGAAGGGAGGCGATACTCACAAGGCCAACAACCAAGTCTGGAGTTATCTGGAAGGCTGGCTGTTGGAACAAATTCGCCCAAACTGGATCAACGCGGGTGCATAACTGGTCTGGCGCGCTGACGTCGCAAAGACATAATGGAAAGGGCCATGTCAGCGCGGGTAAATACAAGGATACTTATTTTTGAGCGCCTTAGTGCGCCACAGGATATATATATATATATATATATATATATATATATATATATATATATATATATATATATACATACTAATTTTTGGATGGATCTTGTTACATGTGATGATGTTTTGTTTATGCCATGCAAATGTTTAGTACAAATGTAATCTTATGTATGAATTGCATAACACATGACCCATGTATTTTAATTTTTTAAATGCAAGCTTAAAAGCACACACGACATGCATGCAAACTATGCTTGGAAACTATCTTATTTACATATGCTTTACCCTATGGTCTTATCATGCTTTCTGCGTTTTCTTGTATGATGGCTATCTATTCCGCAAATGTCTGTCTAACACATGATTTGCCAATGCATCAGTCAACGTGTTTAATCGCCTCGGAATATGTTGATATGTGATATAGTCAAAATTCCTTTCTAACAATATGACACATAGATACAACCTTAGGATGCGTTGGTCTCTGACGGAATATCGCCCGTTGAGTTGATGGACGACAAGTTGGGAGTCCAGGTTTACCAGCATTGCACGAATGCCGAGATCAACTTCTTCGGCTAGTAGCTCAATTACGGCACTGTATTCGGCAACATTATTAGTGGTACGACCGAGGTAGACTCCTTGAAGATCTAGCAACTCTCTGTGAGGATCATAGATTGCCCACGCCGCAGAGGACAAATTGCAAGTACTACGGCAGGCGCCATCAGCGAAACCAACATAAGGTGCACTAGACATTTGCACAAGAATGAGAAAACATAATAAGAGGCAAACACGCCTTCACACCAAAGCAAAAACATGAAATCATGCACACAAAACACACTAAACACGCGTATGTACAAACTGAGTGCACGAAATCATGCATAGTATTTCTTCAAATAAAGCCCGTTGCGGGGCTTGTCAAGAGGATTTCCTTCATAATCAATCAACTCATATGCGCCCTTTTGTAAAACTCTCTTCACGATATAGGGACCTAGCCACATGGATTCGAGTTTTCCTGCCCCCAACCGTTCTAGGTAAAGAAGCCGTTCCTCCATCGGAGTGGTGTTGGGAAGCAACTCGACAGCTAATTTCAACGAAGGAATCTCACACTCGACAGGAAGGGTGGCCTCCAGTCCGTAAACCAATTTAAATGGAGTGAAACCGGTGGCGTCCTTCACAGAAGTCTGGTAGGCCCACAAGGCAGGGAACAACATCAGATGCCAATTAGACTTGTGCGTATTGATGGTGCGTTGAAGCATAGTGATCAGAAATTTGTTCACGGCCTCGACTTGACCGTTGGATTGCAGATAGTATGGTGTCGAACTATCTTGACGCAAGCCTAGTTGGGTCGTTAGTTCCGTCATCATGTGATTACGGAAATGCTTTCCGTGATCCGTGACGATAGCCTAAGGGACTCCGAAACGAGTAATGACATGATTAAATAAAAACTGCGCCGCTGTGTAACCATCTTCGTGCAATGTAGGCATCGCTTCGGCCCACTTGGTGAAATAATCCACGGGAACGATGATATACCCATGCCCCCCGGCCGAACGAGGGTTACAGGACGTATAATCGATGCCCCATTTGGCAAATGGACCTACGGTGACAATAGGGTGCAGTGGTGCAGGAGGAGCACGCATTTTCCGGTGGTATACTTGGCATTCATGGCATGCGCGAACGGCAAGAATGCAATCTTTGAAGATAGAAGGCCAGAATTAACCAGCACGGAGAATTTTCTGGGCGGTAGCATATCTAGACATGTGACTGCCACAAGCATCAGAGTGGCAGTCATTCAACACCCGCTCAGCCTCCTCGAGAGTCAAACATCGGCGGAGAACAGAATCAACGCCGAGGCGGTACAGGGTATCGCCCAAAATGTGATAGGGTTGATATTGGTGATGAATTCACCGTCGAGCATCTTTCGATACATTGGGACGGAAGGAAGACGTCTGCAAATATACGATAATGTCCCCGTACCACGGGTCGAGGGTGCTGATGAGAAACAATGTTTCATCCGGGATATGCTCCTCCGAACGAGATGGTGTAGAGTGAGATGGTAAGGAACAGAGCAGTTCAACAAAGACCAGAGATTTCTTTGACTTGGCCGCAGTGAATTCCAAGCCGAACTCTTGGAGGATTACAATCCACTTTGAGTATTTGCCCCCCAGCAGTTGACGCGACAAAATGTAGGTCATCAGGTTGCAGTCAGAGATCACGGTCGTTGTGCGCAACAGGATATAATGCTGGAAACGTTGGACGGCGCAGACAGCTGCCAATGCCAACTTCTCAACATCTGCGTAGCGAGTTTCTGTATCCAGAAGGTTGCGACTAAGATAATAGATAACGTGCTCGGTGCCGGCATCATCATCTTACACTAGAACCATGCCGATGGTGGTGTCAGCGGCAACTAGATAGAGAGTGTAGTCACGGTTGTAGTTCGGAGGTCTTAAGAGCGGAGCCGAGACAAGAAGGTCTTTAAGGCGCTCGAAAGACTCCTGGGCGATAGCATCCCAATGAAAGGGTGTGTCTCGCTTTAATAACCGTGTGAAACCCTTAGCCACCTCGGCATAATTCGGAATGAATCGTCGAAGAAAATTAGCTTTACCCTGCAAGCTCTGCAATTGCTGCAAAGAGGCAGGGGGAGGAAGATTCAAGATGGCCTCGACTTTGAGGGGATCCAGGCGGATGCCTTCCTGGGAGACGATGAACCCAAGTAGTTGGCCAAATTCTACGCAGAAGACACACTTATGCGGATTGAGTCGAATACGGTAGTGTCGACAGCGGAGAAAGATTTCGCGTAGATGAGATGGATGGTCCTGACGCTTAGCTGAATGAGCTGGGAGGTCATCCAAGTAAGGCTGTACGATGTGTCGAATATCATGAAAAGCATATGACATCGCACGCTGGAAAGTGGCACCGGCATTTTTGAGACCGAAAGGGAGCTTCTTATAAGCAAAGGTGCCCCAAGGACAAATGAAAGTTGTCTTATGCTGGTCTGCAGGGGCTATGTTGATCTGGTTGTAGCCAGAGAAGCCGTCCATAAATGAATAAATCTCGCTTCCTGCGCAGTCATCAATAAGCTGATCAATGAAAGGCGTAGGAAAGTTATCTTTTGGACAGGCACGATTGATATCGCGGTAGTCAACACAGACCCGGATAGTGCCCTGCTTTTTATTCACAGGGACTATATTGGACACCCACTCCGTGAGGGGGATGGCATAGATGAAACCAACTCGAAGAAGCTTTTCGACTTCGGCCTTGATGGTTGCAGCCTTTCGAGGGTGCACTGGACGTAAGCGCTGATGAACAGGCTTAGCAACTAGATAAGTAGGTATTTCGTGCACCACAATACTAGGGTCGATGCCGGGCATTTCCTCATAAGACCATGCGAAGACATCACAGAATTCACGAAATAAAGCAGTGTAGAGTTGAACTTCCTCAGGAGTGCATGTGACTCCAATAAAAATATTCTCGACAATCCCTGGTTTGACAGAGATGTCGATAGGCTGGGTTTGTGTGATGTTACCCATATTGCCCTTTGAATACACTTGATATAGCTGAACAGGTATTTGGAGGGGCGGAGATGGGACACATGAAGCAAACCGCTCGAGACACGCGACCATTTCCGAATGTGGAGGGAGAAACGAAGAGCGATGGTGGTGATCTGACCAAGGGAGCTCTTCGAGAGACATAGTCTCTATGATGGCCTCATCGGAGGGACATGTTTCCTTCAGGGGATCCGAAGTGGCCTCATCACCCAGCCAAGGGAAATGATCATATGAATCGGGAACACTGCTTAGAAAAGCAGGTTCAGGAAGGGGAGCCGATGCAGCGACAATCTCGATGTAGTTGAGCTCGATAGGACTCAACGGCATCATATCACCCCAAGAGTCTTCCTGATTCAAGGGAGGAAGAACCCATGGATCAGAACGTACTAAAATCATGTTAACAGGGGCGAGATTCAGAGGCGGGAGGGGAAAGACTCCCATTAAGGAGGGATCTTTGAACAGTCCTGCACCCACACTCACTAATGACTTGGAGGTATGCTCCACGAACGGCACATTACCTTCAGAAGAAGAAGCAAAAAAGGACAGCTGGTCCACCGTGACGATTCTCCCCTGATGAGGGAAGCGAACGACATGGAACAAGGAGGAAGCCACGGCTTGCATGGCGTATGTCCAGCTTCGTCTAAGGAGGAGGTTGTAAGTGAGATTAGCGTCAACAACTTCAACCTCTACCTCTACGATCTTCCCTTCTAAAGAGATAGGCAATCGTGGGAGGATACCATATGGACGAGATTCTCTTCCATCGAAAGCTTCCAGGGTCGTAGGAGACTGGCTCAAAGCAGGAGAACCAATAGCCTTCCAGCAAGCAACAGACATGATGCAGGTTGAGGCACCCTCATCAATGACTGTACGATGAATCGTTTTGCCATTGATGATGACCTGTATAAGGAAAGCCACTTGGTGAGGCAGTCTCTGTGTGAAACCCTCGAGATCAAAAGAAATTAAATCCGAATCTGCCGGGTCGATGCCACCAATAGCTGATAGCAAGGACTTCCTCTGGGAGGGGCAGCTCTGGAGGACTTCTAATGCGGACATAGCAGACGGAGCCTGAGCTAAGTCCTCGACAATGCTATAGTGTTGAGCAGCACGAGCATTGGGGTTATAAGATGACTTCCTGAGTACACCTTTGGGAGGGGGTCGGGGGATCGTCTCAGTGCTGGGCCGTTCGAT
Organism: Pinus tabuliformis; assembly: GCA_031772625.1. Lineage (NCBI taxonomy): Eukaryota > Viridiplantae > Streptophyta > Pinopsida > Pinales > Pinaceae > Pinus > Pinus tabuliformis. Next base: position 235,108,080 of record CM062819.1, read on the forward strand.
GTGAAGGGGACCAGAACTAGATAGAGGAGCGCTGGAGGGAACTTCCGGCTCTTTCCCGGCTTGAGATGGATAATCTTTTGCTCGAGTTGAAACATGGATGGGAATTGTTCCAGCCATGAACACTTGAGAACCGAACGAGGAAGAGGTTTGGGACGGATCTGCCACCATTTGGGTCTGCTGGGAAGGGAAAGGCTCTTTAAGCACAGCAGGAGGCCCAGGAGCACCTTTCAAAAGTCAACTAACTTCGGATCGCCTCGGGCAATCCTTGGTATAGTGATCCTCATCGCAGATGAGACAAGGATACTTATGTTTTCGCTTAGCTCCTTCCTCGGAGGGAGGCTTAGGGGGATCCTACTTGGGCTGTCCAGATTTATCTTTAGCTTTCCCTTTCTTTTTCCCTTTTGAGGATTTGTACGCCGCGGTGGACTGAACGACGTTTACCTCGGAGGTACTCCCAAAAATTGATTGGCCCAGAGAAGCATTTTCGTTAGAGGTATTCTGTTTCTACTTCCCAGGGTTCGCGGCCGATTTCTTTGATGACGAATTCACAGAACCAATGACTCCATCAACAAAAGGTTTTGGCGGAGCCTTGGGCTATCCAGGTCTTAGGGCATCTGGCAAATACTCATACAAAGTACCCGACTGAGAGTACACTAAGTCGAGATACTGAGCTCGCACGATTGCTTGCTCTTCAGTTACACACGCTCCCATTGCGATGTCCTTTGCAATCTTAGGGACAAAGGAAGTCGTGAACCAATTGGTCAGGAGTTGATCAGGAATCCAAAATTTGATCCGGCGACGACGCCTTCTCCATTCATGTATATGATCAGAGATGTGCGTAGCCGTATCCTATTTGAGAGACGTGAGGAGATGTGTCCCAGTCTCGTACCGAATGGGCAACTGAAAATGAGTCAAGAAGGCCATAGCCAACGAGTTGAAATCTTGAAACATGCCGTGATTCAGCTCGATGTACCACTTAGCAGCTGAACCAGTGAGAGTTCTTTGAAAGAGGCGGAGCCAGATAGAGTCATCAAGCCATGAGTTTGATGAACACCAAAGGTGATAAGTCATTACATGGGCCTGAGGATCTTCTCCAGCTTTGCCATCAAATTTCGAACAATCGCCTGGTATTTTGGTTGGAACTGGCGGCCAATATGGATTATGCAAAATAGGGTCATTTGTTAACTTGGACACATCAGGCAGTTCCAACGTCGCTAAGAACGGTAACTGAGGGTTAAAGGACATTTGTGGCTGCGGATTCGAGGCAACATTAAGGTTCCAACCAGGTGGTGGTTGCCCCCATGGGCTCTGTCCGGATGGACACGGCCCGAAAGGGCCTGGCGCATAGGGACCTTGCCCATAGGAGTTCTGTCCATACGGATTCTGGCCATATGCGGATAGTTGTCCCTATGTCTGCCCCCCAGCTCCCCATGTATTAGCAACTTGCCCTACAGGTTTGGCATACTGATAATTTTGGTAAGGAGTGACTTGTGGTTGTTGATAATTTTGATAAGGAGCAAATTGAGTTTGCCCCTGGGGTTGCTGGTAGCCATATGACTGCTGGGCCCCATACTGAGCCTGGTAAGGAGGCTGCATCTGGTAAGAAGGTTGAGGCTGAGGCCCACCTTGCATTTGATAACCCATTTGAGTTTGAGGCCCAGAATAATGTCCTTGAATCGGCTGGGCTTGGATCATCTGGCCCGAAGGTTGACTTGGTTGGGTTTGGGATGGACCTGCCTGCCCAGAAGGATGAACTTGTTGAGTGCCAGGTTGTCCGTGAACCACCAAGGGTTGTCCTTGCGGAACAGACGGCTGAGCCGGCTGGACAGCAGGTTGCCCCTGAGGTTGGCCAGCTTGTCCAGATGGATGATTAGGGCGGACAGCGGGTTGGCCTTGCTGCATAGAAGGTTGGCCCGTCTGCCCCCCAGGGTGTGCAGGCTGAGCAGAGGACTGGCCTTGCTGTATAGCAGGCTGCCCCCCTGGGTGCATAAGCTAAGCAGCGGGTTGGCCTTGCTGTATAGCAGGCTGCCCCCCTTGCCCAGAAGGATGCATGGATTGAGCAGTGGGTTGACCCTACTGAACGTAGGGTTGCCCTGCTTGCCCAGAAAGATGACCAGACTGGGTAGTAGGTTGGCCCTGCTGTAAGTAGGGTTTCCCCCCTGCCCAAGAGGATACCCCTGCTGGACTGCTGGTTAACCTTGAGGAGTGTAAACTTTCCCAGCTTGTCCAGATGGGTGCCCCTACTGGAAACCAGGTTGGCCTTGTTGGATGTAAGGCTGCCCTGGTTGCCCAGTTGGGTAACCTTGCTGGGTACCAGGTTGCCCTGGGTATCCAGAAGGTTGAATCTGATATGAAAACGACGGACCCCCAACGGCCGAGGGTTGTCCCGGGTAGGGTTGTCCCTGCGGGCCCCCAGATTGTCCTGGGTAAGGCAGGCCATAAAGTGGTTGCCCTTGAGGGGTTTGCACATAAGGCAGCTTGCCTTGATTTGGCGGTCCTTGAGGTTGTCCAGGAATTGCCCGGCACCCTCGGAAAGTATGAGTAACGGGATCATAAGAAACATCCAACGGTGTCGAGACTTCAACAAAAGGTTGACGATGCAGGGATTGAACGTGCTCGAGATACTTACCGTTAGCATCATAATAAAAGAGTGGACCTTGGTAATCTGGGTCCACAATAGGCTGCCCATGGGCATCATACGGCCCTGCTCCTGGAACACCACCAGAAGAGGGTTGAGGATTTCGCGTAGGATCAACGACTCCAGATGAAACCGCTGGCTGGCCCTGACTGTGAGAAGGACCAGCACCAACGTTCATAGACGAAGACGCTGACACGGCACTAACGACCGGAGTCGAGTGCGCTACACAAACGGTTGGATTGGTAGGAACTGAGGTAACAGGCGTATTAAGACCTGAGGTAACAGGCGTATTAAGAGGTCGCGAAATAAAGGGCCCCGTGGTGGCAATAAGACTAGGATCCCATATAGTCGTAGAAGTAGCTCTAGCAGCTATCCTATCCCTCACTGATTGATATCGTGGAGGGAGTGGAGAGGTAGCTGGGATCGGAGTTTCAATATCCGTCACCACGGGTGTCTCACCCGTGCTGGGAGATGTCTCATCCATGTGGGAAGTGGACATCGGAGACGACATACCGGGAGGAGTACGGGGGGTATAGTCGTTGTCAGGCTCCCAGATAGGATTCCAATCTTATATGCAATCTTCGTCGCCCGGGGCACGTACGTTGATAGGCTGGATACTCGGAACAACAGGAAGAGTATCGCTTACAACTGGTACCTGAGGAGCAACGGAAGATGGAGAACCTTGATCACTCGGACCGGGAGTTGACGGGTCAGCCAGGATGACAAGACCCCTTAGAAAATCTAAAGAAAACTAACGATAAAGACCCTACTCAAGCTAACGCACACAAGATCTAACCAGGTGATGTTATCGTAGCCGAATAAATTTTTTAAGACACAGGAACCAAACTTGACCTTTTCATGTTTCAAGAGTCGAGAAAAGGACGAAAAGATGACTCCAGTCTCCTTCGAATGTTTAATGAGCACGAAGTGACAAGACGCTCACAGGCACCTTTTATTTTAGGGAGTCTGAAAAGGATCAAAAGTGACTGCTCTGGAGACTCTAGGTAAAGGGTTTACCAAGCCATCCGTAAAACTGCTTATACACCTTACCAATTGTATGAGAGCCAAGGACTTTCCGTACTGCAGTCAATCTTCCCGAATGCTATGTTCGGTGCGTTACGGTTCACAAGGCGGCAGACTCATCTTCCTATGGATCCAGGATAAAAGCCTAGTGGGGTCTCCCTATATACGCGAAGGTACGTGGGAGCACAGTCCGTGTTAGACCACTATCGAGTCACAGAAGGAGGAATCACCCAACCGTAATGTGAAACAATAGTGACTATGTTTAAAGACGCCGGAACACGTCTCTAACCTAGACCTCTAGATGTTTGCGTTTAGTTCCAATGCGTTTTTAGGTTGATTCAGTTCATTTTATGGTTGATCTTGAAATTAAGTTTCAATTTCAGGCCCTATCGTGTGATCTCTCACAATTTCCTAGATGCAAGCTAGCCAAAGAACATCATTTCGTTCGATGAATTCTAACTATGAGAAGGTTAAGAGCTTTCAATCAAACAAAATGAACTCAATCAATCAAACAATCTAATGCAGCTAATGACAAAGAAACGAGACTTTTCTTTTGAGAATGCAAATCAACAAAATGCTCTTTCCTTTGATTAACTATTGAATGCAAAAGATTTTAGTTCGATTTCCTTTTTAATGGCATAATTCATTTACAATGAATTTCGAGAGACAGCAACACCAAGTAAAGAAAACAAAAATCACTCAATGGAACACACAACAAGCGTGAAAAGAGCTGGTTGAACCCAAGCAATTGTAATCTATGTCTGGGTGGCGAAGAGTAGTCGAAACAACCGAAGGACTGGTTCGAGGACAATCACCTAAACAACCAAGCAAAGAAAGCAAAAAGAAGGTTTACGCAGTAGCAAAGGCAAGCAGCAACGAACTTTTGCGAACAAGTGAACGAGCGAACAAAACAAGGTTGGTCCAGTGGAAACTGGATGATGGCACTAGGTCACGGGACGCAAAAAATGAAATTCGTTCGACAAGGCTTTGCAAGCAAGTGTGCAACAGTTCAAACAATGAATATCAAGTCACAAACCAAGTAGAAAGAGCTGGAGATAGCCAAACCAACAGGTTCAGGAGGTAAAACTGAGACAATTTCAATTTTACACGATCAGCACGGGTAGCCTTCAGCAACTATGCGCTGAAACTAGGTCACGCGTAGCAACTTGGTGCTGTCAGCGCGGAAGGACACGGATTAAGCACGCTGGTTTGATTTCAGAACCGTCGTGACTGTTTTAAGTACAAGCGCGATGACAATAGGTTTAAAGAAACAGCTATGCGCTGTCAGCGTAACTGTTTTGATATAAACCGCGCTGAGGTTAAAAAAAAGGCAAAAACAAGCCAAGAACTCCCAAACCAAGGCCAGAACTTTTTAAACAATTCATACACCTCCTAGATTGACCCAGGAAGTCTAAATGCAGAGAACTAATCCCCAAATTCGAAAAGAGAGAACAATCAAATTCAAACACAAAAATGGACACAAGAGACAAAAGGCTGATCTCCCCAGCGGAGTCGCCAAATTGTCGGAGAGGCAAATCCCCTCTACGGATAGAGGCGATCCCTACTAGCCCAGAGTGGGTCTAGCAACAATCAGTCAATGCTACTATGCAAGTTCCTAATTGCAATTAAAAGGTAGGCAAAGAACACCTACTTGGGTTCCAGCGCTGTTGTTTGATGAAGAGATGCCACCTTCATTTCTTCGCTCTGGCTGGTCACGATCCTTCGCGATCTCCGCGAGTAGATACCTGCACACACGAAGAGAAAACAAACACAAGCATGGAATATAATAAAAGCAACCATACATCAGTCAAAAAGGATGTAATTCACATTAACCATTGCAGAGACAAATGAGAATGGAACAATAATAGTAGTCATCTATTATTAATCAATAACAGAGAAGAGTACAACCAAGTGTTCTAACGTCGATATCCTTCTCAGGAGGGGTCAGTCAGCAAGTCTCTTAAGCATTCACCTTTGGAAATGATTCTCCCAAGACAAGAAACTCTCTCTCTCACACAAGCAACACAACACAACCTTCCCTAAGCTATCAACACTTCCACACTTATCACACCAACTACCTATAGTAGCAGCAATCTGAGCACTATAAGCTCCACACAATCCAAGCTATTCCAAAACTCGTTGCTCATTGTCAGGCGGAAAGAGTCGATTGTGCGGACAAAACCAACCTCCCTAGGAGCCTAAGACTCTCTAGTGACAAACAAGACAAACAAGAACAATCCTTCTCTAAACATGCATTTACTATATAAGAAATCAAGTGTTTAGATCCTACCTGTAATCCAACGCTGTTGTAGCAGTCCAGCTCCGCTGATCCGGATGAGCTCCTCCTTCACTTTGAAACCTGCATCCACTAACAATCAAACGATTAAATAGCACTTGATAATCTCATAGAATAAAACATATTTAACACATAGACCAAGGAGTACATGAAATAACTCATAAATAACAAGTTATTGAGAAGAATGGACTCATTTGCATTAATAGGTAACAAAAGGAACAAATACAACCTGAGCCTTGGTGTTGTGCATGTCCCTCCCAGGGTCCATCAAGAGTTCTCCTTTACTTTGACAAAGCTCACCCACTTCCAAATAGAACAAGCAAAGATGACAATCTCTCCTCACAAGCTTCTAAATGGGAGTCCTAATTCCTGCAGCATCTACCCTTAGAAATGTTTAGCTTCCAACCTCCCATCCTTCTGGCCCAATGCCTGTATTTATAGTGCTCAAGAGGAAGTTAATCAGGTCCACCATAAATGGGATAATCCCCTCTTTGGATGGGATAGCTCCCTTATTGATGGGATAAGTTCCTCTTTGGTAGGGGTGCATGAACCATCTGGAGGCGCTCAATACACGTCGAACAACCTTCTAGAATGCTCTAGAAATGACCACAAGTAACTTTTTAAAGATGAAACTTGCGCATTTTGACCTTTACAGGGGGACGAACCTGCCCCTTTACATACAGAGCGTCCAAAGACCCATCTTTTGTGAACATTGGGTGCGTACCCGCAGGTAAGGTTGAGAGAACCTGCGTACCCAGAGATAAATACATTTATAAAGACTTTCTCTCTTTTTGGAGTTTGACATGGAGAGCAGAGGCATAAGACTTGCCTAAGAGGATAGCATGACTGTTGATAGAGCCATACTAACTGTAAATAGTCATGGTGACATTTTTTAGTGTAACAGATTGCCCCCTAAAGTGCGAAGCCTGTAATAGATTAGGGTTTTGTATTATCTAGGAAGGGTGAAGCGCTTTATCATTTCAAGGATTATCTCGTGGAGAGCCTGGTCAGAACCTGCAATTTTCAACACAAAATACATGTATAAGATTATATCATCACTGAGGTAAGCATTCCCATACTCAGATCAAAACTTTAACTAACAGACTAACTACTCTGATACAGGAATGATCTTGCAGTACATCATAATCATAGACTTTTTTAGACACAGTATGGGTGCAACCATCTGTTTATGATTAGTCTACTTAGATAATGAATACAAAACTCCTCGCAGCCTAGATGGTGGAAACTAGATCCAGGGTCTTCATTTCTACTTCCCGAATTGGTACGATTCTAGCCATGCGAATAAATGAGTTGATGTCGAACATGGTAGAAACCACTTGATTACCAGTCGATGATGTAAACTGTTAACAAGTGTGAGAGAGACCACCAGTAATGTCAATGGTTCTCAAAGTGCCCAGTACAATCCATGAGATGTGAATGAATGAGTTGATGTCGAACATTTCACGAAATCCTTCGATCGAAAGTCAATGATGTAAACTGACGTCAAAGGTGAGAAACCTGCCATTGATGCATGCAGACTTCAAGGTACTGATGATTTCTAAGTCATCTCTCTAGATAATGTGCTGATGTCGATAGAAAGCGAACCGTTGCAGGCAAGCCCACAACACGAAATCATTGTTCAAGTTGAAGAAATGTTGCTGTAAGGACTGACTCAGGGATGGTCAAATGGATGACAAGTATTTTGCAGATGAAAGTTTTGCTTGCAGACCTCTTGAACACATAACGACACAACAGATGGCTTGGTGATAAACGACTCAAAGTTAATCCTCGGAACCCGGCTGAAGACTTTCAAAGTGGTTTGATCAACTGTGAGGTAAAAGATTTCCCAACCCAGGCGAATGAAAAGTGTCGTGTTCAAGAGTGGTAATAAAGTTTCTTCTGAGACAAAGGATAACAAATAGGCTCATTCTTCCCTTTTTTCCCCCACCATTTCTGGCAAGTACCTCTTTATTTTTAACAAGCTTGAGGAGGATAACATATGCTTGATTATAAGCTCATCCTTCGGATGAGTCCAACCTAGTTTTGATTCGAACCCTAGGAAGGAGTGGTTCGTTCCTGTTTGTAATTGAACAGGTCCTTTACTGTGAAATTTTTAACGAGTCCAGTATAGGAGAAACTCGGTGTTTTTCAATTTTAGAGAGTCTGAAAAACTTAAGAAGACTCCAAGTTGAACTTTTTCGTAGATTTGTGTCCCTCAAGCCCGAAAAAGTATAAAATAATACCTGGGGGAACTGCTTGATCTTGCGACCAAGGAGTACTTTCATAATTAGTGTCACTGACCTGAAAAGTAAAAAGCAATCAAGGACACGTCGTTTTATTTCCAGTATCGAGTTTGAAACGACAAAAACCCGGCAATCTTTTCCTGTTTTTACGGTCAGAAAAGGGCTATAAGACGACCGTCTTTTAATTCCGTTTTAACGAGTGTAAAAGAAATGCTCGGCAATCTTTTCATATTTTAGGAGTCAGAAAAGGGCTTAAAAGATGACTCTGATATTTTGGTTCGTGAAAAATGACAATTTTCCCTCTAAATCCCTTTGTCCTGCACAAAAACGACACATTACTCATACCTGTTTAAGATAGGCAAAAATACATTGAAAAATATCCTTCCATGGTGAAAAATGAACAAACCTAGCATTCATTCATCCAAAAAACCTATAAAAAGACTTTTTACCATGTCATTTTTACCATTTTACTGTTGAGGTTGAAAAAAGGGCTTTTGGCAAGAAACTTCCCATGGTTTCTGCGGAGAATCTGACCGTCAGAATCGAACGTCGTCTCTTCCAGGTATTTCATAACATCCTCCTCTTCAATTTCATCCGATTAAAAGTTTGTTTTAAGTTTTAGTTTTGATTTTTGGGGGGTTTTGGGTTTCAAAAATCGCTCTGCGGGGTACGCAGGTGCCCTTAGGGTGACCTGTGTCCCCCGACTTTTTCCCACACAGGAAAAAGGTCGGGGGACGCAGCCCACCTTCAGGCCAGCTGCGTCCCAACGCTCTGTGTCCTAAACGCAGGGTGCGTCCCCCGCGAAAGGCGGAATTTGAAACCCCAAACTCCAAAAACAACCATTTGAATTTTCCCAAATCAATTCTAATATTCATTTCTTGGTGTGCAGGGCACTCACCATGTTGGATTGGAGAGAAAGAGAGCACGAGGACGTTGATTTAGCCGCAATTAATCATCAACCTTCCATTGATGCCCTAAAAGCATGCGGACTATATAAATACTGGGCCATACCTGGCATGAGGGCTCAGGTGAGATTCTTGGAGTGGCTGGTTGAGAGATGGAACATTCATGAGCAATGCTTTTACATCGGAGGGCACCAGCTCGAGATAGAACCCTCTGACATATACTTTCTCACTCGCTTGCCAAATAGGGGCGAGCAACTCAAGCTAGCCGGGACTAGGCCGGGTGGCCAATCCCTTGCTAGTCTCCGGGCAGATTGGTGCACACCCAATACACACCATGCGAAAGGCGTAGAAATCAAACACATCTCTCTGCGTGAACTCAAGGTTATAGCTTTCACGGTTACCAAAATTTGCGGTGCATCCGCTTTACATATTGCCACCGGGTCCCAAATGCGGATGGCGATTGACTGTTTCCAAGGCACCATTTTCAACTGGTGTGATGCTGTGTCAGCCAATATGAAGGGCCAACTGACTAGGGCAAAGAACGGACAACTGAATACCTTTGGATATGGGCCTCTAGTTGTGAGCTTTGCCTTAGAGAGAGTTCCAATGCTGATCCCTCAGCAACTCACTGTTGAAATCTTGGGTCCTTGGGAGCCAAAGCTGATACGATGGGTTACGGTGATGGCCCGGCATCCTGACGAGGGCACGGCGGTTGTTCATTCCTTGATAGTTATTTTCACTGGTTAGAGGACCAGGTTTTTTCGATCCAGGACTTTCCGTATGCCGGAGTAGATTTTCGAGGTGATCCGGACATGGTTCTTCCACAGGGAGAACAATGGGATGACAGAGGTACTTTATTTTTCACAAGTTTTCAAATTATATATTTTTTTGTTTTTTATATATATCGTCTCAAAACTGACAGTAAAAATTTTCAAAATGCAGATGTTGGTCCACGGCGCCCAGCCAACCTCCGGCCTTTTGAGAGGAGACATCCAGTTGCACCGGTACCGGCCCCACAGGACGCGGCTGCAGAGTCACTAGCTGAGTTGGAGTAGGATCTAGAGCGTCTGACGATGGATATACCTGAGACTACCATAGATGATATTCCTATCAGACTTCAACGCTATGTAGTCGCAGTCCTTGGACCGTTTAGGAGATTCTTGTGTAAGGTAGCCCGTGCAGTGGTGTCGTATAGAGAGCACCACCAGTGATTGGCTAGTCACTTTTGTAGACACATATGACATTTTTGGCTTTTTGTACTTATCTTTTTTGCCGATCATAAGGTTTTTTTCAACCTATGATCGAAGACGATGTATAATTTTTGACACACTCCTATCTATATATATATATCACTAGTATTACCGGCTTATCTTGTTTAACATATGTGATGAAATGTTTTTAAATTTACTTGCATGATTATCGTAAATGTCTATCCAACATTCGAGAAGAAATTGCATCTGCTAATGTATTTAAATACCTCGGAATATGCTAATATTCAATGTAATCAAATTCACGTTCCAAGAGACGCACTCTCAAAAACAACCTTAATAACACAGGATTTCTAATGGCATATACTCTATTAAGTTGTAATACAACAAGTTCAGAATCTAACCTCACTATCAAACGTCGAATTCCAAATGAAATAGATTCGGATAATAATTCAACCACCGCACTGTATTCTGCAATGTTGTTCATTTTTTGATCGAGGCTTACCCCATGCATAGAAACTAACTCGTCAGAGGGCGAATAGATAACCCAAGCTGCAGAAGAGATATTCCGTGTACTACGACAAGCACCATCAGCAAATCCGATGTATGTTTGGAGAGGCCTCGAAATCTGCAATATCAAGAGTAAAACCAAGATAAGCCAGAATAACGACGAAAAACACACTCTCTAAGCTAAGCACACTGACTAAACTAACAAACATATTAGCTAGAAAGAAAACCTAACCTAACTAAAAATTCTCCATACCCACCATTTAAGCATAATACCTCTTTAGGTAAAGTCCATTTCTGGGTTTACCCAAAGAGTCCCCATCAAAATCTACCAGCTCATAAGCCCCTTTTGTTAGCTTTCACTTTACAATGTAGGGTCCATGCCACATAGGGACGAATTTTCCAGCACCTAGCTTATCGTTAGCTTGATCATATAATAGCACTAGGTCGCCCTCCGAAAAACTTCGAGGGGTCACATTTCTATCATACTAATCTTTCATTCGCTTCGCGTGAGTCTCGATTGCCAATGCAGCGTCATGTCAAGTCTCATCTAATTTAGCTAAGTATACTAAACGCTTCTCCTCTTCGGAAGTAGCTGGAAGTAATTCGACAGCCATTTGAAGTGATGGGATTTCGCATTCAATGGGTAACACAGCTTCCAAGCCATAAACTAGCTGGAAAGGAGTGAACCTTGTTGAAGTTTTCACTGAGGTTCGGTATGCCCATAGCGCTGAAAATAACATGTTGTGCCAATTCGACCGATGAATACCAATGGTTCGTCGGATCATGATAACCAGAACTTTGTTGATAGACTCAACCAAACCGTTGGCTTGCGGATAATAAGGAGTAGAGCTATCGTGGCGCAAACCAAGCTGGCTTGTAAGCTCAGTCATCATGATGTTTCGAAAATGGCTCCCATGGTCAGTAATGATTGCTTGTGGGACACCAAACCTAGTTATAATATGATTGAATACGAAAACTACAGCTGTTTTGCCGCTTGCGTCGAATGTAGGCATCGCCTCGGCCCATTTAGTAAAATAATCAACCGCGAGGATGATATACGCATGCCCCCCGGCTGAGTGAGGGTTACAAGTAATAAAATCGATACCCCATTTGGCGAATGGACCAACGACAATTATAGGGTGGAGAGGAGCAGGTGGTGCGCGCATCTTGCGATCAAACACTTGACAGTTGTGGCACTTCCGGACTGCAATGATACAATCTTTAAACATAGATGGCCAGAAGTAGCCAGCGCGCAACACCTTCTTAGCTGTGGCATACCCAGACATATGACCGCCACATGCTCCAGAGTGACAATCATTCAAAACCCTCTCAGCCTCTTCGTGAGTTAAACAACGTCGAAAAACTAAGTCTGCCCCCTGGCGATAAAGTGTATCTCCAATAATTTTGTATTGCTGGGATTGAAACCGAATTTTTCGACGTTCCGACTTTGAAGCTTCAAGCCGAAAGGTTTGGGTTTGGAGATAGATGATTATATCCCCGTACCACAGATCTGAAGTACTGATAAGAAACAAATATTCATCCGCAATGGACTCCTCTGCCACAGTTTCTGTGTCAGCATGCGGGAAATCACACATCAATTCCGCAAAAACTAAGGATTTCTTAGACTTGGACTTCTCGAACTCCAAGTCGAACTCTTGCAGGATAATGATCCATTTAGAGTACTTGCCCCCTAGCAGTTGTTTTGTCAAAATATAAATCATAGGGTTGCAATCCGAAATGACTGTAGTTTTATGGAGAAGAATGTAGTGACGAAAACGCTGGACAGCTTGAACGGCTGCCAGGGCCAATTTCTCCACATGCGAATATTTTAGCTCAGTGGGATTTAAGGTCCTACTAAGATAATATATCACATGTTCTGATCCGAATTCATCTTCTTGAACTAACACCATTCCAATAGTGGAATGCGAAGCTGCGAGGTATAAGAAGTAGTCCTAGTTGTAGTTGGGAGGATGCAACAACGGTGCATGGGTCAACGCGTGTTTAAGTGCATAAAAAGATTGTTGGGCAATCTCGTCCCAAATGAATTGAGTGTTCTGTTTCAACAACCGTGTAAAACCTTTAGTGACCTCGGCGTAGTTTGGAATGAATCGGCGTAAAAAGTTCGCTTTCCCTTGCAAACTTTGGAGTTGGCGCAAACTCGAAGGAGGAGGCAATTTGATGATAGCTTCAACCTTCGAGGGATCGATGCGAATGCCGTCTTTTGAAACAACAAATCCTAGCAATCGACCCGTCTCTATACAGAACACACACTTTTCGGGATTCAACCGAATTTGATAATGCCTACACCTCATAAAGATTGCTCGTAAGTGGACAAGATGATCAGCTCGGTGTAAAGAATGAGCAGGCAAATCATCGAGGTACGGTTGCACAATGTGCTTGATGTCATGAAATGCATAAGACATCGCCCGTTGAAAAGTGGCTCCGGCATTCTTAAGCCCAAAAGGTAATTTGCAATAAGAAAATGTCCCCCATGGACAAATGAATGCCATTTTTGGTTGGTCGGCAGGTAGAATATTGATTTGATTATAGCCCGAAAAACCATCCATGAAGGAAAACATCTCACTTCCGGCACAATCATCAATAATCTGATCGATATAAGGCGTAGGATAGTTGTCTTTTGGACAAGCTCGATTTATATCCCTATGGTCGATACAGATTCTTATTGTTCCTTGTTTCTTGTTGACTGGAACAATATTCGATACCCAATCCGTTAACGGTATTGGATAAATGAAACCTGCTTTCAACAGCTTTTCGACTTCTGCTTTAATCGCAGCTGCTTTCCGAGGGTGAATCTGACGCAACCGTTGCCGGACGGGTTTAGCATCCGGCTAGGTCTTTATTTCATGAACAACAATGGTAGGATCGATTCCCGGCATTTCCTCGTAAGACCAGGCAAACACGTCGCGAAATTCTTGGAATAGGGCCTTGTAAGTTTGGATTTCATCTTCTGTACATGAGGCACCTATATGAATGTTCTCCTCAATTCCGGGCTTCACTGAAATATCAATGGGAATAGTACGAGAAATATTCCCTAAATTTAACTCTGAATCAGAATGTTTCGTTGGATTCTGAGCGTCTTTGACATATTCAGCGGTAAATATAGATGAAAAATCATTTTCAAAAGCATCATCCTTAGGTAAAAACGAAGATCTGTGATGGAGATCTTCCCATGGTAGATCGTCTACACTTAGGATTTCGCGAAGTTGTTCATCAGATGACACGACTTCGGGAAACGCTATCCGTTCTAAGGTTGAGGTGAAAAGTGATTCTTCACTGACCACATTCATTTGGTCGCTTTCGGTTGAACGCGAGTCGGTAAAAGACATGACAGCTTCATAAGCAATTTCATATGGACTCAAAGGCATAGCATCACCGAATGAGTCTATCTCAGATTCAGATGGGATGATCCAAGGATCATCATAAATAATGTTTTCTAATGTAATCATATGAATTGATGCAAATGAAGACTTCTTCTTGCTCTTTGTATTCACGATACCAATCATACCATCAGCGGCATGAGATCCCGAAGGAGCAGCAGCGATTTGATTCGACTTTGGAAGATCTGGAATCTTCTCGTGTAACGTGCCCGACTGAGTATAAACTAAGTCAAGGTATTGCGCCTGAGCAATGACTTTCTCCTCAGTAACTACTTCGGCCTTATCTACATCTTCAGTAATCTTCGGTAATAATGATTTAACAAACCATTCAGCTAAGATTTGGTCCGGGATAAAAACTTTCACTAGCCTTCTTCGACGTCTCCACTCATGAATGTGATCAGAAATATACGTGGACGTTGATTGTTTTAGTGAAGTTAATAACTTCGTGCCGTTATCGTATCTAACCGGCAACTGAAAGTGAGTTAAGAACGAGGTAGCTAACTGGCTAAAATTGTAAAAAGAGGCCCGTGGTAACTCAATGTACCACTTGGCCGCGAGACCAATGAGTGTACGCTGGAAAAGATGTAAGCGGATCGAATCATCCGAGATAGAATTTGAAGCACACCAGAGGTGGTAAGTCATCACATCATTGGACGGATCCTCTCCTGACTTACCTTCGAACTTGGGCATATCACTGGGAAACTTATTTGGCATTGGCGGCCAGAACGGAAGATATTGAATTGGATCGTTCGTTAGGCGCGTCAAATCTGGTAAATCCAAAGTTGCAATAAACGGTAACTGCCGGTTAGGATCTCTAAAACTCTGGGTCACAAGACCAGTCCCAGGAGGAGGATATCCAGGATAACTAGGAACAGGAGTCACATTAGGGATATTATATCCTCCTGGAAAACCAGGATTAACCGGACCGTACTGGGGTTGTTGAGGTTGTTGATAAGTGTACCCAGGATACGGTTGATACTGGTAAACTGGCTGTTGGACAGCTTGCCTAGGTTGGTACTGTCCCTGGTACGGTTGATGAACAAATTGAGGTTGAGTAGTGAAAACCGTACTTATACCAGGCTGACCTGTAGGCATCTGGACCGTGGTTTGAATCGTAGATCCAGACAACGGTAAAGATGTCTGAGGAGTGATTGCAGAGACAGTAGAAACCGGAGCTGTCGATACTCCAGAAGTAAGTGTGGTAGATGTAGCGGTAGTTGCAGCAGCCATTTGAGATGGAGTACTAGGTGCGATTGGCGGCTGAGTAACTACCGAAGTTACAGAAGTTTGAACACTTGACTGGACAGGCTGCGGTTGCTGGGGTGGACCAGAAACTACGGGTTGTCCAGTTTGAGGTACCAACTGTATACTTGGCTGCAACACATGTTGACCCTGTGATGGATCCCACACTAACATTCCGGGGTATTGACCCGTAACAGGTTGAGGATACTGAGATCCATAACCGGATTGAAGATAGGATTGATAATTGTAAGGTGCAGTTCCCATACCTGGAACATATGACTGAACTTGAGGTGGTTGATAACCTTGACTCGAGTATTGACCTTGAGATTGATAACCTTGAGGTAAATACGGATACTGGGGTTGACCTTGACCTTGAGGTGGATACCCTTGAGGTTGATACCCTTGGGGTTGATACCCTTGAGGTTGCCATCCTTGAGGTTGCCATCCTTGAGGTTGATATTGATACTGAGGTTGACCCTGGGGTACATATTGAGGCTGGGATTGACCTTGAGGCATGTATTGCACCATAGGTACATACTGACCTTAAGGTTGCCCCCCAGACACGATTTGTGTACCTTGAGGTTGCCCCCCAGGCGTTAACTGAGGTTGGCCCCCAGGCGGTAATTGGCCACCTTGAGGTTGGGAAACGGGAACTGAACCTGACATCATATAAATGTCTCCTACACCCAATGGTTTATTACCATTGTTTCCAGCTAATAACCCATGATCAATGGGTTGAGGAGATGCCCCCGTAAAGGTACCAGAAAGTGATTGATACCCGGTGGGAACAGAAGGACCGCGCGTGTAAGAAATATTCAGGACTTTGAGTAAACACGGACGACTGACCAGACATATTTACAGGAGTATAAATACCTCCGGGTGGAAAAGGAGTACGAGGTGTAGAAAAACCTACCCCTGAGTTGTCTAAATAATTGGTTAACGAAAGGTACCAAGTAGTACTTCTAGAAGGACTATAAAAGATAGATTCACGCTCCCTTAGATCAATAGTAAGTTGATCTTCAAGGTTAGAGACGCCTATTTCTTCCTCTGGAGCAAGTTCTTCAATAGCAATCAGACTAGTAGGAAGATTTTCGGTGATAACTCGTTCTACTCTCGGTGAATCTGGAACACTAGAAGTCGGAGTAACAGGTTCAGATATTTCAAGTTCTTCGGCTGTATCACTAGCAGACGAAAAACTACCAACAAGTTCAGAAACTGTAACAACTTCGAGATAATAACCTGTCTCTAAGCCTTGGTAATCTGAAAGGACTACCAAGGAAGATTCTCCTTCTTCAGGTGAACCTACTCTACTGCCACTAGGAGGAGTTACAAGGACCTTTAAACCTTCTAGATTACTGGGGTCGTCTCGAGGAGGTGATCCCCTAAGTCTATGGGATCTTCTCAACAATTCGGCCACAGAAACAACTTCAGGAGACTGGCCCCGAAGTCTACGGGACTGTCTCAGTAATT
Source organism: Pinus tabuliformis (assembly GCA_031772625.1). Taxonomy (NCBI): domain Eukaryota; kingdom Viridiplantae; phylum Streptophyta; class Pinopsida; order Pinales; family Pinaceae; genus Pinus; species Pinus tabuliformis. The sequence continues at coordinate 235,125,013 of CM062819.1, forward strand.
CCGCCACAGCTAAAAACTTTTAACTACTACACACGAAAACAAAGTAAAATCTCAAATCAAACCACCTAAAGTCTCTAAAGAACCAAACAAATTTGAATCACACGCCTAAAGAATCTAGGGCCTCAAACCAAGCACAAACAGTAGCCTTCCAGACCGAAAACGCTAGTTGGTGATGAAGCCCAACATCGCCGGATTCAGTACAGAAGTGGCGGGTGGAACAGTTACCCCGGCAACCTGCTTAATGAATAGACCAACACAAGTTCCTCCACTTTAACCGTCTCGAGTGAAGTGAACCCCCCGGAAAATCCAAGTGAGTCTAGCCGATGTCTGCTCCAGGTACAGTGCGATCTTCCCTCCACCGTCACCTCGGTAGAATCCTAAAGATAATGGTCACTAAGGTTACCAACCGCAACAAATGCACCTGGGGGAACAGTCTACACTCCGACAGCACGCAAGGGCAGAGTATCAAGCTCAATCCCCTTGCCAGTTCCTTGACAATAATCCAAGGTTTACCGACAAGTGACCCCTGGCTCCTCGATAATGGTTAATCCGAGGTTTACCGTTTGTAATACGTGCATGTCTGGCGTCGTTCCCAACGAGGGGGGATTGATCCCCTCACTGGTTCGGACACGAGCTCGTGCTTCTCCTTTAAGAGGAGCTTTCCCAGAGTACAAATGAGACAATTGGATTTATTCTATCACAAGATAAGCTACTTGTTTGGTTTTGTTGTCTTGGAGAGTTAATTACTCACCTACTCCAAGACACTAGCCTGATCTAAATTGGTGTTTCAGAGCCCTAGTAAATAAAAGTTACTACGTCGATTTTACTTTAAGCGTTAATTTTATGGTTTTTATTAAAGACAAAAGGTAGCGGAAGTGAAACCAATGGTGTGTAGACTCGACTCAAACCACTACAAAGATGCACCTAAGATGATTTACACTACTTTTCTTTTTTCAATGAAATTCTTAACTAAGAGAGTTGAGAGATGCAAATTTTATAGAAAACAACTTTCTTAGTAAAGACAATCAAAGAAACAATTCTCTCTATCTTTCCAAGCATACAAACACGACCACTCCCTATGTGCACGAAAAAACTCTTTTTCTTTCAAAACTCTTCAAAGCTACTTGAAACAAAACTTTTCAAAGGAGATGTTTTTGTATTTTCTCTTGTTTAATAAAGCATATAGATCTATTTTAACGAAAATCAATCTCAAAAGCTATAAAATCTATGAAAACTTGACTCACAAGCAAATCAAAAAGAAATTTACTCTAAGAAAACCTAACGAGGCAAAAGCCTACAAAGATGATTCTAGGTTGTTTTACTTGACCAAAATCAAGTCAAGGACCAGCTAATGCAGAATCAAAAGACCAGTCAAAACAAAACTCAAATCTTTTTTTTCTTTTTGTAAAATGGAATTCAATACTCAATCAACAAGCACTTCGAAATTTGCCAAAGAGACAACTCAAAGGTAAGTTGCTCTCACAGGTAGACTTTATGACAGGTCTGACTTCTAAGAATGCTGACAAAACCAGAGAGATCTAAGGCTTGACAACTTCTACCGCCAAAGTCACTACAAGGCCTACTCAAAAAATCAAACCCTGGGGCTTAAACTTCTATGAAATCCACTAAAACACTCAATGCTATCGAAACAAGTTCAGGTGAAGATCTTTGACAAGAGACTAATGGATATGGGCAGTAAAAACTAAGAAAAAGCAAAATCTAAGAGAAAAAATGCAAAAAATGGAATTTTCTTAAATTTTAGCAGGGGACGCAGGCAACCAGTTAAACCAAGTGCGGGCCCGCTCTGTGCACACCGCGACAGTGCGTCCAGGGACGCACTGTGCAATACTCAGAGGGTGCGTCCTACTGGAAAATTCAAGAAAAACTAAATTGAATCTAACTCTAAGCTAACCCACCCAAAAACAAAGTGACAGAGCCAAAAACCAGAAAATAAATGACTTTTCTCAGAGCAAAGTTGCATACAAAGGAAAATACTTTCACATCAATGGATTCCCCAGCGGAGTCGCCAATTTGTCAGGTGGAAAGAGTCGATTGTGCGAACACAACCAACCTCCCTAGGAGCCTAAGACTCTCTAGTGACAAACACGACAAACAAGAACATTCCTTCTCTAAACATGCATTTACTATATACGAAATCAAGTGTTTAGATCCTACCTGTAATCCAACGCTGTTGTAGCAGTCCAGCTCCGCTGATCCGGATGAGCTCCTCCTTCACTTTGAAACCTGCATCCACTAACAATCAAACAATTAAATAGCACTTGATAATCTCATAGAATAAAACATATTTAACACATAGACCAAGGAGTACATGAAATAACTCATAAATAACAAGTTATTGAGAAGAATGGACTCATTTGCATTAATAGGTAACAAAAGGAACAAATACAACCTGAGCCTTGGTGTTGTGCAAGTCCCTCCCAGGGTCCATCAAGAGGTCTCCTTTACTTTGACAAAGCTCACCCACTTCCAAATAGAACAAGCAAAGATGACAATCTCTCCTCACAAGATTCTAAATGGGAGTCCTAATTCCTGCAGCATCTACCCTTAGAAATGTTTAGCTTCCAACCTCCCCTCCTTCTGGCCCAATGCCTGTATTTATAGTGCTCAAGAGGAAGTTAATCACGTCCACCATCAATGGGATAATCCCCTCTTTGGATGGGATAGCTCCCTTATTGATGGGATAAGTTCCTCTTTGGTAGGGGTGCATGAACCATCTGGAGGCGCTCAATACACGTCGAACAACCTTCTAGAATGCTCTAGAAATGACCACAAGTAACTTTTTAAAGATGAAACTTGCGCATTTTGACCTTTGCAGGGGGACGCACCTGCCCCTTTACATACAGAGCGTCCAAAGACGCAGCTTTTGTGAACATTGGGTGCGTACCCGCAAGTAAGGTTGAGAGAACCTGCGTACCCAGAGATAAATACATTTATAAATACTTTCTCTCTTTTTGGAGTTTGACATGGAGAGCAGAGGCATAAGACTTGGCTAAGAGGATAGCATGACTGTTGATAGAGCCATACTAACTGTAAATAGTCATGGTGACATTTTTTAGTGTAACACTCATGGCAATGGTAGAGGTTTATATAGGAGAGGGAGTCTCCTTGAATGGTGGAAGGATGAGCTTATCTTCAAGGGAAGTAGTTGCAAAGGGTCGAACAGACATGCCATAGAAGGGAGGTGATACTCACAAGGCCAACAACCAAGTCTGGAGTTATCTGGAAGGCTGGCTGTTGGAATAAATTCGCCCAAACTAGATCAGCGCGGGTGCATAACTGGTCTGGCGCGCTGACGTCACAAAGACATAATGGAAAGGGCCATGTCAGCGCGGGTCAATACAAAGAGAGGCTGCGCTAGTCATGAAATTCGATCAGCGCGGAGAAGTTGTGTGCTTCCGCGCTGGCAGCGCACGCGGTCTGTTATGAAGCGCCAGTCAGCGCGGGTATTTTAGAAACAGACGCGCTGATGATGAAAACTTAAGAAAAGTGGGTTTTTTGGCCAGTTCAGAAGGCATGAACTTGATTATTGTGAACTCCTGACACAGTAGGGTAACTGACAGGGAGACAGTGACAAATTACTGTGTAACAATATATGTCAGAGCTTTTTCCATCATTAACTTGTAGCTTCGACAATTACGCTCATCATGACCTACAGACTTACAAAAATTGCAAAACAATTGTTCGGGAGTCTACACAAACTTCTGTAACAAGTGGCAATTGGTTTTTGTATGTTTTCAAGTGATCTGGAAGATAGCGCACCATGGTACTACACTGATACTCGATCCAGCCATATTTTCTGGCTCTAGGGGGACAGTACCTCCCCTAATGAGATAATTATGATACACCAGGAAATGATCCTTATCATGGCCATGGACTTTGCACTTTAAGCACCATACTTCTGCACAGGTCTCACTTTGGACCTCTTTCCCCTTTTTAAGATCTTGCAACTCCATATGCAGGCTAGCCAACTTGGACTGAATATGTTGCACTCCCAGATTTTTATCCAGAATAGGCGATGCCTCCAACTTCATAGCAATCTCTAGAGCTTTCATCTGTGTTCCAAGCTTTTGTTGTGACAATGGAAGTCTTAAGTGAGGAAATCAACTCATATTTCGTATCTTTCAATGTCACAGCTGGATGAGTCGTACTATACTTAATATACCGGCTCATCGCCCTATCTTGCAATGATGTGACCAGTTGTGCTTTTTTCAGATCATCATCTGTTATCTGCTATGACTTCCACACAACATCTGATACAAACCATAATTGTTCAGGATCTTCAGTCCCCAGACCCTTGAATATAGGCATTCATAGTGTTTTCCATACTAAATAGCAGAGGTGTTGGTGGAGGTGGAGGTGTAGATGTTTGAAGTGGAGATGATGGCAGAGGTGGAGTGGATGGATGTGGTATTCCTGCAACCCTAATTTATCGCCTGCGGTGCACCTTGAGGCGTCTTCAAGTTATCACTTTCATCATCGCTATCAGATCCTTACAACAAAGGGTTGTACTCTGAACTTGAATCTAGATCTCTTCTGAATGGTTTCCCACTTCGCGTATCTCCCGTCAAGTCTCCTCTAAATATCAATTCAATGGCATAACCTGTTTCTCACACAATAGCAATCCAAGTTTTCAGGGACTTCAGATAATTACCTCTTGGTCCCTTTAAAAAAAGGATTTTAGCTTTGCTATAAATGACAGACGTGTCAATCGTGAAATTAGTAATGAATCCACCCAAAATACTATCAATCCAATAATCAACAACCCTTGCGATCTTTTTTTCCGAACCTTCTAGGTGTCTCACTAACTCTGGATTCCACACAATAAGATTATCCAACTTCCAAGTATCATGACCATCCGCCAATTTAGACAACCATTCATACAATTTGCATGGAAAAGAGCAGAAGAAAATTTTGTGTTCTTCTGTATACAGGTATTTGTTCAAGCACTCTTCTTTTGACAGGCGCGGATTCCTGTTTTCGTGGGCTGCAAATTCGTGCAGCTTCCAATCTATCCACTTTTCAATCTCCTTTTTAGTCGTTATCCACTTATGCCACATCACACATTCCTCAAATAGACCCCAATTCCAACAACGGAACCATTTGTTGGCTTGAGGGGGCTTGGACTTAGGTTCAAAGTTAGTTGCACTAACCAACAAAACCCTACATTACCGACCCTTTCAGAAACAACCCGCGTAGCTCAGGATGCAGTCTTACCCAAGGCAGTATTGGGGAATGCCATAACCAGGTTTCTGCTTCCAAAGGACTATGTGATGTGTTTCTGTTAGATTTATGGATTTATCCAACCTTCATGAACCCTAACCCTTAAAACTTGGAAACTACAACAACTAATAGTTAACATATTTAAACCCTTTAACACATATTTCATTAAATTTGGAAGTATTCTATTACAAGGCCTTCAACAACATTCATTCTTTTGTAAATCTCCATATTAACTTAATTCAATATAAAAATAATTTTAGTAATTTCAAACCAAGTAGAGATCATGAACAGGTCAAACACGGAGTTTTTATTTACAATAGTATCAATACACAATAGGGGTGTGAAATCAAACCCTTAGAAGAAATTGATTTAAGCTAAATCATATTAGTATGTCTAATATTCAATAAAGATATTATAGTTATCGATAACAGACTAGATTCCCCGATGTTTGAATTTTGTGTATGATGACTCTAACCCCCTTTCCCACAACCTACAAGGGATTTATTGATTGAATAATGGCGATGTGAGGATCTTAGTGCAAATGGAAAGGATGTGTGTCCCTTGCATTGCATTGAAACTATTCTACAAAAAAATTAGTAAAATGTTTTTGTGCTCAATTTCCTATGGTCCCTTCATGCCTTTATGAAGCACTAATGAGGGGGTGATCATTCATCTTCATAGCATCCAAGCAACCATTATAAACGTTAGGCATTGTTGATTTAGGTATTTTAAGAAGGTTAGGCACCTTTGATCTATCTCCACTAAAAATCCAAGTACATCAAATGAGAGTTCTTAAATGGGTATTCAAGTCATTCCATTGTGATGGAAAATGTAACAAATTAAACAAGAATTAGTGCTCTTCTTGTAAGTGGTGGAGGCAGGGGTTTTCAAAGATTAGTAAAGTTGATGGTAGTGTGGATATTGATATCTCCTTGTAAACATTGTCAAAACCAATAATAGTCTCAATGTATGTAAATAATAGTCTCAATTGTATGGAAAACCATGATTGACCATTACTTTCACGAAGAGGAGAAAATTATAAGAATTTTTAGTGGGGAAGAAATAATTGTGAAACATAACTCATGAATTTTAGTTGAAATCTATATAAGTGCTCATGTTCTTTAATTATTAAATACTTAATGTAAATACAAATAAAATTATCATTAAGATATTGATTTTGAAGATTAAATATGTATTAAAAGGCATTCATCTATGACACTTGATTTTTTATATAGTCTGAATAAACCACTTAAAGTTCATTATCAATTAATCCTAATTAGTTTTGTAAAATATATATCTTTACTTACATTAAGAGCTTTATTTCAAAAATAAATTACATTATAAACATATATCAATACATATAAGTAAATGGAAATGAATAAATAGCTTCTAAGTCTTGTTGGATTCTATGAGATTATTTTAAGTACAAATAGTTTTTTTAAGAATTGAAATTTACAAAATGTTTATCTTGATGGGAAAATGATGTCATATGGTGCAAAAAGTTTAAAGACATTCATTTATGGCTCATCTGTTGAATGAGCTTAAATAGTCTAAGTAATGCTCATTATGAATTCATTAATCCATGTTTTATTAGAAAATGCATTTTTTACATGGATTTCTATTCTAGAAATAACAATGTCACATTTATACATTCATATTAAACCACGTGATAAATAAAAATCAATTAATGGTTTCTTGACTTATTGACTTATATTACATGATTACATATAGAGATAATTGATTTAAGAATGCGTGATTAGAAAAATTTGTCAATTCAAAATAGAATAAATTAGTTAGAACTCATCAAAGATTGATTTTAAATTATTAATTTTCTAAAAAATATATTTTTACTCACATTAAGAACTTTATTTCAAAAACAAATTGCATGTATACATACATATATACTAAGTAGAATTTAATACATACTTGTCTTATTATCTTCTATTAGATTATTCAATTACAAATAATTTATTTAAGAATAGAAATTTACCAAATGTTAGGGGTGGGAAAATCAAATGTCCTATGTTGCAAAGAGTTTAATTACATTTATTTATGGAATGTATCTTGAATGAACCTGAACAATCTACTTAACATTCATTAGCAATTAATTATTCTATGTGTTGTTGGGAAAAACATTTAATTTTACATGGAGTTTTATTTCAAAAAAAATGTCACATTTATACATTTATATTAAACCTCATGATAGAAAAATAAAAGTCGATAAATGCTTTTGTATAGATTACTTAGAATTCATTATCAATTACTTATAATTTGTTATATATATATATATATATATATATATATATATATATATATATATATATATATATATATATATATATAGCTACATTTCAAAAATACATCACATTTATAAACTTCTATCAATGCATATAACGAAATAGAATTCTTCAAGTCCTAATGGATTCTATGAAATTATTTAAACCACAAATAAACTATTTAAGAATTGAAAATGACAAAATGTTAATATGGATGGGAAAATCAATGTCTTATGGTGCAAAAAGTTTAGATACAACCATTTTTTACCCATCTCTTTAATGTGTCTAGATGATCCACTTAACACATTGTTAATTAATTATTCCATGTTTTATTAAGAAGATAATTTTGTTTTACATAGAGTTTTGTTTCAAAACAATACAATACGAAATTAATACTCTTAATAAATTAAGTGATAGGATTATGGATTAAGAATTTCAATTTATTTAAAATACAAATTTACAAAAAATTAAATTTAATAAATGAAATTAAATGCCTTAAAGCTCAAAGATATAATTCATCCATGATAGTGTCTAACTAAACCTTGATAATGCACTTAGCAAACATTATCATTAATTATATGTTTTTTAAGAAATGAAAAATTATTTACAATAGATTTTTATCTCAAAAATTACAAATCATATTTATGCACTCATATTAGTGCATTTTATATGTAAACAATAAATAACTAACTTTGTGCCTTGTTGATTTTAATTCTTATATGATTGCAACTACAACCATTAATTGATTTAAGCATATAAATTTAGGAAAATTATGATTTGAGAAATCACATATCTTATGCTTCAAAAGGTTCAAATCATTCATCTATGACACATTTCCCATTAGCCTTAATAGTGAATAATGCATTGTGAATAGTGAATAGTGAATAGTGCACATAGCATTTATCAAGTAAATTATTATAATTTCTTTAGTAAGAATTACACCTTTGCTTGCAAGGAGTTCTATTTCGAAACTTATATTTCACATTTATATATGATTATTGATGCATATAAGTAAACAGAAATCATTAAAAATAACATGTCTCAATGGTTCATGTAAGATAATTTAAAAGGAAAGCAATAAAGTCATTGCAAAAGAAATTATAAATAATAAGAAATATACATATTAATATAATTGGAAATTCCCATATATTTCAAAAAATATAAAATCATATAAATTGATACAACAAAAACTATGTCCAAAATGTATTGAAAATTTGGAATGTACTTTTCAACAAATTTATAAAGGAAATTATCTCCATCCACTACAATGAAGTACATGTTCTATCAAACATTCGAATGTACTCATATTTTTCTTTGATACAATGAAGTGTCTTAAGAAAGGGGAATAAAACTTGCATAAGTCAAGTATCTTGCTCTTTTCTTGTATAGGATTTTATCAAGATGTGGTTTGATCGATATCCAATGAATTGAAAAGTATGCTTTGTTGCATCTATTAGCAATACATTTGATTCTTTATAATTATCTCCATATTGGGACCACACATTAGTCAACTTTTTCTCATAAAATTGTCTTGTTCTCCCTGCTTCCAACTTTGTTTGCAAATAACAATGAGACTTGTCCCATGCAAATTTAAAGTCCTCTATATCAATATTTGACTTTTCAAGTACTTTTTGGATGTACTTGTCAGTGACATTAATATCCATATTGTGACATCATAATTTTTTAAGCAACATTTTAATACTTCTTACTGAAAAAGCCATAAAAAATAAGACCTGCCACCAAACTATCAATCTAGTTCTCTTTGAATATGAAAATTGTGTTCATCTTTGGTGTATGATTTGAAGAATACTCCTTCCATTTCAAATATCAACATCTTTTGACTTCTAGGAATGCCCATCTGCATCTACACTGCAACCACATGTATGATATTGAAATATCTACACTTCATTGCTTAAGGACATAAACACCTACCAAATTAAAAATGATGTTAATATTTATTATGAATTGTTTCCATTTATATGCAAAGGGAATTTTACGAGTTAATAGTAATCAAAAATACAAATACAGTGGCCCCATTAAAATGAACAAACTAATGATATGTTTAATTTATATATAAAATCTAGTACCTTTATTTAATTTGTATGAAATACAATTCTTCTAAGAAAGTGTTGACCCACCATTAAAATCATTGATTTTAATACTTATGATGATTTCTTTAATTGCAATTGAAAAATATAATTACAATGGTCAAGTGCAAGTAAAAAAACTAATTATATATTAACTTCCACATACAATATAATACAATTTTTAAATTTCAAACCTAATTAATTATATGCTAATTTCTAGAGTCTCTACCTTAGTTTCTTTTGGTGCTTATTTTAGTACAAATTGTATGTTTATTGTTGGTGCTAGGTAGAACCTAATATAGTTTTTCAAGTTATATGGAATAAAAAAAGTTATAAGAATGCAATGGGTCATCCTTCACATTAGTAATTTCTAAGAGGTATAATGATAATTTAAACCACGATTGAAACAAATAATTGTAATGACCTAGTGCAATGTATCCGGAAGATAATCTAAATAAATGATCTAATTCAAACAAATAGACTAGTTATCTATTAATTTTTACATATAATGTAATCCATTACAAAAATTTCTATAGCATGGGAAATTTTGATATGAAAACATTAAATGACCATTCAAATCAATAATTGTTATCAACACAATATCTCACCAAAAATAAATAAAATACAAATATTTTATTTTTAGTAATGACAAACCAAATCAACAATTATTTTATTAGTGTTGTGAAATAAAAGCAATAATTCATGATGTCATACATATAATAGCATGAAATAAACATCGCTCATATTAAGGTACTTCTAAATGCAATTCGTGGCTATGTATTTAGTCTTGGCAGTGCTTATAACAACTGACTTATGTTTCCTGCTCATCCATGATATCGAAGAAAAACCCAAAAAGAATTAGCACTGAGAAGTGCTCTAGTGATCCTCCACACTGGGTGCCCGGTTAGCATTCAAATAATCATGCAGCTTAATATTTCCAACAGTGTATCTCAATCCAAGAGAGATTGTGCCCCAAAGATATCTCAGAAGATTCTTGGCACCAATCTAGTGAGGCTCAACCAAATATGAGCTCACCATGCTAACAACAAAACATATATCCGAACGGAAGTTCACGAAGAACATCAATGAAAATGAGTTTATGAAACTCAGAGGCATTTCCCAAATCTGGTTTGTCATCACCACCATATAACTTCTGAAATTTAAGATCCTCGAGGTAGTCACGAGCTTGCAGTTTACCATTCCATATATGGAATCCAACTCCCTCTTACTTCTGCAAGTGAGAGGGTCTGCACCAGTCAGAAATAGGTTGTTCTCAGAAGGCGTCGGTATGAGAGGTCTATCATCCACAACCTTCAAACAATGGTTTGGGTCACCTTCACTCTTAGTGAATCTCAGCTTCATCTGACAGCTATCAATCCTCCCATATCAAACCCGGGGTGATTTACTTCAAGCCATAGAGGGATTTCTTCCACCTGCACACATGAGATTCCTGGTCATGAATCTCAAACCTCCTCGGGTTGTTCCAAACCTGTGGACCTGCTACATGAGGGGAATGGTCCCCTTGTGAGATTTTCCTTCGGTATATCTCAGACATGTACCTTCATGCTCCTTTTGAATTCAGGCATCCCTGTCATCATCTGACTCATAGACCTCTAGTGCTATGTGTCAACTGACATGGTCACCAATGGACTTTCTGCAATTTGATACAAATTTCCAACCCTAAACCCATGAGTAAAAGCATCCTTGAAAATTCTATTTTCAAACACATACCTTTCCATCGATGAATGCCACCCTGAAACCTTCGACTTCCATTGCCGAAATGGACACCAGGTTCTTCTTGAGATCAGGTACATAAAAGAAATTATGTAAATGAATCAAGTTACCCTCATTCAATTGAGGGGTAACACCCTTTTCAGGATAGGTGGAATCAGCTCCAAGTATAATCCCATGAATGTTTCCATCTCTACCAAATTAGAGAGAGAGCACCCTTCTATCCGATGGAGTGCCTTGAAGCTCTACAATCAATAAGCTGGATTCCCAAAGAATCTAAAGGAGAGGGCCAATACAAGATAACACTTCTTTATCTTATCATAAACAACATTTGATTCTTCATACCTGGGGTTCCTTGGTTTCTCTGAAGAGTCGGTTGTGTCCTATCATTCCTCTGATCATTGAAGAAGTCCCTGGAATGATTGTTATCATCATCAAGTGATGTGTCCCTGTCAGTCGGACACTCCTTTGCATAATGGTCGAACTTATTTCAACCAAGGCATCTACCTTTCCTTCCACCCTTAGATTCAGACTTCCCATTTAAGTGATCTTTAGGTAGGCCATTAGAAACTTTTGCTGCGCCATTCTGATAATATTCTTTGCTTCGACTTCACCCTTGGTGAATTAGAAGAGGGATGAGGAATCCATTTATCATTTTGTCATTTCCCAATTGTCTTCGGTGATTTCTCTTTCACTCTTGTTTGGGATTTGTATTCACCTCAGCTCTGATACCAAGTTAAGTTTTGGGTATGTTCTATTCTAGAGCAATTTATTTCAATTTTCACAGTTAGCTCAATATTTTTTCCAGATTAGCAATCACATCAGCATTAAAGTAAACTACAGATAGAACATAAATATAAATCGTAGAAGACAAGCCAAGACAAGAGGACACATGATGTGGTGCTAGCTAGGGACAAACCCCATTGTGGGGAAACCCTTGATCAATTCTTCTTATGTGTTCTTCAATAGTTCAGCAAAGAGAGAGAGACAGAGAGATAGTACATATACAACTGAAGTCAACACTTTGACTTACCTAAATGAGAGCATAGATCATCTCTAAGAAGATGATGCATGAGATTAGTTGAAGACATGTTGCTTCAACTTATTCTCTAAGGTGACTCCTTCACCTATCATCGTGTTGCATCTCGTCATCATGCTGCACTTCACCGTGCTACACCATGCTGCACCCATCATCACAATGTTGGACCTCATGACTGCTGCACTTAATGTTGTATTGTTGTCCCATGTGAAATGGTTGAACCATGTTTTCCATGTTTTTTGTCCCATTGCTTGCTTGTTGTCCCTTGCATGCTTGGTGTACTTGTTGCTAAGTACCACACAGTTGTCCCAATGTTAGTTTGATGTCCCTTACATGCTAATGTACCATTGCATGCTTGGTGTACTTGTTGCTAAGTGTTGGTCACTTTAATTGCTTATTGAATTAAACAACAAAGTGCGACATTAATTGTCAACCCAGGGAAGTCTTGTTAGTTCAAAGGCAACTGTGTACTATATGCACTCAATTTTAAAAGCAACAAAAGTTGTAGTACAAACAAATCATGCCTTAAATTAACAACTTGAAGCTCCACTCTGCATTACAACAATTACACTATGTTGCAGATAGCTACCAAAGAATGCTTAATTCCACTTAAAGAATTAGATAATGGAAAAGAATCAATCTGCAAAAGAAAACAATGGCTGTGCTGTAACAGAGAGTCAGGACCCTATCCCCAGAGCGGGAATCTCTAGCACCTGTCTATGATTAACTAGCTTGCCAATTTACTCTGTAACTTAATCACCAGTGAAACACTCATAAATTAACCTTGAATAACACAACAATCAATTGAGAAAGAAACAGAGTTTCAGCAAAGGTATTATAAACAATATTCAGCAAACAGTACTTGTTAACAAGGCATGAATAAAAGATACACTTGACACATTGTAGAAATGAAATGGGTGAATCTTGTGATGAAGGTGGGCCCTGTCCTTCTCACAAGATTCCCCAGGAAACAAGAACTAGAAAAAGATGTTCAGAACAAAATTTTATTCATCCATCAATATGTCATATTACAAAAAGAATTCCAGTCCTGTTCCTTCAGCTAAGCCTTTTTCCACAGTCTGTTCATCCCCCTCTAATGTAGATGTCTCCTCTTTATAAAGAGGAGACATCTATTACAAAAGATTTACATTGTTTTAACCCATTATACAAAAATAGGGAAATCAATTCCCTGTCAACAAAATGTTGTTACAGTAATGCTATCTTTAGATTATAAGCGTTACACCTAGTGTAACAGCTTCCTCGGTGATCAGTTCTAGTTCCTTTGTTGCTGTCAAATTTAGAATGAAAATCTCAACTGTTTCAGCGTCACGATTCGCATGTCGTTTCTGTTATTTCAACAACTGCAAAAGTAGTCTTCCAGGTTGTTTCAGCATCGTGGTCTGCACATCGTTCTTTAACTATTTAGCACTTTAATAATTCAAAGATTAACTATGAAGATGTCTTGATTATATGCTAAATAATTAAACGTATAGTGATGAGAGGCATCATTACATACCTTTGAGATAATTGGGTTAAAAGACTAACAAATGCTTTTAAATATAAGTTGAAAGGGATGATATCATAGCAAAATATATGGTCAAAAAGGGACAATATGAGGTCCTAACATCCCCCCCAACTGAAGCAGTTGCATGTCCCCATCCAACATCTACTCTGAGTCTGAATCGGAGTGCTGGGATGTACAGTGATTTCGGCAATCATATCAGAATCTTCTCATTAACTATAGTTTAATATTTACACATAAACACGCATACCTCACGTTTTACCTTCGATTGCTGTGTTGAAAGTATATTTTCGTCGTTTAGTAGATCACCAATGGTTATTGGAAAGGGTTATAAGATATGAGGGTATTTATATAAAAGGCTTTCTCTATTCACAGGAGGTAATGGTGAAGGAACTCAATTATCAGGATGAATGGTTGATTCTCTCAAATGGAAAGTGTTATATATTGATCATTTTTTAGAGAAGTTGATGCCTCAATTACGGGAAAATGGGAAAATTGATGTTTTTTTCGGAAAAATGGAAAAATTCGGTGTTTCGGCAATGGAGAAAATGGGGAAAAGTTGGTGTTTCAGCAACGGGGGGAAATGGGGAAAAGTTGGTGTTTCAGCAATGGCAGAAACTGGTGTTTCAGCAACGGCAGAAACTGGTGTTTCAGCAACGGCCGAAACTGGTGTTTCAGCAATGGGAAAAAGAGATGCTACTGTTAAAGAGGAATAGGAAAATGTTGCTGATGGATCATGAATTAAAGTGGAATGGTCGTGTTTCCCAAACTGAAACCTGATCCTGCTTGTAATGCAATTATTCCTTCAACCAGCCTCTGAATCTAAGACCTACAAAATAAATTGTAATATGGCAACCCTTGACAGGGATTATTAGTTAAGTAATCTGATCTAATACTAATACAAAAATAATGCGGAGATTAAGTGCAATGAGGGGCAAGAGGCTCCCCCAAAAAGATGTAATGTGAATCTGCTATGCAAGTGGCCTTAAAATCCTCCTTAAAAATTGGTTGCTGGTACAGACGAAGCCAATACCCATTTACTAGCAATGGAGTTATAGAACCATCAATTGTTAGGAGCCTTACTGTTCCATTGGGAAAAACAGTATCTATCTCGTAAGGTCCCACCCACCTTGTTCATAGTTTTCCTTGAAAAGTTTCAAACCTGGAATCATATAGTAAAGCCCAATTACCTTTTTGGAACTGCTTATGTTTAATAGTTTTTTCATGCCACCTGGTTATTTGCTACTGAATCATAGTTGTTTGATGGATGGCATCCAACCTTTTTTCATCCAATTCCTGCAGCTGTTGCATCCTAGTTGTCTGTGCATTAGTCAAATCAAGTTTAATAGCTAAAGCAGTTCTTAGGGTTTTAATTTCAAATTCCACAAGAAAAGCAACACTTTTACCATAAACCAATTCATAGGGTGAAAAACCTGTAGTGTTCCTCCAAGTAGTTTTGTAAGCCCATAATGCCTCAGGTAGTGTTTGAGACCAATCTTTCCTATTCTCCTTCACAGTTTTTGTTAAAATAGCTTCTATGACTTTATTTTTACTTTCCACCTGACCATTAGCTTGGGGGTGGTAAGGTGTAGTCATTTTATGATTGATATGATATTTTTGAAGCATATCTTTGAAACCATGTGAATTGAAAGGAGGTCCTCCATCTGTGACTAATTCTCTAGGCACCCCAAATCTAACGGAAATTTCTTCAAATAAAAAGGTTAAAACAGATTATTCATTAGCTTTTATTAGTGCCTTAGCTTCCACCCATTTAGTCATATAATCTGTACAAACCAATATATAAACTCTTTGGTTGGATGGAGGATTGATGGGCCCTATAAAATCTAGAGCCCATCTTTTAAAGGGTTCAAGTATTACTTGAGGGTTCAGTGGCATTTCATCTCTATGATTGGGTTGGCCCATTCTCTGACAACTATCCCAGGCCCTGACATATTTCTTTACATCCTTGAAAAGTGAGGGCCAATAATAACCCATCCTGAGAATTTTATGTGTTGTTCTCTTATCAGCAAAATACCCACCACAAGGGCCATCATGACAAGCCTTCAATATATCATAGACCTCATCTTCTCTAATGCATCTTCGGATCTCCTGATCAAGTCCTGTATGAAAAAGACACCCACTTATCCAGTTGTACCTAGCACTTTGTTGAATGATCCTTCTTTTCTCCTTATGTGATAGGTGTGATGGTAGCTTCCCTGCAACCAAATAATTGGCAATGTCTGCATACCATGGTGAGTGAGCAGATACTGCAAACAAATATTCATCAGGAAAGGAATCATCTACTAGAGTATTATCATCAGTTTTTATTCGAGAAAGGAAATCAGAAACTACATTTTCTTTACCTAGTCGGTCCACAATTGTAATATCAAATTCGTGTAGTAACAATAACCACCTGGTAACTCGAGCATTTGTAACAGATTTATTCATTAAATACTTGATAGCTGAGTGGTCAGTATGAACAAAAGTAGGATAACTAGTAATATAATGTCGAAATTTATTAATATCATAAATAACTGCTAAAAATTCTTTCTCAGTAATTGTGTAATTAAGTTCAGTAGGGGTCATATTCTTACTAATGAAGTAGATAGCATAAGGAAGATTGTTTTCCTCTTGACCCAAGACAGCTCCAATTGAAGTATCTGAAGCATCAGAGGATATATGAAAGGGAAGTGCCCAATCAGGTCCCCTCAGAATAGGAGTTGTATACAACTGATGCTTAATTTCATCAAATGATTTCTGACAGGCATCAGTCCACTTAAATTCAGCATTTTTCATAAGTAACACAAACAAAGGAGAAGCTATTTTAGAAAAAAAATTGATAAATCTTCTGTAATATCCAGCATGTCCTAAAAAAATTCTTACATCAGTTTGTGTTTTAGGAATAGGAAGGGTCTGAATTACCTGTACTTTGGATGGATCCACTTGAATCCCAAGGAATGAAATGAAGTGTCCCAGTACAATTCCTTCGTTCATCATCATATGACATTTTTCAGTACTCAAGGAAAGATTAGCTTGTATGCATCGTTTAAGTACTTTCTCAAGGTTTTGTAGCGCAACTTCAAAAGTCACACCATAGGGAGTGAAATCATCCATAAATATCTCCAAAGAATCATTAAGCATATCAGAAAAAATTCCTATTACTGCTCTTTGAAATGTTGCTGGAGCATTACATAGTCCAAATGGGAGAACTCTATAAGCAAAAGTTCCCCAAGGACTAGTAAAAGTGGTCTTGTCTTGGTCTTGGGGTGCAATTCTGATTTCGTTATATCCACTAAAACCATCTAAAAAGGAAAATAATTTCTTCCTTGACAAACTGTCCAACACCTGATCAATAAATGGCAAGGGGAAATGATCTTTTTGGGTAGCTTTATTTAAGGCTCTATAATCTACACACACTCTCCATTTCCCATTTTTCTTCGGTACTATTACCAATGGAGAAACCCATTCACTGTCAGATATGGGGTATATAAACCCTGCATCAAGCAACTTTTGAAGTTCTTCCTTAACAATTTCCCTCAAATTGGGATTCATTCACTGTTGGGGTTGACAAACTGGTCGGGCTCCCTCCTTAATATAGATACGATGAGTACATAATTCAGGAGAGATCCCCTTCATGTCTGTGTAGTCCCATGCGAATGCTTCCTTGTTCTCACGGAGCAACTTCATTAGCTGTTGTGTTTCAGCATCTGATAAATTGGGGTTTATGTTCAATGTTTTGCCAGGTTCAATTTCTACTGTTATGCTTTTAGAGGAGATAACAGTTGATGTTTGAGGTAAATCTTCAGATTTAAGCTTTTGCTGTGTTTCAAGATCCAGAATTGCAGTTAACTGATTATGTGCTTCAGAAGTAACTAAGGAAGGTTCAAAAATAAAATTACTAATTACTTCATCTTTTGTGGTATCTTTAAGAGTTAAGGCTTGTCCAATGGTCAAAATGGGTTGAGTATCATTATCCTCATAGTCTAACCATACAGAATCATCATTATTAATCATAGGTGTAGCATGAGGGTACAACATAAGCTGCTTAGTCTCACAACCATTAGAAATTGTCATTGATCCTGATCTACAGCTGATAAAAGCATCTGCTGTAGCCAGCCAGGGTCTCCCCAAAATCAGAGGATTCCCCCCCAACTTTGCTTTAGTCTGTAACACCACAAAGTCAGCTGGGTAATTCTAGGATTCAACTGAAATGATCAGGTCTTCAATAACCCCCTCTGGTTTGATTGTGGAACGATCAGCTAATTCCAGGATAGTTGGTGTTTCTCTAATTACATTTTTTAATTGTAACAACTGTGTAGTTTCAAGGGTCATAATGTTTATAGCAACACCTAGGTCTACCATAACTCGCGAAACCATAGTTTTTCCAACTTGCACTGTGACCGTAGGGTGACCAGGGTCACCATATTTTACAGGAGGAACATTTCCTAACATTAAAGCAGCTAGATCACCCATCACATGAACTGTAAGGGGATCTTTAGCCTTCCTACCAGGTTTCTTAATACAAATGTCTCTGATGGTTCTAGCATAGATTGGTACATATCTGAGGGCTTGTAAAAGTGGAATTTTAACATATAGATTCTGCAATTCCCCTAAGAGGTTAAAAGCAGGCAGCTCAGGCATCTTGGTGAGGGCCAAGCGCTCAGGCAATGGTGGTTCTGCTATTTCAGCAGTTCCATTAGAGGATGGCTTAACTGCTTCAGCAGTTTTATTAGAGGGTGGCTTGACTGTTTCAGTATCCTTATTAGATGATTTACTCTGTTCTGTCTCTTCTTTATCAGATTCAGAAGAGGTAATATCATCTATAATTGGCTCGACTACTCTCCCAAATCGTAAATAAATATCATTACATTGCACAGGAGATGTAGGCAAGTTCTAAATGTCGATGACTTGCACAATTTTATTATTATTAGGGTTAGGGTTCGGTTGTACAGGCAGCTGAGGCTTCATGGTCTGATTATTCGATGGGGTACCTGACGGGAGACAAAGTTGTTGCTGGAATTGAGGAAATTTGTTTGTGAATGGAGTTTGTTGAGCTCTCTAGTTTGGGTTCCATTCGTTAAAATAGGATTGATGTAGAAGCCAGGGAGTCCACATTGCAGGGTCTACAAAGGGAGGGTTTTTTTTTTGCATGGGTGGGAAAGTCATTTGATTAAAGGGTGGGTATTGCATTTGGTTAAAGGGCGGGTAATTTGCTTGATTAAAAGAAGGATAATTATTCCAACGATTAAATGGCATACTAGAATTCGTACCTTGTCCTCATGGTTTCCATTGCCTCCTTTGTGTTATCAGATAAACTGCTTCAGCTTCCTCCTCAGTTGGTTGTAATGCTACTTTTATCCCTGGTAAAGAGGGGCATTGTTGAGTTTCGTGGTCCTTTTCACAAATGGTACAGATTGGTACCTTGTCCAGTGGGCATTCCCTCAATGGATGTTTTTCCCTACATTTAGAGCAGAAGATGGCCAAAGCCGCTTCTGCCTCTGCCTGCTTCTTTTTAACCTACAAGGTATCAATTTGTGAAGCAAAAGAACTTAACATTTCAGTCTTGAATTCCTCAAGTAGATTACCTATTTCAGCCCTTGTTGCTCCTCCACTAGCTTATTTTTGGACCCTTGAATAAGTACTATCCCTTCTCTTTGATTTATTTGCAGCTCCTCTTGAACACCTCTTGCAGAGGTTAACAATTTCGTCATACGATTATTTAGATATATCCCCTTTACCAAGCATATTTAACATATCTAAACAATCATCCCTTACCCCTTTCAATAATATTGTTTTGAGAATATCTTTACTTACATCAGGGTGCTCAGATCTCTACAGATTATACTTGAGTCTTTCCACAAAGTCCTCCAGATTTTCATCCTCCTTCTGAACCATCTTGAATAATTCCTCCCTTTTTTCTCTCGTCCGGCAATAGTCTTGGTATTTGGCAAGAAATTTCTCCTTCATCTGATCCCATGTTGTGATCACATGACCTCCCAAGCTCATAAACCATCTTAGTGCATTTCGTTTTAATGTTGCTAGAAGCAACTTCAATTTCTGATCATTATTAACATAATCATAGCTTCTACACAATCTATCAAATTCGAACAGAAACTCATCAGGGTCTTCAAAGGATAAACCATGGAAGTTGGGTAATGTTGAAAGTGGGATATTCTTCATAGGAGTTGTTCCTCTGGGGAGTTCCCCAATAGGGAATTCCAAGGTGGAGAGGGAATTTTCTCCTCTTCCTTCTCCTCTATGACCCCCACCAAAGATTCCTTCGTTGTTATCCTCCATTGGTTGTTTTCCTGATGCACTTGCCCGATCTTCAGTGTTTTCTGTTGGACTCTCAATGTCCTAAACTGGTTCCTCAATTTCAATATCTTCTATTGGTTCTTTAATATCTTCTACTGGTCCTTAGACTTCCTCCACTAGTTCCTTAGTATGTTCTGTTGTTTCTATAATCCTTTCAGGTCCCACTACTTCCTCTGTTTGATGGTCCGTTTGGAAAGAGTGCTGAGTTTGTGGCCTCCGAGAGCTTAACCTCTGGGATGTCTCAGCTTTTGAAATAATATCATCGATGAAAGTTTTCCTTCCTCCTCTTCCTTTTCCCTTGCCACCTGTAGGATTAGTTTTCTTATGTCCTCTCATGCATCCTACATATCTATAGAAAAATCATCAGTACTTTTAAAATCTATAATTGTCTTCCCCAACAACGATGCCAAAATGTTGGTCACTTTAATTGCTTATTGAATTAAACAACAAAGTGCGACATTAATTGTCAACCTAGGGAAGTCTTGTTATTTCAAAGGCAACTGCGTACTATATGCACTCAATTTTAAAAGCAACAAAAGTTGTAGTACAAACAAATCACGCCTTAAATTAACAACCTGAAGCTCCACTCTGCATTACAGAAATTACACTCTGTTGCAGATAGCTACCAAATAATTCTTAATTCCACTTAAATAATCAGATAATGGAAAAGAATCAATCTACAAAAGAAAACAATGGTTGTGTTGTAACAGAGAGTCAGGACCCTATCCCCAGAGCGGGAATCTCCAACACCTGCCTCTGATTAACTAGCTTGCCAATTTACTCTGTAACTTAATCACTGGTGAAACACTCATAAATTAACCTTGAATAACATAGCAATCAATTGAGAAAGAAATAGAGTTTCAGCAAAGGTATTATAAACAATATTCAGCAAATAGTACTTGTTAACAAGGCATGAATAAAAGACACACTTGACACACTGTAGAAATGAAATGGGTGAATCTTGTGATGAAGGTGGGCCCTGTCCTTCTCACAAGATTCCCCAGGAAACAAGAACTAGAAAAAGATGTTCAGAACAAAATTTTATTCATCCATAAATATGTCATATTACAAAAACAATTCCAGTCCTGTTCCTTCAGCTAAGCCTTGTTCCACAGTCTGTTCATCCCCCTCTAATGTAGATGTCTCCTCTTTTATAAAGAGGAGACATATATTACAAAAGATTTACTTTGTTTTAACCCATTATACAAAAATAGGGAAATCAATTCCCTGTCAACAAAATGTTGTTACAGTAATGCTATCTTTAGATTATAAGCGTTACACCTAGTGTAACAGCTTCCTCGGTGATCAGTTCTAGTTCCTTTGCTGCTGTCAAATTTAGAACGAAAATCTCAATTGTTTCAGTATCACGATTCGCGTGCTGTTTCTGTTGTTTTAGCAACTGCAAAAATAGTCTTCCAGGCTATTTCAGCATCGCAGTCTGCACATCGTTCTTTAACTGTTTAGCACTTTAATAATTCAAGGATTAACTATGAAGATGCCGTGATTATATGCTAAATAATTAAATGTATAGTGATGAGAAGAATCATTACATACCTTTGAGATAATTGGGTTAAAACACTAACAAAGGCTTTTAAATATAAGTTGAAAGGGATGATATCATAGAAAAATATATGGTCAAAAAGGGACAATATGAGGTCCTAACACTAAGTACCATACATTTGTCCCAATGTTAGTTTGTTGTCCTTTGCATGCTGATGTACCATTGCATGCATGGTGTACTTGCTGCTAAGTACCATACAACCGTCCCAATGTTAGTTTGTTGTCCCTTGCATGCTATTGTACCAATGTACTATACTTGCAGCACCATGAACTTGCTATATCATACTGTTACACCTCACCATTGTGTTGCCTCTCATTATGCTATGATACACTTCGTCACTATACCCATCATGCTACAACATTCATCATCATGTTACTGCAATATATCATCATCATGTTACTGCAATATATCATCATCATGTTGCTTCCATAATCATGTTGCTTCAATGTATCATCATCACTGTTTTGGGACTTTTCTATTTGCTGCATTGCTGGACTAGTTAGGGCATTCTAACAATAGTCGTAACAGCCTTCAAAATGTGCCTAGAATAGCCCTCCACAACTGCGTCTGCCTTTCTAAGAGGGGAGGAAAGCCTTGGCTACAATGCTTGGTTGTTCCAACCCCTATTCCATCCTTCGGCCTCCTCTTATCTATTGTGGCTTGCTATAGCAAGTTGTCCCTTAGTTACAGAAACCCTTCTAGGGGATATTCCTTCACCTAACCACCACAAAACAATCCCCCTGCCTCTCAACCTCAAGATGTGGGTTGCGGCCTTCTTCAACAGCTCCTCGGCCTCCTGGAATAGCCTCCTAACTCCTCGTTGTTCTCTTCTAGGCTTGTTAGATCCATACCACCCTTAGGATAGCGTATAGGTTTCTTCATAGGCTACGTTAGGGTTTCTCCATAGGGCAACGTTAGGGCTTCTCAATACGACAACGTTAGGGCTTCACCATAGGGCAGTTTTATTCCTTAGGATCTCTCCTCCTACTAAAACCCAAAGACAAGTAGAGAGGAAGAGATCCCAAGTGTGTGTAGAAATGACTTGAAGGCCACCTCTATTTATAATAAAACGTTAGGCACAAGTGGGGTTTATTTGGTTGTTGGCCGACCTTGATGAATTGTCCCATAAAACAAATAAATTCAGATCTCCATGAATACTTATCGGAGTCAGATGATCTTTAGATCAATCCTACACCTCTCGATGAGAGGGATACAAGAAAAATATCAACTGTCATTAATAAGATGACCCACATGGAGTTTGGCCCTAGTTTCCAATTTTAACAGCATAAAAACAAACACATAAAAACATTATAGGGTGAAATAACTCTAGCATGTGTTAGAATTACGTTTAGCAAAAATACAAACATGTTTGCAACGACAATATTGCAAAGAAAATTAAATGTATGACATGCTAGATTTATTTCTAGTACAGACAAAATCACATTGCCAATAACAACATTAGAAGGGGAAAGAAATTTAAGCATAAGAAAAAAAAAAGAAAGACTCATATCAACATTGGTAGGTGAAATAAATCTAACATGTGCTAGAAAGTAATAACAACATTAGAAGGGGAAAGAAATTTAAGCATAAGAAAAAAAAGAAAAACTCATATCAACATTGGTAGGTGAAAGAAATCTAACATGTGCTAGATTTACTTCTAGCACAAACACAAATATGTTGTCAACAACAACATTACAACAAGGTAAAAGAAAATCTAGCACATGCTATATTTCCTTCTAGCACAAACATCAGTAAACAACATTATTGTATGGCTATAGAAACCTAATACATGTTGGATTTACTTCTAGCACAAACACAAGAATATTACCAATAACATCATTGTAAGGAAAAAGGAATCTAGCACCCACAAGATTTTCTTCTAGCACAAACAAAAAGACATTGTGAATAAGAACATTGTAAGGTGAAAGAAATCTAATGTGTGTTATATTTCATTCTATAATAAACACAAGAACATAACAACGTTGCAAGGTGCCAGAAATCTAGTATGTGTTAGATTTACTTCTATCACAAGCACAAGTGTAGAAATTTCACCTGTAGAACAAACTGATATATGCAATGTCCTAAAGCATAATACTTGTTCTACTTCTACAAAACATTGAGCAGAAGCATAATCGAATTCATGAGCAACATCAAGTAGAAACATGAATAACTGATCAAGAGAAATAATCACACATAACACAAGATATATCCAGGGGAAAGCACCAACATAAAACCCCAACCATGTATTATCAATCAAGTGGAAATCCTCTTCACAATACAAAAAGAATTAGCTCTCAAGCTATTCAGTTCTCAATGAACTATGAAGATATGAAAATATGTCTCATGAACCAACCAAGCCCTGTATATAAAGGCTTTACCTATGGTCCAATCCCTATTTCCTTACACAGTTTGCTTAGGAAATAATAGTAAAATCATATGCAATTAATTCCAAACATACCAAGTCAACCTATGGTCCAACTACGCAATCTTTGAGGACACTAGTTCCTCAATCATGCAAAAACTACTTACTAGAAATAGTCAAGCATCTGATAATACATTGTCCCACATCTGATCTCAACTGGGTCTCTGACAGAAATGACATGCAATAGTTATCCATGAGTGAATCCTGAGTTATCTAAAATAATAGTTGTCACATGCATGCAAGCATTAACAAACTATATTTTATTATTTTAACAACTTGTTAAAATAATCTAACTGGACTTGACTATTTAGAACTAATTCAACTGATTCTCTCATTATAGAACTCATACTTATTCCCTCAATAAGTGGGACAACTCATGTGCATGCTCACAAAGACTTCAAATCCGAATTTCCTTAACTAAGTAACTCAACTGAATTAATTAATTAATATTTCCAACTGCTATTAAGACCAAAATTAATTTTACTTCCTATAGATAGACTAGGGACTGTTATAAATAGGAAGGGACCCAGAAATGCTATTTTTAGAACTTTCTATTTTTAGCAGTTTCACCTCTCACCCAATGTGGCCAATGACCTCATTGGCCAAACTGCTATTTTTAGACATGCTATTTTTAGCAGGTCTATTTTTAGAACATTCTAAATTTATCATTTCTTGTTGCACACTTTTCAACACTCCCTCTCAACAAGAAAGGTTTTCTCTTGAACCCGATCTTATAACTCTGGAATGTTCTACATACAACACATCTACCCGGTCCACTTGCTCCAACAACACTTGGAACAAAAACACTCCCAACTGACCACTCTGTTGGGCTAGGAACATACTCTGATGTTGAAGCTCTACCTACTGCTGACAAGTACTCTCTCTCTGACATCTGCACTACTGCAACATCTCCATGCATTTCACACCATTTCACACCTCTCTGTGCCACCGAGCACTGTGCAAAACACTTGTGCCTCTTGCATTTATGTAGCTTGCTAGCTATGCGTTGTCCTGGGATTCCCTGCACTGTCGCTCTCTCTGTCGCTCCATTCGCATCTGTCTCTACCCAATCATTCAGTTCCTGCTACTCCACATCGGGGCTCCTGTAGCAAGGTCTCATCCAAGAGGTTGGGTAACTCAAGGATCCTGCCCCTCCTCCTTGGGACGATCACTCTATATTGCCCCACCTCCTACTTGGAGGTATGGCTGCATGTGATCCCTCAACCCACCTGGCTTGAAGTTTCCCCCTACTGGAGGTCTCTGCATGAGTATATGTCTCTACTCAATCTCCACTCAACTTCCCCTGTTGTGGATGCTCCACAACCTCCTGAAGTTGCTGCACCAATTGTGGCTCCTCCACAATCGTCTAAGACTTCTTCTGTCTCTACATGTTGAGAGGTAATATACCCTCCCTCTCAACCACCAAGTCTCCATCAGTTTCCTTGCTGCTTAAGGCTTTGCATGCATCTTGAACCTCAAGAGCATACAGGTTCTTGACCCGTGAACCAATCTGCTTCACCTGTCTAGTGATGATGTGTCTAAGGAAAACCTTTCCCTTACTAAAGACTACATCATAGCCTCTATCTTCCAGCTTCAAGATCGACACCAAGTTTCTCTTCAGTCCTAGTACATACTTGACATCGGTCAAGGTAAGGCGATATCCATGCTCCCTCTGAAAAATAACCATACCTACACCTGAGACACTATACTTCTCATCATTACCCATCACTATGAGTATCTGGAGATCTTTCTCCTCCAAAGTACTAAACAAAATATTTTCGTCGGTCATGTGGAAAGAAGCTTCACTGTCAAGAAACCAACCACTTCCCACCATGGATGAAACCATGCATGCGAAGAGTGTGAAATCCAACTCAAACTGTGAAGCAAGTGCCTCACCTTCAGATCCTTCCCCGGATCCCTTCTTGGATTTCCTCTGTGGACAATTTGCAGCATAAAGGCCCCCCTCATGACAACGAAAGCATCGCACTTTTGATTTTTCCACCTTCTTCCCATCATTGCAAGAACTATATTCGGCAAGAGAAACCTTCTCCTTCCCCTTCTTCGCCTTACTTGCTAAGGAACAGTTCTCCTCATCATGCATGGATGAAGAGTTGTCTCTGGTGCTCCCTCTGATCGCCTCCTGCATCAAATCCGACCATAGTCATTCCAAATCTGGCAGTTTCTCCCTTCCATTCACCAAGTCCTGGTAGCTATTCCAGCTCTTAGGAAGGCTGAGTGCTAGACTCACCATATCCTCATCCAATGTCACGACCCCTACACTTGCAAGCTCATCCCTGCATGTGATGAGCTTGGTTAGATACATATAGATCGTCTCATCCCTTTCACACTTGATCTTTCGAAGTTTTTCCTTCAGTCCCAGCTTCTTCTGATCACTGTTATTCTGATATAAATCTTTCAATGTTTTCTACATTGCATGTGAAGTATCCTTCCCATGGAGGCTCGAGACAATGTGATCTCATACTCCCTCCAAGAGAATTCTCCTAGCTCTAGCCACACACTTCCTCCATTCCACCTGCTCAGTCTTGTTAGTAGGCTTAGGGATTTCTTGATCAATGAAATCCTTAAGACCATTATCTTCCAAAACTGCCTCCATTTGATCCTTCCAAGCTATATAGTTTGAGCTGCCATCAAGGGCATACTCAAGCCTCAAACCATAGAATGCCATCGGTGAAATAGATGTGATAAGAACTTGAGATCTATATCCCGAATAATAAAATTTGAATTCCTTCTTGTATACTATTCTTCCTTGATCACCTGAGCTCCGATACCATGTAGAATTTTGTAGAATTTTTCTACAAATTAGCTAGCTCTGATACCATGTAGAAATTTCACCTGTAGAACAAACCGATTTATGCAATGTCCTAAAGCATAATACTTGTTCTACTTCTACAAAACATTAAGCGGAAGCATAATCGAATTCATGAGCAACATCAAGTAGAAACATGCATAAATGATCAAGAGAAATAATCACACATAACACAAGATATATCAAGGGGAAAGCACCAACATAAAACCGCAACCATGTATTATCAATCAAATGGAAATCCTCTTCACAATACAAAAAGAATTAGCTCTCAAGCTATTCAGTTCTCAATGAACTATGAAGATATGAAAATATATCTCATGAACCAACCAATCCCTGTATATAAAGACTTTACCTATTGTACAATCCCTATTTCCTTGCGCAGTTTGCGTAAGAAATAATAGTAAAAGCATATGCAATTAATTCCAAACATACCAAGTCAACCTATGGTCCAACTACGCAATCTTTGAGGACACTAGTTCCTCAATCATGCAAAAACTACTTACTAAAAATAGTCAAGCATCTGATAGTACATTGTCCAACATCTGATCTCAACTAGGTCTTTGAAAGAACTGACATGCAATAGTTATCCATGAGTGAATCCTCAGTTATCTAAAATAATAGTTGTCACATGCATGCAAGAATTAACAAACTATATTTTATTATTTTAACAACTTGTTAAAATAATCTAACTAGACTTCACTAGTTAGAACTAAGTCAACTGATTCTGTCATTATAGAACTCATACTTATTCCCTCAATCAGTGGAGGAAACTAAGGATAAATTCCTCAATCAATGGGACAACTCATGTGCATGCTCACAAAGACTTCAAATTCGAATTTCCTTAACTAATTAACTCAACTGAATTAATTAATTAATAGTTCCAACTACTGTTAAGACCAAAATTAATTTTACTTCCTATAGATAGACTAGGGACTACTATAAATAGGAAGGGACCCATAAATGCTATTTTTAGATCTTTTTATTTTTATCAGTTTCACCTCTCACCCAATGTGGCCAATGACCTCACTGGCCAAACTGCTATTTTTAGACATGCTATTTTTAGCAGGTCTATTTTTAGCACATTCTAAATTTAGCATTTCTTGTTGCACACTTTTCAACAACAAGTATATTGTCAACAACAACACTGGAAGAAAAAAAGAAATCTATTGCATGTTAAATTTCCTTCTAGCATAGACAGAAACACATTGCAAAAGAAAAACAATGCAAGTCATTTGATTTCCTTCTAGCATAGATAGAAACACATTGCAAAATAAAAATAATGCAAGGCATTTGATTTCCTTCTAGCACAAATAACTATATTGTCAAAAATAATATTGCATTGTGAAAAAAATATAACACATACTAGATTTCCTTCTAGTACAAATTCACAAACATATTGCCAACAACATTACCAGAAAAAACAAATCTAACACATGCTAGATTTCCTCCTATCAAAAACACAAGCACGTTGCAAATAACAACATTACAAGGTGAAAGAAATATAATGCATAGTATATTTCCTTCTAATGCAAACATAATCACATAACAACATTGTAGGGTGAGGAAAATTTAGTCTACGTTATATTTACTTCTAAAACAAGCATATAAATATTTCCAATGACAACATTACAAGACAAAACAAATCTAGCACAAGCTAGATTTCCTTTTAGCCCAAACAAAAACATGTTAGCAATAACAACATTGCAAGGTAAAAGAAAATCTATCTAACATGTGTTAGATTTCCTGTTAGCGCAAACACAAGTACATAGCAACAATGTAGAGTGAGAAATCTCGCAAGTGCTAGATTTATGTCTACCACAAATACAAGAACGTTGCCAACAACAACGTTGTAGAGTATAAGAAATATAGCATGTGCTAAAAAAAATCCAACACAAACACAAGCACATTTCAATTTGAAAGAAATCTAACGCATGTTATATTTCCTTTTAGCACAAACACAAGCACATATCAACATTGTAGGACTAAAGAAGTATAGTGCATGCTAGATTCATTTCTGTCACAAACACAAGCATATTGCAACCTAAAGGAAACAAAACACATGCTAGATTCCTTCTAGCCATTGTTTTAAAAAATGACCGAGTCGACTCCAACTCAATGGAGTCAGACCGAGCCAATGCCTCACCGGGTCAGCTTGGCGGCCGAAACGGAATGGCTGGTCGGGTTGTTATCGAGCCAGTCATTGACTTGTTCAGCTTGATAACAACTCAGTCGACTCAGTAATGAATTGGTCGACTCGGTAACAACTTGGTCGGCTAGCCTCTTTGAAAAAAATCCTGAAGCACATTTGTCAAAAGTTGTTCCACCTCCTACATATCAATGGTTGGGTTGTTGTTTATTTCATATTTATAGCCCTAAAGTAATCTATCGTTGTGAGAAAGTTTTGAAAATTACAAGGCCGAAGTATGGTTATCCTAGTGTCATGAATTAGACAACTGAAACAATGCATTGAGCCATACAATGTTTTTAAAAAGGCAAACGTTCTGGAAATGGACTAATAAATACATATTTACCTCTAATTGTTCTGGAGCTTGACCAGAATTAAATCAAGGGTTTTGAGACTTCATTAGGGGTAGAGAATTGGTATTATTGTTGTTGTTGTCTAGTGATTGTCCTTAGGCCGAGGCAGAAAAGAATCCTGGCAGTGGTGGCTAAGTATGAACTTTGTATTGGACAATGCACTAGGTGCCATTTTGATATAATAGATATATTCATGAGCCTACTTTGATCATATGTTGTCTTCTCTCTATATTCTAAAGCTCTGTGTTTGGAAACATGAATGAAAATCTTTAAAATTATGTTTTTTATTAAAACAAAATATTTAATGTATTTTTTACAACTACTGAGTCACTGAAATCAAACCAATTGAGTCGATACCGAGTCAGAGTCGAAGTCGGAGCTAACCCTCGGCCATTTCTGAATCAGAGTCGGAGTTTTAAAAAATTGCTTGTAGCACAAGCAACCATATTTCCAAAAACATTGCATTGTGAAATAAATATAGTGCATGCAAAATTTCCTTATAGCCCAAAGATAAGCACATCACCAATAACAAAATTGCAAGGTGAAAAAATCAATGTGTTTTAGATTTTCTTCTAGTATAAACACACGCAGACACAAACATTGTAAGGTGAAATAATTCTAGCTCGCGCTAGATTTACATCTAGCACAAACACAACCATGTTGACAACAACAACATTACACGGCAAGGAAACCTAGCGCATACTAGATTTATTTCTAGCACAAACACAAGCACATTACAGGATGAAAGAAATATAACCTGTGCTAGATTTCCTTCTAGCACAAACACAAGAACATAACAACATTGCAGGGTTAAAGAAATATAACACACACTAAATTTACTTCTAGCACAAACTGAAACATATTGCCAATAACAATATTGCAATAAAATAAATCTAGTGTGTGCTAAATTTCCTTCCAACACAATCACATGCAAAATTCCAATAACAACATTGCAAGGTCAAAGAATTCTAGCCTATTTCATTCTAGCACAAGCAACCAAATTTCCAACTACAACATTGCATTGTGAAAGAAATCTAGTGCATGCTAAATTTCCTTATAGCTCAAACACAAGCACATAAAAACAATGTAAGGTGAAAAAAATCTAACATGTGTTATATTTACATTTAGCAAAAACACAAGCCTATTGCCAACAACAACATTATCAAGCAAAAGAAAGCTAACACATGCTACATTTCATTCTATCATACACAAGTGTATTGCTAATAACAACATTGTAAGGTGAAAGAAATCTAACGAATGTTAGATTTTCTTTAGCACAAATAAGCACATAACAACTTTAACCCGTAGTAGCTCCCACACACATACTTTTATTTGCATGTTTGTTTTTTGACACCTAACACCCCTCAAGTCATTTCATGGACTTTTTTGAGAAGCCAATGCACTTTTATCATAATTATTAAGTTATATGAAATCCACTTTGTATGCACATGGGGTCTTACCCCCCATACTCTTTTCATCTTATTTGGTCTGCAGTGCTAATGCGTTTATTAGTGTGCATGAAATATCATATTTGCAACACTAGAATTTTTAGCCTTTAAACATATAAAAGCATATGCACATCGATACTCTGGTCCTAAAACATATACACATACATACACATGGGCATGATACCCCCACTAGCCTAATCTTTGCATGTACATGTTATTTACAATCGAGGGGTTGGAATTGGGGTGTTAGAAAAATCATCCAACATAGACAAAATTTTAGAACCTAAAATACACTAGAGGATGTGTTCCATGGTTGGAACAAGGTAGTTATATATATATATATATATATATATATATATATATATATAATGCTTTATTGATATTTTTGAAATCAATGAAAATATCGATTTCTCCATTCTTATTCCTAACAGGGACCATATTGGATACCCATAGGGAATGATGAATGATAAAAAATATTTTTCCTCTTATATTCATTTTCATTTGTTATTATATTGTTGAATACATATCTAAGAATGTTTGTTGAATAGGATTATATATTTCTTGAATGATATCACATATTGAATGATTTTAGTGTCATGGGTCTTTGAATCAGTGTAATTCTACGAGAAACAAGTATTTATAATTCCTCAAGGAAATGAAAAAATGTAGCCCTCTTAATAGGCACGTATCCAATACCTAGATTAATATTTTGTGGGTATTATTTGTTACAGAGATTTGAACCACATATTTAGGAAATAAGTTCTCACTCTTTGGTTTTGCATCTAGAGGCAATGTATTAATTTGTTGATCACAATTTCAATTTTCATCAATGGTTGATCCCCTAAAAGTATCTCCCTATGTGAGGAATTCTAAAATAGGGGCATCATCATCAAAAAATATCTAGTTTGTAATATTGTTTGGTATAGAAGGTCTGGAAAATTGTTCATTAGAAAACATGTCCATAGAAAAGTTTCCCAATGGTATAAATATAGGAGTTGTGCTTGAAAATAAATTTGCATTTGCATTTTGACCTCAATGTACATAATTAATATTGAATGTTTCAAAATTAGAAATAATAAACCATGCCTCATCTCTATACTTCTTAAGGTGATTAAAATACAATGAATTGAATTTCCTAAATGTTTGACAACTATTTGTAAATCCTTATTAGTTGGAGCTATTTAACATCCAAATCTATCACTTTTTTAAGGCATTGTATCAAAGCCTCATACTCAGTGACATTATTTGTGCATGGGAAATACAAGCGACAAGACATCAAGTATTTTTATCCTTTAAGATCTCTACAAGTGCATCTAGACCTTGCTCATGAACTCAACTTAGAGGCATCAAAAAATAAAAACCATACATTTTAATTTACATCTAAATTTAGTAATTTTAAAAATAAATTTGTACATGTTCTTACATAATTATGCTGATAGGCATTCTCTTTGTTGGCTTGGGGTGGGAAAACATTGTTCACCCCCGGCCAATGGGAAAGCTTAAATTTCACCCTTCTAACCAATGGAAATTTTCCATTTGTCCAAATCGCTTTCGGCATGTTTTCTCCTACCTGTGTGTTTCTATAGCTCTTTATGGCATCCTCCGCCCTGTTTTGAAACCTTCTACTCCTCTCTGGCAAGTTGTTCCTGTTAATTTTAGGTATGTTCTATGCTGAGAGAAAATTTACTTCAATTTTCCATATTAGCTCAATATTAATTCCATATTAGCAATCACATTTAGCATGATAGTAAAATGCAGATATAACATAAACATAAATCGCAAAAAACAATCCAAGACGATAGGACACAAGATGTGGTGCCATCCAGGGACAAACCCCAATGTGGGGAAACCCTTGATCAATTCTTCTTATGTTCTTCAATAGTTCAACAGAGATCTTCACTAAGAAGATGACACATGAGGTAGCTGATTTGAACTCAAGTGAAGGCATACCGCTTCAATTGATTCTCCAAGGTGATTCCATTACCATGCTGCACCCATCACAGTGTTGCACCCATCACTGTGCTGCACCCATCACTGAGTTTTTCTCATCACTGTGTTTCTCCCATCACTGAGTTGCACCCATCACTGTGTTGCACTTCATTACACTATGTTGCACTCATCATACTACATACAATCATCATTGCACTGCACCCATCATGTTGCACTTCATCATCACTATGTTGCACTATGTAGCGCTATGTTGCACCATTCATCATCATTATGCTGCACCATTCATCATCACTATGTTGCACCCATCATGTTGCACTTCATCATCACTACGCTGCACCATTCATGTTGCACGATGTTGTACCATTCATGTTGCACTTTCATCAATACTGTCATGGAACAGCCTTACCTTCTTGCTATGGCTTGCAGCCAAGCAAAGCAGCTAGCTACCAAGTGCTTAAATGGCAGCGATACCCTCATACTTCTAATATAGAGACAGTTGCCCCCAACTTACCTATTCCTTAGAACAATTGTAATTAACATTGTCGCTACTAGGCTTCCTTTGCAACGTTAGCTGTATTTGTGATATCGAATTAAGTCTTCTTCAGGCCTGAGATTAGGGCCTCTTCTAGGCCTCCTTCCTGCAGCTTAGGGTAGCATATGAGTAGCATATAGAAGGCTAAGTATATGGATCCTACTTGACTACAGCCACAGTGTTTAGGGCACTCAAGGACAACGTTAGGGTGACTATGTATTCCCTATCATTAGGTCAGCTTATAGATCTCAATTCAATGGATAGAGTCTCCATTATGATAGCGGACATTAGGAGTTGTTCAGACATCAGATTAAGGCTCTCTTTTACTGCGTTTTGAGGGTCTCTTGTAACAAAAAATTGTGACCAGCGGCTAGAGCATCTAGGCTTATCCTTAAGATGAGTGTAAGCCTCTTTTATGAGGGCTTACACTTCACTACCCTCCTTGACATCATTGTGTGTGCAGCTAGGGCTCAGGACTTTAGGGCAACGTTAGAAGCCTATCTTCATAACTGTGTTAGGCCTTCATCTCCATGCCAGCGTTAGGAGCTAGGGCATCTTCTCTTAGGGCAGCGTATTCTCTTAGGAACTCTTCCTTCCACTAAAACCCAAACAAGTGGGGAGGAAGAGATCACAAGAGGTGTGAGTGTGTGTCTCAAATGACTTGCAAACCTCTTCTATTTATAGTAAAACGTTGAAGATAGATGGGGTAATTTGGTTGTTCACCGACCTTGACGAATTGTCACATAACACAATTAAATTCATATCTCCATGAATACATGTTGGAATCAGATGATTTTTAGATCAATCCTACACCTCTCGACGAGAGGAATCTAGGAAAAATATAAGTTGCCATGAATAAGTAGACCCACATGTAGTTTGGTCCTAGTTTCCAATTTTAACAGTACCCTTCTCCTTCCCGTTGGCCAGTCTATCACCGTCCACCATACCATACCTTCAACATTGAATTATTGCATTGGGCATAGGGTATTAGTCGGAGGTGCCACAGAAAACAATGGAAAATGGATTGTAACCTAACTCTTATCCAAAGGATTCAATATCAGGGTTGGTGTCTGCAATGTGGATAGTGCCAAGAACAGGGTGTTGCTTAACTGAGTGAAGTAATGGGCAATGTTGAAGCTGCCATCTATGGAACAAGGTTATGCTCCTTTTTGGATTTTCTAGCTCCTTTTTTATGCATGCCAGAGTTTACAGCTCTATCATGTTTGCAGCTTTTACTAATGAAGCGTGGATGTGTAAGAATTGTACAACATTGAAAGACCTAGGTTCCTCTTCTCCCCATTTATTACCTCTGTCTTCATTATTCCAGAGCTCTGACGCAGGCACCAAGCATAAGGTTAAGATTTTTTTCATCATAAGCCTTGGATTCCCAATTTCCCATTACTCTTTTTCATAATTGTGATTGATAGGTTTAGCAATTTCAGTTTTCGGGTGTCTGGGTACTCAACAAACTATTGATTTACTCTGTGAAAAGGAAGTGGGTCTAATCAAGCACGTCTTCTGCAAGATAGAATTTGGGAGGGCTTTCATCGGATTTGGGCACCTGCGGTTGTTTGGCATGCTGGGGAAAATTGCCTCATTCTTTTCCTTGAGGGCCCAAATACCTCTTTTGTGATACATTTTTTATTGTTTGGCATGTTGGCAAAAACTGCCCCCGTTCTTTTCCTTGAGGGCCCAAATAACCCTTTTGTGATACATTTTTTATCTGGAAAAACGACCTACTCCCCTTATCAATTCTCTGTTTCTTGAAACCCTCTGCTTCCCATGGTAATCTCTCCTTCTGCTACTACAACAATCTCTTCCTCTGATATCAGCTACAGAAGATGGCTTACTATGAAATACTACAATTTTACTACTAGTGTTCGGGATTTAAAAAAGGTTTGGTGCACCTAGTTTGGTATTAAAAACATGTGTAAAAGTTAGCTATTTTTCTTTATACACCAAGTTTGGTCCCTTGGATCCTAATATAACATGTGTTGACTTTCAAACGACCTTGCCTCCAAAGAGAAAAGAAGACCAAAGAGTCCTAGATGTTGAAGCCCTAAAGGCCTTATAATTTTCTCCTGAGATGAAGCAGTGTTTTGCTGCGAGGTTTAGTTTGAGATTAGGAATGAGGCCACATGGTATAATTTTCCTAGGTAGCGTGAATACAATATACCCCACTACTAAATTTTTAGCATATAGACAAGTAAATATACAAATAATGCAAATCTAAATTGTGTCATAGCTTTCCTTCCCGCTGTAAGTCAATTGCATTAAAAGATGCCTTGTTTTCAGCAAATAAATGACACTTTTTCAAGTGCATGTAGCACAAATAGCTGGCTATATAATTTCCAAGCCTTTCTAGTGTAAAAGTGATGGTTATGTTCTGAACTTAGAATACTCGTGTAAACAAAGATAGAAACCCAAACCTAAAGACCTATGGCCAACATACAAGTATAGACATGAATATTGTTATGTAGATGCAAACCAATTCTTTTAAGCAATTGGTAAAATAGTTTTCATTCAAACACATAAAAACTTCAGAGTTATAAATTTTGAGTCATAAATAAGAGAGGATTGTTATTTCCAAGCATTAAGAAAAATTCACAAATGTTTACTTTGCATCTATAGTCATCATCAAAAGAATAAACCAACTTTGTTGTGCATGTACAAGAAAATTCATTCAGAAATTTTATAAAAATTTAACTCTCTTGTCCAGTCAATTAGGGCCAGTTTGTACTGGTTAGGTACCAGTCTAGTCAACAGGCTGGTTCAATACCATGCCCAGTCCAACGGGGCATTTTGACCAGTTCTGATTCTAACAGGACCTACATATGAAAAAGCATTCAAACAATTGCATTGCTTTCTGATGTTGAATAATAAGACCCTATTGCCTGTTTCTACTCAGACAAACCACTAGGACACTTGCATGATAAAGATAGGATAAACACCCAGGGGGTTCTGTCAAAAAGTCTCTAGACCTAAAGCTAAATTACTGGCACTTTTCATTGTCTGAGACTGAGAAAGGGAAGAAAAAATAGAGACTGAAATTTCAAATTGTAAACAATGAAAAAACATGGAAAGTTTTACTTCTACTATCACTTCAATGATCAATAAATAGCCCCCTCCAGTCTCTTAAGAAGACCCTCAAGTCTGTCCAAGACTTGTTAGTGATTGTCCTGCCATATCTCTTAGTGTGGCTCTCAAAGGTAGAGAGTGCAATATTGATATCGAAATATGCATGGGTAATGAAATTTCTTTAAACAAAGATGCACATTCAACACCCAGAAGCATCGGAACCCACAATGGAAAGCTCACATATAGGGCAGATATTTCCTTGTATGACTAGAACAAAGCATGTTGTACAATATGGAAAGGACACATCCTTCTGATTGACCATGGTATATAGGTTTAAAAGTTACTGCACCACCAACAAAAGGATTTCTGAAGTCAAAATCATAATTCAATTTTTTGGCATCCTACAGCTGCCTTCCGCATGCCTGCAGAACTTGTTGTACTTTTGTTGAATGGTTTGCATGGGTTCACTTTCCAATAGTCATCAAGAAAAGTTAGCTATTGTACTAAAGCTCCATGCCTTATAACAAACACCCATGGTATTCAGCAAAGCCAACCTCAAATGGAATTTTTGAAGGTTGCTATGACTAAAATAAACTGCAAGCTCTTTCTATTGAATGGTATCATCCTTAACTTCCTTTCTCTTGAATTGCATCTAAAGACCCAGAACACAACTACAAGCTCACATATAGCACATAGATTTCCCTTTATGATTGGAATAAAGTGTGGTGTACAATGTGGACAGGACACATACTTCTGACCATGGTATAGAGGTGTAAAAGTTGCTCCAAAAACAACAAAAGGATTTTTGAAGTCATAATTCAGTGCTTTTAGCATCTTGCAACTGCCTCCCACATGCCTGCAAAACTTGCTAGGCCTTTGTTGCATGGTTTGTAGTGAGCTCATTTGCCAGCAGTTATCAAGCCAAGTTAGTGGCCCTGTGGAGTTCCATGCAGGGGGGGCGACATCATGAACTTGCTACAGCAAGGCGGCTGAGGACTAAAGGAGTAAGTCAAGGTTTTGAAGTCTACTACAGGAGGACTGAGGAAGCAGACCATGGCCTACAGGATGTAGCTGAAGAAATGCTAGATGGGAAGATTGTTGATTAAGTGTATAGGGGGCATGCCAGGAGGGCTGCCAAGTCACTAGGAGCAGTCCAAGGTGTCCAAGGAGTTGGTTGTTGGAGCTGCTAAAGGAACAACAACTGTTGCATGTTGGGACTTCAGTTTATATAGAGCTAACAGTTGTAAGTATTGTCTCGTATTTGGCATTTTGTGCAGGGATTGTAAAGGGCCATTATCCCTAGTGAATAGAAAATAAATTATCACTGGTGTTTTATTTCCAACTGGAATGATGATATGGTGAAGACCTTGTTGTTGTAGTTAAATGTACTGAAAAACCAAGCTTTTATGTTTTGGAAAACTTGAATTTCCCTAGAAAACACCTATGGTGTTCAGCAAAGCCAACCTCAA
Source organism: Pinus tabuliformis (assembly GCA_031772625.1). Taxonomy (NCBI): domain Eukaryota; kingdom Viridiplantae; phylum Streptophyta; class Pinopsida; order Pinales; family Pinaceae; genus Pinus; species Pinus tabuliformis. Next base: position 235,163,049 of record CM062819.1, read on the forward strand.
ATGGACTTTTTGAATGTTGCAATGAGTAAAATAGGCTGTAAGCTCTTGTTGTTCGACAATATGATCCTTAACTTCCTCTTGACCCCCATTTGAATACCTAGAACGCATTATTTAGCAATTCCAATCAATTTATTCACCTTCTGAACCTCCTAAATGGAATCTACATCAATAACTGGAATTGTGTGCAAGATTGTAATAAATAACCTTAATGCTTCACTAAACTTCCCATCTTTTGTGGCTTTGTAAGCTAACTTCCCATTTGTTGTGGCTTTGTAAGCTAGTCTAAGTTTCTCATCTAATAGAAAAAGCTTAAATACCAAAGCTCATGGACCTCTAACATTTGAGCTAGCAGTCTCACTCCAACCTCCCTCTATTTCTAAGAAGACCACAATGCAGAAACAAATTTAGGGAGGTATGTATGGTTGCCCATGTAAAGATCCAAAAAAAAAGGTTTTAACTTTTAATGGAGTGAAATTATTAATACCAAGTTGCTGACTTGAGAGCTGCATCGCCATATTAATGTTACTAGCAGCTGCATTCTCACTTGTAAGAAAAGATTTTTTGTACCCATATTTGAATTACTAGCATACGTGGTGATGGCGTAACTAATGACATTATGATTTGTACCTGCAACATTTGCAACTTAGACATCTGTAGGGAGCTTAAAATCTTCTACATCCCATCCTACCACATCATCATTGTCTCCTCTCACTTCTCTATCATTTACCACTACAAACTTGCCATTTTGTTTTTCAACTCCAGAAGTGTCAAGGTCTTAACCCTTATTGGCTGCAGATCCTTCATCCTCTTCTTCATGGATTGCACCCCCTGCATTATCCAACCCACCAGAAGTCTCAAGGTCTTAACCCCTATTGGCTACAACTCCTTCATCCTCTTCTTCATGGACTACAGCCCCTGCATTATGCAACCCACCCTCAAAAATGCCTTCGGTAACCCTCAATAACAGCCATTCACGATTGTGACACATTGATGGAGGAGGCACAATAAGTGATGATTTCTTTCCAGATGGCAGAGTGGGTAGATTGCCACCTAACTATTAAGTACAAGCATATCAGCAATCTCTGTAAGCCCATGAACTATTGCACTCACATATGGGCATTGTGAAACTGACCCATAACATCATTTTATATTTATGCAATCCCCAACATCTTCAAAAACTTATCAATATTGTCCATGACAAGATACAAAATGAAAGCCTTTCCAAATTCTTTAATCTTTGGTAAGCATATTCAACAATGGCAGCATTTCCTTACCAAAGGGCCTCAGTTCCAAGTGTATACCAGTGACCTTAACATCTGTCTGTTTTGCAGAAGCAACATCAATTTGAATAGTTTCACCCTACACTGCTAAGTTAAATCATGCCTTCTCATCTTTGAAAAAGTGAAGAGTCGCTTCTAGGAAGCCCTTCAGATGAAACTAAGCAATCACTACCTGTCCACAAATTAGTTTCTAATCATGCTCATAGCATTATCATACTTCCTTTTCATCAGTGCCAGCTTGAATATATACTCATGCATCAATCTGTATGACACGGTTATTTCCAACTCATTCATGCAATTGACAGAATTCTCAGACACCTTCATTATACATACTTGAACATCAAGTGTTCCAATAAGGCCACCGTTTCTGTTTAGAAGACAACAAAGCACAATTGTCACCCCGAGCACCACTCTTAAGTTTTAACACAAATAATCTTATGCAGAGAACAATGTACAAGCTCCTTGCTTCCAATGATGATTGCATGCTTGCTCAGCAAGGCTACATTTTCCATGTCATTTGAATAAATGTATTTAACAAATGGAATATGGAGGTCCCCAGGTACAATCCTCTGTTGCAAACCAAGGTTGTTGTCTTTTCTTCCTGCATTGTGTCACTCTTCTGTCCCAACACTATCTTCTGGCCCAAGAAGAAGGTTTTATGTTCCTGCACAGAAAATTGTATCCACAGTTACTGGACAACTAGACTTCTTGATCACCTTATTTCTATGATTTTTTATCACTTGGTTATGACTCATGTCAGTGATTGTCGATTGATTGCAAGCAAAAAAGGCAGCAGGTCATCCAAGTCATTGTCTTTTCTTCCTGCATTGCATCACTTCTCCCAAGTCCCAACACTATCCTCTGGCCCAAGAATAAGTTCATATCACCCACCATCAACATCCAAACGTATTAGGACAACATTCTCCATGGGTCTAAACAACAATGATCATCGTCCTTGATCCTATTCATGGATCCAACCCTTCTTATCTGTATAAGTTGAGAGTATTTTTGAGTTGCAAATTGATGAGAAAACAAAAAATGGTCATTGTTACAGTATAGGGTGCCCTCGTAAACAACAAAAGCATATCTTTCTCTTTCTAACTTGAAAACAATCATCCCACAGTCACGCCCAGCAGCAAGAAGATTCATATCAAGATGTGCTACAAGGATCCAGAAGCAATCATGGTCTCTACAAAATGTTTGAACACCTCTATAATACTTGGATACATCTCAAACTCAGATACTTTTATCTTCTAAATGTTAACAATAATTTCGTGGCATGGATGGACCATCACACAAGACATATAGTTCACATGCCCTCTTAAAAGTTAGAATATCCAACTTCCCAAGCTTGGTACCCGAGAACAAAAAACATACTAAATTTTCACAAATATATTATCTACAAAATTTTCACGTGCCCTCCTAAAGTATTCAACTTCCCAGGCCTTGATCTCTGAGAACAAAACTAAATTTTTACAAACGAATTATCTACAAACTTTTCACATGCCCTCTTAAATTATCCAACTTGCCAGGCCTTGGTATTCAAGAACAAAACAAACTAACTTTTCACAAATGAATTACATGCAAACTGAGATGCTACTCAAGAAATAGGAGTAACAGGAATTTTTTTTTAATATATCTCTAATGAAATATATATAACTTCACCAAGTAATTGAATCTACATGCCATTCAATCTGATTGGTGACCATCTGCTCCTGACACAATCAATGGCAAGCTGGGATGAAAAGAAGTAGCCTAGTTCACTCCATAGTCATGACATTCCAAAACATATTTGACAACAACATCACCCTCTCCAAAAATATCTATGTTCATTTGTGTTAACCTTAATATCATCAGTAGACGGTTTTCTCCTCAGAGCACAAATATCCCATACACAATTAGTCTGATCCAAGGGGCTTCAAATGACCAAATCTTCCTTAGGATGAAAACAAACGCACATTACACAAAAAATGTCGCCAGTAAGGTCAGCTACAAGTTCAAGATTGCCAATTCCATATCATTATTGTTTGTTCGCCATTGGCACTGAAAATCTAAGGATACTCATTGTGGAACTTAACTCTCAGGATATAGGCAACGGTGCATATTGTAGTTCCATATATTAATCTTAAAGACATTCCTTGTAACATTAAGAAGTAAATTGGAGTTATAACAACTTTTCATAATTGTATTTTTTACTGTTATGTCAGATCACTTGTAGTTAATATAATTTACAATCAAAGGCACTACTCTTTAGATGTCCTAAATATACACGCACAATGTCTACATAAGAATCTACATGAATGGGAAGCTTCGCTAAACCTACCAATTCTAAAATAAATTTGTTCCTTGGATGGGAGAGGGTGGGATTTTTTCTTGCAACTCTCCTTTGGCTAAGTGGCTGCACTATGAGAGGCATTTCTAAGCCTTCCAATATCACCAAGGACTTGTCATCTGGCCCAATCCTTGCCCATTTAGAAGGTTTTAAACTAGGTATACCAGTTTGATTACCTTGTGACCTTTTTCCTTGCGTGTAATTTCTCACCCCACCCTCCATCCGGTAGTGAGACAGAGATATTCCTCATAGCTCCAAACAATAATTGACTCTATTCCTCATAGCTCATGAAGAAGAGCTCCAAACAAAAATTGACTCGCAAACAGGGAAAGATAATATTTTCTTCCCAACCACCCAAGCTAGACCCAATTGACACCACTACAAAACTTGCCACTAGACGTGTGTAATTTCCAGACGTTTTACAATACAAAGCAATTAAAGGTAATCTCCTAGTTAATCCATGAAAATTTTGTCAAAATACATGAGGGACTCACACAACACCAATGTGTTCAAGCCCCTCTCCATGTCACCAAGGTGTTAGACACCCACCATTCCAGGATATAAAAATGTATCCGTTGAAACCCATATCAATCGTCCAATTGATGGAACTACTGAAAAATGAACCTTGGTGATCAGTTTCAAAGTGCTGCTAAATCTATGAAATACATAAAAAAAGAGGTTCACATGGACCACAAAACATGCAATAAATACAATGTTCCACCAAGGTTCCGGGATGAGGGGGTGAGGGAGCGAGGATACGAGGGAGCGGCCTATGCAAAGCTCCCCACCAATTTTTAGGAAACGTGGGGGGACATCAAGGTCTTAAAAACTTATAAATATAAAATATAATTTATAAATTGAGTCCACTATGACAATTGGGTTTGGATTGAAAAGCTGCAAAGCATGATCACTGATATGAATATCATTATCTAATATCATATAAATTTGAAATTCTAATTTATAATCATACATCATACATTATGATTAAAGTTTAAACCATATTGATGTTCCACTTCCTACTATGAACATTGAATACTGAACAGTGAATATTGACATAAAATTATAAAAGTCAAGTCTGATACATCAAGAGTCAAAATTTTATAGAGTCAGAATAACATAAGAACATCAACATATCAAAAGATAAACGAGCATAACTTTGCTCAAGCCTCAAGGTAATTCCCCACTAGTCTCTACATCTAGCTGTTGCATGAATAAATCAGAATCAACCATATCACCATCTAAATCTGAATCACTACCATTCTCAAACATGCTACGTGGCACACCAACCAACCCCATTTGTCTCTCATCAAGTCTCTCCTCCATATCTACTTGTGCATCATCCTCTGGATCAACATCCCATCATGTTGCTGGTCCCTTCAAATACTCAGGTGTCTTCCTATGCTCAAGACGTAGGGCACTATGCACAACAACTAACTTCTTCGCTCTTTTAAAGGTAAGCTTGTTCCAGAGTGGATGAAGCTATATGTCGAACAGTTCCTCTCTGTTGCAGAGGAACTAGGAACGTCTTGCGAATGGAGTGAGGGGCCAGGGCAAATAATGAATTAAATTTATAAAAAAATGAATTGAAACCCTAAAGTATTGAAACTAATGTTAAATTTTAATTATAAACAAACATTTATTTAAAAAAATCCGGCCCCTCGACCCCCTACATCCCCCCTTGACCCCCCACGTCCCCCCTCATCCCCACGTGACCTCCCATGTCCCCCCTCGACCCCCCTTGAACCCCCCCCCCCCCCCCCCTTGACCCCCCACAACCCCCATTTCGGAAACGACCCCTTAGCACAAGGAAACAACCCTCTGGCACATCCCCCTGTGTACCCTGTTTTTTGGGAGCGTGGGGAAACGACCCCTTCTCATCCCTAAGTCCCCGAAGCATGGGGGAGCTACGAAACTAGACCCCTAGGGGGGGTCGAGTCCGTGTGGAACACTGAATAAATATCCAAGCCAGTTGGCTTACCTATAGACACAAACACGACTGAACCTTGTGAAAATGTACTCCTCTAACTGACCCATCATGCTCATCAAATCTATCAATGTTCCCATCTGATAATGCCATTGTTAGTGTCAGTGTTTGCAGTCTTCCACCAGTGATAAAATATTCTCTTATAAAGTGGTCTTGGGGTGTCGAAATCAAATTTTTGTCATTTCAATGAGTCTTCAAGTAAAATTTGGTCACTAGGTATTAGGTCTAGGATTGTTTTCACTCCTTCCAAAGTTTTCCAAGTACTGGTCCATGTCACCATTCGGATGAGTGTGCCATCATTCAAAGACTTGTCATCATTATTTCAGGTTCCAATGGGTCATTTGACACCTTGTTTATGCTTCAGTTGTGCTTAAGTAAGGCTCATTTCCCTCTCCTAGGGTTTTGAAGGTAATTTTTCTTGGATGGTCAAATCATCAACAAAAATTGTATCCTGATGTTCATACACCTTCCCCTATCCTTAATATACCTTCTTAAACACTTCCCATCACTTATATCCCTTAAATTCATCATTTTCCCACAAACCCTAGCCTATTACTACAATTTAACACTTTTCTAGGTTAGGCCTGTGTTTTTCCCTTTTAGACCCCTTACCGTCACTCAATATTTGAAATTCTACTTTCCCCTGCTTCCTAACATCCCTCCCTACTTCCAAAAATTTTCTCAAGAAATTAGAAGCCCCTCATCCCCTTCATTTCTACAAATCCATTTTTCCACACATCAGGATAGGTTTTATTCAAATGATGTTTCTGAGCAAGAAAATATGAATTTGAAAAACATGAGAGACATTTTTTCCCATCATAGACTCAAGAAGAAAAACCTCCTTCAGTTTTTACACAGGTCCCATGGTTTGGGAGAAATTTCCAAAACATCATTTGCCTCGGGAGAGTCGCTGCACTTCTGGAGTGACTTTGGGAAAATCAAGATTTCTCCTAGCTAGATTGACCAAATGACTTTCTTGATGAGTCAAATGATAACTAGACACATATATCTTTCCATTGAGCTATTGTGAGCTCAATTTGGAGTTGAGCAAGACCTCCAAACGTTGACTAAAATAACACTCTGCATTTTGGCAGTCTCATTCTACACATTTTTACCAGTCTTGGGAGATAGGGCTTTTGACAGAGAAAATGAGCTCCAAATTGAAAAATTCAAGATGCTCGGGAAGGTAGACTCAACAGGCTTTCCAACGAGCTATCCCATTCCCAATTTGGACATCAATAAGGCACTCAAAAGTTGATTTGAAGTCGGCACTGCGCGTTTCCTTAAGGTGTTGCACGTTTGTCCAGGGGAGGTGCTACGCGTTTCCTTAAGGCGCTGCGCACTTGACAGGCAGCCCAATTTTTCACTATTTCTTTGGTTTTTCGCTTTTCACCTATGGGATTTTAATCTTTTCACTAATTTAATGTAAAATCATGATGTAATTAAAGTGTATTTATGTTACCTAGGGTAGATACATTAGATGAAAAGCTTAAATGAGATGAATGAATCAGTTTGCTTCATACTAGGAATGTTTCAGTTTCAGCATCCTAGTCTTCATCTGTCTGCTCAAAGTTTTGTGCAACTGACTCCTCCTCTCATGGAATTCGACCCCTGAGGCTAGGATTAGTTTTTTGGGGGTCTATATCATGTATTTTCTCAGTCATTGTGTGGGTTGGACTCACTTAGATGCTCAGAGCTTGATTGTACATCATTGTAAGCAGTTTGGCAAGGAGATTAATAAGATTTGCAGCTATTTTTATGAGATACCTATGGTATGGAGTTTTAGCACAGATTCGTCTTTTGTAATCATTTGTTTACATGTTTTATGTATTCCATCATTCATTTCATTTCTTCTTATTGAATGTTATCAAGTTTGATGGGTAGAATCCATTGTAACAGTGCTCTGCCTTGGGAGATCATTCAATATTTCATGTTTTCTACTGTTTGAGAACGATCCATGATTGTCACATGCTCTCCTAAGCTCCTCATCAGTGTTAAACACCTCACACCATTAAGCCTAAACTGCTAAAGCCTATGTTGGGTCCCTATAATACTAGTGATTACCCCATTACTATTGTAGTTATACCCCTTATTTATATTGTTGTGCCCCTATTACCCCCATATTGTTATTTCTGTGCCCCACATAATCCCTCTATTGTTATTTTTGTGGCTTTATATTATTATTGTTAGGTTGGCTGGATTATATTGTGACTCCTTAGACTCCTATATATAGAAAGGAGGTTTTGTCATTTGTATCATCCAAGAATTGTTCATTTATGTAATGTAAAGGAGGTTGCCCCCTCGAAGAGGCTGAATTCTAAGGTGTTGATCTATCTTTTCTATCTTTTCTTGAGCTGGTTACATAACATTTGGTATCAGAGCTTTGTATTCTAGGGTTTTGCTGCTCCAAACAGGTCATCGTGGCATTTTCGCTATAACTTTTTTTCTGTGACGTTTCAGAAGTCGCAAAAAACCCCATTTGAGAAGAAATCACACTGAACCTTGGGTCCGAATTTCATAGCTTTTCGCGCGATATTTGCAGAGATATGATCTGAGGAAGTTGGTCTTTTTGCAGACTCCTGAATTACATTCAAAACAGGTGACCTTGGAAAAATCATCATAACTTTCTCTCTGGGGATCGGATTGAAATTCCATAAGAAGGTACATAAAGAGGACAGACTATAGTTTCTTGTGTGTGTGCTTTATATTCAAAGGTTGAAATAGTGACATGTGGTATGTCGTACAATTTTGCTCTACTGAACCAGTCTAAAAGCAAGTCACTGTGGGAGATTTCACATAAATCTTCCTTGGAGAATCCAATTTGGCACAGACTTGTGGCATTGGAAAGAGGACGCAGAAGGCTACTACAGGTAGCAATTTCAGAATTAGATGATCCGAAATTACAGAAATACATCAGATTCAATACCAAGCTTCTATAAAGTGAAAAAAGGTGTGTAGTTTTTTTTTTTAATTTTTGTGTAAGCTTGGTTTAATGGAATTCAAAGGGCATAGTAAAGCATTATTATCGATAACTGATGCCCCGAGGAAAGAAAATGCAAACACCTAGTAAGGAACCTGAAAGCTCTAGCATGACTCATGAAGAAGAGGAAGAAATGCTACATGATATATCAAAATTACAAGAACAAGTGCAACAAATGTCACACTCACAAAAGCTAACTGAAGCTGAGATAAGTGGCATGGAATCTAAGATAAATGGCGTGGAATCTAAGATAAATGGCGTGGAAGCTAAGATGGACGATTTGAATATAGATTTGAAGACAGACATGGAAGAATTGAAGAAGTTGCTACAAGAAAGGGTCACTAATGGTGAAAAGGTAGTAAAGGAAACTCATGATGAGAACAAAAGAAATGTTAATCATGATTCCATAGAAGCTAATGTTGGATCGAAGAATCACCATATTCCAAAAATCGATATGAGGAAGTTTGATGGCAAGGATCCCGCCACATGGATATTACAGATGGAGCAATTCTTCGATCTCAATAATGTGCAAAACGCACAAAAGGTACGTATGGCAACTGTATATTTGGAACCAAATCAGTTTGTATGGTATCAATGGCTTTGCTCTCATAAACAATTTATCACTTGGGAAATTTTTACGGAAGAATTGATAGCACATTATGAAGATACAAAAAGCAACACTTTTTTTAGCCAATTGATAAGTCTCAAACAAAGGGGTTCAGTAATGGAGCACATTGAGGAGTTCCAAAAATTGAACATAAGGGTAAAAGATATTCCAGAGGAGCATAGGATTGATGTGTTCATAGGGTCTTTAAAGGATAATATCCAACATGATGTTCGCCTTTTGGAACCTGATTCATTAGAGAAGGCATTCAGGTTAGCAAGAAAAATGGAAAGCAAAATTATGGCAACCAGGAAGCATACCACTCACAACTATAAAGACGGAAGTGTTGTTGCCCCTAGTCTTCCACAACCTATAAGGTTGACACCAAAACAATTGGAAGAAAAAAGAGCAAAAGGGCTTTGTTACAGTTGTGATAGCAAATACACTAAAGGTCATAAGTGTGCTGAGAAGAAATTATTCTACATAGATTGTGAAGAGGAAGAAGAAAAGGAGAAAGAAAGGTCAAAAGAAGAAGATATACTCCAGGAACAAAGCCTAGATGAAGAACAAATAAATCAGACCATATCTTGTAATGCATTGGTGGGAATTACCACTCCTCAAACCATCAAGATAGAAGGACAAATCAAGAAGAAAAAGGTAATAGTGTTGATTGATTCAGGAAGCACCCACAATTTTATTCATTGTAGGGTAGCAAAAGAATTGAATTGCTTCCTATATCCAGCACCAGAGTGTCAAGTGATGATTGCAAATGGAGGAACAATAAATTGCTCTGGAAAGTGCCATAATATCAAGCTATCCATGGGAGAATATGTATTGACTAGCCCAATGCTTTCCATTCCAATGGGAGGTGCTGATGTTGTACTAGGAGTCCAATGGCTACAATCCTTGGGTACAATAGCTTTTAATTTTCAAGAACTTTTCATCAAATTTTCTACGAAAGGAAAGGAAGTTGAATTAAGGGGTATTGCAGGGAAACCAGGAAAGATAATCAGCTCTAATGGCATGAAAAAGCTTCTAAAAAAGGAGCAAAGAGGTGTAATTGCACAATTATGTTCGCTAGATGTTTCCACATTGGAATCATCTATTTCTCCAGATCTCCAAAAAGTCCTGGACAATCATTCCAAGGTATTTGAGACTCCAAAAGGTCTCCCACCTATGCGTGATCATGATCATGCTATTCATCTGATTCCAGGAAGTGTTCCTCCAAACATCAGGCCGTACAGATATCCCTATGCCCAAAAGAGTGAAATTGAACGTATGGTTGCAGAAATGCTAGAGGCGGGTATAATTCAACCAAGTCAAAGTTCTTTCTCAGCTCCAGTAGTATTGGTGCACAAGAAGGATGGATCATGGCGCATGTGTCCGGATTATAGGGAGCTCAACAAGCTCACTATTAAAGATAAGTTCCCCATTCCTGTTATTGATGAATTACTGGATGAATTGCATGGATCAATTTACTTCACCAAGTTGGATCTTCGTTCGGGATATCATCAAATCAGAATGAAGATTGAAGACATTCCGAAAACGGCATTTAGAACTCATGAGGGTCATTATGAATTTTTGGTCATGCCTTTTGGCCTTACCAATGCACCTTCAACATTTCAAGGTTTGATGAATTCAATTTTCAAACCATTCCTTAGAAAATTTGTGTTAGTATTTTTTGATGATATACTAATCTACAGCAAGTCTTGGAAGGATCATGTTGAACATGTTGACAGGGTGCTACAACTATTGGAGGAGAAACAATTATATGCAAAAAGATCCAAATGTTTCTTTGGAGTCCAGGAGGTGGAATATTTGGGTCATATTGTATCTCATGAAGGAGTTAAGGTAGACCCTAGCAAAATTAAAGCCATTAAGGAATGGAAAATCCCACATCCATCCATAAAGCATCTGCGAGGATTTCTTGGGTTGACAGGGTATTATCGCAAGTTTGTTAAGAATTATGGGAGAATAGCAGCACCTCTAACAACATTATTGAAGAAAGATTCATTTTCATGGACTCTGGAAGCAACAAAGGCCTTTGAACATCTTAAAGAGGCAATGTGCCAAGCACCGGTCTTAGCTACACCGGACTTCACAAAAACCTTTATTGTGGAATGTGATGCTTCAGGAAATGGAATTGGTGTTGTTCTAATGCAAGATGAAAGACCCATTGCTTTTGAAAGTCGTCCAATCAAGGGAAAGTTTTTAAGCAAAGCTATTTATGAGAAGGAAATGTTGGCAATACTCCATGCACTTAAGAAATGGAGACCCTACCTAATGGGAAGACACTTCAAGGTAAAAACGGATCATGATAGCCTTAAATACTTTTTAGAACAAAGATTATCCTCTAAAGAGCAACAAAAGTGGGTCACAAAGATGTTGGGTTATGACTTTGAAATCATCTACAAAAAAGGGAAGCAAAATGTGGTGGCAGATGCACTCTCAAGAAAGGATGAGGATGTGGAAGCATTGTTGTGTGCCATTTCTATTATCCAACCAGATTGGATAAACGAAGCAAGGGAGGAATGGAAGAATGACGAAGAAGTGTGGGCACTTATTCGAAAGCTACAACAAGATTCCAGTACTTCTGATACATTTAGCTGGAAAAATGATTCGTTATGGTACAAAGATCGCTTATACCTCTGTAAGAATTCCCAGCTAAAACAAAAGATTCTTATGGAAATGCACACTTCTCCCTTAGGAGGGCACTTAGGATTTTTAAAAACTTACCACACGGTTAAGAAGGTACTTTTTTTGGATGGCCTTAAATTTGATATTCAAAAGTTTGTGGCGGAATGTTTGGTTTGCCAGCAAAATAAAGTTCAAACAATTAATACACCGGGTCTATTACAACCTTTATCCATTCCAAGCCAACGTTGGGAGGAGGTTTCAATGGATTTTATCACAGGTTTACCCAAGTCTGAGGGAAAGAGTGTCATCATGGTGGTAGTTGACAGACTTACCAAGTATGCACACTTTTGTGCATTATCACATCCATTTAAAGCCAGTACAGTTTCTACTGTGTTAGGGTCCCACCCTAACCCCCTTATTTATGTCAGGGGATCACGTCATAGTCAAGAGTCAATAAAGCCCATATTAATAATTGTAAGTGGTTAACCCGCAATTAATGACGGGACCACAGTTAGTTGCAAATGGGCGGTAGTATTAGTTAGATGGTAAATGGGCGGTAGTATTAGATAGATGGTATTAATAAAACCCACGATATTGGCTCGTGGTATTGCATGTATGAGTCATATATAAAGGATAGAGACTCCCTGCGAGGAGCATTGTGTCTTGTTTTGTAATCGAGCTCTGCTCTATTGGAGGTTGCCCCCTCGAAGAGGCCTGTGAACATTTCTCTCTGGATAATAAAACCATTGCTATTCTGTGCTCTGGGTATATTTTCTTCGCATATTTTATGTTCTCGGTATCTTTTCTTCGCAATTTCTATGTTTGGGTATCGCTTTGCAGGTTAAGAGCATAACAAGTGGTATTAGAGCACTTTCCAGGGCTCGGTGGGATCTCCAAATTTTAGCAAAAATTTTTTAGGCTAGAGACGTGTTCCGGCGTCTTTAAACCACGGGATCTGTCGTTAAGCGCATAAACCTGCGGATTTGGGGAGGCATGCACGCAGGAAATACAAGAGGTGGTCACGTCTGTTGGACTCCCTTGTAACCCCTGTGGGTACCCCTTCGAGTAGTAGCGCATTAGACAGAACCGCGCACGGACTGTCTTCCACGTACCCTCTGGGTATATAGGAAGCCCCCTATCTCCCTTGAAACCTCGCCATAGATAAACCTTCGGCCGTCTTGTTGCTACAGTACACCGAGAACAGCACTCGGAGAGATTACTCGCCTGTACGATAGGGTAGTCGGGTTGTACGGCTAAGGGTACGGTCGATCCTCCTTAGTTAGAGCCCTGAAACATTGGGCCAAGTACTACTGTCAGACCCTTATGTATATTGCGATCTGTAGCACCTGACACTCCCCAAGACCTTAGTTCCCTTTCTCTCGAGGGATCACACATCATCTATTCCAGATCAACAGCAGCAGTTGTTCCACCATTCAGATCTCTCAGATCCACCAGATCTGATATTCCAGATCAGCAGCAGCAGTTGTTCCACCATTCAGATCTCTCAGAACCACCAGATCTGATATTCCAGCAGCAGCAGTTGTTCCACCATTCAGATCTCCCAGATTAGCTAGATCGGAGTAGTTGGAAAGGGTTCCTGTACCTGGATATAATTTTCGTAGGACTTTTGGTGGCACTGGCATTTGGAGGATTTGGCGACTGCAGTATTGATCAGAAAGGAGTAAAACTCCGTTAGGAGTTTAAAAAAAAAAAAAAAAAAAAGTCTGAGATCTTCCCGGGCGCTTATTGGTGACCTAGCCCATCAGAATCAGGACGACGAGCTGAGCAAGGTGGTACCATTCAATTCTTGGCAAAAAAAAATTTCGGCGGTCCCAAATTTTAGTCATACGGGTGTATGGTAGAAACTCGGGCTCAAGCAATGGCCAATGAAAGGACTCAAGCAATGGCCAATGAAAGGATAGAAAAAATAGAAGAAGAGGTGCACTCCCTCCACTCTGTGGTGGAAAGGATCGAAAATCATCTTAAAGGATTAGAGTGCCTAATACAGGACAAGGGCAAGGAGCCAGCCCACGAGGAGGCGTATAAGGGTCATGAATACCATGAGGGGGAGTCTAGCCACTCTCCTCACGTCTAGCACACCCATCCACCACCCAATCAGAGACCTCCCAAGTTGGATATGCATAAATTTGACGGTTCTCACACGTCCACATGGCTAGCACAAATGGAGCAGTATTTTCAATTGAATCATATCATAGATGAGGGGACTAAGCCTATGGTGGGCACCATGTACTTGGACAGTGAACGATGGCAATGGAAGGAATGGTATCAGCGTTGCAATGGACAATTTCAGAATTGGGGCCAATTTACCAAAGCTCTTCGAAATCGCTTTGAACAGGAATACTCTTTTTTGGGGCGTCTCACTAAGCTCCGACAAACGGGTACAGTGGATGAATATATTACCACTTTTGAAGCCTTAGCCTTCCGCACTAAGGGTCTCACAGATGAATTCTACATGGAATGCTTTATCAGCGGTCTTAAAGAAGCCATCAAAGCTCAGGTTCTACTCCACCACCCCCCCACATGGAACGAGGCTTGCCAGGTAGCCCGTAAGGTGGAACGGGCATTAACAGCTCAATCCAGCCACCCCAACTTTCCCACTAAAGGTCGTCCCTCACAGGCTCCCAATATGACCCAAACACTTAAGGTTCAAAAGGTGTCACCTGCAGAAATGGCTGAAAGAGGGAAGCAAGGACTATGTTACTACTGTGATTAAAAATATTCCCCGGGTCATAAATGCAAAGAGCACAAGTTTTTTCAAATAGACGCCACTGACTACAGCTCCACCGAGGAAGATCCACCACTTGAGGAACCAGAGGCGACCGAAGAAGATACCCAACAGGAGATGGTATCTGATGAACCAATGATTTCGCTACATGCATTGGCAGGAATTTCTTCACCTCAAACTCTCAAAATCAGGGGTTTTCTTAAACATCGGCCAGTAATAGTTTTGATTGATAGTGGAAGTACCCATAATTTCATCCACCAAAAGATCCCTGAAGCAGCACATTGTTATGTCCGAGCAGTTTCTAACTTCCAAGTCCAGATTGCAGATGGAGGCACAATGAAATGTGAAGGTCGCTGTGAAAATGTCAAAATTCAAATGGGGGATTATCAATTGAAAACCCACATGTTTGCAATACACATGGGGGGTTGCGACATTGTCCTAGGGGCAGAATGGCTCCGCACCCTTGGGCCAATCACAATGGATTTCCAGGAGTTATATATGAGTTTTAAGCAGAACGACTACACACATACCCTCCGTGGGCTACAAGCGGGAGCCCCTTCTATCATAAGCTCGCATCGTATGGAAAAATTGTTAAAAAAGGGCCATCATGGAGTAGTAGCTCAATTTAATGCCATACAGGTAGTAGATACCATGTCTTCGCCAATTCATCCTGAGATGCAACAGATTTTGAATAAACATCGGACGGTCTTTGACAAACCTCATGAACTTCCACCCTCGCGAGGGGAACATGATCATAGCATCACATTGGTCCCAGGGGCCCAACCCCCAAATGTGTGGCCATATAGACATCCGTTCACCCAAAAGAATGAAATAGAAAAAATCATCAAGGAATTGTTGGAAGCAGGTGTCATTCGTCCTAGTATTAATCCTTACTCATCTCCAGTCATCATGGTCCTCAAGAAAGATGGGGAGTGGCGGATGTGTCCAGACTTCAGGGCCCTCAATAAGTTAACAGTCAAAGATAAATTTCCCATCCCAGTGGTTGACGATTTGCTGGACGAACTCAATGGGGCTCAATTCTTCACTAAATTGGATCTTCGCTCAGGCTACCACCAAATTTGCATGAAGGAAGTTGACATTCCCAAGACAGCTTTCAGAACTCATGAAGGCCATTATGAGTTCTTGGTCATGCCATTTGGTCTCTGTAATGCCCCCTCTACTTTTCAGAGCCTTATGAATCACCTCCTCAGACCATATCTCAGAAAATTTGTCCTGGTCTTCTTCGATGACATCCTCATCTATAGTGGCACTTGGGCGGCACATCTTAAGCATGTAGATATCCTCTTGCAACTGCTCAGCAAGCATAAACTATTTGTCAAAATGTCTAAGTGTGCGTTTGACATGGAAGAAGTTGAGTATTTAGGCCACATTGTGGGCCGTGAAGGTGTCAAGGTTGATCCCAAAAAGATCCAGGCAATGCAAGAATGGCCTCAACCTAAGACCTTGAAAAGCTTGAGAGGATTTTTGGGTCTCACAGGCTATTATCGTAAATTTGTCCGCAACTATGGCCGCATAGCGAAGCCCCTGACACAACTTCTCAAGAAAAATTCCTTCTTCTGGAACGAAGAAGCACAACAGGCATTTACCGCTCTCAAAACCGCCATGTGTTCCACTCCGGTCTTAGCACTACCGGACTTCACCAAAACATTTGTCATTGAATCTGATGCTTCGGGAACAGGTATTGGAGCAGTCTTAATGCAGGAAGGGCGACCATTGGCCTTCACCAACTAACAACTAAGTGGGAAGAACTTGGGCCAATCTACCTATGAGAAGGAAATGATGGCCATCTTACATGCAGTTGAGACCTGGCGACCTTACTTGTTGGGGCGACGTTTCCAAATCCGCACAGATCATCACAGTCTTAAATATTTTTTGGAGCAACGCCTATCTTCCCCCCAACAAAATAAATGGTTAGCCAAAATGCTGGGTTATGATTATGAGATCATTTACAAGAAAGGGAAAGACAACAGGGTAGCAGATGCATTGTCACGCCAATTTGAGGAGGAAAGTACTTTGCTCGCAATATCCCTCCCCATTCCAGACTGGATTGAAGAGGCTCGCGGGGAATGGTTTTCACATCCTGAGCTCTCCCAACTCATTTCTCAATTACAGGCAGATCCTAATTCCAGCAAGGGCTACTCGTGGCAGAATGATATTCTTCGCTACAAGGACAGAGTCGTCATATCACCAACTTCCACCCTCAAAAGTCGCATTTTGGCAGAATTGCACTCCTCTCCCATTGCAGGACATTCGGGCTTTCAGAAGACATACGCTCGCACCAGAAGATCATTTTTTTGGACCGGCATGAAACAAGACATCCTTACTTTTGTAGCAGAATGTGACGTCTGTCAACGCCACAAGGGGAAGCCATCAACACACCAGGCACATTACAACCATTGCCCATTCCGGCGTCAATTTGGATGGAGGTCTCCATGGATTTCATTACAGGTCTTCCAAAGTCTGGAAACAAATCAGTCATCATGGTGGTTGTGGACCGACTATCGAAGTATGCTCATTTCTGCGCTCTACCCCAACCATTCACACCTACTTTGGTTGCTCAAACTTTCATGGATCAAATCTTCAAATTGCATGGCATGCCCACTTCGATTGTGTCCGACCGCGACCCAATCTTCACCAGTAATTTTTGGCAGGAGCTCTTCAGAATACAAGGCACTCAACTCAAACTCAGTACTTCATATCATCCACAAACAGATGGTCAAACCGAAGCAGTCAACAAATGTCTAGAAACCTACCTTAGGTGTTTCACTTCAGAAAAACAACACCTTTGGGCACAGTGGTTACCTCTGGCGGAATGGTGGTATAACACCAACTATCATGCCACCACCAAAATGACTCCCTATGAAGCAGTCTATGGACAACTTCCACCGTCCCCTACTTCTTATCTCACGGGGTGCTCCAAAGTACAAGCAGTGGATCAACTCTTACAACACCGAGCAACCATGCTGGCCCACTTGCGCGAGAATCTTCATCAAGCTCAGAACCGTATGAAGCAACAGGCTGACCAACATCGCTCAGAGCGCCAATTTCAAGAAGGGGATCAGGTCTTTTTGAAGTTGCACCCATATAAGAAAACATCACTCAAAGACAAGGGCTGTCAAAAGCTCTCTCCAAAATTCTACGAACCATATCAAGTACTTCAGCGCATTGGAGAAGTGGCTTACAAGCTGGCTTTGCCACCTACAGCAAAAATCCACCCAGTTTTCCATGTATCGTGCCTCAAGAAAGTGATTGGGAACAATTGCCGAGTTCAAACCAGTCTACCTGAATTGGATGAAGAAGGATCAATCTGGCTTCAACCTGAACAGGTTCTAGACACACGAGACAAGCACCTGCGTGGCCGCGTGATTAAGGAGGTCCTATTCAAATGGAAAGACACCTCGCCGGAAGATGCAACTTGGGAACCAGCCGCTATTCTTCAGCAGTTTCCGCAGCTTCAGCCTTGAGGACAAGGCTAGTCTTAAGGGGGAGGGCATGTTAGGGTCCCACCCTAACCCCCTTATTTATGTCAGGGGATCACGTCATAGTCAAGAGTCAATAAAGCCCATATTAATAATTGTAAGTGGTTAACCAGCAATTAATGACGGGACCACAGTTAGTTGCAAATGGGCGGTAGTATTAGTTAGATGGTAAATGGGCGGTAGTATTAGATAGATGGTATTAATAAAACCCACGATATTGGCTCGTGGTATTGCATGTATGAGTCATATATAAAGGATAGAGACTCCCTGCGAGGAGCATTGTGTCTTGTTTTGTAATCGAGCTCTGCTCTATTGGAGGTTGCCCCCTCGAAGAGGCCTGTGAACATTTCTCTCTGGATAATAAAATCATTGCTATTCTGTGCTCTGGGTATATTTTCTTCGCATATTTTATGTTCTCGGTATCTTTTCTTCGCAATTTCTATGTTTGGGTATCGCTTTGCAGGTTAAGAGCATAACATACTGCATTTATGGAAACAGTTCAAAAGCTACATGGAAACCCAAAGATTATTGTAAGTGACAGAGATCCTATTTTCACTGGAAATTTTTGGACAGAATTATTTTCTTGTCTTGGTACTCAGTTAGCTCATAGCTCATCTTATCATCCTCAATCTGATGGGAAAAATGAGATAGTAAACAAATGTTTGGAAGGATATCTTCGTTGCTTTGTATCTGATAAACAGACACAATGGGTCAAATAGTTGCCTCTGGCTGAATGGTGGTATAACACTTCCTTCCGTACAGCAAAAAAAATGACCCCATTTATGGCACTTTATGGGTATCAACCACCATCCTTCACATCATATTTAAGAGAAAATTCTAAGGTTCAGGCAGTGGAACATCACATCGAACATCAACAACAAGTCCTCCAACTCTTAAAGGATAACCTCGTGTTGGCACAAAATAGAATGAAACAACAGGCAGATCAACATCGTAGTGAAAGAATTTTTGATGTAGGTGATTGGGTATTCCTACGGCTACAACCATATAAGCAAATGTCCCTAAAGCAAGCTAAGAAGGATAATAAATTATCACCAAAGTATTATGGTCCATATGAGGTGTTGCAAAAGATTGGTACTATGGCATACAAATTGGAGCTTCCTGCAGCTTCTCGATTGCACCCAGTTTTCCATGTTTCATGTTTAAAGAAGGTTATAGGTGACAAGCTCCCAATTCAAACAATATTACCAGAAATTGACGAGGAAGGAAAAATTATATTGGAACCGGAAGCAGTCACAGAAACAAGAACTCGACAGCTACAAAATTAATCAATTTCAGAGTATCTTATCAAGTGGAAGAAGTTATCCACTGAAGATTCCACATGGGAGGATGAGAATTTTATGCAGAAGTATCCAGAACTACTCAATCGTTGAGGACAACACTTTTTTGAAGGAGAGGGGCATGTTGGGTCCCTATAATACTAGTGATTACCCCATTACTATTGTAGTTATACCCCTTATTTATATTTTTGCGCCCCTATTACCCCCATATTGTTATTTCTGTGCCCCGTAGAATCCCTCTATTGTTATTTTTGTTGCTTTATATTATTATTATTAGGTCAGCTGGATTATATTGTGACTCCTTAGACTCCTATATATAGAAAGGAGGCTTTGTTATTTGTATCATCCAAGAATTGTTCATTTATGTAATGTAAAGGAGGTTGCCCCCTCGAAGAGGCTGAATTCTAAGGCGTTGATCTATCTTTTCTATCTTTTCTTGAGCTGGTTACATAACAGCCTATGCCTACCTTGCCCCATAGGACACCGTGCATTTCTGACCTAATTTCCCAGACCTAAACTTCCCAGCTCCATCTGATCCAGCAAAACACCAACAAATTCAATCCAAACCTTTCATGTTACTATACCTAGCCTAAAATACTTTACCGATCCAGTCATCTTGACAGAGATCCTTATGGAGAGAGCCCTCTCCCGGCCTAGTAGGGCTAGCTACTAGGCTAAGCTTGGTTTGTAGTTACCTTGGAATTGCCTCCCTTCAGCCTGAGGTCAATATAGGTGATAACAGCTTTAACTAAATAACCCCACCCTGAAGACTGGCCAGGATCCATGGCATTTTCATATAAAAGCTCAACCCCTTTACCCAGTTACTCTAGCACTGGAATTTGGTCGACATTGTAAATGATCTTCTAGCCTATATACCATAAAAGGGGTTGAATCAGCATAAAAAACCAATACAAACCCTATACCAAACCCCACATGCAATGTCATGAACGATCCAAACCATTTGCCCCATATTTATGTGGTATTGTAGTGATGCGTTATTGTTTCCCCTTTAAGATTCTTATTTATAACAAACATTTTGAGGCATTCCCCTCATTTATGGGGAGAAATTTCTTAATGTGAATTTTATAGATGGCCTTGCTCTCACTGCAAAGCTCATTCAGTTGTTTAGTGGAGGGAATGACAAAATGTCTTGATATCGTCACTACATCAACAAGCATCACGATTAATCAAGAAAAGATAGAGACCTTTATTATTTGGGCAGGAAGACTTTCTAGATTGGCTTGTCAATTAGGGGATTATTGTTTCTTAAGAGAACTTAAGGTTGGGTTCCCTCACTTGCCTTGATAGTTCCTCTTCATAGAAACATGAGGTAAGTGAATTCAAAGAAACTCTTCAAGTTATGATCATTTATGTGTTATTTATGTTAACGATTCATATGTTGGTAATGCAACCGATGTTGATAAGGAAAATTTTGTAGCTCTCTTAATAAAGGAAATCATTTTCCTTTTCTACAGGGAAATCCCTTTACTAATGAGGGAAGGATATTCCTTTCCTATAACTCAAGGAAACACCTTGCTAGTATAAAATGGAAGTCCTTTTCTTACAGAAGATTAGATAAGTATAAATCTCAAAAATAATTAAAAAGTAATTTGAAGAACGAACTTGAGAATTGGTTGAAACATGTTCTTGAGAGGAGATCCTAGAAAGAAGCAAAGCATAGTTAATCATTAAAAAATAATGACTTCTGGAGACAAAAATGATAACTACCAGTACTACAAAAAATAATTTTGGGGGGGGGGGGGGACCGTACGCTGCCTCCAAAAGTGGGAATTAGAAGCGGTTTTAGCATTAGTTGTAGTTTTTTAAATCCTCACTCACAACCGCCCCCCCACGCCCTGGCAGCCCCTAAAAGCATCACCTCTAAAAGTCAAGCCTTTTAGGGGCGGTTTTTTAAGAGAGATGAATTGCCCCCAAATGTGTCACTTTTCAAAGGGGTTCCAAACTTGAAAAGTGACTTTTGGGTGCAATTTTTAGACCCTCCCCCCTCCCTTCAAAGCATCACCTCTAAATGTCAAGCCTTTTAGGGAAGGTATTTGAAGAGATAGCGTTGATGGGTAGCCCAAATGGTTGGTTGAAGCCCCCCTTGCCAAGTCATTGGCCCTCTGTTATGAGGCGTTGGTTCAGTTCTCCTTGGCTTCGTCAGGGTCAAGCCCCAAAAGTTGGGTCAATTAGGTGTGAGGGTCCTTCAGGTGGGCTAGCCTAAGGGCATTGTGAGGACAAACAAAAATGTCTTTTAAGAGATATGAACCAGCCCCAAAAAGTGACTTTTAGGGGTGATTGCAATAGCCCTCAAAAGTCATCTTTCAAGGTTGGTTGTAAATCGCCTCCAAAAATTCACTTTTGGGGGTGATTTGAAACCCCCTTGAAAATTGACCTATGGGGGCAATTTAAAACCCCCCTCGTAGCAACCTACAAGGGCGGCTTACAACCCCCCTTGTAGCAACTTATTAGGGTGGTCTAAAACCACCTTGTAGCAATGTTTGGGGACGTTGGGAGCCCCCCTCGTACTAAATTTTGGGGGTGTTAAGAGCCCCTGTCGTGGCAACTTGTGGGGGCATTAGAAGCCCCCCTTATAGTAGACTATACATACTTTCAAATTTTTAGATTGTGATAATTTCACACTGTTATGTTGGGCACGAGTGAAGAGGATCAAAAAGTTGGGTAGTTGTATCCAATTGAGGTTGGCTTACATGACGCGTCACTGAATTCATCAAATCAAGGAGAGTTTGAAAATGGCATTGAATCAGCTTTGCGCAAACCTTCATTCGAGCATATGATCATCTCTTCACATTCACTCCATAATGAAAGCACTGAAGAAAATTGATGATGTCATTGAATATAGTGTTGATCTCGATGTATTCTATGGGAATCCTAGGAGGTGTTTGTGAATGTTCTTTCTGTTGTTGTTGATTTGCGCTAAAAATCGTGGAATTATCAAATCATGAAGGGGAAAAAGCTTTGCATATTTCCCAATAACAACCAAGCAAGTTGAAGGACCAATCCCTCCTAGCCTAGTCCCTTTACCTCTTTGTGTTATGTTTCCTTGCCAACAAACTCTTGCACTTTATTTCGATAGCCTTTGGCAGGGCATCACTCGTAGTAGAGTTTGTTTAATTCTCAAGGATATTTCTCCCCTTAACACAAAGACATTTAGGTATATTGCCATATAATGAATTTTCATTTAGTATCTCGCGGTTGGTTTGGTCTCTAACTCTTTGAGTATGTAGTCTGTTGGGTTGTTAGTGCATCTATCATATTTACTTTCCCTCCAAAGTGCATTCCTCAAGTCCAATATTTTCCCTAATGTTCTTTCTCCTCACTCTTTCGTCTGAAGGGAGAAATGCAAGGCGTGGTCAAGGTCGTAGCCAAGGCCAGGGTTGTGGTTGTGGAAGAACTCAAGCTCAACCTCAAACCACCCGAAATCGGGGTCGTAGAAATAACAATGATTTAATCTTGGAAGAAACTCGGCCTTATCGAACTAATGCACACCCACGGGCTCATTATATTATTTCAGGTTGGGACAATGAATTGAAGCAACAGGCAACAAATAATGAATTGGAGCTAAATGAATGACAGGATCTCATCCCTGACCCTGATACCAAAGGTTGATACACCCAGGTCTAGCAGACCCTTTACCTTTTCTGGATGATGAAAAATCTCTTGGCAAAAGCTTTAACGTCCACCTTTGCAGGAATTTTGGAGTTGGCAACAAAAATACTAGAAATCCACAAGGAATTCTAGCTCATTTAGTGCCATATTCAATAGCAAAATGCTCATTTAAGTCGTATTGAGAATCATATTCCCTGCCTTCCATAAACTGAATAAGGACACAATATCCCTTTTATAAAGTAATAAGGAAAAAAATGGAAATTATTTTTTATTATTAAATTGATAATTAATTGAGTTTGTCTTGAATAATTGGAAATTTTTTGTCATAATGACTTGGAACCTTGTTATTAAATCTAAACATAAACGTTCTCAATATACGTGATAAAATTTCTATGGTTTTGAATTATAAATCTATTTTTTCTGCACAACTAAAAAGGTGCATCTTTCCTACATTAATTTTCATAATGATAAACTTTGTAACCTATTTAGTTGAATTTCTAAGATATTGCTCAAGCAACCTACTCCCAACAACTAATTTTACTTTGTTGATCATAACGTGATTATTTCTTATTAATTATCACTTCCCGATTTTCTTTGGAGATTGAACAAATACAAATGAAATACAAGACCATAGCAATCTCAATTTTGGATTTGAACATTTAGAACTCACTCTTTTTTTTTTGTTTCTCACCAGTTATTCCAAAGCAATTAGATTTCTATGTTGAAGTTTTAAATATCCCATAGCTTCCATGAGAGAAAATAGATTTATGTATTGAATTTTCCTATGGATTTTGAAAATTGAAGTTGCCTCCTCTTGTTAGGCAACCTAGTCATATGCTTTGTTGACCACCAAGATGGTAATAATTCCATTAACTACTGATCACATAATTTTTTTTTCTCATCCCCATCATCTACTGCATTCTCGAAGATTTTGAAAAAGTGATTCTCAAAAGAATCCCCGAGAGGCCCTCAAAATAGAATCAAAAGATCCTCCATGCACAAAGATCAAGTTGACCTACATGAAGGGGAAAGTCGGCCTAAAGAGAGCAATTTGTACCCCTCACGAGCCTATAAATAAGAAGGAACTCAACCTCATTGTGACTCACCAAAAGAAAGTTCGATCTTCTCAAAATAGAAGCTGGTAAAAGGACGAAAAGGAAGGCGAAGAACTAGATCTAAGTTTTTGGGCCTCTCTCTCTCTTGTGTTAGGGTTTCTACATTTGATGGGCAGAAGAATTTGTTGGGGAAGTTGAAGTTGCAGAAGAATTTATTGGGCAAGTCAAAGTTGCAGAAGAGTTTGCTGGGCATATCGAAATTGCAGAAGAATGTGTTGGGCAAGTCAAAGTTCCAAAAAAATCTGGTGGGCAAGTCGAAACTGCAGAAGTTTCTGGAATCAACTTCTTGTCATTTTCCCTATTTCATGCAGTTTCATAAAAAGTCTACCCGAGTTTCTGGAACTTTCTGGACTGTTACCCTACCCATTTATAGAAATTCATTGCTTAACATTTCCTAATTCTGATTTCCTTCAGTTACTTCAATTCCTTGATTATTTTGATTTTGACTTATTTGGGGTATAGTGATGGGATTTTTAACTTTCACATTAACAGTAAACCCTTCAAAATAATCCAAATCCTGTTACAATCCTTCATGCTAGTTTATCATTTGGTTTCTTATTATTTTGTTGCTAATATGGAACACTTGAAGAAAGAAACTAACAATCAATTCCTTGGTGAGGAGCATACAATGATCTCTTTGATTTTGGTGGGAAAAAGTGTCAAATAATACACAAACTCCTCAACATTTTTGCTATAAGATAAGTGTTGACGAATGTACAGGAATGTATCAAAATAACTAACAGCATAGTTAAAACCTCAAATTTGTTTACAACCTTTTGGAAACAAAATGTTGTTTAGAAATGCATCTGGATAACTAGCAACAAAAGGTAAAACATAATGTATTTTTGATAGCCCTCTGGATAACAAAAAGCTAAAACCTACTATATTTTTGGCAACCCTTCAAAGTTTGGACCATACTGATCTTACCATCCATTCATGTCTTGATAACACTCTTAAGCCACTTTGGAAATGAAACAGAAGAAATCGCTGCTAAAACTGAAAATACAAACTTAATAAAAAAATTGCAAACACTAGTTATGGTCGTTTTATACTCGAAGGAAATTTTAGGATTATTTCAAATAGTGTCATTTGAATTAGTAAAATGAGATAGGTTTCCTATAAGAAACCATCCATTTTTCATGATGTTATGTAATTTTCATCTTAATTCTTGCAAATTTTATTATTCTCTTAAAATAGCTCCCAAGGTTATTTAAGAAAATCATTACCCTTGAAGTCGCTCCCCGAGGTTCTTTAAGAAAATTATTTACCCTTGCAAACCCCCAAGTTCAGGGGTCGGTTGCCAAGTTATTCAATCTAATTAAAGTACCACTACAAAATGACAGTTAAGTGACCCTATCTACTCAACGTGGAAACTTATTCTTCATCATGGGGTTGCATATAGAACGACATTGTCATTTTCGAAGCTTAAAATAAACCAAAAAATTGCAAACCCTAAATTTATCAGACCCTTATGATTTTAATGAGACCTTCGAAAAAAACACATGGAAAACCACAATCTATTCCAGAATAGTCTTTTTACTTAAAAAATAAGATTGAAGACCCAATACATTGTTCGATGACTAAAATGTATAGCCAGGAATGGCTGACTTAAGACAACTTCATTAAAAATATTGGGTATGAAACCTCAAACTAAGAAGAAAACATGAAGATACGAACCTCGCGTCTAGAGAAATATTTTGGACCAGAAGGATAGTGGGCAGAGTGGAGCGCATGTCTCTGAACCTATCTCGCTCCCTGTATTGATCACTCTCCCTGCAATCCTCGTAACGTCTTCTATGAGGAGGGCTTCGGCTCCTCCTGGGGATGTCGCTTCTGCTGCATCTCTGGTTTCCTCCCATTTCGCCCCCTGCGGAACTGTTTGATACAAATCAAATGTGAGAGAATCTATGAACAAGTATTTACACAGATAGCTTTTCTCTGTCGCTTGTTGTGGCTATCTAGCTGATGTGTCAAATGCTTTCTTGCAAGTATTGTGATAGTCCTCGGCTTCACAAATGGAGAGAGGGCAAAGGAATGAACGTGTGTGGGATAATAATGGCTTATCTCAATTCTTTAACTCACATTAAATTGATATAAATTAAGATTATACATAAATCATTTATAAATTAGGTAATTATTTATTATTAAATTGGGATTTTATATAAATTATTTATTAATGTTAATTTATAGTGATTTTTAATATATTTTTGTTAAATAGAATTATTTGAATTATTATAGTATCAAGATTTTTGTTGATTTTTCTATTATTATATTTTAATTCGCTTTAAACATGTTTAAAATATGCTTTCATCTTCATGTGTGGAGGTTATCTACTTGCATATTCAAAGAGTTGTTTTTACCTTTATATGTGGAGGTTATCTATTTGCATATTCAAAAAGTTTTGATGTAGCTTTTGCCTTAAAAAATGACTATTGTGACTCTATGGTGAGAAAGTAATCTATAAATAGAGTTAAGAGTTATTTAGAATAAATAGGAGATTCTTTCCCATTATCTATGACTAATCTTTGAGAGATTGGGTATACATTCCCTAATTATTACATAAACAAGAGTTTAATCTTGTATTTTGTGTTTTATCTCCATGGAGGTTCACTAAACAAAGGGAATACCTCCTCCTATGTGACATTGATTATCTCTCCCTCTTAAAGGATTGCTAAACATTAAGAATTGAATCTTCATTACTTTAAAGATGCAGTCTTGTCGAATATACCAAAAACATATTAGGATTCTTTCGTTGTGGAAAAACTCAAGTACATGTTAGAGGGAAGTATTCCTCTATGGATGGTTAACAAGTTGATCAACAACTACAATCAAATGCTTCAATCTATATATTTAATGATCTCTAGTCATCATCTAAAGAGTTCAAGAATCAAATAAATTCCAACCTAACTTCTAAGTATATAGTAAGCTTGTACTTTAGAGGTTCTATTATTGTAAATTTGACAACTATGGAAGTTGTGGCAAGGTCTTGGAGGAGGGACTATCATTTTGGAGCAAAGATAGCCTCTTTTTAAAGGATAGTTTCTAAAATTGAATCCATCTTCAATGTTTGTCTCTTCAACCCCACTCTATATTTGAATTTTGAATATCCCCCTAATTATTTTGGGATGAGACAATCTTTCAAAAGCCAACATAAATATATTGGGGTGTATAACAAGATACAAACCAGTCAAGGAAGTCTATACACACATGTGCTAAAATTTGCATTGAAGTTGACTTGAACAAAGGTATAGCAATACATATTTAATTAAATATTCGTGATTTTAACAACCCATCCATTTGATTACAATAATGATACTTTATGTGTATCTATGTGCAAAGAGAATATACCTGAAAAACACCTTCCCAACAACAAAATGATTATAAGAAAAATTGAAAAATAACAGCTAATGGGTGGTAGGATTGAATGAAGAATCAAAGATCATGAAAGAAGAGGTGTCCAAGTTTAGTCCCAATAAAATATTCTATGACACCCTCCAAGGAGTGTGTTATTAAGAGTGACACAAACATGATCATGGATTACATGCCAAAATCTTATGGGAAAAACAGGTAGCAACATGAATGAGATATTATGGATTTCAAAGAGAGCATTTTATTCAATCCAATAGAAGCAAGGTAGTTGGTGCTACTTGAGCCTCCCTAAGCTCTAAATAAATTGGTTGAAAGCAAGAAATCTAAAAGAGAAATGCAAAGAAATGAATATTGAGTTGTTAATATGTTGAGAAGTATTTTTAATCATTGGAATTTAGTCTTCAAATCAAAGGGGCCATATAAGAGTTCTACTATTTTCTATTGCACATGTTTAGAGATATTGAATTCTACATGAATTGATTCTTGTATAATGACAATATGAGGGTAGTGGACTTTATTAATATGTTTATAGCTAAGCTTTTTATAGGGTTGGCTAAGGACTTGCAATTCAAGGATACGATTTTCATTTTGAAAGAGATTCAATGCTTGAAGCTCTAAGGTGCAAAATGATATATCTATCTATCTATCTATATATCTATATATCTATATATATATATATATATATATTCATGGAGCAAATTTCAAAATTTGCATATTTATGTTCCATTGACAAAAAATATTTTCCCCCTCTCTTGGGGACATTTAGATGATCATTGCTATGAGGCCCCAACCCTCTACCAGAGTCTAAAAAAGGGATGTTCGACGAGTCAAAGAAGGGGGAAACAAAAAGGCGAGCAGAGCATCATAAACTATAACAAGGGGGGAGGCTAAAGAGGAGGAGGGTAGCAGGGAAACAAAAGTAATAGGGAGAGAAGGGGGAATAGAGGGGAGGGAAGGGATGAAGGAGAACATCAAGGAGGAAAGAGAAAAGGAGAGTCTTGGGAGAAAATTTAGGTTGTCCCTAAGATCCAAGGGGGAGGAAGTGATTCATGGAAGGACACTAAAGCACAAAAACACAATAAGAGATAGGCAAGGAACTAGAAAAAGGAGGTTGTTGCTTGGGGAGGGAGGGCCCTACTATGAGGTTGGAGGAGCTTGTCTGATAGTGTCTAGCAAACTCGATTGAAGTTGAAGATCAGGAGCACTCTTCCGTGCATGACACAAGGGAGAAAAAGAGGCTCTAGATTATGATATTCAAGGAGACGCTTGAATGTGTGGAGTTTTGAGAGGTTTGCCATTGATGCCAAAGAAAGGGTCATTGCTGAATTGGAGGTAACCCTTAATATGTTGCATGTCTCATGAGTATTATTGAAAAATGTTCAAGCCTTATTAAAAGACTGCCACCAAGGAATTCACTATCCCCTGAAGTTGACTATAGTCCCTTGCCTTAAAGAATTCAGGATCACACAGTGTGCTAAGCAAAAGCTTCAAGGCTCTCATAATGCGAGGAAGAAATTGCATAGTAAAAATGCAATAGAGTATGAATAGTGTAAACATGTGCGTAGATCAATAAATAATAAACATATGTATGTCTATGTGTTGATTGTATGCATATGGTATCACAATCTCAAAGATGTGTATGGTGAACTCTTATCTAGTGGGTATTTGATCCGACCTAGTGAAGGCAGAGGAGCATTAGTCATCATGGTTGATCACATGACTTAGAGGCTTCAAGTGTCCTTGAAGCAGTTTGTATCTTAAATGCGTCATCTACATTCTTTGCATAGAAGATGACAATTGAGGTAGTGAACACATTATCTGATGATGGTTGGATGTCATTGTCCAAACATGGGTTGGGGGATGTCACTATTTGTATAAAGTCTTTGTCAAATTACATAAACCATATATCATCGTTAAATAGCCTATGTTCAATAGACTTGGGCATCTTGAGTGTAAAATATTCCCTACTTTAACAAGAGTTTTATATGGTAGACATCTTGAAGGAATGATTTTGGAGTATTTTGATAAAGTTTGTTTGTTTTTTTTTAAGTATAGTTAAAGGCTTCAACCTAAGAGGATTGATGTCCTCATATTGACCAGGTTGGTGCCTCGATTGGCCTAAGAGGCTTTTTGTCCTCATTCAAGGTTGGCGCCTTGAAGAATTAAAGAAATTATATTACAAGTTGGAGCCCATATTTATAAATGAGAAA
Organism: Pinus tabuliformis; assembly: GCA_031772625.1. NCBI lineage: Eukaryota > Viridiplantae > Streptophyta > Pinopsida > Pinales > Pinaceae > Pinus > Pinus tabuliformis. The sequence continues at coordinate 235,192,734 of CM062819.1, forward strand.
AGTCCTCACTATATTTAATAAAATTATTATTTGTTCTACTTCTTATGTTTTGGCTTAACCTTTTAACTAACATAATATAACAATTGTAAGAAGTATCAATTCACCCCCCCCCCAATATTTACAACAAGGCTTGAGACATATTTGGACATACAAAAGCCCGTGATTATGTTGTTTATGTGATAGATAAGTATTTTCCACCTGCGTGTCCGCTGAGACCCTTCTCTGGCACTGTAATTATATAATGGCTAATAATGGCAGCAAAACTACATGTACTAACTACTTGCAATATGTTTCAACATATATTTGTCTAAGTTGATATTCAGATCTGTCATTAGGTGATGGAGATATTTTGCACTGATTTTTCAAACTATTTATCATTCATAATTTCAAACCCTCATCATATAGCCTATATCAACAAGCTCATTTGCTCTCCAAGGTCATCTTCAAATAATTAGGAGGTTGAGAATAAGGGAGTGTTCTCCAAATAGATTTGTTCACCTAAGAGTGCAATGTACCAATTGTGCTTTCCACATACTCTCGAGGTGGGGCATTCCTTCAACCAATCTAACAAACTCTTCAAAATAGAAACATGTGCCAAGATGGTAGCCCTCATTTAATAAATCCATATCTATTTATAATGAGGTCATGATAAGCTCATTAGATTCTACTTATAATGGTTGTTCCAACTTACACCTCAAGCCCTGAAAATGATCTTTCTAAATTCAAATCAGCTGGTAATCCTCTCAACATTGCCTCAATTATGGTGGATGTTTAAGGGTTTAAAACAAGTCTAGATTGGTTCATTTCTATTCTCAAACCGCTTGATTCATCTTCCAACTTATGTTGAATCCAATGATAATTATTAGCATAATTGATTCCCTCCAATAGACTCCCATAAAAGCACTTAAGGCTGGGCTAGTGCTTTCATTCCCTCCAAAAATCTAACAATTTTAAAAATACATCTCAATTTTTTAATTTATATATTTTACTAAAAATATATTTATATTATTAAGAAAAAAAAAAATTAATATATATAATTAATATATATTGAATCAATAAATTTTGATTAACACATTAAATTAAACAAAACAAAATAATTAATAAATATTAAATCAATAGATCCTAATTAACACATTAAAATTATGAAATTATTACATAAATCAAAAATCAATCGGGCACTTTTCAAACAATTTGGTGGGAAATTTTCAAATTTAAAGCGCTTGTAGAACAATTTGGTGTTGAATCATTTTGGGACACTTTTCAGCAAATAGATAAACCGTTCGAGGAGCATTAGCTGGTTTACACATTTACAAATAGATGATTAACTCCACTATCCTCGGGGAGTATCGTGGAGCATTAACAGGTGAGGTGCTTCTGGCAATAACCCTTCCACACCATAAGACATGTTTACAAGCTATGCAGTTACAACCATTCCTTCTGCGAGGCCCAATCTTCCATGGATTTTTCAAGGCCCGATCTTCCATGGTTTTTGCCTAAAACAGGTATTTTTTCTTCTTCTCAAAAATTAGCTCTTTGAATAAATTATCATCTCCAGTAGGTGAAAACGGAAAACATTTCTCCAGTCTCTCCTTGATAAGGATTACGCTTTTTCCCTGCAGAAAAGATAGGTGGTAGAACTGCAGGGCACTTCAATCGACAAATTTTCCTTTAAGTTAGATTGAATACACAAGCAATTGCTCCCAATAATGGGAAATGTAATGCTCGAGACAATAACAAGGGTCAAACTAATTGACCTGAAGTTTAACCTTCAAAACTAGGACACCAGACAACCTGAACTTTAACCCTACTTTCAGAACAGGACACCACGCAGAAGGCACACCGGTCTAGATATGCTCTGTTATGAAACCAGCTCACAAAAAGATAGAAAAGAGAGATCCACGCCTTAGAATTCAGCTTCTTCGAGGGGGCAACCTCCTTTACTTTGCATAAATGAACAATTCTTGGATGATACAAATGACAAAACCTCCTTTCTATATATAGGAGTCTAAGGAGTCACACTATAATCCAGCCGACCTAACAATAATAATATAAAGCCACAAAAATAACAATAGAGGGATTCTATGGGGCACAGAAATAACAATATGGGGGTAATAGGGGCACAACAATATAAATAAGGGGTATAACTACAATAGTAATGGGGTAATCACTAGTATTATAGGGACCCAACATGCCCCTCTCCTTCAAAAAAGTGTTGTCCTCAACGCTTGAGTAGTTCTGGATACTTCTGCATAAAATTCTCATCCTCCCATGTGGAATCTTCAGCGGATAAGTTCTTCCACTTGATAAGATACTCTGAAATTGATCGATTTCGTAGCTGTCGAGTTCTTGTTTCTGTGACTGCTTCCGGTTCCAATATAATTTTTCCTTCCTCGTCAAGTTCTGGCAATATTGTTTGAATTGGGAGCTTGTCACCTATAACCTTCTTTAAACATGAAACATGGAAAACTGGGTGCAATCGAGAAGCTGCAGGAAGCTCCAATTTGTATGCCATAGTACCAATCTTTTGCAACACCTTGTACGGACCATAATACTTTGGTGATAATTTATTATCCTTCTTAGCTTGCTTTAGGGACATTTGCTTATATGGTTGTAGCCGTAGGAATACCCAATCACCTACATCAAAACTTCTTTCACTGCGATGTTGATCTGCCTGTTGTTTCATTCTATTTTGTGCCAACACGAGGTTATCCTTTAAGAGTTGGAGGACTTGTTGTTGATGTTCGATGTGATGTTCCACTGCCTGAACCTTAGAATTTTCTCTTAAATATGATGTGATGGATGGTGGTTGATACCCATAAAGTGCCATAAATGGGGTCATTTTTGTTGCTGTATGGAAGGAAGTGTTATACCACCATTCAGCCAGAGGCAACCATTTGACCCATTGTGTCTGTTTATCAGATACAAAGCAACGAAGATATCCTTCCAAACATTTGTTTACTATCTCAGTTTTCCCATCAGATTGAGGATGATAAGATGAGCTATGAGCTAACTGAGTACCAAGACAAGAAAATAATTCTGTCCAAAAATTTCCAGTGAAAATGGGATCTCTGTCACTTACAATAATCTTTGGGTTTCCATGTAGCTTTTGAACTGTTTCCATAAATGCAGTAGAAACTGTACTGGCTTTAAATGGATGTGATAATGCACAAAAGTGTGCATACTTGGTAAGTCTGTCAACTACCACCATGATGACACTCTTTCCCTCAGACTTGGGTAAACCTGTGATAAAATCCATTGAAACCTCCTCCCAACGTTGGCTTGGAATGGATAAAGGTTGTAATAGACCCGGTGTCTTAATTGTTTCAACTTTATTTTGTTGGCAAACCAAACATTCCGCCACAAACTTTTGAATATCTGATTTAAGGCCATCCCAAAAAAATTCCTTCTTAACCCTGTGGTAAGTTTTTAAAAATCCTGAGTGCCCTCCTAAGGGAGAAGTGTGCAATTCCATAAGAATCTTTTGTTTTAGCTGGGAATTCTTACAGAGGTATAAGCGATCTTTGTACCATAACGAATCATTTTTCCAGCTAAATGTATCAGAAGTACTGGAATCTTGTTGTAGCTTTCGAATAAGTGCCCACACTTCTTCGTCATTCTTCCATTCCTCCCTTGCTTCGTTTATCCAATCTGGTTGGATAATAGAAATGGCACACAACAATGCTTCCACATCCTCATCCTTTCTTGAGAGTGCATCTGCCACCACATTTTGCTTCCCTTTTTTGTAGATGATTTCAAAGTCATAACCCAACATCTTTGTGACCCACTTTTGTTGCTCTTCAGAGGATAATCTTTGTTCTAAAAAGTATTTAAGGCTATCATGATCCGTTTTTACCTTGAAGTGTCTTCCCATTAGGTAGGGTCGCCATTTCTTAAGTGCATGGAGTATTGCCAACATTTCCTTCTCATAAATAGCTTTGCTTAAAAACTTTCCCTTGATTGGACGACTTTCAAAAGCAATGGGTCTTTCATCTTGCATTAGAACAGCACCAATTCCATTTCCTGAAGCATCACATTCCACAATAAAGGTTTTTGTGAAGTCCGGTGTAGCTAAGACCGGTGCTTGGCACATTGCCTCTTTAAGATGTTCAAAGGCCTTTGTTGCTTCCGGAGTCCATGAAAATGAATCTTTCTTCAATAATGTTGTTAGAGGTGCTGCTATTCTCCCATAATTCTTAACAAACTTGCGATAATACCCTGTCAACCCAAGAAATCCTCGCAGATGCTTTATGGATGTGGGGATTTTCCATTCCTTAATGGCTTTAATTTTGCTAGGGTCTACCTTAACTCCTTCATGAGATACAATATGACCCAAATATTCCACCTCCTGGACTCCAAAGAAACATTTGGATCTTTTTGCATATAATTGTTTCTCCTCCAATAGTTGTAGCACCCTGTCAACATGTTCAACATGATCCTTCCAAGACTTGCTGTAGATTAGTATATCATCAAAAAATACTAACACAAATTTTCTAAGGAATGGTTTGAAAATTGAATTCATCAAACCTTGAAATGTTGAAGGTGCATTGGTAAGGCCAAAAGGCATGACCAAAAATTCATAATGACCCTCATGAGTTCTAAATGTCGTTTTCGGAATGTCTTCAATCTTCATTCTGATTTGATGATATCCCGAACGAAGATCCAACTTGGTGAAGTAAATTGATCCATGCAATTCATCCAGTAATTCATCAATAACAGGAATGGGGAACTTATCTTTAATAGTGAGCTTGTTGAGCTCCCTATAATCCGGACACATGCGCCATGATCCATCCTTCTTGTGCACCAATACTACTGGAGCTGAGAAAGAACTTTGACTCGGTTGAATTATACCAGCCTCTAGCATTTCTGCAACCATACGTTCAATTTCACTTTTTTGGACATAGGGATATCTGTACGGCCTGATGTTTGGAGGAACACTTCCTGGAATCAGATGAATAGCATGATCATGATCACGCATAGGTGGGAGACCTTTGGGAGTCTCAAATACCTTGGAATGATTGTCCAGGACTTTTTGGAGATCTGGAGAAATAGATGATTCCAATGTGGAAACATCTAGCGAACATAATTGTGCAATTACACCTCTTTGCTCCTTTTTTAGAAGCTTTGTCATGCCATTAGAGCTGATTATCTTTCCTGGTTTCCCTGCAATACCCCTTAATTCAACTTCCTTTCCTTCCGTAGAAAATTTGATGAAAAGTTCTTGAAAATTAAAAGCTATTGTACCCAAGGATTGTAGCCATTGGACTCCTAGTACAACATCAGCACCTCCCATTGGAATGGAAAGCATTGGGCTAGTCAATACATATTCTCCCATGGATAGCTTGATATTATGGCACTTTCCAGAGCAATTTATTGTTCCTCCATTTGCAATCATCACTTGACACTCTGGTGCTGGATATAGGAAGCAATTCAATTCTTTTGCTACCCTACAATGAATAAAATTGTGGGTGCTTCCTGAATCAATCAACACTATTACCTTTTTCTTCTTGATTTGTCCTTCTATCTTGATGGTTTGAGGAGTGGTAATTCCCGCCAATGCATTACAAGATATGGTCGGATTTATTTGTTCTTCATCTAGGCTTTGTTCCTGGAGTATATCTTCTTCTTTTGACCTTTCTTGCTCCTTTTCTTCTTCCTCTTCACAATCTATGTAGAATAATTTCTTCTCAGCACACTTATGACCTTTAGTGTATTTGCTATCACAACTGTAACAAAGCCCTTTTGCTCTTTTTTCTTCCAATTGTTGTGGTGTCAACCTTATAGGTTGTGGAAGACTAGGGGCAACAACACTTCCGTCTTTATAGTTGTGAGTGGTATGCTTCCTGGTTGCCATAATTTTGCTTTCCATTTTTCTTGCTAACCTGAATGCCTTCTCTAATGAATCAGGTTCCCAAAGGCGAACATCATGTTGGATATTATCCTTTAAAGACCCTATGAACACATCAATCCTATGCTCCTCTGGAATATCTTTTACCCTTATGTTCAATTTTTGGAACTCCTCAATGTGCTCCATTATTGAACCCTTTTGTTTGAGACTTATCAATTGGCTAAAAAAAGTGTTGCTTTTTGTATCTTCATAATGTGCTATCAATTCTTCCGTAAAAATTGCCCAAGTGATAAATTGTTTACGAGAGAAAAGCCATTGATACCATACAAACTGATTTGGTTCCAAATATACAGTTGCCATACGTACCTTTTGTGCGTTTTGCACATTATTGAGATCGAAGAATTGCTCCATCTGTAATATCCATGTGGCGGGATCCTTGCCATCAAACTTCCTCATATCGATTTTTGGAATATGGTGATTCTTCGATCCAACATTAACGTCTATGGAATCATGATTAACATTTCTTTTGTTCTCATCATGAGTTTCCTTTACTACCTTTTCACCATTAGTGACCCTTTCTTGTAGCAACTTCTTCAATTCTTCCATGTTTGTCTTCAAATCTATCTTCAAATCTGCCATCGAATCCTCCATCTTAGCTTCCATGCCCTTTATCTTAGATTCCACGCCATTTATCTTAGATTCCACGCCACTTATCTTAGCTTCTGTTAGCTTTTGTGAGCGTGACATTTGTTGCACTTGTTCTTGTAATTTTGATATATCATGTAGCATTTCTTCCTCTTCTTCATGAGTCATGCTAGAGCTTTCAGGTTCCTTACTAGGTGTTTGCATTTTCTTTCCTCGGGGCATCAGTTACCGATAATAATGCTTTACTATGCCCTTTGAATTTCGTTAAACCAAGCTTACACAAAAATAAAAAATAAAACTACACACCTTTTTTCACTTTATAGAAGCCTGATATTGAATCTGATGTATCTCTGAAATTTCGGATCATCCAGTTCTGAAATTGCACCTGTAGTAGCCTTCTGCGTCCTCTTTCCAATGCCACAAGTCTGAGCCAAATTGTATTCTCCAAGGAAGAGTTATGTGAAATCTCCCACAGTGACTTGCTTTTAGACTGGTTCAGTAGAGAAAACTTGTACGACGTGCCACGAGTCACTGTTTCAACCTTTGAATCTGAAACACAAATACAAGAAACTACAGTCCGTCCTCTTTCTGTACCTTCTTACGAAATTTCAATCTGATCCCCAGAGAGAAAGTTATGACGATTTTCCCCAGGTCACCTGTTTTGAATGTAATTCAGGAGTCTGCAAAAAGACCAACTTCCTCAGATCATATCTCCGCAAATATTGCACAAAAAGCTCTGAAATTCGGACCCAAGTTTCAGTGCACATTCTTCTCAAATGGGTTTTTTTTGCGACTTCTGAAACGTCACAGAAAAAAAGTTATAGCGAAAATTCCACGATGACCTGTTTGGAGCAGCGAAACCCTAGAATCCAAAGCTCTGATACCAAATGTTATGAAACCAGCTCACAAAAAGATAGAAAAGAGAGATCCACGCCTTAGAATTCAGCCTCTTCGAGGGGGAAACCTCCTTTACATTACATAAATGAACAATTCTTGGATGATACAAATGACAAAACCTCCTTTCTATATATAGGAGTCTAAGGAGTCACAATATAATCCAGTCGACCTAACAATAATAATATAAAGCCACAAAAATAACAATAGAGGGATTCTATGGGGCACAGAAATAACAATATGGGGGTAATAGGGGCACAACAATATAAATAAGGGGTATAACTACAATAGTAATGGGGTAATCACTAGTATTATAGGGACCCAACATGCTCTTTAGTAGTCCATGCCTCCCATACCGTCTCTCATACCTCAGATTTCCCTCTTATCCTTCAGAATCACAACAAGATGCACTATGTTGTGGTTAACAATGAAGACACGCTTGCAGCATCAACCAAAACAACTCTGATCACTTTCAGGGGATCAATAATCCCTGCCTTCACCTTATCAATGTATTCACCTTAGTCAGCATCGTAGTTAAATTCAAGATTATATTGCTCAATAATTTCCCAACAACCACTGCACCTTGCACACCAGCATTTGCAACAATCGTACATGAAAACATCTTCAATCGTTATGCAGTTTGACCTTCCCAAGGCAGAGTTCATCATTTTTTCCTGAGGCAGGATTTGGACCCTTTCCTGAGGTAATTTTGGCCTTCACTTCCTTATTTTTATGTGATGCCAATTCATGCAGATCTGTAGACTGAAATATAACATCCTTGACAATATCTTAGAGATCATTTTCTTTCAAAAACAATTTTACCTTGCCTTTTGATGACACCTATCTGGAGGCACCATCTAATTTGTCCTCAAATTTGAGACTTGATGCTGCCATCTCTGAGATCTATTTTACAAAATTTTCAAATATGAAAATAAAACAAAAAAATATACCCGCAAGAGTGGTTAGTCCTTCAAGCAACAATAATGAAACCCTCTAACTGCTGGTCTTTGATTCTAGTAGTTGATCTATTGTTGTAAACCCTTGAGGATCTCAATTAGAGATGATCCTCTTATACCATGTAAAATTTTTATTATTCAAGAGGACAACTGTCTTGTGTTTCTTTCTCAAATAACTCAGATCTTGAATTACTTTAATAACTGAATAAAATTCTAAACATGCAACAGTCACACATATAACTGGAAAACCTAAACAGTGGACTCATAATAGCTTTTCAAGTACACACATAATTCTGTCCTTCAAATCAACTTATCATTAATGTTCAAAAATTACAAGGACATGTCAAAAATGAGGTTTTCAACTTCCTGGACACTCAGATCTGCTCTATCTCCATGCTGGATACTCAAACCCACACTTTACTGAATTGTTGTACAACATTTTTCAATATGGATTCTGATCTGACCTTGGCTCCTCTCCTGTGCTTTGAATCTACTCAGCTGATCTTTCTCTGATCTCTTGTCTTTTTTATGTCAAAAAATGTTTGCATACAACTTCTCTCATCTTGTTCTATTTATGCTCTCAGACTCTAATTGAGAAAATTAATCTCCCCTATCTTAGCAACTAATCTCTTTAATCCGAGCAACCACCTTTTCTCAACAATTATGTGTACATCTAAGATTAGATCAAATACAAATCACTAATATTCCGAAAATATCTAGAATATTTCATTTAGATTTTGAAGAGTTAGGAGATCTAGTGAAATTGATCTTTCACTTTTATTTACTAAGTGAAATTACAAGATGTTATTATTTCACAGTTTCACTAGGTGGTCACCAAAAGTTGTCTTGAACCACTTCTCACACATTCACACCTTACATGTGTAAGAAGTTACTACGTGAGTTACACTTATTGACATACCCTATATACCTTGTACCTAGTTCCAAATCAAAGCAAAGGTCTTAGCAGAATGCCATTTCTCACATGCTGCTGGTCACACTCGCTTCTTTAAGACATATAACAACAAGAGTAATTTCTTTTAGAATGGACTCTAATAAGAGGTGAAAAATATTTTTTGCTTCATGTGAGACTTATTAGAGGAATAAAATAGAGACTGTGAGAAGTCTAGGACTAATGTATGCCTTGCCCATTCCAAATAAAAGGTGAGAATCCATTAACATTGTCTTTAGAAGTTTGCCTCAGGCCAGAGGGAAAATCTCCATCTTTTTTATTTCTAGGGTGCTACTGAAAAATTCTCACACGTTGTTGAACTATTCATGCCACATATTTATATGCTTCATGGATTTAAGAAAAATCAGTTTGGAGATAGAAGAGCCAACTATGTTTAAAGAGAAATTTAAGGTTGAATGGCAGCTTTAGGGTAACAAAAAGTAGTGGTATTAATTTGAAATTTTAACAAAATAAAGTTTATTGTGTAAAATTGGTTATCCCACATGCAAGAGATAAGTGAGCTTTCCTGAAGGCTTTAGATGGGCTCTTAAGCCTGATACAAAAGTATATTTGGGAATGTTTTCATGTGGGTAATTTGTGAGAAACAGATTCCTAGGTCAAGTGCAGTGTCCATATTCCTCTTGGATAGGCATGGATTCACATCTAAACCTATCTAGGAAAGCATTTTGGGGTAATGCTTCAAAAAATGTGCCTCGAGTGGCTGCACCATGGAGAAAACTTTCATTGGCGTAAGGTGTGAATTTTGAGAGGTATTTATTGGTGTAAGGTGTGAAATCTGAGGGGTATTTATTCTGTGAACTCTGAGGGGTATTTATTCTGCCAAAATTGCTTAGGACATGCACCATGGAGCAGAGTTTCATTGGCGTAAGGTGTGAACTTGACGAGTATTTATTCTGCCAAAATTGCTCAGGACATACACCCAATCTAATCCCTTTAGATCAAAGTGAGAATGGAACCCTGGTGGACAACAAAACACTTGTTCACCTCACCAGTGAGTCAATCGCCCATTGGTAGGAAAAGCCATTTTATCCTATATATTGTTGAAGCATTTTCTTTTTTCATATTAATAAAGGCTCTGTTTTGAGGGTTGTCCACAAATATTTGAATGTTGTTCTTCTTTATTGTCAAATATTCAACGTTTTATTCCAAAATTTATAATTTTGTTTCAGATTTCAGGTATTTCAAAACATTTTTTTTCCCGGGGAAAAGTATCGTAATTTTCATTATCAAGGAAAATTACATGTTGTAAATGCCATAGGCATATGCAAAAAAGTGACCGTGGTCATTTGAGAACTCTTTTGTACTATAGAAATCTATACAAAAAAATAGAGAAGGGTGTGCCGATAGTATATGATCATATACATTATTATTTACATATTCGAATTTTTTCAAAATTTCACCCATGGTAATTACTATTCTATAGACAAAAAATTAATAATAGAAATAGATAAGTTAGGGCTTATCAACCCTCTGCATTTCCTGATCCATGTATGGTCTATGGAAATACTGGTAGATCTGTTTTGGTGTGTGCTCCCTGATCAACCATTCCCCTCTAGGATAATGCGTCGCCGCTTTTGAAAGTTGGTCTACGGGTTCATTGCGCTCCTTGTAGATATGAGCACATGAAACATGATCAAAATTTGTTTTTAAAACAAAATATCATCCAATATAGTTATGAGTGTGTATGCATTGCATGTAGAAATGTAGTTGAACCAGTTAATAACAATCTTGGAGTCCCCATAAACTTGTAAATATCTACAATTTTTGTTTATAGCAAAATATAAAAGATGATGAAGTGTAAGGAGCTTCGCAAAGTTATTTGTGCCATCTCCCAACCCCATACAAATATGGAAATAATGTGTCTCAAATATATGGAGGATAATGCCACTGCCACAACCCTGTTCTTGTGTTGATCCGTCGAAATAGGCCCAAGGGTGCGCTTTGTCTATGACCTCCGGGGTGATGGTTCGAATCTTGGCAACCTGTTCATCAACTGGAATTTCCATATAACTGTTACAAATCTTAGGAATAATCAAAGGCCAAACTATATGCTTCCCACGAAATATGTTGTTGTTCCTGCTCATCCATATGTGCCAGCACACCATTAATGGAAGATTTCGGGATCTTGGGTTTGGATCTTTAGCCCACCATCGGTTCGAGATCTTGGGTTTGGAGCTTCAGCCCACCATCAGTTCCAGGCATTTAGTATACCATCGCTAGCCCAAGTAAGTGATACATTAAGAGTATGTAACACCTACGCCCAGACCTGTTGTGTTGTATGGTAGGAGAGAAAGAGATGGTGATTTGATTCCTCCTCCTCACGACATAATACACACCATGTAGGTCCCTGAAAAGATTGTTTTCTGAGATTATTTCCGGTCGGGGTTTTGTCCATAATGATGTTCCACATCAAAAGACGAGTACCCGACCGGCCTTTTAGCTTCCATATGCTGCTCCACCAACTATCCAAAGAATCAGGTCTATGGCTAGCATGGATAATAGGATATCCATCCTTTGGAGTATAGATCCCCTTCTGTGCAAAACCTGAAATCAGTTCATCATCCTCATCCCTTAGTCTCACATGGGATTCAATTAAAGCCACCAAATATCTCCTCCACTCCATATGCCACTAATCTAGTATATCCAGGGCCTCCACTGGTATATGTAGTGGTGTTGTATAGGTCCCCGATCTGTGTGATGTTTTCCACTCCATTATGATTTAGGAAGGCAATCAAGCCAAGAGGGAGATAGTGTGAGTTGCCACAACCAATCCATGGATCAGTCCCAATGCGAACAGACATACCGTTGTCAATCTGCCAAGTAATACCCCTTCTTATGATGGGAAGGGTATTTATAACAGCCCTCCAAATCACTGATATTCCTTTCCTGTTCCAAGCAGGTAACCTTAACCAGTCCATGACTGTGCGCGACCATATGTATTTATAGGTAACCACCTCTGACCAAAGGCTCTTGTGCTTCAGGAGAAGCCATCCTAATTTGGCTGCAAGTGCTTGAGGAAAGGCAGAGAGGTTCTTGAGGCCCCAACCTCCCCATTTTTTGGGAGTTGCAATTCTACTCCATTTGACCCACGCATAGGGTTTCCCTCCTTGTGACCCTTCCATAAGAAGTGGCAGTAAACTCATTGAATCCTTTGTAATATACCTTGGGGGATCCAGGCCAGAGACATCCAGAAGACTGGTGTTGGTTCCAGAACTGATTTAATGAGCACCAGTCTACCTGCTCTGGATAGTAGATGATGGCTCCAAATATTTAATCTTCTTTCCACCTTGGCAATCAACCAGGTCCAATCTACAATTTTGTATCCATTTGCTTTTATCCTGAAACCCAAGTACTTCAATCCATCCTCCATTGTCAGGTTTTGGAAGGGGAAGTTTTGGAGTGCATGATAGGTCTCCTGTTGAGTACAAGCTGAGAGAGATATAGTGGATTTGGCCCCATTTATTTCCATCCCTGTTGCAGCACAAAAAAGATTTAGCACTTCAGAGAGAGTGTTGTTGTCTTGAATGCCTCCATCTAAGAAGGTGAGCATGTCATCCACAAAGAGCAGATATATTAGAGTGCATTGCTCCATGATCTTGAGACCCTTGAGCCTCTCGACTCTTTTTTCCGACACAATCAGCCTGATTAAGCCTTCCATCACAATAAGAAAAAGCAATGGGGAGAGAGGACACCCCTGCCTGATTCCTCACTCTGCCTGAAAGGAATGGGAAACTGATCCATTGATTAAGGTTCCAAAGGATACAGATGTAATGTAACACATTATCCATCTGATTAAAACCAGTGGAAATCCCAGGTGAGTAAGGATCATCCTTAAGAATAACCAGCTGACCCTGTCAAAGGCCTTTGAGAGGTCAATCTTGAGCATCACCCCTTTAAGCTTCTTCTATTTGATGTAGTGTAAGGCCTCTTGTGTTGTGCTAATGACCTCATGGATTTTTCGATTGTGTAGGAAGGCAAACTGTTTCGAGGAGATGTTGCTCGATAGAATCAACTTGATGTAGTTAGCAATGAGCTTTGCAATAATTTTGTATAGGCAGTTACGTAGGGATATAGGCCTGAAGTCATTAAAGGATGGCACAGAGTCCTTCTTGGGAATGAGGGCTATATAGGTGGAATTTATAGGTTCATACATTCTACCCGATGTACAACATTCCTCGATCACATCAGGTAGATCTGGTCTAATAATGTCAAAGAACGTAAAATAGAATTCCACGGACCAACCATCTTGCCCCAGACTTTTGTTCTTCTTAAACCACTTCAGGGTGCCCTCCAGTTCCCCCATAGTAATAGGTTTTATGAGATCCTCCACCAAGTCAGGTTCCACAAATCTGGGAAAATTCCCTGCAATGCGAATGATATCAGCTAGAGGTGTGCCTAGTGGGGCTTTGAACAACTGCTTGAAGTGAGTGTTACCCAACCGTGCCAGCTGATTATAAGTTTTAGCATTGAGACCCTGTTCCATAGGCATCTGCTTGATAGTATTACTGGCTTTCCTTCCATTTGCAAATTTATGGAAGAATTTTGTATTGCCATCCCCCACTTGTAACCAAATTGCCCTGCTTCTGAGTCTCCAAGTTTCTTCCCGATCCAGCAGAATCCTTGATCTCCAGGTTTCCAAGTCCACAAGGTGTAGTTTTGTTTCTATATTGGTGTACCCTCTTCCCTGTTCATCCATTAGAGTGGCCACCTAATTTTCAATGTCACCAAGGGTATGTTCCTCCTTGTCCTTTCTCCTTCTGGCCCATTCTATGGATAATCGCTTGAGTTTGATCAGGTTACTATAGAAACCCTCAGCCTTCCTCTGGACATTTGGTAAGGGATGGGCCTTCCAAAATTCCGAAACCAACCTAAGATATTCAAGGTCCTTTAACCAGGTCGAATTAAACTTAAAAGAAGCCCTATGCTTTTTGAAGGAGCCTTCCACTTCCAGATAAATAGGGGACTGATCCGATATTCCTCTAGTGCCCACCCACTATCTGTAATTTTTGAGGGAATTAAGTAGATATTCATGAATGAGATACTTTTCTAGTCTCCTCCCCAGATCCGCATCTCCAGTCCTTTTGTTGTGCTAGGTTGGCAGCTTCGTGTTCATAGGGACATCAACAAGACCATGTTGCTCCAATAGGATGTTGAGCTGATCCGAGAGTGGATCCAGTTGCGAGTGGTTTCCCCGGATTTCTTCATGTCCAATGGAGAAATTAAGATCTCCCCCTAGAATAGTGATTGGTCTATAAGGGGATTCTCAGGGATTTGCTGCAAGAAATCCAATATACTATGATTGCGTGCATAAATGTTCATAATATAGAGATTTTTGCCCAATTCAGCTGAAAATATATCGATACCCAGGAAACCCTGACCTCCCCAAGCCGATGTAACCTTGATGGTTCAAGGGTTTATCCCGAGAGCTAGACCCCCGGATCTCCCAGCAACATCCAGGGCTTGAAAGTGCCACCCTGGCATGATAGCTAGAAGGGTGCTAACAATCAGCTCAAAGCTACCTAGGGTTTCTTGAAGAAAAATAATGTCACAAGGCTCACAGCTGAAGAGTCTCTTAAGGGCTAATTTTTTAGAGGGACTAGCTAATCCCCTACAGTTGGAGGAGAGTCACTACATGGCGGAACATTGCCAAGGGTGTCTATTACTCTAAGTACCCTTTAAATGGTGTTTTATCTGCCCTAAGCTACATCATCCCCAGTAATATTAATGGCTTTGGACATCTTGGAAGGCCTCCCCCGAGTGGGTTTATGCTTAACATTAGAGGGTGTGATACCCAATCTAAGTGAGTCAGGGATTTCCCGGTGGCAGGAACGAAGGTTGTAGGAATGTGAACCCGCAGCAGATGGGGAAATAGGATTTCGTTGGAGCCCCTGTCCAAGGACAGTGGGGGGGGTGGTGGAAAAGATAGGCAATGGGTGATCATGTGAACAGGTAATGGGAGAGGTAACCAAACAAGGTGAATATGCAGATGACGCCAATGAGAAAACAATATTGATTAAAATTCAGTGCAGAGGATAAGGGAGAAGAAACTGTACCCGATGTAGGAGCAGCCTCCGCAGCAGACTGGGATCTAGTCATAGGAGGGGAGATTGGCGGCGTCTAGGAAGCATTGGATGGATGAGCAGTGACCCCAGCCACATCCTTTGGACTATCCAGACCTGTAGGCTACTCATCCACCATCGGGTAATCTGTCTGGTAATGTTTGGTTCCCTTTGTAGCAGCCAGAGTAGTAGGCATGAGCAGTGGGCATTCTTTGAAAAGATGTCCAAGCTTATGGCATCGTCTACACCTGAATGGAACGCCTTCGTACTCAAGATTTTTTCAGTGAGAGAAATGCCTCTAATGTAGGGTAATCTTTTCCTCCATGCCTTCTCTAGTGTCCAAATGAACCAAGATGTGAGCCATAGTCATATTTCCTGGCGTTTCATAGGAATGATCATGTTCCAAATAGGTACCTAGTGTGTTGCCTATGCGCTTAAAAATGACTGGAGTTCAGTATTGCATCGGAAGGCCTAGTAATTGAACCCAAATCGGCCCAGCTCCCATATGTTCCCTCTCGGGATCAAATAAGGGATCCCATCTTTTCAGCAGACCAGGGGCTAGTTCGATATGCCAGAATCTAGTGAGTATCCAGTCTGTGTACTCTTCCTTGTGGAAATGAAGGGCAAACCATCCTCGCACAAGCACCCGAATGGTGGGTAATTCTTTGAAGAACCCCAAATATCCGAGGTCCGGAGACGAAGTCTCTCCACAGTATAGTTTCGCCCCCGAACTCGGCCCCCCAAGACCTTCTTGGTTGTATCAACAACTTCCCCCATCAAGAGGTCTTCACCCAAGGATAGGTTGATGTCCCTGTCGACAGCTTTTAGGCACCTTCGTTTCTTTAGCTTGTCAGATCTATGAGCCGTCGGATAGTCCCAAAGATTTCCCCGTATGCCCTGGCTAACCGTCTGTGGGGTGGATGGGGTCGATTTAGGGTTTTGGACTGCGGAGCTAAAGAATCCAAAATAGATAGGGGTGCTAGGAGATGGGCCACCAAGATTAAGGGTGCTACCAGACAGAGCAGGGATAGGGTAGGTAGCAGTCCCAGGAGGGGGGATGCCAGAGGAGGAAGGGTTGTAAGGTGGGGTGGAGATGTGGGGTAGACGGGGCAGCGACGCGTTGAAAGTGAGAGATGGTTGCAGGCAGGTACCGAGGAGATTCAAGGTAGCTGAGGAAAGTAGTGGCAATCCAAGCCGAAGGCGTCTTCGATGTTGACAGAGAGCAAAGGATGGGGAACATATGGCCCAGGTCGGTCCAGTGCAGAGCTAGGAGCTAACAAAGGTCGCAAAGATGTGGAAAAAGGACCAGAGCCCAACACGGCATGATGGCGAGACCAAATGACCTCATGGGGATTGGGGTCCTCAGTATAGTCTACCTCGTCCAGGTCCATTGCAACCGACAGGAAAATGGTCGATGGTGGTTATGGACTACGAGGAAGGTGGGAGGACCATAGGAACAGAAAATGCTAGAGGGCCCGCAGGAAGGAGGTAAGGTTGGACAGAGTCTGGCGAACCGTGGAGGTTAACCCTTATCGCCAGGCGCCTGGCAGCAGTGGCATAGTAACTCCATTATCCTGACCATAAGAGCTCTGCTAGAGTTTCTTTTCCTCATTGTTTTCCGCCACTTTCAAAACAATTATTTATTTGTGTTCTTGTCTATAATTTTTTTTGGAATAATTTATAAAGATGTAACAATCAAGTGGTTTCAAATTTTAGATGTTTCATCAAGTATATTCTAGTATAATACTGTATTCCAGCTTTGTTTATCAGACAGTATTTGTTCAGGAACCTAACATGTCATATTTGGACACGATATAAATGTTTACTGTTTTAGTATTACAGTGAATTGATCAATGGACATAGGGTGCTTGTAAGAGATTAACTGCATACATGAGATACATTTTGGGCCTGTTTGGGTACACCAAGCTTTATTGATAAGATATTCAATACCTGTTCAGGTACACCAAACTTTGTGTATAAGATCTCCAATAAAGAGAGTTACTTTACTTCATTGTTACTCTAGAATGAAGTCTTTTCTCTTAACCTGTCATTAACTCTGTCAGTATTAACTATTTAACATGTTCTTTAATTTGTTTAAACCATCAGTAGATTGTTGTTGTAGTTGGTGCATTTTTAGTGGGAAGATACCATTTTGTTTGAACGCTTTCTTTAGTTTGTTTTTTACACAAATGTTCTTATGAACAATATTTCTATGGATGTCACTGTTTTTTAAAAGTGAGGACTCATAAATAGTGAGCATCTTATTCACATCCACCTACTCATTATTTAAAATTTATATTGAATCACAATGCTTGAAATTCCAGGGATGCTCCTCGCTTTAGTGCTCTGTTCTGATTACCGAAAGAACGGGGATCTTGGCAATGATGCAAAATTGTCTGTTATGAGGGGCTGTAGGTATTTTTGGCATGCACTTTCAGGATATACGACTGGTTTGGTTGCTGCTCTTGCTGCAGTAATATTGACACAATTACCACAACCTACACATCTGTATTTGGTATTGATTAGCATCATGCACTTTAAACTGGATAACTTGCAAGTTAAAAATATATTTCTTTGGCATCTTCATTGTGCTCTGGTATTCCTCAGTTACAAACTAGATAGTTTTCATGTCATTGTCTACTTTGAGAATATGAATGAGCTTGCATAGATTCCCTTTGAGAATATCTTATTGGGAACCTGTTTTAATTTTTTTTTTGTCAATTCACTCACTTATTTCTTCCATTTTCTTTTTAGTATCCTTAGATGAAGTGGCATTTTTAAATTTTTGGAATGGGTTATAGTTGTTAGGAAGTATTGAATAGTTCAGAGAATTCCTTCTTTCATGTATGAATGTAGTTGTTTACCTTTGGAGATTAAGAGATTTTTGGAATTGCCTTGCACTATATTATAATCATCATTTTTAACTTTAATCAAAATGAACGAGCACGTCTTCCATAATTTTCTAGGGTTATAACATTAGAAAATACTCTAACTGCATTTGGTTTCGTGTATAAAACGTATTTTCCCATTGGAAGTTACATGGTATTTCTGATGCCTGCCTCTAGTATTTTTGTCGTTTGGAGTCAATGAGTTTACACCAGATTCTTTGTTTAGATACTTGAGGTGTTTGGATGTTTCTAATATTGTGTAATTGCAGTGATTAATGGACCAATAAGTTTGACCCAAGTAATGGTACAAAACTTTTGTTTAAGGTCCATTTTTGTCGATTTAACTTCATCCTATTGCCATTGAAAAAATAGAGCCTTCAAGGTCATGCACATTTGATCCAGAAGACCAATAATACCCACAAATGGTCGTTTCTCATTCAAAAATTGAACACATAGTGAGGGGAATTAGAAAGATGGAACCTGATTGTTCTATAGTGGTCCACTATAACTAACATATTAGAGTCTTTTTATGAAATATAATGCCCAGAAATTGATACAAAGAGACAACACTTCATAACGGTGCTTGTATCACCATCAAACCCTAAACCCCATAAGTTGAGTGGTCAAAGCAGCTAGATCTTGTTTATGACTAGGTTGAGAAAATGTCCTCTTGCTGGTTTCAAGATCATTTTGACCTATATCATCGATCATTCCAGAGTGCACCTTTTCCAGGCCCCAAAATTGTCCCTCAACGTTGACTTTGTGTGGATTTGTTAGAGGTTCATTGTCTACATTTCCTTTTAAAAATCTAGTGCATGAATGCTTGTCCACATGTCCATGAAGAAGAGAACATCTTTGCATTTGATGTGGTCCAGAGAGAAATTTTTTATTTGGTGAAGCCTATATTCTTCATCAATTATTTTCTTGACATCATTTTCATTCTCGACACTGTAGTTGTATATGTCATCTAGGATTTCATTACAGGTTTCATCAATATTTTGGGATGTCCAACTTTATTATTGTCAACAATAGAGCCATCTAGAGGTGGAAATGGATCTGTATGACTGAAATCTTCAATAATTGTGTGTTTATAACATACCCTTTGTTTGTTTACCAAGGAATATCCATCACACATGTCAATAACATTTTCTTCCAGATGAGTATTGATAGTAAAAGGAAGAGACTTCCCTATCCCATTAGGCTTGGGGAATAAATTCAGATTGTAGACATAAAAAATAGCAAGACTGTTGGATTCCATGATATAGGATCTTTGAGGATTGAACTATAATATTAATTGTTTCTTCACTCAGATAATAATAATGGTCACATTATTACTTTGTTGGCTTTGAAAAACCTTTTGAGTTTATTGACCTCAAATTGTAGGAAATCATGATTACTTCCATTTATTTCTTACACGATCATGATTAACATCAAAGTGCAATGTGGGGGTTACATTACTCCTCAAACTCACAATGAAATGTTGAGGTGACAAGTATATTACCATGAAAGTCTACAACTCCCTTAATTTCAGTGTCTATGAAAATAGGATTAGTGTGATTGAACTATATTTTTGTGACCTCAAAAGTGTCTTCAGGATTTAAATTATCAGCAAGGGAAGCATGATCTTCATCATCCTTTTCATATGGTTGATCTTTTGGGGTAGAAACATGGTTTCTACCTATGTAGAACTACATTTGGGTTGTATCATCAGTGGAAATATTAAAAAATTCTTCATTTCATTTGTTTATCACTTTGTCATGTAGGAAATCATGACTGACATCCTCACAATGGTGAAAATTATTATCATGCTCCTTGTTTTCATGAAAATCATTCATCGAATCTAGGAAATATACATCAACACATAGCTATTCTTGATGAGGCTGGGGTGTAATGTGGAGCCACGTTGGTCACAAGTAACTTGTCCAAGAACTAATCTTGTGAATTTGGAGGGTATTTTTCAGTAATACTGTTATCATCTTCAAGAGAGGTGGGAGCTTCTTCTTCTTGTACGTCTACCACAAGGTCTTGAAAAGTATTTTCATATCATCGGAACCCAGGGACCCAACACTCGAGAAAGCCCTCAATTAGACTAGCAATAGAAGATATTCCCTTTCGACTACCAGATCTAACCCAAGCCTTTTGTTTTTCCTCAAGATAGTGTAGAATTAACCTCATGCATAACGTATATATATTATTTTGAGAAGAGTATATATATTTTTTTAAATCCATGTCCTTGCCTTGCAGGACCTTGAGAGGGGTATATAGATTCTTCTCAATGGAAAACAGTTTATGTTTGTATGATTGTTTATGATCTAATCATCTGCAGAATATCATAGTGCAAGGATTGTTAGGGGATCTATATTCAAAAGAAGGCTTGAAGATAATATCCACTCTCAAATCAAACAAGGGTAGGCTTAAACGATGAAATTGAAAAACATTTTACTTCTTAATTCTCCCTACAGAAGAATTTTCAATTGCAAAGACTAAGCACAAAGAATATTGTGTGGCTAGTCTTTGACCTTGGGTAAGCTAGCTGCTACCCTCTCAAACATGATCAATGATGATGGTAAGTCTTGGGATTAGATAGATTCCAGTGTGAATTCTATAATGCTACCTAGTACTTTGTCAATCCAAGCATTTTGTATAGGTTTACAAAGAATCCATCACAATAGCAATCATTGAGAACCAACTTAAACAAAGGTATTATCAAGTTTATAACCAAACCCAATGATTCCAAAGTGACTATGAGCTGGAAGCCTATCACTCTGTTGCATGTCGCATGTAATAGTCTTACCAAAGCTCAATGCTCATAGTCAAGCATATTCTCATGATTATTATTGTTAAGTATGGTATGTTCTATGCTTATAACAATTTACTTTTTTTCCTTATTATATTCCACAGATTAGCAATCACATGTACATAAAGTAAAGTGCAGATAGAACATTAAACGATTGATAGAAAACAATCCAAGATAAGAGACACAAGATGTGGCGGCTAGCTAGGGACAAACCCCAAAATGTGTGGGGAAACCCTTTGATCGAATCTTCTTTTATCTTCAATAATTCAGCAGAGAGAAATAGTACAATAAATCTGATTCATATCAACGATAGCAAACCCTAGTTCAGCAGCATCAGCATTAGCGGCTTCATCATCAAACTAGGGCAGACGATATCTCACAAACTGACCATCGGATCGGCTTGATTCCACCACCAAAAGTTGTGACTTCTAGAGGAGGTTCAGATGAACCTATAGTGTAGTTCAAATGAGGAGATCTTTTAGTCCACGCAGGTCAATATTTACATCTGCAGTTGTAGCTTCAGTTTCGGTAGCTTTCAGCTCCAAACTAGGGCAGTCGATATCTTGCAAACCATCCATCAGATTGACTTGATTCCACCACCAAAAGTTGCGGCTTTCAGAGGAGGTTCAGGTGAACCTATAGTGCAGTTCAGATGAGGAGATGTTTTAGTCCACGCAGGTCATTATTTACTTCTGCAGTTGCAGCTTCAGTTTTAGCAGCTTCCGGCTTCACATGTGTGAGGGAGAGACCCTTTTCTGCACAGTAGAGAAGAGACTCTTTTCTGCGCAGTAGAGAGAGAGAGAGATGTGATGAGATGAGTGAGTCCAAATGAGGAAAATTCCTCCTGTATTTATACACAATGTTGGTGTTTGAATAGATGCGACTGTTGGGCTTCTAAGCCTACATGAGTTGTAGGTCAGCTTGATAATAATTCCATAATCAAAATAAATTCATATCTCCATGAATACTTATCGGAATCGGATGATCTTTATATCAATCCTACACCTCTCGATGAGAGGAATCTAATAAAAATATTATCATCCATGAATAAGATGACCCACATAAAGTTATTCCCTAGTTTACAATTTTAACTGGGGCAGACTTGTTTCATCAAAGGGCGATTCATCATCGCCAATATTATTGCAGTCTATGAAGGCATGGAATGGCCCACTCATTATGGCCATAACATCCATGTCATCAAAACCAGCTTTGAAAAAACTTACGTGATAGCATGGTATCCCTTTATTCTACCTCTTGCATTTGAGCGAATTTCTCTAAAGGCTTTTAAGATATTATTCACCAAGACCTAACCTTACCTCTCTCTTAAAGAGTGTAAACCAGAGTTAATCCTTTTCCGATCAAGTTGCCAAACAGAGGCCAATGTATGTCTGGTATCTCATAGGGTTAAGAAAGGTGTCATTAAAGTGGATTCATTTGCACAAACCATATCCAAATAATCTTTTGAATGGGCTAAAACTCATTTTTCTAGATTGGAGTCAATTGATAATGTGTTATAGATTACTTAGGCATTTTTTGCAAGGCCCTTAGCTCTAAACATTCAATGGGTGAAAACCTATTGCTACAGGTAGAGCTCACAAAACATGCCTGATTGACTTAAAGGTAGAGCTCACAAAAGATGCCAGATTTACCTAAAACACAAGGGTGGCTTTGGGTCAAGTCAAGCCACATTTTTAAATTCCTAGGAATTCCTTTTATTTTCAAGAAACACGTGAGGAAAATGGGATATGCTTATCCAAATGTGGGAAAATAATTTTGGTAAATGGATTTATAAACCCAAGACCTTAGCAGCATGATTTAAGATCTGTGCTAAGTGTTGGCTTCTATGCATGTTATTCTTCATTTTGGGTGCCCTTGGTTGCTTCTTTGTGCCAATTTTGATGGGGGAATGGGTTTCAACTTTTCATAGATTCAAGAACGTCTAATTGTTGGAAATAATACTGAGAGGGGGGGGGGGGGGGGGGGGGGGGGGGGGGGGGGGGGGGGGCTGAATCAGTATTATCAGATCAGTAAAACCTTTCCAATTTCATACTCAGAAACATATACGCTACTTCAGTTAAGTGAACCAGCGTGTACATGCTACTTGGGCTTAATGAACCTGCGTGTATGAACTTTCTTGGCCTGTTGTACTAAGATCTGTCCTCTGATTAAGTTGCCATCACCTATACCAACCTCTGAGTGAGTTGCCATCAAGGACAACACTTGAATCATAATTCCAACAATATCCCCCTTTGGACTTGATGGCAACCACACCAAGTCACTCTCCCCCTTTGACATCAAGGGCAAAGGGCGGGCCAAGATATTCTCTTCTTTGGTATACCTTCTGCTGTCCATACTCCCCCTGAGTACATGCTAAATATCTCTGCTCTGTTGTATTGAACATGCTCCCCCTGACTGTAGGCAAGATCTGCAAAGGATGTTCTTCAAAAGGAACCAAGACTTATACATCATAAAGGACCTTCCTATCACCAAAAGACTCAATACATACATCCATACTCCCAACCAAGTGGGGATACATTAGAAAATAACAACCAATTACATTACATCATTCATCCCAGGCATTGTGGGGAAACCAACATAGGTCGTTACATGACCTTGACACCATAAAAGAGATATCACAAAAGAGATACATGCTGAAGTTTATGAATGGGCTCCAAGTTATATCAATCCGTCCATGCTCCCCCTGAGTAGATGCAAGTTATAAGACCAGCAATTCATTCAAGACCATGACTATCATTCATCATATATGATCTGTACCATCAGCCTGCAATACCACTCCTTTGATCAAACAACAAGATGTATCATTTAGCTTCATAGACTTTATCAACAACTTCTAACCATAATGCCAACAATGCATTATTTGAAGTATATGCTCCCCCTGAGCCTGTGCCATCTGTAGTTAGATCTGATCATGCATACATCAGTAATAAGCATCAAGATCTCATCATCATCAAGTTAGGATTAAACACTTCTAACATCTTACAAGTATCAAAACATTTCCAAACATCCTCAGCAGACTGTAATCGTTAACCAAGAGAGCAGATATTGGACTAAATCATATCAGACCCCTTTTCTGAGCCTATCCCCACTGCATTTCTTCAGACTGACATATACGCGATTTTGCAGTGTGAAACTCGCGTATATACGCGGATTTCCTTCATGAAACTTGCGTATGAGAATTAGAACACTGAAGTTTGACACTTTCAGCTCCCCCTGAGTTTGTTATGTCTGTGCTGTGCTGAGTACCCTTTGTTGTGCCACATCTTTCTGACTGAACTTCCTTCTTCTTCCATATCTTCAAGCATGTTGATGATTTCTTTTTATCATGAGCTTTGTTCCTGCAATCTTTTGCTCTATGTCCAAGCTTGTTACATGCATAGCATCTTACATGTTTCATATTCCTCCTATAGCAATCGGCAGCTTTGTGACCAAACATATTGCAAGAAAAGCAATATCCATTAAAGTACCTTGAATGTGATGATCTTTCTGCATGATGGTCTTGAAACCTTTTTCTTCTACATATGGCTGCAACATGTCCAAGATTATGACATTCATAACATTCAACATTATTCATGGGAGGAGTAAAAGATTTTCTTTGAGGAGTCTCTTTCCTTGATTGTTGATGGGGTTGTCCTTTCATCTCCTTGTAGAGCCTTTCAAATTTTGCATTAGAGATTCTTGTCTTACTTTGTGAACCAGATTCACCTTCAATAGACTCATGAAAACCAAGACCAGTTTTGATAGCAGGGGACCTTTGACTACTAAGAATATCATCCAAGATCTTAGTACTATCTTGAAATCGTAATAGTTTATCTTTTTCTTCTAATTTACTTTTCAAGATATTTACCTCAACTTGATGTTGTTCTTCTTCTTCCAGACATTGCTTCTTCAAGGTCTCTTCAGCTTTCCTTCCTTCATCCAACTGATGCCTTAGTTCGAGGATCTCGTTTTCTTGCTCTTTATTCAGCGCTAGCAGCATTTGTCGAATTCTGGATGCACATTCCAACTGGTCTTTTAATATGATGATTTCTTCTTTGAGGGCATTCTCCCTTTTGCTAGGTAGATCTTGCTGATCTATGATTTGATCTGATGCTTCATTTGCTTGTCCATCTTCAATCTGAGGTGATTCAGGATCTGAATACTTGCTTCCACTCAACGGTAGGTTGTCATTGTTCCTTTGAGCTGTCTTCTTCTTCTGACGTGCTTTCTTCCCCATTGTTCTACGAATCTCCTTCAAGCGATCAAGCTTCTCTAAAGGACCTGCTCTGATACCAATTGTTGGAAATAATACTGAGAGGGGGGGTGAATCAATATTATCAGATCAGTAAAACCTTTCCAATTTCATACTCAGAAACATATACGCTACTTCAGTTAAGTGAACCAGCGTGTACACTCTACTTGGGCTTAATGAACCTGCGTGTATGAACTTTCTTGGCCTGCTGCACTAAGATTTGTCCTCTGATTAAGTTGCCATCACCTGTACCAACCTTTGAGTGAGTTTCCATAAAGGACAACACTTGAATCATAATGCCAACACTAATATAGATGGATGGAATGGAGTGGCTTTGGTATCCCCATAACATCTATAGAACTGTGGTTGTGTGTACCTTTAATGTATTTGATGACCACTGTAAATTTTTACAAGAAGGCAATCCAGTTGAAATGATGTCTTTGGTGCACCTTGGAGTGGATTTGAAGGAATTAGAAAGGCTTATGATATAAAATGATAATTGTCTCTTGTCCCAATAATTTAAGTTATTGATGTTATGCATAACAATTGTTTTTATATTCGATATTCTGCCAACATGCCATGCAGATTTTGTTTCTCAATGTGCATTCATGTATTATTTCAACTGTTTTCAAACTATTTTATGTGATCAATGATATGCAGAGGCACTTTCATGGGTGCTTCAGATCCTAAAAGGCTGAACTTGCATACACGGGAGTTTATATATAAAAGTGAAGATATGACAGGAAATAAATTTTATCATGCTCTAATAACCAACTAGGGTTTTGGTGAACAGCCTTTTGAAAATATAGTCTAATGGTTCGTATGTGTATTTGTATTCCTGTAGTAGGTAGTTCCAACAGGATTTGATTTAGACAACTCCCAAGAAAGCCATTAAGGTAATTTTTACATGTATTAGCTACAACTACAGACTATTTTAGCACACTTTGTCTTGATGCTCTTTGTTTGTCACTAAGGATTAATGAGGATCATTGTTTCATTGATAGCTTTGTCCACAAACATTAATGATTAAATAGGTTATTTTAATGATACCACGGTTGTGCATATTTGTTGTGATTGCCCTTTTGTTTCGAGAATTGGTTAGATCTCACCAAAATCATCCTACAACTTATTCATCTTTCCACTTTATTTTCCTTGGCAAACAATTCCCTATCTAATGCATAAGGCTTATGGTGGGTCACACCATCTTTAATGACGTGAATTTGTGTCATACATTATGACAATCCTGTTTCTTGTGTCACTTTAGTATAGGTGACATATCTGTCAGAGGTTGACTACAACCAGGAAAATCCATTTTGGGATCTTGTGATTTGATGTGAGCTATTATAGGAAAGGTCCTGAAAGTCTTGCCTTGGTTTTGTTGTTAAAATGTTAGGTCATTAAAGTAATGGTAAAATTTTGAAATTAGTGTACATGAAACAATTGTGTGTGGTGTAATTTGAGGGTCTGTAAAATGGCAAGTCAATAAGAGGACAAACTTGGCTACATATGTGGTGAGAGAGAGATTATAGGAAGTGAAAGGTTATTGGGCAAATAAAGAGTCATAGGAATTGGAATGTTTAGTGTTAAAAGCTCTATTGTGTGTTCATGTGCTTCCAAATCCATTTTATTTTGCTCTATATTTGTAATAAAATTGTCAGTGTCTCATTTCATAGTATTTTTGTCTTATTGAATGACCTATGTGATCCAGTTTCAGTGATAACATGATGCTAATTTGCTTCAATTTTGACCTGGCGTCAGAGTTGAAGCATGTGTTTTTGGAAAGCAGAATATGGATAGATTTGAAATATCTAAATTGAGAGCAACACAAATCACGAGATAATTCATAGTGACATTTGTGGTCCTATCAAAACAAAAGAACTTTGAGGAGAATCTACTTAAGCATCTCTGCCATGTGAGCCTTGGAACTCTTATTTCTAGGAAAAAACAAACTGTAAAAAAAACAGTTTTTGGGATCTATTGAAACTGACTCTGTATCAATCCCTAATCACTATAAATACCTAGATACACCTGTCATCAAATATAGACCCTGAGATATATTGACTGCTCAATAGATTATGAATCTCAACAATAGATTTTATTCAAGGTTGAATATGCCAGATGAAGGTATTGTGCTTCTGGAAAACTGAAGCCCATACATCATCCAGATGTACCCTAACTGTCATACATAATCATACTAATAGTAACATATTTTGACTTCCCAAGATATCAAAGGAACTGCTTTAATATTCTATTCAGTTGTAGACATATGGAAAATACTTTGAAAACCTTGGTAGCTTTGCTTAACCTATTAAGCAAGCCTTCGAACTTCTGATCAGCAAGTCTTCCATATTTCATCTTCTTCCACATGCATCTTGTCATATGAGTTATCAATACTATAAATCAGCTATACAGAATTTTGACAAATCTAACTCAAAGACAAACCCTAGGCACCACCAAGAACATCGACTCTTAATCTTGATGTGAATTATACTACCCTGCAATCATTATTTCACAATTTTGTATGCAGTAGTACTGACTCATGTATAGTGATCTCAATGTCAATACTTTCACAATTATCAGCCTTTGCAAAATGCATACAACACCTACTCTCAACAAATGTAACTATCTGAAAGTATTGTCAATAGAATATCTGGAGAAGCAATTGAAGTGACCTTTTGAGCTATTGCTTTAGAGACAATGACTTGATATTTCAATCTCCAGAAGGGATATAGCAATATTCAAAGGTAGTAAGCCACCAATCAATTATGGATTATCAAGTGAACAAGGTAATCATCATAGTGTTCCAAGGATGATCTTCACAAGATGAAAATCTTAGGACATACTACCTCAAATTATATTCTTCAGATTTGAGCCACAGAGGTATTTCGACTAATAAAATTAGATATTCAAAGATTGACACAATACAAGGGTGTGATCAACTTGAACCCCATATGATGTTTTTGTCATTTATCTTCATCCTCAGGATTGTGCCATTCATATTTATATCATATATTAACAGCTACAGGGTTTACTGTGCTAAAGACTTAACCTTGTCAATGTTACTTCTATGCGAGGTTCTTGTCAATTTATAACCCATATCTAAGGAGATATGTCATAGAAATTGATTTCAAGGCACTGAGATAAGGTCGTATTACAGGAGCAAGCTATCTCTAGCTAGATTATAGTTTAGACAGCTTGAAATAATAATCATAGGTGCAAGCTTGATTAGTACGAAGTTAATGAAATTTGAATTATGTTATACTACGAGGTTACAATAGTACAAATATGTTATAGACGAGAATTGTAGTCACTATCATGGGATTTGCAGAGTATCAATTTCCATGTGTCATATCTTATCCATCGTATCATGGCCAATATGGAGTTTGAACAGAGTATTTTACATATCAAGGTGTTGTGTTGACATAAAGAGTCATTGTCATGCGACTGGAGAGATCTGTAGTGATTCTTATGAACACCAGGCAGGCCAGAGTTTATAGAATGCAAATCATAAAATGTGAGTCATAGAAACAATGTAGGTCGAGGATCTTAAAGGGATGAAACAATTCTATAATGATGAACTGAGATAATGCCAATTATTGAGAGGGTTTGATGGCAAACTGTTACAACCTTCTTTCTTTGCTCCTGGACCCCTACCTGACTGCGACCTTCCTCCAAACACCTTTGTTCCAATTTGTTGATGGTTTGGACTATTATTCAAATAAAAGATAAGAGTCACAGTCTCCCATCCAAGAGATCCAAGGCCTGCAGCCTCCTTCCAGCATTTCAACCTCTTGTCCAAGGCTTTCAAGGCATGCGGCCTACTTGTAACACACAGCTAGGGCTATGGCCTACTGTAGGAGAGAAAAATCCAACTATGACAAGCCCAAACATCATGCAGAACTCCCTCTCGGATGCATCTTCCTCCTTGCTGCAGTTTGGACCTATGAGAGATTACAAAGAAGTCCTAAACACATGGAAGAGTGCTTGACCTAGTTGTGCTCTAGCCTAGGCACATGTGGCCTAGAGAGAAGGATTTTACACCCTCCAAACTACTTACCAATAAGTTGTTGTAGCAACCCTCTTTCCATGGCTTGTAATAGAGATGCAACACACCAAATGGCACAGAATAATACTCAATGAGCATACCTCTGACTACGGCCTTGTCCAATAAGAAACTCACTCTCATAATCAAGAGTTAAACTTCCCAGACAATCCTCTAGCCTCCACCCATGGTGCCTCAAACTTGCAACTCTCTCCCAAGGAAACTGCACCCTAAATAGAGATAAACATCTTCATAAACGTGACTCTTGACACCTATGTCTTTGCCTTAGATGTCCACCTTTTTTAGAGGCATGGATGATGCACTTGGATGTGTCAAAATGTGGTGAGAGGACACCTCTGTATATACAATTCGATGGGGGCTCATGGGATGTGACCATTAGGCTTGATGAGTCGACATAAGGACGAGGCCAACCTTATAAATTTACTTGAGAGAACATAAATTCGAAAATCCATTTTCCTTATCCAAATTTGGCGATATTTAGATCGATTTTGGTCTGATCGAAGAGAGGAGTTTAATGTTGCAATAATCTTTCCCATAAGAGCTGTCCAAAGTGGAATTTGCCCCTATTTGTCAATTTTAACAAACCAACATGATGGAGTCTAGCTAGATTAACCCTCCAGTTGTGCAAGGAAATTGTGGGTTGACAGACTTACCTTTTATAGGACCTAGTTCATTCTAACAAACAAGAAATGGTTGAGGATCAGTGCCACGTGTCATTTTCAAATGCTGCAATGGATTATGAGTTCTCCGACAATGTTCTTGAGGCAACTGTTACAAAAATATAAAATAAAATTATCTTTGGTCATTTCACAGAGATTGTTTTCCTTTAGAAGAAACTAGTTGGTCAACTTGTGATAAAGGTGAGTAACTGCTTGGACACCAACTTCTAACCCTGCAACATTCTTCTAAGAACACTAGATCCAGAAATCTCCAAGGCTTCAACTACACTGATTATGTCATAGAAGTTGGAAGAACCAGAGATGCCATGGATGTGTAATTGTTAACGTTCTGAAGATGATAGTATGTGTGTCTTTCAAGGTTCATCACCAATCATAGTGCAAACAACAAATTTTACCACTAATATAGTTCCTCGGTCATGGATATCAATCAAGCCTAGTTAGCCTTACTTGCTTGGTAAGGAGATGAGGCTTCATGTTTTCCATCCTGTTTTCCCCAAAGAAATTTATTCTGCCAGTTTAAATTATTCATTACTTTCCCCTTTTAAAAGCAAACACTTGTCAAAAAAAGGATTTCACACCTGGGAGTGTTTTGTAGGATAAAGGGAAAGGTGAGTGGATATCCTAGTAGTATTTGCATTGGTCTTATCATCATTACAACACTTTTCATATGGGTCTTCACAACAGAGAATCACCATTACACTTTTTTGATTTATAAGCAATGATTTGGCTGAGTGACTTGGTGCAAAGTCACTACGATATATGTCATTTATAGATTAAAAAATGTCAAAATATTTGCCTTGTATGGATCATACTAGAATAACTGAATTGTTTCAGAGATATGGGAATGATGACCTTATATTGTTTGACCTGTCAGAGATAGCAGACCAATGCCAAAGAAAGAAATTACACATTATATATGATAAGTGGGATCACCCATGACAATCTTTACTTCAACCTAATCTAGGTGAATTCGAGGGGCCTGCTCTCATAATTAATTTTGAAGAGATTGTGCTAAGTATGGAGGAAATATGCATTCTCCATCTTAATCCTCCATGGAAACTTTGAGGTCAAACCCT
The DNA here is from genome assembly GCA_031772625.1 of Pinus tabuliformis. Lineage (NCBI taxonomy): Eukaryota > Viridiplantae > Streptophyta > Pinopsida > Pinales > Pinaceae > Pinus > Pinus tabuliformis. The sequence goes on from CM062819.1 coordinate 235,223,856, forward strand.
TAGCTATGGCTCAGGCTTACTGAGTTGTTACCTGCTATGTGACCTTCCATTGATAGTTTCTGATGGTTTTCTTTATTTATTTGATCCTTTGGGTTTAGTCCTTAATATGTCTTTGAACCCTGGTCATTTTATACCTTCAAGATCTCCAAGTGCAAAAATGTATTATTTACGAGGTAAAAATTTGCCTAGGAGATTCCATGATCAATTTCTTCCACTTTCTATTAGCAAAACTCTCTCTTGGGGATCATCTGATTCTACAATTATTTGTATGCCTTCGAAGTCTAACTCTACAAAAGACGTTGTTGAAAGTGGTGATCAGAGAATCAAATGATTATTTAACAAATTTAAATATCATGGTTTTGTTGTATTGTTGGTTTTTATGTCAGTTGAACAGGTGTTATTGTCGACTCGGGAAAGGATTATCATTTCCATGCCAGAAATATGTTGTCTCTGTGGGTCCCACATTTTCCATTCTAAGGAGTTTATTTCCTGAAAAAAAAGAAGTGGAGAAAATTTCAAATATCAAATCTATTTAGTAGCTCAAGTGTTGTGAAAAAATTGCATACTATAGATGTATGCATAGTTGAAGATGGGAGTGAAATTATTGACAAATGGCTTGTTACCATTACCCTTGGCTCCGGAAAGACAAGTGTGGCATTGGACAGGAGGTATATGTCTTATAACTTGGCTCAAATTGCTGGTGTTGCTACAAATATGTCCCAAAATGGAAAAACTACGAGGGTTTGTTTAGATAATTGCATCTTATCCCCATTTCCATTGAATTTCTCAATCAGCATGCTAATGATGATCATTGTATGTTTTCTTATGTGCCACAATGCGGGGTGATATCTATTTGAAAATGAAGCCTTCGTAACTGCCTTTAAAAATAAACATGACACACACAATCAAATTATTGCCTCTTGGAATAAGGAATTGATGGCTTTTGTTCATGATTCCTATGTGGAATTAATGGTGGAATTTCAAAGACTTAGAAAGGATCCTTTAACTTCACATGTGGACTTATCTATTGCTCAAGTTCTGAGTGGGATCTTGCAGATTTCTACTAATAAAGTTTATTCATTTTGGCCACAGGAAGCCTAAAAGACTATCTCCTAATCAACTTCCATCTATTGAAGGTTTTATGAGTACTTCGAAAATTCCAGATGTTGAGTGGAAATGTCTGATAAAGGGAGTTATAAGGCCTTTTTACTCACATCTTGTTGAACTACTTGTTTGGAAAAAATGTTGTTGTTTTCTTGTGTTCGTGCTATGCGTAAATCTAACACGTGTTACATTTTCTTCACCTTGCAATGTTGTTATTGAAAACATGCTTCTATTTTGGCTCGAAGAAATCTAGCATGCACTAGATTTTTTTCACTAAAATGTGGTTGTTGGCAATATGCTTTTGTTTGTGCTAGAAGTAAATATTACCATGTGCTAGATTTATTTTATCTAGAAATGTTATAATGTGTTTGTCTTTGTGCTAGAAGGAAATCTAGCATACATTAGATTCCTTTCACCCTTCTATGAGTTTATTGACAATGTGGTTGTATATGCGTTAGAAGGAAATCTAGTGTGCACTAGATTTCTTTCGCATTGCAATGTTGTTGTTTGCATTTCAATTGTTTGTGCTAGAAGGAAATCTAGTATGTGCCACATTTCCCTCACCTTACAATGATGTTATTGGCAATGTGCTTGTGATTGTGCTAAAAGGAAATATAGTATGTGCTAGATTTCTTTTGCCCTAGAATGTTGCTGGTAATATGTTTGTGTTCCTGCTATAACAAAATCTAGCATGTGCTAAATTCTTTAGCCCTACAACGTTATGTGTTTGCGTTTGTGCTAGAAGGAAATCTATCACACACCAAATTTCTTTTGTCTTACAATGGTGTTTTTGGCAATATGCTTGTTTGGGATAGAATTAAATCTAATATGCCGTATGTTTCTTTCACCCTACAATATTGTTATGTGCTTGTGTTTGCAAGAGAAGGAAATCTAGCATGTGTTAGATTTCATTCACCTTGCAATGTTATTAATGGTGACATGTTTGTGTTTGAGATATAAGTACAAATAGCATGTTAGATCTAATTCACCTTGCTATATTGTTATTTGAAATATTCTTATGTTTGTGATAGAAGAAAATATAGCATGAGATAAATTTCTTTTACCCTACAATATTGATGTTGGAAATATGTTTGTGTATGGTGGAAGGAATTCTAACATGCACTAAATTTATTTTGCAATGCACTATTGGTGTTAGAAACGTACTTTTGTTTGTACTAGAAAAAAATCTAGTATGCAGTAGATTTCTTTCACAATGCAATATTGTTGTTGGCAACGTGCTTGTATTTGAGATGGAGAAGAGAGGGAGGGTATAAAAAGGGAAGGGGGAAGGGAGAAAAGGGAGGTTGGGGGGTCTTTCTTATTATTGTGGGGTTGGTTTTGATTTGAGGACTTGTTGTGTTTTTGGAGACCTTAGGAACCTGTGGAGGTTTCTTGGGTTGTTGAGAGGAGGGAAATATTGTTATCTTGGTCTGGATCATTCATCTTGGACACACACACTACATCTAGTTGGACTTGGGCTCGGAGGGCTAGGGAACCTGTGGAGGTTTCCTGGGTTAGGGATTATTTCCTAGTTGGATGGGAGGAAAATCCAGTTGGGTCCGTCAAGAGGAGCGTTCAGCAGGAGCAGCAAGACAAAGGCATCTCGATCAGCCACCAGTACAGGTATTCCTCCCTAGATTACTCTTGTAAATTTTATTAGAATGAAATATTCACCTTAAGTTATGTTGATTAGAATGTAAATGGTAAAATTTAATTTGTTTAAAATTCTTGAGAGTAGTAAACTATCGCCTCTTATTGCATTTAATTTTAGAAGAAATTAGATCTGTTAGCAGACCCTAGGATAGGTCTCTTACACATGGTATCAGAGCTTTGGTTCAAAATCTGGACCCAAAGCCCACTAAATAGTTGTTCCATAATCAAATTTCTTACTAAATAGTTGAAAATCCAGAAAATTAGAATGTCAAAATGTTTCAATAGCAATCCAGTGGCTTAGTGCCTAGGGATATGATAGAGCTAGTATTTTGCTTCAACTTTAATGCACTTATAAAATTCCTGACAGAATAAATAATATTATAGAAATCAAGAAATCTGGACTGAGCTCCTAGATGAAGAAGCTTGCAGTTCTAGGGACTTTTGCAAACAGTGATTAGGCTGCAGTTTTGTGGATCAAGAGTAAAGAAGTTTGAAGATCATATAAAACCTTGTTTTAGAAAACCGAGGGGCTAGTTCTAGAGCCCAAAGATGACCGAATATCCTGGTAAGGAGAGCACAGTTCTGGGCACAATAGATGAGGTCTGTGTTTACCCTTGAAGAGAATCAAATCCTCTGAGCTACCTCAATCCAAACCTCAGAATTTTGCGCACATTTATGGGTGACCAAATGTTACACTAAAAAATGTCACCATGGCTATTTACAGTTGGTATGGCTCTATCAACAGTCATACTACCCTCTTAAGCAAGTCTTATGCCTCTGCTATCCATGTCAAACTCCAAGAAAGAGAGAAAGTCTTTATAAATATGTTTATCTCTGGGTACGCAGGTTCTCTCAACCTTGCCTGTGGGTACGCACCTAATGTTCATGATGTCTGCGTCCAAGGACGCTCTGTATCTAAAACATCAGGTGTGTCCCTCTGAAAAGGTTAAAATGCGCAAGTTTTATCTTCAAAAACTTACTTGTGGTCATTTCTAGAGCATTCTAGAAGGTTGTTTGACGTGTATGAAGCGCCTCCAGATGGTTCATGCACCCCTAGCAATGAGGAACTTATCCCATCAATAAGGGAGCTATCCCACCCAAAGAGGGGATTATCCCATTGATGGTGGACCTGATTAACTTCCTCTTGAGCACTATAAATACAGGCATTGGGCCAGAAGGAAGGAGGTTGAAAGTTATACATTTCTAAGGGTAAATGCTGCAGGAATTAGGACTCCCATTTAGAAGCTTGTGAGGAGAGATTGCCATCTTTGCTTTTCTATTTGGAAGTGGGTGAGCTTTTTCAAAGTAGAGGAAGACTCTTGTGGACCCTGGAAGGAGCTTGCACAACACCAAGGCTCAGGTTGTAATGGTTCCTTTTGATTACCTTTAATGCAAATTGGTCCATTCTTCTCAATAACTTGTTGTTTATGAGTTATTTCATGTACTCCTTGGTCTATATGTTGAATATGCTTTGTTTTATGTTATAATCAGGTGCTATTTAATTGTTTGACTGTTGGTGATTGCAGGTTTTGGAGAAAAGGAGGAGCTCATCCAGATCAACAAAGCTTGGACTTCTACAACAGCGTTTGGACAAAGGTAAGAACGAAACACTTGATTTCTCATATCATAATGCATGTTTAGAGAAGGATAGCTCTAGTTTGTTTTGTTTGTCATTAGAATGTCTTAGACTTCTAGGAAGGTCGGTTGTGTCCGCAATGTTTCACCCTCCGCAATGTCGGCGTTAGAAGTGCTGCAATCATGCCCAGCGCAACGAAAATTTCTTTTGTCGGCTATAGGAGCTGTTGATGTTCAGGACCCGAATCTAATAATCTTCGATCTAGAAAATAGTACACCGTGTCTCCCCCATCAAATGGCTTTCCAAATTCCAGTGATAGTCAAAAACAGGCCTATTCATAGGACTGTGATTGATGAGGGAGCTTCTACGTGTATTATGTCGATTCAATGTTGGAGATCCCTTGGTTCTCCTTCGTTGAACCAATCCCCCACCATCCTTAAGGCCTTTGATGGCCGTGGGTTCCGTCCGTTTGGTATTCTATAGGAATTGCCTATAGGGGTAGAAGGTAAAACCGTTAGTCTGGATGTGGAAGTAGTTGATGCCCCTCTAGACTACAACCTTATTTTGGGTCGAAGTTGGTCATATGTTATGACAGCGGTCGTTTCATCGGTCTTCAGAGTAATTAAGTTTCCCCATAACGGTAAGATCGTGACTATTGATCAGCTGACATACTTTTCGTCTGACCCAGCCTCTTCAGAGAGTATCCAGCATGTTGGTAAGACGACAATCCCTTATAGGGACGTTGGTGTAGGTTTAGTTAAGGATTCCGGTTTACTGGGAACTTTTCCTCTCCCTCCACTAAGCGTAGAACCTTCATTTGCAACAATTCATATGATTACATCAGAAAACATTATTTATGATGATCCTTGGATCGTCCCATCTGACTCTGAGATAGACTCATTCGGTGATGCTATGCCCTTGAGTCCATATGAAATTGCTTATGAAGCTCTCTTGTCTTTTACCGACTCTCATTCAACCGAGATCGACCAAATGAATGTGGTCAGTGAAGAATCACTTTTCACCTCAACCTTAGAATGGATAGCGTTTCCCGAAGTCGTGTCATCTGACGAACAACTTCACGAAATCCTAAGTGTAGACGATCTACCATGGGAGGATCTCCATCACAGATCTTCGTTTTTACCTAAGGATGATGCATTTGAAAATGCTTTTTCATCTATCTTTACCGTTGAATATGTCAAAGACGCTCAGGATCCAATGAAACATTCTGATTCAGAGTTGAATTTAGGGAATATTTCTCGTACTATTCCCATTGATATTTCAGTGAAGCCCGGAATTGAGGAGAACATTCATATAGGTGCCGCATGTACAGAAGAAGAAATCCAAACTTACAAGGCCCTATTCCAAGAATTCCGCGATGTGTTTGCCTGGTCTTATGAGGAAATGCCGGGAATCGATCCTGCCATTGTTGTTCATGAAATAAAGACCTACCCGGATGCTAAACCCGTCCGGCAACGGTTGCGTCAGATTCACCCTCGAAAAGCGGCTGCGATTAAAGCAGAAGTCGAAAAGCTGTTGAAAGCAGGTTTCATTTATCCGATCCCGTTAACGGATTGGGTATCGAACATTGTTCCGGTCAATAAGAAACAAGGAACAATAAGAATCTGTATCGACTATAGGGATATCAATCGAGCTTGTCCAAAAGACAACTATCCTACGCCTTATATCGATCAAATTATTGATGATTGTGCTGGAAGTGAAATGTTTTCCTTCATGGATGGTTTTTTGGGCTATAATCAAATCAATATTCTACCTGCCGACCAACCAGAAACGGCATTCATTTGTCCATGGGGGACGTTTGCTTATTGCAAATTACCTTTTGGGCTTAAGAATGTCGGGGCCACTTTTCAACGGGCGATGTCTTACGCATTTCACGACATCAAGCACATTGTGCAACCGTATCTCGATGATTTGCCTGCTCATTCTTTACGTCGAGCTGATCACCTTGTCCACCTACGAGCAATCTTTATGAGGTGTAGGCATTATCGAATTCGGTTGAATCCCCACAAGTGTGTTTTCTGTATAGAAACAGGTCGATTGTTGGGATTTGTTATTTCAAAAGCCGGCATTCGCGTCGATCCCTCGAAAGTCGAGGCTATCATCAAATTGCCTCCTCCTTCGAGTTTGCGCCAACTCCAAAGTTTGCAAGGGAAAGCAAACTTTTTACGCTGATTCATCCCAAACTACGCCGAGGTCACTAAAGGTTTTACACGGTTGTTGAAACAGAACGTTCAATTCTTTTGGGACGAGATTGCCCAACAATCTTTCGATGCACTTAAACACGCGTTGACCCATGCACCGTTGTTGCATCCTCCCAACTACAACCAGGATTACTTATTATACCTCGCAGCTTCACATTCCACCATTGGAATGGTGTTAGTTCAAGAAGATGAATTCGGAGCGGAGCATGTGATATATTATCTCAGTAGGACCTTAAATCCCACTAAGCTAAAATATTCGCATGTGGAGAAATTGGCCCTGGCAGCCGTTCAAGCTGTCCAGCGTTTTCGTCACTACATTCTTCTCCGTAAAACTACAGTTATTTCGGATTGCAACCCTATGATTTACATTTTGACAAAACAACTACTAGGGGGCAAGTACTCTAAATGGATCGTTATCCTGCAAGAGTTCGACTTGGAGTTCGAGAAGTCCAAGTCTAAGAAATCCTTAGTTTTTGCGGAATTGATGTGTGACTTCCCGCGTACTGACACAGAGACTGTGGCGGAGGACTCCATTGCGGACGAATCTTTGTTTCTTATCAGTACTTTAGATCCGTGGTACGGGGATATAATCATCTATCTCCAAACCCAAACCTTTCGGCCTGAAGCTTCAAAGGCGGAACGTCGAAAAATTCGGTTTCAATCCCAGCAATACAAAATTATTGGAGATACACTTTATCGCCGGGGGCAGACTTAGTTTTTCGACGTTGTCTAACTCACGAAGAGGCTGAGAGGGTTTTGAATGATTGTCACTCTGGAGCATGTGGCGGTCATATGTCTGGGTATGCCACAGCTCAGAAGGTGTTGCGCGCTGGTTACTTCTGGCCATCTATGTTTAAGGATTGTATCATTGCAGTCAGGAAGTGACACAACTGCCAAGTGTTTGATCGAAAGATGCGCGCACCGCCTGCTCCTCTCCACCCTATAATTGTCGTTGGTCCATTCGCCAAATGGGGTATCGACTTTATTACTTGTAACCCTCACTCGGCCGGGGGGCATGCGTATATCATCCTCGCGGTTGATTATTTCACTAAATGGGCCGAGGCCTACATTCGACGCAAGCGGCAAAACAGCTGCAGTTTTCGTATTCAATCATATTATAACTAGGTTTGGTGTCCCACAAGCAATCATTACTGACCATGGGAGCCATTTTCGAAACATCATGATGACTGAGCTTACAAGCCAGCTTGGTTTGCGCCACAACAGCTCTACTCCTTATTATCCGCAAGCCAACGGTTTGGTTGAGTCTATCAACAAAGTTCTGGTTATCATGATCTGACGAACCATTGGTATTCATCGGTCGAATTGGCACAACATGTTATTTTCGGCGCTATGGGCATACCGAACCTCAGTAAAAACCTCAACAGGGTTCACTCCTTTCCAGCTAGTTTATGGTTTGGAAGCTGTGTTACCCATTGAATGCGAAATCCCATCACTTCAAATGGCTGTCGAATTACTCCCAGCTACTTCCGAAGAGGAGAAACGTTTATTGTACTTAGCTAAATTAGATGAGACTCGACGTGACGCTGCATTGGCAATCGAGACTCACGCAAAGCGAATGAAAGCTCAGTATGATAGAAATGTGACCCCTCGAAGTTTTTCGGAGGGAGACCTAGTGCTTTTATATGATCAAGCTAACGATAAGCTAGGTGCTGGAAAATTCGTTCCTATGTGGCATGGACCCTATATTGTAAAGCGAAAGCTAGCAAAAGGGGCTTATGAGCTGGTAGATTTTGATGGGGACTCTTTGGGTAAACCCAGAAATGGACTTTACTTAAAGAGGTATTATGCTTAAATGGTGGGTATGGAGGATTTTTAGTTAGGTTAGGTTTTCTTTCTAGCTAGTATGATTGTTAGTTAGTCAGTGTGCTTAGCTTAGCGAGTGTGTTTTTTCGTCATTATTCTGGCTTATCTTGGTTTTGCTCTTGATATTGCAGATGTCGACGCCTCTCCAAACATACATTGGATTTGCTGATGGTGCTTGTCGTAGTACACGGAATATTTCTTCCGCAGCTTGGGTTATCTATTCACCCTCTGACGAGTTAGTTTCTATGCATGGGGTAAGCCTCGGTCAAACAACGAATAACATTGCAGAATACAGTGCAGTGGTTGAATTATTATCCGAATCTATTTCATTTGGAATTCGACATTTGATAGTGAGGTTAGATTCTGAACTTGTTGTATTACAGCTTAATAGAGTTTATGCCATTAGGAATCCTGTGTTATTCAGGTTGTTTTTTAGAGTGCGTCTCTTGGAACTTGAATTTGATTACATTGAATATCAGCATATTCCAAGGTCCTTAACTACATTAGTAGATGCAATTGCTTCTCGAGTGTTGGACAGACATTTACAATAATCATGCAAGTAAATTTAAAAACATTTCATCATACATGTTAAACAAGATAAGCCGATAATAGTGATATATATATAGATAGGAGTGTGTCAAAAAATATACATCGTCTTCGATCATAAGTCGAAAAACACCTTATGATCGGCAAAAATGATAGAGTACAAAAAAGTCAAAAATGTCACATGTGTCTACAAAGTGACTAGCCAATCACTGGTGGTGCTCCCTGTACGACACCACTGCACGGGCTACCTTGCGCAAAAATCTCCTAAACGGTCCAGGGACCGCGACTACATAGCGCTGAAGTCTGATAGGAATATCATCCATAGTAGTCTCAGGTATATCCGCCGTCAGACGCTGTAGATCATGCCCCAACTCAGCTAGTACCTCTGCAGCCGCCGCGTCCTGTGGGGCCGGTACCGGTGCAACTGGATGTCTCCTCTCAAAAGGCCGAAGGTTGGCTGGACGCTGTGGACCAACATCTGCATTTTGAAAATTTTACTGTCAGTTTTGAGACGATATATATAGAAAACAAAAAAAATACATAATTTGAAAACTCGTGAAAAATAAAGTACCTTTGTCGTCCCATTGTTCTCCCTGGGGAAGAACCATGTCCGGATCACCTCGAAAATCTACTCCGGCATACGGAAAGTCCTGAATCGCAAACACCTGGTCCTCTAACCAGTGAAAATAACTGTCAGTGAATCGAACAACTGCCGCACCCTCATCCGGATGCCGGGCCATCACCATAACCCATCGTATCAGCTTTGGCTCCTGAGGACCCAAAATATCAACAGTGAGATGCTGAGGGATCAGCATCGGAACTCTCTCTAAGGCAAAGCTCACGACTATAGGCCCATATCCAAAGGTCTTTAGTTTCCCGGTCTTTGCCCTGGTCAGTTGAGCTTTCAAGTTAGCCGACACCGCATCACACCAGTTGAAGATGGTGCCTTGGAGACAGTCAATTGCCATCCGCATTTGGGACCCAGTGGCAATATGTAAAGTGGCTGAGCCACAAATCCTGGTCACAGTGAAAGCTAAGACCATGAGTTCACGCCGAGAGATGTATTTGATCTCTATGCCTTTCGCATGGTGTCGATCAGGTAGGCACCAATCTGCTCGGAGACTATCAAGGGATTGGCCACCCGGCCTAGTCCCGGCTAGATTGAGTTGCTCGCCTCTATTCGGCAAGCCAGTGAGAAAGTAGATATCAGAGGGCTCTATCTCGAGCTGTTGCCCCCCGATATAAAAGCATTGCTCTTGAACGTTCCATCTCTCGACCAGCCACTCCAAGAATCTTACCTGAGCCCTCATGCCAGGTATGGCCCAGTATTTGTATAATCCACATCCTCTTAGGGCATCGAGGGAAGGTTGATGATTGATTGCAGCTTCATCAACCTCCTCATGCTCTCTTTCTCTCCAATCCAGCATGATAAGTGCCCTACACATGAACAAACAGGCATTAGAATAAATTTTGGGTAAATTCAATGGTTAATTTGGGAGCTTGGGGTTTCAAAATCCGCGTTTTGCGGAGGACGCACCCCGCGTTTGGCACACAGTGCGCCGGGACGCAGGTGGCCTGAAGGTAGCCTGCGTCCCCCGACCTTTTCCCTGTGTAGGAAAAAGTCGAGGGACGCAAGCCAGCCTTTAGGGAACCTGCGTCCCCCGCGGAGCGGTTTTCAAAACCCAAAACCCCCCAAAAATCAAAAATGAAACCTAAAATAAATTTCTAAACGGATGAAATTGACAAGGAGGATGTTGTGAAATACCTGGAGGAGACGGCGTTCGATTCTGACGGTCGGATTTTCCGCAGCGACCACGGGAAGTTTTTTGCCAAAAGCCCTTTTCTCAACCTCAACAGTAAAATGGTAAAAATGATATTGTAAAAAGTCTTTTTATAGGTTTTTTGGATGAATTTCTTCATTTTTCACCATGAAAGGATGTTTTTCAATGAAATTTTGCCTATCTTAAACAGGTATGAGCAATGTGTCGTTTTTGTGTAGGACAAAGGGATTTAGAGGGAAAATTGTCATTTTTCACGAACAAAAATATCAGAGTCATCTTTTAAGCCCTTTTCTGACTCCTAAAAAAATGAAAAGATTGCCAAGCGTTTCTTTTACACTCGTTAAAATGAAATTAAAAGACGGTCCCCTTATAACTCTTTTCTGACCGTAAAATCAGGAAAAGATTGTCGGGTTTTTGTCGTTTCAAACTCGATATGGAAATAAAACGACGTGTCCTTGATCGCTTTTTACTTTTCAGGTCAGTGGCACTAATCATGAAAGTACTCCTTGGTCGCAAGATCAAGCGGTTCCCCCAGGTATTATTTTATACTTTTTCGGGCTTGAGGGACACAAATCTACGAAAAAGTTCAACTTGGAGTCTTCTTAAGTTTTTCAGACTCTCTAAAATTGAAAAATACCGAGTTTCTCCTATACTGGGCTCGTTAAACATTTCACAGTAAAGGACCTGTTCAATTACAAACAGGAACGAACCACTCCTTCCTAGGGTTCGAATCAAAACTAGGTTGGACTCATCCGAAGGATGAGCTTATAATCAAGCATATGTTATCCTCCTCAAGCTTGTTAAAAATAAAGAGGTACTTGCCAGAAATGGTGGGGGAAAAGAGAGAAGAATGAGCCTATTTGTTACCTTTTGTCTCAGAAGAAGCTTTACTACCACTCTTGAACACGACACTTTTCATTCACCTGGGTTGGGAAATTCTTTACCTCACAGTTGATCAAACCACTTTGAAAGTCTTCAGCCGGGTTCCGGGGATTAACTTTGAGTTATTTAGCACCAAACCATCTGTCGTGTCGTTATGTGTTCAAGAGGTCTGCAAACAAAACTTTCATTTGCAAAATACTTGTCATCCATTTGACCATCCCTGAGTCAGTCCTTACAGCAACATTTCTTCAACTTGAACAATGATTTTGTGTTGTGGGCTTGCCTGTAACGGGTCACTTTCTATCGACATCAGCACATTATCTAGAGAGATGACTTAGAAATCGTCAGTACCTTGAAGTCTGCATGCATCAATGGCAGGTTTCTCGCCTTTGACGTCAGTTTACATCATTGACTTTCGATCGAAGGATTCCGTGAAATGTTCGACGTCAACTCATTCATTCACATCTCATGGATTGTACTGGGTACTTTGAGAACCATTGACATTACTGGTGGTCTCTCTCACGCTTGTTAACAGTTTACATCATTGACTGGTAATCAAGTGGTTTCTACCATGCTCGACAACAACTCATTTATTCGCATGGTTAGGATCGTACCAATTCGGGAAGTAGAAATAAAGACCCTGGATCTAGTTTCCACCATCCAGGCTGCGAGGAGTTTTGTATTCATTATCTAAGTAAACCAATCATAAACAGATGGCTGCGCCCATACTGTGTCTACAAAAGTCTATGATTATGATGTACTACAAGATCATTCTTGTATCAGAGTAGTTAGTCTGTTAGTTAAAGTTTTGATCTGAGTATGGGGATGCCTACCTCAGTGATGATATAATCTTATACATGTATTTTGTGTTGAAAATTGCAGGTTCTGACCAGGCTCTCCACGAGGTAATACTTGAAATGATAAAGCACTTCACCCTTCCTAGATAATACAAAACCCTAATCTATTCCAGGCTTCGCACTTTAGGGGGCAATCTGTTACACTAAAAAATGTCACCATGGCTATTTACAGTTGGTATGGCTCTATCAATAGTCATACTACCCTCTTAAGCAAGTCTTATGCCTCTGCTATCCATGTCAAACTCCAAGAAAGAGAGAAAGTCTTTATAAATATGTTTATCTCTGGGTACACAGGTTCTCTCAACCTTGCCTGTGGGTACGCACCTAATGTTCATGATGTCTGCATCCAAGGACGCTCTGTATCTAAAGGGTCAGGTGCGTCCCTCTAAAAAGGTTAAAATGCACAAGTTTTATCTTCAAAAACTTACTTGTGGTCATTTCTAGAGCATTCTAGAAGGTTGTTTGACGTGTATGAAGCGCCTCCAGATGGTTCATGCACCCCTAGCAATGAGGAACTTATCCCATCAATAAGGGAGCTATCCCACCCAAAGAGGGAATTATCCCATTGATGGTGGACCTGATTAACTTCCTCTTGAGCACTATAAATACAGGCATTGGACCAGAAGGAGGGAGGTTGAAAGTTATACATTTTTAAGGGTAAATGCTGCAGGAATTAGGACTCCCATTTAGAAGCTTGTGAGGAGAGATTGCCATCTTTGCTTGTTCTATTTGGAAGTGGGTGAGCTTTGTCAAAGTAGAGGAAGACTCTTGTGGACCCTGGAAGGAGCTTGCACAACACCAAGGCTCAGGTTGTAATGGTTCCTTTTGATTACCTTTAATGCAAATTGGTCCATTCTTCTCAATAACTTGTTGTTTATGAGTTATTTCATGTACTCCTTGGTCTATATGTTGAATATGCTTTGTTTTATGTTATAATCAGGTGCTATTTAATTGTTTGACTGTTGGTGATTGCAGGTTTTGGAGAAAAGGAGGAGCTCATCCAGATCAACAAAGCTTGGACTTCTACAACAGCGTTTGGACAAAGGTAAGAACGAAACACTTGATTTCTCATATCATAATGCATGTTTAGAGAAGGATAGCTCTAGTTTGTTTTGTTTGTCATTAGAATGTCTTAGACTTCTAGGAAGGTCGGTTGTGTCCGCACTTTTGATTGATTCCGTGTGACACCAAACTCCAGGGCATTGACAAAGTTAACGAAGGGTCTCATCATTTAAGAAAATTTTCAAGCATTTAAGAGGTCTGAATTCTGAACCACCTATGAGATCTGAAGCATCATATACATCAGTGGATGATCGATTTTATGGTTTCACATAGCAAATATGGAGTAGCTCTTCTGTTAAAGAGTCTGGGTTGATTAAAAGAACGTATAGGCCTAGTTGGGAGACTCAGTGAAGCTACAAAAGAAGCTGAGACTCCCTCAAGTTCATGGCATAAGCATATTTCAGAAGGCTTGAATCGAAGCTTAAAGCCTCCAAGAAAAGAAGCTGAGATTCCTACTCCAGTCATGTTCTCATAAATCCTAAACCGAGTTAATTAAAAGTACATTAGACCTCTTGCTAGAGCGGTCATCAAATTACAGTCACCTTGTTTAAGGTATATTTTGCAGTCTTGTATAGTGCCATAAAAGACGAGAACTTGTGGCAAAGTATCACAGTTCTGAGGCTATATATATACATATATATACCTGCAAGTTTGATCAGAGAAATAGAGACCGTACGAGTTTAAGTGTAAAACTGAACACATTAGAGTTTTCGACTTCAATCTCGAATTGTTATTAGATAAATATTAATATGTTGTGAGAAATCACAGGATCCTATTCAAACCGCTACTATGATAATGTCGATTCAAATCCCTTTACTCCTGCTTATTCCTCAATTTAAGTCCAACCTCCCCTTTGGCTGTGGCTGCATTTACTACTCGTTTTTCTGGGCTTCCTGGATTGATTTTCCCCGTAGAGAGACAATTTGATTTGTTGTTCAATTTTAAATTGATTTTTCAAGTCCTTGTTTCACTACTGCACATATCTCCTTGTGTCATTAAGAGATTAACATCATATTGATTACAACCATGTCATTACCATGAATTCTTTAATATTAAATTTCAGCATAAACCTGCCTACGCTAGCCAATAATAATATCTTTGGTGTAAAATCAATTGATTGTCTCTGTCAATCTCAAGGGACATTATTCCACAGAATATTTATGCAATAAACATATACCTATGCTTTTGAAGCAATCAACGTTGTTGAGCCATTTTGAAGAGGTTTTGAAGGTTGTTTCTTGTTTGCAGAGCTCTGTCTAGTGGAAGTTCCTTTGTCTTCTACTAGACTCACTGACTTGTTTAAAGACATAGAAAGAGAGGTTTTACTCTTGGCTGTCTCTCCACTACTCGCCTCCTTCCTCATTCTGAGACCATTCTCCAATTTTCTTAAAGCCTTCAGAAGCCCCTTGGCAGGTTTGTTAGGCTCAGAAGAAACCAAAGGCTTTGATGCCCTAGATGTAGCATTTGATAATGATTTTGTTGAAATTGGAATATCTGGTTTTCAATGTCTAGCTTTAATATAATTTTAAAAACATGAACCAAGGATTCTTTGCCAGAGTCAAGAACATTGCTTTATCTCTGCATTAATCCTAAACCTTATATTAATACAAACGCAAATTCCAAGAAGACGGATGAGAGAATATATACACATTACAAATATTATAACATGGGTTTGACCTTTTGATTTGAATCTTTTATTGTCATCAAGCTCAGGATATTTCACATAACTCTCATAGTTGGGAAACAATGGCTTATGTTCTTTTTATGTGCTTCACTATATTCTCTTGTCATGAGATTCTGGGAATGATAAACTATAGCAATTTTATATATGTGGATTGCACATAATCATATAAGACTATCATTTGCAATGTAGCGAGAGATTGCAATTTCTGCCAACAAATCTGGAGAGATTGCATAATTAATGCTTTAAAGACCACTTATAAGCCTTGAGATCGGTATTTCTGGAAGCTTTCATGGGATAATGATTTTGTTGAAATTGTTGATTTGCTGCAATTTGCTTAAGCTATCTTCTCTTTTGAAGAAGCAATAACCTGAAATTGGTTCGAACGAGCATGAAATAATTCCAATGATAACAGTGATAACAAAATAATGGCATCAATGTAAAGGACTAGAATATCACCTATGCCATAGCAATAGAATCAGAATTAGAATTCTCACCTTACGACAAGGTTTTCTCTATTGATATTGCTTTTGAGAATCTGATAGGGCATGGTTAGATATCACTTCCTCCTTTGCTTCTTCCATGCTTTTCTCCACACCCTGTGGTTCTTTAGGGCTATACCCATGTTCTAGTTCTTGTTCGAATGGCACTGGTTTTTCAAGTTCTCCCAGATCCAAATCTTCTAAATTTGCATTGTTTTCAAGTGTACAATGTTGTTTTCCATTCTCTTCAATCATCTTGTTGCTAGAATTAATGACCTCTGTAGCCATCTCATCTTGTTGAATATTATCCAACATCAAGGGTAAATGTTGGC
Organism: Pinus tabuliformis; assembly: GCA_031772625.1. Lineage (NCBI taxonomy): Eukaryota > Viridiplantae > Streptophyta > Pinopsida > Pinales > Pinaceae > Pinus > Pinus tabuliformis. The sequence goes on from CM062819.1 coordinate 235,239,855, forward strand.
TTGCCTCTGTTTCTCCTATATACATGCTGACAGTCCCTTCCTCTATATCTCAATTGTGAGGTGTATTGTCATATTCTATTGACTGTGTATAAGGATTCTCTTCAATTTCCAAACCATTCTGTTCAGCAGCATCTTGCAGAACCCTTGAGTCTTCATGACTGTGACCTTCACTAAAAAGCACATCATTATCTGTCTCTGAATGGACTTCATTTTCAGTCTCTGCATGGGCTTCCAGCTGAGCCTGCTGTTCTAAATCCTTTCAAGCTACTATTTTTCTAAATCCAGTGACCAGAATATAAATGGATAGATAATACGCAAACAATAACTAAAACAACCTTTCTATTTATGAAATGTTATATGGCATATCATCAATTATTTCAAACTTTTTTTGAGAATTTTGCATAAAAGAAAGCATAACAAACACCATATTTCTGAGAAGATTCCAAAAGCTAGCGATGCTAGATAGTTTTAACATTTAAGTCTATTTTTTACATCAACATTATCATAAAAATATTGAAATGAAGTGAAACTCATTCTTTTTTTTTAAAGGTGCATGATGTCTAAACTCACTGCAGAGCTAATATGCCGTTATTTTAAAAAGTTTAACTCATGGGTTCAACATCAATATCTATCTTTTGTACATCCTCAAGTTGATTCTATGGCCTTAGTGGTGCGTTGATGGATAAATTGGCAGGCCTCATCTTCATGAGTGCCTTGGTCCTTAGTTGCCATTTGTCAATCTCAATGCTCAGGTGATTAAAATGGGTTTTAGAAAAACCTTGATTTCAATTGGAGGATACCTTGGTCTTCGACTGCAAATCTGACTCAATCTCTGGATCTCCTGGTTGTGAAATAGATCTCGTCTTCTTCCATGGACATCTGAAATTGCTAGAAGATTTTCCACTCAATTGTTTCTCCCTTATATGTGGTTGAATATTACATGTTTGAATTGATCTAAAGTAGCCTCTGTTGTGGCGAACTTGAGGACATGCATCGGTGGATCTTTCATGGGCCTTGATTCTTAGTAGTAAATATGCTGTAGTGGATGGATTGAGCTATGAAACTACTTCTATGTGTAATAATGGAAAACCAAATTGAAAGGCTACTCTTAACCCTGATTTGTGCTATTGGTGTTTCCATTGAGTTCATCTATGTTGGTGGCAAAGATTACCATTGGTTGCCCTTCACAACCATGAACGATATTCCAATGCTAGTCTGCTTGGGCTTTCCCCTTGATGCTCCATGAATTTTCAATTTAATTAATGGATATTTTGGAAGTTCAGCGGTCTAGACTTTGATTTTGTTGAGATTAGTGGTTTCTTTCAATTCATATTTCATCCTTGGATGTTAGTAACTCCTTGCAAATGCTTACCTAGTGCTCTTTGATTGACCTTAGTGTTGTTCTGGATTTTTGCTTAAATATTGATTTAATAGTTTCAAAATGGTTCAAACAACTGTTGGTACTAAATGGTTGAAAATCAGAATTGTTATTATTCAATGGTTGAAAATTTTGCTAAGGTGCATGGAGTAAGAAGAATTTAGACCCACGAAGAACTTGATGGAAACCATATCTAAGTTGGACTTGGCCATTCATTATACAGATCAGGGAAGTAATGACCAAGGCTACAGAAGAACAAAGGAGTGCTTTCGTAGAAGATCTTAGAACTAGGTTCCAATTAAGTTAGGTATTCCCTCTAGCAATTGATCGAGCTTCAAAAACTATTTGAGATGTACGAGCCTTGTAAAGGAACTCCATTGGCAGAGGTTTTGAGCTTTTAGCCCATGGTCGTGCATCAAGGGAATTTTAGTAATGCCAAATTTGTTAATGTTTTAAATTTGTCATTTTTTTAGATAATTGAGTTTCATAGCATTTGAAATCAATTAACATTTTGCTATATTTCTGGCACAATGATGATAAATGAGCATTTTATACCTATAAGCTTTATCTGGCACATGACCAATTTAGTAAGGGCTTAAGAGTGTTTAGAAGAGGCTATAAATATTTATTTCTGGCGATTTGTTGCTTCAGTGTTTTAATTTTGTCACCTCTTTTTGTAAACTCAGCCAGAAAAATCAAAGTAATATTCTTTTTTTTATTATCAATATTAATTATTTATTAGGCGTTAAGATAGGAAGTAATGTTCCTTTAATATTAATGTTAATCATGTTTTAAGTGTTAAAAAAAAAATTGAGCTATTAAATATAAGGATTTTCATGAAGCCATTATGTAGAACCGAACCTTACATCATATAAAAATTGGAACCGCAATGTCATGCCCATGTTTTTTTTTTGTTGTTTGTTTGTTTGTTCATATTAGCCTATATCAACTCAATTAAGATAAAATGAAAATGAAACATAGAAAACATTTATGTACAAGGCATGTATATCAAATATTAGATAAATATTATGGACAACTTAGATCATAACATCCACAACTTCAGGCAACAAGGTTATACATGGCAACAAGTCACATTGCAGTATAAATGGTTCATTGTTCTTATCAAAAGATTTGGCTCGAAAATAGTGAGTCATAGGTGAGCTACAGTGATCACTTACATAGTGGCATAACTTGAATTGATCTATTGCTTAGGGTTCTCTATGGACTATCTAGAGTGTGGAAGAAAATGCTAGGAATAGTGCTAATAAGTCTTAGATATCGTGCAGATTTTGAACAAATCAAAATGGTGAGGATGCGAAGGAACCAAGGGCCTAGAGAGTCTTCACAAGGACCTCCTTCAAATAACCCATTACCTTCACCAGAATTGACTCTCATCCTGCGTTCCCTAGAAGCAATTAATGAAACCTTAAGAGGGCGCCAAACAAATGAAATGGAAGGGGAACACCCTTCATCAGGGTTAGGGAACCCCAAGGGATCTAGAGACTATGATAGAAGACCTCCAGTTGAGGACATTACTAGGGAGCTCCAGAAGATTAAGCTCCCAGAATTTGCAGGAGGTTGTGCCAGTGAGCGTGCAGAAGCTTGGTTAGAGGGGATGGGAAGGTGTTTCGCACTAAGGGATTACAATTCCAATTCCAAAGCCAAAATAGCAATATTCCAACTCAGAGATAGTGCTCTGAATTGGTGGGGTAACTTGGAGCGTCAACTACACCTCACTCCAGACACAGTTACTTGGGAATTATTTGAGGAGAGGTTCAGGAAGAAGTACCTGCCAACATATTATGAAGAATAGTAGGTAGGAGCCTTCCATGCCTTGATACAAGGAGGTCGTACTGTAGAAGAATATGAAATTCAATTTATGGAATTGGTCAAGTATGTCTCCTACATGGATACTGACTAGTGCCAAGCAGATCGTTTTATGTATGGATTGAGACCTAAGATTAGGGCAATGGTGCAGATGTGGAAACCATCCTCAGCTGTAGAAGTTGTAGAACAGACTCGTTATGTTGAAGAACACCTAGACTTAAAGGGTGAAGGCATAGCCATCTTTCCACATCAAACAGGGTTTGTGGGGAAGGCCCCTCGTACCTTCCCAAGGGGAGGAAGCCAGAGGCCACCACCATATGGAAACAGGGTTATACTTAGAACACCGATAGTAGGGATTTCAATGGTTTCTAGTGCAGCTTCACCTACAGCTTCAAGGGCACGTACAAATCAAATTCATATGCGAGGAGGAGCAAGTGGGGGCAGGGGTTCCAAGGGAAGAAACTCTTTCCAAAAAACTCCACAACATTCGGTTCAAGGTCCACCAGGCATCACTTGTTGGGGATGCAGAGGACCTCATTACCAGCGGGACTGCCCTGAGTTTCAAACTAGTAACAATAGAAGAGGGGGAAAAGAACCAATGGCGAGAGCAGGTAGCCACCACCGAATCTATGCAGTAGTTGACAATCAGCAAGTTGAACACCAGTCTGCTGTGGTAGAAACCTCAGGTATGATAAACAAAGTAAAAGTTAAAATTTTGTTTGACTCTGGTGCTACAGATAGTTTCATTTCACCAGTTGCATTAGAAAAATGTGGGTTGGCAGCCTATGAGCACAATGACTTTAAACAAGTTGAGATGGCTTCTGGAATAAAACAAGCAGTAGGGTCTAGTGTTGACCAATGTCAAGTAAAACGCGGGGTGTGTATGACTAAGTTGAAGGCATACATCACAGCATTGGGGATGTATGATGTAATTATTGGAATGGACTGGCTAGAAGCTCATCAAGCTTTGGTAGATTGTTTCAAGAAGAAGGTGATCTATTTAGATGATGAAGGTAGGCCAATTGAGATTTGTGGAATCAAGAGGGGAGTGTCCCTACGATTCATATCAATGATGAAGGTAAGACGTTGTCTCAGACAAGGTTGCAAACTATATTTGGTCAAGACTGTTAGTGACCAGAAAGGACCTTCCCTGGATCAACATCTAGTTTTGGCAAAATTCAAGGATGTTTTTCCAGAGGAATTGCCTGGATTACCTCCTGTAAGAGAGATTGATTTCACCGTTGATCTGAAACCAGGTGCAGAACCAATATCTAAGACACCCTATAGGATGACAACTCCAGAGCTTTGTGAGTTGCAGATGTAGCTAGAGGAGCTCTTAGACTTGGGATTGATCAGACCTAGTATTTCCCCTTGGGGTGCACCAGTAATTTTTGTCAAGAAGAAGGATGGTTCCTTGTGGCTATGTATAGATTATAGAGACTTAAACAGAGCCAAGATAAAGAATAGGTACCCAATACCTCGAATAGATGACTTATTTGATCAAATGAAGGGGGCAGCAGTCTTCTCAAAAATTGATCTACGATCTGGGTACCACCAATTGAGGATAAAGGAGAAGGACATCTCAAAAACTACATTTCGAACTTGGTTTGGGCACTATGAGTTCGTAGTTGTTCCATTTGGTTTAACCAATGCACCAGCAGTATTCATGAGCCTCATGAATGGTGTGTTCAGGAAGTATTTGGACCAATTTGTGCAAGTCTTCCTCGATGACATTCTTATATATTCCAAGAATGAAAAGGAGCATGAAAAGCACCTAAGGGTGGTATTGACTTGTTTAAGGGAAAATCAATTGTATGGGAAATTGTCAAAATGTTCCTTCTTTCAGAAGAAAGTCCATTACCTTGGGCACATCATTTCAGGAGAAGGGATTTTAGTTGACCCAGAAAAGGTGAAGGCCATAATGGATTGGCCAGTACCAAAAAATGCCCATGAGGTACGTAGTTTTATGGGGCTAGCTGGGTATTATCGCAGGTTTGTGGAAGGGTTTTCAAGGATTGCAAAACCCATCACCACATTACAGCGAAAGGGGGTTAGGTATGAATGGGCAAATGAATGTGACAATGCATTCACAGAGCTGAAAAGGTTACTAACTAGTGCACCGATCCTTCAAGTACCAGACATGAGAGAAGACTTCATTGTTTGCACTGATGCTTCAGCAAAACGATTGGGTGCAGTATTGATGCAAGAAGGCATAGTAATAGCTTACGCTTCTAGAAAATTGAAGAAGCATGAAGAGCTATATGCTACCCACGACTTAGAATTGGTAGCAGTGATGTTAGCCTTGAAGCTATGGAGACACTACCTCATTGGGAGAAGATTTGAGTTAAGAACAGATGATCAAAGCCTAAAGCATCTCTTCACTCAAATGGATTTGAACACCAGAAAAAGGCGATGGAGCGAATTCATGAGTGAGTATGATTTTGAAATCTCATACATCAAGGGAAAGGAGAACGTAATGGAAGATGCACTAAGCAGGAGGTCACGAACCTTCTCCCTAGTAGCCTTAAAGGTAAATTTAAGGGAGAAGATATTGGAGAAACTCTTTGAAGATAGTTGGTATCTAAAAGTCATCTCAGCTCTCTAGAATGGGAAACAGATAGAACCAAAGTTTGAAGGATATGTCCATGAACTAGATGGGCTATTGAGATTCCAAGGGAGAATTTACGTACCTAAGGAAGGGGGTATAAGAGAAACCATCCTCGGAGAGTCTCATAGAGCACTCTATTATGCACATCCTGGGGTAAAGAAGATGTACGCAAACACAAGGAAACTCTTGTTTTGGGCAGGTATGAAGGATGACATAGTCCAGTTTCTCGCCAAATGTCTTGAATGTCAGCGAGTGAAGGCTGATCATCGCCATCTAGTAGGACTCCTACAACCTCATGACATCCCTACATCTAAATGGGAAGTAATTTCCATGGATTTTATGGTGGGTTTGCCACTCACTTCCCAAAGGCACAATGCTATGTTGGTTATAGTTGATAAATTGACCAAAAGTGCCCATTTCATCCCAGTAAGGGACACTTACGATGTTATGGATGTGGCGTGAGTGTTTGTCAATGAAGTTATCCGACAACACGAATTGCCCACAACGATCATTTCTGATATAGACTCCCGATTTACATCTAGGTTTTGGAAAAGTTTGCAATTAGCACTAGGAACTCAGTTGAATCTGAGCACTGTATATCATCCAGAAGCAGATGGGTAGACTAAAAGAGTAAATCAGGTTATGGAGGACATGCTTAGGATGTACGTCATGGATAATCAGACTCAGTGGGAAAGGTACTTACCATTGGTAGAGTTTTCCTATAATAACAGTTATCACAGTTCAATCAGGATGCCTCTTTATCAAGCTCTATATGGAAGGCCTTGCAGGACGCTGTTGAGTTGGGAAAAGTTGGAGGACTGAGTGATAGTTCGCCTGGAATTAGTTCAATAAATGGAGGAACAAGTAAAGCAGGTTCGACAAAGGTTAAAGGAAGCACGGGATAGACAGAAAAGCTATGTTGATTCACATAGGATTGATCGCAGTTATGAGATAGGGGACCAAGTTTTTATTTATATCCAACCCAACAAAAGAACCATCCGATTTGGGAAGGGGACGAAATTGTCACCTCGGTTCGTAGGACCTTTTAGGATCAAAGAGAAGATTGGACCAGTTTCCTATTGTCTTGTACTGCCGCCCCATTTTCATAAAACTCATGATGTTTTCCATGTATTTGTTTTACGACATTATGTTTCTGATGAATCTCACAAACTGGATTGGTAGGACTTGCAGGTCTCACACATGGGAACTGTAATGGTAGAACCATTACGCATATTGGACCGTAGGGTTCGACAGCTCAGACGTCGCACGGTGGACCAAGTTAAGGTCCAGTGGGACAATTATAGCCCAAGATTTGCTACCTGGAAGGATGTAGAGACTATGCGTCGTGACTACCCCTCACTTTTTGAGCATCTGTGATGCCTATTTTGACTTAGATAGCTACCTATGTTAAGGTTCTATTTTGCAGTTCCATGTTATTTATTTATGAACATTATGTAATATTGATGCATTTGGTTTGACACATAAAACTACTTATATGAATCAGTTGATAAATTTGATATTGATGATAGAAATGGTTGATATATGGACTACATGTATGACTCACTTAGTGATGGATTATCTAGTGTGTAACTTATCAGAATTATTTTGGTTCATATATAGCTCAAGTGGATATGATTTATTTAAATGAATGACTTAGTGAGAATTCCCAGATTGACACATGGATACTAGACTTAATAATGTGATGATTATATGTCTTGTTGTTATATAAATGCATGAATGAGAGCTAACCCGCAGGGGGAAAAGAACTATATGATAGCCAAGAGGGAAGGACAAGACATCTCATGAGGAAGGTATAATGTACATTATTTTACTACATTTGGTATCTACTTGATATGCACTCTTATGACATGAGTAAAATGCAAATGACAAGTGGCAAGATGACCTGATTGGATTATTCGATGACAAGTCCAACCAGCTTTGTAGTGTGGTCCGTATTAGGGTATTGACCCTAGTTCTGCAGGAGGGGTGGAGGCATTTCCCACCGTGTATCCTCTGAAACCTAGAATCGTGGGAGGGAAGTGGTGGACACGCTCCCCTCGACGTGTGATGACGATTGCGAGTTGACTGCTGGGGAAGTTAGGTCGATGTATTCGACGCTTCCACCATGTCGGTTTTATCAGTGGTTAGTATGGATGTTGCCACTAATAAAGCAGCATAAGACGGATAGGGTCGGAACAGAAGTAGGTCAGGATGGATAGGACGATATAGATCAGTTGGGGACTCTTGATGGGAAGTAATGCCATTGTCTGACTTATCAAATTTTATTGCTATAACTCTCTCTGGTTTTCTATGCTTTCAAACTCCTTGCATCTTTTCATTCTAACTTCGAGACGAAGTTTTCTGAAGGAGGGGTGTATGTAATGCCCCACTTAAATCTTATTCTACAAATTTTGTTAATGTTTACATTATCTGAAAATATTGAGAAGTATTGGTCTAATATAAAATTCATGATTTCTATTATTCAAATTCCCAACTTACCTTCTCAAATTGAATCTTAGGTAGGATATGGTCTCCTTCCATTATTTCAAATAATATATGTATTCATCTCACATTCCCCAATATACCCTCACATTTACTAGGGAGAAGACATGGTCCTCTCCATTTAATTATCAATATATATATATTCATCTCACATTCCCAAATGTACTTTCAGATTTACTTGGGAGGAGACATGGTCCTCTCCCATTAATTTCCCAATTTTATATTCATGTCACATTTCCAAATGTACTCCCAACTTTACTTGGGAGAAGAGAAGTCAATTGTAACGATGGATGAGAAGTTAATGACATTAATGAGAGGTGGTTGAGATGGAGAAGAGAGGGAGGGTATAAAAAGGGAAGGGGGAAGGGAGAAAAGGGAGGTTGAGGGGTCTTGCTTATGATTTGTGGGTTGGTTGTGATTTGAGGACTTGTTGTGTTTTTGGAGACCTTAGGAACTTGTGGAGGTTTCTTGGGTTGTTGGGAGGAGGGAAATATTGTTATCTTGGTCTGGATCATTCATCTTGGACACACACACTACATCTGGTTGGACTTGGGCTTGGAGGGCTAGGGAACCTGTGGAGGTTTCCTAGGCTAGGGATTATTTCCTATTTGGCTAAGAGGTAAATCTAGTTGGGTCCGTCAAGAGGAGCATTCAGCAGGAGCAACAGGACAAAGGCATCTCCATCAACCACCAATACAGGTATTCCTCCCTAGATTACTCTTGTAAATTTTATTAGAATGAAATATTCACCTTAAGTTATGCTGATTAGAATGTAAATGGTAAAATTTAATTTGCTTAAAAGTCTTGAAAGTAGTAAACTATCGCCTCTTATTGCATTTAATTTTAGAAGAAATTAGATCTCTTAGCAGACCCTAGGATAGGTCTCTTACAATCTTTCTGAGCTTCCAAATAGAATGATGTCTATTTAAAAGAACTAAACGAAGGGATAACATCATACATAAAATTGTGGAAAGACACTATTGGGAATGAGGATTCACCAACTGTTATAGAGGAATGGAAAAATAAAGTAGTGTATTGGGAAAGAGTTCTTGATACATTAGATGGAATCTATAATGATCATAGAATAATAGATGGAAGTGATTCATCTTCTGAGGATTTCTGGCCCAAGAGAAGGAAAAGCATCGATGTTGATTGTAATGCACTCCATGTAATCTCAAGTATTATGGATGGATATTTTGATAATGCGATAGATGAACCAATATATGTTGGATCCAAATGAAACAAGCCAAAGCCAACATTCAATCCAATGATTGATGTTGAGAAAGGAAGGATGTTGCTAGTTAGATCAGGAAATGAGGATGCAGGAGAGATGATTTGGATGGAAAAATCCATCTCAGATATCTTTAGGTATAATGAAATTGAGAATCTTCATGTAAAGGTTGACTAGTGGAAGCCTATGTCAGGGAAATACAATGGAAATTTTTTAGAGCAATATTGGATACCAAATCCTGATGACACAGAACTTGGTTCTATTCTAATTAATACCATAGTGTGGGCATGGATGCCAAAGAAAGAACATTGCAAGAACAAATATCTTAATATTAGGTTTATATGATTCATGAATGTAATTTGTTTTTGAAGGATCTATTAATATACATTCAGACACACTTTTCAATATTTGTTGTATATAAAATATTACCTTCATATTATTTTTGGAGTTTTATATTATTTAGTATTTCAATGTAATCATGTGTTGATACAAATTACATGGCATTGCCATAAAATATTTAAGTTTCCATAAAATATTTAAGTTTTCAAAGCTTTATTTGACCAACATGACTTCTCACCATATCAAATATGCATAATCAAATTCAATAATACACTTAAGAACATCTTCTAAACTTGGTCTATTAAAACAATAGTGGGGTACCTAATTAGTATTCTATTTAATATAAATCATTTAAACACTTTATGATTAGATGCTAGACACTTGTAATAATGTTTGAAGTGAGTTTTCCTTAATATTCCTTATTATAATTGATATAAATCAAATTTTCTATTTTGTTGCACTCTAATTTATAATAAAAAAAAAATTTGATCATTGAACAACACAACTAGACTTATAAAATATTTCCTCTTATAGATTTTGAAGTGATGCCAACATTGTACTATTACAATAAATTTGTACTCAACTTAGGAAAAGTAGTTAGTGTCAATTTAAAATGGTAAATAATAGTAAGAAAAAAAATATTAATATATTGTTAAAAAACTTTATAGGTAAGATTTTTTTTACAAAATCTATTATTCATGAGTCAAATTTAATACATAAATATAAATATTAATGATAATAGAAATAATGTAAGGAATCTAAGTTTTAGATGAATGTTAATATGTTCTTTTCAATACAATATCCTTAAACACTACATGAACAAAAACTAAACATTTGTGATAAATAGTTTAGTCAATTTTCTCTCTTTCCTCTTGTATTTGAAAATAATCAAATTGTATTACTTTGTTACTATTCTAATTCATGATTTATTTTAATCATTAAAATGATTAGTAATTGAGTTGAGAGGCTCATCATACAACCTAGTATGAGGAGATGTGTAAGTTTGTCTATCCGTTTGTGCCCCTTTAAAATAAAAATTATGTTCTAAATAGAAAAATTAAAAAATGAATATGTTGTAAAGTAATTAGAAGAAAAAAATGTGTGAATTAGATGTTTAAATGTTATACTTTTCAAAAATATTTCAGCTAGAGATTCAAATAAACTCTTTGAAGATCTATATTAACTAATTTATGTCAATATCAACTTCATATATATCTATATATATAAAAAGAAGTTTTTATGGTTAAAACTTTTATTGGTCTTATGTATACTCTATCTAGCATTCAAAAATATAGTTTCAACAATGAAAAATAACACATTGTATTTTACACTCTAAAAATGTTTGCACGTGAAGAAATTTGATCCCTACATTCATACTTAAGATGGATCTATGTTGGTATATATTGGACACATTACTATGATCATTCGTCATTAAATAATTTTATACTTAATATGTATCTTGCATATTAATCTATTATTCATTAAGTAAGCCTCAATCAACTTAGTTTTTAACACAAAAGTACAAATAATAAATAAAAATAAATTATGCTACTACTCGCATTCAACATCTAATTTGATCCTAAAAAAACATTTTCTCCTCAACTCTAAAATGGTGCAAATTTCCTACAATAGTATGAAATGATAATGGTGATAATGATGATTATCATCCACTAAGACCAATTATGGTATATAAGAAGGCAAAAAGAAATTACCCAAAATTATTTCGAATTTTATTGTTATTCTCAAAAAGAATTAAAAGAAGTGTTTCAAGCTCATCATAATTTTGTTTAGTTAAAAGATCAAGAAGGTTGGTGGCATCACAAATATTTTGACATTTAAATCCAATATGAGTATAAACTAAATGATCTATGAGATTTTTTAAATCTTCAACGATATTACCAGTGTTGCAAAGGTGTAGTACTTTTAAATTGTGCCAACATTGTCTTAGTAATAATTGTAACTTAACACATACATGATATTTAATATATCATATTATAATTAAATGGGTTAATAGTATTAAAATACACATCATTTTTTTCATAAAATAACCTTAACAAACTTATATTTTAATACAAACCATAAAAATATTAAAATAGATCATGTAAGGAATCCAAGATTAAGACGTGAAAGGTTTGTTTTTGCAAGTTTATATGAATTTGTTTAATAAAGTTTATCATGATAATTTTTTCACAAAAAATGATGAATATCTACATTAAAATTAGTGAACTAAATGAATTTCTAATTCCCCATTTTGAAAAAACTTAATCTAGTTAAAGTTATATATTATAGATCCACTGAATACTTCCAAATTTAATGAAATATGTGTTCTTTTACGATTGTGTTAAACATTCATAACATCAAGTAAATCAACAAATGTACTTCTTTCACACATATATTAAGTAATTTTCATGATTAATTTCATTGAACAGGTCAAAACATACAGTAAATTCAGATATAAGAAAAGACACACAGATAATTCTTTAGAACAACCTTTAGTATGCTTAGATCTTCTATTACAGACTCTTCCAACCCTACGAATGTAGCTACATGGGCCCGCGCACTCAGTTGTGGACTTACCAAGTTCTCCGCGCACACAGTTGCAGGAGCCTTCCCCTTCGCCCAAGTACAGAATAGACAATACAAACCCAAAATTTTCCTATTTATGCTCTTCATTATCACTTTGTGACTCTTTTATGACTCCTTTGTATATGACACTTCATTATAATACCATGGTCCGTGAACCATGGGCGGGTCACAAAACAGCTTAACTCTTAACAAACTAAGGGGCTTTGACCTTACTAAAACCCCTTTGACTCCTATCGACCTGCGCGCTCTGCTCCTCAAAATGTGGATACTTTACAATATTAACAAAAATTTTACAAAATTTAACCCCAAGGGACCTTGTCCCAACACTTACATAGTTTTCTAAGAACACTTATTTCGAAAATGTCCTTGTTTCTTATATTTTTTTAAGTTGATGCAATGATAGTGGAAATATATTTTTTGCATTGATAAACTCTATGTCAAGTTCTATGACATTTTCATCTATGTTCATGTTTTCAAAGTCACTCACATTAACCTCACTATGTTTTTTATTGGATTCTTCTATATATTTCTCTTCGTTAATTGCTTCAATAGGATGTGAAATGTTTTTCTCTTGTACTATCTCTTTCAGAGGTTCATAATGCAAATGACCTACACTCATTCCAAATTGCATAACATGGAATATCGTTGTGTGTTTATCGAGGCCATGAAATTCAACTACTAAATCTAGAGTATCAATAGAACATATGTATATAGTTATATTCAAGATATACCGTATCCAATCATAAACAAAAAGGCCACCGTTTATCTTCCCTTTTTCATATGGCATTGCTAATTGTATAATGTATCCCTACCAATCTACTATTCCAAGAAATTGCATAATTTCATGTTCGTTCATGTATTTTTCTATGCAGTTTAATGCAAATGAATCATTATGCATGATTGCATTACAAAAATTATGTGAAATTATGTGTCATAAATAGGGAACATCATATTCATTCTCCATCAATTGGCATATTGTTTCAAAACAACTTTCACCATAAATACTCTTGAACCCAAAAAATATCTTAAACATATGTCTACTCATGCTTTCTTCTATCTGCATCCATCTATGTTTTGTTATTTCATACATTTATATGTTCATGATCAGTTCTTATTGAACTTTTTTCTTGCACATAAGTGGTTCGAAATGTATGAAATTTGGATTTTCATCATGGAACAATTTGTCATAAATTTCTTTGCAAAAAATTGAATTAAGACACAAATATATTTTCATTCTTGTTTTTTACCAAAGTCTTATCGAAATTTTTAGCTAATTCAATAACCAATGTATACAAAATATGTCCCTCCAAATCCCTCTTTCTTTCGCAGTGGTAGAATTTGAAGTTGATTTTGTCATCCTTTCCAAGTAAACATCTGGGTTATTTATACCATGTATTTGTATCAATGCATCTATATTCAATTCACATTCATAAGATAATACCGCTTCAATTTTCCATTCATATAAACAATTCCTGAAATTTTTATCATGCATTCACGTAACTATGTTGACGTGAATATAAAATGTAATAGAGTTTGCATAGTATTGAATAGACAATCTCCTATAGCATATGAAAAATTGTTTAAATGAAATACATTATGTTCCCTTAGAATTGCATCTGTACAAATAATTTTTATGTTTTAGAAATCACGCTTGAAACAAAATTGTCCATTGAAGCTTTACAAATCACATTGCAATTTTTTTTTTTTAAATTCACTATGAGTTATTGCTTCACGATAACCATAACATAAACATTGTATAAGAAAGTGAACAACATGATATAGCTACATAAAATAAATCCATAAGATAATAGATAATATACACATTAATAGAATATGCATATCCACATAATTTCACATAAAACTCTTTTGTATGAACGAGATATAGAATCACAAAGAAAATCAACCACAATGTACCTTATACATGTCCTATTTTTCAAAAGAAATTATGTACATGATTCTTACACTAATGAGAAAAATGCATAGTACTAAGAACATACTATTGATTTTGAAAATTTTGGGAAAAACAATTCGTAATGAGTGCCCCCCCCCCCATGAGAACTAGTCCAATATGCATTGGCAACATGCATCTCAAAAAATACTACATTATGAACACCTGGCCAATGCACATTAGAGAATTTTTTACGTCTAAAATGGGCCTCCTAAGGAATATTATAAAATAATAGTGGAAATAATAAAATAATATTAGATTACATCGTCAAAGTTTAGAGGGAAAAAAAGAAAAAAAAAACTTTTTCAACTCGTATGTCAAACACCTCCTCCCATATTTACCAAGTTTTACAAGCTTTCCAGGATAAAAAAATGAGATGTCACTATGATATGACTTGACCTCGAACTTACAGTTATGGAAGTGGGGCCTACAATTCGACAACTCACTGACATCCCTCAGGGACTATAAACCGCTTAGAAGCTTGCCAACCACCCCAAGTGATTAATCCCTACGCTAGAATATTTTTTCACTAGGTTTACTCCCCAACCGCACCCATAACACTACATGCATGCAGTTGGGAGGCTATAATCGCACACACAAGCCTGGCTTCCAACGGTTATGACCCAAAATTCCTTATTTTGTGCATGCATTCATAAGATCTATGCCACGTTTTTAGCCTAGCCTCCAAACCACTTCTCAGAACTTCCTATAACTTTCTAGAATAATGACAATAATGATAACAATGCTAAACAATCAAATATTGAGCAAAATCTTGACCTAGACATGCCTAATGCATGTTATTGATTTCATAAAACATATGATAAACATATAAGCTACAGGTCATGAATGCATATCTGGTCATCAACTTTTGAACTTCATCTAGGAATCACCAAGGATCTATGCCCTCTCAAGATATTTGCAACAAAACTTTTAGTCCATGCATTCATCAACCATCCAGTTAGTTGTCAAATCATGAACAAGAATCATAGCTAGAACACATCATATAAACAACATATAACCATAATACGAACCATGACAAATCATCCATGAGACCACCACAATAGTCATTACAAATTCTCATAGATCATAATAAGAAAATATCTCATATTAACACATGGAAAATCCAACCAATTCAGGGACTTCTACGTACCACTCGACCATAGATTGGATGAACCAAAATCTCTCTTTCAGCTAATCACCCCCATGTCATATTCCAAGCATGAATGTGGAATCATAAGGTTTAAACCAAAACAAAACCAACCAGTGCTTCCAAAGGCCGAACCACCTCAACCCTCAACCACAGTGATATCACCTATATAGTCCATAAATCACTAACAACAACCAGATTGGTCTCTACCCAATCTTTCCAGTGCTCTAGGAACTAGTAACTCAACCCACAACTTTTGGGGAACTCAAGTTGTTTCAACGCTCCAAATAATTTGTCCCAACCCACAAGCTCCAAGGACTAGTAACTCAACCCACAGCCTCCAAGGAACCCAAGTTGTTTCAGGGCTCCATAGAATTGTTTCCAACCCGAAACCATAAGGAACCTAAGAACCAATCATAAAAATCCAAAAGGGAACCCATTACACCATGTTTATCTAGGAAATGGAAAGTAAAGGCTTAAACCACTATCAATTTAGGCAAATCCCATGCCAATGACAACAAAATAACTAAGGAACCACATGCATATATCATGCATCCAAAAACCAACAAGGAGATCACTCATGCAACTTGTTACCTATAGATAAATATTGATGTAGCTATTCATCTGTTAACGGTGTTGGACCCACCAACATGTCAGGGGATCTCCCCGGTAAGAAGTCCCAATTAGACCTCAGACCGTTTGGTGTAGGAGTCCCAGCAGTGGATCATACAGTAATGCCTTGACCATGATTTCGCATAGAGGCAAGTAAGATGTCCCTATTTGTAGAAAGGGTGTGACAGCTACAGTAAGTCAAGGAAGGTGCATGAGAGGTACTAACACAAAGAGGGTGAGGTAAGTGCGCCCCTTGGAAGTCTGTAATAGTACTCGGCTTGGAAGGGAACACATGATCAAAGATGCATCACCGAATGGAAAGAAATATAGCTGGAAATCCAAAGTGATGTTCAAACGAACAACACATATGCAACAAGATTCATACAATTTCATACAAAATAGTTCATACACAAATGCGTAAGTTAAATAAAATGCATTTCTATAGCAACCAAAATAGTCCAACCACAATAACAACATATGCATGAAAATGTGTTGGCTCTGTTATATTAAGAAGTGTAAGTTCCAGTCATATAATACATCCATGTACACCCACTAGTCCCAATAGTGGAACGTTACAGCCACAACCACCTACTCCTCTAAAGAGATATACTAGCTCTACGCAGTGGAGAAGACAAGGCTCATTACAATGTTGTCCAAGCCTTCTCTAAGATACTCCTATCGGAAGCTTGGCTGACCAAAATCCCTTACAATGAGTTATGAGGTTCTATTTATATCAAAGGGTGGGGTGACCCTTGACATTCCCGTTTGTGACAATTTATCTACCCTCATGACTCTTCATTTATTCTACTATTTTTACATCCAACTATGGACACTTGAACTTCCACTTGATAAGGTGTTACATCACAATGCACATGTGCCCATGTGAGACAAAATGGCTTGAGCAAGCCATGCAATACATCACTGACACTCGGCCCGTTGTGGCAAGACCAACTCTTTGACATGCTTGTAATGGTGAAGGTGGTAAGTTGATGCCAAGCTTGGTGGTCCATGATGGTGTGCATGTGCTACATGGTGACATCTTGCTGAAGCGAACTCTTGCCTCTGTTGCATCTAGGTGCATTGGTATGGCTCCTACATCCAACTCATCTGCTAGCATGCACATGGTCTTCTTGGGTGCGGCTGAACCGGCAACACGCTAATGTATAGTTCATGTGATGATATTCCAGTGTGTGTTGGTGGTAATGCGCATCAACCATCAACTGCATGTCCAGCTCCAGTCGGACTTTCTTCTTGTCTTTTCCTCAGTGAATGTGCCAAAAGAGTTAAATCACATGCGTACACACAATGACATGCATGATTCTGAATTCCCTTACATGCAATAAACAACACCACTCACCATGTCTACTCTATGCCAGCTATTGGGATGAATCTATAACTTGTACGGGTGCAGTTTCATCCGTCTGTGCATGTTGCGCCCCCTACTATACCTGTTCCTGTTGCAACTCATTCTCTTGTCTATGTAGCTCTTATTCTTCCTTGAGTTGTTGCGTAAGCACATGCAACTCCTTCTCTGTTCCATTCTCTGCCTTCATGCGATCTTCATGTCGTGTCTGTTATGCTCCTATACCAATAGGTGTCATATTTCATGATTGACTGATGAAGTGCCAAATATGTTCATCCTTTCCATGTTGCAAAGGTTCCATATTTTGAAAGAATCAAAAATTAAAAAAAAAAAATGAAAAGAGGGTATGCCCTAAAAGAAAAATCAAAGGTCAAAAAGAATGAATTGGTCAAAAAGAAAGAAAATGAACCCCAAAGGAAAGACCAGGAAAGTGTGCTAGCCCAAAATGCCACTACTATCCTACTTTTTGCAAATAAGTTCAATATGTGCAATCAGTGACTTATGTCATAGTTGATGGATGGCCAAACAATTTAATCTTGGCCAGTCCATGTTTAAATTTCTTGTTTTAAAGATATAGAATGAAATCTTCCCAAACAATTCAAGCTTGGCAGATAATTAGTTAGATAGAGAAACAAAAGTGCTCAATAGTTAAATCTGAGCCCCTAGAAGAAATAAGGGTAGAATTAGATAGGAGTGCAGTTAAAAGAAAAGAAAAGAGTAAGGATTTGCTAGTTCAAATGCACCCAATCAAAAGTAAGAAAAAATGTTAGGTGTATTAGGCTGGGTAGGCAGTTTTGATGTTGCAGAAGCAAGTTTATGAGCAATTTTGTCTTAAAAGATGATGCATCTCATGCATGTCATAAGTGCCATGGCAAGGTGGCTGCAAAACAAATGGAGCATGACCAATTTCCCTTCCCATTCCTCCAAAAAGAAATTACTAACCTCCCCGCAAGGACATTGAGATCTTCTCAGTGCTCCTAGTTCACTTCATTTCATGAAAAAGACTAAGTGAAACTCTGTTTCTACTTAGGACATTGAAGCCACATTTCTTGTGTAAAATTGTTTTTCTTCCATTATGCTAAGTTTCCAAAATTCATGATTGGATCCCTTTTATTTCCCTAAGCCTAAGTTTTACTTTTTAAACTTAGTGTCTTGATCAAACCTACCTTTCATATTAACATACTAACTTTATTATATAGTTCCTATATAATATTTCCCCCCTCGCCCCCCCCCCCCCGTATTATATAAAATGCATAAAAACCCCAAAAAGCGTAAATATCCCGACCCCCGGCTTATTATAGCCATATGGTAATGTTTTATGGGAGTTAACGGTCCATTCGGGGCCATTAACAACCCGTCGCATACAAAAACCTTGGAATTCATTAAACATTTGGTTAAATGAATAACCAAACCCGCCGACCACCCAACCAAAGGTTATACCCACAAAACCTTATAAAACATTGAATTATCGCGCGGGTCCCACGCTGTAGCCCTCCGCCTATTTTTTTTTCCGCCAGCCGTCGGATCATAACCCATAGATCCGACGGACCACAGCAATATCGCGTGCCCTCTTGTGCCGATGGATAACGCCCGGGGAATGGTGGTTTTTCTGTCGTACCCTGGGATAGGTGGCAGGTGCCCGATATGATAGCTACCCCCCCTTCCAATACCACCATGGCCCAAAAGCGGTGTGGGGGCCAAACCTCTAACCGCCTATGCTCCATCCCCACTGACGTCACCTGTGCATCATCCGACACGTCTTATGCCACCTCACTTCTGCATCATCCGTCGTGTCATCTGCCACGTCACTACCAAGTCAGCCTCTGTAACCCCGCTACACGACAAATGTTGCATCATGCTGACGTCACCCAACCAAAGTGCACCAGAACCCACCAAAATCATTTTTTTGTCAAAAAGGCGTAAAAGACTCATTTTCACTCATTTTTGTGTTTCCTCTGTGCAACTTGTGCATATTGTTTTACGTTCAAACCAGTGTTTTACTACACAGTCTGATACCAAGCCAAATCAAGCCCGCAAACTAGTCTTCTAGCTCGGTCCGCCACCTGCATTTCACACAGGGCGCTCATTAAAATAGGTATTTACCCGAATTTCGCTCCCAAACCCCGTTTTTCTTAGTTTTCTCTGCAAAATTGCCCGGAGAACCCAAATTTGAATTAAAAACCGTGCTGACTTCAAACCTGCACACTGTACCTACTATTTTTGCCCATTTTTACCAAGAAATCCCTCAAACTCCGTCTCCCTCTACAAATTTTGCCTACTGAGCTAAATACAAATCGGTCTCAACCTACAAATTCTCTGAGAAAACCACCAGAAACTGTCATTTTACCTACTGTTGTTGTAAAAACCCAAGCTCCAAGTTGAAAAATCACAAGATAATTTGAAAAATGGAGGCTCCAGTGGCCCTCAATGTTGCCCCCCTCAATGCACCTCACAAAGAATTAGAGTGGTTGCCCTTAGCTGATAGGGACTTCCAAATACAACATTTAATTGGTGACAAAAACCATCTGCAAGCATTTTGTGAAATTAGAAACAGTTACCTAAAAAAAAATTGATCTCTATGGGATATGAGAGTCCAATTTGCCCATATACTATCTCCCCTCAGTAAATGTATTCACAGATATAATCCATCTGTGCCATGCCAACTATGAGCCTACTAAAAGAGCAGTCATGACCCCATCTGGAACTATCCTTTTTCATATAACTCCTGACTCAATCAATGAGATGTTGCACTTCAAACCTAGTCAGCCTCTGACTCCTCTTTCCATGAAATATTTGCTGGACCAAGGCTCTAAATTATCCACTACATAAATAGGCCAAATTTCCAAGTTATTCATGAGCCCAGATTGCCAGCCCAGAGATTCACCTCCTTTTCACCATGTCTGGTTCAATGAAGCTAGAAGATTTGTTATTGATATGATATCCTATGTCCTAGGATTTAAAACAAGTGAGTATGTTGATGAGACCATTTTAGCTCTGATGTCCATATTTATTGCAGGACATCCTCCTGCTGTCAAATTTGACTTTGCTACTTTCATTTCCAACAAAATCCATGAAAAATTCATCAGTCTAAACAGAGAAGGGGTCTCCAAGTATACATCATATATATATCATATGTTCTTATACTATCAAACAAATAGTTTTCAAGTCCCTATCAGGAAATTGGATGCTAAAGGAGAAAGGAGGTATGTGATATTTTGGACCTCAGTCTTCCATCAAGTCCATACTTCTCCTTACACTAACTGTGAATTCATTGATTTGTTCATATACCCTATCTCCTCTCTGTTGATGAGAACTCCTCCTCCCAGACTCTCTGGTGACATGCAGAAAATTTTACAGCTCTCCAAAAGCTATAAAATAGGTGACTGGTATTTTTACCAGAATCACACTGAGATCAAGATATATGGCTGTGAGCTATGCCCCTATAAATTGCCAAAATATGTGCCTATGAGACTCTTTGCTCTTGAATACTTCAGGCAATTTATTAGCTCAGATTTGACTCATTTTTATGCTGCCAAGAAAAAGGCTCAGCTGAAATTAAGAAACCAATTAGGCCCCTTCATCATTAACAAAAAGGAAGGATGGAAGGATGCTGAAAAGATATTGAGTGAAAAACTCAAATTAAAAAGGAGCTTTTGGTGGGTACCCTATGACCCAAATGGATTCATCTGTGACAGAAAAATAAAAAATAGGATATCGGGCTATGATCATTTTAGAATCCCTGAATTAGAGCAGTATGCTAATCAAGATGAGTGGGTAGAGGGCACATTGATAGAAGACATTTCTAAGGAAGAAAAGATGGAACAAGCAATGAAAAATATTGAAAAGACTCTTGACCTGGACTCTTTTGGACAGGTCTCTTTCAAATTGCCTCAGCAAACCGGAGTGGGCACATCATCTGCTACAACTTCACAACAACCTACCCAAGAAAGTACTACACCTACAGAGACATCCAAAGGCAAAGAAGTTTTGGATTCAGAGCAACACGAAATGACAGATCAGCCAACATCATCAAAGAAACAAGGCCAAGGGAAAATTCCTCCTACCCAGACCAAAGTACCAGAGATACTAGCATTGCAGACTCCTCTCAATGAGGAAAAAGGAAGAAAAAGGGACCGCGAAGAAGCCACACCCATAAGTGGGCCAGCAGAGCAACCAGAGGCAAAAAGGCAGAGAATAGATCCTCTACCTGAAGAAGAAGTTATAGAGGAGATCATAGAAAGTCCAATAAGTGAGAGGGAAACCAACCCACAGACATCCCCAGTGGTAGAAACATCCACCAACTCTCATGGACAGCAATTGGGGAAACAGCATAGTGTGGAAATTTCCTCAGCACGGCCACAAAGCAAGCAGAGTTCTGATATTAAAAGAACATTCACAGACATCAAAGCACAGTATGAGCCAATAAGACTACAACTTTATGATCAATTTCTGCATATGACATTAAGGAAGGAAAGATGATTTTAAGCCACTTCAAGCCTAAAGTGCAGTAGCCACAGTCAGATGCTGATTATATTAGAACAAATCTGGAGGCGCTTGCCAAAAACATTCACCCTATGGACTAATTGAGTTGCACAAGCAAACTAGTGAAATGGTCTACTCCACATTGGCAGACAAAGCCATACTAGCTCAACAATTACAGAATTCACTAAACAACACATCTACCCAAATAGAGTTGGAAAAGTCATCTTCTTTGGCCAAGGACAACAGGATAAAGCCCTTGGAAGAAATTATCATTGAGTTGGGGCATGATCCCAAGGATGCCAAGGGAATAAAGGCATTGATGAAGAAAAAGGAGGATGGCATCACTACCCTTGGGAAACAATTGAAATTGCTAATTACTATGCATCCACAAACCACAGAGGTTGTGCAAGAGAAAGAAGAAGAAGACATGATGGATTTTCTAATAAAAATGAATCAAAGACTAAGTGAAACAGAGCAGGCTTTGGAGAAAGCATTACAGGAAAAGCAGGGAGTGTCAACCTCCCAGCCATCTCAAATAGCTCCAATAGTTACAACTGCTCCTCCTACAGTTACAACAACAGTCCCTCCTACTGTCCTGGCATCAACAGCACCAAGTACTTCAGCAACAACAGCAGCAGGCAACAACACTACCATGACCACTGAGGAATTGATAAAGGCTATGGAGGATCTAAGACTCCAAGTATCAGAATTAAAGGATGCTAAAGAGAAATTGGCCAAGTTGGAAATAAGTTATGACAAATCTAAAATGACTGTGGCAGAAAAAACAAGGGAGGTAAAAGCATTAGAGAATAAAGTAAAGGCATTGGAAAAGGACCTCTCTTTAGACAAGCCTCTGGGAGAAATCAGGGGCATTTTGTGGGCTAACATCAGTGAATCAATTAGTAATGTATGGAAATCAATACAGATAATTCATGAGTAGATTGATTTGGTAACAACAGCTCAAGTAGAAATTCAAAAGGCCAGGGATTCATTGGGACACATGCTCGAACAGGCCAATAGGCTAATACAATTTTTGAACACCCACACCAAGGAAGAGCTGGCAGCACTGGATATCAGGGACAGGACAGGCACCATTCTAACTATCAAAAGAGTTCTGACCATGAGGAACTTCATACAAAATCTAGAGAGGAAGTGTCAGGAAATGCAAGTGGAGATAAATGCTTTCACACAGAAGTTTACAGCTTTGGAGGAAAAGGGTCTGCCCAGTTTATTAACCAATGACTATAGACTGATGACACATGCAGACTATGCTTACAGGTTGAATACATATGTGGATAATCAAGTCACAACATCATCAAGTTCTGTAGGAGAGAAGGCACTCCCATCTGGATAGAGCCTATATGATAATTTAGAAAATCTTTTTTTTATTGAGCATGAAGTGAGACATCTTTTCACAGTCCAGC
Source organism: Pinus tabuliformis (assembly GCA_031772625.1). NCBI lineage: Eukaryota > Viridiplantae > Streptophyta > Pinopsida > Pinales > Pinaceae > Pinus > Pinus tabuliformis. The sequence continues at coordinate 235,263,302 of CM062819.1, forward strand.
CTACTTTCTTCAGGTACACGGATGTTGGTGAAACTCTAATAAAAATGCGTAGACACCAATTACCAGATGACCAGTGGTGGCAAAGCATGTTAGAGATCCTGTAGGCATATCTTTGATTTCTTTTTATCTTTGGGAAATCAAAAGTTCGTGTCACGCACCATAAAGTGAAAAATAGAAAGGGACGAGAATCAAGCTGGAGCAACAACGTAGTAAAGACGGTCCAGATGCAGCCGAGAGAGCTGGAACAACAATGCGTAATATCAGAGGAAATATCCACCGGCCGACTCATCGAGCAAACAATCAATGAATCTCACCAACTGAGCGGCCAACACAGCAGCATTTACTTCTGCATTCATTTCTCCCTATTTTCAAGATCACTTACTCCTCTTGTAGAGTACGTGGAAAAAGTTATTGCTAGATATTATCTCATTGAGATATTTTGTAAACATTTTTGTACAAATAACTCCCCAAGCTAAGTATTAGGGGTTGGAGATATATTTCTGGAACTGCGTTGTAAGTTTGAGAACTCTTCTGAATAAAAGGTTGATGGAATGCATTGTTGCTGAACTCTTTGGTTGTGAATTTGATGACAGAAGACTATGTTGCAGAATTCTCGAATTATTTCATGGATCAATAAGTATTTTAAGCTCATGTTTTATTGTTTCTATGTTTTATATATCATTTATATATCATATTCTAAATTACAGGGAAAAAGAATAACTCGGAACTTACTTAACTGTACTCTGTGTTCAATCCCTGTTATTTTTAAAATGTTTTCTTCAGGACTAGCATAAGCAGGAATTCTCAATTGCTCCTGTTTCCCCTGGTTCTTACATCTTGAATATAGCTAAGGAATTCTTAACTGATCCCTGGCAATGTTCATCCACTTTCCCTCTGTCAACATGATGAAGGACTCTTGATTTCCCTTCACCCCCTGACCCCATTTCACCTGATTCCAGCTTACAAATTGTTTCATGGTCAATTACCTTGCTCTGCAGTACCTCCCTCTATCAAAGAAACCATATCCAGCAATTCATCTTCATAGACTTCATTAACCTAATGGACTGAACTTCTCATATTTTGCACCCCTATTCTATTGAATGTCACCATCCAAAAATGAAACAAATACCTGTACTTCATAACTAGCCTAATATACCCCAAAACAAAGCTAAATCATAAAGAGAGAGCCCTCTCTGGATGCAGATTGGCTAGAGCCTGCATCTAAAATATTGGTTAGTGGTTACCACGGACGTATTCCCTTTTCTTACAACTTTTGGGGAACAACCTGAGTGATAACAGTGTCGTCACCTCATAGTCTAAGTCTCCAAAGTTTCTTTCATCACAAGTGGATTTGCTTGAGCTTGCAGCTTTGTTCTGCCTCTCTGTTGTCAACAACCTTCCTCTTGCATTCGTTGCATCCGATATGTTGCCTTCAGCTACTGTTGATGGTGCTTCTTGTTGTGATGTTGCTGCCATCATATCTTGATGTCCTTGTCTATGAACAACTTGATGTCTTCGTGGGTAGGAAAGTTCATAGATACTTGATCGACTCCATCCCCAAGCATACTCTGAACGGTGTCTTCGACTCTACTCTCCTGGAAACCATTGTGCCTGTGTTGCTGAGAGGCTCATGAACACCTGCGATACCTGCAGACATGGAAACACTCATGGCAAGCAATCTGTCATTTGAAAACCAAAATGAACTTGAGAACTTACTTGCAACATACCTGTGTGACTGATCATGAAGGTTGCACAATTTCCACCGAGAGGTCAGGAGACTGACTTCCAAGACTGCGCAAGGCACAGTCTGGGCTGTCAGGAGGCTGACTGACTGCTAGAACTGCACAATGCATAGTCCATCCTGGCCTGCTAGGGACTGAAACTGCACAATGCACAATTTCAGTTAGTAGTGACATGCAACCAGCAAACTGCATTGCGCAGTTTCTGGGGCCAACAGGACACTGCCTCCAAGAATTACGTAATGTAAGCCTGGAGTTCAGTGCCTAGCTAGGCTTGAGCAATTTCTGGAGGGAAGGCAGAGCCTGCGCTTCTAGAAATGCGCAGTATTAGCTAGGCAAGGCACGGTCTGGGCCAAGGCCGCCTAGTCCCGCCGATGGGCGACTGAAAATATGAGAAGTGTGAATGCATGAGGAGATGAGTGCAAACAAGAGTGAATGATCATTCATGCAAACAACAAATGCAGGATTCAGGAAACAAGAAAGCATGAAAGTGTGTGAAGCGAGTCGCCGCAACAATGACCGTTCGTGCAAAAACAGTTCCATGCATGCAACAACAGTGAGATGCAAACGAAAACTGAAATGGTGTTAGTACAAGCTAGTATGCATGTAAATGACATCAAGTGCTCACTGAAATTGGGCAAAAATCACTCACACAAAGTGAAACACAAAAAGTGACAGAAACGCAGCGCAAGTCATGAACAGCGAGCTTACCCCAAGACAACTGAGTTGAAGGTTTCAATGACTACTAGATGCAATGTGGGATGCTAGAGTTGTAAGGTCGATGTGAGGAATGAGCTATGAAACATCCAATTTATGAGTTTTGATAAGATCGAGGTTGGGACGCACATGCCACAAATATAGGAAAAGAGACACTTGGCATGAGGTTTCTGAGATGATCCTTGCATGTAACCTCCAGCTGCTAAAAATAGATCCTTGAATCAAGGGATGCCTTTGCATGTTGCCTTAGGAGGATAAGCCCATGCATGAAAATCATTTTTGATCGGTCCCAGAGGGAATCGGTCAACCCAATTGCACATGCAAGAGCCTGCTCAACTGTTAAGAGAAAATGTGCATTTTGTGGAGGGAGCTAGGTTGGCTACCCAGGAGATTTGTGCAATTTCTGGGCAGAGAAGCTGACTGCTACCTAGGATTGCACAATTCCTGGGCTGAGAAGCCCTGCTACAAAGAATTGTGAAATTTTTGGGCTGAGCAACCCTACTGGGAAGAATTGTGCAATTCCTGGGTTGAGCAGCGCTGCTGGGAAGAATTGCGCAATTTTCTCCATGAAGCTTGACTGGAAAATTTGCGCAATTCTGGAGCCCAGCAGGCTGCCAGACAAAATTGTGCAATTTTTGGAGGGAGGTTGGTTTCCCTCCAGAATTGTGCAATTTCTTAAGGGAGATTCTCAGCCTGTAGTTGGACCAAGTCTGGAAGAACAGCCTGTGAGGGGAATTCAACAAGCTCTGATGGACAGGCTATCATTCTGCAAGAAAATCATTCAATCTTGTGTACTTGACGAAGTAAGACATGCTGCTGTGAAAGGCTGGTAAGGAGGCTCCAAAATGAAGCTAAGGAAAAATTTTGGAGGGTGGTTATAGCCACTACAACACTTTGTGACACACTTGTAGAACTCCATCTCTTTGAATGGACCTTGTTCGTGAAAACTAAGTCTAACACCTCCGGAAGTATTGTTCAATTCTCAGTTCGTCTTGGTTTCACACTAGCTCAATTGTGTGATGTAGCATTTGTAAAGCTCTTGGTCGATTGACACACATTCCAAGCTAAGGCAACACAGTTGTTTCAATTGGGGCTAAGGGGTATATTGGTGCACAAGCAGTATAGTCATCAGAGTCTTAGTTTCATCTCTGGTGTTGCTCCGCTGTCAGCAGGCCTAGACAATAACCCAATAAAGTCACATAGGAACACAAGCGTGGCTCTGCTACCAGCGAGCCTGGTCAGTATCCCAGTAGAGTTACTTGCATCACCTCTCTGTGCATGAAGCCTTTCTCTTCTTTAACCTTTTTTTTTCATTTATTCCATAATTGTGCATAGCACTTATTCATTTCAAAGGCGGAAGAGGGATCCCAAATTATTGAGAGAAGAAGAGGTTGTTCCTACATAGAAGTATTTTATTATACCTCTGACGTGCATGTTAAGTTTTTCCCCCTCACCTTACTCTACTTGATTGAGCTGACAAGGGTTAACCCAAAAACAACCGACTAGAGTAGGTGACACTAGTTAGCGCACAAGCATTGTGTTTTCACCAAGGTTCACTTCGAACAGTACGTATTTTCCATCGATGTATCATGGACTAAAAGTAACAAGTTCTTCATACAGAGGCAGGATGACAGATAACCAAGTAGTGATAGTTGTAACAAGGCCTCTTGTATTTTACCCAGCTTGTTTCGAGAGTCATACATGGTTTCATCCGAAACTAACCTACAAACAAAACAAGCAAACAAACAATAAAGCAAAGTAGAAGAAAAATCAAAAGCAAAAGAAAAGCGAGTGAGCAAACAATCAAGAAGACCAACAAACCAACAAAGCAAGAAAACAAGCATGCAAGCAAAAAAACTGAAAGCAAACACTACTCCTACTCCCAAGCTAGCGGTGCATGGGCCTGATCACATGAAGTGATATTTACAATGCAGCCACCAGCGCATTTGTTGACCCGTGTTGGTGAAGGCTTGGTCTACGAGCAACCCAGTGGTACGAACCAGCAAACAAGAAAGATATAACAATGAAGACAAACACACTTCATGTTTAAAAGTGTCAACAGGACATGACTGAATGTAAGTACATAACAAGCAATCTGTGGACTTATCATGGTGTTGTGTGACATTGCATGTAGCTTTGAAGCATACGCATACTATTGACTATGACATGCAATAAAACGAAAGAAACAATGACAACTTGCATTGCGCACGTGTGCTTGTAATGTAAGATTCCTCCAATGCATGAGCATTGGGATAGTGCAGTTTGAGTGGAGGAAGCATGATTTTTGTGTGAGATTGATCTTCAATGCAAACAGATGAGTGATGAGGAGCCTCGGGAAATTGAACAATTTCTTGATCGAAAGTGAAACCAACCTCTAGACAGTGAGGGCCTGACATAACCATCCACTCGGGCTGAAGTACCTTGACAGTCTGGGGTGTTTCAACTTCATTTTCAGATAGATCATCATAGACTAGTGGCTTCAAAAAATATACTACGATAGAATCATGATCGTGATCTGATATGGGAGTAAATGGATCATGACAGCCACGATCAGAAAAATCAATGATTTCATTAGCATCCTCATGATCTGATGAATCAGACAGAGGGGTAGATGAAAATTGGACAAATTCATCCTCTGTGTTTCCGGAAAAGGAAGATGAAAAATCAAGTGGAATTTCAATGGATAACTTATCCTCTTCGTTTTCGTATGATGGACTCACATCCAGTGCGTTCTGCGAGTGATCAACAATGGGTGCATCCGTAGATGAATATACACATCCGAAATCATGGATGCCAGGTTCACCAAAGGTGTCGAGAAAGAACGAAGGAGGCTCGGACTGAAGGTTGTCATCCTTCACTGAGTGTGGATGCTCAAGCCCCTAGTCACACTCTCCATGAATGACAACGCATGTTGGTTGTGCAACACCAACTCCGTTAGTGGCTTGATCCTCATTCACAACAAGTGCAGAGTCTGAAATGGAAGAACACAAGACAATATCATCTGAAGTAACAGCCAAGTACAAAGATGGAGGTTGTGGAACAAAATGAATATGACAACTAGATGGAATCACAACCAAATTTGTGCGAAAATTTAGTGAAGTGATGTTGGGATTATGTGATAGCTGAACTGGTGTGTGAGCATGATCCCCTACATCACTCTGCAGTGGTGGAGCTGTTTGATGAGGGGATGGTGGACAGTCACTTATGACAGTGACCGTGTTCATATGTGATTGGGCAGCTCCATCACTAAAGAATGTTGAGTTCAAAATTCTTCTTGGGATTATCATATTTCTTCAGACAGTACTCGAATCAGTCCCAAAGATAGAAATATTTCATCTGGCTCTTAGAAGCTTGAAACTGCAAATCACAGAATCACTGCCAAAAATCCATAGGTGATTCATGTGGAGCCTTCCATTATTGTAACAATTTTTGGTCAAGATTTTCTGGATCAAAATGATAGAAAGTGTCTTCAATGAGATCACAGAAGTGCTCAAGTGAGTGCACATTGTCAGCCGGTAGGCTACACAACCACCAATGTGGAGATTCGCGAAGTGTGTATGCAAGTAGCAAACTGGCATGTTCGTCAGAACATCCATCTTCCTCATGAAGCATGGAAATAAAGTCATGTAAGAAATCACGCCAGGCCACTTCGCCTTCACCATCAAATCTTGTAATAAACCTACAAGACTGAGGCATGTAATCAAAACATTCAAAAAAATATAACCTAACATACAAGGATGTAAGTAGGTATAACGAAATCAAAATGTAAGCGACATATAATCCATACACAGTCAGTCACATACCCATTTCAAATATACTTCATGAAATCAATATCAATTTCTCCATGATAACCATACTACAACCCTAATCCATCATCAAGAAAATGCAACAAGTATATAGGTGTAAGAGACACACATGAAATTGACGTGCATGCATGACAAACACACATTCAATCCATTCAGTCCGAGAGTTGAACCATGATCTAATACCACTCTGTAACACCCTCCTCCCACATCTACCCAAGCAACTGGCCAGCCAGGGTAAACATGTGACGAGAGGCCACTATGATAAGATTCAACCTCCTTGGTGACTTTAAGGAAATGGAATCTATGGAACATCACAAATAGTCATCCAACATCATCCACATAACCTTCAGAAGACAAGTCAGCCACTCAGACTACCTATCCTTGGGTCCTACAGCTGTTTGAGAGACTTAAGGGTAGGGTAACGCTCCCTAGACACTGCCCAGGCGAGTTAGTTTTAGGACTAACGCTCCCCAAACACTACCCAAGTGCTTTATAACGCTTCCCAAACACTGCCCAGGTGAGTTAGTTTCAGGACTAACGCTCCCCAAACACTGCCTAGGTGCTTTATAATGCTTCCCAGACACTGCCCAGGTGCTTTATAATGCTTCCCAAACACTGCCCAGGTGAGTTAGTCTCAACACTAATGCTAGCATTCCGGGATTTGAGCCACCTTTTTCAACCCAGAGCCCGGGACACTACCCAGAATGGAATGATCATTTAGAATTGGTAAGGATACAAGGTAACAAGGATACAAAAGCAATAATATGAACAAAATCATAACTAGACCCCTACTAGCCATGACAGGCATTTCGTCAAACATATCATCAACATGTAACCTACAAGTGTAAACAACAAAATTAGGTGTAGGGATCTCATACTTATCTGAGAATCGCCATGAACCATTGCTTCCTCATGTCTTTTTCTGCCTTATCACTTATTGGGTCATAAATACAATATCCATTCAAACACAAGTAAAAACATGTTGAGAGCCAAACATAGTTGTTGCCATAAAATGTACATATAACCGACATAATAGGAATAGAAATACAATGGACATATCAGCCATCAAAATCCATATATATATATATATATATATATATATCAGTACATTTGCACATGAAAATCAAGGGAATGAATTTCTCATTAATAAATGCAATGAACCAACCGGTGATGGGACTACCACGTTCCACCTGACCATAGATTGGTTGAGCCAAGTTTCTCTTCAGCCAATCACCCTCGTGCCATATTCCAAGCATGAAAGTGGGACTCATAGAACATATCAAAAACAACAATCAATTTGGATGCCACCAGAGTTCATCGCTTACACCGTGAGGAATTTGAGTGCCTCCTAGTCTCTCAGGATCCAGGGATCACTAGGCCCTACACCGAGACATACTCTCTAGGCTTTATCGTGCATTCCATCCCAGAATCACTGGGCCCAATGGAGAGAAAATCCACCTCTTGGTTTTACCGTATATCCTGCCATTCACCGGCAAGGATTCCTAGGCCCAATGAGGCACATAATCTGGCTTTACCACAACCCACAGTTGAGTTTACGGGTTACTAGGCCAGTGGCTTCGTGCATCCTCAGTCTGGTTCAGGGACCACTACCACCATGTGTTTGTCAATTTGGAGTTCCACCCCACTCAGCTTCGAATCCAATCCAACCATCCCCCACAAAATGCATGAGAGAACCCATCTCATCAAAGCTATCAGGAAATGGCAAGGCCAGGCTAAAAATATTGTCACACCTGGAAAAACCTATACCATGGTAGAAAAGAAATACATGCAATCCCATGCATGCCAAATCTAGCAAGGAAAATACACATGCAAGTTTATACCTGCAATGAAGTCTGTTGTAGGTGCTTGATCCTTCCTTTCCTTGCTTGATCTTCGCTTCCTCTTGCCTTCTTTACCTTTCTTGCTCCAATGCCAAAGCGATCCAAGAAATCTCCAAGTGTCCAAGAGTATGAGAGAGAGAGAGAATAATGAGAGAGCTCCAAAGCTAAATTGACCAAGTCCTGCCCAATGATCCTCAGAAGCCTTTTTATTAATGAGGCCTCTATTTTCTTCATTTTCCATTATTTTCCTTCAATTTCCTCCTCACATACAACATGTGACCTTTCACCTTCTTTTCTCCTAATTTACATTATTTTCATAAATAATTGTGCCAAAATAACTTTTTGCCTCTTTAATGCCTTAACCATTGCCTTTGCCAATTTCCTTAGCCATAAACAACCAAATGAACACACACTAGGATTTCCTGCCCACCATTCAGCTTGGAATATGTGTCCCATCATCCGTGGTATTTATATATTTTTACATGGAATTTTCACCAGGGTTGTTACAATATGATTGAGGACTATTTTTCTTCTTTGTGGAAATAACATGTAGATATTGCTATGATTATTTGATGATGATGTTGCTATCATGGATGAAGCCTATGGGATGAGTATTTGATGATTACGAATTATAGAAGGGGATCTTATGGATGATTACTTACACTGCATAATAATAAAGTAGTCTTTCTTCGTGCATGAAGAATTTGGGCCAAGAGAATGATGTTGCTACAGGTTTCATGAAGACATGTTTATTAATATACTATTGCTACATCTACTAGATGATACTTGGATATTGATGATGTTGATGAATGATGCTACATTTCCCTATCTTACTTTATGATGATATGCTTGATTCTCACATATTTTGTTGATGCATGAAAATATATGTTGTTGTGTTGCAAAATATCTATATGACTATGAGGAGGTCAAGGGGATGAACTCTAAAGAACAATCTTATGCTATTGGTGATTCATACATGGTCACAGGTTGATCATATTACATTGCTTCTTGATGATGTACATGGTGTTGTTGTCAAATGCTTATGGTGTAGATCCTATATATATGATTTTTGAAGACTATCTTGGTCTTACTACCTCACTATTGAGGTCCTTGGTCTTGGTTATAAATGTCATATATGTCACTTGATGTAGAGGTCATATAAAGACCCATGATGTAATAATTGTAATACTTAGTCATGTTTGGACTATTGGGGTCAAGTCAATTATGTATGTAATCCCATGTTGGGAATTTTATGTAATGTTGAATCAAATATGTAACACCACTGTGTTGGGTAATTGATGAAAGCATGATTCTTTATTGATAGGAAATGTCATATTTGGTTGCCTCATAAAATTGTGTAACTCTTTGTATATTTTTAGAAAATTTGGCATGTGGTCGGGGGAGCATGGTCGGTATTCAGTATTCATACTCCGCAGTTTGGATCTAAAATGCTCATGTCAACAAAGGGAGAGAAGCCTTCATTCAACATTGGTCAGCCCTTTGCCCTTGATGTCAAAGGGGGAGAGAAGCTTGGAGTTTGAGAATGTTTGGTATATATACAAATGTGTTTACCAATATCTACAGGTGGTGGTGACCAAACACCAAAGTGGTTTCAATCAATTCTAAAGGTGGAGATTGTTGGCATTATGACAAATGTGTTGTCCTTAATGGAAACCTACTTGATAAATATTTCAACATGATGGTAGCAGGACGTGTATTCAGGCCAATACAGATGTGACAGAAATATTGGACAAAAGAGTATCATTTCAAAGACAGAGGAATGACACAAGTAAAGTTTGTGGAAGTATATGCAGTTTCTGTGAAGCCAAGCCACGTACATACACGGGTATGGTGAAGAAAACTCACATACAATTTTCGCACCATGGTATTCTAACTACTAAGGGTCTTTACCATGGTATTGGCCCATAGTAACAAGTGCAACAATGAACCTTTAATCCTATCAAAGAATGCCATCGGCATAACAACGAAATTGGCCTAAGGTATTGGCTAAGGCCTAAGCTATATAAGGAGATGAAAATTGAGATGTTAAGTGTGCATGATTTGGTTTATGGATGAATTGTTTGATATGAAATAAGTATGCACTCGAGAGTGTAGTGATGGATTAGATCTTATAGATCTAAAATGAATATACATTGAATAATCTGCTTATGGCTTTGTTTGATCTATGATGATAATGTTTTGACCTATGTTTGTTACTGTGTATGGGTTTGACTGAAGTTATGTTGTGCAGCGAAGGTATGAGTCAGTAATCACATATTTGTACACAAATTTGTCCCATAAAAGGTGCGTACATACGTGGGTCTACCTCTAGGTAGTTGTGTGTCTATTCTGCAGTATGGATAGATTTGTATGTGGGTATCAAATGTGCAAGGCGCGTACATACGTGGAAGTGTTTTGTAAGGGTCGTGTACATATATATGATAGGTTTTTGTTGAATATGATGTTTGGTTATCTTGATCAGTCTTGTTGTGTTTGTTGTTGTCTATCAATGAAGTCTTTGATGATGATATGTGTTTAACAGTGATGGTTGAGGTTGAATGATTTTTTGAATAGTAATGATGCTACTATTTGTATGTGGTTTAGAGATCTGTGATTGGTTTTGTAAGTGATTCGGTGATTATTTTAGTATGAAAGTGATTCAATTTCAGGGTTCAGTATTTTAATGTTTGTATGCATGTATGCTTCATGGAAAGTGCATATATATGTGGATATTCTTGAGAACAATAGCGTATTGATATATGGTTGATCAAGGTTTGCAATGACAGAATATAATTTCTATGATGAATAGTATGTGGATTGGTACTCTGGTGAATGGATTTACAATGATCTAACTACTTTGGTTGTTTGAGATTGATTTGGGTCTCAGTTGGTACAGTGATTAAGTAATTTGATATGATGATTAGTTTCAATTTTATTATTTGATATTGAGCTTAAATGATGATAGTGGGTCTAGTCTGAAAATTTGATGAAACATGGCCTACATATTTGATGTTTTGGTTCAAGTGGATCCAATATGAAATATTATGAAACATGGTCCACGAAGGTGCTAAGGGTTGGAGCCTTCAGTGAGGAAGTCAAAGCTTCCTTCTAGTGGTAGCTAGTAAATCTGATCAAGGGGTTGGAGCTCCCTTCCAATGGGTGTTGGATAACGAGAGAAGGTTGTAGTCTTCTATAAGTGGGTTCTTGCGTGCTGGGATGAGTCTGCGCCAGTACAATATTGTAAGAAGTATTTCTTTCTAATAAAGATGAAAACGGAGACGACAACAGTGGTGGTTTTTTTCCACATTGGCTTCCACCTAAAAATCATTGTGTTCATGTGTGTTGATGTATTGTTTATGTGTGATGGTTTATTTTGTTCTTACTGCACATGATTACTGTTTAACTAATTTCTAAAGAAGTATTGATGCACTTGCTGAAGTGAAATATATTATGAATTAGTTGAAAAGATAGTTAACTGAATATATGCTATTTATCCTCATCATAGTTGTGTATATACGTTGATTCATTGAATGAAAATCACGTATAGAAATATGAATAAGAAAATAATAGTTTAAGTGGGTCTTTAAAATATTGATTCAGCTCCCTCCTCCACTCAGTATTTTTCCCAAAAATTGGCATCAGAGTAGGTCCTTCAGAAGAATCTTGATTGCTTGAAGGAGATCCGTCAAGATGAGTAGTCACGAAGGAGTATTTTCTATCAGGCCACCTTTATTTAATGGATCTAAGTTTGTATTCTGGAAAGTTAGGATGAAAATATAATTGCAGGCACTGGAAGCTGGTGTATGGGAAATCGTTAAAAGTGGATATCAATAGCCAGCCTCCATTCCCACAGATATTGCAGGAAATAAATAGTATGAAATCAATGTAAAGGTTGTAAATGTCATCTTGGGAAGTCTGGCGGAGTCCAAGTTCGTGAAAGTAATGCAACTGAACACAACAAATATAATGTGGGATAAGTCCACAAGAGCCTCAAACTCTTTCAACTTGTCAATGACTTCATACTTCTTCCTAAGAAAATAAACCCATGTATTCCTTAGGAAGTCATCTATAAATAAGACATGGTACATAGATTTACCCAATGATAGAACCAACATATGTCCAAACACATCACTGTGCACCAACTGTAATATTCTCTCTGACCTCAGAGTACCAAAGCGAAATCCTACCCAATTTTGTTTCCCATATAAACAATGTTCACAAAAATCAAAATCCAAAGAACAATTAGACATACCTTTTACCATACCATCATTGTGTAGTACTTGAAGGCCCTTCTATGTGATATGTCCTAATCTTTGATGCCATAGCAATAATATTTTCTATATAAGTCGCATGACTTCAATGAGCCAACCTTAAGTCAATGGAAGATTGTACCAAGGTGACAGTGATATGTTTCCCAAGTATGCTTACCCTCTTAACATCATTGTTAGAACTTTTCGCCAGTGTTTGTTTGAGTAGTAACATCACCCAAACCTTTTCCTTTGATATGTTTTCATAACTTCAATGGGACTCTTGACCAAGAGAATGAAACACATGTATATGTTTATACATTAATCAACTTGTGCAAAGTTCATGCAGTGAGATATTATTTATCTAAAAGTTGTTTTGCTAGTTCTATTGAAGAAGAAACAATCAAGAGGTTTCATTTCTTGCATCACGGCTCCATGTTTGTTTACGAGCCACTAGTGGATGCTTCCTAACATTTATTCTAGTGAAGAAGATGTTTTGGATTATGGTATTGTCATATTCATTCTTTATCACACTTGTGTTAAGAATGTGACTAGGGGGAGCATGCTAGTCTTTCTCTATTTCTTGGATCATGTTTTGTACTTTATCTCTTCTCATCAAAGTCAACAAACGGTTTTTTTGTTGTTCGTCGAACATCTTGAATACCATGGTTAAGGTTTCATCCCTTAGAGACTTGGGTAAAATGATTTTGAGATAAAACTTGCTAGTACTTGTTACAGTGAAGAAGAATAGAAAACTTATTGCCTTGGAGGATATGCGTGTGTCAGAACTCTTTGATACAAGGGGTTTTCATTATTTTCCCCAACTAAGGTTATAGAGAACATGGGTGGGACTACTTGCAAATCGATTCCAAACACCAAAACTTCAGAGGTCTGAGTTGGTGATTGGACTTGCCTTCATATTGCTTGTATCCTCCTACACTATAGGTGTATGGGTGACACCTCTAGAGATTTGAACACAGGTGGAACTACTTGCAAATCGATTCTAAACACCAAAACTCCAAATGATTATAATAACCTTGTGATAATAAAATGGAATGAACATGACCTTCACCTTTATGCATATTATTGAAGTATCCAACTATCCAATATTTGTGTAATTGTAGATTTGATTTCCAACCATCTACCTCTAAATGTTTTAGTAATCACAAGCATTTATACATATTTCTAATATGACAAATTAACGCTGATTTGTTAAATAATTTAACATTTACATTGAAATTTATAAGATACAACTATCATAAATTATTATTTGAGTTGTTACATGCATTCTTCATTGTTGTTATATTTATATATTCATATTGGCACTAAAGCAAGAAATTCAAACATCTTGTTAAGAGACGAAATTATCTTTTACATTAATTGTCATTTGTCCAAAAAATTATACAACAGTGGCATAACATGGGTGTCATTTCCTTTAGTGAGTAGCACTTAGCTTGAGGCAGTTGCATAAGAGGTGAAATTATGTTTTACATTAATTGTTGTTTGTCCAAAAAAAAATTACAACAATGGAAAAACATGGGTGTCATTTCCTTCTCTGATTTGCACTTAGATTAGGGGAGTCACCTATTAAAACTGTGTTGGGCAAATAATTGTTAATTGAATGATTACAAAAGGAAAATATTTTTTTAAGCCACTTCATAAAACGTGTCTTGAATAGTCTTACACTTCAATGTCATATTTGGGTTTGGAGAAGACTATGACCCTAGGACAATAAGACATCTAAGGAATTTACTAAATTCAACAGTAAGCATAATAGGGTTTTTTTCCACACAATAGATTATAGTATGGTTGCTCCACTTATGCTTTTGGAGAAGACTATGACCAAGGTCAATAAAACATCTAAAGGATTTACTAAATTCAACATTAGGGTTTGGAGAACAAAAGACTATGACTCAAGGACAATAAGACATCTAAGGAATTTACTAAATTCAACAGTAGGCATAATAGGGAATTTTTCCACATTAGATTATAGTATGTCTGCTCCACTAATGCTTTTGGTGAAGACTATGACCCAAGGACAATAAGACATCTAAAGGATTTACTAAATTCAACAGTAGGCATAATAGGGTTTTTTTCCACACATTAGATTATAGTATGGATCCTCCACTTATGCTTCATAACTTCTTCCAGACAATAGTTTAACTTAAATAGATTTCTTCACTGCTTTGGTTGGAGATTTCTATATATGGTTTTAGCAAGATATTTTATTAACTTGTTAATATCAAGAATAAAAAAATATTGATATAAATTGTTTTTGGCTAAGAGTGTTTATGGAAGTGATTTGTATGTCAGAAGTTGTTCTTAGTGTCATCCCATTTGCAAATCAGGCATGTTTGAAATTTTATTTTACATTAATTATCATTTGTCCAAAAATTTCTACAACAATGGATAATCATGAGTGTCGTTTCGTTTAGTGAAATGTACTTAGCTTAGGGGAGTTGCACACTAAAACATTGTTGGGAAAATAAATATTCATTCCATGATAACAAAGCGAAACAAAAAAACAAAAATGAAACCACTGCGTGAATGTGTTTTTAGCAGTCTTAGATTTCAATGTCATCAAACTTTTGGGAAAAGACACAAGGAGACTGTGACCCAAGGAAAATTGAGCAATAAACATAATGGAGCTTTGTGTGGACTTCAATTTCATCAAAGTTTTGAGCAAAGACACAGGAAGATTATGACCCAAGGAAACTTCGGTAGTAGACATAATGGGGCTTTTTTCCACACACAATTAGATTATGTTGTGGTTTCTCTACTTATGCTTCATAACTTCCTCCTAGAAAATGATTCGATTTTAGATCTTTTCACTGTTTTGCTTGGAGTTTCACAGGTATTTCCAACTATAATTTTAGCAAAATAAATTTATTGACTTGTCAATATAAAAAATGAAAAATCCTCACTTATATAAATTACTTTTAGTTAATAGTGTCTTTGGAAGCAATTTGTATGTCAAAAGTTGTTCTTACTATCATCCCCTTTGCAGACCAGGCATATTTGAAATTTTGTTTTACATTAAATGTTGTTTTTCCAAAAACTTCTACTACAACGGCATAGCATGGGTGTTGTTTCCTTCAGTGAATTGAAATTAAGCTTAAGATAATTTTCCTTCAGTGAATTGCAATTAAACTTAAGATAATTTTCCTTCAGTGAGTTGCACTTAAGCTTAGGGGAATTTTATACTAAAAATTTGTAGGGAAAATAATTGTTCATTACATGAAAACGAAGCATAGAGAAAAGTTTTAAAACACTGCCTGAAACATGTCTTCAATGGTACTGAGCAGTGTTAAACTTCAATGTCATCAAACGTTTAGAAAGAGACATGTGAAGACTATCACCCAACGACAATAAGACACGTAAGGAATTTACTAAATTCAACAATAGACATAACAACGTTTTTTTCCCACACAATTAGATTATGTTATATGGCTACTCTACTTAAGCTTCATAACTTGCAGGCAAGTAGTTTAATTTAAATAGATTAATTCACTGCTTGGAGCTTCACAAGGTGTCCAGCTACAGTTTTGGAAAGATACTTTTATTAACTTATTTATATTTTGAGAGTTGAGGGAGAGGGGTCGGGGCAGCTAACCCTATATGTCATGACCTCGGTTTGTGCCTCTCTTTCACATTTCCACCGCGCCATCCAAATCTTTGCAGGGGTTGTTCCAAGTTTGTTGTGTCATTTCCTTTCAATTGTCATTCGTTGTCTGGTCTCTCTTGGTCATGTCGTTGCATGGTTCACATTGTAAGAGTAGAGAGGGAAGAGGGTTGGGGGGTAAACTACTGCTTGGACCTTTTATTCGTGCCCTTTCTCCCAAGGTTTTGTTGGGGCTTTTTCTATGGCGGGTTTTGGTTTTTTGGCTAACTTCTTCTCTGCAAGTCAGTATTTCCACCGGCGTCAGCCATATGTTTCTGGCTTGGGTCCTGCATTGGTGTTTTGGAAGTGCGTTCGACCTCTTCTTGTCACATTCCTTGCTCTTTCTAATGTCGTATACAAACTCTCTGCATAGATTTTGACGCATCTTCTCTCTAGGTTTTGCAGCCCATATTTTTTCTTTGAGGCTTGTTTCCGGGTCTCTTTTTTGATTTAGTCTTGGGACAGAGTCCCATAGGGTCAATTTTGGGGCTAAAAGCCCAAGTTTTTGTATATAAAGTGTAAAGTCTCCGCAATTTGTAGTCATGGAGCGCGTAGATGTAAAGTGTCATAAAGGGTTTTAGCCTTCTGTTTATGTAAGTTGTGCTGGCTTTAGAAGATCTACCCATGGTTCACATACCATGGGATTGTATAAAAAAGAGAGTCTTAGAAGAGTCTAAGACAGTTGAGTTCAATCATTGATAATGAACGTAATGGGTCATTAACAGAAAGAACAAAGGGTCTTAGAGTATAAGAAAAGGCTATGTAGCTGTGCGCACAGAGGCCTAGGGTAGAACTCTACAGCTGAGTGTGCGGACCCCTGCAGCTGAGTGCGCAGGGTAGTTTGAGTCTGTAAGAAAATCTGAAGCATTAATAAAGAAGATTACTCTGGAAATACCTATGTTTGATCTATTTACTTCTGTTATGAATGAATGTGATTATGTTATGACGAATATTGGGTTTATGATTTAATTGTATATTGATGCGCGAATCTCTATGTTTTACATTGTTATATAAACGCAAGTAATAATATCTTCTTAAGCAAAGAATATCTTAATGCATGATAAAGAAATCAGACACTTAAGCCAATCTGGGCAATAACATACTCAGCAGTGATTACAGAGGCGCATAAGTGGTTGATTCGTCTGTTTAAGGCCTGCGAAAGACAGTCGTAGGCCTTCGCAAAGGTCTAGAGGCTGGTAAGAGGAAGTTATATTGATAAGCCTCGAGGGCTTGTTGATCTACGCAAAGGCATAACTAGGGTAAAAAATGACATCATAACCATCTCTGGGTGCGGAAACTTGGTTCTAGCATCCCCCCATACTACTTCGAGTGAGACTTCAGTCCGCGCTCCACGGATTGATGCCGAAAGGGCTAGTAGTGTAGGAATTTGTTTGGCTATCTTAACGTTGAACCTGGATCAGGGCCCACTAAGCCAACAAATGGTTCCATTGTCGGGACCGGGATCTGCATAAAGAGATGTGTGATGTCACATCATTGGAATCCAACTAAGAAGGAAATTGAAGATTGGTTGGACAGAAAGATCCACAAATTCGCGGTGCAAGAGAACAGAAATCCGCGATTGACGAAAGAATATTGGTTAGGCAGGTATCTGTACACAAAGATACACAAAATTTTCTTTTGTTCCTTCTCGGTCAAATTATACGAGTGGATCGCTAAATTGGCAGATGGCCAAGGAAGGTGGAGGCTTAACGGTCCGATAGTGTGGACCTCAGAGTTAGTGCGGAGATTGGAAGCCTCTAAAGATAAGATCGCGCGCGTTGTCGATCACTGTCTTGATCATATCATAGGAGGATTTGTGACAGAGTTCGCGGTTGATACCTTGGTTAGCTACAGCGAAGCAAAGCGATGCTTCTTCAAAGGACCGTGAGGTAAGTATTTAAGGTATTTGAATACTTGGATTAAAATGCTCTTGTGTGAAAAGCGGGTTATGAAATTACCTTGATGTTTGGAGCTACACAAAGTGGAAAGTTATTCAGGGATAGAAAAGAAACAAGACCTGAATATAGCTCATCGATTGAGCCTCCTCTGAGTGATGACAAAGAAGTAGCATAGGCTTCTCCGGAGAGCGTTGTCCAGTTAATAAGGCGAGGGTTCCCGCGAATACCCCATCCACCCACACCACCTCCATCTTCACCTCCACCGCATACACCTTCGCCCACATTTCCACCACCTCCACCACCATTCAATATGGAAAATTCAGTAAAATTGCTCGTTTTCAAGGGCTTGGGGAATGAGGACCCGAACCAGTTTTGGTTCGTTGTGAAGGTTATGTGGGAAGCCCAGGGAATTACAGATGATCAAATGAAGAAATCTACGTTGGTTACTGCTTTACAGGAATGAGCACTAACATGGTACATTAAATACTGCATTGATAACTCGATTGCTACGTTGGCGGACATTCATACTACGCTGAATAAGGAATTCAGTAGGCCCAAGTCTAAAACACATTCGATCATTAGATTCAAGGAGATCATGATGAAGCCTGGCGAGACACCCTGGGAGCTAGATCAGAGATTGAAGTGCAAGATCCATAAAGCTAACATGATTCTTACGGATGGGCAGCACCATGATTTGTTTGTGGCTTCACTCTTGCCTCAATTGAGGGATGCTTTATCACAGCAAAATATTGTGACCTAGGTGGAGGCCCTAGAGATTGCGATGAGATTGCATGAGACACAATTCAAGATGTTGCTTTAGAAGTCAGCAGATTCACACGGAGTTGTAGAACCTTTGCCTAGAATTATAAAGTCTAAAGAAGGATAAAACGGCTCAGCCAGAGGTGCGTCAAGAAGTTTGGTATTTGAAATGTAAGAATCAAGGGCATGATGAGGATCATTGCTCTGTCTTCACGAATTATGTCGCAAGAGAAGGGTCGATGCCTCTGAGGCCAGAAGCTCAAGCAAGGCCAAGTGTAGGGTCTGCACTGTGGTGTGTTATCTGTCAAGTAGCTAGAAAACATGCGACAGATAATTTCCACTTGTTGTAGAAATTTGTACAGACACTGCAACAGCTCTTCTGCAACTTCTACCAAACAATAGGTCATGATGAGCCTAATTGCCAAAGTTATAATTTAATGATGGATTGAATGCCCGCGTATCGAATGCAGACAGAAGCTCGACCTTTGAATCAAGGCACTAGGGTTCCACGAGGAGGATATCTGGGGTGTGGATGAGGCTGAGGCAAAGGAGGACCTGCAAGAGGTCGGGGGAAAATTATTTGCTACAATTGTGAAGGTCTAGGACAGTATGCGTGAGAATGCACGAACCCGGTGCGCCTATCGTGTCGATATTGGACTCAGTTTGACCACGTGAAAGAAAAATTCCGTGTACTAATAGCTAAGATGCATGAAAAGGGGACACTACCTCAGCAGCCTACGCAAATGATGAGGGTTGAACTCCGTGAAGAGGACCCCAATGTGAATATTGTGCTGCAAAGTGGAATGGAAACTGGGGAAGATAAGGGAAAGCGACCTTAAGAAGGTGGATGGGTCTGTAAAGCTCTAGAGAAGAAGGTTGGATTTGATTTGGAGCGCGTGAAGAAAATCTTCATGGAAGCAAAGAAAAGCTTCATTGAGGCTTCTACCTTAGGAAGTGAGAATAAGCAGTCTGAAGAAATGGACCCATCCATGCTTACTACATTTTTGGAG
Organism: Pinus tabuliformis; assembly: GCA_031772625.1. Taxonomy (NCBI): domain Eukaryota; kingdom Viridiplantae; phylum Streptophyta; class Pinopsida; order Pinales; family Pinaceae; genus Pinus; species Pinus tabuliformis. The sequence continues at coordinate 235,282,980 of CM062819.1, forward strand.
ACCTGTATGAAGCTGCTACACGCGATACCAAGGCCATAAAGGGATTACAGGAGTTGATCAATAAATGTGTTAGTAATGCTCCTGAGGGACCGCGTGTGGTCAGAAAAATTGGTAAGAATAAGGCAAAAATAGGGCGTGAGATGAGGCTCATCACACAAATAGGAGAATATTAAATGGACCAAGTTATTCTAGATCTTGGGTCAGATGCGAATATTTTTCCGAAACAAACATGGGAAAGAATGGGGAGACTTGCGCTACAGTGGTTGCTGGCATTATGATACAAGTATTGTCCTTGATGGCAACTCTATAGGTCAACTCAGTTTTGATAAGAGACTAACAGGATTATTTAGAGGCAATAGGGCAATGGTACAGAGGATTAGGAAGATGGAACTAAGGTCTATTGACTAGAATAAAGAATTTGAAGGAAGAAGATGATGTAAGAGTGGTTTAAGAGATACATGCAGGTTCACTTAGTCCAAGCAGCGTATACACGCAGGTATTCAGAATAGAAAAAGCGTATAATGTACACACGCACTCCCACATAAGGCAAAGTGCGTACATGTTGAAAACCAAGATTTTGGTCCGAGGTATTTGGTCCAGGTATCTTTGGACCATGGTATTGACCCTAGGTATTTAGTCTGAGGTATTTGGTCTGTGGTATTTGATCCAAGGATTTGGTCTTAAGTGGATTCGGTCCATGGTATTGAGAAAAGCCAAAAACTATATAAAGAAGAGAGGATCATAAGGGCAGTGTGAAAGTGAATAAGATTCTAAGGAATACTTCTATCTGAAGTATATTTTATGTTGCAGGGTTATGTTTGGGACTAGATCTGAAATATTTATGTGCACCTTGATTTCAATATTGGATCAGGATCATGAAACCTGAAATGACTTATTCTTGAATGATATGATATTGGTTGAGGCTAGATATGATGTTTTGTGCTTGTTTTATTCGTTATCTATCATGATCTGGGTTTGTATAAAGTCTGGAATTGCAGCAAAGTTCTAAGTCAATATTTGCAGATCTGTATGCAGGTTCGTCTCGGCAAAAGAGCTTATACATGCAGGTTCTGTTATTTCAAGTAATGTATACAAATTAAAGGCTTGATGTTCATAGATGACTGATCTATCAGATTAGTATTACTGATTTATTGTTGTTGCTATTTCACTGTTGTCTGTCAATGAAGTCTTCTTAGATCTGAATGTAAATCTGAATGCATAAGGAGGTTGATATTTGATTGATTATATAAATGAGAAGAAGTGTTTTCTGTAGCCTGCCTATGTAAAGTTTTGTAAGTTGACAATAGATGTTCAGTATACTGCTATTTGGTATAGTTTGTGATTCAAAGATTTTATGATTCAGAATCTTTAGAGGTGTACGCAGGTTGGGCTGAAGGAAGTAGCATATACACACATGTTTTCTTCATTTTAGTAGCGCATACAGTCTGACACATGAATTTTTGAGGTTTAAGTTGGTTCTGAATGTTGATGCAGGTTTCTGGGTTCAGCACAATGTTTTGATGGCAGTGATCTGATTGTTTCAAATTAACTACATGTTGGTTGATGAAGTTTGAGTTTCTAAATTTCTGATGGGTTATTGATGAGTCAAGGTCTTCATATTTTTTGATATGTGCCAGGATAATCTAGTTTGAAAATTCATGAAACGTTGTCCCTGGTGGAAGAGTGGAATTTTCTGTAGGCTGACACCTACGTACTAGTAAACATATTGGCTAGTACAAGATCTAGGAGGTTGTAGCTCCCTTCTAGTAGAAGATGGAGAACGAGAGAAGGTTGTAACCTTCTACAGGTAGAAGCCTGCGTACTGGTATGAGTTTGCACCAGTACAAGATTGTAAACATATTTTCTTATTATTAAAAGAAGACATAGATGACAGCAGCAGGTGGTTTTCACCCACATTGATTTTCCACCTTAAATCTTGGTGTTCATGTGTGTTGCTTATGTGTGATGGTTTATTATGTTTATACTGCACATGGTTATTGTTTAATGACTGATGAAGTACTTATCCACTGATTAAATATCAACATATGATGAATTGATTGAATCATAAGTTTACTGCATAAACGTTCGTTTCCTTAAAGACAGTTGTGTGTACATGCTAGTTCCCCTCTCTAAAGTAGCGTATATAAATCTCATTATGAAAAAAGAAAAATTCTTGATCTGATACTACTAATTCACCCCCCCCTCTCAGTATTATTTACAGCCGTGGTCTCCTATTCAATTGAGGATGACGAATCAGCAAAAGATTATCCCCATGGGAAGATTACAAGGAGTGACAGTTGATATTGAAGGCGCGAGCACATTGGCGGGTTTCGAAGTAATAGAGATTGTCGATGACAGAAATCCCTACCCCGCGCTCCTTGGGATCGACTAGGCTATCGACATGAACAGGGTGATCAATTTGAAGAAGCAGATGATGTTATTTGAAAGAAAAATGCTCCACGTAGTAGTACCTTTGGACCCATGCAGAAGGGCCGCGCTATACTGAACCAGTCCGTGATTATGAAAGTGACAATGATTTAAACCAGATTTATAAGATAACGGTGTGAGATCAAGATTGGGTGAATCCAATAGTGGATGGACGTATTGCATGGTACCGCGAGAACTCCTGCACGTCAAATTCAGATGAGGAATTAGAGCACTGGCAGAATAGATTGCACGAAGTGTCTACACTACGATGTAACATGATGACCAAATCATTATGTTGCGTATCGTTGGAGGTAAGAAGTTTGCTTTACTATAATGGTTTAAATGATGTTGATAAATTTCTAGATGTGTTTGAAAGGGAAGTGCCAGAGAAGCATCACTTTCAAGCCTTGGACTTGGCGCTACGCCTACAAGATGGTTGGGTACGCACAAAGACAATTTCGACAGAGACCGCAAATATAGAAGAATGATGAGGGTGCGGTTTGGTCACCCAAAGGTGCGATTTACAGAGAAATACAATGGTAGGAGTGATCTGCATGGTCACTTAGCAAAATGGACCGATGCTTATGGAGTAGAACTGCAACCGGAGTGGGTGCATCTATTCTGTCACACCTTGGATGTAATACCTATGAATTGGTACTTGGAGACAGAGCTCTGTCATGGCATGGTTGAATGGGATATTTTGAAACAGGGATTATTTATGACACTCAGCTTTGAAGACGAATTTGAGTGCATTGATGAAGTGTTGTAGGAGGTCAAAGAAGTGATCTTCAGAATCTCGTAGGATCCCTTGGCCCTGATTCAACCAGATTGGACCACCCAGCTATGCCATGCACTAGAGTGCTACAATGTGACTACTGAAGAAGAAGAGGAGGATCCACAGAACATTACTATCCCAGAGACAGAAAGTCACCGGGAAGTTGAAGGGCGGCAGATAGACAATCCAGATATCACCGCACCATTGAAAACGAGGCAAGTGAACATTGGGATAGAGATGAAGCCAAAGTTTTCGAAGATAGGGGACTACCGGGATGATGCTATGGTGGATAAGGTCACTCAATTGCTCCACGAATACCAAGACTTGTTCCCTACAAATTTTTCAGACTTGAAAGGGATAATAGGTGATTTAGGAGTAATGAGGATAACATTGAAACCAAATGCGAAGCCTATGAAACATAGGCCATATCACCTTAATCCTAAGTACAAAAAAAGAGTCCTCTTAGAATTGGACAAAATGTTAGCGATATGAATCATTGAACCATTAGAGGAGTCTGACTCGGTAAGTCCTATGGTAGTTCAGGAAAAGAAGCAGAAGGATGAAACAAGGATATGCGTAGATTTCAGGAAGATGAATGACGCTTGTATGCATGATCCTTTTCCGACTTCATTCACCGATGAAGTGTTGGATAATGTAGGAATACATGAAGCATATTCATTCACTGATGGGTTATCAGGGTACCATCAGATCAAGATCACGTCGTAAGATAGGAGTAAGATGACCTTCGCGACTGAATGGAGATGCTTTCAATACACTGTAATGCATTTTGGACTGAAGAACGCGGCGGCGATCTTTTCACGCGTAGTCATCGCGGCACTCAAGGACTTCATCCACAAGTTCTTGGAGGTATACTTTAACGATTGGACAGTGTTTGGGCTGGTGAAGTGCCATGTAGCTAGTCTATTCTTGATGCTGGATACATGGCGGAGGTATTAGATCGCGCTAAACTTGAAGAAGTGTCTATTTTGCGTCTCTTTCAAAATCTTGTTAGGTCATGTAGTATGCAGACAAGGATTAATGATGGATTCAGCTAAGATCATAGTTATAATCAATTTGGAGGCGTCAAAAAGTGTCAAACCATTGCGTGCAACGCTGGGGCATACCGGTTATTACGGAAAGTTCATCAAGAGTTATGCCCAGATTACCACACCGATGGAAAAATTGTTGAAGAAGGATGCTACATTTTGTTGGAATGAAGAATGTCAGCGGAGCTTGGATGTGTTAAAAGAAAAGATGGTCACCGCACCGATCCTAGTCTTCCTGGATTGGAAGAAGGAATTTCATGTGCATGTGGATGCGTCATGTATTGCGTTGGGAGTAGTACTGACACAGGCCGGTGAGGGAGAATTGGATCACCCTGTCGCATTTGCAAGCGGGATGTTATCTAAGGCTGAGAAGAATTATTCGAAAACAGAGCACGAAGGTCTGGCTATGGTGTACACGCTCCAGAGGTGCAGACACTACTTGCTAGTTGGACACTTTAAGATGTATACAGACCATTTTGCATTAAAGTACCTGGTCAACAATCCTATGTTTGGGGGGAAATGTGTAGATGGCCACTGGTGTTTCAGGAATATGATTTTGAATTCATTGTGAAGGCAGGGCAATTGAATGCAGGATCGAATCATCTGTCGCACATTGAAACGGGGGAGGATCCCACTAATTTGGAGGAAGGACTATCTAATGCGCATCTCTTTGTAGTGTGCGTCGCAGATAATCATTTTGTAGACATCATACACTTTCTAACTACAGGACAGCTCTAGAAGAATACACAGTCAACAAAAGAAGGAATTAGTGGTGCGCGCGGCAAATTTTTCTCTTATTGTAGGTCACTTATATAAGATCGAAGCAAATGAAATATTGTGCCAGTATGTGCCTGAGTTCGAATGAAACATCATCCTCACTAAAGCTCATGGAGGGGCTACGGGAGGACATTATGCAGGAAAAGCAACAGCGCAGAAGATTTTACGAGCTGGGTTGTCGTGGCTGACACTGCATAAGTATTCCAAAGCTTATTATAGGGCATGTGATGCATGTCAGAGGACAGGCAGGCCATCATGGAGGGATGACCTGCCTATGAATCCACAAGTGTTGTTGCAGCCATTTGAAAAATGGGCAATTGATTTTGTAGGACCGATTCAGCCTCCAAGAAAGAAGACGGGTGCGTGGTATATCATAACCGCGACTAAGTATTTGACCAGATGGATGGAGGTGCACCCTGTAAAGGTTGTATAGGGGAAACAATAGCAAAGTTCCTATTTGAATATGTGCTGACTAGATTTGGTTGCCCGAAGATTTTGATAAGCGATCGGTTGACACATTTCCTTAATGAAACGATTAGCATGCTGACAGAAGAATTACAAGTGTATCATCAAAAGAGCATATCACCCTCAGGCTAATGGTACATGGAAACGTTTAATAAGATATTGGAGAACACACTGACAAAGGTGTGAAATGCACAGAGGAATGATTGGGACGTACGCGTACCAGCGATGCTATGGGCTTATAGAACTACTTGCAAGACGCTGATTGGATAGACACCCTTCACGCTGGTCTATGGCGTAGTAGAAGTTGTGATGCCAATGGAGTACATTATGCCTAGTCTATGCATTGCGATGTTCATAGGAATGGCGGACCGCAGTGCCCTGGAAGAAAGGCTCGCACAGCGGACCGAGCTAGAGGAAGATAGACTTTTTGCTGGATTCCATCAACAAGTTCAGAAGGAGCGTGAAAATGCATGGCACGATCAACACATCAAATTGCGCACCTTCAAGGTAAACGATTTAGTTTTATTATATAGCAGCGAGTTTGACAAATTTCCAGGATAATTTCAGATACATTGGCTGGGGCCATATGACATCAAAGAGATTACCGATGGTGGAGCAGTTCAGCGGGTGAAATTGAATGGAGATCCATTTCCCGGAAAGGTAAATGGTAGCCGATTGAAGCCATACACCAAGGATCCGACCTGATGACTATATGACGGTAGCATAGTCTAGTGCTCCAGGCAGCTGAAAGGAGGTGCGGGACTATAAACTACACTACCTGGATTGTAGAGTTGCGTGACTGGGGGACTGCGCGGGATGGAAGAATGTCACAACATCAACAAAAGTGCGAAGGAAGTTGCACTATAGGAGAGACTGTGCAGAGCGGCCAGAAAGTGACCGTTACAATCACTATTCTTGATTTGACAGTGAGAAAACAGCGAAGAGGAGGGGGGGCAGCATTTAAAGTTGAAATTAAGAGTGAGATCTTTGAAAATCTACCGCCAATCTAACATTTATGAGTGGATTTTTGGGGGAACGGTCGGATTTCAATTCGAACTTTCCTATAAATTACAGATGGTCGCCCAACGAAAAACACTTTGCATTTTGAGAGTTTATGTGTCGTGCTATCGGTTGCGCATGAACCCTGCGTTTTTTGAGGATTTGGTGGCCAGTTCAGTGTTTGACAAGTTACCTAAGGAAACCCAGGAGCTCCTTAATAGCCTCATGTCTGCACCCATAGAAACCGCAAGCGCAGAAGGCGCTATGGCCTATGAGGGAGTTTCCCCTGAGGTCGTAAGTATGGAGGTGCCTGCAGCAGTGCCAAAATCACCGAGGTTACCTAGGCCGAAGCCTACGCCGGCAGGAGAGGCTCCCAAGCCAAAAGAAAGAAGAACAGAAGAAGACCCTACCATTGCATGAGTCGCCAAGAAAACATCAGAGAAAAGAGAAGCCCACCACATAGGAAAAAGGCAAAGTGGTCGATCTAGAGGCTGACGAGGGCACAAAGGACACTGATATGGGCACAGAGGACATTGATATTGAGGGGGTAGACCCTATCTCGAAGCTGCCCGAATACATCCCTCCACGCCAGGGCAAGGTGAAGGTCCCGAAGAACCCAGATGAGGGAAAGTTTCTTCTTAACACACCCCTACTGCCAAAAAACATAACATTTGAAGGTTCATGCTTGGTGTGAGTCCAACACCTGAAGCTTGAAGATTGGGACTTGGGGGACACTAAGCGGTTCCCCCACCTGGCTACTGATAATTTCATGCAGCGAGTGTTCTACAAGGATTCGGGTGTCACTGCGCTGGAGCCGGTGAAGTGGATTCGTGGGGTGGAAAAGGTAAGATTGTTGAATCTGCTATAGGTGTCGCATTAGTACCGCGCTCCCATAAATTTGATTGTTATCAAACAATTGATGTGTCTGGTGCCTGACGGGTGCCTGTGGTTGGGAGAGTCGATCCCTATAACTGACATGCTGATCCATAGGATCACCTTACTACTACATTCAAGGCTAAATCTAACTAAGGCATTTGGCGGAAAGACGGGTGAGCGCGACCTTGCCAAAAGGATGAAGGATAAGTTTTAGCTTGTCAAGAAGCATGCAGATATTCAATCTCGAGTATTACGGACCCCACGATGAAGGTGGCCACCCAGATCTTAGCAGGAAAGGTGATGAGGAAGTGTCACACAGACGAGGTGTCAACACCAATGGTTTCATTACCAACCTAGTGCGCGGAGAGCGTACAATTCAACTGAGCGCGCTACCTGTGTAGCGAGTTCCTCGTAAACTGCCGGGAGGTATAGTTACACTGCAAAACGTTCCACTACTCATGGTTGTTATTGTTGATTGTGTTGGTCGCATGGGAATTGCTGGAGGATAGGCAATTCCCTCCGATCGCGAAAGATCTGCCCGAAGCAACGAAGTTTGCTTCACTATGGGCCACAAAGGACGTTGACCAGGTTCGAGAGAGTAAAATATTTTGGGTGTTGATGGAATCAAGCACCCACACAACCATCAACCGCAAGCCACGACTGTCACCAACTTTCTTTGAGCAATTTGTCGGGATATGTGGAGTTCAAATCGGACTTCCACTATATCTCCATCTGGATGCGAAATGACCCAGAACATAAGTGGTATTATTTACCATACCTAGCGACGGATGATGCCATTACAACAGTCAAGCGTTGGCCAGTAGATTGGTGCACAGCGTCAGACTTGTCTGTCGTGTCTAGTAAATCCGTGGGAAAGCAGAAGAAGGAAGAGGCTCAGTCGAAGATTCAACAGTTGGCTGAAAAGAGAAAGAAGACTAAGGAGAAGGCATGCGCAGAAGCAGAGTGCGCTACCAAGGAACAGGCAGAGCAGGAAGAGCGCGACTCTGACAAGAGCCAGAAATCCCCTTCACAGACAGAAGAAGAAGAGCAATCAGAACAGGGCGGTGGAGACCTAGAAAGCACTCCCTTCCGGGTGAAGTGGAACAGGGAACAGGAAAAAGGACCATGGAAAAATACCAAGGCCACTAAGTCGTCCATACACCCGATCACCTTGACAGATGACGAATTGGATGACATTGGGGATAAGGTAAGAGATACGATAGCGGAACTGCTGCAACAGTTTGAGCAACAGCAGAAGCAAGCTTTGGTCATCACACAGATGGGTATGCAAGAGCTATAGATCCAAACTACTCAACTGCAGGTCGGTGTATGGCAGAGCAGCGTGGTGTCGACCAGCTTAGTGCTAGGAACAACTGAAGCAGCAAAGTTGGTTCGCTCTTTGGATCCCCGAGTCATTGCGTTGCCAGATGGAGCTCTGAGTGCGGAGGCGAATGCTGACAAGGCTATTGTCAGCGCTCTGAAGAGTATTCGTTTGAACTTGACCATGCTCCCAAGTGAATTCCTTCACACGCTGCAAGCAAGTGTGATCGCAGAACCTAAGGCCTGATAGCAGCGCGCGTTGAGCATGATCAGCGAGCAGAAGGTTAACAATGAAAAGATGTTTGATGAGAAAGTGATAGCAATAGACACCTGGAAGAAGGTTTAGATAAAGAATGAATGAACCGCAACAACAGTAGTATAAGCATGTAGAACCATTCTGGAACTGCACATCCTAGAAGAAGCATCGTTGGAGGAAAAAATTTGGAAGTTGGCTGCAGGTGTGCACGCGATGCTAGGACCTAGATGGCCAAGGTTCAATTTGAGTTGAACCTAAAGATTACAGAGCTCAAGTTGAGGGCACATCCTTCAACTCCACTAGAGGTCGAAGAACAGTGCGAGGCAGTTGTCAAGGATGTAATGGCTGCAGTAGATGTCGCGGTGGAAGAATTCACTGCGCTCTTCGAGTAACCAATGGAGGTCCTCACGACTCTGTAGGAAGATCCTAGCCTATATAGGTTAAATACCAAGGCAAGGGAATTTCAGTAGCAGCACGACGGAACCAGAGCGACAACGCACACCATCGCTATCATGCAGAGATTGGAAAAGTTGCAGAAGGCAAAGCAACTAAAAGAACAGGTGGAAGCAGCGCAGCGAAAAGAGGCAGTCCTCTAGGCCAGATTGAGGCCTTGGCTGGATGAGGCCTATGTGCTCTCCACCACCATTAGGGAAGAGTTGGCCAGCCTACAGATTATGCAGCAGAAGATCCAGGAAGATAGTGCAGGACCAGCAACAAAGCAGCTGGTGGAGCAGGTCAAGGAGGCAGCTACGCAGTGTACAGTTGAAGTTGCAGTGGTGCAAGTGGAGTTGGGAGGTCTTTGCAGTAAGATTTGTACACCAGCAGAGTGACTCGGGGCGAGTCACCATATTTGTGTTGGGGCCTGTTGAGACAGAGTCCCCTAAGGTCAATTTTGGGACTAAAAACCCAAGTTTTAGGGCAGAAAACTCAAGTTTTTGTATATAAAGTGTAAAGTCTCTGCAATTTGTGGTCACGGAGCATGTAGATGTAAAGTGTAATAAAGGGTTTTACCCTTTTGTTTATGTAAGTTGTGTCAACTTTAGAAGAACTAACCATGGTCCGCAAACCATGGGATTGTATAAAAAAGAGTCTTAGAAGAGTCTAAAGCAGTTGAGTTCAGTCATTGATAATGAACGTAATGGGTCATTAGCAGAAAGAATGAAGGGTATTATAGTAGATGAAAAGGCTCTGCAACTGTGTGCGCAGAGGCCTAGGGTAGAAGTCCGCAGCTGAGTGCACAGACCCCTGCAGCTAAGTGCACAGGGTAGTTTGAGTCTGTAAGAAGATCTAAAGTATTAGTGAAGAAGATTGCTCTGGAAATACCTGTGTTTGATCTATTTACTTCTGTTATGAATGAATGTGATTATGTTATGATGAATATTGGGTTTATGATTTAATGCTATATTGATGCGTGAATCTGTATGTTTTACATTATTATATGAACGCAAGTAATAATATCTGCTTACACAAAGAATATCTTAATGCATGCTAAAGATATCACACTTAAGCCGATCTGGGTAATAATAGACCTAGGAGTGATTACAGAGGCACGTAAGTGGTTGATTTGCCTGTTTAAGGTCCGCGAAAGACAGTCGTAGACCTTCGCGAAGGTCTAGAGGCTAGTAAGAGGAAGTTATATCGATAAGCCTTGAGGGCTTGTCGATCTGCGTGAAGGCAGAACTAGGGTACAAAATGATATCATAACCATCTCTAGGTGTGGAAACTTGGTTTCAGCATCCCCCCATACTGCTTCGGGTGAGACTTCAGTCCGCACTCCAAGGGTTGATGCCAAAAGAGCCAGTAGTGTAGGGATTTGTTTGGTTATCTTAATGTTGAACCTGGGTCAGGGCCCACTAAGCCAACAGTTAGTCGGGTGGCTTGTGCCCAAATTTTGTAATTTCTTCTTTTTGCTAGGACTTTTGCCAATTTTTAGTTGTTTTTCATAATGCAGGTTTTGTTTGCCCAATCTCTTATGAACTATCCAGCAATGGCTAGTTCTTTTGTTGTATTCTGACCCTATTTTGGTTTTCTACCAGTGTGTCTGTCCTATGTGTGCCCTGCTTCTATATTCGGTTGGGCTTGTGTGCACAAATTATTATGATTCTCTTTGCTCTGTGGTCTGGGGCTTATTGACCTTAGGGTTTCAAACCCTGAATCTTCTTTGCCAGATGATTTCTTCTTTTTACCATCAAGTTTAGATCATGATTACATACACACATGGTGTCTCTCCATAATGTAAGTTATTCCCTGTATTACATAATAAAATTACGGTTTTTTTTCTCTTGAAAAAAATAACTGTTGGAAATAATACTGAGACGGGGGGGGTGAATCAGTATTATCAAATCAATATAAATTTTTCATTTCATACTCAGATTCATATATGTTACTTCAATTAAGGGAACCCGCGTGTACACGCAACTATGTTTAATGCAACTAGCGTATATCCAGTAAACTTATGATTCAGTTAATCCTTCATATGTTGATCTTTAATTAGAGCATCAGAACTTCATTAACCATATAAGCAGTAAATAGGTGCAGTTAAACAGAACAGATCATCACACATAAGAAACACACATGAACACCATGATTCAAGGTGGAAACCCAATGCAGGACAAAAGCCACCTGCTATTGTTTTCTTTAATATAAGAAAAACCTGTTTACAATCTTGTACTAGCGTAGAGTCATACCAGTACGTAGGCACCCACCTGCAGAAGGCTACAACCCTCTCTCGTTTTCTAGCTGCTACTGGAAGGGAGCTCCAACCCCCTGGCTCTTGTACTAACTGATATATTTACTAGGGCGTCAGCCTACAGAAGGCTAAGACCTTCTCTTTTCTTTCATGGACCATGTTTCAAAAAAATTTAGACTGGATCCAATACAAAATCAATCACCACTGCAATACAACCATCAACTGTATCTGCATCATTAATCTCTGAATCACCCAACAACTGAATCACTGAAACCCTGTCATCAAAACACAGTCACCAGAACACACAGCAGAACCCAAAACTCTGCAACAACCACTAGAACCAACAACAACCTCAAAAATCAAATCTCATAATGTATACGCTACTTCATTGTGTTGAACCAACGTGTATATGCTCTTTCACCAAAGGGAACCAGTGTACAGATCTGAAAATAATTACTTATACCTTCGTTGCAATTTTCTACTTTAGATATACCTAGGTGATCAGATATAAAGGATAAGACATGTGCCAGTTTTCAGATCTAAACTATTCATGATCATACCATATAATGATAATGCATTTTAGTCTTCATGATCCCGATCCATAAACCTTCATTAGCAAAGCATCACATACCCATAACCTGCATACTAGATCTCACACTTCATCAAATATTCATCACTTGCACCCCTTTCCCTTTGACCTAATGATCTTCTTCTCCTTATATAGGTTTAGGCCTCTCTCAATACCATGGTCCAAAACCACATAGAACCAATACCTTGGACCCAATACTTGGGGTCAATACTTCAGACTAAATACCATGGACCAATACCATGGATCAAAATACCATGGACCAAATACCATTGACCAAAACATAGTTTTCCAACATGTACAAGCCTTTCCTTCTATGAAAGTGTGTGTGTACGTTATACGTGCCTTTGTATATATTGAACCTACATGTATACGTGACTTGGTATATAGTGAACCTATGTATACCTTTTCGTATATGCGACTTTGTATACAATGAACCTGCGTGTATACGCGGCTTGGTCAATGGTGAACCTACGTATACCTTTCTTTCTTCATTCTTGTTGTTTACCTATTATACTGTGATCTTTCATCTAAGAGATTTGCCATCAAGGAAAACACTTATGTCATACCTGTATCATAGTGCCAACAATCTCCCCCTTTGGACTTGATGGCAACAACCACACCAAGTCATTCTCCCCCTTTGACATCAAGGGCAAAGGGCGAACCAAGATATTCTCTCCCTTGATATACATTATGTTGTCCATACTCCCCCTGAGTACATGTTGAAATCTCTGATTGAGCTCCCCCTTTGTTCATGCTAAGATGTATCAATCCGTCCATGCTCCCCCTGAGCACATGCCGAGTCTGCAAAAAATATTTTTCAAAAGAATAACATGACTCTACAACTCAACTAAGTGAGTATGACCTTCCTATCACCAATGACTCATACATACATCAATCTCCCAACTAAGTGGGGATACACCACTTTGACTCATCCACCCAACCAAGTGGGGGTATACCAAATGTTTATACATGACTGAAAATAGAAATTATTACATCATCCTTCCCATGCATAGTGGGGGTACAAATTAGGTCTTTGCAAGACCTTTACACCAAATGATATTCATGACTTTTATAACAAAGACCAGCAATCTAAACAAGACCATGATAGTCATCAGCAACTATCGTACACCATATATGATCTGCACCATAAGCATCTGTCACCAGCATCCAGACTTGTAACCTACAATACCATTCTCTTGGCCAACCAACAATAAGTAGCAAGATGTATCATTTAGCCACATAAGCATCATCATCAAATACTTCTAACCATAATGCCAACAATGCATTATTCGAAGCATATGCTCCCCCTGAACCTGTGCCAACCAACATATACCATGACCGAACCATATCAAACTTCTTTTCCTGAGTCTGTTCTGCTACTTTTTCTTCAGAGCTCCATATACACAACTCTGCAGCCTTTAACTTGCATATATATGCGACTTCTCTTCATAATAGCTGCGTATGCAAATTGGAATACTGAAGGCTTACACTTTCAGCTTCCCCAAGGTCTGTAATGTCTGCTAACTGAGTTATGCCACATCTTTCTGACACTAATTTTGTCTTCTTCAATACCTAGGATTGGGATGATGTATGCTCCTTTTGCTTTGGTGTCCAAATTTTGTTCCTACATTCCTTTACTTTATGCCCAAACTTGTTACATGCATAACATCTTACATGTTTCATATTCCTTTTATTGCAATCAATAGCGTTGTGACCAAACATATTGCAAGCAAAACAATATCCCTTAAAGTATCTGGAAGGTGATGATTTTTTTGTGTAATGGTCTTGAACCATTCTACTTCTACATCTGGCTGCAACATTTCCAAGATTATGACATTCATAACATTCAACATTATTCATCAGAGGAAATAACCGTCTATCACTTCCACAGTTAGGAGCAAAAGATTTTCTTTGAAGAATTTCTTTCCTTGGTTGTTGCTGAGGTTGACCTCTTATCTCCTTGTTGAGCATTTCAGGTTTTGCATTAGAGTTTCTTGCATCACCTTGTAAGCTAGATTCACCTTCAATAGTTTCATAAAAACCAAGACCAATTTTGATAGCAGGGGATCTTTGACTACTAAGAATATCATCCAAAATCTTAGTACTGTCTTGAAGTCGTAACAGTTTATCCTTTTCTTCTAATTTACTTTTTAAGATATTTACCTCAACCTGATGTTGTTCTTCCTCTTCCAGATATTGTTTCTTTATGTTTTCTTCAGATTTTCTTCCTTTTTCCACTTGTTGCCTTAATTCGAGCACTTCATGTTCTTGTTCTTCAAGAGCTTCTTCATTCTGCTTCTTTGATTCTTCAAGATCTTCTTTTAGAGAGAGGATCTTGGATTCAAGTCTCTAGATAGTTATACTCTTATCATTTATTTCATCTTTTAATGATGTCACTACATCCTGTAGCCGCTCCCTTACTCTGGTTACTCCCTCCAGCTGAACTTTCAATTCCTCCTTTTCTACGTCATTATTTTCATATGCCATGAGAAGTTTAATTTCTTGATTATCTTCATCACTATTGGACAAGCCATCACTATCATCATGAGTATAATAACTACGATTACCTTCTTTAGATATCCTTCATTTGTTATGAGGGCATCTAGCAACGTAATGACCAACTCTAGCACAAGAAAAAGATTTGAAAGGTAGCTTACCTTTGAACCTTCTAGAACCCCTGTTGAAGCTTCTTGACAAAATTTACCTCATTCATCTTCTGAATTGTATCCTAATTCATTGAGTTTTTCTTTTCCCTTTGTTGATGCTTAACATGTGGCTTCTCTCATGTTTGATGGGCCTCCTTGTCTCATCTCAAAAGTAGTTAGGATTACGTGAAGCTATGTCATAGTGATATTCTACAAATCATGTTTTTCTTCTATGGCGGACACTTTGGGTTCAAATTTAGCAGATAAGGATCTCAAAACTTTCTCAACTAAGACAACTTCCTTAATTTCTTCACCCAGATTCTTCATACAATTGACAACCTCATCTATACGCAGGAAGTAACTAGCTATGCTTTCATGACTATGCATCTTAAGAGTTTCATACTGAATTCTGAGAGTTTGAAGCTTAGCACGTTTTACCTGAGAATCTCCTTCATAGCTCAGAACGATTTTGTCCCATATTTCTTTGGCTTATTTGAGCTGCATGACCTTGACAAACTCTTATTTTGACAAAATTCCCAATAAAGTAGTGACAACTTTGGCATTGGTTTCATATTGCTTTCTACCTGTCGTATCTGTAGGAATTGCTGGTGGAAATGTATATCCTCCTTCCACGATTTCCCAAATATCTGTTCTAAGCGATTGTAGATAGGCTGAGGTTCTTATCTTCTAGTAAATAAAATTTCTCCCATCAAAGATTGGTGGTCTGATGGATCCCTCTCTTTCTTGATTACTCATGCTGATGGATCTTCCTTCAAGCAATCAAGCTTCCTCTCACGGACCTGCTCTGATACCAATTGTTGGAAATAATACTGAGATAATCAATGTTATCAAATCAATATAAATTTTTCATTTCATACTCAAATTCATATATGCTACTTCAGTTAAGGGAACCCGTGTGTACACGCAATTGTGTTTAATGCAACTAGCGTATACCCAGTGAACTTATGATTCAGTTAATCCTTCATATGTTGATCTTTAATTAGAGCATCAGAATTTCATTAACCATATAAGCAGTAAACAAGTGCAGTTAAACAGAACAAATCATCACACATAAGAAACACACATGAACACCATGATGTAAGGTGGAAACCCAATGCGAGACAAAAACCACCTGGTGCTGTTTTCTTTAATATAAGAAAAACCTGTTTAAAATCTTGTACTAGTGTAGAGTCATACCAGTACGCAAGCACCCACCTGCAGAAGGCTACAACCCTATCTCGTTTTCCAGATGCTACTAGAAGGGAGCTCCAACCCCCTGGCTCTTGTATTAACTGATATATTTACTAGTATGTAGGCGTCGGCCTACAGAAGGCTACGACCTTCTCTTTTCTTCCACGGACCACGTTTCATAAATTTTCAGACTGGATCCATCCATACAAAATAAATCACCACTGCAATACAACCATCAACTATATCTGCATCATCAATCTCTGAATAACCCAACAACTGAATCATTGAAACCCTGTCATCAAAACACAGTCACTATAACACAGAGCAGAACCCAGAACTCTGCAACAACCACTAGAACCAACAACAACCTCAAAAATAAAATCTCATAATGTATACGCTACTTCGTTGTGTCGAACCAGCGTGTATACGCTCCTTCACCAAAGGGAACCAGTGTACAGATCTGAAAATAATTACTTATACCTTCGCTGCAATTTTCTACTTCAGATATACCCAAATCATCAGATATAAAGGATAAGACATGCATCAGTTTTCAGATCTAAACTATTCATGACCATACCATGTAATGATAATGCATTTTAGTCTTCATGATCCCGGTCCATCAACCTTCATTAGCAAAGCATCACATACCCATAACCTGCATATTAGATCTCACACTTCATCAGATATTCATCACTTGCACCCCTTTCCCTTTGGCCTAATGATCTTCTTCTCCTTATATAGGTTTAGGTCTCTCTCAGTACCATGGTCCAAAACCACGTAGAACTAATACCTTGGACCCAATACCTGGGGTCAATACTTCGGACCAAATACCATGGATCAAAATACCATGGAGCAAATACCACGGACCAAAACATAGTTTTCCAACATGTACGTGCCTTTCCTTCTGTGAAAGTGCGTGTGTACGTTATACGTGCCTTTGTATATAGTGAACCTGCGTGTATACCCGACTTGGTATATAGTGAACCTGCGTATACTTTTTCGTATACGTGACTTTGTATACAGTGAACTTGCGTGTATACGCGGCTTGGTCAGTGGTGAACCTGCATATATCTTTCTTTCTTCATTCTTGTTGTTTACCTGCTATACTATGATCTTTCATCTGAGAGAGTTGCCATCAAGGACAACACTTGTGTCATACCTGTATCATAATAACAATATTTTTACTAACTTATCAATATCAAGAATGAAAAATCTCCAATTTTATAAAATATTTCTGGTTAAAAGTGTCTTTGGAAGTAATATGAATGTCAGAAGTGGTTCTTACTGTCATCCCATTTGGAGACCAGGCATGTTAGAATATTTTTCTATAATTGTTGAAAGCAACAGAATAATCAAGTGTACTCATCTATAAATATGATAATCAAAGATAAGTGCAGCAGCAGATACTTACATATTACAACAAACAACCGATTAAAAATTCCCACCTTGCAAGAAAAGATCACATTTACCACAACTCCAATAATGAATTTCACTGATACTCACGAAACAATTGGTCAATTTTTGTCTAATTTTACTTATTTTGACCCAACTTGGTTAACATGCATTTTCAAAATAGAATACTCACCTTAGAAAAATCTAAGACATGCTTACTCACCTCAAACCTTTGTTTTCCTACATTTGTGCCAAATGACTTTTGGTAGTAAATTCCTCACCTATGTGATTGTACTTTGAGGTGCTTTGGATTGCAACCACGGTGAATATAGTACTAAGATGGATGCTCAAATCCCATTGACTGAAGAGAGAAGCTTACCTCAATCAACTTTCAAACCTAGTCCCAACTTCCAACCAAGGTGAAAATAGTACTAAGATGGATGCTCGAATCCCATTTGCTGAAAAGAGAACCCTACCTCAAGCAATTTTCCAACCTAGTTCCAATTTGAATGCATTTCTAGAATGTTTGTTCTTCTCTGATTTTCTCAAGCTGGTTTGGCAAATCCTCTTACACTATTCCTTCTTTATAAAACATAAGAATCCTCTTTCCCTTCAATGATTTGCTCAAGCTAGTTTGGCAAATCCTCTTACACTATTCCTTTTTTATAAAACATAAGAATCCTTTTTCCCTTCAAGTAAAGTTCTTGTTCTTAAGTCACTTTTGAAGATTCGTTTACTCAAACTAGTTAATTTGATTGTGAAAATTTTCTTCACGTCTAAAAGTGAAAGTGCCTCTACTGGTGATGGTCTCCAAATAATTGGTTCCTTTCTCAAAATCAACTCATTAAACACAAGCAACCCCACCAAATCCGTCGACAATAGACATATCCATTATAGCTCAACATGTGATACACATATCTTATTTCCCTTGAAAACAATGATGTCGTATTCATCGTCCGTTACAGTTTGGTCAATCACAAGTTGGAGCACCCACAACAATGATTACTGGAGTTCAAACCTAGCAACCTTGCTCCCGAGGTAATGTGGTTGATCAAGTCTTTCGAGATATGGGATGTGTTAATGTGGCAACAATAATTCATGTGACAATGCATAGTGTGCTCTTAAGGTAGTCCACCGCCAAAATTATGGGTAGTTCTACACTCGCGAGGTGTGCATCTTAGCTTTTATAATTGATGTTGCCCATCCATTTCCGATTTCTCTAGTCTATTAAGAGGAACATCAACACAACCCAACCAGACAAACATGGGTGGAAGGTAAACTATTACTTCTTCCCCTGTAGGCCTTTGAAGTCTACAGGCATGGAAGCCAAGGGAAAGAGGAGGTCAATTGATCAAGTTGGAACCATAGAAGAGAGCTCGACCCTAGTCCAATCAAGAAATGATACCAGTATAACTTTGAAAACATGGAACTCTCACCCCGGAATCTCTACTGAAAATAGCAATATAAGAGAATAAATCGCAGGTTACAACCTTTCAAGGTGGTGGTTTTCACTTAGAAACCTTCAAGAAACCAAGATCAAGCTCAACTAGAAAAGGAAATGGTCTGCAGGAGCATGCCCTATACAATAGGGAAGAGGTCACTTATGACCAATAAAGTGATATAATGGAGATAAGTTCACTGATTGAAGATCACCTGAAAAAAAGGAACGTTGAGAAATTAGAATCGAAAATCAAAAGTTGGAGGTACGTTGAGAAATTAGAATCGAAAATCAGAAGTTGGAGGTTCTCTACCCTGACAGTCCCCAGCCTTATCTGAAATTTTTTGGAACTATGTTTTTCTCTGCAATAAAGGAGGCTTTTTTCCTCTTCTCTCACCAGGGAATGGCTGGAAATAAACAGAGTAATAAGGGCTTGGAAGCCACACATAGCGGTTCTTGAAGAATATAGCTCATACGAATTAGAAGCAGATATAATAGTACAAAGAATTTGAAATGGAGGCTTCTTTGCTTTATCTAGGTATATTGTTGCCAATAGAGGAGTTTTAGTGGTGTATCCCATTTAGATCCCTGGTGGATATGGAACATCATTGCATAAAAAGTACATTCTAGAACAGTGGTGAGTCCAAACTGAGAGTGTCAAGCAAAAATAATAAAATGAGAGAGGTATTGTTAGATGAAGAAGGATTGAACTCCTTTGGCCTCACAGAAGAATGAATATTGGCAATGTGATCAACAGTTCACTTGGTCTGACAACAGGAAACAATCAGAGACAGAATTTGTTTCTCCAGAAATTGATGCAAGAAGTAAAAACGTTAGTTGTTATATAGATAAGAATCTTAACAGTAATATAGGTTCCCAACAATTTTACTCGTCAGATTCTAAACCACATAATGTCAATAGCATGGACAAATCATGCATACAGAGAATGACTGGCAGTGGAAATATTGGTGGCAGAATGCAATGTTAAAAGATAGCATGTCTAATGGTAAAGATTTGATGAGATTTAAGGCTGTGCTAAAATAATATAATATATACTTGGACTTCAGCAATCTGATTTTGTCCACACATGGTCACAATGTTATTAGAACTAGAACCAACCAACAGTAAGATTGGTACAGAACCAGAACAGGACCATGAACCAGTCTACTAAAAAAACAAAAATATGCAGAATTTAATGATTCTCACACACACAGGTATATCTGAACCATTAGGCACCAATATGTAAACAGTCAGACTGGTACAGAACCAGAACGGGACCGTGAACTAATCTACTAAAAAAAACACAAAATATGCAGAATTTAATGATTCTCACACACACAGGTATATCTGAACCATTAGGCACCAATATGTAAAGTTTGCGCATTTCAGGTTTTGGGAGTGAGGAGAAAGAGTTTCCTCTTTTCCCGTTATTTTTCATTCCCCCTCCCCAGAACCACTGGTAGTCCCACAGTCCACTAGTGTGTGAATTGGTGTGAACCAGCTGGTATCAGTGCCAAACCAATTGTGAATGGGTCTGAACTGGCCCCCTGATCTGGTTCAGCTACTAGTTTGAAGACTGAACATCTGTACCAGTGTGGATCAACTGGTCCTGATAACACTCCTTGGTAGTGCAATCATGGCAAGGACTAAAATAAATTAAGTCTTGAAAAATCCTTACGGGTAATAGCTGCCAGTACGGTTCTAACAAAAATAACTTCTCATCATTTCAGAGTTTCAATATCACATACACAGTAAATAGTTCATCAATTATCGCAACTATCAAGTGCCATAATTGCTTCTATATTTTTTATGCTGATTTTTCTCTCTATATCCTGCACAAACTTTCTCGCTGTTGTCCCTACATTCGATAAACATAGACTACATGGATTATATGCCCAATGTACATTCCAATTGGGAATTGGGCCAAAACTCCTTGCATATAGGATCATCATTCCACTCCCAATTCTGTGTCAATTCATTCAATTCCACCCATGTATAGTTTTTTTCAGTACATCATCTGACGGTTATGATAACATATAAGTGCAACCCTATAAGGCAATCAAGCCTAATGCAGTTGAAATATATAGTCGAAGCCATAAACACAATGACCTCAACAAAAATGTACAGGATAGTATGGAGAAATGATCAACGAAAATATGCAAGCTCAGAAACTTACAAGTGCAAACAGAATGGGAAAAAACAGGGGTATTTGATACATACCAGAATGGATGAGAGATGGAAGAGGATTAAGTACCCGGCAGCATGAAATCCTGAATTTGGTGCAATTCATCCTCACTGATATGCTCATCTTCCAGAATTCGTTTTGTGAAGAAAGTCCTTTTTTTCACAGAGAATCAGTTTCTTTGTTTTTTGCTCTATCAATATGGCTGATAGTATAGTCCTTTCGAGATCTCCATATAGAGTCAATTTTGTTTAGCCACCTCGTAATATTATGGTTTTTTATGGAGTGAGTAGACTTCACATGGTCAATAATGACCTTGGAATCACCGAAAATCTGCAAATCCTGAATGTTTAGATAGTCACAAAACATAAGGAGACCAGCCAACGCCATTGCCTCCGCTTTGTTGTTTGACCCTTTTCCAACGTTCCAAAAAATGTCAATATGTTGATTCTCCATTGTAATAATAAAGACACCACATGCACAAATACCATTTTGAGCCGCCCCATCAAAATAAGCACGAGGAAAGCCCGTCGGATCAAGAGTTTTTGCCTTCAACTTTTCAAATCTCTGTAGGGTAATGGAGGAATGACCGGAGTAGTACTGGGAGAGAATGGTTTCAAAAACAGAGTTATAATTTTCCTTGCTATTTTGAAAAAGGGCCCTATTTCTCCATTTCCATTACATAGTAGATATTTGAATTAATATGTCACACAGATACATAGACGATGCCCACTTATTACTCTTGTTTCACCTTCCTCATTATAACAGCTACAGAGGCGTATCCAGACTTTCACTTATGTCCACACTTGTGTAAACTAACCAACACATTATAGGCTTATCCTAGAGCTTTCACTCCCATATTTTGGAATGGAAAAAGGGAAATTTTCATGATAAAACTATAATTGGTACTGCATCTTTTTTCTCAATATTGTGAAAGCTAAAGCAGGAAGTTGTGTAATAAAGAATTGCTACATAATCAACATGCATTTGACTATTTTGTGTTGAAGCATTGATATTGTAAAGAAAAAAATTTCCAAAAAAGAGAACAAAGATTTGCTGAATATTTAATATGCATTTGAATTTTCAGTATTGAAGCATTGATATATTATAGGAAAAAGGAAAATATAGTACTAAAGAATAGCCCACAACTCAATAAACTAAATAACAAGAGATTCCATTACTTTAAAATTTATTGTAAAACGAATTGCTAAATATTTAATATGCATTTGAATTTTCTGTATTGAAGCATTGATATAATACAGGAAAAAGAAAAATAGAGTACTAAAGAATAGCCCTCAACTCAATAAACTAAATAACAAGAGATTCCATTACTTTAAAATTTATTGTAAAAAGAATTGTTGAATAATTAACATGCATTTGAATTTTCTGTATTGAAGCAATGATATAATAAAGGGAAAAAAATTAATGAAGACTACCAAAGAATAGCCCACAACTCAATAAACTAAATAGCCAGAAATTCCATTGCTTTAAATTTTATTTTAAAAAGGAATTGATGAATAATAAACATGGATTTGATTCTTTTGTATTGACGCATTGATATTGTAAAGAGGAAAAAAATACCAGGAAAAGAGAATGGCTTACAACTCAATAAACTATAACCTTAGAAATTCCATTTCTTTAAAATTTCTGTTAAACCATAGAATCAGAAGATCAATTTATTTCATATTTCTTTCAATATCCCATTGGGGAAATTTCAAATTTTCAAAATGTCTTGTGTGATAATCATGTATATCTTTTCAAAGCATGTTTTCATGTGATCATCATTCCAAATATTTCTTTGCGCTGATCTTTCAAGCAATATTTCATTCCCAGGATGGAAAGTTTCACCATTTGCATTGGGAACGTTTGATAATGCCCTTCTCATAATATAACATGTGCAAGTTATAAAGACCTCTCTAACATGGAAAACTGCCTGCACTTCCAAACTCCATATGCAGCAATCTCCTTCGTTGGTGACACTGGACAGTTGAGCAATGATCTCCAGAGGTTGAAGTTCACAAATGCAATTGACATTGGAGAGCAGTACCACATAATGATTATGATGAAATCTCTACAGACTCTTCATATTTTACATTTCCAATACCGTCAATAATGTGACTGATGTGGCAGTTTGGATGACCGTTTCCCAGAAGTCGAAATTCCAGACTTGCAATGATTTGTTGGTGAAATTAATATTTTCTGATATTGGCTGATACACTTTAATGTGAAATAAAGAACTATGCATCTCAATTGGGAATGATAGAATGTGGGAATAAGTAACCCTTGAAAAATGCAGCTCCTCTCTACAGATAAGGGTGTGCGAGATGTTTCTTTGCGGGCACTGAAATTTTGGAGAATAAACTCTACAGATGGAAACTGCTGATAAAGTACTGTGTTCGCCATCTACAGCTTTCATGAACATACCTATCACATACTTTGCCCAATTTTAAGCTATCTGCAGAAAAAAATTAACGGGAGTAGAAGGGTTGGTTAATAGCAGATAGACAAACTATTCAATTAGCTTAAGCTCAATGTGCACATGTCTGCTATTCAATGGACTTAAGTTCAATGTGTGCATTTCTGCTATTAACCAACCCTTATTCAAGGCACATTGACATCTATTCATCCACTTTAAGTTTTTCATCCTAGTAGATGGATCTAAAATTCCATCAATAGTCTCAACAATAAACCCAATTTAAACCCACATGCACTGATAAGGAGGCAATGTGCAGTACAAGCCACATGGTGAGCACGTCACAAGATGAGGGATGTGTGCATGTACGTTTGGTTCATTGGGAAACAGAAGGGGGCAAAGAAGCAGAAGGCAGCGTGATCCTGAGCTCCACCATTCTGCAATACCTATTATGATATCACATCCCATCACAAGACTGCCATTATCTTTAAGCATTACGTCTGATGTAGGTGATGATATGCAGGTCATTACAACACAGGTTCATAGAAGTACGAGGGGGCATCCTAAAGAATTGTGAGAACTTGTCACCAGGTCTTGATGCTACTCAGAAATGGGAGATGAATTCAAAGCAATCAGGAACTGATCTGGAATCCGCTACTTGGAATTGGCCACCAGCAATCCAGTTCATAGTTTGGCTAACCGTAATTGCATAAGATAGAGATTGATGGTCAGATTGGGAGATTCTTGATGCCAACCAGGGTGTGCGAAGAGGTAGGCCGTGTAGGTGCATAGAAATAAGCACTCTGCTGGCCCTGACACCTGTGGTAGTGTTAAGGGAAATGTTCCCCTAGGGCTTTTGGGTTGAAACCCTAGCAGACTGAAAGTTGTCTATACAGAGAAACACACATTCCACACAGCCATTATGCTAATATAAGCAAATTCTATGATAAGGGGTGTACCTGAGGTCCTACGTTTGAGGAGGTCCTTCAAGGGTCCAAACCCTTCTTGGAGTTCCTTTTGCCCCTTTGACCTGCAAAACAACCAATTCAAGAAAGTACAGCAGTATATGGACTAAATCTTATAAAGAAACCATCTTCATATTTTAAAGAAAGGTAGTTAGTTATGAAATTTAAACAACCATTCACATATGAATTCTAACATGGATATCATAAACATGAAGAAGACTTATATCAGGAACAAAGACATGTGTTTCTTGTTGGCATTATGATTCAAGTGTTGTCCTTGATGGCAACTCACTCAGAGGATGGTACAAGTGCTCAGAGGTTGGTACAAGTGATGGCATCTTAATCAGAAGACAGATCTCAGTACAGCATGCCAAGGAAGCTCATACACGCCGTTTCGTTAAGCCCAAGTCGCGTGTACACGCTAGTTCGATTCATAAAAAGCGCGTGTATGTGGAAAGGTTCCTTTGGTCCATGGTGGTTAGTCCTTGGAAGTTGTGCCTATGATTTCGGACCATTGTGTCTCGACGGGCGTGTCGATCCCTAGTTTTGAAGTTGATGGTATTGTGTTACTATGGTTTTGGCTCTTGGTATTGAGCTAGGCCTAAGACTATATAAGGAGAAGAAGATCATTAGGCAAAATCATCTTTCGACAAGGGCTTGAATATCTAAGAGTGAAAGAGATCTGATTTGCAGGTGCTGGGTTGCTTGATCTAAGCCAAGGAGAGATCACATTGGTTGATGGAAGACTAGATCTAAGGATAGATCGGGATCTAATGGTTTGAAATGCACTATCATGATATGGTTGATTATGCTTATTTCTAGATCTGCATATTGTCGCAATGCTATGTTCTGGATCTAACTAATGTCTGGTACAGCTGCAAATTGAGAAAGTTTATTTTTAGATCTGTACGCAGGTTGGCTTCGGTAAAAGAGCGTGTATACGCGGGTTTGGCTCATTGAAGTAGCGTATATCTTTTGAAGCTTGTTTTTGGGTTTACAGTGGGGTCTGACAGTTATTGCAGAGTTCTGTAGTCTGCTCTGTGTTCTGATAACTGGTGATTGACAGGGTTCAGTGGTTCAGTGATTCAGAGTTTGGTTGTTTTATGCTTCAATGATCTGTTGTGGAAATTGAATGAATTGTGGTCTTCAGATTGTAATGTTGTGCTTCAGGAATATTCAAGTCTGAAAATGTATGAAAGGTGATACCTGAAGAAAAGAAGATTGTAGGTCAGCACCTACGTACTAGTATCTTGGCTAGTACAAGAACAGGGGGGTTGGAGCTCCCTTCCAAGGAAGTTTGGAGAACGAGAGAAGGTTGTAGCCTTCTGCAGGTTGTAGCCTGCGTACTGGTATAAGGCTGCACCAGTACAAAAGATTGTAAACTGAAGTTTCTTAAAGAAAGATAGAGACAACTTGCAGCAGGTGGTTTTCACCCACATTGGGTTTCCACCTTATATCTTGGTGTTCATGTGTGTGGCTTTTGATCTGTTCTGTTATACTGCATCTGTTTACTGTTAATGTGCTGAATAATGTCCTGATGAACTTAACTGAAGAATAAGCTAACTAAGTTATGAGTTTTCTGCTTATACGCTGTTTTATTTAGTCACAGTAGCGTGTACACGCTGTTTTACTTAACTGAAGTAGCGTATATGTTTCTGAGCATTGAAAAGTTTGATTGATCTGATAATACTGATTCACCCCCCCTCTCAGTATTATTTCCAACAATTGGTATCAGAGCAGGTCCTTCAGAGAAGCTTGATCGCTTGAAGGTAGATCATTCATCATGAGCAACTACGAGAAAGAAGCATCAATCAGGCCACCGGTTTTTGATGGAACAAATTTCAATTATTGGAAGGTAAGAGTTACTGCATATCTTCAATCTCTTGGTACAGAAGTTTGGAACATTGTAGAAACAGGCTATGCTTTTCCTTCAGCTACTCCTACAGATCCAGCTGAGAAAAAGACATATGAAACAAATGCAAAAGCAGTCAGTACTCTATTAGGAAGTATATCCCAAACAGAATTCATGAAGGTCATGCACTTCAAATCAGCAAAAGAGATATGGGACAAAATGATCACTAGCTATGAAGGAGATGAACAGGTAAAGGAAGCTAAACTTCAAACTCTCAGGATTCAATATGAGACTCTCAAGATGTATAATGATGAAAGTGTGGCTAATTATTTTCTTCGGGTAGATGAGATTGTTAATTGTATGAAAAATTTGGGTGAAGAAATAAAAGAGACTATAGTAGTTCAAAAGATTCTAAGATCATTATCCCCCAAGTTTGAATCTAAAGTATCTGCAATAGAAGAAAAGGAAAATCTCAAAGTTCTCACTATGTCTCAGCTACATGGAATTCTAACTGCTTATGAAATGAGAAAGGGAGGTCCATCAGACAGAAGGGAAGCTGCTTTTAAGGCATCAGGAAAAGAAGATTACTATGAAGCAAGCCATGTTCCAGAAGAAGAGGAAGAAGAATCAAATTTTGTCAGAAATCTTCAAAGGGGTGCTGGAAGGTTCAGAGGTAAGCTACCTTTCAAATGCTTTGCTTGTGGAAGAGTAGGTCATTATGCTGCAAAATGTCCTAATAAGGATAAAGGAAAAGAACCTGCTAGATGGAATAAGAAACAAAGTGCAAATAAGAAAAGCTACTACACCCATGAAGATAGTGATGGCTTATCAAACAGTGATGAAGATGAACAAGGTAATAAATATAAGCTATTAATGGCATTTGAAGATGATGATTATGAGGATGCTGTAGATGTGGATAATCTCTATAATGAAATTACTAGACTCAAGAGATGCATAGAAGAAAAGAGTGTGATCATTGATACTTTGCAATTTCAAATTGATGAAAA
This sequence comes from Pinus tabuliformis, assembly GCA_031772625.1. Lineage (NCBI taxonomy): Eukaryota > Viridiplantae > Streptophyta > Pinopsida > Pinales > Pinaceae > Pinus > Pinus tabuliformis. The sequence goes on from CM062819.1 coordinate 235,310,284, forward strand.
GGAAAAACATCTTGAAAAACTAGAAGGTGAAATTGTTGGTCTCAGAAAAGAAATTGAGAAAACAAAAGCTATTAATCTTAAGTTTGTCAAAGGATCTGAAACTTTGGATGAGATTATCAATGTGCAGCGGTCTCCTCTAAACAAGACAGGTTTGGGCTATAATGGAGAAACCTCTCAAGCATCCACCTCAAAAAGTTATCTTGATGCAGCAAGAAGAAATGAGCAGAAGAACAATGAAGATAATCAGGTAAAGCAGGGACGAATTACAAACAGAAACTATCAGGGACAATCCTTCTTAAGGGTGAACAAAAGCTACAACCAACCACAGGTAAAATCTTCTCAGTTTGGCACAAGAATAGATGAAAATAGAAATTACAATCAGTTGGCTGGTAGATTCAATAACCGCAGAAGCTTCTTCAATGGACAATGCTTTTCTTGCCATAACTTTGGTCACAAAGCAGCTCAATGTGTTGCATATAAAACAATCATGACTAGGGAAGCTCAAAAACAAAGAAGTATGACAGGGATTACAAAGAGGACCTATAACAACTTTTCGGTTCTTGAAAATGAAGTTGAATGTTCTATTTGCAATAATTTTGGTCATAAAGAATCTGAATGCAGGAGCAGGTTTCAGGAGAAAAAGGAACAAGCCACGAGCACCAAAAAATGGAGAATAAAAGAACCTCAGACAGAAAGATGTGGGATAGCGTTTTATGCAGAAGGACAGGAAAATCTATGGTACATTGACAGTGGATGTTCGAAACATATGACAGGTGATAAAGAAAAACTTGAATCTTATTCTACTTTAGAAAAGGGAAAGAAAGTTTCTTTTGGAAATGATACTCCTGCAACTATAAAAGGAAAAGGTATTGCTCCTTTGAAAGAAAAGGTCAAGGCTGGAAATGTTTTGTATGTTGATGGATTGAAGCATAATCTTCTAAGTGTCAGCCAGATGTGTGATCAAAAAACCGAGGTTATTTTCAGATCGAATGGATGTCTTGTTCGTGATCTTGATACAGGTAAAACAGTTCTCAAAGGCAAAAGAACTCCAAATAATCTGTACATATTTGAAGAAGGACAACAACAATGCTATCTTAGCAAGGATGAAGAGCACTGGTTATGGCATCGAAGGTTGGGACATCTAAGCTTCTCACAAATAAGAAAAGCATGCAAATATCAGGCAGTTCGCGATCTTCCAGATATCAAAATTCCAGACAACACCATATGCAAATCTTGTCAGTTTGGAAAGCAAACCAGAACTAACTTTCCAGAAAAGGAAGGATCAGCTAGCTTGCCTCTTGAGCTAGTCCATACAGATGTATGTGGTCCATTTAGGAAAAGGACACCTCGAGGAGAAGAATATCTGATATTATTCATTGATGATTTCTCAAGGTTTGTTTGGTTAGGGCTTATGAAGCACAAAGATGAAGCATTCGAAAAATTCAAATCCTTCAAAGCATTGGCTGAAAATGAATCAGGACACAAAATTAAGTGCCTCAGATCTGACAGAGGTGGGGAGTTCACATCAAATGAATTTTTCGATTTCTGCGATGAACATGGGATAAGAAGAGAATTCTCTACAGCTAGAACTCCTCAGCAAAATGGGGTTGTGGAAAGAATGAACAGAACTATCCAACAAATGGCTCGTGCTATGCTCGATGAATCAGGTACTCCTGCAACCTTCTGGGGTGAAGCTGCACATGCTGCTGTTATCATTCTTAACAAAACAAATGTCCGAGTAAACAGCACTCAAACACCTCATGAGCTTTGGAGTGGTAAAACTCCTTCCGTGAAGCATTTCAAAATCTTTGGGAGCAAATGTTATATTAAGAATACTGATGAGCAACTTGGCAAACTTGAACCTAGAGCAGATGAGGGCATTCTTCTTGGTTATTCTCCACATAGCAAAGCATACAAGTGCTACAATAAAAGACTTGGCAGAATTGTTGACAGTATTGATATAGTGGTTGATGAGAAGGGATATATTCCTAGGCAAGTTCATCATGAAGACATTGAAGAAGATGAAGGTTACTCTCAAAGGCGAAATGATGAAGAAGAAGAATCTCAAGAAGAACCAGAGGAGCAGACAAGAATAGAAGAGAAGACTCCATCCAGATATGTCCAAAAGAATCATCCAGAAACTCAGATTGTGGGGCAGAAAGAAGCAGGAGTACAAACAAGAAGGACACTTGCAGAAGCTTCAAGCTACTTGGCTCTACTCTCCTCCATTGAACCACAAAATGTGAAAGAAGCATGCAAAGATGAATGTTGGGTCAAAGCAATGGATGAAGAACTTGAGCAAATCGAAAGGAACAACACTTGGGAATTAGTTCCTAGACCAAAAGATAAGAATGTAATAGGAACAAAATGGGTCTTCAAGAATAAGTTAAATGAAAATGGAGAAGTAATTAGAAACAAGGCCAGACTTGTTTGTAAAGGGTATGCACAGCAAGAAGGAATAGATTTTGAAGAGACCTTTGCTCCTGTGGCAAGACTAGAGGCCATCCGAATGTTCCTTGCTCTCTCAAGCTTTCAAAACTTCAAGGTATTTCAAATGGACGTGAAATCAGCCTTCCTGAATGGAGACTTAGAAGAAGAAGTATATATTGAGCAGCCAGATGGGTTCATTCTTGGAAATGATCCAAACCTTGTATGCAGATTGAAAAAGGCACTCTATGGGCTCAAACAAGCTCCAAGGGCTTGGTACTATCGGTTGGACAAATATCTTCACCAACAAGGCTTTTCAAAAGGATCAGCAGATAGCAATCTCTATATAAAAGTTGAAAATAACAAATTGCTAATTCTTGTTGTTTATGTAGATGATATTATTTTTGGCAGCAATGAAGAGACCATGAGTCAAAACTTTGCCTTGGTTATGCAGAAAGAATTCGAAATGTCACTTCTTGGAGAATTGACATATTTTCTTGGATTGCAAATCCAACAAAATGAAGGAGGTATCTTCTTGTCTCAAACCAAATACCTCAAGCAGATCTTGAAGAAGTATGGCATGGAAGAGTCAAAACCAGTATGTACACCCATGGTTACAGGATGCAGCCTCAGTGCAAATGATGAATCAGCAGCAGTTCACCAACCCACTTATAGATCCATGATTGGGAGTTTGCTTTATTTGACAGGTACTCGACCAGATATTACACATGCAGTAGGAATGGTTGGAAGATTTCAAGCCAACCCAAAGGAAACTCATCTTCAGGCAGTCAAAAGAATCTTCAAATATCTTCAAGGGACCCAAAACTATGGCTTATGGTATCCTAGAAATACTGATCTCACTCTTCATGCTTACACAGATGCAGATTGGGCTGGAAGTGTGGATGATAGGAAAAGCACAAGTGGAGGTGCTTTCTTCATGGGTTCCAGATTAGTATCTTGGTTCAGCAAGAAACAAAGTTCGATTGCCTTATCTACAGCTGAAGCAGAATATGTGGCTGCAGCATCTTGTTGCACACAACTTCTTTGGATGATGCAGACCTTGCAGGACTTTCAAATCACTTGCACTCCACCTGTCTCTATCTTATGTGATAATACAAGTGCAATCAGCATTTCAAAGAATCCAGTCATGCACTCAAAGACCAAGCACATACCAATCAAGTACCATTTTCTTCGGGAACAAGTGCTTGAGCAGAAGGTCAAGTTGGAGTATGTTCCTTCTAAGGAGCAAGTTGCTGATATTCTCACAAAACCACTGCCCAGGGAAACTTTTGAATATCTCAGACAAAAGCTGGGAGTAGTTGATGCTTCATCCTGTTGTTGAAGATTGTTTGTTCTACAGAAAAGTTGGTATACGCAGGTTACGGAAGGGATATGAGCGTATACACGCGGATTTATGGTGGGTAAGTCGCGTGTATGCTGGACGCTTGTTGCAGAAAGAATATCCGCGTACATACGCTGTTTTATACAGGATAAAACGCGTATATGAAGTTCTGAACAGCAAGGGAAAACTCTGAAGTTCTGAACAGCAATAGGAATGTCAGAATTCTTCAGGCACAGTTTCAGGGAGTGCAACAGGCACAGGTTCAGGGGGAGCAGCTCAAAAGTCTCATAAAGCATTGTTGGCATTCAGATGTTTTGGTTGTTGGTTTCAGGAGAAGGAGCTCAGAAAGAAATTCTGGTTGCTGATCTAACAAGATGTTTATCAGATGCTGCTGGTGTCTTTCCTAAGTCTTGGTCTAGATCTGTTGTCTCTATGTCATGTATCTCTCTTGTCATATCTCTTTTATGGTGTCAAGGTCATGTAACGGCCTATGTTGGTTTCCCCACTATGCCTGGGATGAATGCTGTAATATAATTGGTTGTTTCTGATATGTCCCCTCTTGGTAGGGAGTATGGATGTATGTATTGAGTCTTTTGGTGATAGGAAGGTCCCTTATGGTGTATAAATCTTGGTTCTTGTTGAAGAACATCTTTTTCAGATCTGGCCTACTGTCAGGGGGAGCACGAGTCAGCACAGCCAAGCAGAGGTATCAGCATGTCCTCAGGGGGAGCACAGCCCTTTGCTCTTGATGTCAAAGGGGGAGAGTGACTTGGTGTGGTGGTTGCCATCAAGTCCAAAGGGGGAGATTGTTGGCATTATGATTCAAGTGTTGTCCTTGATGGCAACTCACTCAGAGGATGGTACAAGTGCTCAGAGGTTGGTACAAGTGATGGCATCTTAATCAGAAGACAGATCTCAGTACAGCATGCCAAGGAAGCTCATACACGCCGTTTCGTTAAGCCCAAGTCGCGTGTACACGCTAGTTCGATTCATAAAAAGCGCGTGTATGTGGAAAGGTTCCTTTGGTCCATGGTGGTTAGTCCTTGGAAGTTGTGCCTATGATTTCGGACCATTGTGTCTCGACGGGCGTGTCGATCCCTAGTTTTGAAGTTGATGGTATTGTGTTACTATGGTTTTGGCTCTTGGTATTGAGCTAGGCCTAAGACTATATAAGGAGAAGAAGATCATTAGGCAAAATCATCTTTCGACAAGGCTTGAATATCTAAGAGTGAAAGAGATCTGATTTGCAGGTGCTGGGTTGCTTGATCTAAGCCAAGGAGAGATCACATTGGTTGATGGAAGACTAGATCTAAGGATAGATCGGGATCTAATGGTTTGAAATGCACTATCATGATATGGTTGATTATGCTTATTTCTAGATCTGCATATTGTCGCAATGCTATGTTCTGGATCTAACTAATGTCTGGTACAGCTGCAAATTGAGAAAGTTTATTTTTAGATCTGTACGCAGGTTGGCTTCGGTAAAAGAGCGTGTATACGCGGGTTTGGCTCATTGAAGTAGCGTATATCTTTTGAAGCTTGTTTTTGGGTTTACAGTGGGGTCTGACAGTTATTGCAGAGTTCTGTAGTCTGCTCTGTGTTCTGATAACTGGTGATTGACAGGGTTCAGTGGTTCAGTGATTCAGAGTTTGGTTGTTTTATGCTTCAATGATCTGTTGTGGAAATTGAATGAATTGTGGTCTTCAGATTGTAATGTTGTGCTTCAGGAATATTCAAGTCTGAAAATGTATGAAAGGTGATACCTGAAGAAAAGAAGATTGTAGGTCAGCACCTACGTACTAGTATCTTGGCTAGTACAAGAACAGGGGGGTTGGAGCTCCCTTCCAAGGAAGTTTGGAGAACGAGAGAAGGTTGTAGCCTTCTGCAGGTTGTAGCCTGCGTACTGGTATAAGGCTGCACCAGTACAAAAGATTGTAAACTGAAGTTTCTTAAAGAAAGATAGAGATAACTTGCAGCAGGTGGTTTTCACCCACATTGGGTTTCCACCTTATATCTTGGTGTTCATGTGTGTGACTTTTGATCCGTTCTGTTATACTGCATCTACTTACTGTTAATGTGCTGAATAATGTCCTGATGAACTTAACTGAAGAATAAGCTAACTAAGTTATGAGTTTTCTGCTTATACGCTGTTTTATTTAGTCACAGTAGCGTGTACACGCTGTTTTACTTAACTGAAGTAGCGTATATGTTTCTGAGCATTGAAAAGGTTTGATTGATCTGATAATACTGATTCACCCCCCCCTCTCAGTATTATTTCCAACATTTCTTTTATTATAGACAAATAAAGTACAGAAAGGAATAATTTCACTTGATTCGTCCTTTCGCAGGCTCCAAGCAAAGCCTTCTTCCGGATTCGTCCAGTCTCAAGCCTTTAACAAACTTCTTCCATGACTTACTCCATGATATCACAAGTAGTGGATGGACATCAACACACAAGGAAACAAGGGTTTCCTGTAAAAATGGGGGAAGTGCAGGAGGCACAAGGATCTTCAGACCTGGTCAGGGAAATCTCAGCATAATAACCTTTCTCTCTCTTCTCTCCTCCCTTAGGCCTTCCCATTGAAGCCTTTTTATACTTCTCCCAAAGTAGTTTTTTAGTTGGGAGTTGGTTGGGAACAGTTGGGCCACGGGCACTAACAGGTGATCAGCAGGTAAAACCCGCGATCTCTGCCCAAAATTAAGGAGTTTTATAATTTTTTAAGTGTTTTAATACATAGGTATACACGCGTTTAACTCAGGGAAATGTCGCGTATAAGGGATAAAACACTGTTTTTTAAATTTTTGGACCAGGTCTGGAAGGAGGGGTTGCCCTAGGCCATGAGTGCAGCATCACAAACCATAAGAGTGAGATTTGGAGCTATAACAGATGCCCCCTAATATATGAGGTCAGAAGGGGTACATGATGGCCGAAATGTATTAAGCAAGTACATGGAAAGGAAATCTGTCAAAAACCGAGAAGGACTTCACCAGAGTTCAGCCTGCCAAGCCACAAAAGGAGATCAGAAAGAAACACTGTCTGAGGCGGGCATACCCATGCTCAGAAAAAGTAAAGCATGTTCGCATATCAAGTATAAGCAGATCCACTAAGTATACAAGTATAAATGACTGGAAATTACATAATGGATCATCTGATCATGATCGAACAAGTATGTATCTGAATATCACATATAAGACTGTCAATGATGCTGAAAGATGCAATGGATCACTGATATCAAAGACTGATCCCAAAAGGTACCACCTAAACATGATGGAATAGGATGGTACTACACTGCAAACTCAGGTGCCAGCATATAGAATGTCGCCATGACTGACTGCAACATATAAGGTGGAGTGGTATCAACTAGCAGCAACAGGAGCAACTGTCAAGTGAACCAATGAATGTTGATACAACCTGAGGTCTTCACCGACCGTCGTGGTACATTTCTACACCATGGGAATAAATGATCTGAAGTCGACCATGTGGGAAATCGTTTGATTACCGGTCATTGATGTATATCGTTAACAAACGCGATACTACTCACCGATAATGATAATGAGCGTCAAGGTACCCAGTACAATCTAACAAGTGTGAATAGATGAGCTGGAGTCGAACACCTGTAAGAATCTATCGATCAAGAGACAATGATGGTTTCCCACTGTCAATAGCGAAGGATCTGCCACTAATGACTGCAAACCCCAAGGTACTGCCAAATGGGCTCTAGATCTTTGCCCCAGAGCAATGAGTCGGATTCGATAGGGAAAGATCCGCTAGAAGGAAGGCATTAAGGCATCCTTCATCAATCTAGCGCGAGTGTAACCCGTAGGCCAATAATGTGGAAGGAATCAGAAAAAATAGATGTAGTAACCAAACCGAAGTATGTTTCCGACGTACACAAGATGTGGCTAGCACACGACAGAAACCCTCTGAACCAACCAATAATGGAAGCTAACACAGAGGCGAGGTATCCACCAATAGGGTCAAATGGAAACCAAGGTACTGCACGAATCCCAATGTGTGATAATGTAAGCTGATGTCGAACACAAGGGAAACCACTCAGTCAAAGACCCATGATACTGATCGATGCTGAGCACAAGGTGACCTATCAATAACGAAAATAGGGCCATGGTGCAGCTCTAGGCCTGTTCTCAGAGCAAGATGTCGTCGTCGATAAGGACAAGACCCGCCAGCAAGAAGTCAATGGAGACCTTCTCAAACCGGCACGAGAAAAGGACCAATATAATTGATGTGATGATAAACATGATACTGACAACCAGGGATGGCTGACTGAAAAATGAGCCAAGAGACACCACAGAGAGGTTGACTCAGGCTAACTTCCCTTGAACAAAAGCACGACTCAATGTTACTATGTGGCAGCATATGATGACTCTGTATAAGTTCGTCATGCAGGAGGCACGAACGAACCCTCCATATGATTGGAAGAGATAACCAATCAGGGGAGAACTGACTCAGTAACAAGGTTAAGGTGTACCTAAGTCAAACTAAATCCCGCCCAAACGGAGAAGACTTTGCTTTGAGTGTTTTGTTCAAGGGCGACACGACTGACTCTAGCTGCCAACAATAAATGGAAATACTATCTCGTTCCCGCTCTTTTTGGAATATTTAATTTTTTTGTCTTTTTCTGTTAAGCTTGAAAAAGAATAAAAGAATGTTATAGTACAGTGGAAAGAATGAGTGTCGATGAAACAGATGATCTAGTTCCTGGGAATGGAACGTTCCTATGCTCAATGCAAGGAGGTGAAAACTGGTCAGTGACACTCAAAGGTGCGTTCCTTCCACGGGTCAAGGTGTGTCAAGCTGCAGAAGTCAAAGGTATGCAAGGTTGATTTTGCAATCGTCATGGTCAAAAGTTGGCTTAAACACGAGTCCAAGTGAAGTCGGCTCTAGGCCAAAAGGTGTAAGTAGTCAACATGCAATGCAGTAGTACAACTCAACACAAAGGAGCCTCTAGGGTATAAGGCCAGAACGAAGCGAAGAAGCAAAGAGGAATGAGTCTTCAATGCATAAGTCATGGCGGGACTACAGAGGACTCCCGAGCCTACTCAAATCGGAGCAGCATGGTCAACAAATGTTAGTGAGGTGCTAACTACAATGCCCATGTAAAGGATGGCTCTACCATCGTGTCATGATTTAAAGGATCGGTGAGTGAAGATGGCTTACGAACCATAACACGATGGGGTCGACCCTATGGCAGATGTATCGACAAATGGAGGCTAGTATGCATAATGCAACGGAAAAATGGTGTCCCTAACCTATATGCCAGTGAGAGAACAATACCTGCCATGACGGGTCAGCAGTCATGGAACCGTCTTGAAACTGTCGGAAAAATGTCGAAAATGTCCTGAAAATCAAACCATTCTTGACATTCCAAGCTCCCAATTTAAAAGTCACATGAGGCCAAACAAAATAAAATTTTGAAAAAAATTTGCATTTTCAAAACCTATAAAAGAGCTTTTGGACTCACCATTTGAGTTTGAGAGCAAAGAATTGGAGCAAAAGGAGCAAACTTCCCATATGCCAATTTCAACCGTTCAGATTCTTCAAAAACCTCCAGGTAACTCTTATACTTGTCTTGCAATTGATTGTGACTAGTTTTAAGAGTTTTAATTAATGTTTTACCGTTGAATTTTTTGCCAAAAATTTCACCACGGCGTATAAGTGGGTTGGTAATATGAAACCCGCGTACACGCGGACCCTATACGCGACTGTGTGCACAGGGACCTACATATACGCCGCGAACATTTTTAAACAAAAAACTAACGGTTGAAAATCATTTTTTCTTCAGGATGTCGGTCACTTGGCGAGAAAGAGAGCATGTCGCGGTAGATGATGAAGTCATGAATGATCCTGATGCTTTGGATGCCCTACGGGGATGTGGTTTGCTTAAATTCTTCAAACTGCTGAATATGAAAGCAAACACACGTCTGCTTGAGATGCTCATTGATTACTGGAATATCGAGGAGGATGCCTTTATGATCGACCAGATGCCACTCAGGATAGAAGTGGAAGATATCTATTTCATCACGGGCCTTTCCCGAAGGGGAGAGGTAGTACATTCCTGGGGCAGAACACGGAGCAGTCTCTCGATCGAGGACTATGTACAGATATATTTCCCGAGACATCCCAAGAAGGTGGGAAGTCAGATTTCCATCACACATGTGGCGAGTTTATCACTGAGGATAATCCTGTTCACCATAGCTCGAGTGAACGGATCAGCCTCTCTGCATCAGGCATCACGGCTAACCATGAGCATGGCAGTTGACTGTCTCACCACTGTATTTGACTGGTGTACTCCTCTTGTGGCCAGCATGAAGAGACAACTCACTTCTATCAAGAGGGGGTAGACCAAAAACTTTGGATATGGGACTATTTTGTGTTCTTTCTTTTTTGAGAGGGTCCCCGCACTCCGCCCTAGGGTAGCAGTTTCCATCAGCACCTCACGAGATCCAAGCATGGGCCGGTGGGCTGACCTGATGAAACGTCTAGGGGGTGGGGAGGTCCCACAAACTGCATTTGACGATGACTTCTTTACCTGGTGGGATCAGTAGATCATCGCCGTAGATGACTACCCCTATGCTGGGTTGGATTTCCGAGGAGATCCAAATCTAGCATTACCACCGACTGTAGCATGGGGCGACATTGGTAAGTATTTTTTGATTTTATGATTTTTTTGGATTTTTCAAATATAATAATGAATTTTGAAAAATATTTTTGATGGGATTCAAATGACTAATATGATGATCATGTTCCAGATATTGGGCCAGTACGACCAGATGGGTTCCTGCGGCATGGACGGCACGGCCGAGGAGCCGAAGAGGCGGCTGCTGATACAGAACGACTTCTACATAACGTTCAGCGACACTTGGCAAGACTGAGTCACCGAGTATCGATGGTTGCCGTAGAGGACCTTCTTGAGGATATGCAGCATCATGTGGTTGGCATGCCACGTGACTAGGTTCGCACTTTTCGGCGTGTGGCCAATGCGATAGTTACCTACTTAGCCGCTCATCCTAAGCCGGGGCACTAGATATACCGGACATGATTATGGGCATTTGAGTCCCAATTTTGTATATTTTTTGGACAAACATATGTACACTCGAGATGCTTTATGATATATATATATATAGATATATATATATATATATATATATATATATATATATATATATATATATATATATATATACAATTCGACTTTTTGATGCTTGATTTTATTGTGATGAATGAATGATTGATGTGCGAGTCTAATGCTTGATTAGCAATAGAATTTGCTAACCAGTTATGAGATCTTGGAATGTGCAAATAATTAATATAAGTAAATGATCTTTGCAACAACCTCACCCTTAAATACTGGCGATATAAACATGGATCCCTTACCCGATAAATGTTATTTAATTGTGACACTATCAATTGTGAATCAAGATAAACTACCAACGAGTCAATTCCATAAGAAATTTCCTCGGATAGTAAATTAATGACGACAGTATACTCAGCCATGTTGTTTGAAGTGGGACCGATGCATACGCCCCTTGATACCATCAATTGACCAGTTGGATAATAGAGTACCCAAGTTGCGGAAGCAAGATTCTGAGTGTGCCGACTAGCACCATCGGCAAACCCAAAATAGACCAAGTCATCCATCAACACCTGCCACAGCAGACCAAAAGGTATTGATATAAAAAAAATCTCGATGAGATATGTACAAATATACATAATGTACAAAGAAGCCATTGCCTAACTCCTACTTAAGCAAAGTACTTCTTTACGTAGAGCCCGTTTCGAGGCTCCGCCAGCTTGTTTCCCTCAAAATCGATTAACTCATACGACCCTTTTTCTAAAACTCGTTTAATAATGAAAGGACCGTACCACATAGGCTTAAACTTGCCTGCCCCCAAGGTGTCCTTATCTTGGTCATAGACCAAGACAAGGTCACCTTCAGAAAAGACTCGAGGATGGACAGCTTTATCATACTGCATTTTAACCCTTTTCTTATGAGCCTCATTCATCGTGGCGGCATCTCGACGCTGCTCATCGAGATGTTCCAAGTGAAGGAGGCGCTCTTCGAGACTCGAAGTCTTTAGAAGGAGCTCAATAGCTAACTTAAGAGATGGAATTTCACATTCAACCGAAAAGATAGATTCCATCCCATAAACCAACTGAAAAGGTGTAAAACCAGTAGCAGTCTTTACGGAGGTTCGGTATGCCCAAAGAGCCGGATACAACATAACGTGCCAATTGGACCAATTTTTGTCGATTTTCCATTGCAGGATCATCTTAAGAGTTTTGTTAACTGCCTCGACCTGTCCATTGGCCTGAGGATAATAAGGAGACGAATGCTCCTACCGAAAACCCAATTTGAGAGCCAATTCAGACATTAGTTGATTCTGGAAATGACTGCCATGATCAGTGACAATCTCTCTCGGGATACCGAATCTTGAGATAATCTGATTAAAAAGGAACAACGCTGCCGTGTCACTATCGTTTTTATAAGTGGGCATGGCCTCGGCCCACTTCGTAAAGTAGTCTACAGCCACGATAATGTACCTGTGATTCGCCGCTGAAGGCGGATTACAAGTCGTAAAATCAATACCCCACTTAGTAAAGGGACCGACGGTGACAACGGGAAAAAGAGGAGCTGGATGTATGCGCATCTTCCGAGTATAATATTGACACGGGTGACAGCGTTTGACCACTTCAACACAATCTTTAAAGAACGAAGGCCAAAAATAGCCGGCACGCAAGATGCGCTGGGCTGTAGCAAGCCCTGATATATGACCACCACAAGCTCCACTGTGGTAGTCATTTAGCACTGACTCTGCTTCCTCTAAAGTTAAACAACGCCGAAGGATTGAATCACCCCTCGACGGTATAATGTATCACCAATGATAACATAATTTTTATCCAAGTGACGTAATTTTCGACGTTCATCCTTAGATAAAGTAGAGGGAAACTTCGAAGTCTGGAGATAGACAATGATATCTCCATACCAAGGGTCGAGTGAAGAGATGAGGAATAAATGTTCGTCGGGAAAACTTTCCTCATAAACAGTATCCTCTCCACAAGGCAGCTCAGAAATTAGCTCAGCGAAAACCATGGATTTCTCAGACTTTGCAGACAAGAACTCGAGATCAAATTCTTGCAAAATAACTATCCATCGATTATATTTGCCCCCAATCACTCGCCTACTGAGGACAAATTGAAATGGATTGACCCCCGCTAAGACAAAATTTTTGCGTAGCAGGATATAATGATGGAGCCGTTGGATAGCATGGACAGCTGCCAAGGCCAACTTCTCAACCGGAGAGTAGCGAAGTTTAGGACCTATCAAGCCTCGGCTCAAATAATAAATCACATGCTTTGTGAGAGCATCATCTTCCTGAACGAGAACCATACCAATGGTTGATTCTGTTGCAGCGAGATATAAAAGGAAGTCCCTACCATAATCCGATGGACTCAAAAGCAGGACAAAGACTAATGCCTTTTTCAAAGCATCAAACGACCACTGCGCAAAGTCATCCCACACAAATGGAACTCCTTTCCGTAGCAAACGCATGAACCCTTTAGTGATCTCGGCATAGTTCGCTATAAACCGTCTTAAGAAATTAGTCTTCCCTTGAAGACTTTGAAGTTGTCGAATTGAGGATGGGGGAGGCAACTGAACTGTTGCCTCAACCTTGAAGGGGTCAACCCTAATCCCTTCATTTGACACAATGAAACCTAACAACCGACCGGACGTAACCGCGAAAACGCACTTGTTGGGATTCAACCGGATTTTATAAAAACAACATCGCTCGAAAACCATTCGAAGATGACTAGAGTGATCAGTTCTCTTTCGAAAACAAGCAGCGAGATCGTCCAAGTATGCTTCGATGATATGTTTGATGTCGTGGAAAGCATATGACATGGCCCGCTGAAAAGTGGCTGCAGCATTTTTAAGACCAAAAGGCATCTTTCTATATGCAAAGGTACCCCAGGGACATATAAAGGATGTCTTATGTTGATCTTCAAGACGGACAGAAATTTGATTATAACCAGAAAAACCATCCATGAAGGAAAAATTCTCATTACCCGCACACTCGTCGATAATCTGATCAATGAATGGCGTGGGGTAATTATCTTTCGGACAAGCCTTGTTTAGGTCCCTAAAATCGATGCATACTCGGATTGTTCCTTGCTTTTTATCCACAGGGACTGGATTAGAAACCCAATCAGTAAGAGGAACAGGGTATATGAAACCTACCTTTAGCAGCTTCTCAACTTCAGCTTTGATAGCTGCTGCTTTCCTAGGATTAACCGGCCGAAGCCTTTGACAAACCAGTTTGGCGTTTTCATACGTCTTGATCTCATGTTGAACTATAGATGGGTCAATGCCAGGCATTTCTTCATAAGACCAAGCAAATACATCTCGAAATTCCTTAAAAAGGTCGGTGTAAATTTGAATCTCTTCAAGGGAACATTCGATTTCGATGAAGAGGTTCTCGATCACGTTAGGGTCCCTAGAGATGTTTATAGGTATTGTTTTTGAAATCACCGACATATTACCTTTGGCACGAACGTGTGCTGGAGCCAAAGGATTTGACACCGTACAAACATCACTAGTAAAGAGCTCAGAGAATCTATATTCTACTTCCTGCAATGGAGGAAGAAAGTATGAACGATGGTGTAAGTCTTCCTAAGGTCAATCTATACCCATCATTGCTTCGAGGATTGCTTCTTCAGAAGGTAAAACTGAATCTAAGCAGTCCAAGGCAGAGATAGAATCAAGGCTCCAGGCCGGGGCCACATCACCATCTAACTCCTCTTCGGAAAAAGGAGTAGAGTGGTCGCCTGCAGAGTTAGAGATAGACTGATATCTAAGCTCAGCTACAGCTATATGGAATGCCATTCCATTTACTTTTCCTTCAACTAATGTGGTCGTAGGTGAAGGCAAGGTGAAAGGGTCTGGAAAATAACGAGTTCGAAAGAACTCTTCTCGAGGAGACTCCTTAGATGATGAAATGACATTGATTCTAGCGATAGGAGAGGGAAGATCAAAAGTACCCATCAATGAGGAGTACATCCCCACTCCCAGATTCTCAGTAGGCGGACGAGGGTTATCCACTAAGGGAATAGTAGAGTCGGAGATTGCTTGAGGATCGACTGGACAATAATCTAATTGATCAACCTTAACGATTTTCCCCTCATGAGGAAAGAAAATGACACGAAAAAGAGTCGAAACAATGACATCCATTTTGTATACCCAGTTCCTTCCTAAGAGGAGATTGTAGTCTAGGTTAGCATCTATGACTTCTACTTCTATATTGATGACCTTCCCCCCAACACATATAGGAAAGGCCAGGATAATCCCATACGGCTTATGAGAATGGCCATCAAATGCAGTCAGGACAGTAGGTGAAGGAACAGCCGAAGGCAATCCAATAGCCTTCCAGCATGACATCGACATGACGCACATCGAAGCTCCTTCATCAATAACGGTGCGAAAAATGTTAATTTTCCGGTATGTAGACTTTATTTGGAAAGCCATGTGATGAGGGAGTCATTTTTTGACATTTAACATGTCGAAAGTGAGCACTAAAGAGTTAGTTGGATCAACTGCCCCAATCGCGGAAAGTAAAGCACTTCGTTGAGCCGGACACGACTGGAGAACCTCTAAAGCGGACATGGCGCATGGACTTTGAGCTAGATCCTCAACAATGGAGTAGTTCTAGGCGGCCCTAGCATTAGGATTAATAGTCACATGTTTAGCGGAACCTTTCGGTATCCGTGGTATAGTCTCGACAGGGGGTCGCTCAATATGAAGGTCAGTATTTCCGGGAGTAGTCTTGTCCTTGGAAGTTTTAGCTTCACCGTAATCACGTGACCGAGTAGCCACATGGACGTTAGAACCCATCATGAAAACATTTGATGATTTTTCCCCTTCCTGGTTGCCCCCTGCGGAGGTTCCAGGGTTTGAACTCGCGCCAGCAAGAAGTTGCTGCCCTTGGGGAAAAGGGTTGGTTAACACAGCCTAAGAACTAGAAGTCCCTTGCTGCCCTAACAAGCGCTGAGCGTATTCAATCTTGGGGTAGAGGTGAGTTAAATGGTCTCCACTGCACAACTTGCATGGAAACTTGAACTTCTTTCTAGACTCATTTCTACCACCACCAGCATTATTGCCGGATTTATTTGCGTCAGCCTTCCCATCCTGGTTCTTTTTCTTCCCTTGTCCTTTCTTTTTCCCATTTGAATTTTGATTTCCTTTAGGGTTATCAGATTGGACGGCATTAATCGAAGAGGTTTGGGAAGCCGGAGGGTTAGACGATGTGACTTGGTTGTTAGAAGCAGTTTATAAAGACAACTGCTGCAATTGGTTCAACAAGTTCACTGCATTTGTGTCTACCGACCCAACGATACCATCCGCATGGGGACCTGGCTTCAACTTGGCTATATCAACCTTAGACCCAGGAGCATCTGGCAAGTATTTTTGTAGGATCCCAGACTGAGAGTAGATTAATTTTAATTATTGGGCCCTAAAAATGGCTTGCTCCTTAGAATAGACTCCAGACATGGAGACATCCTTAGAGATCTCAGGTTGTAAAGATTTCAAAAACCATTCGAGACGGTACTCCGGAGGGATTTCAGCTTTAATGAGCCTCTTTCTCCGTCCCGGTCAAAAATGTGAGTTGCCTTATCCTGATGAAAAGTGGCCAGAAGTCCAGTTCCGGCATCATAATGGACAGGCAACTAGCAATGATTTAAGAAAATATTAGCTAAATCAGCGAAAGATGTAAAGCTGCCCCCTGACAACTTTATATACCATTTGGCTGCATTACCAGTCAAGGTGCGTTGAAAAAGTCTCAACCTAATCGAGTCATCAATAAGGGAGTTCAATGAGCACCACAAATGGAATGTGGTTACATGGTTGCCTGGGTCTTCACCGCTCTTCCCTTCGAATTTTGGAATGTTCGAAGGGAGTTTGGTTGGGACCAAAGGCTAGGCCGGATTGTATTTGATTGGATCGTTTGTTAACTTAGTGAGATCTGGCAAGTTCAATGTTGCCAGAAACGGAAGCCTAGGAGGACCTTGGGGATTCCTCCCAGACTGGGCGGAGCTCCCAAAGTTCTAAAAAGATTGGCCTGGATTTTGGAAGGCACCAGGCTGCTTGAGGTAACCAGCAGAACCGGCTGAACCAAAAGGCAAGCCTTGTGATCTAGCAAAATTCAGAGTTTGACCAACTCCGGCTGCAAAGCCTCCATAACCAACAAAGCTTCCTCCTAAAGGATTATAAGGAGTTGATAACCCCTGATACGGATTCCAAGTCGAAGATAAGGGAGGAATACTTTAAAACAAACTAACTATGGAGTACGGCCTATTCCCTTGTTGGCCAAAAAATGGATTCACAGTTCCCATGCCACTAACCGCAGGGTTAGTCCAACCTTGGAAAGGATTGCTGATTTTTCCTATAGAAGAAAAAGGCATAGATCCTACTATCGGGTTGGAATGTGGTATATGACCACTTCCGAAAGGAAAACCCTGGAATGAAGCCGATCCACCCATCATGGATGTGGCGGCACTAAACAGAACTGACGGAATACCCTGTGAATGGGTGCCAAACGGGAAGAACCCAGAACTAAAAGCATTGGTTTGGGAGTTTCCACTCGTGGACGAAATGGAGGTGGACCCAACTAAAGATGTGCTAGCAAAAGACCCAAACAAAGAAGCAGAGGAAATGGAAATTGTTCCTCCCCCTTGTACCGATGTTGGAGTCTACATAGTTGTAGCACTTGTAGTAGAAGCCATGCTTCCAGTAGTGGTCATCAACGGTAAGCGCGTAATGTGAATTGGACTTGACGGTCTATGCATCGGAGTCCCAACGTATTTTAATACTTCCGGATGGCTAAATGGTAGGGGAATATTCAGAGCCACTAACAACTCTGAAAGTTCTTCTACCTCTATGTTATTCTCTGTTTGAAAGAGAACTCGAGAAAGAACTAGAGTGTCCCTCTCTTGTTCTGCGGAAGTGCCAGGCCTTTCTTGAACACTAATGCCCCTCAGAGGAGGATCAATCCCCGATGCGTCAGCTTCCATGGAACAAAACCCACCAGCATTATTACCTTTGCGCCTTCTAGGAGAAGGCTCTAAACTTGGTGGTGAAAGACCACGAAGTCTTCGAGACCGTCTTTGTGATCAGTTAGCCACTTTGAATTTTTTGTTAAGATCTAACTAAAGACTCAAAAAATTGAAAGCTAGGCCAACTAAGAGCACAGAGCACACACTATAAAGTCCCTAAAGATATCAGCCAGTCAAACAACTTCCAAGTATTTCTGCTCCGGGTGATTAGGACCAGACACCAAAATACAAGAAAGTGAATTAAGGGGCCTTCCGAAGATAGTCTGGGATAATGACGGCCCAGTCCTATTAGCGAAGGTAACAGAGGAAGTTACGTTGACCTCCTAACAACAGCCTGCGCCAATGCAAGCCCCCAAGCTTCGCAAGGGTGCCCTCCAGTAGTACCGTTGAGAGTGATGTAATGTCGACCTCAGGTGCCACGGGATTCCCCTCCGCAGCCACCTGTGTAGATCCCTAGGAGTAGCAACTATGGATACCAACTCGTCACAGAAGCCAGGCGGAACAGTGGTGAGGTAAGTTCAGACAAGTAGAAGAGGGGATATCTCTCTTCCCTGTCTTCACAGACCCTTGTGCTTAACTCCCAGATCCGGAGATTTCCTGGTCTTCCTAACGCTATTGGATTTTCACTCACTATTCAAACTCCTATGTTTGATAGTTTAAATGGCCTTGGAGAGTTAACTCTCCACTCGCCTAATCCAAGGCCCTAAAATCCTAAAACTTGTTGGTGTATCTAACTTGATAAAAAAAAAATTAGTGAATTTTAATTAGCGCTTGATTTTAAGATAGGTTGTTCTTTAAGTCACGGGATAAGCAGAACTGAAACTAGTGGTGTTTTGACGCAAAAGAAATTAATAAAAACCAAACTACATGCAAATGCACTTGTTTTCGTTTTTTGATGAAAAGAAATTTCTACAGGGTTTAGAGGAACTTCAAGGAACAACAAATTTTCTTTTCTTTTCTTTAATTCACGCTTCACACTCACAAAAGTTAACAAAGCTATGGGTGCCTAAAAAGATATGCAAATCTATCCTAATGCAACAAGTATATGCTGATGCAAAACTCAAAACTACTCTAAAATCAAGAAATGAAAGTTGCTTGCTTATCAATTTTTATTTTGCCACTTAAAATGTTTAGATGGAATATGGGATGCTACCATTCATTTCCTCTAAACACTAAAAACAAGTTTCAAGACAAATAAAAACTCACGTTCATTGACTAAAAGGAAACCAAATCAAAACAAAGTTCAAAAAAGCAAAACCAAGTTTTTCAAAAAGTTTTCTTCAAAAGCAAAAACAAAATTGTATTTTCAAAAATGCTTTCAACAAGACTGAAACTTTGTGATTGAAGAATATGCAACAAACACTTTTGCAAGTTGACACCACACAATGGATGAAAAATCAACAAAAAGAAATGTGTTTAAAGATGCTCTTAACAATCAAAAGCAGCAATGAAAGCTTTGGCAACAAAGACCAAAAGATCAAAAAGACAAATTTCAAGAAAGTGTCAATCAACAACTTTCATGAAACAAAAAAGTGGATGGTCACAAAAATCAGTTTTCTCAAGCAAACAAAAAAGTCACCAAAACAAGTTTTAACACAAAGATTGATATCAATCTTCCCGCCCTGATGAATCAGAGCAGCCAAGATTCCCAGAAAGAAATCTTGCGTGCTTAAGCAAAAAACGATGACGCTTGCAACAAAAAAAACAAGACCAACACTTCTTACAATCAGAGAGAATTTGGAATCAGATGCTTGCTGTAAAACTAACAACTGACACTGGAAAGTGACTATTTAAAACTGAATCAAACCAGCAGATAGACCTTCAGAGACAAAAAGATTTTAAAAAACTTGAAAATTGCAAGATATACGCGACTGTACTGATGTACAGATTGCGTGTATACGTGACTGTGGCTAAGGAAACCTGCGTATACGCGAGTTCACTTAAGGAAACATGTGTATATATGCCTCTGTAAGCAAGAAAAACAGCGTATATAAAAGATTTCAAGAAAAATAAAAAAACAGACTGAAGAAACTGACCAAACTTGCAATTCAAAAACAGACCACTCAGCAACAGTGAGCAAACAGGCAGTTGAGCCCTGATTGGCTTGAAAACACCCAAAATAGGAACAACAATGATGTTGTCCCCCGTGGAGTTGCCAATTCTATTAAGGGAAATGTTCCCCTGGGGCTTTTGGGTTGAAACCCTAGCAAACCGAAAGTTGTCTATACAGAGGAACACACATTCCACACAGCCATTATGCTAATATAAGCAAATTCTATGATAAGGGGCATACCTGAGGTCCTACGTTTGAGGAGGTCCTTCCAGGGTCCAAACCCTTCTTGGAGTTCCTTTTGCTCCTTTGACCTGCAAAATAACCAATTCAAGAAATTACAGAAGTATATGGACTAAATCTTAAAAAGAAACCATCTTCATATTATAAAGAAAGGTAGTTAGTTATGAAATTTAAACAACCATTCACATATGAATTCTAACATGAATATCATAAACATGAAGAAGACTTATATCAGGAACAAAGACATGTGTTTCTTTTATTATAGACAAATAAAGTATAGAAAGGAATAATTTCACCTGAGTCGTCCTTTCGCAGGCTCCAAGCAAAGCCTTCTTCCAGATTCGTCCAGTCTCAAGCCTTTAACAAACTCCTTCCATGACTTACTCCATGATATCACAAGTAGTGGATGGACATCAACACACAAGGAAACAAGGGTTTCCTGTAAAAATGGGGGAAGTGCAGGAGGCACAAGGATCTTCAGACCTGGTCAGGGAAATCTCAGCATAATAAACTTTCTCTCTCTTCTCTCCTCCCTTAGGCCTTCCCATTGAAGCCTTTTTATACTTCTCCTAAAGTAGTTTTTTAGTTGGGAGTTGGTTGGGAACAGTTGGGCCACGGGCACTAACAGGTGATCAGCAGGTAAAACCCGCGATCTCCGCCCGAAATTAAGGAGTTTTATATTTTTTTAAGTGTTTTAATACATATATGCGGGTTGGGTATACACCTACCCACGTATACATGCGTTTAACTTAGGGAAATGTTGCATATAAGGGATAAAACACTGCTTTTTAAATTTTTGGACCAGGTATGGAAGGAGGGGTTGCCCTAGGCCATGAGTGCAACATCAAAAACCATAAGAGTGAGATTTGGAGCTATAACAGGTAGCAGACACAGAAGCATATCACATCAAAATCTCTGAAGCATCGAAGCAGGAGGTGGAATATCTGGAAAATAGGACTTGTGAACGAGGGAAGATCCACAGCATCTTAAATAAGAAATGTGTTAGCTCCCTGTACGGCCGCCGATTATTACGGAAACCGTCTGCTACCAATTCCAATTATTACATAAACCATTTGCCGCTGATTACTTTTTGGTTGGGAGCTCCTGGAGTGGTCCATTACTCCTTCTGCAGTTCTCTACCATGTTATGTGGAACACTTGACAGGTAGCCACCAAAAACTTGATGGAAACTTGGCTATAAATACTTTTGTTTGATCCCAAGCTCATCACTCAATCCCCTTCAGACTTGCGCCATCAAATCAGAGTGAGCAGAGCTTGGAAGTGCCACATGGGTGAAAGAAAAAGTCTGCACAGGGTGAATGGCCTTGTGTCATTGAGTAGTCAGATCCGTTGGAGGTGAAAAATGCATGATGTATGATATGATATTGTATTTGGCAGTGGTGGGCAATTGCAGGTGCGTGGCCATGGGACCATTTGTTGAGTTGTAGTGTACTGTTCTTGTGCACTGTGAGTGTTTTGCAATGCATGATATGTGTGGGCTCACAGATAAGCGCTGAAGGACCAGTTTTCTTTGGGCAAGTTCATATGGTAACAGTTTTATTATTTTTTGAAGCGCACACTCATTTGGAGAGGAATACTTTGGCAATGGCAGAAAATCAAAAGGGAAGGGACTGCCTCTAAGAGTAGTGGAAAGTCTGGTATTACATGAGCTTTGAGCTCAGGTTTCGGCAATTTGGCTGGTTGTTCCATCGAACGTGTAAGCCTGTTAAAGAATAAACAGTATCAGAGTGTGAGCAAGCATCAATGGTCGGAGGTATGATTTCATTTGGGTATTCAAGTTTTCGATCCTTTTAAGTGTTTATTCTGCATTATAAAATCGTTATTATGTTGTTATTTGGTATCAGAGCATTTTTTATCTCTGCCTTGGTGTTTATAGACATGATCCCTTTGGCTCAATGCCATATTTTGAGAATTTTCTGAATTAAGGCATTTGTTTGGAAATATGTTTAATTTTTGCTCAATTTTTATGCTTATAATATTTATTTGGTTTAATTATATGCAATTTGTATAATTGTTGTGCAAATTTATTAACTATGCTCTTATTTAATTTGCATGAATTGATTATTTCTGCTCTAATTAATACATGCTATTTTGGATGAGTGTACGAGACCCATCGTTGAATATTATTCATGAATATTATAGTTTTATTTATGCAATTTATAATTATTCTCATATCAAGTTAATTTTTGTGCATAAAAGAATTAATGTCTAGTGATCCATATAATTTTTAATTGATTAGAGAATAGCCACAACATCTCTAATTAAATAATATTATGTATTATGATTGATTAGGATCACATAAAGAATATTTAGATATTAATTGTAATTAATTATACTAAATATAATAAATTTTATCCCACACGAATTTTTATTATATTTATATAATTAATTAGGATAAAATATCAAATTATTCATAACTTACCCACAAGAATTATGAATTAATAGTTTTATCATAAAATTTAAATCTAAGAATTTCTATCAAATTATAATCATAATATACCTTTTAGAATTTTGAATTAAATGAATAATTTGATAAATTCTATCATAAAGACTAAATGAATCTCCTTGAATTGAAAATTTAGTCCACATACAATTTTTATGTCATTAGATTCAATTTTAAGCATGATTTACATTGGTAAAGAATGAAATTTTATTTAGGCCTCAATTTTAACATAAGTATGTAATCTTTAATTTTATGCAGTTTTACAACCTGCAAATTTCTCTTATATTCGTTGTGATATCCCTGAACTTAAGGGAGATAACTATAAGGTCTGGAAGGAGAAAGTTATCCTTCATTTGGGGTGGATGGACATAGACTATGCTATTAGGAAAGATGAAGCACCGGCACTAACTAATACCAACACTGCAGCGGACATCACTCTTTATGAACGATGGGAGTGATCTAATCACCTAAGCATGATTTTCATGAAGACTAAAATTTGACCTGGTATTCATGGTTCCGTTGATCAGCATGAAAAGGTCCGAGACTTGCTAAAAGCCATTGACGATCAATTCGTCACTTCAGACAAGGCACTAGCAAGCACCCTAATCATGAAGTTCTCATCCCTAAGGCTCACCATTGTGAAAGGTGTACGCGAGCACATCATGAAAATGAGGGACACTGTGGCTCAATTGAAGAAACTCGAGGTTGAAATATTGGAGTCCTTCCTGGTGCACCACACCCTGAACAACCTTACGCACCAATACGGACCCTTAAAAATCTCATACAACACACATAAGGATAAATGGTTAATCAATGAACTCATGACCATGTGTGTTCAAGAGGAAGGGAGACTGGTGATGGAACTGGGAGAAAGTGCAATACTAGCAACGCATGGAAAGGGCAAATCTCAAGCCAATAAGAAAGGGAAAGGTAAAGTACCTCCCCAAACCGATATCAAGAAGGATTCCAAGTGTTTCTTCTGTAAAAAGAAGTGACACATGAAGAAAGAATGCGCCAAATTTCAGAAATGGCTTGTGGACAAAGGTAATCCAATCTCGTTTGTTTGTTATGAATCTAATATGGTTAATGTCAATATTAACACTTGGTGGATTGATTCTGGATAAACAGTTCACATTTTGAATTCCTTACAGGGTTTGCAAAACCTAAGGAAGCCAGTGGGAAGTGAGCAAAGCATCTTATCAGGAAACAAGATGGGCTCGCATGTGGAAGCTATAAGAACATGCTATTTAAGTAGTGGCTTTTTTTTAGAATTAGAAAAGACCTTTTATGTTCCAAGTTTTTCTAGAAACTTGATTTCAGTTTCAAGGCTTGTACATTTTGGATATTCCTTTAACTTTTCAGAAACATCTTTCAGTTTATTTTATAAATATGATTGTGTTGGGAATTGTTATTTTGTCTAATGGTCTTTACTGCATTAATTTACAAAACAATGTCACTTATGATTCAATGCATGTTCACACTAGCACTAAAAGATGTGTTATTAATTAGGATTCCTCTAAATTATGGCACCAGAGATTAGGTCATATCTCCATAGAAAGAATTAAAAGATAGTAAATGAAGGGGTACTTAATACTCTAGATTTTACTGATTTTGAAACTTGTGTGGACTGCATAAAGGGAAAGCAGACCAACAAGTCAAAGAAAGGTGCAAATAGGTGTTCGGACATATTAGAGATCATACATACTGATATATGTAGTCCAGACATGGACTCACATGGTCAGAGATACTTCATCTCTTTTATAGATGATTACTCACGATATATGTATCTCTACATGCTTCATAAAAAGAACGAAGCATTATATGCCTTTAAGATCCTTAAGGCTGAAGTAGAGAAACAATGCGGCAAGAAAATTAAGATCATGAGATCAGATAGTGGTGGAGAATATTATGGTAGATACACAGAAGATGGACAAGCACCTGGGCCATTCGCGAAATTTCTTCAAGAGCATGGGATTGTTGCCCAATACACCATGCCTGGTTCACCCGACTAGAACGGTGTAGCAGAAAGAAGAAACCAAACATTATTGGACATGGTGTGGAGTATGCTTAGCAGCTCCAATCTTCATAAATCCTTGTGGACTGAAGCACTTAAGAACCGAGTTCCAACCAGGGTGTTTCCTAAAACACCATTTGAATTATGGAAAGGTTGGAAACCGAGTTTGCGACATATGCACATTTGGGGCTTCCCATCTGAAGTGAGAATATATAATCCACAAGAGAAGAAGTTGGACCCAAGGACCATTAGTGGGTATTTCATTATATATGCTGAAATTTCTAAAGGTTATAGATTTTATTGTCCATCTCACAGCACTAGGATTATGGAATCAAGAAATGCAAAGTTTCTTGAAAATGACTTGATCAGTGGGAGCGATCAAACCAGAAATATAGTTTTTGAGAGGGATCATGCAGAATCTCATCCTTCCACCTCAAGTGATATATTGGTTATTGTTCACAGCGCCCCTCAAGTACAAACTGGTGTTGAACAACCAATTGTTGAAGTTCCAAAAGATGCTGACGACATTCCAGTAGATCAGGTAGTTCAAGAGTTGCCAAGAACTTTTGAACAACAAGTTGAACCAAATACTTCTCAAGAAGATGACGGTACAACATTAAGAAGATCTATTAGACCAAAGAGATCAACAATTATTGATGATTATGTTGTGTATCTGCAAGAATCTGACTACAACATTAGAGCCGAAAATGATCCTGAGTCCTTTTCACAAGCCATGAGTTGCAAAGAATCTAAATTATGGTACGATGCCATGAAGGAAGAAATGAATTCTATAAAGAGTAATGAAGTCTGGGATCTTTTTGAGTTTCCTAATGGTGCAAAAGCCATTGGATGTAAATGGGGTTTTAAGACAAATAAAGACTCATTGGGCAACATTGAGATATACAAGGCAAGACTCATTTCTAAGAGATTTACTTAGAAAGAAGGAATCAATTACACGGAGACTTTCTCTCCTGTATCTAAGAAATATTCCTTGCGCGTTATTTTGGCATTAGTAGCTCAATTTGACTTGGAGTTGCAACAAATGGATGTGAAAACGACTTTTCTCAATGGAGATCTAGAGGAGGAGGTTTACATGAAACAACCTGAAGGATTCCCCTCTAGTGATGGTGAGAAATTGGTTTGCAAGCTCAAGAAATCCTTATACGGTTTAAAACAAGCATCCCGCCAATGGTATTTGAAATTCCATAATGTAATTTCTTCATTCAGTTTTGTAGAAAACATTATGGATCAATGTATATACCTAAAAGTCAGTGGGAGTAAAATCTATTTTCTTGTTTTATATTTGGATGACATTTTGCTAGCAACCAATGATAAGGGTTTGTTGCACGAGGTGAAACAATTCCTCTCTAAAAATTTCAATACGAAGGATATGGGTGAGGCATCTTATGTCATTGGTATTAAGATCATAGAGACAGATTCCGAGGCATCTTGGGTCTGTCTCAGAAAACCTATATTAATAAAATTTTAGAGAGATTTCAGATGAAGGATTGTTCACCAAGTGTAGCTCCCATTGTGAAGGGTAATAGGTTCAATTTGAACCAATTCCCTTCACAATGGGAGCTACACCTGGATCGCTTTGATACTATCACTGTTTCTTGCTCTGGTACTATGTTTTTTATTTCTATTATAATTTATGTGGCAACAATTTCTTAATGAATAAACCTTAGGTTTATTCTTGGTCCTACATAGATAAAATCTCTCTAATCAAATTAAGGTGCACATAAATATGAGGAAAACATCACAATAATTAAGAATTTCATTAAAATAACATTGTCCATACAATGAGAAACTACATAATGGAACCAAGTCCCATATTCATTACATGATCCTTGAATTTCAACGGTGGCATGCCCTTAGTCAAAGGATCAGCGATCATCAACTCAGTGCTGATGTGCTCAATGACCACTTTCTTTTCTTTAACACGTTCTCTTATAGCTAAATACTTAATGTCAATGTGTTTATTTCGACTCCCACTTTTGTTGTTTTTAGCCATAAAAACAGCAGCTGAATTGTCGCAATACATTCTCAATGGCTTAGAGATAGAATCCGTAATTCTAAGCCCATAAATGAAACTCTTAAGCCATACACCATGTAAAGTAGCCTCAAAACAGCAGACGAACTTGGCTTCTATAGTGGAAGTGGCAGTCAAGGTCTTCTTGGCACTCCTCCATGATACAGCTCCACTGACCATCATAAAAATGTATCCTGATGTTCATTTGTGTGAATCAACACATCCAGCAAAGTCAGAATCTGAGTAGCCAATTACTTCCAAATTGTTCATCCATCTATACATAAGCATGTAGTTTTTGGTTCCTTGAAGGTACCTCATTACTTTCTTTGCAGCTCTCCAGTGGTCTAAACCTAGATCACTCTGATATCGTCCCAACATTCCCACAACAAATGCAATGTCAGGTCTTGTGCAGACCTGAGCATACATTAGGCTTCTGACAGCAGAAGCATATGGAATGTTCTTCATTTGTTCCCTTTCAAAGTCGTTCTTCGGGCATTGGTTCAAATTGAACCTATCACCCTTCACAATGGGAGCTACACTTGGTGAACAATCCTTCATTCGAAATCTCTCTAAAATTTTATTAATATAGGTTTCCTGAGATAGACCTAAGATGCTTTGGAATCTATCTCTATGGATCTTAATGCCAATGACATAAGATGCCTCACCCATATCCTTCATATCGAAATTTTTAGAGAGGAATTGTTTCACCTCATGCAGCAAACCCTTATCATTGGTTGCTAGCAAAATGTCATCCACATATAAAACAAGAAAACAGATTTTACTCCCACTGACTTTTTGGTATATACATTGATCCATAACGTTTTCTACAAAACCGAATGAAGAAATTACATTATGGAATTTCAAATACCATTGGTGGGATGCTTGTTTTAAACCGTATAAGGATTTCTTGAGCTTGCAAACCAATTGCTCACCATCACTAGAGGGGAATCCTTTAGGTTGTTTCATGTAAACCTCCTCCTCTTGATCTCCATTGAGAAATGTCATTTTCACATCCATTTGTTGCAACACCATGTCAAAATGGGCTACTAATGCCAAAATAACGCGCAAGGAATCTTTCTTAGATACAGGAGAAAAAGTCTCCGTGTAATCGATTCCTTCTTTCTGAGTGAATCCCTTAGCAATGAGTCTTGCCTTGTATCTCTCAATGTTGCCCAATGAGTCTTTCTTTGTAGTAAAGACCCATTTACATCCAATGGCCTTTTCACCATTAGGAAACTCAACAAGATCCCAGACTCCGTTACTCTTTATAGAATTCGTCTCTTCCTTCATGACATCGTACCATAATTCTGATTCTTTGCAACTCATGGCCTATGAAAAGGACTCGAGATCATCAGATTCTTGCAGATACACAACATAATCATCAGGAATTTCTGATCTCTTTGGTCTAATAGATCTTCTTAATGTTGTACCATCATCTTCCTGAGAAGTATGTGGTTCAACTCATTGTTCAAAAGTTCTTGGCAACTCTTGAACTACCTGATCTATTGGAATGTTGTCAGCAGCTTGTGGAACTTCAACAATTGGTTGTTCAACACCAGTTTGTACTTGAGGGGTGCTGTGAACAATAACCAATATATCACTTGAGGTGGACGGTTGAGATTCTGAATGATCCTTCTCAAAAACTATGTTCCTGGTTTGATCACTCCCACTGATCAAGTCATTTTCAAGAAACTATGCATTTCTTGATTCCACAATCCTAGTGCTGTGGGATGGACAATAAAATCTATAACCTTTAGACCTCTCAGCATATCCAATGAAATACCCACTAATGGTCCTTGGGTCCGACTTCTTCTCTTGTGGATTATAGATTCTTACTTCAGACAGGCATCCCCAAACGCGCAGATGTTGCAAACTCGGTTTCCAACCTTTCCATAATTCAAATGGCGTTTTAGGAAACAGCCTGGTTGGAACTCGGTTTAATATATACACTGTCATCCTAAGTGATTCAGTCCACAAGGATTTAGGAAGATTGGAGCTACTAAGCATACTCCACACCATGTCCAATAATGTTTTTTTTCTTCTTTTCTGCTACACCATTCTGGTCGAATGAACCAGGCATGGTGTATTGGGCAACAATCCCATGCTCTTGAAGAAATTTTGCGAATGGCCCAAGTCCTTGTCCATCTTTTGTGTATCTACCGTAATATTCTCCACCTCTATCTGATCTCACGATCTTAATTTGCTTGCCGCATTGTTTCTCTACTACAGCCTTACAAATCTTAAAGGCATCTAATGCTTCGTTCTTTTTATGAAGCATGTAAAGATACATATATCGTGAGTAATCATCTATAAAAGAGATGAAGTATCTCTGACCATGTGAGTCCATGTCTAGACTACATATATAAGTATGTATGATCTCTAATATGTCTGAACTCCTATTGGCACCTTTCTTTGACTTGTTGGTTTGCTTTCCCTATATGCAGTCCACACAAGCCTCAAAATCAGTAAAATCCAGAGTATTAAGTACCCCTTCATTTATTAATATTTTAATTCTTTCTATGGAGATATGACCTAATCTCCGGTGCCATAATTTAGAGGAATCCTCATTAATAACACATCTTTTAGTGCTAGTGTGAACATGCATTGAATCATAAGTGACATTGTTTTGTAAATTAATCCAGTAAAGACCATCAGACAAAGTACCATTCCCAACACAATCAGATTTATAAAATAAACTGAAAGATGTTTTTGAAAAGTTAAAGGAATATCCAAAATGTACAAGCCTTGAAACTAAAATCAAGTTTCTAGGAAAACTTGGAACATAAAAGGTCTTTTCTAATTCTAAAACAAAGCCACTACTTAAAGTTAACTAGCATGTTCCTATAGCTTTCACATGCGAGCCCATCTTGTTTCCTGATAATATGCTTTGCTCACTTCCCACTGGCTTCCTTAGGTTTTGCAAACCCTACAAGGAATTCGAAATGTGAACTGTTGATCCAGAATCAATCCACTAGGTGTTAATATTGACATTAACCATATTAGATTCATAACAAACAAACGAGATTGGATTACCTTTGTCCGCAAGCCATTTCTGAAATTTGGTGCATTCCTTCTTCATGTGTCCCTTCTTTTTACAAAAGAAACACTTGGAATCCTTCTTGATATCGACTTGGGGAGGCACTTTACCTTTCCATTTCTGATTGGCTTGAGAGTTTCCCTTTCCACGCATTGTCAGCATTGCACTTTCTCCCAGTTCCATCACCAGTATCCCTTCCTCTTGAACACACATGGTCATGAGTTCATTAATTGACCATTTATCCTTATGTGTGTTGTATGAGATTTTGAAGGGTCTGTATTGGTGCGGAAGGGTGTTCAGGATGTAGTGCACCGGGAAGGACTCTAATATTTCAACCTCTAGTTTCTTCAATTGAGTCACAGTGTCCCTCATTTGCATGATGTGCTCGTGTACACCTTTCACACTGGTGAGCCTTAGGGATGAGAACTTCATGATTAGGGTGCTTGCTAGTGCCTTGTCTGAAGTGACAAATTGATCATCAATGGCTTTCAACAAGTTTCAGACCTTTTCATGCTGATCGACGGAACCACGAATACCAGCAGAAATTATAGTCTTAATGAACATCATGCTTAGGCGATTAGATCGCTCCCATAATTCATAAAGCGTGATGTTCGTTGCAGCGTTGGTATCAGTGAGTGCCGGTGGTTCATATTTCCTAATAGCATAGTCTATGTCCATCCACCCCAAATGAAGGAGAACTCTCTCCTTCCAGACCTTATAGTTATCTCCATTAAGTTCAGGGATATCACAACGAATATCAGAGAAATTTGCAGGTTGTACAACTGCATAAAATTAAAGATTACATGTTTATGTTAAAATTGAGGCCTAAAATAAAATTCATGCTTTACCAATGTAAATCATGCTTAAAATTGAATCTAATGACATAAAAATTATCTGTGGGCTAAATTTTCAATTCAAGCAGATTCAGTTATTCTTTATGATAGAATTTATCAAATTATTCACTTAATTCATAATTATAAAGGGTATATTATGATTATAATTTGATATAAATTCTATCTTAGATTTGAACTTTATGATAAAACTATTAATTCATAATTCCTGTGGGTAAGTTATGAATAATTTGATATTTTATCCTAATTAATTATATAAATATAATAAAAATTCTTGTGGGATAAAATTTATTATATTAAGTATAATTAATTACAATTAATGTCTAAATATTCTTTATGTGATCCTAATCAATCATAATATATAATATTATTTAATTAGAGATGTTGTGGCTATTCTCTAATCAATTAAAAATTATATGGATCACTAGACATTATTTCTTTTATGCATAAAAATTAACTTGATATGAGAATAATTATAAATTGCATAAATAAAACTATAATATTCATGCATAACATTCAACGATGGGTCTCGTATACTCATCCAAAATAGCATGTATTAATTAGAGCAGAAATAATCAATTCATGCAAATTAAATATGAGCATAGTTAATAAATTTGCACAACAATTATCCAAATTGCATATAATTAAACCAAATAAATATTATAAGCATAAAAATTGAGCAAAAATTAGACATATTTCCAAATAAATGCCTTAATTCAGAAAATTCTCAAAATATGGCATTGAGCCAAACAGAGCATGTCTATAAACGCCAAGGCAGAGATAAAAAACCCTCTGATACCAGATAACAACATAATAATGATTCTATAATGCGGAATAAGCACTTAAAAGAATCGAAAACTTGAATACCCAAATAAAATCATACCTCCGACCATTGATGCTTGCTCAAACTCTGATAGTACCAGACTTTCTGCTACGCTTCGAGGTAGTCCCTTCCCTTTTGTTTTTCTGCAATTGTCGAAGTATTCCTCTCCAAATATGAGTGAATAAATCTAAATTTCTCACTCAGCAAGTGTATGCAGATAGGTTGCAGAACTACAATGGCCAAATGAATTTCAAATACTCGTTCCTTTAGGCTCTAAACAGGGCCTACCAGTGCGACACTGTAGACTTTACAGAAATTGAATTATATAAGGGAAAACCATTGAGAAATTCAATGAGAATGGTGGGAAACTAAGAGTTGGTCACAAAATGCAAAACTCGGGAGCCTCTGCAACGCAGCATGCACTGGAACAGGGAAAATAATAAGGAACGAAGGCAACCTGCAGACTTTTTCTCTCACCCGCGTGGCACTTCCAAGCTCTGCTCACTCTGATTGATGGTGTAAGGCTGAAGGGGATTGAGTGATGAGCTTGGGGACCAAACAGAAGTATATATAGCCAAGCTTCCATCAAGCTTTTGTTGGCTATGTGTCAAGTGTTCCAAAGAACATGGTAGAGAACTACAGAAGGAGTAATGGACCACAACTACAGAAGGAGTAATGGACCACTCCAGGAGCTCCCAACAAGAAAGTAATCAGTAGCAAACGGTTTCCGTAATAATCAGAATTGGCGACAGATGGTTTCCGCCGCCGATTCCAATTATTACGGAAACCGTCTGTCGCTGATTACTTTCTTGTTGGGAGTTCCCGAAGTGGTCCGTTACTCCTTCTGCATTTCTCTACCATGTTATGTGGAACACTTGATAGATAGCCACCAAAAGCTTGAGGGAAGCTTGGCTATAAATA
Organism: Pinus tabuliformis; assembly: GCA_031772625.1. Lineage (NCBI taxonomy): Eukaryota > Viridiplantae > Streptophyta > Pinopsida > Pinales > Pinaceae > Pinus > Pinus tabuliformis. The sequence continues at coordinate 235,342,615 of CM062819.1, forward strand.
CTTATGTTTGGTCCCCAAGCTCACTCACTCAATCCCCTTCAGCCTTACACCATCAAATTAGAGTGAGCAGAGCTTGGAAGTGCCACGCGGGTGAGAGAAAAAGTCTGCAGGTTGCCTTCGTTCCTTATTATTTTCCCTATTCCAGTGCATGCCACATTGCAGAGGCTCCCGAGTTTTGCATTTTGTGACCAACTCTTAGTTTCCCACCATTCTCACTGAATTTCTCAACGGTTTTCCGTTATATAATTCAGTTTCTGTAAAGTCTACAGCGTTGGCACTGGTAGGCCCTGTTCTGAGCCTAAAGGAACGAGTATTTCAAATTCATTTGGCCATTGTAGTTCTGCGACCCATCTGCATACACTCGCTGAGTGAGAAATTCAGATATATTCACTCATATTTGGAGAGGAATACTTCGGAAATTGCATAAAACCAAAAGGGAAGGGAATGCCTTGAAGCGCAGCGGAAAGTCTGGTACTGCATGAGCTTTGAGCTTAGGTTTCGGAAATTTGGTTGACTTTTCCATCGAATGTGTAAGCCTGTTAAAGAATAAACAATATCAGAGTGTGAGCAAGCATCAATGGCCGGATGTATGATTTCATTTGGGTATTCAAGTTTTCAATTCTATTAAGTGTTTATTCCGCATTATAGAATCATTATTATGCTGTTATTTGCTATCAAAGCATTTTTTATCTCTACCTTGGTGTTTATAGACATGCTCTATTTGGCTCAATGCCATATTTTGAGAATTTTCTGAATTAAGGCATTTATTTGGAAATATGTCTAATTTTTGCTCAATTTTTATGCTTGTAATATTTATTTGGTTTAATTATATGCAATTTGGATAATTGTTGTGCTAATTTATTAATTATGCTCATATTTAATTTTCATGAATTGATTATTTCTGCTCTAATTAATACATGCTATTTTGGATGAGTATACGAGACCCATCGTTGAATGTTATGCATGAATATTATAGTTTTATTTATGCAATTTATAATTATTCTCATATCAAGTTAATTTTTATGCATAAAAGAAATAATGTTTAGTGATCCATATAATTTTTAATTGATTAGAGAATAGCCACAACATCTCTAATTAAATAATATTATATATTATGATTGATTAGGATCACATAAAGAATATTTAGACATCAATTGTAATTAATTATACTAATTATAATAAATTTTATCCCACGGGAATTTTTATTATATTTATATAATTACTTAGGATAAAATATCAAATTATTCATAACTTATCCACAGGAATTATGAATTAATAGTTTTATCATAAATTTTAAATCTAAGATAGAATTTATATCAAATTATAATCATAATATATCCTTTAGAATTATGAATTAAGTGAATAATTTGATAAATTATATCATAAAGAATAACTGAATCTACTTGAATTGAAAATTTAGTCCACAGACAATTTTTATGTCACTAGATTCAATTTTAAGCATGATTTACATTGGTAAAGCATGAAATTTTATTTAGGCCTCAATTTTAACATAAGCATGTAATCTTTAATTTTATGCAGTTGTACAACTTGCAAATTTCTCTGATATTCGTTGTGATATCCCTGAACTTAAGGGACACAACTATAAGGTGGAAAAAGAGAGAGTTCTTCTTCATTTGGGGTGGATGGACATAGACTATGCTATTAGGAAAGATGAACCACCGGCACTCACTAATACCAACGCTGCAGCGGACATCACGCTTTATGAACGACGGGAGCGATCTAATCGCTTAAGCATGATGTTCATTAAGACTAAAATTTCAGCTAGTATTCGTGGTTCCGTTGATCAACATGAAAAGGTTCGAGACTTGCTAAAAGCCATTGATGATCAATTCATCACTTCAGACAAGGCACTAGCAAGCACCCTAATCATGAAGTTCTCATCCCTAAGGCTCACCATTGTGAAAGGTGTACGCGAGCACATCATGCAAATGAGGGACACTGTGGCTCAATTGAAGAAACTTGAGGTTGAAATATCAGAGTCCTTCCTAGTGCACTACATCGTGAACACAATTCCGCACCAATACGGACCCTTCAAAATCTCATACAACACACATAAGTATAAATGGTCAATTAATGAACTCATGACCATGTGTGCTCAAGAGGAAGGGAGATTGGTGATGGAACTGGGAGAAAATGCAATGCTGGCAAAGCATGGAAAGGGAAAATCTCAAGCCAATCCGAAATGGAAAGGTAAAGTACCTCCCCAAGCCGATATCAAGAAGGATTCCAAGTGTTTCTTCTGTAAAAAGAAGGGACACATGAAGAAGGAATGCGCCAAATTTCATAAATGGATTGCAAACAAAGGTAATCCAATCTCGTTTGTTTGTTATGAATCTAATATGGTTAATGTCAATATTAACACTTGGTGGATTGATTCCGGATCAACAATTCGCATTTTGAATTCCTTGCAGGGTTTCAAAAACCTAAGGAAGCCAATGGGAAGTGAGCAAAGCATATTATCAAGAAACAAGATGGGCGCGCATGTGGAAGCTATAGGAACATGCTATTTAACTTTAAGTAGTGGCTTTGTTTTAGAATTAGAAAAGACCTTTTATGTTCCAAGTTTTTCTAGAAACTTGATTTCAGTTTCAAGGCTTGTACATTTTGGATATTCCTTTAACTTTTCAGAAACATCTTTCAGTTTATTTTATAAATCTTATTGTGTTGTGAATGGTATTTTGTCTAATGGTCTTTGCTGCATTAATTTACAAAACAATGTCACTTATGATTCAATGCATGTTCACACTGGCACTAAAATATGTGTTATTAATGAGGATTCCTCTAAATTATGGCATCGGAGATTAGGTCATATCTCCATAGAAACAATTAAAAGATTAGTAAATGATGGGGTACTTAATACTCTGGATTTTACTGATTTTGAGACTTGTGTGGATTGCATAAATGGAAAGCAGACCAACAAGTCAAAGAAAGGTGCCAATAGGAGTTCGGACATATTAGAGATCATACATATTGATATATGTAGTCCAGGCATGGACTCACATGGTTAGAGATACTTCATCTCTTTTATAGATGATTACTCATGATATATGTATCTCTACATGCTTCATAAAAAGAACGAAGCATTAGATGCCTTTAAGATCTTTAAGGCTGAAGTAGAGAAACAATGCGGCAAGCAAATTAAGATCGTGAGATCAGATAGAGGTGAAGAATATTATGGTAGATACACAGAAAATGGACAAGCACCTGGGCCATTTGCGAAATTTCTTGAAGAGCATGGGATTGTTGCCCAATACACCATGCCTGGTTCACCTGACCAAAATGGTGTAGCAGAAAGAAGAAACCAAACATTATTGGACATGGTGTGGAGTATGCTTAGCAGCTCCAATCTTCCTAAATCCTTGTGGACTGAAGCACTTAAGACGACAGTGTATATATTAAACCAAGTTCCAACCAAGGTTGTTCCTAAAATGCCATTTGAATTATGGAAAGGTTAGAAACCGATTTTGCAACATATGTGCATTTGGGGCTGCCCATCTGAAGTGAGAATATATAATCCACAAGAGAAGAAGCTAGACCTAAGGACCATTAGTGGGTATTTCAATGGATATGCTGAAAGGTCTAAAGGTTACAGATTTTATTTTCCATCTCACAGCACTAGGATTATGGAATTAAGAAATGCAAAGTTTCTTGAAAATGACTTGATCAGTGGGAGCAATCAAACCAGGAACATAGTTTCTTAGAAGGATCATTCAGAATCTCAACCTTCCACCTCAAGTGATAGATTGGTTATTGTTCACAGCACCCCTCAAGTACAAACTGGTGTTGAACAACCAATTGTTGAAGTTCCACAAGCTACTGATGACATTCCAGTAGATCAAGTAGTTCAAGAGTTACCAAGAACTTTTGAACAACGAGTTGAACCACATACTTCTCAGGAAGATGATGGTACAACACTAAGAAGATCTATTAGACCAAAGAGATCAGAAATTCCTGATGATTATGTTGTGTATCTGCAAGACTCTGACTACAAGATTGGAGCCGAAAATGATCCCGAGTCCTTTTCACAAGCCATGTGTTGCAAAGAATCAGTATGATGCCATGAAGGAAGAGATGAATTCTATAAAGAGTAACAAAGTCTGGGATCTTGTTGAGTTGACTAATGGTGCAAAAGCCATTGGATGTAAATGGGTTTTTAAGACAAAGAAAGACTCATTGGGAAACATTGAGAGATACAATGCAAGACTCGTTGCTAAGGGATTCACTCTGAAAGAAGGAACAGATTACACGAAGACTTTCTCTCTTGTATCTAAGAAAGATTCCTTGCGTATTATTTTGGCATTAGTAGCCCATTTTGACTTGGAGTTGCAACAAATGGATGAGAAAATGGCTTTTCTCAATGGAGATCTAGAGGAGGAGGTTTACATGAAACAACCTGAAGGATTCCCCTCTAGTGATGGTGAGCAATTGGTTTGCAAGCTCAAGAAATCCTTATACGGTTTAAGACAAGCATCTCACCAATGGTATTTGAAATTCCATAATGTAATTTCTTCATTCGGTTTTGTAGAAAACATTATGGATCAATGTATATACCTAAAAGTCAGTGGGAGTAAAATCTGTTTTCTTGTTTTATATGTGGATGACATTTTGCTAGCAACCAATGATAGGGGTTTGCTGCATGAGGTGAAATAATTCCTCTCTAAAAATTTCGATATGGAGGATATGGGTGAGGCATCTTATATCATTGGTATTAAGATCCATAGAGACAGATTCCGAGGCATCTTAGGTCTGTCTCAGGAAACCTATATTAATAAAATTTTAGAGAGATTTCGGATGAAGGATTGTTCACCAAGTGTAGCTCCCATCGTGAAGGGTGATGGGTTCAATTTGAACCAATGCCAAAAGAACAACTTTGAAAGGGAACAAATGAAGAACATTCCATATGCTTCTACTGTCGGAAGCCTAATGTATGCTCAGGTCTGCACAAGACCTAACATTGCATTTGTTGCGGGAATGTTGGGACGATATCAGAGTGATCCAGGTTTAGACCACTGGAAAGATGCAAAGAAAGTAATGAGATACCTTCAAGGAACCAAAAACTACATGCCTATGTATAGACGGATGGACAATTTGGAAGTAATTGGCTACTCAGTTTTTGACTTTTCTAGATGTGTTGATTCACGCAAATCAACATCAGGATACATTTTTATGATGGTTGGTGGAGTTGTATCATGGAGGAGTGCCAAGCAGACCTTGACTACCACTTCCACTATGGAAGCCAAGTTCGTCTCCTGTTTTGAGGCTACTTTACATGGTGTATGGCTTAAGAGTTTCATTTATGGGCTTAGAATTATGGATTCTATCTCTAAGCCATTGAGAATGTATTGCGACAATTCAGCTGTTGTTTTTATGGCTAAAAACAAAAAAAGTGGGAGTCGAAATAGACACATCAACATTAAGTATTTAGCTATAAGAGAATGTGTTAAAGAAAAGAAAGTGGTCATTGAGCACGTCAGCACTGAGTTGATGATCGTTGATCCTTTGACTAAGGGAATGCCACCATTGAAATTCAATGATCATGTAATGAATATGGGACTTGGTTCCATTATGTAGTTTCTCATTGTATGGACAATGTTATTTTAATGAAATTCTTAATTATTGTGATGTTTCCTCATATTTATGTGCACCTTAATTTGATTTGAGAGAATTCATCTGTGTAGGACCAAGAATAAACATAAGGTTTATTCATTAAGAAATTGTTGCCACATAAATTATAATAGAAATAAATACATAGTAATACATGGAAGATAATACTCGTCGTTAGAGGACTTATCTCCACGATTCATGTATTTATTACTTAATACAGATTATCAATGGGTTTTAAGATGAGACATTAGATTGGAAGTACGGACCAAGTTGGAGAATGTTAGCTCCTTGTACGACCGCCGATTATTATGGAAACCATCTGCGGCCGATTCCAATTATTACATAAACCGTCTACCGCTGATTACTTTCTTGTTGGGAGCTCCCGGAGTGGTCCATTACTCCTTTTGCAGTTCTCTACCATGTTATGTGGAACACTTGACAGGTAGCCACCAAAAGCTTGATGGAAGCTTGGCTATAAATACTTATGTTTGGTCCCCAAGCTCATCACTCAATCCCCTTCAGCCTTACACCATCAAATCAGAGTGAGCGGAGCTTGGAAATGCCACGCGGGTGAAAGAAAAAGTCTGCAGAGGGTGAATGGCCCTGTGTCTTTGAGTAGTCATATCCGTTGGAGGTGAAAAATACATGATCTGTGATGTGATATTGTATTTGGCAGTGGTGGGCAATTGCAGGTCCGTGGCCATGGGACCATTTGTTGAGTTGTAGTGTGTTGTTCCTACACACTGTGAGTGTTTTTCAATGAGTGATATGTGTGGGCTCACGGATAAGCGCTAAAGGACCAATTTTATTTGGGAAAGTTCATATGGTAACTAGTTTTATTATTTTTTTAAGCACACACTCATTTGGATAGGAATACTTCGGCAATTGCAGAAAATCAAAAGGGAAGGGACTGCCTCGAAGCGTAGCGGAAAGTCTGGTACTGCATGAGCTTTGAGCTCCGGTTTCGGCAATTTGGTTGGTTGTTCCATCGAATGTGTAAGCCTGTTAAAGAATAAACAGTATCAGAGTGTGAGCAAGAATCAATGGCCGGAGGTATGATTTCATTTGGATATTCAAGTTTTCAATTCTTTTAAGTGTTTATTCCGCATTATAGAATCGTTATTATGTTGTTAAAATGAGCCCTTAGATTCCAGATACAGGTTTCTGCGTGTAGGAGCACCAAACACTTGAAAACTGTGGACTTATATTGGCACTTCAAAACTATAAATGCATGTGCCATAGAAGAGAATGGTTCTCATCACAATGATATTCTCAAGAAGCTTGACCATTTAGACCAAAAATATGAAAATCTTATTAATTCCATTTGGAGGTCAAATGCTAGTAGTGAGGAAGCATGGGGAGCAGAGCATGACACACACTTAGGAGAAGAGGATCAGGGTGACAGGACAAGGACAATTTAGACTAAAACAACTACCTGGGCTCTAGAGGTAGGGACAACAACTTAGAATTTCATCAGTGTTGATTCTGACTGTGGGCATGAGAAAATAACATCTGATCTTCCGGGTCATCTAGCTTAGTCTAATTTTTTTGGTTTATATGCAATTTAAGAACTCAGCCTGAGGGTTCCAGGTTTAGGCTCCCATTAGGGGAGAGATGTTATAGACATTTTTGGGCACTGCAAACCCAATCATAAATGTCCATAAACCAAGGGCTCCTAAGTCCCTAAAAGTGTTGTTCCAACCCCTAAAAGAACAAGGTCAACTGATTACAGCATCTCTCAGAAGTTCTCCATGAAAAACTACTCAGAACTGGTCAAAACTGGACCATCTCACCTGCTCCATGGTCAAAGTGCATTGCATCCCACCTAAATTCACATGGGAGGTGCGATGCATACTGAAAAGCCCTTCTATGGGGTGCGATGGGCGAGAGTGGACAAATGGCAGGGTCAATCTGTGAGGTGGAGGATCATGGAATCTTCCAGAAACTTCTCCTGTGACACTTGCCTCTCTGCATTCGCCCAGGGATGAGTAAGAGATCATCAATCTCCAAGTGGAATCAAGAACTATTAGAGAGAGGACACTAACCAAATCTCAAAAGCTGACTCACCCCCCTTGCAAATATCTATATATGGATCCCTCATCCCAGAGATCCAGAGGCTAGATTTTTGTATCTTGTAAGGAAGTGCTGCTGGTTTCTTGGTGTAAAATCACAGTGTTGGGTGATCTAAGCTTTTCATGAGGTGAAGAAGGGCTTTCTTACTGAGAGGATGAAGCTGGGTCAGAAAAATTGGTTGTGATCCTCTTTGCTATTCTTGATTATTAATAAAGCTATTCAAGTTTTCCTCCACATTCTTGTATGATTGATGATATATGCATTTGTGTGGTCAATATATATCTGGTCCTCTATTGTTTATGATAGTAGATCTCTGTTCTTGGATAGTGTTATGATGCTTTGATTCTACAGGTGCTTTTTGAAGCTGGGTAAACGAGGAAGCGAGTGGCAAAGATCTATCAGAAGGGAGAGGAATCAAGTAAGGAACCAAGCGCAAGACAAAGGTTGGTCTCCTTCTTTCCCCTCTTATCTACTTCTCATAAAGGAAAATGAAAGTGGTTTTAATTTGTTTGTTTCTAAGGTAGCTACCAGCCTTAGTGGGACTAGCAGCTCTACATAGACACTAGATTTCCCGATAACAAAATGTCGACTCCACTGGGGACCGAATAGATTGTTTGTTTGTCTATATTTGTTTGCTTTATAAACTTACAGACGGAGCCTGAAGTCAAGCCAGCTAGCCTTCGAACTGCATTTGCTATGCAAGTGCAAAGTAGATCAATGCTGCTTCAGTCTATCTCTGGGTTTTTTTTATGAAATGAACAATCGATTTACAAGCTCTCTAATTGCCCTTGTGGTGGCTCTAGTAACCTCCTTAGATCTACCCCTATGATTTATTTACTAATTAACATTTGCTCGGCTTAAATCCCTTAACTAAGCTGCAAACTATGACCCGGAACCCAGTTGAAGTCTCGTCCCTGGACCATCGCACTGTCTCTTCTTTGGAATCTGGATGCATCGCACTTCCCGAGTGTAGTAGGTGCATTGCATCTCACTTTCCCTGTGTTACAGGTGCACTGATCAGACAAGACCTCTTCTGCTCTTAGATTTTGGTTTCTATGTTCACTCTTTTCAGCTTTATTCAGGAGTTTTTGCTGTCTGTAGTCAGTATACCTCTGTTGGAAACCCCCTTCCTTGCCATTATTCTGCCTCCATTGTGCAAAGAACTGTAAATGTTTTTATGTATTGTGATCCATTTTCAGTTCTCTTTTACAAAGAAGTAGCGTAATTGAACTGTCGTTTCTTGATTTGGAAGTGTCGCAAGTGTCGTTTTCAGTCATAGAAGAGAATCTGATTGTTCTTGATAGTCGATTACACTGTTACTCTTGTATTTGATTTGAATTAATAGTTTTTCAAGTGTCGAAAGCAATTTTTCAATTCCAAATAACAAAGTGTCGTCATTGTCTTCATTTTGTCTTAAAAAAAAACTTGTTAGTAATGTCGCTTTGAAAAATAATTCAGATTTGCGCTTAGCTTTCTTTTTATCATTCACACATTAAGAAGGCTGAAAACAAATACATGCATGTGCATTTGCATTTAGACTGTTTGTTGGTTTGATTTAGGACAGTGCATATAGTGTGTGCTCTCTGCTCTATGTTGAAAGAATATCATCTCTCTTCCCTTAGCAGCTAGGATTTTCATTGCAAAAAGAAGATTAAACGATTGTTTATCATCTTAGATTGCATTTTAGGAATTGTATATCTACATCACATGGTGATCCTGAAAGGCAAATTTCTTAAGCAAGATCATCTATAAAATAAATTTAATGAACCTAAAAATGCTTTGGAACCTAACGCACAACATTTAGAATTCTAGGCTAGAGACGTATTCCGGCGTCATAAAGCCTGGTAACTGTTGTTTTCATTGCTGGTTGGGTGATTCCTCCACCTTGAGACGATAAGTGCCAGTACGGACTTGTGCTCCCACGTACCGTCGGGTATATATTGGGAGACCACAATAGGCTTTATCCTTTATCCATAGGAAGCCTTGTCTGCCGCCCTATCGATCGCAATGCACTGAACACAGCATTCGGAAAGATTGACTTCCGTACCGTAAAAAGTATTCTGTAGTTTTGTGATTGGTTTGGTAATCCCTCTGTATAGATTTCCAGAGTAGTCTCTTTCTTTCCTTTTCAGACTCCTTAAAGGAAAAGGTCCATCTGAGCACTTGTCACTTCAAGCTCATTAAAAATTGAAGGCGACTAGAGTCATCTTTTGTTTTTTCTCGACTCTTAAAAATTGAAAAAACAACATGTGTCAAAGCATCTAAAATTTATTTTAATCGGAATAAATATCACCTTTCCTACGTTGGTATTAGGTTGATAAAAATGGAGTCCACCAACCAAGGAGTTCCCCTTGGGGGAAATCCTAGTCCTTTCTCCTCTTGGGGAGATGTTGGTGCACCTCATATGGCCACATTGTCGCTTCCAGGATTGACAATCGGCCTGCCCGTATGGCTCTTCTCGACCTCTGTCGTTTAGACACCACGATTCCTGAATAATAAAACAAGTAACCAAACGATACCAGAGTTACCCCCCAACCTTCTACTTCGTCCAATTCTCCCTCTCCTCCTTCCTCTTTGCTTGATGAAGCTAGTAAAGCCAAAAATCAAGTAACTGAGAAGAAGAAGGAGAAGAAGAAGAAAGAGAAGAAGAAGAAGGAGCCAAAGGCGAAAAGGGACAACCAGCATCGTCTAGAAAAAATCCACACACTGCACGGTCCAGGCCTAAATCGCCATGTGTCATTTGCAAAGGAGACCACTATCATCGAGATTGTCCTTGCATCCCTCGAATCTTAAGGGACTGGTCTCCTCGTTTGCACAATCCGGTGTCATCAACCTTTGACGATCATGTTGAGAATACACCATCAACTAGTGAAAGTGAAGCCCCTGGACAAAAAGGAAAATGTAAATTTCCTTGTAAACTGTGTGAAGGCGATCACGCCGTCCACCGTTGTCCCTTCTTAGATGAGGCCAAAAGAGTTTAGGATGACCATCCGGTTTCACCGTTACAGCTTCCTCTTGGATATAAGAAACTCTTGCTGAGTCCGTCACTAGTTGAAAATCCGGCTGACACGCCATTGTGGTCAGCTGAAGCATCTATCATTGAAGATGAACCCTCTGAATCCACACCAGATGAAATTCAAAAGGTCGAGGCGGCAGTTGACCCAGTCTTGCCTTCAGAAGGTCCATCTTCGGATGATACAGTCACCGGAGAGAACAAGGACGACATCGTTCAAATTCTCTTTGTAAGCACAGACTCCGACGAACATGGGGGAAGTCTACCCATTCCTTTACTGTAGGAAGGAAGTTCGTCAGAGTCGTATACGGCCATCTATTCGGTCCCACCTCCAAGCAACCTAGTTGTTTCCTTCGATTGGAATCTGCTAGGCAGACCCCGTTTACCAGCTAGTGTACCATTTCGAATCATTTCTCAAATATATAGAATGGTCATGGCTGGTACCATCATAGATGAAGGGGCTTCTGTGAGTATCCTTTCCTCAACTGCTTGGAAAGTGCTTGGTTCGCCATCGCTTTTGCCTGAAATGAGAAATCTAATAGGCTTTGAAAAAGAACCGGTTGACTGCTAGTGATCCTTCCCAATGTGCCGATAACATTGAGAAGGAAAGCCGTTCACATGAACGTAATGGTAGTCCAAGGACCCCTGGATTATAATCTACTCCTTGGACGCGACTATATTAATTGCGTGGGAGCCATTGTCTCCTCACTCTTTAGAGTAATGTGTTTTCCACATGAAGGAAGAGTGGTCAAGCTCGTAGACCAGCTTTCATTCCCCGTTTCACACATAGAAAATAGTCATATACCATCCCTGAATGGTCTTTTCATGCAAGGAATGTCTCATCAATCCCCAGTCCGTCCCCCTGATGAGCGCGAGTGATTCAGAGGACATGACTGAAACTCAGGGGGCATGCACCCTGGTCTGCTTCGGCAAGGAAACCTCAGGTATAGGGTAGGTTTCCGGGAAGGATATATGACTAGTTTATGAGATTAGACTGGAATAAGATTCCTTCGTCAAAGTTATGTGAGTGGAGGTGACTGCGCCACTCACCTTTGTCTATTTCGGTAAACATCACCGAGGAAGTGTTTTATCCGCAGTACGAATAGAACAATCTTTGGTAACTTGGAAATTTTTCGCTATACCTGGGGGCATGCAAACCTTTTGGCATGCAAGTGAAGAGAGACCATTTATTTTTTTTAAATTTGTAGGTCCTCTAACCCTTTAAACTCATAGTATTGGTCATTTCCTAACTTGCATAAAGAAAGGATGCGGGGAAAAGCTTTGAAAAATGTCGTTTTAAATGAGACATCCTTATTATACGACTGGATCGAACAGTTTTAACGCGGAATTCAAGCTCGTTAAAAAATAAACATAAGAAATGAGCAAACGTTCCCCCAGAGTTTAATCTCATTAAAAAATGAACCAATTTCCAGTAAATAAACATCGTGAATGCATTATCATCATCCTTTTAAGCCTTGGTCGTGTTCTCATCATCACCTCCACTCTATATTGGCCGATCATTGACCGCCATTTGATTGTTTACCCTTTTTGAGGAACAACTGTGAAGAGTGATCCTGTTAGCCATCCTTGTGACAGTGCCGTGATTGGAAAATTCCAAACCTTACCCGGAATTAGCTGCTACCCAAATTTATCACTCGTTCCTCAAAAAACGAGTCTCCTTTCAGCTCTTTTCAACTGACTCGTAAAATATGAAAAGATTTCTGAGCAATTGGCCTCTCCAGCTCGTTAAAGTGACCAGAAGTGCTATCCCTCCTTTAGATTTTAATCTTTTTGGACTTGAGGGATTATTACACAAAAAGACCGAGCGCTTATTTAGTTCGGCTTGTCAAAAATACCGAAAATTCATCCCTTTTGTATTATATACTTTTTCGGACTCAAGGGATTATATGACAAAAAAGGATTATTTGAGTTTTCTTTACGTCCCTTTTCAGACTCTCTAAAATTGAAAAGGACCGAGTTATATTTGTCGTTAAACTCATTAAAACCGAATAGCGACAAACTTGTCCATACAGACAAGAACGAGTTTCACTATCGCTAGGCTTGTTAAAACATAGCGATGGGTTTGCCCAAAGGGAAAATTATAGAAAAATCATATGTTATCCTCCTCAAGCTTGACAAAAATAAAGAGGTACTGGTCAGCAATGACTGGGGAAAAATTGGGAAGAAAACTTGAAGAAATTTTATTTGTAGCAAGTCGCCCTTGAACATGACACTTTCACTCCGCATCCCAGTCAGGTTGGGTTGTTCCATTCACTGGTCATATCACCATTGGTCCTTCACACCATCCATATTTGGTGTTAACGCTACTAATCCATCATGTAAGTCTCGCCGATATGTTCAAGAGAAGTCGCTCAGAGAATTCACCTGTGTCTCATCCACTGCAATACATTTACGCTCCATTCTTTCATGACCGCCACCCTGAACCTTATATCACCAGATCGTTTTCACCTCCATTAAAATCATTTGATCCATTCCGTGTCATAGATGTGGGATTCATTAAGGCCCTCCTATGACGGATCACTTCTTGTCGACATCAACTCATTATCTAGGAAGTCGATCTAGGAACAACCCTTTCAGTACTTTGAAGCTTGCATGCCTCAATGGCAAGTTTCTCACTTCCGACGACAGGTTTACATCAATGGCCTTCGACCGAAAGATTTTTCATGGTGTTCAATGCCAAGTCCCTTATTCACACCGTGTGAATTGTACTGTAGTACCTTGAGGGTCATCATCATTATCGGTGATTCCTCTCGCGCCTGTTAACAGCTTACATCATTGACTGGTAATCAGGCGATGTCTTTCCATGTTCGACTCCAGAAAATCTCTCACATGGATCGACTTGTACTTTGAGTGAAGATCGAACAAGATTGAAGACCCCGGATCTAGTTTCATCCATTCGGGCTGTGATATATATTCAGGAAAATAAATACATCAATTGTACAGCATTACTGCATAGATAATCATCCAATCCAAGGGATGATGGCTCTACCAGAATCATTAGTCTACACTCAGACGATTGTCTGTCTTATGTACATGAAAATGAATTTATAAAGCTAAGCATGGGAATGCCCGCCTCAGCTAGATCATGAAAATATTATTAAGATAATGTATTGTATTGTATCTTATTACAGGTCGCCTTTCAGCTTGAAAAAACTTCAGATTCTCATGATAAAGCATTTCACCCGACATCAAAAGATTAACGACCTCACGCTTTAGGGGGCAACTGTTATAGACATTTTTGGGCACTGCAACCCCAATCATAAATTTCCATAAACCAAGGGCTCCTAAGTCCCTAAAATTGTTGTTCCAACCCCTAAAAGAACAAGGTCAACTGATTACAGCATCTCTCAGAAGTTCTCCATGAAAAACTACTCAGAACTGGTCAAAACTGGACCATCTCACTTGCTCCATGGTCAAAGTGCACTGCATCCATAGTTTTAAAAACCGTTCACAAAAACCGGTAACCGGTCAAACCGGCCGGTTAGCTAGCCTGCCGGTCGGAACCGGCCTAAAAACCCGGTCTGAACCACCATGTGCCCATTTTTTTGACCTAACCCGTAAAAACCGGCCGGTTTAGGACGGAACCGGCTGGTTTGTAGCAAACCGGCCGGTTCCGTCCTAAACCGGCCGGTTTATGGCAAGCCCACCATAACTTGCAAAAAGCGGTTTTCTGATTGTGGTTTAGGGGTTTTGGGGGGGAACTAAGGGTGTTTTCCCTCCAAAAACACCCTCTCCAAGCTTATAAGAGGCCCCTCTCACTCTCATTTGTCTCACACAACTGATTTGGAGTGTTTGTGAGTGTTTGTGAGTTTGTTTGTGAGCTTGGAGAGTGTTGAGTTTTTGCTGAAGTAGTCATCTTGGAGTTGGAGTTGGAGCTATTTTGGAGATATGTAGCTGTCAGTGGAGTTGCCATCTTCAAGAGGAGGCTAAGGGAGCTAGTTTGCATTTCCAGGTAAGGATTTGCACTTGATAATTCCTCATTTGAGTCTGCTGTCCATGAATTTTTTTTATGTGTTATAAACTTCTCACTTCTATGATCTACCATCCAGGGAGTCATCATGCCTCCAAAAGCCAAAGACACTGCATGGGCTCATTGTGATATGATTGATGGCAAAATGATCTGCAAATATTGCCAAAAATCCATTCAAGGAGGGGGTATTAACAGGTTCAAGCAACACTTGGCTGGGATAGGAGGCCATGTAAAGCCATGTGGAGCACCAAATGAAATAATAGGGCATATTAGGGCAGAATACCTTCAGAAGTTTGAGACTCAAGTCACTGAACCAATAGAGAAGTTTGTGACTGCAAAGTTTGGGAGTCGAGACTCAACCGAGTTTGATCATGATGACTGAGACTCACGAGAAGTTTCAACTTCAAGTGATAATGTTGATCACTATTATAGTATTACTATTATCATATATGTAGAGTCTACACTGAAGTCTTGTAGTAGGCCACTGGCCCCATAGTTTGTAGGCTTTGTTTTTGCACTCTAGAGGCCATTTAGAGCCTCATTGCTTATGTATTTTGTCGATGATATGTATTGCACTCGATGCCATTTTGATATATTCACCTTTACATGGTATATAAATGAGCAATCTTTGCATATTTTGTCTCTATTGGCTTGGAATCATGGTTTTAAATCTTAAAAATAGTTTTTTTCATTAAAAAATAATTATTTAATGTATTTTTCTAAAACCGGTTCGTTTAGACCAAACCAGTCCCGGTTAGACCGGTTCCGGTCGGTAAACCGGTTCATTAGGTGGACCGGTCCGATCACCGGTTCCGGTTTTAAAAACTATGACTGCATCCCACCTAAATGCACATGGGAGGTGCGATGCATACTGAAAATCCCTTCTATGGGGTGCGATGGGCGAGAGTGGACAAATGGCAGGGTCAATCTGTGAGGTGGAGGATCATGGAATCTTCCAGAAACTTCTCCTGTGACACTTGCCTCTCTGCGTTCGCCCAGGGATGAGTAAGAGATCATCAATCTCCAAGTGGAATCAAGAACTATCAAAGAGAGGACACTAATCAAATCTCAAAAGCTGACTCACCCCCCTTGCAAATATCCATATATGGATCCCTCATCCCAGAGATCTAGAGGCTGGAATTTTGTATCTTGTAAGGAAGCGCTGCTAGTTTCTTGGTGTAACATCACAGTGTTGTGTGATCTAAGCTTTTCATGAGCTGAAGAAGGGATTTCTTGCTGAGAGGATGACGCTGGGTCAGAAAAATTGGTTGTAATCCTCTTTACTATTCTTGATTATTAGTAAAGCTATTCGAGTTTTCCTCCACATTCTTGTATGATTGATGATATATGCATTTGTGTGGTCAATATATATCTGGTCCTATATTGTTTATGATAGTAGATCTCCGTTCTTGGATAGTGTTATGTTGCTTTGATTCAACAGGTGCTCTTTGAAGCTGGGTAAACGAGGAAGCGAGTGGAAAATATCTATCAGAAGGGAGAGAAATCAAGTAAGGAACCAAGCACAAGACAGAGGTTGGTCTCCTTCTTTCCCCTCTTATCTACTTCTCATAAAGAAAAACGAAAGTGGTTTTAGTTTGTTTGTTTCTAAGGTAGCTACCAGCCTACCATGTGTCATACAGATTCCCTCTTTCTTTTGACAATCCAGGCATAAATTAAATCTATTTTCTATTTTCTTCCACATTCGTATCTCTCTTCCGTGTGTGGCAAAGCGACCGCCATCGTCCACACGTCTGGATTGGGATTTCAGCCACTCTTCCATCCCATAAATTGTTGAAATTGTTGAATATTACCATATATTGAGGGATCTCAACAAACAGGTAGATCATCTAGGCAACATGGCCTCTCAGTGGAATTGTTGAATCCTAAAAAGTAAAAGAGGGGTTTCAACTTTCTCAGTTTCAAACCATAGTTATGAATATGCCTTGTATAACATACCTAACCCCCTGAGTAGCATTAAGGGGGCATGATATTCAACTTTTTCCTCTTAAACATGTCTCTAAAGCCATTTATGAGCTCGCGAAAGAGTTTTTCTCATCGAGAGCTTTCGAACAATTATACTCTTACTTAATTTTTAGTTCTAATCCCAAAGTTATGCCCCTTAAAGTTTATTGAGTACTTTTTCTCTACTACCACATCATGATCCACACATGGCACACACAAGCTAGGTGGCATGGTATTATATGGATAACCTCTAAGTTATATGTACATGTCATTGTACTCTTGCTCAATTATGAGCTTTGAACCTAAAGTTATGGCCCTTTAAAGTTTTCTTAGGACTTTCTCTCTCTTGCCATGTCATCATCTGTACATGGCACCACACATTCCAAGTGACATGGAATTTTATGGATAACCCATGAGTTACACATTTACCAAGGTATTTCCTCTTGATTAGCCTATTACATCATGGAAAAGCTTCTTCATCACACTATATTGCATCTCTAAAAAACTTATTCTTGTGACTTGAATTTTACACGTGTGACGTGTTGCAACTTGGAAGATTTTTTTCTTTGAGACAAGTATTATCTTATCTCTTTGTTACATTGTGTGAAAGTTCATCCCTCCTTATGTGTTTGTCACACCCACTAAAACTTTCTATTCATGTAGTGTATTGCACAAATATTATCTTTGTTCATTACACTGCAATGTGTGAAACTTTCTTTCTCTGTGACACTTGGCTTGTTGACTTATTTTTATGCACTATCATCATCCTATGTATATACCACACCCAAAAAATTGTTTACTAAGTCATTTTTCTATAGTGTGTGGAAACATTTCATTCCCCTGCATTTTGCACATACCCCTTTCTACACACTGCTCCTTGCACTCTTGCATACTTGGTTGTTTTTCCATATGTACAAAAGACCCACATAACTCAAACCTCTACACACCTTTCCCCCACACAACTCAACCTTCTGCACATCCATTTCTCTGCAGAATCAACTGTTGGCACGTATTAAATCTTTGCACACAACATGCCATAAAAGGCACTTCCCCACTTATATTCCATACTTAGTGGAAATCAATGGTTTGTTCCTTTAGAGGCTGATTAAAAGCTAATTTAAGAAAATATGATCCTCGAGGTAAAAGGAAGTGCTTAACATTGTGTTACATGAACCACAAGTGGCATGCTCTACTGAATATGGCTCAGATATTTAGAGAGCTCTAGAATGATTTCATGTGTTTAAAGCATCAAAAAGAGCACAAGAAAACATTCACAAGATTCCTATTGCTTATTTAAAAGTTCTAGAACCACAAATGACATTCTCCCTCAAACATAGCTCTTTGTGAGAGTCAAAAAATGAGTTTACAAGCTTTAAGTTTTGAATAGACTTAAAGCACTTCACAAAATCTCGATACTTGATACAAATGTAAAGACTTGTTTTTTTACTCTCATAAAGAGATATTTTTGGGAGAATATATCATTTGTGGTTCTGGAACTTTTAAATAAGTAATAGGAATCCTGTGAATGTTTTTTTTGTTCTCTTTATAATGTTTTTAAATGCATCGAATCATTTTAGAGCTATCTAAATATATGTGTCATATTCTCTTTATTTCGTTTACTAAATTTGCTTCAAATTTGTCTCCTCCTAATGTGTAAATGGATGAGTACAATGGAATGAATCTTGAAAGTATATTCATTTATGCTATCATTTTTTTTTCATTTTGAAAACACATGGTCCACTCACAAGTGCATGTGTTGAATGTTTGTATTTTGAAATTTGAGTTATTTGAATATTTGAATGTGTAAAAGAGGAGTATTACCTTTGTAAAATGGTAGAGGGAACCTGAAAATGGGCCTTGGGAGGTTGGCTCTTTTCCCTGACAAAAAAGAAATCAATAGGCTTTCACTCACCTTTCTTCTCATATCTTTCTCCTTTCCTCCTCCTCCCTTTTCTCTCCTTTCTCCTTCATCCCTTCTTATGTATCCTTCTCTCCCCTTTCTCCCTTTATCTCTATCTTTCTCTATTACAACCCTAAAGATTTATGTTATTACAACACACTAAGCCAAAATATAAGTTTGGGTGCGGAATATTACACCAACAATGATTTTATGTGATAAATCACACCTTGGAAAGGTTTCATAAATATGACAAAGAACCTTCCTCCTTTGTTGCTTCCTTACACTTTTCCTCATCTTCCTCCTTGTTTTTTTATCTTATTCCTCTTTCTTCTACTATTGCATCTTCAAGCTTGTTTGGGCTTGTGACATATCATGCCCAATTTTTTTATGGTGTGATACATTGCACCCTTAAAAGATATCCCATATGCAAAATTAACCCTTCTCATAGCTTCCTCATTTCATGTGCAAACATATTTTTGAACATGCAATGTGTTATCTCCTTATCGTGGTCCACATGTCACATCCTCGAAAAAGTTTGATTGTGTAGTGTATTGCACCATGAATGATCTATATTTATGAAGGAAAGAAATGAAATACACATTCAAATCAAAACATAAAGATATAGTGAAACATAACTTCAATTAATAAATAGTGATTGTTGAAAAATTGTTTGCATACTTGAGAGAAGCAAACTAGCTCAGGCGATGGTAGCTTATCTTTGAGAAGAGATGTGATGATTACATGCCTTATGAATTGTGTTACAATGAGGCTTGTGGGCTTTTTTCTAATCAAGAAAAAATGGAAAACCAAATGCATCAAAAAAATCTAACCCTATGAGATGAAGAGCCAAAAGTTTGTGGGCCCCGTTGGGGTTAGTTGGAACATCAACTTCTTGGGGCCATAACTTTGGCATATGATCTTCGTTTGCCGTATACAATACATCGTTAGAAATATCTATCCGAGAACAACTTTCAACCACAAATATTTGTCACAAAATTTTGGTTTGTTCGTTTTCCAAAAAAAAAACGCCGTTTAGGGCCTCAAAATGGCTCTAAAAGTTTAGGACCCGGAAAAAATTCCAAAAATAAAAAATTGTGATAGAAATTAGGAAACTGAAAGGAAATAGCGTTGGGGGTCTAAGTGGAATAGGTGTGTGGCCACCAATGTCTGCCTATATCAATGACAAATTTTCTTATCATGCGATAACTCATAATATTTGCCATATGCATCCCCGAGCCTTCATAGTCTCCACCACATTGCATGATTTTTTTTTCATACAATATGAACTACATCACATGAAAATAAACGTCATGTGATACACCTTCAATTATCTGTTCTTCCTATAAAATTCTTTTGTTTTTTTGTGGTCAAGATTGGATCATTATATTGATTGTCATCTATCTAGATGCTTTTAGACTGGAAAAGTGGAGGAACCAATTCATAGGACCATTTTTATTGGAGGGACCCAGTTTGTCAAATTGGGGTCTGAAACCTTCTAGGAACATTTTGAGGCATCAAATGATGTTTTTTTCTTGTGGTGGGGAGGGGAGGGGGGGTAACAAATTTTCCACTTTAGCATAAAACCTACTTTTCCTATTGTAAACACAAAGACATTTCCAACGGTGCAAGAATCGCCTCAATCAAAGTTTGTATGCAAAATTTATGTCACTCAGAAGTTGACCTTCCTATTTTGACCACCTTGATTCAAGAGGATGCGACATCAACCATTGTTATTCATGGAAAAGGGGTTAGCCACATGATCATGTTGAAGGAGACTCTGGAAGATTCAATATTGTAACTCTAGTTAAGAGTTAAAGGATTCAAACCTAACCACTAGTATGCTATTAGATTGTGGTATAATCAAGCCAATGGGAGGAAAAGGGGTTTCATTCTTATCAAGTGCATTTTGAACCATAAATGAGTAGAGTAGCCAAGAGGGATAGGAAGAGAGAACAAAAAGAAGATTTGTGCACTACAATAGCCCACGGACCATAAGCCTTACTTCTTTGCCCTTGCATCCATTTTCTATTTAGACAAAAGAGAGTACAACAACCTCACCTTTCAGTTGGGTTTTCTACCAAAAGGGTTTTACCGAGATATAACTTATGTCAATTTTGGTTTATGAGTTTTTATTTCACTGTTTTGTATTTTATGCATAATTATAATTTGTATGCATACACAACAAACAATAATTTATAGATCCAAAAATCCAAAGAGAAATAAACCCTCATAGTGTAAATTTCAAAATTTTAAGTATAATTTTATTAGATCTATTGTGACGAACTATTCAGTGGAATATCCACAACAATTTATGGATCACTTTTTTAAACATTTTCCATGTGAGAAATCAGTCCTTTAAATTGTAGGAGTATGCCAAATTTATCAACATGCTAACTTATTGTTGGCCATCGAATCACCATAACTTAACCCCAATGAATCTCCTATAGTCACCTATATTTCAAAACAATGGTCATATTATACATATGGATTACACAAGTTGTAAACCGTTTCCTAGATAACACACACACACACACAAGGAGATATGTATGGAGATACCTCTCTCTCTCACATTTATGATTAGAGTGGTTTTATTAGTAATAAACTATTCTAACCTGAGTATAGCCATAATAGAAGAGTACAAATTTAAAGGAACTCTCAGCATATATGTTGACACAACCACCTATATGTTTTTTAACTTTTATTTTTCTATATATAGAGTAGATATGTCAATATTTATTCCAGTTTAAAATTCAAAAATTCATTTATCCAAAAATTCTTTAATAATATGTAGATTTAGCAACCGCCTTGTCAACATTTCATATTTCTTAATTTTAAGTTATTCTTCATTTTAAATTATTAGTCTATACTCACAAACCACATAAATAATATAGATGCCTAATAAACATAGAATTTCATTTGAATAACGCCATGACTAATTCAAATTATTATTACATTTTATTGTATTTGTTGTCTCATTCCTTATTTATTATAAAATGGATTGATCTCACAATAGAGGTGCCTAGGTCCTTTTAAAAGCCCTAATAAGAAAGAATTAAAGTCATGATAAAAAATCACCTTACTAATAAAAGAAAACTAGTATCTTCATGAGAATGCATTAAAGTCATGAGAAAAAATCACCTAGTACCTTCATGAGAATGGTGTGCTAGTTTCTCTCAATTGCATGTTTCCCTTGTGTTATCTACACCAAAAATCACCAACTTAACTTACATTAACTCCCAAAACCCAACAAACTACCCATGAGTTTCCCACATGTAAAAATAAGCTTTTTCAAAGCTTTAACAAGTACCTACACACTATCCATAAAATTACATGTAAATATCAACTCTTCCACGTGCTCATAGACCACCCACCTGTAAAAGGTAGGTCTCCTAGATTTCATTTAATATACCTAGTGAATATCAAGAGCTACAATGAGTGCTTACACATAAAATTATGTACCCAAAGTAAGTTTGTTTTATTTATTCCTCAACAATGTGAAAAGAGCAAAGATAGTATGTGTTTCAGGTTTTAAAGGCCCCATTTTTTACGTTTAATTCTGCTACATTAACATTACCATATGGTATAGTAGAACTTAGCCATCCCAAGAACATGCTTTTGTGTATTGGTTGTACTTGAAACATACACATTCATATTTTTGAGATATCTTTTTCATTGATACATGTATGTGTTAATGTACACATGTATATTGTGGTGAGATATGTTTGATTGGATGAAGACAATTTATTCAAAATTGAATTTATTAATTGCATGCTTTGAAGTTTAGATATCTTTGAGCGAATCAACTTTACCTAAAAGCTATATTTTAAGAATAAACAATCGTAGTTCTATGTTATGTTTATATTACATGGACATTCTCTATATTTTATTGTTGTAACCTGGATGGATTTCAATAGACACGGTGGAGTGTAATAATAGGTGTTATTGAGGACCAAATTTTATGAATAGGGGGCTTCAAAAAAGTCTTTAGGTTGAGGTGGAAATTTTTAAAATAGAGGAGTGAGGATGAGTTGTGAGAACTATTAACAAATCCCAAGGCAATAGTGTAATTTTATTTGTGTAGGCATTTTATCTATCTGGATAATTATGTTATTTCTAACCTTAAAAAACGCTACATGCATATTTATGCATTAACTTTCTCTATGGACAATGTGAAATTAATTTAATGACAATGGAGAGAGGAATGAATAAACTAGAAAATAAATATGGGATGTTGATGGTTAAGAGCACTAAGGGCATTATTAATATGTTTAAAAAAACATGAAATGTCTACATGTTTACTTTCTCATGTCACATGTATTATTTTCCCATGTATTATGTTCATTGTTAATATTGTTAAATATTATTTAAGTTTGGGTTGAAATTTATTATTAATTATATATATATATATATATTATGTATCTTATTCATAATAGAGAAAAAAAAAATTGAGTATCTCAGTTAAATGTTTATTGAGGGAGAAGGCCATGGAAAATGGATAGGCTATTTTAAATAGAATTATAGATAATTTATACTATTATGTAGTAATACATTAGTTAAAGATATTAGAATTTTAAAAAGTAATATAACATCTTATTCGTGCAATATTTTTACGTCTAAATATTATTTCCATGTGTATCATCTAGTAGGAACAACAAGATTAGTTGGTATTTTATGGTTTCAAGATGTCAAATGTTGGTCATTTCATTTGCCACGTGTCATTTTGCCAAAAGTTCCTTGTTCTATTTGAAAGAAATTTTAAGCCAATAAATGATATGTTATAAAGAAAAGAATTAAAATTTAGACGATAAATAATATAAAACTTGGGAGGCGAATTATAGATGTTGTTGTGATAAATGGTTATCTAATCATATGTAGGATGTATGCTATGATAAGTGAAATATAATAAGATGTTGTGTTGTTAGTAGGTATGAAGGTAATTGACACAGCCGAAGCATTATGTTGGACCCTTTTCCCTTGAGATTCCCTTTGTTTTCTACAAGAAAACAAACCTCGGTGATTTCTTCTTAATTGTGGCACAATTTCCAATTAGGTGATGTCCTTGTCTCTCCTCCTTTTTTTCAAATTATTTCGAAACCTATTTTTTTCATTAAAACATAACCCTAAAGCCAATTTATAGGTATATCTGTCATGGGATCCCACTACAGCAGGTCAGGGTTTGGGACTTACACGAAAATTCACTTGATTCGATCACTAAGGTTGGGACTTGTTCAAATCCGTTTGGTCAGGGTAGTTAGAGGTCGGCTCCCCTTCACTCTTCCACACCTTAGCCTGACTTAACTTTTTCTCTCCCTGTTGAATTTGGTTTCTTCATCAAATTTTCACATAGAACAATCATTCTTCGTCTAGGAATTTTCTCGAACTTCAATTCTTTCCTTTGCCATTTCGGTAGAGGTTCAACACTAAGCACTTTCAATTATATGTCACAATCTTGTTCTTTTTAGAATTCTAAAATATATATCTAGGGCCTCCTTCCCCATACATTCTCTCAAGCTCACTATTTCACGTAGGAGCTTGAGCATGTAACCTACACATAAATCAATTAATTTGAATGTGGAAGTTCTCACCACTTTTTCACAAGCGTACACACAAAAATTTAGGGATTTTCAAATGTTGGTCATTTCATTAATCACATGCCATTTTTCCAAAAGTGCCTTGTTCTATTCAAAATAATTTTAAGGAAATAAATGTTATGCTATAAATAAAAGAAAAAAAAATTATTAGATAAATAACAGAAAACTTGGGAGGTGAATTATAGATGTTGTTGTGATACATGGTTATCTAATAATATGTAGGGTGTATGTTATGATAAGTTAAATACAATGAGATGTTATGTTTTTAGTAGGTATGAAGGTAACTCACGAAACGGAAGCACTGCATTGGAACAATTTCCCCTCGAGATTCCGTTTGGTTATCGCAGGAAAACAAACCTCCATGATTTCTTTTTAATTGTGTCACAGTTTCCAATTAGGCGATGTCCTTATCTCTCCTTTTTTTTCAAATTATTTCGAAACACCTTTTTTGTGTAAAAACATAACCCTATTAAACCCAATTTATAGGTATACATGTCATGGGCCCTTGCTAAAGCAAGTTAGGGGTTGGGACTTACACCAAAATTAACTTGATCATATTGTCGAGGTTTGAACTCATTCAAATCCACTTGGTTGGTGTAGTGTGACAATGCCACCCATGGTTCTCCCATAAAATACATTATAAATAATTTTGTAATATGTGAAAAAACTTAAAAGGGACTGAGTCATGGGACACATATTCCAAAGATAGGGAAGAGGATTGCTTTCTTGGGATGTTGATGTTTCTTGTGTAGAAAACCTAAATTTCTTGGACAGTCACTAAAGACTGGTTGGTGCATGAATTAATGAACTAGCTCTTAAACTAAATGGGCTGCAAATGAAAGTACACAAACCATGTTTCTTGAAAAAAAACAAGTAGCAAGAAAAGAGGACAAGAGATTTATGAAGGGGACTACATAGTGTAAGCAAGAGAGGTTGAGGCAATAGCTGCCAACTCATAAAAGAGGTCAAAGGAGGAAGAAAAGGGTATTCAAGGAAAATGGGCTAGAGGTAGAAGAGGAGAGAAATTTGAGCCTCGGAAGAAGGAGGAGCAAAAAACACAGAGAAATTTGGTTCGAAGGAGAAGACAACACAAAGAAGAAGAGAAGAGAAGAGGAGGGGATTGGTAATAAGGTTCCCTAGAGGTTATGGGTTGAGATACGATCCCTAGAGCCTTGTAACAACTTGGGTCCTTGGAGGTTGTGGGTTGAGATAAATTCTCTGGAGCCCTGTAACGACTTGGGTCCCCATATGCTATGGGTTGGGATAGAATCTCTGGAGCCCTGTAACATCTTGGTTCCTTGGAGGTTATGGGTTGAGATAGTAGACTATGGAGCCCTAGACAGCTTGGGAAGAGATCAATCCTGAAGCAGCAACAAAGGAAGACTTGATTGAATACTTTTGGTTCTATCATGGTGGATTCTGGACTCCCTGGAAGGGAGTGAATCATTGTATGTACACTTGGGCTTGAGGCAGAGAACCTTTGGACTCCCTATGTGGAAGAATATGGAAACGGTCAACTGGTAGGATTGACGAAGGAGGTCCTCTGGAAGTCGTTGCTCTAGTTGGTAGATGGTGTTCTATTCACTCATGCAAGCACCCCCCTGAGACTTTGGAATCTAGCTCAGGGGTAATAACTACAAGTAAGTGTGGTTGTAGTGGTCTATTGTTGTGTGGAGAGTCCTTGTCCTAGACTTAGTTTCCCTGGAAATTCTAAGATAAGTACTTTTTTTTCACTTGTTCATATGTTAACAAAATGGTTTTACATACTTGGATGAAATGGGAGACCATCGATGTTTGAATGTGCGGTTAAATCCAAGGGAAGGGAATGACATTGATGGATATTTAAATATCTCTATGTGTGTTGCTTACTTGAAATGAATGACAATGCTAAATAAACTAATTAAGTGTGTGCTTCTGAGCTAGAAATGAAAGTACCGTGTGAACTTATTTGTTGGTTTTGTCTATACATATAGTAAGCAACGAAATGTGTGGTGATTTACCTGATGAAAATGGTTGTGCCATGAACTTATGTTAAATCAATAATTTGTATAAATGATTACCTTCATTGCTAACAATGCATATGTAAATGTTACCCAAAATTTATGTGCCACCACATGCAGTGGTAGAAGGATCCATGAGGATCCAGAATAAAACTTGGAACCATGGGTATAGAGACCCTTTTTATTAATATAAAAGAGGTTACATCTGTGATAACCTTCCTAGCAAGATTTGTATATGTATATGTCGACTTATTTACCTAATTGCAAGACTGCTAATCACACCACAAGTGTTATTCTAACATCTAGGAATTTGTTCCCTCTTCGAGCCCAGTTGAGCTCTATGCACTTTACCTAAATGGCCTTCTAGCTTGGTAATATCAGTTTCCTGGGAGCCTACCATTAGCCTTATGGCATAAGTAATTAGGCACAAGAAGGTTCTGCATAGTTCCATAGGGTTGTGGGTAGGCCTGCTAGGGAGTTTGGAGCTTCCAGTGAGTAGCAGGAAAGATGGAGTGCTTTGAGTAATCACTGCAAGTCCACAAAAAAGTGTGGCTATAGGAGCACCTACACCAACACCCTTGAATTTCCTTTTCTCTAGTGCAGGGAATATCTTAGGGCCATAAACCTGTTGGAGATTCTTTAGCCCAAGCTCAAGAAGGGTAGCACCGAAGGGTGCATTAGCAAGCCACTTTTGTCACAACCATCACTAAGTGCCAATACCATTGTGAACCCCTCCAACAGAGCTTTAGTCGGATTAACTAGTAACAAGCAATCAATGAAGTGTTGAAGCGATATTCCATGTTGTCGGTCGAAACTCAAATCGAACTCATGCTCTAGAGTCTGACAGGATTTCCATGGTCAATCCATGGTAGGGTCAAGAGCGAGCATAATGTGGCACAAGAATGCAAGCCTTAACTTATAACACAAACAAGATATAAAACCCTAGTCATGGAGGCATTTCACTAGTGTGGCTTGATTTTATCCTTTCACAATTAGTCATGAATGTGTCGACATGGCCCGAAGGTGGAACTCGGAAGGATCCCCTCGAAAAATCATGCTAAGCAGTAGAGGGATTAGGTTTTAGGATGACACAAGAATATGACATATACCTGACAGTGATGCCATTGGTTTGGAAAGGTGGCCTACTATCTAATCCCAGAAGCCTTGGGTCAGAAGATAAGAAGAAGGCGCATAAGGAGGCATTGGGCAAGGCCTTGCAGGACGACATAAGGTGGGTATACATCAGGGCCCACACTACAACAGTGGTGTTATTATCTGGGAGTAGGGCCACTTGGGCCGACTTCAAATAGTAATTCGTGGAGTGAGAACCACCAGTCCATGTAGGCCCGAAGGTGTCACCCCAGAAGTTAAAGGGGAGGAGTCAAATGTAAGCGCCAAGCAAGGTCTTGAGAGATGATGCAATTTGTGTCGCGTTGGCAGAGTGTGTAGCCAATTGGTGGAGAAGGGGTCTCACCGGCCAAGTCAGTCCGATGTTATAACCCCGAAAAAAAATAAAAAGGTGCAGCAGGTGAAGCGATGGGTAAAAGGAATCGAGGTGACGTGGAATGTTGTGGTGGCAGTCGACAAACAGATTGTCATGGGTCAATGGGAGGAAGACCTCATGGCCTGCCAATCCTCGTAAACTCAGAAGGGATATCCCAAAATATTACAAGGAGCCTATTTAGAAAGTTTTGGGAGAGGTTAAGCGAGGTGGCGTGTCCAGTGGGACCCACCTGGGAGGCATAAGAATATTAGGATGGAAAGTGTCGGGTCGGTGTGGAGAGCAGAGACCATTTCATTTGGCAGGACTGACAAAATATTTATAAAATTAACTCTCTCTCTCTCTCTCCCCCTCTATATATATATATATATATATATATATATATATATATATATATATATATATATGAACACTTAGAATGAAGGCTCTAGTTGTGAGGCCCTTGTGGCGAGTTGGGAAGCCTAAGAAGAGTATGGAGGAAACAAAATATAATATATACTTTACCCCATTCCTCTATTAGTAATTGAGGGGTTCGGTATGTTAAAGGTAGTCAAAGGTCGACTCCCATTCACTCTTCTGCTACATCCTGACCACACCCTAACCTAACTTAACTTTTTCTCTCCCTGTCTACTTTTGTTTCTTCATCAATTTTTCACACAGAACAACCATTATTCCTTTGGGAAGTTTCTCGAACTTCAAGTCTTCCCTTCATCATTTAGGTAGAGATTCAACAATAAGCTCTTTCAGATCTATTATGTGATACGAATGGGAAAGTTAGTGTTTGTTGTGCTAAATTCCAATTCAGAATATGTTAAAGTGCTTGAGGATTATGAGGTAAATTGCAAGTTAACCATGAGTTTTATGTGTTTTTATGTAAATTTCATGAGCAAATTAACATGAATAAAACACTGAACAACAAAATATAACAAGCATGAACATCACCATAATAGTATCACCACAACACATGATGAAGGAGTTCACCCCGCTTGGGCTATATCTTCTTGGCCCAACTTACAATGGCTTGGCCCTCTTCAAATTATGCTCAAAAGTCTGGATACATACATTTACAGTGGTCAAACAGCTCTGAAACCTGCTACAATGGCTTCAGAAGACCCAAAAATGCATGTCTAGCCTCTTCCTGCTCCTAATTTGGTCAAAAACTTAACAAGTTATGAGTTCCCCTAGCTTAGCGAATAGTCGCTCTACAATTTCCCCAAAATTTGGCACCAGTCCTACAACTTCGCCCTGAATTCCCTTAACGGAGTGCTAGTTTTGCAGACTTCCGGCGGAATTCTTTGGGTGGTTAAAAAGTCTGCCAAGGCTTAAGGTCTAAAAAATGTGGTCATGTGGGCAGTTAAATAGGCGTGAACGGTTATGGATAAGTCCGACAGTTCCGGTGAAGGTTACTGCCCGCGGACTTTTGGTGGTCACATTTAGTGGTTGCAGTGGCAGTTACTGCCACGGGGGTGGGCTAGGGCCTAGCCCTCGACCCCCCTGCTAATGATCCCGTGGTGCGGGTGTGGCTAGGGGCTAGGCTTTAGCCCGCCCCCTAAACACTATGTGCGCCATACCATAAATATAATATCTTCATGAATATATAACAAGCAATACAGTGGCATAATGGTAATGGTGATGGTTTGTTCGACGAAGGTTGTGGTTTTGATTCCGGTGGAGGCTATTTGGACTTTTACCCAACATTTTGGTGGTCTCATGTTGCCATGTGGCGATCTGTGGTTGGCCACCAATCAACCGACCAAATCACACCACCTCAGCTATGTACCTTGTGACACGAGGCAGACCCATATTGGATGCAGAAAAACACAGTCAGATTCCACATCACCTACCACGTCAGTAGTACGAATTGCTGACTCAGCTATCACAATTTTTCCAAATTTCCTTGTTTTGGAAAATGAACAGAACATGTTTCTGGGAGCATATGGAGTCTGTTTCGCACGAAACGAGTTGCGTCGGATTCAAAACGACAAGCACTACGCAGTCATGTAGGTTCCACACCGATCCGACAACTTTGAATTTTGAGCAAATTTTTGAGCACCTGATCACTCCTTCCCACTGGAAGCTTTTGGACCCCAAAAGATCACCTTCAGTTGTTCATCAGACAAGGGTACATTTCCCTCACTTTTCCAATCTCAATCCATTTGGAATTAGAAGGATTTGTTCCTTTAAGCCCCTCACGAAGGCAATCTACATTGCCTTGTTTTGAAGTCCTTGTTCTTCTATCAAGAATGGTGTCTTGTTGAAGCTCATCAAGATATTTGGGAGAAAAATATTCAATAGATGGAATCTGAATATTTTCTCCTTGATCTTCAATCAAAGGAGGCTCATACAACCTTAAGTTCTCAACATTAACAACAGAGTAAATTTGCATGTATGAAGGCAAATCTAACTTGAAGGCATTGTCACCAATCTTTCAAAAAATCTGAAAGGACCATAATGGATTGGTTTTAGTTTTTTACCTTCCCCTTGAAGCCTCTCTTTGCTAATGTGAAGCCAAAATTCGTCATGAACTTGAAACTTGTGATCCTCACGATGATTGTCATGCCTTGCTTTGTACTTGCCTTGGCTCTTTTCAAGCTGATCTTGAACTGTTTGAGGTACCATTTGGGATCGTTCAATGAACTTCTTAGCTTTTTCCATGTCACCATCAATAGCAACATCCTTATTACCAAGATGGTACAACAAATTATGAAACAAATGGTAATCAAATTCCCCTACTTGGTTCTCTTGACTCAAGCTTAAATGAAAGTATGCATATTGTTGAACATAAATTTCATGCAAAACAAAAATATGCTTGAGTAAAGTAGTTGCACTAACAATAGGCCTAGAAATCATATCATCAACCTTGTTGTATATACCTTTCTTATACTTGTTGACTAAGTGGAATTGTTATAAGGATCTCATCCATAGAAAGGGACTTGATTGTTGCAACTTTGTCGTTGCACCATTGAAAATTTTTGAATGACATGAAATGAGCTTACCACATTGCATGAGGATTGCGCCAATGGCATAGTCACTTGCAAGTACATGAGCTAAACTGATATTTTCTTTCGAGACATCAAATGCCTTTTGTTTCTTGCCTCCCCACTGGAAGACCTTTTCCACACTAGACAATGCATGAAAATGAGCTGCGAAAGAAGAAAAGTTAGCAATACGCTTTTTCCAATATTGGCCTGCTCCCAAAAAAATCTTACTCCAGTGATTGTCTTGGGTGTTGGCCAATTCATCATGAAATCGACCTTGGAGGGGTCTATCTTCAACTCACCTCCTCAAACAATATGTATTAAGCACATCAAAGTAGTTTTACCAAATTCACACTTTGACATCTTCAAAAACAATTGTTCTTTATTCAAGACATCAAGTACTTTTCTCACATGCATGACATGTTCATTAAGAGATTTTATGAAAACTAAGATGTCATCTAAATAGACTATCTCGTCTAGAAATGGATCCAATACATCATTCATCATATGCACGAAAATAGTAGGATAATGGAAAAGACGAAAAATCATAACTAGCCATTCAAACAAACCTTGCTTTGTTTTGAATGTCGTCTTCCATGTGTCTCCTTCAACAATTCTACTTTGATGATAGCCACTCCTTAAGTTCCACTTAGTGACATGATTTCCATTCTTCTTGGGCACCAAAACAATAGGTGACCCATATGGCGAAGGAGATGGTCGGATGATCCCTTTGTTCAACAACTCTTGGGTTTGCTTTTGTATTTTTTCATTTTCCATTATTGACATCCTGTACGTGCCAATGTTAGAAAGATGAAAATAGTGTTGCAATGGTATTTCATGTTGGATTCCCCTCTTGGGAGGCAATCCATTTGGTTCCTGAAACATCACATCATATTGGTTAACTACATCAACACAATCAGATTTCAATTTTGTATCACAACCCTCAAACGCTTCATCATCAACATCATTCTTTGGTTTGATCATAAGAAGCACTAAATTCTTTCTTAAATTCACTAGTCTTTTCATTTTCCCTGCATTAACTAGTGAAATATTTAGTTTCTTGTGATGAGCTCTCAGAATATACTCCACACCATCTTTGAACAAGTGGTACTTGTTTTCATGGTGATATAAGATTGCTTCTCTATCATAGAGGTAAGGACTACCCAAAAAAATGCTGAAATATCAAGCAGTACAACATATAATTCAACTTTGTCAATGAAGTTTGTTGTGATTGCAAACCGAAGAATACATTTCCTTGTAACCTATAAGTTTGTGTCCTTGCATATCCAACCCAATGGACATGTCTTAGGATGTGGAATGGTTTCAAGATTAAATTTCTTGACTAAGTCTTCAGATATCAAGTTGGCTTGAGACCCACTATCAAATAGTTTGTCGATTTTTGTATGTTTTGCAATAACCTTCACATGAAATAATTCAATCCTTGTCTCTTCATTTGGAGTGCTAGTGTGACAATTTGATGTACTAGTGCTAGCAATGGATTCTTTTCCTTTTATACCCATGGCTGTAATTTTTGTTTCACCACCCGATTCGGATTCCAAATCCTCTTGAATGATTGCAACTGTCTTTTCTTTCCCTTTTCTATTGAATTTTTTGGGCCTCATCTCTGGTGAAGCTTCTAACAGTGGTCTCCATTGTTACCCTCTTTGTAACAATGTTTACATATTGTTTTCTCTCCTTCTTTTTTGATGGATGCATTTTTCTTTCCTTTCCCTTTGAAACCCTTTTCTTTTTCTTTACCCTTAAATGTATTTTTGCTAACCTCTTCTGGAATATTTTCCCCTCTTGCTTCTAGATGGGTGGCTTGCACATAAACCTCATCTAGACTAGTGGGATTAAACATAAGGATAGTATGCCTTAGGTAGTTGTGTAAACTTCCTATATACTTCAACAATGTGTCTTGTGATTGCAAATCTACACCTAACATTAGAGACCTTCTTCTAAATTCTTGGATGTAATCTTGCGCATTTTGACCTTTAAGTTGTCTAAAGTTCTGCCAATTCATGATGGCTTACTGCATATATGCTAGAGGGTAAAACTCACTTTTAATTCCAGCAATGAAATCATATCAAGAGATTGAGATCTTACCATGTTTTTTCATCTCTTCTTGTGTCTTGGCTTCCCACCATACTAGTGTTTCACCTTTTAGTCTCAAGGAAGCTAGTTGAATCTTTATGTCATCATCTTGAAGGTTTTGAATCCTGCAATAGACCTCAAGTTAACGAATCCAATTGTCAAGCTTTTATGCATTCACTTCACCATTATACATTGGAAATTTGAATTCTACATCTAGTTTCAATAAGGGAGTTTTACCATGTCCCTTTGAGGTATGTGCATGAGTTTGAGTAAGGGTTGTAGTATTGATATGTAGGTTTTAACCCCGTATAGAAATTACCTGCATACGAATTCTAAAACATAGAAAATAAGCAATGCAAGAGCATAACACATAAAACACATATACACAGATATTTTCCCCTAGATCCCAAAATCGGAACTACCAGCTTGATTTTTCATTATGTTCCTTTCAATGTTATAATACATATTTATACATGCCGAAGCATCCAATACCATGGAACGAAAACCATCGCGTCCAATACCATGGACCGAAAACCATCACGTCCAAAAACATGTGTGAAAATCATGCACAAAACCATAGGTGGGTCCGCCCAACCTAACGGAGGGTCCAAAACCAAAATTTTCGGGGGCGCTGCCCCCGACCCCATAAAGTGGGGTTACGGGTACGCCTCAAACCCCCTGTGACCGCCCCCCCCCCGCTACACAATTGGCGCAATGAAGGGGGGCTCTGCCCCCCTCTAACCCCCTGGTTAACTACGTGGGCTAGTCGTGGAAAGAATATAACACAACCCAACATTCTCCCACTTGTTGTTTTCTTTCCACAGGGGGCCACAAGAGAGCATAGTCATTTTTCCAGCCTTGAAACGCCCATTGTCTCTCTACACCAAGAGAACTTCTCAAAGCTCACATATTTTGTCAATGCATCTGCAGTATTATTCAAAGTGTCCACCTTTACCAGCAACACCTTTTTGTCTTCTATCATATCCCTCACAAAGTGATATTGAACATCAATGTGCTTTGTCTTTGAATGATATGCGGGGTTCTTTGCCAAGAAAATTGCACTTTGGCTGTCACAGTCTATAGCTCCCTGTACTAACCCCATACTTGAACACAATCTCTGCAACCAAACTGCTTCCTTGCTTGCATGAGTGGCTGCCATGTATTCTGCCTTTGTAGTTGATAGTGCCACTACAGATTGTTTCTTACTCATCCAACTGACTGCACCTCCAAATAGGTTAAAGACATACCCACTTGTAGATCTTCTCTGATCCAGATCTCCAGCCCAGTCTGCATCAACAAAGCCACAAATATCCAACATTATGTCCAATCCTGATCTTCCTTGGTAGCATAAACCATAATCACTAGTGCCACGCAAATACCTAAAAACCCACTTCATTGTTGTCCAGTGATCCTTCCCTGGTTTTGACATAAACCTGCTCAATACTCCCACTGCATGTGCAATGTCTGGTCTAGTACAGACCTCAACATAGGTTAAACACATACCCACTTGTAGATCTTCTCTGATCTAGATCTTCGGCCCAGTCTGCATCAACAAAGCCATGAATATCCAACATTCTTTCCAATCCTGATCTTCCTTGGTAGCACAAACCATAATCACTAGTGCCACGCAAATACCTAAAAACCCACTTCACTACTGTCCAGTGCTCCTTCCCTGGTTTTGACATAAACCTGCTCAATACTCCCACTGCATGTGCAATGTCTGGTCTAGTACAGACCATTGCATACATCAGGCTACCGACTGCACTTGCATATGGAACACGGGACATGTCCTCTTCCTTTTCTTGTGTCTTGGAACACTGTTCAGCAGATAACCTCACACCTACAAGAATAAGAACCTTCACCAGTTTACTATCCTGCATATTAAACCTCTGCAGTATTGTCTCGACATACTTCCTCTAGTTTAACCAGAGCTTCCTCTTTGCCCGATCTCTTCTAATTTCCATGCCCAAAATATAGTTTGCAGCACCAATATCTTTCATGTTGAATTTGGAGGACAATTGGGTCTTCAAATCCTGGATAATTTCTTTGTCATTTCCAACCAGCAACATATCATCCACATACAAGACTAGATAAATAACATGGTCACCAATTAATTTAAAATACACACAATGATCTGCTTTGCTTCTAGTGAAGCCAAGTCCCCCTATAAATGTATCAGATTTCTGATACCACATCCTTGGTGACTGTTTTAACCCATACAGAGACTTCTTTAACTTGCATACCAGTTCTTTCTTACCCTTCACCGCAAAGCCTTCAGGTTGCTTCATGTATATTTCCTCTTCCAGATCCCCGTGAAGAAATGTTGTCTTCACATCCATCTGTTCTACCTCAAAATCAAAAGCAGCAGCAATAGATAAAAGTAATCTAATAGAAGTTACCTTGGCAACAGGAGAAAAAATATCACCAAAATCAATTCCCGGCACCTGGGAATAACCTTTTGCTACCAACCAATCTTTGTATTTCTCCACCTTTCCTTCTACATTTGTCTTCTTCTTGAACACCCATTTGCTGCCAATGGGTTTCATTCCAGCCGGCAACTCCACCAAATCCCAAGCCTCATTTTTGTGCAAAGATGCCATTTCATCAACCATGGCCTCTTTCCAAAGTTTGACATCCTCTGAATCTACTGCTTCCTACACAGTTCTGGGATCATCGTCAGTAATAGATAAAGCAAAATTTGAACATAAAGCAGATGGACTATACCTTTCTGGCTACCTTCTTTCTCGAACTGAACTTCTCACACCTGGAGTTTGTGGCTCTTCATCTTCTGATTCCTCCTCTACAGTAGAGTCTGATTCTTCCTCCTTAAGCTCAAACTCTATCTTCTCAGATTCCTTTGGTTGGGCTTCATGTTTAATAACATCTTTTACCTCTCTGAACACCACATCTCGGTTGTACACAACCTTCCGTGTGACTGGGTTCTAAAGCTTATAACCCTTTAAACCATCCTTATACCCAATAAAGATGCACTTTTTAGATTTACTATCCAACTTGTTTCATTTCTCCTTTGGAACATGTACATATGCATCACATCCAAATACCCTTAGATGTGAAAGAGAGGGTTTCTTACCAGTCCATACCTCTTGTGGAGTCTTATCCTTCAACGCTAATGAAGCTGACCTGTTGACCAGGTAACATGCAGTATCCACTGCCTCTGCCTAGAATTCATGTCCTGACCCGGCACCACTGAGCATGCTTCTTGCCCTTTGCATCAACGTCTTATTCATTATTTCTGCAACTCCATTTTGCTGTGGTGTATATGGAGTAGTCTTCTGTTGTGGTATACCACACTTATTATAGAATTCTTCAAATTCCTTGTTACAAAACTCTCCACCATTATTTGTCCTCAGCACCTTTATCTTCTTCTCTATCTGATTTTCCATGAGAGCCTTAAATTCTTTAAACCTGTCAAAGGCTTCAGATTTCTTCTTAAGGAAATATATCCATGTATTCCTTGAGAAGTCATCTATAAATGATACATAGTACACAGACTTACCCAGTGATGGAACCTTCACAGGTCCAAACACATCACTGTGCACAAGTTCTAATATATGTTTCGCCCTCTTACTACCAGAGGGGAAACTCACCCGATTCTGCTTCCCATATACACAATTTTCACAAAAATCAAAATCTAGAGAGCTATTACTCATACCTTCTACCATACCTTTACCATGAAGTATTCAAAAGCCCTTCTCTCCAATATGTCTAAGCCTTTGATGCCACAACATGGTCTTCTCTCCAGAGACCACTAGATTTTATGCTCCACTTTCAGGAACCACAGAACTGTTGCACCCATCAATAATAGTGATACCTTGTAGCTTGTACAGAGTTCCAATTCGAACTACTTGCATCAATACCAGTGCTCCCCGAACCATTTTGCAGGTATCCTTCTCGAACACTATTTTTACACCTGCATCATCCAACTTGCTTATAGAAATCAGATTTCTGGCCAATGTAGGAATATGCAGAACACCCAAAAGTGTTCTAACCCTTCCACCTTGCAACTTCAACTTTAATTTTATGCGACCAATGATTCTAGCATTCCTATCATCCCCTAAAAAGACATCACCACCATCATATTTCTCATACTCACAGAACCACTCTCTATGGGGAGTGAAGTGAAAGGATGCACCTGAGTCAATCAACCATGCCTCATGATCTACATGTGTACTTGAGAAGCCAAGTACACATCCCCACCTTCATCTGAGGTGGTTTTCGCCTCTGCAGAAGGAGCATCATCAGATCCCTTTCCTTTATCAGGAGCTTTAGATTTACAGTCCCTTTTGTAGTGCCCTTCCTTCTGCATTTCCAGCACACCACCTTTACAGGTTTTCCTGGAGATTTAGATCTCCCTCTAGATTTAGATCTCCCACTCAATGACTTATTTTTGTTTCTGTTCTGGGACCGTCCTCGTACAGACAAGGCGTCACCATTCTGGCTCTCCATATTTTTCCGTCTCATCTCCTTCGTCAGCAAGGATGAGACTATTTCATCCAACTGCAAGCCAGTTGCATTGCTACCTATTACAATAACCAGACTATCCCACGAATCTAGTAGAGAACACAACATGCACTTATCTTCATCTAAAATTTTAATATCGACAGATGCTAACTGATTTACCACATTATTAAATGCATTCAGATGCTCTGTCACCAAATCTCCATCTTTCATCCTCAAGTTATACAGCTTTTTCTGCAGGAATAGTTTATTCACCAGAGACTTAGATTGGTACAAAGTCCCTAACTTGTCCCACAAAGCCTTCACCGTAGCTTCCCTTGATACATTCGGTAATACTGAATCTAAGACACATAATCGTATTGTGCTCTTTGCCTTCCGATCCAACTTCTTCCATTCTTCATCGGTCGCTCCCATTGGTTTAGTACCTGGATCTACTGCAATCCACTGATCTTTATCCACCAACAGATCCTCCATCTTGAGTTTCCACAACTCTAAACTCTGACCATTAAATTTCTCGATCCCTATCTTTCCACTGCCGCCATCTTCTTTTACCACTAGAATCGATCTCGTAGATCTCCCACTGAACAGGGTCTACCACAGGCCCGAGCAAAACCCCTTAGCAAAAAAGGCTTCCCGTTGAAGCCAAAACAACTCTGATACCAAATGTAGGTTTTAACCCCGTACAAAAATTACCTGCATATGAATTCTAAAGCATAGAAAATAAACAATGCGAGAGCATAACACATAAAACACATATACACAGAGATTTTCCCCTGGATCCCAAAACCGGGACTGCCAGCTTGATTTTTCATTATGTTCCTTTCAATGTTATAATACATATTTATACATGCCGAAGCATCCAATACCATGGATCAAAAACCATTGCGTCCAATACCATGGACCGAAAGCCATCGCGTCCAAAAACATGTGCGAAAATCATGCACAAAGCCATAGGTGGGTCCGCCCAACCTAACATAGGGTCCAAAACCAAAATTTTTTGGGGC
Source organism: Pinus tabuliformis (assembly GCA_031772625.1). Lineage (NCBI taxonomy): Eukaryota > Viridiplantae > Streptophyta > Pinopsida > Pinales > Pinaceae > Pinus > Pinus tabuliformis. Next base: position 235,380,826 of record CM062819.1, read on the forward strand.
GCTGCCTCAGACCCCATAAAGTGGGGTTACGGGTACGCCTCAAACCCCCTGTGACCCCCCCACCTGCTACACAATTGGCACAATTAAGGGGGGCTCCGCCCCCCTCTAACCCCCCGATTAACTACGTGGGCTAGTTGTGGAAAGAATATAACACAACCCAACATGGAAGAGGATGAAGGTGAAGGTGAAGATGGCAATGAAGATGATGGTCGAGAAGATGGTGGTTTATCACCATTCCCATTACCTCCTCCACTTGAAGAACTCTTTCCTCTTGGAGGCCTGGAGCTTTCACCTTGCGACCTTGTATTCCTCTCTTCATAGAGGACTTTCACCATCTCTTTCATGTCAAAGAAAGCCTTCCTAAAATCCTTCTCATCCTCTAAAATATTTTTAGGCTCTCCTTCATGTGACATGCTTGCTGAAGTTTCTACTAAAATTTGAGGTGGAGTTTTTGGTGGAGATTGTGGCAATCTTGCTCTCCTTATCCTTGTCCCAACTTGAGGACCTGCAACCACAAGCGTTCCTTCTCCTCTCTTCAGCTTCAACCTTGTAAGCATCAAATTCAATTGCGAATAATTAAATCCTCCCTGCAGAAATAAAACCAAGAGATTTGATACCAAACTTGATCTGAATGGGAAAGTTAGTGTTTGTTGTGCTAAATTCCAATTCAGAATATGCTAAAGTGCTTAAGGATTATGAGGTAAATTGCAAGTGAACCATGAGTTTTTATGTAAATTTCATGAGAAAATTAACATGAATAAAACTCTAAACAACAACGTATAATGGACATGAACATCACCATAACAATATCACCACAACACACGATGAAGGAGTTCACCCCGCCTGGGCTACATCTCCTTGGTCCAGTTTTCAATGGCTTGGTCGTCTTCAATTATGCTCAAAAGTGTGAATACATACATTTATAGTGCTCAAACAGCTCTGAAACTTGCTCTAATGGCTTCAGAATACCCAAAAATGTTTGTCAAGCCTCTTCCTTCTCCTAGTTTGGTAAAAAAATCAACAAGTTATGAGTTCCCCTAGCTTGGCTGATACTCGCTCTACAATTTCCCCAAAATCCAGCACTGGTCCTACAATTTTGCCTTGAATTCTGCTAATGGAGCGCCAGTTTGGCAGACATCCAACAGAATTCATGGGGCAGTTAAAAAGTCTGCCAAGGCTTAAGGTCCAAAAAATGTGGTCATGTGGGTGGTTAAATAAGCACAGACAGTTATGGATAAGTCCGACAGTTCTGGTGAAGGTTACCACCCGCGGTCTTTTGTTGGTCACATTTGGTGGTTGCAGTGGCAGTTACATCCACAAGGGTGGGCTAGGGCCTAGCCCTCGGCACCCCTGCCCACAGTCCCATGGCGCGGGGGTGGCTAAGGGCTAGGCTTTAGAGCCCCCCCCCCCCCCCACAAACACTATGTGCGCCATACCATAAATATAATATCTTCGTGAATATATAACAAGAAATATAATGGCATAATGGTAATTGTGATGGTTATTTTGGCAGAGGTTGTGGTTTCAATTCTGGTGGAGGCTATTCGGACTTTTACCTAACATTTTGGTGGCCCCATGCTGCCACGTGGCAGCCTGTGGTTGGCCACCAACCAACCAACCAAATCACGCCACCTCAGCTCTATACCCTGTGACACGAGGCAGATCCCGATTGGATGTAGAAAAACACAGTCATCTGCCACATCACCTGCCACATCAACCTGCCACGTCAATAGTATGGATTGTTGACTGGGCTATCACAATTTTGCCAAATTCACTTGTTTTGGAAAACAAATAGAACATGTTTCTCGGAGCATACGGACTTTGTTTCATGTGAAATGAGTTGTGCTAGATTTAGAATGACGAGAACTACGCAATCATTCGGGTTCCACACCAATCCAACAACTTTGAATTTTGAGAAAAATTTTGAGCACTTGATCATTATGTGATCTTACTCTTTTTGAAATTCTAAACTCTATATGTTGGGCCTCCTTTCCCATACATTCTCTCAAGCTTCTTCTTTCACATAGGAGCTTGAGCGTGTAACCTGCACATAAATCAATCAATCTGAACATTGAAGCACTCATCACTTCCAAAAAAGTGTACACACAGGAATTTAGCACAGAATATCAACCATCATTTGATGGATGAATAGTGTTTCTCATTCACCAGGATACACCGTCTTAATAAATATGATTCAAACATAAAGAACACAATGCACAGCACGCCAGAACACAATTCAATTATAGTTTCTGTTTAAGAACAATAATTGTACATAGGGAAATTCATAGTGGGCTTGCGCAACCTTCATTCATGGTACCCCTCTCTTAGGATTTTTATCAACCGTTTTCGAATTTTGACAATCTGACGGATCTCTCTCTTTTGACCCATCTCCTCTATTCTCTCAACACATTAAGGATTTCAAAACTGGATTCTCCATCCAAAGACAAAATTCTGACATAAACTCAGACAAAGTCTTGAAACTTGAAAAATGCACTGATCATGCTAACTATGATAGGTGTATTCACAAGGAAAGATACAAAGTTCCATTAAATTGTAAAGAACGTATTTACATAGCCTACATACTTGTGTCCTTACATGAGCTATCCTTCTCTTTTCAAGCATTTTTAGATATTTACATGAGATAGATTATCTTTTAACAGACTACAGAGAAAATGGACACTTATCCACTCCTCCTAAAACTGATTCACACCTTATGTAGCCACTTGTTATTGTTACGTATGCCCACTTGGGAAGAATACTAGTTTTCCTAAAATATCCTAACAACCTAATATTCTAGGTTCTTCTTACAATGAAGACTCATGGAATTACAAAAAAATATTAATTCTAATTTTATACAGATTTACAAATTGGGGGAATTTCCTTTCCCTTTGGAAATTTACATTACCCCTTTGGGGTTTGGTCAAAATAAGCTTCCTAGAGATGGATGCTTCCGCATCAGACTCCCCGGGTGGAAATATTTTTTACCTCCTAGTCAAATGTATTTGATTCGCCAAGCCTCCAAGGTCCCAAACTTTGCATTGATGTTGACTTCTTACTCCATTGTCCTGCTACATGGCTTGTGATATCTATCACTTGCCATGATCCCAAATTTTACTTTGCATCTCTCTTCCTACCCTATTGATGTAGTTTTTTCTGGTCAGTTGCAGTCTACTGCAAACTATCCCCCTCTGAGACACTTTCATCTTTGGCCTCCCTATTTCTCCAACCCCTATGTCCATCTTGTCCTTTGGTTGGTTCATACTTGGTAAGTTTTCTCTACTCCTTTGCTAAATTATACTGTAGTTGTCCCTTACCGTTGTCGTTGCCTCTCCTTTCGCTAGTTGTCATATACATGAACCTTCCAAGGTCGATTATTTGATGTCATGACCATTCCCTTCATTCTGATATATTCTTTTTCCATTAAATTTGTTGTGGTCATGTACCATTGAATTGGTGTCCACGACTCTTCGTCCTCAATGCTCATCTTATTCATTTATTGAATCAAGTTGTTAATACTATACACTTGCAACATATTTAAAAACTCCATGAATTCAATTGCTAATTCTTCTTTGACCTTGGTAACTGTGGGCTTCCTTAATTGTCCGTCCACAATCTTTCTGTCAAATGTTGTATGGTTTTCATCTTGGCCCTCTTTGTTATACAATATTGCCTCATCCCTATCAAAATGAAATTATGATTATTAATGCCTTGAGAAGTTATTTCTTCTCTTTCCTTCTTCTCCATAACAGTTCTAGATGATTTCCCATCATCATCTATAAGATAACCTTCCATATGAGACAAACTTGTCTCATCTTCCTTCTTTGCTGCTAACAATTTCTGTCCTTGATCAGTAATCCTCATATTCTACTCCCATGCATCTAAATATTTAGAGGCTTCACTTACTTCGACTCCTTCCTACTTGTAACCTTTCTCAAAATTTGGGGTAACCAATCGATCCTCTATATACTTCAAATCCTCTTCAAAATTTGATAGCATGGCACCTGCATGCTTCCCTTATTCTTCTATGGGATTGCCTCCACCTCCCTTTATAGTTGTCATATTATTCTCATTCTCCCTTAGAGAAACATGTCCATGCTCTTGATTTTTATGAAACAATGGCGCCTCGTGCCTTTCCTATATAGTAGATTTTTGGCTCTTCTCTTCACCCACAATTCTTATGACAACTTTATAGAGTTGCCCATTCTATAAAAATCTTAATGCTAGCTCATACACTCCTTCAATATGTTGGTCATAGTTCTTAGTTGCTTCTCCGCTATTTGATTTTAGGGAAAGTTTACAGTCCCATCATACTTTATGATAGCTTGTGATGACTTTCCTTCTTCATGATCTATGCATAAACAAATTTTATTAGTCTTAAAAAAGTGAGGGTATTGGGTGTCCATTGATACTTCTAACACCATTTTCATATTTGGTATTATCCCACAATCTTTGAGACCTTCAGATAGTCCCATCTCTTCTCCTTCATCATCCTTAATAGAAAAATGGTCTACATCCACACACAATTTATTAGCTTTAAAAATCCCTGGTTCTTAGACCTCCTCCTTTGTCAACCATTTCTCCTACTGGTTTGGATTCTTTTAATAGTCCATGATACTTTCCACTAGTCTCCTCTCCTTATCTTCAAGGAGTGGTCCTTTTTCTAGTTCACAGTAATGAACTACCCCTTGGGCTCGATTGCTCTAAGCTCTTCTTCTTCCATCCAGGCTTTTATCAAAGGCCTCATCCTCCTTTTCCCTAGTTCTCTAGATTTTGGGGAATTCTTCTTAATATCCTTGTGTTTGATAGGTATTTTGACCTTTTTCCTCAGGTCCCACATCTATCTTTTTTTTCTTCCCTCTCTTGTAGCAACTGCATTATGATGTCGAGTCTCTTTTAAGCTCTCTATCATATTCCTCTTGATTCATTCTCCTCTTTATGCCTTCTTCCTTAGATTTTTTCTTTCCTTGACTATGAGCCTCACTTAAACCCTTACCTTGACCAACAATGGTCATTTCTTTCTCCTTCCCATGAGCTTCTCCATGCTCATCGTGAGTTGAAACCTAGCCTTGTAACAAGCCTCACCTCAATTGTTACCTAAACACCTCACCTCAACCTAGCTATTGGTGTTCTTCTAGTCCCCCGCACTAGAAACTCTTGAGGACTCCTTTCTCCTCTTTGGCTATTGTACCTTGCTCACTTCTTTGAGAACTTCTCGTGTTCTCTCTTCTTTGAGGACTTCCTTCGTCCCCTTCTCCATTCCACCTCAACTAGAATTCTTTAGATTTAGCCTCTCTGTTACAAGGTCCTTCTGCCATAGTCCTGGAGAAAAATACTAGTTCTCTCCTCAAATATTATCATAGTTAACCATAATGGTTGTTATCAATTTATTATCAAACAAATTTTAAAGACCATATTTACCTCCTTAACATTGGAATCTTCTCCTCTACTTGGATGTGCTATGATCCTAAAGACCTTATGTTCTACTTTGATAATTCCTCTTAAATTCTCTATGTTTCTCTGGCCCTTTCGAGTGTAATTTCCTTAGTATTCTTTGCCATGGGACTCTTCACTTTCTCAACCCATTCCTTCACCTAGTGAAATTTATTGTTGATTTCTTGTGACTATTCTATCCCATTTTCAATTTTCAGTCTCTCATTTTCCTTTTAATCCTGCTTTTATAGAATGAAGACACTATCAGTTATAAACTAGAAATTTCATTATCTTTTTAGTTCTGCTCCAAGTCTCCACTGGACTCTTTCTTCCCCTATCTTCAATAAATTTTCATTCGTCAGTTGTAATCTCCCCTTATATATTAATATCCAAAGAGATTCTAGGCTTTGATAACACTTTGATGTAGCAGAAGCACTACATTCATCCTTTTTCCCATCAAGATTCCCTTTGGTTGTTGTGGGAAAACAAACCTATGTGATTTGTTCTTAATTGTGGTGCAATTTCTAATTAGGTGAGGTCCTCGTCTCTCCTTTTTTCAAATGAATTCGAAACCCATTTTTTTTTCATAAAAACATAACCCTAAACCCAACTTATAGATATATATGTTGTGGGGTCCCTCTAGAGTAGGTCGAGGGTTTGGATTTACACCAAAATTCACTTGATTGGATTGTCGAGGTCGGGACTTGTTCAAATCTGTTTGGTTAGGGTAATTGGGACTTACACCAAAATTCACTTGATTGGATCATTGAGGTCGGGACTTGTTCAAATCTATTTGGTTAGGGTAGTTGGAGGTGGGCTCCTAGTAACTCTTTCGCTACACACTGACCACACTTTAGCCCAAATTAACTTTTTCTCTCCATGTCCACTTTTATTTCTTCACCAATTTTTCACACAGAACAATCGTTCTTCCTCTGGGAATTTTCTCAGACTTCAAGTCTTTCCTTCACCATTCAAGTAGAGCTTCAATGTTAAGTTCTTTCAATTCTATGTGGTGAGCTTCTTATTTTTGGAATTCTAAACTCTATCTCTTAGGCATTCTTTCCCATACATTCTCTCGAGCTCACTCTTTCACGGAGGGGCTTGAGCGTAACCTAGAAATAAATCAATCAATCTAAACATGGAAGAACTCACCACTTTTTCACAAGTGTACACACAGACATATAACACAAAATATCAGTCATCATTTGATGGATGAATATTGTTTCTCATTCAATGGGATACACCATTCTTAATAAACACAATTCAAACATAGAGAGCACAATTCACATCACACCAAAACACAATTCAATTCCATATTCTATTTCAGAACAATAATTATACATAGGGATTCATAGTGGGCTCACACTACCTCTCTCTCAATTTCTTTCTCAACCACTGTCGAATTTCGACAGACTAATGAATCTCTCCCTTTTGACCCATATCCTCTGTCCTCTCAACACATTAAGGATTTAAAAACTGTGTTCTCCATCCTGAAGACAAAATTCTGACATAAACTCAAATAGAGCCTTGAAACCAGAAAATTGCCCTAATCATACTAACTATCATAGATATACTCGTAGAGAGATATACACACTTCCATGAAATTGTAAATAACATATTTACATGGCTTGCATACTTTGCAAGGATACTCACGTCCTTACACAAGCTCTCTCCCCCTATTTTCTATACCTTTCAAATATTTACATGGGACATAATATCTTCTAGCATACTACAAAGAAAATGGACACCAATCCATTCCTAAAACTAACTCACACCTTATCTAGGTTATTGCTACATGTGACCACTTGGGTAGAATACTAGCTTTCCTAAAATATCCTAACAACCTAATTGTTCAAGTTCTTCTTACAATCAAGACACATGGAATTGCTGAAAAATATTAGTTCCAATTTTATACAGATTTACAAATTGAGGGAATTTCCTTTCCCTTTAGAAAATTTACATGGTCCGGTCAAAATGAGCTTCCCGCAGATGGATTTTCTCGTGCATCAGTAATCAATAGTATATAAGGTTTACAAGAAAACTTTAATATGGCTATATGTAGGCCATGAAATTGAATTTAGTGAGGATTTTACACTATCATTACAATTATTTCTAGGAAACTAGAGTTTCTAGTAATGATTTAGTGACTTTCAAATGCTTTTGCTGAGCGAAAAGCTACTGGAATATCTCATTATCTAATGGAGTTTTAAAATTATTTGAAGCTTTGGGTTCTATATCCAACTTAATACTATATATCATATTTATAAGTAAGTACAATTTCATAACTAGTTTCTAAACTTCATATTCGATGTTGTAAAATTGATCTATTTTCATTTGTTTCCTATCACTTTGATATAGCCATAACACGAGAGAAATAGTGGAAAATAAGGCATAAGATGCATTGTGTTTATAGAGTCTTTCTTAAAATTTCTCAAAAGTGACTTCTTTATTGATCAAGTTTAATGTGTCACTTCATTCATTGAATTTATTTACATATTTTATGAAAATATGGACTTTCTCAACTTCTTCATAATGAATATGCCACAAGAGTTTTGTTATTTTGAACGAGGCCATAGAGATTGTTCCATTTACATCCATAAATATTTTTCTTCTATGCATTTTCCTATAAAAAAACTCCCTAGAGTTTTCATAATGTTAACTATTTGGGAAAAGAAAGCATTAAGACTATGTATTATTGTATATAGAATTTTCACAAGTGTATTCCTAGAAGTAGTGGGAAACAAATCATCTATGACATAAGAAAACACTATGAATACATGTATATGTCAAAGAAACTTGCCACTCCTCCAAAGATGTATGTAAGTTGTGTCACATTGATTAAGAGCATTAGTAAGAGAATTGATTCAATAATGGTATAATTGTGTAGAAATAATGGAATTGATAAAAGAGATATGAATATCTACATTACAAAATCATCGCCATCAATTCAAAAAGTTTGTAATTTTATAGATCTTTTAGATAATTCTTCAAAAAAAAATACCTAAATGAAATCTATTAATGATTTTTTTTCATAAGAAAATTAAATGAAATGAAATCCATGGTGAGATTGTTTCCATAAAGCTTGAATTCCATGAAATGTAGATAAAATAGTTCAAAAAAAAATTGGCTTCAAGTAATCTTGGTGAAATGCTTAACAAAATATCTCAATTCCTTGAAATTAAGGTGAATGAGACATTTGACCATGACATTTATATATTGAAACCCTATTTACATGGACCCCTTTCTTATTTTTGGTGGACTAATTAACATATAATTCTTTCTATTTTATTTTGGAATAATTCTCTAACCTCTAATATTTTAAATTTAATATTTGAGTAAATATTAGAAAAACACTAATGTACTCATAAATTCACTTGCTTCGAGTCTTAAATTTGGTTATTTAGTTCATGGGTGAAATTTTGACTTACAGTGGAGTAGGTAATGATTCCTAAGATGTAATAGGAAATATGGGTTGTGTAGTGAAATGCATAACTGGATAGCAATGAATGTTAAGTAGTAATAGTTGACCAATTATTTATTTGTAGTTTTTAGCATGTAGAATTGGAAAATATAAATGGTTAATGGATTTGTTGTGATTGTTTACTAAAAATAACACATAGTGGGAGTTAATTTACTCTTACGTTGTCAAAATTTCTCTTGTTCCCTTACACTATTATTGAACAATCTTGTTAAGAGCACATAGACTCTATAATGTATTGTAACCATTTAGTTATTGAATAATACATTGAGCATCCATGAAAATGTGGGGTTTTTTTGACCTTGAAGAATTTTCTACAACCAATTGTTGTCTAATGTTGTTTTCACATTGTTTATTACTAAAAATTGTGTTTATCTGATTTCTAAAAGTTATTCTTCTATCATTGATTAGTGTGAGAAACATATTCTCACATTAGTTTCCTTTTGTGCTTGAATAATTAAATAATATGTCAAATATTCTTTTTGTTGGCCACCATTGATTTAATGAGAACTTATTATTTCATATAACTTGATGGAGGTGCATAGGCTTAGCACAAAGCTTGATGAAGTTTGGCAGGAGTCCAATGTGACGGGATGATCACATGGTAATGTTGGGAGGAAATTTTAAATATTTTGTAAGGAATTATAAATATTTAGATTAGGGAGTGAGTTTTGATTTTTAGAATAAGTTGGAGAAGTTATTTTCTATTGTAAATATAGTTTTTAGTTTCCCTTATTTTGTGGAGAATGGGAAATAATTCACCCTTTGTGGCTCTTGGTTGTCATGATTTGGTTTTTTTTAGGAAACAATAAGAAAATAGCGTTTGGAGAGGAGAGGAGGAGAATTTTCTCGAGTGAGAAGAAGAGAAGGGGAAGAGAAGAGAGGAATTGTTGCTTCCTCTATGAAATTACAGTCTTGTAGGTTGCAAATCGTTGTACTTTCCATCTGTATGAATAAGAACATTTTTTTTGTGTGAATGGAAAAGAGGAATGTAAGTGGGTGTTGTTTGATTAAATCGAAACCAATTATTGAAGCAAATCAATTTTTGGTTATGAAATTATTCCTATGCGTTGGTTATCTTTAAAAATATGTACTTGTTCAATCAATTTACTTTAAGAATCTAAGTATTGAAGCTATAATCATTGTGTGATTTGTTCGTGTATTTTTGTTGAAATCGTCTAACAAGGAATGTACCACGGTGTCGAGGAGTGAGAATGTGAGGTATTTATAATGAATTTCGAGGAGTGGGAATGTGAGGTATTTATAATGAATTGAGTGTTGAAACAAAGTATTTTGTAATTACGAAATAGTAAATTGGAAAATAGGCACTACGAAACTGCATCTATTTTCTTAAACTCTATTTAGCCTGCTTCTTGCACCAATAGCCCATTGTGTTCACATGCAAATACTTTCATATAAACATTTCCTACCTCAAAAAACTTTCGACATTTTAATGCGCGTTATTCAAAATAAAATTCACCAATTTTTTCCACATTTCAAAAATAAAATTCATTTTCACAACTATTTAAAAAAAGAATTTTAACAAAATTAAATTCCACATAAAATATCAAATAAATAAAAAATATGTAAAATTTATAGGGGAAAGCATCTAAAATTGGAAATGAATAGTAGGGTTCCTTTACATTTAGGTTGGATGGATGCTATTAAGAAAATCAACATCATTGTCACCATAAATTTGGTTTTTTCCCATGGTTGTTACATATCATAAAATTATGTTTTTAAAAATAAATATTAATCAATATATTACTATTAAAAAAGTTTATATATATAAATAATAGGTTAAATTTCGAAAATTTCTATCATTATTTTGATGAATTAAAATTACAAATATAATTAGAAATATTTATCTCTTATTAAATTTAAATTAAATTTCTAATTATTAAATATAAATAAATTCTTTATATTTTATATGTAAGGTAGAAAATTTTAATCTACATTAAATTTTATTTCCAAATATTAATTATTCTTATACTCTACATCAAATAAATCCCCATAAATAAACCATTTTACTTTTAATAAGCTAATAACATATTTATGAAATAACAAATAACATTATCTTATTTAAACCACATTAAAAAATAATATAATTTATATATAAATTAATTAGATTTACTTTCTAACTATAAAATAAAATATTAGAAAAAATGTAAAATTAATTAGCTCAAAGAAGAAAATTAATATAGCAAAGATTAGAACTAATTCTCATGACCTTCATAGTGAAACAAGGCATTGGGCAGTTCCTAAAACACCATGGATGGAAAGGATCTACCATATATGTGAGAATAGGAACATCGAGGATGAAAATCACTTCCTCTTAGAGTGCCCCACGTACAACCACATTAGATCTCAGTTTCACAATCTTTGTTACAACACTGACCTTCCTAGCCTTTTACAATGTCAAAATTATAGTGACCTCGGGAGGCTTCTCTCCAAGCTTTTTGAGCATAGGAATAAAATCTTAAATCAAAATAAATAATTTGTTTCTTTAGGTCCGATAGACCAATGTTTGGTCTCAGCTGACGTTAACTACCATCATCATCATCATCATCATAATTATAAATATATCATCATCATCATCGTCATAATTATAAATATATATAAATATATATAATTGGTTTCTCTTAAATAACATACCTTGATAGAATTAATAGTTCTATAAAAAAATATATATATATATATATATTATATTGTTTCCCTATTTCATTTTTCATGAAAAACAATTTTTATCTAACTTTTAACATTATTTTTATTTTAAAAAGACACGTGTATTGACAAAGTCACACATAACCATCATCTTAAATGGAAAATGTACTTTTCCACATAATAATAATAAATAATAATAATAAAAATAAAAAATGCACCACTAAAACTGAATGAACTTAAAAAAGCACCACTAGAAATTACATATCAAATAACCATGGAAAGGGAAAAAATGGAACAGCAAAAGGTCATGGAATTTCTATATCAAATAACCATGGAAAGGGAAAAAATGGAACAGCAAAAGGTCATGTCCTCCATATTTGGGTACGCGGTTTTGAAATGTCTATGGGAGTATTGGTTTGCTACATAAGCATCTAGTGATACGACATGAAGGAATCATTATGTTTACACTTGGATACGTTTAAATATGATCTGCATGCCATGTTGAGGCTGTATGGTAAGTATAGCGATGGGAGCATGCCTGTATGCAGGTGAAAGACTGAATGAGAATCTCTGCAAAATCATAGCTAACACAGTCTTGGCCTCCAACATGGCAAAGTTTTGGCCAATACATGTTCTTGGACCCATTGAAAATGGTAAAAAGGCATTCGGGTCAGTAGCTGCCTTTGAAGGACCATCTGCAAATCTTTCGGGCTTAAACATGTTTGCATCTGGCCCCCAATACTTCTCACTGTGATGCACTCCCAAAATTGAGAAACTCAAGAGTGCGCCTTTTGGAAGTGAAAACGGGCCGAGCTTCATCTCCTTGTATGCTTCTCTTACTATCGAATGCGCAGGTGGGTATAGCCGTAGAGATTCATTTAACACCATAGTCATCTGCCAGCCAGGAAAAAAAAAACAGACAACAGTCACTAGGCTACCTTAAATGAGAAATAATCAACAAATCGAATGAGAAAAGTGATGGAATACATACTGATTTCATCCTGCTAAGCATGTCTGCATCTGGTATGCCCGTGCCACAAATACTGTTAACTTCTTTTCTTAATATTTCCTGCCAATCCAGGTTTATTGCAAGCAAGAATACTGTCCAGGTTAACAGATTGGAAGATGTCTCATGGCCTGCAAAGAAAAATAGTTTGCATTCATCCATAATTTCATCCATACTTAACGTTAGATTTCTTTGAATGCCACCCAATTCCTTCTTGTTGGCAGCCATCATGATTCCAAGAAGGTCATTTCCATAGTCAACCTGACTGGTTACTGTTGTTCTGGGCTCCAACCTTCTTTGAATTATAGAATTTAGGATTTCTCTAATCCTTCTATCAATCTGCCATGCATACCTGTTCTTGCTTGTAGGAATATATCTGAAAAAACAAACCCACCGAATGTCAGTCCACAATCCTTAATTATAAGTACTAAGAAGCATTATACTTGTGCGAAAGCTCTATTGACTAAGTGTACCACTTGGTAGACCCTTGTGCAAAAGTAAGAGATCTAAGGATTATGGCACTGACCCATAAAAGAGCAGCACCCAAAGAATGTTAAAAGAAGACATAAGCAAAAGTACACATGAACTTGCAGTCACATGCAAAACTATATAATTCAAAGATAAATATATTGTAATTACTGGCTTCCAGGGATGAAGATAGAATGTTCAGCTTCAAAAGCCATTTTTTTTAATTCTCTCTGCAATTGAAATACTTCTTTTCCTTCATTGAAACTGCTACCGAACGCAGTATGGGATATGATATCTGCTGTTAGTGCTATAAATTCTTTATGAACATCAATTTCTTTGCCATGAGAGTCTGCCTGAGCCACCATCTCTTGCCAATTATTGAGCATGGTTGAAGTGCAACCAGCCATTCTCTTCACCATTGTCTGTCATTCATTTGAACTATATAAGGCTCCAACGCTCAGAGAATCTCTAACAAACAGTCTAGCTAATGCAAATCCTTGGTTAGTAGAGATGGGCAAATTCACAGCATAAAAAATGTAATTTGACAGGCTAGAGGAAAACACTTAAAAATAAGATATCAAATGGCCATGTATAAAATGTTCTCCAATTGATAAGTCTTTTCAGTTTCAGTCAATTTTAGATTTCTTAACTCCGTCCTTATTAGACACCACGTTCTCATGGTGGCCTGCAAGATCTGACCAACATACCTATGTTCAATAATCCTAAACATATAAGGTGATTCTCTATTGCCAAAATCTTCAATCCATTATCAAATCTTATTATACTGCTACTGTGTTTGCAGGACGTTTCAAGAGTCCAAACCTTAAGTTTATCAATATTGAAGGCAGGGTTTACAATCCTCCTGTGGTGAACCCACTTCAATCCCTTTATGGTGGCCAGTCCCTGACCGAGCAGAGCCAGTATAAGAGGCCTGAGTGTCCGCTTCTCATAGTGCCCGAACTTGTTTGATAGAACTTCTTTCATTAGTTCTGGTTCTGCAATGTAGAGGATTGAACGGATTCCATACCAGTAGAAAAAGGTATCTCCTGAAGACAAACAAATTACCCAATCAAACATCGATTTCAAACTGTTTAGCAATACCTGTGTCAACCTTGACACTATTGCAAAACTCCAAACGACTAGCAGCAAGTATATGTTGTAGATTCTAGCAGGCCAATAACTAGCAGAGCAACATATGAAAGTAAAAGAAGTCTCTAAGGAAAAGAGAATGAATAAATTAGAGAACCATATATTTGACACCACTTATGGTAGTGTGGCAGGACTATAGGAACAATATCATGAGAAATATTCTGCATAGGCTGTGCATGAGCCTCCCTGCTCAGCTTCCTCTGCTCTGACCCGCTCCCAATGAGTATCCGGTAAGGCCGACCTCTTATTCCTTGGTCTGTATAAGCTTTTTCAAATCCATAGGGCTTCCATATGAGGTCTCTAAAAAGGTTAACCAGTAAGATCCCAAACAAAACAACTAAAATAGCAACCCATGCCTCAACACTGCTCTTAATCTCAATATCCATCATCAAAACCTCACACAACTACTCTGTACTATTACAGGGCTAGTACCTATAGTTCTCTGTATCGATGAAAGACACTTTAAATTTATATTTATAGACCCAAAAGTGCACCAGACCGCTGACTTGCAATCTACTCTAAAGTGCCACACTGATAACCCACGTGTTCTAAACGGTAGCCTCAACTTGCTAATTACAAATAGTGTATATAAAACTGACAGTCTTCCTATCAGAAAAGTGGAACAATTTGCCCATAATTGTCATTCCATGTCCCTCCTTCGAGAAGAACATTCATTAAAAAATAAAATATCCAATTGTAATAGTGTATAGAAGACCAGTCATTAAAAAATAAAATATCCAATTATAACAGTGTATAAAACTGACGGTCTTCCTGTCAGAAAAGTGGAACAATTTGCCCATAATTGTCATTCCATGTCCCTCGTTTGAGAGACGAGTCATTAAAAAATATCCAATTATAATATAAAACGGACAGTCTTCCTACCAGAAAAGTGGAATAATTTGTCTATAATTGTCATTCCACGTCCCTCTTTCGAGAAGACCAGTCATATTGGCACAGCACATGTTTGAGATTGCTCGGTGGATAAAAATTCAAATCATGATGTCTTACATAAGTACTCAAAGGGATTTGAACTAGTGACCTATTGCAAGGAGTGCCTTAACAGTGCATCCATTCACCATCAATCCAAAATTCCGTGGGCACCATGATGTCTGACATTGCTTGGTGGATAAAAACTCGTTAAAAAATTATATCAGAGGTTTCAGCCAAATAACGTCTGAAATGGTCATGTGATGTGATATAATTGCTTGGTAGATAAAAACTCATTAAAAAATCAAATCAGAGGTTTCAGCCAAGTAAGCTGTGAAATGGTCATGTGATATAACAATTTAAGGTTGGTAAACTACGGATATCGATGGCTTTTTTGATAACATTAATGTTTCTATATTCATTAATGTGATAACATTAATGTGTTTATATTCATTCATTCGATAACATTAATGTGTCTATATTCATTTGCTAACATTAATGTGCTTATATTTATATTTATTGAGTTTCTTTTTTGAGCTTTATTAGAAGGGCTAAACATATCTCTCATAAAAATTGAGTTTGAGTGAAAAGAATGATAGCTAATTATTCTAATTATTCAATCTAACCAATGAATATATTGTAACCCTCACCATATGAATATATTGTAACTCTACGTACAATTAATCATTAATCACATTCATGTTGTTGTAAACTAAGGGAATAGAGACAATTGTGCCACTAAATATAAATGTAATCAAATTATATCATAAATACAAATACGAGCATGAATTGGAATTGCTATAATAGGAAGTTAATTAGGCTTGCAAAAAGAAAGAAATAATGAAATGTATTGCATACAGATAGGAACTTAGTTGAAATGGACAAATACTAACCTAAACTATTTTATAGTAGTAACTAGCTAAGGAGGGACCCTACATCCTTAGCTAAGGTATTGGGCAAAAGTTATAGTAGCAACTAGAACTTAAATCAACATTTAGTCATGGAAACAAAGTGCATAGGAAAATAAAAATGTATTCTTTATTAATTAGAAACAAAGTATCAAAATTGCATTCACAATCTTCCTCCCCTACCCACATTGAGCATAGTATTTATAGAATTCTTTGATTTCCTATATTAACATAGAGAGTTGAGGATAGCCATGAGAATCTATGATTCTTAGGCTATCTCATTCTCATTACAAGAACTCATTGTCCCAAACTAACAACCTTGTCATTTTCCAAACCATGCATCATCCACTTCGCAGGTCATCATATCATATGTAAAAACCTAATGACGTAACAACGATGAAAATGGATGATGAAAATTTTGTGACGATGGTGCAACATCTCATGATTCCTTTAATTAGCAAGCACCAAAATGCTAGTTCTCCCCTAAACAGACTAGTATAATTGCTTGAAATGAAATAATTCATGAGAAAATGTACATTGGAAAAAATGTATTATTCAAAGTCAAGGTAGGCTTTAGGATAATAGTATGATGAATAAAAGTGGTCAATAAATGAGGTAAATATGTGTGGAAAATATGGCATTTTAAGTGCCATCATATCCCCCCAGCTAAAATTGTTGCATGTTCTCATGCAACCAAGTAGTTAATCCAAATCTGAATTTAAGTAGGGGCACCTAACATGGAGGTTTCTAATGTTGTAGTCAGCTTGACCATGGTCATATGCTATGTGAAATCCTCCCGTGGATTCAATCCCTTGCCAATAGATAGCCTCACTTATGGCTTCTATGTTGCAATCACTTTGGTACTCTGGTGAAGGAAGCCAAATCGAGGGAAAATGGAACCAAAGTCTAATCTATTTATTCCCACGTCTCCTTCTACATTGAACATACTTGTTGATCCTATGGGAGGTTCATAAAATTAAGTGCATTTGTTTTCCTTATATCCTCTATAGCCTACTTCCATATTTTTTTACATCCTTCCAAGTATTTTATCTTCAAAAATTCAAATTTCCTAATGCATCGATTAATGGATTCCATTCTTGTAAAGGATATCAGTTCTACTTGTAGGGGAGATTTAGCCAATTGATAATGCCAATGGACGATAGCTCTTGGCTAATGAAATTCACCTCTAACTGAAAGGTGACAATCTTGATTCTTCTGAATGATGAATAGGGAAATTCTCTACTGAGCATGAGTATTTAATAAAGAAGTAAAAACTTTGGGTTGAACATCACCCAAAAATGGTTAGGTTTCTACCTAAGATCATGATGCAGTAGTATACTATGTTCATACAATTCTCACAACAAGATTTTATCCCCATTGCTACACTTATAGTAGGCTTCCAGAATTATAGAGGTCACCTTGTAGGATTTCCTCTGAGCAATTTCCATGAATTGAGATAACAAATACTTCTCACATAAAAAAAATTATATACAAGAGAAGGAATTATGAAACTAAATATAGATTCCATAAATATGCCAAGTTTTTTCTTTTGTGCCTCTAAGGTTTCTACTTTTTTTGTAGTTTAAAGGTCTTCTCTCACTCTTTCTTTAACCTTCTTTCTGTTAGTGTCAGTCTTGTTAGCCTGTCACCTGGATCAAATGTGCTTTTACTAAGCTTGTCAGGACTATCAAAATCAAATTTTTCATGTCACTAGGTTTACATAGTAAAATTTGGTCACTGTTTGGTCAGTATAGAAATGAGTTCAGTCTTTTGAAAAATCACTCATGCTGGTCACCTATCACATTTCTATGAAGGTGTCATAATAAAAGCAAGTCAGTCATCATCATCATTTCATTCAGTTTCAGGTCATCCATTATGTCGCTAGGGTTTCCAAGGTCCATCATTATCATGAATAAATCCAACAGTGAATAGAGCATGACAAGCAACTCTTTTACATTGATTTGTTGAGTTGTCACAAATTCATCATGCTTTCAGTTTGAAAACCTCTAGAAGAAGAAGTTCCAGTGCTCAAGAAAGTGAAAACACAGCTCAGGTTTCAACCTTAAAGGTGACTCTATTTTCAAAAGTGAAAAAATCAGTTTTTCAAAGGTTTGTGGGTCCCATTTCTTTTTAAAAGGAGAAATTAATTTTCCTATGTAAACTCAAAAGCCCCAAACTTGTCTTATTTACCTCTCATTCACTCTTGTGTATCGAGCTCTCCTACCCAAAAGAGAGAAAAACTCATTTCCATAGGCAAAATTGGCAAAAACCTCAAGGTGTTGCGCTCAGGAAGATTGTGTTGCGCTTGGAGGCCTAGCGTTGTGCTTAGGAACACTGCGGTGCACTCAGGAACACTGTGGTGCGCTCAGGCTAACTGTGATGCGCTTGGGCCAGAGTGTCCAGAAAACGCCTAAATCTCTCCCAAAACCGATTTTAAAGCTTTCTAACCTAATTTCATTGCATCCTAAGCTAGGCTACAAGTAAGTACATCATTCCACTTGCTTCTTTGTTTTTCAAAATCATTTCATGCCAAATATTTCTCCAATTAGGGTTTTGTAGTGAGTTTTTCATGAAAAATGATAGGGTTGATGATGGCCATTTTCATTTCTTGATTTTTAACATGTAAAATATTGCCCTACACCTTTATACATGTTAGGTAAAGTATGTAAACCACTCAATCAACCTCAAAATATAAGTTTACCTCATTAAAAGTGAAACCCTAGTTCATTCCTGGGGGTTTTGGGCACTTTCACTAAAAACTATGTTCTTTCCTTCTCATAAGAATATCATTCCTCCATTGATTTTTCATTCATTTTCATCAGTTGTCCATAGCTCATATCCACCTCTTTCAAACCTTGTTTACCATTTCATCAAACGTAACCTACCCATCATTCCACTTTCCACTCATACCTCACAGTTTTTCTCATTTTCCTGTTGTTAGGGTTTCTGTCATCATGGAAGCAAAATATTCACCAGAGAGGAAGAGACATCACAAGGGAGGGAAAATCCTCAGATATGAGCCATCAAATTGAAGAGAAATCAACTCATCTCCCTTTATCAAATAGTGCTTTGAAGATGTGAATTGCTTGGATTTCTACAAAAGGGTGAGTGAAGTAGGATTCAATGAGCAGTTGACAGATTGGGTGGAAACTCAGTTGAAAGGTGAAAGTGTTGTTATTGTTGGTGTTGAATTCACTTTTTCAATGGCCTCCATTTCACTTGCTATAGGGCTACCAGACAATGGTGAATATTGGTTCAAGGGGATGAGCCTAGATATTGAGTATTATAGACCCTTCTTAAAAACACCATACAGGGAAAAACATGCTCATGTTATGCCTTTTAGGTACTTATTGGAGAAGTATGCCCCCTTGATGAAGATTGTCATGAATTTCTTTACATGTGAAGGAAGATTCTCCAGATTGTATGCTTATCATATTCACCTCCTAATGCACTTTACCTCTCAGAAGCCACTCAATATGTGCAACTACCTATGTAGGAGCATTGCCAAAATGTCAGATAGGATTCAAATGAAGAACAAGGAGCACTACCCTAGATTGTTTCATCATAGTCTAATTAAGACTATAGTACTTGTTTAGTCAATTTATTGTTATCTAAATTGCTAGTATTAATTGTCAACCCGAGGCTCGTAAGCTGATGAAGTGAAGGTGTACTATATGTACTTAAGCAACCTCTTAGAGATTTTTTTTATCGTTGGGGGTGTTGTTATGGTTAATTTATCTTCCTAAAATGGAGTGGTGATTTATAAACAGATGAGTGATAGTGTGTGTGGAGTGAATTCTAAATGAGTGAGAGTGTGTGATTAGTGATTGCTAACTACTTGCTTGAAAGGAAATGCTTGAAAGAAATAAATAACTTGAAATAACTTGAAAGCAAAGAACCACTTCCAATGGCACTAGACACCATTCATGCTGCTGCAAATAAAAGAAAAGAAAGTCACTTTTAAAACCAAAGATAATGATTATCTCTCCCTAACTCCCTACTTCAAACACATAGTGCTGTGTAAAGTACGATTAAGAAGTAGCTCAAGTTGAATTAGAAAAGTGATTAAAAATAAGAAAAATATACTTTAAAGACTAGTGATAACGTTTTGCTCTTTCTAACTCTCTACTTCTGCCATATGTACTATGCAAAGTATGATTAGAAAGTAGTGAAAGATTAGTCTAAAAAGCACTCAAAGCCAACTGCAAGTTAGTGGTATTCTGATCCTTAAAAGATAGCAATTTATGATAAAAGATCATTCATGTGTTAGCAGAACTTTGAGAAATAAGACTAAAAATCAGCTATAAGAACAAAGGCAGCAACTTGAACCTGTCAACTTCAAATACCATTAGTTTGTAAAGCAAATACACAAACATAAAAACAAATCCCGGGCTAAAAATCTGCAAGGAAACAATACTGATCAGCTTGAAAGAAAAGAAATCAAATAAATCAAACTATACATGTTTAAAGAAATGCTGAATGAGAAAATAAAGAAATGCTGAACATAAAATACTTTACAAAGGCTAACATGAACAGGGGCCCTCTATTCATTCAGCCACAAGAAGACTTAAGGAACTGAAAGCTTCAAAACAGCACTATTTCTATTGCTCCATTTGCAGAAATATACAAAACAGAGTGCTAGAACAGCACTATAAAAACAGAATTTGCAAAAGCTCTTAAAATTATCACAAGTTCAGAAAGTACAGCCACTAAAAAGTAAAATAAGCGTACGCAGACGCAGGTATATATAAGCATCTGAAGGATGGCCTACACGTACAGCTAATAACTGAAAAACAACTAACTGTAATGCGTATTTAAGGTTCATTGACACATCATAAGGCTGCATGGATGAGCTGGAGGTTCTGTCGTCATGGGCAATGAATCCCATGTTGGATCATGTCCCCTACCACCTGCAAAACGCGGACAAGTCACCGTTTGAGCTGACGTGACCTAACAGCTTACAATCATCGTTGAGCTGCCTTTATTTGACCATAACTTGACTAGTTTTGACCGGAGGTATGGATGACGTGGATGGTTGAAAAAATGGCACAGGAACCTCGAGCACGTTGATACCTAAGTGCCCATGTGGCTCATTTAGCAAACTGACACGTGGAACCTTGAGTTTAACAAAAAGGCTGCAGGATCATCAGATGGCTGCGGGATCGTTGAATGGCTGCGGGATTTCCAGACAGCTGCGGAATTCCTGCAAGTAAGTCAAAATCTAAACAAAACAGTCATCCATTAGCAAAACTTACTTGATCATGCTTAATGACACCTAATGTAATGATCTGGGTGGTTTTACAGTGAAAATGAGGCAAAAGTGAAGAAAAGATGAGGAAAAACTGAGGGAAATGGTAGACAAGTAGGTGTAGAGTAGAGGCTCTACATACCCCCACTACGAGGGTATTGCATGTCCTCATGCAATGAAAACACAGCTCAATCCACCTGCTGGGATGCCTCTGCTAAGACATCCAATCTCCTCTTCTTCCTCTGTGTGGAGACATTGACTTTTGGTCTCTTGAACATGCATCTGAATTTCAAATTGATTAAGGCTCTGTTTAGCCTTCTACATTTCTTCTTGAGTCTGCTGTTTTTCTTCTACCACATGCCCATGTGAAGCATGGTGTTATCTTGGATTGCTTTGTCAATATCAGCTTGCTGCTTCATTTTTTCATTTTCCTGCTTAATGTGGCGATTTAGCACCTCAAGTTCATAGATCTCTTGTTTGAGTATGTCTATTTGCTGCTCATGAGGTATGATATTACTTGGGCCAGCAGTGTTCTGCTCCAATGTTTCAAAATAGTTGTACACCTCTTGCTGAACTGGGTCAACAATTGGTGACTTCCTTGGACTGTGTTCATGCTTAATTTCAGTTTCAAACTCCGGCTGAAATGGACTGTCCTCCCTTGGAGGAGTAGCTGCATCACGTTGTGGACTATCCTCAAGGTCTGATTTTATAGCACCCTTCTCGGGTGTGCTTAGATCAATGAAAAGTGTCCTTGTGGCTCTCCCTTTATTCTGCAATCTGCTGCTCCTTCTTACATTGGTAACACTCTGTGTTTCTTTTTGTGCCTTTTTCCTTGGTTTCTGCACTTTTACTTTCTTAGAAAGGGAAGTTTTTGCATGGAGTTTGGCCAACCTTTGTGCTAAGGGTTGACTATCTTCCTCATTAGAAGTCTCTGGAGTTTGATAAATTTCTTGAACTATGGATTTTCCCTTGTCTTGCTTTTGTTTCTTCCTATTTTCTTTTATCTTCTGGGCAGCTTCTTGGGCAAGTTCTGAGAGGGTTTGTGTGATAATCCCTTGAGCTATTGGATCACTGTCCACAGTAGGTTCAGGCTCCATCTCATGTTCAGACTGATGTATTTCAGTTTCCTCTTCAATCTGTCCTTGGACAGTTCCCTCTAAGATATCAGTTTCAGGGGTATCCTCTTTTCTTTTCCTTCTACTTTTTCTAGGTACAGAGGTTTCTCCAGGTTCTTCAAAATGATTTCTCACAAGAAATTTCTCCCATGTGTCTCGTTTTGCTTTTAATTGTTCCTCCACTAACATCTTAACAAGACTATGATGACAGAGATGTGCTTCAATGTTTCGTGGATTCCTTTGGGCCATGGAACACATTTTTCTAAGGCTTTGGAATAGAAAGTAGGGAAGATTTATATCATGTTCTCCTTGAAATTGCAGCATAATTTTACCATGATAAACATATAATACCCCAAATCTCCCTTCACAAGTGAAAAATTTTTGCACTAACAACAGTAAAATTTTCCATTCTTCCTTAACATGAGTGACAGGAATTCCTTTTGTGAAGACACTGGTATCCATACCTGGGTTTTTAAAAATCTGCTTCCATTGTTGATCTTGAACTGACCGGTTCTTAAACCACCTTTCACCGGTTTGTGGGAGAGATGTAGCTTGTGCTATGCTGCCCTCTGAGACTGCAAACGTTAAATCACCCACCTCCACTTGACTGTCTTTATCTCTGAATGACCTTGCAAAGGCCTTAGTAACCTCCTTGTGGTAGCCTTTAAATTTCTTGATGCACTGTAGCCAGTTGGCTTTCTGCAATGCCTCCTTAACTTGAGGGTATGCTTCCAGGAATTTTGAACCTTCTGGTTCAGCCCTTAAAAGTTTCCCCATTGACTCCACGGCTCTTGTTCTAAAACACGACTTCAATGGTGGCTTTACACAGTAATTTCTCGGCTCTGTTCCAGAATTTTGTGGAGAGGAGGTTGTATGGCTTCAACAATAGCCTTAGACACGGTGAATTTACGGCTTGAACACAGTGAAATGGTGGATTACAGCTTTAACACAGTGGAACGGTGGCTTAACAGTCGTAATACAACCGTAACATACGTTCACTGGTTATATGTATTCAATGTTTCTCAGAATTAGCAGAGAGGAAAAACAGAGTATGGTTTATGGAGACAGCGTAGTGAGTGGAACGAAATGAAGGAAATGAGAGAATGGAACAGCGTGAAATGAAGTGTTATGAGCGTAGGAGGGTTTCGAAATAATGAATAGGAACGGCTAGATCCTTAGATTTCGGCGGTAGATTTACACATGGCTGCGGAATGAGGACTTAGAGAGTCGTAGTACATTAGGCTACGTCATTAGGGTACGAAAGTCTTAATGACAGAAGCAGCCGTAAGTGATTTTCAAAATCGTGATAATCAAAGACTGATGGACTTGGGAGATACACATGGTATATGGTCGCATGGTAGGGAAAATGGGTAATCATTACAATTAGTGGCAAAAAGACATAACCCAGCAAACTTTGCGTAACGAAAATAACTGTAAGTTTAAGATTAAAACATACCTCAGATCCGCATTTGGTTTGCCTTTCAATGATTTGTCATTAACCCTTTGTTAACTTATTGCTGTTACATGACTTTTTCCTCCTTGTTATTGGTGATTTTTGTACTGTAAAAATTTCTCAAACAGACTGTGTTTCTTTGTGCAGGTGCAGAGGGCTGCAGAAAGGCTAAACGGCTGCAGAATTGCCAAATAGCTGCGGGAACTGCAATGGTGTCCTTCAGCTGCACAAAATAACCTTAGTTGCCTGAAAAAAAAATTTATTAATGAAATGAAATGGAATGAATGGATGAATGGGTGGAAAGCAGTGAGGTGAAGTGGGAATGGTTAGATGGAATGAGATGGTGAAATGGAATGGATGAAATGGCGAAATGAGATGAAAGAGAGAGAGAGATTTTTTTTTTTTGGAAAACATGAGGTGTCAGGTGACCCTGATTTTCACCTCAGGTTTTCTGCATGAGACTGCCAATCAGAGATTGGTTTTCAGGCTCATACATTTATTATTTTTTCTTTTATCTTTTTTTCTTTTTTTTTTTTTTTTTTTTTATTATTGAACTGAAATTGAAAGAAACAGAGATTAGGCTAATGGAGGAGAAGAATTCTTCTCCACCAGCCTTATTTCAGAATCGCCTTGGAACAACTTAACAAACTCCTCTTTTGAGAGTGGCTTGTGGTAAACTTTCAACCGGTGGCCATTCACAATAAAGGGAGTTTGAAGTTCATCAATAGTCTTCACTCTAACTGCTCCATTATTAAAGACTTCATCAATCTCATATGGCCCAAGCCAATGAGTTTGAAATTTTCCCTTGAAGTCCTTAAATTTGGAATCAAACAAGAGTGCCCAATCACCCTTTTGAAACTTCTTTTCTTTGATATGTCGATCATGCCATTTGATTCTTTGGTGCTGAACTAGATCGGTCCTTAGAATTGCATCTTGTCTCATTTCATCTAGTTCATTTAACTGGTCCATTCTGTGCTTCTGGGCTTCTGATAAGCTCATCCCCAATTGAACTGCTGTCTTGAAGGTCTTGATTTGGAACTCAATGGGGAACAGGACTTCCTTCCCATAAACAAGTTCATAGGGAGAATGTCCTGTGGTGTTCCTCCATGTAGTTCTATAGGCCCATAAGGCTTCAGGAAGCCTTTCTGCCCAATCTCTTCTATGAAGATGAACAGTCTTTGTGATGATGCTTTCAAGAACTTTATTTGTAGATTCTACTTGACCATTCGCTTGCGGATGGTATGGAGTAGATGTTCTATGCTTGATCTTATACTCCTCCATCAGCTTCTCCATCATCCTTGATGTAAATTGGCTCCCCTGATCTGTTACAATTTCTCTTGGGACACCAAAACGAGTGAAAATATCCTCAAAAAGAAATTGAACAACTGAATTTTCAGTAGCAGAAGTCAATGCTTTAGCTTCTACCCACTTAGTAACATAATCAGTACAAACCAATATATATCTCTTTTGCTTGGATGGCGGATTAATTGGTCCAACAAAATCTAGAGCCCATTTCTCGAAGGGTTCGATGCATACCTGTGGCTGTAGTGGCATTTCATTTGAAAGAGTTGGTCTTCCAACTCTCTGACAACTGTCACACCTTCTAACATATTGCTTTGCATCCTTAAAGAGAGAAGGCCAATAATATCCTAAAGAAAGGATTTTATAGGCTGTCCTCTTATCAGCAAAGTGTCCGCCACAAGGTTCGTCATGACATGCCTTAAGGATGTCAGGCATTTCATCCTCCCGTACACATCTTCTGATCATAAAATCTGGCCCTGTCTTGAACAATTCATTAGAAATCCAAGAATAATGTGAACTCTCCTGAATGATTTTCCTTTTCTCATTAGGAAATAAATGTAAAGGTAGCTTTCCAGTAACTAAATAATTAGCAATATCAGCATACCAAGGAGTTTTGGTAGTTACTGCAAACAAATACTCATCTGGAAATTTATCCTCTACAGGAGAATCCTCATTAGAGTTTTGAATTCTAGACAAGAAATCAGCTACAGTGTTCTGTTTACCTGGTCAATCTAACACAGTTATGTTGAATTCTTGTAAAAGCAAAAGCCATCTTGTAACTCTACCATTAGTGACTGGTTTGTTCATGAGGTATCTAATGGCAGAGTGATCAGTATGGACAAAGGTTTCATAGCCGGTTATATAATGTCTAAACTTGTTTATAGCATGAACAACGGCTAGAAATTCCTTTTCAGTAACAGTGTAATTTAACTCAGTAGGAGTCAAATTCTTACTTGTGTAATAAATGGCATAAGGGATCAAATCCTTTTGTCCCAAAACAGCTCCTAAAGCTGTATCTGAAGCATCAGTAGAAATGTGGAAAGGGAGTTTCCAATTTGGACCCCTTAGAATGGGTGCTTCAGATATTCTAGTCTTTAAAGCTTCAAAGGCAGATTGACATTCAGGATCCCACTTAAATTCACAATCTTTAGTAAGTAGTTTGAAAAGAGGGGATGCTATCTTAGTGAAGTTTTCAATAAATCTTCTGTAATAACTAGTAAACCCAAGAAAACTTCTAACATCTCTTTGGCAATTTGGAACAGGTAACTTAGAGATGACTTCGACTTTAGATCTATCAACTTTGATTCCATCTCCTGAAATATGATGTCCTAAAACAATCCCTTCAGTAAACATCATAAAACACTTTTCATGACTTAAAGAAAGATTTGTTTCCTTACATCTTACCAGTACTTTTTCCAAATTTTCCAAAGCTTCTTCAAATGTATTACCATAAACTGTGAAATCGTCCATGTATACCTCTACACAATCATGAATCAGATCTGAAAAGATTCCTAGTACAGCCCTTTGAAATGTAGCGGGTGCATTGCACAACCCAAAAGGGAGTACTCGGTAGGCAAAAGTTCCCCAAGGACAAGTAAATGTGGTTTTGTCTTGATCTTCAGGTGCTACCTGAATTTGGTTGTAACCACTAAAACCATCCAAGAATGAGAAATACTTTTTACCTGCTAAAGTGTCTAGTACCTGATCAATAAAAGGTAGAGAGAAATGATCCTTTAAGGTTGCCTTGTTCAATTCTAATGCAAACTCTCCATTTACCATTCTTTTTGGGCACTATAACCAAGGGAGAAACCCATTGGCTATCTGAAATGGGGTAAATGAAGTTTACCTTGAGCAATTTCTGAAGTTCTTCTTTCACAATTTCCCTAAGATTTGGATTCATCCGTCTTTGTGGCTACCTAATAGGTCTGTTGTTTTCTTCAATATAAATGTGATGAATACAAGTCTTAGGGTCGATTCCTTTCATGTCAATGTATTCCCATGCAAAGGCAGTGGAATGTTTTTGCAACAGTTTAGTTAATTCTTCTTGTTGTGGTCTTTCCAAGTTCTTGTTAATGTTCAATGTTTTTCCTGGAAAGATTTCAACTGTAGAACTACCAAACTCTTCCATTGAGAAGAGAGACATCTGTCTAGAGGAGAGATATTCAATGTCTGCATCTAACTGAAACTGTGTAGAGTCATATTCTAAAGGTGTTTCAAAATTTTCTAATGTATTTAGAATTTGACTGTCCTCACTAATCTCAGAGATGGTTAGAACAGGTTGAAGAGTATCCTCATCATTGATCCACTCATCTTCTCCTATTTCTGTTATTGCCTTTGCGGGAGGATACAAGTTGAATTTCTTGGTAGAATTACCATCTGATATATACATGTCCCCAGACCTACAACTTATGAAAGCATCAGCTGTGGCCAGCCAAGGTCTTCCTAAAATAAGAGGATGTCCTCCTAGATTGTTCTTGGGAGTTAAAATCATAAAATCAACTGGATACTCCCAAGAGTCTAGTGAGACTGGAATATCTTCCAATACACCATCAGGTTTGATGATTGATCTATCTACAAGTTGCAGCAAAGTAGGTGTAAAGAGAAGGTTAGGAAGCTTTAACTGATCCATGGTCTGTCTACTCATGATGTTGATAGCGGCTCCTAAGTCAATCAAAGTATTTGGGATTTCAACCCCATTAATATGAGTTTTAACAATAGGGCTACCGGGATCCACATACTTTTGCATGGTAATCTTACCCATCATAATGTCTACAATTTTTCCAACTAGATGTATCCTTTTGGTATCTCTGATTTTCTTTCCTGTTTTTTTCAAACTCAACTCCTTTATTGTCTTTGCTAGGATGGGAATTTCCTTAATGGTTGTTAACAAGGGAAT
Source organism: Pinus tabuliformis (assembly GCA_031772625.1). Taxonomy (NCBI): domain Eukaryota; kingdom Viridiplantae; phylum Streptophyta; class Pinopsida; order Pinales; family Pinaceae; genus Pinus; species Pinus tabuliformis. Next base: position 235,408,870 of record CM062819.1, read on the forward strand.
CTTGATACAAACATTTTTCAATTCATCTAGAAAGTCATAGTCAGGCAACCAAATTTGTTTTTCCACCCCCTTGTCAATTTGTAACCTTTCAGGGAAAGGAGGTGTAGTTGAAGATGTAGGTTGCTCAACTATGGGAGTTGATTCTTTTTCTTTTTCTTGAATGCTTGGGTTTTGAAGGGATGCTTCAGAACCCTTATTCACTTTGAGAGATTCTTCCTCGGAAATGATTGGTTGTTGAGCACTTGTAGAAGGTTGGTCTAGGATTCTACCTGATCTGAGTTGTACCTCATTGAGAGGAACAACCATATAGGTAGGGAATGGTTGACCTTCCATGAGTGGTTGACCTTCCATCACATAAGCATTTTGAGGATTCCTATTATTGGGGTTTGGTTGAGGCTGAGAAGGAAGTTGATTTGGCCTCTGTTGAGATTGTAGCAAGAGTTGAGAATTTTGATTTTGTGGAGGAGGTTGTTGTTGTTGTTGAGGGAATGGCAATGACAGTTGTTGACCTTGATTTGGAAGTTGGGGAGCTTGTTGATTCTGAAAGGATTGAGGATATTGATAGAATTGGGCAAATCTCCCATAAGGATTTTGCATTTGCATGCTTTGCAACCATGCTTGGAAAGGATTTTGTGGTTGTGACCAAGGTTGTTGCCAAGGATTCCAATTTGGTGGGGGTTGAAAATTCATAGAGTTGTTAAACCCTTGATTTTGCTGCCCCTGCCAAGGTCTTCTTGCAACAAGACAAAGAGATTCAAGCATGCTTGGATCTTCTTGAAAGACTGCTTTGAGCCCAGGGATTGAAGGACAATCCTTGGTCTCATGAGTTTCTGAGCAAATTACACAGGTTTCCACAACTTGTGCTTCCAAGGGACATTCCCTTAAAGCATGCTTCTTTCTACACTTCGGGCAAAAGATAGTCATAGCCTCGGCTTCTGCTTTTTGTTTATTTTGAATCTTAAGGGTATCAATTTGTTCACTAAGACTCCCTAAGATGTCAGTTTTAAATTCATCCAGCATATTACCGATTTCAGCCCTACTCACTGATCCTGTTGCAGATTTATTTGCCCTAAGGAGAGAAGGATCTCTAGGCCCTTTTTGAGTTTTTGATTTGCCCCTTGAGAGATGGATACAAAGTTCTGCTATATCATTGAGAGAAAGTTGAGAAATATCCCCTTTCCCCATCATGTTTAAGATATCTATCCATTCATCCCTAATGGCTTTTAATAAGAGGGCTTTTAAGGTCTCTTCATCCAAGGTACTCATTTTTGCTCTTTTTAAGTTATATTGAAATCTCTCAAGTAAATCTTCTAAGCTCTCATCTTCTTTTTGCATCATTTTAAAAACCTCGTCCTTGTGATTAGTAGGCATACAGTAGTCCAAATACCTATCCAAAAAGGTTTGTTTCATTTCATCCCAAGTCCTAATGGATTGAGTAAGTAACCCCATGAACCATTTCAAAGCTTGATCTTTTAATGTTGATGGGAACAGTTTGAGTTTCTGAGTATCATCCAGATAGTCATAGGTTCGACACACAACTTCAAATTCAAACAAGAATGTTTCAGGGTCCTCAGTTCTTAACCCATGAAAATTTGGGAGGACGGATGGTGATATGTTTTTCATGGTGGCTCGGGAATCCTCATTAACAATGGGAAACCCAAATGAGTTATCCCCATCTCTATTTCCTCCAATGGGACCTCTACCTCCTCCATTATTATTTTTATTTCCTCCTCCTCCTCTACCTCTATCTCTACCACCTCCTTCTTCCTCTGCCATGATGATTCTCCTAGGGATTTCAAAATCTTCTGGTTCTTCTACAAAGGGTGAACGAGAAGAGATTTCTCCTTCTTCTTCAGGTGAGTCTATTTCCTCAATTACAATTGGTTTTCTTGTAGGAGAAAGAGAAGAGTCTCTTCCAGGTTCAAACTCAATAGAAGGTGTAGGAGAGTCAACTCTTGGCTCTTGAATTTCAGGAATTCTAGGACTAGGAGTTTCGGTTGGAGATAAGGGAGGTGTCTCTTGTCTATCTCTTGAAGCAGATGGACTTGTAAAAATTGAACTTCGAGCTCTAGCTAAAAACCTTCCCCTAGAATCTCTAGCTCTATGCATGTCATTTTTTATTTTATCTTCAAGTCAAGTTAATAGTTTTTTTTCTGATCTTCCAGGTCACTCTAGGTGCAAGAAGAGAGCATACTCAAGAAACTATTAAATCAATAACTTTCTCCTTTCTGATCCTCCAGATCACTTCAAAGTGCAAGAGGAGAGCATACTTAGATAGGCTATTAACTTCTTTTCTTGAAATTTTATGTTTTTTTTTTTCTAAGAATATGGCTACTTAATTTCACTTCCCCGGCAACGGCGCCAAAATGTTTAGTCAATTTAGTGTTATCTAAATTGCTAGTATTAATTGTCAACCCGGGGCTCGTAAGCTGATGAAGTGAAGGTGTACTATATGTACTTAAGCAACCTCTTAGAGCTTTTTTTTATCGTTGGGGGTGTTGTTATGGTTAATTTATCTTCCTAAAATGGAGTGGTGATTTATAAACAGATGGGTGATAGTGTGTGTGGAGTGAATTCTAAATGAGTGAGAGTGTGTGATTAGTGATTGCTAACTACTTGCTTGAAAGGAAATGCTTAAAAGAAATAAATAACTTGAAATAACTTGAAAGCAAAGAACCACTTCCAATGGCACTAGACACCATTCATGCTGCTGCAAATAAAAGAAAAGAAAGTCACGTTTAAAACCAAATATAATGATTATCTCTCCCTAACTCCCTACTTCAAACACATAGTGTTGTGTACAGTACGATTAAGAAGTAGCTCAAGTTGAATTAGAAAAGTGATTAAAAATAAGAAAAATATACTTTAAAGACTAGTGATAACGTTTTGCTCTTTCTAACTCTCTACTTCTGCCATATGTACTATGCAAAGTATGATTAGAAAGTAGTGAAAGATTAGTCTAAAAAGCACTCAAAGCCAATTGCAAGTTAGTGGTATTCTGATCCTTAAAAGATAGCAATTTATGATAAAAGATCATTCATGTGTTAGCAGAACTTTGAGAAATAAGACTAAAAATCAGCTATAAGAACAAAGGCAACAACTTGAACCTGTCAACTTCAAATACCATTAGTTTGTAAAGCAAATACACAAACATAAAAACAAATCCCGGGCTAAAAATCTGCAAGGAAACAATACTGATCAGCTTGAAAGAAAAGAAATCAAATAAATCAAACTATACATGTTTAAAGAAATGCTGAATGAGAAAATAAAGAAATGTTGAACATAAAATACTTTACAGAGGCTAACATGAACAGGGGCCCTCTATTCATTCAGCCACAAGAAGACTTAAGGAACTGAAAGCTTCAAAACAGCACTATTTCTATTGCTCCATTTGCAGAAATATACAAAACAGAGTGCTAGAACAGCACTATAAAAACAGAGTTTGCAAAAGCTCTTAAAATTATCACAAGTTCAGAAAGTACAGCCACTAAAAAGTAAAATAAGCGTACGCAGACGCAGGTATATATAAGCATCTGAAGGATGGCCTACATGTACAGCTAATAACTGAAAAACAACTAACTGTAATGCGTATTTAAGGTTCATTGACACATCATAAGGCTGCGTGGATGAGCTGGAGGTTCTGTCGTCATGGGCAATGAATCCCATGTTGGATCATGTCCCCTACCACCTGCAAAACGCGGACAAGTCACCGTTTGAGCTGACGTGACCTAACAGCTTACAATCATCGTTGAGTTGCCTTTATTTGACCATAACTTGACTAGTTTTGACCGGAGGTACGGATGACGTGGATGGTTGAACAAATGGCACAGGAACCTCGAGCACGTTGATACCTAAGTGCCCATGTGGCTCATTTAGCAAACTGACACGTGGAACCTTGAGTTTAACAAAAAGGCTGCAGGATCATCAGATGGCTGCGGGATCGCTGAATGGCTGCGGGATTGCCAGACAGCTGCGGAATTCCTGCAAGTAAGTCAAAATCTAAACAAAACAGTCATCCATTAGCAAAACTTACTTGATCATGCTTAATGACACCTAATGTAATGATCTGGGTGGTTTTACAGTGAAAATGAGGCAAAAGTGAAGAAAAGATGAGGAAAAACTGAGGGAAATGGTAGACAAGTAGGTGTAGAGTAGAGGCTCTACAGTACTTCATCAACTTGTAGAGAAAGGTATGACTTGGGAAACTATTTTGGAAACAACCCTGAAATGGCATGAAGCCAATGTAGCAGCTCAACCCTCTAGCATGCCAACACAACAAATGGAAGTGGGGTCCTCTAGCAAACCAGTTGAAAGAACCAAAGCACCTAAGCCTGAGGTGACTAGGATGTACAAGAGAGGGAAGAGGCTTTTGTTTGCTTCTCATGGTGAGAAAGGGGCCAAGCCTTCTACATCAACAAAATAGGGATCGACAGCGCAAGATAAGGACATGGTTGAACATGAATTTGTGATGGTTTATTTAGAGGCAGAGGATCAGACTTCAAGCATGCAGTAGATGATCAAAGATAAATAATATCAGATCAAAGAGCTCACAGTCAACATGGCGAGAGCAAGGTACATCATTTCATTCCTTGAACAGGAGAATAGTCAGCTCAAAGTGAAGAAATTGATCATGGAAAAAGAGAAAACCAAATTATTGCAGCAGGTTGGCAAGGGAAAAGCAGTCATAGATTCAAGTGAGTGTTGGGCACCAAATCGACCTATCTTTTTCCTGCATTTCCACTCCTCTTTTCATCCTTTTTGTATTCATTCACATATATTTACTATGCTAAAACTACGAGGTAATTCCCCTTCCTTCGTCTCTTGGAATATTTAATTAACGAAGTAGAGTCATGAGGGTTTTGCCTATGTGAACCACTAAAACATGTTATGACAACAGATTCTAGAGCAAAGGTGTTGACCTAACGGCATATCGCAGTAGTTCCATGATTCACAGTAGCTGATCAACCATGATGAAACAACATAACCAATTTGCAGTTGCTCTCAACCCGTTTTGGATCATTTCTGTTCTTGCTCTCTCGCCGTTGGTGCTATGTTGAAATGATGTATATTTTTGGGCATATAGTTGCCATGTTTTGGGGAGAGATGTTATTGCCCTTTGTACTGTATAAAATATGGGTCATTCCTATACGAAGGGTTATCCAGACCCTGATCTATATTGTAACAGCATTTTTCAGATTAATAAAATACAACCCTTTTTGTTGTTCTATCTTTCGCTTTGAGTAATGCAACCCTGATCAGAGAGCTGGGCCCGCTCTTTTGATCAGGTGCTGCGTGTTTTCCTGTTATGTGTGTTGTTCATTGCTACATGTATTTCTTGATTGTTGTTACAAATTTCTTTAGATTACTGTGAATGCCTTTTTAAGTTCTGCAGTTTAGTTTTTATCCCTGTTACAGCAATGCTTTGATTTTTTAATCGCAAACCCTTGGTCGATGACAGATTGTAACCTTGCCCCTGCATATACCTTGCATGTTACCTTGAAAAGAATATGCATCCGGATTTATAAGTTAATGTAGGAAAGGGGGTGAATAATTTTCATACCTGGACACCAACATTTTGGCGCCATTGTCGAGGAGGATAACAAGGTGCAAGACACGATCTGTATCAACCAGAGGGTCAATCTCTCGTCCTGGGGAGAGAATGAGCTTTCTCACTCTGCTCCAGGTCCTAAGTGTAGGTATTTATTTTGTTTTGTGCTTTTATTGTTTTCTTATTTTATTAGTGCCAATCTCTCATCCTGGGGAGGGAGGAGTCCTTGAGCTTAGATTTTTCCAGCATCTTTGTTGTTTTGGTTTTGAGAAACCCAATCTCTCGCCCTGGGGAGGGAGGGGTCCTTTGGCACCCTACTTCAGGTCTTGAAGTGTTAGGTTTTCTTGCATGTGTGTTATTTTCTTGTTTGGCTTCTTGTCCTGGGGAGGGAGGAGTCCTTTGACGCCCTACTCTAGGCCCTAAACCCTAGGTTCTTGTTTTATTTTCCGTTAGTTGTTTTCCTTTCAACGTGATCTCTCGTCCTGGGGAGGGAATGGTCTTTTGACGCCCTACTCCAGGTCTTGGGCACTGAGATTTGGTATCAACATTTTTCGTCATATTAATTTATATGAACAGAGAGCCAAATAAGAGTGGAAAAGGGAGAGCCCCAAAGAAGGGAGGATAGGGTCTGGGAAGGAATAATTATATCCAGCAAATCATTGCAAAATCTGAATCAGAGGTGTCTTCCCATGCAGCCTTGAGGCCAGGTGCATGGACAACATCTAAGGGACAATCTATAGATCAAGCAGTGATGTCCACAACACCCCCTGCTGATTTGATACAACAAACCCTTCCAGTAGCCGGAGAGACAAGCAACAATACATTTGATAAAGGGGTGTCATTGCTCGTAACAGAAGAAGAAGAAGTTGGAAGTAAAACATTCGAGGAAACAGTCCATCCTAGTAGGGAAGAAGAAGTTGCAGAGAGGAGGTCTGAAGGGTCAAGCCATTATGACAGGAAGGAAGAATTTGTAGGGACATTTCTATCACCAAAGGATAGACGGAGCATTGTTAAGGAAACTCAAACCCCCGTGATAAGAGCCCTTCCTACGGAGCCTACCAAAATCCCCAGTGAGTATTAGAGGATACTAATGTCACCTACAACCTCTACTATTGACTTCCCAATTAGGGATCTTGGGACTGGCGCACCAACAAATCCCATTCCTTTAACAACTTTACCCAGCTTCCATGGGCTTACTTCAGAAGACCCCAACACATTTTTGTTTGAATTTTACATTGTGGGTCGAGGATATGACTATATAACGGATGCTCAGAAATTGAAAATATTCCCTGCTACGCTAAATGGGACAACCCTACGATGGTTTATGGGTCTTGGGGGAAGGACTATCACAACATAGGAGGAGATGAAAACTGCTTTCTTGGAGAAGTACTAGGATTACTATAAATCACGGGATATTAAGGAAGAACTTTTCAAGTTTACACAGAAAGAAGACGAAAATATGGAAGACTGTGTGGAGCGCTTTAAATACACATTGTAGATATCAGGTCACTCTGACCTAGATAAGGACATTTTGAAAATTATCCTTCTCCGGGCCTTTCGAGAGGACTCTTTGGAATTGTTAAATATAGTCGGAAAGGGAGATATCTCAAAGGATAACTTTGACACCATATGCAAATTGTGCATCCAATGCTCAAGGGGAGTTGCAAGGAATAAACAGGGGATTCAATCGACAAAAGTATTTGGTGGAGGTGTCACAAAAGTAGAAATTGGAGATCTACTAGATAGCCTGAGGACTGATATCCTGAGTACCTTATCTTAACAAATAGACACGCTACAGGTAAAACAGAAACAGCTAGAATTGGAAAGAACTATGGTTGTGTTTTGCCCAACGTGCAGGAAGAAACACCCACAGAGGGAATTCCCATTAAACTTTATAGAGGAGTGTGCAATCTGTGAGTTGAACCATGTGACAAGTTCATGCCCATCCTTGCCAGGACTGAAAGCAATTTTTCAAGGGACAAGCAAAGAGATGGAGCAGTTGTACTTTATGGGACCTAAACAGCCATGGAAACCTTGGCCGTCAATGGGAAATCAAGGTATGTTTCCAGATCCATCTCAATATTTTAGTAATTTTAATATGGGTACCTAGTCCATGCCTTATAAGCCCATGTGGCCCCAATACCAGCTTCCACCTTGGCAACATTGAGCTCCTCAAGCTAGTTTGAGTTCCTCGTGGGCTCCAAACTAGCGGGGACCTTCTCCTCCTGGGAAGTTTCCCCAGTAAATGCCACAACAGTAGCTCTAATTACCCTCTAATATGGCTCCTGGTAATCAGCCTGTTCGTCCCCAACTTCCCATCCAACCCAATCCGAATCTTAACAATAAAGGGGCTCAACAAGCTGACACCCTCAACCTACCTTTATACAACATCTCTATCGCATAGTTTTATGAGATGAATTTACGATTTGGGCGGACAGTAGATGCTCAACCCTCACCAGTTATCATTGAACAAATTGATAGTGAGGAAAAGGAACAAAAAATGGTTGAAGAGGAATCAAACCAAGTCAACAAAAATCGTACACCTCCTCAACCACTAGTTACTCAAAAACACCAAGCTGAACCACCCTATCCAGAAAGGTTGGCTTTGAGTAAACAAATCCCTCAAGATGAGTTTGACTTGTTAGGGGAGTTACAAAATTTATTTGTCAAGATTCCCCTGCTGCAAGCTATGAGGGACGTACCTATATATGCAAAAAATCTTAGGGAATATTGTGCTAAGAAGCCTAAAAAGAAATCAAGAGACCCGCTCACCATTTATGTAATGGGGAAGCTATCAGATTTTATGATGGGAAGGTTCATGCCTGTAAAGTATGGGGATCTTGGGAACCCAATTTTAACCGTGCAAATTAATGGGTAGAAATTCCAAATGTACTTGGTAGATTTGGGTGCTGCCATAAATGTCATCTCTGCTAAAACTATGCATGCATTAGGTCTTCGTAACTTGAAATATACACTTACAGTGTTAGAGCTAGCAGATCGATCTACAGTGAAACCGGTAGGGAAGTTATAAGATATCACAATTTCGGTTGATTCATGGCATTACCATGTGGATTTCCTTATACTACAAACACAATCTCCAGCTGGAGGCTATCCCTTGATTCTGGGAAGACCGTGGCTGGAAACCGCAGACACTTATATTAGGTGTCGATCTCGACATATAGTCATTTCAAATGGACAAAACACTAATAATTTAGTATTATATCCTCCCGCATAACCTAACCCATCAACAAAACCAGCAGGTCGCAAGAAATATTTACCCAGGAAAGAGTCTGAATCATAAAATGAGGAATTAAGACCAATTCTTACTATTGGATAGGTCCTCCAACTGAAAACATAAATGGAAGATGACACAATTACTACTTTTATTAGTGATCCCTATTTTGTTTCAGATTTAAATCAGCAAATCTTGGAGTCCATCTTGAGGTGTGAGACACAGGTAAGTATTGGAATGGCAGATGGATTTGATGAGCTACCTACAACTGTGCCCCATGACAGTATTTCTGTGGAAATAGAACCAGGAAAAACCTTGAATATCAATCCAGATCTATCAGAGTCCCAGAAGAAGCAACTCTTGGATGTTCTTCGGAAACACAAAGAATCCTTCGCCTGGGACTACTCAGATATGAAGGGCATTCCTGCAAATCTATGTACCCATCATATAGAAATTAAGGAGGACTATCATCCTATGAGGAAACCCTAGAGGAGAATGAACCCTGCTCTGAAAAACATTGTCAAGGAAGAGCTCCAAAAGCTGCTGAATGTGGGATCTATCTACCCCATTTCAGACAGCCAATGGGTTTCCCCATTTCAAACAGCCAATGGGTTTCCCCGTTGGTAATGGTCCCTAAGAAAAACTGTAAATGGCGGATATGCGCGGATTATAGAGAATTAAATAAGGCAACATAGAAAGACCATTTCCCGTTACCATTCATTGACCAAGTCTTGGATACGTTGGCTGGGAAGAATTTTTTCTCCTTCCTGGATGGATTTAGTGGGTACAACCAGATCCAGATAGCTCCTGAAGATTAGGATAAGACCACTTTCACATGCCCTTGGGGAACGTTCGCATAGCGGGTCCTCCCATTTGGTCTCTGTAATGCGCCTGCAACATTCTAGAGTGCAATTTTGGGGATTTTCTCTAATTTTATGGATGACAGTGTTGAGATTTATATGGACGATTTCACTGCATATGGGGATTCATTCGAAGAGGTGTTGGGGAATCTAGAAAAATTTCTTGAAAGATCCAAGCAGGCACATGTCTCTTTAAGTACGGAAAAATGTCATATGATGATGAAGGAAGGAATAGTCCTGGGACACTTGCTTTCACTTGCAGGAATCTGGATGGACCCAACTAAGATAAAGGTAATACTGCATTTTTCGATACCCAAAACACCCACACAGGTACGTAGCTTTATCATTTGTGCTGGTTATTACAGGTGCTTTATAGAAAATTTTGCTAAAATAGCACATCCACTTTTTCAATTACTGACAAAAGATGCAGATTTTGTGTGGACAGATGACTGTGATGCAGCCTTTGTGAAGATCAAGGAACTGGTCTGTAGCGCTCTAATCCTTTAATGTATAAATTAAATTTAATTAAATGGATTAGGGAACCAATTCCCTTGGTAAATGAAACAACATCTAGGTCTAGTCAACTTGGATTTAACTTGGAAGTGGAATGCTCCTCCATCAGTCTCCCAAGGTGAAAAAAAAATTGGTCTCTTGACCATGTGCATGCTGATGTAGTCCTCCTGGATCACAAACTTTGGTTTATAACCAATCTCTTTCTTGGTTGTGTTGATGTTGCTTTTTTTTCTTTCCTTTGGTTCTCCGGGCTTCCAAATCTTGTGTTGTTGTTGTCCACTTGCTCTACTGATGCAAAGTTCCTTTGTCAGTTGTTCCTCATTGTTGATTATTCTCTTCTTCTTGTTTCACTTGCTTCTTCTAAATGGTCTTCTCATCAATACACACACTTCATCAATCACTTTTTCAACCTATATCTTTCATTGATCTTCATTGTTGCTATTATTGTCCTTAGATTGCTACACATCCTCTTTTTTTATAAGAGTTACACAACTCTTACCAATCAGTTGTTCATATCTTTGTTGCTCACAATGGATAACGCTTTTGTTAGGTCCCTATAATATTAGTGATTACCCCATTACTATTGTAGTTGTATCCCTTATTAATAATTTTGTGCCCCTATTGTCCCCATATTGTTATTACTGTGCCCCATAGAATCCCTCTATTGTTATTTTTGTGCCTTTATATTATTATTGTTAGGTCGGTTGGGTTATATTGTGACTCCTTAGACTCCTATATATAGAAAGGAGGTTTTCTCATTTGAATCATCCAAGAATTTTTCATTTATGTAATGTAAAGGAGGTTGCCCCCTTGAAGAGGTTGAATTCTAAGGCATTGATCTATCATTTCTATCTTTTTGTGAGCTGGTTTCATAACATTTGGTATCAGAGCTTTGGATTCTAGGGTTTCGCTGCTCCAAATAGGTCATCGTGGAATTTTCTCTATAACTTTTTTTTCTGCAACATTTCAAAAGCAAAAAAAAACCCATTTGATACGAAATTGCACTGAACCTTGGGTCCGAATTTCAGAGCTTTTCGCGCTATATTGGAGGAGATATGATCTGAGGAAGATGGTCTTTTTGCAAACTCCTAAATTACATTCCAAACAGGTGACCTAGGTAAAATCGTCATAACTTCCTCTCTGAGCATCGGATTGAAATTTCATAAGAAGGTACAGAAAGAGGACGAACTGTAGTTTCTTGAATATATTTTTCAAAGCCAAAGGTCGAAACAGGGACACGTGGCACGTCGTACAAGTTCGCTCTTTTGAACTAGTCTATAATCAGGTCACTGTGGGAGATTTGGCATAACTCTTCCTTGGAGAATCCAATTGGGATCAGACTAGTGGCATTGGAAAGAGGACACATAGGGCTACTACAAGTCATAATTTCAAAACTGGATGATCCGAAATTACAGAGATACATCAGAGGCAATATTGAGCTCCTACAAAGTGAAAAAATGTGTGTAGATTTTTTTAAATTTTTGTTTAAGCTTGGTTTGAAAAATTATTTTGAAGGAATTCAAAGGGCATAGTAGAGAATTATTATCGGTAACTGATGCCCCGAGGAAAGAAAATGCAAACACCTAGTAAGTAACCTGAAAGCTCTAGCATGACTCATGAATAAGAGGAAGAAATGCTACATGATATATCAAAATTACAAGACCAAGTGCAACAAATTTCACTCTCACAAAAGCTAACAGAAGCTAAGATAAATGGCGTGGAATCTAAGATAAAGGGCTGTAAGCTAAGATTGACGATTTAAAGATAGATTTGAAGACATATTTGACAAATTTTCTACAAAAAATACTTACTAATGGTGAAAGTGTAGTAAAGGAAACTCATGATGCGAACAAAAGAAATGTTAATCATGATTTCATAGACTCTAATGTTGTAGCAAAGACCCACCATATTCCAAAAATAATATGAGGAAGTTTGATGGCAAGGATCCCGCAACATGGATATTACAGATGGAGCAATTTTTCGATCTCAATAATGTGCAAAACACACAAAAGGTACGTATTGCAACTTTATATTTGGAACCAAATCAATTTGTATGGTATCAATGGCTTTGCTCTCATAAACAAATTATCACTTGGGCAATTTTTAAGGAAGAATTGATAGCACATTATGAGGATACAAAAAGCAACACTTTTTTTAGCCAATTGATAAGTCTCAAACAAAAAGGTTCAATAATGGAGCACATTGAGGAGTTCCAAAAATTGAACATAAGGGTAAAAAATATTCCAGAGGAGCATAGGATTGATGTGTTCATAGGGACTTTAAAGGATAATATCCAACATGATGTTCGCCTTTGGGAACCTGATTCATTAGAGAAGGCATTCAGGTTAGCAAGAAAAATGGAAAGCAAAATTATGGCAACCAGGAAGCATACCACTCACAACTATAAAGATGGAAGTGTTGTTGCCCCTAGTCTTCCACAACCTATAAGGTTGACACCACAAAAATTGGAAGAAAAAAGAGCAAAAGGGCTTTGTTACAGTTGTGATAGAAAATACACTAAAGGTCATAAGTGTGCTGAGAAGAAATTATTCTACATAGATTGTGAAGAGGAAGAAGAAAAGGAGCAAGAAAGGTCAAAAGAAAAGGATATACTCCAGGAACAAAGCCTAGATAAAGAAGAAAGGAATCCGACCATATCTTGTAATGCATTGGCTGGAATTACCACTCCTCAAACCATCAAGATAGAAGGACAAATCAAGAAAAAAAAGGTAATAGTGTTGATTGATTCAGGAAGTACCCACAATTTTATTCATTGTAAGGTAGCAAAAGAATTGAATTGCTTCCTATATCCAGCACCAGAGTGTCAAGTGATGGTTGCAAATGGAGGAACAATAAATTTCTCTGGAAAGTGCCATAATATCAAGCTATCCATGGGAGAATATGTATTGACTAGCCCAATGCTTTCCATTCCAATGGGAGGTGTTGATGTTGTACTAGGAGTCCAATGGCTACAATCCTTGGGTACAATAGCTTTTAATTTTCAAGAACTTTTCATGAAATTTTATGCGGAAGGAAAGGAAGTTGAATTAAGGGGTATTGCAGGGAAACCAGGAAAGATAATCAGCTCTAACGGTATGACAAAGCTTCTAAAAAAGGAACAAAGAGGTGTAATTGCACAATTATGTTCGCTAGATGTTTCCACATCGAAATCATCTATTTCTCTAGATCTCCAAAAAGTATTGGACAATCATTCCAAGGTATTTGAGACTCCCAAAGGTCTCCCACCTATTCGTGATCATGATCATGCTATTCATCTGATTCCAGGAAGTGTTCCTCCAAACATCAGGCCGTACAGATATCCCTATGCCCAAAAGAGTGAAATTGAACGTATGGTTGCAGAAATGCTAGAGGCTGGTATAATTCAACCTAGTCAAAGTTCTTTCTCTGCTCCAGTAGTATTGGTGCACAAGAAGGATGGATCATGGGGCATGTGTCCGGATTATAGGGAGCTCAACAAGCTCACTATTAAAGATAAGTTTCCCATTCCTGTCATTGATGAATTACTGGATGAATTGCATGGATCAATTTACTTCACCAAGTTGGATCTTCGTTCAGGATATCATCAAATCAGAATGAAGACTGAAGACATTCTGAAAACAAAATTTAGAACTCATGAGGGTCATTATGAATTTTTGGTCATGCCTTTTGGCCTTACCAATGCACCTTCTACATTTCAAGGTTTGATGAATTCCATTTTCAAACCCTTCCTTAGAAAATTTGTGTTAGTATTTTTTGATGATATACTAATCTACAGCAAGTCTTGGAAGGATCATGTTGAACATGTTGACAGGGTGCTACAACTATTGGAGGAGAAACAATTATATGCAAAAAGATCCAAATGTTTCTTTGGAGTACAAGAGGTGGAATATCTGGGTCATATTGTATCTCATGAAGGAGTTAAGGTAGACCCTAGCAAAATTAAAGCCATTAAGGAATGGAAAATCCCCACATCCATAAAGCATCTGCGAGGATTTCTTGGGTTGACAGGGTATTATCGCAAGTTTGTTAAGAATTATGGGAGAATAGCAGCACCTCTAACAACATTATTGAAGAAAGATGCATTTTCATGGACTCCAGAAGCAACAAAGGCCTTCAAACATCTTAAAGAGGCAATGTGCCAAGCACCAGTCTTAGCTACACCGGACTTCACAAAAACCTTTATTGTGGAATGTGATGCTTCAGGAAATGGAATTGGTGCTGTTTTAATGCAAGATGAAAGACCCATTGCTTTTGAAAGTCGTCCAATCAAGGGAAAGTTTTTACACAAAGCTATTTATGAGAAGGAAATGTTGGCAATACTACATGCACTTAAGAAATGGCGACCCTACCTAATGGGAAGACACTTCAAGGTAAAAACGGATCATGATAGCCTTAAATACTTTTTAGAACAAAGATTATCCTCTGAAGAGCAACAAAAGTGGGTCACAAAGATGTTGGGTTATGACTTTGAAATCATCTACAAAAAAGGGAAGAAAAATGTGGTGGCAGATGCACTCTCAAGAAAGGATGAGGATGTGGAAGCATTGTTGTGCGCCATTTCTATTATCCAACCAGATTGGATAAACGAAGCAAGGGAGGAATGGAAGAATGATGAAGAAGTGTGGGCACTTATTCAAAAGTTACAACAAGATTCCAGTACATCTTATACATTTAGCTGGCAAAATGATTTGTTATGGTACAAAGATCGCTTATACCTCTGTAAGAATTCCCAACTCAAACAAAAGATTCTTATGGAATTGCACACTTCTCCCTTAGGAGGGCACTCGGGATTTTTAAAAACTTACCACAGGGTTAAGAAGGAATTTTTTTGGGATGGCCTTAAATCATATATTCAAAAGTTTGTGGTGGAATGTTTGGTTTGCCAACAAAATAAAGTTGAAACAATTAAGACCCCGGGTCTATTACAACCTTTATCCATTCCAAGCCAATGTTGGGAGGAGGTTTCAATGGATTTTATCACAGGTTTACCCAAGTCTGAGGGAAAGAGTGTCATCATGGTGGTAGTTGACAGACTTACCAAGTATGCACACTTTTGTGCATTATCACATCCATTTAAAGCCAGTACAGTTTCTACTACATTTATGGAAACAATTCAAAAGCTACATGGAAACCCAAAGATTATTGTAAGTGACAGAGATCCCATTTTCACTGGAAATTTTTGGACAAAATTATTTTCTTGTCTTGGTACTCAGTTAGCTCATAGCTCATCTTATCATCCTCAATCTGATGGGCAAACTGAGATAGTAAACAAATGTTTGGAAGGATATCTTCGTTGCTTTGTATCTGATAAACAGACACAATGGGTCAAATGGTTGCCTCTGGCTGAATGGTGGTATAACACTTCCTTCCATACAACAACAAAAATGACCCCATTTATGGCACTTTATGGATATCAACCATCATCCATCACATCATATTTAAGAGAAAATTCTAAGGTTCAAGCAGTGGAACATCACATCGAACATCAACAACAAGTCCTCCAACTCTTAAAGGATAACCTCGTGTTGGCACAGAATAGAATGAAACAACAGGCAGATCAACATCGCAGCGAAAGAAGTTTTGATGTAGGTGATTGGGTATTCCTACGGCTACAACCATATAAACAAATGTCCCTCAAGCAAGCTAAGAAGGATAATAAATTATCACCAAAGTATTATGGTCCATACAAGGTGTTGCAAAAGATTGGTACTATGGCATACAAATTGGAGCTTCCTGCAGCTTCTCGAGTGCACCCAGTTTTCCATGTTTCATGTTTAAAGAAGGTTATAGGCGACAAGCTCCCAGTTCAAACAATATTGCCAGAACTTGACGAGGAAGGAAAAATTATATTGGAACCGGAAGCAGTCACAGAAACAAGAACTCGACAGCTACAAAATCGATCAATTTCGGAGTATCTCATCAAGTGGAAGAACTTATCCACTGAAGATTCCACATGGGAGGATGAGAATTTTATATAGAAGCATCCAGAACTACTCAAGCGTTGAGGACAACACTTTTTTGAAGGAGAGGGGCATGTTAGGTCCCTATAATACTAGTGATTACCCCATTACTATTGTAGTTGTATCCCTTATTAATATTGTTGTGCCCCTATTGTCCCCATATTGTTATTACTATGCCCCATAGAATCCCTCTATTGTTATTTTTGTTCCTTTATATTATTATTGTTAGGTCGGCTGGGTTATATTATGACTCCTTAGGCTCCTATATATAGAAAGGAGGTTTTCTCATTTGAATCATCCAAGAATTGTTCATTTATGTAATGTAAAGGAGGTTGCCCCCTCGAAGAGGCTGAATTCTAAGGCGTTGATCTATCATTTCTATCTTTTTGTGAGCTGGTTTCATAACAGCTTTCTTCAAATAACATCACAGTCATGCAACCATTGGATAACTCAAGCTGCGTTAGCATGGTCCACAGGTGAGAAGTAAAACGTTTTCAAAAAATTTTGAATGTGTTTGTTTAAAGGGCCACCGAAAGTCAATTTTTGATTGTGTTTGTTTAAAGGGCCGCCAAAAGTCATGTGGGGAAGTTACTGATATTTTTTTTTAAAAAGGGCTTATTTTATTTGATAAAAAGCTTTATAAGGAGATTTATTGCTGCAAGTTTTCGTTTTTAAAAAGAATTGGAATTATGAAAAGTAAAAAGGTGTTCTCAAATATATTTTGGGAGAAGGTTTGAATTTTTTATTTTTTATTATTATTTAATTTATTTAAAATGTCAAGGTGCACGATATAAAATGGTTTTGTTGAAAGTTTTTTTTTTAATTGAAAAGAGAGGTTAAGGCTTTGCAAAAGTTTATTCATCTCCAAATATTCTGGTGTTTTGTCAAGTATGACAATGGGTTTTTGGTTGAAGATTGTGTTTTATGGGGCGCATAATAAAAATCATATTTTTTGGGGGGATATATGCAAGGAAGCCTCATGCAATCAGGAAAGCATCTATAAGATAGAGGAAAGACAACATTCATGGGTCGCAAAGTGCGAATGAAGAAGATAAAAAAAATGAATAAAAAAATGAGGCTGAGATCGTTGCCATATTTAGAGATGTTTAGGCTGCAACTGAAGAAATGAACTGTCTAGCAGAAGAGAAAGAATAAATCGAGTTTTATTGGTGTAGCTTTGATATGCTACCTCTCCTATGTTTACTGGTAAATATTTTGATCATTGGGTTATCAAAATGCTAGCTTCTCTTCGAGGAAAAAAGTTAGTACTAGTCTAATAAACCATATGATGATGTGATGCTTTAGCATTAGATGAGACGTTTTTGTGCAAAGTAGAAAAATCTACAACTTTCAAGGAAGCATGGAAGATCATAGAAGAAGAATTTGGTGCTAGGGGGAGTGACATGCAGCAGCAAGATGTGTCATAGTCTGTTGAGTCAGTCGCAGATATGAAAATAGATGAGCAAGACTTTGGAGGACAACAGAGCTTGGAGAATATCATTTAAAAGTGGATGATGGTCTTGAAGACTATAAAAGTGAAACCCATTATGCAAGCATACATATGGATGAATAAGATGCAACAATGATTGTAGAGAGAGAAGCTAAAGCCTCAATGTGTGAAGTAGAGCAAGCAAATGTAAATTCTCAAGGACTCCGTTGTAATGTGGATGGTATAGGTGATCGTGAATCCTACTGTGACGAAAGACATGTGAGTGGTTGCACATAATGCAACATAAAGCTTTTATTGATATGTTGTTATTTAATGAGAGAAACCCACTTGTGTCTAGAAACCAAGTGGAATACAATATGCTAGCAACAACTAATGATTTCAAAGATGATGAGGATAAACTTATTGAAGATGTTTTAATTAGAATATCCATTGACAACATAAAAATGGAATATAACCTCCATGTAGTGGAAGAGAAGGCAGAGAAGGAAGAGAAAGAGAAGAAAGCTATCACTACAAAGCATAATAAATATATTTCTACAACTGTTCTTGAGTGTGCAGAGTATAGGAAAAAAAGAAGCAGTACGTCATGTTGAAAGTAAAGAGAAGGACATGGAAGTTTCTGAAAACAAGGAAAAATGCATTAAAAACATTTTTCAACAATGGAGTAAAAGGAGATAAAATTTTACTATCAAGAAATATGGCAGAAAGAAATTCACGAATATGAATCACAAGAAGAAAAGCAAAGAAGACAAATTAAAGATGGAGAGTTGTGGCAACAATCCATAGTTGAATGAATCTTTGAGGATGAAGCTATAGAAGACAAGATTAGATTGTTCTTTAACACAAATTCAAGAAAATTCAAAGAAACATTGCAGCAACAACAAGTAAAGAAATATGGAGCCTACAACAAGAACGTGAAACAAATAATGAAGCAATTTCGAGGGTATATAATTTGGAAGAAGAGAAAAAAAAATGCAAAATCATTGTAAGCCTAGCTGAGACTTAGATCAGCAAGCATGTTTGACTGATGATTGAGTCAATTTATATTCTAAGCCTAATAGAGTTATGTTGAGTCATGATTGAATTATGTTGATTCATACGTCTGTAATTAAGGAGGAGTGTTGGAAATTGCAATTACTCCAGCATGTAGAGTAGTCCAAATTTGGAGTTTGAGTTAACTAGTGTCATTGTGAGATTGCATATTTAAGTTATTTTGAGTGAGTCGCTAGTCGGAAATATATATATATATATATATATATATACCTCACCAGATTTATTGTGATCATCAATCTTTTGTGTGATCAATTAAAGAGCAGCAACTCATATTATTGTGTGTGTGTGAAATCATGTGTTTTCCTCCTTTTTGTGTTTCCAGCACTTATAACAAATAGTTTTTACAATTTTTTCCTATCCATAAAATTTTCAACTCTATTAAATCAACCTATTATAATTTGTTTTATTTTATTGGAGTTTGATTTATTTTTTATTAACTTTCATCCTTAGCTTGATTTGAAGTTGTGCACTAATATTTATGAATCTCAATCTATGAAAATTATATATCAATCTCAACCCGAGAAAAAATTATTTATGAATCTTAACCTAGGATTTTTTAATACTCAATACTTAATCTGACTTTGAAATTTTGCAATATTACTAATGTCGTAATCATAAATATATTTTATATATGGGAGTAAATTTGCAATTTATGGACGTCAAGCATGACGAGAAGATTGTAAAATTAGAATTATTTCACAGTTAAATAACGAAAGAATGAATTTTAAAAAAATTTATGATGTCACCATGACAAAGCATAAAGTAAAATTGAAACTATTTTATGGTTATTACCCATCAAATTTAATATCCTGGATCATCTTTACTATTATCTAACAAGAAACACAACAATTTATGTGAACGATTAACATTAACGTGCATGCGTTTTTTAATGTTCTGTAACATACAACTCTATTTTTTGAAAAAAACATGGAAAATTAGTTCACTTGCCAATATTAGCCAAAAACATGGAAAATTAGCCTACTTGCCAATATTAGCCAAAAACATGGAAAATTAGCCCACTTGCAAATATTATCCCCTACATGGTCAGCTTATTCTGATAATTACAGATTCATTCACCACTTATTTTGATAATTACAGATTTTTCTAATCCAAGAGTCCAACTACCTCTACTTATGACAACATAAGGATTTTTTCCAGCCGAGTTTGTGAATGACGTTGAACTTCGTCGTGCAATCAAAGGCCAAGGCATTCCTTATACATACATCTATTGCAACTACTTTGCTGGCCTTTTCGTCTCAAATCTCGGGCAAAGGGGACTTCGAGTTCCTCCTAGAGATAAAGTTGAAATACTTGGTAATGGAAATGCCAAAGTTCTGAATATAAAACACTGCTACTTCTGGTTTTATGTTCAGAATTTTATGTATAATATTCATATTTTCTTACATAAATAATTGGTTGTGAATTATACGTACGCAACTGTGTATATGACTGAAGAGGATGTTTGAATTTTCACTATCCAAGCAGTGTATGATGAGAGAAATCTGAACAAGACCCTGCATTTCAAGCCTCCTCCCAATATTGTATCCTTCAACGACCTTGTAGCCTTGTGGGAAAAAAAGATTGGGAAAACTTTTCACAAAATTTTCATAGAGGAAGACCAACTCCTCAAACAAATTACAAGTTGGAATATCCAACTTACAACTCAATTTTATTCCCATTTTTATCACAGTATTCAACATGATATTTTTATTTAAATTTGTAAAAACATATTGGCACGCTTGTTGGAAGGAACACAAAAGGTGTCCTAGGTGGCATAACAGTGCATCATGGAGGTGAAAATATGGAACTTGCTGACCCTCCAAGAGCGTCTGGTATGTGTGGCCGAATTTTGGGTTGTTTTTGTAGAGAAGTGGCCAATTAGAAGTCTCGTGCCCATAGGAGTTGAGCACAGTGTTTAACGACATGATCGGTGGTCGGTTGAGGCAGTCTGTAACATTATTGGTGTTGCCCTTCTTGTACTTGATATTCAAATGGAACTGTTGCAGTTATGTGGACCACTTCTGATGGCGATCATTCTGCAACTTCCCCTGCATCTATATGAACTGGAGGGGTCGATGGTCTATGTGGATGAACGTTTCCTTCCCTAAAATGTAATGCTTCCATTGTCGAAAAGCTTGTGTAATGAAATAAATATCTTTGTCATAAGTGGGGTACTTCCATTATGTGTCTGAAAGTGTCCCACTGTAATATGCCACTGAATGCCCCTATTGAGTAAGGACTGCCCCAATAGCATAGTGAGAGGCATTTGTCTCGATCTCAAATGGTTCTTGCAAGTCTAGAAATGTGAGCACTGGTGCAGAGCAGAGGCGATCTTTCAACTCTGTGAATGCCTTCTAGTGAGATTCAGACCAAAAGAATTTTTATTTCTCTCTTCCCTTGATGACTTGACTCAAGGGCCAAGTGATATGAGAGAACCCCAACACGAACCTGTAGTAGAAATTGGCAAGACCTAGAAAGTTGCGGAGCTCTATTAGAGTGGTTGGTGTTGGCCAATCCCGAATGACTTGGACCTTTGCTAAATCTACATGCAACCCCCTTTCATCTATAATGTATCCCAAATATTGAACCTGAATCTTGTCAAAAGTGAATTTGTCCAAATTGGCACACAGCTTGTGTTGCCGCAGTGTTTGGAGAACCTGTCATATGTGGTGTAGGTGCTCTTTCCAACACTGGCTAAGGATCGGGATGTCATCCAAGTATACCACTACAAATGAGTTGGTGAATGGCCGAAAGATGTCATCCATCAGCCTCATGAAGGTTGCAGGAGCATTCGTCAACCCAAAGGGCATAACTAGCCATTCAAAAAGGCCCTCCTTGGCTTTAAAGGTAGTCTTCGACACATCAAAGGGTTCGATTGGTACCTGGTGATATCTAGACTTTAAGTCGATCTTGCTAAAATATTTTCCCCCCTTGAGTTGGTCCAAAAGGTCATCAATCTGTGGGATCGGCTACCTATTTCATACAGTGATCTTGTTCAGTGCATAATAGTCAATACATAGTCGCGAAATCCCATCCTTCTTCTATACCAACACGATCGAGCTCCCACAGGGTGATGAACTCGCCTGGATGTGACTTTCTGCAGCAACTCCTGAATCTTGCTCTTTATTTCTTCGTTCACTAGAACACAGCGCTGATATATTGGTCCATTGGGCAACAACACCCTCGGGGTCAGATCGATGGAGTGCTTGACCTGATAGCACACATGCACCCCTGCAGGGGAGGTGAAGATGTCCTCGTACTCCTCCATGACCTTGTCCATCTATTTTTGTTGTGCGGAGGGTCCCTGTCTAGATTTTGTGGCCACCGTCTTCTTCTTTCCCTGAGAGCGTCTCATTAGGAAAACAAATTTCTCAGTTTTGGAAATGAGTTTACTGCATTGTTTTACAGTAACCAAAGAGATGGCGGTAGGAGGTGCTACCTTCGGTATCCTGTACAAATTATTTCCCAAGGTAACAATAACAGTACGAGGCCTTCAATCATACACAACATGTCTCTTCCATAAGTATGGTTGGCCTAATAATACATCACAAACATCAAGAGGAGCAACATTACATAATACCTCATCTATAAAGGGCTTGATGTTGTATGGAAGGAGAAATTGATGGCTGACACGAAGATCCCGTCCCTGGTGAAGCCACCCGCTGGTGTACGGTTGTGGTGTGTTGTGGTCAGTAAACCCAACCGCTTCACGACCTCTATTGAAATGAGGTTATTTTTAGCTCCCATTATCGACAATGAACGGTATCGAGGAACCCTTTACCCACATTTGCGAGTGGAAGAGGTGCTCCTCCTCCTCTAGATCTTTGAGTTCCTCATTCTGGACCTTCATGGTGGAAATGGTGGCGTTGGGCTCCACTGTTGGAATCTATAAGTCTAACCTGTTAGAAACCCTTCATGTACTTTTCTGATTTATTTCTGCCTACTTGTTTTGATTAATTAACAAGTTATTTACCATGTAAATACTGAAAATAAATACAAGTACATGCTCAACACATTACAGATCATGAACTGAAGGAAACAAAAACAAGCACACAAGTGACACCGTTGTTTTTGGACCAATATCCCCGGAAAAACCCAATGCAGGAAAACCGGTGTAGCTATCTGAGGGTTTTATTACTATGTAGTTTCTGAATATAATCTGGGTGCCAAAACGGGCTTGCCCAATAGAGAATAATCTTGACAGTAGTACCTCTCTACTTGGAAGCAGATATTCAGGCTGAAACCCTAGATAAACACTTCGACAATTCCCAGCTCCAATCTGCCCCACAAAAAACCCAGTGTCAACCTCTAGGGACTGCGTCAGCCTTTTTTGGCTCAGCGTCACCCTAGCTCTCCACTTGTTAGCCTCTGGAGGCATTGAGCCAACCATTAGAGCATCTGCTTCATACACGCTGGCTCTCTGAGGCACTGCGCAGCTCCAGGCTGCCTCTGCGTGAGCCCTGGCTGGCTTTGTGTGAACCTCTGGCTGGCTCTACGTCCCTCTCTTCCGACTTCTGCGCTGATGCTCCTGGTACTATCTCTGCCTCTCTGTTTCTATATTCACTACCCCTTATTTGCAACTCTGATCACTCTTTCGACTTCCTCAGCAAACCCTGCCCCAGAAAATCGAAATCTTGATCAACTCGGTGTGTTCTCCAAGTGACCCTCAAGCCTCCTTTTATCCATTTCTCGTTGACAATTCAACTACCAAGATTAAGTCCCTAATCAACAGTTAAGATTAGCTCTGGCTTGATCCATGACTTTTGGACCCTTCTAACACATTTTTATATTAATTCACATTAATATTTTATTTTCCATAAGTTTAGACTTAGGGACTCCATTAAAAATATTAATTATTTTAATATCTCCCAAACTGGTTAGAATCTGCCCAAACCACTTCTGGGTATTGGAGATCTCATGTTCTTTAGCCTCTCCACCAATTTTCATGGCTAGAGAACATCTGATGCTACCCCAAATAAACATTCCCTCTTAGCGAGGACTGTGCTCTAGTAATACTCTTCACTGAGCATCACCCTGATCATCTAGCATCGGTCCCTGTGCTGATGCTAGGCCTGCTGCCCAACATCCTCTGCATTGTTGCATCTGTATGAAAGCTCCCTCTGCATCCGTGCTATTTCCCATGGCCCTGCCATTGCCACTGCTGCATCTGCACTGCAACCCCTCTCGTCATGCTGCATCGTGCTGCCCATAGCACTGCCACTACTAACTGATGCAATGAAACTTCGTTACTAAGAAGGAAGTAATTGATCTCCCAACTCTAACATCTTTGTCAGGCTAGAAACACTCCTGATATTGAAGCTCTCTCTGTCATTGATAAGTGCTCCCTCTCTGACCTCTGCGCTGCTGCAACAACTCTATGCATCTCGCACTACTGCCTCACGTTGTCCTGGGACTCCTACACTATAGCTCCCTCTGTCACTCCATCTGCATCCGTATTTACCGAAATCCGCCAGTCCTGCTACTCCTCTTCGGGGATCTCGTAGCAAGGTATAATCCAAGAGGTTGGGTACCTCAAGGATCCTGCCCCTGATTGCCTGTAGTCCATCTGACTACAACTCGATGTCTCCCCACTTCCACCCAAGTGGCATGTAAACACTCATGGCACATTCATCATCTATCTTCACTTCCTTCTCTGCCCTTGCTGGCGCTGCCTTGGTCTCGTAAGCCTCTCCTTTTCTCTTCTTCCTTGAACATTGGCTCGCATAGTGACCTAGTCCCCACAGTTAAAGCATTTGACCTTAGAGAGGTCCTTCTTCTTTCGTTTCTCTTGCTTTCCCTCAGATGCTATGGCAACAACCTCCTCTTCCTCCTTCTTGATTCTGATCCCCTTGCTGCTGCTTCCCACCTTGCTTAGCCTTTTGATCTCTTCTTGGTGAATTGCCAACCACATTTCCTCCCAATCTTGAAGGGTCACCCTGCCCAGTATGCTATGGACAAACACCTCCCAGTCTTCTGAGACTGCGTTCAAGGCTATTCTCACCATCAATTCTTGATCCGGCGGTAGGCGGTGCTACCTCTGGTATCCTGTACAACTTATTTTTCAAGGTAACAATAACAGTGCGAGGCCTTCAATCATACACAAAATGTCTCTTCCACAAGTACGGTTGGCCTAATAATACATCACAAACATCAAGAGGAGCAACATTACATAATACCTCATCTATAAAGGGCTTGATGTTGTATGGAAGGAGAAATTGATGGCTGACACGAAGATCCCGTCCTTGGTGAAGCCACCCGCTGGTGTACAGTTGTGGTGTGTTTTGGTCAGTAAACCCAGCCCCTTCACAACCTCTATTGAAATGAGGTTATTTTTATCTCCCACTATCGACAATGAACGGTAGCGAGGAACCCTTTACCCACATCTGGGAGTGGAAGAGGTGCTCCTCCTCCTCTGGATCTTTGAGTTCCTCCTTCTGGACCTTCGTGGTGGCAATGGTGGCATTGGGCTCCACTGTTGGAATTTATAAGTCTAACCTGTTAGAAACCCTTCATGTACTTTTCTGATTTATTTCTGCCTACTTGTTTTGATTAATTAACAAGTTATTTACCATGTAAATGCTGAAAACAAATACAAGTACATGCTCAACACATTACAGATCATCAAATGAAGGAAACAAAAACAAGCACACAAGTGACGCCATTGTATTTGAACCAATGTCCCCGGAAAAACCCAATGCAGGAAAACCGGTGTAGCTATCTGAGGGTTTTATTACTATGTAGTTTTTGAATATAATCTGGGTGCCAAAACGGGCTCGCCCAATAGAGAATAATCTCGACAGTAGTACCTCTCTACTTAGAAGCAAATATTCCAGCTGAAACCTTAGATAAACACTCCGGCAGTTCCCAGCTCCAGTCTGCCCCACAAAAAACCCACTGTCAGCCTTAAGGGACTGCATCAGCCTTTTCTGGCTCAGCGTCACCCTAGCTCTCCATGTGTCAGCCTCTGTAGGTATTGCATCAACCATTAGATCATCTGCGTCATCCACGCTGGCTCTCTGAGGCACTGCGCAACTCCAGGCTGCCTCTGCATGAGCCTTGGCTGGCTCTGTGTGGACCTCTGGCTGGCTCTACGTCCCTCTCTCCCGACTTCTGTAATGATCCTCCTGGTACTATCTTTGCCTCTCTGTTTCTATATTCACTACCCCTTAGTTGCAACTCTGATCACTCTTTCGAATTCCTCAGCAAACCCTGCCCCAGAAAATCGAAATCTTGATCAACTCGGTGTGTTCTCCAAGTGACCCTCAAGCCTCCTTTTATACATTTCTCGTTGACAATTCAATGACCAAGATTAAGTCCCTAATCAATAATTAAGATTAACTCTGGCTTGATCCATGACTTTTGGACCCTTCTAACACATTTTTATATTAATTCACATTAATATTTTATTTTCCCTAATTTTAGACTTAGGGACTCCATTAAAAATATTAATTATTTTAATATCTCCCAAACTGGTTAGAATCTGCCCAAACCATTTCTGGGTATTGGAGATCTCATGTTCTTTAGCCTCTCCACCAATTTTTGTGGCTAGAGAACATCCGATGCTACCCCAAATAAACACTCCCTCTTAGCGAGGATTGTGCTCTAGTAATACTCTTCACTGAGCATCACCCTGATCATCTGGCATCGGTCCCTGTGCTGATGCTAGGTCTACTTCCCAACATCCTCTACACTGCTGCATATGTACGAAATCTCCCTATGCATTCGTGTTGTTGCCCATGGCCCTGCCACTACCACTGCTGCATCTGCACTGCAACCCCTCTCGTCATGCTGCATCATGCTGCCCATAGCACTGCCACTGCTAAATGATGCAATGCAACTCAATTACTAAGAAGTAAGTAATTGATCTCCCAACTTTGACATCTCTGTCAGGCTAGAAACGCTCCTGATCTTGATGCTCTCTCTGTCATTGACAAGTGCTCCCTCTCTAACCTCTGCACTGCTACAACAACTCTATGCATCTCACACTACTGCCTCACGCTGTCCTGGGACTCGTACATTGTAGCTCCATCTGTCACTCCATCTGCATCCATCTTTACTGAAATCCGCCAATCCTGATACTCCTCTTCAGGGATCTCATAGCAAGGTATAATCCAAGAGGTTGGGTACCTCAAGGATCCTGCCCCTGATTGCGTGTAGTCCATCTGACTACAACTCGATGTCTCCCCACTTCCACCCAAGTGGCGTGTGAGCACTCATGTCACAATCATCATCTGTCTCCACTTCCTTCTCCACCCTTGCTGGCGCTGCCTTGGTCTCGTAAGCCTCTCCTTTGCTCTTCTTCCTCAGACACTGGCTCGCATAGTGACCTAGTTCCCCACAGTTAAAGCATTTGACCTTGGGGAGGTCCTTCTTCTTCCATTTCTCTTGCTTTCCCTTAGATGCTACGGCAACATCCTCCTCTTCCTCCTTCTTCATTCCGATCCCCTTGCCACTGCTTCCCACCTTGCTTAGCCTTTTGATCTCTTCTTGGCGAAGAGCGCCCACATTTCCTCCCAATCTGGAAGGGTCGCCCTGCCTAGTATGCTATGGACAAACACCTCCCAATCTTCTAAAACTACGTTCAGGGCTATTCTCACCATCAATTCTTGATCCGGCGTGGCCTTATGGAATTCATCTGATCCCGGATCTCCTTCAATCGACCATGGAAGGTGTCAATCCGTTCTCGTTTCTACATCTGGTATGACTGCAACTGATTTTCTAGTAGCATCTTCCTATGGATAGAAGTATGTTGATACAACTTCTTTAGGGCCTCCGACATCTCATTTGTCGTATTCAATCCTACAATATGTGGTACTACATGGTCCTTGACCCCGTCAAGGATGATGCTCTTTGCCCTCGCCATTGCATCCTCGTACTTATCATTATCAGTCGTGTCAACTGGGACCGCTATTGTCCTCAAGGCGAAGTGCTTGAGACGGTTCCCATTTAGAATGGATAAGATTATGGCCTTCCAGACTACAAAGTTTGAGGCTCTGTCGAGTTTGTCCTTGTATCTTACCCCATTCACTACCATCTCGATGCTCCTCTACTTCCCTTCTGGAATTTCTCGGTGTGACTCCCTTTGAGCCTCAATTTCCTTCCTGGAAACCACTCTGCCAATGTTGAGATGCCCCCACTTTGATCCTTAGTGAAACTGCACCACTGATCCATATTTCTTGGCTAGAAATCCTCGGTAGCACCTCCCTCCTCCTTGGTCTTGCCCTGTTAGGTTCTGTTCTGACTACGGTACCCCACTAGCTTCACTCTGCAACTTACCCACAGCCTCCTAAGCCCCAACAACTGAAGGTTAGAGCTTCTAGGCTCTGCGCAATCTTGGCATTAGCAAAATCTGAACCTCCTGGCCACAGGTGTCAATCCTTCCTGACTAAGAAAGATGATCGGGCACTGTGTAGGTCGATTCTGCCCCTCTGCCACTGCATTGATCCTCTTCCCGGCTCAAACTTGATGACGCAAGCACTGCATTACCCCTTCCTTACTGTTTCTATGCTAGGAACAAATTATGTCTCTCGGGACAACTGTTTTCTACTACTGGTACTCTACTTGGCTGATGTCCTCAGTTCTCCTGTGACCTGCAACCTCGCTCTAATAAAACGTTGGAATTTCTAAGTCTAACCCGTTAGAAACCCTTCATGTACTTTTCTTATTTATTTCTGCCTACTTGTTATGATTAATTATCAAGTTATTTACCATTTAAATACTGAAAATAAATACAAGTACATGCTCAACACATTACAGATCATCAACTGAAGGAAACAAAAACAAGCACACAAGTGACACCGTTGTTTTTGGACCAATGTCCCCGGAAAAACCCAATGCAGGAAAACTGGTGCAACTATCTGAGAGTTTTATTATTATGCAGTTTATGAATACAATCTAGGTGCCAAAAGTGGCTTGCCCAACAGAGAATAATCTCAGCAGTAGTACCTCTCTATTTGGAAGCAGATATTCCGGTTGAAACCGTGGATAAACACTCTGACAGTTCCTAGCTCCAATCTGCCCCACGAAAACCCCAACATCAGCCTCTAGGGACTGTGTCAGCCTTTTATGGCCCACTGTCTGCCCAACGTCACCCTATCTCTCCGTACGTCAGCCTCTGGAGGCATTGCATTAACCCTTAGATCCTCTGTGTCACCCACGTTGGCTCTCTGAGGCACTGCGTAGCTCCTGGATGTCTCTGCGTGAGCCCTGGCTGGCTCTGCATGAACCTCTAGCTGGCTCTGCGTCCCTCTCTCCCGGCTTCTGTGCTGATCCTCCTAGTACTATCTCTACCTCTCTGCTTTTGTATTCACTACCCCTCAACTACAACTCTGGTCACTCTTTCGACTTCCTCAACAAACCCTGCCCTTGAAAATCGAAATCTTGATCAACTCGGTGTGTTCTCCAAGTGACCCTCAAGCCTCCTTTTATACTTTTCTCGTTGACAATTTAACGACCAAGATTAAGTCCCTAATCAATGGCTAAGATTAAATCTGGCTTGATCCATGACTTTTGGAGCCTTCTAACACATTTTTTTATTAATTCACATTAATATTTTATTTTCCCTACGTTTAGACTTAGGGACTCCATTAAAAATATTAATTATTTAATATCTCCATTTCTAGGTACTGAAGATCACATGTGCTTTAGCCTCTCCACGAATTGTTGTGGCTAGAGCACATCCGATGCTACCCCAAATCAACATCCACATCGATAATCTACTTCCCTTTATAATTCCCCTTTTTAATTTTTGACTCAGAGTCAGAACATGCATATGATTTAGAAGCCTTCAGCACGACCACCAGCGACTACTTGGGTAGACACTCATTTTTATTATGAGTGTAGCTCCTATTGAACTCACACCACTTTCTCGTGTCCTTCTTCGACTTCACGGTGTTGTTCTTTGCTTGCAGCTTTGGTATTTTGTCCTAGACCACCCTGCCTTAGCTTTTTCCTTTGTTCTGCAGTTTGGGGGCACCTTTCCCTTGCTTCAGATTCGCAGATCCAAAGTCTCACTTTTCCTATTTAAGCTTCTGCTCGATCTTGACAACATATTGGTACATTGTGCCGAGCGAGGAGATGTCCAGGAACTCCATCTCATCCTGGTTGTACCTGTGTAGATAGCCATGGTACTTGAGTACCAAATGTTTCTCAAAATTCTTGATACCCAACTTCGTGCGAAGGGTATGAAAAACATTGGTAAACTTCAACACATCTTGGTCCCTTCCCTGCCGAAACGTGGTCCACTTTATGTATTTATCCTCATAGCTCCCGACAGGGTAGTACTGCTCCTTGATGGCATTCCGGAATGAATTACAAGTGGGTGTGGCTGAAAACAGTGAGGGCGTACTTTCATCCTTCTTCTCATAGTAGGTTTATCACTAGTCCTTGATGTGGGGGGCAACTTTGAGAAGAGAAAAGTAATATTTTCCTAGCTGGAAAAATCATGAACAAAACAATATCCTTCTAGCAGATTTAACCTTTTATCTACTACGTCTACATCTATTTGGCCCTCAAATATGGGAATGTCAAAGTTTGCTTTTACCTTAAACGGAGTGACGCCTCCAGAGTGGCTGCTAGATGTGGATGCGCTGATGGTGGGCAACCATTGAAGGATCTGGGCAAAGTTATCCATCGTCGCATTCCTTTGTTTCTCGAGGGCCTCCTTAGGCAATATTTTGATAGGATCTCCTGCTCCCTCGTCTTTCTTTTCTTCCCCCATGGGCAGTCGTCGGGGTTTGCGAGGTTGATCTTGCAAAGGTTCAACTAGATCGAGCCCTAACTCCTTATACCTCGACCTCGTTGGGGACATGCAAAGAAGGATCAAGAAAGAGAAGACTACTCTGATACCACTGATTCGAATTTAAATAGGAATGCAACAAATTACAGATATAATCATAAACATATAGATGCAGTGTAAATAAAACTTCATTTCATTAATATCAAAGAACTGAAATATGCTTACATACAAAATGGAAATAAACTAGCTCGGGTAATGGTAGCTTATCTCTGAGAAGAGATGCAATGACTACGAGACTCTGAACTATGTTACAATGCGGCTTGAGGGCCTATTTATTATTGAGAAACACTAGAAAACCCCAAACATCCAAAAACCTAACCCTAGGAGATGAAACACCAAATTATGGGCCCTGTTGTGGTAAATTGGTACATCAACTTCCTTGGGTCGTAACTTTGGTATAAAATCTCCCTTTGACGCACACGATACCGATTAGAAAGATCTATCTGAGGACTACAAATAGCAACAATGAATATTGGGGAAAAAATTCAAATTTTCCACCCATGATTTTCCCAAAAAACGTCATTTAGGGCCTCAAAATGGCTCTGGAAGTTCAAGGCCTAAAAAAATGCCAAAAATAGTAAATTGTGATATAATTAAGGAAACTAAAAAAATGAAAGAAACGATGGTGGGGGTCCAAGTGGAATAGGTGGGTGGCCACCAATATCCACTTGGGTCACAAAGGCTTTGTCAAGAGCGAAATTCAAATTCCAAAGGTGTAGGATAGGGGTGGTTACAAATCCATTTCTTGCTAAGAGGGAGTGTTGATAAGTGTAGCAAGAAAGTCTCAATTTCGTTTTTCCTTGGTCAAATTGATAAAAATTGAATTTACACATTAGTAGACAACTTGGAGGTTATTAACCGAGGTGACATATCTCTTGTCACTCAGCTAGCTCAGTAAATTTGAGTTAGAGGGCTTGGAGTTTAGTTATGCATGTGTGATTGCTAATTTGTAGCAGTTGAGTTCAATTTTTTTCCATTTATATTCAGTTAAACTAGTTCTAACTATTGATAGAACTAGTTGGAGGTTAGTTGTGCAGTGGGACAGTAATCTAACTCAGTGGTCATCCAGTTAATTGATCAATCAACATAAAATATCTAGTGCATGCAAAGAATTTGAGTTCCTCAACTGTGGTGGAGATTCCAAGTTAGTGTAACACCAGTTGTAGACTATTATTGAGTGTACAAGTGTTGCATACAATCATAGATCAATCCTTGGGAATTGCGCAATCAATTGGAGGAAAAATCCTAAAAAACAGGGGCCTAATTCCTCACGATTTATGCAAGGAAATAAGAGCTTATGTGGAGGCAGAAATTGACTAAGTTTGGGTCAGAGCTTCTCATTGAGTAGAGAGAAAGGTTATTCACTTGCAGGTTGAGCTAAACGCGAGCAAGCAACTGTAATGCATTCTCTATTCATCTAATTAAAGCAAGCAGGCTTAAGGGGTTTTTACCAGTTGATTTCCCGTAGATAAATATGTGTACTTGTGTATGTGATTGATGGATGTTTGTGGATGTTGTTCTAAAACTAATTTGTGTACAGCAGCCGAGTAGAATCGTGTCTCTTGATTTAGATTAAAATTCTTGAGCAATTGCAAATTATATCACCATATTTCTACAGTCTCAACATTACAACTCATCTCACTATATACACAAGTATGGCCAATCATCATCCAACTATGTCACTATTCATATAAGAGTTGATCCATGTTTCCATCATATTAATCCGATGGTCTGTGGTCAATCATCGTTCCACCTCCATTTATAGTCAAACCACCTCTGTAGTATGATTTAGAGGTTCCAATCCTAGTGGAACCATAAACCAAAACAACATAACCATGAGTAGGATTACAAAACAAGAGTTTACTGCTCTCTAACAAACCACCAAACCAAAACAAAACTAGAAAAATATACTTAGAACCACGAGGCTAGAGTTCATTGCTCTCTGACAAACCATCGAACTAGAACAAAGAATGTAACCACAAACACCAAACTTTCTATTTCCAACCAGAGAGCTTGTGTTTCTTGTTATACTCGATGAGTATTTTCTTCCTCCTTGATCCCACAATGTGTGAGGATATATATATATATATATATATATATATATATATATATATATATATATATATATATATATTGATGTGGTCCTAGGATTATGGAGGGTCGACCATGGAACTGAAGTTCACACCAACATCATTGTAAATTAAACCATATGAATGTTTTGAATGGACCATGTGACCAATGTTGGGACCTAAAGAGACTTAAGCTTGTTCCCTTTCCCATTATGACCATGCCATGTGACCTGGTCCCTAGAGGGCCATGGTCATCCACATAGTGACATCAACATGATGTCATCATGCCATGTGGCATCTTGTGAGAGGTGCCACGTGTCCCCCATTTTCAACTTTTTTGCCAATCAAAATGTGTTAATTTTTCCTGCCACTTGGAAATCACTAGTGTCACCACGCCACCTTGCTAACTTCATCCAAATGATGTGTCAAGCCATTTCATCATCACCACTTCATCTTGCTACCACATCATTTCCTTCCAGCTTATAGTTAGTTGCCACATGTCATTATCATTATTGTCATCATGTCCATGTCATCATCTTTGGTTAATATAAATATGCCACATGTCACTATGGGACTATCCAACATGAAGGGTCAACCATGGTTAAACCTTGGGCAGATTGATATGACATATATCATTCAAATTCTCATCTAGTTGTCGAATCCATCTGATCTATGAAAACATGTGATCCGGATCTTGCGGGGAGGCCCCCAAGATCTAAAAAATTGAAATGCTAGAAGAAAAAGAGGAGAATGCCCAATTAACAAAACCACAAAGAATTTTTTTATTAAAGAGGAGAATAACTGTAAAAGCTACATTGTGGCGGACAAACCATCCTTTTACAAAATGTGACTTGTTACTTATAGTATTTTTCAGTTACAATGCCACGGATCAATTCCATGGGTGAATGAATACCATGGGTGGATGTCACAATACCATGGGTGAATGAATAGCATGGGTGGATGTCACTTACAATACCATGGGTGGATGCCACTTACAATACCATGGGTAAATTCCATGGGTGGGAATAACATGGGTGGATGAATACCATGGGTTGATGCCATTCTCTATTCGGAACAACATGCTTGAACTTTAATGTGGTTAAAATTCATTCAATTTAGGCTGCTATTTTTCGCAGATTTGATCATTGAACCATAGATCTACCCACAACATGCACATTGTTCAACAAATTTTGTGTTCATAGGCTTTGCCACATAGTTTTAGGTCCTTTGCTAATGTTGATCTCCAAATGGCCATAACTTCTCATTCAAGAGGTGTCTTCTAAGTGTGATATACCATTGGAAAGGTCTCAGAGAGGACTGTTTGACCATACCATTTATAGATTCATTAGGACATCATAATTTTGATAATAAAAGAAATCAAAAAATTCAAACCTATTTGAGTTCACTTGATGAGGGCATGCAAGAGATCAAGTTATAATATTGATTCATGAATGAAATTGCTACTTCCTTAGGCACCCCCTTTGACATCAATGACACTTGTTGTCATCAATGACAACATTATAGTGTAGAATGATGATAAGGAAAAATAAAATTTGTATTAAATCCATAAAGAAATATTTTAAGAATGGATTTGAGCAAATTTGGGGCATCTAATTCACTACTAATTGGGCATGGAAGTGACTCAACAACCAAAGTACATATGCATCTCCCAAAATAAATATATTAGAGTATAGTTGAACAAGTTTGACATGGTTGAATGTAACCCTCTTTATACTCCAATGGAACAAAATTTGAAGCTCACATCAAAAGAATGGGATGAATTTGAGGATGCAACCGAGTATAGATAGCTCGTGAAAATTCTTATATACCTTACCCCCAGCAGATTGGATATGTCATTTGTTGTTGGGATTCTTTCCAAATTTATGAAAAAAACCTTGTGAAAGACATTGGTGTGTTGTAAAAGGAGGGATGAAATACTTGAAGGGAACTCAATATTTTAAACTCAAGTATGCCAAAATGGATGGCTTTAGCTTAAATGGATATTTTGATTTAGAATTTGATGGGGATACGTATAATGGAATATCAAATTTGGGCTATCTCAGGAGTCTTGGATCAACAATTGCCTCTTGGAGGTCACACAAACAACTAGTTCTAGCACATTGCACAACAAGGGTAGAATACACGGCAGTTGCAGAAGCAACAATTGAAATTATGTGGTATGAGAAAATACTTGAATATTTGTACGGAAGCAACTGAATTCTACTCTTCTAATTTAAAATACTTTTACAAACAAGTTGTATAAGGATCCCAAGTTTAATGATTTAACTAAGCACACCAACAAAAAGTAATTTGATTTAAAATGATGTATAGGACAAGCCTATTCATTTGAGGCATTATTCCACAAATGAACAAATTATAGACATCTTTACCAGAACAATGAGAAGAAAAATGTTTGAAAAAGTTTAAAATGATTCTTGGACTTACAGATACCCCTTTGACTTAATTGGGGGAGTGTTGGATAGATAATCCTTTGGAATTTGTGTGTCATTGTAAATCATTTGTACATCATAAGTAGGTAGACGAAATGAGTGATGAAGAAGACCAAGAGTCCCTTATAGAATGTGAAATGAATACACACCCTCTTTGTATATATTAAGCTTTGAGTAAAGAAATACACACAAATAAAGTTAAATTTTAGTTGACTATATTTCAAAAGGCTACAACAAGTTACATAGTGTTGGTTCAAAAAAATTCCACAAGCACAAATAATTATTTGAGGTTATTGTATTTCCCAATACCATATCCTTCAACGACCTTGTAACCTTGTGGAAAAAATAAAATTGAAAAACTCTTAATAATAATAATTGATAATTAAATTAAAATTTTGTAAAATGTATTTTAAAATAACCACATTTATCAAATTAATTAAAAATAATATTTATTTCAATAAAATACAAAACTCAACCCAACCCAAAATAGGAATATTAATAGACAAATATTAAAAATATACAAAACTCAACCCAACCCAAAATAGGAATATTAATAGACAAATATTAAAAAACCCAAAATAAGAATATTAATAGACAAATATTAAAAATATACAAAACTCAACCCAACCCAAAATAGGAATATTAATAGACAAATATTAAAAAACCCAAAATAGGAATATTAATAGACAAATATTAAAAATATACCAAACTCAACCCAACCCAAAATAGGAATATTAATAGACAAATATTAAAAAACCCAAAATAGGAATATTAATAGACAAATATTAAAAATATACAAAACTCAACCCAACCCAAAATAGGAATATTAATAGACAAATATTAAAAAACCCAAAATAGGAATATTAATAGACAAATATTAAAAATAATATTTAAGTTAATTTAATTAGATAAAAATATGGGCATAGGGTAAAGGGCCAACGACATCCACCTTTATCATTGGCCCTTCTCCGACGATTTCATCTATACAAACGACTTCAATACAATTAATGATGGTACGTGCCACATACAACTACTAACTGTCCGTCGGAGTTATTTCAAATTAATATTTAATTTATTAAGAAAATATAATAATGAAGTGGCAGCAATTGGGCTCTCGGTGGTTTTCAATACCACTAGAACCCTTCTCATTGCGCTTATGGTTTTGTACAATACCATGCGATGACGTCAACGCGGGCACTTGATCTATGGCTGGCAAGTGGTTTCCAATACCACGTTTTTCGTTTATGTACTTTTTTGAGTGAGCATGGATGTTCAACGCCTTCCGTTCCGACGAAGTTTCAAAACACAATAATAATAATAATTATGTAAGAGACTGCTAATGTCAATGGATTTTAGCTCCACAGATCCTTCTCGTGGTTTTCCACTCTCTCTCTCTCTGGTGATTCAATAATGACATAAACTATGCAAGAAAGAGATTGGAATGGCGGTGATTTAATAAATATATTTCTTTTGGGATGGAAAAAATTATTAATCAATTCAATTAAAATAAGTATATTATTTTTAAATAAATAATATATATATATATAATCTGATAAGATAAGAGTAGTGTAGATGTTAAATTTTTCTATTATTCATAATTAAATTAAAATTTTGGAATTTTGTTTTTATTGTAGATAAGTCTATTTATATATTTATATTTAATTCAGAAAGTATATATTTACATATTATTGATTTAATGTTTTTGAGTTATAGCTATTTTATAATATACATATTTATTAGTATTCCATATTGACTAGATTATTAATGATTAATGTTTGATTTAGTGGTTACAATTTTTGGTAATAATATAAGAAATTAACTTTCATAATAATTTACTAACCATTTATTTATATGATTATATATGGTATTTAATTATATAATACTAGCCATTTGGATTCATATTAATTAAATACATACTTGATAATAGATATACAATTATTTAACTAAATATTTATTATATAACTTCAGGTCTTATCATCGAGAAAGAGAAGACTGCTCTAATACCACTGATTCGAATTTAAATGGGAATGCAACAAATTATAGATATAATCATAAACATATAGATGCAGCGTAAATAAAACTGCATTTCATTAATATCAAAGAACTGAAATATGCTTACATACAGAATGGAAATAAACTAGCTCGGGTAATGGTAGCTTATCTATGAGAAGAGATGCGACGACTACAAGACTCTGAACTATGTTACAATGTGGCTTGAGGGCCTATGTGAATCAACAATGGTATATCATGGAACCAATTACATATTCCATAATCTTGGGTTCTGTCAATCAACAAAACTTCAGCAATCATTTTTGTTCGTAAGAGTCATCATTTAATAAATTAATATTGAATATATATGTGAATCAACAATGATATATCATGGAACCAAAGCGTAGCCACACGAGTGTTAGCTCCCTGCATAACCAAGGAGAGGAAGGATGTCTGCTTTGTTCCCAAGCTCAAAAGTGTCTACATCTTTCCTGAAATTGTCCTTCTGGTTTAGATCTTTATACTATATAGCCAGCTGTGATTTAAAAGCTATAACTTTTCTGGTATAGACCTGTATAATATATAGCCAGTTTTCATCTGAAAGCTAAAACTTTTCCCAACATCAATGGATAAAAGTGTCCTTCTGATTAAAATTTCTTATGGTTTAAAATAAAATGTATTTTAATAAATAAATGGACTCAACTTTTTAACCTTGATCTTGGCCATTAATTTGAAAATTTGTAAATTACATAACTTAAACTTTGATTCTTAGAAATTCCTACCAAATTTCAAACCAAATTTAATTTGAATCTTGTATTTTACCAAATTCAAAGTCAAATCTCACCCTACCGGGTTCTGGAATCATTTTCCAAGCAAGCTTGGTAACTTTGATTTCAACCCTACCAACTAAGCGTCACTAGGAATCCATTCCGGGTTCAGGAATGATTATTTCTGATTTAAGCTAGCCTAGTGACGGTTGTCTGGTTTTTCTGGCTGGCAGATGACTATGGTTATAAATGAATCTCTATGGCTATATCCACCTGCGCATTCAATAATAAAAGAAGCAAAAAAAGAGACGAAGCTCGGCCCGTTCTCACTCCCAAAAGGTGCACTCTTGAGTTTCTCATATTTGGGACTGCATCACAGTGAGAAGTTCTGGGGGCCAGATGCAAACATGTTTAAGCCAGAAAGATTTGCAGATGGTCCTTCAAAGGCAGCCACTCACCCAAATTCCTTTTTACCATTTGGTATGGGTCCAAGAACATGTATTGGCCAGGCCAAAATTTTGCCTTGTTGGAGGCCAAGACTGTATTAGCTATGATATTACAGAGATTCTCATTCACTCTTTCATCGGCATACAAGCATGCTCCCATCGCCATGGTTACATTACAGCCTCAGCATGGCATGCAGATTATATTCAAACGTATCGAAGTGTAAACATAATGATTTGTTCTTGTTGTGTCACTAGATGCTTATGTAGCAAACCAGTCCTCCAACAAACATTTCATAACTGTACATGACCTTATTGTTGTTCCATTTCTTCCATTTGCATGGTTATTTGATAGGTAATTTCTTCCTTTCCCATTGTTATTCGATGAAATATGTTTACGCTTTTTTAAATTTAATTTTTTTTAATCTCTCTTTTTTTTTATCCAAAAGAAACATAGAGAAATATCTGAAAGATATATAGAGAAACTCTTAAGGTCATTGATCCATATTTTATTGTATTTTCCAAAAATGGAAATAGTGCTAGCTATAAAAAGGTGTAAGAGAGATGGTATTTCACAATTCACGCTACTCCATGAAGCCAAATACCAGAAAACATAATTAATCTTCATGAGATACTTGCATTCTTTGAGCATATCACGGGGGCTTCACTCGGGGAGCAATATGCAATATCATACCAGGTAGGTTCATATTGGGGGATATATATTGAGGAAAGAATGCCATAATATATTCGGGGATATATAGGGGGTAAAGGGTTTTTATATTGGAAGGTATAAAAAATGGAGCTCATAGTTAATGAAAAATATAAAGGGATATTAAAAATGTTAATGAAAAAATCTAGTGAAAATAGGGGTTTTTTAAATTGGAAAAGTGTATTGGGTTCGTATTGGTAGGGGATTAAATAATGTGATTTTTAGAGTCATTTCCCAATATGTAGTCAAATTAGGGGTATTGTTTAGTATGCCATGAATGCACGTGATATTTCAGAGGTTCATTGACTGAATCCCCTATGGAGCATATACCCAAAAGAATAAAGCTTGCTCATCCACATAGACTTTCAAAAAAAATTCTTGGTTCCAACCATAGCCCATATTCTTTACATAAAAACTTACAAAAAAAATTAGCTTCATTATTTCTCAATGATATATATATATATATATATATATATATATATATATATATATATATATATATATATATATATATATATATATATATATATATATATATATATATATCCATATATATATATATACATATGTATATATATATATATATATATATATACATATATATATATATACATTCTTCCCAAAAATATTGAGAATATTGTAATTTCAAGTATCATGGTTCCAGAATCTCCAAGAAATATTGTAATTTCAAGTATCATGGTTCCAGAATCTCCAAGAAAGTGGAGAATTTAAAACTAGGGTCCATAAAAATAAGAAGAAGATTTTCCTTGAGTGGATTCAATAATTTCCCATGTGCCCTCTTGCAACTATAACCTTTCTTTGGAATGCTTGCTTGCTTCTTTTATTTCATCCCTATAGACATGAACAAAGGAAAGATAACTGGAGGTTGATTGTAATAGGCCTTTTAATTACCTTTCTAATAGCATAGAATGACAACTAAGAGATTGTGCATTTAATTTTCAACACATAGCTTATGTGGAACTTGCAAATGATCTGGTGGATCAAAATAGTGCTCAAAATTCAAAGTGTGTGACAGTGCTCAAAACCTTAACGACTGGATATATCTCAGTGATCTGAACCCAATGCAATTCGTTTCACTCAAAACCGATATCGGATGCTCCCGAATCGCGTTCTGATCGAATTGGCAAACAACTAAATGTTTTGGAAATTGGGTTGCAAGGATGCCCAGTGAGTAGTCCATACACTGATTGGGCCATGACTTGGCACGTTGATTGGTCCTCCATCAGTCAATGAATGGCTGACACTTGGCACAACGTGATTGGTTTGAATTTGGTTTGATTTCATTGGTCAATGGGTTGTTTTGATGGACCAAACAGAGAGAGGCACGTGGACCAATCAGTGGCTGCCACGTGGCCTCCTCTTCGCCATGAAAATTTTTGTTATGAGGCCAAACTGCCCCTATCGAGAATTGAACACAGGACCTCACATAGACCAAGTAAGACCTTCGTCAATTCCGCTACAATGTTACTTGACATAGATAGAAGAGCATATGTATTTAAATTTTAACATTGCCATTGTTGGGGGTAGGGAAGGGGCGAAGCCCCAACCCTGGTCACCACACCCAAGAGGACCAAAGGGTGGGACCGTGGGCCAGGGCTTAGCCCCAGCCCCATGGTCACGATGCCCACCACGAACCATATGCCGGAGAAAACCTGGGGCGCTCGAGCTAGGTTTAGGCTGAATTGGAGGATGGTTGGCAACCGAATTGGGAGAAATAGAGAAACACACATATTTTACTCAATTTCTGGCCAAAAGGAGGTGCAGAAAGAACCAAAATAGGGGTTTTTGACAGTGCTCGATCCCTTGGAGAAATCAGTTCTGCTATTTGAGTTGTGTAAAGCATGTAAACACACTTTTGAGCATTTTTAATTAAAGAGGCCCTGCATTGGAAGCTGGACCAAGAGATGTAGCCCGAGAGAGGGGTGACCTCCTTTATCATGCTTTGTGTTATGTGTTTCAGATATGCTTATTTCTCTCTGTTTGGCTGTAAAATTTGGTTAAAATTTACTTGTATATGTGTTTAATAAACTAATCCTCTACCCAAAACACATATAAATTTAACTTGCAAATTGTTAAAAATCTTTAACTTTACACATTCAGATACGTGAACTATGATGCATTGTGTATGCCAAGAAAATCCATTTACTACTACTCCAGGTTATGAATTTCTAGCGGGAGATATTGACTGCAAGGTAGGGGTTGTAGGACACTTTTGGTAGAGTCATTATACTAGACTATTTTGACAATGATAATATATCTAGTCCAACCAACATAGGAAGCCTCTCTGTTATAACCCCCAATTGGAAAACGTAAGAAATGTGGGAAAGAAAAAACTAATCTAATCTAGTTTCCATATGAAGCCACTTTGTTGTAACCCTTAGTTGGATGAAAATAGGAAAACAAACCTAATTTAACCCAACTCGAATATGAAGCCTCTATACTATAACCCTTGGTTGGAAAAAGAAAAAAAGTAAATTCCAACTTGTTTGCATGAAAGAAATGACACACACACACACGAAATGGAAAATGCATGAAAGTAAAATCTAATTGGTGATTATGTTTACAAGTATGTTCTAACCCTTCACCATATGAATATATTGTAACTCTACGTACAATTAATCATTAATCACATTCATGTTGTTGTAAACTAAGAGAACAGAGACAATTGTGCCACTAAATATAAATGTAATCAAATTATATCATAAATACAAATACGAGCATGAATTGGAATTGCTATAATAGGAAGTTAATTAGGCTTGCAGAAAGAAAGAAATAATGAAATATATTGCATACAGATAGGAACTTAGTTGAAATGGACAAATACTAACCTAAACTATTTTATAGTAGTAACTAGCTAAGGAGGGGCCCTACATCCTTAGCTAAGGTATTGGGAAAAAGTTATAGTAGCAACTAGAACTTAAATCAACATTTAGTCATGGAAACAAAGTGCATAGGAAAATAAAAAATGTATTCTTTATTAATTAGAAACAAAGTATCAAAATTGCATTCACAATCTTCCTCCCCTACCCACATTGAGCATAGTATTTATAGAATTCTTTGATTTCCTATCTTAACATAGAGAGTTGAGGATAGCCATGAGAATCTATGATTCTTAGGCTATCTCATTCTCATTACAAGAACTCATTGTCCCAAACTAACAACCTTGTCATTTTCCAAACCATGCATCATCCACTTGGCAGGTCATCATATCATATGTAAAAACCTAATGATGTAACAACAATGAAAATTGATGATGAAAATTTTGTGACGATGGTGCAACATCTCATGATTCCTTTAATTAGCAAGCACCAAAAGGCTAGTTCTCCCCT
This sequence comes from Pinus tabuliformis, assembly GCA_031772625.1. Classification (NCBI taxonomy): domain Eukaryota; kingdom Viridiplantae; phylum Streptophyta; class Pinopsida; order Pinales; family Pinaceae; genus Pinus; species Pinus tabuliformis. The sequence continues at coordinate 235,451,060 of CM062819.1, forward strand.
AAACACACTAGTATAATTGCTTGAAATGAAATAATTCATGAGAAAATGTACATTGGAAAAAATGTATTATTCAAAGTCAAGGTAGGCTTTAGGATAATAGTATGATGAATAAAAGTGGTCAATAAATGAGGTAAATATGTGTGGAAAATATGGCATTTTAAGTGCCATCATATCCCCCCAGCTAAAACTATTGCATGTTCTCATGCAACCAAGTAGTTAATCCAAATCTGAGTTTAAGTAGGGGCACCTAACATGGAGGTTTCTAATGTTGTAGTCAACTTGACCATGGTCATATGCTATGTAAAATCCTCCCATGGATTCAATCACTTGCCAATAGATAGCCTCACTTGTGGCTTCTATGTTGTAATCACTTTGGTACTCTGGTGAAGGAGGCCAAATCGAGGGAAAATGGAACCAAAGTCTAATCTATTTATTCCCACGTCTCCTTCTACATTGAACATACTTGTTGATCCTATAGGTGGTTACTTGGAGGTTCATAAAATTAAGTTAATTTGTTTTCCTTATATCCTCTATAGACTACTTCCATATTTTTATACATCCTTCCAAGTATTTTATCTTCAAAAATTCAAATTTCCTAGTGCATCGATTAATGGATTCCATTCTTGTAAAGGATATTAGTTCTACTTGTAGGGGAGATTTAGCCAATGGACGATAGCTCTTGCCTAATGAAATTCACCTCTAACTGAAAGGTGACAATATTGGTTCTTCTGAATGATGAATAGGGAAATTCTCTACTGAGCATGAGTATTTAATAAAGAAGTAAAAACTTTGGGCTGAACATCACCCAAAAATGGTTAGGTTTCTACCTAAGATCATGATGCAGTAGTATATTATGTTCATACAATTCTCACAACAAGATTTTATCCCCATTGCTACACTTATAGTAGGCTTCCAGAATTATAGAGGTCACCTTGTAGGATTTCCTCTGAGAAATTCCCATGAATTGAGATAACAAATACTTCTCACATAAAAAATAAGTAAATAAATAATAAAATAAAAATTATAAACAAGAGAAGGAATTATGAAACTAAATATAGATTCCATAAATATGCCAAGTTTTTTCTTTTGTGCCTCTAAGGTTTCTAATTTTTTTGTAGTTTAAAGTTATTCTCTCACTCTTTCTTTAACCTTCTTTCTGTTAGCGTCAGTCTTGTTAGCCTGTCACCTGGATCAAATGTGCTTTTACTAAGCTTGTCAGGACTATCAAAATCAATTTTTTCATGTCACTAGGTTTACATAGTAAAATTTGGTCACTGTTTGGTCCGTATAGAAATGAGTTTAGTCTTTTGAAAAATCACTCACGCTGGTCACCTATCACATTTCTGTGAATGTGTCATAATAAAAGAAAGTCAGTCATCATCATCATTTCATTCAGTTTCAGGTCATCATTATGTCGCTAGGGTTTCTAAGGTCCATCATTATCATGAATAAATCCAGCAGTGAATAGAGCATGACAAGCAACTCTTTTACATTGATTTGTTGAGTTGTCACAAATTCATCATGCTTTCAGTTTGAAAACCTCTAGAAGAAGAAGTTCCAGTGCTCAGGAAAGTGAAAACATAGCTCAGGTTTCAACCTTAAAGGTGACTCTATTTTCAAAAGTGAAAAAATCAGTTTTTCAAAGTTTTGTGGGTCCCATTTCTTTTTAAAAGGAGAAATTAATTTTCCTATGTAAACTCAAAAGCCCCAAACTTGTCTTATTTACCTCTCATTCACTCTTGTGTATTGAGCTCTCCTGTCCAAAATAGAGAAAAAATCATTTCCATAGGAGAAATTGGCAAAAACCTCAAGGTGTTGCGCTTAGGAAGATTGCGTTGTGCTTGGAGGCCTAGCGTTGTGCTCAGGAACACTGCGGTGCGCTTAGGCTAACTGTGATGCGCTTCGGCCAGAGTGTCCAGAAAACGCCTGAATCTCTCCCACAACCAATTTTAAAGCTTTCTAACCTAATTTCTTGCATCCTAAGCTAGGCTACAAATAAGTACATCATTCCACTTGCTTCTTTGTTTTTCAAAATCATTTCATGCCAAATATTTCTCCAATTAGGGTTTTGTAGTGAGTTTTTCATAAAAAATTATAGGGTTGATGATGGCCATTTTCATTTCTTGATTTTTAACATGTAAAATCTTGCCCTACACCTTTATACATGTTAGGTAAAGTATGTAAACCACTCAATCAACCTCAAAATATAAGTTTACCTCATTAAAAGTGAAACCCTAGTTCATTCCTGGGGGTTTTGGGCACTTTCACTAAAAATTATGTTCTTTCCTTCTCATAAGAATATCATTCCTCCATTGATTTTTCATTCATTTTCATTAGTTGTCCATAGCTCATATCCACCTCTTTCAAACCTTGTTTACCATTTCATCAAACGTAACCTACTCATCATTCCACTTTCCACTCATACCTCACAGTTTTTCTCATTTTACTGTTGTTAGGGTTTCGGTCATCATGGAAGCAAAATATTCTCGAGAGAGGAAGAGACATCACAAGCGAGGGAAAATCCTCAGATATGAGCCATCAAATTGAAGAGAAATCAACTCATCTCCCTTTATCAAATAGTGCTTTGAAGATGTGAATTGCTTGGATTTCTGCAAAAGGGTGAGTGAAGTAGGATTCAATGAGCAGTTGACAGATTGGGTGGAAACTTAGTTGAAAGGTGAAAGTGTTGTTATTGTTGGTGTTGAATTCACTTTTTCAGTGGCCTCCATTTCACTTGCTACAGGGCTACCAGACAATGGTGAATATTGGTTCAAGGGGATGAGCCTAGATATTGAGTATTATAGACCCTTCTTGAAAACACCATACATGGAAAAACATGCTCATGTTATGCCTTTTAGGTACTTATTGGAGAAGTATGCCCCCTTGATGAAGATTGTCATGATTTTCTTTACATGTGAAGGAAGATTCTCCATATTGTATGCTTATCATATTCACCTCCTAATGCACTTTACCTCTCAGAAGCCACTTAATATGTGCAACTACTTATGTAGGAGCATTGCCAAAATGTCAGAGAGGATTCAGATGAAGAACAAGGAGCACTACCCTAGATTGTTTCATCATATTCTAATCAAGACTATAGTACTTCATCAACTTGTAGAGAAAGGTATGACTTGGGAAACTATTTTGGAAACAACCCTGAAATGGCATCAAACCAATGTAGCAGCTCAACCCTCTAGCATGCCAACACAAAAAATGGAAGTGGGCTCCTCTAGCAAACCAGTTGAAAGAACCAAAGCACCTAAGCCTGAGGTGACTAAGATATACAAGAGAGGGAAGAGGCTGTTGTTTGCTTCTCATGGTGAGAAAGGGGCCAAGCCTTCTACATCAACAAAACAGGATCGACAGCACAAGATAAGGACATGGTTGAACATGAATTTGTGATGGTTTATTTAGAGGCAGAGGATCGGACTTCAAGCTTGCAGTAGATGATCAAAGATAAATACTATCGGATCAAAGAGCCCACAGTGAACATGGCGAGAGAAAGGTACATCATTGCATTCCTTGAACATGAGAATAGTCAGCTCAAAGAGAATAAATTGATCATGGAAAAAGAGAAAACCAAATTATTGCAGCAGGTTGGCAAGGGCAAAGCAGTCATAGATTCAAGTGAGTGTTGGGCACCAAATCGGCCTATCTTTTTCCTGCATTTCTACTCCTCTTTTCATCCTTTTTGTATTCATTCACATATATTTTCTATGCTAAAACTATGAGGTAATTCCCCTTTCTTCGTCTCTTGGAATATTTAATTAATGAAGTGGAGTCATGAGGTTTTTGCCTATGCGAACCACTAAAGCATGTTATGACAACAGATTCTAGAGCAAAGGTGTTGACCTCACGGCATATCGCAATATTTCCGCGATTCATAGCAGCTGATCAACCACGATGAAACAACATAACCAATTTGCAGCTGCTCTCAACCCGTTTTGGATCATATATGTTCTTGCTCTCTCGCTACTGGTGCTGTGTTGAACTGATGTATATTTTTGTGCATATAGTTTCCATGTTTTGGGGAGAGATGTTATTCCCCTTTGTACTGTATAAAAGATAGGTCTTTCCTTTATGAGGGGTTAGCCAGACTCTGATCTGTATTGTAACAGCATTTTTCAGATTAATAAAATACAACCCTTTTTGTTGTCCTATCTTTAGATTTGAGTAACGCAACCCTGATCACAGAGCTGGGCCCGCTCTTCTGATCAGGTGCTGCGTGTTTTCTTGTTATGTTTGTTGTTCATTGCTATGTGTATTTCTTGATTGTTGTTACAGATTTCTTTAGATTACTGTGAATGCCTTTTTAAGTTCTGTAGTTTAGTTTTTATCCCTGTTACAACAATGCTTTGATTTTGTAATCGCGAACCCTTGGTCAATGACAGATTGTAACCTTGCCCCTGCATATACCTTGCATGTTACCTTGAAAAGAATATGCACCTGGATTGATAAGTTAATGTAGGAAAGGGGGTGAATAATTTGTTCATACCTGGACACCAACATTTTGGCACCATTGTCGGGGAGGCTAACAAGGTGCAAGACACGATCTGTATCAACCAGAGGGTCAATCTCTCGTCCTGGGGAGAGAACGAGATTTCTCACTCTACTCCAGGTCCTGAGCGTAGGTATTTCTTTTGTTTTGTGATTTTATTGTTTTCTTATTTTATTAGTGCCAATCTCTCGTCCTGGGGCGGGAGGAGTCCTTGAGCTTAGATTTTTCCAGCATCTTTGTTGTTTTGGTTTTGAGAAACCCAATCTATCGCCCTGGGGAGGGAGGGGTACTTTGGCACCCTACTTTAGGTCTTGAAGTGTTAGGTTTTCTTACATCTGTGTTATTTTCTTGTTTGGCTTCTTGTCCTGGGGAGGGAGGAGTCCTTCGATGCCCTGCTCTAGGCCCTAAACCCTAGGTTCTTGTTTTCTTTTCCATTAACTATTCTCCTTTCAATGTCATCTCTCGTCCTGAGGAGGGAATGGTCTTTTGACGCCCTACTCCAGCTCTTGGGCACTGAGATTTGGTATCAACATCTTTCTTTCGTCATATCAATTTATATGAACAGAGAGCCAAATAAGAGGGGCAGAGGGAGAGCCCCAAAGAAGGGAGGATAGGGTTTGGGATGTGTTGAGGGCCCCGAAGTCGGGTCAACAACAAGGGGGATACCCACCCGGTCCGGAACCTGGTTGGCGGCTCCTTGCCCGTTTGGAGTAGCGGGTCCGACTGGGGATAACGGGACCAGCTTCCCGATGCGTGGGATGTGTGTGTGTGTGTATGGAGTTTGTTTATGTTAGTTCTAAAGACATTCTACAACTAATGTAAATCTGACTTGCAAACTGGAATCTAGGCTACTATAATTTAATGGAAATAACACACAAGATCTACACTAACCCGGGATATATATTTCTTCCATTATGCAATCTAAAAAGATTTCATACAATAACTGGTAATAAAGATTATTCAGCCATTATAAGAATATAAACCGTTCAAGATGAACTGTTCTGCCTAAGAAGTTAAACAGAACAGTTGTGAATATCATATCGCATAATCAAATCATTCGCATATCAAGCATAAATCGATAAGTCCACCGTACAGAAGTGCCAAATGATAACCCATGTGTTCATACATTAACATGCAAACAATATCAGTTGTATATCGCTCTGGGAATACAAGCAGAAATTAATCAAGAGATAAAAGTACCATTTATGACTAATTCTTACTCACAGACTTCAAGCAATAACGATCTATCTCTACTTGCTTCTAACATCTACCAAGAGTACAAAAGTGCAACATCAGTAGCAGACATTAAAAATACAAACATAAATAAATCACGATCCTTCCATTCATCAAAACCTCCTCTGAGGGTGCAGAAGTGCATGTTCTGAGGATAAGTTTTTGACAAATTTCTGGACCCTTCTCCAATGCAATGAGAAGGGTTGAAATACTACTATCTAATCCTAATAATAGTATTATTACAAAATTTAGGATACGGTTCTCAAATGACCGCCCTTTTTCTAATTCAGTAAAACAAAAAGCAAGAAAAAAAACAACTTTCTAAACGAAATTACTTCTTAATTTGGTCTCTGAAATTGCAGTTTTCAAGCATGGGCTTGAGAAGAGTCGGTTGGCCGACTTCTGTGCTTAACTGGGCTGCGAAAACGACATCCATAAGAGCTGGCGCTACTTTCTCGGCCGCGTTCATGATGCATCTTATGGTCATGCATTGGCTGTGGGGCTTAACTAAGTAAGTCCAATAACTTTCCCAGTTTAGTCTAGCCAATGCCTGAATTGTCTTCCCGTTTGCCTGTGCCTTCTGCTTCCATTCTGCCTCCAATTGTAACGCACTCGGTAAGTACCCCGGGGTGGACTCTGAAATCAAATTGGCCCTGTGTAAATTTTCATTTACACAGTCGATAAGTATGCTCGCCTGTGTCGCCGCTGACTCTGCTGCCTGTTCCGCCTGTGTGATTTGTTCGTCCCACTTATTAAAGAGCAGTTCCTTATGATTCTCATTAATCTTGGGTGCCCCTGCTCTTTTACCTTCCTCGTCATTTTGCCAAGCCAGATATTCTGTTACTCTCTTGTTGGCCTGGTCATAGTCATTCCGCAATTCCACCACTTGGCTGGTGATCTTGTCGCTTAGCTCACAAAAATGCCTCCACTGTGATATTCTGCATACCATATCTTCCTGTTTCTGTGACGGTTGGTCGTTCAAGCCGATGGACTCCGAAATAAACTCCGTCAGCTTGGGTTCATCCTTGTGCATTTCTTGCACCGTCTGCAGCTGTTTTTCTTTTTCTTCAATACTTCTTTGGTGGCTCACCTGCATCTGGCGAAAGCTGTCTTGTAACTCCTCAAGCTGCTTGGAGGCTTTAGCATTCTCATTGGCTTGTTGCAACTGTTGTTGCAGCAATTGTATTTGACTTTCGCGCTCTTTTAGAAGTTGTTGAACTTCAGAAGCCTTGTCGATAGTCGCAGAAGCATATGCTCCTGCAATCTGAGACAATTTCGTGAGATTGTCAGTTGGATTGTTATTCGGGTCTCTCCACAAGACATCTAGGTGTTCAGCATTTTGAGACAATGCATTTTCAAGCTTTCTTTTCTTTCTTTGTCTCCTTACGACTGCCTTGTGCTGTGGGCTGTAGAATACGTCTAGTGGAGGGATCTCTTCTACGCTAAGTAGAAGTTCTGAGGATGGAGCGATAGAAAGATGCTCCATTTCTGCGGTACTACTGACTATGGTTGAGAAGACCTCTTGCACCACCTGTGTGTTATTCATAGGTGTTTTCGGGACTTGACCTTCAAGATTAATTAGTTTGTTGAAGGTCTCCCATTCTTTATCTAGTTCTACTGTAACAAGAGGTGCTTCGGTGACGGGAGGGGGAAATTCTTTTGGTGGCGAGGCGACAACTTGTTGCTGAGCCATCGAGCTAGACTGAGCCGTGTCCTTGATTATTTCTTTGTTCCTCTCTTCTTTGTGGATAGACTCTTGAGGATCTGGAGATATTTCTTTTACGGCGCTGGAATAAGATTTGGAGGCGTTGGAGTGTTCACTGAGGTTGATGCTCGGAGTGGGTTCTCTAGTAGCTATTCGCAGTGTTTCCAGTGGAACATTAGCCAACCTTCTTTCTCTATACAACCTGAATTTCCGGAGGTCGTCCTGGGACAGCCTCGCCTGAGCTTCCTGCAAAACTTCTTCGAGCGAGTTCTTGCCCTGAAAGAGATCGTCAAACAGATCTTTTTGCCCAGAGAACACACTTATCCTGACGTTAGTTGTGAATTCCTGGCCCACCTTATTGGGATCAAATGGCCTTGGTGAGAATTTAAATAGTTGGAGACACGTCACGTTCTCCACCTCGCCAAAAGCGTGTCCTACATCAAATAAAGAGAAGGCCCCACATGTGACTGGGAATTGAGGCCAAATGGCCTTCTTTTTGTTCTTTAGGTCCTTAGTTAAAACGCCTTCAGAACAAGTCTGATATGCGATCTCTCGGGCTAACAATTTATCTGGGATGTACAAGGGTAGGACATGTGGAGGTGCTGTGCTTCCAAAAACTCGGATGTATGTAAACCACTCTTCCCCAAACCATCTTGCGATGTGGAGGATATCAATCTGTGCCTCGGGAGAGCACCTTGGGGGGTCTTTATCGTATATTATCTTATGTATGGGCAACATAAGTCCATGACAAATCTGGTAAAAATGGGGGGCGAATTGGGAATCCCACAAGATTTGATGATAGACGTGAATAGGCAATGGGTCCTGGGTGGTCCATTGCCAACCCATAGTAGGGAATTTCGACACAAGACAAACAGAATCCGTTATATAGGCAGATAAATAAAAAGGCGGATAGACCCTTTGGGAGTAGGATCTCTTAGAATGGTAGTGGAGGACTGCCATGTACAGAGTGTCAGAAAGGATTTTTGCCCAATCGACTATCTCAGAGCTAGTCGCAGCATCAATCAGCGGTAGCCATTTAGGTGAAAATTTATTGATATCTGGCTTGCCGAATATTCTACAGAGCATGGCTGCAGCAAAGCAATATGGAGAAGTAAGAGAACCAGTGCTATACATACCGTTCTTATCTTTCTTTAATGGCTCATATCTTGTTGACCACTCCTTAGTTGTGTCTGATAGGTCCAGATTTTCTGCTGCGAACTTCTCGACAAACTCTGCGTTGTAGGTCGCTTGCGGCTCAGGTAGATGATACATGAGTTTCAGGTCTTGAGCTGCGAACGATCCCACGGGCCCATGTCCCTGGACCTTGAATTGCCTATGGTGCAACTTCGCATCATCTAGTATCCATTTGATCATGTCTGTGTATGGCAGGATCTTTGGCCTCACTGCTATTCGATGGAGGAAAGAACATGCTAGATCTTCCAGGGATGCCTCTGAAGAACGTGATGCACCCGCGACAGCAGCAGTTACCTTGATTATTCTCGGATTTTCTTCCTCCAATATCCTATACATGCCTTCCCAAGTTGAGATGCATGCATCTTTATTGCATGCAGTATCTATGTAGAGGGGCGCCATCTCTTTGGTCTTTTCCCTTGTCTCTGAGCTCTGAGCTTTGTTCTTCTTCCCCATCTCGCTTAGCGTTTCTGTTCGGTTTTGCCTTCACACTTTGCTCCTGCAGGTTACGAATGAAAATGGAAAGATTGATCAGAAAGGTGATGGGAGAGTTTTAAATGCAAGAGATAGATTAGATACGCCAGCTTACGTGAAACAAATCCGCATTAAGGCACGCGTCTTTATGCCACTTAATAACTGACAACTGATTCATTACTAACATTAAAAGCGCATAATTTCCAAGTCAGTTTATAGTAAGTGGATTTTCTTTGGGAGGCGTGCGCGAAGGAGTCGTACTAAGGCGCTTTTATGACTCGCCAACGCATCCTTGCACGCCGCGCGATCGCAAAGGTTAGTGATCGCAACATCGCAGATCGCCATATCGCAGATCGCAATGATTCAAATATTTGCCAACTTGCCCAGCCTCATTTCTGCGATATGCGATCACGCGATCGCAACATTGCAGATCGGCGGACTTTGAAGCCTTTCTTTATGGATGCTAGTGTATTGCGATGCGATGTTGTTCATTAATACCGAGGCGATGTGCATATTGGTTTTTAGAGGGGAAACAAAGGCATCTCTTTGATTCTTTTTGTGAAGCAATTTTAGGATTTACTTTTATGAACACAAGTCTAGGCTTAAGTTGTCTCAGAAACCTTTCCTACGCTTATGCTTGCGATTTCGAAAGAAACCAATGTTCTTTTTTCAAAAACATTAACTAAGGGTCCCCATTCAATCTAGCATCGTAGCTGATACTAGATTGAACGAGGGGGGTTGTTGCTAGCCACAACAATTGGCGATTCACTTGGGAGAACCAGTTATCTCTGCTCTTTTTCTATTGACATTTTCAGGCTCTTCAAAAAATTTTCCTCCAGGAATTCGAACTTTATTAGAAAAAGATAAAAACAAACAATACTTCAAAGCGTCAATGATGTTTTGTTTTAGCCCCATTCTATTCCAATTACTTGCCTTCTCAGGTTGTCTTCGAGTTTAGATCAGTCATTACTTGGTCTTGTAAAACACAAAATAAAGTGTCCTCTATGTATCAACCCTTTTTAAGAATGCCCCTTTGTCGTAGGTAGAGCCACTGCTGCCAGCAGGCATCCATAGCCTTGACAGGGTTACCTATTATCCAGGAATGATCCTTTATCCTGCTTCAGGTTTTCGCAACTTTTTCAGAAGAATTATCCCTTTCTTGATGCTTTTTTTTTTTTTTATTCTCTAAAGAACAATGTCTTGGTTTGGTGGCCAAATTATGACACAGTCATTCACTTGATTTATACTTTTGCTGAACAAGCTGGCTCGTGATGAGACCCCTTGTCTTTTGATCGCAACGATCTTGAGTCGTTGCCCTGTTTTGGTAGACAGTTTTGGCAAAGTCAGCAAGTTATAATATCTGTGATTATGATAAGTCGGCTCGTGATGAGACCTCTTATTCTTTGAGATATGGCATCTTTCTAGGTCATTCCTCTGAATGTTGCATTTTCCTTTAGCAGGGAGGAAGTCAAATTCTCTTTCCTTAAGAAAGTTCTGGACGACAATGATAGGACTGCTTTTGATAATGGCTGTTTTCACAGAGAATCTTCATTCTAATATTGATACCTTTTATTGTACTGATCTAAAACAAATTCCTCACTGAGATAGCTTTCTTTAAAATTTTCCGGGTTTGAACTTCAACATCATCTCTGGGTTAAAGATCTATTAACAATAAGGACCGGATTCCCATCAGATTAGCTGTTCACAAGAGCCGAAATTCCAAACTCTTTACCAGAGACAAGGTTCCTTGAGTCAAGGTCAAATACTGTTTAGCCAGAACAAACTTTATTTGGGATAGGCAATTATTATCTAGGGTCATGTAGAGAATACAACTGACTTTGCCTATCATTATTGAAAGAAAAACTAACATCCTATCTAAATTACCGCTACTCCTACTCTAATTAAAAATAGGAAATAACTAAGAAAAATGATATTTCCAATGGAACCAACGATTCATTATTATTCCTAGCCGTATGGGTCTCCCAAGCATCAGTAAAAAGAATTGAATTCCCCTTGGATAGAGATTGTTGGCTAGGAAATAGGAACCCATAAACTTAGTTGGAATCTTGTCTGATTTCGTCTTCTCATGATAGGTTTTTTCCAATTGAGTAACTATTGGATCACAAAAATTGGGATGAATCTCTTTTGTAAATTGGTGATCTTTCAATAGGAAGGATAACAAGCTGAATTGTGAAATAGGTTGTTTAATCTCGATGGCTTGTAACCCGTTGATTGTTAACTTTGAGTTTTTAGCGATTTCGTTTGAAATGAGAGTTTTTATATATAAATCGCAAGAATCTAATCTATCAAAGTCTTGAAAATTTAAAAATAAGTCCGATTTTGTACAAAATGAAAGTGAGTGAAAAAGAAATGATTGGGTATCTATATATACAGTGGTGTCGCACGTCTGGGAGTTACTCGAAACTCTGTGATTTTCACGAGAACTGGCCGGGTTCTGTGAATCAGGAACTAAATCATGATTGGGATCAGGGATGGAGATCTCCTCTGGATATGAATCGTAGATAGGAGCATCGTCTCGGATAGTAAAATTATTCAAATGAGATTTTGCTTTGAGATGAGGGTTAGACGGAACAGTTTCTGATTTAAGATGTTTCTTATAATCTGGCCCTAGTTGAGTTACTTGCGACAATTCAATATCATCATAATTATCAAAGCAATTGTCACGAAAGACTTTACAATTTTCCCTAGGTTCCTCTTTTTCATCATGTGTTTTTAGACAAGGGAGATGAGGCAGCTCTTGCTTGATATGAATCGTAGACTGTGATATAGTGGTCTCTTTATTTTGGAAACCCATTGATGTCTCGTTTGAATAACCCTCTGTTGGGATAGACTTGATACTATGAGGGAAAATATCGTCATTACTAAAAACATCGGGGTAAAGAGAAAAATGTGGATCCGGAACAATGTATTTAAAATCATCAAATAAACTTCGTTCATCAGATTCAAAATAAGCATCGGGCTTTAGATCATACCCTTTTTCGTCGATACTTTTCGAAAGAGAAACAGTAGGTGGATCTAACCTTGGCACCAGGAGTTGTTGATTTGAAATGATGTTGTCTGACTTTATATTAAAGTCAACTTCTGATGTCAGGGCACCTTCCCTTTCAGTACTTTCGCCTGCGTTTTCTGATGTTAGAGCATGCAAAACTCCTAGGCTAAATTCTGTCTGATCAGGTACCGGAGGTAGGAAACACTCATCATAATCCGAAGATTCTTCATCTGTGAGTTCATCCTCAAGATCATATTGTAGACATTTAAGATGAAATCGTATATTGAAATCCCTTACGGGTTCGTCTTGTTTCCGCAGATGGTCGATTTCATCGTATACCTGGTCGTATTCATAGCAATCAAATTCCAAGATGAAAGCTCTAACGAATTGGTCCCAGCTGTGGACTGATGCAACTGGGAGGTTTCTGCACCATCTTCCAGCTTCTGCTGTGAATGTAAGAGTGAAAATCCTGCATAAAACGCCTTCGTCAATTTTTTGAATATCAGCACTCAAAACTCTTTGAATGAAATGCAGAAGAATTATTCTCACCATTGAATTTTACCTGAGATAGTAGTCTTACCACATCTGGTGGAGTGTTGGAAGAGGTAGGAACATGGATGCAACTCCAAATGGGAATTCTGTGAGCAGGCATCATTTTCCAAGATTTCTAGTTTAAAAACATTCCAACAGACAATATGCTCAGGCCCTCCTTCTAGCGCCAGAAATGTTGAGGGCCCCGAAGTCGGGTCAACAACAAGGGGGATACCCACCCGGTCCGGAACCTGGTTGGCGGCTCCTCGCCTGTTTGGAGTAGCGGGTCCGACTGGGGATAACGGGACCAACTTCCCGATGTGTGGGATGTGTGTGTGTGTGTGTGTATGGAGTTTGTTTATGTTAGTTCTAAAGACATTCTACAACTAATGTAAATCTGACTTGCAAACTGGAATCTAGGCTACTATAATTTAATGGAAATAACACACAAGATCTACACTAACCCGGGATATATATTTCTTCCATTATGCAATCTAAAAAGATTTCATACAATAACTGGTAATAAAGATTATTCAGCCATTATAAGAATATAAACCGTTCAAGATGAACTGTTCTGCCTAAGAAGTTAAACAGAACAGTTGTGAATATCATATCGCATAATCAAATCATTCGCATATCAAGCATAAATCGATAAGTCCACCGTACAGAAGTGCCAAATGATAACCCATGTGTTCATACATTAACATGCAAACAATATCAGCTGTATATCGCTCTGGGAATACAAGCAGAAATTAATCAAGAGATAAAAGTACCATTTATGACTAATTCTTACTCACAGACTTCAAGCAATAACGATCTATCTCTACTTGCTTCTAACATCTACCAAGATTACAAAAGTGCAACATCAGTAGCAAACATTAAAAATACAAACATAAATAAATCACGATCCTTCCATTCATCAAAACCTCCTCTGAGGGTGCAGAAGTGCATGTTCTGAGGATAAGTTTTTGACAAATTTCTAGACCCTTCTCCAATGCAATGAGAAGGGTTGAAATACTACTATCTAATCCTAATAATAGTATTATTACAAAATTTAGGATACGGTTCTCAAATGACCGCCCTTTTTCTAATTCAGTAAAACAAAAAGCAAGAAAAAAAACAACTTTCTAAACGAAATTACTTCTTAATTTGGTCTCTGAAATTGCAGTTTTCAAGCATGGGCTTGAGAAGAGTCGGTTGGCCGACTTCTGTGCTTAACTGGGCTGCGAAAACGGCATCCATAAGAGCTGGCGCTACTTTCTCGGTCGCGTTCATGATGCATCTTATGGTCATGCATTGGTTGTGGGGCTTAACTAAGTAAGTCCAATAACTTTCCCAGTTTAGTCTAGCCAATGCCTGAATTGTCTTCCCGTTTGCCTATGCCGTCTGCTTCCATTCTGCCTCCAACTGTAACGCACTCGGTAAGTACCCCGGGGTGGACTCTGAAATCAAATTGGCCCTGTGTAAATTTTCATTTACACAATCGATAAGTATGCTGGCCTGTGTCGCCGCTGACTCTGCTGCCTGTTCCGCCTGTGTGATTTGTTCGTCCCACTTATTGAAGAGCAGTTCCTTATGATTCTCATTAATCTTGGGTGCCCCTGCTCTTTTCCCTTCCTCGTCATTTTGCCAAGCCAGATATTCTGTTACTCTCTTGTTGGCCTGGTCATAGTCATTCCACAATTCCACCACTTGGCTGGTGATCTTGTCGCTTAGCTCACAAAAATGCCTCCACTGTGATATTCTGCATACCATATCTTCCTGTTTCTGTGACAGTTGGTCGTTCAAGCCGATGGACTCCGAAATAAACTCCGTCAACTTGGGTTCATCCTTGTGCATTTCTTGCACCGTCTGCAGCTGTTTTTCTTTTTCTTCAATACTTCTTTGGTGGCTCACCTGCATCTGGCGAAAGCTGTCTTGTAACTCCTCAAGCTGCTTGGAGGCTTCAGCATTCTCATTGGCTTGTTGCAACTGGTGTTGCAGCAATTGTATTTGACTTTCGCACTCTTTTAGAAGTTGTTGAACTTCAGAAGCCTTGTCGATAGTCGCAGAAGCATATGCTCCTGCAATCTGAGACAATTTCGTGAGATTGTCAGTTGGATTGTTATTCGGGTCTCTCCACAAGACATCTAGGTGTTCAACATTTTGAGACAATGCATTTTCAAGCTTTCTTTTCTTTCTTTGTCTCCTTACGACTGCCTTGTGCTGTGGGCTGTAGAATACGTCTAGTGGAGGGATCTCTTCTATGCTAAGTAGAAGTTCTGAGGATGGAGCGATAGAAAGATGCTCCATTTCTGCGGTACTACTGACTATGGTTGAGAAGACCTCTTGCACCACCTGTGTGTTATTCACAGGTGTTTTCGGGACTTGACCTTCAAGATTAATTAGTTCGTTGAAGGTCTCCCATTCTTTATCTAGTTCTGCTGTAACAAGAGGTGCTTCGGTGACGGGAGGGGGAACTTCTTTTGGTGGCGAGGCGGCAACTTGTTGCTGAGCCATCGAGCTTGACTGAGCCGTGTCCTTGATTATTTCTTCGTTCCTCTCTTCTTTGTGGACAGACTCTTCAGGATCTGGAGATATTTCTTTTACGGCGCTGGAATCAGATTTGGAGGCGTTGGAGTGTTCACTGAGGCTGATGCTCGGAGTGGGTTCTCTGGTAGCTATTCGCAGTGTTTCCAGTGGAACATTAGCCAGCCTTCTTTCTCTATACAACCTGAATTTCCGGAGGTCGTCCTGGGACAGCCTCGCCTGAGCTTCCTGCAAAACTTCTTCGAGCGAGTTCTTGCCCTGAAAGAGATCGTCAAACAGATCTTTTTGCCCAGAGAACACACTTATCCTGACGTTAGTTGTGAATTCCTGGGCCACCTTATTGGGATCAAATGGCCTTGGTGAGAATTTAAATAGTTGGAGACACGTCACGTTCTCCACCTCGCCAAAAGCGTGTCCTACATCAAATAAAGAGAAGGCCCCACATGTGACTGGGAATTGAGGCCAAATGGCCTTCTTTTTGTTCTTTAGGTCCTTAGTTAAACCGCCTTCAGAACAAGTCTGATATGCGATCTCTCGGGCTAACAATTTATCTGGGATGTACAAGGGTAGGACATGTGGAGGTGTTGTGCTTCCAAAAACTCGGATGTATGTAAACCACTCTTCCCCAAACCATCTTGCGATGTGGAGGATATCGATCTGTGCCTCGGGAGAGCACCTTGGGGGGTCTTTATCGTATATTATCTTATGTATGGGCAACATAAGTCCATGACAAATCTGGTAAAAATGGGGGGCGAATTGGGAATCCCACAAGATTTTATGATAGACGTGAATAGGCAATGGGTCCTGGGTGGTCCATTGCCAACCCATAGTAGGGAATTTCGACACAAGACAAACAGAATCCATTATATAGGCAGATAAATAAAAAGGCGGATAGACCCTTTGGGAGTAGGATCTCTTAGAACGGTAGTGGAGGACTGCCATGTACAGAGTGTCAGAAAGGATTTTGGCCCAATCGACTATCTCAGAGCTAGTCGCGACATCAATCAGCGGTAGCCATTCAGGTGAAAATTTATTGATATCTGGTTTGCCGAATATTCTACAGAGCATGGCTGCAGCAAAGCAATATGGAGAAGTAAGAGAACCAGTGCTATACATACCATTCTTATCTTTCTTTAATGGCTCATCTCTTCTTGACCACTCCTTAGTTGTGTCTGATAGGTCCGGATTTTCTGCTGCGAACTTCTCGACAAACTCTGCGTTGTAGGTCGCTTGCGGCTCAGGTAGATGATACATGAGTTTCAGGTCTTGAGCTGCGAACGATCCCACGGGCCCATGTCCCTGGACCTTGAACTGCCTATGGTGCAACTCCGCATCATCTAGTATCCATTTGATCATGTCTGTGTATGGCAGGATCTTTGGCCTCGCTGCTATTCTATGGAGGAAAGAACATGCTAGATCTTCCAGGGATGCCTCTGAAGAACGTGATGCACCCGCGACAGCAGCAGTTACCTTGATTATTCTCGGATTTTCTTCCTCCAATATCCTATACATGCCTTCCCAAGTTGAGATGCCTGCATCTTTATTGCATGCAGTATCTGTGTAGAGGGGCGCCATCTCTTTGGTCTTTTCCCTTGTCTCTGAGCTCTGAGCTTTGTTCTTCTTCCCCATCTCGCTTAGCGTTTCTGTTCGGTTTTGCCTTCGCACTTTGCTCCTGCAGGTTACGAACGAAAATGGAAAGATTGATCAGAAAGGTGATGGGAGAGTTTTAAATGCAAGAGATAGATTAGATACGCCAGCTTATGTGAAACAAATCCACATTAAGGCACGCGTCTTTATGCCACTTAATAACTGACAACTGATTCATTACTAACATTAAAAGCGCATAATTTCCAAGTCAGTTTATAGTAAGTGGATTTTCTTTGGGAGGCGTGTGCGAAGGAGTCATACTAAGGCGCTTTTATGACTCGCCAACGCATCCTCGCATGCCGCGCGATCGCAAAGGTTAGTGATCGCAACATCGCAGATCGCCACATCGCAGATCGCAATGATTCAAATATTTGCCAACTTGCCCAGCCTTATTTCTGCGATATGCGATCGCGCGATCGCAACATCGCAGATCGGCGGACTTTGAAGCCTTTCTTTATGGATGCTAGTGTATTGCGATGCGATGTTGTTCATTAATACCGAGGCGATGTGCATATTGGTTTTTAGAGATGAAATGAAGGCATCTCTTTGATTCTTTTTGTGAAGCAATTTTAGGATTTACTTTTATGAACACAGGTCTAGGCTTAAGTTGTCTCAGAAACCTTTCCTACGCTTATGCTTGCGATTTCGAAAGAAACCAATGTTTTTTCAAAAACATTAACTAAGGGTCCCCATTCAATCTAGCATCGTAGCTGATACTAGATTGAACGAGGGGGGTTGTTGCTGGCCACAACAAGATGGAATACTTATATCCAACAAATCATTGCAAAATCTGAATCAGAGGTGTCTTCCCATGCAACCGTGAGGCCAGGTGCATGGACAAGATCTGAGGGACAATCTGTAGATCAACCAGTGTTGTCCACAGCACCCCCTGCTGATTTGATACAACAAACCCTTCCAGCAGCCAGAGAGACAAGCAGCAGTACACTTGATAAAGGGGTATCGTTGCTTGTAACAGAAGAAGAAGAAGTTGCAAGTAAAACATCCGAGGAAACGGTCCATCCTAGTAGGGAAGAAGAAGTTGCAGAGAGGAGGTCTAAAGGGTCAAGCCACTGTGACAGGAAGGAAGAATTTGTAGGGACATTTCTATCACCAAAGGATAGAGGGAGTGTTGTTAAGGCAACTCAAACCCCCGTGATAAGATCCCTTCCTACGGAGCTTGCCGAAATCCCCAGTGAGTATTGGAGGATATTAATGGCACCTACAACCTCTATTATTGACTTCCCAATTGGGGATCTTGGGACTGGCGCACCAACAAAGCCCATTCCTTTAACAGCTTTACCCAGCTTCCATGGGCTTACTTCAGAAGACCCCGACACGTTTTTGTTTGAATTTGACATTGTGTGTCGGGGATATGATTATATAACGGATGCTCAGAAATTGAAAATATTCCCTGCTACGCTAAAAGGGACAACCCTGCGGTGGTTTATGGGTCTTGGGGGAAGGACTATCACAACATGGGAGGAGATGAAAATTGCTTTCTTGGAGAAGTACCAGGATTACTATAAATCACGGGATATTAAGGAAGAACTTTTCAAGTTTACACAGAAAGAGGACGAAAATATGGAAGACTGTGTGGAGCACTTTAAATACACATTGCAGATATCAGGTCACTCTGACCTGGATAAGGACATTTTGAAAATTATCCTTCTCCGGGCCTTTCGAGAGGACTCTTTGGAATTGTTAAATATAGTCGGAAAGGGAGATATATCAAAGGAGAACTTTGACACCATCTGCAAATTGTGCATCCAGTGCTCAAGGGGAGTTGCAAGGAATAAACAGGGGATTCGATCAACAAAAGTATCTGGTGGAGGTGTCACAAAAGTAGAAATTGGAAATCTGCTGGATAGCCTGAGGACTGATATCCTGAGTACCTTGTCTGAACAAATAGACATGCTGCAGGTAAAACAGAAACAACTAGAATTGGAAAGAACTATGGTTGTATTTTTCCCAATGTGCAAGAAGAAACACCCACAGAGGGAATTCCCATTAAACTCTGTAGAGGAGTGTGCAATCTGTGAGTTGAATCATGTGACAAGTTCATGCCCATCCTTGCCAGGACTGAAAGCAGTTTTTCAAGGGACAAGCAAAGAGATGGAGCAGTTGTACTTTATGGGACCTAAAAAGCCATGGAAATCTCAATATTTTAGTAAATTTAATATGGGTCCCCAGTCCATGCCTTATCCGCCCATGTGGCCCCAATACCAGCTTCCACCTTGGTAGCAATGAGCTCCTCAAGCTAGTTCGAGTTCCTCATGGGCTCCGAACTGGCAGGGACCTTCTCCTCCTAGGAATTTTCCCCAGTCAATGCCACAACAGCAGCTCCAATTACCCTCTAATGTGGCTTCTGGTAATCAGCCTGTTTGTCCCCAACTTCCCATCCAACCCAATCTGAATCCTAACAATAAAGGGGCTCAACAAGCTGACACCCTCAACCTACCTTCATACAACATCTCTACCGCAAAATTTTATGAGATGAATTTACGATTTGGGCGGACAATAGATGCTCAACCCTCACCAGTTATCATTGAACAAATTGACAGTGAGGAAAAGGAACCAAAAATGGTTGAAGAGGAATCAAACCAAGTCAACAAAAATCATACACCTCCTCAACCACTAGTTACTCAAAAACACCAAGCTGAACCGCCCTATCCAGAAAGGTTGGCTTTGAGTAAACAAATCCCTCAAGATGAGTTTGACTTGTTAGGGGAGTTACAAAATTTATTTGTCAAGATTCCCCTGCTGCAAGCTATGAGGGACGTACCTATATATGCAAAAACTCTTAGGGAATATTGTGCTAAGAAGCCTAAAAAGAAATCAAGAGACCCGCTCACCATTCATGTAATGGGGAAGCTATCAGATTTTATGATGGGAAGGTTCATGCTCGTAAAGTATGGGGATCCTGGGAACCCAATTTTAACCGTGCAAATTAATGCGATAGAAATTCCAAATGTACTGGTAGATTTGGGTGCTGCCATAAATATCATCACTGCTGAAACTATGCATGCATTAGGTCTTCGTAACTTGAAACATATGCCTACAGTGTTAGAGTTGGCAGATCGATCTACAGTGAAACCGGTAGTGAAGTTAGAAGATAACACAATTTCGGTTGATTCATGGCACTACCCTTTGGATTTCCTAGTACTACAAACGCAGTCTCCAGCTGGAGGACATCCCCTGATTCTGGGAAGACTGTGGCTGGAAACTGCAGACACTTATATTGGGTGTCGGTCTAGACATATGGTCATTTCAAATGGACAAAACACTAAGAATTTAGTGTTATATCCTCCCGTAGAACCTAACCCATCAGCAAAACCAGCAGGTCGCAAGAAATATTTACCCAAAAAAGAGTCTGAATCATAAAATGAGGAATTAAGACCAGTTCTTACTATTGGACAGGCCCTCCAGTTGAAAACATAAATGGAAGATGACAAAATTACTACTTTTATTAGTGATCCTTGTTTTGTTTCAGATTTAAATCAACAAATCTTGGAGTCCGTCTTGAGGTGTGAGACGCAGGTAAGTATTGGAATGGCAGATGGATTTGATGAGCTACCTACAACTACGCCCCATGACAGTATTTTTGTGGAAATAGAACCAGGAAAAACCTTGAATATCAATCTAGATCTGTCAGAGTCCTAGAAGAAGCAACTCTTGGATGTTCTTCGGAAACACAAAGAAGCCTTTGCCTGGGACTGCTCAGATATGAAGGGGATTCTTGCTAATCTATGTACCCATCATATATACATTAAGGAGTAATGTCATCTTGTGAGGAAATCCTAGAGGAGAATGAACCCTGCTCTGAAAAACATTGTCAAGGAAGAGCTCCAAAAGCTGCTAGACGTGGGATCTATCTACCCCATTTTAGACAGCCAATGGGTTTCCCCATTGGTAATGGTCCCTAAGAAAAAATGTAAATGGCAGATATGCGTGGATTATAGAGAATTAAATAAGGCAACACAGAAAGACCATTTCATGTTACCATTCATTGACCAAGTCTTGGATACGTTGGCTGGGAAGAAGTTTTTCTCCTTCCTGGATGGATTTAGTGGGTACAACCAAATCTAGATAGCTCCTGAAGATCAAGATAATACCACTTTCACATGCCCTTGGGGAACGTTCGCATACCGAGTCCTCCCATTTGGTCTCTGTAATGCGCCTGCAACATTCCAGAGGGCAATTTTGGGGATTTTCTCTGATCTGATGGATGACAGTGTTGAGATTTATATGGACGATTTCACTGCATATGGGGATTCATTCGAAGAGGCGTTGGGGAATCTAGAAAATGTTCTTGAAAGATGCAAGCAGGCGCATGTCTCTTTAAGTACGGAAAAATGCCATATGATGATGAAGGAAGGAATAGTCCTGGGACACTTGCTTTCGCTTGCAGGAATCTGGATGGACCCAGCTAAGATAAAGGTAATACTGCATTTTCCAATACCCAAAACACCCACACAGGTACGTAGCTTTATCGGTTGTGTTGGTTATTACAGGTGCTTTATAGAAAATTTTGCTAAAATAGCACATCCGCTTTTTCAACTGCTAACAAAAGATGTAGATTTTGTGTGGACAGATAACTATGATGCAGTCTTTGTAAAGATCAAGGAATTGGTATATAGCACTCTGATCCTTTAATGAATAAATTACATTTAATTAAATGGATTAGGGAACCAATTCCCTTGGTAAATGAAACAACACCTAGGTCTAGTAAACTTGGATTTAACTTGGAAGTGGAATGCTCCTACATCAGTCTCCCAAGGTGAAAAAAAAATTGGTCTCTTGACCATGTGCATGCTGATGTAGTCCTCCTGGATCACAAACTTTGGTTTATAAATGATCTTTTTCTTGGTTGTGTTGATGTTGCTTTTTTTTTCTTTCCTTTGGTTCTCCAGGCTTCCAAATCTTGTATTGTTGTTTTCCACTTGCTCTACTGATGCAAAGTTCCTTTGTCAGTTGTTCCTCATTATTGATTATTCTCTTCTTCTTGTTTCACTTGCTTCTTCTAAATGGTCTTCTCATCAATACACACACTTCACCAATCACTTTTTCAACCTATATCTTTCATTGATCTCCATTGTTGCTATTC
Organism: Pinus tabuliformis; assembly: GCA_031772625.1. Classification (NCBI taxonomy): domain Eukaryota; kingdom Viridiplantae; phylum Streptophyta; class Pinopsida; order Pinales; family Pinaceae; genus Pinus; species Pinus tabuliformis. Next base: position 235,472,982 of record CM062819.1, read on the forward strand.
TTGTCCTTAGATTGCTGCACATCCTCCTTTTTTATAAGAGTTACACAACTCTTACCAATCAGTTGTTCATATCTTTGTTGCTCACAATGGATAACGCTTTCTTCAAATAACATCATAGTCATGCAACCATTGGAGAACTCAAGCCGCGTTAGCATGGTCCACAGGTGAGAAGTAAAACGTTTTCGAAAATTTTTGAATGTGTTTGTTTAAAGGGCCGCCGAAAGTCAATTTTTGAATGTGTTTGTTTAAAGGGCTGCCGAAAGTCACGTGGGGAAGTTACTGATATTTTCTTTTTAAAAGGGTTTATTTTATTTGATAAAAAAATTTATAAGGAGATTTATTGTTGCAAGTTTTCGTTTTTAAAAAGGATTGGAATTATCAAAAGTAAAAAGGTGTTCTCAAATATATTTTGGCAGAAAGGTTTGAATTTTTTATTTTTTATTATTATTTGATTTATTTAAAATGTCAAGATGCACGATATAAAATGGCTTTGTTGAAAGTTTTTTTTATTATTGAAAAGAGAGGTTAAGGCTTTGCAATAGTTTATTCATCTCCAAATATTCTGGTGTTTTGTCAAGTATGACGATGGGTTTTTGGTTGAAGATTGGGGCGCATAATAAAAATCATATTTTTTTGGGGGGATATATGCGAGGAAGCCTCATGCAATCAAGAAATCATCTATAAGATAGAGGAAAGACAATCTTCATGGGTTGCAAAGTTCAAATGAAGAAGATTAAAAAGAATAAAAAATGAGGCTGAGATCGTTGCCATATTTAGAGATGTTTAGGCTGCAACTGAAGAAATGAACTGTCTAGCAGAAGAGAAAGAATAAATTGAGGTTTATTGGTGTAGCTTTGATATGGTACCTCTCCTATGTTTACTAGTAAATATTTTGATCATTGGGTTATCAAAACGCTAACTTTTCTTCGAGGAAAAAAGTTAATTGAGTAGTAGTCTAATAACCCACATAATGAAGTATGTGATGCTTTAGCATTGGATGAGAAGTTTTTGTGCAAAGTAGAAAAAGCTACAACTTCCAAGGAAGCATGGAAGATCATAGAAGAAGAATTTGGTGCTAGGGGGAGTGACATGCAGTAGCAAGATGTGTCATAGTCTGTTGAGTCAGTCGCAGATACGAAAATAGATGAGCAAGACTTTAGAGGACAACAAAGCTTGGAGAATCTCATTTAAAAGTGGATGATGGTCTTGAAGACTATAAAAGTGAAACCCATTATGCAAGCATACATATGGATGAATAAGATGTAACAATTATTGTAGAGAGAGAAGCTAAAGCCTTAATGTGTGAAGTAGAGCAAGAAAATGTAAATGCTCAAGGACTCTGTTGTAATGTGGATGGTATAGGTGATGGTGAATCCCACAGTGACAAAAGACATGTGGATGATGACTGCAAAGTGAGATGTGCATTAGTGAATCCAACCACAGTTGATGAATTTGATGAAGTTGAAATTGTTAATGAGCACATGCATGCTCGAATATCTCACAATAGAGTGGATGAAAATTATGTTGATGTTAACTTTGATGAAGAACAATTAACTAGTGATGAGTGGTTGCACATAATGCAACATAAAGCTCTTATTGATATGTTGTTATTTAATGAGAGAAACCCACTTGTGTCTAGAAGCCAAGTGGAAGACAACATGTTAGCAACAACTAATGATTTCAAAGATGATGAGGATAAACTTATTGAAGAGGTTTTGATTAGAATATCCATTGACAACATAAAAATGGAAGATAACCTCCATGTAGTGGAAGAGAAGGCAGAGAAGGAAGAGAAAGAGAAGAAAGCTATCACTACAAAGCATAATAAATATATTTCTACAATTGTTCTTGAGTGTGCAGAGTATAGGAAAAAAGAAGCAGTACCTCATGTTGCAAGTGAAGAGAAGGACATGGAAGTTTCTGAAAACAAGGAAGAATGCATTAAAAACATTTTTCAACAATGGAGTAAAAAGAGATAAAATTTTACTATCAAGAAATATGGCAGAAAGAAAGTCACGAATATGAATCACAAGAAGAAGAGCAAAGAAGACAAATTAAATATGGAGAGTTGTGGCAACAATCCATAGTTGAATGAATCTTTGAGGATGAAGCTAGAGAAGATAAGATTAGATTGTTCTTTAACACAAATTCAAGAAAATTCAAAGAAACATTGTAGCAACAACAAGTGAAGAAATATGGAACCTACAACAAGAACGTGAAACAAATAATGAAGCAATTTTGAGGGTATAGAATTTGGAAGAAGAGAAAGAAAAATGCAAAATCATTTTAAGCCTAGTTGAGACTTAGATCAGCAGGCATGTTTGACTGAGGATTGAGTCAATTTATAATGTAAGCCTAATAGAGTTATGTTGAGTCATGATTGAATTATGTTGATTCATACGTCTGTAATTAAGGGGGAGTGTTGGAAATTGCAATTACTCCAGCGTGTAGAGTAGTCCAAAAGTTGGAGTTTGAGTTAACTAGTGTCATTGTGAGATTGCATATTTAAGTTATTTTGAGTGAATCGCTAGTCGGAAAAAATATATATAAATACACCTCACCGGATTCATTGTGATCATCAATCTTTTGTGTGATCAATTAAAGAGCGGCAACTCATATTATTGTGTGTGTGTGAAATCATGTGTTTTCCTCCTCTTTGTGTTTCCAACACTTATAACAAATAGTTTTTACAATTTTTTTCCTATCCATAAAATTTTCAACTCTATTAAATCAACCTATTATAATTTGTTTTCTTTTATTGGAGTTTGATTTATTTTTTATTAACTTTCATACTTAGCTTGATTTGAAGTTGTGCATTAATATTTATGAATCTCAATCTATGAAAATTATATATCAATCTCAACCCAGGAAAAAAATATTTATGAATCTTAACCTAGGATTTTTTAATACTCAATACTTAATCTAACTTTGAAATTTTGCAATATTACTAATGTTGTAATCATAAATATATTTTATATATGGGAGCAAATTTTCAATTTATGGACATCAACCATGACGAGCAGATTGTAAAATTAGAAGTAGTTCACTGTTAAATAACAGAAGAATGAATTTAAAAATTTTTGATGATGTCACCATGACAAAGCATAAAGTAAAATTGAAACTATTTTACGGTTATTACCCATCAAATTTAATATCCTAGATCATATTTACTATTATCTAACAAGAAACACAACAACTTATGTGAAGGATTAACATTAACGTGCATGTGGTTTTTAATGTTCTGTAACATACAACTCCCTTTTTTGGAAAAAACATGGAAAATTAGCTCACTTGCCAATATTAGCCAAAAACATGGAAAATTAGCCTACTTTCCAATATTAGCCAAAAACATGGAAAATTAGCCCACTTGCAAATATTATCCCCTACATGGTCAGCTTATTCTGATAATTACAGATTCATTCACCACTTATTTTGATAATTACAGATTTTTCTAATCCAAGAGTCCAATTACCTCTACTTTTGACAACATAGAGATTTTTTCCAGCTGAGTTTGAGAATGACGTTGAACTTCATCGTGCAATCAAAGGCCAAGGCATTCCTTATACATACATCTACTGCAACTGCTTTGCTGGCCTTTTCGTCTCAAATCTCAGGCAAAGGGGACTTCGAGTTCCTCCTAGAGATAAAGTTGAAATACTTGGTAATGGAAATGCCAAAGTTCTGAATATAAAACACTGCTACTTCCGGTTTTATGTTCAGAATTTTATGTATAATATTCATATTTTCTTACATAAAGAATTGGTTGTGAATTATATGTATGCAACTGTGTATATGACTGAAGAGGATGTTTGAATTTTCACTATCCAAGCAGTGTATGATGAGAGAAATTTGAACAAGACCCTGCATTTCAAGCTTCCTCCCAATATTGTATCCTTCAACGACCTTGTAGCCTTGTGGGAAAAAAAGATTGGGAAAACTCTTCACAAAATTTTCATAGAGGAAGACCAACTCCTCAAACAAATTACAGGTTAGAATATCCAACTTACAACTCAATTTTATTCCCATTTTTATCACTGTATGCAAAACGATATTTTTATTTAAATTTGTAAAAACATATTGGCACGCTTGTTGGAAGGAACACAAAAGGTGTCCTAGGTGGCATAACAATGCATCATGGAGGTGAAAATATGGAACTTGCTAACCCTCCAAGAGTGTCTGGTATGTGTGGCCGAATTCTAGGTCGTTTTTGTAGAGAAGTGGCCAATCAGAAGTCTCGTGCCCACAAGAGTTGAGCATAGTGGTTAACGACATAATCGGTGGTCGGTTGAGGCAGTTTGTAACATTATTGGTGCTGCCCTTCTTGTACTTGATATTCAAATGGAACTGTTGCAGTTATGTGGACCACTTCTGATGGCGATCATTCTCCAACTTCCCTTGCATCTATATGAACTGGAGGGGTCGGTGGTCTGTGTGGATGAACGTTTCCTTCCCTAAAATGTAATGCTTCCATTGTTGGAAAGCTTTCATAATGAAATACATCTCTTTGTCATAAGTGGGGTACTTCCGTACTGTGTCTGAAAGTTTCCCACTGTAATATGCCACTGGATGCCCCTGTTGAGTAAGGATTGACCTAATAGCATAGTCAGAGGCATTTGTCTCGATCTCAAATGGTTCTTGCAAGTCTGGTAATGTGAGCACTGGTGCAGAGCAGAGGTGATGTTTCAACTCTGTGAATGCATTCTAGTGTGATTCAGGCCAAAAGAATTTTTATTTCTCTCTTCCCTTGATGACTTGACTCAAAGGCTAGGTGATATGAGAGAACCTCAACATGAACCTGCAGTAGAAATTGACAAGACCTAGAAAGTTGCGGAGCTCTATTAGAGTGGTTGGTGCTGGCTAATCCCGAATGACTTGGACCTTTGCTAAATCCACATGCAACCCCCTTTCATCAATAATGTATCCCAAATACTGAACCTGAGTCTTGTCAAAAGTGAATTTCTCCAAATTGGCACACAACTTGTGTTGTTGCAGTGTTTGGAGAACCTATCGGATGTGGTGGAGGTGCTCTTTCCAACGCTGGCTAAAGATCAGGATTTCATCCAAGTATACCACTACAAATGAGTTGGTGAATCGCTGAAATATGTCATCCATCAGCCTCATGAAGGTTGCAGGAGCATTCGTCAACCCGAAGGGCATAACTAGCCATTCGAAAAGGCCCTCCTTGGCTTTAAAGGTAGTCTTCGACACATCAGAGCATTCGATTGGTACCTATTGATATCTAGACTTTAAGTCAATCTTGCTTAAATATTTTCCCCCCTTGAGTTGGTCCATAAGGTCATCAATCTGTGGGATCGGGTACCTATTCCATATAGTGGTCTTGTTTAGTGCATGATAGTCAATACATAGTCTCCAAGTCCCATCCTTCCTTTGTACCAACACGATTGGGCTACCACAGGGTGATGAACTTGGCCAGATGTGACTTTCTGCAGCAACTCCTAAATCTTTCTCTTGATTTCTTCGTTCACCAGAACAGAGCACTGATAGATTGGTCCTCTGGGAAACAACGCCCTCACGGTCAGATCGATGGAGTGCTTGACCTGACAGTGCACATGCACCCCTGCAGGGGAGGTGAAGATATCCTCGTACTCCTCCATAACCTTGTCCATCTATTTTTGTCATGTGGAGGGGCCCTATCTGGAGTTCGTGGCCACCATCTTCTTCTTTTCCTGAGGGCATCTCATCAGGAAAACAAATTTCCCAGTTTTGGAAATGAGCTTACTGCATTGTTTTACAGTAACCAAAGAGATGGCGGTAGGCGGTGCTACCTCAGGTATCCTGTACAACTTTTTTCTCAAGGTAACAATAACAGTGCGAGGCCTTCAATCATACACAACATGTCTCTTCCACAAGTACGGTTGGCCTAATAATACATCACAAACATCAAGAGGAGCAACATTACATAATACCTCATCTGTAAAGGGCTTGATGTTGTATGGAAGGAGAAATTTATGGCTAACACGAAGATCCCGTCCTTGGTGAAGCCACCCGCTGGTGTACGGTTGTGGTGTGTTTTGGTCAGTAAACCCAGTCGCTTCACAACCTCTATTGAAATGAGGTTATTTTTATCTCCCACTATCAACAATGAACGGTAGCGAGGAACCCTTTACCCACATCTGGGAGTGGAAGAGGCTCTCCTCCTCCTCTGGATCTTTGAGTTCCTCCTTCTGGACCTTCGTGGTGGCAATGGTGGCATTGGGCTCCACTGTTGGAATTTATAAGTCTAACCTGTTAGAAACCCTTCATGTACTTTTCTGATTTATTTCTGCCTACTTGTTTTGATTACTTAACAAGTTATTTACCATGTAAATGCTGAAAACAAATACAAGTACATGCTCAACACATTACAGATCATCAAATGAAGGAAACAAAAACAAGCACACAAGTGACACCATTGTATTTGAACCAATGTCCCCGGAAAACCCCAATGCAGGAAAACCGGTGTAGCTATCTGAGGGTTTTATTACCATGTAGTTTCTGAATATAATCTGGGTGCCAAAACTGGCTCGCCCAATAGAAAATAATCTCGACAGTAGTACCTCTCTACTTAGAAGCAAATATTCGGGCTGAAACCTTAGATAAACACTCCGGCAGTTCCCAGCTCTAGTCTGCCCCACAAAAACCCCACTGTCAGCCTTTAGGGACTGCGTCAGCCTTTTCTGGCTCAGCGTCACCCTAGCTCTCCGTGTGTCAGCCTCTGGAGGTATTGCATCAGCCATTAGATCATCTGTGTCATCCACGCTGGCTCTCTGAGGCACTGCGCAGCTCCAGGCTGCCTCTGCATGAGCCCTGGCTGGCTCTGTGTGGACCTCTGGCTGGCTCTACGTCTCTCTCTCCCGACTTCTGCACTGATCCTCCTAGTACTATCTCTGCCTCTCTGTTTCTATATTCACTGCCCCTTATTTGCAACTCTGATCACTCTTTCGAATTCCTCAGCAAACCCTGCCCCAGAAAATCGAAATCTTGATCAACTCGGTGTGTTCTCCAAGTGACCCTCAAGCCTCCTTTTATACATTTCTCGTTGACAATTCAATGACCAAGATTAAGTCCCTAATCAATAGTTAAGATTAACTTTGGCTTGATCCATGACTTTTGGACCCTTCTAACACATTTTTATATTAATTCACATTAATACTTTATTTTCCCTAATTTTAGACTTAGGGACTCCATTAAAAATATTAATTATTTTAATATCTCCCAAACTGGTTAGAATCTGCCCAAACCATTTCTGGGTATTGGATATCTCATGTTCTTTAGCCTCTCCACCAATTTTTGTGGCTAGAGAACATCTGATGCTATCCCAAATAAACACTCCCTCTTAGCGAGGATTGTGCTCTAGTAATACTCTTCACTGAGCATCACCCTGATCATCTGGCATCGGTCCCTGTGCTGATGCTAGGTCTACTTCCCAACATCCTCTACATTGCTGCATCTGTACGAAAGCTCCCTATGCATTCATGTTGTTGCCCATGGCCTTGCCACTACCACTGCTGCATCTACACTGCAACCCCTCTCGTCATGCTGCATCATGCTGCCCATAGCACTGCCACTGCTAACTGATGCAATGCAACTCAATTACTAAGAAGTAAGTAATTGATCTCCCAACTTTGACATCTCCGTCAGGCTAGAAACGCTCCTGATCTTGAAGCTCTCTCTGTCATTGACAAGTGCTCCCTCTCTAACCTCTGCACTGCTACAACAACTCTATGCATCTCGCACTACTGCCTCACGCTGTCCTGGGACTCCTACATTGTAGCTCCCACTTTCACTCCATCTGCATCCATCTTTACCAAAATCCGCCAATCCTGCTACTCCTCTTCAGGGATCTCATAGCAAGGTATAATCCAAGAGGTTGGGTACCTCAAGGATCCTGCCCCTGATTGCCTGTAGTCCATCTGACTACAACTCGATATCTCCCCACTTCCACCCAAGTGGCATGTGAGCACTCATGTCACAATCATCATCTGTCTCCACTTCCTTCTCCACATGGGTGGATCAATACCATGGGTGGATGAAACACTCCTGATATTGAAGCTCTCTCTGTCATTGATAAGTGCTCCCTCTCTGACCTCTGCGCTGCTGCAACAACTCTATGCATCTCGCACTACTGCCTCACGCTGTCCTGGGACTCCTACACTATAGCTCCCTCTGTCACTCCATCCGCATCCGTATTTACCAAAATCCGACAGTCCTGCTACTCCTCTTCGGGGATCTCGTAGCAAGGTATAATCCAAGAGGTTGGGTACCTCAAGGATCCTGCCCCTGATCGCCTGTAGTCCATCTGACTACAACTCGATGTCTCCCCACTTCCACCCAAGTGGCATGTAAACAATCATGGCACATTCATCATCTATCTTCACTTCCTTCTCTGCCCTTGCTGGCACTGCCTTGGTCTCGTAAGCCTCTCCTTTTCTCTTCTTCCTCGAACATTGGCTCGCATAGTGACCTAGTCCCCACAGTTAAAGCATTTGACCTTAGAGAGGTCCTTCTTCTTCCGTTTCTCTTGCTTTCCCTCAGATGCTATGGCAACATCCTCCTCTTCCTCCTTCTTGATTCTGATCCCCTTGCTGCTGCTTCCCACCTTGCTTAGCCTTTTGATCTCTTCTTGGTGAAGAGCCACCCACATTTCCTCCCAATCTGGAAGGGTCACCCTGCCCAGTATGCTATGGACAAACACCTCCCAGTCTTCTGAGACTGCGTTCAAGGCTATTCTCACCATCAATTCTTGATCCGGCGGTAGGCGGTGCTACCTCTAGTATCCTGTACAACTTATTTTTCAAGGTAACAATAACAGTGCGAGGCCTTCAATCATACACAACATGTCTCTTCCACAAGTACGGTTGGCCTAATAATACATCACAAACATCAAGAGGAGCAACATTACATAATACCTCATCTGTAAAGGGCTTGATGTTGTATGGAAGGAGAAATTGATGGTTGACACGAAGATCCCGTCCTTGGTGAAGCCACCCGCTGGTGTACGGTTGTGGTGTGTTTTGGTCAGTAAACCCAGCCCCTTCACAACCTCTATTGAAATGAGGTTATTTTTATCTCCCACTATCGACAATGAACGGTAGCGAGGAACCCTTTACCCACATCTGGGAGTGGAAGAGGTGCTCCTCCTCCTCTGGATCTTTGAGTTCCTCCTTCTGGACCTTCGTGGTGGCAATGGTGGCATTGGGCTCCACTGTTGGAATTTATAAGTCTAACCTGTTAGAAACCCTTCATGTACTTTTCTGATTTATTTCTGCCTACTTGTTTTGATTAATTAACAAGTTATTTACCATGTAAATGCTGAAAACAAATACAAGTACATGCTCAACACATTACAGATCATCAAGTGAAGGAAACAAAAACAAGCACACAAGTGACACCATTGTATTTGAACCAATGTCCCCGGAAAAACCCAATGCAGGAAAACCGGTGTAGCTATCTGAGGGTTTTATTACTATGTAGTTTCTGAATATAATCTGGGTGCCAAAACGGGCTCGCCCAATAGAGAATAATCTCGACAGTAGTACCTCTCTACTTAGAAGCAAATATTCCAGCTGAAACCTTAGATAAACACTTCGGCAGTTCCCAGCTCCAGTCTGCCCCACAAAAACCCCACTGTCAGCCTTTAGGGACTGCGTCAGCCTTTTCTGGCTCAGCGTCACCCTAGCTCTCCGTGTGTCAGCCTCTGGAGGTATTGCATCAACCATTAGATCATCTGCGTCATCCACGCTGGCTCTCTGAGGCACTGCGCAGCTCTAGGCTGCCTCTGCGTGAGCCCTGGCTGGCTCTGTGTGGACCTCTGGCTGGCTCTACGTCCCTCTCTCCCGACTTCTGCAATGATCCTCCTGGTACTATCTCTGCCTCTCTGTTTCTATATTCACTACCCCTTAGTTGCAACTCTGATCACTCTTTCGAATTCCTCAGCAAACCCTGCCCCAGAAAATCGAAATCTTGATCAACTCGGTGTGTTCTCCAAGTGACCCTCAAGCCTCCTTTTATACATTTCTCGTTGACAATTCAATGACCAAGGTTAAGTCCCTAATCAATAGTTAAGATTAACTCTGGCTTGATCCATGACTTTTTGACCCTTCTAACACATTTTTATATTAATTCACATTAATATTTTATTTTCCCTAATTTTAGACTTAGGGACTCCATTAAAAATATTAATTATTTTAATATGTCCCAAACTGGTTAGAATCTGCCCAAACCATTTCTGGGTATTGGAGATCTCATGTTCTTTAGCCTCTCCACCAATTTTTGTGGCTAGAGAACATGCGATGCTACCCCAAAGAAACACTCCCTCTTAGCGAGGACTGTGCTCTAGTAATACTCTTCACTGAGCATCACCCTGATCATCTGGCATCGGTCCCTGTGCTGATGCTAGGTCTACTTCCCAACATCCTCTACACTGCTGCATCTGTACGAAAGCTCCCTATGCATTCGTGTTGTTGCCCATGGCCCTGCCACTACCACTGCTACATCTGCAATGCAACCCCTCTCGTCATGCTGCATCATGCTGCCCATAGCACTGCCACTGCTAACTGATGCAATGCAACTCAATTACTAAGAAGTAAGTAATTTATCTCCCAACTTTGACATCTCCGTCAGGCTAGAAACGCTCCTGATCTTGAAGCTCTCTCTGTCATTGACAAGTGCTCCCTCTCTAACCTCTGCACTGCTACAACAACTCTATGCATCTCGCACTACTGCCTCACGCTGTCCTGGGACTCCTACATTGTAGCTCCCTCTGTCACTCCATCTGCATCCATCTTTACCGAAATCCGCCAATCCTACTACTCCTCTTCATGGATCTCATAGCAAGGTATAATCCAAGAGGTTGGGTACCTCAAGGATCCTGCCCCTGATTGCCTGTAGTCCATCTGACTACAACTCGATGTCTCCCCACTTCCACCCAAGTGGCGTGTGAGCACTCATGTCACAATCATCATCTGTCTCCACTTCCTTCTCCACCCTTGTTGGCGCTGCCTTGGTCTCGTAAGCCTCTCCTTTGCTCTTCTTCCTCAGACACTGGCTCGCATAGTGACCTAGTTCACCACAGTTAAAGCATTTGACCTTGGGGAGGTCCTTCTTCTTCCATTTCTCTTGCTTTCCCTCAGATGCTATGGCAACATCCTCCTTTTCCTCCTTCTTCATTCCGATCCCCTTGCCACTGCTTCCCACCTTGCTTAGCCTTTTGATCTCTTCTTGGCGAAGAGCGCCCACATTTCCTCCCAATCTGGAAGGGTCGCCCTGCCCAATATGCTATGGACAAACACCTCCCAATCTTCTAAAACTACGTTCAGGGCTATTCTCACCATCAATTCTTGATCCGGCGTGGCCTTATGGAAGTCATCTGATCCCGGATCTCCTTCAATCGACCATGGAAGGTGTCGATCTGTTCTCGTTTCTACATCTGGTATGACTGCAACTGATTTTCTAGTAGCATCTTCCTATGCATAAAAGTATGTTGATACAACTTCTTTAGGGCCTCCGACATCTCATTTGTCGTATTCTTCTCTACAATATGTGGTACTACATGGTCCTTGACCCCGTCAAGGATGATGCTCTTGGCCCTCGCCATTGCATCCTCGTACTTATCATTATCAGTCGTGTCAACTGGGACCGCTATTGTCCTCAAGGCGAAGTGCTTGAGACGGTTCCCGTTTAGAATGGATAAGATTATGGCCTTCCAGACTACAAAGTTTGAGGCTCTGTCGAGTTTGTCCTTGTATCTTACCCCATTCACTACCATCTCGATGCTCCTCTACTTCCCTTCTGGAATTTCTCGGTGTGACTCCCTTTGAGCCTCAATTTCCTTCCTGGAAACCACTCTGCCAATGTTGAGATGCCCCCACTTTGATCCTTAGTGCAACTGCACCACTGATCCAGATTTCTTGGCTAGAAATCCTCGGTAGCACCTCCCTCCTCCTTGGTCTTGCCCTGTTAGGTTCTGTTCTGACTACAGTACCCCACTAGCTTCACTCTGCAACTTACCCACAGCCTCCTAAGCCCCAACAACTGAAGGTTAGAGCTTCTACGCTTTGCGCAATCTTGGCACCAGCAAAATCTGAACCTCCTGGCCACGGGTGTCAATCCTTCCTGACTAAGAAAGATGATCGGGCACTGTGTAGGTCGATTCTGCCCCTCTGCCACTGCATTGATCCTCTTCCCGGCTCAAACTTGATGACGCAAGCACTGCATTACCCCTTCCTTGTTGTTTCTATGCTAGGAACAAATTATGTCTCTCGGGACAACTGTTTTCTACTACTGGTACTCTACTTGGCTGATGTCCTCAGTTCTTCTCTGACCTGCAACCTCGCTCTAATAAAATGTTGGAATTTCTAAGTCTAACCCGTTAGAAACCCTTCATGTACTTTTCTTATTTATTTCTGCCTACTTGTTCTGATTAATTATCAAGTTATTTACCATTTAAACTCTGAAAATAAATACAAGTACATGCTCAACACATTACAGATCATCAACTGAAGGAAACAAAAACAAGCACACAAGTGACACCGTTGTTTTTGGACCAATGTCCCCGGAAAAACCCAATGCGGGAAAACCGGTGCAGCTATCTGAGAGTTTTATTATTATGCAGTTTCTAAATACAATCTGGGTGCCAAAAGTGGCTTGCCCAACAGAGAATAATCTCAACAGTAGTACCTCTCTATTTGGAAGCAGATATTCTGGTTGAAACCCTGGATAAACACTCTGACAGTTCCTAGCTCCAATCTGCCCCACGAAAATCCCAACGTTAGCCTCTAGGGACTGTGTCAGCCTTTTATGGCCCACTGTCTGCCCAACGTCACCCTAGCTCTCCGTACGTCAGCCTCTGGAGGCATTGCATCAACCCTTAAAGCCTCTGTGTCACCCACGCTGACTCTCTGAGGCACTGCGTAGCTCTTGGATGTCTCTGCGTGAGCCCTGGCTGGCTCTGCATGAACCTCTAGCTGGCTCTGCGTCCCTCTCTCCCGGCTTCTGTGCTGATCCTCCTGGTACTATCTCTACCTCTCTGCTTTTGTATTCACTACCCCTCAGCTACAACTCTGATCACTCTTTCGACTTCCTCAACAAACCCTGCCCTTGAAAATCGAAATCTTGATCAACTCGGTGTGTTCTCCAAGTGACCCTCAAGCCTCCTTTTATACTTTTCTCGTTGACAATTTAACGACCAAGATTAAGTCCCTAATCAATGGCTAAGATTAAATCTGGCTTGATCCATGACTTTTGGAGCCTTCTAACACATTTTTTTATTAATTCACATTAATATTTTATTTTCCCTACGTTTAGACTTAGGGACTCCATTAAAAATATTAATTATTTAATATCTCCCAAACTATTTAGAATCTGCCAAAACCATTTCTAGGTACTGAAGATCACATGTGCTTTAGCCTCTCCACGAATTGTTGTGGCTAGAGCACATCCGATGCTACCCCAAATCAACATCCACATCGATAATCTACTTCCCTTTATAATTCCCCTTTTTAATTTTTGACTCAGAGTCAGAACATGCATATGATTTAGAAGCCTTCAGCATGACCACCAGCGACTACTTGGGTAGACACCCATTTTTATTATGATTGGAGCTCCTATTGAACTCACATCACTTTCTCGTGTCCTTCTTCGACTTCGCGGTGTTGTTCTTTGCTTGCAGCTTTGGTATTTTGTCCTAGACCACCCTGCCTTGGCTTTTTCCTTTGTTCTGCAGTTTGGGGGCACCTTTCCCTTGCTCCAGATTCGCAGATCCAAAGTCTCACTTTTCCTATTTAAGCTTCTGCTCGATCTTGACAACATATTGGTACATTGTGCCGAGCGAGGAGATGTCCAGGAACTCCATCTCATCCTGGATGTACCTGTGTAGATAGCCATGGTACTTGAGTACCAAATGTTTCTCAAAATGCTTGATACCCAACTTCGTGCGAAGGGTATGAAAAACATTGGTAAACTTCAACACATCTTGGTCCCTTCCCTGCCGAAACGAGGTCCACTTTATGTATTTATCCTCATAGCTCCCAACAGGGTATTACTGCTCCTTGATGGCATTCCGGAATGAATTACAAGTGGGTGTGGCTGAAAACAGTGAGGGCGTACTTTCATCCTTCTTCTCATAGTAGGTTTATCACTAGTCCTTGATGTGGGGGGCAACTTTGAGAAGAGAAAAGTAATATTTTCCTAGCTGGAAAAATCATGAACAAAACAATATCCTTCTAGCAGATTTAACCTTTTATCTACTACGTCTACATCTATTTGGCCCTCAAATATGGGAATGTCAAAGTTTTCTTTTACCTTAAACGGAGTGACGCCTCCAGAGTGGCTGCTAGATGTGGATGCGCCGATGGTGGGCAACCGTTGAAGGATCTGGGCAAAGTTATCCATCGTCGCATTCCTTTGTTTCTCGAGGGCCTCTTGAGGCAATATTTTGATAGGATCTCCTGCTCCCTCGTCTTTCTTTTCTTCCCCCATGGGCAGTCGTCGGGGTTTGCCAGGTTGATCTTGCAAAGGTTCAACTAGATCGAGCCCTAACTCCTTATACCTAGACCTCGTTGGGGACATGAAAAGAAGGATCAAGAAAGAGAAGACTACTCTGATACCACTGATTCTAATTTAAATAGGAATGCAACAAATTACAGCTATAATCATAAACATATAGATGCAGTGTAAATAAAACTTCATTTCATTAATATCAAAGAACTGAAATATGCTTACATACAAAATGGAAATAAATTAGCTCGGGTAATGGTAGCTTATCTCTGAGAAGAGATGCAATGACTACAAGACTCTGAACTATGTTACAATGCGGCTTGAGGGCCTATTTATTATTGAGAAACACTAGAAAACCCCAAACATCCGAAAACCTAACCCTAGGAGATGAAACACCAAATTATGGGCCCTGTTGTGGTAAATTGGTACATCAACTTCCTCGGGTCGTAACTTTGGTATACAATCTCCCTTTCACGCACACGATACCGGTTAGAAAGATCTATCTGAGGACTACAAATAGCGACAATGAATATTGGGGAAAAAATTCAAATTTTCCACCCATGATTTTCCCAAAAAACGTCATTTAGGGCCTCAAAATGGCTCCAGAAGTTCAAGGCCTAAAAAAATGCCAAAAATAGTAAATTGTGATACAATTAAGGAAACTAAAAAAATGAAAGAAACGATGGTGGGGGTCCAAGTGGAATAGGTGGGTGGCCACCAATATCCACTTGGGTCACAAAGGCTTTGTCAAGAGCGAAATTCAAATTCCAAAGGTGTAGGATAGGGGTGGTTACAAATCCCTTTCTTGTTAAGAGGGAGTGTTGATAAGTGTAGCAAGAAAGTCTCAATTTGGTTTTTCCTTGGTCAAATTGATAAAATTTGAATTTCCACATCAGTAGACAACTTGGAGGTTGTTAACTGAGGCGACATGGCTCTTGTCACTCAGCTAGCTCAGTAAATTCGAGTTAGAGGGCTTGGAGTTTAGTTATGCATGTGTGATTGCTAATTTGTAGCAATTGAGTTCAATTTTTTCCATTTATATTCAGTTAAACTAGTTCTAACTATTGATAGAACTAGTTGGAGGTTAGTTGTGCAGTGGGACAGCAATCTAACTCAGTGGTCATCCAGTTAATTGATCAATCAACATAAAATATCTAGTGCATGCAGAGAATTTGAGTTCCTCAACTGTAGTGGAGATTCCAAGGTAGTGTAACACCAGTTGTAGACTAGTATTGAGTGTACAAGTGTTGCATACAATCATAGATCAATCCTTGGGAATTGCGCAATCAATTGGAGGAAAAATCCTAAAAAACAGGGGCCTAATTCCTCACGATTTATGCAAGGAAATAAGAGCTTATGTGGAGGCAGAAATTGACTAAGTTTGGGTCAGAGCTTCTCATTGAGTAGAGAGAAAGGTTATTCACTTGCGGGTTGAGCTAAACGCGAGCAAGCAACTGTAATGCATTCTCTATTCATCTAATTAAAGCAAGCAGGCTTAAGGGGTTTTTACCAGTTGATTTCCCGTAGATAAATATGTGTACTTGTGTATGTGATTGATGGATGTTTGTGGATGTTGTTCTAAAACTAATTTGTGCAGAGCAGCCGAGTAGAATCGTGTCTCTTGATTTAGATTAAAATTCTTGAGCAATTGCAAATTATATCACCATATTTCTACAGTCTCAACATTACAACTCATCTCACTATATACAAAAGTATGGCCAATCATCATCCAACTATGTCACTATTCATATAAGAGTTGATCCATGTTTCCATCATATTAATCCGATGGTTTGTGGTCAATCATCGTTCCACCTCCATTTATAGTCAATCCACCTCTATAGTACGATTTAGAGGTTCCAATCCTAGTGGAACCATACACCAAAACAACATAACCATGAGTAGGATTACAAAACAAGAGTTTACTGCTCTCTAACAAACCACCAAACCAAAACAAAACTAGAAAAATATACTTAGAACCACGAGGCTAGAGTTCATTGCTCTTTGACAAACCATCAAACTAGAACAAAGAATGTAACCACAAACACCAAAATTTCTATTTCCAACCAAAGAGCTTGTGTTTCTTGTTATACTCGATGAGTATTTTCTTCCTCCTTGATCCCACAATGTGTGAGGATATCTATATATATATATATATAGATATTGATGTGGTCCTAAGATTATGGAGGGTCGACCATGGAACTGAAGTTCACACCAACATCATTGTAAATTAAATCATATGAATGTTTTGAATGGACCATGTGACCAATGTTGGGACCTAAAGAGACTTAAGCTTGTTCCCTTTCCCATTATGACCATGCCATGTGACCTGGTCCCTAGAGGGCCATGGTCATCCACATAGTGACATCAACATGATGTCATCATGCCATGTGGCATCTTGTGAGAGGTGCCACGTGTCCCCCATTTTCAAATTTTTTGCCAATCAAAATGTGTTAATTTTTCCTGCCACTTGGAAATCACTAGTGTCACCGCGCCACCTTGCTAACTTCATCCAAATGATGTGTCAAGCCATTTCATCATCACCACTTCATCTTGCTACCACATCATTTCCTTCCAGCTTATAGTTAGTTGCCACATGTCATTATCATTATTGTCATCATGTCCATGTCATCATCTTTGGTTAATATAAATATGCCACATGTCACTATGGGACTATCCAACATGGAGGGTCAACCATGGTTAAACCTTGGGCAGATTGATATGACATATATCATTCAAATTCTCATCTAGTTGTCGAATCCATCTGATCTATGAAAACATGTGATCCGGATCTTGCGGGGAGGCCCCCAAGATCTAAAAAATTGAAATGCTAGAAGAAAAAGAGGAGAATGCCCAATTAACAAAACCACAAAGAATTTTTTTATTAAAGAGGAGAATAACTGTAAAGCCTACATTGTGGCGGACAAACCATCCTTTTACAAAATGTGACTTGTTACTTATAGTATTTTTCAATTACAATGCCACGGATCAATTCCATGGGTGAATGAATACCATGGGTGGATGTCACAATACCATGGGCAAATACCATGGGTGAATGAATAGCATGGGTGGATGTCACTTACAATACCATGGGTGGATGCCACTTACAATACCATGGGTGGGAATAACATGGGTGGATGAATACCATGGGTTGATGCCATTCTCTATTCGGAACAGCATGCTTGAACTTTAATGTGGTTAAAATTCATTCACTTTAGGCTGCTATTTTTCGCAGATTTGATCATTGAACCATAGATCTACCCACAACATGCACATTGTTCAACAAATTTTGTGTTCATAGGCTTTTCCACATAGTTTTAGGTCCTTTGCTAATGTTGATCTTCAAATGGCCATAACTTCTCATTCAAGAGGTGTCTTCTAAGTGTGATATACCATTGGAAAGGTCTCAGAGAGGACTGTTTGACCATACCATTTATAGATTCATTA
The DNA here is from genome assembly GCA_031772625.1 of Pinus tabuliformis. Classification (NCBI taxonomy): domain Eukaryota; kingdom Viridiplantae; phylum Streptophyta; class Pinopsida; order Pinales; family Pinaceae; genus Pinus; species Pinus tabuliformis. The sequence goes on from CM062819.1 coordinate 235,490,922, forward strand.
GGACATCATAATTTTGATAATAAAAGAAATCAAAAAATTCAAACCTATTTGACTTCACTTGATGAGGGCATGCAAGAGATCAAGTTATCATATTGATTCATGAATGACATTGCTACTTCCTTAGGCATCCCCTTTGACATCAATGACACTTGTTGTCATCAATGACAACATTATAGTGTAGAATGATGATAAGGAAAAATAAAATTTGTATTAAATCCATAAAGAAATATTTTAAGAATGGATTTGAGCAAATTTGGGGCATCTAATTCACTACTAATTGGGCATGGAAGTGACTCAACAACCAAAGTACATATGCATCTCCCAAAATAAATATATTAGAGTATAGTTGAACAAGTTTGACATGGTTGAATGTAACCCTCTTTATACTCCAATGGAACAAAACTTGAAGCTCACATCAAAAGAATGAGATGAATTTGAGGATGCAACCGAGTATAGATAGCTCGTGAAAATTCTTATATACCTTACCCCCAGCAGATTGGATATGTCATTTGTTGTTGGGATTCTTTCCAAATTTATGAAAAAAACCTTGTGAAAGACATTGGTGTGTTGTAAAAGGAGGGATGAAATACTTGAAGGGAACTCAATATTTTAAACTCAAGTATGCCAAAATGGATGGCTTTAGCTTAAATGGATATTTTGATTTAGAAGTTGATGGGGATACGTATAATGGAATATCAAATTTGGGCTATCTCAGGAGTCTTGGATCAACAATTGCCTCTTGGAGGTCACACAAACAACTAGTTCTAGCACATTGCACAACAAGGGTAGAATACACGGCAGTTGCAGAAGCAACAATTGAAATTATGTGGTATGAGAAAATACTTGAATATTTGTACGGAAGCAACTGAATTCTACTCTTCTAATTTAAAATACTTTTACAAACAAGTTGTATAAGGATCCCAAGTTTAATGATTTAACTAAGCACACCAACAAAAAGTAATTTGATTTAAAATGATGTATAGGACAAGCCTATTCATTTGAGGCATTATTCCACAAATGAACAAATTATAGACATCTTTACCAGAACAATGAGAAGAAAAATGTTTGAAAAAGTTTAAAATGATTCTTGGACTTACAGATACCCCTTTGACTTAATTGGGGGAGTGTTGGATAGATAATCCTTTGGAATTTGTGTGTCATTGTAAATCATTTGTACATCATAAGTAGGTAGACGAAATGAGTGATGAAGAAGACCAAGAGTCCCTTATAGAATGTGAAATGAATACACACCCTCTTTGTATATATTAAGCTTTGAGTAAAGAAATACACACAAATAAAGTTAAATTTTAGTTGACTATATTTCAAAAGGCTACAACAAGTTACATAGTGTTGGTTCAAAAAAATTCCACAAGCACAAATAATTATTTGAGGTTATTGTATTTCCCAATACCATATCCTTCAACGACCTTGTAACCTTGTGGAAAAAATAAAATTGAAAAACTCTTAATAATAATAATTGATAATTAAATTAAAATTTTGTAAAATGTATTTTAAAATAACCACATTTATCTAATTAATTAAAAATAATATTTATTTCAATAAAATACAAAACTCAACCCAACCCAAAATAGGAATATTAATAGACAAATATTAAAAATATACAAAACTCAACCCAACCCAAAATAGGAATATTAATAGACAAATATTAAAAAACCCAAAATAAGAATATTAATAGACAAATATTAAAAATATACAAAACTCAACCCAACCCAAAATAGGAATATTAATAGACAAATATTAAAAAACCCAAAATAGGAATATTAATAGACAAATATTAAAAATATACCAAACTCAACCCAACCCAAAATAGGAATATTAATAGACAAATATTAAAAAACCCAAAATAGGAATATTAATAGACAAATATTAAAAATATACAAAACTCAACCCAACCCAAAATAGGAATATTAATAGACAAATATTAAAAAACCCAAAATAGGAATATTAATAGACAAATATTAAAAATAATATTTAAGTTAATTTAATTAGATAAAAATATGGGCATAGGGTAAAGGGCCAACGACATCCACCTTTATCATTGGCCCTTCTCCGACGATTTCATCTATACAAACGACTTCAATACAATTAATGATGGTACGTGCCACATACAACTACTAACTGTCCGTCGGAGTTATTTCAAATTAATATTTAATTTATTAAGAAAATATAATAATGAAGTGGCAGCAATTGGGCTCTCGGTGGTTTTCAATACCACTAGAACCCTTCTCATTGCGCTTATGGTTTTGTACAATACCATGCGATGACGTCAACGCGGGCACTTGATCTATGGCTGGCAAGTGGTTTCCAATACCACGTTTTTCGTTTATGTACTTTTTTGAGTGAGCATGGATGTTCAACGCCTTCCGTTCCGACGAAGTTTCAAAACACAATAATAATAATAATTATGTAAGAGACTGCTAATGTCAATGGATTTTAGCTCCACAGATCCTTCTCGTGGTTTTCCACTCTCTCTCTCTCTGGTGATTCAATAATGACATAAACTATGCAAGAAAGAGATTGGAATGGCGGTGATTTAATAAATATATTTCTTTTGGGATGGAAAAAATTATTAATCAATTCAATTAAAATAAGTATATTATTTTTAAATAAATAATATATATATATATAATCTGATAAGATAAGAGTAGTGTAGATGTTAAATTTTTCTATTATTCATAATTAAATTAAAATTTTGGAATTTTGTTTTTATTGTAGATAAGTCTATTTATATATTTATATTTAATTCAGAAAGTATATATTTACATATTATTGATTTAATGTTTTTGAGTTATAGCTATTTTATAATATACATATTTATTAGTATTCCATATTGACTAGATTATTAATGATTAATGTTTGATTTAGTGGTTACAATTTTTGGTAATAATATAAGAAATTAACTTTCATAATAATTTACTAACCATTTATTTATATGATTATATATGGTATTTAATTATATAATACTAGCCATTTGGATTCATATTAATTAAATACATACTTGATAATAGATATACAATTATTTAACTAAATATTTATTATATAACTTCAGTATAATATTAAATATTATATTATATATCTTTTCATAAATTTAATATTAGCTTATATGTAATTTAATAGTTTCTATTAATAGATTATGATATTAACTATAACATAACTAACTCCCAATTAATTATTTATTTATATAATATTACCCCTTTTAATTCATATTTGATAATTAATCATATAACTTTAACATAATATTAAATATTTAATTACACAACTTTTAACTTTAACATAATATTAAATATTTAATTATATAGTTTTTGATATAAATTTAATACTAGCCCTTTTGTTTCATATTAATTAAATACATTACTTCATTTATATATGGTAATAGTTATGAAACTAACTTAAATTAATTTACCAATTATTTAATTAAAATATTAGTCCTTTCAATTCCTATTAATTTAATATATATAACTAACTTACTAACTAATTTTATTTTTCCTATCCCTATCCCTTGGTCCAGTCCGGTTAGCTATTTCCCAGTCAAATATAGCCGTTAGAAAGTCTAGTTGCCGAGTCCAATATAGTCGTTGCCTGGTCTAATATAGTCGTTGGATGATCTGATCTTCTATTTAACTTGCAACTAGGATCTGGTTCTTCAACTTGTCCTGCCGATGAACCACACTCGTTGGTTCGAAATACGTCGACAACAATATTATAATGTGATTTCCGCCGAAAAATCTTCTCATTAAAAAATATCATGACTTATCAATACCACATGTCTAATATGACACATGTTGATAGATGTGCATTATGTAGAGAGAAAAAAAATCAGTAAATCACCTATATCATTATCCCTTTACTTTTTTGTTGAGGCATTTGGTTAACTAGAAATAATGATTCCAAAAAAAAATTAAGCACAAAACAAGAGAGAGATTAACGCGATCAACATAAATAGGGATAAGACAAGACATCTCAGAGAGAGTCAAATTTATGTTGTGGGGGAGCCATATTATTCCTATCTACAAGTCATTCATTTATTCTCAAAATGGGGCTTGGAGCTAGATCTAATAACTATGCAGAATTAAAGAGCCTCAATTTTATGTAAAAAGGAGTTCATTAGATACATATATTGCTCATTGTCAACTGGGTTAAAGAACTTTACAGATGTCACCATTTAGCTCTAATTCCTTTGGTAAACGAAGTTATTATATTAAAAGATGTTTTTAATCACTTCATTATTTCTCATATTTATAGGGAGCTCAATAGAGATGTAGACAATCTTTCCAAAGAAGACCTACACTTGGGTTATGGGCCTTGGTTGATAAGAGAGCATCATAGTGACCAATTCTATGAGTTCTATCATCATCCTTTTATTGAAGACCTACACTTGGGCTATGGGCCTTGGTTGATAAGAGAGCATCATAGTGACCAATTTTGTGAGTTCTATCATCATCCTTTTATTGAACTAGTTGAAGGCTGAAGCAAAAAACAAAACAACTCTTTTTGAACATATATGATGTTTATTTTACAACATATATCTATATTGATACGTATATGGACTATATTTAATTTATTGTGGATAGTTCAAACAATTGTCTATGGGTGATTTTATCACTGACTTTTGCATTTTGTTTAATGTCATTTTTGGAGATCATATCCATTTTATGCATTTTTTTTAGAATACATGCAAGACATATATGTACAAAACATGATTTTATACTTAAATAAAATTAAATCTTTTTGGGAAAAAATGACACATGTTGATATGACATTTTCTTTAATTAATATGAAATAAACTACTTAACATAGAATAATTAAATTAAACATAAATCTTAATTTTTGATATATGAATACAATTATGAATATTGAAAAATATTTATTATTCATATTGAAAAATATTTTAAAATAACCACATTTATCAACTTAATTAAAAATAATATTTATTATAATAAAATACAAAACTCGACCCAAAATATTAATACAAATTTAAATAATTTGTTAGTTTAATTAGATAAAAATTTGGTTTTAAAATAAATATTTAATTTATTAAGAAAATATAATAATGAAGTGGCGGCAGCTGAGCCATTAGGCTTTCAGTGGTTTTCAATACCACTAGGACCCTTCTCATTCTGCTTATGGTTTTGTACAATACCATGGGATGACGTCAGCGCGGGTAGTTGATCTATGGGTGGCAAGTGGTTTCCAATACCACTAGTACCCTCCGCCTCCACTTATGGTTTTTTTACAATACATATTACAACGTCAGCACGGCCCAATGTTGCGAGAGTGGTGGAGCGGTAAGCCATTAAAAGTAAGACATGTGTTTTGTTTGAAAATGGGATGTCTCTGCACAAACCAAGGTAAGTATATCATTGGATTATTGGAAGCTGTCAGTGTTAATGAATGGGTTGTGACAAAAATATGTTGGAGAATCTCTAAATCTGGAAGCAAATAAGAGAATCTCTTATTCTGTGCATTTCGACAAAATCATTTCAATATCTATCTTTATCGGTAACCTGCAATGTTCTTCGTCATGGGATGTAATATCCTAACACAACGTTAAATATTTTTCCAAATATAACTATTCTAACTTAATTAACGTTACATATGGTTAAATCAATAAGCGGTTAGAGTTATATTTCTTGGTAATTTTTTAAAAAGAGAATTTATATATATTATGAATATAGAGGATTTACTACATTATTTTCCTAAAAATGAGAGTTTATCTATATATATTTTACTACATCTAGAAAGAGATTGCTATTTTGCTTGTTTTTATATAACATTGCATATGCTTTTTATGTAAGAAAAGATAGGATGCATGTTTTTTTTTTTAAAATGGATTTCGTATTGGTGTTTGAAACGATGATAAATCTAAGTTATCTTATTGGAAGTGAATATAGCTTAAAGAGTGTAATTGGTGAAATATTTTCATGGGTGGCGAAAGATAAAAGAGAAAAGTTAATTAGATTATTTTTCTTGGAAAGTGGGATTTCCTTTGAAAAGTGTGGTTTTAATAACTACCTTACTTGTTTATAAGACAAGTCTTTGTTGAAAATAAATAACTATGACCTTTTGCTTAATTAGAATAAACAAATTTTGTGGTGTTCTTGAAAAGAACACAATGATTTTGTGGTTAATCATGGTACAATATTTTCATAATGTTGGAAAAGATTAGTTATTTAATAAATCCATGGGAAAGATTCCCATCGATTCTCATGATTAAGAGAATTCTTTTGAAAAAGAATACTTAGTTATGAGAAAATCTAATAATCTATGCATAGATGAAATGCACAGAGATAATATAAGTCATAGGAATCTTCTTTGGAAAGAATATGTTTTTCTTGTGCGTGAAAGATAAGTTAATTGTGTTAATTCATTTGCAAGAGTTTGCAAAAGTTACATGTTTTGGTGACTAAAAAGGTAAATGATTTGTGTGGTTGCATATTGGATAGTTTGATTTAGTTGCATGGTTTAATGCATAAATGGTTACCATTATTATTATCATCTTAGTTCTTATGCCCAAAAGAAAGGTTGATTATGATGCTTTCTTGAAAACAAATAAATGAGAACTTTGTTATGATATTTTTTAGAAACAAATGCATAATAACTTTGTACATAAATGATAGAGAAACTATGTTGGGTTCTTGAAAATAACTATGTGAAAAGAACACATATGCAAAAGCATAGAAACAATAGTTGATTACATGTATGAAGATATAACTATTGTGTTAGATCTTTTAAAGAGAAACATGGATTTGTAGAACTATTGTGTGTTAAAGAAGAAGACAAATGTAGAAGGAAAGGTGGAGAAATACAAGGCTCGGTTGGTAGAAAAAGGTTATTCTCAGGAGTCGGGAATTGATTTTGGTGATATTTTTTCTCCTCTTGCCAAGGTAGCTTATATTAGATTAATTTTATCTGTTGGTGCTGCTTTTGATTTTGAGGTAGAACAGATGGATGTGAAGACAACATTTCTCCACGGGGATCTAGAAGAGGAGATCTACATGAAGAAACCTGAAGGCTTTGCGGTGAAGGGTAAGAAAGAACTAGTATGCAAGTTAAAGAAGTCTCTGTATGGGCTAAAACAGTCACCAAGGATGTGCTATCAGAAATTTGATACATTTATACGGGGACTTGGCTTCACCAGAAGAAAGGCAGATCACTGTGTGTATTTTAAATTATTTGGTGACTGTTTTATTTATCTGGTCTTGTATGTGGATGACATGTTGTTGATTGGAAATGACAAAGAAATTATCCAGGATTTGAAGATCCAAGTGTCCTCCAAATTCGACATGAAAGATATTGGTGCTGCAAACTATATTCTGGGCATGGAAATTAAAAGAGATCGGGCAAAGAGGAAGCTCTGGTTAAACTAGAGGAAGTATGTTGAGACAATATTGCAGAGGTTTAATATGCAGGATAGTAAACCAGTGAAGGTTCCTATTCCTGTAGGTGTAAAGTTATATGTTGAATAGTGTCCCAAGACACAAGAAGAGAAAGAGGACATGTCCCGTGTTCCATATGCAAGTGCAGTCAATAGACTAGTGTATGTAATGGTTTGTACTAGACCAGACCTTGCACATGCAATGGGAGTATTGAGCAGGTTTATGTCAAAACCAGGGAAGGAGCATTGGACAACAGTGAAGCGGGTTTTTAGGTATTTGCGTGGCACTAATGATTATGGTTTGTGCTACCAAGGAAGAACAGGATTGGACAGAGTTTTGGATATTCGTGGCTTTGTTGATGCAGACTGGGCTGGAGATCTGAATCAAATAAGATCTACAAGTGGGTATTTGTTTAACCCATTTGGAGGTGCATTCAGTTGGATGAGTAAGAAACAATCTATAGTGGCACTATCAACTAGAGAGCCATAATACATGACAGGCACTCATGCAAACAAGGAAGCAGTTTGGTTGCAGAGATTGTGTTCAGGTATGGAGTTAGTACAGGGAGCTATAAGGATATACTGTGACAACTAGAGTGCAATTTTCTTGGCAAAGAACCCTACTTACCATTCAAAGACAAAGCACATTGATGTTCAATATCACTTTGTGAAGGATATGATAGAAGTCAAAAAGGTGTTGCTGGTAAAGGTGGACACTTCGAAGCATATTGTAGATGCATTGAAAAAATCTGTGAGCTTTGAGAAGTTCTCTTGGTGTAGAGAAAAAATGGGCATTGCAGGGCTGGATAAATGACTAAGCTCTCCTATGGCTCCCTGTGGAAAGAAAAAAACAAATGGGAGAACGTGGGGTTGTGTTATATTCTTTCCACGACTAGCCCCCTTAGTTAACCGGGGGGTTAGAGGGGGGACGAAGCCCCCCCCTTCGTTGCACCAATTGCGCAGCAGGGGGTTCACAAGGGGGGTGGCAGCCCCCCTAACTAGGGGGTTCGAAGGGGGCGGGTATCCCCCCTCTACGGGGTCTGAAAATGCAAAAAGAAAGGGAACTACAAAAGGGATTGTAAATCTAAAGATCTTGACAAAGGAAAGGGATTTGATGATGCTCCTTCTGCAGAGGAAAAAACCACCTCAGATGAAGGTGGGGATGTATACTTGGCTTCTTCAAGTACACATGTAGATCATGAGGCATAGTTGATTGACTCAGGTGCATCCTTTACACTTCACTCCCCATAGAGAGTGGTTTTGCGAGTATGAGAAATATGATGGTGGTGATGTCTTCTTAGGGGATGATAAGAAGGCTAAAATCGTTCGTCGCGGAAAATTAAAGTTGAAGTTGCAAGGTGGAAGGGTTAGAACACTTCCAGGTGTTCTGCATATTCCTGCATTGGCCAAAAATCTGATTTCTATAAGCAAGATGGATGATGCAGGCGTAAAAATAGTGTTCGATAAAGATACCTACAAGATGGTTTGGGGAGCACTGATATTGATGCGGGGAGTTCGGATTGGAACTTTGTACAAGCTACAAGGTATCACTATTATTGATGGGTGCAACACTTCTATGGTTCCTGAAAGTGGAGCAGAAAATCTGGTGGCCTCTCGAGAAAAGGCCATGCTATGGCATCAAAGGCTTGGACATATTGGAGAGAAGGGCCTTTGAATACTTCATGGTAAAGGTATGGTAGAAGGTATGACAAATAGCTCTCTGGATTTTGATTTCTGTGAAAATTATGTATATGGGAAGTAGAATCGGGTGAGTTTCCCCTCTGGTGGTAAGAGGGCAAAATAGATATTAGAACTTGTGCACAGTGATGTGTTTGGACCTGTGAAGGTTCCATCATTGGGTAAGTTTGTGTACTATGTATCATTTATAGATTAATTCTCAAGGAATACATGGATATATTTCCTCAAGAAGAAATATGAAGTCTTTGAGAGGTTTAAAGAATTTAAGGCTCTAGTGGAAACCATATAGTGAAGAAGATAAAGATGCTAAGGACAGATAACAGTGGAGAGTTTTGCAGCAAGGAATTTGAAGAATTTTGTAAGAAGTGTGGTATAGCATGACAGAAGACTACTCCATAAACACCTGAGCAAAATGGAGTTGCAGAAAGAATGATCAAGACGTTGATGGAAAGGGCAAGAAGCATGCTCAATGGTGCTGGGTTAGGACAGGAATTCTGGGGGGAGGCGGTGGAGACAGCATGTTACCTGGTCAACAGATCACCCTCATCAACGATGGAGGATAAGACTCAACAAGAGGTATGGACTGGTAAGAAACCCTCTCTTTCACATCTGAGGCTATTTGGATGTGATGCATATGTACATGTTCCAAAGGAGAAAAGAACAAAGTTGGATAGTAAATCTGAAAAGTGCATCTATATTGGTATAAGGATGGTTTAAAGGATTATAAGCTTTGGAACCCAATAACAAAGAAGGTTGTGTACAACTAAGATGTGGTGTTCAGAGAGGTGAAAAATGTTATTAAACATGAAGTCCCATCAAAGGAACCTGAGAAGATAGAGTTTTCGCTAAAGGAGGAAGAATCAGACTCTACAACATAAGATGAATAAGAAGATGAAGAGACACAAACTCCGGTTGTGAGAAGATCAGTTTGAGAAAGAAGGAGGTTAGAAATGTATAGTCCATTTTATTTCTATTCAAATATTTCTTTATCTATTACTGATGATGATCCCAGAACTGTGAAGGAAACAATAGATTCAGAGGATGGAAAACTCTTGAAAGAGGCCATGGTTGATGAAATGGAATCTTTGCACAAAAATGAGGCTTGGGATCTGGTGGAGTTGTCGGCTAGAAGGAAACCCATTGGCGGCAAATGGGTGTTCAAGAATAAGACAAATGAATAAGGAAAGGTGGATAAATACAAAGCTCAGTTGGTAGCAAAAGGTTGTTCCCACGTGCCGAGAATTGATTTTGGTGATATTTTTTCTCCTCTTGCCAAGGTAGCTTCTATTAGATTACTTTTATCTGTTGCTGCTACTTTTGATTTTGAGGCAGAGCAGATGGATGTGAAGACAAAATTTCTCCACGGGGATCTGGAAGAGGAGATCTACATAAAGCATCATGAAGGCTTTGTAATGAAAGGTAAGAAATAACTGGTATGAAAATTAAAGAAGTCTTTGTATGGGCCAAAACAGTCACCAACGATTTGGTATTAGAAATTTGATACATTTATACAGGGACTTGGCTTCACCAGAAGCAAAGAAGATCGCTGCGTGTATTTTAAATTAATTGGTGACTGTTTTATTTATCTGGTCTTGTATGTGGATGGCATGTTGCTAGTTGGAAATGACAAAGAAATTATCCAGGATTTGAAGACCCAATTGTCCTCCAAATTTGACATGAATGATCTCGGTGCTGCAAACTATAGTTTGGGCATGGAAAGTAAAAGAGGTCGAGAAAAGAGGAAGCTCTGGTTAAACCAGAGGAAGTATGCCAAGATAATATTGCAAAGGTTTAATATGAGGGTAGTAAACCGGTGAAGGTTCCTATTCCTGTAGGTGTAAAGTTATCTACTGAACAGTGTCCCAAGACACAAGAAGAGGAATAGGACATGTCCATTCTCCCATATGCAAGTGTAGTTGGTAGCCTGATGTATGCGATGGTCTGTACTAGACCAGACATTGCACAAGCATTAGGAGTATTGAGCGAGTTAATTTCAAAACCAGGGAAGGAGCATTGGACAACAGTGAAGTGAGTTTTCAAGTATTTGCGTGGCACTAGTGATTATGGTTTGTGCTACCAAGGAAGACTAGGATTGGATAGAGTTTTGGATATCCGTGGCTTTGTTGATGCAGAATGGGTTGGATATCTTGATTAGAGAAGATCTACAAGTTGGTATGTGTTTAACCTATTTGGAGTTGCAGTTAGTTGGAAGAGTAAGAAACAATCTATAGTGGCACTATCAACTACAGAGACAGAATACATGGCAACCACTCATGCAAGCAAGGAAGCATTTTGGTTGCAGAGATTGTGTTCAAGTATGGGGTTAGTACAGGGAGCTATAAGGATAGACTGTGACAACCAAAGTTTAATTTTCTTGGCAAGAACCCTGCTTACCATTCAAAGACAAAGCACATTGATGTTTAGTATCACTTTGTGAGGGATATGATAGAAGACAAAAAGGTGTTGCTGGTAAAGGTGGATACTTTGAAGAATATTGCAGATGCATTGACAAAATTTGTGAGCTCTGAGAAGTTCTCTCAGAGCAACGGGGTCTGGGGCAGTGCCTCGGGGAATTTTTTTTTGGACCCTATATTAGGTGGGGCGAACCTACCTATGGTTTTGTGCATGGTTTTTGCACATGGTTTTGGGCGCGATGGTTTTTGGTCCATGGTATTGGATGCTTTGGCATGTATATATGTATTGTAATATTGAAAGGAACATAATGAAAAATCAATCTGGTAGTCCCAGTTTTGGGATCCAGGGGAAAATCTCTATGTATATGTGTTTTATGTGTTATGCTCTCGCATTGTTTATTTTCTATGTTTTAGAATTCGTATGCAGGTAATTTCTGTACGGGGTTAAAACCTACATTTTCTTTCTCTGGTTAAATCAGTTAGAGCTAGCTTCCATCGGTTGAACATTTTTAAAGGCCCGATGTGTTCTGTATAAGGGGGGAGGAGAATGATTGAAGAGAAAGAGACACATTGTTTTGTAAAGCTTTGCCTCAAAAGACATTACAATAATGAGGTATATGAGATTTGAATTTATATTTTGAACCTCAATACATAATTTTGGTTCAACATTAATTTCTCTGTGAATTATTATGGTGTTCTTTCATCTCTAACAATACTGAATTAGTTTAAACTTTTTCTCCAAGAGTGGAAAGGGCCAACCACCACCTGGAAACAAGTTTTGTAGATAGTTTTGATCATAGGAATTGTATTTGCACAGTGAATTTTGTCTAACTTTGCTTAGATATTTGAATTGTTTCATTTAATGCCTCTCCTATTGAAGGTCTTGAATTCTATCACTGCAAGCCTTTGACATAGTTGGCGATCGATGTCACCACAATTGAAATTTTGTATAGTTTCACAAAAACCATCACCAACTTCATAAGATTTTGCATTAACCTAAGAAAAAGTAGTTTACTATTTAAATGGAAATTAATATTTTTATTAATAATCTATTCTGCATGAGGAAATATTTGAAAGGTAATGATCCATTTCAATATATGTTTTATTAATATTGAGAGTACCACCAACATTGAACTGGTGATATTTGCGACAAAGATTAAAGTTGTTTTTTTTTAATCACAATTATAAGATGTGTTTGAATTTAAAGTCCTTTATGAATATTAAATTTTGTTCAAAGCCGTTACTACTTTTTTTTTTTAAATGAGAACATCCTTTTTGACAAAGACAATATTTCCATTTGAAAACAATGCTTAAAATCTGGTATTCAATGACCTTGCTCTTGCTCTGCCTTGTAATATTTGAAGTTGGATGTCGTAGATTTCATTACTTAATCATCAAACGATAAGCAAGGATTGCACTGAGAAATGATCTATGATACATAAATGATTCTTTTGGTATAAATTCATAGCATGGAACAATGAAGATGCAATGTTAATCACTGTGTCGCAAGTATAGAAATGAATCGATTATACTATGTTTACTTCCTATATGTTACCAAGTTTTGCAGCATTATGATTATGTGGTAAAATGCTCAGGAAAATAGTAAAATAAATATTGGTTACTGATTGAGATTGCAACTTAATTCTCAAGTTTAGTATAATCGTAATGAGATTGGATTGAAAACTGTAAGTGAATTCTTTTCCGTAGGAATGAGTTTCTGAGTTTGTTTGCAACAATTTAAAATGGGATCCAGGGGAAAATCTCTGTGTATATGTGGATGAAATTGGGGATGAACATATTAGTAGAATTAAATTTAGGTGTGCTAGCTTAATAGTATACACATTTTTTTTCCATTTTAATTTAATTTAGAAGTTAAAAATAATGTCACATGAAGAAGTGTCATAAGAATTCACTTATGGTTTTTATAGCATGTGGTAATGATAAGATGTGATATTGCACATTATATTGTAAGAAATTTCCATGATAAAGTAGTGATAAATCTCCATGGCTAATAATCTTGTTACATGTTTCTTTTAAAATCTATATATGTTTAACACTTATTATGTTCAAATAAGCTAATATTATAATTTAGTTACTTATGACTTAGTAAAGAAAGTTTGTTAGATATCTAAAACATTAATTACACCAATACACATAATAAAAAATAGATTTTTACATATACAAGGTTCCAACCATTGAATTTGAATTTTTCTGAATCCAACTACACTTCAGATTACAATTTGCTCTCAATCGGCAGAAATAAAACTTGCATTCAGCAAAACAAGAAATCCATCGAAATCCATGGAGATCCAAAGAAGGAAAACACTAATATGATCCAACAAAAGGAAATAACAACTCTGAATTCAGAGAGCATAACTCGTTGTACAAAACAAAAAACTCCAAAGCCACAAAAAAATGATCCACACAGTGCCAAGAAGGTATACCACAACAGAAATTCTCAAATTAAAGACATGTACTAACTTAATATGACTTGAATAAGAACATATTCATATTTATTTTTTATGAGTAAGATCACCTTCATATTCATTTTTTAATCTCAAATGTATTCTATATTTTAATTCAAAAATATAATATATAATTTTTTTAATTTAAAATATAGTAAGAATTTATAGTTGTAGCTTAAGTGACCTATATCTTTGAACTCTAAACATTTCTCATATTTTTATTTTAAAAGTGTAAGTATTTATTTATTTATTTAAAAACATAATTATAGTTTGAGTGGGAATTAATTTATATTCATCTATATTAATTTTTCAATCTTAAACTTAAAATTCTAACTATACACATTATTTTACTTATATATATATATATATATATATATATATATTTGAATTTAAACAATTTAATACTAACTTCTAGATTGTGGTACCACAGGGGTACCACACAAGGAGAAGTTGTGTGGTACCCGATTGCGGCCATACAACTGGGGAACAAGAATTCCGAACTGAAAACGTGGAAATGGGGGGAGGTGAAGAAAACCAAGAAAAAGAATCAGGTAATGTGTCCGATCATAAGACTCAGAAAAATCAGAAAATTGAACTCCAAGGAGAGTTTCGGAAAATCAAGCCTTCTCTCTTCAATGGAGAGCAAGAAGAGGTGAAGGAAGCATGGTTAATTAACATGAATAAGTATTTCGAGCTGTACGAGTATGATTACAATTTGAAGGCTTGTCTGGCCATTTTCCAGCTTCAAGGGAAAGCCACGTTATGGTGGGAGGAGGTAAAAACCATCCGAGGGGTCAGTGAGAAAAATATAACATGGGAGAAATTCCAAAAAAAATTTAAAGAAAAATATCTAACTGAAAGGTTTTATGATGAGAAAGAAAAAGAATTCCATGATCTCCGCATGGGCCAAATGACCATGGATGAGTTTATAACAAAATTTACATCATTATTGCAGTATGTTCCTTATATTCATGAAGAAAAGGCCAAAGTAGAACGGTTTATCAGCAGTCTTCCATTGTTCATGAAGGAAAGGCTGGAATTCGACAACCGAAAAACTATGGACGAAGTCATTCAGAAAGCACGGATCTGCTATCAGCAAAATAAACCAAAGGGTGACTCGAGCAAAAAGTGGGCTGATAAAAAGGGAAATAAATTTATTCCCAGCCACAAGGGGAATAAGGGCATCAACAACAAAGGCTCATATAAAGGACAAACTAACTGAAATGTGAATAAACCCAGATTTAAAGTACTAGGTGAAACCAGGACAAATGAACAGGTTGGCAGAAATGAAGATGAATTTATTAACAGACCACTTGTGTAGTGTTGGGGATGCGGAGGCCCGCATTACGTAAAAAATTGTCCCCACTGCAAGGGAGCAGATCACATATCTCAAATTCAAGAGGCATATACAGTGGGGGAAGTGGCTAGGAGCATTCCTAAAATTAACGCAGCACTGGAAGATCATCAGGAAGAATTTCAGCCGACTATGGTTGAATTTGAAGGTACAATTTTTTACCATATCTGTTCTATTTTAATAGATCCTAGGGCCACTTTAAGTTACATTAATCCCAGGATAGTGGAACGATGTAAATTACTACCCTGTCAAAAGCTACGAGGACAAATACGTAAAGTGGACCACGCTACGGCAGGGAAGGGACCAAGATGTGCCAGAGTTCACAAACATTTTTCATACCCTTCGCACACAGTTGGGTATCAAAGATTTTGAGCTACATCTGGTACTCAAATACCGTGGCTGCCTACATAGTTACATCCAAGAAGAGATGGAGTTCCTAAACATCTCCTCGCTCGGCACGACATACCGATACGCTGTCAAAATCGAGCAAAAGTTCAAACAAAAGAAGCGAGACTTTGGATCTACAAATCCGAAGCCCAAAGGACAAAGCCAAGGCGGGGTGACCCAAGACAACCTGTCGAAGCCGCAAGAAAATAACAACACCACAAAGCTGAAGAAGTACACGGGAAAGTGGTGTGAGTTTCACAAGCGTCCCACTCATAACACAAGTGAGTGTTGGACCAAGCAGTCGTTGGTGGCCGAGTTGAAGGTTTCCGAATTAGATGCATGTTCTGACCCTGAGCCAGAACCCGACAAGGGGAATGGCAAAGGGAAGCAGATCATTGATGCAGATCCCAACGCCACTGTTGCCACCGTCAGGATCCAGAAAAATGATCCCGAAAATCCAGAGGAGGGGGAGCGTCTTTTCCACTCATAGATGTGGGTGAAGGGTTCGCTGCTACAATTCATTGTCGGCAGTGGCAGCCAAAAGAACCTCATTTCAGCAGAGGTCGTGAAGCGGTTGGGCCTACCGACTACACCACACCCGCAGCCGTACAGTATCGGGTAGCTTCACGAAGGACGAGATCTCAAAGTTCGCTAATAGTGCCGCCTTCCCTATAGCATCAAGCCCTTCACAGACGAGGTATTGTGTGATGTTACACCTCTGGATGTTTGCGATGTACTATTAGGCCAAACATACTTGTGGAGGCGACATGCTGTGTATGAGTCAAGGCCTCGCGCTGTTATTATTTCTTTGGATGATTCATTATACAGGATACCGGAGGTAGCCCCACCTACCGCCACCTCTTTGATCACTGCTAAGAAAGGCAACAAGCTCATCTCCCAGACTAGGAAATTCATTTTCTGTCTGGTTCGCTCTGAAAGTAAGGGGAAGATCATTGCTACATCCATGGCCCTCGCAAAGGGTTCCTCCACACAGCAGTAGCAGTAAAGGGATACGGTCATGACAGAAAACAGGAACAACTTCTCCTCACCCACAGGTGTACCACACAAGTTTCGGGTGGGCGACAAAGTTTGGCTATATCTGCAGAAAGAACGCCTTACAAGAGCCCATCAGAAGCTCAGACCACTCCAACATGGTCCTTACACCGGTACCAAGGCTACAGGCAACAATGCTTTGAAGCACAACATTCCTCCATTCCTTCGCTTGCACCGAGTGTTCAATGTGGATCGTTGTTGACCATGCTTCCCACCATTTCGGGACACATCAGAGATTGCAGAACAGCTCAGCAGTGACCCAGCTCAGTAGAAGCTTCCTCATCTCAGGGAGGAACTCAATGCAATGGGGACCATTGCTTCATAAGGGGGGAGGAATTATCCAGGTGGATGTTGGTGGCCACCCACCTATCCCATTTGGACCCCCACAACTATCTCTTTCAGTTTTTTCAGTTTCCTAAATTGTAGCACAATTTACTATTTTTAGCAGTTTTTCAGGTCCTGAACTTCTGGAGCCGTTTTGAGGCCCTAAACGGCGTTTTTTGGGAAATCTGAGGGCAACATGGGTCCATGGACCGATGTTTCCCTTCCCAAAGTGGTAGTTTTTGGATCTAGATCTTTCTAACGAGCTATTGTACGCGTCAAACGAAGATCCTATGCCAAAGTTACAACCCCGGGAAATTGATGTACCAATTTACCCAAACGGGGCCCACAATTTGGCGTTTCATCTTCTAGGGTTAGGTTTTGGGATGTTAAGGGTTTTCCATTGTTTCTCAACAATAAATAGGTCTTTGAGCCTCATTGTAACACAGTTCAGAGGCATGTAGCCGCCACATCTCTTCTCAGAGATAAGCTACCATCGGCCTAGCTAGTTTATTTCCATTACTGTTTGTAAGCATATTTCAGTATTTTACATTAATGAAATGAAGTATTATTTCCGCTGCGTATCTGTGTTTATGTTTATCTCTGTAATTTGTTGCGTTCTTGTTTAAATCCGGATCAATGAAACGTCATATGCCTCATTAAATGGAGATACATCAAATAATCATGCCCATATTTGGCTCTCTGGATGAGTCTAGATTCTGATGAACCAACACATAAAAAATATGACAATGTTTGGAGATTCAATCATATTCATTCATTATATGGTCTTTAAAACTCTCCCTAAAAACCCCCGTCTTAATAGATTGCTATGTTTCACTCAAATTGTTAAAAGGACTTGAGGAAGTCAAATTTCTTCATGCCCTGAGAGGACTCAAATTTCAATCAACCAACAGATCTGATAGCCAATAAGGCCTTCTCCTTTCCTTTTGGTCAAATTTGGAAAAATGGGTGGGATAATGCCCCAAGATTTTTACCCACTCTTATTATTGAATTGTCACAATAGAAATGCTGACAAGTGGCAATTCAATTACAACAAGGATTTGCATAGGACATAAGGGTGGCATGTTGTATCATTAATTTTTTCTGACAAGAGACACTCTTTATTATCCCTATTAAAATGTCCAGATGGGATGACACAAAGCGTGTAGGATTATTCTTCACCTTTTGATGGACATCTGGAAGTTTCAATTCTGGTTTAGTAGGAGAGATCCGAGACTTACAATGCTGATCTTTTCTTTTCCAGTTGGAAGGTTGGATTTGGAACATTTTTAGTGGGGATTCACTGTGAGAACCTGAAAGCTTAACTTTAGGAGTAGGGAATGCAGGACTTGGTTGCAATTTTGATTTCGACCTCAAGCTTCAAGCTCAATCACTCTATTTGTTAATTCTATGCCTTCTTGTTCACAAGATTCAAGAAATTCCTAGGGAACTTTAGGCATATTCCCTTGTGGATTTTTTCAGAGAGGGATGTTTTCTTAGACAATACAATATAACCTAGGGCTACTCTCCCTTGGGCTGGTCCTTCAAGTGTTTATAAAGTCTGAATAGCTACTTCCATGAGATCTTGTATGGGTATACTTGTTTTTCACATTATGATATGATAAAAGAATTCTAGGCTAATACTCAAATTATATACTTTGGATCAAGCAAAAAGAAAAATCACCAAGACCACATTTTTTATTCAATTAGATGTTGTGAGTGCCTTTGTGACAACAATCAACAAATTCTAGAACAAGTGATGGGGAGAATGGAGACATAGAGAACGGATTGGGAGGATAATTATGAAAAAAGAAGTAAAACCAACAAGAAAACAAATGCTTAGGATGAATACCCAGCTGGAAAAGCATAAAAAGAAAATAATCCTTGTGGAAGTAGGGGAAAAGAGCATTAGGTAGAAATAGCAAGATCAAGAAGACTTAATACAAGAATTCTAGGAGAGAGTTCGACATTTGGAGCTGGAGAAACATCCTAGGTTTGCAGATCTGAGGTCCCTTGTGCCTCACTAGCAATCTTCATTGGTTCCTTTGGACAAGAGGAAGTAGCAACAAAGGACGAATACTTTGTGGAACAACATTCTGAGCATTTCAGGAGAACATACCCATCCATGGTGTCATCAGTTGTAGGAAGCAAAAAGACTGCCCACTTTGGGCATGATAAAAAAAATGCTTAATATTATGATGTATTTCAAGTTTGTGACTTTGCTAGGCCAGTTTGTAAGGCTTATACTAGCCATACAGTTAAAAGTAGCGAATTAGCAACATAGTATTGATAATAGGACAACTAGGGAACAATTACCAACATCAAGAGACGTTTTTTCATGGAATACAATGATAACAGGATATGGTATGCATGGGCAAAGTGAATATGCTCTTGGTATTTTTCCCAAAATGCAGCAAACACATATCAACCCAGACTCCATCACATTCATTTGTGTTTTGTCTGCTTGTAGTCATGCAAGGTTACTAGAAGAGGGTTGGGAATACTTTTACTGCATGAATCGAGATTACTGCATCACATCTAAAGTGCAACATTATGCATGCATGGTTGCCTCTCTGAACTAGAGCTTGAAAAAGATGGATATTATGTACTCTTATCAAATATTTATGCTATAGCTGGCAGGTGGGATAATGTTTCAAAGATGAGGACACTAATGAAAGACTGAGGCATTAAAAAGATGCCAGGTTCCAGCTTGGTTGAGGTAAAAACAAAGTCCGTGCATTCATTGTGGGAGACAAGTCACACCCTCAATCTGAGAAAATATGTGCAATGTTGAACAACTTAGCTAAGAAGATGGAGGAAGCAGGGTATGTCCCGAACACAAATTTTGTATTGCATGATGTGGAGGAAGAGGTAAAGGAAGACATGTTGCATAGTCATAGTGAAAAGCTAGCCATAGCTTTTGGCCTTATAAACGTAAGCCCTGGTAACCCTATCAGGATCATGAAAAACCTTCAAGTCTGTGGTGACTGCCACAATGCCACTAAATTCATCTCCAAGATTGTCGAGAGAAATAATTGTAAGGGATGCTAACCGTTTCCATCATTTCAAGGATGGATCATGTTCATGTGAGGATTACTGGTGATGCTGATAGCAAGTATGGCATGCATGAGCGTGCATAGAAATCTAGTCAAGCTAGAAAGCCTCATCCTCGCTCCTCAATTTTTTGAAATGACCAAAAAGGGCGAAGATATTGATGTGCTAAAACAAACCAGAACAACATAAGCTTTAGCATTATTTGCCTCATAAATTAATAATCTATTATTATCTAAAACCAGAGGCCTAATTGAGCTTTTTGGTTGATTAAGCCGTACCAGAAACGTCTTTAAGTGATATAATTAAAAGTAACAACATTACCAAGTATTTATATTATGAAATAAGTGGTAGAGATTTTATTATGAAATATATTGAAATATTCATAATAGTATATATATATAAATTAACTTAATTTAAAAAATAATCATATCAACATATCTTACATTGCTTACATAATATTGATAAATCATAATAATTATCCATAGTATTATTACATAAACTATTTACCTATTAAAAATTTACCTAATTAAAAAATTATATAATTTTGATAAATCATAATAATTATCTATAGTATTATCACATAAACTATTTATCTATTAAAAATTTACTTAATAAAAAAATTATATATAATTTGATAATAATTTATTTATTTATAATATTTTTTAAATTAGGCAATAATAACGTGTATAGTAAAATAAAAATTTTAATACTTATCATGCTAACAGTAAGCAAGTGCATTAGTAACAATAACATATTTATATTCCACCATCAAAATATCATCTAAAATATCAATAAATTTTTTTAGCTTGACGGTGTGCATTTTAGTAAAAAGAAAATTATAAAAATCATAGTCATTCATATTATGCATCGCATCCAATAAACATAAAGTTAACATAGATACTATAGTTACAAACATAACGTTAACATAGAGACTATAGTTATAGCCAGGTCAAATTAACATTAAAGTAGTGAATGATACCGTGCCATTATTCCATTCTCCAAGTATCAAAACAGAATTTTTGAAGTATCTTTTACAAATAGTTGTTACAGTTTCAAGTACACGCGGATCGAACCATAGGGATAAAATGACAATGTCAGGACTTGGAAGAGATGCAAGTTCTTGCAGCTTTCTTCATTCTAGGACCGTATTATTCTGTCTATCGTCACTGTAAAATCCCATACCAATCTCAGTTGATGGTCTAAGTGAGAACAATGTATTTACTTACAGGTCGAGATAACAAACTCGATTTCTCTAACCGTAAAAAGATACAACTCCTACACTCTATGGCTCTAACTCTTATTATACACACATCACTACATAATGAAATGCTCAAAATATAGCTACTATAATGAAACGCTCAAAATATAGCCACATGTATTAATTGGAATCCAGTGCGCAACCAGCCGCTCCCATGGAATAAATAACCAGTTACCCCCTCTTCCATCACAGTAGGGGAATATAAAGTTGCTGCCGTAAGCTCAATTCATTGAGGCCGTCGCTGAGATTATAGTTCTAAAGATGCTGCAATCTGCCCTGCATTAACGCAAACTCAAAAAAAGCATGTGTTGCAAATTATTGTATCCCGTTGGTGTGGAGGAGTGTGGAGGAGTCCTCTGAAGTAACAATAGTACCACGCAACTGTGGTGCAGAGAAGTGTTAAACGTCTGGAGAGCGGAACATAGAGCATCGGTGGAAGATAGCGTGATGCCAAGGAGTTTCTGTCGTGTGTTTGGCATTTGCAACAAGCGTAGTCTGCCGTGCGCCATGAGTTCATTTCAAGATTGTCCTAACCCACCATTCTGTTGTGAAATTCTTGGCACGGAAGAAGCCTTTGAATTTTTGGGCACCCACCAGTCTGTTGTGAAATTCTTGGCGCGGAAGAAGCATTTGAATTTTTGGGCACGGAGATAGCATTGAAAGCATATCTGCGAAGAAATCTCTGGAGCTGTACACTTGCCAAAAAATAAATTGGCCTGTCCGACGTTGCTGAAATATCCAGTGGTCACGTCAGTGTTTTCTGGTGGAGGCTGGAGTCATTTCCCGGCCAAAGGGCTGCCTTCCGGTTACATGCCATGCATGTATGGTGAAGATGCTAGGCGATTGCTGGCTGACTTGAGGTCCCATCATAGCACTCTTAAACCGCATTTATGACCCAATAGCATGGGATTTATTTGTTTCCCTTCCCGCTGGCCAAGATTGAAGTGTTGGCACAATACGGACACCGGACATTAATGGTTGGAATTCTCATACCAAACCCTAAATGAAGTCTGGTAAGGCATTGTGAGAGGAAATAAATGTTTGGAATTGCACATGGGTTTACAATGAATTGAGATTCGGGAACGCTAGCTATTCGACAACCACGTGGGCATAGATGTCAATAACCTCACTTTAGTCGAAGCCCAGACCACACACTATTGGAATGGAGATTGCTTCCATGGATTGAGACTCGAGAGTGGATGAAACATACAGGCTTGGATTGATTACGATCATCTTCAAAGCCCCTTCAATGTTACCGTCACACTCGCTGGCTTTGCCTAGACCAGTTAATCAAATTACCTCTTCAAACACATTACTTTTCTTGTAGGTGTTGTAGACTATTTTCAGCAACGCTGTCTTGCCAATGCCACCCATGCCAAAGACGCCTATTACCGGAAATTGATGATCTTCCACATCTTGAAGCCATGTATTACGCTGCATCTCTGCCGATTTTATCTCCGAGCCCACAAAAGCCAGACTCCGGTACTGTCTGAAGTAATGCCCTTGCTTCCAGTGGTGCAGACAAAGCAGCCTCTTGAGTATCACATATTCATACTGATGAAATGGCACTTCGAAGATTGTTGCAACGATTGTCGATAACCATATTGTATTTTCTAATCTGTCTACAGAGTTTGGGTTTGCAGATGCTGCGATCTAAACAACCTTACCGTTGTTGAGAGCGATTTATAATCCTTTCCGCATCCTCAATGGGCCGTCCGATCATTTGCGACCCAACAATCACTGCACCGGGGGCACTTCTTTGCCGCCGTTGAAAATGGGTGTTTGTGTCTTCTAACAAGGCTCTCGCAGTTGTTAGCTTTTCTTGCAAAACCCGAGTGTTGTGATCTAAGTGAACAACATCTTTTATGAGCTGGACAAGTGTAGCCATAACACATTTGCAAACTTCGCTTATAACGCTAGCTGTTGCTCCGTTCCCAACAGCCTCCATGGGTCTGCAACTCGAAAGAAAAGCAAACCTGAGCAGAGAGCAAAGCAAAGGAGAGAGCAAAGGCAGAATGTTTGTATTAAGATTACTAGGTTCAATTAGTGAGGTTGACTTCAAGAGTGTCTAGAGAATTGAATTAGTTACTACTCAATATCAAATATGTTTTAAAGAGGAAACTCTACCAATTGAACTAACTTAGAAACTAGTTAATTTAAATTAATTAACACAACTATATTAGTAAATATAATATTATTATTTTATAAAAAATAACACAAATTCATATAATTATGCTAATTTAAATAAATAAAAAACATTATAATATATGTATAAAAAACACCCAACATTTAGAAATAGATAACTCCCACTACATTATAAAATAAGAGTTTTACATCTATATATAAACAAAGTTGTAGTCTAACTTATAGACTAGCTTTTTTTCACAGGAATTCAACAATACAATTTGAAGCAAGATTGTGAGGGCACTAGAATTCCATAAATTAAACAACTTAAACTCAATTTTTTAAAACCTGTAGAATTTTGATTAAAATTAACAAAAAAATGCCCTAAAAAATGCCATTTAGTCTATACATTAAACTAGGCCTAAAACAAATTATCTTTTTATTACTTGTTAAAATAGACTAATTACATTCTCCAAAAATATTTTGTGCCGATTATAAATATATAAATTTTATTAATAAAATATAATTTTGATTTAAGGATGCACATTAATAATATTTTAATTTTAATTTAATAATACACATTATTAAGATTTTATTATTTAATATTATTTTGTTATTTTGTTAAGATATGAATTACATGTATTTACAATATTAGAGGAAGAGGATATAAGATTTGGATTATTTAAAAATATGATAGTATTAAAGGTGCTGTAGTTTCAAAATATTCAACCACATTTTTTTATTATCAATAATGTTATTTCAAATTAGGGAGGTAAGAGGGGTAATATTTCGTTTTGACGAAGAAAGAGAGATTTAATTTGCTTGGGGATTAGGATATCTACAAACAACCAAGCTAAATACTTAGCTCTTTGACAAGGATTAGAAGTGGCTTATTCCAAGGGACTTTGTCAATTGATACCCTTTGGCGATTCAAAAATTGTGATCCAATAGGTAATCAAAATTAATGAAGAAGTGGAGCAAATTTCTCTTTCTATTCTCCGTCACATCAAACTAGTAGTGGATAAGTTTGAAATAACTGATTTCTTTCATATTAAAAGAAATCTTAATATAGTGGCAGATTCCTTGGCTAATGAAGGTGTACAAAGTGAATTAAAAATTGATGAAGAAGATTTTTTCTTTAAAGCAATTCCATAATGTTTCACCCCAAAAATATTATGCTTATGATCATAATGTATACTAAGCTTGGAATGGAGAGTTGGGTCTTTTCAAATGTATTGGTTTTGTATTACTTTGATTGTTCATTAAATTTTGTATTAGTGAAATGGCCATGGATCGCCATGGAGAGTTGTGCCAATGTGGCCATCTGGGCAACCATCATCATGGTTTTTTGGGCAAAGGACTGATGGAATTGGAAATATGTGTTATATAAGGTCATGCATCTATACGAGGATCAATTCCTAGCATGTGAAACATTGATTGCATGTGTGAATTCACAACCTATATCGAAATTCACCTTCAATTACAATATTTCCATTATGGTTTTTGTTATGAACCAGATCACAAAAACAAAACAAAAGATAGATCAATGACTTGAAAATAAGCCTCTTAGAGGTGGTAACCTCGAGGGAAAATTTTAAGAACCCCCCTAAATTTATAAATATAATAAATGAGCGAATCTCCATGGTATATAGGAAAAATGGAAGGCGATTTTATCAATAATATAATATGTATATATAATTTTTTGGCGAATATCTTACCAGGCATGGCGAATATTTTACTCAATTATAAAATCTTATAAGATCTTGGCTAGTCTTTCACTAAATAATAAAACTTTGTAAAGTCCTAGTGAATCTTAGCATAGGCTACATGCTGGTTTAATTCCCCCATTAAAATAGGCTACATTCCAGGTCAATACCATGGGTCAATACCATGTGCCATTTTTATTTTTATTAGAATATTTTACTCAATTATAAAATCTTGTAAGATCTTGGCGAGTCTTTCATTAAATAATAAAACTTTGTAAAGTCCTAGTGAATCTTAGCATATGCTACATGCTGGTTTAATTCCCCCATTTAAATAGGCTACATTCCAGGTGAATACCATGGGTCAATATCATGTGCAATTTTAGTGAATACCATGGGTCAATACCATGTGCCATTTTTATTTTTATTAATTCTAATATTAGGGTTAATAATGGTTTTTTGCATGGTATTAATAACAATAACAATCTAGTCCATGGTATTTGTCCCATAGTATTTTGGCCATAGGTTTCACCTAAATATAAACCATTTTTTGAGTGTTCATAAATATAAGGTGACTTATGGAGTAAATATAAAAAAATGTTTTATTTGTTTACCATACCTCTCGTTTATTTATATTTCTATTAATTTACCATACCTCTTTTACAAATATGGTATTTAGAACGAGATTTATGGACTAAATATGAAAAGAGGTTTTATTTATTTACGATACGTCTAGTTTATTTATATTTTTATTTATTTACCATAACTTTTGAGTAAGTATAAAAAGACGTTTTATTTATTTACCATACCTCCACTTTACTTATATTTTTATTTGTTTACACCCTTACATGTATAGGTGACTTATGGAGTAAATATAAAAAATGTTTTATTTATTTACCATACCTCTCATTTATTTATATTTTTATTAATTTACCATACCTCTTTTATAAATATGGTATTTGGCCCATAGGATTCACTTAAATAAAACCTATTCTTGAAAATGGGCGAATGGTTTCACTTAAATAAAACCTATTCTTGAAAATGGGCGAATGGAAGGTTGTAAGTCCTAATTTCAAGGGCTAAATTTACCTTTTTTACCCTCTCCCTTAAAATAAGGTGGGCTATTTGAGGTGATTTGTAAAAATGTACTATGATACAAAATATTCGCCCACTAAAAATTTAGAACCCCTTAATTTTGCCAAAGGACGAACATTCGCCCCTAAAATTATCCTTGGTAACCTCCTTTTACATCACATAAATGAACAATTCTTGGATGATTCAAATGACAAGGCATGTTTGATATATATAGGAGTTTAAAGGGTCAAAATATAATTAGGGCCTACATAACAATAATAATGTATGGACACACAATAACAATAGTTGGCTTCTATGAGACACAATAATAACAATATTGGGCTTTTATGGGGCACAATAATAACAATATGGGGGCTAGACTAGTATTATAGGGACATAACCTGCCCCTCTCCCTCAAAAAAGTGTTTTCCTTAATGCTTGAGTAGTTTTGGATGCTTCTATATAAAATACTCATCCTCCCATGTGGAATCTTCAACAGGTAAGTTCTTCCACTTAAAGAGCTATTTTGAAATCGATTGATTTTGTAACTGTCATATTCTTGTTTCCATGATTGCTTCAGGCTCCAATATGATTTTTCCTTCCTCATAATGTTCTTGAAATACAGTTTGAACTGGAAGCTTGTCATCTATAACCTTCTTCAAACATGAAAAATGGAAAACTGGGTGTATTCATGAAGATTCAGGTAGATTCAATTTGTATGCTACAATACCAATATTTTGCAATACCTTATAAGGTCCATAGTACTTTGGTGATAACTTATTATCCTTCTTAGCTTTCTTGAGTGGCATTTGTTTGTATTGTAGTATCCGTAAAAATACCCAATCGCCCACATCAAAACTTATTTTGTTATAATGTTCATCTACTTGTTTCTTTATTTGGTTTTGTGCTAGTCATATTATCCTTTAAGAGTTGGGGAACTTGTTGTTGATGCTCGATGTGATATTTCACTGCTTGAACCTTAGAACTGTCTCTTAAAGATGATGTGATAGATGGAGGATGATACATGTAAAGTGCCATAAATGGGGTCATTTTTATTGCGATTAGAAGGAAGTATCATACTACCATTCTGCCAGAGGTAACCAATTGACCATTGTGTTTTTTTTTATCATATACGAAGCAACAAAGATATCATTCCAAATATTTTTTCACTATCTCAGTTTTCCCATCAGATTAAGGATGATAAGATGAGCTATGAGCCAATTTATTACCAAGGCAAGAAAATAATTTTGTCCGCAAATTTCCAATGAAAATGGGATCTTTATCACTTACAAACAATAATCTTTGGATTTCCATATAAATTTTGAATTGTTTCCACAAATGTAGTGGTGACTGTATTTGCTATGAAAGGATGGGATATCACACAAAAGTGTGCATACTTGGTAAATCTATAAACTGCATCATGATGACACTCTTTCTTTCGGATTTGGGTAGACCTGTGATAAAATCCATTGAGACCTCCTCCCAACATCGACTTGGAATGGATAATGGTTGTAAAAGACCTAGAGTTTAATTGTCGTGACTTTGTTTTTTTGGAAAACCAAACATTAAACCACAAACTTATGAACATCAGATTTAAGGCCATCCCAAAAAAATTTCTTCTTGACCTTGTGGTAAGTTTTTAAAAATATTGAGTGCCCTCCTATGGGAGAGGTGTGCAATTCCGAAAGAAATTTTTCTTTGAATTTGGAGTTCTTACATAGATATAAGCAATCTTTGTACCACAGTGAATCAATTTTCCAGATAAAATTATTATATGCAACGGGATCTTGTTGCAACTTTTGAATGAGTGTCCACACCTCTTCATCATTCTTCCATTCATCCCTTGATTCACTTATCCAATCAGGTTGGATAATAGAAATGGAAAAAAAAATGCCTCTACATCCTTCCTTTCTAGAGAGTGAATTTGCAACCACATTTTTCTTCCCTTTCTTGTAGATTATTTCAAAGTCATAACCCAACATCTTTGTGACCCATTTTTGATTCTCTTATGAAGATAATCTTAGTTACAAGAAGTATTTAAGGCTATCATGATATTTTTTTACCTTGAAGTGTCTTCCAATTAGGTAAGGGCACCATTGCTTCAGGGCATGCATAATTTCCAACATTTCCTTTTCATAAATGGGTTTGTGTAAATTCTTTCCCTTTATTGGATGACTTTCAAAGGCAACGAGTCTTCTTTCTTGCATTAAAACAATACCAATTCAATTTCTTAATGCATCACATTCCACAATAAAGGTTTTTGTGAAGTCTGGTGTAGCTAATACCGAAGCTCGACACATTTCCTCTTTAAGATGTTCAAATGCCTTAGTTGCTACTGGAGTCCAATAAAATGCATCTTTTTTTCATTAATGTTAGTAGAGGTGATTTTGTTTTCCCATAATTCTTAACAAACTTGCCATAATGCCCTGTGAACCCGAGCAATCCTTAAAGATACCTTAAGGTTGTGGGGATTTTCCATTATTTGATGGCTTTAATTTTGTTAGGGTCTACCTTAACACCCTCATGAGATATAATATGACCCAAATATTCCACCTCATGTACCCCAAAGAAACATTTGGAGGTTTTTGGATGCAATTTTTTCTCCTCCAATAGTTTGACCACCCTACCAACATGTTGAACATGATCCTTCCAAGACTTATTGTAGATTATTATACAATCAAAAAATAATAACACAAATTTTCTTAGGGTTTGAAATTGGAATTCGTCAAACCTTAAAATGTGGAAGGTGCAGCAGTAAGGCCAAAATGCATGATAAAAAATTCATAATGACCTTCACGAGTTCTGATTTTGTTTTTTGGTAGAATGTATTCAATCTTCATTCTAACTTGATGATATCCTAAATGAATTTCTAACTTGGTGAAGTAAATTGCTCAATGTAATTCATCCAACAATTCATCATTGAAAGGAATGAAAATTTATCTTTAATAGTGAGCTTGTTGAGCTCCCTATTATCCAGACACATACACCATAATCCATCCTTCTTATGTACCAATATTACTGGAGCAGAGAAAGAAATTTGGCTAGGTTGAATTATACTAGCCTCTAGCATTTATACAACCATATGTTCAATTTCACTCTTCTATGCATAGGGATATTTGTAAGGTCTAGTGTTTGAAGGAAAACTTCCTGGAATCAATTGAATAACATAATCATGGTAAAAAATAGGTGGGAGACCCTTGGGAGTATCAAATACCTTGGAATGATTGTCAATGACTCTTTGGAGATCTGGCGAAATGGGAGACTTAGATGTTTGAACATCTAGTAAGAATATTTGTGCAATTACAACTCATTGTTTCTTCTTCAAAAACTTTATCATTCCATTAGAGTTGATTATCTTACCAAGTTTCCCAACAATACCCCTTAATTCAATTTCCTTTCCTTCACAATTTTTTTTAAAGAAAAGTTCTTGAAAATTAAAACCTATCATCCTCAGGGATTGTACCATTGGAATCCTAATATAACATCAACACCACCCATTGGCATGAAAATCATTGGACTACTCAATACATATCTCCATGGTTGGATTGATATTATGGCACTTCCTTGAGTAATTTATAGTTCCTCCATCTGCAACCATCACTTTACAATATAGTGTTGGGTATAAAAATAATTCAAATCCTTGGCTATCTTAAAGTGAATAAAATTATGTGTACTACCTAAATCAATCAATACCAATACCTTTTTCTTCTTGATATGTACTTCTATCTTGAGAGTTTGAGGAGTTGTAATTCGTACTATTGCATTACAATATATGGTCAGATTCATTTCTTCCTTGTCAGCACCTAGGGTTGGTTCCTTGTGTATATCTTATTCTTTTGATGTGTATTATTCCTTTTCTTCCTCCTCTTCAAAATATATGCAAAATAATTTCCTCTCAACGCACTTATGAAATTTAGTGTATTTACCATCATAACTATAACAAATCCCTTTTTCTCATTTTTCCTCCAGTTGTTGTGGTATCGACCTTGTAGATTGTGGAAGGCTAGGAATGACAACACTTCCATATTTATAGTTGTGAGTGGTAGACCTCCTTGTTGCCATATTTTTTTCTTTCAAATTTCTTGCCACCCTATATTCCTTCTCCAATGAATCAAGTTTCCAATGGTGAACCTCATGTTGGATGTTATCATTTAAATTCCCTATGAAGACATCAACCATATGCTCCTATGAAATATCAGTTACCTTGATATTCAATCTTTGGAAGTCGTCAATGTGCTCCACCATTGAAACCTTTTGTTTGAGATTTATTAATTGGCTAAAGAAGGTGTTTCTCTTTGTATCCTCATAATGTGCTATCAATTCCTCCATAAAAATTGACCAAGTGACAAGCAATTTATGAGAACAATTCCATCGATACCACACAAACTGATTGGGATTTAAATATAAAGATGAAATGTGTAACTTTTGTGTCTGTTGCACATCATGTAGATTAAATAATTTCTCCATCTATGGAAAACAATTCAACTTTTGACGCCTCATAAAAAAAATTGTATAGTGAAAATACTAAGATGACATGTTTGAAGCAACAAAACCCTAGGATTCAAAGCTCTGATACCAAATGTTATGAACCAAATCACAAAAACAATAGAAAATATAGATCAACAACTTGAAAATAAGCCTATTTTATGGGGAAACTTTCTTTTACATCACACGAATGAAAAATTATTGGATGATTAAAATCGAAATACCTCCTTGGTATATGTAGGAGTCCAAAGGGTCAAAATATAATTAGGGTCTACATAACAATAACAATGTAAGGGCACATAATAACAATAATGGGCTTCTATGGGGCATAATAATAACAATAGTGGGCTTCTATGGGGCACAACAATAACAATATGGGGGATAGACTAGTATTATAGGGGCATAACAATTTTTTATTAGATGGTTTTGGAGAGTTGAATCAACATTAATACCAGATGTGGTGGAATCAATTCAGGAAATCTAGGAATGCCAATATTTATAGAAAGATGGAGAGAGCTGGAAGGTAAGGAATTTGCAATCAGCGAATTAGTTCATTAAGTTTGTCGTAAGGATTGGTGTAATATCAAAATTATGGAGCGTGAGCTGGGGAATAGTGAGGAAGATTACGGTCTTATCCTTGCAAGGATGACATGAGCCATAGAATTTGTAAATCTCTTTGATCTCGAGGCATGCATAAATGACCCTGGTCAAATCGAGAGCTTAAAATGAATTTCAATCACAATGAATGGGTCTATTAGAGGTCAAATTAGATCGTCTTTAGCTGGTGAACAAAATGTGGGAATTTCATGTGGAAAATTTGGTGTAGGCAACAAATGGTAATGGAGAGGTGGCTCACAATGGCAATGCTCGTGCTGGACCAGAAACACAAAATATGGAATTGTCTAGAAACTCTGAAAAATAAGTGGTGAATAGCCTTAATATTTATGAGGACCAGGAAGATTCTTCCAAGTTGGAGTTGAAGGACTTTGAAGACCAGGTTACCCCAGTAACATGGAATATGTAGTGTTTTAAATAGTCAATAATTTTTTGTTATGTTTTGCAAGTAAGTATTGTTTTTAGGTGTTTTTTGGAGGATATATGGAGAAAATAAAGTAAAAGTAGTCGTATGTAGCTCATAAATTAACAATCTTAATATTATATGTGTTGGACACCTAATCCACTAAGGGTTATGGTGTGGAATGTGAAAGGTCATTGGAGTCCAAGAGACCACTTGGTATATGAAAACCAAGGGTCATAAGAATGTATTATAAATGTATATCATTGTGAATAGAAAAGAAACTCACAATTATCTTATCTCTTGCCTATTCTATGTGTGTGTTTAACATGGTATCAGAGCAAGTACCTTCCTAGCCTGCTCAATCATGTGAGAGCCACTAGTTTATGGCCATTTATTCGCTTCGTTATATATGTTGTAGTGCATGTCAAATTTTATGCTATGGGCATATGATAACTCCTTGTTTGCATGCCCAATCCATTCCTACTTGGCAATTTTTTCTCTAAACATTTTCTTTGCATATTGTAGATGAGGTTGATTGGGAATTCCATTCTACAACCTTAGCCCATTAGTCATTCCAACTTATCATACCACAGTCATCTCAGTGCATTGTGCAAACGTGCAATTACTGTTTTCCAAAAATCATTTTTTCTTATAAATCGATATAAATTTGTACTCTCTGTCAGTTCAATTTTCTCTACCTGAATTTTCTGTCGTTAGTTAAAATTCCATTGAGACTTTAGAAATGCTTATGTCAGTCTACCCGCACTTCTTCAACTGTCATGCTAAGAATTGAGAGTCCTACCCTCATCCATCAAAAGTAGTGTTAAAACAAAGTAGTTTTTATCACCAAAGGTAGCCATTTGATATATCTTTGCGATAGTATATCCAAATTCCTCTCTAATCACTATAGAAATTAATGTGTAGATTCTAAACTACTCATGAAATTTAGTAAATCACAAGACTAGAAGTTACTCTACTGATCCGCTGAAGCAAATTCACTATCGAGAACATAAATCATTAACATGCATCTAGATTCAACACACATACATGGAGATTTATTTAGGGGAAAGCAACTGCTCAAAACCCCTTACTATCAGTATTGCATTAATCAAAGAATCTAGATGAATACAATATTATTGCTCAAAGCTTGAGGACAACCTGCACCTGTATCTTCTATCCTCTACTTGACTGACTAAACCTGACCAATACTTAGATAATTTTCAAGCCCTCCAATGATATGAAAAATCACCCTTGAGTGACCTCAGTTAAATAATTAATGAATGAAGGTATTACAGACTCATGTGCTGGTGTGTGTCCATGTCATCTTAGGCAACAGATCGATCAGATTGCAAAATACACAGACATTGGAAAATGGAAAACAGTAAGAGAAACAAAGTAAGCAAATGCAAGAACACAATAGATTAATAAGGAGTTCACCCTATTCTCCAAGGCTACGTCTCTAATCTAGCTTTCAGTGGTGGCCTTCTTTTATTGTGTCTTTAAAGTAGAGATTTACAATGAGGAGCTCAATTTGAGTCTCCTGAAACAGATAATGCTTGGTAGGGTGGTTCTTGGATTCCCCAAGCCACTAGAGTGCACAGACTCTTTCCCTTTCCAAGTCTTGACCTCTTCGGTATTTAATGGGAGGAGCCCAATGTGGTGCTCAATTCCCGACAGATCCTCTCAGGGATTGCTTGAACCTCTCAAGCTTTCTGTCTGCTCGATGCTGCCTTATGTTGTAGGTCAGCTCGACCCTCTATATTTTTGCTTCTTGCTTCACTGTTTTTTCTTCGCTCTCGCTCTCTCTATCTTCGTTTTCTTCTCTCCCCTTGTTATGTTCTGTCTCTGTTCATGACTTAAAGCCAATCTGTCTCACGACTATTTGCTTCCTCTTCCGCCCCTTCGGATCGCCTGCTGCTGTTCATTTGGAGTTCCCTGCCTCTGCATCATCGCCATCGTCCATAGGGAAGTGGCCACTTGTCCTCTTACGAATTGCGCCATCTTTTCCTCGACGGTTCGGTATTACAGTTACACTGTGGAATGACTCGTTCGCCAACTTAGTGGTCAAATCAGACTTCAAACTCTTATATGTCGTGGCTTAATCCCTTGTCAAATCTGGTTTCTCCATCGGGCGCAATCTCCACCGTAAGATCTAGAGCCCCCAGATCCTATGACATTCACTCATTTCGCGTGATTGACTTGCTCAACCGTTAGCGTGCGATGAGTGGCAGTTTTGTCTCTCATCCACCAGACCCGCATCGTGCGTTGAATGGAATTGCTCGTTTTTCTCCAAATCCGCTTACCGCCCAAGGGTGCCCCTGATATACTGCCGGTTTTGGAGTGCGGGACTCGCCTTCTGCCTTAGTGCTTTCCCCATGGTTTCTCGGCTTCCATGCGACCGAGCGCTTTATGGCTTTTCCTTCTCGAGGGTTTTTTCCTAGCGATGTGCGATTACCGCTAAGAGCTAATCAGAAATGGCCTCCATTTCCCAATCTGGGCTTCCCAATTGCCAGTTTTGCCTCCTGCGCAGTCTCCATGGGCCTCAGTCAGCGCGCTTTGACTGAGGTCCTCGTCGTTCCTTGCTGGCTGAAAACTGTCACTGTCCAGAGGTCTTCCTGATCGCTCGTTGTTCAAAACTTCAAAGTCTGTCCTAATTTGATACTGTCATGGCTCTTTGATAATTTTCATGGATCTAATTTGGATCACTGCCTTCCCACTAAAAAAGCTTTTGGACCACCAAAAGTTGGTTTTCAAGCATTGACTAAGTGAGGATACAATTGTCTCACTTGTCCAATCTCGATCCACTTTGCACTGCTCGGCTTTGAACCCTTGAGCCCAATTCTGAGGTACTCAACATCTCCCCTGCGCGTCGTCCTCACCTTCCTATCCAGAACTGTGTCTTCTCACAATTCATTAAGATATTCAGGTAGTTGGTCATCAATAGAAGGCAATTGAATCTGCTCTTTGGGATCCTCAATTAGTGAGGGTTCAAACAATCTTAATAAATCTACATTTACGACTGAGTAGATGTGCATGTAAGTTGGTAGATCAAGGCGAAAAGCATTTTCACCAATCTTCTCAAGTATCTTGAAAGGTCCATACCTGATAGGCTTTAGCTTTTTACCTTCACCTTGCATCCTGTCCTTGCTGATATACAGCCAGACTTGGTCACCAACTTGGAAACTATGCTCCATCCGATGCTTGTCATGCCTTGCCTTGTATTTGGCTTGGCTCTTTTCCAGTTGTTCCTGTATTGCCTGGTGGATCTCTTGGATTTGTTCAATGAACCTAGTTGCCCTATCCACATCACTGTGTCCCTCAACTGTGGTGTCTTTACCAAAGAAAAAATCCAAAGGAGACCTTGGTGTGAAACCAAAACAGGTCTCAAAAGGAGATCTTTGTGTAGAAGAATGTTTTGCTCTGTTTTAAGCATGCTGCACATAACACAAAGGTTCATCCCAAAGCTTAGGATGTTTGCTGCAGTATCCTCTGAGTAACTGGATCACTGTCCTGTTAACTACTTCTAACTGGCCATCAGTTTGTGGATGAAAAGCCGTGCTTTTATTTAGTTTGGTGTCCATCAGTTCCCACAAACTTGACCAAAACTTCCCCACAAATCGAGTGTCTCAATCAGATACAATGGAAGTGGGTAATCCAAAATGAACCCATACATGTTCAAAGAATAGTTTTGCAGTTTGTTCAATTGTAATCTGTTTATTACAAGGTATCAAAATACACATTTTGCTGAACCTATCCACAAAAAAATACAGATAATCATGACCTTTCCGAGATTTAGGCACTCCTCCAACAAAATCCATGGAAACACTTTCCCAAGGGTGAGAAGGAACTGGTAATGGAGTGTACAAGCCTAGTTTTCTATTGTTGGGCTTGCTTTTAGCATACATAGTACACCCTCTTACATATCTAGAAATTGTCTCGTTCATTTTTGGCCAATAAAAAAATCTTTGCAACTGTGCAACTGTTTTACTTACCCCAAAGTGACCTGATATTAAAGAAGTGTTTGCTTCTCAAATTATCTTTACTCTCTCAGTTTGTGGAATGCATAACTTCCCACAATGGTATAAGAGTCGGTCCTTTACATGATAATCCAATTCTTCTACTCATTTGCCTTGACTTCAAGTTGCATATACATCTTTAAAGTCTATATCTTTAGCATATTGTTCAATGTAGCTCTCATGTAACACATAATTATGCTTATGTATAGTAGATGCATTTATAATAGGTCTAGATAACATGTCTGCAACTTTATTATGTATGCCCTTTTTATATCTGATGACTAAATGAAACTGTTGTAGAAAACCCATACATCTATAGTGTCTTGATTGCTGCAACTTAGTTTGGGAGTGTAGATATTGAAGTGTTTGATGATCAGTATGTATTATTGTCTCTTTGCCCATTAAGTAATGTTTCCACATTTTCACACTCTGTACTAATGCATACAATTCTTTATCATATGTAGGATAGTTAACTACTGTAGGATTAAAAGTCTTAGAATGATAACATATGGGTTTACCATGCTGTGTCAACACTGCTCCCATGGCATAGTCACTAGCATCTGTTTGGATATCAAATGGTCTCTGAAGATCAGGCAGTGCTAGTACAGGTGTTGTACTAATCTTTTCTTTCAAGGTGTCGAAAGCTTTCTACTGTTTGCCTCCCCACTAAAATACCTTGTTAAATCTTGTTAAAGCATGTAAGGGAGCTACAATTAAGGAAAAGTTAGAAATGAACTTCCTCCAATATTGTGCTACTCCTAAGAAGCTTCTAACTTCTGTAGCAGATTTGGGTTTAGGCCAGTTTACAATGACTGCCACCTAAGAGGGATCTATCTTCAATTCACCACCCCCTACTATATGACCCAAATAATTTAGAGATGTTTTGCTAAATTCACATTTTGAGAGTTTAACATGATGTTTTTCTCTTTTCAAAACATCTAGTGTCTGCTTAACATGCTTTAAGTGTTCTTCCCATGTTTTACTAAATATCAGAATGTCATCCAGATACACAATAACAAAATCATCAAGAAAAGTTCTGAGTACATCATTCATTAATCTCGTGAAAGTAGCAGGAGAATTAGTTAAGCCAAAAGGCATAACCAACCACTCATACAATCCCTGCTTTGTTTTGAAAGAAGTCTTCCATGCATCTTGTTCTACAACTCTGACCTGATGGTATCTATTGTGCAAGTCTAGCTTGGAGAAATAAACAACTTCTTTCAATTGATCTAGAAGATCATCTATGCGAGGAAGGGGATAACGATTTTTGATTGTTATCTTATTCAGTGCTCAGTAATCAATGCACATTCTCCACGAGCCATCTTTCTTTCTCACCAAGACGATTGGTGACCCACATGGTGATGTGCTAGGTCTGAAGAACCCTTTCTCGAGCAATTCCTGCACTTGCTTCTTGATTTCTACATTCTCTAAAGCGGACAACCTGTACATTCTAATGTTAGGCTAAGGAGCATCTTGCTGCAAAATAATATCATGCACTATTTCCTTTTTTGGTGGCAGACCTTTAGGTTCTTGAAACAAGATATCATACTCTGAAACAACCTTTTCTAAATTAGCTTGCTGTTTAGCATTACAACCCTCAAATACATTGGTTTTTTCAAGTTTCTTTTCCTTTACAACCATCAGTAAGAATTGTTTGCATGAATTTATCATTATTTTTATCTGCCCTAAGTTTATGAGAGTATAATTATTCTTGAGCTTATGAGCTCTTACAAAGTATTCGATTCCATCTTTAACAAGTAGATACTTGTTCTAAGCTCTATAGAAAATAGCTTTCCTATCATACAAGTAAGGACTTCCCAAAACAATTCCACATATATCCAAAGGAATTGTGTCTAGCTCAACCTCATCTACAAATGCTGACCCAAAAGAAAACTTGAGTTTGCACTATCTAGTCACTTGTAGTTGTGCATTATCATTAAACCATCCTAATGGGTATGGTTTCTTGTGAGGTGTAGTTGCTAATCCCAACTTATTACAATTGATTCAGAAACTAAATTTACTTGTGAGCTACTATCAAACAAAGTATCAATCTTTTGATATTTGGAAATAACTCGAATATGGAAAAGCTCATGTCTTTTTCTCTCATTTTCTTCATCAGTAATAGATTGTGCAAAATTACTAGTAGATGCTTCAGAATTCTTACCTCTTATACCTGTGGCTGCAATGGTTGTTTCATCTCCTGAGTCCGACCCCAAATCTTTCTAAATAGCTGCAACAGTCTTCTTCTTCTTTCCCTCGAACTTCTTAGGTCTTAGCTCTGGATGCAGAATCCAACAATGATCATCATCATGCCCATCCTTTTTACAGTGAGTGCATGAAGCCTTGCTTTTCTGTGCAGTGTTAGCCTTCCTTGCTTTCCACTTCTGCTTTCTTTTCTCCTTATTCTTGCTTGCAGTGGGTTGGGATGGTCCCCCAACTTCTAGACTTCCATTCTTTCCTCTAGCTTCTAGATGAGTAGCTTGTACAGATACCTCATCTATACTAGTGGGATTAAACATGAGCATGGTATGCCTCATGTAGCTATGTAGACCATCAATGTACTTCAACAGAGTCTCAGGTGAGTCTAATGAGATTCATATTATCAATGCTCTCTTTCTAAATTCTAGAGTGTACCCTTGCACACTTTGCCCTTTCAACTGTCGAAGAGTCTGCCAACTCATCATGGCTTGCTGCATGTAGGCCAATGGATAGAACTGCTTTTTGATTGCAGAAACAAATTCACTCCAGACAGAGATGGTCTTACCATGTCTTTTCATGTCAGCTTGGGTTCTGCCTTCCCACCAAACCAAGGCAGTGCCTCCTAGGTGTAGGCTTGCCAGCTGAATCTTGCTCTTGTCTGAGTTGATATTCTATACTCTGCAATAAACATCAATTTGTCTAATCCAATTGTCCAGCTTTTTTGCATTCAACTCTCCATCATATATAGGTAAATCAAATTTAACATCTAGTTTGATCAAATATGCTTTCTTTTTGTGTTCAGGGCTGTTAGGAGGTGTGAGAAAGCTTTCCTCTTTCCCTTTTCCTTTTGAGTGGTCATGGAAATGTGACTCATCTTCTCCTTTGTCATGTTTAGAGCCCGATGAATCTTCATCCTTATGTTTTCTAAAGTCCCTATACATTTCTTCTACCATGGACTTTATGGCTAGGAATATTTCTATGAATTGAGGGTCTGGCCCCATAGAACCTTCCTCTGACATTGTCTTCCGAGGATAGACTCTCCCAATTTCAGGATTAGTTTCGACCAACTCTCCTTCTCCTAATTTGAGCTTTGATCTAGTTAGCATTCAACAGCTAAACCAACACAAGCTTGTCTAACCTTAACAGCCTAGAGCTCTGATACCACTTGATCTAAAAATCACCCTTGAGTGACCTCAGTTAAATAATTAATGAATGAAGGTATTACAGACTCATGTGCTGGTGTGTGTCCATGTCATCTTAGGCAACGGATCGATTAGATTGCAAAATACACAGACACTGGAAAATGGAAAACAGTAAGAGAAACACAGTAAGCAAAGGCAAGAACACAATAAATTAATAAGGAGTTCACCCTATTCTCTAGGGCTACGTCTCCGGTCCAAATTTCAGTGGTGGCCTTCTTTTATTGTGTCTTTAAAGCAGAGATTTACAATGAGGAGCTCAATTTGAGTCTCCTGAAATAGATAATTCTTGGTAGGGTGGTTCTTGGATTCCCCAAGCCACTAGAGTGCACAAACTCTTTCCCTTTCCAAGTCTTGACCTCTCTGGTCTTTAATGGGAGGAGCCCAATGTGGTGCTCAATTCCTGACAGATCCTCTCAGGGATTGCTTGAACCTCTCAAGCTTTCTGTCTGCTCGATGCTGCCTTATGCTGCAGGTCAGCTTGGCCCTCTGTCTTTCTGCTTCTTGCTTCACTGTCTTTTCTTCTCTCTCGCTCTC
The DNA here is from genome assembly GCA_031772625.1 of Pinus tabuliformis. NCBI lineage: Eukaryota > Viridiplantae > Streptophyta > Pinopsida > Pinales > Pinaceae > Pinus > Pinus tabuliformis. Next base: position 235,530,677 of record CM062819.1, read on the forward strand.
TCTATCTTCATTTCTTCTCTCCCCTTGTTCTGTTCTGTCTCTGTTCATGGCTTAAAGCCAATCTGTCTCGCGACTATTCGCTTCCTCTTCCGCCCCTTCAGATCGCCTGCTGCTGTTTGTTTGGAGTTCCCTGCCTCTGCATCATCGCCATCGTCCATAGGGAAGTGGCCACTTGTCCTCTTACGAACTGCGCTAGATTTTCCTCGACTGATCAGTATTTCAGTTACACTGTGGAATGACTTGTCCGCCAACTCAGCGGTCAAATCGGACTTCAAACTCTTATATGTCACGGTTTAATCCCTTGTCAAATCTGGTTTCTCCATCCAGCGCAATGTCCACCGTCAGATCTGAAGCCCACAAATCCTACGACATTCGCTCATTTCGCGCGGTTGACTTGCTCGACCGTTAGCGTGCGATGAGCGACAGTTTTCTCCCTCATCAGCCGGACACGCATCGTGCGCTGAATGGAATCGCTCGTTTTTCTCCAAATTTGCTTACCACCCAAGGGTGCCCCCGATATACTGCCGCTTTTGGAGCGCAAGACCCGCCTTTCGCCTTAGCGCTTTCCCCACGGTTTCCTGACTTCCATGCGACTGAGTGCTTCGGGGCTTTTCCTTCTCAAGGGGTTTTGCCCAGCGATGCGCGATTAACGCTAAGCGCTAATAAGAAATGGCCTTCGTTTCCCGATCCGGGCTTCCCAACTTCCAGTTTTGCCTCCTGCGCGGTCTCCATGGGCCTCAGTCAGTGCGCTTTGACCGAGGTCCTCATCGTTCCTTGCTGGCTACAAACTGCCACTGTCTAGAGGTCTTCCTAATCGCTCGTTGTTCAAAAATTAGAAGTCTGTCCTGATTTGATATAGTCATGGCTCTCTGATAATTTTCATGGATCCAATTCAGATCATCCAAGCTCCTAATTCCTTGCATTGTTCCTTTGGGAAATATGCCTATATCAATTAGGAAATTCCCTCATATGGATTGTGAATTCTTTTAGGTCATTCCTTTGACTACATGCACCATCTGTACATGGTGGAATATGCTACAACTGATAGTACATTTCCCTTGAACTCCAATCTCAACTTGGTAACTTGAATTCTCGTCATGCATGAGCTAATTTAAGTTGATTGATTAGTTAACTTGTTGATCACTGAGTTGTGAATGACTACACACCCCACTACTAGACCCTCCACCAGTGCCTCCAACAATTGGAACTAGTTTAACTGACCATAATTCAATTTAACTGAATTAAATTGCTATAACTAAAATTAACTCAACCTAAGCTCCTAAAATTTAGGAACCCATTGCACACAACTGAACTTCATTCCCCTAACTCGAATTAAGAGCTAGATGCCTATTTTTTAAGAATCAACTCAAGTAAACTCAAATTCAACTCATTAAATTGAATTGAGTGTTCTTAACTGAGTGACAAGAGCCATGTCACCTCAGTTAACTCCTCGAAGTTGTCTACTGAAGTGGAATAAAAATTGAGACTTTCTTGCTGCATTTCCAACACTCCCTCTCAACAAAAAATGGATTCACAACTACCCCTATCCTACATCTGTGGAATGTGCTACATGCAACACTTCTCATTATTGTTGTTGCTACTACAACATCTACAACTAAAAAGAATCCAAGAAAAAAAAACAAATGAATGAACTTTCTCTGCAACTTTCCACTTCGAAAACTATGCTGCAGCTAACTTTTCTACTGAGCCTCTTTCTCTGCTGTCAACACTGCTCTGCACTCCTCAGTATATGACCAACACTAATCCTCCTGCTAGTGAATACAATGGGCCCATGTAACAAGGTAATTATCCATGAGGGGAACACCTCAATGGGCCTTGCCTAAATTTCTATAATTCAGAGACTAGGGCTTCACATTGCCCCACCTCACACCTGGAGGTATCGTTGCATGTGCTTCCTCTACCCACTTAGCTCAAAATCCCCCCTGCTAGAGGTCTTTGCTTGAGTGGATGTCTTTAGTATTCCTCCTGTATGCTTCTCCATTTGTGGCTACTCCACAAATTCCTAAGGCTTCTTTTGAGGTTGCATGTTGAGAGGTCTAACATTGTTATAGCTCCAAATCTCACTCTTGATGTTTGTGATGCTGCACTCATGGCCTAGGGCAACCCCTCCTTCCAGACCTGGTCCAAAATTTAAAAAATAGTGTTTTATTCCCTATATGCGAAATTTCCCCGAGCTAAATGCGTGTATATGCGGGTCTGTGTATATCCAACATGCATATATGTATTAAAACACTTAAAAAGAATTAAAACTCCTTAATTTCGGGCGGAGATCGCGGGTTTTACCTGCTGATTACCTGTTAGTGCCCGTGGCCCAACTATTCCCAACGAATTCCTAACTAAAAAACTACTTTGGGAGAAGTATAAAAAGGCTTCAATGGGAAGGCCTAAGGGAGGAGAGAAGAGAGAGAAAGATTATTATGCTGAAATTTCCCTGACCAGGTCTAAAGATCCTTGTGCCTCATGCACTTCCCCCATTTACAGGAAACCCTTGTTTCCTTGTGTGTTGATGTCTATCTACAATTTGAGATATCATGGAGTAACTCATGGAAGGAGTTTGTTAGAGGCTTGAGATTGGGCGAATCCAAAGATCAGTTCCGCTTGGAGCCTGCGAAAGGACGAATCAGATGAAATTATTCCTTTCTGTACTTTATTTGTCTATAATAAAAGAAACACTTGTCCTTGTTCCTGATATAAATATTCTTCATGTTTATGATATCCATGTTATGATTCATGTATGAATGGTTGTTTAATTGCATAACTAACTACCTTTCAATATATTATGAAGATGATTTCTTGATGATGTTTAGTCCATATACTGTTGTACTTTCTTGAATTGATGGTTTTGTAGGTTAAAGGAGCGAAAGGGACTCAAAGAGGGTTTGGACCCTAATTGGATCTTCTCAAACGAAGGACCCCCAGGTACGCCTTCTATTGCATAGTTTGCTTATATTAGCATTATGGTTGTATGGAATGTGTGTTTCTTTGTATAGACAACCTCCGGCCTGCTAGGGTATCAACCCAAAACCCTAGGGGGATTCATCCCTTAACAGAATTGGCGACTCCACTGGGGACAACACTATTATTGTTCATAGTTTGGGTTTGTTCAAGCCAATTAGGGTTCAGCTTCATATTTGCTTGCTGTCACTAAGTAGTCTGTTCCTGTAAGAACCTGTATTGAAACTTTGATCAGTTTTTTCAGACTGTTTTTTTTGTTTTTCTTGAAGTGTGTTATATACGTTGTTTTTCTTGTTTACATAATCATATACACGCATGTTTCCTTAAGTGAACCTGCGTATACGCAGGTTTCCTTAGGCGCAGTCGCATATACACGCATCTGTACATTAGTACAGTCGCGTATATCTTAAAATTTTCAAGATTTGTCAAATCTTTTTGGTTCTGAAGGTCTGCCTGCTGATTTGATTCAATCCTGAACAGTTACTTTTCTGTGTCAGTCTGTATTTTTATAGCAAGTATTTGATTTCAAATTCTCTCTGATTGTGAGAAGTGTTGGTCTTGTTTTTTGTTTTTGCAAGCGTCATTGTCTTTGTTTAAGCACACAAGATTTCTTGTTAGGAATCTTGGCTGCTATGATCCTTCAGGGCGGGAAGATTGTTCTCAATCTTTGTGTCAAATCTTGTTTTGGTGACCTTTTTGTTTGCTTGACAAAACTACTTTTTGTGACCATCTACTTTTCTTGTTTCATGAAAGTTGTTGATTGACACTTTCTTGAAAATTGTCTTTTTGATCTTTTGGTCTTTGTTGCCAAGGATTTCGTTGCTGCTTTTGATTGTTAACATCATCTTTAAACACATTTTTTTGTTGAGTTTTCATCCATTTTGTGTTGTCAAATTGCAAAAGTGTTTTTTGCCTATTCTTCAATCATAAAGTTTCAGTCTTGGTTAGAGCACTTTTGAAAAGACGTTTTTGTTTTTCGCTTTTGAAGAAAACTTCTTGAAAAAAACTTGGTTTTGCTTTCTTGAACTTTATTTTTGATTTAGTTTCTTTTAGTGGATGAAAGTGCATTTTTGTTTGTCTTTAAACTTTCTTTTAGTGTAGAGACGAAAGTGAGCATTAGTGACTCATATTCCATCTAAACATTTTAAGTGGCAAATTGAATTGATAAACAAGTAACTTTCATTTCTCGCTTTAAGAGTAGTTTTGAGTTTGCATCAGCATGTAATTTTTGCATTAGGATAAATTTGCACATCTTTTTAGGCATCCATATTTTTGTTAATTTTTGTGAGTGTGAAGCGTGAGTAAAAGAAAAGAAAAGGAAAATTTGTTGGTTTCCTTGAAGTTCCTCTGAACCTAGTAGAATTTTATTTCATTGAAAAAACGAAAACAAGTGCATTTGCATGTAGTTTGGTTTTTATTAATTTCTTTTGCATAAAAAAACCACCAGTTTCATTTCCGCAAATCCCTTGACTTAAAGAACAACCTACTTTAAAATCAAGCACTAATTAAAATCCACTAATTTTTTTTTATTATCAAGTTAGATACACCAACAAGTTTTAGGATTTTAGGGCCTTGGATTAGGTGAGTGGAGAGAAATATCTCCAAGGCCATTTAAACTGTCAAACATAGGAGTCTGAATAGTGAGTGAAAATCTATTAGCATTAGGAAGACTAGGAAAGCTCCGGATCTGGGAGTTAAGCACGAGGGTTCTTGAAGACAAGGAAGAGAGATACCCCCTCTCCTACTTGTCAGATATAACCTCATGACTGTTCCACCTGGCTTCTGATACGAGTTGGTAACCTTAGTTGCTACTCCTAGGGATCTACATAGGTGGCTACGGAGGGGAATCTCATGGCACCTGAGGTCGACGTTGCATCACTCTCAACGGTACTACTGGAGGGCACCCTTGCGATGCTTGGGGGCTTCCACCGGCGCAGGCTGTTGTTAGGAGGTCAGCGTAACTTCCTCTGTTACCTTCACTGGTAGGACTGAGCCGTCATTATCCCAGACTAGCTTTGGAAGGCCCCTTATTCCACTTTCTTATATTTTGGTGTCCGGTCCTCATCACCTGGAGTGGAAATACTCGAAATTTGTTTGACTGGATGATATCTTTAGGGACTTTTTAGTGTGTGCTCTGTGCTCTTAGTTGGCCTAGCTTTCAATTTTTTGAGTCTTTAGCTAGATCTTAATAAAAAATTCAAAGTGGCTAACTGATCTCCTAGATGGTCTCGAAGACTTCGTGGTCTTTCACCACCAAGTTTAGAGCCTTCTCCTAGAAGGCGCAGAGGTAATACTGCCGATGGGTTTCATCCAACGGCAGCTGACGCATCGGGGATTGATCTTCCTCGCAGGGACATTAGTGTTCAAGATAGGCCTGGTACTTCTGCAGAACAAGAGAGGAACACTCCAGTTCTTTCTCGAGTTCTCTTTCAATCGGAGGATAACATTGAGGTAGAAGAATTTTCAGAGTCGTTAGCGGCTCCGAATTCTCCCCTACCTTCTAGTCATCCAGAAGTATTACAATACATTGAATCTCTAATGCATAGACCGTCAAGTCCAGGTCATATTACGCACTTACCATCGATGGCTACTACTAGAAGCATGGCTTCCACCAAAAGTGCTACAACTATGCAGACTCCAACATCAGTAGAAGGGGGAGGAACTATTTCCATCCCCTCTGCATCTTTATTTGGGTCTTTTGCTAGCACATATTTAGTTGGGTCTACCTCCATTCCTTCTACGAGTGGAAATTCCCAAGCCAATGCTTTTAGTACTGGATTCTTCCCTTTTGGCACCCATTCACAGGGTATTCCGTCAGTTCCGTTTAGTGCCTCCACATCCATGATGGGTGGATCGGCCTCATTTCAGGGTTTTTCTTTCGGAAGTGGTCATATACCACATTCCAACCCGACAGAAGGATCTATGCCTTTTTCTTCTACAGGAAAAAGCAATAATCCTTTCCAAGGTTGGACTAACCCTGTAGTTAGTGGCATGGGAACTGGGAATTCGTTTTACGGCCAACAAGGGAATGGGCCGTACTCCACGGTTAGTTTGCTTCGAAGTATTTATCCCTTAGCCTCTGCTTGGAATCTGTATTAGGGGTTATCAACTCCTTATAATCCTTTAGGAGGAAGCTTCGCCGGTTATGGAGGTTTTACGGCCGGAGTTGGTCAAATTCTGAGTTTTGCTGGATCAAAAGGCCCGCCCTTTGGTTCAGTTGGTTCTACTGGTTACCTCGGGCAGCCTGGTGCCTTTCAAAATCCAGGCTAATATTTTCAGAACTTTGGGAGCTCCACCTAGTCTGGGTGGAATCCCCAAGGTCCTCATAGGCTTCCATTTCTGGCAACTTTGAACTTGCCAGACCTCACGAAATTAACAAACGATCCAATCAAATACAACCCGGCCTGGCCTCCGGTCCCAACCAAACTCCCTTCAGACATTCCAAAATTCGAAGGGAAGGGCGGTGAAGACCGAGGCGACCACGTAACCACATTCCATTTGTGGTGCTCATCAAACTCCCTCATTGACGACTCAATTAGGTTGAGACTTTTTCAATGCACCTTTACTGGTAATGCGGCCAAGTGGTATATAGAGTTGCCAGGGGGAAACTTTACATCTTTCGCTGACTTAGCTAATATTTTCTTAAATCATTTCCAGTTGCCTGTCCGTTATGATGTTGGAACTGAACTTCTGGCCACTTTTCATCAGGACACGACAACTCACATTTCTGACCATATTTAGGAATGGAGACGGAGAAAGAGGCTCATTAAAGCCGAAATCCCTCCGGAGTACCTTCTTGAATGGTTTTTGAAATCTTTACAACCTGAAATCTCTAAGGATGTTTCCATGTCTGGAGTCTATTTTGAGGAGCAAGCTATTTTTAGGGCCCAACAATTAGAATTGATTTACTCTCAGTTTGGGATCCTACAAAAAATATTGCCAGATGCTCCTGGGTCTAAGGTTGATATAGCCAAGTTGAAGCCAGGTCCCCATGCGGATGGTATCGTTGGATCGGTAGACACAAATGCGGTGAACTTGTTGAGCCAATTGCAGCAGTTGTCTTTGCAAACTGCTTCTAACAACCAAGTCACATCATCTAACCTTTTGTCTTCCCAAACCTCTCCGATTAATGCCGTCCAATCTGATAACCCCAAAGGAAATCAAAATTCCAATGGGAAAAAGAAAGGATGAGGTAAGAAAAAGAGTCAGGATGGGAAGGCTGATGCAAATAAATCTCGCAATAATGCTGGTGGTGGTAGAAATGAGTCTAAAAATAAAGTCAAGTTTCCACGCAAGTTGTGCAATGGAGACCATTTAACTCATCTCTGCCCCAAAATTCAAGACACTCAACGCTTGTTAGGGTAGCAAGGGACTTCTAGCTCTCAAGCTATGTTAACAAACCCTTTTCCCCAAGGGCAGCAACTTCTTGCTGGTGCAAGTTCAAACCCTGGTACCTCCGCAGGGGGCAACCAGGAAGGGGAGAAATCATCAAATGTTTTCATGATGGGTTCCAATGTCCATGTGGCCACTCAGTCACGTGATTACGATGAAGCTAAAACTTCCAAGGATAGAACTGCTCCCGGAAATACCGACCTTCATATTGAGCGACCCCTTGTCGAGACTATACCACGGATGCCGAAAGGTTTCGCTAAACGCGCGACTATTAATCCTAATGCTAGGGATGCCCAGAATTACTCCATTGTTGAGGTTCTGGCTCAGAGTCCATGTGCCATGTCCGCTTTAGAGGTTCTCTAGTCGTGTCCAGCTCAACGAAGTGCTTTACTTTCAACGATTGGGGTAGTTGATCCAACTAACTCTTTAGTGCTCACTTTCAACATGTTAAATGTCAAAAAGCGACTCCCTCATCACATGGCTTTCCAAATAAAGTCTACATACCGGAAAATTAACATTTTTTGTACCGTTATTGATGAAGGAGCTTCCACGTGCGTCATGTCGATGTCATGTTGGAAGGCTACTGGATCGCCTTTGGTTGTTCCTTCACCTACCCTCCTGACTGCATTTGATGGGCATTCTCATAAGCTGCATGGGATTATCCCAGCCTTTCCCATATGTGTTGGGGGGAAGGTTGTCAATATTGAAGTAGAAGTCATTGATGCTAACCTGGACTACAATCTCCTCTTAGGAAGGAACTAGGTATACGAAATGGACGCCGTTGTTTCGACTCTGTTTCATGTCATTTGCTTTCCTCATGAAGGGAAAATCATTAAGGTTGATCAATTCGATTACGCTCCAGTCGATCCTCAAGCAACCTCTAACTCTACTGTGCCTTTAGTGGATAACCCTCATTCGCCGACTAAGAATCTAGGAGTTGGGATGTATTCCTCATTGATGGGTACCTTTGATTTTCCCTCTCCTATCACTAGAATCAATGTCGTTTCATCATCTAAGGAGTCTCCTCAAAGAGAGTTCTTCCGAACTCATTATTCTTCAGACCCTTGGACCTTGCCTTCACCTATGACCACATTAGCTAAAGGATAAGTCAGTGGAATGGCATTCCCTATGTCTGCGGCTGAGCTTAGATATCAATCTATCACCACTCTACTCCTTTTTCAGAAGAGGAGTTAGATGGTGATGTGGCCCCGGCTTGGACCCTTGATTCTACCTTCACCTTGGACTGCTTAGATACGGTTTTACCTTCTAAAGAAGCAATCCTAGAAGCGATGATGGGTGTAGATCGACCTTGGGAAGACTTACACCATCGTTGATATTTTCTTCCTCCATTGCAGGAAGTAGAATCTAGGTTCTCCGAGCTCTTTACTAGTGATGTTTATACGATATCAAATCCTTTGGCTCCAGCACACTTTCGTGCCGAAGGTAATATGTCGGTGATTTCAAAAACGATATCCATAAACATCTCTAGAGACCCCAACATGATCGAGAATATCTTCATCGAAATTTCCGAATGTTCCCTTGAGGAAATTCAAGTTGACACCGACCTTTTCAAGGAATTTCGAGATGTATTCGCTTGGTCTTATGAAGAAATGATTGGCATTGATCCTTCTATAGTTCAACATGAGATCAAGACGTATGAAAACGCCAAACCGGTTCATCAAAGGCTTCGGCCGGTTAATCCTAGGAAAGCAGCAGCAATCAAAGCTGAAGTAGAGAAGCTGCTCAAGGCGGGTTTCATATACCCTGTTCCTCTTACTGATAGGGTTTCTAATCCAGTTGCTGTGGATAAAAAGCAAGGAACAATCCGAGTATGCATCGGCTTTAGAGACCTAAATAAGGCCTGTCCAAAAGATAATTACCCCACACCATTCATTGATCAGATTATTGACGAGTGTGCGGGTAATGAGATTTTTTCCTTCATGGATGGTTTTTCTGGTTATAACCAGATCTCTATCCGTCCTGAAGATCAACATAAGACATCTTTTATATGTCCCTGGGTACCTTTGCATACAGAAAGATGCCTTTTGGTCTTAAAAATGCTGGAGCTACTTTCCAGCGGGCCATGTCATACGCTTTCCATGACATTAAACATATCATCGAAGCATACTTATACGATTTCGCTGCTCGTTCTCGAAAGAGAACTGATCACCCTAGTCATCCTCGATTGGTTTTTGAGCGATGTCGTTTTTATAAAATCTGGTTGAATCCCAATAAGTGCGTTTTCATGGTTACATCCAGTCGGTTATTAGGGTTCATCATGTCAAATGAAGGGATTCGGGTTGATCCCTTCAAGGTTGAGGCAATAATTCAGTTGCCTCCCCCATCCTCAATTCGACAACTTCAAAGTCTTCAAGGGAAGGCTAATTTCCTAAGACGGTTTATAGCGAGTTATGCCGAGATCACACTAGGGTTTATGCGTTTGCTACATAAAGGAGTTCCATTTGTATGGGATGACTTTGCACAGTGGTCGTTCGATGCTTTGAAAAAGGCATTAGTCTCTGCCTCGCTTTTGAGTCCACCAGATTATGGTAGGGACTTCCTTTTGTATCTCGTTGCAGAAAAATCAACCATTGGTATGGGTCTCGTTCAGAAAGATGATGCTCTCACGGAGCATGTGATTCATTACTTGAGCCGAGGCTTGATAGGTCCTAAACTTCGCTATTCTCCTGTTGAGAAATTGGCTTTGGCAGCTGTTCATGCTGTCCAGCGGCTCTGTCATTATATTTTGCTACGCAAAAATTTTGTCTTAGCGGCGGTCAATCCATTTAAATTTTTCCTCAGTAGGCGAGTGATTGGGGGCAAATATAATCGATGGATAGTCATTTTACAAGAATTTGATCTCGAGTTCTTGTCCGCCAAGTCTAAGAAATCCATGGTTTTCGCCAAGCTTATTTCTGAGCTGCCTTGTGGAGAGGATACTATTTATGAGGAAAGTTTTCCCGACGAACATTTATTCCTCATCTCTTCACTCGACCCTTGGTATGAAGATATCATTGTCTATCTCCAGACTTCGAAATTTCCCTCTACTTTCTCTAAGGATGAATGCTAGAAATTACGTCACCTGGCCAAGAATTATGTTATCATTGGTGATACATTATATCGTCGAGGGGTTGATTCAATCCTTCGACGTTGTTTAACCTTAGAGGAAGCAGAGTCAGTGCTCAATGATTGCCACAGTGGAGCTTGTGGTGGTCATCTATCAGGGCTTGCTACAACCTAGCGTATCTTGTGTGCCGACTATTTTTGGCCTTCGCTCTTCAAATATTGTGTTGAAGTGGTCAAATGTTGTCACCCCTGTCAAATCTATACTTGGAAGATGCGCACACATCCAGCTCCCCTTTTCCCCGTTGTCACTGTCGGTCCTTTTACTAAGTGGGGTATTGATTATACAACTTGTAATCCACCTTCAGCAGTGAATCACAAGTACATTATCGTGGCCATAGAATACTTTACGAAGTGGGCCGAGGCCATGCCTACTTATAAAAATGATAGTGAAACAGCAACATTGTTCCTTTTTAATCAGATTATCTCAAGATTTGGTATCCCGAGAGAGATTGTCACTGACCATGGCAGTCATTTCCAGAATCAACTAATGTATGAATTGGCTCTTAAATTGGGTTTCTGGCAGGAACATTTGTCTCCTTATTATCCTCAGGCCAATGGACAGGTCGAGGCAGTCAACAAAACTCTTAAGACGATCCTTCAAAGGAAAATTGACAAAAATCGGTCCAATTGGCATCTTATGTTGTATCCGGCTCTTTAGGCATACCGAACCTCTGTAAAGACTGCTACTGGTTTTACACCTTTTCAATTAGTTTATGGGATGGAATCTATCTTTCCGGTTGAATGTGAAATTCCATCTCTCAAATTAGCTATTGAGCTACTTCTAGAGACTTCTAGTCTCGAAGAGCGCCTCCTTCATTTGGAACATCTTGATGAGCAACATCGAGATGCCGCCACAATCAATGAGGCTCATAAGAAAAGGGTTAAAACGCAGTATGATAAATCTGTCCGTCCTCGAGTCTTTTCTGAAGGCGACCTCGTCCTGGTCTATGACCAAGACAAGGACACCTTGGGGGCAGGCAAGTTTAAGCCTATGTGGTACGGTCCTTTTATTATTAAACGAGTTTTAGAAAAAGGGGCGTATGAGTTAATCGATTTTGAAGGAAACAAGTTGGTGGAGCCCCGAAACGGGCTCTACCTCAAGAAGTACTTTGCTTAAGTGGTAACTAGGCAATAGCTTCTTTGTACATTTTGTATATTTGTACATATCTCATGGAGAGTTTGTTGATATCGACAAATTTGACCTGCTGTGGTAGGTGTTGATGGATGACATGGTCTATTTTGGATTCGCCGATGGTGCTAGTCGGCACACTCGGAACCTCGCTTCCGCAGCTTGAGTACTCTAGTATCCAACTAGTCAATTGATGGTGTCAAGGGGAGTATGCATTGGTCCCGCTTCAAACAATATGGCTGAGTATACTGCCATCATTAATTTATTATCCGAGGCAATTTCTCACGAAATCGACTCGTTGGTAGTTTATCTTGATTCACAATTGATAGTGTCACAATTAAATAACATTTATCGGGTAAGGGATCCATGTTTATATCGCCAATATTTAAGGGTGAGGTTGTTGCAAAGATCATTTACTTATATTAATTATTTGCACATTCCAAGATCTCATAATTGGTTAGCTGATTCTATCACTAATCAAGCATTAGACTGGCACATCAATCATTCATCACAATAAAATCAAATATCAAAAAGTCGAACTATATATATATATATATATATATATATATATATATATATATATATATATATATATATATATATATATATATATATATATATATATATCATAAAACATCTCGAGTGTACATAAGTCTGTCCAAAAATAATATACAAAAATTGGGACTCAAATGCCCATAATCATGTCCGGTATATCTAATGCCCCAGCTCAGGATGAGCAGCTAAGTAGGTAGCTATCGCATTGGCTACACGCCTAAAAGTGCGAACCCAGTCACATGGCATGCCAACCACATGACGCTGCATATCCTCAGGAAGGTCCTCTACGGCCGCCATCGGTACTCGGTGAGTTAGTCTCACCAAGTGTCGCTGAACTGTATGTAGAAGTCGTTCTGTATCAGCAGCCGCCTCTTCGGCCCCTCGGCCGCGCCGTCCATGCCGCGGGAACCCATCTGGTCGTACCGGCCCAATATCTGGAACATGATCATCATATTAATCATTTGAATCCTATCAAAAATATTTTTCAAAATTCATTATTATATTTGAAAAAAAAAAAAAAATCATAAAATCAAAAATCACTTACCTATGTCACCCCATGCTGCGGTCGGTGGTAATGCTAGATCGGGATCTCCTCGGAAATCCAACCCAGCATAAGGGTAGTCATCTATGGCAATGATCTGCTGCTCCCACCAGGAGAAGAAGTCATCGTCAAATGCAGTCCGTGGGACGTCCCCACCTCCTAGACGTTTCATCAGGTCAGCCCACCTGCCCATCCGTGGATCTCGTGGGGTGCTGATTGAAACTGGCACTCTAGGACGAAGTGCTGGGACTCTCTCAAAGAAGAAAGAGCACAAGATGGTCCCGTATCCAAAGTTTTTGGTCTGCCCTCTCTTGATGGAAGTAAGCTGGCTTTTCAGGCTAGTCAGAAGAGGAGTACACCAGTCAAATACGGTAGTGAGACAATCTACCGCCAGGCTCATGGCTGGCCGTGATGCCTGGTGCAGAGATGCTGATCCGTTCACTCTAGCTATAGTGAACAGGATTATCCTCAGCGATAAACTCGCCACATGTTTGATTGGAATCTGACTTCCAACCTTTTCCGGATGTCCCAGGCAGTATATATGTACGTAGTCCTCGATCGAGAGACTGCTTCGTGTCCTGCCCCTGGAATGTACTATCTCTCCCCTCTGGGAAAGACCTGTGATGAAATAAATGTCTTCCACTTCCATCCTGAGTGGCATCTGGTCAATCATAAATGCATCATCCTCGATACTCCAATAGTGAAGGAGCATCTCAAGCAACCGTGTGTTTGCTTTCATATTTGGCAATTTGAAGAATTTTAGCAAACCACATCCCCGCAAGGCATCCAAAGCATTGGGATCGTTCATGACCTCATCATCCACTGAGGTATGCTCTCTTTCTCGCCAAGTGACTGGCATCCTGAAGAAAAAATGATTTTGAACTGTTAGTTTTTTTGTTTGAAATGTTCGCGGCGTATACGCGGGTCTCTTTACACACAGTCGCGTGTAGGGCCCGCGTGTACGCGAGTTTCATATACCCAACCCAAATATACGCCGCGAAGAAATTTTGGCAAAAAATCCAACGGTAAAACTTAAATTACAAATTCTAAAACTAGTCACAATTGAATGCAAGTCAAGTATAGAGCTTACCTAGTGATTTTCGAATGATTTGAACGGTTGAATTTGGCATATGGAAAGTTTGCTTCTTTTGCTCCAATCTTTTGCTCTCAAACTCAAATGGTGAAAATGGTGAGTCCAAAAGCTATTTTATAGGCTTTGAAAATGCATAATTTTTTCAAAACTTGATTTTGTTTGGTCTCGTGTAACTTTTAACTTGGGATCTTGGAATGTTGAGAATGGTTTGATTTTCAGGTCATTTTGGACGCTTTTTCGACAGTTTCGAGACGGTTCCATGACTACTAACCCATCATGGCAGGTATCGTTTTCTCACTGGCATATAGGTTAGGAAAGCCATTTTTTCACTGCATTATGCATACTAGCCTCCATTTGTCGATACATCTGCCATAGGGTCGATCCCATCGTGTTATGGTCAGTAAACCATCTTCACTCGCCGATTTTTTAATCATGACACGATGGTAGAGCCATCCTTTTCATCGGCATCGTAGTTAACACCTCACTGACATTTGTTGCCCATGCTGCTCCGATTTGAGTAGGCTCGAGAGTCCTCTTTAGTCCCACCATGACTTATGCGATGAAGACTCATTCCTCTTTGCTTCTTCGCTTCGTTCTAGCCTTATACCCTAGAGGCTCCTCTGTGTTGAGTTGTACCACTGCATTGCATTTTGACCATTTGCACCTTTTGGCCTTGAGCCGGATTCACTTGGACTCGTGTTTAAGCCAACTTCTGACCATGACTACTACGAAATCAAACTTGCATGCCCTTGCTTTCTGCAACTTGACACACCTTGACCTGTGGAAGGAACAAACCTTTGAGTGTTTTTGACTAGTTTCGCCTCCCTGCACTGAGCATAGGAATGTTCCCACCCCAGGAAATAGATCATCTGTTTCACTGACACTCATATTCCACTGTACTATAGCATTCTTTTATTCATTTTCCAGCTTAAAGAAAAAGACAAAAAAATTATATATTCCAAAAAAGAGCGGGAACGGGACAAGATTTCCATTTATTGTTGGCAGCTAGAGTCAGTCGTGTCGCCCTTGAACAAATCACTCAAAAACAAAGTCTCCTCCATTTGAGCGAGATTTAGTTTGACTTAGGTACGCCTTAACCTTGTTATTGAGTCAGTTCTCCCCCAATTGGTTACCTCTTCCAATCATATGGAGGGTTCGTTCGTGCCTCCTACATGACAAACTTATACAGAGTCATCATATGCTGCCACATAGTCACATGGTGTCGTGCTTTTGTTCAAGGGAAGTTAGCCTGAGTCGGCCTCTCTGCAGTGTCTCTTAACTCATTTTTTAGTTGGCCATACCTGGTTGTCAGTATCTTGTCTATCATCACATCAGTTGTATTGGTCCTTTACTTGTGCCGTTTGAGAAGGTCCTCATTGACTTCTTGCTGGTGGGTCTTGTCCTTATCGACGATGACATCTTGCTCTGAGGGCAGGCCTAGAGCCGCACCCTTGCCCTATTTACATTATTGATATGTCACCTTGTGCTTAGCATTGATCAGTATCATGGGTCTTTGACTGAGTGGTTTCCCTTGTGTTCGACATCAGCTTACATTATCACACATTGAGATTCGTGCAGTACCTTGGTTTCCATTTGACCCTATTGGTGGATACCTCGCCTCTGTGTCAGCTTTCATCATTGGTTGGTCCAGAGGGTTTCTGCCGTGCGCTAGCCACATCTTGTGTATGCCGGAAACGTGCTTCGGTCAGGTTACTACATCTTTTTTCGTCCGATTCCTTCCACATTATTGGCCTACGGGTTACACTCGCGTAAGATTGATGAAGAATGCCTTAATGCCTTCCTTCTAGTGGATCTTTCCCTCTCGACTACGACTCATTGCTCTGGGGCAAAGATCTAGAGTCCATTTGGCAGTACCTTGGGGTTTGCAGTCATTAGTGGCAGATCCTTCGCTATCAACAGTGGGAAACCATCATTGTCTCCTGATTGATATATTCTTACAGGTGTTCGACTCCAGCTCATTTATTCACACTTGTTAGATTGTATTGGGTACCTTGACACTCATTATCATTATCGGTGAGTAGTCTCGCATTTGTTAACGGTATACATCAATGAATGGTAATCAAACGATTTCTCACATGGTCGACTTCAGATCATTTATTCCCATGGTGTAGAAATGTACCACAACGATCGGTGAAGACCTCAGGTTGCATCAGCATTCATTGGTTCACTTGTCAGTTGCTCCTGTTGCTGCTAGTTGATACCACCCCACTCTATATGTTGCAGTCATTCATGGCGACATTCTATATGCTGGCACCTGAGTTTGCAGTGTAGTACCATCTTACTCCATCATGTTCATTTGGTACCTTTTGGGATCAGTCTTTGATATCAGTGATCCGTTGCATCTTTCAACATCATTGACAGTCTTATATGTGATATTCAGACATGTACTTGTTTCGATCATGATCAGATGATCCATTATGCATTTTCCAGTTCTTTATACTTGTATACTTAGTGGATATGCTTGTACTTGATATGCAGACATGCTTTACTTTCTCTGAGCATGGGTATGCCCGCCTCAGATAGTGTTTCTTTCTGATCTCCTTTTGTGGCTTGGCAGGCTGAAATTTGGTGACGTCCTTCTCAGTTTTTGACAGATTTCCTTTCCATGTACTTGCTTAATACATTTCAGCCATCATTTACCCCTTCTGACCTCATATATTAGGGGCCATCTCTTATAGCTCCAAATCTCACTCTTGATGTTTGTGATGCTGCACTCATGGCCTAGGGCAACCCTTCCTTGCAGACCTGGTCCAAAATTTAAAAAACAATGTTTTATTCCCTATACGCGACATTGCCCTGAGCTAAACGCGTGTACACGTGGGTCTGTGTATACCCAACCCGCGTATATGTATTAAAATGCTTAAAAATAATTAAAACTCCTTAATTTTGGGCGGAGATCGTGGGTTTTACCTGCTGATTACTTGTTAGTGCCTGTGGCCCAACTGTTCCCAACGAATTCCCAACTAAAAAACTACTTTGGGAGAAGTATAAAAAGGCTTCAATGGGAAGGCCTAAGGGAGGAGAGAAGAGAGAGAAAGATTATTATGCTGAAATTTCCCTGACCAGGTCTGAAGATCCTTGTGCCTCCTGCACTTCTCCCATTTACAGGAAATTCTTGTTTCCTTGTGTGTTGATGTCTATCTACCATTTGAGATATCATGGAGTAAGTCATGGAAGGAGTTTGTTAGAGGCTTGAGATTGGGCGAATCCAGAGATCAGTTCCACTTGGAGCTTGCGAAAGGACGAATCGGGTGAAATTATTCCTTTCTGTACTTTATTTGTCTATAATAAAAGAAACACTTGTCCTTGTTCCTGATATAAATCTTCTTCATGTTTATGATATCCATGTTATGATTCATGTATGAATGGTTGTTTAATTGCATAAGTAACTACCTTTCAATATATTATGAAGATGATTTCTTGATGATGTTTAGTCCATATACTGCTGTACTTTCTTGAATTGATGGTTTTGCAGGTTAAAGGAGCAAAAGGGACTCAAAGAGGGTTTGGACCCTAATTGGATCTTATCAAACGAAGGACCCCCAGGTATGCCCTGTATCGTATAGTTTGCTTATATTAGCATTATGGCTGTATGGAATGTGTGTTTCTTTGTATAGACAACCTCCGGTCTGCTAGGGTATCAACCCAAAACCCTAGGGGGATTCATCCCTTAACAAACATGCTCCCTCTCAATCACCATATCTCTACTCTCTACCTTGCTCTTGAAGGCTTTGGATGCATCTTCTACCTCAAGTGCATATAGGTTCTTGACTCGAGCACCAATTTGATTCACTTATCCTATGGTGATGTGTCTTAGGAATGCCTGTCCTTTGCTGAATATCACATCGCAACCACAGTCTTCTAACACCACAACAAAAACCAAATTCTCCTTTAGACATGGTAAAAACATCACATCCTTGAGCTTGAGAGGGAAGCTCAACTCCCTCTGAAAGGTGACTGTACTGATACGAATCATGCTATACCTTCCATCATCTCCAAACTAAATGTTCATATGGAGATCATTCTCCTCCAAGTCACTAAAAAAATATTTATTCCCCTCATGTGGAACAAGGCACCACTATCCAGATACCACATGCTTCCCATCACTATGCTCACCATGCATGCGATGAGAGTAAAGTCAAGCTCAAACTGTGAAGCCAAAGCTTCACCTGTTGCAGCTACTACAGGCTCCTTCTTTCTTGCCTTCCTGTGTGGACACTTCATGGCATAGTGCCCAAATTGATGACAGTGAAAGCATTTTATTTTGGATAAGTGTTTATTCTTGTCCTCTTGGCTGGAATTAACCTTTCCTTGGGAATTCTTCCCCTTGGACTTCCTTCCTTTCTTGACTAATGCAAATTCCTCTTCCTCTTCTTTGGATGAGGTCCCGTATCTGTTACTCCGCCTTTTTTCTTTATTTACTAGATAAAACCATAACCACTCCCACTTTGGTAGTTTTTCTCTACCATTTACCAAATATTTATAACTATGACAATTCTTGGGAAGGCCCAAGAGGGCTAGAGCTACCAGATATTCTTTAGGTACATTAACACTGACCCCGCCAAGTTCATCATGACACTATGTAAACTTTCTCAAGTACTAGAGAATTGTGTCATTCTTTTGCATCTTGATGCTTCAAAGCTTGTTATTGAGTTCCAGCTTCCTATGGTCACTATTGTTATTGAACAACTCTGTTAGTGTTTTCTACATTATGAACAGAGTCTCTTTCTCATGGAGATTCAAGATAATATGATCCCAGACTCCCTCCAATATGATTCTCCTCACTTTGGCCACATCTTTCTTCCATTGAGAAAGATTTTGAGCATCATATGCTTGGGGTTTTGCTACATCTGTTTTGATGTATTCTAGCAGCCCATTATCATCCAATACTACCTCCATACGGATCTTCCATGCCACAATTTTTTTGGTTCCTTCCAAAGCATGCTCGAGCTTGAGTCCATTAAAATCCATCTTCTTAGTCCTGGAGAAAACCTATAACACTTATCTACAAATTTGAACCTCTTGCAAGGACAACTTTGAAATCTCTTCTCTACTGGGAATCTAGCTCTGATACCATGTATAAATTAATGTGTAGATTCTAAACTACTCATGAAATTTACTAAATCAAAACACTAGAAGCTACTCTACTGATATGTGGAAGAAAATTCACAATCGAGAACACAAATTATTAACATGCATAAAGATTAAACACACATACACAAATGTTTATCTAGGGGAAAGAAATTGCTCAAAACCCCTTACTATCTGTATTGCATTAATCAAAGAATTGGATGAATACAATATGCTTTCTCAAAGCTTGAGCATAATATACACCTGTATCTTCTATCCTCTGCCTGACTAACTAAACCTGGCTAATACTTAGCAAATTTTCAAGCCCTCCAAGCTCCTAATTTCTTGAGTTGTTCCTCTGGGAATTATGCCCCTATTAATTAGGAAATTCCCTCATCTAGATTACACAATTCCTTTAGGTCATTCCTATGATTGCATGCACCATTTGTAGACATTGAAATATGCTACAACAGATAATACACTGCCCTTGAACTTCAATCTCAATTGGGTAACTCGAATTCTCTCCATGCATGAGTTAATTTAGGTTGATTGATTGGTTAACTAGTTGATCACTAAGTTGTGACTGACTACACACCCCACTAATAGACCCTCCAATCGTTCCTCCAACAGTTGGAACTAGTTTAACAGACCATAACTCAATTTAACTAAATTAAATTGCTACAACTAAAATTAACTCAACCTAGGCTCCTAAAATTTAGGAACCCACTGCCCATAACTAAATTTCATGCCCCTAACTTGAATTAACTGAGTTAGATTCATATTTTTTAGGAATCAACTCAAGTAAATTGGACTTCATCTCCTTAACTTGAATTGAGTGTTCTTAACTGAGTGACAAAATCCATGTCACATCAGTTAACTCCAAGTTGTCTGTTGATGTGGAATTTTGAATTTCTTCAATTTTAATTATGGGAAAAAATCAAAATTGAGACTTTCTTGCTACATTTCCAACAATCACAAACGTTCCAAACATCTCTCACATCGTAAGTCGTCCAAGTCATTATTTCACAGAGCCCGAGACTCTAACCGAATTTTGTTATCATTATGAAAATTCTCGGGAATGGTTTTCAAGACTGAGCTTGAGAAGTTGTCCCAAGTGGGTCTCTTAGTGATTAAGAATTCAAAGTGCTTTTTATTATTCTGGAGTCTTAATCCATTGTTTTCATTGCGAGGGTCAATCACTTTTGTGAATTCATTGAAAGTAAAGTGAGTTAGGTAGACCATGGCTAATGGGGTATTTTTTTCTGATCTAAATGAATTGCATCAAGGTTGTCCTTAATGCCATTTTTTTCAGTGTCAATACTCATAGGATTTAAAATCCGCTTTGGAAAATTGTGTTTAAATGTCAATTGATTTGGACTCATGGAAGTTGTCTCTAGAATCTGCGTTTGGAACTAAGGAGTTACGTAGTTTTCATCATTGGCCCTAGAGAAAATAATTCACCTCTAAGGTCATAATCAATTATTTGAAGTATTTTCATGTCATCGAAAGCTGTTGGATATTTTTTTTTTGAAGAGTATAGAGTTCCTTTCGAGGCATGTTTATTTTCATAATTTCCTATAAGAGCTTTTCAAGAAAGACATTGCATGCAATAAACTGTGCTAGGTTGTAGTGTAAATGAAGTTCATCAAGGATTTAGAGTAGTTATTTTAAGCTACAAATCTATGCTGCAAGTTTTAGTTGTAAAATTTTGTAATTAATATTCGATAATTGATGTTTTTAACATATACTTAAAGAAAATAAATATATTTTGAAGTTTTGGGCATGTGCTTTAAACAAGTTAAGGTTAAAAATATAATGCTAGAGAGTTTTCCTTTTGTATTAAGCTTGTTGTCAGAATCGTTTGCTCATATAGAAGCTTTATTTGGTAGAGAAAATGTCCAAAATTACTACGGTGTTAAAATTATTGAAAATTCTAATACATTCCACTAATCATGATACCGTGAAAATCAACAATAACACTCTATGTGATATTAGAATCTGTCTACAAAATCCACAATATAATATAGAATTTTTACATCTTGAGTCACAACTATTGTAACACCCTCCTCCCACATCTACCCAAGTAACTATCCAACTAGGGTAAACATGTGACGAGAGGCTACTATGATCTGATTCAACCTCCTAGGTCACCTTAAGGAAGTGGAACCGACAAAAACAACCAAATTTACCATCCACACATCCTACAAAACCTCCAGGAGCCACCCCACCTTTCCAGGTGACCAACCCCTGAGGAAACTCAGAAGTTCAAGGACCTAGAGCCCCAATCACTCCCTTGCCAAGCCCTCCAAATCACCGAGGGTCCAATCACTCTCATGAGCCTGCATGAGTGCAGCTGTAACCTTTTTATGCTAGTGCCATGCCAACAAATTTGAGATTTTAGGCTAAATTCTAGGGCTAGGACCCAGTCACTGCCCATAAATTCATGGAATTTACAGAATGAAAAGAAACATAGAGACAATGTTGCCAATGCAAATTATTTAAGAAATATTTGATTGGACCCCTACTTGCCATGACAGGCATTTTGTCAAACATGTGAAAAATATGCATTCTATGGTTCATAATAACAGATCTGAGCATAGGGGTCTTATACTTATTTGATAATCACTAAGAAGAATTGGTCTTATATGGGTCTTATACTTATCACATTAGTTGCATTATCATCTATTAGTTCATCAATTCATTTCTCAATCATTTACAAATCAAAATATGATGAGAACCATACATTTTCACCGTCATAAAGCATATTCATAACCGACATATAAACAATAAACATAATTAGGCTACAACAACCATAAATGCCACATACTAAGGAAAGGAACAAGGAAAGGAACTCTTATTAAGTAATGCAAAAGCCAACCTGGTATGGGATTACCACATTCCACCCGACCATAGATTGGTTGAGCCAAATATTTCTTTAGCCAATCACCCCCGTGCCATATTCCAAGCATGGATGTGGGACTCAAACCAAAAGAACCAACAAGGGCTTCCTGAGGCTAAACCACCTCACCCTCATCAATAGAATCAGACTTTACTGCAATCCTAACTAGATCACTAGGCCATAAACATACATGGATGCCATCAGATTTCTCCACCTACTCGATGACGAATTTTCTTGTCTGCTAGTCTCTAGGATTTATTATAATCGACAGTCTGATCCAGGGAACACTAAACCATAATCAAGACACCACCCTTTGGGATTTATGGTATATCTCACAATTCACTGGCAAGGATTCCTAAGCCTGATCAAGGGAAACCACCTCTAGCATTTACCATATATCCTGACATTCATTGGTCGATGATTCCTAGGCCCACTGAGGAACACAATCCCTGTCTTTACCACAACCCACAGTCCACCTCAGGGGTCACTAGGTCAGTGGATTTACCGCAATCCACAATTTGATTCAGGGATCACTAGGCCATGTGTTCTTTCATTCAGAGTTCCACCTTACTCAGCTTCAAATCCATCGAGCAATCCAGCTCAACCAAAAGATGAGAACCCCATCATGCCATGGCTATCCGGAAATGGAAAGGCAAGGTTGAAGAACACTGTCACACCTGGAAAAACCCATGCCTATGACAACAAGAGAACCAAGAACACACATGCATAACCATGCATGCCAAATCTAGTAAGGAAATCACACATGCAAATCGATACCTGAAAGTAAACCCACTGTAGCTGCTTGATCCTGCTCTGTCTTTCTTGATATTTTGCTTTCTCTTTGCCTTATTTTCATTTCTTGATCCAATGCTGAATTGCTCCAAGAAAACTCTAAGTGTCCAAGAGTGTGAGAGAGAGAAAATATAGAGAGAACTCCAAAACTAAACTGACCAAAAGCCATGAATTGATCCTCATAATCCTTTTTATTAATGTGGCCTCTATTTTCTTCACTTTCCATTATTTTCCTTCATTTTCTTCCTCACATGCAACCAATGACCTTTCACCTTCCTTTTCTCCTAATTTTCATTATTTCATAAATAAATTGCCCAAAATGCCATTTTTCGTTTTCAAATACTTTTCCATTGCCTTTTCCAATTTAATTACCCATAATAACTGAAACGAACACCCACACTAGGATGATTTTCCCAACATCCAGCTTGGAATAAGTGTCCCATAACCGTGGTTATTATTTTTTCCTTTACTAAATTTTATTACATGGAATTTTCACTAGGCTGTTACAATTACAATGAGATGAAATATAGAAAAATAGACATCATTTTGAACTTATTTTTGTTCGAAACATTGATTTGTTTGAGATTGAGACAAACTCCCATTAGCAGCAAGAAATTGCAGATGCAATACCCATTTCAGGAGCAGATGTGCAAAAAGATGCATAAGTTCAATCTCCACTTCCCAAGCCCATCATCAGACCTTGGGAAGAGATTTTTGACAACAATCATAAAATAAGTATTGGATATGATAAGGAGGTGTTTTTTCATACTCTATATTATTCAAAACCCATCACATTTCAGAGCGTTGGATTTATTCAAGACAACTCATCTTCACCTGCTCCTTTTCCTCCTCCCTAATAGTTTGTCAAATGGCAACATTATAATCGAGTTGGCCATCTGAAAGATCATTTTTTTATATTCACTCTTGTAAGCATTGTGATCAACACACTCATCATTTAAACAAATGCTTCATAAATAAGCCTCCTGCAAGAACAAAGATCCACCTTGGGTGGATCGCTTCTTGGTAATGGGCTTCAACAACTAAGAATATATTTCGATCATATCATAGAATTTTTTCTCAAGTATTGAAAATTCTTGTAGTTGAGTTTCCTTCATCTTCTCACCTTGTATTTGACAAGGGGGGAATTGATGGTCATTTACAAGTTTCAAATATACATCAGAAAGCTTGAGCCACAACCTAAGCCTGCTTCCTGAGCTTGTATCCAAATACAACCATGCCCAGATTCAGAGTTGTAGCTAGAGACATAGAAGCACATGAGCATGCCTTTGGTTGGTGGCCTTCCTTAAACCACCGTAGGTTGAGACCTCCATTTTTCAGGTTGATGGTCTTCCTCTTCAAAGAACTAGAGACACTTCCTCTAATATAATACTTCATCTTCGTGCGAGATTTGGAAGAGTTCCGGGAACTGCACAAAGCGTTTGAGGTTGAGACCCAATGGTATCCCTTTTAAAGACAATAGGGAGCACTTGCTCTAGCAGAAGACTTCAAATTATTCAGAGATTTGGAAGAGTTCCAAGAACTACACTAAGTGTTCCAGTGTTGGTGGTCATCCTTAAACCATCATCTGTTGAGACCTCTAGTTCTACCACCTTATGCCATCAACTCAAGGAGTAGATTCAACCTATTGTTGTCATGCATTATAGTATTTTTTTATTATAGCTCTCTTATTGGACTTGTATATACCACTTCAAATTAAGGGGGGGAATTTTGGACACCTAATCCACTAAAGGTTATGGTGTGGAATGTGAAATTTCATTGGAGTCCAAGAGACCAATTGGTATATGAAAACCAAGGATCATTAGAATTTATCATAAATGTATATCATTTTGAATAGAAAAGAAACTCATGATTATTTTATCTCTTTCCTATTCAATGTGTGTGTTTAATAATATCGAAATTTTGGACAATCACAAAAGACTCTATGGACTATGATATACAAGGCCTTCACCTTCAAAATAGGTTTTTTTAAGTTTAAAAATAAAATAATTTATAAATAATATTCTATTATAATTTTAAAAAATTAAGTAACATAATTTTTATTATAAAAAAGAGTGTTTTTTATAGTTTAATTTAGTATGAAATAGATGTAGTTGTCTGTGTATGTTATATGCATGTTGTTAATTTTAGGTATGTTCTATGCTTAGAGCAATTTATTTTAATTTTCACAGTTAGCTCCATACCTTTTCCAGATTAGCAATCACATTAGCATTAAAGTAAACTGTGGATGGAACATAAACATAAATCGCAGAAGACAAGCCAAGACAAGATGACACAAGATGTGGCGCTAGCCAGGGACAAACCCCAATGTGGGGAAACCCTTGATCAATTCTTCTTATATGTTCTTCAATAGTTCATCAGAGAGATAGAGAGAGATAGTATGTTTACAATAGAAGTCAATACTTTGACTTATCTAGATAAGAGCATAGATCATCTCTAAGAAGATGATATATGAGATTAGTTGAAGACATGCTGCTTCAACTGATTCTCCAAGGTGACTCCTTCACCTATCATTGTGCTGCATTTCTTCATCATGCTACACCTCACCGCGCTGTACCATGCTGCACCCATCAACACTATGTTGCATCTCATCACACTTCATTAATCATGACTGTACCCATCACTATACTG
This sequence comes from Pinus tabuliformis, assembly GCA_031772625.1. NCBI lineage: Eukaryota > Viridiplantae > Streptophyta > Pinopsida > Pinales > Pinaceae > Pinus > Pinus tabuliformis. The sequence goes on from CM062819.1 coordinate 235,555,920, forward strand.
CATTATGTGCCATTGCTGCACCATGTTTCCATCCTGACCTATGTGTTGGCTGCACCTTGCTTGCTTATTGTCCCTTGCTTGCTTATTGTCCGTAGCATGCTTGTTGTCCTTAGCATGCTTGTTGTTGCATGCTAGTTGTCCTTTGCATGCTAGCTGTAACATTGCATGCTTAATGTATTTGCTACTAAGTACCATACAACTATCCCAATGTTAGTTACTTGTCGCTTAAATGTTGCTCTCCTTCGGAGATAGATGTTCCGGCTGTTTCGGCAGTTCACAGTAGTTCTGGCAGTTTCGGCTATTCTCGGCAGTTCCAGTTGTTCCTGGCAATTCCGGCAGTCCCGACAGTTTCAGATTTTCCAACAGTTCTGGCTTTTCTAACAGTTCCGACATTCCGTCTTTTCCAGCTTTTCCGGCTTTTCTGGCAATTCTGGAATTTCCGGCATTTCAGGCTTTTCCGGCAGTTTCGGCTTTTCTAGATTTTCCGACAGTTCTGTCTTTTCCGGCAGTTCCAGCTTTTCCAGCTTTTCTGGCATTTCCGGTAGTTTCGGCTTTTCCAGCAGTTCTGGCTTTTCAGACAGTTCCAGCTTTTCTGGTTTTTCGGCTTTTCCGACAGTTCTAGCTTTTCCGGCAATTCTGGCTTTTCTGGCAGTTTCGGCTTTTCCAACAGTTTCAGATTTTTTGGATTTTCGGCTTTTCCAGCATTTCCGACAGTTCCAACTTTTCCGGTAGTTTCGACTTTTCTTGCAGTTCGACTTTTCCAATAGTTCCAGCTTTTTCGGCTTTCTGCCCTCTGGATCAGGGCAACGTTATTCCTTAGGATATCTCCTCCTACTAAAAACCAAAGACAAGTAGAGAGAGGAAGATATCCCAAGTGTGTTGAAATGACTTGAAGGCCACCTCTATTTATACTAAAACGTTGAGCACATGTGGGGTTTATTTGGTTGCTGGCCGACCTTGACGAATTGTCTTATAACGCAAATAAATTCATAACTCCATGAATACTTATCAGAATTGGATGATCTTTAGATCAATCCTACACCTCTCGATGAGAGGGATCCAAGAAAAATATTAGCTGCCATAAATAAGATGACCCACATGGAGTTTGGCCTTAGTTTCCAATTTTAACACTCCCTCTCAACTAGGGAGAACTCCATTCATTGATCCATATGTCCGACTATACTATCTCTGCCATTAGTGCCCTACACTGCTCTGCTCTGCTCTGCTGAACCATGAAGAAGAAGAATTGATCGAGAATGTCTCATACCATTCTCTATTGACCCGAAGTAAGTTTCATTTGAAGAGAGTGTGTCACATCACTCTTACTGAACCGAAGTCAGTTTTATTGATCCCAGATCAATATCACAAGAGAGTGTCTCAAACCACTTATATTGATCCCAGATCAATGTCACAAGAGAGTGTCTCAAACCACTCATACTGATCCCAGATCAGTTTCATTGATCCTAGATCAATGTCACAAGAGAGTGTCTCAAACCACTCATACTGATCCCAGATCAATGGAGGTCATCCTAGCATAGGGAGTATGGTAGATACAACGATCTGTCCATCGATAGTACTATTATGGCCCCTATCCTCATTTCCCTGCTCATTGATTAGATGAGAAGTACTTCCCATGAGTCCCAAACTAGATGGGTAGGATGCCTCGACAGGAGAACCAATCATCTTGTCCATAGGAGAATGAATCATATTGTCGGTGGATGCCATGGACAACTAATCATCCTATTCCATAGTTGCCACGGAGAACAAATCATCCTAGCCCACAGAAGAACTAATCATCTTGTTCCATAGTCGCCATGGAGAACAAATCATCCTAACCCATAGGAGAACTAATAATCTTGTTCCACAGTTACCACGGGATAACTAATCATCCCGGCCCACGGGGGAACTAATCATCCTATTCCATAGTTGCCACGGGAGAACTAATCATCCCGACCCATAGAAGAACTAATCATCCTATTCATAGCGCACCACCAAGGGAGGGTGAGTCACCCTGTGGTCATATGTTGCTCTAGTAAGTACCCCAAGCCCCCCCGAGCTCCCAGATCTCAATGAATGAAACATGCAGAACCATTATAAGAAGGTCTCTCAATGACTCCAAGTCGTTCGGGAAAGTCACAGATTTGACCTTTCCCTGGGGCTTTGACAAAATGTCTGCGACCTGTACATCAGTATCAATGTGATGGAGCCTCCTCGCTCATCAACTTACCATATCGCAGATAAGGAAATATCTGATGTCTAACTGTTGGAGCAATCATCGAATACAAGATTCCTCAATAATCGAATCCTCCCTCTAGTTGTCACAAAGAATCACAGTGGTATTCATCATGTGTACAAACATCTCACTTAAGAGCTTCTGCAACCATGCAACTTCACATGAGATCATACTCTTAGCTATGTATTCATTCTCCGCGGTGCTTATAGAAACCGACTTTTGCTTCTTTCTCATCCATGATATCGAAGCAAAATCCAAAGAGAACCAACACTGAGAAGTGCTCTAGTGATCCTCCACATTGCCTGCCCAGTCAGCATTCGAATAATCATGCAGATTCATATGTATAGCAGTGTATCTCAATCCATGAGATATTGTGTCCCGAAGATATCTTAGAAGATTCTTGGCACCAATCCAGTGAGGCTCAACCAAATATGAGCTCACCATGCTAACTGCAAAAAAATATGTCCGGACGGAAGTTCACCAAGAACATCAACGCAAATGAGTTTATGAAACTCATAGGAATTTCCCAAATCTGGTCTGACATCACTACCATATAACTTCTGAAAGTTAAGATCCTCGAGGTAGTCACAGGCTTGCAGTTTATCATTCCACATACGGAATCCAAATCCCTCTTACTTCTGCAAATGAGAGGGTCTGCACCTGTCAGAAATAGGTTGTCCTCCTAAGGTACCGGTATGAGAGGTCTATCATCCACAACTTTCGGGTAATGGTTTGTATTGGTTTCACTCCTAGTGAATCTCAGCTTCATCAGATAGCTATCAATCCTCTCATACTACACCCAGGGTGTTTTCAAGCCATAGAGGGCTTTCTTCCACCTATATACATGACATTCCCGATCATGAATCTCAAACTCCTCAGGTTGTTCCAAAACTGTGGACCTGCTGCATGAGGGGAATGGTCCCCTTATAAGATTTTCCTTCGGTACATCTCAGACATGTACCTTCATGCTCTACTTGAATTCAGACATCCTTATCACCATTTGACTCACATCAGGTAGGGCCCCATAGGTAGACCTCCATTGTTATAGATGTGATATGTCAATTGACATGATCCCCAATGGACCATCATGCAACTTGATACAAATTGCCAACCCTGAACCCATGAGAAAAAGCATCTTTGAAAATTATATTTTTTAACACATACCTTTCCATCGATGAATGCCACCCTAAAACCTTTGACGTCCATTTCTGAGATGGACACTAGGCTCTTCTTGCGATCAGGTACATAAAAGAGATTCTATAAATGAATCGAGTTACCCTTATTCAATTGAGAGTTAACATTCCCTACACCCTTTCCGAGATAGGTGGCATCAACTCCAAGTATAATCCCACGATTGTTTCCATCTCTACCAAATTAGAGAGTGCACCCATCTATCTGATGAAGTGCCTTGAAGCACTGCAATCTATAAGCCAGATTCCCAAAGAATCTGAAGGACAGGGCCAATACAAGATAACGCTTCTTTATCTTATCAAAAACAACATTTGATTCTTCATACTTTGGGTTCCTTGCTTTCTATGAAGATTCGACCATTTCCTTGATGACCTACATTACCTGTCATTTCTTTGATCATTGAATATGTCCCTAGAATGATTGTTATAATCATCAAGTGATGTGTCCCTGCCATTCGGACACTCCTTCGCATAATGGTTGAACTAGTTATCTGCCTTTCCTTCCACCCTGAGATCCGGTCTTTCAATGAAGTGATCTTTAGGTAGGCCATATTTCGCTGTGCCATTCTGATAATATTCTTTGCTTCGACTTCACCCTTGGTGAATTTGAAGAGGGATGAGGAATCCATTGATCCTTTTGTCCTTTCCCAACCATCTTCGGTGATTTTTCTTTCACTCTTGCTTGGGCATTGTCTTCACCTCAGCTCTGATACCATGTTAATTTTAGGTATGTTCTATGCTTAGAGAAATTTATTTTAATTTTCACAGTTAGCTCCATACCTTTTCCAGATTAGCCATCACATTAGCATTAGAGTAAACTGCAGATAGAACATAAGCATAAATCGCAGAAGACAAGCCAAGACAAGAGGACACAAGATGTGGTGCTAGCCAAGGAAAAACCCTAATGTAGGGAAACCCTTGATCAATCCTTCTTATATGTTCTTCAATAGTTCAGTAGAGAGAGAGAGAGAGAGAGAGAGAGATAGTATGTTTACAACAGAATTCAACACTTTGACTTATCTAGATAAGAGCATAGATCATCTCTAAGAAGATGATACATGAGATCAGTTGAAGACATGCTGCCTCAACTAATTCTCCAAGGTGACTCCTTCATCTATAATTGTGCTGCATTTTGTCATCATGCTTCACCTCACGGCACTGCACCATGCTGCACCCATCATCACTATGCTGCATCTCATCACGCTTCATTAATCATGACTGTACCCATCACTGTACTACATTATGTGCCATTGCTGCACCATGTTGCCATCTTGACCTATGTGTTGGCTGCACCTTGCTTGCTTGTTGTCCCTTGCTTTTTTTTGTTCCTAGCATGCTTGTTGTCCTCAGCATGCTTGTTGTTGCATGCTAGTTTTCCCTTGCATGCTCGCTGTAACATTGCATACTTGGTGTATTTGCTACTAAGTACCATACAACTATCCTAATGTTAGTTAGATGTCCCTTGCATGCTGCTCTCCTTTAGAGACAGATGCTCTGGTTGTTTTGGCAATTCCTGACAGTTCTGGCTATTCCCGGCAGTTCTGGTAGTTCCGGTTGTTCTCGGAAATTCCGACAGTCCTGGTAGTTTCGGCTTTTCCAGCAGTTCTGACATTTTCGGTTTTCCCAGATTTTCTTGCAGTTTTGGATTTTTCGGCATTTTCGTCTGTCCCGGCTTTTCCAGCAGTTCCATCTTTTTCGACAGTTCGGACTTTTCCGACAGTTCCGGGCTTTCCAGATTTTCCAACAGTTCTGGATTTTCCGGCAGTTCTTGCTTTTCCAGTTTTTCCGACAGTTCCAGCTTTTCCTGTAATTCCGACTTTTCCGGCAGTTCCGACTTTTCCAGCCTTTCTAGATTTTCTGGCTTTTCTGACAATGGCGACTTTTCCGACAGTTCTAGCTTTTCCGGCTTTTCCAGCAGTTCTAGCTTTTCTGGCAGTTCCGGATTTTCCGACTTTTCTGGCTTTTCCTGCAGTTCCATCTTTTCTGGTTTTTCCAGCTTTCTGCCCTTTAGATAAGGGCAACGTTATTCCTTAGGATATATCCTCCTACTAAAACCCAAAGACAAGTAGAGAGAGGAAGAGATCCCAAGTGTGTTGAGATGACTTGAAGGCCACCTCTATTTATACTAAAACATTGAGCACATGTGGAGTTTATTTGGTTGTTGGCTGACCTTGACGAATTGTCTTATAACGCAAATAAATTCATAACTCCATGAATACTTATCGGAATCGGATGATCTTTAGATCAATCCTACACCTCTCGATGAGAGGATCCAAGAAAAATATTAGCTGCCATAAATAAGATGACCCACATGGAGTTTGGCCCTAGTTGCCAATTTTAACACATGTGTATGTGTAAAATAATAATTTTATATCGAGTTTAGATAGAGATGGAAAGGAAAAAAATATTATTCAATTTATTGCTTAGTACGGACTTGCACACCTACCCTACCTTGCCACTAACTTCTCCTCCGCTCATATTATCTCTGCAATTCTTGTCATCATGGTTAATGCGATAAACAAAGTTACTATAGCAGACCATTTCCATATTCAATCAGCTAATCCTTTTCCAAATGAGGTTGCAAAAAATCCAAGCTCATATTAGCAACAACGATCCTCAATGCATGCTTCAAGCAGTCGAAGACCTCCAAGAAGCTACCTTCCAAAGGTAGACATAGATCCAAAGTTTGGGGTGCATTCTAATCGAATTAGGGAGTAAGTTAAATAAAAGAGATATCATGCTTTAATCAGTGAAATTTTGGGGTATTTGGCCTGATCTAAATGTTGGGAAAACTTGTTAATGCTATGCAATATCCCTCATCAGTTTTAAAAAAATGTGTTTAGGATCGTTTCAAATTAACCAAAATGTGAAGGATTATGTGTCAAGTATTGAGTGTATTTTATGAGCAATTTATGAGACTAATTAGCTTTTTAAAACACATATACAACAATTAAATTAAAGAGAAGTAAAACACAACAACTCATAACACAAATTTGATAAAGGAGTTCACCCCTCCTGGGCTACATCTCCTTGGACCTGCTTCAATGGCTAGGCCCTCTTTGGACTAATGATCAGTTCTTTGATTACATGCACTTGCAGTGCTCCAATTACTTCGAAATTTGCTCCATTGGATTCATAAGACCCAAAACCCCCAAAAATTAATATCCAAGCTCTGCAATTGGACTTCAACTGATCTAGGTTTGACCTCCTCTCCTAGTGGCCCTAGCTTCCTTAAACTTCAACGTAGAAAAATCAAGTACAGAAGTGCCTTTCTGCCTCTGCAACCTATTCCATTATGTTTAGAGAATCTAAATCATCTAGGAATGACTATTTCTAAGCCTAAATTGGTCGAATAATGAAGAAGTTATGGTCTCTTCGGTTTTCCCTAGGGAAACTCCACCAAATCTGGCGAAACTCCAGTTAACCCCGCCAAAATTAGCGCAATGCCGGATTTGTTGACCTTCCAAACTACCACCAACTAAATCCACAATTAATTAGTGGATAAGCATGGATGAATTAACGCTAATCCCTCTTAGCACATAGCACTGGCCTCCGGTTATGCAGTGTTGGTCATATGCGGAGGGGGTTGGCCCTCTCTTTCCCAAACTACCACGTATTATCTCTTCAAATGAAAACCACACCCATACTTGGTTAAGTGACATGGTTGCGGCATAATGGTAAGGTGTGGGGCTTGCTTCAGTGAGGTCATGGGTTCAACTCTGTCGACCTTCCAAAATTTTACACGACCTTTGAGAGGGCACGTGGCAACCTCCGAGCTTGCCACGTGTCAACCTCTCATTGGTTTGCCTCAAATGCCTTTGACCAATAACATGCCAACACTTGTCACAATTCGATTGAGCCACCTATCAAAATATTCCAAGAATATTCCAAGAATATTCCAAGGAATATTAGTTTTGCTGATTGGGCTGTACGGATGCCTAGTTAGCATCCCAGTCAGCCCTGTACCCACAATTTTCTCTATTGACAAAGCGGACAGAAGTCTCTATCTTTCTCATATGAGCTCTATTTTGAATGAAACTAGTTGCGTTAGGATTTTATCACCGAGACACACACGATTGCTCATTTTTTGAGCGATTCTGAGCACTTTGATTTTTGAGCAAAATTTTGCCCCTAATCCATATTTCGATCACTCCTTCCCACTGACAGGCTTTTGGACCCACAAAAGCTAGTTATCTGGTGAGATCTGAATACTCTTCTCCTTACCAAGGTCTATCAATTGATTCTACTTGGAAAAATCTCCATGACAACCACTTGGGTTCACTGACATGCCTTGCCTTGCAAATGACTTGGTACTTCAACCAATGTTCTCCTTTTGTTGTTGACTCACTCCAACACTTGCTGGCTACTTGCTAATTAAACACCCTGCCATACCAAAGTGATCCCTCAATGCTCAGAAAGTTGACTAATGGCCTTCTCACTGAGAATCATGTTCCTCATTTGCAACAAATGCATTCGATGTCTCCTTGGAAACCACTTTTCCAAGTTAAGCTCATCTGAGTGAACTACATCAATGAGTTCCAATATAAGTAATAAAAAGAAAAGAAATGACCATTATTTTACCTCCACGGTTCCAAATTCCACATCTGGAAGAATGCATTCGCCATCTATTTCGCTTCTTGGCGTCAACACATCAAATGGTCTACTATGGCTGCATTTTGTTTTGCCATTTTTGTCTAGTTTCGCTTCTTGATTCCATCATCCTCCATTATTAACATGATGCTAATTTCATGATTTGAGAATGAAGGCTAATCATGAGCCTCTTGCTCAAGCATGGAACTTCCAAAATCTTGTGACATCTGGTCACAAGAAACACCATTAACCTTGAAAGTAACAAATGTCACATCATCTGACCATCGCCCTGTACTCTTACATCTTGGTGTATAAACCATTGACTAAACACAAGTTGACAAAACATGCTTCTTCAAACAACTGACTTTCAAGTCAAGAAAAATCATGTACAACAACTTGATGATTTACAACAAGAATTCCACATTCTCATGAAACAATTCGTCACATCTCCCTTTCATCTTTGGAGACAAAATCAACTCTTCCAAGTCGATATAACATACATGTAACAATCAATCGACCACACAAGATGACACTCATGCATGTGCAAATGATCAACATTCTCAAGTTGACAACATACATGTTAACAAAGAAATCAACCAACACAAGTCAATCACTCATGCATGTTCAAGCACAATGAAACTATTAAAAATTCCATTGTTCACACACACAAACTCTCATGCATGTATAAAAATTCTCAAATCTCTCACAAGTACAATCACAAGTACAAGAATCCTGTTGGTATGTACGAGTACTTAAAGAGCTGAAATGACCAAATTTGCTGCAATAAAGTGAGTCAACATACTCCACTTTCGAACACCTTCCTGGCGTAAACATGCAAGTTCAAGAATGCAACATGCATGCAAATTTGTAGTTGCAAATTGTCATCTTTTCTGCATCTAAGTGAGTCAACATAACTCTACTTTTCCAACATCTTGCTTCATGCAATATGCAACATACTTTCAGGAGAAAAGAAATGCATCCAAATAACAAGGAAATGCATCAATAAGGAAATATTTGCATCAATTATCAAAAGAAATGCAAGGCCTTAATTGGTTAAGAAATATAACCGTCTCTTTCCAAACGATTTCAATGGCGCTTCTTTTCGCTGCAGTTCATCATGTGTATCATCCTGACCCACATCAATTATGGAATCCTCTTTTCCATACTTGCCAAAATCTCTCTTCACTTTCTTCAAATGTCGTGGATGACTTGTTGGATGCAAAGTCCAACACTTATCTACAAGATGACCATGCTTATGGTAATGGGTGCAAAATAATTGCATCTTCTTTTCAACATGGTTTCCATTATCCAATGGACCTTTGGCTTTCTATCTCGTTTGTTTTGAAAGTTTCCTGTATATGGATATCCTCTTCCAACACCTCCAAACAGTATGGTTATTCAAACCACAAAAAGAACATGTAAATTTTCTCCAAATCTTATGTGAAGATTTACCATGTTTATCATAATCAAAAGAAACTTTGTTAAAGATAGATTTATACCTTGCACATTCACCTTTGTCGCCTTCTTGAAGAGGTGAATTTAATGAGGTAGTGGCTCTCTTCAGAATACCAGCAATGGTTTCAATGACCTTAGAGGTTTCAACATCCTCTTGTTTGCCATTTCCACTAGTTGCATGCTTATGAGCATCTTCTTGCAAAGTGGGTATAAAACTTTTTCATTCCTCATGAACCCGAACTTCACAAGCTTGAGGTAATGAACATGGAATGAAATTCCTTCTTGGAACACCTTCATGTGCCTCCTTGTATTTGGAGCATTCTCCACCATGTTATCCATAACCAAGACCAAAATACCTAGGCCTTTCCTCAATAACAATTGGCTCAACTATGCCTTGTGCATGTTTGCCTAACCCTTTACCTTCATAGCCCATATTCATAAATAGTTTGGACCCTATTCCTCCAATGTGTCTTTCAAAAGCACCAAATCATTCATTTTGAGAGGAAATTGAAGATAAACTTGAATTGCATACCTCATTTTCATGCACATACTTGGCTAGGGTTTCCTTGAAATCATGGAGTTGAATCTCCGTCTCATGTATCTTTTCAAGAAGCTCTTTCTTCTCCTACTTCATGGCCATCAACTCCTCTTGAAGTATAGTGTTCTCCTTCCTATCTTCATTCATCTCTTGCACCATATGTCTCATGATGATAAGCTCTTGCAACATCTCTTTATCAAAGAGTCTTGCTAAGGAAGATGGATTAGAAACATCACTTGTTGAAGCTGCCATCACACTTGTAATGCATCAAAAAGCTTCACAAGACTTCAAAAAATTTCTCAACAAATAAGCATCTCAGATCATCTCCCTTCGTCAGCTTACACACATAAACTTGCACATAGTTAAATTCTCCTTGCACAAATACAAAACCAATAGCTAATTTTCTAGCTAACCTTGGCAAACCATATCAGGGTTAAAATGAGCTAACTGTTCTCTGATACCAACTTGATCTGAATGTTGGGAAATTTTTTTAATGCTATGCAATCTCCCTCATTAGTATTAAAAGATGTGTTTAGGATCGTCTCAAATCAACCAAAATGTGAAGGATTTTGTGTCAAGTATTGAGTGTCTTTTATGAGCAATTTATGAGATTAATTAGTTGTTTAAAACAAATATACAAGAAGTAAATTGCAAAGAAGTAAAACACAACAACTCATAACACAAATTTGATAAAGGAGTTCACCCCTCCTGGGCTACTTCTCCTTAGACATGCTTCAATGGTTAGGCCCTCTTTGGATTAATGGTAAATTCTATGATTACATGCACCTGCAGCACTCCAATTGCTTTGCAACCTACTCCATTGGATTCATAAGACCGAAAAACCCCAAAAATTAATATCCTAACAATGCAATTAGACTTCAGTTGATCTAGGCTTGACCTCCTCTCCTGGTGACTGTGGGCTTCCTTAAACTTCAACGTAGAAAAATCACATAAAAAAACATACGTGCCTTTCTACCTCTGCAACCTATTCCATTGTGTTCAAAGCATCCAAATCATCTAGGAATGACTCTTTCTGAGCCAAAATTGGTCGAATAATGAAGAAGTTATGGTCTCTTTAGTTTTCCCTAGGAAAATTCCACCAAATCTGGAGAAACTCCAGTTAACCCTGCCAAAATTGGCGCAATGACGGATTTGTCGGACCTGCCTAACTGCCATCAACTAAATCCACAGTTAATTAGTGGATAAGCATGGATTAATTAATGCTAATCCCGCTTAGCGAATAACGTTGGCCTCTGGTTATGCAGTGTTGGTCATATTTGGAAGGGGTTGGCCGTCTCTTTCCCCAACCGCTACGTGTTATCTCTTCAAATGAAAACCACGCCAATAATTGGTTAAGTGACATGGTTGTGACATAGCGGTAAGGCATGGGGCTTGTGTGGGTGAGGTTGTGGATTCAACTCTGCTAGCCTTCCAAAATTTTACACGACGTTTGAGAGGGTACGTGGCAGCCTCTCATTGATCCACCTCAAATGCATTTGACCAATAACATGCCGACACTTGTCACAATTTGATTGAGCCACCTGTCGAAATATTTTGGGAATATTCCTTGGAATATTCTTTTTGCTGACTGGGTTGTACGAATGCCTAGTCAACGTCCCAGTCAACCCTGTAACCAAAATTTTCCCTGTTTGACAAAGCAGACATAAGTCTCTATCTTTCTCATACGAGCTCTGTTTTGAGTGAAATGAGTTGCGTTGGGATCGTATCACTGAGATGGAAGCGGTCATTTAATATTTGAGCAATTCTGAGCACTTTGATTTTTGAGCAAATTTTTGCCCCTATTCCAGATTCGATCACTCTTGAAAAAATACCTCGCCTACTAGATTCAACAAAAGTGGAAGCTAAAGGGAAAATCAAATTAGAGCTGGGGCCAACATGATTTTTCACCATTATCTTTGCCAATGTGGAAGATCATATGAGGGTTTTCAAAAATGGCCCATACTTATTCAACTCTATAGGATTATATCTTAGGTTTCAAATGGAGAGATTTGTTCCAGTCAAATAGGATTTTATAACAACCCCAGTTTGGATCTACATCCAATCCTTTCCCATAGAATTCTAGGTGAAGAAATGTTAGCGGGGATCAGAAATGCTCTGGGTCATTTTGTCAAAGTCTTAAAAGATACTAAATAAGAAATATACATATCTTATGCTCAAATATGTGTATATATGAATATCTCAAAGCTCCATACCGAGTTGGTTGATATCTACTATCAAGACGAACTCTAGAAGCAAACCTTGGACTATGAACATACCTCGTTCAATTATTGTGAATTTCACAAATATGGAATCTCTACCAAAATTGCCACATGCTAGTTATTGTTACCACTCCATATCAAGGTCGAGTTGTAGATTTTTGGGTGTGCGTTATATTATTTCCACGACTAGTCGCACACGTGGGGGAGCAACCCCCCCTTTCAGGGGGTTTCAGGGGGACAATAGCCTGTGTATACGGGGTCCGGGGCAGCGCCCCGAGAATTTTGTTTTGGACCCTATGTTAGGTGGGCAGACCTACCTATGGTTTTGTGCATGGTTTTCACACATGGTTTTGGGCATGATGGTTTCATGGTATTTTGTAGATCCGATCAAGGGAACTCCGGTTATGTTATAATCCAAGGTTAATGGATTGTGTTTATGAATGCTTTCACATGTATATATATGTATTGTAACATTGAAATGAACATAATCAAAAATCAATTTGGTAGTCCTGGTTTTGGGATCTAGGCGAAAATCTTTGTGTATTTGTTTTGTGTTTCTTGCCATTTTATATTTTATGTTTTTAAGAATTCATTTGCAGGTAATTTATGTATAGGGTTAAAACCTACATTTGGTATCAGAGTTGTTTCAGCTTTAAGGGGACTCCTTTTCTGTTGAGGGGTTTTTCTCGGGCCTGTGGTAGACCCTATTTAGTGGGAGACTTTCAGGATCGATTCTTTTGGTGAAAGAAGATGGGGATAAGTGGAAAGATAGAGATTGATAAATTTAATGGTTAGAATTTTGAGTTGTGGAAGCTCAATATGGAGGATTTGTGGGTGGAGAAAGATCAGTGGGTGGAGGTAAATCTGGGTACTAAACCAATGACAATGTCAATAGAAGACTGGTCAAAGTTGCATCGAAGGCAAAGAGCACAATATGGTTGTGTATCTCAGGTTTAGTATTGTTGAATTTATTAGAGGGCGCTACGGTGGGGTTTTTTTGGACAAGTTAGGGACTTTGTACCAATCTAAGTCTTTGGTGAACAAACTGTTCCTATGGGAAAAATTGTATAACTTAAGGATGAAGGACGGAGACTAAGTGACAGAACATCTGAACATATTTAATACTATGGTAAGCCAACTATTCTATGTTGATACTAAAATTTTAGATGAAGATAAGTGCATCAATTTGTTTTTTTCTCTACCAGATTCATGGGATTGTCTGATTGTTGCAATTGGTAGCAATACAACTACCCTGAAGTTTGATGAAATAGTCTCATCCTTTCTATCGGAGGAGACGAGATGAAAAAGTATGGAGGGCCAGAATGGATATGCCTTTTTTGTATGGGGACGATCCCAGAATAGAAACAAAAATAAGTCCTCGAGTGGAAGATCTAAATCTAGAGGGAGATCTAAATCTCCAGGGAAACTTGTAAATGTATGTTGGAAATGCAGAAAGGAAGGGCACTAAAAAAAGGGTTGTAGATATAAAGCTCATGAGAAAGGAGAGGGATCTGATGATGCTCCTTCTATAGATGCGAAAACCACCTCAAATGAAGGTGGGGATGTGTTCTTGTCTTCTTCTTCAAGTACACATGTAGATCATGTGACATGGTTGTTTGAATCAAGTGCATCCTTTTACTTCACTCCCCATAGGGAGGGGTTCTACGAATATGAGAAATATGATGGTGGTGATGTATTATTAGGGGATCATAGGAAGGCTAGAATTTTCAGACGTAGAAAAGTCAAGTTGAAGTTGCAATGTGGAAGGATTAGAACACTTCTGGGTGTTCTTCATATTCCTACATTAGCCAGCAATCTGATTTCTGTAAGCAAGATGGATGATGCAGGTGTAAAAACAGTGTTCGAGAAAGATACCTGCAAGATGGTTCAGGGAGCACTGTTATTGATGCAGGAAGTTCGGATTGGAACTCTATATAAGATTTTGGGTAGTATTGTTGTTGATGGGTGCAATAGTTTTGTGTCTCTTCAAAGTGGAGCAAAAAATCTAGTGGTCTCTGGAGAAAAGACCATGCTAATACTTCATGGTAATGGTATGGTAGAAGGTATGTCTAATTTCTCTCTATATTTTGATTTCTGTGAACATTGTGTATATGGAAAGCAGAATTGGGTGAGTTTCCCCTCTAGTGCTAAGAGGGCGAAAGGGATATTGGGGATTGTGCATAGTGATGTGTTTGGACCTTTGATAGTTCAATCACTGGTTAAGTCTGTGTATTATGTATCATTTATAGATTTCTTCTTAAGGAATACATGGATATATTTCCTTAGGAAGAAATCTGAAGTCTTTGATAGGTTTAAAGAATTTAAGGCTCTAGTGGAAAACCAAATAGAGAAGAAGATAAAGGTGTTGAGGACAGATAATGGTGGAGAGTTTTGCAAGAAGGAATTTGAAGAGTTCTTCCAAAAGTACGGTATATAATGATAGAAGAATATTCCATACACGCCTTAGCAAAATGGATTTGTAGAAAGAATGAACAAGACGTCGATGGAAACGACAAGAAGCATGCTCAGATGTGCCGGGTTAGGACAAGAATTATGGGTTGAGGCGATGGAGTCTACATGTTACCTAGTGTTGTGGGGAAAAGTGCCTATGCAGGACGACCCTATCCACCTAAGGTGTGACAGTGCCTTAGCAACAAACAAAGTAACTACTTGAGTATTCTTCCTTATGAATGATGAACAAAGAAGGAAGGGATGAACTAATCGTTGTCTTCTGCTAGTTCCCTTGACCCAACTCCTTCTCTCTTTGATAGCTTTTAACCTCTTTCTCATTCAGTGGCCCAGTAGCACAATACCTACAAGATCAAAGAAGAGAGAGACTACACAAAGATAGATGTTCATATGCATAAAAGCTTAGGATCAGATAATAAGCAAAACATACTAATGCAACATACATCAAGAAACACAAGTATGTAGGAGAAACGCAAATGGTTTTATTGATAGAGTAACAAAGGTTCAGGAAGAGATACAACCAAATGAGGCCCGATCCAGCATCACCTTCCCAGCAAAGGAATCCCTTCTTCACCTCCTTCAAAGCAAATCACCCAATAGTTCTGATCTCAAACCAACATCAATTCTTTGCAAAGTACAAAATTCCAGCCTCTGGATCTCTTGGATGAGGG
Organism: Pinus tabuliformis; assembly: GCA_031772625.1. Lineage (NCBI taxonomy): Eukaryota > Viridiplantae > Streptophyta > Pinopsida > Pinales > Pinaceae > Pinus > Pinus tabuliformis. The sequence continues at coordinate 235,571,285 of CM062819.1, forward strand.
ATCCATATATAGATGTTTGCAGAGAGGATGAGTCAGCTTGTCATCTGACTAGTGTCCTTTCTCTCTGTCAGTTCTTGCTTCCACATGGAGAGTGAGAGCCTTCCACTTGGAGACCGAGAGCCTCTTACTCATCAATGGTCGAATTCAGTGAGGCAAGTGTCATTGGAGAAGATTCTGGAAGCTTCCAGTGTCTTTCCACCTCGCATGATGACTTTGCCATTTGTCATTTCCCGCCCAACGCACCCTGGTAGTGCATTCACCTGCGTTGCAACGCACCTGGACAGTGTATTTTGGTGCTATGCAACGCAGACAGCTAGTGTAGCCTCTGAAATGATCCTGTTTTGACTGTTTCTGAGTAGTTTCTGGTGGAGAACTTCTGGGAGGAGCTGTGGTTTGCTGACCTTGTTCCTTTAGGGGCAGGAACAACATGTTTAGGGACTTTGGATCCCTTGGATTATGGACATTTCATGCTCAGAGCTATAAGGCACAAAAATGTCTATAACAGTTGCCCCCTAAAGTATGAGGCCGTTTATCGGGTGAAATGCTTTATTAGGAGGATCCGAAGTTCTTTCAATGCTGGGAGGAGACCTGTAATAAGATACAATACAATACATTATCTTCATATTTTTCTCATGATCTAGCTGAGGCGGGCATTCCCATGCTCAGCTCTATAAATTCATTTACATGTACATAGGACAGACAATCGTCTGATGGTAAACTGATGATTCTGATAGAGCCATCATCCTTTTGGTAGGATGATTATCTGTTCTGTAATGCTGTACATTTCAATGTCTTTATTTTCTTGAATATATCGCAGCCCGGATGGATGAAACTAGATCCGGGTCTTCAATCTCCTCCGATCTTCACTCTAAGTACAAGTCGATCCATGTGAGAAATGTGTTGAAGTCGAACATGGAAAGACATCGCTTGATTACCAGTCAATGATGTAATCTGTTAACAAGTGCGAGAGGAATCACCGATAATGATGATTACCCTCAAGGTACTGCAGTACAATTCACGTGGTGTGAATAAAGGACTTGGTGTCGAACACCACGCAAAATCTTTCGGTCTAAGGTCATTGATGTATACCTGTCGCCGGAAGTGAGAAACTTGCCATTGAGGCATGCAAGCTTCAAAGTACTGAGGGGGTTGTTCCTAGATCAACTTCTTGGATAATGAGCTGATGTCGAAAAGAAGTGATTCGTCAAAGGAGGGCCTTAATGAATCCCACATCAATGACACGGAACAGAGCAAATGATTTTGATGGAGGTGAAAACAATCTGATGATATATGGTTCAGGGTGGCGGTCATGGAAGAATGAAGTATAATCTATGGTAGTGGATGGGACATGGTTGAATCCTTCTGAATGGCTTCTCTTGAACATATCGGCGACACTTGTGTGATGGATTGGTAGCATTTACCCCAAATGTGGATGGTATGGCGAGACCATGGTGATGTGACCGGTGAATGAAACAACCCAACCCGACTCAGGCACGGAGCGGAAGTGTCATGTTCAAGAGCGACTTGCTACCAATAAAGTTTCTTTGAGTTTTTCCCAATTTTTCCCCAGTCATTTCTGACCAGTACCTCTTTATTTTTGTCAAGCTTTAGGAGGATAACATATGCTTGTTCTATAATTTACCCTTCGGGTAAACCCATCGCTATGTTTTAACGAGCCTAGCGATAGTGAAACTTGTTCTCGTCTAAAGACAAGTTTGTCGCTATTTAAGGATTTTAACGAGTCTAACGAAAAAGATAACTCGGTCCTTTTCAATTTTAGAGAGTCTGAAAAGGTACATAAAGTCAACTCCGAAATTCCTTTTTCGTCATCTAATCCCTTAAGCTCGAAAAAGTATAAAACAATACAGAAGGGATGAATTTTCGATAGCTTTAACGAGCTGAACAAAACAAGCGCTTGATCTTTTTGTGCAATAATCCCTCAGGTCCAAAAAGATTAAAATCTAGAGGAGGGATAGCACTTCCTGTCCCTTTAACGAGTTGGAAGGCCAAGGACTCGGCAATGTTTTCATATTTTACGAGTCAAATGAAAAGAGATTAAAGAAGACTCGTCTTTTGAGGAACGAGTGATAAACAGGGTAGCAGCTGATTCCCGGTAAGGCTTGGAATTTTCCAATCACGGCAATGTCACAAGGATGGCTAGTGAAATCACTCTTCGTAGCTGTTCCTAAAAATGGGTAAACAAACAAATGGAGGTGAATGATCGGCCAATGGAAAAGTGGAGGTGATGGTGCAAACACGACCAAGGCTTTAATGGCTGATGAGGTTACATTCACAGTGGTTATTTACCGGAGGATAGTTCATTTTTTAACGAGCTTAAATGCGGGTTGAAACACTTGCTCGATCTTATGTTTATTTTTTAACGAGCATGAGCTATGTGCTAAAACTGCTCGAAACTTATGTTTATTTTTAACGAGCATGAACTATGTGCTAAAACTGCTCGAAACTTATGTTTATTTCTTAACGAGAATGAACTATGCGCTAAAACTACTCGATTATCCAGTCATATGATAAGAATGTCTCATGTAAGATTCCATTTTTTATGGAGCTTGCGCCTTACAAAGCTTTGCCCCGAATCCTTTCTTTATGCAAGTTTGGAAACGATTAATCCAAAAAAACAGATAAATAACCGCTCTTTTCTTGCACTCTAAAAGGTTTGCATGCCCCCAGGTATAAAGTATGATTTCAAGATTACCCCTCAATTTGCAGGAAAAACATTTGTTTAACCGGGAGAGGCCTACCTCTTTCAGGTTACCCAAAGATTGTTCAATTAATCTTTCAAACAAAACACTTCTTCGGTGATGTCTACCGAGATAAACAAAGGTGAGCGACGATCCCCGCCAATATTCACATAACTTTGACAAAAGAATCTTATTCTAGAATAACCCCTCTTCCAATCACGGATGGGGTACAGACTAGTCATATTCTCCCGCGGAAACCTACTCTATACCCAAAGTTTTCTCTGCCCGAAGCAGACCAGGATGCATGCCCCCTGGGTTCTAGTTACATCTTTCCGAATCACTCGCGCTCATCGGGAGGATGGACTGGGGGTGGAGACATTTCTTGCATGAAGAGACCATTTAGGGACGGTATGTGACTATTTGCTATGCGTGATCCGGGAAATGAAAGCTGGTCCATGAGCTTGACCACTCTTCCTTCGTGCGGAAAAAACATTACTCTAAAGAGTGAGGAGACGATGGCTCCCATGCAATAAATATAGTCTCGTCCAAGGAGTAGGTTATAATCCAAGGGTCCTTGAACTACCATGACGTTCATTTGAACTGTCTTCTTCCTCAATGTTATGGGCACATTGGGAAGAATCCCTAAAGGTCGAGTGGTTCCTTTATCAAAGCCTGTTAGATTTCTCATTTCAGGCAAAAGCGATGACGAACCAAGCACTTTCTAAGCAGTCGAGGAAAGGATACTCACAGATGCCCCTTCATCAATGATGGTACCAGCCATAACCATTCTATATATTTGAACGATAATTATGAATGGTATGCTTGCTAGTAAACGGGGTCTGCCTAGTTGATTCCAGTCGAAGGAGACAACCAGGTTGCTTGGAGGTGGGACCGAATAGATGGCCGGATACGGCTCTGACGAACTTCCTTCCTGTGGTAAGGGAATGGGTAAATTGCCCCCTTGTTCGTCGGAGTCTGTGTTGATGAAGAGAATCTGGATGGTGTCATCCTTGTTTTCTTCAGTGAATGTATCATTCGAAGATAAAACCTTTGAAGGCAATACCGGGTCAACTGCCGTCTCGACCTTTTGACTTTCGTCTGGTACGGATTCAGTTGGTTCATCTTCAATGATAGGCGCTTCGGCCGACCACTTGAGCGGGCCAGCCGGATTCTCAACTAACGAAGGACTCGACAACAGTTTTTTATATCCAGGAGGAAGTCGTAACGGTGAAACCGGACGATCATCCAAAACTCTTTTCGCTTCGTCTAAGAAGGGACAACGGTGGATGGCGTGGTCACCTTCGCATAGTTTGCAGGGAAATCTAGCTCTCCCTCTTTGTTCTGGGGCTTCACTTTCGCTAGTTGACGGTGGGCATTCAACATGGTCACCAGAGGTTGACGCCACCGGATTGTGCAAACGGGGAGAAGTCCCTTAGTATTCGGGGAATACAGGGACAATCTCTATGGAAGTGGTCTCCCTTGCATATGACACATGGCGATTTAGGCCTGGTTAGTGCAGTGTGTGGATTTTCGTTAGACAGTACTTGTTTGCCCCCATGCGCCTTTGGCTCCTTCTTCTTCTTCTCTTTCTTCTTCTTTTCCTTCTTCTCCTTAGGAACTTGGCTTTTATCTTTACCAGTTCCCTCAAGCGAAGAGGAAGGAGGAGAGGAAGAGTTAGAAGAGGTAGAAGGTTGGTGGGCAACTTTAGACTCGTCTAATTGTCGATTCGACTTTTCAGGAATAATGGTGTTCTGAACGACATTGGTTGAGAAGAGCCAGACTGGCAAGCCAATTGTCAGTCCTAGAAGCGACAATGTGGCCATATGGGGCGCACCAACATCTCCCCAAGAGGAGAAGGGACTAGGATTTCCACCAAGGGGAATTCCTTGGTTCGTGGGTTCCATTTTCTCAACCGAAAGATCAACGTAGGACAAGGGTGGTGATTTTCGTTTAAAATCAATTGACACGCTTTGACACAACTTGTTTTTTCAGTTTTTAAGAGTCGAGAAAAAACAAAAGATGACTCTAGTCTCCTTCGAATTTTTAATGAGCCCGAAGTGACAAATGCTCAGATGGACCTTTTCCATTAAGGAGTCTGAAAAGGAACGAAAAGGGACTGCTCTAGAGATCTAGGTAGAGGGTGTACCAAACCAATCACGAAACCACAGAATACGTTTTACGGTACGGCAGTCAATCTTCCCGAATGCTGTGTTCGGTGCATTGCGATCAGTAGGGCGGATGACACGGCTTCCTGTGGATAAAAGGTTCTAAGCCTATAGGGGTATCCCAATATATACTCAACGGTACGTGGGAGCACAATCCGTACTGATACTTATCGCTTCACCGTGGAGGAATCACCCAACCACTCGACGGTAAGATATCAGGCTTTACGACGCCGGAACACGTCTCTAGCCTAGACCTCTATGTTGTGCGTTAAGTTACAAAGCGTTATTAGATTCATTCAATTTATTTTAGGTTGATCTTTCTTAGAAGTTTTCCTTTTTGGATCACCACGAGATGTAGATATAATTCCTAAATGCCATCTAAAGATGATAAGCAAATCTTTTATCTCTTTTCGACAATGAAAATCCTAGCTACAAGGGGAAAAGAAAGACAACATCTTTTCTCAAAGATCAAAGAGCACACTGTAAATGAACTTTTTCCTAAATCAAACCATAAAAACTATCAATATGCAAATGCACAAATGCATGTATTTGTTTTCCCTTTCTTAATATTGATGCCTATCAAGAAAGTTCTTGTACAAATTTGAATTTGCTTTTCAGTGATAAACACAAACAAGGAAAATACTCGTTTCGACACTTAGAAAATCACAAATCCAAACCAGAAGACAAAAGTAAATGTATAATCAACTGTCTATAGTAAACAAACTTTCTCCTAAGACCAAAGTCGATACTCACGACAAATCTAAATTTAAGGGCGACAGAATGATTATTTCACTTTCGTAATGGAAAACTGTAAATGATGCAACAAATACACAAAAACACTCACAGTTATTTTGTACAAAGGAGGCGGAATTAAGGCAGAGAAAAGGGGTTTTCAGATAGGTACCTACACTGGTCACAGGCTGCAAAAAACAGAGATAAAACTGAACAAAAGGAAGCAAAGAACCTCAGCTGCACAGGGAAAAACTGATCAGCGCACCTGCAGAATAGAGAAACTGAATTACAGCGCAGGTAGCCCCTTCGGGACCTGCGTTGAAATGCAGAGTCTCTTCACAAAGCCTGCGCTGGGGCAGAAACGAGACTTTCAACCGGGTTCTAGGTTACAATTTGCAGTTTAATCTATGGCTTTTGGCCGAGTAAAAGCAATCAGTAAGGTATAACTAGAGGGATGATTTAAAGGAGGACTAAGAGCTATCACAAAGGGTAATCAGATCATTTGTGAATACATTGTTCAAATCATAAACAAATCCAGTGAGTGGATTGAAGGAGCAACTGCCTACTTTGCATTTGATAGTGGCAAATGCAATTCGATTTACAGCTTCCAATGTTTATGAGACAAACAACAAGAGAAACACAAATAAACTAACTAGACATTCTCCCCAACGGAGTCGCCATTTTGTTGTGGGGAAAAGTGCCTATGAAGGACGACCCTATCCACCTAAGGTGTGACAGTGCCTTAGCAACAAACAAAGTAACTACTTGAGTATTCTTCCTTATGAATGATGAACAAAGAAGGAAGGGATGAACTAAACGTTGTCTTCCGCTAGTTCCCTTGACCCAGCTCCTTCTTTCTTTGATAGCTTTTAACCTCTTGCTCCTTCAGTGGCCCAGCAGCACAATACCTACAAGATCAAAGAAGAGAGAGACTACACAAAGATAGATGTTCATATGCATAAAAGCTTAGGATCAGATAATAAGCAAAACATACTAATGAAACACACATCAAGAAACACAAGTATGTAGGAGAAACTCAAATGGTTTTATTGATAGAGTAACAAAGGTTCAGGAAGAGATACAACCAAATGAGGCCCGATCCAGCATCACCTTCCCAGCAAAGGAATGCCTTCTTCACCTCCTTCAAAGCAAATCACCCAATAGTTCTGATCTCAAACCAACAACAATTCTTTGCAAAGTACAAAATTCCAGCCTCTGGATCTCTTTGATGAGGGATCCATATATAGATGTTTGCAGAGAGGATGAGTCAGCTTGTCATCTGACTAGTGTCCTTTCTCTCTGTCAGTTCTTGCTTCCACATGGAGAGTGAGAGCCTTCCACTTGGAGACTGAGAGCCTCTTACTCATCAATGGTCGAATTCAGTGAGGCAAGTGTCATTGGAGAAGATTCTGGAAGCTTCCAGTGTCTTTCCACCTCGCATGATGACTTTGCCACTTGTCATTTCCCGCTCAACGCACCCTGGTAGTGCATTCACCTGCGTTGCAACGCACCTGGGCAGTGTACTGGGGTGCTATGCAACGCAGGCAGCTAGTGTAGCCTCTGAAATGATCCTGTTTTGACTGTTTCTGAGTAGTTTCTGGTGGAGAACTTCTGGGAGGAGATGTGGTTTGCTGACCTTGTTCCTTTAGGGGTAGGAACAACATGTTTAGGGACTTTGGATCCCTTGGATTATGGACATTTCATGCTCAGAGCTGTAAGGCACAAAAATGTCTATAACAGTTGCCCCCTAAAGTATGAGGCCGTTTATCGGGTGAAATGATTAATTAGGAGGATTCGAAGTTCTTTCAATGCTGGGAGGAGACCTGTAATAAGATACAATACAATACATTATCTTCATATTTTTCTCATGATCTAGCTGAGGCGGGCATTCCCATGCTCAGCTCTATAAATTCATTTACATGTACATAGGACAGACAATCGTCTGATGGTAGAATGATGATTCTGATAGAGCCATCATCCTTTTGGTAGGATGATTATCTGTTCTGTAATGTTGTACATTTCAATGTCTTTATTTTCCTGAATATATATCGCAGCCCGGATGGATGAAACTAAATCCGGGGTCTTCAATCTCGTCCGATCTTCACTCTAAGTACAAGTCGATCCATGTGAGAAATGTGTTGAAGTCGAACATGGAAAGACATCGCTTGATTACCAGTCAATGATGTAATCTGTTAACAAGTGCGAGAGGAATCACCGATAATGATGATGACCCTCAAGGTACTGCAGTACAATTCACATGGTGTGAATAGAGGACTTGGTGTCGAACACCACGCAAAATCTTTCGGTCGAAGGTCATTGATGTATACCTGTCGCCGGAAGTGAGAAACTTGCCATTGAGGTATGCAAGCTTCAAAGTACTGAGGGGGTTGTTCCTAGATCAACTTCTTGGATAATGAGCTGATGTCGAAAAGAAGTGACCCGTCAAAGGAGGGCCTTAATGAATCCCACATCAATGACACGGAACAGAGCAAATGATTTTGATGGAGGTGAAAACAATCTGATGATATATGGTTCAGGGTGGCGGTCATGGAAGAATGAAGTATAATGTATGGTAGTGGATGGGACATGGTTGAATCCTTCTGAATGGCTTCTCTTGAACATATCGGCGACACTTGTGTGATGGATTGGTAGCATTTACCCCAAATGTGGATGGTATGGTGAGGTGACCGGTGAATGAAACAACCCAACCCGACTCAGGCACGGAGCGGAAGTGTCATGTTCAAGAGCGACTTGCTACCAATAAAGTTTCTTTGAGTTTTTCCCAATTTTTCCCCAGTCATTTCTGACCAGTACCTCTTTATTTTTGTCAAGCTTTAGGAGGATAACATATGCTTGTTCTATAATTTACCCTTCGGGTAAACCCATCGCTATGCTTTAACGAGCCTAGCGATAGTGAAACTCGTTCTCGTCTAAAGACAAGTTTGTCGCTATTTAATGCTTTTAACGAGTCTAACGAAAAAGATAACTCGGTCCTTTTCAATTTTAGAGAGTCTGAAAAGGTACATAAAGTCAACTCCGAAATTCCTTTTTCGTCATCTAATCCCTTAAGCTCGAAAAAGTATAAAACAATACAGAAGGGATGAATTTTCGATAGCTTTAACGAGCTGAACAAAACAAGCGCTTGATCTTTTTGTGCAATAATCCCTTAGGTCCAAAAAGATTAAAATCTAGAGGAGGGATAGCACTTCCTGTCCCTTTAACGAGTTGGAAGGCCAAGGACTCGGCAATGTTTTCATATTTTACGAGTCAAATGAAAAGAGATTAAAGAAGACTCGTCTTTTGAGGAACGAGTGATAAACAGGGTAGCAGCTGATTCCAGGTAAGGCTTGAAATTTCCCAATCACGGCAGTGTCACAAGGATGGCTAGTGAAATCACTCTTCGCAGCTGTTCCTAAAAATGGGTAAACAAACAAATGGAGGTGAATGATCGGCCAATGGAAAAGTGGAGGTGATGGTGCAAACACGACCAAGGCTTTAATGGCTGATGAGGTTACATTCACGGTGGTTATTTACCGGAGGATAGTTCATTTTTTAACGATCTTAAACGCGGGTTGAAACACTTGCTCGATCTTATGTTTATTTTTTAACGAGCATGAACTATGTGCTAAAACTGCTCGAAACTTATGTTTATTTTTTAATGAGCATGAACTATGCACTAAAACTGCTCGAAACTTATGTTTATTTTTTAATGAGCATGAACTATGCGCTAAAACTAGTCGATTATCCAGTCATATGATAAGAATGTCTCATGTAAGATTCCATTTTTTATGGAGCTTGCGCCTTACAAAGCTTTGCCCCGAATCCTTTCTTTATGCAAGTTTGGAAACGATTAATCCAAAAAAACAGATAAATAACCGCTCTTTGCTTGCACTCCAAAAGGTTTGCATGCCCCCAGGTATAGATTATGATTTCAAGATTACCCCTCAATTTGCAGGAAAAACATTTGTTTAACCGGGAGAGGCCTACCTCTTTCAGGTTACCCAAAGATTGTTCTATTAATATTTCAAACAAAACAATTCTTCGGCGATGTCTACCGAGATAAACAAAGGTGAGCGACAATCCCCGCCAATACTCACATAACTTTGACAAAAGAATCTTATTCTAGAATAACCCCTCTTCCAATCACGGACGGGGTACAGACTAGTCATATTCTCCCGCGGAAACCTACTCTATACCCAAAGTTTTCTCTGCCCGAAGCACACCAGGATGCATGCCCCCTGGGTTCCAGTTACATCTTTCCGAATCACTCACGCTCATCGGGAGGATGGACTGGGGGTGGAGACATTTCTTGCATGAATAGACCATTTAGGGATGGTATGTGACTATTTTCTATGCGTGATCCGGGAAATGAAAGCTGGTCCATGAGCTTGACCACTCTTTCTTCGTGCGGAAAACACATTACTCTAAAGAGTGAGGAGACGATGACTCCCATGCAATAAATATAGTCTCATCCAAGGAGTAGGTTATAATCCAAGGGTCCTTGAACTACCATGACGTTCATTTGAACTGTCTTCTTCCTCAATGTTATGGGCACATTGGGAAGAATCCCTAAAGGTCGAATGGTTCCTTTATCAAAGCCTATTAGATTTCTCATTTCAGGCAAAAGCGATGGCGAACCAAGCGCTTTCCAAGCAGTCGAGGAAAGGATACTTGCAGATGCCCCTTCATCAATGATGGTACCAGCCATAACCATTCTATATATTTGAACGATAATTCTGAATGGTATGCTTGCTGGTAAACGGGGTCTGCCTAGTTGATTCCAGTCGAAGGAGACAACCAGGTTGCTTGGAGGTGGGACCGAATAGACGGCCGGATACGGCTCTGACGAACTTCCTTCCTGCGGTAAAGGAATGGGTAAATTGCCCCCTTGTTCTTCGGAGTCTGTGTTGATGAAGAGAATCTGGATGGTGTCATCCTTGTTTTCTTCAGTGAATGTATCAGTCGAAGATAAAACCTCTGAAGGCAATACCAGGTCAACTGCCGCCTCGACCTTTTGACTTTCGTCTGGTACGAATTCAGTTGGTTCATCTTCAACGACAGGCGCTTCGGCCGACCACTTGAGCGGGCCAGCCGGATTCTCAACTAACGAAGGACTCGACAAGAGTTTTTTATATCCAGGAGGAAGTCGTAACGGTGAAACTGGACGATCATCCAAAACTCTTTTCGCTTCATCTAAGAAGGGACAACGGTGGATGGCGTGGTCGCCTTCGCACAGTTTGTAGGAAATCTAGCTCTCCCTCTTTGTCCTGGGGCTTCACTTTCGCTAGTTGATGGTGGGCATTCAACATGGTCACTAGAGGTTGACGCCACTGGATTGTGCAAACGGGGAGACCAGTCCCTTAGTATCCGGGGAATATAGGGACAATCTCTATGGAAGTGGTCTCCCTTGCATATGACACATGGTGATTTAGGCCTGGTTAGTGCAGTGTGTGGATTTTCGTTAGACATTACTTGTTTGCCCCCATGCGCCTTTGGCTCCTTCTTCTTCTTCTCTTTCTTCTTCTTTTCCTTCTTCTCCTTAGGAACTTGGCTTTTAGCTTTACCAGTTCCCTCAAGCGAAGAGGAAGGAGGAGAGGAAGAGTTAGAAGAGGTAGAAGGTTTGTGGGAAACTTTAGACTCGTCTAATTGTCGATTCGACTGTTCAGGAATAGTGGTGTTCTGAACGACATTGGTTGAGAAGAGCCAGACCGGTAAGCCAATTGTCAGTCCTAGAAGCGACAATGTGGCCATATGGGGTGCACCAACATCTCCCCAAGAGGAGAAGGGACTAGGATTTCCACCAAGGGGAATTCCTTGGTTGGTGGGTTCCATTTTCTCAAACGAAAGATCAACGTAGGACAAGGGTGGTGATTTTCGTTTAAAATAAATTGACACGCTTTGACACAACTTGTTTTTTCAGTTTTTAAGAGTTGAGAAAAAACAAAAGATGACTCTAGTCTCCTTCGAATTTTTAATGAGCCTGAAGTGACAAATGCTCAGATGGACCTTTTCCGTTAAGGAGTCTGAAAACGAACGAAAATGGACTGCTCTGGAGATCTAGGTAGAGGGTGTACCAAACCAATCACAAAACTGCAGAATATGTTTTACGGTACGGCAGTCAATCTTCCCGAATGCTGTGTTCGGTGCATTGCGATCAGTACTGCGGCCGACACAGCTTCCTATGGATAAAAGGTTTTAAGCCTATAGGGGTCTCCCAATATATACTCGACGGTACGTGGGAGCACAATCCGTACTGATACTTATCGCTTCACCGTGGAGGAATCACCCAACCACTCGACGGTAAGATATCAGGCTTTACGACGCCGGAACACGTCTCTGGCCTAGACCTCTATGTTGTGCGTTAAGTTACAAAGCATTATTAGATTCATTCAATTTATTTTAGGTTGATCTTTCTTAGAAGTTTGCCTTTTTGGATCACCACGAGATGTAGATATAATTCCTAAATGCAATCTAAAGATGATAAGCAAATCTTTTATCTCTTTTCGACAATGAAAATCCTAGCTACAAGGGGAAAAGAAAGACAACATCTTTTCTCAAAGAGCAAAGAGCACACTGTAAATGAACTTTTTCCTAAATCAAATCATACAAACTATCAATATGCAAATGCACAAATGCATGTATTTGTTTTCCCTTTCTTAATATTGATGCCTATCAAGAAAGTTCTTGTACAAATTTGAATTTGCTTTCAGTGATAAACACAAACAAGGAAAATACTTGTTTCGATGTTTAGAAAAGCACAAATCCAAACCAAAAGACAAAAGTAAATGTATAATCAACTGTCTACAATAAACAAACTTTCTCCTAAGACCAAAGTCGATACTCACGACAAATCTGAATCTAAGGGCGACAGAATCAAATCATAAACAAATCCAGTGAGTGGATTGAAGGAGAAACTGCCTACTTTGCATTTGACAATGGCAAATGCAGTTCGATTTACAGCTTCCAATGTTTATGAGACAAACAACAAGAGAAACACAAATAAACTAACTAGACATTCTCCCCAGCGGAGTCGCCATTTTGTTGTGGGGAAAGGTGCCTATGCAGGACGACCCTATCCACCTAAGGTGAGACAGTGCCTTAGCAACAAACAAAGTAACTACTTGAGTATTCTTCCTTATGAATGATGAACAAAGAAGGAAGGGATGAACTAACCGTTGTCTTCCGCTAGTTCCCTTGACCCAGCTCCTTCTCTCTTTGATAGCTTTTAACCTCTTGCTCCTTTAGTGGCCCAGCAGCACAATACCTACAAGATCAAAGAAGAGAGAGACTACACAAAGATAGATGTTCATATGCATAAAAGCTTAGGATCAGATAATAAGCAAAACATACTAATGCAACATACATCAAGAAACACAAGTATGTAGGAGAAACTCAAATGGTTTTATTGATAGAGTAACAAAGGTTCAGGAAGAGATACAACCAAATGAGGCCCGATCCAGCATCACCTTCCCAGCAAAGGAATCCTTCTTCACCTCCTTCAAAGAAAATCACCCAATAGTTCTGATCTCAAACCAACAACAATTCTCTGCAAAGTACAAAATTCCAGCCTCTGGATCTCTTGGATGAGGGATCCATATATAGATGTTTGTAGAGAGGATGAGTCAGCTTGTCATCTGACTAGTGTCCTTTATCTCTGTCAGTTCTTGCTTCCACATGGAGAGTGAGAGCCTTCCACTTGGAGACCGAGAGCCTCTTACTCATCAATGGTCGAATTCAGTGAGGCAAGTGCCATTGGAGAAGATTCTGGAAGCTTCTAGTGTCTTTCCACCTCGCATGATGACTTTGCCATTTGGCATTTCCCGCTCAACGCACCTTGGTAGTGCATTCACCTGCGTTGCAACACACCTGGAAAGTGTATTTGGGTGCTATGCAACGCAGGCAGCTAGTGTAGCCTCTGAAATGATCTTGTTTTGACTGTTTCTGAGTAGTTTCTAGTGGATAACTTCTGGGAGGAGCTGTGGTTTGCTGACCTTGTTCCTTTAGGGGTAGGAACAACATGTTTAGGGACTTTGGATCCCTTGGATTATGGACATTTAATGCTCAGAGCCGTAAGGCACAAAAATGTCTATAACAGTTGCCCCTAAAGTATGAGGCCGTTTATCGGGTGAAATGCTTTATTAGGAGGATCCGAAGTTCTTTCAATGCTGGGAGGAGACCTGTAATAAGATACAATACAATACATTATCTTCATATTTTTCTCATGATCTAGCTGAGGCGGGCATTCCCATGCTCAGCTCTATAAATTCATTTACATGTACATAGGACAGACAATCGTCTGATGGTAGACTAATGATTCTGATAGAGCCATCATCCTTTTGGTAGGATGATTATCGGTTTTGTAATGCTGTACATTTTAATGTCTTTATTTTCTTGAATATATATCACAGCACGGATGGATGAAACTAGATCCCGGGTCTTCAATCTTGTCCGATCTTCACTCTAAGTACAAGTCGATCCATGTGAGAAATGTGTTGAAGTCGAACATGGAAAGACATCGCTTGATTACCAGTCAATGATGTAATCTGTTAACAAGCGCGAGAGGAATCACCGATAATGATGATGACCCTCAAGGTACTGCAGTACAATTCACGTGGTGTGAATAGAGGACTTGGTGTCAAACACCACAAAATATTTCAGTCGAAGTTCATTGATGTATCCCTGTCGCCGGAAGTGAGAAACTTGCCATTGAGGCATGCAAGCTTCAAAGTACTGAGGGGGTTGTTCCTAGATCAACTTCTTGGATAATGAGCTGATGTCGACAAGAAGCGATCCGTCAAAGGAGGGCCTTAATGAATCCCACATCAATGACACGGAATGGAGCAAATGATTTTGATGGAGGTGAAAACAATCTGATGATATATGGTTCAGGGTGGCGGTCATGGAAGAATGAAGTATAATGTATGGTAGTGGATGGGACATGGTTGACTCCTTCTGAATGACTTCTCTTGAACATATCGGCGACACTTGTGTGATGGATTGGTAGCATTTACCCCAAATGTGGATGGTATGGCGAGACCATGGTGATGTGACCGGTGAATGAAACAACCCAACCCGACTCAGGCACAAAGCAGAAGTGTCATGTTCAAGAGTGACTTGCTACCAATAAAGTTTCTTTGAGTTTTTCCCAAATTTTTCCCACTCATTGCTGACCAGTACCTCTTTATTTTTGTCAAGCTTTAGGAGGATAACATATGCTTGTTCTATAATTTACCCTTCGGGTAAACCCATCGCTATGTTTTAACGAGCCTAGCGATAGTGAAACTCGTTCTCGTCTAAAGACAAGTTTGTCGCTATTTAATGCTTTCAACGAGTCTAACGAAAAAGATAACTCGGTCCTTTTCAATTTTAGAGAGTCTGAAAAGGTACATAAAGTCAACTCCGAAATTCCTTTTTCGTCATCTAATCCCTTAAGCCCGAAAAAGTATAAAACAATACAGAAGGGATGAACTTTCGATAGCTTTAACGAGCCGAACAAAACAAGCGCTCGATCTTTTTGTGCAATAATCCCTCAGGTCCAAAAAGATTAAAATCTAGAGGAGGGATAGCACTTCCTGTCCCTTTAACGAGTTGGAAGGCCAAGGAATCGGCAATCTTTTCATATTTTACGAGTCAAATGAAAAGAGATTAAAGAAGACTCGTCTTTTGAGGAACGAGTGATAAACAGGGTAGCAGCTGATTCCAGGTAAGGCTTGGAATTTTCCAATCACGGCAGTGTCACAAGGATGGCTAGTGAAATCACTCTTCGCAGCTGTTCCTCAAAATGGGTAAACAAACAAATGGAGGTGAATGATCGGCCAATGGAAAAGTGGAGGTGACAGTGCAAACACGACCAAGGCTTTAATGGCTGATGAGGTTACATTCACGGTGGTTATTTACCGGAGGTTAGTTCATTTTTTAACGAGCTTAAACGCGGGTTGAAACACTTGCTCGATCTTATGTTTATTTTTTAACGAGCATGAACTATGTGCTAAAACTGCTCGAAACTTATGTTTATTTTTTAACGAGCATGAACTATGCGCTAAAACTGCTCGAAACTTATGTTTATTTTTTAACGAGCATGAACTATGCGCTAAAACTACTCGATTATCCAGTCATATGATAAGAATGTCTCATGTAAGATTCCATTTTTTATGGAGCTTGCGCCTTACAAAGCTTTGCCCCGAATCCTTTCTTTATGCAAGTTTGGAAACGATTAATCCAAGAAAACAGATAAATAACCGCTCTTTGCTTGCACTCCAAAAGGTTTGCATGCCCCCAGGTATAAATTATGATTTCAAGATTACCCCTCAATTTGCAGGAAAAACATTTGTTTAACCGGGAGAGGCCTACCTCTTTCAGGTTACCCAAAGATTGTTCTATTAATCTTTCAAACAAAACACTTCTTCGGCGATGTCTACCGAGATAAACAAAGGTGAGTGACGATCCCCGCCAATACTCACATAAATTTGACAAAAGAATCTTATTCTAGAATAACCCCTCTTCCAATCACGGATGGGGTACAGACTAGTCATATTCTCCCGCGGAAACCTACTCTATACCCAAAGTTTTCTCTGCCCGAAGCAGACCAGGATGCATGCCCCCTGGGTTCCAGTTACATCTTTCCGAATCACTCGCGCTCATCGGGAGGATGGACTGGGGGTGGAGACATTTCTTGCATGAAGAGACCATTTAGGGACGGTATGTGACTATTTGCTATGCGTGATCCGGGAAATGAAAGTTGGTCCACGAGCTTGACCACTCTTCCTTCGTGCGGAAAACACATTACTCTAAAGAGTGAGGAGACGATGGCTCCCATGCAATAAATATAGTCTCGTCCAAGGAGTAGGTTATAATCCAAGGGTCCTTGAACTACCATGACGTTCATTTGAACTGTCTTCTTCCTCAATGTTATGGGCACATTGGGAAGAATCCCTAAAGGTCGACTGGTTCCTTTATCAAAGCCTATTAGATTTCTCATTTCAGGCAAAAGCGATGGCGAACCAAGCGCTTTCCAAGTAGTCAAGGAAAGGATACTCACAGATGCCCCTTCATCAATGATGGTACCAGCCATAACCATTCTATATATTTGAACGATAATTCTGAATGGTACGCTTGCTGGTAAACGGGGTCTGCCTAGTTGATTCCAGTCGAAGGAGACAACCAGGTTGCTTGGAGGTGGGACCGAATAGATGGCCGGATACAGCTCTGACGAACTTCCTTCCTGCGGTAAAGGAATGGGTAAATTGCCCCCTTGTTCGTCGGAGTCTGTGTTGATGAAGAGAATCTGGATGGTGTCATCCTTGTTTTCTTCAGTGAATGTATCATTCGAAGATAAAACCTCTGAAGGCAATACCGGGTCAACTGCCGCCTCGACCTTTTGACCTTTGTCTGGTATGGATTTAGTTGGTTCATCTTCAACGACAGGCGCTTCGGTCGACCACTTGAGCGGGCCAGCCAGATTCTCAACTAACGAAGGACTCGGCAAGAGTTTTTTATATCCAGGAGGAAGTCGTAACGGTGAAACCGGACGATCATCCAAAACTCTTTTCGCTTCGTCTAAGAAGGGACAACGGTGGATGGCGTGGTCGCCTTCGCACAGTTTGCAGGGAAATCTAGCTCTCCCTCTTTGTCCTGGGGCTTCACTTTTGCTAGTTGACGGTGGGCATTCAACATGGTCACCAGAGGTTGACGCCACTGGATTGTGCAAACGGGGAGACCAGTCCCTTAGTATTCGGGGAATACAGGGACAATCTCTATGGAAGTGGTCTCCCTTGCATATGACACATGGCGAATTAGGCCTGGTTAGTGCAGTGTGTGGATTTTTGTTAGACAATACTTGTTTGCCCCCATGCGCCTTTGGCTCCTTCTTCTTCTTCTCTTTCTTCTTCTTTTCCTTCTTCTCCTTAGGAACTTGGCTTTTAGCTTTACCAGTTCCCTCAAGTGAAGAGGAAGGAGGAGAGGAAGAGTTAGAAGAAGTAGAAGGTTGGTGGGCAACTTTAGACTCGTCTAATTGTCGATTCGACTATTCAGGAATAGTGGTGTTCTGAACGACATTGGTTGAGAAGAGCCAGACCGGCAAGCCAATTGTCAGTCCTAGAAGTGACAATGTGGCCATATGGGGTGCACCAACATCTCCCCAAGAGGAGAAGGGACTAGGATTTCCACCAAGGGGAATTCCTTGGTTCGTGGGTTCCATTTTCTCAACTGAAAGATCAACGTAGGACAAGGGTGGTGATTTTCATTTAAAATAAATTGACACGCTTTGACACAACTTGTTTTTTCAGTTTTTAAGAGTCGAGAAAAAACAAAAGATGACTCTAGTCTCCTTCGAATTTTTAATGAGCTCGAAGTGACAAATGCTCAGATGGACCTTTTCCGTTAAGGAGTCCGAAAAGGAACGAAAAGGGACTGCTCTGGAGATCTAGGTAGAGGGTGTACCAAACCAATCACAAAACTGCAGAATACGTTTTACGGTACGACAGTCAATCTTCCCGAATGCTGTGTTCGGTGCATTGGGATCAGTACGGTGGCCGACACGGAGTCGCCATTTTGTTGTGGGGAAAAGTGCCTATGCAGGACGACCCTATCCACCTAAGGTGTGACAGTGCCTTAGCAACAAACCAAATAACTACTTGAGTATTCTTCCTTATGAATGATGAACAAAGAAGGAAGGGATGAACTAACCATTGTCTTCCGCTAGTTCCCTTGACCCAACTCCTTCTCTCTTTGATAGCTTTTAACCTCTTTCTCCTTCAGTGGCCCAACAGCATAATACCTACAAGATCAAAGAAGAGAGAGACTACAAAAAGATAGATGTTCATATGCATAAAATCTTAGGATCAGATAATAAGCAAAACATACTAATGCAACATATATCAAGAAACACAAGTATGTAGGAGAAACTCAAATGGTTTTATTGATAGAGTAACAAAGGTTCAGGAAGAGATACAAGCAAATGAGGCCTGATCCAGCATCACCTTCCCAGCAAAGGAATCCCTTCTTCACCTCCTTCAAAGCAAATCACCCAATAGTTCTGATCTCAAACCAACATCAATTCTCTGCAAAGTACAAAATTCCAGCCTCTGGATCTCTTGGATGAGGGATCCATATATAGATGTTTGCAGAGAGGATGAGTCAGCTTGTCATCTGACTAGTGTCCTTTCTCTCTGTCAGTTCTTGCTTCCACATGGAGAGTGAGAGCCTTCCACTTGGAGATCGAGAGCCTCTTACTCATCAATGGTCGAATTCAGTGAGGCAAGTGTCATTGGAGAAGATTCTGGAAGCTTCCAGTGTCTTTCCACCTCGCATGATGACTTTTCCATTTGTCATTTCCCGCTCAACACACCTTGGTAGTGCATTCACCTGCATTGCAACACACCTGGACAGTGTATTTGGGTGCTATGCAACGCAGGCAGCTAGTGTAGCCTCTGAAATGATCCTGTTTTGACTGTTTCTGAGTAGTTTCTGGTGGAGAACTTCTGGGAGGAGCTGTGGTTTGCTGACCTTGTTCCTTTAGGGGCAGGAACAACATGTTTAGGGACTTTGGATCCCTTGGATTATGGACATTTCATGCTCAGAGATGTAAGGCACAAAAATGTCTATAACACCTAGTTAATATATCACCTTCATTAGTGTTGGAGGATAAGTCTCCATATGAGGAATGGACTAGTAAGAAACCCTCTCTTTCACATCTGAGGGTATTTGGCTGTGTTGCATATGTACATGTTCCAACAGAGAAAAGAACTAAGTTAGATAGTAAATATGAAAGACACATATTTATTGAGTATAAGGATGGTTTAAAATGTTATAAGCTTTGGAACCTATAAACAAGGAAGGTTGTGTACAACCAACGTGTGGTGTTTAGAGAGGTGAAAGATGTTATTAAACATGAATTCCTACCAAAGAAGCTTGAGAAGACAGAGTTTGAGCTAAAGGAGGAAGAACCAGAATCTACAATAGAATAAGAATTGGAAGATGAAGAGCCACAAACTCCAGGTGTGAGAAGATCAGTTTAAGAAAGAAGGCAGCCATAAAGGTATAGTCCATCTGATTTCTACTCAAATTTTTGTTTATCTATTATTGATGATGATCCTAGAATTATTAGGGAGGTAGTAGATTCATAGGATGGAAAAATTTAGAAAGAGGCCATCGTTTATGAAATGGCATCTTTGGAAAAAAATGAGGCTTGGGATTTGGTGGAGTTGCCGGCTGGAAGGAAACCCATTAGAAGCATATGGGTGTTTAAGAAGAAGATGAATGTAGAAGGCAAGGTAGAGAAATACAAAGCTCGGTTAGTAACAAAAGGTTATTCCCGGGTGCCAGGAATTTATTTTGGTAATATTTTTTCTCATGTTGCCAAGGTAGTTTATATTAGATTACTTTTATCTGTTGCTGTTGGTTTTGAATTTGAGGTAGAATAGATGGATGTGAAGACAACATTTCTTCATAGGGATTTGGAAGAAAAGATCTACATGAAGCAACCTAAAGGCTTTACGATGAATGTAAAGAAATAACTAGTATGCAGGTTAAAAAAGTCTCTGTATGGGTTAAAACAATCACCAAGGACGTGGTATCGAAAATTTGATACATATATATGGGGAATTGGCTTCACCAGAATCAAAGCAGATCACTGTGTTTATTTCAAATTAATTGGTGATCATGTTATTTATTTGGTCTTGTATGTGGATGATATGTTGATGATTGGAAATGACAAATAAATTATCAAGGATTTGAAGACCCAATTGTCCTCCACATTTGACATGAAGGATTTTGGTGTTGCAAATTATATTTTGGGCATGGAAACTAAACGGGATCGGGCAAAGAGGAAGCTATGGTTAAATAAGAGGAAGTATGTCGAGACAATACTACAAAGGTTTAATATGCATGATAGTAAATTGGTGAAGGTTCCTATTCGTGCAAGTGTAAAGTTATCTACTGAATAATGTCTGAAGACACAAGAAGAAGAAGAGGACATGCCCCTTGTTGCATATGCAAGTGCAGTGGATAGCTTGATGTATGCAATGGTCTGTACTAGTCCATATATTGCACATGCAATGGGAGTATTGAGCAAGTTTATGTCAAAACCAGGGAAGGAGCATTGGACAATAGTGAAGCGGGGGTTTTTAGGTATTTGTGTGGCACTAGCGATTATGGTTTGTGCTACCAAAGAAGACCAATATTGGATAGAGTTTTGGACATCTACGGTGTAGTTGATACAAAATAGGCTAGATATCTAGATCATATAATATCTACAAGTGGGCATGTGTTTAACCTATTTGGTGGTATAGTGAGTTGGATGAGTAAGAGACAATTTGTAGTGGCACCTTCAACTACATAGGAAAAATACATGGAAGCCACTTGTTGGCTTAGGGGGTCCTGACCCAGGTTCGGAGTTAACTGCACCAACCAACAAATCTCTACACTACTGGCCCTTTCGGTAACAACCCGCGTAGCATAGGCTGTAGTCTCACACAAAGGAGTATGGGGGGATGCAAGAACCAAATTTCTGCATCCAGAGACTAGTGTGATGTCTTTTTATCTCTTCAGATCTGCCTTCACGTAGATTGATAGTTTCTTAGGGAACGTTATTGCAACTATGTTAAAATAGTCTTCAGACCTTCGCAAAGGCCTATGATCAGTGTTTGTGGACCTACAATAGTCAATTTATCCACTTACTCGCATAAGAGAATAACCATAAATTAGTGTTCGCGCAGATCTACTTAAGGTATTAGTAAACAACACATAATTCATCAGACTCTTCACGAAATTACTTAAATAAGCATTGCGTACATTATTAAGGCTTATTCAAGAGAATCAAACAACATTTGATCAATATTCCATAAAACACATTTTTCATCAACAACATATAACATTAACAGAGATAGATAGAATTACGAAAGAATTCTTCGGAAACTATCTTTATTGATCTTCAATTCAGGATTACAGACTCAAAACTGCCTTGTGCACACAGCCACAGGGGTTCGCATACTTAGCTGTAGACTCTACCTAGACCTCTGTGCACTTAGCTGCAGAGCCTTTCTTCTATCTTACCCCCGTCTCTTTGCTATTACCTCTTGTCCCTTCTTCTTCATTCTCAATTTCTTGCCGTAGACTCTCTAAGACACACCTATTTATAGCCTTTTTCATACAATGCCATGGTTTGTGGACCATGGATGGATCTCAATACTAACTCAAAATTTACATAAAACAAGGGGATAAACCCTTTTGACTCCTAGCCATCTACGTGCTCCACATCCATAAAATCGCGGAGACTTTACATTATTTACAAAGACTGTACCAAAACTTGGGTTATCTTAACCCCAAAACTAACCCAGGGGACCCCATCCCAACAGAACCCCAACACAAATATCATGAATCACCCTCAAGTCACTTTGCTGGTGCTGCGATATTACTGTGAAGACCCCCCAGCTCCCCTTGAACCACTGCAACTTTGGAAGCTCTCTGTGTTGCTGCCTATTGAACCTCGTCGACCAATTTTTCCGTGGTTAGTCCTTCTATGACTAGCCTCATCATCTATTATGTCTGTTGCAGTCCTTTAAGCTTATCCTGAATAGAAGTTGTGACTTGATAAGCTTCCTCCAACCAAGGCTGCAACCTGGCCTTTAACAAGGCCTCCTTCTTCTGCGCTTCCTCCACCTGTGCCAACAACTGTTTTCCTTCCTGCAATTTGGCGAGGCGCTGTGTTGGTGCTAGTGAGTTTGCAGTCACCTTGACTTCATCATATTTCCGCAGTAGCTCCTGTACCTCAGTGTTTAGTGTTTTCAGGTTCAGATCCTCCTACATATTGGTCACAACCTCCATAGCCTTCTCGAACAATGTCGCACAGTCAATGACTGTGGAATCCAAGACAACCATGCCTGTATTTATTGCAACTTCGTGCTGCTCCCAGACCTCAGGCGAAGTTGTGGGTTGTAACTTTAAATGTAGCTCTGTAATCCTCATGTTGAGCTCAAATGTAATTCGGCCAACCTCTGCTTTAGCCTCACGCACACCAACAACTAATTTTCTGATTTTGGCTTCTGGATGTGCATCCTCTGGGATGTGAAGCTCAAGCACTGTCTTGCATGCCTCTGCTACTGCTGAATCCAAAATTGAACTACCTGTCTGAAGTTCCCACTTTTCCTTCAAATCCTTCATATTTTCCATGAATATTTGCTCATTATCGACTTTTTACTCACTGATGAGGTTGAAGGCATGCTGCTCCTTGGTTTTCAATTCATCTGCCACCCCTGTATGCAACGGATGGAGGGTCTCGTTAAAGAGCGCCACTATATTCAGTCCCATGTTCTTGATTGTACTTAGAATAATGTGATCTTTCGCAGACTCTGCGCAAATAGACCCATCTAGTATAGTCCTAAGGTCTAGGGTCCTTACTAGCTCTGCTGCTTGGCTTGTCCCGGGTGTTAGGCTCACTTGCTCCATGCTCGCTTGTCCAACGCCCACCTGTAGCATGTTGGTTTGGATAGATAGCTCACGTAGATCCTTCTGGATGCTCCCTAATGTCTGCATGTATTGCTGCTCAAATTGCTGCAACACTTCTGTCGTTGTATCCTTGATTTTATCTCCGATCTCATCAAGATCGCCCTTTGTTAACAGCATAGGAACAACTTGTGACTTATCCTATTTCTGCTTCTTCCGCGTACCACCTTGCTGCTCCTTGCAATGTATCTTAAGAATAAATGGGGTTTTCTACCCCTCATCGCCTCTGCCGTCTTGTCCTGAAAGTTCTTCCTCCTCTGTCTCTGGCAAAGGTGACTTGTCACCTTTTTGTGACTCACACTGTGTCTGTTCCACTTGCTCCTTGGCAGCGCATTCTTGCTCCACATGAGCATTTTTTGCGGATTCCTTCTTTTTCTTCTCTATGAGTGTACACGCAGCTTAATTAGCTGGCTCCTTTCTCTTCTGCACAGCAGAAATTCCCGCACCTGTGCTTGGTCCAACATCCAAGTCTGACAGGGTGCGCCACTCTACAGGCCATTGCGATATGACCTCTTGCACTCCAACATTGTCTAACACTTCATCTATAAATGACATTGGGAATGAGCCATGAACACATGTATCATTAAGTTTATGCAGATCTGCGCAAATCCCTATTTCACCTTTTTGTTTCTTCTCCTGAACCACCATTGGTCTCACCCAATCAGATTCTTCAATTGGTTCTATAATGCCTGCTTCCAGCATCTTATCTAGCTCCTAGCGAACCTTTTCCTTGTACTTAGGATTAAGGCGATAGAACCTATGTTTAAAAGGCTTCACGTCTGACTTCAGAGTGATCTTCATAACGCCCAAATCACCAATTATGCCCTTCAAATACAAAAACTTAGTAGGGAAGAGATCCTGGTATTCGCAGATTAACTCAACAACCTTATCCATAGTAGCATCGTCCCAATAATCTCCAATCTTCATGAACTTCGGTTCTGCTTCAGTGCTAATGTTTACTTGCTTCGTCTTCAATGACGTGGTGATGTTCGGGTTATCTATTTGTGGTCCTTGAACTTCGCGATGCCCTTCTGCCTCTGGGATATTAATGTTTCTCCGGTCTTCATCCTCCTCTTCAGCGGTCACATTATAGAATTATAGCGCATGGCATAGCTGGGTGCTCCAATCTGGTTGGACCCATTCCATAGGTTCTTGCTGTGTTCTAAAGATAACTTCCTTAATCTCTTGGATTGCTTCATCGATGCTTACAAAGTCATCTTCAAAGCTGAAGGTCAATAAGAACCCTTCCTTCAACACATCCCATTGCATCGTGCCATGGCGGAGCTCCGTTTCTAGATACAAGTTCATGGTAATTGTATCCAAAGTGTGGAAAAATATGTGTACCCACTCTAGCTGCGGTTCTGTGCCCCATGCCTTAGGCCATTTCACTAGGCGATCATGCAGATCATCCTTTCAATTATATTTCTCTGTCGTTCTGGTGTTAACACATCCAAATTGTAGCTTCATCATTCTTCTGTAATCTCGCCATCTAGAAAAACTATCCTTATGTGTACCCCACCATCATGGAGGCGTAGCGTGCAATGCCAACTCTAATGCTTGGAAGCGATGATCCTCAGGGAATTCACGCTAAAATTCATCAAAAAATATATCAACATCAGTTAACCATCATAATAGGATAATTTTCTTACCTCCGACAAAACACATCGTAACGAATTTTTCATCATATTGCATCTTAATGTAGACACTTCATGCAAGCGGTTTTGCCAATGCTCTAACTCTTCGTCGGAATCAAAGGTGCAGGAAATCTCCCAATCCCATGCATTCGTCCCATATGCCATCAGATTGATCCAGTCCTAATCTCGTGCTATTATTCTGTAGATTTGATCTCTTTCATCATCACTTCCTTCGTAATCTCGGACTGGTTCAGTATATCGCACCCCTTCTATAGGGTGTAATGGTACTACAACCCGAAGCGATTTTATTTCAAATGACATTGTCCTCTTCTTCAAATTGATGACCGCATTCATATCAATGGCCCAGCCAATTCCTAGGAGCGCTAATTATGGATTACTTTCATCAACGATTTCTATGACCTCAAAATTGGCCATCGTGTTCGCACCTTCTATATCAACTATTACTCCATGTAATCATCCCATGGGGATGACTTTCTGTTGGTTCTCCATTCTGAGATGAATCGGAGACCATTGCAGTGCAGGTCTCCCCATCCTTTCCCATGTTTGTTTTGGAAAAACGTTCGCATAAAATCCCAGATCCAAGATGACTTGACCCATATCATAATCACCTATCTGCGCAGTGAGCCTCATCTCACGCCCTGTTCGTGCCTTATGTTTGCCAATTTTTCTGACCACCTAGTGTCCATCAGGGAGCTTCTAGTTGTTGATGCATTTGTTTATTAACTCTTGCAGACCTTCTACAACTTTGCTATTGCGCAACAGTTTTATGCAGGTTTCCAAAAATGCAGTGAGGATAAAGGGATCAACTTCTGTAGGTGCGCTGGTTTCTTGCAACTTGTCCTGGTTTCCTAAGGTGGAGGCCTCAACAAAGCTCTTCTTGACCTCCATAAAAGTTTCCTTAGTGCGCTCTAGATCAAAACCAACT
The DNA here is from genome assembly GCA_031772625.1 of Pinus tabuliformis. Lineage (NCBI taxonomy): Eukaryota > Viridiplantae > Streptophyta > Pinopsida > Pinales > Pinaceae > Pinus > Pinus tabuliformis. The sequence goes on from CM062819.1 coordinate 235,596,960, forward strand.
TCCTTCTTTGGGGCCTTGCGGACCCATCTGTCCTCTTCAGGCTGTTTACCCTTATCATCGTCGATCGTTATCCCACTTATCAGCACTATGTTCACGATTTGATCCTCTTCGCGGGGCTCAACTCTCATCATCCTTAAGTTCTGCGTAGGCTGTTGAGGCTACGCTTTCTTCTCTTGCATTTTAGATATCAACACTGGGCACTATTCTATAGTATGGTTAAACTAATTGTAGTATTGAGATGAAGGGCGCATCTGATTCTGACACTCTCGTGAATAGTGCCCTGGTTGTTCATAGTTGTAGTAGATAATCGTGCCTCGACCTCTACTAGGTCCTCCTCCTCCCCGGTCCTATCCTCGTCCCTGATAACCTCCGCACACTCCTCCGATGCTCTGATATGCAGGCTGAGTTTCTTCTTACATCCGATATGTAGGTGTTCTTTCCATCATTAACTCATAGATGCGACAATGGCTCTCATCGTGGCCCACCAATTTGCACAAGTTACAGAACAACTGCTGAGGTGTCTGGATGAATTTTTGAAGTACATGACAATTATCTGTTGCATGTTGTCCAACAACCTGAAAAATAGCACACCATAGAGCAGTCCCCACGCTTGACCATGATGGGGCTTCTTGCTTCAGGGGAATTTGTCCCCCTCCTATAATATAATTCATGTACACTAGGAAGTGATATTTATCGTGCCCTTGGCCCTTTCACTTCAAACACCAAAATTCCATGCACACTTCCAGTTTAGTCTCCTTGTCTTTCTTCAAAATTTGTAATTGTAGGTGCAAGCCCTGTAACTGAGAGTGGATCTACTCTACCCCCAAGGTGGCATACTGAATAGGTGATGCATGTAACATCATCGTGATCTCCAAGGCTTATGCCTATGTTCCTATCTTCTACTGTGACAGAGAAATTCTCAGGTGGGGTAGAAGCGAAGCTATAAACCATTCGCGATGTTGACTATCTGTGAGCTGCATGTTAGCTTCTCAAATCTGACACTTCAACCTTTGATCTAATTCCCAAGGCGTGTCATCGACTCTCATTGTGATTTCTTAAAATTCGATTACTGACTGTGAGTCATACTTAGGCTTACTAAAATCCTTGTTTAGTCAACCTTAGTCTCTGCTAGCAATGCAAGAGGATTATCAAAAAAATACTTAATATACCAAGTTAGCACAAGATCCTACTGAGCGGTGACCAACTGTGCCTTATTTATATTGTCATCAGTAATTTGTAACACTACTGGACCTTTTGGCATCAACCTGCGTAGTGCAGGCTACAGTCTCACCCGAAGCAATATGGGGGGATGAAAGAACCAAATTTTTGCATCCAGAGATTAGTGTGATGTATTTTTAGCTCTTTAGATCTGCCTTCGCGCAGATCGATAGATTCTTAGGGCACATTACTACAACTCTGTTAAAATAGTCTTCAGACCTTCACAAAGGCCTAAGATCAGTCTTTATGGGCCTTTAACAGTCAATTTATCCACTTACACACATCATAGAACAACCCTAAATTAGTGTTCGCGTAGATATACTTAAGTTATTAGTAAACAACACATAATTCATCAGAGTCTTTGTGAAAGTACTCAAACAAGCATGGCGTAAATTATTAAGGCTTATTCAAGAGAATCACACAACATTCGATCAATATTCCATAAAACACATTATTCATCAACAACATATAACATTAACAGAGATAAACATAATCACGCAAGAATTATTCAGAAACTGTCTTTATTAATCTTCAATTCAGGATTATAGACTCAAAACTTCCTTGTGCACATATTTGCAGGGGTCCACGCACTTTGCTGCGGACTCTACCTAGGCCTCTATGCACTCATCTGCAGAGCATTTCTTCTATATTACCCCCATTTCATTGCTATCACCTCTTATCCCTTCTTCTTCATTCTCAATTTCTTGCCTTAGACTCTCTAAGACACACCTATTTATAGCCTTTTTCATATAATGCCATGGTCCGCGAACCATGGGTGGATCTGAAAACCAACTCAAAATTTACATAAAACCAGGGGCTAAACCCTTTTGACTCCTAGCCATCTACACGCTCTGTTATGCTCTTAACCTGCAAAATGATACCCAATACAGAATGTGCGAAGAAAAGATACCCAGAACACAAAATAGCAATGATTTTATTATTCAGAGAGTAATGTTCACTTGCCTCTTCGAGGGGGCAACCTCCAATAGAGCAGAGCTTGATTACAAAATAAGACACGATACTCCTCGCAGGGAGTCTCTATCCTTTATATATGACTCATACATGCAATACCACGGGCCAATACCGTGGGTTTTATTAATACCATCTATCTAATACTACGGCCCATTTGCAACTAACTGTGGTCCCGTCATTAATTGCGGGTTAACCACTTACAAATATTAATATGGGCTTTATTGACTCTTGACTATGACGTGATCCCATGAAATAAATAAGGGGGTTAGGGTGGGACCCTAACATGCCCTCCCCCTTAAGACTAGCCTTGTCCTCAAGGCTGAAGCTGCGGAAACTGCTGAAGAATAGTGGCTGGTTCCCAAGTTGCATCTTCCGGAGAGGTGTCTTTCCATTTGACGAGGACTTCCTTAATCATGCGGGCGCGCAGGTGTTTGTCTCTTGTGCCTAGAACCTGTTCGAGTTGAAGCCAGATTGACCCTTCTTCGTCCAATTCAGGTAGACTGGTTTGAACTTGGCAATTGTTCCCGATCACTTTCTTGAGGCACGATACATGGAAAACTGGATGGATTTTTGCAGTAGGTGGCAAAGCCAACTTGTAAGCCACTTCTCCAATGCGCTGAAGTACTTGGTATGGTCCATAGAATTTTGGAGATAGCTTTTGACAACCCTTGTCTTTGAGTGATGTTTGCTTATATGGTTGCAGCCTCAAAAAGACCTGATCCCCTTCTTGAAATTAGCGCTCTGAGCGATGCTGGTCTACCTGTTGCTTCATGCGGTTCTGAGCTTGATGAAGATTCTCTCTAAGATGGGCGAGCATGGTTGCGCGGTGTTGTAGGAGTTGATCCACTGCTTGTACTTTGGAGCACCCCTTGAGATAAGAAGTAGGGGAAGGCGGAAGTTGACCATATACTGCTTCATAGGGAGTCATTTTGGTGGTGGCATGATAGTTGGTGTTATACCACCATTCAGCCAGAGGTAACCACTGTACCCAAAGGTGTTGCTTTTCTGAAGTGAAACACCTAAGGTAGGTTTCTAGACATTTGTTGACGGCTTCAGTTTGACCATCCGTTTGCAGATGATAGGAAGTACTGAGTTTTAGTTGAGTGCCTTATATCCTAAAGAGTTCCTGCTAAAAACTACTGGTGAAGATCGGGTCGCGATCGGTAGATGCTGATAGGTTCTATTGAAAGCTGAACATTCCTAAGGGTAGATGCTGCTGAAATTAGGACTCCCTTATAGAGCTTGAGAGGAGAGATTCCAATCCTTTATTAGCTTCATTTGGAAGTGGGTGAGCTGATCAAAGTAGAGGAGAACTCTTGCTGGACCCTGGGAGGGACCTGCACAACACCAAGGCGCTGGTTGTAAGGTTTCTTTTGTTTCCAATTAATACAATTAAGTTCATTTTTCTCAACAAGTTGTTATATATAATTTGTTTCATAAACTCCTTGATATTTATGATGAATATGTTTTATTATATGAGTTATTCAGGTGCTATGTAATCGTTTTCTTGTTAGTGAATGCAGGCTTCAAGGAAAAGGAGGAGCTCATCTGGATCAGAGAGGCTTGGCTGCTACAAATAGCGTTGGACTAAAGGTAAGCCTTAAACACCTGGTTGCTTTTATTTTAAATGCATATTTAGGGAAAGATAGTGCTTGATTGTTTTGTTTGTCACTAGAAAGCCTTAGCTTCTAGGGAGGTCGGTTTTGTCCGCAAAATTGACTCTTTCCGCATAAAATCTGTTACACTAAAATTTGTCACCATGACTATTTGCAGTCAGTATGGCTCCATCAATAACCATACTGTCCTCCTTGGAAAGTCTTATACCTCTGCTCCTCATTCAAACTCCAAAAAAGAGAAAAAGCCTTTAAAAGTCAATATAACTCTGGTTACGCAGTGTCTCTTACCCTTACCTACGTGTACGCACCTCAAGTTCATAATTCCCATGTACTTGTACACTCTATCTATAAAGGGGTGGGTGTGTACTCCTGTAAAGGTCAAAAGGCGCAAGTTTTACTTCAAAAAAGTTACTTGTGGTCGAATCTAGAGCATTCTAGAAGATGGTTTGACGTGGATTGAGCGCCTCCAGATGGTTCATGCATCCCAAAGAAAGAGGAACTTATCCCATGAAGAGGGGAGCTATCCCATTGAAAGAGGGGCTTATCCCATTCATGGTGGACCTGATTAACTTCCTCCAAAGTACTATAAATACAGGCATTGGGCCAGAGGGAGAGGAGGTTGAAAGCTGAACATTCCTAAGGGTAGATGCTGCTGAAATTAGGACTCCCTTATAGAGCTTGAGAGGAGAGATTCCAATCCTTTCTTAGCTTCATTTGGAAGTGGGTGAGCTGATCAAAGTAGAGGAGAACTCTTGCTGGACCCTGGGAGGGACCTGCACAACACCAAGGCACTGGTTGTAAGGTTTCTTTTGTTTCCAATTAATACAATTAAGTTCATTTTTCTCAACAAGTTGTTATATATAATTTGTTTCATAAACTCCTTGGTCTTTATGATGAATATGTTTTATTATATGAGTTATTCAGGTGCTATGTAATCGTTTGCTTGTTAGTGAATGCAGGCTTCAAGGAAAAGGAGGAGCTCATCTGGATCGGAGAGGCTTGGCTGCTACAAACAGCGTTGGACTAAAGGTAAGCCTTAAACACCTGGTTGCTTTTATTTTAAATGCATATTTAGGGAAAGATAGTGCTTGATTGTTTTGTTTGTCACTAGAAAGCCTTAGCTTCTAGGGAGGTCGGTTTTGTCCACAAAATTGACTCTTTCCGCATGAAAAAATGGCGACTCCGCTGGGGAATACATGGATTTGATTGATTTCTCTTTTGATTGATACTTTGATTTGAGAAAAGTCGATTTCTTTCTAGTTTTTGATTGATTGACTGTGAATTTGGGTGGAATAGCTTAGGATTGAGTTAGTTTTTTATTTTTCTTGTTTTTGAGAGAAGTATGCACCCTCTGTGTTAAGCACAGTGCGTACCTGTACACACTTCTGCTTTGTACACAGAGCGTGGCCACACCTGTGCAAATAGGCTGCCTGCATACCCTGTCAAAAGTTTGGAAATTTTCCATTTTTTCATTTTTACCTATTAGATTTTGTTTATAGTTTACTTTTTGCTGCCCAGATCCATTGGTTACCTGTCAAAAGTTTTCATCTAAGCTTGTTTCATTAGCATCAAGGGTTTCAGTGAAGTTCATAGAAATTGCAGCGCTAGGTTTGATTTTTGTATTGGTCTTGTAGTGACTTTGGCTTTAGAAGTTGTAAAATCTTGGATATCCCTGGTCTTTTCAGTCTTCTTAGGAGTCAGACCTTTCGTAAAATCCACCTTTGTGAGAAACCTACCTTTGTGTTGTCTCTTTGCGTAATTTCGAGAAGGCTTGTTGATTAAGCTGTGAATTTCATTCTTAAGAAAAAGAACAAGAGTTTTTTATTTTTGTTTTTGACTGATTTATGATTCTTCATGAATTAGTCCTTGGTTGAATTGTAATCGAGTAAAACAACCTGGAATTATATTTTGTAGGCTTTTACCTCATTAGATTTGTTTTTAGGTAAATTTCTCTTAGATTTGCTTTTAGGTAAATTTCTCTTAGATTTTCATAGATTTTAAAATTGATTTTTGTTAAGTAAGTTTTACATGCTTTGTTAAAATAGGAAAAATACAAAAATCTCTTTTGGAAAAAAGTTTGTTTTAGTAGCGTTTGAAGGCTTTGAAAAGAGAAAGGAAGTTTTCGTGAAATAATTAGTGGTCTTGTGTTGTGTGCTTTGGAAAAGATAAAGAGATTGTTTATTTGATTTTCATTGTTAAGAAATTTGTCTTTATAAATTTGGCATTCTCCAACTCTCTTAGCTAGGGAATTCATTGATAAGGAAAGATAGTTTAAATCATCTTAGGTGCATCTTTTTAGTGGATTTGAGTCGAGTATACACATCATCAGTTTCATCTCCGCTACCTATTGTCCTAAAGAACAGCCATAAAAATTAACGCTTAAAGTAAAATTAACTTAGTAACTTTTTATTTACTAGGGCTTTGATACACCAACATAGATCAGGCTAGTGTCTTGGAGTAGGAGAGTAATTAACTATCCAAGACAGTAAAAACAAACAAGTAGCTTATCTTGCGGTAGGATAAATCCAACTGTTACATTTATGCTCTGGGAAAGCTCCTCTTAAAGGAGAAGCACGAGATCGTGTCTGAACTAGTGAGGGAATCAATCCTCCTTCATTGGGAAAGACGCCAGATATGCACGTACTAAAAACGGTAAAGCTCGGATTAACCATTGTCGAGGAGCCTGGGGTCACTTGTCGGTAAACCTTGGATTATTGTCAAGGCGCCAGCAAGGGGATTGAGCTTGTTACTCTGCCCTTGCATGTGTATCGGATCGTAGACTGTTCCCCCAGGTATATTTGTTTCTGTTGGTGACCTTAGTGACTATTATCTTTAGGATTCTTCCTAAGGTGACGGTGGAGGGAAGATCCCACTGTACCTGGAGGAGACGTCGGCTAGACTCACTTGGATTTTCTGGGGGGTTCACTTCACTCGAGACGGTTAAAGTGGAGGAACTTGTGCCAGTCTATTCATTAAGCAGGTTGTCGGGGTAACTGTTCCACCCGCCACTTCTATACTGAATTCTGCGATGTTGGATTTCATCACCAACTAGTGTTTTTGGTCCGGAAGGTTACTGTTTGTGTGTGGTTTGACGCCCTAGATTCTTTAGGCGTGTGATTCGAATTTGTTTGATTCTTTAGAGACTTTACGCGGTTTGCTTTGAGATTTTACTTTGTTTGCGTGTGCAGTAGTTAAAAGTTTTAACTGTGGCTGAATTACCAAGATAGTCCCGTAGACTTCGGGGCCAGTCTCCTGAGATTGCAATCGTGGCCAATTTGTTGAGGAAGTCCCGTAGACTTCAGGGTCAACCTTCTGAAGAAATCCCGGGTCATTATGAAGGTTTGAAAGTCCTCGTAACTCCTAGTGGCAGTAAAGTAGGTTCACCTGAAGAAGGAGAGTCTTCGTTGGTTGTTCATCCTGATTACCAAACTTTAGAAACAGGTTATAATCCTGAAGCTATTTCGGTTTCCGAACTTGCTGGTAGTTTTTCATCTACTAGTGATATAGGCGAAGAACCTGAGATATCTGAACCTGTTACTCCAACAGCGGGGTTAGTCTCTCCAACTTCTAGTGCTCCTAATTCACCTAGGGTAGAAAGAGTCATCACCGAAAATCTTCCTTCTGGTTTGATAGCTATTGAAGAACTTGCTCCAGAAGAAGAAATAGGCATCCCTATCCCTGAAGATCAACCTGTTATTGATCTAAGGGAGCGTGAATCCATTTTTTACAGTCCACCTAGAAGTACTACTTGGTATCTTTCTTTAACTAATTATTTGGACAACTCAGGGTTAAGTTTTTCACCACCTCATGCTCCTTATCCACCTAGAGGTCTTTATACTCCTGTAAATATGTCAGGTCAGTCGTCCATGTTTACTCAATCGCCTGAATCCTTTTTGTATGGCGGTCCTTCTGTTCCCTCTGGGTATCAGTCACTTTCTGATACTTTTGCGGGAGAATCTCCTCAACCCATTGAACATGGGTTATTAACTGGAAACAATGGTAATAAACCGTTGAGCGTAGAAAACATTCTCATGATGTCAGGTTCTATTCCCAATTCTCAACCTCAAGGTGGCCAGTTACCGCCTAGGGGGCAACCTCAAGGTACACAAATTGTGTCTGGGGAGCAACCTCAAGGACAATATGTACCCGTGGTGCAGTACATTCCTCAAGGTCAACCCCAGCCTCAATATGTACCCCAAGGTCAACCTCAGTATCAATTTATACCTCAAAGTCAACCCCAGTATCAGTACATACCTCAAGGGTATCTACCCCAAGGTCAGTACTCGAACCAAGGTTTCCAACCACCCCAAGGTCAATCTTACGTTCAAGGAACAGGAAATGTACCTTTCAATTATCAATCCTACCCTCAATCCGGTTATGGATCTCAATATCCTCAACCTGTTATGGGTCAGTACCCCGGAATGAACATAGTGTGGGATCCATCGCAAATTCAACAGGTGTTGCAGCCAAATGTATAGTTGTCATCTCAAGATGGACAACACTTAGTTTCTAGTTCACCCCAGCAACCAGTCCAGTCTAATATTCAAACTTCTGTACCTTTGGTAGTTTCTCAGTCTGGGCCTGTTTCGCCGCGTACTCCATCTCAAACGACTACTGCAACTGCCGCAACATCTGTTCAATCTACCCCACCTACTTTTGGAGTATCGACAGCTCCGGTTTCTACTGTCTCTGTATCTACTCCTCAGACATCTTTACCATCGTCTAGATCCACGATTCAAACTACGGTTCAGATGCCTGTAGGACAACCTGGTTTAAGTTGTCACAAGTCAACCACAATTCACTTATCAACCGTACCAGGGACAGTACCAATTCGGTCCTGCTGTCCAGCAGCCAGTTTACCAGTATCAACTGTATCCTGGGTACACTTATCAACAACCACAGCAACCCCAGTACGGTCCGGTTAATCCTTGTTTTCCGGGAGGATACAATATCCCGAACGCAACTCCTATTCCAAGTTATCCCAGATATCCTCCTCCCGGGGCTGGTCTCGTGACCCAGAGTTTTAGGGATCCTAATCGGCAGCTACCATTTATCGCAACTTTGGACTTACCAGACTTGTCGCGCCTAACGAATGATCCAATCAATTATCTTCCGTTTTGGCCGCCAATGCCAAATAAGTTGCCCAGTGACATTCCTAAGTTCGAAGGTAAGCCTGGAGAGGACCCGTCGAATCATGTGATGACTTACCACCTCTGGTGTGCCTCTAACTCCATCTCGGATGATTCGATCCACTTACGTCTTTTCCAGCACACTCTCATTGGTCTTGCGGCCAAGTGGTACATTGAGTTACCACGGGCCTCTTTTTATAATTTTAGACAGTTAGCTACCTCGTTTTTAACTCATTTTCAGTTGCCGGTCAGATATGATAATGGCACAGAGTTACTAACTTCATTAAAGCAATCGACGTCCACTTATATTTCCGATCATATTCATGAATGGAGATGTCGAAGGCGGTTAGTGAAAGTTTTTATCCCGGACCAGATCTTAGCTGAATGGTTTGTTAAATCATTGTTACCGAAGATTACTGAAGACGTAGCTAAGGTCGGAGTAGTTAGTGAGGAGCAAGTGATTGCTCCAGCGCAGTACCTTGACTTAGTTTATACTTAGTCAGTTAAGTTACACGAAAAGATCACAGATCTTCCTAAGTCAAATCAAATCGTTGCTGCTCCTTTGGGATCTCATGCTGTTGATGGCATGATTGGTATGGTGAACACTAAAAGTAAGAAGAAGTCTTCTAAGAATTATTCTCCTATCATAACCTTGCCTGATTCCCCGACAGGAGATTCTTCTACAGAGGTTTCCGCCGATGTTCACGTTGTAGAGTCATCTACAGCTAAATCAAAATCCGGTGGAAAGAAGAAAGGAAAGAAGAAGAATAAAGCAGACAAAACTCCAAAGGAGAAAACTGAAAAGGTGGAATCCAATGATGAAAAACACAAACCTCGATATCATTGTCTTATTTGTGAAGAGGATCATTTTACAAGAGACTTCCCTCATCGGGCAGAGGTTGCAAAAATCGTCAAAGGTTCCCAAACTCCTGCTGTTTTGAAAGATCCATTTCCAAAGCAGGATAGCAAGATGATAGGTTCTTCCTCAAGTGCCAATGAAGAACCCATATTGATGATGTCCCATGTAAGGATTGCGACTCGATCGCAAGATTATGGTAGTAAAAGTCCTGTTGATGGCAAAGAAGCAGAATATTCTCATTCTAATCCATCAACCTCAGCTCCTGGTTCCGATCCACTACAGATCGAGAAACCTAACCCGGACTTAGTAATCAAACCGCCCGCCAAGGGCATACTTCGAAAGTCTGCTTTTAATCCACATGCGAGAGCGGCCCAGAATTATAACATTGTTGAGGACTTAGCTATTTCACCCTCAGCAATGTCGGCTTTGGAAGTGCTGCAATCATGCCCAGCACAACGTAAATTACTTTTGTCGGCTATAGGAGCTGTTGATGTTCAGGACCGGAACCTAATAATATTTGATCTAGAAAATAGTACACCGCGTTTGCCTCATCGAATGGCATTCCAGATCCCAGTGATAGTAAAAAACAAGCCTATTCATCGGACTGTAATTGATGGTGGAGCTTCCACGTGTATTATGAGGATACAGTGTTGGAGATCGCTTGGTTCTCCTTCACTAAATCAATCCCCGAAAATTCTTAAGGCCTTTGATGGCTATGGGTTTCATCCTTTTGGCATTCTACAGGATTTGCCTATAGGGGTTGAAGGAAAAATCGTTAGTCTAGATGTGGAAGTGGTTGATGCCCCTCTAGACTACAACCTTCTCTTGGGTCGAAGTTGGTCTTACGCTATGACAACGGTCGTTTCATCGGTCTTCCGAGTAATAAAGTTTCCACATAATGGCAAGATTGTAACAATATACCAGCTGGCTTACTTTTCATCCAACCTAGCCTCTTTAGAGAGTATTCAACATGTCGGTAAAACAACTATCCCATATAAGGATGTTGGAGTAGCATTAGTTAAAGATGCCGGTTTACTGGGAACTTTTCCTTTTCCTCTAATCAACGCATTGTCTTCGTTTGCATCCATTCATATGATTACATCAGACACCATTATTTATGATGATCCTTGGATCGTTCCTTCTGAATCTGAGATAGACTCATTTGGTGATACTATGCCTTTGAGTCCATATGAAATTTCCTATGAAGCTGTTCAACTCTTTTACCGACCCGCGTTCAACCAAGAAAGACTTAATGAATGTGGTCTGTGAGGAATCACTTTTCACATCAACCTCGGAGTTAATAGCGTTTCCCGAAGTTGTTTCATATGACGAGCAACTTCGTGAAATCCTATGTGTAGATGATTTACCATGGGAAGATCTTCATCACAGATCTTCGTTTTTACCTGAGGATGATCGTTTTGAAAATGATTTCTCATCAATCTTTACAGCTGAATATGTCAAGGAAGCTCAGAATCCAATGAAACATCCTGATTCAGAGTTAAATTTGGGAAATATCTCTCGAACTATTCCCATTGACATTTCGGTTAAGCCTGGAATTGTTGAGAACATTCATATAGGTGCCTCGTGTACAGATGACGAAATTCAGACATACAAGGCCCTATTTCAAGAATTTCGCGACGTGTTTGCCTGGTCCTATGAGGAAATGCCAGGAATTGATCCCGCGATTGTTGTTCATGAGATCAAGACTTACCCGGACGCTAAACCCGTCCGGCAACATTTGCGTCAGATTCACCCATGAAAAGCGGCTGCAATTAAAGCAGAAATTGAAAAATTGTTGAAAGCAGGTTTCATTTATCCGATCCCGTTAACGGATTGGGTATCAAATATTGTTCCGGTTAACAAAAAACAGGGAACAATAAGAATATGCATCGATTATAGGGACATCAATAGATCTTGTCCAAAGGACAACTACCCAACACCCTATATCGATCAAATAATTGATGATTGTGCCAGCAACGAAATATTTTCCTTTATGGACGGTTTTTCCGGTTATAATCAAATCAATATTCTACCTGCCGATCAACCAAAAACGGCTTTCATTTGTCCATGGGGGACATTTTCTTATTGCAAATTACCTTTTGGGCTTAAGAATGTCGGAGCAACTTTTCAAAGGGCGATGTCTTATGCGTTTCATGACATCAAACACATTGTGCAACCGTATCTGGATGATTTGCCTGCTCATTCATTACATTGAGCTGACCACCTCGTCCATTTACGAGCAATCTTTATGAGGTGTAGGCGTTATCAAATTCGGTTGAACCCACACAAATGTGTCTTCTGTATAGAAACGGGTCGATTGCTGGGGTTTGTAGTTTCGAAAGCCAACATTCACATTGATCCCTCGAAGGTCGAAGCTATCATCAAACTGCCTCCTCCTTCGAGTTTTCGCCAACTCCAAAGTTTGCAGGGGAAAGCAAACTTTTTACGATGATTCATTCCTAACTACGCCGAGGTTACAAAGGGTTTTACACGGTTGTTGAAACAGAATGCTCAATTCTCTTGGGATGAGATAGCTCAGAAATCTTTTGATGCACTCAAGCACGCGTTGACCCATGCACCGTTGCTGCATCCTCCCAACTACAACCAGGATTACTTTTTGTATCTCACCACCTCCCATTCCACCATAGGAATGGTCTTAGTTCAGGAAGATGAATTCGGAATGGAACATGTGATATATTACCTTAGTCAGACGTTAAATCCAACTGAGCTCAAATATTCACATGTGGAGAAATTGGCATTGGCAGCCATTCAAGCTGTCCAACGTTTTCGTCACTACATTTTACTCCGTAAAACTACAGTCATTTCGGATTGCAACCCTATGATCTACATATTGACTAAACAATTGCTAGGGGGCAAGTACTCTAAATGGATTGTTATCCTGCAGGAGTTCGACTTAGAGTTTGAAAAATCTAAGTCTAAGAAATCTTTAGTTTTTGCAGAGTTAATATGTGACTTCCCGCGTGCTGACACGGAAACTGTGGCAGAGGAGCCCATTACGGATGAATATTTATTTCTAATAAGCACTTTAGATCCATGGTATGGGGATATCATCGTCTATCTCTAGACCCAATCCTTTCGGCCCGAAGTATCTAAGTCGGAATGTCGGAAAATTCGATTCCAGTCCCAACAGTACAAAATTATTGGAGATACTCTTTATCGCCGTGGGGCGGACTTGGTTTTCCGACGTTGCTTAACTCACGAAGAGGCTGAAAGGGTTCTGAATGAATATCACTCTAGAGCGTGTGGCGGTCATATGTCTGGGTATGCCACAACCCAAAAGATATTGCGCACTGGCTACTTCTGGCCGTCCTTGTTTAAAGATTGTATTACTGCGGTCCGAAAATGCCACAACTGTCAAGTGTTTGATCGAAAGATGCCCGCTCCACCTGCTCCTCTCCATCCTATAATTGCCGTTGGTCCTTTTGCAAAATGGGGTATCGATTTTATTACATGTAACCCTCACTCGGTCGGGGGGCATGCGTATATCATTCTTGCGGTAGATTATTTTACTAAGTGGGCCGAGGCGATGCCTACATTCGAGGCAGATGGCAAGAAAGCTGCAATTTTCGTGTTCAATCATATAATTGCTAGGTTTGGTGTCCCACAAGCGATAATCACTGACCATGGGCGCCATTTTCAAAACGTTATGATGACAGAACTTACAGGCCAGCTTGGTTTGCGTCACGATAGTTCAAATCCTTATTATCCACAAGCGAATGGTCTGGTTGAGTCCATCAACAAAGTTTTAGTTATCATGATCCGACGAATCATTTGTATTCATCGGTCGAATTGGCACAACATGTTATTTTTAGCGCTTTGGGCGTACCGAACCTCAGTGAAAACATCAACAGGGTTCACTCCTTTCCAACTAGTTTATGGTTTGGAAGCTGTGCTACCCATTGAATGCGAAATCCCGTCACTGCAAATGGCCATCGAGTTACTTCCAGCTACTTCCGAAGAGGAAAATCGTTTATTATACTTAGCTCAGTTATATGAGAATCGACGTGATGCTGCATTAGCGATCGAGACTCACGAAAAACGTATGAAAGCTCAGTATGATCGAAATGTGACCCCTCGAAATTTTTAGGAAGGAGACCTAGTGTTATTATATGATCAAGCTAATGATAAATTAGGTGCTGGAAAATTCGTTCCTATGTGGCATGGGCCCTATATTGTCAAGCGAAAGCTAGCAAAAGGGGCCTATGAGTTGGTAGAATTTAACGGGGACTCTTTGGGTAAACCCAGAAATGGAATTTACCTAAAAAGGTATTATGCTTAAATGATGGGTATGGAGATTTTTAGTTAGGTTAGTTTTTCTTTCTAGCTAGTGTGTTTGTTAGTTTAGACAGTGTGCTTAGCTTAGAGAGTGTGTTTTTCGTCGTTATTCTGGCTTATCTTGGTTTTACTCTTGATATTGCAGATGTCGATGCCTCTCCAAACATACATTGGTTTCACTGATGGTGCTTGTCGTAGTACACGGAATATCTCTTCCGCAGCTTGGGTTATCTACTCGCCCTCTGACGAGTTAGTTTCTATGCATGCGGTAAGCCTCGGTCAAACAACGAACAACATTGCCGAATACAATGCAGTGATTGAGTTATTGTCTGAATCTATTTCATTTGGGATTCAGAGTTTGATAGTGAGGTTAGATTCTGAACTCGTTGTATTACAGCTTAATAGAGTGTATGCCATTAGAAATCCAGTGTTATTAAGGTTATTTTTGAGAGTGCGTCTCTTGGAACGTGAATTTGATTACATTGAATATCAACATATTCCAAGGTCTTTAAATACATTAGCAGATGCAATTGCTTCTCGAATGTTAAATAGACATTTGCAATAATCATACATGTAAATTTAAAAACATTTCATCACACATGTTTAACAAGATAAGCCGGTAATAATGATATATATATATATATATATAGGAGTGTGTCAAAAAATACATCGTCTTCGATCATAGGTTGAAAAACACCTTATGATCGGAAAAAATGATAAGTACAAAAAACCAAAATGTCACATGTGTCTACAAAAACGACCATCCAATCACTGTTGATGATCTCTATATGACACCACTGCACGGGCCACCCTACATAAGAACCTCCTAAAAGGTCCTGGGACCCCGACTACATAGCGCTGAAACCTGATAGGAATATCATCTATGGTAGTCTCCGGTATATCTGATGTAAGACGCTCTAGGTCATGCTCCAGCTCAGCTAAAGTCTCTGTGGCCTCGTCCGGTGGGGGATGTGTCGCTGCAACTGGTAGTCTCCTCTCGAAAGGCCGGAGATTGGCTGGATGACGTGGGCCTACATCTGCATTTTGAAAATTATTATTATCAGTTTTGAGACGATACAAAAAGAAAAAATAGATAGTTTAAAAACTTGTGGAAAATGACGTCACCTGTATCATCCCATTGTTCTCCCGGTGGAAGAACCATGTCCGGATCTCCACGAAAATCAACTCCGGCATAAGGAAAATCCTGTATAGAAAAGACCTGGTCTTCTAACTAGTGAAAGTACTCCAGAGTAAATCGAACAACCTCCATTCCCTCATCAGGATGACGGGCCATAACCGCAACCCATCGCATCAATTTGGGTTCTCGAGGAAGCCCAACACCAACAGTGAGCTGCTGTGGGATCAGCATCGGAACCCTCTCTAAGCCAAAACTCACAACTAAAGGCCCATAACCAAAAGTCTTTAGCTGTCCGTTTTTGGCTCTAGTCAGTTGGCCTTTTATATTGGCCAACACAACATCACACCAGTTGAAAATGGTACCTCGATAGCAATCAATCGCCATCCGCATCTGGGAGGCAATGTGTAAAGCGGCAGCCCCGCAAAGTCTGGTAACTGTAAAGGCAATCACCATAAGTTCAGGACGAGATATAGTTTTGATCTCTATCCCCTTCTCCTGAGTATGAGTGTTACACCACTCTTGTCGGAGACTAGCGATGGACTGGCCACCCGGCCTAGTCCTGAAAAGAGTCAAGTGTTCGCCTCTCTTGGGAAAACCAGTGAGAAAGTAAATATCTGTGGGCTCCATTTCGAGTTGGTGCCCTCCAATATAAAAACACTGGTCCTGAACGTTCCATCTTTCTACCAGCCATTCTAGAAATCTCACTTGGGCCCTCATGCCAGGTATGGCCCAGTATTTATAAAGGCCGCATGCCTTCAAAGCATCAATTGACTTTTTATGATTAATGGTGGCCAAATCGACATCTTCGTGCTCTCTCTCACGCCAATCAAGCATGGTGAAAAATCTACACACCATAAAACATCCATTAGAGTCCGTAAAATCAAAAAAATTTGGTCCATTTTGGAGAATTTGGGGTTTAAAAACTTGTTGCACGGAGTACGCACCCCGCCTTTAGGGACAGAGCGTGGGTACGCAGGGTCCCTGAAGGCAAGGTGCGTACCCCCGACATTTTTCCAACTGAGAAAATGTCGGGGTACGCAGGTCCCTAGTGTGGTGCCTGCGTATGCCGAGAGGCGGTCTTTGAAACCCCAAAGCCTCCAAAAAATGAAATATGGGGCCTAAAAAAGAATTCTAAACGGATGAAATTGAAGAGGAGGACGTTGAAGATTACCTGGAAGAGACGACGTTCGGTTTCGACGGTCGGATTCTCCGCAATGTCCACGGGAAGTTTCTTTCCAAAAGCCCTTTTTTCTCTCCTCAACAGTAAAATGGTAAAAATGAATTGGTAAAAGCCCTTTTTATAGGTTTTTTGGGTAAATAAATGGTAAATTTGTTTATTTTTCACCATGAAAAAGGTATTTTTCAAAGTATTTTTATCTATCTTCAATAGGTATGAGTAATGTGTTGGTTTTTGTGCAGGATAAAGGATTTTCAGGGAAAATTGTCATTTTTTACAAACAAAAACATCAGAGTCATCTTTAAGCCCTTTTCTGACTCCTAAAACATGAAAAGATTGTCGAGCGTTTCTTTTACACTCGTTAAAATGGAATTAAAAGACGGTCCTCTTACAACCCTTTTCTGACCGTAAAAACATGAAAAGATTGCCGGATTTTTGTCGTTTCAAATTCGATATTGGAAATAAAACGACGTGTCCTTGATCGCTTTTTACTTTTCAGATCAGAGACACTAATCATGAAAGTACTCCTTGGTCGTAAAGATCAAGCGGTTCTCTCAAGTATTATTTTATACTTTTTCGGGATTGGGAGACACAAATTTATGAAAAAGGTCAACCCTGGAGTCTTCTTAAGTTTTTTCAGACTCTCTAAAATTGAAAAACACCGAGTTTCTCCTATACTGGACTCATTAAAATTTCACAGTAAAGGACCTGTTCGATTACAAACAGGAACGGACCACTCCTTCTTAGGGTTCGAATCTAAACTAAGTTGGACTCATCCGAAGGATGAGCTTATAATCAAGCAAATGTTATCCTCCTCAAGCTTGTAAAAAATAAAGAGGTACTTGCCAGAAATGGTGGGGGAAAAGAGAGAGAAATGAGCCTATTTGTTATCCTTTGTCTCAGAAAAACCTTATCACCACTCTTGAACACGACACTTTTCATTCACCTGGGTTGGGAAATCCTTTGCCTAACAGTTGATCAAACCACATTGAAAGTCTTCAGCCGATTTCCGGGTATTAACTTTGGGTCAATTGTCACCAAGCCATGTATTGTGTCGTTATGTGTTCAAGAGGTCACTGCAAATAAACCATTCATCTGCAAAATACCTGTCATCCATCTTGACCATCCCTGAGTCAGTCCTTATAGCTACATTTCTTCAACTTGATTTATGATTTCGTGTTGTGGGCTTTCCTGCAACGGGTCACTTTCTATCGACATCAACACATTATCTAGAAATATGATCTAGAAATCGTCAGTACCTTGAGATCTGCATGCCTTAATGGCAGGTTTCTCACCTTTGACGACAATTTACATCATTGACTTTCGATCGAAGGATTCCGTGACATGTTCGACATCAACACATTCATTCACATCTCACGGATTGTACTGGGTACTTTGAGAGCCATTGACATCATTGGTGGTTTCTCTCACACTTGTTAACTGTTTACATCATTGATTGGTAATCAAGTGGTTTCTACCATGTTCGACATCAACTCATTTATTCGCATGGATAGAATCGTACTATTTCGGGAAGCAGAAATGAAGACCCTGGATCTAGTTTCCGCCATCCAGGCTGCAAGGAGTTTTGTATTCATTATAGAGTAGACTAATCATAAACAGATGGTTGTGTCCATACTGTGTCTACATGTGTCTATGATTATGATGTATCGCGAAATCATTCCTATATCAGAGCAGTAATTAGTTTGTTAGTTAAAGTTTTTGATCTGAGTATGGGAATGCCTACCTCAGCGATGATATGATCTCATATATGTATTTTGTTTTGAATATTTGCAGGTTCTCACTGGGCTCTCCACAAGATAATCCTCGAAATGATAAAGTGCTTCACCCTTCCTAGATGATATGAAACCCTAATCTACTACAGACTTTTCACTTTAGGGGGCAATCTGTTACACTAAAATTTGTCACCATGACTATTTGCAGTCAGTATGGCTCCATCAATAACCATACTGTCCTCCTTGGCAAGTCTTATACCTCTGCTCCTCATGTCAAACTCCAAAAAAGAGAAAAAGCCTTTAAAATTCAATATAACTATGGTTACACAGTTTCTCTTACCTTTACCTATGTGTACGCACCTCAAGTTCATAATTCCTGCGTACTTGTACGGTCTGTCTGTAAAGGGGTGGGTGCGTACTCCTGTAAAGGTCAAAAGGCGCAAGTTTTACTTCAAAAAAGTTACTTGTGGTCGAATCTAGAGCATTCTAGAAGATGGTTTGACGTGGATTGAGCGCCTCCAGATGGTTCATGCATCCCAAAGAAAGAGGAACTTATCCCATGAAGAGGGGAGCTATCCCATTGAAAGAGGGGCTTATCCCATTCATGGTGGACCTGATTAACTTCCTCCAAAGTACTATAAATACAGGCATTGGGCCAGAGGGAGAGGAGGTTGAAAGCTAAACATTCCTAAGGGTAGATGCTGCTGAAATTAGGACTCCCTTATAGAGCTTGAGAGGAGAGATTCCAATCCTTTCTTAGCTTCATTTGGAAGTGGGTGAGCTGATCGAAGTAGAGGAGAACTCTTGTTGGACCCTGGGAGGGACCTGCACAACACCAAGACACTGGTTGTAAGGTTTCTTTTGTTTCCAATTAATACAATTAAGTTCATTTTTCTCAACAAGTTGTTATATATAATTTGTTTCATAAACTCCTTGGTCTTTATGATGAATATGTTTTATTATATGAGTTATTCAGGTGCTATGTAATCGTTTGCTTGTTAGTGAATGTAGGCTTCAAGGAAAAGGAGGAGCTCATCTGGATCGGAGAGGCTTGGCTGCTACAAACAGCGTTGGACTAAAGGTAAGCCTTAAACACCTGGTTGCTTTTATTTTAAATGCATATTTAGGGAAAGATAATGCTTAATTGTTTTGTTTGTCACTAGAAAGCCTTAGCTTCTAGGGAGGTCGGTTTTGTCCGCAAAATTGACTCTTTCCGCATGAAACGGAAGTTGACCATATACTGCTTCATAGGGAGTCATTTTGGTGGTGGCATGATTGTTGGTGTTATACCACCATTCAGCCAGAGGTAACCACCGTACCCAAAGGTGTTGCTTTTCTGAAGTGAAACACCTAAGGTAGGTTTCTAGACATTTGTTGACGACTTCAGTTTGACCATCCGTTTGCGGATGATAGGAAGTACTGAGTTTTAGTTGAGTGCCTTGTATCCTGAAGAGTTCCTGCTAAAAATTACTGGTGAAGATTGGGTCGTGATCAGACACAATAGAAGTGGGCATGCCATGCAATTTGAAAATATGATCCATGAAATATTGAGCGAGCAAAGTTGGTGTAAATGGGTGGGGCAGTGCGCATAAATGAGCATACTTCGATAGTCGGTCCACAACCACCATGATGACTGACTTGTTCCCGGACTTTAGAAGACCTGTAATGAAATCCATAGAAACTTCCGTCCAAATGGATGTCGGAATGGGAAATGGTTGTAATGTGCCTGGTGTGTTGACTGTTTCCCCTTTGTGGCGTTGACAGACATCGCATTCTGCTACAAAAGTAAGGATGTCCTTTTTCATGCCTGTCCAAAAAAATGATCTTCTGGTGCGAGCATACGTCTTCTGAAAGCCCGAATGTCCTACAATGGGCGATGAGTGCAATTCTGCCAAAATGCGACCTTTGAGGGTGGATGTTGGGGATATTACGACTCTGTCCCTGTAGCAAAGAATATCATCCTGCCACGAGTAGCCCTTGGTGGAATTTGGATCTACCTGCAATTGAGAAATGAGTTGGGATAGCCCGGGGTTTGAAAACCATTCCTTGCGAGCCTCTTCAATCCATTCTGGAATGGGGAGGGAAATTGCTAGCAGAGTACTTTCTTCCTCAAATTGGCGAGATAATGCATCTGCTAAACTATTGTCTTTCCCTTTCTTGTAAATGATCTCATAATCATATCCCAGCATTTTGGCGAGCCATTTATTTTGTTGTGGGGAGGATAGGCGTTGCTCCAAAAAATATTTAAGACTGTGATGATCTGTTCGGATTTGGAAACGTCGCCCCAATAAGTAAGGTCGCCAGGTCTCGACGGCATGTAAGATGACCATCATTTCTTTTTCGTAGGTAGATTGGCCAAGATTCCTCCCACTTAGTTGTTGGCTTGTGAAGGCCAAAGGTCACCCTTCCTACATTAAGACCACCCCAATACCGGTCCCCGAAGCATCACATTCAATGACAAAGGATTTGGTGAAGTCAGGTAGTGCTAAGAGTGGAGTGGAACACATGGCGTTTTTTAGAGCGGTAAATGCCTGTTGTGCTTCCTCATTCCAGAAGAAGGAATTTTTCTGTAGGAGTTGAGTGAGGGGCTTCGCTATGTGGCCATAGTTGCGGACAAATTTACGATAATAGCCTGTGAGACCCAAAAATCCTCTCAAGCTCTTCAAAGTCTTAGGTTGAGGCCATTCTTGCATTGCCTGGATCTTTTTGGGGTCCACCTTGACACCTTCACGCCCCACAATGTGGCCCAAATACTCAACTTCTTCCTTGCCAAACGAACACTTGGACATCTTGACAAATAATTTATGCTTGCGGAGCAGGTGTAAGAGTAGATCTACATGCTGAAGATGTGCAGCCCAAGTGCCACTATAGATGAGGATGTCATCGAAGAAGACAAGGACAAATTTCCTGAGATATGGTTTGAGAATGTGATTCATAAGGCTCTGAAAAGTAGAGGGGGCATTACAAAGACCAAATGGCATGACCAGGAACTCATAATGGCCTTCATGAGTTCAGAAAGTAGTCTTGGGAATGTCGACTTCCTTCATGCGAATTTGGTGGTAGCCTGAGCGAAGATCCAGCTTAGTGAAGAATTGAGCCCCATTGAGTTCGTCCAGCAAATCGTCAACCACCGGAATGGGAAATTTATCTTTGACTGTCAACTTATTGAGGGCTCTGAAGTCGGGACACATCCGCCACTCCCCATCTTTCTTGAGCACCATGACCACTGGGGATGAATAATGACTAATGCTTGGACGAATGACACATGCTTCCAAAAGTTCCTTGATGATTTTTTCTATTTCATTCTTTTGGGTGAACGGATATCTGTATGGCCGCACATTTGGGGGTTGGGCCCCTAGAACCAAGGTGATGCTATGATCATGTTCCCCCCGCGAGGGTGGAAGCTCATGAGGCTTGTCAAAGACCGGCATATGGTTATTTAAAATCTGTTGGATCTCAGGATGAATTGGCAGAGACTTGGTTTCGACGACCTGGATGGCATTAAATTGAGCCACCACTCCATGATTGCCCTTTTTTTAACAATTTTTCCATCCAATGCGAGCTGATGATAGAGGGGGCTCCCGCCTGGAGTCCACGGAGGGTATGTGTGTAGTTGTTCTGCTTAAAACTCATATCTAACTCCTGAAAATCCATTGTGATTGGCCCAAGTGTGTGGAGCCATTCAGCGCCGAGGACAATGTCGCAACCCCCCATGTGTATGGCAAACATGTGGGTTTTCAACTGATAATCCCCGATTTGAAGTTTGACATTTTCACAGCGGCCTTCACATTTCATTGTGCCCCCATCCACAATTTGGACTTGGAAGTTAGAAACTGCTCATACAAAACAATGCACTGCTTCTGTGATTTTTTGATGGATGAAATTATGGGTACTTCCAATATCAATCAAGACTACTACTGGGCGATGTTTAAGAAAACCCCTGATTTTGAGAGTTTGAGGGGAAGAAATCCCTGCCAATGCATGCAGCGAAATAACTGGTTCATCAGAGACATTCTCCTTTGGGTTGTCTTCTTCTAGCGCCTCATGTTCCTCAAGTGGTGGATCTTCCTCTATTGAGATGTAGTCAGTGGCATCTATTTGAAAAAATTTGGGCTCCTTGCATTTATGACCTGGGGAGTATTTTTCATCACAGTAATAACATAGTCCTTGCTTCCTTCTTTCGGCCATTTCCGCAGGTGACACCTTTTGGACCTTAAGTGTTTGAGTCGTGTTGTGAGCCTATGGGACACGACCTTTAGCGGGGAAATTTGGGTGACTGTATTGGGCTGCTAATGCACGTTCCACATTACGGGCTACCTTGCAAGCCTCTGTCCAAGTGGGAGGGTGGTGCAGTAAGACTTGAGATTTGATGGATTCTTTAAGACCACTGATAAAACATTCCGTGTAGAACTCATTTGAGAGACCCCAAGTGTGGAAGGCTAAGGCTTCAAAAGCTATAATATATTCATCCACGGTACCTGTCTGTCGGAGCTTAGTAAGACGACCCAAAAAAGAGTCCTCATGTTCAAAGCGGTCTCGAAGAGCTTTGGTAAATTGGGTCCAAGTCTTAAAAGGTCCATTGCAACATTGATGCCATTCCCACCATTGCCACCGTTCATTGTCCAACTACATGCTCCCCAACATAAGCTTAGTCGCATCATCTAAGATATGATTAAGTTTGAAATACTGCTCCATTTGTGCTATCCATGCGGACGAGTGAGAACCGTCAAATTTATGCATATCCAACTTGGGAGGTCGCTGACTGGGCGGTGGGTGGGTGTGCCAGAAGTGAGGAGAGTGGCTAGACTCACCCTCATTGTATTCATTGTCATTATACGCCTCCTCGTGGGCTTGCTCCTTGCCCTTCGGGATTGATTGCTGGACCTGGAGAGATAGTCCGGTAAGCTGATTATTGATGGATTGGATGGATTCGTCAAGTTTGTCCAGTCTTTCATTGGCTATTGCTTGAGCTCTAGTTTCTACCATACACCGACCTGATGAAAAATTGGGACCGCCTAAAAATTTTCACTAATAATTGAATGGCACCACCGTGCTCAGCTCGTCATCCTGATTCTGATGGGCTAGATCACCAATAAGCGCCCGGGAAGATCTCACACTTTCAAAACTCCTAACGGAGTTTTACTCCATCCTGATCAATACTGCAGTCACCAAATCCTCAAAATTTCGATGCTGCTAAAATTCCTGCGAAAATTATACATCGGTATAGGAACCCTTCACAAAAACTCCGATCTGGTGGATCTGAGAGATCTGAATGGCGGATCCGATAGCTCTGGGCGACGGAAAAAACTGCTGTTGTGGATCGGCTGGCTCTAATAGATCGGAATGACTGATCTGCGAACTCGAGACTGCGGGACTGATGTTGGCTGCTTCTGCACCCCTTTGCACCAACGGATCTGGAATAGATGATGTGCGATCCCTCGATATAAAAGGGAACTATGGTCTTGAGGAGTGTCAGGTGCTACAGATCGCAATATACATAAGGGTCTGGCAGTAGTACTCGGCCGAATGTTTTAGGGCTCTAACTAAGGAGGATCAACCGTACCCTTAGTCGTACAACCCGACTACCCTATCGTACGGGCGAGTAATCTCTCCGAGTGCTGTTCTCGGTGTACTGTAGCCACAAGACGGCCGACGGTTTATCTATGGCGAGGTTTCAAGGGAGCCTAGGGGCTTCTGATATACCCAGAGGGTACGTGGAAGATAGTTCGTGCGCGGTTCTGTTTAATGCGCTACTACTCGAAGGGGTACCCACAGGGGTTACAAGGGAGTCCAACAGACGTGACCACCTCTTGTATTTCCTGCGTGCATGCCTCCCCAAATCCACAGGTTTATGCTCTCAACGACAGATCCCGTGGTTTAAAGACGCCAGAACACGTCTCTAGCCAATTTTTTTTTTTTGCTAAGAATTGGCGATCCCACCGGCCCTGGAAAGTGCTCTGATACCACTTGTTATGCTCTTAACCTGCAAAATGATACCCAATACAGAATATTGGAAGAAAAGATACCCAGAACACAGAATAGCAATGATTTTATTATTCAGAGAGTAATGTTCACTTGCCTCTTCAAGGGGGCAACCTCCAATAGAGCAGAGCTCGATTACAAAATAAGACACGATACTCCTCATAGGGAGTCTCTATCCTTTATATATGACTCATACATGCAATACCACGGGCCAATACCGTGGTTTTTATTAATACCATCTATCTAATACTACGGACCATTTGCAACTAACTGTGGTCCCGTCATTAATTGTGGGTTAACCACTTACAAATATAAATATGGGCTTTATTGACTCTTGACTATGACGTGATCCCATGACATAAATAAGGGGGTTAGGGTGGGACCCTAACACGCTCCTCATCCACAAAATCGCAGAGAGTTTACATTATTTACAAAGGCTGTACCAAAACGTGGGTTATCTTAAACCCAAAACTGACCCAGGGGACCCCATCCCAATGCCAGTCATGCAAGCAAGGAAGCAGTTTGGTTGCAAATATTGTGTTCAAGTATGGGGTTAGTACATCAAGCTATAAGGATAGACTGTGACAGATAAAGTGCATTTTTTTTGGAAAAGAACCCTACTTATCATTCAAAGACAAAACATAGTGATGTCACTATCACTTTGTTAGGGATATGGTTGAGGACAAAAAGGTGTTGCTGGCAAAGGTGGAAACTTTGAAGAATGTTGTAGATATGATGACGAAGTCTGTGAGAATTGAGAAGTTTTCTTGGTTTAGAGAAGCAATGGGTATTGCAGGGTTGGACCAATGACTAAGCTCTCCTGTGACCCCTTGTGTGGAAAAGAAAACAACAAGATGGAGAATGTTGGGTGTGTGTTATATTATTTCCACAACTAGTCACAAGTGGTTTGGGGCAGTGCCCCAAGAATTTTTTTTAGACCCTATATTAGGTGGGTAGACCTACCTATGGCTTTGTGCATGGGTTTTTCACATGGTTTTGGGCATGTGATGAGTGCCAGTATTGCAGCAAGAATCCTGCAACTCTTGGGCTACCAGCTTTACTTTATCAACCCGAGGTTCGTACAAACTTGGAGGTGACAATGCTCTATACACAAGTAAAAGTGATGGTTTTTCCTTTTTTCACTATTTAGCTAGCAACAGACCACTAGAATTTTCAAGCCAAACTTCTATGGAGTCAGAAGAAGCTTGGTTTCTTGATGGAAGAAAGGGAAATCTACTCTAAGGGAGAGCTACTCTACTACAATAATGAAAAAAAACCAAAATTCAATGCTAAATCACACCATTTCCTAATTAACTGCCAAGAAACTATGATTTGTAATAATGCTGAATTAACATGAACCAAATGCTACTATATAAGAATGGAAGTAAAGATCATCAAACATCACTAATGTGCAAGTAAAGGTACTGAAATAAATCTATTTTTTCCTTTTTGTCTTTTTATGCAAAATCAAGTATGCAAACTAATTTCTTTTGGTGACGTGGAAGGTGAATTAAGGATGTTGGAGGATGGATGGAAGGGTTAGGAGATGTGTGGATAGTGTGGGAGACCCTTGGTGACCTTTGGTGGCTTCCTAAAGGTTTTCCCTCAATTCAGCCTCAAAACAGGCCATTACAGGAAAACCTACAGGATGTACTAGAAACCTACAAGATACAACCGAGAGAAAAATGGAGGTGTTGGAGGTGATGGAAGGCTTAGGGAAGGTGGTAGATGGGTGGAATGAAGTGAGGAAAGGTCTAGGATCACTCAAAAGTCAACAACAAGGATAGAAGATGGTTGGATTCACTCAATGTGCTTGGAAGAATTTCTATGTAAAATGATGAAAACTAGTGAAGGCAATGGTGAAAACAAGGAATGACTATGGTGGATGAAGTGGAAGGTGGTTGCTGGCTATGAAGTCTTTGTCTACTCCTGAAGCACCTGCTCTGCATAAAACATGTATAATTTCCAAAAATCTATGTAAACAAGAAGCATTCTCGTAAGCTAGAAAAGCATAATTAATGAACTAACTGCCTACATTATGCATGAGGAAAGTTGCTGAAAGGAATGAAATCATGGATGAGATCTACTGCAAGAATGAAGATAGAAGAGATGGCAATGAAATCCTACTTTGAAAAACTGATCAAATGCTAACTTAAATACAATAAACTCCAAAGCTCATACAAGAAATATAAATATCTGTTTTGGGGTTGCACAAGGGTCCCTTCCACAAATTATGATCCCAAAGGGAGGAAATGAGGCCAAGATACCTACTGATAGCCTTGCGGTACTCCTCTTACCCCTGCTAACTTGCTACTGAAGTAAGGTACAAATGGAAGCAAACTATTAAACAACCAATCCAATCTACACTACTTGCAATGAAAATACATCTAAAGGCAAATTAACAATGAAGCCATGAGACTAATCTAAACATACAGATACAAGAAAGAGGAGACTTGAATGCTAGGGTTGGGACCTAATGCAAGAGCTTCAGCCCTATGAGTTAACTCAATGCCGGCTCAAAGAAAAGCTCATTCTTATTACCAAAATAGAAAATTACATCAACAAAACTTCCACAAGTCTAGAACTCGAAAATAACTTAGAGTTTTACAACCAAAAATCAAATCTTAATGAGGCTCTAGGCCTCTCTACTTATAAAACTAAAGTCCCCAATGACTTCCTTAAAAGTAGGGAGGCTCGGCTCCCAATCTCGATATAAACTAGCTATTTGTCTCTCACTTGCTTGACTACCTTCTATTCGTCATGGCTTGGCTCCTTGCACTCCAAGCTGGTGTGATGGATGGAGGAATATTTGAATGGGGGAGAAGTAAATGAGGAGGATTTACCTCCTACAATCCCTGTCCCTTGTCCCATTCAAGTTTTAACCTTAGTATTTGCAAAAATTCCTCGATTTTCTCCTTCAATCATCCATTCAATGCATATTAGTCCACTAGGCATAATATCCAACCCTAACTCATCTCATAAACAAAATATAATCAAAAACATGTAATAAGTTGTGAGAAAAGTTGGTTTGACTAAGCTAGGAGGTGAATTAAGGCCCATATAATTACCCAATGAGGAGGCTCATCATCACCTCCCTATTGAAAGTGTTGCTTATCCTCTAAGCAACTCAATCAATATCCATATCCTTCATAGCTCTAGTGGCCTCCCTGACATCCCATGCCTCTGTTGTGGTTTCCTCTTCTTGTTCATAGAATTCTGCTTTCTTTTGTACCTCCTCCCACTGCCTTTTTCCTTCTTCTTCCTTCCTTCCTTCTAGCATTCCTAAGATTAGTGGTGGACAGAGTTTCATGCCAATCCAATTGAATTTCAACCTTTTCATAGATTGCTTGTACATGGGTGTCCTGTTTAGTGCTTCTCTCAATCTTTGAGGAGAGTGGTACTCCCTTATCTTTAAGCTGTATGGCAATGTGTTCCATCTCCTTAGGAAAGCATGTATGAAATCTTCGCCAATATTTTTGACATGGTGGGCCTAGATCGCTTTGAACAGGAAGACTCTTTTTTGCATCATCTTGTTAATCTCCGACAGACGGGTACAGTGGAGGAATTTATTACCGCTTTTGAAGCCTTAGCCTTCCGCACTAGGGGTCTCATAGATGCATTCTTCAAGGAATGTTTTATCAATGGTCTTAAAGAAGCCATCAAAGCTCAAGTTCTACTTCAACACCCTTCCACGTGGAAGGAGGCTGGCCAGTTAGCTCGTCAGGTCACATTGCCCAGCAAAGATTTTACAGGAAAGAAGGAAACCAAGGAACCAAAAGGGTTATTTTTGGCTGGTATCTCTGTATTGCAGGTTCATGGATTGATTCAGAAGGAGAAAATCATTGTGTCTATCAATCAGAGTTGCAAACAAAATCTTATAAATATCAACTTGGCATAGAAATTGCAAGTCCCAGCAAAACAAATTGAACATACATAGGTTGATGATAAGGATGTTCAAATCTATAAGGATTTGAAGCTTTCTATGGATAAGTATGTGTTTCATGGTGATTTTTATGCTTCAGATATGGATAACATGGATGTTGTTTTGGGATACCCTTGGATGGAATCCGTGGGTACTATCAATATTAATGTGCAGAAGAAATTCCTGAAGCTATGGTATAAAAATAAGAAAATTACATTACAGGATATTTCCATTAGTAAGCAGGTAGAATCCAAGGAGGTTGACGCAGAAGATGTTCCAGGGACAGACATATCAGATGATGAGTAGTTGATGGTCGATAATCAAACACAAACAGAGGCTGAAGCAGAACAGGTTACTGGTACTGACACATCTGATGAGGGTTCAGTGGTTGAAGTCATATTGGAAAAGAAGACACCACAACAGGCACCACAGCAGGGTGAAGTAAAGAAAAAGCCATCGTGGGTTAAAACTTCAACATATCATCACCCGCATCACCCAGCAAGACAACCATCAAGATGGACACCAAGTAGTCACATGACGGATAGTGAGGAGAGAAGATCCACCCACTACACACCAACACAGAAGAGCTGCCACGGTCAACTTCCATCTCAAGCGAGCGAGGCACCAGCGAGATCGACGATTCACCTTTCTCTTGGATGGATAGATGCACGTGCATGGTACCAGTGGACTACTCTTTTGAGTAGATCTTATTATTTGTGTTCTTCCCATGTTTCGGGGACGAAACATGCTTAGGGGGGTGGAATGTTATATACCTAGGGGGGATAATATGGGGTACCAAGGGAGGTACCCAAGGTAATAATGTAATAATGGGATGGGCCATAGTAATAATAAGGTGGTTAACCCATGTCATGTAAGGGACCACAAGTAGCTAATAATAATGTAATGGGCCCATGGTATTAGTTGATGGTATGAGGGAACCATGGTAATGACACATGGTATTGTATGTATGAGGCCTATATAAAGGCTAGAGACTCCACATGGAGAGATGTGAAGAGAAGTATTCTTGTATGAACATGCATATGGCTTGTGGAGTGCTCTCCTTCCTTAAGGAGTGAGTGTATGGTGTTGCCCTACCGTAAGGGTTTTGATAATAAAGTGAAGCATTTCTATATTTGGATCTTATTATTCTTGGTTTTATTTTTGTTCTCATATATTTTTAGATCAGATTTACAACAAGTGGTATCAGAGCACTTTCTTGGGCACAAAAGTGGAGAATTTTTTTTATTTTTTGCAGGGATTTTTTGGGTGGCAAATTTTCAGATCAGATCTGTACGTTTTGGTGCCAGATCTGTAGAATGTAATTGCATATATGTATTCCTTGTGAAAAATACTCAAATTCAAAAAAAAAATCAGTTGAATCGGAGTCCGAATGAAGGAGATATCGCTGATTTAAAAATCAGTGGGGTTGCAGACAATTTTCAGGACAGCGAGTTTGCGGCGCAGATCTAGAAGTCTTGGTGCCAGATCTGCAAGATCTAATTGTAGATATGGAATCTTTGTGAAAAAACACATGATATCAAAAAAAAAATCAGTCGAATCGGAGTCCGGATGAGGGAGATATCGCTGATTTAAAATCAGCTCTTTTTGCAGAAATTTTGGGTGACGCCGGGAGAGTAGCAGCGCAGATCTGAAATTCCAGTGTCTGAATCAGGATTTCTATCACATGGGCAGATGCAGAATGGTGGTTCCATTTCGAAAAATAGGTTATAATAGGGATTCTGAGCAATATTGACGGATCTGTGACCATTTCAATTTTTCGCCAATATTTTTGAAATGGCGGGCCTAGATCGCTTTGAACAGGAAGACTCTTTTTTGCATCGTCTCGTTAATCTCCGACAGACGGGTACAGTGGAGGAATTTATTACCGCTTTTGAAGCCTTAGCCTTCCGCACTAGGGGTCTCACAGATGCATTCTTCAAGGAATGTTTTATCAACGGTCTTAAAGAAGCCATCAAAGCTCAAGTTCTACTTCACCACCCTCCCACGTGGAAGGAGGCTTGCCAGTTAGCTCGTCAGGTCACATTGCCTAGCAAAGATTTTATTTTTACAGGAAAGAAGGAAACCAAGGAACCAAAAGGGTTATTTTTGGCTGGTATCTCTGTATTGCAGGTTCATGGATTGATTCAGAAGGAGAAAATCATTGTGTCTATCAATCCGAGTTGCAAACAAAATCTTATAAATGTCAACTTGGCAAAGAAATTGCAAGTCCCAGCAAAACAAATTGAAAATACAAAGGTTGATGATAAGGATGTTCAAATCTATAAGGATTTGAAGCTTTCTATGGATAAGTATGTGTTTCATGGTGATTTTTATGCTTCAGATATGGATAACATGGATGTTGTTTTGGGATACCCTTGGATGGAATCCG
Source organism: Pinus tabuliformis (assembly GCA_031772625.1). Taxonomy (NCBI): domain Eukaryota; kingdom Viridiplantae; phylum Streptophyta; class Pinopsida; order Pinales; family Pinaceae; genus Pinus; species Pinus tabuliformis. Next base: position 235,627,391 of record CM062819.1, read on the forward strand.
TGGGTACTATCAATATTAATGTGCAGAAGAAATTCCTGAAGCTATGGTATAAAAAGAAGAAAATTACATTACAGGATATTTCCATCCATAAACAGGTAGAGCACATGGAGGCGGAAGCAGAAGATGTTCCAGAGTCTGATGATGAGCTAGTAATGATAGATAATCAAACACAAACAGAGGCTGAAGCAGAAAAGGCTACAGGTGCTGATACATCCGAGGACGGCTCAGTGGTTGAAGTCATATTGAAAAAGAAGACACCACAACAGGCACCACAGCAGGGTGAAGTAAAGAAAAAGCCATCGTGGGTTAAAACTTCAACATATCATCACCCACATCACCCAGCAAGACAACCATCAAGATGGACACCAAGTAGTCACATGACGGATAGCGAGGAGAGAAGATCCACCCACTACACATCAACACAGAAGAGCTGCCACGATCAACTTCCATCTCAAGCGAGCGAGGCACCAGCGAGATCGAGGATTCACCTTTCTCTTGGATGGCTAGATGCACGTGCATGGTATCAGTGGACTACTCTTTTGAGTAGATCTTATTATTTATGTTCTTCCCATGTTTCAGGGACGAAACATGTTTAGGGGGGTGGAATGTTATGTACCTAGGGGGGATAATATGGGGTACCAAGGGAGGTACCCAAGGTAATAATGTAATAATGGGATGGGCCATAGTAATAAATAAGGTGGTTAACCCATGTCATGTAAGGGACCACAAGTAGTTAATAATAATGTAATGGGCCCATGGTATTAGTTGATGGTATGAGGGAACCATGGTAATGACCCATGGTATTGTATGTATGAGGCCTATATAGAGGCTAGAGACTCCACATGGAGAGACATGAAGAGAAGTATTATTGTATGAACAAACATATGGCTTGTGGAGTGTTCTCCTTCCTTAAGGAGTGAATGTATGGTGTTGCCCTACCTTAAGGGTTTTGATAATAAAGAAGCTTTTCTATCTATTTCAATCATATTATTTCTGGGTTTATTTCCATTATCATATATTTCTGGGTTAGAGCTATAACAAGTGGTATCAGAGCTACAACATATCCTTCATAGCTCTAGTGGCCTCCCTGACATCCCATGCCTCTGTTGTGGTTTCCTCTTCTTGTTCATAGAAGCCTGCTTTCTTTTGTACCTCCTCCCACTGCCTTTTTTCTTCTTCTTCCTTCCTTCCTTCTAGCATTCCTAAGATTAGTGGTGGACATAGTTTCATGCCAATCCAATTGAATTTCAGCCTTTTCATAGATTGCTTGTACATGGGTGTCCTGTTTAGTGCTTCTCTCAATCTTTGAGGAGAGTGGTACTCCCTTATCTTTAAGCTGTATGGCAATGTGTTCCATCTCCTTAGGAAAGCATGTATGAAATCATCCCCTAACAACATGAACATGTCCTCAAAATGTGAAATTTCTTTCTCTTGGGTAGCAAGATACCTGGGTGCAAGTTGAGGATCATTTGCAATCAAATTATGGGTACTGATGAGGGCCATGGGATCTGACTGTTCAACTCTGATCATAAGAGGTTCAGTTTGTTCTCTTGCCAATATCTTCTTCATCTTTGCAACCCTTGATTCATCATGGTTCATCCATGATGCCAAAGCCATCAACTATAAATCTCCTAGCTTGGCATTAGGGTCCCATACATTCATGTATGTTAAGGCCATGTTGTGCAAATAAAACTCAGACATCTTGGCCCTATCTTCTAGTGTGCTCTGATCACAAAGATCAATGAACTTCCTGTAGTCCTGAAATGGCATGGTGCCTCTCTATGCTAGGGTCTTGATATGGAACTGCAACCATTGTTCCTTGAGGTATAGGGCATAGGATTTAGTTGGCATCCTACACTATATTCCAAAGAGAGACTGGCCATACATGCCAATTGATTCTCTCTTTCTTGCAGCTATCCTCTCAACCATGCATTTTCTGTTTCTAGTTGATTTTTCATTATGGCCTCTCTGTCTCTCAAGCTACTTAGCTCTCTGCCCATCTCCTTGAGCTTCTCTTCCATGTGCCCAATGTCTTCCACCCCCTTGTATTTGGCAATCTGCATCGTTTGACGAGTTCTGGCTCTCTCCTTCTCAAGCTTGAAGAACAGTGGAATAGCAAATTTTTGAGGAATGACTCTGCCTCCTTCAATAAACCTTTAGTAGGAGTCAAGTTTAGGTTGGGGGCTAGGTTCTTTTTACTATGGGTCCTCTTATTTATTTTCTTGTTGTTTGCCTCCATCCTTTTCCAATTTTTGTGTCTCGTGTAGGTTCAACAGAGTACCCTATAGGACTACTTCTGCTTCCTGTAGATCCTGCTGTGTATCCTATAGGATTACTTTTCCTTCAGAGGAGGTGGATCTAGGCATAGACCTTCTCACATAGGTGATAAGAGACTTAGGAGAAGGAATTTTCTCCTGTTGTTTAGGTGAGTCCTAAATCACAATGGGAATGTTGGTTGGTGTTTGGGGTTTCCCTTGCCTTATTCTTGTGCTTTTCCTTGTCCTGAAATATAAGGGGGTTTGCCTCTGTCTTTTTCCTTTTTTCTTGATGGGGGTGCTAAGAGCAATGAGGGAAGCTGCTGCCTCTCTCTCAGTGGGTTCTGGAGACACCCTAAGTGACTCCTCCTTGTCTTCTGCCCCCTCTTTCCCATTGATTTCTTCACCTATGTCTTTCCTTTCTTCTTCCTCTTGTATATCCTCATATTATTTATCAGTTTCCTCCTTAATATCCTCCTCTGTTTCTTCATCCTCCTCCTTCTCTTTCTCCTCTTCTTCTTCATCTTCCTCATTTCTTCTGTTTCATCTCTTTCTTCATCCATATCATCTTCATCTCCTTCTGCATCTTCTTCTTCCTGCTCTACTTCTTCTTCCTCTGCTTCAGTCTCTTCCTCATCCTTTCCACTGATAGTAGGACTAACATCATATGTGAGAGCTTTGATGTCCTCCTCTGCCTGCATGTCTCTGAAAACTGACCATTGTATAGGAATTATGAGGTTTTGGATGGCATACTTTATAAGGATTCTAATTAACCCATGGTGAGATAATTGTTGGGAATTTCCCTCTTGCACCTTGATGCTTGTGTCTATTAGTGATTGCAGCAAAAAATATGGTATGCTAAGCCTGTGGTGAGGGGGTGTTTCTGCTTCAAATATCAACCCTTCAAGAAGCCTAAAATGATAGCCATAGACCACACTATACATATCATCACATGATATGTATTTGATAAGTTAGTAGCTCACCTCATTCTAGGGATATGGTAGACTTTCTCTCCTTACTCCATTTTTGTCCTCAATGGGTTCCTCACCTTCTAAAAAGAATTTCCTTTTGGAAATTTGGTTATCTCCTTTGTCTTCCTTCCTCCATGGTACTCCTAGGGGAAGTGTGGTGACTCTACTGATGAGTTCAGGGGCGAGCTCTATGGAGAGGCATCTTACCACAACAGTGGCATGGACTCTAATAAGTGGAATGAGGAAGACAGCAAAATCACGAGCCACCTCATCATCATATCCCCTTAATTTTTCAAAATACCCCATCCAATTATGCCTTGTGAAGATTTCTAACACTTGAAGGTGTTGTTGGATTCTCACAGTGTTAATGGGCTCTCTTCTATTAAACCCTCCGGTCATCTTGGTTGGTGAAGTATGAGGAGATGAGATGGTTGATACAATTTTCAAATGCAGAAGTAAAAAGCTGAAATGACTGTGTCGACAATTCTCTTGCACTGCTACCAAATTCACTCAAACTAGAGTATTTTTTGTTCAATTTACTTGGAAAGAGGGATGTAATTACAGATCCTACCTCTTCATAGTGTTTGTTGTGGCCAACCCCCGTGTTTTCCCCTCTGAAACTCCTCTCGGCCTATCCTATAGACTATCTCTGTGTATCCTGTAGGAATCCTTTGTGCAATCTTATAGGATTTCTTGTGCAATCCTGTAGGAATTCCTGTGTAGAAAAATGATGGAGTCTTCCTTTCTGTAGGTTTCCAGGGTATGAGAGTGACTTGTGAGAGCAAGCCTCGAGGAAATGAATGCATGAATGCATGGGGACAGCGATTATTTCCTCTTATGGTCATTTGGGGTGAGGTGGTGTGCTGGCAGCCGAGGTACGGTTTCCATTTTTGGACCATTGGTCCCCACTACCACCTCATCATTCCCCACTCCTCGTAATCAAATCCCACTTCATGCTTCCATAGCATTAACTGCTTTTGTCCTTCTCCTTTCTGTTTTTGAGTTGATTGCTACCACATGTGAGAGGACAAATTGCGTTGTTTTTGTTGACTGATTGAAGGTGTCCAAGTTAACTCGCCCCCTTTCGCTTATAAAATAAATTACTCATAACCTTTACATCTTTTGAATACATTATGCACATGAGAGAGTGAGCAGGATACTTACCTGTGGTGCTAATACCTTGCTGCAGTTGTTGAAGACCAGAGGTGCTTGCTGTGTGTATTGGCTGCATGCTATTCTTCTTCCCTTTTTTGTTGTTCTCTGATGATTCTTTTGTGGTGCAGGTACCTAGTGTTGAAGATGATGGTGCTGCTGCTGCTTTGGAGTTCCTTCTGCTCTTGGATCATCATGCTTGAAGCTTGCTGTTCTCATGATTTGTATTCTGTGGGATAGGCTGCTACAGGATTTCCTACAGGATGTCCTATAGCTACTTCTCCCTCAGAACTCTTAATCATATACTTTGCTGGGATTTTGAGGATGGTGACATGGATGGAGAGGGAGACTAGGAGTGTGGAGAATGAGGAATACTCAGGTGATGCTCCCTATTGCTCTTTGTTTCCTTCTTTTATCAAAGACTATGGAAAAAAATTAAATTTGAAACTGATTTTTTTTAGGGTGAATGCAGGGGTGATGAAGGTGGACATAGGTATGGCCATGGAATGATGATGTCGGGGTGCTATTTGATTGACATAGTAGGTCCTTTTTTCCTTAGGCTCACTTCCTGTAGGATTTCCACGTCACTGTAATTCCTACAGGATCATCCTGTAGGGTTTTTGGGGATCCTGTAGGTTTACAGGGGATCCTATAGAAAACACAGTCCCTTTTTAAATTGAAGCAAAGGAGTGGGAAAAATGAAATGGTGGAATGATGAATGAAAATGAGTGGTAAAATAAAAATGTGAGTGAAATAGGTCTCTTTGTGATCCTCCTTTGCTCTCTAATCGTCCTTCTTGTTGACCTGCAAAATAGATTTTTTCATGATTTTTCTCTTTTCCTCCCTTTTTTTTTTAAAACAACTAGGCTGCCTCTGAGAGGTTTTCATCCTAGTTGTTCTCCGTGGGTGCCTCAAGAGAGGTTTTCACCCAGGGATCTTTTTATTCTCATTTTTTTTTATTGACACCATTGTGCTGCCCCAAGAGGTTTTCAACCCTATAGTGGGACTCGAGCGCCTCGTGGAGGTTTTCACCTGAGTCCTCATTCTTTATTTTTCTCAGTGATTTGATGAGGTAGGAGTTGAAACTTGCTCCATTACCATCACTGTTTTATTGATACCATCAATGAACTCTTGTTTTGACAATGGTCTCTTATAAATTTTCAATCGATGTCCATTAACAAGTAAAGGAATGGCCTCTTCATCTATGGTTCTGATCTGTATTGAACCATTATCATGGCATATTTCTACAACATAAGGTCCTAACCATCTTGTTCTTAACTTGCCTTTGAAGTCTTTATACCTAGAATCATGTAACAAAGCCCAATCACCTTCTTGAAATTTCTTTTCCTTGATGTTCTTATCATGCCAAATATTCCTCTGAAGTTGAATTACCTCTGTATGTAGGAGGGCCTGCATTTTGAACTCATCTAAACCATTCAACTGTAGCAATCTCTCTTTTTGTGCACTGTTGAGATCTAGATCTAGTTGTGCTGCCATCCTTAATGTGTTATACTCAAATTCAATGGACAACAGGGCCTTTTTCCCATAGACCAGCTCATAGGGTGTGAATCCAGTGGTGGTCTTCCAAGTGGTATTATAGGCCCAGGTGGCTTCAACTAGTCTCTTTGCCCAATCCTTCCTGCTGTTGCTTACCACTTTGGTCAAGATTCCCTCCAACACTCTATTGGTCACCTCCACTTGCCCATTAGCTTATGGATGATAGGGAGTGGAGGTTCTATGCTTGATCTTGTGCTGGCTGAGTAAGTCTTCAATCATGTTGGAGGTAAACTGGTTGCCTTGGTCTGTGACCAACTCTCTAGGGTACCCAAATTTGTAAAATACATTCTCCCTTAGGAACTCATCTACCTTCTCTTCTGTTGCTGCCTTAATTGCCTTGGTTTCAGCCCACTTAGTCAGATAGTCAGTGCACACAATGCTGTACTATTTTTGCTTGGAAGGAGGGTTAATAGGTCCATTCAAGTTCATGCCCCACTTGTCAAATAGCTCGAAAGTCACTTGAGGCTGCAGAGGCATTTCATCTCTTGGAGTAGGCCTTCCCATCCTTTGGCACCGATCACACTGACTAGTATATCTTTTCACATCCTGATGAAGAGTGGGCCAATAATAGCCTGCTTGTAACACTTTGAATGTTTTCCTCTTTGCTGCAAAGTGACCTCCACAATGCCCATCATGACAGGTCAAAAGGATGTTAAATATTTCCTCCTCCCTAGCACACCTTCTCAAGAATTGATTTGGGCCAAGTTTGAAGATATCATCCCCAATCCAAGTGAAGGGGGTGCTCTTCCTTACTATCTTACTTTTCTCTTTGGAGGACAAGTTCGGTGGGAACTGTGCATATACCAAATAGTTTGCTATATTAGCAAACCATGGAGAGAGAACTGAAGTAGAAAATAAGTGCTCATCCAGTAACTAGTCATCAACCATTCCCTCTTCACCTGCAGGCAAATTTAATCTGTACAAAAAGTCTGCAACAAAATTTTCCTTACCAGGCTTATCTACAATAGTTAGACCAAACCACTGTAATAAAAGTAACCATCTTATAATCCGAGCATTCACATCTGGTTTATTCATTAAATATTTTATTGCAGCATGGTCAGTATGCACAAATGTTTTATAGCCTCTAATATAATGCCTAAATTTGTTCAATGAATACATAATAGCCAGGAGCTCCTTTTCAGTCACTGTGTAGTTTAGCACAGCCTTTGACAGATTCTTAGTGATAAAATAGATATCATAAGGAAATTTTTCATCTATCTAACCTAGGGCTGCTCCTATGGCTTTGTGTGAGGCATCAACATGAATATGAAAAGGAGGGCCCAATTTGGGCCTCGGAGAATCGATGCAGTGGTTAACTTGTTCTTTAGGGTGTTTAAGGTCTCTTGACATCTTTTTGACCATATAAACTCAGAGTCCTTGGAAAACAAACCAAATAAAGGAGAGGCAAACTTACTGAAGTCCTTTATGAACCTTTGGTAGTATCCATCTAACCCTAGGAAACTTCTGACATCTCTCTACTTTTGATGAGGTGGGACCCTTTGCATGATAACTATTTTGTTTGGGTCCACCTGCAGTCCTTGCTAAGATATTGAATGACCTAGCACAGTCTCTGTAGTCATCAACAATTCACGTTTTTCGGGACTGAGAGACAAGTTCATTTCAATGCATTTGTACAGTAATTTTCCTAGGTTGGAAAAATCCTCTTGAAAATCACAACCATAAGGTGTAAAATCATCCATATAAATTTCTACCACATCATTGACTAACTCGGAAAAAATACTCAGGACAACTCTCTGGAAAATGGCAAGAGCATTTCATACGCCAAAAGGAAGGACCCTATAGGAAAAAGTACCCCAAGGACAAGTGAAGGTGGTTTTATCCTGGTCTTCCGGTTTGATCTGGATTTGGTTGTACCCGCTGAATCCATCTAGGAAAGAGAAAAACTTTTTCCCTACCAGGCCATCTAGCCCTTGGTGAATGAAAGGTAGAGGAAATTGGTCCTTCTTTGTGGCTTTATATAACTCCCTGTAATCAACACAAACCCTCCACTTACCATTTTTCTTTGGAACTAACACCAAAGGAGAGACCCACTCACTGTTGGAGATAGGGTAAATGAATCCTGCATCTAGCAGTTTTTGTAATTCTTCTTTGACTATATCTTTAAGAGCTGGATTCATCCTCCTTTGGGGCTGCCAGACTGGCTTGCAACCTTCTTTGATGTATATGTGGTGAGTACACACTGAGGGATACACTCCCTTCATTTCTTTTTAACTCTAAGCGAAGGCATCTAGATGTTCCTTTAGCATGTTGCATAACTTCTCTTCTTGGAGAGCAGAAAGAGATGGATTGATTTTCAAGGTTCTCCCAGGGTTGAATTCTATGGTTTTGACAAGGAGAGGGTTGGAATTGGACAAGCATAGGTCAATTGGATGATTGTTCTGGGTTTCCTTTACTACATCTTCTAAGGAAAATGTACTGGGAGTTAGAGTTTGGAGTAGGTGTTCAATCAAATCATCTTCATCCTGCTATCCTCCTCCCATGGTTGCTTCTAGAGTATAATGTTGGGCAGAATGAACTTCATCTTCTTCCTCCTCCTCCAGTCATAAAGGTAAATCATGCTCTAGAGATGGCTGAGAAGGAGGGTATAGGACTAACTACTTGGACATATGCCCATTCTTGATGGTCATATTCCTAGCTCTGTAGTTGATGTAAGCATCGACAGTGGCCAACCAGGGTCTCCCAAGGATGAGAGGGTAACTAGTAAGCTTAGCCTTAGGCTGGAGAACTAGGAAATCTGTAGGGTACTCCCAAGAGTCAATGGAGACCATCACATCCTCCACAATCCCCTCAGGGGTCACTGTGGAGCGGTCTGCCAGTTGCAGAATTGTTGTGGTATTCCTCAATGAACCTTGGAGGTTGAGCTTGAGCATGGTGTCCTTGGTCATCACATTAATGGTAGCCCCGATATCGATCAAAGTGTGTGGGACAATGGTGCCATTGATGTGCACATCTACTATAGGGCTTCCAAGGTCCAAATACTTTGGACAGATTACCTGCCCCAACATTAAGTCGGACAACTGTCTAATGACATTAATGGTAGGGGCATCTCTTCTTCGCCTCCCTGGATGCTTGAAGCACTTCTCCTTAATCAACTTATTGTAAATAGGCACATCCTTTATTGCTTGGAGAAGTGGAATCTGTTAGGTTCCTATACCAATAGGAGTCATAATTTTTGAATGGCTGAGATTAAATCTGTAATATGTACATACCTTTGCTTTCTGCAAATGTTTTCCATATTCAAAAAATTAAAAAATGTAAAGAGGGTATGTCCTAAAAGAAAAATCAAAGGACAAAAAGAATAAAAAGGTAAAAAAAGATGAAAAATGAACCCCAAGAAAAGAAAAGACCATGAAAGTGTGCAAGTCAAAATGCCACTACTATTTACTTTTTGATGTAGAATAATAGATTGTGTGCAGCTTGTTATCCTTGCCACAATCCATGAATAGTCAAAATGTTTAAACTTGACTATTTCATGTTTTCAATTTCATGCTTATAGATAGAGAATAAAATCTGACCAAACTGTTTAATCTTGGCAGATAATTAGATTAGGTAGAGTAAATAAAAGGAGCTCAACTATTTAATCTGAGCCCTTGGATGTAATAAGGCTAGATTTAGATAGATTTCTATTGTAAAAGAAAAAAAAAGTTTTGATAAAGGGTTTGCCAGCTTAAGTGCACCCTAATAAAGAGAAGTAAAAATGGTAGGATGAGTAGGTGGGTAAGTAGAAGAAAAGTTGCAGAATTATGATGATTGTTAGATAAAAAGCATATTATTCACCTTCATCATCAAAGTTCTAGGCATGGATGAAAATTGAGCATGTGTCAAAGCTCACGAAGTTAAATTAATTAACCTTCCTCACTCATTATATTTTTTCACTTAACTAATTTCCAAGAAAAGTCTTAAGTACCTAAAATATGAAGTCAAAGGGTCTTAGAGCATTTCTCTGACTTCTAGAAGGACCGGACCATCGGCCCAATGACTTATAGGTCCTAAAGTACTAAAATTCCCCTCATAAACATTTCTCCCCTTAAATTTACTCATATTCCCTAACAAATCCCTTTTCTTAAAGAAAAACATCATTTTCCTAAGGAACAATTATTTTCCCCTAATAAACCCCTTTCTCTAAGGGTAAAACCTTAGAAAGGTGATCATCCCCATGGGAAAACCCCTTATCTTCACAAAACCCAAAAGAACACTCAAGGCCTAAGTATGATGTGTTATGTCAAATAGCAAACAAATAAACAAAATACACTATATTTAGTGCTTTATTCATTCCCCGCCAGCATCATACTAATTTCTAACTTTATATATATTAAATCCCAAAAAAAAATTAAAAATTTCCCGTATAGTTATATAATAAAATCCCTTATATTAATATCCCACCCCGAAATTTTGAAATATAAACTTTATAAACCCTATCCAAATCAAAGAGATTAATCAACCGATCTGCGGTTAATTAATAATCAACCCCGCCAATGAAATCACCCCTGACACCCTTAATCCACTATAAACCATTGATTAATTTAATCCCGCGCTCTTAAACCTTTGTTGGGCACCTCCATTAACCTTCATTAAAACCTTTCACCCGACCACCTTTCGATTGGCCCCCTTTAATCCGACGACGATCGATCATATTGGGCGGCTTCGTAGCTCGACCTTTACTCGCCCGATATGGATGGTTTCACTTTTGGGTCCGCCGCTTCGTGGCGCCCAATAAATGGCATCAGGCGACCTCCCTCGAAACCACCCCAGCCCAAAAGTGATGCGATCAAAGCCTGCTTTCCGCTTTCCCTCTAAACGACAAAACCGTCACATCATCCTGCTAAAATCCAAATGTACCTTTCCCCATGTACCCGCCAAATTGGTTGACTTTATGAATAAAACTAAAAAAACTCATTGTTTTTGGTTTTATCATGGAAAAACGCTCAGACCTCCATGCAACTACCAACCCACGTCCAACTGCCAACTTGCAGAAGCTGCTAAACTTCCAGTCCACTCTTCAGTCACGTACGCCTCCTGCAAACTGTGTGCAGTCGCCCATCAACCCGTTCAGAGCCAAAACCAGGTATTTACCCAAAATCACTGAGAAACCTTGTCTCATTCCTAAAAAATTGTTACTCAATTGCTTGAATTATTAAGAAATTAAGTGGAAAAATTGCCCAGCAGCCCCAAGCCAACCTGAATTGAACCAATTTGCCCCCAATTTAACTGAAAACCATTTTCCCCATTCTTGAATCCACAAGAACCAAGGATGGCTGCTCCAGTTGCAATGAATGTCCGACCAATTACCACTCCCCACCGGGACTTAGACCATCTCCCTTTGGCAGAAAAAGACTTCCAAATCAAAGACACCTCTATCCATGAATCCCCATTGAAATTATACTACAGGTACAGAGACCAATACTTAAACCACGCAGACAAAATAGGTCTTTGGGAATCAAATTTTCCCAAGTACCAATTCCCTAGAGTTCATATCTTCCCTGAAATTGTCCACTATTGCCATATGAACTATAGTTGTAGCCAAATAGCAGTGATGACTCCTGACCATACTGTATTATTCACCATCACTACTGAATCCATCAATGAAACACTGCAGTTGCAACCAGGGCTAAACCTGACCCCCATTTCTATTGGAGACCTTCTTGACAAATTCCCTAGAATCACCTCCATCAAACTCGCTCAATTATTCCAGACCTTCATTGTGGAAGAGAAAAAAATTCCAAAGGACCCTCCCCCATACATGTGGACCATATTTTCTGAACTTGGCCGAGACATTATATCAATGATATCTAGTGTTTTTGGCTATACTATCAGTGAGTATCTTGATGAGATTATTATAGCCTTCATGTCCATTTACACCCCTGGAAAACCCCCTGCCATCATGTTTGATTATGCCAAATTCATTACAGATAAAATGCATGATCAATTCATGAGAATGGACAACGAAAGAGAATTTAAGTACTCATTAGTTTTATATCATCTTTTCCTATACTATCAAGCTGATAAATTTCCATTCACACTTAAAAAGCTTGATACCAGAGGCAACCCTAGATCAGTAATCTTCTGGACCCAATTAATCCACCAATATGACTCTCCATATACTTATACAGATTTCGTAGATCTTTTTGTGCACATAGTGGCAACTATGCTGTTAGGAAGTCCTCCCACAAGGATCAGTGCAAATATCAGAAGGACCCTACAACTATCCAAAAAATAAAAAGTGGGAGATTGGTACTTGTACCAAATCACACTGAAATTAGAATATATGGCTATGAGTTAGTGCCCTACAAACTACCAAGATACCTTCCCATGATATTGTTTGCTCTAGAGTACTACAAGCAAATAATTAATTCAGATGAGGTACATTTTGTAAAGGCTGTTAGTGTCGGTATCTTCATCCCTCCATCAGTGATCAAATTCTCTTGTTGCATTGCATGTTAGGTGTCTCACTCGGTCAGCTGCATTCCATTAGGATCATAAATCATCTGACGATAGTGGCTTATTATACATTTTCCCTCATGTCCTTTACCTGCTGGCCTGTTTTCATTCATCTAGATCATCCGCAGTCATTTTTTGTCTTTAAATTTGCAAAAGTCATTTTTAGGGTTTTAGGTCTCATTAGGTCTAGGGTTTTGTCAAGAAGGTCTTCAAAATGCTCAATAACGGTTAGCAGGTGCATGAGGAGGTCAAATAGAGTTTTAGTAACAATAAATTCCATAATCACATGCTCAGTGATTGATTTTTCCTCAAAACCCTGTTTTGAGGAAAAACAGAGTATTTTATGTTTTTATGTATAAATTTGATGTAATTTCAGTTTTTCCATATGTAATAACTTCAGTGGCAACCCTGGTCACCTTGCCAAGCTTCAACAACTCCATCACCTGCAAGGCAAACAAAAAGTCAAAGCATTCAGTTCATTAAAGGCAAAAATAAAGAAAACTGCCCAAAAACAGAGTTTTAAAAGCAAGTCAAAGGCAAACATTACAAAGTGGGTTTTTGATAAGTGAAAAATTAAAATCCTTTGTATATAAACCATTTGTTATGTTTAAAGAGTTGATTTGCATCTAAAGGAGAAAGAGGGAACAAGAGAAAGGTCGTGTTGGACAAAGTAGGCAAAATCGCAGCAACTTTGGCAAGTTTCAAGGGCACGGTGCATTGGGCTGCCCTCTGCAGTGTAAAAGTTACACAGGCACGGCGTGTTGAAGTGTTGTTGCGCACTGGGTTTGTGGCACAGCACATAGGGTTTGGAAGCTGATTTCACCCACAAACTCTCCCAAATTGCAAAATTTGCTTAATCCTCAGGTGTTCAAGTAAGTCAAACATTCTTCCATGGTCAGTGAATGAGTTTCTCTTGATGTTTAGGGTGATTTAATGAGAAAAACTTGAAACCCTACCTCCTTGAAATTTTGGTCAAAACAATTTCCTAGGGTTTAAAAATTGTGTCTTTTGCTGCCAATTCCACTCACTCCCTCACTCTTTCATTTTCTCCCTCTCATTACATTTTCATCTACCCACTCCCTAAACCCCATATCCCTAAATTATTAATCCCAAAATCCCTAACTCCCGCTATCCCAAACCCTAGCTAAAAATTCCCAAACCCTAATTGCTGTCCCAAAGCCTAAATACTATTCCCTAAACCCTTTCATTCCCCAAAACCCTATAGGTAGCATCAAATCCTCCCCTCATCAGTCCCACTCATCCATGGAGCTCAAAACAATAAAGAAAAACTGGCAAGCTGCCAAGAGGAGGAAAGTCAAGCTGATACCACTTGAACAAGAAATCAATGCTGATTGTGAGTCTTGACTTGAGAGGGAAAATATCCACCTGGAAAAGTTTCTTGAGAAGGCCAAAAAAGTGAAAAAGATGTTGAGGCACCTGGCCTACCACTACTTGGCGAGAAACAAGGTGTGCGAGGCAAGAATCAGGAATTTGAAGGCCAAGTTGAAGAAAGCATCGAGGAAGTGAAAAGAGCAAGATAGACTCCAGATCTTGGCTGAGGCTTCCTTGGCCCAACACAACACCTGATGAAGGTCACTCAGCCCAAATTTCAAGAAATTTGGGATGCTTTTTGCAATTTTGGAATTTTTGGCCTAAAACACAAGTTTTTCTGCCCGATGCACTGCACCACCTGGCGCGCACTTTTGATGGGGACCTCCTTTTGAGGAAAACTCAACATTTTTGGATTTTTAATTAAAAATTATGCATGCCTAAAAATGGACAAGAAATTTTGACAGGTTTTGAGCTTCTAAAAAGGTCAAAAACACCTCAAAAATGACCTTTCCACCCCTTTTTGGACACATAGGAAGCAGTGTTGGGAGAACTTCGTTTTGGAGGGGAAAATGGAGGTCAAACTCATAAATTCTACTTGTTATGGAAAGTAGACAGGCAGACCTTTCTAACAAGCCCACTTGGAGCAAATTTGGATACTGGGAAGGCCTCCAAAAGTAGCTGCAAAAAGGAGATATGCATAGGGAAATTAGGGTGGCACATAGGAGGAATTTTGCTCATTTTGGCCAAAAAACTCTGTTTTTCGCCTAGTTTTTTCATTGTTTGAATTTTCTCCTTCTAATAGTCAAAATCATGATGTAATTTAATGTTACTTGATGGATTTTGATGTAATTATACTAAATTTTCACTCATAGAGGTAGATTCATCCATGAAAAGGTAGTTTGCAACTGAATGAATCAATTCCCTAGTTTTTAGAGGCAAGCTGTTCCATTGGCTACTTTTTAGTTCTCAGTTTAGAATTTGTTGGAAGAGCTCCTAAACTTATGAGCTCGACCCCTAGAGGCTAGGATGAGTTTTTGATTGCCTATATCTTCTTGTTTTTTAGTCATTAACAAAGGTTGGACTTTTGGGAAAGCTAGCTTCATTGTATACTCATTTCAGCAGTTTGGCTAAGGAATAGACCAGGGTTTGCAACACTTTATGGGATTCATGTGGCATCTTGATTTGGTATTGTGTTTCCTTCTGTAATTGTAAGTTTACATGTATTTTATGTATGCCATCATCTCTCTTTGCTTCATCTTAACTAAATCAAACAAGGATAAAGGTAGAATCCATTGAAATTACAGTGCTCTACCTAGGGTTTTGTTTAGTTATTTATGTTTTCAGTTGTTTGAAGAGGATCCCTGAGAATTTCTTGCCCTCTTCAACTCCTCACCTGTCTAAATCTCTCCATCTCATTCAATATGCAGTACCAAACCATTTGCCTACCTTTCCCAATAGAGATTTCTGCAAAACTGAGCCTCATTCCCCGGACCCAAATCTGCCTTTCACATTTGAGCCAACAAAACATCATCAAATTCAATCAAACTCTTCTAAACACAGACCTAAGCTAAAATAAGTCTTTACATCAGTCATCTCAAGCCTCATTGATCATATTTTTCTAAGAATGACAAGGAGAGAGCCCTCTCCCGACCTGGTAGGGCTAGCTACCAGGTTAAGCGTGGTTTGATGTTACCCTAGATCCTACCTTTCTCAGCCTGAGGTAGATTTAGGCCCTAACATAGTGGCGACCATACTGGGGAAGAAAAGTTTATTTTTTTGTCAGTTTTCTTTGCTTTATAAACTACAGATGGAGCCTGAAGTTAGCCAGGTAGCCTTCCAACTGCTCTTGCTCTGCAAGTGCATAAGTAGATGAATGCTGCTTCAGTCAATCTCTGGTCTAGTTTATGAACTGAACATCTGAGTTGAAAATTGCCCTAGTACATGTATCAAGTTAGATATGATTGTTGATGGTGAACATGTGATCAGACACTGGAAGGTTGAAATCATTCACCTGGCGACTCTAGTGTCGAAGAATCCCAAGGTTCAGAATTTTTATGGTGACTTTACTCTTTAAGCATCAGTAGCCTGAAGAATTTCTTGGTGAATTCATGGTTATCAAAATGGATTCACTGGATTGAAGGTATGATCCCATGAGTCGAGATCACATTCCAGGTTTTCCAAATAAAATTCCGAAGGTAGATTGGCAAAGGAATTTGCCTACGTTTAAAGATGATGATAGGAAGGATGCATCATTACATCTGGTTAGATTTCACATACATATTTGGAAGTTGAAGGTTGATTTTCCTGAAGACTTCTTGATGAAGATATTCATGGCCACTCTGGAAAGTGAAGCCCGATCTTGGTATGAAAGTTTGCCACCTACTTGTATTTACTGTCTGACGGATTTTCATACCATGTTCTTTGAAATGTATAAAGAATCTTATCCATCATTAAATTTAGTTCAGCATTGTTGTAAACATGCTTATAGTTTTATTGAAATCATTGAGAAATATTATGAAGATGATGACTTCATGGATGATGAGATCATGGAGGCTCTGTACGAAAATCCATTTCAGCAGCATAAAGAGAACTTAGAGGATACTTATCAAGATGCTTAGGAAAATTTGCAGCAGGATCAAGATCTTAGTGCAATGGAAAATGATGAAAGAGAAGGTTTTATTTCAGATTTGTCCATAGAAGAAGATTGTATGCAGGAAAGTCAAGTTTCAATTTCAGAATGTGAAGAAGACAAGTTGGATATTTCAGATCTAGATTCAGATTGTGATGATGAAGACTACCTTGTTTTGAATCCCATGAAGAAGAGCTCTGCTGTTGAGATCATCTGGAATGAAGAAGACAGAGTTTTTGACCCAAGTGTTCTCATTTCATTAGAACAAAGCCTTCATGAGGAGGTAAACCAGTCATTTTGTGAAAAACAAGATGAGATCTTTGTTCAAGTAAGTGAAAAATCTTCTTTCGATAACTCAGAGGTAAATTATAATTTGATTGCCATGTCATATGAAGATGATCAACAATTTTTTCAAATTTCAGAAAACCAAGGAATTGAGGACTGTCATTCAGGTTTGTCATGTTTTGAAATGTTATTTCAAGAAGACAATAATCGCTTGAGCAAAACAAAATAGAAAGTATTATCTCTTCTATCTGAAGATGAGATATATATAAGCTCCTGAAAAGTCATGTTACAGCCCAAGCTAACGCAGATCTATAGTGTGCACATGGTCAAGAAGGTGTTGGTGAAACTTCTTCTTCTTTTGAAAATGATGACAATTTTGAAATTAGATTTATAAATCAGCGAACAGATAATATTTTATTTCATGAAGATGATAAGGCTATCATGTTTGATAATCTTGAAGATTGTTTTCTGTTTAAGAATGACCTAGACCATGAAATTGAGGTATGTGAGTCTAAGAGACACAGTATGCCAAAATTCAAGCCAGCTACTGTCAATCAACAACCAACTGTTCTTTCAGATCAGAATAAAGGGAATACTTGTATTTTTGCTGTTGGATCTCAAGACAAGATAGTGCTTCAGGATTATCAAGATCCCTTCGACATTTTTTTGCAAGCATTAGAGAAGATGAATGTTGCCTGGTTCGTTATCATAAGCCTTGGTTTCAGTTTTTATTGCAAGTTGCCTACATGTACATTGTTCTACCTGCTCGGGGAAAGTAAGAGCAGAATTTTAGTATGTAGCCATCTACTGGATTGGTTACAATGGAAGGCCCACTACACATGATTGTACATATTTCATCAGTAGGTGGGTGGTTGTCATCATGATTTGAAGCTCTCAAATCTCGATGGTCTGCTGACATGAAAAAGATTTGTAAGTACTTGTTTCAGTTAAGCAAGTCTTGAGTCATTTTTGTTTTAGTCAGTTTCAAGATAGTTTCAAAGTCAGTTTGTACTATCGTCATTCAGTCAGTTTGGGGCCCAAAGTGAAGGCTATAAAACTGAGGCTCGATTTCTTTTTTGGTTTGGATTGTTTGAGTCAGGTCTTTCAGTCGATTTCAGTCTTGAAATTGAGTCAGTTTTGAATCAGATTTCAGTCCTAAAATTGAGTTAAGAGTTTGGTTTTGGTTTGTCTAAGTTATTGACTCCATAGCCCAATGGATGAAGGAACTGCCTGCTTTTCCAAAGATCTATAGTTCTTGGCACCTCCAAGGAGCTACCATCCCCATTGGAACCAATGTTAGTGTCGGTATCTTCATCCCTCCGTCAGTGATCAAATTCTCTTGTTGCATTGCATGTTAGGTGTCTCACTCGGTCAGTTGCATTCCATTAGGATCATGGATTACCTAATGGCAGTGGCTTATTATACATTTTCCCTCATGTCCTTTACCTGCTAGCCCATTTTCATTCATCTAGATCATCTGCAGTCATTTTTTGTCTTTAAATTTGCAAAAGTCATTTTTAGGGTTTTAGGTCTCATTAGATCTAGGGTTTCGTCAAGAAGGTCTTCAAAATTCTCAATAACGGTCAGAAGGCACATGAGGAGGTCAAATAGAGTTTCAGTAACAATAAATTCCATAGTCACATGCTCAGTGATTTATTTTTCAGGAAAAACAGAGTATTTTATGTTTTTATGTATAAATTTGATGTAAATTCAGTTTTTCCATATGTAATAACTTTAGTGGAAACCCTGGTCACCTTGCCAAGCTTCAGCAACTCCATCACCTGCAAGGCAAACAAAAATTCAAAGCATTCAGTTCATTAAAGGCAAAAATAAAGCAAACTGCCCAAAAACAGAGTTTTAAAATCAAGTCAAAGGCAAACATTACAAAGTGGGTTTTTGATAAGTGAAAAATTAAAATCCTTTGTATATAAACCATTTGTTATGTTTAAAGAGTTCATTTGCATCTAAAGGAAAAAGAGGGAACAAGAGAAATGTTGTGTTGGACAAAGTAGGCAAAATCGCACCAACTTTGGCAAGTTTCAGGGGTGCGCCACATTGGGTCGTAGGCGCGACGCATTGGGCCGCCCTCTGCAGTGTAAAAGTTACACAAGCGCGACGCGTTGAAGTGGTGCGGCACACTGGGTTTGTGGTGTGGCGCACAGGGTTTGGAAGCTCATTTCACCCACAAACTCTCCCAAATTGCAAAATTTGCTCAATCCTTAGGTGTTCGAGTAAGTCAAACATTCTTCCATGGTCAGTGAATGAGTTTCTCTTGATATTTATGGTGATTTAATGAGAAAAACTTGAAACCCTACCTCCTTGCAATTTTGGTCAAAACAATTGCTTAGGGTTTACAAATTGTTTTTTTTGCTGTCAATTCCACTCACTCCCTCACTCTTTCATTTTCTCCCTCTCATTACATTTTTATCTACCCACTCCCTAAATCCCATATCCCTAAATTATTAATCGCAAAATCCCTAACTCCCACTATCCCAAACCCTAGCTAAAAATTCCCAAACCCTAATTGCTGTCCCAAAGCCTAAATACTATTCCCTAAACCCTTTCATTCCCCAAAACCCTATAGCTAGAATCAAATCCTCCCCTCATCAGTCCCACTCATCCATGGAGCTAAAAAACACAAAGAAAAACCGGCAAGCTGCCAAGAGGAGGAAAGTCAAGCTGATACCACTTGAACAAGAAATCAATGCTGATTTTGAGTCTTGGCTTGAGAGAGAAAATATCCACTTCGAAAAGTTGCTTGAGAAGGCCAACAGAGAGAAAAATATGTTGAGGCACATGGCCTACCAGTACTTGGCGAGAAACAAGGTGTGCAAGGCAAGAATCAGGAATTTGAAGGCCAAGTTGAAGAAAGCATTGAGGAAGCGAAAAGAGCAAGATAGAATCCAGATCTTGGCTAAGGCTTCCTTGGCCCAACACAAAACTTAATGAAGGACACTCAGCCAAATTTTCAAGAAATTTGGGACACTTTTTGCAATTTTGGAAATTTTGGCCTAAAACACAGGTTTTTCTGCCCGATGTGTCGCGCCACCTGGCGCGTGCTTTTGATGGGGACCTCCTTTTGAGGGAAACTCAAAATTTTTGAATTTTTCATGAAAAAATATGCATGCTCACAAATGGCCAAGAAATTTTGATAGGTTTTGAGCTTCCAAAAAGGTCAAAAACACCCGAAAAATGACCTTTCCGCCCCTTTTTGGACACATAGGGAGTAGTGTTGGGAGAACTCAGTTTTGGAGGGGCAAATGGAGGCCAAATTAAGAAATTTCACTTTTTCTGGAAAGTAGACAGGAAAACCTTTCCAACAAGCCCACGTGGAGAAAATTTGTACACAGGGAAGGCCTCCAAACGCAGCTGCAAAAGGCGTTATGCATAAGGAAATCATTGCAGCACATAGGAGGAATTTTGCTCATTTTGGCCAAAAAACTCTGTTTTTTCGCCTAGTTTTTTCACAGTTTGACTTTTATCCTTCTAATAGTCAAAATCATGATGTAATTTAATGTGACTTGATGGATTTTTATGTAATTATACTAAATTTTCACTCATAGAGGTAGATTCATCCATGAAAAGATAGTTTGCAACTGAATGAATCAGTGCCCTAGTTTTTAGAGGCAAGTTGTTCCACTGCCTACTTTTTAGCTCTCAGTTTAGAATTTGTTGGAACAGCTCCTAAACTTATGAGATCAACCCCTAGAGGCTAGGATGAGTTGTTTATTGCCTATATCTTCTTTTTTTTCAGTCATTAGCAAAGGTTGGTCTTTTGGGAAAGCTTGGAGCTTCATTGTATACTCATTTGACAGTTTGGCTAAGGAATAGACCAGGGTTTGCAGCACTTTATGGGATTGATGTGGCATCTTGATTTGGTATTGTTTTTCCTTCTATAATTGTAAGTTTACATGTATTTTATGTATACCATCATCTCTCTTTTCTTCATCTTAACTAAATCAAACAAGGATAAAGGTAGAATCCATTGAAATTGCAGTGCTCTACCTAGGATTTTGTTTAGTTATTTATGTTTTCAGCTGTTTGAAGAGGATCCCTGAGACTTTCTTGCCCTCTTCAACTCCTCACCTATCTAAAGCTCTCCATCTCATTCAATTTGAAGTACCAAACCATTTTCCTACCTTGCCCCATAGAGATTTCTGCAAAACTGAGCCTCATTCCTTGGACCTAAATCTGCCTTTCACATTTGAGCCAACAAAACATCATCAAATTCAATCAAACTCTTCTGAACATAGACTTAGCCTAAAATCAGTCTTTACATCAGTCATCTCAAGCCTCATTGATCATATTTTGCTGAGATTGACAAGGAGAGAGCCCTCTCCCGACCTGGTAGGGCTAGCTACTAGGTTAAGCGTGGTTTGATGTTACCCTAGATCCTACCTTTCTCAACCTGAGGTAGATTTCGGCCCTAAAAAAGGCCAAGAAGAAGGCCCAACTCAGAATAAAAGACCAGGTTGGCCCCTTTATATGCAACAGTAGAGAAGCTGGAAGAGAAGCAGAAGAAATCCTTCAAAGGCTCAGACTAAAACCGAGCTTCATATGGAGATATGACCCTTTTGATTTCATCTACAATAGAAGACAAAAGAACAAATTGTCTCCCTATATCCACCACAGAATTCCTGAGATAGAACAATATGCAAATCAACTAGAATGGGTGGAGAACACTTTAGTAGATAGAGATAGCATAGAAGTTGTTGTCGATAATGTGTTGATTGATCTAGAAAGGAGACTTGATGAAGATTCCTTTGTACAGGTACCAGGAGAATCCCAATCCCAAAGGGAAACACAGGAACACAATGAGCAACAAGCAGAAGAAGGACCTCAAGAGCAAGAAGAATCAGAGCAACCAGACATATCAGAAGAGCTGGCTCAGCCAGAACACATCATGAGTACTCCTCCTATTGTACAGACTCCTCTAAATGAGGAGAAGAATCCCAAAAGAGACAGGGAGGAGATCACTCCTTCTGGCAGACCTATTGCATAGACTTATGTCAAAAGGAAAAGGTTAAATCCTTTTTCAGAACAAGAGTTCATAGAGGAAATAGCTGGAACCACAGGTTCAGAAAGGGCAGAGAGCAGGCAGGCCACTCCCTCTGGAGGAACACAAGAACCTTCCACTACACAGGCTCAAATGCTGGAAAGACAACAGAGTGTGGAAGTATCCTCATTCAGGGCTCCAACTGGCCAGGACCAGGACATTAGAGAGAAATACAAAGAAATAAAGGCCAGAAATGAAAGGTTGAAGGCTCAGAGCTATGCACAATACCTTAAAATGGCTCCCACCAATCAAACAAGGCTAATGTCAGCCTTTGATGTAAAAGAAGGTAAGATGCAAATGACTTTCATGAAGCCTACCACACAGCAGCCCAGGTCTATAGCAGATTACTTGAAGACAGATTTTGAGGTGCTGGCGAAGGATATACATCCTATCGACCAAATAGAATTGCATAAACAAACTGGAGAAATGGTCTATTCCACATTGACCAGCAAGGCCATTGCAGCACATCAACTACAAAATTCGCTAAATAATATATCAACGCAATTCGAACTAGAAAAAGCCTCTTCACAGGCCAAGGGTACCAGGATAAAGTCCTTAGAGGACTTAATCATAGAGTTGGGGCATGATCCCAAGGATGTAAAGGCTGCATAAAGGCTAATCAAAAAGAAAAATGATGACATAGCTACCTTGAAAAAGCAGTTCAAAATCCCTCATCTGCATCATCCACAAACAACTGAAGTATTCGAAACCTAGAAGTAGCAGGAAGAGCTTATGAAATTAGTCCTTAAGCTAAATGATCAATTAAAGGAAACATAGAAAGAGTTAGACAAATTGATTCAGTCTAAACAGAGTGATTTGGCCCCCACTCCACAGACTGTCATTCCTACAGTCTCTATAGTAGTGCCCTCTACATTGGCTGCTTCCTTAGCACCAACAATTGCACCTACTATAGCCATGCCAATCACAGGTACCTCTACAAGTACAGGTACATTTACAGAGAAGACAACTGAATTAGTAAAATCCATGGAGGAAATGACCATCTAGGCTATAGAGCTTAAAAGGCTTAGAGAAAAAGTGTCAAGCTTGGAAACTGACTGCAAGCTTGCACAAATATAGCAGAAAGAAGAAGCTCAGAAGAGTCAAAGAATGGGTGAAAGGATAAAATTCCTTGAAAAGGACTTAACATTGCAACAACCACTAGGACAAATAAAGGAGATGCTCTAGTCCAACATCATTGACTCTGTTAATGATGTTTGGCCATCAATTCATGTAATTTTTGAGCATACTGAATTGGTGAAAGTGGCCATTGGAGCAATTCAAAAGACAAGAGGAGATCTGGGAGACCAGCCTGAGGAGGCCAATCAACTGATAAAATTATTGAACAGCAAGAACAGGTATCAACTAGATGAACTGGGCATAGAAGATAGAACATGGACAATCATAGAAATCAAGCAGATTCTTACTAAAAGGAACCTTATGCTCAATCTTGAGAAGAAATGTCAAAGCATGCAAGCGGATATTGATAGGTTCATGAAAAAGTTTGGTATTTTGAGGGAAAAAGGCCTCCCCAGTCCTATGGTTATTGTCACACGGAATCTGTCAAGGGTGCGGACACGACTGACCTTCCTAGAAGTCTAAGACATTCTAATGACAAACAAGACAAAATGGAGTGATCTTTCTCTAAATACACCTTTTACAACATGAAAACTACAAGTGTTTAGGCTTACCTTATTCCAAAACGCTGTTGTTGAAGTCCGTTCTTGACGATCCGGATGAGCTCCTCCTTCAAGTCAATTCCTGCAACCACAAACAATCAAACAATTACCAAGCACTTGCATTTCATATAATAAAACATATATTCAACATGCAGACCAAGGAACACATGAAATAACTCATTAACACAAGCTATTGAGAAAAATAAACCAGTTTGTATTAATAACGAAACAAAGAAACTCTTACAACCTGGCCTTGGTGTTGTGCAAGTTCCTCCCAGGGTCCATCAAGGGTTTTCCTCTACTTTGACAAAGCTCACCCTCTCCCAAGTAGAATCAAGTGAAGACAATCTCTCCTCACAAAGGCTCTAATGGAAGACCTAAATCCTGCAGCATTTACCCAAAGAAAATGTATAGCTCCAACCTCCTCTCCTTCTGGCTCAATGCCTTTATTTATAGTGCTGTAAAGAGGTTATTCAGGTCCACTATCAATGGGATCATCCCCCTCTATGGGTGGGATAGCTCCCTTATTGATGGGATAAGTTCCCCCTTAATAGAGATACATGAACCAACTGGAGGCGCATCCATTTCATCAAACCGACCTCTAGAATGTTCTAGAAGTAACCACAAGTAACTTTTTCAAGATAAAACTCGCGCATTTTGCCTTTTACAGAGGGACGCACCTGTCCCTTAACATACAGAGCGTCCATGGACGCATATTTTGTGAACATGGTCAGCGTCCCCGCAGGTAAGGCTAGAGAGAACCTGCGACCCCAGAGATATAATTTTTACAAGACTTTCTCTCTTCTTTGAGTTTGAGATGGATAACAGAGGCATGAGACTTGCCTAAGAGGGTAGCATGACTGTTGATTTGAGCCATACTAACTGTAAGTAGTCAAGGTGACATTTTTTAGTGTAACAGATTGCCCCCTAAAGTGCGAAGCCTGGAATAGAATAGGGTTTTGTAATTCTAGGAAGGGTGAAGCGCTTTATCATTTCAAGGATTGCCTTGTGGATGGCCTGGTTGGAACCTGCAATTTTCAACACAAAATACATGGATAAGATTATATCATCACTGAGGTAGGCATTCCCATACTCAGATTCAAAACTTTAACTAATGGACTAACTATTCTGATACAGGAATGATCTTGCAGTACATCATTTTTATAGACTTTTGTAGACACAGTATGGACGCAGCCATCTGTTTATGATTAGTCTACATAGATAATGAATACAAAACTCCTCGCAGCCTGGATGGTAGAAACTAGATCCAGGGTCTTCACTTCTACTTCCCGAATTGGTACGATTCTAGCCATGTGATTAAATGATTCGATGTCGAACATGGTAGAAACCACTTGATTACCAGTCAATGATGTAAACTGTTAACAAGCGTGAGAGAAACCACCAGTAATGTCAATGGTTCTCAAAGTACCAAGCACAACCCGTGAAATGTGAATAGATGTTTTGATGTCGAACACTTCACGGAATCCTCTGATCGAAAGTCAATGATGTAAACTGACGTCAAAGGCGAGAAACCTGCCATTGATGCATGCAGACTTCAAGGTACTGTCGATTCCTAAGTCATCTTTCTAGATAATGTGTCGATGTCGATAGAAAGCGACCCGTTGCAGGCAAGCCCGCAACACGAAATCATTGTTCAAGTTGAAGAAATGTTGCTGTAAGGACTGACTCAGGGATGGTCAAATGGATGACAAGTATTTTGCAGATGAAAGTTTTGCTTGCAGACCTCTTGAACACATAACGACACAACAGATGGCTTGGTGACGAATAACTCAAAGTTAATCCCGGAACCCGGTTAAAGACTTTCAAAGTGATTTGGTCAACTGTGAGGTAAAAGATTTCCCAACCCAGGTGAATGAAAAGTGTCGTGTTCAAGAGCGGTAATAAAGTTTCTTCTGAGACAAAAGGTGACAAATAGGTTCATTCTTCTCTTTTTTCCCCCACCATTTCTGGCAAGTACCTCTTTATTTTTAACAAGCTTGAGGAGGATAACATATGCTTGATTATAAGCTCATCCTTCGGACGAGTCCAACCTAGTTTAAATTCGAACCCTAGGAAGGAGTGGTTCGTTCCTGTTTGTAATTGAACAGGTCCTCTACTGTAAAAGTTTAACGAGCCCAGTATAGGAGAAACTCGGCGTTTTTCATTTTTAGAGAGTCTGAAAAAACTAAAGGAGACTCCACGTTGAACTTTTTCGTATATTTGTGTCCCTCAAGCCCGAAAAAGTATAAAATAATACCTGGGGGAACCGCTTGATCTTGCGACCAAGGAGTACTTTCATAATAGTGTCGTTAACCTGAAAAGTAAAAAGCGATCAAGGACACGTCGTTTTATTTCCTTATCGAGTTCGAAACGACAAAAACCCGGCAATCTTTTCCTGATTTTGCGGTCAGAAAAGAGCTAAAAGGGGACCGTCTTTTAATTCCGTTTTAACGAGTGAAAAAGAAACACTCGGCGATCTTTTCATGTTTTAGGAGTCAGAAAAGGGCTTAAAAGATGACTCTGAAATTTTGTTTGTGAAAAATTACAATTTCCCTCGAAATCCCTTTGTCCTGCACAAAAGCGACACATTACTCATACCTGTTTAAAATAGGCAAAAATACATTCAAAAACATCTTTTCATGGTAAAAAATGAACTAATTCATCCAAAAAACCTATAAAAAGACCTTTTACCATGTCATTTTTACCGTTTCACTGTTGAGGTTGAAAAAGGAGCTTTTGACAAGAAACTTCCCGTGGTCGCTGCGGAAAATCTGACCGTCGGAATCGAACGCCGTCTCATCCAGGTATTTTACACATCCCACTCTGCATTTCTATCCGTTTAGAATCAATTTTTAGGTTTTAGTTTCATTTTTTGGGGGGTTTTGGTTTTGGAATGCGCCTCTCGGCGGACGCAGGTGCCCTTCGGGTGACCTGCGTCCCCCGACTTTTTCTCATACGGGAAAACGGTCGGAAGACGCAGCCCGCCTTCAGGCCAGCTGCGTCCGGGCGCCCTGTGCTACAAAGCCGGGGTGCGTCCTCCGAGAAACGCGCATTTCAAAACCCCAACTCTCTCAAAAAACCACCAAAAATTCCCAAATTAATTTCTAATTGCTATTTTTGATATGCAGGGCATTAATCATGTTAGACTGGAGAGAAAGAGAGCATGTAGAGGAAGATGAAGCTGCAATAAATCATCAACCTTCCCTGGATGCCCTAAGAGCATGCGGATTATACAAATATTGGACCATACCGGGCATGAGGGGCCAGGTAAGATTCTTGGAATGGCTGGTTGAGCGATGGAACGTACAAGAACAATGCTTTTACATAGGAGGGCACCAGCTCGAGATAGAGCCCTCGGATGTATACTTTCTCACTGGCTTGCCAAACAGAGGTGAGCAACTCAGTCTTGCGGGGACTAGGCCGGGTGGCCAATCCCTTGATAGTCTCCGCGAGAATTGGTGCACACCTGGGGCTCACCATTCAAAAGGCATAGAGATAAAACACATCACTCTGCCGGAACTCAAAGTCATAGCGTTCACGGTTACCAGAATTTGCGGCGCGGCCGCTTTACACATTGCTTCCGGATCCCAAATGCGGATGGCAATTGACTGTTACCAAGGCACCATTTTCAACTGGTGTGAAGCTGTGTCGGCTCATATGAAGAGCCAACTGACCAAGGCAAAGAACGGACGACTAAAGACTTTTGGATATGGGCCTATAGTCGTGAGCTTTGCCTTGGAGAGAATTCCAATGCTGATCCCTCAGCAACTCACTGTTGATATCTTGGGTCCCCAGCAGCCAAAGCTGATACGATGGGTTGCGGTGATGGCCCGGCATCCTGACGAGGGCGCGACAGTAGTTCGATTCTCAGATAGTTATTTTGACTGGTTAGAGGGCCAGCTTTTTGTGATACAGGACTTTCCGTATGCCGGAATGGATTTCAGAGGTGATCCGGACATGGTTCTTCCACAGGGAGAACAATGGGACGACAGAGGTACTTTTTATTTTCACAAGTTTTGTATTTTTTGTATTTTTTATATATATCGTCTCAAAACTAATAGTAAATCTTTCAAAATGCAGATGTTGGTCCACAGCGTCCAGCCAACCTCCGGCCTTATGATAGACTACATCCAGCTGCACCGGTACCGGCCCCACAGGATGCGACAGCAGAAGTACTAGCTGAGTTGGAGCATGATCTAGAGCGTCTCACGGCAGATATACCTGAGACTACTATGGACGACATTCCTATCAGGCTTCAGCGCTTCGTAGTCGCGGTCCCTGGACCGTTTAGGAGATTTTTGCGTAAGGTAGCCCGCGCAGTGGTGTCGTACAGAGAGCACCACCAGTGATTGACTAGTCACTTTTGTAGTCACATGTGACATTTTTGACTTTTGTACTATCATTTTGCCGATCATAAGGTGTTTTAAACCTATGATCGAAGACGATGTATATATTTTTTGACACACTTCTATCTATATATATCACTATTACCGGCTTATCTTGTTTAACATATGTGATGAAATGTTTTTAAATTTACTTGCATGATTATCGTAAATGTCTGTCCAACATTCGAGAAGCAATTGCATCTGCTAATGTATTCAAAGACCTTGGAATATGTTGATATTCAATGTAATCAAATTCACGTTCCAAGAGACGCACTCTCAAAAACAACCTTAATAACACAGGATTTCTAATGGCATAAACTCTATTAAGCTGTAATACAACAAGTTCAGAATCTAACCTCACTATCAAACGTCGAATTCCAAATGAAATAGATTCGGATAATAATTCAACCACTGCACTGTATTCTGCAATGTTATTCGTTGTTTGACCGAGGCTTACCCCATGCATAGAAACTAACTCGTCAGAGGGCGAATAGATAACCCAAGCTGCGGAAGAGATATTCCGTGTACTACGACAAGCACCATCAGCAAATCCAATGTATGTTTGGAGAGGCGTCGACATCTACAATATCAAGAGTAAAACCAAGATAAGCCAGAATAATGACGAAAAACCACACTTGCTAAGCTAAGCACACTGACTAAACTAACACACTTGCTAGCTAGAAAGAAAATCTAACCTATCTAAAAATTTCTCCATACCCATCATTTTAAGCATAATACCTCTTTAGGTAAAGTCCATTTCTGGGTTTACCCAAAGAGTCCCCATCAAAATCAACTAACTCATAAGCCCCTTTTGCTAGCTTTCGCTTTACAATGTAGGGCCCATGCCACATGGGAACGAATTTTCCGGCACCTAGCTTATCGTTAGCTTGATCATATAATAGTACTAGGTCTCCTTCCGAAAAACTTCGAGGGGTTACATTTTTATCGTACTGAGCTTTCATTCGTTTCGCGTGAGTCTCGATAGCTAAAGTAGCGTCACGTCGAGTCTCATCTAATTTAGCCAAGTATAATAACCGTTTCTCCTCTTCGGAAGTAGCTGGAAGTAATTCGACAGCCATTTGAAGTGATGGGATTTCGCATTCAATAGGTAACACAGCTTCTAAGCCATAAACTAGCTGGAAAGGGGTGAAACCTGTTGAATTTTTCACTGAAGTTCGATATGCCCATAGCGCCGAAAATAACATGTTATGCCAATTCGTTCGATGGATACCAATGATCCGTCGAATCATGATGACTAGAACTTTGTTGATTGACTCAACCAAACCGTTGGCTTGCGGATAATAAGGAGTAGAGCTATCGTGGCGCAAACCAAGCTGGCTTGTAAGCTCAGTCATCATGACGTTTCGAAAATGGCTCCCATGGTCAGTAATGATTGCTTGTGGGACACCAAACCTAGTTATGATATGATTGAATACGAAAACTGCAGCTGTCTTGCCGCTTGCGTCGAATGTAGGCATCGCCTCGGCCCATTTTGTAAAATAATCAACCGCGAGGATGATATACGCATGCCCCCCGGCCGAGTGAGGGTTACAAGTAATAAAGTCAATGCCCCATTTGGCGAATGGACCAGCGGCAATTATAGGGTGGAGAGGAGCAGGTGGAGCGCGCATCTTTCGATCAAACACTTGACAGTTGTGGCATGTTCTGACAGCAAGGATACAATCTTTAAACATAGACGGCCAGAAATAGCCAGCGCGCAACACCTTCTGAGCTGTGGCATACCCAGACATATGACCGCCACATGCTCCAGAGTGACAATCATTCAAAACTCTCTCAGCCTCTTCGTGAGTTAAACAACGTCGAAAAACTAAGTCTGCCCCCGGCGATAAAGTGTATCTCCAATAATTCTGTATTGCTGGGATCGAAACCGAATTTTTCGACGGTCTTCCTTGGAAGCTTCAGGCCGAAAGGTTTGGGTTTGGAGATAGATGATTATATCCCCATACCACGGATCTAAAGTGCTAATAAGAAACAAAGATTCGTCCACAATGGACTCCTCTGCCACAGTCTCTGTGTCAGCACTCGGGAAATCACACATCAATTCCGCAAAAACTAAAGATTTCTTAGACTTGGACTTCTCGAACTCCAAGTCGAACTCTTGCAGGATAACAATCCATTTAGAGTACTTGCCCCCTAGCAGTTGTTTTGTCAAAATATAAATCATAGGGTTGCAATCCGAAATAACTGTAGTCTTGCGGAGAAGAATGTAGTGACGAAAACGCTGGACAGCTTGAACGGCTGCCAGGGCCAATTTCTCCACATGCGAATATTTTAACTCAGTGGGATTTAAGGTTCTACTAAGATAATATATCACATGCTCTGCTTTGAATTCATCTTCTTGAACTAACACCATTCCAAGGAGGAGGCAATTTGATGATAGCCTCGACTTTCGAGGGATCGACGCGAATGCCGGTTTTTGAAACAACAAATCCCAGCAATCGACCTGTTTCTATACAGAAAACACACTTGTGGGGATTCAACCGAATTCGATAATGCCTACACCTCATAAAGATTGCTCGTAGGTGGACAAGGTGATCAGCTCGTTGTAAAGAATGAGCAGGCAAATCATCGAGATAGGGTTGCACAATGTGCTTGATGTCATGAAATGCATAAGACATCGCCCGTTGAAAAGTGGCCCCGGCATTCTTAAGTCCAAAAGGTAATTTGCAATAAGCAAATGTCCCCCATGGACAAATGAATGCCGTTTTTGGTTGATCGGCAGGTAGAATATTGATTTGATTATAGCCTGAGAAACCATCCATGAAGGAAAACATCTCACTTCCGGCACAATCATCAATAATTTGATCGATATAAGGCGTAGGATAGTTGTCTTTTGGACAAGCTCGATTGATATCCCTATAGTCGATACAGATTCTTATTGTTCCTTGTTTTTTATTGACGGGAACAATATTCGATACCCAATCCGTTAACGGGATCGGATAAATGAAACCTGCTTTCAACAGCTTTTCGACTTCTGCTTTAATCGCAGCCGCTTTTCGAGGGTGAATCTGACGCAACCGTTGCCGAATGGGTTTAGCATCCGGGTAGGTTTTGATTTCATGAACAACAATGGCAGGATCAATTCCCGGCATTTCCTCGTAAGACCAGGCAAACACGTCGCGGAATTCTTGGAATAGGGCCTTGTAAGTTTGGATTTCTTCTTCAGTACATGCGGCACCTATATGAATGTTCTCCTCGATTCCGGGCTTCACTGAAATATCAATGGGAATAGTACGAGAAATATTCCCTAAATTCAGCTCTGAATCAGAATGTTTCGTTGGATCCTGAGCGTCTTTGACATATTCAGCGGTAAAGATAGATGAAAAATCATTTTCAAATGCATCATCCTTAGGTAAAAACGAAGATCTGTGATGGAGATCTTCCCATGGTAGATCATCTACACTTAGGATTTCGCGAAGTTGTTCGTCAGATGACACTTCTTCGGGAAACGTTATCCGTTCTAAGGGTGAGGTGAAAAGTGACTCTTCACTGACCACATTCATTTGGTCGGTTGAATGAAAGTCGGTAAAAGACATAAGAGCTTCATAAGCAATCTCATACGGACTCAACGGCATAACATCACCGAGTGAGTCTAGCTCAGAGTCAGAGGGAACATACCAAGGATCATCATAAATAATGTTTTCTGACGTGATCATATGAATTGTTGCGAACGAAGGGTCTGCATTGAGTGGAGGGAGAGGAAAAGTTCCCAGTAAACCGGAATCCTTAACTAAACCTACACCAATGTCCCTATAAGGGATTGTCGTTTTACCAACATGCTGGATAGTTTCTAAAGAGGTTGGGTCGGATGAAAAGTATGTCAGCTGATCAATAGTCACGATCTTACCGTTATGTGGAAACTTAATGACTCTGAAGACCGATGAAACGACCGCTGTCATAGCATATGACCAACTTCGACCCAAAAGAAGGTTGTAGTCTAGAGGGGCATCAACCACTTCCACATCCAGACTAACGGTTTTACCTTCGACCCCTATAGGCAATTCTTGTAGAATACCAAACGGACGGAACCCACGGCCATCAAAGGCCTTAAGGATGGTGGGGGATTGGTTCAACGAAGGAGAACCAAGCGATCTCCAACATTGAATCGACATAATACACGTAGAAGCTCCCTCATCAATCACAGTCCGATGAATAGGCCTGTTTTTGACTATCACTGGAATTTGGAAAGCCATTTGATGGGGGAGACGCGGTGTACTACTTTCTAGATCAAAGATCATTAGGTTCGGGTCCTGAACATCGACAGCTCCAATAGCCGACAAAAGCAATTTTCGTTGCGCTGGACATGATTGCAGCACTTCGAGTGCCGACATTGCTGAAGGTGAAACAGCTAAGTCTTCAACAATGTTGTAATTCTGGGCTGCTCTCGCATGTGGATTGAAAGCAGACCTTCGAAGTACACCCTTGGCGGGCGGCTTAATCACTAAGTCTGGGTTAGGTTTTTCGATCTGTAGTGGATCGGAACCAGGAGCTGAGGTTGATGGGTTAGAGTGAGAAGATTCTGCTTCCTTACCATCAACAGGAGCCTTACTACCATAATCTTGCGATCGAGTCGCAATCCTGACATGAGACATCATCAAAATGGGTTCTTCACTGGCATTCGAAGAAGAACCTATCATCTTATTCTCCTGCTCTGGAAATGGATTTTTTAACACAGCAGGAGTGGGAGAACCTTTGACTATTTTCACTACCTCGGCCCGATGAGGGCAGTCTCTCGTAAAATGATCTTCTTCACAAATAAGACAAGGATATCGAGGTTTGCGCTTTTCGTCATTGGTTTCCGACTTTTCCGTTTTCTCCTTTGGAGCCTTGTCTGCTTTAGCCTTCTTCTTTCCTTTCTTCTTTCCACCGTTTTTGGATTTGGCCGTAGATGACTCTACAGCGTGAATGTCGGCGGTAAGTTCAGGAGGAGAAGACTCTCCTGTCGGAGAATCAGGCAAAGTGATAATTGGAGTATTGGAGGCCTTGGAAGACTTCTTCTTACTCTTCGTAGTCACGATACCGATCATACCATCAGCGGCATGAGATCCCGAAGGAGCAGCAGCGATTTGGTTTGACTTTGGAAGATCCGGAATTTTCTCGTGTAACGTACCCGACTGAGTGTAAACTAAGTCAAGGTATTGTGCCTGAGCAATGACTTGCTCCTCAGTAACTACTCCGGCCTTAGCTACATCTTCAGTAATTCTTGGTAATAATGATTTGACAAACCATTCAGCTAAGATTTGGTCCGGGATAAAAACTTTCACTAATCTTCTTCGACGTCTCCACTCATGGATGTGATCAGAAATGTACGTGGATGTCGATTGTTTTAGCGAAGTTAATAATTCTGTACCATTATCGTATCTGACTGGTAACTGAAAATGAGTTAAGAACGAGGTAGCTAACTGGCTAAAGTTGTAAAAAGAGGCCCGTGGTAACTCAATGTACCACTTGGCTGCGAGACCAATGAGTGTACGCTGGAAAAGACGTAAGCGGATGGAATCATCTGAGATGGAATTTGATGCACACCAGAGGTGGTAAGTCATCACGTGATTAGACGGATCCTCTCCAGACTTACCTTCGAACTTGGGTATATCGCTGGGCAACTTATTTGGCATTGGCGGCCAGAACGGAAGATATTGAATTGGATCGTTCGTTAGGCGCGTCAAGTCGGGTAAATCTAAAGTTGCAATAAATGGTAACTGCCGGTTAGGATCTCTAAAACTCTGAGTCACAATACCAGCCCCAGGAGGAGGATATCCAGGATAACTAGGAACAGGAGTCGCATTGGGGATATTATATCCTCCTGAAGCGGTAGTTGCTGCAGCCGTGTGAGGTGGAGTACTAGGTGCAATTGGCGGCTGAGTAACTACAGAAGTTACAGGGGTCTGAACACTTGACTGGACAGGTTGCGGTTGCTGGGGTGGACCAGGAACTGCAGGTTGTCCTGCTTGAGGTACCGACTGTATACTTGGTTGCGACATCTGTTGACCCTGTGACGGATCCCATGTTAACATTCCAGGGTATTGACTCGTAACAGGTTGAGGATACTGAGATCCATAGCCGTATTGAGGATAGGGTTGATAACTGTAAGGTGCAGTCCCATATGATTGCCCTTGAGGTGGTTGATAACCTTGACCAGGGTATTGACCCGTAGGTTGATAACCTTGAGGTAAATACGAATACTGGGGTTGACCTTGACCTTGAGGTTGGTATCCTTGAGGTTGATACCCTTGGGGTTGATACCCTTGGGGTTGCCATCCTTGAGGTTGCCATCCTTGAGGTTGATACTGATACTGAGGTTGACTTTGGGGTACATATTGAGGCTGGGGTTGATACCCTTGGGGTTGATACCCTTGAGGTTGCCCCCCAGTCACGAATGAAGTACCTTGAGGTTGCCCCCCAGGCATTAACGAAGGTTGCCCCCCAGGCGGTAATTGGCCACCTTGAGGTTGGTTAATGGGAGTTGAACCTGACATCATATAAACTTCACCTATACTCAATGGTACATTACCACTGTTTCCAACTAATAACCCATGATCAACAGGTTGAGGAGATGCTCCCGCAAAGGTACCAGAAAGTGATTGATACCCAGTAGGAACAGAAGGACCGCCATGTAAAAATGATTCAGGACTTTGTGAAAACACAGATGACTGACCAGACATATTTACAGGAGAATGAATTCCTCTAGGTGGAACCGGAGTACGAGGTGTAGAAAAACCTACTGAGTTGTCTAAAAAATTGGTTAATGCAAGGTACCAAGATTCACTTCTAGGAGGACTGTAAAAGATGGATTCACGCTCCCTTAGATCAAGGGTAATTAGATCTTCAGAATCAGAAACGCCTATTTCTTCCTCTGGAACAAGTTCTTCTATAGCAATTAATCCAACAGGAAGATTTTCGGTGATAATTCTTTCTATTCTTGGTGAATCAGGAACACTAGGAGTTGGAGTAACAGGTTCTGAAATTTCAGGTTCTTCGCCTGTTTCACTGGCAGATGAAAAACTACCAGCAAGCTCGGAAACTGTAACAGCTTCGGGATTGTAACCTGTTTCTAAACTTTGGTAATCTGGATGGACTACCAAGGAAGATTCTCCTTCTTCAGGTGATCCTACTCTACTGCCACTAGGAGGAGTTACAAGGACCTTTAACCCTTCTAAATGACCCGGAATGTCTTCAGGAGATTCACCCCGCGATTTACGGAGTTTTCTTAACAAATCTATTCCGGTAACAATCTCAGGAGACTTGCCCCGAAGTCTACGGGACTGTCTCGGTAATTCCGCCACAATTAAAGATTTTAACTACAACACACGAAAACAAAGTAAAAAATTTCAAATCAAACCACCTAAAGTCTTCTAAAGAACCAATCAAATTTGAAGCACACGCCTAAATAATCTAGAGCGTCAAACCACACACAAACAGTAGTCTTCCGGACCAAAAGCGCTAGTTGGTGATTAGGCCCAACCTCGCAGGATTCAGTACAGAAATAGTGGGTGGAACAGTTACCCCGGCAACCTGCTTAATGAATAGACTGGACCAAGTTCCTCCACTTTAACCGTCTCGAAGTGAAGCGAACCCCCCAGAAAATCCAAGTGAGTATAACCGACGTCTGCTCCAGGTACAGTGGGACCTTCCCTCCACCGTCACCTTGGGTAGAATCCTAGATATTATGGCCACTAAGGTTACCAATCACAACAATTACACCTGGGGGAACAGTCTAAACTCCGACAGCACGCAAGGGCAGAGTAGCAAGCTCCAATCCCCTTACCGGCTCCTTGACAACAATCCAAGGTTTACCGATAAGTGACCCCTGGCTCCTCGACAATGGTTAATCCGAGGTTTACCGTTTGTAATACGTACTGCCTGGCGTCGTTCCCAACGAGGGAGGAATGATCCCCTCACTGGTTCGGACACGAGCTCGTGTTTCTCCTTTAAGAGGAGCTTTCCCAGAATGTAACTGAAACAATTGGATTTGTTCTACTCAAGATAGACTATCTGTTTGGTTTTGTAGTCTTGGAGAGTTAAGTACTCACCTACTCCAAGACCCTAGCCTAAGCTATGTTGGTGCTTCAGAGCCCTAGAAAAATAAAGATTACTAGATTGATTTTAATTTAAGCGTTACTTTTAAGGTTGTTTCTTAAGTCAAAAGGTGATGGAAGTGAAACTAGTGGTGTGTTGACTCGACTCGAAACCACTACAAAATGCACCTAGAATGATTTATCCACTACTTTACTTTTTCGATGAATTGCTTAACTAAAAAGTTGAGAGAATGCAATCTTTATAAAAGCAACTTCTTAATTGAAGACAATCAAAGAAACAATTCGTTTTTCTTTTCCAAGCATAAAAACATAACCTCTCTTTACATGCACGAAAAAAACTCTTTTCTTCTTTCGAAAACAAAAAGCTACTTGAAACAAGACTTTTTAAGAAGATGTTTTTGTATTTTTCTTTTAATAAAGCAAGTAAATCTAATGTAACCAAAAAATCAATCTTAACAACTCTTAAAATCTATGAAAATGCACTCATAAGCAAACTAAAGGCAAATTTACTCTAAGCAATCTTAACGAGGCCAAAACTAACAATGATTATTTCTAAGGTGTTTTACTTGATCACAATCAAATCAAGGACTAGCTTATTGCAGAATCAAAAACTAGCCAAAACAAAACTCTAATCTTTTTGTTCTTTTTGTAAAATGGAAATCAATACTTTATAAACAAGTAATTCGAAATTTGACCCAAAACAACTCAAATGGCAAGTTGCTCACAAAAGGAGACTTTACGACAGGCCCGACTTCTAAGAAGGTTGACTAACCAGAGAGATCTAAGGCTGGACAACTTTCTACTATCAAAGTCACTACAAAGCCTTCCCAAAAATCAAACCCTAGGTCTAAACTTCGTTGAAAACCACTAAAACACTCAAAGCTCACAAAACTAGTTCAGGTGAAAATTCTTGACAGGGTACTAAAGGATCTGGGCAGAAAACACTAAGGAAAAACAAAATCTAAAAGCAATTTAAAGCAAAAATGGAATTTTCTTAAGTTTTACAGGAAGACGCAGGCAACCCGTTGTCACAGGTGCGGCCCCGCTCTGTGCAGACGGCAACAGCGCGTCCAAAGACGCACTGTGCAGTACTAAGAGGGTGCGTCCTTCTGGAAAAATGAAGAAAAACCAAATCTAACTAAATCTAAAGCTAAGCCACCCAAATACTAATTCTCACAGTCAAAAACCAGAAAATAAAAATGATTTTCTCAAAGCAAAGTTCATAT
This sequence comes from Pinus tabuliformis, assembly GCA_031772625.1. Lineage (NCBI taxonomy): Eukaryota > Viridiplantae > Streptophyta > Pinopsida > Pinales > Pinaceae > Pinus > Pinus tabuliformis. Next base: position 235,664,431 of record CM062819.1, read on the forward strand.
AAAGGAAAAGACTCTCTCATTAATGGATTCCCCAGCGGAGTCGCCAATTTGTCACACGGAATCTGTCAAGGGTGCGGACACGACTGACCTTCCTAGAAGTCTAAGACATTCTAATGACAAACAAGACAAAATGGAGTGATCTTTCTCTAAATACACCTTTTACAACATGAAAACTACAAGTGTTTAGGCTTACCTTATTCCAAAACGCTGTTGTTGAAGTCCGTTCTTGACGATCCGGATGAGCTCCTCCTTCAAGTCAATTCCTGCAACCACAAACAATCAAACAATTACCAAGCACTTGCATTTCATATAATAAAACATATATTCAACATGCAGACCAAGGAACACATGAAATAACTCATTAACACAAGCTATTGAGAAAAATAAACCAGTTTGTATTAATAACGAAACAAAGAAACTCTTACAACCTGGCCTTGGTGTTGTGCAAGTTCCTCCCAGGGTCCATCAAGGGTTTTCCTCTACTTTGACAAAGCTCACCCTCTCCCAAGTAGAATCAAGTGAAGACAATCTCTCCTCACAAAGGCTCTAATGGAAGACCTAAATCCTGCAGCATTTACCCAAAGAAAATGTATAGCTCCAACCTCCTCTCCTTCTGGCTCAATGCCTTTATTTATAGTGCTGTAAAGAGGTTATTCAGGTCCACTATCAATGGGATCATCCCCCTCTATGGGTGGGATAGCTCCCTTATTGATGGGATAAGTTCCCCCTTAATAGAGATACATGAACCAACTGGAGGCGCATCCATTTCATCAAACCGACCTCTAGAATGTTCTAGAAGTAACCACAAGTAACTTTTTCAAGATAAAACTCGCGCATTTTGCCTTTTACAGAGGGACGCACCTGTCCCTTAACATACAGAGCGTCCATGGACGCATATTTTGTGAACAAGGTCCGCGTCCCCGCAGGTAAGACTAGAGAGAACCTGCGACCCCAGAGATATAATTTTTACAAGACTTTCTCTCTTCTTTGAGTTTTGAGATGGATAACAGAGGCATGAGACTTGCCTAAGAGGGTAGCATGACTGTTGATTTGAGCCATACTAACTGTAAGTAGTCAAGGTGACATTTTTTAGTGTAACAGTTATCCATGACAAGCTTATGACCCAAGAGGACTATGTTGATAGACTAAACAAGTTGGCCAAGGACCAAGCGAGTACTTCAGGGGTAAAAGCTCTACCCACAGGAAAGGTATTGTATGACAATCTGGAAAATATGTTCTTCCTAGAGCACGAAGTAAAACATTTGTTCGTAAATAAACAAAATTTTTCCAAGTACACCGAAGCTGACGAGACATATAGAAAGATGCTGAAGATAAAATTACTTCTGGATGAATGGTGGGTAAAATTAACAGATTTACTATAAAGTTACTACAGTAAATCTGATGGCAGCAGGATAAAATAGGTGAAACAGGGTCAAAGTGTAGCAGGTAAAGAGTATCAGTAGGTTAAAGACATAAAGTGATTCCAGCACACAGATATCAATCAACTAAAAGAGCCAAATTCGAACCACAATAGCCAGCACAATCTTAATAAAAGGGACAACAAGAAGGCAATTTTCCATCTATCTCTATCTTCATGCTTGAAGATATTTTTGATTTCCTAGAATAATTCTCAAATTGTTATGAGATATTTTGTAATATTTTTTGTATAAATACTTCACATTTCGAAGTAATTAGTGTGGATTCAAAGACATTTCTATAGACATTTCATATCAAGTTAAGGAGCTATTGTAATCAAGACTGGATTGGCTTGCTGGATCATGGAATAAAGTTAAAGACATTTCACAGGATTCTTGTGCATAGTGGAAATCAAATAAGTATTATCTCTTCATGTTTATTACTATTTTCTCTTCATGTTTATAAATATTCACATGTGTCTCTATGAAATTTGAATGGTAAACAAGGAATGATATTTCAGAATTAGCTTTAATGCTCTCTGTCTTGACTATTTACTTTCTCACTGTTTTCTGCTAAACTATCTTAGTATGGGAATTCTTAATTGCTCCCTTACTTCCGTAGTTCCCCCCTTAGATCCATAGTAAATGATTCTTAGTTGCCCTTTGCTATTGATCTCCTTCTGTTCTTCATCTTGATCCCGGTTTAAGGATTCTTCATTGCCCTTTCACCCTGGTTAGGACTACCTCATCCATTTGAACCTGCAAATTTGCTTTTTGTTGTGCTAGCCTACCTTGTGAACTCCTCCTTTAGTAATTGATCTGATCCAGTTAAGCCACTCTTTGATTGAATCCATAGCCCAATGGCTTGAAGGCCTGCTCTGTCCATCTATTCCCAGAATTCCACCACCCAATCAAAATCAAAACCTCATGAGCACTAAGAACTAGCCTAAAATCCCACCCAAAACAAAGTTAAATTATAAAGAGAGAGCCCTCTCTAGACTTAGGTTGGCTAGAACTCGAGTCTAAAAGATTAGGTTTGTGGTTACCTCGGATTATTCCTTCTTTTTATAACTTCTAGGGAAGACTTCTGAGTGATAATAGAATCTTTACGCATAGATTTTTCAATTCTCCCAGAAGTTCAGTCTCTTCTGAGGTAGGCTGGAGTGGTTGGGATAATCTCTCAGGAAAGGGTGGATTTACTTTAAGAATGCCTTCCTCTCTTTCTTCCTCAACCTCCCTAGGTGGAGGTGGAGGTTGGTTATCTGGAAGAACTCTCCCAGATCTCAGGTTAATCTCCTAGATTTCCACAACATAATATGGATATGATGTCTCTCCAATGTATACTTGTTGAGCCTATCTATTGTTTGGGTTCGGATTTGGCTAGGCAGGAATCGAGGGCTGCTTGGTTGGAGCCGAGTGTAACAACTGTGGTTGGGCAGGTGGTGGAGGCAATAAAGTTGGAACATTGTTGTATTGGGGCCTACACCCCTGGGGTGGTGCGCTCCACTGAGGTTGTGGTGGAGCATATGGTTGAAATGATTGGCTAGATGGCTGGGAGTGATACTGAGATGCAAAGGACCAAGGAGGAGGTGTAGACTAGGAAGGATGAGCATCAGATCCCCAAGAAGGTAGGGATGTGGTCTGGTTGGGGTTATAATATGCATGGGATGGCCCTTGCATGCCCTGCTGGTATGGTCTAGGCCCATGAGGTCTCCTTTGGTTTATGCAGCAGAGCTACTCAGTGACCCCTTCAGCTCCTTGATATACAAATTTGAGTCCAGGAAAAGTAGGGCACTTGCATGTGGAGTGGTTTTCTTTAGAGACTGAGAAAATTTCAATAGAATTTAATGGACATTCATTCCTAGGGTGCCTCATGGTGCATGTAGGAGAGAAAATGGCCAAGGCTCTCTTTTATTCCTCCTGCTTTCTCTTAATGTGCATTGTGTCCATTTGTAAGGCAAGGGTTTGCAGCATCTCACTCTTGAAATATTCCAACATGTTTCCAATTTCACCCTTGATGGATGAGTTGGAAGAGGATGTACTGACCATAGGTTGACTACCCCTACCCTTTTCCTAGCTACCCTAGAATGGTTTCTAAAGATAGCCTTGATATCCTCATAGGGTATTTGGTAGATATCTCCTTTTGCTAGCAAGTGTAGGGTATCTAGAAGATATTCCCTTACTCCCCTAAGCAAGACCAACTTTAGTGACTCAGGGTCAAGTGTGCACCTGGCCCTTTTGTAACTAAGCTGGAATCTTTCTTCATAATCCTCTAGGGATTCATCATTGCCTATGGTCATCCTAAAAATTTCCTCTTTAGTATCCTTTGACCTATAGTAGTCTCGATACTTGTTGTTAAAGGCTTGCTGCATCTGAGCCCAAGTTGTGATGCTATCCCTAGGTAAACCCATGAACCAGTGCAATGCTACATCCTTGAGGGTAGATGGAAATAGTTTTAACTTTTGCTCATCATCTGTATAGTCATAGGTTCGGCATATAACAACAAACTCAAATAGGAAAGTGTCGGGGTCTTCTGTGGTCAAGCCATGGAAATGAGGTAGGGAAGAGGGGCTTATATTTTTCATCTTAGTGTCCCCATTGGTTTCCCTGATGGGGAAGGCACGCTTGACTCTCTCTCTATTCCCTCTATCAATTCTGTTTTCAACCATTGGTTCAGTAGGAATGGGTTCTTCTTCTTCTTCTTCCCCTGTAGGTTCTTCAAATATGTCAGGTTGTTCACCTAAGGGTTCCTCCAGTTCACAGCCACTGAAGAAGAGGGAAGGTTGATTGTTTGATGCAGTGGGGGTATTTGGCAAAAAATTCCCTAAGTTATCCCTATTCCTATGAGGCATGAAAGGAAATGTTTTTGGTTTGGTTTTGTGTTTCTATTTCAAACTTGGAAAGTACTTTGCAGAATTAAAATTGCTAATTAAATGAAAACTACTGACTAAATGAAAAACTACTTGTTGAATTGAAATATTGCTTGCAAAATGGAAAGGAAAGCAGAAAATGTAGAATGAAAAAGGAAGCAACTAATTTACTTTTGCAGAAATAAACTAATGGTAAAATATTAGAGACAAGAAATAGAAGAAAGAAGCAGTAATCACATATTACTCAAACATCTCCCTAGAAATGGTGCCAAAAGGTGAGGAGCACCAGTATTGCAGCAAGAATGCTGCAACTCCTGGGCTATCAGCTTTACTTTATCAACCCGAGGTTCATAAAAACTTGGAGGTGACAGTGCTATATACACAAGTAAAAGTGATGGTTCTGCCTTTTGTCACTATTCGGCTAGCGAGAGACCACTGGGGTTTTCAAGACAAACTTCTATGAAGTCAGAAGAAGCTTGGTTTCTTGATGGAAGAAAGGGAAATCTACTCTAAGGGAGAGCTACTCTATTGCAATAATGAAAAATACTGAAATTCAATGCTAAATCACACCATTTCCTAATTAACTACCAAGAAAATATGCTTTGCAATAATGTTGAATTAACATGAACCAAATGCTACTATATAAGCATGGAAGTAAACAACATCAAACATCACTAATGTGCAAGCAAAGGTACTGAAATAAATATCTTTTTGTCTTTTTGTCTTTTCATGCAAAACAAAGTATGCAAACTAATTTCTTTTGGTGATGTGGAAGGTGAATTAAGGATGTTGGAGGATGGATGGAAGGGTAATGAGATGGTTGTAAGGTGTGGGATACCCTTGGGTGACCTTTGGTGGCTTCATAGAGGTTTTCCCTCATTTCGGCCTCAAAACAGGCCATTACAGGAAAACCTACTAGATGTACTAGAAACCTACAAGATTCCCTGTAAATCTATAGGATACAGTTGAGAGAAAAATGGGAGGTGTTGGAGGTGATGGAAGGCTTAGGGAAGGTGGTATATGGTTGGAATTAATTGAGGAAAGGTCTAGGATCACTCAGAAGTCAACAAAAAGGATAGAAGATGGTTGGATTAGTTCAATATGCTTGGAAGAATTTCTATGTAAAATGATGAAAACTAGTGAAGGAAATGGTGAAAACAAGGAATGACTATGGTGGATGAAGTGGAAGGTGGTTGTTGGCTATGAAGTCTTTGTCTACTCCTGAAGCACCTTCTTTGCATAAAACATGTATAATTTCCAAAAAGTTATGTGAACAAGAAGCATTCTCGTAAGCTAGAAAACTAGAATTAATGAACTAATTGCCTACATTATGCATGAGGAAAGTTGTTGAAAGGAATGAAAGCATGGATGAGATCTACTGCAAGAATGAAGATAGAAGAGATGGCAATGAAATCCTACTTTGCAAAACTGATCAAATGCTAACTTAAATACAGTAAACTCTAAAGCTCATACAAGAAATAGAAATTTGTGTTTTGGGGCTGCACAAGGGTCCCTTCCTCAAATCATGATCCCAAAGGAAGAAAATGAGGCCAAGACACCTACTGATAACCTTGTGGTACTCCTTTTATCCCTGCCAACCTACTACTAAAATAAGGCATGAATGGAAGCAAACTAATAAACAACCAATCTAATCTACACTACTTGCAATGAAAATACACCTAAAGGCAAATTAACAATGAAGCTATGAGACTAATCTAAACATACATACACAAGAAAGAGGAGCTTTGGATGCTAGGGTTGGGCCCTAACCCAAGAGCTTTAACCCTCTGAGTTAACTCAATGCTGGCTCAAAACAAAACTCATTCTTATTACCAAAACAAAAAATTACATCAACGAGCTCAAAAATAGCTTATAGTTTTAAATAAAAAAATTAATCCTAATGAGGCTCTAGGCCTCTCTACTTATACAACTGAATTCCCCAACGACTTCCTTAAATTAGGGAGGCTTGGATCCCAAACTCTAGATAAACTAGTTCTTTGTCTCTCACTTGCTCGACTGCCTTCTAATCCTCATGGATTGGCTGCTTGCACTTCGAGATGGTGTGATGGATGGAGGAATATTTGAATGGGGGAGAAGTAAATGAGGAGGATTTACCTCCTACAATCCCTCTCCCTTGTCCCATTCGAGTTTTAGCCTTAGTATTTTCCAAAATTCCTTGATGTTCTCCTTCAATCCTGCATTCAATGCATATTAGTCCACTAGGCATAATATCAAACTCTAACTCATCTCATAAACAAAATATAATAAAAAACATGTAATAAGTTGTGAGAAAATCTGGGTTGACTAAGCTAGGAGGTGAATTGAGGCTCGTATAATTACCCAATGATGAGGCTCATCAACACGATGGTTTTCTGCCCATGGTATTTTGTAGATATGGTCAAGGGAACTGCAGTTATCTTCTATTCCAGGGTTAATGGATTGGGGTTTATGAATGCTTTGACATGTATATATATGCATTGTAACATTGAATGGTAAATAATGAAAAATCAATTTGGTAGTCCCGGTTTGGGGATTTAGGGGAAATCTATGTGTATTTTTTTTGTGTTTCTTTCCATTGTATATTTTATGTTTTTAAGAATTCATTTGCAGGTAATTTCTGTACAGGGTCAAAACCTACAAAATATAACGAGGATATAACAACCATAAAAACCACATATGAACCAGTACATTTACACATGAAATACGAAGAAGAAGAAGCTCTTGTTAATGAATGCATAAGCCAACTAGGTATGGGAATTCCAAGAACCTCCCGAGCAAAGATTGGCTGAACCAAATCTTTATTTTAGCCAATCACCCCCGTGCCATAATCCAAACATGAATGTGGGACTCAAAACCAAACGAAACTAGGTTTCCTCAAGCTTTACCCCAATCACCACTAGATCACTCGACCCTAAGAAAGCGTGGATTCCACTAGATTTTTCCACCTACACCGTGAGGAATTTTCCTGTCTCCTAGTCTTTAGGATTTTACCATATATCCCACCATACAATGGTTGAGGATTCCTAGGCCTAATCGAGATTCCACCCTCTAGGATTTATCGTATATCCCACCATTCACCAATCGAGGTTTCCTAGGCTTGATCATGTGAACTCACCTATAGGATTAACCATATATCCCACCATTCACTGGTCGAGGATTCCTAAGCCCACCAGGGCACACAAAATCTAGCTTCACCATAATCTCGCCTTCTTCGGTCTAGGGATTCCTAGGCCATGTGTTGTTTCTTTCAGAGACCACCTCACTCAGTTTCGAAACCATCCGGAAATCCATCTTAACCAATGAGAGAGATCACCATCACACCATGGCTATCAGGAAATGGCAAGGCAATGTTGAAAAACACTGTCACCCCTGGAAAAACCCATGCCAATGATAGCAAGAGAACTAAATATACATATGCATGTATCATGCATGCCAACTCTAGCAAGGAAATTGCACATGAAAATTGTACTTGTGAGTAATCCCGATATAGTTACTTGATCCTACTCTTCCTTGCTTGATCTTTGCTTCCCTTGATCCAATGCTGAAGCACTCCAAGAAAACTCTAAGTGTACAAGAGTGAGAGGGAGAGAGAATAGAGAGAGCTCCAAAACTAAATTGACAAAAGGTACCAACTGATCCTCATAATCCTTTTTATTAATGTGGCCTTTATTTTCATCATTTTCCATTATTTTCCTTCATTTTTCTCCTCACATGCAACCTGTGACCTTTCACCTTCCTTTTCTGCAAATTTCCATTGTTTTCATAAATACATTGCTAATTAATGCCTTTTTTCCTTTCCAAAGTCTTTTCCATTTCCTTTGCCAATTTCCTTAGCCATAATAAACCAAATGAACACCCACACTAGGATGTTTTTTCCCATACAATCCCCATTTGATACAATCTTCCTTGGAACGCCATGTAACCTCACTACATCGCTAATGAATACCTGTGCCACATCACTAGATGAATATGTAGAATTTAGTGGAATGAAGTGATCTACATTTTTCAACCTTTCAACCACAACCATAATATAATCATGCTTTCTAATATGTCCTCGACAATACTGTGACGAAGTCCATGGAAATTACTTCCCATTTTAACTCTGGAATCAGAATTGGCTGTAGTCGACCACCTGGATGCTTACACTCCACTCTCACCTACTGACAGTCCAAGCATCTAGCCACAAACTCTGCCACTTCTTTCTTCAAGTTCAACCAATGATAAAACCTCTTCACTTATCTCAATGTCTTCTGGTATCCTTGGTGACCTGAATATGGTTTTGCTTGAAACTATTGCAAGATACTCTTCTTGAGCTCACTTTCATTCAGCACATATATCCTACCCCTAAATCTGATCAAGCCATTTGTTGTAAGAAGAAATTCCACATCCTGATCACCTGTACCCTATTGTAACTTGTGCCTAAGCTGTATATACTTGTCATCCTATTATCCATCCTATAAGATCTGATCCTCTAAATTCATCCCATAAGAACTCATGAATAGTATGTGATGCACCTACATGCTCTTGCTAAGAGCATCTGTAACCTTGTTCTCTTTACCCTTGATGTAACTGATATGGAAGTCAAACTCACTAATCGTGGCCAACCATCTAGCTTGCCTGACTTTCATATCCAGTTGGTCAAATTGATAGCTCAATCCACTTTGATCACTCATTAATACAAACCCCCTTCCAAGAAGATAATGTGCACACATATTCAATGCATGGATGATCTCTGCCAACTAAAGATCATGTGTCAGATAATTTTTCTTGTGCTCATTCAGTTTTTGTGACTCATAACATACTACATGTCCTACCTGTATAAGGACTCCACCAAGTCCTCCATTGCAAGCATCTGTACACACAAAAAACTCTTTGTCTAAATCTATAACCTTTAACACTAGAGCATTCATAAAAAATGACTTCAATTGTTCAAAACTTGTTGCACATTCCTCCATCCATTCAAACTTCTTACCTTTCCTCTACAATTATGTAATAGGATATGCAATGCGAGAGAAGTTCCTAATGAACCTCCTATAATAACCAGCTAGTCCCATGAATGATCTTACCTCATCCACATTTCTAGGAGTTGCCCACTCCATGATAGCCCTTATCTTTTCTAGATCCATTGATATGCCTTTCTTGGAAACATGTCCCAAGTAATGTACCTCTGTTTGAAAGAAGTTGCATTTACTAAGCTTAGCATACAACTAATGCTCTCTCAAAAATATCAATGCTACTGCTAAGTGTTTGACATGCTCTTCCTCATTTTTAGAATATATCAATACGTCATTAATTAATGCAATAACAAACTTGTCCAGATAATGATACAATACACTATTCATCAAGCACATAAAAGTAGCTAGAGCATTCGTCAAACCGAAAGGAACCACAACAAACTCATAATGTCCATACCCAGTCCGGAAAGATGTCTTGTAAATTACCTCTTCTTTGATGCGTACCTCATGATATCCTAACCTAAAGTAAATCTTTGAGAACATTGTTTCTCCCTTCAACTGATCAAACAAGTCATCAATCCTCAGCAATGGATACCTTTTCTTGATGGTCACCTTGTTCAACTTCCTGTAATCAATGCATAGCCTGAGAGTACCATCATTCTTCTTCAAGAACAACACTTGTGTGCCCCATGGTGATACACTTGTCCTAATGTATCCCTTATCAAGCATTTCCTCCAACTGTAACTTCAATTCCAGTAAATTTGGAGTGCTCATCCTGTATGGTGCCTTCGATGTTGGTGTTGCCGTTGGTACCAGCTCAATGGAAAATTCCACTTCTCTGCAAGGTAGAAACTCTAAAATATCTACTAGGAACACATATTGAAACTAATGCAAGATCGGGTACCTTCTCAATACCTCTGCATCCTCATCATCCTTACCTTTATCACTAGAAATATGCATTACAAATAACACACACCATTTTCTGCGTCTGCGCTTTTCCTGCATAGTTATCAGCATTCTAATTGATATTGCGTTCTTCTTACCCTGCAAGATTCTTTGTTCCCCATGGTCATCCAAACACTCAATCACCTTATCATAAAAATCCACCTTAGTCCTATGAAGATAAAAACCAATCCATACCCAAAATCATATTGTTGGCTTGGTGGGCCCTAACCTAGGTTCAGCGTTAGTCAGCCAAGCAAACCCCTACACTACTAGCCCTTTCGACATCAGTTCATAGAGCGCGGACCAAAGTTTCACTTGAAGTAGTATGGGGGGATGCAGGAACCAAGTTTCCGCACCTTGAAATGGTGATGATGTTGACTTTATACCTTAAGCCCTTACTTTGAGCAGATCAATAAGCCTTTAGGGCTTATCGGTGTAATTTATATCCTGTCTTTTATGGCCTTCACAAAGGCACCCGACTGTCCTTCGCCCAACTCTAAACGATGATTCAAGCACTTACGCACCTTTGTAAATATGTTACTTTATAAGTTCCCGAATTATCTCAAGTGTTCACCAACTTTATCATACAATTAAGATTGTCTTCGCATAAACATATATTCTTACTTGCGTTCAAATAACAAATAGAAACAGATATATTCATGCATCAAATTAGCATTATAATGTAAACCTAGAACTTAACATAATATAAATGCATGTAATAACTAGGGGTAAATTACACAGTAATTTCAGAATACTCCTCTTTATTGATGATTCAGATTTCCAGTGACGACTCTATCTGCCCTGTGCACACAGCTGTAGAGTTCCATGCACTCAGCTACAGACTTCTACCCTAGGCCTCTGTGCACTCATCTATAAAGCCTCTTCGTACACTAAGGATCTTACTCTTATCTCTTTACAGACTCTTCAAGCCCTTCTACTTAACTGACTTATTCCCTTAGACTGCTATAAGACATCCTTTTTATACAATCCCATGGTCCATGGACAAAGGGCAGATCTCTAAAGCCAACACAACCTATCTAGATTAAGGGAGGAAAACCCTTTTCGACTCTTGATATCTTCGTGCTTCGTGAACAAAAAATGCGAAGACGTTACATTTCTTTATACAAATTTAGGGCCTTTTGCCCCAAAACTTGGGTTTTTAACCCAAAATTGACCCCCGGGGGACCCGTTCCCAATACGCCCCAAACACAAGCATGATGACTCACCCTCAAGTCACTCAGCTAGCATGGATATCTTGTCACGAAGACCTCCTAGCTCGATTTGTATTACTGCAACTTCGGCGGTACACTGTGCTGCCGCCTGTTTCATCTCCTTGACCAGCTGCTCCGTTGCTAGCCCTGTGCTGTCTGATTGAATCTTTTGATGAGTCTTCTGCAGTGTAGCCAACTTGAGTTCAATTGTTGCCATGATCAAATATGCCTTTTCCAACCAAGGATGTAAGCGAGCCTTCAACACTGCTTCCTTGTGCTGATCTGCATCTACCTGCTCCTTCAACGCCTTGGCCTCTTGCATCTTAGCTAACCTCTGCGTGATGGAAACAATGCGTGATGTCACTTTAACTTCATCGTAGCACTATTGCAGCTCCCACACTTCTGTTTCTAGGCTATACAAAATGGGGTCTTCCTGCAGGCTGGTGACCACCTCTAGTGATTGCTCGAAGAGTTCTGTGCAATCCTTCACTGCGCTCTCTACTGCCGCTACCAAGTCTTTCACAACAATCTTGTGCTGCTCTGTGATCTCTGGTGGATTCGAAGGCTGGGCCTTCAACTGCAACTATGAAATTTTTAGGTTCAGCTCCAGTTGAACCTTTTCTAATTTAGTTCATGCATCGCACACTCCAGCAATGAGCTCACATCTATCGGCTTAGCCTCGGGAATGCTGAGCTTCAGGACAGTCCTGCACGCCTCAGCCATGATTATGGAAATGCACTGGTTCTTGTTTGTAATGTATTTAACAAGGTCAAGCATGGAGTCTATCTGCATGGTTATCTGGGCATTTTTGACCTTTTGTTCGCTGATCACCTGTAACGCGCGCTGTTCATGGGCCCAAAGTTCCACGATCACGCTGTCCTGCAAAAGGTGAAGCGCCTCATTGGGAAGGGAGGCTAGGTTGAGTCCAGCTCTCTTGAGGGCACTGACAGTGGGTCTATCAGCTTCAGTCTCTATTTTCAGTGTGACGTTCGGCAACACTATTTCTCAGGGATCCCTTATGCACAGCATCCCTACGGCTTCTAAGGTGCCAAGAGCCAAACGAGTTGACACCGCAATGGTCTGTATCTATGATGCGTGGATCTGCAGCTCGCACAGACCCATATGTATAGCACCCAAATCTTGTTTATGTTGCTGCTCAAATTGTTGCAGTAGTTCCCCGGTGGCATTCCGCACCATATCACCAATGTCATTTAAGTCCCCCTCTATTAGGGTGATCAGGTCCAGAGACGTCTTGCTAGCCTTGGAATTATTTTGCGGCCCTACTTTCTCTGGGTCTCTAGTGTGCTTGATGTGAAACAGAGTCGTCTCTAGGTCTGCTCCTCCCTACTCCGTCTGATCATCTTCTTCCTCGATCTCTAGGGAAGGCGAATTCTGACTCTGGTCATAGCTACGCTCCTCTACGCCTACCTATCCACTCGACTACTATGTGGTAGCGTGATCTTCCTTGGCCTTATCATCAACCTCCTTTTTCCTCTTCGCGGCCAGCTGTTCCATCTTCAACTTGGCTTCTTCCTTCTTCCGCTACAGCGAACTTTCTAGATCCCGTTGTCAAGTTCGTGGCATTGCGCCAATCTGTCGGCCAATGGTCAAGGACTGCTATAATTGCATCATCTATGCCCAAGTATGGAAGGTCATGCCACTTCTGGTCAGGGTCCTTCCATGCCCGTATTAAGACATGGTGGAATTCAACCTTGAATTCCACGTACTCCTATAACTTCTCAAAATTTGTAGGTGTCAGCCATGACTTGCAGTTGACGGCCATATGGATGCTCAATTCCCTCAAGATCCAGAAGATCTTGCTGTCCTTTATCCACTGAGGATCCTTCGTCGCCCACAATGAAGTGAACTTCGCTGCCTCTAGTAGGTCCGGCGCAACCGGAGGAAACTGGCTATCTTCAGGTAGCTCCCACGCAACTAGCACTATGGACAGCAATAGCCATCCATTGTGGAAAGTCTTACTATGATCTTATGCCTCACGACAATTCATGAGGAACTCACCGCAGAGGTAGCGTGCCTAGTTAAATTGAACTTCCTCCGTGGACTAGGCCACCAAAGCTATCACTGGTGCCGACACTTCAACTGCGTGAAACTTACGCATGACCTTCCCTACCAAGATTTGCGTCACCACTTTGACCGCGAGGTCAGAAATACTCGAAACGACATAGCCACGCGACTTCTTTACGAGCTTGAATTTTTCCTTCATCGCCTCGGCAAGTGCATGTTCACCGACCTTTCCGCCAAACGCCATGGTTGGATTTTCTCCTATGTACGGCAGCCGCATGATCTTATGGATTAGCATGTTAGTGATGGGTATCAGCTCCTCCAGCCACGGACACCTATTGTGCACCAAGCACATCAGCTGCTTGATCACTACCATCGTGATAGGTGCGCGGTTGTAATGCGGCACCCATAGTAGGTTTAACAGGCATGCCTTGTCCATGCCTTTCAGCCACTTCCTCGGCTCCAAAGCGGTCACTCCAGTATTTTTGTGGAAGACACGGTGCATAAGTTGGTGTGTCACTAAATGAGGGAAGCGCTCCGTGTCAGCTAAGTCCTAGTCCTCCAACTTCAAAAGGGGGACACACCCCAAGCGCAGTCCCTCAAAGACAATTTGGTCCGACAGGAGGGGTGTGTGCAGGGTGACCTTACTCTCATCAATATCTTTGGGCACCTTTGTCTTGCCCCTACATGGAGGAATGTATTCAAGTAGCTTAGAGATGGGGTCCGACCCCTCAATTTCAATGTCCTCCATTTCCACTACAATATCCTCATCATCCATGGGGATTTCTTCGGCCTCTTCTTCTAGCTCTAGGTCAATCATTTTGGCCTTTTCTTGCACAGTGGGTTTTCCTGGCTGTGGGTGCTTCCTAGGTGATGCATGCACTAACGACTGCATTTTCTGCTTGTCCTTCTTCGTTTTTGGACCCTCCTGGGTCAACGTAGGCCTTAGCCTGGGTGTCCTAGGGGATTTAGGCACTCTGTCGGTACTTCCACAGGCGCAACTTCCAGGGAAACTCCCTCTGCTGCCATAAATACCTCTAGAGCAGCTCTATCTGCTGCCATAGCTACCTCTGGAACAACTCCCTCGGCTGTCACTGCTTCAACGCTCATAGCTTCTGCGAGCGTCGACATGATGCTATGCAACAACTCCTGTGTCTCCTTTGGAAACATCTCAAATACTGAACTTGCTATCAAAACTTCAAAGTTTTCACGGTTCATGTGCACCTGAGAGCTCAACACCTCAATTCTCAAAATGCCAAGTGTTTTCCGCTGGGAAACCCTTTGTAATTTATAGGCATTTTCAAATTCAAATCCGACCATTCCCCCCAAAATCGGTTCATTAATGCTAGATTGGTGGCAGATTTTCAAAGATCTGGTCCATAAATTCTGACTTAAATGCCACCCCCCGACTCCATTTGTCCGTTTTCTCATCGTCAAATCATGAACAATGACTTTAATGGTCACTTTCTGGCTATCCTACATAGTTTTTCCTTTGGTAGCGCAACTCCCAATGCACTTCTGCGGGCTCTGTGACATTTCTTCGTTCCGCGCAGTTCCCCAATCGCGCATCTCTCCGACCCAGGTAGTGTATTTTATAGTCCTGAACTTCATTTCAGCTGCTTGGAGTGCAAAGACTGTGCTTCCCTCATATAGTCACATAGCTGGATCGCTGGTGTATGGCTTCAATCAGCTGTCATTCACCTTCCCTTGGATGGGTTCTCCATTCAATTTGACCTGCTGAATTGCTCCACCATCGGTAATCTCCTTGATGACATATGGCCCTAGCCAGTGCATCCTAAATTTCCCTGGAAATTTATCAAATTTATTGTCATATAACAAGACCAGATCATTTACCTTGAAGGTGCGCAGTTTGATGTGCCGATCATGCCATGCCTTTTTGCGCTCCTTTTGAACTTGTTGATGAAATCCAGCTACAAATCGGTCCTCCTCAAGCTTTTCTAGTTGCACAAGCCTTTCTTTTAGGGGTCCATGATCTGCCATTCCTGTGAGTGCCGCTATACGCATACTAGGTACAATGTATTCCATTGGAATCACAACTTCTACGCCATACATGAGTCTGAAAGGCGTTTTTCTAGTCAGCTTCTTGAAAGTCATTTTGTAGGCCCATAGCACCGTAGGTATGCGCACATCCTATTCATTTCTTTGAGCATTGTAGACCTTCGTCAGTGCACTCTCCAATTTCTTATTGAATGCTTCCACCGTCCCATTAGCCTGCGAATGATAAGGCGTACTTTTCTGATGATACACCTGAAATTGTTTTGTCAATGCTTTGATTGTTTCGTTAAGAAAGTGCATACGCGATCGCTCATCAAGATCTTTGGACACCTGAATCTCATCAGGACATACTCAAAAATAAATTTTGTTGTTGTTGCGCCTGTGCAGTCCTTCACAGGTTGTGCCTCTACCCATCTGGTCAAATACTCAGTCGCAGTGATGATGTACCGCGCACCCATCTTCTTTCCTTGAGGCTGAATTGGTCCCACAAAGTTGATTGCCCATTTTTCGAATGGTTGTAATGTCACCTATGGCATCAGAGGCAGCTCATCCTCTGCGATGGCCTGCCAGTCCTTTGACATGCATCACATCCCCTAAAGTATGATTTCAAATCCTTATGCATGGTTGGCCACCATAACCCAATACGTAGAATTTTCTGCGCTGTAGCTTTCCCCGCATAATTTCCTCCTACAGCTCCTCCGTGAGCCTCAACGAGGATGCTACTCCATTCAAAGTTAGGAACATAACGTCGCAATATTTTGTCTGACCCCATTTTGTACAAGTTCCCTGCAATGATAGAAAAGTCTGTTGTGTGCACCTCTAGTTCCTTCTTTTGTTTACTTGTATAACCTTTTAGAGCCGATCCTGTTGTCAAGAAAAGGATAATATCTTTAAAGTGATTGTCCATGACGTGCACCGCAAAGAGCTGTGCATCAGGCAGTCCTTCCTCCAAATTAGTAGGTTCCTCTCCAGTTTCAATGCACGACAGATGATCAGGTCCCACATTTAGTTGTCCTAGCTTCACAATAACTTCGAAGTCGTACTCTTGGAACAACAACAACCATCTACATATTTCCCCCCAAACACAGGCTTGTTGACCAGGTACTTCAATGCGGAATGATCTGTATACATATTAAAGTGTCTGCCCAAAAAATAGTGCATGCTCTTTTGGAGCGCGTACACCATAGCTAATCCTTCGCGCTCTGTCATGGAATAATTTTTCTCCGCTTTAAACAACTTCCTACTTGTGAATGCTATAGGATGATCCATTTCTCCCTAATCGGCCCGTGTCAGCCAAGGATAATTTTAGGGGCGAATGTTCGCCCTTTGGCGAAATTAAGGGGTTTTAAATTTTTAGTGGGCAAATATTTTGTATCATAGTACATTTTTACAAATCACCTCAAATAACCCACCTTATTTTAAGGGAGAGGGTAAAAAAGGTAAATTTAGCCCTTGAAATTAGGACTTACAACCTTCCATTCGCCCATTTTCAAGAATAGGTTTTATTTAAGTGAATCCTATGGGCCAAATACCATATTTATAAAAGAGGTATGGTAAATTAATAAAAATATAAATAAATGAGAGGTATGGTAAATAAATAAAACATTTTTTATATTTACTCCATAAGTCACCTTATATACATGTAAGGGTGTAAACAAATAAAAGTATAAGTAAAGTGGAGGTATGGTAAATAAATAAAACGTTTTTTATATTTACTCCATAAGTCACCTTATATACATGTAAGGGTGTAAACAAATAAAAATATAAGTAAAGTGGAGGTAGGGTAAATAAATAAAACGTCTTTTTATACTTACTCAAAAGGTATGGTAAATAAATAAAAATATAAATAAACTAGACGTATCGTAAATAAATAAAACCTCTTTTTATATTTAGTCCATAACCCTCATTCTATTTATGAAGGCTCAAGAAAGAGGTTTTATTTAAGTGAATCCTATGGGCCAAATACCATATTTGTAAAAGAGGTATGGTAAATTAATAAAAATATAAATAAATGAGAGGTATGGTAAAAAAATAAAACATTTTTTTATATTTACTCCATAAGTCACCTTATATTTACGAACACTCAAAAAATGGGTTATATTTAGGTGAAACCTATGGCCAAAATACTATGGGACAAATACCATGGACTAGATTATTATTAATACCATGCAAAAAACCATTATTAACCCTAATATTAGAATTAATAAAAACAAAAATGGCACATGGTATTGACTCATGGTATTCACCAAAATGGCACATGGTATTGACCCATGATATTCACCTGGAATGTAGCCTATTTAAATGGGGGAATTAAACCAGCATGTAGCCTATGCGAAGATTCACTAGGACTTTACAGAGTTTTATTATTTAGTGAAAGACTGGCCAAGATCTTACAAGATTTTATAATTGAGTAAAATATTCGCCATGCTTGGTGAGAGATTCGCCAAAAAATTATATATACATATTATATTATTGATAAAATCGCCTTCCATTTTTCCTATATACCATGGAGATTCGCCCATTTATTATATTTATAAATTTAGGGGGGGTTCTTAAAATTTTCCCTGATTGAAATTGCGCTCTAATTTATGTTGAATAAACCACATGAAAAAAGAAAATTGATGCTCACATCATAAGGCTCTATACAAGATATAACACAGCGTGTTCGCAAAATGTCATAGAAATATTGCCAATAACTTGTGATTAAAGTTAGCTAGCAGATATGATTAATAGAAAATGAATATGCGGGTAAATGTCGGTAAAATCTCCCCACAAAGAAACATAATAATATTAATTCAAATTTGTTCAGTGCCCCCTCCCCCCCAATCAATGCAAAGGACTCGCAAACCTATTTTCCATGGAATAAGACCATTTTTGCATCCCTGTCCTCCACACATCCTTCATTTGACATAGATTCATAGCTCTATGCAACTTCTCTCTCGCACAACTAAATCTGTAAAAGTTTTAAATGAGAAAGAACTTAAAATGAAATAATGAAAAATAAAGGTACTAGCAATATGTGTTAGATCACTAATCAAAGAAACACCCACTACCCCATTAAGGAATTTCACCCTCATACAACTATTAAGGACTAACAAATTCTTGTGTGCAGAGATTTCATTGTGCAGAAAGGGAAAATCGTGATAATTAAAGTGTCATATGTCTTTCACATTCATAATTTGTTGTTGTAAGGCTAGGAGAGTAACTCCGTGAATGAATTGTTGTTTTTACATTAAGAGAGAACATGGATATACACAAGCTGGTAGAGACTATTGGGATTCATCTCCTAATGTATCTTCATCTTCCAATTTCCTTTATTTTTCTATTTACAGTATTTACATGGATTTTCCTAATCCCAAAGATTGGGTGTCAACATTCCCCCCCAATATGAAGGGATGTTGGTGATTCCAAGCATCATTCTACATCTTTCAAACTTTTATCTTCCAAGTTCTTTGGTGAAGATGTCTACAATATGCTCATTTGTGGAACAATGTTGTAGGCAGATTGTCTTGACCTCAACATGATGTCAAATCAGATGATACTTTGTATTGATGTGTTTGGTTCAATCATGGAACTTTGGGTTCTTAGCCAAATTTATTGCAAAAGTGTTTTCAATCAAAAGAGGAGTTGAATGCACTTATTTCTCCTGCAAATCTTCTAGAATTTTCCTGAGCCACACAATTTCCTTCGTTGTTGCAATTACTGCCAAATATTCTTCCTCATTTGTGGAATCTGTTGGAACTGATTGTTTGCATGACCTTCAGGAGACAGCTTATGATCAAAGACTCATAACATAACCTAAAGTAGATACTCTAGTTTCTTTATCTCCATTGAAATCTAAATCAGAGTATCCAATCAAGCTAAAGTCACCCACTTGTGTATACTTGAGTCCAAAGTCTTCAGTTCCCTTCAAGTACTTTAGAACTCTTTTTGCAACATACCAATGACCCTCACAAGGCTTTTTCATAAACCTGGAAGGGGTTCTAACAAAAAATGAAATTTCTGGTCTAGTAGTAGTCAGGTAGTTGAGACTTCCTACGAGTTGTTTGTACTTTGTTGCATCCTCAAATTCATTTCCCTTAGTGCATGTGAGCTTTAAGTTATGTTGCATTGGAGTAGTCAAAGGATTGCACTTAGCCTTCAAAAAATCTCCAATGTACTTTTTCCAAGAGAGGAATATGAACTTTGGTTGTTGGGTTACTTCAATACCAAGATAGTATAATACATAGCACAAATATATCATTTCGAAACCTTTCCTCGATTCTTTCTTTACGAATCTAATGTAATTCTCATTGTTCCTTGTCATCAAAATATCATCTACCTATACCACCAAATATGCATATATTTTTCAACATTCTTGACAAACAAAGTTACATCATCAATATAATAATGTTTGAAATTGAGTTTCATAAGATGCTCATTCAATTTCTTGCAGTAGGCTTGTGGTGCTTGTTTGAAGCCATACAATGATTTAACAAGCTTGCATACTTTGTGTTCCTAGACCTTCAACACAAATCCTTCTTTTTGGGACATAAAAATATTCTCTCTCATATCTCCATTCAAGAAAGAAGTTTTTACATCCATTTGATGGAATTTCCAATCTTTCTGAGGAGCCAAGGCA
Organism: Pinus tabuliformis; assembly: GCA_031772625.1. Lineage (NCBI taxonomy): Eukaryota > Viridiplantae > Streptophyta > Pinopsida > Pinales > Pinaceae > Pinus > Pinus tabuliformis. Next base: position 235,684,486 of record CM062819.1, read on the forward strand.
AAGAGTGTCTGGATGACAGCCCATTTTGTTATGGGGGAAAAAGCCTCCTCCTAATCAAACCCTTCCTTCTGTGCAAAACCTTTTCCGACAAGCCTAGATTTATGCTTGTCAAGTGAGTCATATGCTTGATACTTGTTCTTGAAGACCCACTTGCAGCCTATTGGTTTGGTTTCCAAAGGAGGATCAACCAGCTTCCAGGTGCCACTTGTTGGGTGCGGGATCCCCCAAGGGATGTTTTGGGGCTTAGAGCCAAGATTTTGGTCCAATTATGTAATACCAATGTAAAGACTCCGCATTTTGTGGGCGCAGAGTGCGTATTTATTAAAGAGTCATATGGTTGTCCACCCTTATTTTGATAATGTAATGTGGGCTGCAGAAGATCTACCCATGGTCCATAGACTATGGGATTGTATAAATAGAGTGAGGTGCTAAGTAATAAAAGGAATCTAATGAATAAGTCTAAGGAAGAATAAATGATGTATGAGAGATAGCTCTGAAGTGTAAGTCTAAGTTTTGGGTCGTAGCATAGGAAGAGGCTCTGCAGCTGAGTGTGCAGAGGCCTAGTAGTCCACAGCTGAGTGCGCGAACCCCTGCAGCTGAGTGCGCAGGGCGAGTCGAGTCTGTAATCATCTGGAAGTATTAATAAAGAGAAGTTTCTATCATTTCTACGTCTTTATTTCCTGTTTATGCATTTGTTATATTGGGTATGAATTTCACTTCTAATGCTTATATGATGTACGAATGTGTATAACTGTATTGGTTAAGTGAACGCAAGTTATAATATCTGCTTACGCGAAGATAATTAAGATCTGTCACTAAGATAAGTAAGATACTTAGTCTAGTTCGGGAAATAGTGCAGTTCGCTGCCCTAGCAGCGCGAAAGAACTTCAGCCCCTGGTTAGGGTTGTGCGAAAGCCGATTGTAACACTTCACGAGGGTACTGAAGGGTGGAACAGAGCGCGAAGTAACCTACACGAAGGCAAGCATAGTTGGAATAAACCGACATCACAACCATATCAAGGGTGCAGAAACTTTGTTCCAACATACCCCCATACTGCTTCGGGTGAGACTTTAGTCTGCGCTCCGCGAGCTGATGCCAAAAGGGCCAGTGGTGTAGGGATTTGTTTGGCTAAATAAATATAAACTTGGGTCAGGCCTCGATAAGCCAACAAATGGTTCTGTTTTCGGGACCAAAATCAACATAAGAGATGTGTAATGTTGTATCACTGGAATCCAACTAAGAAAGAAATCGAAGGATGGTTGGCTAGAAGAATTCATGAGTTTGCGACGCAGGAGAACAGAAACCTGCGACTGTCAAAAGAAGAGTGGCTAGACAGCTGCCTGTATATGGATATCCATGAAATATTTTTCGCGTCCTTCCCTACTAAGTTATACAAGTGGATCGCAAAGCTAGCAGATAGCCAAGGAAGATGGAAGCTTGACAGTCCTATTGTGTGGACCCCAGAGCCAGTGTGAAAGTTGGAAGCATCGGAAGATAAGATCATGCGTGTCATCGATCATTGGCTCGATCACATTATAAGAGGATTTGTTACTAAGTTCGCAGTTGACACCTCAGTTAGCTATAGTGAGGTAGAGAAACACTTTCTCAAAGGACCGCGAGGCAAGTACGTAAAGTCTTTGAATACTTGGAATAAAATGTTGTGTGAAAAGTGGGTTATGCAGTTACCTTGATGTTCGAGGCTACGCGAAGTGGAAAGGTTTACAGGAACGAAGGAAATAAGGGTCCAGAAAATATCCCCTTGATTTCACCTTTGCGAGGGGACAAGGAAGAGCTCGCGAAGGTCTCTCCGTAAAGTGTTATTCATATGATAAGACAAAGAATTCTGCGAATTCCATCTCCACCCACAACACCACCGGCTTCACCACCATCACCTCCATCCTCACCCGTACCAACTCCACCACCACCGCGATTCAGTATGGAAAACACAGTGAAGTTGTTGGGTTGTTTTATATTCTTTCCATGACTAGCCCACGTAGTTAACCAGTGGGTATGAAGGGGGACAGAGCCCCCCCTTCGTTGTGCCGATTATGTAGCGGGGGGCGTCACAGGGGGTTTGAGGGGTGCAAGTAACCCCACTCTATGGGGTCTAAGGCAACGCCCGAGAATTTTTTTTTTTTGGACCCTATATTAGGTTGGGCGGACCTATCTATGGTTTTTTGCATGATTTTTTTCACATGGTTTTGGATGCAATGGTTTTGGACGCAATGGTTTTCAGTCCATGGTATTGGATGTTTTGGCATGTATAAATATGTATTGTAACATTGAAAGGAATATAATGAAAAATAAAGCTGGTAGTCCTGGTTTTGGGATCCAGGGGAAAATCTCTGTTTTTATGTGTTTTATGCGTTATGCTCTTGCATTGTTTATTTTCTGTTTGAGAATTCGCATACAGGTAATTTTTGTACGGGGTTAAAACCTACATTTGGTATCAGAGTTGTTTTGGCTTCAAGGGGACACCTTTGTTGTTGAGGGGTTTTGCTCGGTCCTGTGGTAGACCTTGTTCAGTGGGAGATCTGCGAGATCGAATCTGGTGGTGAAAGAGGATGGCGAGTAGTGGAAAGATAGAGATCGAGAAATTTAATGGTCAGAGTTTTGAGTTATGGAAACTCAAGATGGAGGATCTGTCGGTGGATAAATATAAGTGGGTTGCAGTAGATCCAGGTACTAAACCAACGGGAGTGTCCGATGAAGAATGGAAGAAGTTGGATTGGAAGGCTAAGAGCACAATACGATTGTGTGTCTCAAATTCAGTATTGCTGAATGTATCAGGGGAAGCTATGGCGAAGGCTTTTTGGGACAAGTTAGGGACTTTGTACCAATCTAAGTCTCTGGTGAATAAACTATTCCTATGGAAAAAGTTGTATAACCTGAGGATGAAAGATGGAGACTCAATGACAGAACATTTGAACGCATTTAATACTGTGGTAAGTCAGTTATTATTTGTTGATATTAAAATTTCAGATGAAGATAAGCGCATCAGTTTGTTGTGTTCTCTACCAGATTCATGGGATAGTCTGGTTATTGCAATAGGTAGCAATGCAACTGACTTGCAGTTTGATGAAATATTCTCATCCTTGTTGATGGAGGAGATGAGATGGAAAAATATGGAGAGATATAATGTTAATGCCTTGTCTATACGAGGATGGTCCTAGAACAGAAACAAAAATAAGTCATCGAGTGGGAGATCTAAATCTAGAGGGAGATCTAAATCTCCAGGAAAACATGTAAAGGTGGTTTGCTAGAAATGCGAAAAGGAAGGGCACTACAAAAGGAACTGTAAATCTAAAGCTCTTGACAAAGGAAAGGGATCTAATGATGCTTCTTCTACAGAGGGGAAAACCACCTCAGATGAAGGTGGGGATGTGTATTTGGCTTCTTCAAGCACACATGTAGATCATGAGGCATGGTTGATTGACTCAAGTGCATCCTTTCACTTCACACCCCATAGAGAGTGGTTCTGTGAGTATGAGAAATACGATGGTGGTGATGTCTTCTTAGGGGATGACAGGAAGGCTAGAATCGTTGGTTGCGGAAAAGTAAAGTTGAAGTTGCAAGCTGGAAGGGTTAGAACACTTTTGGGTGTTTTGCATATTCCTGCATTGGCAAGAAATCTGATTTTTGTAAGAAAGTTGGATGATGCAGGTGTAAAAACAATGTTCGAGAAGGATACCTGCAAGATGGTTCAGTGAGCACTGGTATTGATGCAGGGAGTTTGGATTGGAACTTTGTACAAGCTACAAGGTAGCACTATTATTGATGGGTGCAACAATTTTGTGGTTCCTGAAAGTGGAGAAGAAAATCTAGTGGTCTCTGGAGAGAAGACCATGTTGTGGCATCAAAGGCTTGGACATATTGGAGAGGAGGGTCTTCGAATACTTCATAGTAAAGGTATGGTAGAAGGTATGAGTAATAGCTCTTTGGATTTTGATTTCTATGAAAATTGTGTATATGGGAAGCAGAATCAGGTGAGTTTCCCCTCTGGTGGTAAGAGGGTGAAACAAATATTAGAGCTTGTGAACAGTAATGTGTTTGGACCTGTGAAGGTTCCATCACTAGGTAAGTCTATGTACTATGTATCATTTATAGATGACTTTTCAAGGAATACATGGATATATTTCCTTAAGAAGAAATCTGAAGTCTTTGACAGGTTTAAACAATTTAAGGGTTTGGTGGAAAACCAGAGAGAGAAGAAGATAAAAGTGTTGAGGACAGATAACAGTGGAGAGTTTTGCAGTAAGGAATTTGAAGAATTCTGTAAGAAGTGTGGTATAGCACGGTAGAAGACTACTCCATATACACCTCAACAAAATGGAGTTGTAGAAAGAATGAACAAGATGTTGATGGAAAGGGCAAGAATCATGCTCAGTGGTGTCAGATTAGGACAAGAATTCTTAGCAGAGATGGTGGAGACTGCATGTTACCTGGTCAACAGATCACCTTCATCAGCATTGGAAGATAAGACTCCATAAGAGGTATGGACTGGTAAGAAACCTTCTCTTTCACATCTGAGGGTATTTGGATGTGATGCATATGTACATGTTCCAAAGGAGAAAAGAACCAAGTTGGATGGTAAATCTTAAAAGTGCATCTTTATTGGGTATAAGGATGGTTTAAAGGGTTAAGCTTTGGAACCCAGTAACAAGGAAGGTTGTGTATAGCCAAGATGTGGTGTTCAGAGAGGTGAAAGATGTTATTAAACATGAAGTCCAACCAAAGGAACCTGAGAAGATAGATTTTGAGCTTAAGGAGGAAGAATCAAACTCTACAACAGAGAAGGAACCAGAAGATGAAGACCCACAAACTCCAGGTGTGAGAAGATCAGTTCAAGAAAGAAGGTAGCCGAAAAGGTATAGTCCATCTGCTTTATGTTCAAATTTTGCTTTATCTATTACTGATGATGATCCCAGAACTGTGAAGGAAGCAGTAGATTCAAAGGATGGCAAACTCTAGAAAGAGGCCATGGTTGATGAAATGGGATCTTTGCACAAAAATGAGGCTGAGAATCTGGTGGAGTTGTAGGCTGGAAGGAAACCCATTGGCAGCAAATGGGTGTTCAAGAAGAAGACAAATGAAGAAAGAAAGGTGGAGAAATACAAAGCTCGGTTGGTAGAAAAAGGTTATTCCCAGGTGCCAGGAATTGATTTTGGTGATATTTTTTCTCTTATTGCCAAGGTAGCTTCTATTAAATTACTTTTATCTGTTGCTATTGCTTTTGATTTTGAGGTAGAATAGATGGATGTGAAGACAACATTTCTTCATGGGGATCTGGAAGAGGAGATCTACATGAAGCAACCTGAAGGTTTTGCGATGAAGGGTAAGAAAGAAATGGTATGCAAGTTAAAGAAGTGTTTGTATGGGTTAAAATAGTCACCAAGGATGTGGTATCAGAAATTTGATACATTTATATGGGTACTTGGCTTCAATAGAATCAATGCAGATCACTGTGTGTATTTTAAATTAATTGGTGACAGTGTTATTTATCTGGTCTTGTATGTGGATGATATGTTGCTGGTTCGAAATGATAAAGAAATTATCCAGGATTTGAAGACCCAATTGTCCTCCAAATTTGACATGAAAGATCTTGGTGCTGCAAACTATATTTTTGGCATGGAAATTAAAAGAGACTGGGAAAAGAGGAAGCTCTAGTTAAACTAGAGGAAGTATGCCGAGACAATACTGCAGCGGTTTAATATGCAGGATAGTAAACCGGTGAAGGTTCCTATTCCTGTAGGTGTGAGGTTATCTGATGAACAGTGTCTCAAGACACAAGAAGAGCAAGAGGACATGTCCCATGTTTCATATGCAAGTGAAGTCGGTAGCTTGATGTATGCAATGGTCTGTACTAGACCAGAGATTGCACATGCAGTGGGAGTATTAAGTAGGTTTATGTCAAAACCAGGGAAGGAGCACTGGACAGCAGTGAAGCAGGTTTTTAGGTATTTGTGTGGCACTAGTGATTATGGTTTGTGCTACCAAGAAAGACCAGGATTGGATAGAGTGTTGGATATTCATGGCTTTGTTGATGCAGATTGGGTTGGAGATCTAGATCAAAGAAGATCTACAAGTGGGTACGTGTTTAACCTATTTGGAGGTGCAGTCAGTTGGATGAGTAAGAAACAGTCTATAGTGGCACTATCAACTACAAAGGCAGAATACATGGAAGCCACTCATGCAAGCAAGGAAGCAGTTTAGTTGCAGAGATTGTGTTCAAGTATGGGGTTACTATAGGGAGCTATAAGGATAGACTCTGACAACCAAAGTGCAATTTTCTTGGCAAAGAACCCTGCATATCATTCAAAGACAAATCACATTGATGTTCAGTATCACTTTGTGAGGGACATGATAGAACACAAAAAGGTGTTGCTGGTAAAGGTGGACAATTTGAAGAATATTGCAGATGCATTGAAAAAATCTGTGAGCTCTGAGAATTTCTCTTGGTGTAGAGAAACAATGGGCATTGCAGGGCTGGATAAATGACTAAGCTCTCTTGTGGTCCCCTTTAGAAAGAAAACAATAAGTGGGAGAATGTTGGGTTGCGTTATATTCTTTCCACGACTAGCCCACATAGTTAACCAGTGGTTTATAAGGGGGGCAGAGCCCCCCCTTCGTTGCGACGATTGAGTGGCAAGGGAAGCGGGGGGGTCACGGGGGGTTTGAGGGGTGCAGGTAACCCCACTCTATGGGGTCTGGGGCAACGCCTCGGAAAATTTTGTTTTTGGGCCCTATATTAGGTTGAGTGGACCTACCTATGGTTTTGTGCATGATTTTTTGCACATGGTTTTGGATGCGATGGTTTTCGGTCTATAGTTTTGGACGCGATGGTTTTCGGTCCATGGTATTGGATGCTTCAGCATGTATAAATATTTATTGTAACATTGAAATGAATATAATGAAAAATCAAGCTGGTAGTCCTAGTTTTGGGATCCAGTGGAAAATCTCTATGTATATGTGTTTTATGTGTTATTCTCTCGCATTGTTTATTTTCTATGTTTTAGAATTAGTATGCAGGTAATTTCTGTACGAGGTTAAAACCTATAGAAATTGCATGTGTTCAAAGGTTTGGGAAATGAGGATCCGGACCAATTTTGGTTCGTTGTAAGGGTTGTATGGCAAGTCCAAGTTGTTACAGATGACCATATAAAGAAAGCAACATTACTTAGCGCTCTGCAGGATCATGCGCTGACATGGTATATTAAGTACTCCAACAATAAACCGAACGCAAGAGTCGCGGGTATCCAAACAGTGCTAAATAGAGAATTTAGCAGGCCTAAATCTGAAGCGCAGTCGATTGTGGGATTCAAAGAGATCACGATGCTACGGGGCAAGACTCCTTGGGAACTAGATCAGAGGTTGAAATGTACGATCCGCGAAGCCAATATGAATTTGACATATGGACAGTGTTGGGCCGTTAATATGCCATTTATTATTATCACTTTTGAACACTTATTCCACCCATTTCTACCATTCTTCATCACGTCATTTATCATAATTTATCATATAATTCTATTTTACAATGATTTATGCTCTTATGAATGAATATTATTTATTCTCCTTTATTTCTAATAAATTGATGATTATGCATGATTTTATCAATGATAGTTTTGATAAATTGGTTGTAGCACTATTCAACATTTTTAGCCTCCAATACTATTTCCAGATTGAAGATCTGATCATTAAATATTCCAACTCAGAAATTCGCTGGAATAAGAAGTGACAGTTTTTCAGTTGCAATTATGGGCAAATGAAGAAGAATCTGGAAAATACGAAACATGGGTTTTGTCCAAAATGGACCAAATTAACTTTATTATAGAATGGTTTTCTCAAATTCGGCTTGTATTGAGAGAAACATAGGGTTCTTTGAGCACGATTTTCTTAGATTTACTGTGTGGCCATTTTCCAAATCTCAGCTGCAAAACCAAATTCGCCTTGCTCTTGTTGAAAGATAGATGGAACTATATTTTCTTGTTGATCAATTGGTTAGAAAACGGAGATCAGAGATAAAGATGGAGAATTGAGGATTCAGAATTGGAAATTCAAGAATGATGATAGGATAGGATAGAATAGGAGGAAAAGGAGATTGTTGCATTACCATTGTAATCCTCAAAGCCTCAGCTGCTGTAATGATTTCACAGTTTGATGATGAATAAATAAAAGGGTTGTCGTTCATTCTTCTCATCTGAAGTAGCCTAGTAGCATCCGCTGGCGGCTAAGGGCCCAGCCTCTGGTGGAGTACGCTGCTGCTGTATTATATCTTTACGATTCATGTGTGGTTTTATTTCTTTCTTTTACTCTGATCAGTAATCTGAAGCGCTTTATTGTTTCACATATCGGCTCTGTTATACTTGATTGAATATTATTGTAACTTGCAATGAGAATGCTATGTTACCATTCTAACCCTGCATCACATTATTGTTTATTTTGGCAAATAATATAGCATCGTTGTTCCTTACAGATTAAAAGTTAACCATGCCGTATATTCTGGAATTGGTACTACCGCATGATTTATTCTTACATCGTGACTATTGTTTATTCGGAAGTGTAGTTCTGTTATCATTGTTGTTCTGAAACAATTGTTGTTCTGTTACAATTGTTGTTATTTCATGGCCGTGATTCATGCATATTGTATCGAAGCTCAGATTACCGTCCCTTTTAATGATAAGTGTGTTGTGTGCTTGACTTGGGTTGCTGTACATTTAGATTTAATCCATTGTTCTATACTTTATCTTTGATAATCTGCTGTTCCATTTATATTTGCTATTCAATTCAAAGGTTGTTAATTAATTCTTGAAGATTATAATTATTGATGCATTCATTTACGTAGGATAGAGTTTTGTTGTTCAATCCTATTTATAGAAGTAGATGATGTTCCATTCCTTGTCATTCGAAAATCCTCATTGCTTTGGTGTGCAGCAGGGCTGTCAACTATAGAGAACATTGGTTACTGCTTCCTTGTTCTCAGATTGATTGTCTTGTTCTAGTTTGATTTCAATTGTATCAATCTCTAGAGGAATGAGTTATTGCTACTGTATCCTCGATTGATGTTTGCTGAGTGAATAGTTGGATTTCAGAGCATTTGAGTTTATGTTGTTGTAGTTAGATTTCTTGTCAAGCATCCATTTAAGCACTATACTACAAAACATTACTCTTGAGTAAATAGCCGCCTCAAACTGAGTACACTCTTGAAATAAAAATTTGTCCTTGGGTTGACAATTAATGTGAAGATAATTAGGAGTTAAAAAGGCACCTTTTTATCGCTCGACATTTTGGCGTCGTTGCCGGGGAGAGTGTAGCCATTTTTAAAGAGTAGTGTGCATCTGATGAGTGCATGTTAGGAAAGAATTGGGTATTAAAAACGGAAGGTAAGAACCTGCGTACGGAGCATGTAAAAGCCCTGCTCCCCCACCCGCTTTCCAACAAATCTGTTAAAGAACTTGGGGTAGAAATAAATGTTTGAATTTTTGTGTGAATGACTAAGAAAAAAATAGAAATTTTAAAAAACAAATCTCATGATTTCACTTAAGTGGTGTTGTAAACACCACCCATTTCACTAACCGATTAACAGGAACATTTGAAGGAGCCTTGAAGAAACACATGAGAAACATCTTCTATTATGGTAAGAAATGGTTCACATTTCTACTTTTGAATTTCCTATCAAAGATCTAGGAGGAGTTACACAAATTCACATAATTCCCCCATCTTCTCTACCAAATTTTCATGGTTTAGAAAATGAAGATCCAGATACATTTTTATTTGAGTTTTAAATACTTTGTAGAGGATATGATTATTACACTAATGATCAAAGGTTGAAAGTGTTTCCTCTTACTCTAAAAGGAGCAGCTCTCTGATGGTTCATGAGCCTAGGTGGGAACTGCATCCAAACATGGAAGGACATGAAGAACGTATTCTTGAAGAAGTACAAAGACTATTGCAAGGCCAATGAAGATATTTTCAATATGATACAAGGGGAAGATGAAAGCTTGGAGGACTATGTAGATCGATTTCATTACAACCTTCAAAAATCAAAGCATAAGCATTTGGAAAAAGATATCTTGAAAACATTCCTCCTTAAAGGGATCAAAGATGAATTTTTAGAACTCTTAAATCTGATAGGAAATGGTGATTTTTTCAGTTATCATATGATGATGTTTGTGAGTTGTGCATAAGGTATTCAAGAGGAATCTTCAAGGTTTGTAAGAATTCTAGAGATGTTTGTTCTTTCTTTTCCAAATCTACTACAAGAATAGGAGACATAAGAGTTGAAATCAATGTTTTATTTGAAAATTTTAAAGTTGACTTTATTAGCTCTCTAAATGAAAAATTGGATGTTTTGCAGATTCATAAAAATGAAGAATTTGATGAAGTGTTTTGCTCTCATGACTGAAAGGAGCATCCCATAGATACTCACTCTTCCTTATCTAGGATGGAAGTAGCATATCAAAGAGATGAGGAAGCTGCAACAAAGTCAAAACCATGGAAATCATGGCCTACAGGTATGGTTCAAAACACTTCTTCTCCATTCTCTTACTTGCATAATCCATTATGGAATACTAATGTGTTAGGGCAGCCATGTCAATTTCAATATAACCACCAATCTTGTGTACAAGTTTGGCATGGTTCACCTTATGATTGCATGACTATTCTCCCTCATCTTGTAGCACAAACACATTCTCCATATTCTTCACCAGCGCTTCCACAACATCTTGCTTGCCCATCAAAACTATTCACACAACCCAATCAACCACATCATCAAAATGCTCCATTCCATACACAATTTCCTGCTCAACTCATTTCACACCCTCACCATAATAAACCAGTACAACATGCTTACAGTGTTGAACTACAAAATTTATCCACCCTTCCCACCCATTCTATTTCACATGTGCCATTAGAGAAAACTTACAATGAGATTCAGAATGTTTCAAATTCAAAAATTGTAGAAGTTATGGAATAAATGAGGTTTCTTTTAGTCTGCATCAACAAACCATTTTAAAATCTCAAGAACTTCATGATACGATGGCTATGGGAAATCAAGAAAGTAACAAAAACATTGAAGATTGGTTTCACTCCATCATTTGTTTGCAACATCACTCCATACTTCAACAATTTTTGACACCATCTTTTGAAGGGAAGTTGGCTTCTCATACCCTAATATTCATTAACATGCATTCTTCAAATTTGGGTATGTACATATTTGAAGCCTTATTTCGAAAATGGTTCCATTGGAAGTACTCCTATAAGTAGTCATATTCATCTTTCAATCAAAGTAGGTTAGTGAAAAAAATAAAATAAAATAAAATAAGGACATAAATAAATGCATTTTGTTTTTTTGTAAAAATAGTTGTTTCTTTGTTGCAACACGCTATGAAAATCAACATCGGTGATAAATTTTATTTTTTTTTAATTCATTTGTGTATGTAAATGAATCATAATGGAAATAATAAGTTCTACAAACACTCATTTTCATTTTTATCACCAATTTGAAAAATTTCTTGAATATCAATTTTTTTTGGCTTGCGGGCTTGATGAAATTGTTGAAAAAACAGTCGGGACAGTCATGTTTTGAGGGACCAAATAAAAATATTTTTAAAACTTGTTTCTATCCTAAGTATCCCTTGATTTCTACTTTCCAACCCAATTTGAATCACTCAATTTGGATTTGAAACGAAAAAGTTAGAACCGAAACATTGACAGGGTGTCTAACGGGCAGCGCAGGAACAGAGCTGGGACAGTCAGCTTTTGGAGGCCTAAATGAATGAATTTGTAAAACATGTTTCTATGGTATATTTCCCTATGAATCTAGTTTAAAAATCAATTGGAATCACTCATTTTTGATATCGTATGGGGAAGTTATGATCAAAATACTGACTGTCTATCGTAAATCAACACTCTTAAAACTCTGTTTTTCCGGTTGTTCCTTACAGTATTTGACCTATCAATTATTCTTGTATTAAAAACATGTTTCTAGTGGAAATAAATAAATTAATCTACTTTCATTTCCAATTTGAATCATTCGAATCCGACATCAAAAGAAAAATTTATGCTTGAAATACCAACTGTTGGTCTAAGCTGGGTAATCGGAAATGACTCTGTTATGCAAGTTGTTCTAACTAAAATTGACATATCATATCATTGAATTTTTAAAACTTGTTGCTATTAGAGATAAAAATTTTAATTATCTCACATTTGGCTTTGGAATCACTCAATTTGGACGACAAACAAATAAGTTGTAATCAAAACACTACAGGTTAGCATGATTGGCCACTGCTCTCCCGCAAGTGACAAATAAATTTTACTTTGTTATTTTCTCCATGGATTTGTTATATAGAGTAACTACTTGTTGTTTTTTGCATAATTATTGGATTAGGGGAGCCCGCGCACCTCTCTTTCTCCATGATTTAATGTTTTATTGCAGGTAGATACTCGTTTTTTGCAGGTCCTAGGAGAAAAAGAAGGTCAATTTATGGACAAGTGATTCTTGAAAGAAATTTTAATGAAACAAGGGAATTTCATCCAACTCATTACCCAACGGATTCATAATAGAATAAATGAAGAATTTATTTCCATTTGAAGATTCATGTCTTGTCACTGCTGCCAAAACATTTTTCAAAGAGATCATTTTTTTTTACATAATATCATAGTTGTTGTAACTTAATTTATTTACATATTGTTTTTAAATAAAATGTTGTTTCTTTTCTGATCTCTCTTATATTTTGTGTTTCAGGTGTTGCTTCATTCAAACTGTAACCCATCCTCAGCATCAATACAGTGAACAACTAATTCATTCTTTGCGTGCTTGCATTTTATGCTTGTGCATTTTGTTGTTCCTTTTCTGAAGGGACAACATTTGTGTGCACTTTTGTTGTTTATGTTGTTCCTTTTCTAAAGGGACAGCATTTTCATTTCACTGTTCTTTTTTCAAAAGAATAGCACCTTTTGTGTCAGTCGTTCCTTTTTCACTTTCATTTTGCTGTTCTTTTTTCACGGTTCATTTTGTTGTTCCTTTTCCACAGTTCATTTTGTTGTTCCTTTTCCACGGTTCATTTTGCTGTTCCTTTTTCACAGTTCATTTTGTTGTTCCTTTTCCAAAGGAACGACACTTTCGTTTTTGTTGTTCCTTTTCCAAAGGAACGACACTTTTCATTTTTACTGTTCCTTTTCCAAAGGAACGACACTTGCGTTTTTGTTGTTCATTTTCCAAAGGAACATCGCTTTTTATTTTTGTTGTTCCTTTTCCAAAGGAACAACACTTGTGTTTTTGTTGTTCCTTTTCCAAAGGAACGACACTTTTCATTTTTGTTGTTCCTTTTCCAAAGGAACGGCACTTTCGTTTTTGTTGTTCCTTTTCCAAAGGAACGACATTTTTCATTTTTTCTGTTCCTTTTCCAAAGGAATGGCACTTGCGTTTTTGCTATTTCTTTTCCAAAGGAATGGCACTTTTCATTTTTGTTGTTCCTTTTCCAAAGGAACGGCACTTGCGTTTTTGTTATTCCTTTTCTAAAGGAACGACGCTTTTAGTTTCTGCTGTTCCTTTTTCCAAAGGAACGGCATTTGCGTTTTCCCACTTTTTTGTGTGTATTTTTGCTTTTTGGTGTGCATTTTATTTGTTGTTACCTACAAGGAATAACACTTTTTTTTAGTGTTTTTGTTGTTCCTTCAAAGAAGCAACACTTTGGGAGTATTTTCAAGAGCAACCCTTCCTTCCTCTTGTGGGATTATTCCTAGTTCATCTCAACCACATTTTACTGATTCCCTTTCATGGCATGAAGTACACTACTTTTATGAGGACAAGAATTATGGATTCTATTGAAGCGAGTTAATATCATTCACGTTATGATCTTTAACAAGACAGCTCCTTGATGATAGATTATTTTCAAAAGGGACACAATTATTTATATACTACTTTACTGCATTGTTTTCTGTTGTACATGATACTAATTGATCATCTTAATACCATGCTGGTTCCACCCTTCATGGTTATAATATTCTTTGTCTGTAATAAATGAGATTATGGGTATATTTCTTTTCTATTGACATGTTCAACTTCTTCCACCATCCCTGCTCTTAAGGAGTACTGAGTCTCCCTCTTTTTATCATAAAAATGTGTAATAACAACAAAATTTTGTTCGAAGATGGAGGATAGGGGATCTCATTATGAGCTAGCCTACCATGTTCATAAGGCTGTAACAAAGCGACATTCCCATTATGGCCACCACACCAGGGTTATGATCCATTGGATAGCCAAATTATCCTTGGAACAGGAGGTCTCATCATGAGCCGGCCTGATCACTTTTGCTACATCCCAGTGAATGGCAGTGTGGTTATCTGATTACCATGCCAGCACACTGATCTCTTCTGTCGAACAGCACTAGAACTCTCTATTTATAAATTGAGGATCCTGGCTCATATGGGTTAAAAAGAAACCCTGCCGAAGCTATGGACGCCTGTTGGCAGCAGAGGCTCTGCTTATGGTATTGAAATTATATCTTATCGTCAATTATTACTATAATACCCTTTTCTTATTTTTTCTTTTTATCTGAGAACTTATTTCCTTAATTTTTTTCCCTATTTTGAACCTTTACGCATGATTGTTTTTAGATCAATCACATCATTTTCAGCTAGAATACGTCAGCAAAGCATGTTTTTGGCATATTGTTGTCATTTTTCTTTTTCGCATAACTTATCATCAATCCAAAGCATCCTATCTCTTATTTATAACTATCTTTACACACTCTTCTCTCATTATAACCATAACTCTCACCATCCTATCATTGATATGTGTACTCTGCTTCATTCACTACCGTATTGTTCATTCCCTTGCCTTGCCATCAGCATAACACTGTTCATCAGCTTTATGGTCATGGAATCCATTTTCCAATTGGAGGGGGGAATGTATGCATTATGGGATAGCATACGACATGATTACTGCACTCTGCCATAACTTGTTGATTTGATACAATATCTGATTGAAATTTTTGCATGCATCTTAATCTATTACTATTTAAAACTAACATTATGGATTCAACAACATTATATGCAAAATAGTGATTTGTTTACAGGAGAACAACAAGTATGGAGGGGGAACTCTATTCGCAGCATGACCACACTATTGCAACTAACAGAAGCGGCTCGAGCAACTCACGAACGCGAACAATTCTTCATACATGATGTGCTTGCCTGGATTCTACCTTTTGCATCACTTTCAGCACCAACTCTATCTATATCAGCTTCAACAAATGTCAGTCCATCTATGTCATTCTGGAGGTAAAACTTGAGGTAAAATAGTATAATTTTCTGATTTATTACGAAATTATGAGAATTTAATGAAAATCCATTTTGAGCATTATTTATCATCCTTCATTCCACATCTTTACCACTTCCTTTTTTTTCCAGCAGCATATTATCTTTCCGTTTGGGGGAGTGTTTCTTTCATTCATTTCTTTCTTATGACCATGTCATTCATATTCTTTATCATCCATTGCTATTCTTATTCATTCTCAACACCTCCCTTATTCCATGTTGTTTTACACCAAGCATAGCATTCAACAAATGGTAGCAACCACCTCAATTTTTTTCTAGCATCGCATGAGGGCATGCTAATTTTTTAGAGAGGGGGAGGAATTGCTACGCATGATGGATGTTTTCTATTTTCTTTCTCATTTAAGGCATACAATTTCAGTGCAGAAATTGATTTCCATAATATTTTTAAAACTATGAACTCAATTCTTGTGATTTCTGGAAAACACAGACGTATCATTAAAATACAGAAACCCAGATAATTTCAAGTTAAATTAGTTCGTAAAATTTCGGAAATCATGCACTATCACCTACAGCCATTTTGTTTATATCTCATGATCCGTGCATCAAAATGATCTGATTTTTGGATCATAGAAGCATTAATATAGTAGAAATCTACTTGCCAAATTTCAGCAAAAGATGGTTTGTAAATGGTTAATGAAGGTTGTTGTTACTTATATCATATTTTGCTGCAACTTCATATGCACATAACTTGAACGTCAATGTAAAAATTGTTATGCCTTCATCAAGATTGCTAAAATTGAATATTCATTAATTAAGGAAGCATTCATTTGTTCTATCCATTTCATGAGTTGGGATGAACAAATTTTTATTGCTTGGTTAACACATGGGTTTTGTCTTTGGGTTGCATGAAGACATGCAATATATTCAGTTTTTGTTGCATGAGGACATGCAACATATTGAGTGTGGGGGTATGTTGGGCCGTTAATATGCCATTATTATTATCACTTTTGAACGCTTATTCCACCCATTTCTACCATTCTTCATCACGTCATTTATCATAATTTATCATATAATTCTATTTTACAATGATTTATGCTCTTATGAATGAATATTATTTATTCTCCTTTATTTCTAATAAATTGATGATTATGCATGATTTTATCAATGATAGTTTTAATAAATTGGTTGTAACACTATTCACCATTTTTAGCCTCCAATACAATTTCCAGATTGAAGATCTGATCATTAAATATTCCAACTCAGAAATTCGCTGGAATAAGAAGTGACAGTTTTGCGGTTGCGATTCTGGGCAAATGAAGAAGAATCTGGAAAATCTGGAACATGGGTTTTGTCCAGAATGGACCAAATTAACTTTTCCAAAAAATGGTTTGCCCAAATTCATCTTGTATTGAGAGAAACACAGGGTTCTTTGAGCACGATTTTCTTAGATTTACTGTGTGGCCATTTTCCAAATCTCAGCTACAAAGCCAAATTCGCCTTGCTCCTGTTGAAAGATAGATGGAACTATATTTTCTTGTTGATCAATTGGTTAGAAACAATCCAATTTTGTAATAGAAATCATGTTGTAATTATCCCTATTGTAACTTCTCTCTGATCTCTCTCTATTTAAATGAAAACAGAGATCAGAGATAAAGAGAGAGAATTGAGGATTCAGAATTGAAAATTCAAGAATGATGATGGGATAGGATAGAATAGGAGGAAGAGGAGATTGTTGCATTACCATTGTAATTCTCAAAGCCTCAGCTGCTGTAATGATTTCACAGTTTGATGATGAATAAATAAAAGGGTTGTCATTCATTCTTCTCATCTAAAGTAGCCCAGCAGCATCCGCTGGCGGCTAAGAGCCCAGCCTCTGGTGGAGTACGCTGCTGCTGTATTATATCTTTACGATTCATGTGTGGTTTGATTTCTTTCTTTTACTCTGTTTAGTAATCTGAAGTGCTTTATTGTTTCACATATCGGCTCTGTTATACTTGATTGAATATTATTGTAACTTACAACGGGAATGCTATGTTACCATTCTAACCCTGCATCACATTATTGTTTA
Organism: Pinus tabuliformis; assembly: GCA_031772625.1. Taxonomy (NCBI): domain Eukaryota; kingdom Viridiplantae; phylum Streptophyta; class Pinopsida; order Pinales; family Pinaceae; genus Pinus; species Pinus tabuliformis. Next base: position 235,701,834 of record CM062819.1, read on the forward strand.
TTTTGGCAAATCATATAGCATCGTTGTTCCTTACAGATTACAAGTTAACCGCGCTGTATATTCTGGAATTGGTACTACCGCATGATTTATTCTTACATCGTGACTGTTGTTTATTCGGAAGTGTTGTTCTGTTATCATTGTTGTTCTGAAACAATTGTTGTTCTGTTACAATTGTTGTTATTTCATGGCCGTGATTCATGCATATTGTATCGAAGCTCAGATTACTGTCCCTTTTAATGATAAGTGTGTTGCGTGCTTGACTTGGGTTGCTGTACATTTAGATTTAATCCATTGTTCTATACTTTATCTTTGATAATCTGTTGTTCCATTTCTGTTTTCTATTCAATTCAAAGGTTGTTACTTAATTCTTGAAGATTATAATTATTGTTGCATTCATTTACGTAGGATAGAGTTTTGTTGTTCAATCCTATTTATAGAAGTAGATGATGTTCCATTCCTTGTCATTCGAAAATCCTCATTGCTTTGTTGTGCAGTAGGGCTGTCAACTGTAGAGAACATTGGTTACTGCTTCCTTGTTCTCAGGTTGATTGTCTTGTTCTAGTTTGATTTCAATTGTATCAATCTCTAGAGGAATGAGTTATTGCTACTGTATCCTCAATTGATGTTTGTTGAGTGAATAGTTGGATTTCAGAGCATTTGAGTTTATGTTGTTGTAGTTAGATTTCTTGTCAAGCATCCATTTAAGCACTATACTACAAAACATTACTCTTGAGTAAATAGCCACCTCAAACTGAGTACACTCTTGAAATAAAAAGTCGTCCCTGGGTTGACAATTATTGTGAAGATAATTAGGAGTTAAAAAGACACCTTTTTATCGCTCGACAGATAGCATCACGAGTGGTTTGTAACTTCGCTACTATCACATTTAAGGAGTGCGCTATCATAGCAGAAGATAACAACTTAGGCAGAGGCCTTAGAGATTGCTATGAGGCTACATGAGACCCCGATGCAAGATCCTAACCTAGGAGTTCAGCAGATCCACGTGCAGCTAAAGAATCTGTGCCTTGAGATGTAGAGTCTGAAACAAGACAAAACAGTTCGACCAAAGGTGCGCGAAGAAGTGTGGTGTGTGAAATGCAAGAGTCAGGGTCATGACAAAGACCACTGCCCGGTCTTTAAAAATTACCTTGCAGGAGGAGGATCGATGCCTTTAAGGCCAGAAGCTCAAGCAAGACCTAGCGTGGCACCTGCTTTGTGGTGTGCTATCTGTCAAATAGCCGGAAAACATGCCACGGATAACTGCCACTTGTTACAGAAGTATACACAAACTTCGCAACAGTTGTTCTGTAACTTTTGTAGGTCGGTGGGACATGACGAGCGTACTTGCAGAAGCTATGAATTGATGATGGATAGAACTCCCACCTATAGAGTTCAGGGCAAAACGTGGCCCCTTGACCAGAATGCAAGAATGGCACAAACAGGATTTCAGGGACGCGGACGAGGCCAAGGTGGAGGAGGACCTGGTAGAGGTCGCAGACAGTTGATTTGCTACAATTGCGAAGAGCCAGGACACTATGCCATGAATGTACAAATCCAACGCGCTCGTCGTGCAAGTATTGCACACTATTTTATCATGAGACGGAAGATTGTCCTACACTGATAGCTAGGGTACACGACAAAGGAGTGCTACCACCTCCCCCAACTCAGAACCTGCATATGATGAGGTCTGAGCCACGTGAGGAAGATCCGAATGTAAACATAGTGCTCCGAAGTGGAATCGCGACGGGAGAAAACAAAGGAAAACAGCTAGAAGATAGTACATGGGTTCGCAAAGCCCCAGTGAAAGAAGTTGAGTTTGATTTGGAGCGCGCTCGGGAAACCTTCATGGAAGCTAAGAAGAGCTTCGTTGAGGCCTCCACTTCAGGAAGCAAAGATAAACCAGAGCCGGAGATGGACCCATCCATGCTCACAACTTTCCTAGAAACATGTATGAAGTTACTGCGCGACAGTAAGGCTATAAAAGGGTTATAGGAACTTATCAATAGGTGCGCTAGGGCCGCGCCAGGTGAACCACGTGTAGTCCGCAAGATTGGAAAGCATAAGACAAGGACAGGACATGAAATGAGACTCACCACGCAAATCGGAGAATATGAGATGGATCAAGTCATTCTAGATTTGGGATCAAATGCGAATGTTCTACCAAAACAGACATGGGAACAAATGGGGATACTTGCGCTGCAATGGTCTCCAATTCAGTTAAGGATGGAAAACCAACAAAAAATTATACCCATGGGGTGATTGCAGGGAATAACTGTGGATATTGAGGGAGCGAGCACGCTGGAAGATTTTGAAGTCATAGAGATTGTTGATGATAGCAATCCCTACTCCGCGCTCTTGGGAATTGACTAGGCTACTGATAGGAACAGGGTAATCAATATGAAGAAGTGGAAAATGATCTTTGAGAAGAAATCACTGCACGTAATAATACCCCTCGACCTTGCTGAAGGATCGCGCTATACGGAACCAGTCCGCAACTATGAGAGTGATGATGATTTGGACTGCATCTATAATATAACAGCACGAGACCAAGACTGGGTGAATCCAACCGCAGATGGACGGATCACATGGGAGTGTGAAAGTTCCTGTACTTCAGACTCTGATGAAAAGATAGAATGATGGCAGAATCGGTTACATGAAGTAACTACGCTGAATTCCAATATGATGACCAGGTCGTTGTGCTGCATGTTGATAGAAGTAATAAATCTGCATACTTATGATGGTCTAAATGAGGTAGATACTTTCTTGGATGCATTTGAAAGGGAGGTGCTAGAAAAACAATACTTCCAGGCCTTGGATTGGGTACTGCGTGCTACGCCTGTGAGATGTGGGGTACACACAACGGAAGCTTTGACGATTGGCGCAAATGTAGAAGAATGATGAGAATACGATTTGAAAAGCCTAAAATGCAATTGACAGAAAAGCGCGATGGGCATGATGATCTGTGCGCACATCTGGCCAAGTGGACACAGGCCTATGGAGAAGAGCCCCAACCTGCGCAGAGGCATAGGTACTCCACACTACAATGCCTAGTCAATAAGCATGTGTTGGGGCAGCGAACTTGCAGATGGCTCTTAATGTTGGGAAGACATTATGCGGGAAGAGAAACCGCGCAGAAGCGTTCAACAAAGTACTGGGAACCGCGCTGACCAGGGTATGCAATGCGCTTATTAGACGACATGCAAGAAGCTGATGGGACAGAAACCTTTTAGGCTTGTCTATGTAATGGAAGATGTAATGCCTATGGAATACATCGTGCCTAGTCTGCGCATAACAGCGGTCACAGGTATGACGGATCGCGGAGCCCTAGAGGAGAGGCTCACATAGTTGAATGAGCTCGAAGAAGAGAGATTTTTGGCTGGATTTCACCAGCAAGTCCAAAACTAGCGCGAAAAGGCATGGCACAACCGACATATTAAGTTGCGCACCTTTAAGTTGAATGATTTGGTAAGTTTGATAAATTTCCAGGGAAACTCAGAATGCATTGGCTAGGGTTGTATGTTATTAAGGATATTACCGACGGTGGTGTGGTAAATGGAGATCTCTTCCTAAGAAAATTGAATGGCGGTCGTTTGAAGCCATACATAGGTGGCCTGGTCATCTGACTAGCCGACAGAACCACAGTCTTAGCGCTCCATGCAGCTGAAAGGTGGCACAAGAATATAAACTACTCTGCCCGGGAGCTGAACAATGTCAGGATTGCGCGTACTAGCGAAGTGTCACAGGGTCTGCGACAGCACGAGGACAGTTGTGCTGGCGCATGGGTCGGCCAAAAAGTGACCATTACAGTCACTATTCACAATTTGATGCTTGGTTTGAGTCCAAATGGAGTGGGCAGCAGGCATTTAAGGTGAACTTTATGGGCTAGATTCTTGAAAATCTGGTGCCAATCTAGCATTAATGGACCGAATGTGGAGGGAACAGTCGAATTCAAATTCAAAAGGCGTTACAAATTACAAGTGGCTATCCAGCAAGCAACACTTGGCAATTTGAGAACTGAGTTGTTGCGTGCTCAAGTATTCATGAACCCAGACTTATTCGACACTCTGAAAGTGAATTCGTTGTTTGAGGAGCTACCAGAAACACTGAAAGAACTATGGAATAGCACTATGTCAGCACCTGAAGAATCCATGGACACAAGAGCAGTGACAGCCGAGGAAGCCATGCAGGAAATTGTGGAAATGGAAGCCCCAGAGAGCGCCAGAATAATCACTGAGGTCCCTAAATCACCGAGCACGCCGAGACCTAAGAAGGATAAGCAGGCCATGATATTGATGTGTGTCTCGCCTAGAAATCCACTGAGGACCAAGCTCACATTAGAGGAAAAGGGGAAGGCCATTAATCTAGAGGCCGATGAGGAGGAAGAGTTTGAAGAAATCCTGGTGGAGGAGGAGGATGTAGAAATGGAAGTCGAAACCCAGGGTGCGGACCCTATCACCAGGCTGCCGGAATATGTTCCTCCATGCAAGGGTAAAGCTAAGGTGCCGAAGGATATAGATGAGAGCAAGAGCTCTCTGCAAACTCCCCTGCTCCCAGATGATATTGTGTTTGAAGGAGCGCACTTGGGACGGGTTCCTGTATTGAAATTTGAAGATTGGTACCTCGCAGATCATGAGAATTTCCCATTTAGCAACTACGAAGCTAATGTGCCAGAAGATGGATGCTCTGACTAGGATGATTGGGTTGGAGCCACGCAAATGGCTCAGAGGTGTCGAGAAAGCAGGATTTTTAAACCTGCTCTGGGTGTCGCATTACCATCGCGCCCCGTGACCATTATTGTCATCAGGCAGCTTCTCTGCTTGATGCATGATGGGTGCTCGTGGCTGGAGGATCCCATCCCTATCACAGACCATCTGATTCACCATATTACATGACTACCTTGCTCAGGTGTGGATCTAGCAAACATTTCAGAGGGAAAAGGCAGCGAGTTGGCCCTTGCAGAGGCAATGAAAAAGAAGTTTAAGTTGGAAAAGAAGAAGCGAGGGTATGCCATCTCCAGCATCAACAACCCTGTAGTCAAGGTCGCGACATAGATATTGGCAGGGAAGGTGATGCGGAAGTGTCCCGCGGATGAGGTGCCCGCTCTAGTGGTTGCCCTAGCGGTGCAATGCGCAGAAGGGGTCCAGTTCAATAGGGCGAACTATCTATGCGGTGAGTTCCTTACGAACTACCGCGAGGCACAGGAGCAGCGAAAAACGTTTCATTACGCATGGCTCCTGTTGTTGATAGTATTGGTGGCATGGGAGTTTCCCGAATATAGTCAATTCACGTCGATTGCGTAGGACCTTCCAGAGGAAGCGAAGTACGCTTCACTGTGGGCAACTAGGGATGCACAGTGGATCAGAGAAAGTAAGATACTTTGGGTGCTAATGGAGATGAACATCAGGATGGGGATCAATCACAAGTCGCGGTTATCGCCTACTGTCTACAGCAGCTTGCAGAGCTTTGTGGAGTTCAAAGCAGACTTCCACCATGTCTTCATCAAGGCGCAGAAGGACCCTATGAAGACATGGCATGAGTTACCATACTTGCTGACCGACAATGTCATTTTCGCAGTCCTTGAGTCTTGGCTGCAAAAGTGGCGCGCTACAGCTGGCTCGGTGGTGGAAGCAGAGAAATCTGTCATGGCGCCAAAAAAGGAAGAGGCAAAAATCGAATGGCGCAGCTGGTGAAAAAGTGCAAGAAAGAAGAAGCAGTGGCTAAGGCCCAGGCAACGCACGACGCTGCGACATTGGCGGAGCAGCAAAAAACAGCAGATGAAGAGTGTGAAGGACAGAAGTCACCTTCGCCCAAACTAGAGACTGATACAGAACAAGGTGGCGCGGACCCGCAGACGACATCCACCCAGCTGAAATGTCTGCGACCACGAAAGTAGGTATGGCCGTGAAAGAAAACAAAGGCCTCGAAGACTTCATTCAACCCTATCACCCTCACTAAATGGGACTTGCATGATATCGGTGAAATGGTGAGGGATATCACCGCGGAGGCCCTCCATCAGTTTGAGTAACAACACCAATTGGTATTGGGGGTTCTTCGAACACAAATATAGGAGTTGCAGGTGCGCACTCCACAGGTTGGCACAGTGTTCTCCAGCCTTGCAATCGGCACTTCAGCTGCCGAGGAAATGTTACGCGCCAGGGTGACCAACACAATAGTGCTACCAGATGGAGCACTCATTACAGAGAATGAGGCCAACAGGCCTATGGTTAGCAGTTTGAAAGGGGTCAGATTAAACATGGCTATGCTCCCTTGGGAGACACTCTATCTCTTGCAGGATGGAGTCACCGCAGAACTTTGGGCTAGGGAGAGTCGCGCTCTATAGGTAATGAGCGAGCAGTGCATCAACATTGAGCAGTTGAGCCTGCAGCGCAACGAGGCAGTGGAGCAGAACAAACAAATAATGCAGGTTGTGGAGGAAGCCTGCCAAATGGTCCTAGAGTTGGCCATTCAAGCAGAGGAACTAATGGAGGCACACGTACGTAAGTTAGCCACAGGGGTGCACAATGCAAGAGCAGAAATGGCCAGGGTTCAGCTGGAGCTGAACCTTCAGATAGCAGAACTACAGTTGAAGGCTTAGCCTTCAACTCCACCGAAGGTCAGAGAACAGCATACCACCGCGGTCACAATAGCAATGGCGGCAGTTGACAGTGCAATGAGAGACTGCATGAAGTTGTTCGAACAGGCATTCGAGGTCCTCACCACACTGCAGGAGGACCTGAACATAGAGTGCCTAGAAATAGAGGTGCACAAGCTGCAGCAGAAGTATGACGAGGTAAAAGGGACCGCGTAGACGGTTGCCCTTACACAAAGTCTTGCAAGGATGTAGCAGGCAAAGGCGCTCAAGGAACAGGTGGATGTCGCTCAGCATAAAGAGGTAGTTTTGAAAGCACGCCTATAATCGTGGATCAACGAGGCTTATACAATTACATCCTCCATTGAAGCAAAGCTCTTGCAACTAAAAGAAACTCAGGAGAGGATTCAGGGTAGTAGTTCAGCAAAAGCATTCACCGAACAGCGCGTAGAGGAAGTTCAACAGGCAACCACTTAGTGCGCTGCCGAACTTGGAGCAATCCAAGCAGAACTGAGAGGTCTTCGCGATAAGATCTTTGCACCTACAGAGTGACTCAAGGGTGAGTCATGATGTTTGTGTTGGGGTCCTGTTGGGCATGGGATCCCCCAAGGGAAGTTTTAGGGCTTAGAGCCCAGAATTTGGTCCAATTATGTAATACCAATGTAAATACTCTACATTTTATGGGTGCAAAGCACGTAGTTATTAAAGAGTCATAGGGTTGTCCGCCCTTATTTTGATAATGTAATGTCGGTTGTAGAAGATCTACCCATGGTCTGCAAACCATGGGATTGTTTAAATAGAGCGAGGCTCTAAGTAGTAAAAGGAATCTCATGAATAAGTCTAAGGAAGAATAAATGATGTATGAGAGATATCTATGAAGTGTAAGTCTAAGTTTTGGGTTGTATCATAGGAAGACGCTCTGCAGTTGAGTGCGTAGAGGCCTAGTAGTCTTCAGCTGAGTGTGTGGACCCCTGCATCTGAGTGTGCAAGGCGAGTCAAGTTTGTAATCATCTGGAAGTATTAATAAAGAGAAGTTTCTATCATTTCTGCATCTTTATTTCCTATTTATGCATTTGTTATATTGGGTATGAATTTCACTTCTAATTCTTATATGATGCGTGAATGTGTACAATTATATTGGTTAAGTGAATGCAAGTTAGAGTATATGCTTACACGAAGATAATTAAAATTTGTCACTAAGATAAGTAAGATACTTCGTCTAGTTCGAGAAATATCGTAGTTCGTTTCCCTAGTAACGCAAAAGGACTTCATCCCCTGGTTAGGGTTGCGCGAAAGTTGATTGTAAGACTTCACAAGGGTACTGAAGGGTGGAACATAGCATGAAGCAACTTGCACGAAGGTAGGCATAGTTGGAATAAACCAACATCACAACCATCTCAAGGGTGTGGAAACTTGGTTCCAGCATCCCCCTATACTACTTCAGGTGAGACTTCAATCCGCGCTCCACGGGTTGATGCCGAAAGGGCCAGTAGTGTAGGGATTTGTTTGGCTAAATAACTCTAAACCTGGGTCAGGCCCCCATAAGCCAACACCACTCTTTATCAAAGCATAATATTTTTTTTGCATCACTTCTTTCCATTCATCATGAGAAGTGACTTCTTTGAAGGAAGTTGGTTCAAAATCTACAGACAAAGTTAGTTCACAATCATAAGAAACGTCCATATCAACAGGTGAATCAAAATCATCAACATCACCTCCATTCTATCTAGTTGAGCTTCTTGTTCCTATCTTTCCAACCTCATCAAGTAGAACACTTTCAAGTGTCTTTGTTATCCATTTTGGAGGACCTTTCAGAGATGCCCCAGGCTACTCAATTTACTAGGATGGGGCTAAATCAAGATTTAGCATCCCTATTCTCTCAATCACATCACTCAAGATGTATTCTTGTTCATTGGTTGGAGCTTCATGGGGGGGGAGAATGCTTCAAAAGGAGATTCCATATATTGATCCAATATATAGACCCCCCCTTCAATATGTGGAATCTCATTATCAAACTCTTGAAAATACTTTGCATGTACAAATCTATCCAAGCGATCAAGCTGCCACTCAAAAACATTGTCATATTTGGAAGATTCAAGAAATATCACTTCTTTAGATATTATAAACTTCTTATTAACTTCATCATAGAGATGATATGCTTTGGAGGTATCTTAGTACCCCAAGAAGATACATTTGCAGCTCCTTGCACCAATTTTTTTCTTTGTTTCTTAGGTATTAAGGCATAATAGGTGGAACCAAAAACCCTTAGATGCCTCACCGAAGGAATGTGGCCACACCAAATTTCATAGGGAGACTTGTTTTTAATAGCATGAGATGGACACTTATTCTTTATATACACAACACATAAAACTGCACCAGCTTAACATTCTTGAAAAAAAATCATTGAACGTACCATATTTAAGATTTTCCTATTCATTCTTTCAACGACTCTATTCTGTTGGGGATTATAAGGCATGATTGTTTGATGTTTGATCCCATGTTGGTAAAGATAGTTTTTAAATTCATTTGAATTATACTCTTTTCCATTATCAGTACAAATAGATCCAATATGATATTTTGCATCATTTTTTATCCATGCATGAAATTTTTTAAAAGTTTCAAAAGCCTCATATTTGTTCTTCAATAGATATACCCAACACATTTTGGCACAGTCATCAATAAATGTCATTATGTGTTTATTACCATTTGCAGAAGGAACAAGAATTGGACCACACAAATCAAAATGAATGAGTTCAAGCTTTCTATGTGCTCTGGAATGAGAATCATGAAATGATTGTTTGTTGTGCTTTCCTAAGATACAAGCATCACATTGCTTAAGTTTCCTAGGAATTATAGAAAACCAGTAACACCATTTTTCTTCAACAAACGAAAATTTTCATAGTTCAAGTGTCCAAATATAGCATGCCATAAAATACTTAATCGAAGTGTACCTTCACCATAATGAGAAGTATATGAAAAATTGTGTGCATGAGTAGAGGTTCCTTGTAGCTTCGAAAGTCTTTCTTCTTCTATCCCAGTCATGACAAATGAGGGATATGATGCTTTTCTTAGCTCAACCTTGCCATTAAATATATGAATGGAGTGCCCTTGCTGGCAGATGTGGACCAAGGAAAAAGAGTTTCTCCTCAACTTTGGGAGGTAGAGGACATCATGTAGAAGAAAGTCTGGAAGACTGGGTAGTTTGAGCCTGATGGTGCCAAGTTGTTATGGCTTGAGTTTTGACCTATCTGCAAAGTAAATTGATCCATCAACATTATTAGTGAATTCTTTGAAGAAATCTCTTCTAAAATTCATGTGGCAAGTTTCTCCTCAATCAAGCAACCAAGCATATTTCCATGAAGTAAGTGAAGAATTAAATAATTCTTCTGTTACTCCAATGTTGCAATGTGCCATAACATAATGAGCGGACTTGATTTCTTTTCCTTTCCCTTTAACAGGGTTTTACATTTTCTTCATTTCTTTCTTGTTTGATTCTGTCCCATAGTAGCTTACATGTGGAAGCATCGTGTCCATTTCTATTGCTTCATAAACAATGAATATCATACCTTTCCCCTTGGAAATGTCTGTCCCCTTGTTGATGCCTCTAAAATCCTAGCACCAACATTAGGGATAACCACCCAGTCTGGACCTTAGTAGAGCACATTTTCGGTTTGGTGTGGTGGCTCGGACTGGACAATTATGGGACCCGTTTCCCTTAATGAATGGTTTAATGGATGGTTGTTTTGTAATGTATAATGGAGACGGTAAATATTTTAACCTATAACTCAAAATATACAAATATATTTATAAAACCTGGGTATTTTTGTAAACAATGTGATTTCTAATTATTTCTAACAGACAAATAATCATATAGATGGCTTACTTATCCATAGAAAGGTGCATTCATATGATGATTACTTCGTTTAAAAAGTTAAACGAAGTAATAATAAAATCATATCTCATTCATAAAAATGTATATCATTGACATATATATATATATATCAAAGAATAACAATTCTAAATCTTCAGAAATGATATGATAAAGAATTATTTGAAAAAAGCATACATATATATCAACAATAGCAACTTAAAAGGAATGCTTCATCACATAAGGAAATAAGACAAAACGGTGATAGGAATATTGCATGCATTTGAATCCTTCCGATGTAAAGAACACTCTGATTCCACTTTCTTATTTGAGAAAACTTCCAAGGAAATACAAAAGTACAGGTCTTGAAAAGTTTCTTTCACAAAAATGTGGAACCTTGATCCACTATTGATAAAAAAATATTTAGTAGTGCAAAAGTGAAACTTCTCAAGTCAAATATTATATAAATTGAGGACCCTTTATTAAAATACATGAAAGGGTTTAAATAATCAAAATAAAAACTAACTGTCAATAAAAATCACTATGAGCTGTTAAAACTGTAAACATGAAAATCTGGGATTTGATTCATGAAAATAACAATGTGATAGCCTTTGAACTAATCCGTTGTATCTACTTGTTCTCTTGTGCTTGCAGCTGACAAATTGAGAGCATTGGCTGAATTTCTGGAGGGTGACTCATCCTGGAATGTAGTTGGGTTGTGTACGTAGCATCGGAGAGTTCAGGAACCATGAGATTGACTACATCGAAAAGGCATTTCATGGCCATCTGCTGACTATGCGGCTTGACTAGGAAAAACTAGAATTCATCCCATGTCAAGTTTTGCACCTTGCCGATTTGTTCTTCTCTACTTGCCAGCTCCTATCTCCATTGATCTTCTAGTGCTTTTGCTTTCGAGAGTTTTCCTGGAGATAAATCGGAGATCAAGTTAGCCATATACAAGTTGTCATTTACTAACCCGATTACACCATTCATTGTAGCCCTGGCTCTAGAAGTCGCTCTTTTGGCTTTTATTAACTGTGATTCCCACTCCGAGAACAAGATTTCCTTGTGCGATTCTTGTATTTTTGGTAAATTGGCAGCCATGCCTTCTTCTAAATTCTTCCAAGAGAGAAAATTTGTTATCTTATCATCTGCTTTCTCAAACTCCAGTTTGGTGTCAACTGCCTGTTCAATAAGTGATGCAGAGATAGCGCACAATGGGTCAACCAATGATATTTTATGGCAAAGGATGTTTAGCTGCCGAGATAAGGCTTTGGTTACTTCCAGGGCTTCTTTCTTGAATTCACTAACCTTCGGATAACCCTTGAATTTCTCTATCTGTAATTGCAGCTGTGCAATTTGATCTTCTTTAGCCTTCTTTTCCTACTGAATTGTTGTTTGAAGCTTGCTGAGTTGTTGAGACAACTTTTGTTGTTTCTGGAGAGCCTGCTAATCAATATTTTGCTTCTACAGATCCAACTATTCTGATAGTTGCTCATTCTATTGTCTTTGATCTGATAGTTGTTGCTCAAGCCGACTAGTCCTTTGATGTTCTTCTACCAATTGCCCTTCGAGTTGGGCGATCCTTAGATCCTTTTCCCTGATTAGTTGGCTGACTTCAGAGGCTTTATCCATTGTTGTGGTTGTATAAGCACCAGCATACTGAGATAATTTGGTTAAATCCTCAGAAGGATTGACTTCTGAGTCTTTCCATACCACATTCATCAGTTCGGCATGAGGAGTTGAAAGAGGTCCTTGGTCAATTTTCCTCCTTTTTCTTTGCCTTTTGACCATAGCTCTATGCTTTGGACTGTAGAATACATCCAAGGGTGGTATGTCTTCTAATTTTAATACAATCTCTTCTATAGGATTCTCAGGAACTATTTCAATATCTTGCTTAATATTGGGTGTGTCGACTGCCCCTTCAATTGGAATATTAGTGACAACATGTTCCTGTGTTGCGGGCGATTTTGGTGTAGTGAGGTTTTGGGAGTCATTCTAGTTCTTGATCATTTGATCGAACTGCTCCCATTCCTTGATTAAGGTGGCATCAATATTAACATCAGTATCTAGGAACTAAGTGGTCCTTTCATTTGTCTGCTCCTTCTCGGGACTCTTCTCCCTTTCAGGGCTATTTTCTTTTTCAGGAGTCTTCTCCTTTTTAGGAGTCTGTTCTTCGTTGTGGCCTTCCTGTTGCACCATAGGGGTAGTGTTTAACAAGTCCAAAGGTAGTGTTTGTAACCTCTGTGTCCTAAACTTCATAAATTTTTCTAATCCCTATGTTCCCTGTTTGATCTTTGTTAGATGTTTTACTTGAGAAAACAACTCAGTTGAAGTGAACAAATCATCATAATCATCTTTCTCATGTTCAAACTTGGCAAGTTTCACATGAGAGGTAAAGTTGTAGGCCACCGCTTTTGGATCATATTGTCTCTTGGGAATGACTGCTAACTTTAAGATTTTTATCTTCTTTGTTTCTTTCTCTGCATGATTGAAGGCATGAAGTGTGCAAGTACCACACCGGAGGGGGAATGAAGGCCACATTTGTTTCTTGGACTCCTTGAGGTTCCTGGACATCCCTGTTTCTATTATCTGATAGGCTATTTCTCTGGCCAATAGCTTATCGGGAATGTACAATGGGAGAACATGTGGATCTGTGGTGCTGCCAAAAATTCTGATGTAGGTGAACTTTTCTTCACTGAACCAACTACTGATTGATGTTAGGTCAATACTGGCCTCATCGGATAACCGAGGAGTAGGTTTGTCGAATATGGCCTGATGAACGGGTAAAACAAAACCATGGCAGATTCTATATAGATGATATTTATAATGGGCTTTCCACAAATACTTATTGTTTGGTCAATTTAGAGTGTCCTAAATTGTTGTATTAATTGTCAATCTGAGAGTCGTAAATTGTCGAAGTGCGACGCACTATATGTGCAAGATAACCTATTTCTTACTTTTTGTCGTTTTTGAGTTTTTGTTTTGTTTTGGGTTTGTTTCTGTTAATTCCCTAATGTGAGATGGAAATTCTAAAAGACAAGTATGATATAAATGTTCAAGGCAATGATGTCTTTCAAAATGATTTCCAAACTTCAAACTTTTCAAAAAGGTTTTAAAACATGCAATGATGAGATTAATTCCTAAAAGAGAATGAAAATGTGCCACTGTTCTAATTAAACAAATAGTGAGCTAGTGACCATGAAACCCAGTATCCTTGTTGTTGTATAAATATGAAAGAAACTGAACTCAAAGAAATCCAAAAATTGCAAGCAAAGTAAACTAAAATCACATTACATCAACTCATATTCTGACCCCTCACCATTCGACTCACTCTGGCTTTCGGAGGTAATCATAAACAACTTGAGCAATATGATATCTAATTTGCATAAAATAAAACTAATATTAAATTACACATTCATACTTCAATCCCTCACCATTTGACTCGCTCTGGCTTTAGGAGGTAACTGAAATGACATGAGCAATTCAATAACTAACTTGCAAAAGAATAAACTAATATCAAACTACGGATTCATACTTCAATCCCTCACCATTTGACTCGCTCTGGCTTTAGGAGGTAACTGAAAATGACATGAGCAATTCAATAACTAACTTGCAGAAAAATAAACTAATATCAAACTACGCATTCTTACTTCAATCCCTCACCATTCGACTCGCTCTGACTTTAGGAGGTAACTGAAAATGACATGAGCAATTTAATATCTATCTTACAGAAGAGTAAATAAGCAAAACTAAAATAAATAAAATAGTGCTGGAACTAAAAACTAAAAGAATGAATCAGCAGAAGGACAAGATAATTCCATGTCAGTAGTCATTAGAAAACTATGTGTAAACGCCCGGGCTGCTTATTGTAATCTGACACAAAGACACTGATCAGTTAATAGCATTATAAAACATGAAAAACTATGGACAGCAATCAAATGTTAATACCATAAGAAGTGCAATATATACAAGTGAATGATTATGGCATTAGGAACGTAAAGAAATAAAGTATGAAACTCGGCCTGTGTAGGGGCCCTCTGCACAATCCTCGGATAATAAATGATCAACCACGAATTGAGCTTATAACCAGAGTCTTCTCATGTATTAAAATGCAGTCATAATACAAAAATAAAGTTACGGCACAGTGGGCTCGTTAACAGTCGAAATTACATTACAAAATCTAGCTACTAAGCGTATGAGAATGCTTTATTTATAACAGAGGATGACATAACTACTTTCCTAAAATCTGCGCTAATAAAAGGCACGTAAACAACCACGTCCAGAAATCTAGCATTATGGTAGCCGTGAAGATTAAATCTAAGGAGGGTGGTTGTTGGATTCGTTTCATGGAGCAGTCCACAGGTGTTAACACGTCTCCTGAGACTTAGGAACGGCCACGCAAGTCTTCACGTGGTGAAAAACAGAGTTCTATCACCGTAGGGCTCTTAGGTTGACCACCGCTTGACTTTCTTTGAACACGGACTTCTTTGATGGATTCGACTGATCCAATAGGACATGGTCCATGTCCATGTCATTTGCAACTTGCCCATGTGGCTAGATTTGCGTGAAGACACCTGTAACATAGACTTTAACAAAAAGGCTGCGAAAAGTTGATCTGGTTGCGGAAAGTGACAAGATTCTGCAGTTGAATGAGAAAAAGTCTAATTCAAACAGCAGACATAAGACATAGTTAGGAAACCAATTTATATGCTCATTTTAAACTAATATGCAATGATTTGACAGCTTAGGAAGTCCAGGTGAATGAAAATAGACTAGAAAGGTGTATAGGGAAGATGCAAGTTTGGGGCTCAACACTTATGATAGATATGAATAGGAGTTGGATCTTGAGGAGTCCATTTCCATCCTAAAATAGGGTAATCAGAATTGAAACAGATGGTATCCATGATGTAGGCGCTCATATAGAATGGGGGTATTATCCGGGTAGTCACAAACCTATTTCTTCTATAATCAATTATTTGGTTGGCCATTTTATCTGATAAAATGGTTGCCAAATCCATGATATAATAATTAATTGCAACTTCCATTAAGGGCACCATTTCTATAGAAAATCCAGCTGAATCAGAGACTCCAAAGAGTCTACATATCATAGCGCTAGCATAGCAATAAGGAGATGCTAAGGAGTCTACGGAGTACATACCCAAATATCCATGCTTATGTTTGTTTGGGAAATGCCTCCATTGCTTGATAGGGCCTGAATCCATGTCATTCTCTTTGGCAAAAGCTTCTAAAATTCCTTGTTGTAATGCTTCTGGGGGTCCGGCAACTGATACATTTTATTGATATCTTATGCCCTGAATGTCCTAAACATCCTTCCATCGGCTGTATATAAGGCCCTGTCGGTTATGTTGATACTTTCTATAGCCCACCTCACCATGTCATTGTATGGTAACACTTTCACTTGGGCTATTATTCTGTGTAGGAAGGAGCTAGCCAAATCATATAGAGTATTTTCTGATTTATCAGTCGACCCAGTTGTTGCTCCTTCTTCTTCAACTTCACTTGGGTCCTCGGCTTTGAGTAAATTGTATATACTCTCCCATGAAGTCTTACCTAGGCTTGCACAAGTAGTATCAGAAATCAGCACCAATTTTATTGGTTCATATTTTGTTATGACGGGGACCTTAACTTTCTGAGATTTCTTAGTCATTTTTTCTGAATTGGTGAGTTCAGACTCATTCTGCAAAATGAAACAGAAGGACGTAATAGTGGAAAAACTTGCTCAAAACTAATACATAGCATACAAGACTAATAGCAATTAAGCGTGAATGGGTGATACGATTTTTAATATATTAAGCTACCACAGATGAAATCCCTGAAGGATTCAACCATAACTGCTTTCTTAATGATTTCTCGTAACTCCCAACGTGACACTTTAATGTTGTAATGACATTTCGCATCGCAAATTTATAATGGTCCTTTTTTAAATGAGTATCGTGACTTCTCGATCGACAATTAATGATAATCACATATCGCAGATCAGGAGGTAGAAGCGTTATGCTTAAATGTTTCCTTTGCATATTTGCGATTGCAACTAATGGTGAGCTATCATGAGAAGGCGGGATGACTTTTAAAATTAATAAATCGTTTGTTTTCTCTTTATCATTGATTTATAACTTTAACCCGCAAATGTTCGTAATAGCTCATATTTCACCTTTATCGAAAAGCGCGCTTAATAATGAAATCGCATCGGAAGATTTCAAAGGGGCGTTTGGATGTGTTTTATGATTTCAGCAATGTGCGATTGCGATCGTCTTATCACATCAGAGGATTTATATGAACACTTGGAACGGCTTCTTGATAGGTAGTGATATGTGATTTCTGATGGAGTTATCGCATCGGTGAATGTCAATGGAACACCTTAAGTCCACCATTGAAACAAAGGATTTGCGCGATGCGACATACTCCTTTTATAATTGTTTTATGATAAGGTTTTATTATAATTTAAATCGGATCGGACCTTATCAAGAGGACTTTCATGGGTTGAATAGATTTGCACATTGCGATTGTTATTTAACTTATCCTAAAAGCAAAAGACCTATTATAAAACTTTATTTTTCAAATGTTTTATTGATTTTATTTATATTTCTAAAAGGGTACCCATTTCTTATTAAGTTTTATGTGAAATTTTTTGAAATGGGGAGGGTTGTTGTATAGCACAACAATTGGCGATTCACTGGGAGAAATAGTTATCTCTAGAAAATAATGCAATATCCAAAACTTTCTGAGTTTGGAAACAATTGAGGATAAAGAAAACCATCTAAGAATAGCTAAACAAAAATTAACTCTGAATAAAATAACAATATTTTGCAATTTCTTTTACAATCTCTTAAAAATAAAAACATTTTGGTTTTTTCAAGTTTTGATTGGTTGATAAAGATAAAGTAGGGGGCTCTTCCAACTTAGCTTTTAAATTTACTCTTTTGTCACAGGTAGTGCCTTTGCTGCCAACAAACATCTATAGTCTCGGTAGGGTTACCTTTTAACCATAAATCATTCATTATCCCATCCATCTAAGAGTATAACTTTTGAAAGATAAATTCAAAAAGATATGTTTACATATATTTTTTGTTTTTATATTCTTTTAATTTTTTAAAGATAAAAAGCCATTGTCCTGGTTTGGTAGCCAGCTTATAACAATGCCATTCACTAGTTGTAATTGAACTGAACAAGCTAGCTCATGATGAGACCCCTTATCTTATGATTATAAGATATTACTCTATTTTGATATGCAGTATTGGTAATGTCAATTTAATTAGTTCCCTATGATCATGGTAAGCAAGCTCATGATGAGACCTTTTATCTTTTATATCAGACATATTTTTAGAATTACACTCTGAAAAATCATAAAATTAGTGGATGGGGTGAATGACTTTCTCCTTAAGAGTTTATGGATGACAATTTTGGAAATGTCTTTACTTTTTACAAATAACCTCTCTTAACTTTAATAAAACTTAGAATTATTTACAGTATTTTCAAGGTTTTGGAAGATTTTTCAAACTTTAAAGAGGTCTTCAAAGTTTAATGTTTTATTCAACTTTCCAAAACTGTAATCATTTCCTTAAAAGTTTCTAGCATTTGAAAGCAAGTATTTACAATATTCACTCAAAGATATTTTCAATAGTAAAAGGCTAATGGAAGGTTATTTACAACATTATTTTCTAAAAAATAAACAAACTTGCATAAAGAATAATTACAGGTAAGAAGGGGTTACCTCCTTAAGAAAAGAACTTCTTTAAGATACGCCCATTCACAGGAAGAGAATCTCTCTTTCCTGATAAATCTTGCAGTATGAAAGTCGATGAGCCTATCTTCTCAATGATTTGAAATGGTCCAAGCCACATCTTTTGTAATTTGGTATGTTTACCTTTATCTTCATGTGCTTTGTCCCATTTCAACACAAGATCACCAATTTGTAAAGTTTTTAAGCCGGTAGAACTTGCATCAAAAGAAGATTTAATGAATTTTTGATGTTTAACATGAGTGATTTTGGCCTTCTCTCTTTCTTCCTCCAATTTGAGGATTTGATCAAATCTTAATTGAATAGAGGAAGAAGGATTTTCTTCAATAAATTGTATTAGGGCTAGAGATGGGAGTGCTAATTTTGAAGTTATTACAGCTTCTTTCCCATACACTAGGTTAAAAGGAGAAGTACCTATTGAGGCCTTTTGACTTATGCGATCTACCCATAATGCAAATATTAAAGATTTGTGCCAATTCTTTTGATTTTGATCAACAGTTCTTTTAATATTCTTAATGAGATTCTTATTAGCTGATTCTGCCAAACCATTACCTTGAGGATAATAATTTAGGGAATATTTTAATTTAAAACCTCTCTTAAGAGCAAATTCAACTATACTACTCCCAGAAAAATAAGATGCATTATCAAAAATAAGGGCATTAGGTACACCAAACCTGGTAATGATGAATTGATCAATGAATTCAATGGTTGCATCAGAATTGTCTACCTTTAATGGAATTGCTTCTACCCACTTTGTGAAGTAATATGTGGTTGTAAGGATGTATCTGTGTTGCTTGGAAGAATGTGGAACAATCTCTCCTATGATATCAATCCCCCACTGTTCAAATGGTTGCTCAATGTTTATTGGTTGTAAAGGAAACGCTGGTTTCCTTTGTCTCCCACTAGCAGTTTGGAAAATCTTGCATTTCCTGACATAATCATGGGCATATTTAAACAAAGTGGGCCAATAATATCCAGCATGTATGATTTTGTGAGCTATAGTGTCTCCTCCAAAATGTCCACCTGCTGGACAATCATGTAATTCCTGCAAAACTTTTTGCGCTTGAGTTTTTTCTAGGCATCTTAATAAAATTGAATCATAATTCCTTCTGAATAACATGTCATCAATGATTTCGAAGTGTTTTTCTTTTAATCTTAAGTCACGTTTGTTTTTGTAACTAAAATTAGGGGGAGCATATCCATTTTTCAAGTAAAAGATCATATCAGCATACTAAGATTCATTATTTATGATACTTATCTCGTTCACTTGAAAATTCTTATCTGAATCTTCATTTTATGGAATATTAAAAGCTCCCGCTAATAACCTACAAAAATATTGCCCTCTCACAATTTTTGCTGGTTTAATATCAATATCATACTCCTGTAAAGTTGTTACCCAATTAGCTCTCTTTTCTCCTACTTCTCTTTGCACTAGCAATTGTCTCACTGCAGAGAATGGGACTATTACTTTTGTGTGTGTTTTTAGGAGAAATGGTCTAAAGTGTTTGATAGATTTAAACACAGCAAAAGCTTGGTTTTCAACTTCGGAATAGTTAAGTTCAGCACCTTGTAAATTAGAACTGAAGAAGGATATTGGTGCTTCTATTTTTTGATCATTGATTTGTGTTAAAACAGTAGCATAAGATGTTTCAGTGACCAAAGTATACAAAATAAAATGATTAGAAAAATTGGGAGTATTCAATGTAGGAGCATTAATATTTGCTTGTTTGATTGAGTCAAAGGATTCTTTTTCGTTATGCCCCCATTTGAAAACTGAATTTTTCTTAATCATAGTTTGTAAAGGTAAGACTATATGAGAAAAATCAGGAACAAATCTTTTTACAAAATTTATATGTCCTAAAAATGATTGCATTGATTTCTTGTTGTGTGGCAAAGGAATTTCAGAAATCTCATTTATCCTATCAGGGTCAATATATATACCATCTTTGGATACAATAAAACCTAAGAGTTTGCCTTGATTAAGGGCAAAGAATGATTTCTTGGGATTTAGAGAAATCCCATACCTTTTACATCGTTCAAAGATCTGTTTTAATTCATGTAAATGATTGGTCCCTTTTTTGGAAAAAACAGTTATGTCGTCTAAGTAGAAAACAAATGACCTATTGATCAAACCTTTGAAGGCTATATCCATGGCTCGTTGGAAAGTAGCTCTAGCATTTATCGGACCAAAAGGCATTTTCTGATAAGCATATGTTCCTCATTTAGTTCTAAAGGTAGTTTTTAGTTTGTCATCTAGATGTACCAGTATTTGATTGTATCTTGAAAAACCATCCAGAAAGGACATTAACTCTGAACCAGCTACTGATTGAATTATCTGCTCCATTGTTGGTAATGGGAAATTATCATTTTGACATGCCTTATTGAGATTTCTAAAATCAATTCATATCCTAATATCACCATTATTTTTTCTTACAGGTACCAAGTTTGAAATCCATTTAGAATGTCTAACCGAGAAAATATCTTAGCTTTCAGAAGTTTATTCAACTCTACTTTGATTTGGCTTTCCAGATTTGGGTGAATTTTCCTTAACTTTTGTTGTACAGGTTTCTCATCAAATATCATTGGAATTGTGTGTTGAATGATAGAAGTATCATAAGTTCTTAAATCTTCATAATTCCAAGTGAAAACATTTTTGTATTGGTTTAATAATCTGATGAAAGAAAATCTTTCTTCTGATGTGAGTTCAAGCCCTAGATTGACATTTTGTGGTTTGGCTTCAGTGCCAAGGTTTACTAATTCAAACTTTAAATTAGAACTTTGAAGTTTTGCGTAAGTGACCTTTTTAAATCTATCTTTGATGTCATAGAGATCTTCTAGATTGACCATAGATTTAGGAATAGAATTCTCATTTGGTCTTTGTTTTAACTGAATATCATGATCGCTTTCATCAATAATCTGATCATCATAAGATTTTTCAGAGGTCGAGAAATTTAAAATGTCTTCATCATCATTAAATACTCGCCAATTGGTGACATTGTCTGGGATAGATGGCTGAAAAATTAATTCAACTGAAAACTTATCTGGACTATAATCTTCTAATGGAAGGAGCTTAGAAGAAACATTATCCAATAAATCAGCTGCTGCATTCTAGGATCTAGGAATAGGAGAAATGTTAAATGCCAGAAAATGAGTTATAAGGTCTTGAAAAAGAGATTGATAATGTTTGAGATGTCCTGAAAGGCAATGGATAGTGTTTCTTACCTGTTTGACGATAATCTCAGAATCACCAAATACTTTCAGATTTTGAATATTCAGGCCTATTACTTTATAGAGCCCTTGAATCAATGCCTCATATTCTGCAGTGTTATTGGTACACTCAAATTCTAGCCTGCATGATAGCATAGTTTTTTCCCCTTCTGTACTAACTAAAATACATCCTACCCCTACACCATCATTGGATTTTGATCCATTCAAATATAAAGACCAAAATAAAGGTTTATCTACAGATTTATTTACAAGTTCATCTACAATACTAACACATCGTGAGGTATCAGTATGAGAGAAGTTTTCAATTTGTGATGTGATATTATTAACAGGAAAAGGCAATGGTTGAGCATTAAAATTTTCAAAGAATGACTCAGCTGAGTAATTTCCAAGAATGTTGTTATTGAAAGCTACTGGTTTCTTTTCTTGTTCAAAAGTATGGGTCATGTGTTTCTCACGATCTATTTTCATTTGATTTGGTTTCCCTTTATAGGGAAGCCACATGTGAGACCAATCAGTGGAAATGTAACCATGGAGTTTCTTCGACCAATCCCTGCTTAGAATTAAACCATAGAACTCAGGGATGTCAGCAATCAATATATCAATTCTTTGGACTACTCTGGGATCAACTGATAACCTAATGGTGACTGAATTTATCTCTCCTAAAACTTGCACCTTAGTCTGATCTAACTGAACGATATGGACTGCAGATTTCTGGGGCTCAATGTTTAATTTAGAGCAAACTGAGGCTGGCATTATATTTGATGAAGCCCCTGAATCTATCAGGCAGTTATGCATATTTCTGTTATAGATCTCATAAGTCAAGAGAAAAGGAGGAGTATGAGAATTAGACCTATCTCCGATCAAAACAGCATCAGTAGCATCGACTTTATCCGATGGTGGTTTACCTGACCCTTTAGCTGCCTTGGATAATACAGCATTTGGAAGAGGAGAAGAAGGTACCGCATTCAACTCTTTAAGTAACAATTTCTGTTGATTTTTTAGCTTGCTAAGTTCATGTAAAGAAATATTTGCTCGAGTCTTCTTCGTGCCCTCCACAATGTTGTAATCCATGGAGTCAGTGACTATTAATGTTTTAGATGATGAGGTGGATTGGAAGATGATGGTTGATTTTGGGTAGGCACAACTGGAGTTTTCTTCATGGGAGCCTTGTCTTTGGTAATAGGGCTTGGACTTTTCTTCTTTGGATTTGTTTGAACAAGCTCTGCTGCATTTTTACTTCTGGTATTTACTGGGAGAGCCTCCTGTTCACTTTCATTGTCAGAGTTGGGAAAGATAAAGTCCCACATCCCATGACATTCAATTGTTTTCTCTTCTTCTATTTCCTCTGACGATAAAACTGTGTCTTCATCTTCATCATCATCTTGATATGATTCTACATTAGATATAGCATTAGGTGGTTTTGGTTCAGTTGACTGATTTCTTCTAAAGTTTCTAAATGGTTTTTTAGTAGAAGTTTCAGCTACCTGCTTTTTTATTTCCACCATTTCATTAGACATAGTTTTTAGAACCTTTTGCAAACCTTCCATGTCATATGGGTCTTTAGCTGCTTTCTTTTTTGAATCATCTTTAAAAGTAACTTTTTTGGACTTTCTTTCTTCAAGAGCATTTTTCTTTTCTAAAGCAATGATACATTTTTCAACAGCGATCACTTCTTTCATATTTTCTGCTAATGTGGGTTTGGCAGCCCTATCAACGAAGATGGCTATATTTGAAGGCAAGGCAGAAATATACCATTCGCTTCGGACTTCTTCACTAGGCTTGGATGTAGCAGGAATTTTATTTAATAGCTTATTAAATCGCGAGTTGAAGTCTTTAATGGGTTCCTTTGACTCAGATTTAAGATTGGAGAGATCATTAATTAATGTCGTTGTGGACCTATCATCTCCAAACTTGGTTAGAAACTGCTCCTGAAAAGCATCCCAGCTATTAATGGATCCTGGTGGTAATGAAAAATACCATGATCCAGCTGCTCCTTGTAGAGTGTATGGGAAAATCCTAACAACAACATCTTCTTCTGTTACCCCATTTAAGTTTATTGACAACATAAAATTGTTTATGTGTTCTTCTGCTAATATGCCAATGTCAGGATTAAACTTTGGCAACCATTTTTCAGGATGGGCTGGTAATTGACTTAAAGGTGCAGGCATTGCGACTGCTCCTGGATTTTTCCATGGCCTTGGTTGTGGTTGATTATGTGCCATTGTCGAACTAACAGCAGAAGAAGGTGTGGATGTAGTTGAAAGTGATTGGGTAGAGGATGTCGGAGTACCTGTACCTTTATGGATTATGATCTTGAGTTGGGGAGTTGATGGATGACTTTGCAATGGTTTAGATGGAATGGATGATGATGAAGAAAGAGTCTCACTCTCAGACTCTAAAGGTGTCTTCCTAGCTCTTTTTCTACTTGGCAGAGGAAATTCAGTTGGTGGAATACCAAGCTTTTCACTCTGGGATCTTGTAAGAGGCTGGGATGGAATATATTGCGAAGTCACACTGCCTTGGGATAACTGTTGGGTCCCTATAATACTAGTGATTACCCCATTACTATTGTAGTTATACCCCTTATTAATATTTTTGTGCCCCTATTTCCCCCATATTGTTATTACTGTGCCCCATAGAATCCCTCTATTGTTATTTTTGTGGCTTTATATTATTATTGTTAGGTCGGCTGGATTATATTGTGACTCCTTAGACTCCTATATATAGAAATGAGGTTTTGTCATTTGTATCATCAAATAATTGTTCATTTATGTAATATAAAGGAGGTTTCCCCCTCGAAGAGGCTGAATTCTAAGGCGTTCATCTATCTTTTCTATCTTTTCTTGAGCTGGTTTCATAACATTTGGTATCAGAGCTTTGGATTATAGGGTTTCGCTGCTCCAAACAGGTCATCGTGGCATTTTCGCTATAACGTTTTTCCTATGACATTTCAAAAGTCACAAAAAAAACACATTTGAGAAGAAATCGAGCTGAACCTTGGGTCCGAATTTCAGAGCTTTTCGCGCGATATTTGCGGAGATATGATCTGAGGAAGTTGGTCTTTTTGTAGACTCCTGAATTACATTCAAAATTGGTGACCTGAGGAAAATCGTCATAACTTTCTCTTTGGGGATCGGATTGAAGTTTCGTAAGAAGGTACAAAAAGAGGACGGACTCTAGTTTCTTATATGTGTTTTTCAGATCCAAAGGTCAAAACAGTAACTCGTGGCACGTCGTACAAGTTCGCTCTACTGAACTAGTCTATAATCAAGTCACTGTGGGAGATTTCACATAACTCTTCCTTGGAGAATCCAATTTGGGTCATACTTGTGGCATTGGAAAGAGGACACAAAGGGATACTACATTTCACAAATTCAGAACTAGATAATCAGAAAGTACAGAGATACATCAAAGGCAATATCGAGCTCCTACAAAGTGAAAAAAGGTGTGTAGATTTTCTTTAATTTTTGCTTAAGCTTGGTTTGAAAATTTCTTTTGAAGGAATTAAAAGGGCATATTAGAGCATTATTATCGGTAACTGATGCCCCGAGGAAAGAAAATGCAAACACCTAGTAAGGAACCTGAAAGCTCTAGCATGACTCATGAAGAAGAAGAAGAAATGCTATATGATATATCAAAATTACAAGAACAAGTGCAACAAGTGTCACTTGCACAAAAAGCAACAGAATCTAAGATGGATGGTTTAAGGAAAGATGTAGAGGCTAAGATGGATGGTTTAAAGAAGGGTGTAGAAGCTAAGATGGATTGTTTAAAGAAAGGCGTAGAAGCTAAGATGGATGGCATGGAAGCTAAGGTGAATGGCATGGACGCTAAAATTGATGGCATGGATGATAAGATGGAAGAATTGAAGATAAATATGAATAAGTTGCTACAAGAAATGGTCACTAAGGGTGAAAAGGTACTAAAGGAAACTCATGATGAGAACAAAAGAAATGTTAATCATGATTCCATAGACTCTAATGTTGGATCGAAGACTCACCATATTCCAAAAATCGATATGAGGAAGTTTGATGGCAAGGATCCCGCCACATGGATATTACAGATGGAGCAATTCTTCGATCTCAATAATGTGCAAAACACACAAAAGGTACGTATGGAAACTTTATATTTGGAACCAAATCAGTTTGTATGGTATCAATGGCTTTGCTCTCGTAAACAATTTATCACTTGGGCAATTTTTACGGAAGAATTGATAGCACATTATGAGGATACAAAAAGCAACACTTTTTTTAGCCAATTGATAAGTCTCAAACAAAAGGGTTCAATAATGGAGCACATTGAGGAGTTCCAAAAATTGAACATAAGGGTAAAAGATATTCCAGAGGAGCATAGGATTGATGTGTTCATAGGGTCTTTAAAGGATAATATCCAACATGATGTTCGCCTTTGGGAACCTGATTCATTAGAGAAGGCATTCAGGTTAGCAAGAAAAATGGAAAGCAAAATTATGGCAACCAGGAAGCATACCACTCACAACTATAAAGACGGAAGTGTTGTTGCCGCTAGTCTTCCACAACCTATAAGGTTGACACCACAACAATTGGAAGAAAAAAGAGCAAAAGGGCTTTGTTACAGTTGTGATAGCAAATACACTAAAGGTCATAAGTGTGCTGAGAAGAAATTATTCTACATAGATTGTGAAGAGGAAGAAGAAAAGGAGCAAGAAAGGTCAAAAGAAGAGGATATACTCCAGGAACAAAGCCTAGATAAAGAAGAAATGAATCCGACCATATCTTGTAATGCATTGGCGGGAATTACCACTCCTCAAACCATCAAGATAGAAGGACAAATCAAGAAGAAAAAGGTAATAGTGTTGATTGATTCAGGAAGTACCCACAATTTTATTCATTGTAAGGTAGCAAAAGAATTGAATTGCTTCTTATATCCAGCACCAGAGTGTCAAGTGATGGTTGCAAATGGAGGAACAATAAATTGCTCTGGAAAGTGCCATAATATCAAGCTATCCATGGGAGAATATGTATTGACTAGCCCAATGCTTTCCATTCCAATGGGAGGTGCTGATGTTGTACTAGGAGTCCAATGGCTACAATCCTTGGGTACAATAGCTTTTAATTTTCAAGAACTTTTCATGAAATTTTCTGTGGAAGGAAAGGAAGTTGAATTAAGGGGTATTGCAGGGAAACCAGAAAGATAATCAGCTCTAATGGTATGACAAAGCTTCTAAAAAAGGAACAAAGAGGTGTAATTGCACAATTATGTTCGCTAGATGTTTCCACATTGGAATCATCTATTTCTCCAGATCTCCAAAAAGTCTTGGACAATCATTCCAAGGTATTTGAGACTCCCAAAGGTCTCCCACCTATTCGTGATCATGATCATGCTATTCATCTGATTCCAGGAAGTGTTCCTCCAAACATCAGGCCGTACAGATATCCCTATGCCCAAAAGAGTGAAATTGAACGTATGGTTGCAGAAATGCTAGAGGCTGGTATAATTCAACCAAGTCAAAGTTCTTTCTCTGCTCCAGTAGTATTGGTGCACAAGAAGGATGGATCATGGCGCATGTGTCCGAATTATAGGGAGCTCAACAAGCTCACTATTAAAGATAAGTTTCCCATTCCTGTCATTGATGAATTACTGGATGAATTGCATGGATCAATTTACTTCACCAAGTTGGATCTTCGTTCGGGATATCATCAAATCAGAATGAAGATTGAAGACATTCTGAAAACAGCATTTAGAACTCATGAGGGTCATTATGAATTTTTGGTCATGCCTTTTGGCCTTACCAATGCACCTTCAACATTTCAAGGTTTGATGAATTCAATTTTCAAACCATTCCTTAGAAAATTTGTGTTAGTATTTTTTGATGATATACTAATCTACAGCAAGTCTTGGAAGGATCATGTTGAACATGTTGACAAGGTGCTACAACTATTGGAGGAGAAACAATTATATGCAAAAAGATCCAAATGTTTCTTTGGAGTACAAGAGGTGGAATATCTGGGTCATATTGTATCTCATGAAGGAGTTAAGGTAGACCCTAGCAAAATTAAAGCCATTAAGGAATGGAAAATCCCCACATCCATAAAGCATCTGCGAGGATTTCTCGGGTTGACAGGGTATTATCGCAAGTTTGTTAAGAATTATGGGAGAATAGCAGCACCTCTAACAACATTATTGAAGAAAGATGCATTTTCATGGACTCCAGAAGCAACAAAGGCCTTTGAACATCTTAAAGAGGCAATGTGCCAAGCACCGGTCTTAGCTACACCGGACTTCACAAAAACCTTTATTGTGGAATGTGATGCTTCAGGAAATGGAATTGGTGTTGTTTTAATGCAAGATGAAAGACCCATTGCTTTTGAAAGTCGTCCAATCAAGGGAAAGTTTTTACACAAAGCTATTTATGAGAAGGAAATGTTGGCAATACTCCATGCACTTAAGAAATGGCGACCCTACCTAATGGGAAGACACTTCAAGGTAAAAACGGATCATGATAGCCTTAAATACTTTTTAGAACAAAGATTATCCTCTGAAGAGCAACAAAAGTGGGTCACAAAGATGTTGGGTTATGACTTTGAAATCATCTACAAAAAAGGGAAGCAAAATGTGGTGGCAGATGCACTCTCAAGAAAGGATGAGGATGTGGAAGCATTGTTGTGCGCCATTTCTATTATCCAACCAGATTGGATAAACGAAGCAAGGGAGGAATGGAAGAATGACGAAGAAGTGTGGGCACTTATTCGAAAGTTACAACAAGATTCCAGTATGTCTGATACATTTAGCTGGCAAAATGATTCGTTATGGTACAAAGATCGCTTATACCTCTGTAAGAATTCCCAGCTAAAACAAAAGATTCTTATGGAATTGCACACTTCTCCCTTAGGAGGGCACTCAGGATTTTTAAAAACTTACCACAGGGTTAAGAAGGAATTTTTTTGGGATGGCCTTAAATCAGATATTCAAAAGTTTGTGGCGGAATGTTTGGTTTGCCAACAAAATAAAGTTGAAACAATTAAGACACCAGGTCTATTACAACCTTTATCCATTCCAAGCCAACGTTGGGAGGAGGTTTCAATGGATTTTATCACAGGTTTACCCAAGTCTGAGGGAAAGAGTGTCATCATGGTGGTAGTTGACAGACTTACCAAGTATGCACACTTTTGTGCATTATCACATCCATTTAAAGCCAGTACAGTTTCTACTGCATTTATGGAAACAATTCAAAAGCTACATGGAAACCCAAAGATTATTGTAAGTGACAGAGATCCCATTTTCACTGGAAATTTTTGGACAGAATTATTTTCTTGTCTTGGTACTCAGTTAGCTCATAGCTCATCTTATCATCCTCAATCTGATGGGAAAACTGAGATAGTAAACAAATGTTTGGAAGGATATCTTCGTTGCTTTGTATCTGATAAACAGACACAATGGGTCAAATGGTTGCCTCTGGCTGAATGGTGGTATAACACTTCCTTCCATACAACAACAAAAATGACCCCATTTATGGCACTTTATGGGTATCAACCACCATCCATCACATCATATTTAAGAGAAAATTCTAAGGTTCAGGCAGTGGAACATCACATCGAACATCAACAACAAGTCCTCCAACTCTTAAAGGATAACCTCGTGTTGGCACAGAATAGAATGAAACAACAGGCAGATCAACATCGCAGTGAAAGAAGTTTTGATGTAGGTGATTGGGTATTCCTACGGCTACAACCATATAAGAAAATGTCCCTCAAGCAAGCTAAGAAGGATAATAAATTATCACCAAAGTATTATGGTCCGTACAAGGTGTTGCAAAAGATTGGTACTATGGCATACAAATTGGAGCTTCCTGCAGCTTCTCGATTGCACCCAGTTTTCCATGTTTCATGTTTAAAGAAGGTTATAGGTGACAAGCTCCCAGTTCAAACAATATTGCCAGAACTTGACGAGGAAGGAAAAATTATATTGGAACCGGAAGCAGTCACAGAAACAAGAACTCGACAGCTACGAAATCGATCAATTTCAGAGTATCTTATCAAGTGGAAGAACTTATCCGCTGAAGATTCCACATGGGAGGATGAGAATTTTATGCAGAAGTATCCAGAACTACTCAAGCGTTGAGGACAACACTTTTTTGAAGGAGAGGGGCATGTTGGGTCCCTATAATACTAGTGATTACCCCATTACTATTGTAGTTATACCCCTTATTAATATTGTTGTGCCCCTATTGCCCCCATATTGTTATTACTGTGCCCCATAGAATCCCTCTATTGTTATTTTTGTGGCTTTATATTATTATTGTTAGGTCGGCTGGATTATATTGTGACTCCTTAGACTCCTATATATAGAAAGGAGGTTTTGTCATTTGTATCATCAAAGAATTGTTCATTTATGTAATGTAAAGGAGGTTGCCCCCTCGAAGAGGCTGAATTCTAAGGCGTTGATCTATCTTTTCTATCTTTTCTTGAGCTGGTTTCATAACAATAACTCAGATTGTTCTTGGGATATTGAAAACCCTTGGATTTTATGAATCAAGTTCTAAACTTCAGGGGGTTCAAGAGAAGAATTGTCAGATGTGTTTAAGTTTTCAGCAGTGGGTGTTGTGTTTTCCTTTTCAACTTCTCTCTTAGAAAAAGGAGATTTAGAATGCGAAGGAGAAGTTGGAGGAGATTGTGAGGGGTTTTTACTCTTAGAATGGCCTATGGATTTGGATTTACTCACCATTCACAGTTCATGCCCTCCTTCTAGTGCCAAAAATGTTGATGCCTCTAAAATCCTAGCACCAACATTGGGGATAACCACCCGGTCCGGACCTTAGTACAGCTCCTTTTCCGTTTGGTGTGGTGGCTCCGACTGGACAATTATGGGACCAGTTTCCCTTAATGAATGGTTTAATGGATGGTTGTTTTGTAATGTATAATGGAGAGGGTAAATGTTTTAACCTATAACTAAAAATATACAAATATATTTATATAACTCGGATATTTATGTAAACAATGCGATTTCAGATTATTTCTAGCAGACAAATAATCATATAGATGGCTTACTTATCCATAGAAAGGTGCATTCATATGATGATTACTTCGTTTAAAAAGTTAAACGAAGTAATAATAAAGCATATTTCATTCATAAAAATGTATATCGCTGACATATATATATCAAAGGATAACAATTCTAAATCTTTAGAAATGATATGATAAAGAATTATTTGAAAAAAGCATACATATATATATCAACAATAGCAACTTAAAAGGAATGCTTCATCATATAAGGAAATAAGACAAAACAGTGATAGGAATACTGCATGCATTTGAATCCTTCCGATGTAAAGAATCCAAGGAAATACAGAAGTGCAGGTCTTGAAAAGTTTCTTTCACAAACATGCAGAACCTTGATCCGCTATTGATAAAAAAATATTTAGAAGTAAAAAAGTGCAACTTCTCAAGTCAAACCTTATACAAATTTAGGACCCTTTCTTAAAAGACATGAAAGGGTTTAAATAATCAAAATAAAAACTGACTATCAATAAAAATCGCTATGAGTTGTTAAAACTGTAAACACAAAAGTCTGGGATTTGATTCATGAAAATAATAATGCGATAGCCTTTGAACTGATTCATTGTATCTACTTGTTCTCTTGCGCTTGTATCTAACAAATTGAGAGCATTGGCTGAATTTCCGGAGGGTGACTCATCTTGGAATGTAGTTGGGCTTTGTACATAGCATCGGAGAGTTTGGGAAACATGAGATTGAGTACTGATGAGCCCCAAAAATGTACAATTATTTGGGCTCATTCAACCTCCTAATTTGGCTTAGTCCACCATCCTCATTTGTTTATTGCATGTTTTTGATTATTTTTATGTTAATAGAGTGAATTTGGTTAGTCATTATGCCAACAAGTCTAATGGGTGCTTTGTGTAGCCTTTTTGGTCAACTTGGAGACAAATTTGAAGGTCTTAATGAGCACTTGGCAGCCAAATTCGTGGGAGAACAAGCTAGAGGATTTGTAGGAAGGTGTCCCCCTCATTTATGGGCCCTTACCTCGAATTCTCCACCATCAGCTCGGAGTTCAAGGGCCACCAAATCAATGAGCACAAGGGCAGCCAAGCAAGTCAAGTAGGACTGCTGTTAACTCCAAGTCTTGGGCAGCCAAGTCCCTAACTTTTAGGAGGACTGTTGGGTCCTCAAATTGTATAAATAAGAAGGCTTGGGGCCTCATTTTGGTTAGCTAGTGGGTAGTCATTTTGTAGCTAGTTAGTCATTTTGTTTTAGCCATTAGTTAGCTAGTTTGTAGTTCGATTTTTATGCAGTAGATTAGCTTTGCTTTCAGCTCATGCTCAAGTTCTTCTTGTGGACAGTTTTGATGTAACTTTTCATTTCTTGATTAATAAAGATGGATACAGCTTTGCACCAGCTCTAAATATTTCATGGGAGGCTGTAGCTCTTGGGGTTGGGCCCATCTCAAGCGCCGAGTACCTCCCTTGATTCTCTTTATGTGTGTTTGCTGCGTTCTTGAGAAAAAAATCTGCTCTTTAGATTTAATTCATGTTGTGTTACTTAGGTTGTTTTTGATGGTTAAA
The DNA here is from genome assembly GCA_031772625.1 of Pinus tabuliformis. NCBI lineage: Eukaryota > Viridiplantae > Streptophyta > Pinopsida > Pinales > Pinaceae > Pinus > Pinus tabuliformis. The sequence goes on from CM062819.1 coordinate 235,733,839, forward strand.
GTAGTTTCTTATGTTTAAGATAGATTGGTAGGAGTTATTTATGCATTTATATCTCTTTGATAATGTTTTGTTCACAGGTTGTATGTGATTCTTTTCATGAATAAGGTTGATGTCCACCGATTTCATTAACTTGTTAGATAGATCACATGATATTTCGATTGCATGCAAGATGTAGTTGGGTTGATCAAGTAACCACTATGCAGGGCATCTTCATCACCTCCTCATTCATTTGAGCCTCGTTCAGATCAGCTCCTCCATCGCCAAGTCTTTTCCCTCATCTCCCATCTTCTCTTTTGCCAAGTAACCTTACCTTCTTCCCCATTGTTGTCTCAACTACCTTCAAGCCAAGTCAGCCTTCCACATCATCTCACCACTCCATCCATCAGCTCCTGGATCACTTCAGACCCCCATCCTACCTCCATAACCATCCATGCATCTTCCATCAACCGTCCATCCTCAAACATCCCATTTCAGAACATCCTGTAGAAGAATTGCAGACCTTCCTATAGAAACCCCTGCGTTTCTTGTAGAATCCCCTGCAGACATCCTGTAGGAGGCCACTCACTCGGTTGCTGAGCCTCTGAACGTGAGGAACCTCTGTGGACTGATGCTAAGGATCTCTGGGGACCTCTCCTAGCCTCCCCAACCTTTCCCAAGCTTTCCTTCCTTTCGCATCACATCTGCACAACCAAACCCTAATAAGCACAAAATCACAATCACTCCATCCACTTAAAGAAAAAATACAAAAACATGTCTTTTAAGCTGCAAGTAGATTAGATTCATGCATTTTCACTTATTAGAAGTAATGGCATCATTGGTAGAAGTTTCCTTCACATTCTTTGCATCATAGAGGTTAGACTAGTTAAATTAGGGTTTCCTAGGGTTTCCATGTTTTGATTTGCTTTCAGTTCATTTTTGCCTAGTAGATTAGTCTTCTTTGAGCTAGCCTTCGTCCATCATTTAACAAGCTTCTTTTGAGAGCCTATAGGAGTTGGCTTGAGCCCTAGTGGACTTGTGCCAGCTGACCAAGTGACAACTGCGACAAGAGCTAGTACTTGTGGATACAGCACCGTCGCTTCCAAATTTGTACGAACTACCGGGTTGATAAAATTAAGAGACAGGAAGCCCCAGGAGTTGTAGCATTATTGCTACAATACTGGAGCTCACCATCTTTTTGGCGTCGTTGCTGGGGAAGCGGCAGAGTATTGGTGATTGTTGCTATTCTTCTATTTTCTACTACAACCTTCTGCTAAGTAGTTTATTTCATTTCCATTATGCAATTTCATTTATGCAAAAGTAGATTAGCATTTCTTGCTTTCATAGATTAGCATTTCAATTCCGCGATTTCATTTCTGCAAGCGTAGATTAGCATTTCAATTCCGCAATTTCATTTCTGCAAGCGTAGATTATCATTTCAATTCCGCAAGCGTAGACTAGCATTTCATTCCTGCAATTTCATTTGAGCAAAATAGATTAGTCCTTTCCTTCTTTCATTTCAATTCCGCATTTTCATTTTAGCAAGATAGTTAGTTGCAGTTCAATCTATTTCAGTTTTGCAAGTAGAAGTAGAAAAAAACAAAAATCAACCAAAAAGATTTCATTTCCTGCCTTGTAGGAGTAGAGCTAAGTTAGAAAAATGATTGCACAACACCCCCACTGCTTCACACAGCCAACGTTCTTCTTCGATGGCTGTGATGAAAGAACCCTTGGGTGGACATCAAGACATATCTGAAGAACCTCTAGGGGAGAAGAAGAAGAAACATTCCTCTGAAGCAAATGGCTACAAGCAGAAATGTTGGGAGCAGTCCCTTGTCCAAAGATGAATTTGCAAATCAGATCGAAGATTTCAAGAGTGATATGAGGCAGTTTCTTGCCATGCAACTGGATACCTTGCGGATCCAAAAGAAGCAAGAAGAAGCCAAGAGGGCTTTGGCCATTTTTTGTCCTAGGTGCACTAGAAAGCATCCTAGGAACGAATGTCCAATGCACCCTCTAGAAGTGTGTTTCATCTGTGAAGAATACTATCCTACAGATCAGTGCCCTTCCTTGCCCAGAATCAAAGCTACATATCAAAGAGCCAAGGGAGCCACTGAATCACTCTGTTATATGAACCAAAGGAGGCCACATGGACCCGTACCCTACCAGCAGGAACTACAAGGGACACCCGAGACCTATTATGACCCTTACCAAGCCACCTTCATGCCTTCTTGGGGTCCCCCTGCTCATCCTTCTTGGTTCACACCTCCTCCTTGTTCCTTCCCAAATCCCTATTATGCCCAACCAGTTGCTCATTCATTTCACTCTTATGCTCAGCCACAGCCTCAGTGGAATGCACCCTATCAGGAGTGGAGGCCCCAGTACAACTTTCATCCCGATCATTTTCCTCCACCACCTGCTCATCCACAACCATCGCCTCCTCCTCCACCAAGGCAACCCCAAATGCCTACCCAACCACAATGCCATCCACCTCCATCTCAATTACACCCCTCCACTCAGTTACCCGTAGCACCATTTCCAAAACCATGCAATGGAGTAGTTCAACCCAATTGCAAAGCTGAGGCACAACATGTGCAGATGACTCCTCTTGAGCTCAATGATCTTCACCATAGCTCAGGAAAAGCATTGCAAAAAAGAGATCATCTTGAAATCATTGAAGGACCAAAGGAAAAAGAAGGTTCCAAAGAGGAGATCAAAGAACCATGGGCTACACTTGATGAAGAGAAGAGATCAGAATCAGAGATCGAGAAAGCTTCCTCATGGTTACCATCAAATCCTCCATGTATTCAAGAGAAAGATCAGCAAAAGAAGGAAGATGAGAAAGTCATGATAGAAGGTGACATGAAACATGATCCAGATCAGCAAAGGGACAAAGGATATCAAAGCTATATTGAGACATGGTTCCAAACAGTCACTATGTTGCAGCAGTACTCTCTTCCTCAGCCATGTTTGATCCATTCAAAGTCAGATCATTTTGTCTCTGAAATCTGGATCGTTGTCAAAGCATGCATTTTGAGCCTTCACATCATCTTGTCTCTAATCTCAATGTGCACATGGCTCCATTGGAAGTATTCTTATACTTGAGAATGAGTTTGTTTTTCAAGTAGGGTAGGGTAGAAAAAAGAAAAAAAAGACAAAAAAAAAAGAGAAAAAAGAAAAAGAAAAAAATGAAAAAAGAGGAAAATAGAAATCTAAGGTGAAAACCTCCTCGGAGGTGCCTTAGATTGGCTCATTGATTGAAAACCTCTATGAGGCGGTCAATGGGTTGAAAAAAAAAAGAGAAAAGAGAATAAGATCTTTGGGTGAAAACCTCCCTTGGAGGCGCCCAAGGCAGGAAATTAGGGTGAAAACCTCCATGAGGCGCCCTAGTTTTTCAAAAAAAAAAAGAGATAAAAAAAGAAAAAGAAAAATAAAGCTAATCTCCATTGAATAAGTTCATGTTGCAGCAATGACATTGCAGGTTAAAGAAGGACGTTTCATGACAGGAGGAGCACTCAAATCAAGGTCAAAGGACTCTTTCTTATGCCTTCTACAGGAAGCTCTGTATTTCTACAGGAAACATCCTATAGAACCTTTGGACGAGCCAAATCCAATTTCAAAAGTGAATCTGATGGTGGGAATCTGTTGATTAGGCCTACAAGCACTTGTGTGTCCATCCCTCGCCTTCATCCATCATTTTTTCACCTCGTGCTTCTCATTGTGCTTCTACAGGAACTTCCTGTAGAAATTGTGGGGAACTAGGCATGGATTTCAAAAAGTTGTTTGGTGAACATGGTAGCTTCCTCAAGGGTTCAAAAGTCCTCATGCAATCTTCCAACTCCTCCTCCATCATCTCCATACCTGCATCACAGCCAAAATTCATTTTGTCATACCATGCAAACACATGCAAAGTGCCTTGAAGCAAAAATCCATAGAGCAAAATTTGTTTTTGCCATAACTTGAAAACCATGCATCCATTTGACAAACCGTTTTATGGGGAATTGTACAAGGTTGATGACAACATGCCTAAGCAGTTTCACGCAATTCCGGTGCACGGTTTCCAAGAAATCATCCTCCATCACCATCAGCCATTTTTTCATTTTCTCCATATCCGTGCATCCATTTTGAAACCTGTTTCATGGGGAGATGCACATGGGTGATAGTAACCTACCCAAGCAGTTTCAGCCGATTCCGATGCACGGTTTCCGAGAGATCGAGCTCTGAAATATTCAGCCATTTTCCATTTTTCTCGAAATCCGTGCATCCATTGATCACGAATTTGCTATGGGAGATGCATAATGATGGTAGGAACATGCTCACCGAGGTTCAGATCAATTCGATCTACCGTTTGGGAGAAATGGCAAAAAGAAGTTCTGGTTTTGTGACCATGCAGCAACAGCTGCTTGAACGAGCAGAGTTGAACGTGGAAATCATTGCACGCAGCTCAGATCCAGCCAGAGGACACCTGCACAAGGAAAAAATAATCAAATATTAGCAGCCAAGCCACATGTAATCATGAAAACCAATGCATGCAGCAATGACAGGCCACAGCAGCTCACGACAACCATTCAACTTCGAGGTATGTGACTAATCTCATTCCTCTATTGCATAAATTTAATTCGAAAACTGCATGAATTAATGGAATGGTGGGATTAAGCCACGAATTAGTAAGGTTCAGCTGATTTTCGTCCCTAAGAACTTAGCCGGCAGTCACGCAGCATAGTCATTCACGTGAAACTGAAAAAACACAGCCAGTTATGGATAGTTTAAACTCCAGTGAAACAAATGGTAAGGGATTACAGGCAGATGGAACTGCAGGGGACGAACAGTTTGCATGGGCTAAGCATAGGTCTCTGCCACCTCACCACAAATCACGCAGTGAATAAAGGAACGCTCAGCTGAAGACTCACGTAATTGTTGTTCAGGTACACTTGCTAACTGTTGTTCATTTACACTTGCAAATGTTAAACTCACGTCCTTCATCAAGTTTTGGGCTTGTTAACAATTCTCCCGCATGCAAAGATCATTCAAAGACGCAGAGACACCCTACAGGCGTTTCTACAGGAAGTCTTCTACAGGAAACGCAGAAAACTGCCCTGCAAAAAGAAAACAAGCAGAAGAGAAAGCAATTGTTCAAGACAGTACTGAGACAGATGGTGAAGCATATGATGACCACAAACATCAGTCTGAAGTACGTGATTCAACTACAGGCCAATCTAATGTGACTAACGATAAAAAGAATGGAGTTTCTAAGGGTAATGGAAATATGTCTAACCAGCATTTGACAGAGTTGAAATCACATAGGCCTGGTTCAAGTGTTCTTGGTAAAGGTGGAAATTCTCAGTGAGGTAGGCCTGAACATAACTTTCCCATGCAAATAATTCGAAAGGTGGTGAATTCGATGTGTTGAGGGGGTAAGGAAAATGTGAATGGGAGTCTGTCTACGAATTCAAAAGTTGTTTTTATTATCGCTGCCTGGAATTGTCTTCATGGTCTGCATGTGAGATTTTCTCCAAGGTCTTGAATTAAAATCTCTCATGTAGAAAAATTGAAACCGATGTAAGGCTCACCTGTGCACATATACATGTTTTTCTTTTGTGATTGCTATATGGTTAGTATGAAAATTAGCTCCGCACTCTGTCTGTGAGAGCCTAATTTCATTTTGACAGTCAAATTTTGGGGCAGCAACAATATTATAACCAAGGAATTGGTGAGAGGGGAGATACAACCAACGGAGAAATCTTGTCCTGAGAGTCAAGGAGGAAAGCCATATCAGAATTCTCCTTCTGATCAGAGCACAAGACAAAATAGGGCATTATATCCAAATTCTGGCCGAGGAACTCACTTCATCCAGCAGTGAGGAAAGGGAGCACATTGAGGCAGAAGAGAGAGCCAGGGGTAAGGAAACCCAAGACAGACCACCACAGGAAAAGCCACAGGTAAAGCAACAGGAAAAGCTAGAGGAAAAGCAAGAAAAACGATAAGGTGCTGAGGCCAAAGCTATGGGTGAAGTAAAAACACAAACGCCAAAGGAGAAGCGGTTGCAAGCACGAGCAGAGAAGACTGAAAAAGGCCAACCAAGTGAAGACAAAACCAAGGCAACCACAGCAAAATTAAAGAAGAAGACACCCCCAGCCATGCAAGCCAAATCAGGAAGTGTAAAAAACGACTTCTACAGGAAGCCAGAAATCAGCTACAAGACTTTCTACAGGAAGTCCTGAAAACACTATTTTGGCTTGGTTCTGATCGATTGTCTTGTGTCTCCTTATTTCACCGATGTTTGTGAAATTTATAAAAGAGGAAGGTGTTTTCAACTTGGGACTTGGGTGTGTTCGTATATTGCTACTTATTCCATTTACTAATATGCTTAAGCACAATAACCTTCTTACCAAAGCCTTTGAAAAGTGGGGTGATTTGGTGATGGCTTCATTCTGCTAACTGGTCCAACTTAGCATTTGAGGAATTGTTGGCAAGATGTTCATCTTTGGTGATTTCTGTGAAGGTCTTACTTTGGAGCTGAGAGGTGATAGTTTGATGGTATATTTGCTTTCACACAAAATGCTGGTAAATTGTCTTTGACAGAGAAGAGGGCACCATTTCTTCCATATGATTGCATAAACTTGTGCACTCATAACAAGGCTGAGGATTCACTAAGAAAAGAAGCAGACAGTAAGGCAGAAGAGCAGAAAGGAGGAGAAGATGAAGGCTGACACAGCCCATCTGGCAGGATATAATGGTGCTGTTTGTTTCTACAGGAAGCCAAAACTCAGCTACAGGATTGTTTCTACAGGAAACCAGCGAACAGTTTCTACAGGAAAGTTTGAAAAGCGGGAAGCCAAAGGAGAAATCGGCCGAGATGCTAGCCAAGGAAGTCACCAGGGCCATCAAAGACAAGGGGAGAGATTTGGTTGCTCAGAGGATGAGCAACAATTTCAGTAGGGGGGTGATGATGAGCCCCAAAAATGTACAATTATTTGGGCTCATTCAACCTCCTAATTTGGCTTAGTCCACCATCCTCATTTGTTTATTGCATGTTTTTGATTATTTTTATGTTAATATAGTGAATTTGGTTAGTCATTATGCCAACAAGTCTAATGGGTGCTTTGTGTAGCCTTTTTGGTCAACTTGGAGACAAATTTGAAGGTCTTAATGAGCACTTGGCAGCCAAATTCGTGGGAGAAAAAGCTAGAGGATTTGTAGGAAGGTGTCCCCCTCATTTATGGGCCCTTACCTCGAATTCTCCACCATCAGCTCGGAGTTCAAGGGCCACCAAATCAATGAGCACAAGGGCAGCCAAGCAAGTCAAGTAGGACTGCTGTTAACTCCAAGTCTTGGGCAGCCAAGTCCCTAACTTTTAGGAGGACTGTTGGGTCCTCAAATTGTATAAATAAGAAGGCTTGGGGCCTCATTTTGGTTAGCTAGTGGGTAGTCATTTTGTAGCCAGTTAGTCATTTTGTTTTAGCCATTAGTTAGCTAGTTTGTAGTTCGATTTTTATGCAGTAGATTAGCTTTGCTTTCAGCTCATGCTCAAGTTCTTCTTGTGGACAGTTTTGATGTAACTTTTCATTTCTTAATTAATAAAGATGGATCCAGCTTTGCACCAGCTCTAAATCTTTCATGGGAGGCTGTAGCTCTTGGGGTTGGGCCCATCTCAAGCGCCCAGTACCTCCCTTGTTTCTCTTTATGTGTGTTTGTTGCGTTCTTGAGAAAAAAATCTGCTCTTTAGATTTAATTCATGCTGTGTTACTTAGGTTGCTTTTGATGGTTAAAGTAGTTTCTTATGTTTAAGATAGATTGGTAGGAGTTATTTATGCGTTTATATCTCTTTGATAATGTTTTGTTCACAGGTTGTACGTGATTCTTTTCATGAATAAGGTTGATGTCCACTGATTTCATTAACTTGTTAGATAGATCACATGATATTTCGATTGCATGCAAGATGTAGTTGGGTTGATCAAGTAACCACTATGTAGGGCATCTTCATCACCTCCTCGTTCATTTGAGCCTCTTTCAGATCAGCTCCTCCATTGCCAAGTATGTTCCCTCATCTCCCATCTTCTCTTTTGCCAAGTAACCTTACCTTCTTCCCCATTGTTGTCTCAACTACCTTCAAGCCAAGTCAGCCTTCCACATCATCTCACCACTCCATCCATCAGCTCCTGGATCACTTCAGACCCCCATCCTACCTCCATAACCATCCATGCATCTTCCATCAACCATCCATCCTCAAACATCCCATTTCAGAACATCCTGTAGAAGAATTGCAGACCTTCCTGTAGAAACCCCTGCGTTTCCTGTAGAATCCCCTGCAGACATCCTGTAGGAGGCCACTCACTCGGTTGCTGAGCCTCTAAACGTGAGGAACCTCTGTGGACTGATGCTAAGGATCTCTGGGGACCTCTCCTAGCCTCCCCAACCTTTCCCAAGCTTTCCTTCCTTCCGCATCACATCTGCACAACCAAACCCTAATAAGCACAAAATCACAATCACTCCATCCACTTAAAGAAAAAATACAAAACATGTCTTTTAAGCTGCAAGTAGATTAGATTCATGCATTTTCACTTATTAGAAGTAATGGCATCATTGGTAGAAGTTTCCTTCACATTCTTTGCATCATAGAGGTTAGACTAGTTAAATTAGGGTTTCCTAGGGTTTCCATGTTTTGATTTGCTTTCAGTTCATTTTTGCCAAGTAGATTAGTCTTCTTTGAGCTAGCTTTCGTCCATCATTTAACAAGCTTCTTCTGAGAGCCTATAGAAGTTGGCTTGAGCCCTAGCGGACTTGTGCCAGCTGACCAAGTGACAGCTGCGACAAGAGCTAGTACTTGTGCATACAGCACCGTCGCTTCCAAGTTTGTACGAACTACCGGGTTGATAAAATTAAGAGACAGGAAGCCCCAGGAGTTGTAGCATTATTGCTACAATACAGGAGCTCACCAAGTACATCGGAAAGGCATTTCATGGCCATCTACTGACTATGTGGCTTGACTAGGAAAAACCAGAATTCATCCCATGTCAAGTTTTGCACCTTGCCGATTTGTTCTTCTCTGCTTGCCAGCTCTTGTCTCCATTGATCTTCTAGTGCTTTTTCTTTCGGGAGTTTTCCTGGAGAGCAATCAGAGATCAAGTTAGCCATATACAAGTTGTCATTTACTAACCCGATTACACCATTCATTGTAGCCCTGGCTCTAGAAGTCGCTCTTTCGGCTTTTATTAACTGTGATTCCCACTTCGAAAACAAGATTTCCTTGTGTGATTCTTGTATTTTTGGTAAATTAGCAGCCATGCCTTCTTCTGAATTTTGCCAAGAGAGAAAATTTGTTATCTTATCATCTGCTTTCTCAAACTCCAGTCTGGTGTCAACTGCCTATTCAATAAGTGATGCAGAGATAGCACACAATGGGTCAACCAATGATATTTTATGGCAAAGGATGTTTAGCTACCAAGATAAGGCTTTGGTTACTTCCAGGGCTTCTTTCTTGAATTCACTAACCTTCGGATAACCCTTGAATTTCTCTATCTGTGATTGCAGTTGTGCAATTTGATCTTCTTTAGCCTTCTTTTCCTGCTGAATTGTTGTTTGAAGCTTGTTGAGTTGTTGAGACAACTTCTGTTGTTTCTGGAGAGCTTGCTGATCAATATTTTGCTTCTCCAGATCTAACTGTTCTTTTAGTTGCTCATTATGTTGTCTTTGCTCTGATAGTTGTTGCTCAAGCTAACTAATCCATTTTTGCGGCAGTATAAGCACCAGCATACTGAGATAATTTGGTTAAATCCTCAGAAGGATTGACTTCTAAGTCTTTCCATACCACATTCATCAGTTCAGCATGAGGAGTTGAAAGAGGTCCTTAGTCAATTTTCCTCCTTTTTCTTTGCCTTTTGACCACAGCTCCATGCTTTGGATTGTAGAATACATCCAGGGGTGGTATGTCTTCTACTTTTAATATAATCTCTTCTGTAGGATTCTCAGGATTCATTTCAATATCCTACTAAATATTGGGTGTGCCGACTGCCCCTTCAATTGGAATATTAGTGACAAAAGGCTCTTGTGTTGCAGGCGATTTTGGTGTACTGAGGTTTTGGGAGTCATTCTGGTTCTTGATCATTTGATCGAACTGCTCCCATTCCTTGATTAAGGTGGCATCAATATTAACATCAGTATCTAGGAGCTTATTGGTCCTTTCATTTGTCTGCTCCTTCTTGGGACTCTTCTCCCTTTCAGGGCTCTTTTCTTTTTCAGGAGTCTGTTCTTCGTTGTGGCTTTCCTGCTGCACCATAGGGGTAGTGTTTAATAAGTCCAGAGGTAGTGTTTGTAACCTCTGTGTCCTGAACTTCATAAATCTGTCTAATCCCTCTGCTCCCAGTCTAATCTTTGCTAGATGTTTTACTTGAGAAAACAACTCAGCTGAAGTGAACAAATCATCATAATCATCTTTCTCATGTTCAAACTTGGCAAGTTTCACATGAGAGGTAAAGTTGTAGGCCACCGCTTTTGGATCATACTGTCTCTTGGGAATGACTGCTAACTTTAAAATTTTTATCTTCTTTGTTTCTTTCTCTGCATGTTTGAAGTCATGCAGTGTGTAAGTACCACATCGGAGGGGGAATGAAGGCCACATTTGTTTCTTGGACTCCTTGAGGTTCCTGGACATCCCTGTTTCTGTTATCTGATAGGCTATTTCTCTAGCCAATAGCTTATCGAGAATGTACAATGGGAGAACATGTGGATCTGTGGTGCTACCAAAAAGTCTGATGTAGGTGAACTTTTCTTCACCAAACCAACTGTCGATTGATGTTAGGTCAATACTAGCCTCATCGGATAACCGAGGAGCAGGTTTGTCGAATATGGCCTGATGAACGGGTAAAACAAAACCATGGCAGATTCTATATAGATGATCTTTATAATGGGCTTTCCACAAATACTTATGATAGATATGAATAGGATTTGGGTCTTGAGGAGTCCATTTCCATCCTAAAATGGGGTAATCAGAATTGAAACAGATGGTATCCATGATGTAGGCACTCATATAGAATGGGGGTATTATCCGGGTAGTCACAAACCTATTTCTTCTATAATCAAGGATTTGGTTGGCCATTTTATTAGATAAAATGGTTTCCTAATCCATGATATAAGAATTAATTGCAGCTTCCATTAAGGGCACCATTTCTATAGAAAACCTAGTTGAATCAGAGACTCCAAAGAGTCTACATATCATAGCGCCAACATAGCAATAAGGAGATGCTAAGGAGTCTACGGAGTACATACCCGAAGATTCATGCTTATGTTTGTTTGGGAAATGCCTCCACTACTTGATAGGGTCCGACTCCACATCATTCTCTTTGGCAAAAGCTTCTAAAAATTCCTTGTTGTAATGCTTCTGGGGGTCTGGCAATTGATACATTTTCTTGATATCTTCTGCCCTGAATGTCCCGAACATCCTTCCATCAGTTGTATAGAAGGCCCTGTTAGTTATGTTGATACTTTCTATAACCCATCTCACCATGTCATTGTATGGTAACACTTTCGCTCAGGCTACTATTCTGTGTAGGAAGGAGTTGTCCAAATCATATAGAGTATTTTATGATTTATCAGTCAACCCAGTCGTTGCTCCTTTTTCTTCAACTTCACTTGGGTCCTCGGCTTCAAGTAAATTGTACATACTCTCCCATGAAGTCTTACCAAGGCCTGCACAGGTAGTATTATCTATCAGCGCCAATTTTACTGGTTCATCTTTTGTTACAACGGGGACCTTCACTTTCCAAGATTTCTTAGTCATTTTTGTTGAATTGGTGAGTTCAGACTTCAGAAGGACGTAACAATGGAAAAACTTGCTCAAAGCTAATACACAACATACAAAACTAACAGCAATTAAGCGTGAATGGGTGATATGGATTTTTAATATATTAAGCTACCACAGATGAAATCCTTGAAGGATTCAACCATAACTGCTTTCTTAATGATTTCCCGTAACTCCCAACGTGACACTTTAATGTTGTAATGACATGTCACATCGCAAATTTATAATGGTCCTTTTTAAAATGAGTATCGTGACTTCCCAATCAACGATTAGCGATAATCGCATATCACAGATCGGGAGGTACAAGCGTTATGCTTAAATGTTTCCTTTGCATATTTGTGATTGCGACTAATGGTGAGTTGTCATGAGAAGGCGGGATGAATTTTAAAATTAATTAATTGTTTGTTTTCTCTTTATCATTGATTTATAAATTTAACCCGTAAATGTTCGTAATAGCTCATATTTCACCTTTATCGAAAAGTGCGCTTAATAATGAAATCACATTGGAAGATTTCAAAGGGGCGTTTGGGATGTGTTTTATGATTTCGGCGATGAGCGATTGCGATCAGCTTATCGCATTGGAGGATTATATGAACACTTGGAACGGCTTGATTGATAGGTAGCGGTATACAATTTTCGATGGAGTTATCGCATCAGCGAATGTCAATGGAACACCTTAAGTCCACCATTGAAACAAAGGATTTGCGCGATGCGACATACTCCTTTTATAATTGTTTTATGATAAGGTTTTATTATAATTATATCAGATCAGACCTTATCAAGAGGACTTTCATGGGTTGAATAGATTTGCACATTGCGATTGTTATTCAACTTATCCTAAAAAGAAAAAGACCTATTATAAAACTTTATTTTTCAAATGTTTTATTTATTTTATTTATATTTCTAAAAGGGTACCCATTTCTTATTAAAGTTTTATGTGAAATTTTTTGAAATGGGGAGGGTTTTGTATAGCACAACACCCCCCTATCTCTAAAATTCTTCTTTCCACACCCTATTCTACTACCTCTTCCTCCAAAAGAATCATGTGCATGATTCTTCTCTTTCTATGCAAGGCACACAAATTCTTTAGAAGACTGAGGAGTTGTCTTATTCCCAAATTTGCCTTCTCTCTTTCAAAAAACTTCTTCTAAAGGGATTCAAAGGAAATATCCTTAAGTTTTCCACTTGCTTGCAATGATTCAAGATAATGTGAATACGTGGGATATAGTGCCTTGACATAGGATATGAGAGGAACATATATTTCAACACCAATGGCTTTTATGTCATGAATAATGGATCTTATTTATGATGCTAGGGAAAGAGGGTCATAATTTTTTAACTCGAGATTGAACAACTTGATAATCAATTGAACAACTTCAAGCTAAGAGTGTAAGTCATATAATTTCGTCAACTTATTTAAATCTTAAAAACAAATTTAAAATGGAGAAATATGATTACTCACCTCTTCATTTATTGATGCTAAAATCAAGGCATAGGCCTTGTTGTTCTTGTTTTTCCAAATGGAAAGCTCCTTGTATGAAGTGGGATTTTTAGGTGCATTGTCTCCTTCTCCTTCACAAACTCCTTTCCACAAATCATTGAAAATCAAGGTGTGCTTTATCTTCATGGACCATTCATGATAATTCTCTTTGTCGAAAGAACTACTCCAACTATGGAGATGAGTGAATGCATTAACAAAGAAAAATCCTTTTCTTTTGGTTTCCAAAATAATTACAATCTTATTTTTTGCCTTCTTGATTAGGTAAGAAATTGATTTAATATACAAAAGGAAAAGCTTTTAATGTAGGCATATATTCTATGCATATAAAATATCACCACTCACCACTCATAATATATGACATGATATATATACCCTGATCGGGGTGGAGAAAGGTGAACTGCACAAGGTTATGATGGGGTGCAGTACATGGCAGCATACGCCTCACCTCAGGGTAATCATATTAAGGTCTGTAGCGACGGCATGCAAAGGAGATCGAAAACCAAGACAAGGAACCGGGAGAATTATGGAAATGACAGGGGAGAAGAACGACGGTGATCAGTTGGTGAAGCAAAGGGTAGGTGGCGGCATATCTATAAGAACAGGGGAAGATAGCGAGACAGACAAGGCGAAGACTGGAAAGGTGGCGCAGAGTGAAGCAGTTTGGCAGAGAGACCTTGGGTATCGGCTCAGAAGAAGGCAAGAAGTTATGGCGGAGGGAGGTAGGAAGGAAAGGCTGTACAGGGATGGAGAGGTGAGGAACATACGGAGGGAGCAGGAGCGAACGGAGGAAGAAGAAGGAAATTGCAGGGAAGGGGAAATGGAGACCGGGAAGGAAGAGTGCATGGCGAAGGTGACTTTCGAGGTGGGGCAGAGTAGCAGGGGGAGCAATAGGGGCAGACCGTCCAGAAGAGGTAAGGGCAGAAGGCGCAGGGGGCGAGGGAGAACGAGGCAAGCAGACCGTTACGAAACTGAGACACCGGTTTCTAACCAACAGAAAAGAGGATGTAGGTCCACTGAGCAGATTGCTCAGGAAGCAGAGAGAGCTTACACCAAAGGAACCAACGAGGAGATCAGAAAGATTATAGATGCTTTGGAAGATAAAGTCCTGGAGGAGGCTTCTGATCCAGAAATGGAGGAATGGAGCATTCTCCTTCCGGACCCTGGGAATACAAGAGGGCGCCTTTCGCTATATAAGCAAGCATTGCACATGTACTGGGTGGTGAAACACCTGTTAGCTAAAGCCATGGAGCAGGTCGCCGAAGAGATGACGGAGATAGCTCAAGGTCTACCGAATTTGAAAAGGGAGATGAATAATCTGCAGCTCATGATCCGGAAACAGGACAACAGAATGGAGGAAATCCGCGGCATGCTGAAGAAGATAACCACTGCACAGCATGAGGAGGAAATCAAGCAAGAATTCATGGTAGATTAATTGTTTTGCTCTGTTCTCATTTGATTTCTCTTCTAGGCATAAGAGAATCAGCTTTTGTGAGCAAGTCTTTTGAACTGTAATCGCTGATAGGTATATAGATATAGTAAGTAGATAGGGTGTTGCCCTGGTTTTAAACATTTTGATGCACCAGCTAAGTTGACAAGTTGATAACCTCAGACTCTTGGTGACCAACAGACCCGGTTTCCCTCCGGGGCGGGTTGAGGTCACCAGCGATTGTATATTTTTGTGGTTGTATATAATAGAAAAGAACACACCGTAGCTTACAAAAAAATATATATATATGACATGATATATGTATATATATATATATATATATATATATCACTCCATAAATACTCATATAACTCTATAAAATATATACACCATGTTGTCACTTTTAACGGCACCCGTAGCACAAGTGCTTTGGAAGACATAGAAAGCTTCCTAGAGGCAGTCTTTGGGTCAATTGTAGACCGGTGCCTAGGACATCTTGAATAAAGGAGCGCATGGAAGATTATCTATGAGGGGGTTTTTGTAGCACTCCAATTGTCACGTAATTAAAAGAGAATAAAGGGGGCTTGGTTACATAGTCTGTCATCCAAGTAAACTCAAGTCGATACATGGATCCAAATGATTAGGGGGTAAATCGAACCAACCTCAAACATAAACGTCTGGTTCTAGTGGTCAACACACAACAACAATTAGCGTTATATTGAAGTTGTAGCAAAGTGACGAGGAGGAAGGGAAGGAGGGAATTCAATGCATAGGATTGTGAACAAGTGAGAATCGTAAGCAACAATTTTATGATAGAAATATGGAAGAGGGAGGAGATGAAAGACTGGAAATAGTGGAGCGCAAATTAAGGTTCCATTCATATACATCATGGGTACCTCTATCACCAAACAGTGTGAGTAAATCTGTGTTCATACAAGTGCTGCAGGTTAATCTAATAACACAAGTAAATATGTAATTACTATAGGTATTGTAGGCTATTGAATAGCACAAGTAAATCGGTAATATACACAGGTATTATTATCTATTTAGAAGAAAAATATATGACCATGAAAGCATGAGACTAGCATCTTCATTACATGATTTCAGTAGGAAGAAAAACATATATGAAATGAGATTTACAAAGGGGAAAACATATTGTGCATTACTCTAATTGGAATCACCAAAGAGTTTCATTAATCTGATATGAGTCCAACATACCATTCCATTACATTCAGCCATATATCACTCAAGTCCCTCATGAACAGGAAAATAGAATTGTTTTGAAGAATTTGGTATCTACGGATAAATACTAATTCCCTAGATAAGTAGCCATATCTAGAACAATGGTTTAAAGCACTTTAGCATTTTCCTATAAGCATTAGATAAGACAAAGAAGATGAGAAGACCTACTTGTACTTCTGCTTTCCTCTTGTCTCCTTTGTATTGATCCTGATGCTCTGTCCCGTACTTAACACGCTTGAGAAGTACTTGTAAACATCAACAGAAGACAAAGAACCAATCAAAGCAAAATATCTATTGAATATAAGTCAATGGAATCAGATACATTCACACATATAAGCATCATATATCAAGATAATCATATGGTAAAAAGGTTCAAATACTTTATTGAATAGAATAAGGAATTACAACCATCAAGTCTAATTCGAAGTCACTCCTCCAGCTTTGGTTCCATCCACATCACATCATAAGCATGACATTCCTGCAGTGTAACGACACTTACAATAGTCTCAATTCTCAAACTAACATTATCTCCTTACAATTCATCAAAGTCCAACCCCTGATCACTTAGATGAGTGGTCCATTTATAGGGAGATGAAGGAGGTTTTGTCATAAATGGTGGCATTGAATGGCCTTCCATACTTAGAATTAGTTCCATGGAGGAAGGGATGAGAGGATAGGATGCATCTTAACTCATTCCTCATCCATTTTCGAGCTCATAGGAGTTGATAAGTGAGGGAACCTTCTAGATGACTCCAAGAGATAAGAATATTCCCCAAAGCCTATGTGAATGTCGCTCAAACTTGCCCAATGCAGGTGAAAGGAAGCCTAAGCGCTCTATAGAGCACCCTAGCATGGACTTAATTGCTCTGCAGCACAACCTTACATGGGCCTACCTGCGCTGGTCCCTCTAGAGGTTATTTCTAGATGTCTTCATCTCATGAAACTCTCTGGGAAGGAGGCATTCAAAGGGGTGACTTTTTTAGGGCATGTAACAACTGAAATTAGGGTTTAATGAGCCCTAGAACACTAATCTAGATGATGGGATTGATGTGCCCAAATGGATCTATAACAACTGCCCCCTAAATCATGAAGTTGAAAAAATTCCAACTTCGAATGTGGAAGGTGACCTGCATCAATTACAATACATATATCATGATATTTGATTTTCACATGAACTTGCTGAGGAAAGGCATACCCATGCTCAACTTATAAAATTTCATAACATGTACATAAATAGTCGTCTACAGATATAGACCCATGATCGGAATGACCATCAATGTATAGCCATTGTACATATGATTTAGTACTCCTGAAATTGCAGCCCAGATGGATGAAACTAGATCTGGGGTCTTCTATCTCGTTCAACCGTTCGCTCAAGTATGAGTCTAACCATGTCAATAGTGATCTAAAGTCGAACATGGGAAGACACTGTCTGATTACCAGCCAATGATGTAAGTTGTTATCATGATATTTGATTTTTACATGAACTTTCTGAGGGAAGGCATACCCATGCTCAACTTATAAACTTTCATAACATGTACATAAACAGTGGTCTACAGATATAAACCCATGATCGGAATGACCATCAATGTATAGCCATTGTACATATGATTTAGTGCTCCTGAAATCGTAGCCCATATGGATGAAACTAGATCCGGGGTCTTCTATCTCGTTCAATCGTTCGCTCAAGTACGAGTCTAACCATGTGAATATGTGATCTGGAGTCAAATATGGGAAGACACCATCTGATTACCAGCCAATGATGTAAGTTGTTAACAGACGCGAGAAAAACCACCGATAATGATAATAATCCTCAAGGTACTATAGTACATTCTGCATGATGTGAATCGATGATTTGATGTCGAACACCATACAAAGTCTTTTGGTCGAAGGTCATTTATGTCAACCTATTGCCAGAAGCGAGAAACCTGCCATTGATGCATGCAAGCTTCAAGGTACTGGAAGGGTGTTTCTAAGTCAACTTCTTGGATAATGTGTTGATGTCGACAAGAAGTGACTCGTCGCAGGAGGGCCTTGATGTATCCCACATCAACGACATGAAACAAGTGTAGTGATTTTAGAGATGGAATTTGACTGATGACACAAGTTTCAGGAATGGCGGTCATGAAAATGAAGATTTATAGTATTGCAAAGGATGAATTTTACTGATTGACTTCTCTTGAACATATCGGCGACACTGAATGAATTGGCAGCATTGACCCAAAACCAAAGTGATGAATGGTGTGATAGACCATAGGTATGATAACCATCAAGTAGATAACCCAACCCAAATAGTCTAAATGAATTGGTAGCATTGACCCAAAACAAAGTGATGGATGGTATGATAGACCAATGGTATGATAACCATCAAGCTGATAACCCAACCCAAATAATCACGATGATGGAGTGAAAGTGTCATGTTCAAGAGCGACCTGCTACCATAAAGTGGTTTTCCCCTTTTTCCCATTTTCCCCAGTCATTGCTGACCAGTACCTCTTTATTTTTATTAAGCTTGAGGAGGATAACATATGCTTGTTGTATAATTTCACCCTTCGGGTGAATCCATCGCTATGTGATGTTTTAACGAGTCTAGCGAAGGTGAAACTCGGTCTTGTCTAGATGGATAAGTTTGTCACTATTTGATGTTTTAACGAGTTTAATGACAAAGATAACTTGGTCCTTTTCATGTTTAGAGAGTTTTAAAAGGGAGAAAAAGAAAACTCCACAAGTTCTTTTTTGTAGATTTGTCTCTCAAGCCCGAAAAAGCGTAAAACAATACGAGAGAGAACCTATTGACCATGTTCGGTCAATGTATTCCTTTTTCGTAAATAATCTATCTCAGTCTGGAAAAAGGTTAAACTTATACAAAGTAGATGTCATTTCCAATCCGTTAACGAGCTGAAAAGGACAAGCGCTCGGCAATCTTTTCATACTTAGGGAGTCTAAAAAGAGCTTAAAGAAGACTCCAATTTGAGGAATGAGTGGTGTCTAGGATAGCAACAGGTTCCAGTGATGGTGTAACTTCTAAAAACATGTTGATTTATGTGAAGAGGCTAGCTAATAAGACCATTCATTGCAACTGTTCCTCAAAAAATGGTAAAACAACCAAGTGAAAGCGTATGATCGGCCAAGCAGATAGTGACGATGGAAGGAGAAAACCAAGGCTCATCTGACGGAAGAGGCTGATAGAATGGAAATCACAAGGGTTAAAATTGATATGGGTTCATTTTTACACAAGATTGAACCATAGGGAACTATGCTTGGATTCAGTTTCATGTTTACACAAGCTTGAAATGAAAAACTATGCTTGGATTCAGTTTCATTTTTACACAAGCTTGAAATGAAAAACTATGCTTGGATTCAGTTTCATTTTTACACAAGCTTGAAATGAAGAACTATGCTTGAGATTGGTTTACATGCCCCCGCATGATGAAAGGGAGAGTCTCCTGTAACCAGATGGAAGTCACTGCAGTGAAGCAGGACAGTTATCCAACACCTTCTTGGCTTCGTCCAGATAGGGACAAAGGTGAATGGGGTGATTCCCTTCACATAACCTACAAGGAAACTTAACTTTACCACTAGTCGCATGCCCCCCAAGCTTCATTGCATTCACCTAAGTAGACTACTCATGGCTATCAGGTGGATGGAATGAAGGCTATTTTACGAGATCAAGTGAGAGACTCGACTAGGATTTTACAATATATAATTAAAGTCTCGACTTGGAAATTTTCTCCTGGGGACCTTGTTTCATTTTTAATGAGCTTGACACAAGACAAGGAACTCTGCTCAGATTCCTTGTTTCATTATTTAACAAGCTTGACACAAGACAAGGAACTATGCTCATACTCCTTGTTTCATTTTTTAACGAGGTTGACAAAAGACCAGGAACTATCCTCATATCCTTGGTTTCATTTTTTAAAGAGGTTGACACAAGACAAGGAACTATCCTCATATCCTTGGTTTCATTTATAACGAGGTTGACACAAGACAAGGAACTATCCTCATATCCTTGGTTTATTTTTTTAATGAGGTTGACACAAGACAAGGAACTATCCTCATGGGCATGTTTCATTTTTTAACGAGGTTGACACAGGAAAAGAACTAGCCTCATATCCTTGGTTTCATTTTTTAACGAGGTTGACACAAGACAAGGAACTATCCTCATATCCTTGGTTTCATTTTTTAACGAGGTTGACACAAGACAAGGAACTATCCACATGGACCTATTTTATTTTTTAACGAGGTTGACATAGTAAAAGAACTATCCTTATATTCCTCAATCATGACTCATAAGAGATCATGACTTCCAAGAGGTTCTCATCAGATGGGAGAACAATGCTCTGGAAGGGATCATTAGAGAGATCTGGTTCCAATGCCCCCAGTACATAATGTACAACATCACTGAATTGATCATCAGTTGATGTAGGCATGGAACAGGTTGCCACATAATTAACCCATGGCGGGGATGATACCATTGGTAAAAAAAGACCATTTAGGGAAGATGGTTGACTAGAAGCCATATTTGGACCGGGAAATGAAAGCTGGTCAACGGTGACAATTTTGCCTTCATGCGAGAAACAAATCAGTCGAAAGAGTGTTGAAACAATAGCTCCCATGTTACAAACATAGTCGTGCCCAAGAAGTAAATTGTAATCTAAAGGGCCTGGGACTACCATCACATTCAGATAAATGATTTTTCCTCCCACAGTAATAGGAAACTGAGGAAGGATCCCTAATGGTTGACTGGTTCCTCTGTTAAAATCCAACAGATTCTAGGTAACTGGCATAAGTAGCGGCAAACCGAGCACTTTCCAAGCAGTGGAGGAAAGGATACTCATAGATGCACCTTCATCTATAATAGTGCTAGATACAATCATATTACAAACCTGTACTATGATCTGGAAAGGCACATAAGAAGGAAGATGACATCTTTCTAGTCGATTCCAATCAAAGGAAGTGACCAGACTACTTGGAGGGGGTACCGTAAGAACGAGAGAATTACCCCCTTGACTTACGAGAACGGGAGGATTTTCCTCTTGTCTTGATGGAACAGGAGGGTTTCCCCCAAGCTCATTGGAATCTGAAGAAACGAAAATAACCCAAGTGGTACCATATTCACTCTTTACGGGAAAGGTATGATTAAATGAAGGTGAAATCGGGTCAACTGTTTCCTCGACCTGTTGATTTGGGTCAGGTATAGACTCTTAGGATTGTGGTGAAGTAAAATTTTAAGTGCTGACATGAACGAATTCCTATAGCCTGATAATGGGTCTAGCCACAACAGATACATTCTATGGAATATTTCCTTAGGTTATAATCAATCAAGAGGGACTACCTCTTGGTCACTTATCTTGTTTGATGATGTCCTTGCTTGCTCGCTCCAACAATCTCTCGCTTCCTTCTTCAAGCTCCTGAAACAAGTAAACAACAACAGCACACAAACATAATAATAGACAAATTGCAATTCAACCAACTTAATGAGTCGAGTAACATCAAGACACGAATATGTAATATTACAAAACATGTAGGAAATCAATCGATAGTTGCATATATTAATATCAAAGAGAGATTACAACCATTCGTCTTGACATCGTAGTCTTCCTATGATAAGACCAGGTTCCCACACACTTCTGCTAACATTCCATGATGGCTTCAAACAACAATAGTTTAAAGGATCTTCCCTTTAGACTTCACTCCAAACCAAACACACTTCTCCCTCACACAACTAGATAGCTACAATTAGTAATAGCTTTCTTGTCTACTCCAAAATAGCATACTCACACTTAGCCAACACTCTAACTCTGTAACTTTCACACTAGTTTGTGCTTGGGAAGAAGGGAGGTTTATATAGGAAATATGGATGGGATATGGATCCCCTTCTCATGAGAGAAGGACTTATCCCTTGAAGTAGTTCCATCATTATAGGGGAAAGGAGCCCAAACTGTCATCCTCGACCCCATCTGGCAAAACCATTTACCAAACTTCCATTATGGAGCTTCTAGAGCTGGAAGCTTCAGCTCTAATTTAAAAAACTTTCCATAACAGGACCGGCACGACTAGAACACAACTCAGTCACACCAATTGGCATGGGGAATAATGCTAATCTCTACATGTCGGTGTGGGGGATACAGAGGTCATTAACACTGGTCTTGTAAGTTGGGAGAAGCAGAAGTTTCAGGGGAAATGGTGCAAAAGGGAAATGATCTGCTCATGAAGAGGGACATAATTGGAGTTTCTCCATGAAGGCAAAGCATGCGGGGTTCACTGTAGAGGTCCTCCAGGATCAAGGACCGGGAGTACACGGACAGTGACAAAATGTTGTGTAACAAATTCCCCCTAAAGCGTGAACGCTGAGCCGAAGTGAGGGATGAAATGCTTTATAAATCAGTGCGGGGAACCGTCTGCCGACGAAAAACCTGCAAGCAAGTACAAATACATATACATAAACTGATATCTCTGTCAAATGATACATGAATTGTGGCATGGACGTAGCTATCCAGAGAATGATCATGTTATGAAACCAACTCAAGAAAAGATAGAAAAGATAGATCAACGCCTTAGAATTCAGTCTCTTCGAGGGAGCAACCTCCTTTACATTACATAAATGAACAATTCTTCGATGATACAAATGACAAAACCTCCTTTCTATATATAGGAGTCTAAGGAGTCACAATATAATCCAACTGACCTAACAATAATAATATAAAGCCACAAAAATAACAATAGAGGGATTCTATGGGGCACAGAAATAACAATATGGGGGTAATAGGGGAACAACAATATAAATAAGGGGTATAACTACAATAGTAATGGGGTAATCACTAGTATTATAGCGACCCAACATGCCCCTCTCCTTCAAAAAGTGTTGTCCTCAACGCTTGAGTAGTTCTGGATACTTCTGCATAAAATTCTCATCCTCCCATGTGGAATCTTCAGTGGATAAGTTCTTCCACTTGATAAGATACTCTAAAATTGATCGATTTCGTAGCTGTCGAGTTCTTGTTTCTGTGACTGCTTCCGGTTCCAATATAATTTTTCCTTCCTCGTCAAGTTCTGGCAATATTGTTTGAATTGGGAGCTTGTCACCTATAACCTTCTTTAAACATGAAACATGGAAAACTGGGTGCAATCGAGAAGCTGCAGGAAGCTCCACTTTGTATGCCATAGTACCAATCTTTTGCAACACCTTGTACGGACCATAATACTTTGGTGATAATTTATTATCCTTCTTAGCTTGCTTTAGGGACATTTTCTTATATGGTTGTAGCTGTAGGAATACCCAATCACCTATATCAAAACTTCTTTCACTGTGATGTTGATCTGCCTATTGTTTCATTCTATTTTGTGCCAACACAAGGTTATCCTTTAAGAGTTGGAGGACTTGTTGTTGATGTTCGATGTGATGTTGCACTACCTGAACCTTAGAATTTTCTCTTAATATGATGTGATGGATGGTGGTTGATACACATAAAGTGCCATAAATGGGGTAATTTTTGTTGTTGTATGGAAGGAAGTGTTATACCACCATTCAGCCAGAGGCAACCATTTGACCCATTGTGTCTGTTTATCAGATACAAAGCAACGAAGATATCCTTCCAAACATTTGTTTACTATCTCAATTTGCCCATCAGATTGAGGATGATAAGATGAACTATGAGCTAACTGAGTACCAAGACAAGAAAATAATTCTGTCCAAAAATTTCCAGTGAAAATGGGATCTCTGTCACTTAAAATAATCTTTGGGTTTCCATGTAGCTTTTGAATTGTTTCCATAAATGCAGTAGAAACTGTACTGGCTTTAAATGGATGTGATAATGCACAAAAGTGTGCATACTTGGTAAGTCTGTCAACTACCACCATGATGACACTCTTTCCCTCAGAATTGGGTAAACCTGTGATAAAATCCATTGAAACCTCCTCCCAACGTTGGCTTGGAATGACTGGTTCGATGCTAAGAGGATTAAGGGGGAGATGGAGTGACGATGGTGGAACCCTAGCTAGGGTTTTCTGCTGAACTTCGATCCATGGCGGTTAACAGGTATGGATTCCAGTTTTGGTGTGATCAGTGGGCATAGTCGCGGCATCCCTCTCGGTTTTCACGGGTTTTTTGTTTCTTTCTGCGGTCCCCCCTGAGCGCTCTCTGTCGGTTTGACTTTCCCTTTCTACCCACTGACGGACCCCTAATCGAACCCCGTCTCCGCCTCCCTACCTACATTATTTGATGGGGGATGAGGAGCTTGTCGATTATGAAGCGGATCCCATGCCGCATCAAGCCATCTGGGCACATACAAGGAGGCCGCTATTGCTGCCGCGGAGCGTTGCACTTGGATTATCGACGGGTGTTCCATCTCAACTGCCACACTTGCCCGCATCTGAGAAAAACAAAGCACCGGCTCTACCTCCCGTGGAATCTTCGCCCCTCGACTGCCCCCCCCCCTCTCCCCTACGATGGCTCAACTCTTGGGCTCCTGCTTTCTCAGCTCTCCTCTCCCTGACGCCCCACTGCAGTATCACTCTCGACCTGCTTCAACTTCGCCCCCTCCGCCTCCGCTCCCTCCGCCTCCACCTCCATCGAGCTCTCACTCTCCATCCGTATCATTTATGCCGTTGGCTCAACATCACTCCATCCATCCCTCCGCATCGCACTTTCCTGGAACCAGCTACACTTCCCCCCGCACTCTGATTCTCTCTGGGGCCTTCCCCACTCCGCCTCTGTCGGTGCGCTCCGCTGCATCCGCCCAGTACAGCACCTCGGACCCGTGCCGCATTTCACTGAAGGGATTTCCTTTCGGCAGACGCTCTGAAAAGGTGATGAATGGCCGCTGCCACCGCTCTATAGACCCGGACTACATCATCAACATCGGGCCTGAAGCTCCTTTTCCGGACGTTATGGAAGCTGCCCACAAGGTTCTGGTTGGCAGAGTTCGGGGCCGAACATACTCTGCGGCGCGACTCAAACTTTGGGTGGAAGAGATTTGGGGACCCTACTTCAAAGAACTTCCAGAGGTTATGGTGCTCACTAGAGGCTGGTTTGCCCTCCATTTTCAGCGGCCCGCATACACACAGTGGGTTCTCTCCCAATTTTGGCACATTGAGCTCGCCCCGGTATTACTCAAGCGATGGGATCCCCTCTTTGACCCTGAACGTGAAAAATTGGGGGAAGGGCCCATTTGGGTGCGCCTACCTGGGCTACCATGGCAATTCTGGAACCAGTACACCTTCAAATTAATTGGGGACACTCTTGGCACTTATCTGGAGCATGACAGGTCATATGAGAAGACTGGAAATAGGACTATGGCTCGAATCCTAGTCCATATGGATATCAGGCCCGGACTGGTGGAAAAAATTACTCTGCATCACAATCACGTATCACGCAAGCAGCCTCTGGATTACGAAGGAGTTCCTTACCGTTGTCATAGGTGCCACAAAGTCGGCCACCTCTACAAGGATTGCCCACTGATTTCGAGGGGGACTACTGAGGAAGCCAAGGGACTTCGTCAACCGGCCACTGAAATTCATCATGATGGAGATAACACTCCTATGGAGCAGGCATAGAACCAACAGGAGACCCCTTCCACGAAGAAAGGGGACAGCGCTACAAAAGCTGCTCGCAGGAAGGACTTGGCTGCATCTGGACCGCCGAGGAATCGCTCAAAGACTGCTGTAAATGCTTCTCAACCTGCGGAGACTGCACTCTCACGTCCGGGTAATGAATCCATTCCCACTTTCTCTCAGTCTTTTTCTATGAACATGCATTCTTTTGTTCATTCATCTGTACAAGCTCCACAATCTGCTAATGTGTCTCTCCCCTCCATTCTCTGTACCATTTCCCCCCCTCCACCCACCTTCTCTACCACCCCTCCCTCGCACGATCTGGTCATGGGTGGTTCGGACACCCCATCCTCTCCGGGTGCATCCGGCTCACACCACTACCACCTTAGACCACGAGCCCGACTCCGCTCCTTGGGCTTGGGATCATCCCCTGGTCGCCATCTCAAACAGAAGCGTGGTAGACCTTCTCATTTATCTTCAGCAAAGCTTAATGTCGTTGCTGATGTCGCCATGGGGCGACAGGTTACTATTGAGCGGGCACTTAGAGCTATTGAGCCCTTGACTTGTGGTGATCCATAATCTGGCTCTCCTTCAACTACAGGGGATTAGCCAACCCCAAAAAGCGTGTGGCTCTGAAAAGACTTCTTCTTGTTTCTAAATGTGATATCATTTTCCTCCAAGAAACTCTATGCTCGGCTGAGGCGGCGGTGCGATGTATGCAATCCCTGCTCCCTGGATGGACTCTGCATGGACTGGATGCGTGTGGGCGATCTGGTGGACTACTCATTGGTATCAACCCACGGAATTGTAGGCCCCTCTCGGCCTGGGGGGGCAGAGGTTTTCTTGGTATGGATATTATCCTAGGTGATCTGGGTATACCGATCAGAATTATCAATATTTATGGGCCAAACCAGAATCGTCTCCCCTTCTGGCAAGATTTTCTCAGTGGGGACCATATTACTCAGCATACTTTAATGGGGGGGGATTTCAATTTCTCATTAGGAGCTGGAGAGTCCTAGGGTTATAACGCCCAATGTGACCCCATTGCGGAACAAATGCAAATGCTCCTTGACTCAAACCATATTGTGGACATCCCCATGAACAAGAAGCTACCTACCTGGCACAATCAGCGCACTGGTGAGGCTGCTCTGGGGCGGCGTCTGGACAGGTTTATGATGCATCAGGAACTCATTCAGATATGCCCCCTTTACAAACAATGGGTGGGCTCAGGGGGGCTATCTGACCACCATCTGATTCTTCTTCAGATCAGTCAGCATAACTCGAAGTCGCGGTCCCCCTTTAAATTTTTTTCCGGGTATCTCAAAGAACCGGATTATATCAAGATGGTCTCGGACTTCTGGGCAGCTCGGCCCCCTCTGCAGGAACAGAGAAAAGCTTCTGATTTTTGTGAGAGACTCAGAAATCTAAAAGGCTTAACCGAGCACTGGGTGAAATCAAAGAGGCACAGAGATGAGCAGACACTGCAAGATACCGAAGCATAGATAGCCTTATTGACTGATGAGAAGGGGACGGGTTATCTCTAAGAAGCCTCCAAAACTTTTCTTAAACAACTGCTTGAGCAAAAAGAAAAAATACTACAAGAAAAGGAGGAGCAGTGGAGACTTAAAAGCAGAGCCATTTGGCTCAAAGAAGGGGACTGTAATACTAAATTCTTTCATAACATGGCTAATGGCAGAAAGGCTTCAAATACCATATGGAGGCTTCCAATGGAATCAGGCGGTTGGGCTACCACACACCAGCAACTGGCAGGCTTAGGGGTTTCACATTTCAAAAGGCTCTTCATGGCGCCGAATGATATTAACCTTCCTGATATCATTAGAGTTGCAGAAAAGTTCCCTCGGTTCACTGGACAGGATGATATTGAAGACCTTACCAATCCTGTCTCTGCACAGGAACTTGAAAGTACACTTAAATGGTTCAAGAGAGACAAGAGCCCAGGACCGGATGGCTGGCCTGTCGAATTCTACCTGGCCTTCTATGAACTTCTGGGAGAGGATCTTTTAGCAGTTGTTGAGGAAAGTCGGATCTCGGGGCACATCCACCCTCCTATGAACCAGACCTTCATTGCCTTGATACCCAAATCTGATGACCCCACATCCTTCAATGATTTTCGGCCTATATCCCTCTGTAACTACCTCTACAAAATCATTGCCAAAATTATTGCAAATCTCATTAAGCCGATTCTCTCCTCCCATATATCTGCAGAACAATTTGCATTTCTTCAAAATCGCCATATTCAAGAAGCTATTGGTACTGCCCAGGAAACATTACATTCCATTAAGTTGAAGAACCTAAAAGGTGTTTCCTTAAAAATTGACCTCTCAAAGGCATTTGATAAGGTTAACTGGCTATATCTGAAAATGGTTCTTACCCATCTGGGCTTTCCTCATATGTTTATTAATTGGATCATGGGATGTGTATCCTCTGTCTCGTTTGCCATTCTCATAAATGGAGCAGCCTCTGATCGCTTCTACATCAACAGAGGTATCCGGCAAGGATGCCCACTCTCCCCACTACTCTTTCTTATTGTTATGGAGGGCCTGAGTAGGCTTATTGCGGATGCAAAACGGAATGGGGAGCTGTGCGGCCTCAAGATTACTGATCAATTCTCCATAACACACTTATTATTCGTTGATGACATTCTTATCTTCCTCAATGGCAGCATCAGAGATAGCACTGCTTTATATCCTATTCTCCTTCTCTTCTGTAAATCTACGGGCATGGAGATTAACAGGGACAAGTCCACCAGATCTTTGACGAGATGTACACAACAGGAATCTCAATTGGCTGAACAATTCTTCCCATATCTGGAAAATAACCTACTAGAAGGTATTAAATATCTTGGTTTCAGATTAAGGCCGGATGGATATAAAACTGAACACTGGGCATGGCTGGTCAACAAAATTGAAAAAAGGATTACATGTTGGCACTACTGTTTTCTGTCAAAAGCAGGCAGATTACAGTTGATCAAATTAGTACTGGAGGCCACACCTGTTTATTGGATGTCCCTCACATGGATTCCAAAGGGCATCTTACAAAAAATACAACAACTCTGCTACAGATTCCTGTGGAATGGAAATAAAAAGGGTAAGGTATTTGCTTGGACAAGATGGTCCCTCGTATCCATGCCTAAGAAATGGGGTGGATGGGGACTTAAATCCCTCTCTGAATTTGCTCAAGCCTTAACAGCAAAACAGGGCTGGTCTCTCCTTAAGATGGATAGTTTATGGGCTGAAGTTATACATTATAAATACATCTGGCCATCCAACATCATTGATTGGCTCCGCAGACCTTCATGGAACCATCAGAGTGTTTCTGCTATATGGAGAGCTACCCTAAAAGCACTGCCTCTCATCAAGGATAATCTATTATGGAAAATAGGTAATGGTACACAAGTTCGTATTGGGCTTGACCCTTGGCCTGGGTCTGGGAACGCTCATCTCTTGCCGGACGACCTTATCCGTCACCTCAACAATAGGGGCATCAAACATCTGGCACAGGTTGGTGATCCACACAGATCCACCATTTTCACTCAGGCATGGGTAACGGATCAACAGTGGCATCTGACTGACGAATGGACTGATATTTGGCAAAGATACATACAGGCACTCACGGAATCTCATATTAAGCTACATGAGCTGGATGACGAACTTATATGGGCACCGGCCAAATCTGGTTCTTATGCACCTAAGTTGGGCTACATAAAGCTCATTGAAGACAGAGAGCCTGAAACTCTCATAAACTGGTGGTCGGATATCTGGCAGCTACAAGCTCAGCCTAGGACCAGACTCTTAATGTGGAATATTTTGGCAAATAAAATACCTACTGGGGACAACCTTAAAAAAAGAGCTTTTGCTGGTCCGAACTGGTGTGTTCTTTGCAGAAAGGCGGAGGAATCTACAACTCATCTCTTTCTCACTTGCGAGACCACTATTGCGATCTGGCAGCAGGTCACTCAGACCCTCAATATCCCCACTGTCTGGCATGCTAATGATATACAAGCTGCCTGGACGCACTGGTGGACTGCCGTGTCCTCGGAAAAGGCTAGAAATCTACCTTTAGTTGTGTCCTGGTATATTTGGATCAACCGCAACAATATCATCTTCGAGCAGGGCAGGGTCAACTGGCAGCTCCTTCCGCCTTCCATCTGCGCAGCCTACTCAGAAATCCCTTTTGATTCAAAACCAAATCCACCTAGACATATCATGCCCGAAATCATCAACAGGGACATGCCTTGGGCCTACTTTGATGGGGCCGCATCGGATCTTGGTTGTGGAGGGGGTATACTTTTTCATGTCACTGATACACATTATTTCCACCTGAGACTGGGACTCGGGCGGGGTACCAATAATCATGCTGAGCTTATTACACTGAGACATCTTCTATTCTTTGCACTATCTAAAAATTATCGACAAATACAAATATTTGGGGACTCAAAGATAGTGATTGACTGGGCAAATAATAAATCCGTCTGTCATACTTATTCTTTGAAACATATCTTGGAAGAAATTGTTTTTTTCAAAACACATTTTGACCGGATCACTGTTTCTCATATCTACAGGGAAAGAAATACAACTGCTGACCGGCTCTCGAAAGAAGCGGCGGATCGGCCTTTAGGTGATTGGATGATCGAAGAATACAGTCCAGTTGGGATGCACAGGTTTTATCATCGTCCATACATTGATGGTCTCCAACAAGGGGGCAGCCTCCCCATCTGAAGATTTTGGATATACAGAAATTTTTTGTACATAATCGGCATTGCCTGACCGTTACTATTATTTTTGTTTTAGTACATGACCGGAGGTTACACCTCACTCTTTACATCTCTACTGAACTCTAAGTTATTTTTCTGTTTATACTGTATGGATACAGCCCCATCGTATCCAAGAGACACCTACTGGTTAGATTTTTTGTAACATCTCAGAACTGTGGTCAATGCCACACTTACGCATATGCCTTTGGCATCAACAACATGTAATCTCTATTATTTACTCCTTAATAGAAATTACGAACTCTATTTTCCCCGGAAAAAAACGTTGGCTTGGAATGGATAAAGGTTGTAATAGACCCGGTGTCTTAATTGTTTCAACTTTATTTTGCTGGCAAACCAAACATTCCTCCACAAACTTTTGAATATCTGATTTAAGGCCATCCAAAAAAAATTCCTTCTTAACCCTGTGGTAAGTTTTTAAAAATCCTGAATGCCCTCCTAAGGGAGAAGTGTGCAATTCCATAAGAATCTTTTGTTTTAGCTGGGAATTCTTACAGAGGTATAAGCGATCTTTGTACCATAACGAATCATTTTGCCAGCTAAATGTATCAGAAGTACTGGAATCTTGATGTAGCTTTCGAATAAGTGCCCACACTTCTTCGTCATTCTTCCATTCCTCCCTTGCTTCGTTTATCCAATCTGGTTGGATAATAGAAATGGCACACAACAATGCTTCCACATCCTCATCCTTTCTTGAGAGTGCATCTGCCACCACATTTTGCTTCCCTTTTTTGTAGATGATTTCAAAGTCATAACCCAACATCTTTGTGACCCACTTTTGTTGCTCTTCAGAGGATAATCTTTGTTCTAAAAAGTATTTAAGGCTATCATGATCCGTTTTTACCTTGAAGTGTCTTCCCATTAGGTAGAGTCGCCATTTCTTAAGTGCATGGAGTATTGCCAACATTTCCTTCTCATAAATAGCTTTTCTTAAAAACTTTCCCTTGATTGGACGACTTTCAAAAGCAATGGGTCTTTCATCTTGCATTAGAACAGCACCAATTCCATTTCCTGAAGCATCACATTCCACAATAAAGGTTTTTGTGAAGTCCGGTGTAGCTAAGACCGGTGCTTGGCACATTGCCTCTTTAAGATGTTCAAAGGCCTTTGTTTCTTCCGGAGTCCATGAAAATGAATCTTTCTTCAATATGTTGTTAGAGGTGCTTCTATTCTCCCATAATTCTTAACAAACTTGCGATAATACCCTGTCAACCCAAGAAATCCTCGCAGATGCTTTATGGATGTGGGAATTTTCCATTCCTTAATGGCTTTAATTTTGCTAGGGTCTACCTTAACTCCTTCATGAGATACAATATGACCCAAATATTCCACCTCCTGGACTCCAAAGAAACATTTGGATCCTTTTGCATATAATTGTTTCTCCTCCAATAGTTGTAGCACCCTGTCAACATGTTCAACATGATCCTTCCAAGACTTGTTGTAGATTAGTATATCATCAAAAAATACTAACACAAATTTTCTAAGGAATGGTTTGAAAATTGAATTCATCAAACCTTGAAATGTTGAAGGTGCATTGGTAAGGCCAAAAGGCATGACCAAAAATTCATAATGACCCTCATGAGTTCTAAATGTCGTTTTCGGAATGTCTTCAATCTTCATTCTGATTTGATGATATCCCGAACGAAGATCCAACTTGGTGAAGTAAATTGATCCATGCAATTCATCCAGTAATTCATCAATAACAGGAATGGGGAACTTATCTTTAATAGTGAGCTTGTTGAGCTCCCTATAATCCGAACACATGCGCCATGATCCATCCTTCTTGTGCACCAATACTACTGGAGCTGAGAAAGAACTTTGACTCGGTTGAATTATACCAGCCTCTAGCATTTCTGCAACCATACGTTCAATTTCACTTTTTTGGACATAGGGATATCTGTACGGCCTGATGTTTGGAGGAACACTTCCTGGAATCAGATGAATAGCATGATCATGATCACGCATAGGTGGGAGACCTTTGGAGTCTCAAATACCTTGGAATGATTGTCCAGGACTTTTTGGAGATCTGGAGAAATAGATGATTCCAATGTGGAAACATCTAGCGAACATAATTGTGCAATTACACCTCTTTGCTCCTTTTTTAGAAGCTTTGTCATGCCATTAGAGCTGATTATCTTTCCTGGTTTCCCTGCAATACCCCTTAATTCAACTTCCTTTCCTTCCGTAGAAAATTTGATGAAAAGTTCTTGAAAATTAAAAGCTATTGTACCCAAGGATTGTAGCCATTGGACTCCTAGTACAACATCAGCACCTCCCATTGGAATGGAAAGCATTGGACTAGTCAATACATATTCTCCCATGGATAGCTTGATATTATGGCACTTTCCAGAGAAATTTATTGTTCCTCCATTTGCAATCATCACTTGACACTCTGGTGCTGGATATAGGAAGCAATTCAATTCTTTTGCTACCCTACAATGAATAAAATTGTGGGTGCTTCCTGAATCAATCAACACTATTACCTTTTTCTTCTTGATTTGTCCTTCTATCTTGATGGTTTGAGGAGTGGTAATTCCCACCAATGCATTACAAGATATGGTCGGATTTATTTGTTCTTCATCTAGGCTTTGTTCCTGGAGTATATCTTCTTCTTTTGACCTTTCTTGCTCCTTTTCTTCTTCCTCTTCACAATCTATGTAGAATAATTTCTTCTCAGCACACTTATGACCTTTAGTGTATTTGCTATCACAACTGTAACAAAGCTCTTTTGCTCTTTTTTCTTCCAATTTTTGTGGTGTCAACCTTATAGGTTGTGGAAGACTAGGGGCAACAACACTTCCGTCTTTATAGTTGTGAGTGGTATGCTTCCTGGTTGCCATAATTTTTCTTTCCATTTTTCTTGCTAACCTGAATGCCTTCTCTAATGAATCAGGTTCCCA
The DNA here is from genome assembly GCA_031772625.1 of Pinus tabuliformis. Classification (NCBI taxonomy): domain Eukaryota; kingdom Viridiplantae; phylum Streptophyta; class Pinopsida; order Pinales; family Pinaceae; genus Pinus; species Pinus tabuliformis. The sequence continues at coordinate 235,767,025 of CM062819.1, forward strand.
AAGGTGAACATCATGTTGGATATTATCCTTTAAAGACCCTATGAACACATCAATCCTATGCTCCTCTGGAATATATTTTACCCTTATGTTCAATTTTTGGAACTCCTCAATGTGCTCCATTACTGAACCCTTTTGTTTGAGACTTATCAATTGGCTAAAAAAAGTGTTGCTTTTTGTATCTTCATAATGTGCTATCAATTCTTCCGTAAAAATTGCCCAAGTGATAAATTGTTTACGAGAGCAAAGCCATTGATACCATACAAACTGATTTGGTTCCAAATATACATTTTCCATACGTACCTTTTGTGCGTTTTGCACATTATTGAGATCGAAGAATTGCTCCATCTGTAATATCCATGTGGCGGGATCCTTGCCATCAAACTTCCTCATATCGATTTTTGGAATATGGTGATTCTTCGATCCAACATTAGCATCTATGGAATCATGATTAACATTTCTTTTGTTCTCATCATGAGTTTCCTTTACTACCTTTTCACCATTAGTGACCCTTTCTTGTAGCAACTTCTTCAATTCTTCCATGTCTGTCTTCAAATCTATCTTCAAATCTGCCATGTCTCTCTTCAAATCTATCTTCGAATCATCCATCTTAGCTTCCATGCCCTTTATATTAGATTCCATGCCATTTATCTTAGATTCCACGCCACTTATCTTAGCTTCTGTTAGCTTTTGTGAGCGTGAAATTTGTTGCACTTGTTCTTGTAATTTTGATATATCATGTAGCATTTCTTCCTCTTCTTCATGAGTCATGCTAGAGCTTTCAGGTTCCTTACTAGGTGTTTGAATTTTCTTTCCTCGGGGCATCAGTTATCGATAATAATGCTTTACTATGCCCTTTGAATTCCGTTAAACCAAGCTTACACAAAAATTTAAAAAAAAACTACACACCTTTTTTCACTTTATAGAAGCCTGATATTGAATCTGATGTATATTTGTAATTTCGTATCATCCAATTCTGAAATTTCTACCTGTAGTAGGCTTCTGCGTCCTCTTTCCAATGCCACAAGTCTGAGCCAAATTGGATTCTCCAAGGAAGAGTTATGTGAAATCTCCCACAGTGACTTGCTTTTAGATTGGTTCAGTAGAGCGAACTTGTACAACGTACCACGAGTCACTGTTTCAACCTTTGAATCTGAAACACACAAAAAAGAAACTACAGTCCATCCTCTTTCTGTACCTTCTTACGAAATTTCAATCCTATCCCCAGAGAGAAAGTTATGACGATTTTCCCCAGGTCAGCTGTTTTGAATGTAATTCAGGAGTCTTCAAAAAGGCCAAATTCCTCAGATCACATCTCCGCAAATATCGCGCAAAAATCTCTGAAATTCAGACCCAAGATTTAGCGTGATTTCTTCTCAAATGGGTTTTTTTTTCAACTTCGGAAATGTTACAGAAAAAAAGTTATAGCGAAAATTCCACGATGACCTGTTTGGAGCAGCGAAACCCTAGAATCCAAAGCTCTGATACCAAATGTTATGAAACCAACTCAAGAAAAGATAGAAAAGATAGATCAACGCCTTAGCATTCAGCCTCTTCGAGGGGGCAACCTCCTTTACATTACATAAATGAACAATTCTTCGATGATACAAATGACAAAACCTCCTTTCTATATATAGGAGTCTAAGGAGTCACAATATAATTCAGCCGACCTAACAATAATCATATAAAGCCACAAAAATAACAATAGAGGGATTCTATGGGGCACAGAGATAACAATATGGGGGTAATAGGGGCACAACAATATAAATAAGGGGTATAACTACAATAGTAATGGGGTAATCACTAGTATTATAGGGACCCAACAGATCATGTAAATGGATCCAGGCATGGGCGTAGCCATTTGATAATGAGAAGGATCACATGTGATAACTCATGGTCTGGTCACATCCAGCCATCTGAAAGAGACATGCATATCATCATAACCATGTCACACCACTTCACAACCTAGACTTTTTTTAATCCGTGTCCAAGGTCTTGCGCTCCAACACGACCCTATCAAAGTATAGATTATAACATTCGAATAGATGTGTTGACGTCGAGCATGCTAGAAAGTTGCTTGATTACCAATCCATGATGTAAATTGTTAACAAGTGCGAGAGAAACCATCAATAATGACAATGGCTCTCAAGGTACTATCAGCACAATTCGCGGAATGTGAATACAGGAACTGGAGCCGAACACCCATGAAATCACTCGATCAAAAGCCAATGATGTGAACTTATCGTCAAGTGCGAAGAACTTGCCATTAAGGCATGCAAGCTCTAAGGTACCGGAAGGGAGTCTCTTGGTCAACTTCCCGGATAATGAGTTGAAGTCGACGGAAAGTGACTGTGTCGAAGGAGGGCCATAACGAATCCCACATCATCGACGTGAGACGAGAGGATGCAAAATGATTTTGGATGATACAGAGAATCAAAGGTAAGTGTAACTTCAGAAGGACAACCCTTAAACATATCAGCGACACAACTGGAAGTTTGGCAGCTTTCGGATCCATGGGATCGATGGTCATGATGATGTGGCAGAGATCAAATGGAAGGAAAAAATGAACGGCCCAAGCCTAGGAAGGTCAATGATACAAATGAGGATATCCCAACCCGACACGAAGCAAAGAGTGTCATGTTCAAGAGTAGGCTGCCAACACGACTCAATAGATTTCCAAATTCTCCCCCAGCATTTCTGGCGAGCACCGCAATTATTTTTTAATCACAAGCTTGAAGGGGATAACATATGCTTTCACTGTAATTTCATCCTTTGGACGAATCCGACCTAGTAAGTTTAACGAGCCCTAGGAAGGAGAAGCTCATGTTCGTCATGGTGACGAATCCGATGTCGTTTAATATTTTAACGAGTCCGAAAAAGGTGTAACTCGGTATCTTTTTCATGTTTAGAGAGTTTGAAAAAGACACGTAAAAGAAAACTCCACATGGTCCCTTTTCGTACATTTGTGTCTCTCAAGCCCGAAAAGGTAGAAAACAATACTTGAGAGAACCACTTGACCATTTCAGTCAAGGAGTACATTTTCGTAACTAGTGCCTCCCAACCCAAAAAAGGGGTAAACTTATACTAGGTGCATGAAGTTTCACATCCGTTAACGAGTTCGAAGTGACAAGGGCTCAGCCATCTTTTCTCTTTTAAAGGGTCGGAAAAGAGTTGAAAGCGGACCCCCCGTTTTTATTCTCTTTAACTAGTCAAAAAGGAAAAAATACACTGCAATCTTTTCATATGAGTTTAACGAGTCGAGAAAAGTGATGAAACGTGACTCATCCTAGAGGAACGAGTGGTATAAAGGGTAGCAACTGGTTCCGAAAATGGAGGAACTGCTCAAAACATGGATTGGTCAAGAGGTTGGCTAATAAAACCACTCATCGTTGTGGTTCCTCAGGAAAGGAAAAACAACCAAGTGAAAGCATATAATTGGCCAAAGAGATGGTGGCGATGGAATGAAACAACCAAGGCTCATCTACCAGAAATTAACTAATAAAAATGGCAATCACGAGATGTAAATTGGGCACAGGTTCATTTTTACACAAGCTTGAACCATGGAGAACTCTGCTTGGATTCGGTTTCATGTTTACACAAGCTTGAAACGAAAAACTATGCTTTATATAAGTTTGCATGCCCTCGGCATAATGACTCAATTTGAGGTACATTCCCCCCAAGCTTCATTTCAGTCAACTAGGTGGACAGAATGAAGGTTCACTTTCGAGATCTTGGAAAGACTCGACTGGGATTTTACGAGATCTTAATCAAAGACTCGATTTGGAAAAGGGAGTTGCTTCAATTTTTAATGAGGTTGACACAGCAAAAGAACTATCCTTAGACATCTTGATTCATTTTTTAATGAGGTTGACATAGTAAAAGAATTATCCTCATGACCCTTGTTTCATTTTTTAATGAGGTTTACACAAGACCAGGAACTATCCTCATGCCCTTGTTTCATTTTTTAACGAGTTTGGCACAAGACAAGGAACTATGCTCTCCCCTTGTTTCATTTTTTAATGAGGTTGACACAAGACCATGAACTCTCCTCATGACTCCTTGTTTCATTTTCTAATGAGGTTGACACAAGACCAAGAACTCTCCTCATACCCTTTGTTTCATTTTTTAACGAGGTTGACACAAGACCAAGATCTATCCTCATGTTTGTTCATGAACCATAAGAAAACATGGCTCCCAAGAGTTCTTCACTAGATGGAAGAACCACGCTCCGGAAGGAATGCATGTCATTTGGTAGCAAAGACAGATCGGGTTCCAATGCCCCTAGTACATAATGTATTATACCATCTGTGTGATCATCAACAAATGCAGAGACAGGACGGGTAGCCACATAATTGACCTGTGGCGGGGAAGGTACTGCTTGCAAACAAAAGCCGATAGGGGATGATTGTTGCAAAGGAGGTGCTTGGTGACCAACGAACGACAGTTGATCATTGGTCACAATTCTCCCTTCATGCGGAAAACAAACCACACGAAAAAGTGAAGAAACAAGAGATGCCATGACATAAACGTAGTCGCGTCCAAGGAGTAGATTGAAATCTAATGGACCTTGGACTACCATCACGTCTATATAGATGGTCTTTCCTCCCAAAGTAATAGGGAACTTTGGAAGGATCCCTAAGGGCTGACTGGTTCCTCCGTTGAAAGCCAACAGATTCTGGGTGACAGGCACAAGCTGTGGGGAACCCAAAGATTTCCAAGTAGTAGAAGACATGATGCTAATAGACACGCCTTCATCTAATATAGTGCCAGGTACTACCATATTATAGGCTTGTACTGTGATCTGGAAAGGCACATAAGATGGGAGGTGGAAAGCAGTCAATGGACCCCAATCGAAAGAGACGACAGAACTACTTGGTGGGGGTATCATATGATTTCCCCCATGTTGTATAGGAATAGGAGAAGGACTCTCCTGAATAACTGGGATGGGAGGGTCACTCTTTGATTCATGAGAATCTGAGGAGATGAGAAGAACATGAGTAGTATGATCACGACTCTCTCCCGAAACAGAGTGAGAAATTGGTGGCAAAACCAAGTCGACACTCTTTTCGATGAATGGTTGGTCAGGAATAGACACAACAGAGTCTTGCTCAGGAAGAGCTGGATGGGAAAGAGATGAATCAAAGTCAATCTCTTTACCAAATGGGAGAGGGTCAGAAGAAATCCTCTGATAATCAACAGGAAGTTGGGGTGGAGGAGCTGCAAGGTTTTCCAAAACTTTGGAAGCTTTATCCATAAGAGGACAAAGGTGAAGAAGATGCTCTCCTTCACATAACCTATAGGGAAATTTAATCTTTCCCTTATTCTTATCATCATTAGCTGAAGGCGTAATATCAACATGATCTCTAGAGGTCGACAGGGATGGTCAGTACAGGTTTTGAGACCATACCTCTAAGACTTTTGGAATGCCAAGACAGTCTCGAAGGAGATGGTCACCCTTACACAACTTGCAAGGGAATTTTACCTTCCATGGAGGATCAAAAGGTTTGTCTATAGGAGGTGCATTTGGAGTAATAACCCCACGGCTGGCCTCTCGCTTATCTAACTTCTTCTTCTTCTTCTTAGCCTCCTGGTTACTAGATTTCAAACTTTCACCAGGCGAAGTAGAAGAGGAAGAGGAAGAAACAGGGGAAGAAGGGGAGAGGTTGACCTTAGAATCAACGTGATATGATTCAAATGAAGGATATGGCGGGACAAGATTTGGAACACTTGGGACCACCGAGGTCGAAAATAACCAGACAGGTAAACCAATGGTTAACCCTGGGAGGGACAATGTTGCCATATAAGGAGCACCAGCATTTCCAAAAGAAGGAAAAGGACCAAGATTCCCATCTGAGGGGAACCCTTGACTAGTAGACTCTGGGAATGTTGCCATTGGAATCGAATTCTAAATAAACACTAGGGAAGATAACTTTAACTAGGAATATTTCGTGGGCAGTTAATTTTAAGACACTGAAACAAAACTTTGCCTTTTCATACTTTAAGAGTTAAGAAAAGGAAGAAAGGTGACTCTATCACTTTCGATTGGAAACGACCTCAAAAGGACAAGCGCTCGAATGATATTTTAAATTTAATGAGTCAAAAAAGATCAAATGACTGCTCTGGATGATCTAGGTAAAGAGGATTACAAGGGAACCGTGAACTGCATAATACCTCCCGGCAAACTGAGAAGTACGGGCAGGCAATCTCCCTGAATGTTGTGTTCGGTGTATCACATTTACAAGGTGGCAGACTCAACTTCCAACGGATAAAGGATTGCAAACCTAGTGGGGTCTCCCTTTATATACGCGACGGTATGGGGAGCACAAGTCCGTACTAGCGTTGTCTAGTGCCGAAGCGAACGACAGCTGCTAGGTTTAAAGACACCGGAACACATCTCTAGCCTAGACCACTAAATGTGAGTGTTAAGTTTCAATGCTTCCTTAGGTTAATTCAATAAATTTTAACGGTTGATCTTGAATTAGGTTTCAATTACAAGGTCCTATCGCTGTCATCTGACAAAACCCCTACATGTAGCTATATGAGAAAAGAGATATTTGTTTGATGAAAATTAACACTAATTGAGAGATAGGGAACACAAAATCAATGCAACAATCAAAGAATGAAATCTTTCTCTAATAAATATTCTAAATGCACTTATTCCTCCTATAACAACAAAAGAAGTTTTATTTCATTTCCAATGCTTATGATGATGCAATTCTAACTTCTTAATGATGCTACTAATGCAATATTTTTGCTTAAGTAAATGAGAATGATGTTCTTCTTTTCATAAAATGCAAAATGAATCTTTCACATAAAGCACTTTAATGAAAATTTTCACAATTCTGAACAAACAAGCATCAATCAAATCCAAAGCATGATAAATGAAATAAAAGGAACTTCTTCCCTAAATTGAACAAACCAAAAACATAAATGCTTCAATAGAAAAACCAAGCAATGTAATTTATGCTCGAAATGAGAAAATAAACACTCGAAATAAGAGAAAAACGAGACTCTTTCATTCATTCAATTGAAAACGAAGCAAACAAAGCATCCTAGTCACTTCTAGTGGAGAAGAGAGTCTGAGGGACAAGACACACTGGCACTAGAATGGGAGAAATTCTGGTTTTTTTCTTAACTTTGAGACCGCGCAACTGCCTAACTGACAACTAGCACCGATAGGCACGACTGACCAATACTACAACTAGAATTGATGGCCTGATCGGTGCGACTGCCTAACTGACAACTAGCACTAATCGAGGGATTCAAAGAAAAATTAAAAAATAACTTCACACAGGGCCAGACTTAACACATTAGAGGGTGGGCTAAACCAAGCAAGCACACAAAGCAAGCTAAATGAAGCTTTCTAGTCAGGAGAAGACGGTCCAAAAAGCTTACGGGGTCAAAAACACAAGAGCAGAACACACTGGCCAAGATTGGGGTCAAGCCCTAATCTTCACTTACAAGCATCGGCGCAACTGCCTAACTGACAACAAGCGCCAGAGGCTAGTTGACGCGACTATCAGGCGATTAAACACACTGTCCGAGGAAAGTAAGGAAAAATAAAATAAAAAATCAAAACAGGGACCAAATCTGCTACTATGAATTTTAGACTTAGGCCAGTAAGCAAGAGAAAAGAAACAGAACCAAAGGGAAGACATAAAACTAGAAAAGTTCTCACAAAATCATGAAATCCACAACAAACAAAAGATGGGATCTACCCAGCAGAGTCGCCAATTTGTGGTGAAGTAAAATTATAAGTGCGGACACGAACGAATTCCTATAGCCCAATAATTGGTCTAGCCACAATAGATATATTCTATGGAATATTTCCTTAGGTTAGAATCTTTTATCACTCAAAACTTTTCCTTAGAAGTTTTGGAAGAAGGGAAGGCCTCGAGGTAACCACAAACCAACTTTTAAGCATAGGCTCTAGCCAACCTATGGCTCAAAGAGGGCTCTCTCTATATAATTTAGATATGTTTTCTTAGATATTAGGCTAGTTCTGGATTTCGGAGGGGGTTTTTGATTTGTATGAATATCTAGTGGTGGAATCCTTAAAATAGGCAGATAGGTTGATGCCTTTAGGCCATTGGGTAATGGAGTCAAAGAAGGGGCAGCAAAGCTGGAGTTAGATCACTAAAGGGAATGTTCAAGGGGCAAGATAGCAGAGTGAAGTACAAATCCTTGGACTAAATGGTGAAATGAGTCTTAACGGGGGTGAGAGAGCAATCAAGAATCCTCGGACTGAGGCTAAGATAGGAGAACAAAAATGAATCATGAGTAAAGGGAACTTAAGAATCCTTTTCTATAGAATAGAGGAGAAACTATGGAAGCTAAGGAGCAGTTAAGAATTCCCTAGCTAAGACAGTTTAAGAGAAAACATTAAGAATGTATAACAGTAAGACAGAGCGTAGTTAAGCAAATTCTAAAATAATATTCAAGTTAAACATTCAGACTTCTGAAATATTTAAGATTATGAAACAAATTTAAGGGAGATAAAAAACCACAAGAAAATTTCTCATTTGTACTCCGCTTTACACATGAATCCCTTGAAATATCTGATCTTTATTCATCAAACCAGCATGCTGACCCAGTCAATGATACAAAAGCTTTTATAGTCTTTGAACAAAATTCTATTGAAAGTATAAGAATCCACACCTAATACTTTGAAATATTAAGTATATATACAAAAATATTTACAAAATATCTCAAAACAACTTGAGACTTAATCTAGGGAATAAAAATAGCTTCTTGCATGAAGATAGAGACAGATATTGAACTGCTTCATGTTGTCCCTTTTATTGTGGTGTTGCTAGTTGTTTCAGTTGAGTTGGAGCCCTTTAATCTGGTTGATATTTGTATCCTTTCTACACTGGAATTTTCTTTACTTTCCTCCTTCACCTCATACTCTTTGACCCTGTTGCTCTGCTTTTACTTGTTTTAACTGGTTGCCTTCATTTACTGTGCAGTAACTTACTGATGTAAATTTCTTACAGTAAATCATTCATGTTTTCCCAGCATTCCACATCAGGTAGTTTTACATTCATCATCCTTCTATAGATTTCATTTGCCTCTATGTACTTTGCAATTTGGCTTTAGTGAGGAACAAGTGTCTCACCTCATGCTCTAGAAACAACAAGTTCTCCAATGTGTCATATAACACTTTTCCTGTTGGCAGGGCTTTAATGGCAGAAGAACTTGCTTGTTCCTTAGCCAATTTTCTTAGTCTGTCTCCATATTCTAGTTCATGCATGAGCTTTTCATTGATGACCATAGGACTGGGAAGACCCTTCTCCCTCAAAATCTAAAACTTAGCCATGAATCTATCAATGGCTACCTGCATGTTATGGCACTTCTCTTCTAAGTTAAGCATAAGGTTTCTTTTGGAAAGAACCTTCCTAATCTCCAGAATGGCCTCAGTCCTATCTTCTATGTTAAGCTCATGGATCTCATATCTATTCTTGTTGTTTAGGAAGTGGATGAGTTGATTGGCATCCTCTGGTTTATTCCCTAGTTCTTCCTTTACTTTTTGGATACCTTTAGTAGCTATCTTCACTAATTATGTTTGCTCAAATATAACTTGAATTGATGGCCAAATATCATTAACAGAGTCAATGATATTGGCCCAGAGCATTTCTTTGGTTTGTTCCAGTGGTTTCTATAGTGTTAAATCCTTCTCCAGTATTTTGATTCTCTCACCCATTCTTAGTGCCTTTTGTGTTTCTTCTTTTTGCTGGAGTTGGGCAAGTTTGCAATCAGTTTCCAGACTTGTTATCTTTTCATTTAGTCTCATCATCTTTGTAGCCTAGATAGACATATCTTCCATGGCTTTGACTAATTCTATTGCTTTCTCTCCCTATGTACCTGTTGTTGTTGTAGACTCTGCTGTTACTGGCCATGAAGTGGTAGGTGGAGCTGTGGGTGCCAATGATGCTGCCAGTGTGGAAGGAACTGTTGTAGATACTATGGGGATGGCAGTTCTAGAAGTTCTATCCAAGTCACTTTTATTCGATTGAATTAAAGTGTCAAAATCCTTCTCTATCTCCTTGAGTTGATCGTTCAATTTCAGGACCAAGTCCATGAGCTCTTCATGTCCTTGTTGTGCTTCTAGGACTTCCTTTGTCTGTGGGTGATGTAGTTGGGGTATCTTTAGCTGCTTCTTGAGTGCAACAATGTCATCATTTTTCTTTTTAATCAGCTACTCTGTAGCTTTTACATCTTTGGGATCATGTCCCAATTCAATCACTAAGTCCTCTAAGGACTTGATTATATTATCCTTGGCCTGTGAGGAGGCCTTCTCCAACTGAAATTTTGTTGATATATTGTTTAGGGAGTTCTGTAATTGGTGGGCAGCAATGGCCTTCCCTATTAATGTGGAGTATATCATCTCCCCTGTTTGCTTATGCAGTTCAATTTGGTCAATGGGATGAATATCCCTTGCCAGTACTTCAAAGTCCACCTTTTTGAAATCTGATGCTGCTCTTGGCTGTTGAGTGGTTGGCTTGATAAATGTCATCTTCATTTTCCCCTCTTTGATATCAAAGGCTGACATTAGCCTTGTTTTATTAGTGGGGGTCATTTTCAGATATTGGGCATATGTTTGGACCTTAAGCCTCTCATTTCTGGCTTCGATCTCTTTGTATATTTCCTTAATATCTTGGTCCTTATCAGAAGGAATTCTAAAGGAAGATACCTCAACACTTTTTTGCCTGATCAACATCTGAGTCTGTGATGTGGAGGGCTCCTGCATTCTCCCAGATGGAGTGGTGGGCCTACTTCTTTCAACCTCTATGTTAGTGACCTCAGCTAAGTCATCAGTGAACTCTTTCTCAGAGGCTAGATTGGGCTTTTGCCTTTTGTTTGATTCTTGTTGTTTGATTCCTGAAGTGGAAACCCCTTCTCTATTCCTTTTTGGGACCTTCTCCTCATTCTGAGGATTTTGCATGACTAGATGGGCACTTGAAGTAGTTGTTGGTTCTTCTAATGGTTCTATCCTGGTTGATTGATCTGGCTTATCTGATTTTTTTGGCCTATCTGACTGTTCTGGCACCTGTAGGAAAGAACCCTCATCAAGTTGTTTTTCCAGATCTATTAATGTGTTTTCCACAGCAACTTCAGTATTATCCCTATCCTCTAAAGTGTTTTCCACCCATTGCAATTGGTTGGCATACTTTTCTATCTCAGGGATGCGGTGATGGATATAGGGAGCCATCTTGTTCTTCTACCTTCTTTTGTAGATGAAATCCAAGGGATCATATCTCCATATGAAGCTATGTTTTAATTTTAATATTTGAAGGATCCAGTCTACCTCCTTTCCGACTTCTCTGCTATTACAAATAAAAGGACCCAATTGGTCTTTGATCTTGAGCTGGGCTTTCTTCTTGGCTTTAACAAAGTTTACCTCATCTGAATTTATTATCTGCCTGTAGTACTCCAGGGAAAATAACCTCATTGGGAGGTATTTAGGTAGTTTGTATGGGGCCAGTTCGCAGCCATAAATCCTTATCTCAGTGTGGTTTTGGTACAAGTACCAATCTCCCACCTGATGATTGATGTTTAGATGAAGGACTCTCCTAATCTCAGGATTGATTCTTGGTGGAGGGGTTCCACTGAGCATGGTCATCACAGGGTGGACAAAGGAATATATGAATTCATTATATGAATAGGGGGAGGGATGTTGATGAATCAATAGGGTCCAACTTTTGCAAGGTAAGTGGGAATTTGTCTGACTGGTAATATAGGAAAAGGTGATACAAGACGGAGGAGTATTTGAAGACTCTCTCATTACTCATTCTGAGGAACTGTTCATGCATCCTATCAGCTATGAACTGAGCATAGTCATATATGACAGCAGGAGGTTGTCCTGGAGTGTATATGGACATGAAGGCTAAAATAATCTCATCAATATATTCACTAGTGGTATAACCTAGGACACTAGATATCATATCCACAATATTTCTGCCCCAAGGAGAAAATAAAGCTGCTACATATGGAGGGGGGTCTTTGGGGGTATACTTCTCTTCTACGATGAAGGTTTGGATTAATTGGGCCAATCTTGCAGGGCTAAGTTTGGGATATAAGTCCAACAGGTCTCCAATTGAGAGGGGAGTCAAGTTTTGGCCAGGCTGGAGTTGTAGCATCTCATTTATAGATTCAGCAGTGATAGTGAAAAGTATGGCCTGGTTAGGGGACATGACTGCTCTTTGACTGGGGACATAGTTGGCATGGAAATAATGTACAATTTCTAGGAAAATGTGGACTCTGGGGAACTGGTACTTAGGCAAATTGGACTCCCACAGACCAATTTCATCAGCCTGGTTCAAGTATCTATCCCTACTTTGGTAGTATACTTTGAGCAGGGATTCTTGGACAGAGGTGTCCTTTATCTGGAAATCCCTATCAGCCAGGGGGAGGTGGTCTAGGTCTAAGTGGGGTGTAGAGATGGGTCTCACATCCATGGCGATTGGGGCAGCCGGTCTCAGCTCTTTTGGATTTGAGAATGGGGGAGGTAATTTGCAGTGTTTTTAAGGCAACGGTGGTTCAGCATAGAGTAGGCTTAGGTTGCTTGAGATTCCTTAATTAATTTTAAACTTAACTAAGAATACTCAATCACTGGTTTTCTTTGAAATTGACAGGGTAGTGGGTGAATATTGGTTTAAATACATGGAAATGAGGTAAAAATGGCTCTGAACAGGGCGACGGCGACTGCAAATGGTTGAAGGGGTTCTATATAGCCTGCAAGGTTGTCTGGGTGGTCTGTAGCGTCTTTGGAGTGCAATTAGACATGGGTTGACGGCTTCGACGTTTGCAGGTGGCGTGCATGCAAACAGAGGTTTACAGTTAAAATTCTAGTGAAAACGAATTATTTGGGGCTTTTTGGCTTTATGCGCGGAAACTCAATTTTGGCGGGTATGTGGTGAATAGTGGTCATTTTGTCGTGTAGCAGGTGGCTGGTAAACGATTTCTATCGCACAGCTTATGGACGTCGGGTGGTTTTTAGGAGGGGCCGCCTGATTCCACTCATCAGCTGACACGTAGCATCGAGAGCTGGTGAAAAAACCACTTTTTCGGGTGGGTAAGGGACGGACGTCGGGCTGACCCAATATGGATGAGGGCCGTCAGATGAGGAGGGAAACGATCGCACGGTGATCGGGCAAGGAAGTTGCATGGAGGATAGCGGGGGGGCCCGGCGGGCGCTTAAGTGCGGAAGTATCAAGGCTAACGATGGATTAAGGTGAGATTAAGCCATTAGGGTGATTAACGGAGGGTTTAAATGGGGTTTAGCCTAACATAATCGCATATCGATTAGTTAGTGGGTTGACTATATATTATAGCTTATATTTAAACTAAGGTGTAGGGTTAATTAATATGTATGAGTTACATATATACGGGGAAATGGGTTTTATTATGGGATTTTAATATAATAAATTAGTAGTTAATAAAGAATGGGCGGAAAAGCGACACAATACACTAAGCAAATGCTTTTTCGTGATTTTAATGCTTTTCACATATTAACATTAATACTTAGGGTAATGTGTTTCGGTGGGTTTTTTGGAAAAAAGGGGTTTTACATGGAGGTGATTACTTTCCCTAGGCAAATAGTGTTTTAACCTTAGGAAAAGGGGTTTTATTAGGGAAATGAGGGGGAATGAAGGGAGATGACTTTTTGTTGGGGGGAATATAGTACTGAATATCCATAAATCATTGAGCCGAGGGTCTGGTCCCTCCAAAAGTCGGAGAAATGCTCTGAACCTCTTTGACTTAAAGGTTTTAAGCACTTTGAACTTTTATTTATGGGAAATTGGTTAAGTAAAAGGTGAAATGAATGGAGGAAGTTAATTAATTGATTTTGAAATCCATTTGCATGCTTGATTGTTCATTCATATCTGGAACTTTTGAGAATGATAAATACGCTTTTGTATAATCAATCATCATACTTTTGCAACCTTTCTCCTACTTACCCATCTACTTTTCCTACCATTTTTACTTCATTTTACTAGGGTGCATTTGAGCTAGCAAACCATTATCAAATATTCTTCTTTTTCTTTACAATAGTAAACTAACTAAATCTAACCTTATTACATCCAAGGGCTCAGATTAAATAGTTGAGCTCCTTTTATTTACTCTACCTATCTAATTATCTACCAAGGTTACACTGTTTGGCCAGATTTTTATTCTCTACCTATAGACATGAAACTAAAAACATGAAATAGCCAAGTTTAAACATTTTGACTATCATGGAATGTGGCAAGTATCACAAGTTGTGCCCAATCTTTTATTATGCATAAAAGTAAATAGGAGTGGCATTTTGTCTTGCTCACTTTCATGGTCTTTTTACTTTTCTTGGGGTTCATATTTTTTTCATCTTTTTTGACATTTTTGTTCTTTTTTGTCCTTTGATTATTCTTTTAGGACATACCCTCCTTACATTTTTTAATTTTTTGAATATGGAAAACATTTGCAGAAATAAAAGGTATGTACAATATTACAAGGTTTAATCTCAATCATTCAAAATTATGACTCCTATTGGTATAGGAACCTAAAAATGGCTCCACTTGGGGATGGCATTTCCTGGTGAATGTCAAGAACTTTGTAGATCAATGGCCTTTTGAATTGTTGTGATATTACTTTGCAACATTTCCCTTTTATGTTCCTTCATTATTACTATTTATGACAGTAAAACTTTTAAAGCTTAGGGCCTTCTCTCCGGGCTTCAACTTCAAAAATCACCATCCAATCAACTCTAGACTTTTGAAAGTAAAGTATGTACAAATGATAAGTGAAATCAGTAACTAGGTTCAATATAGTGTTTGAGCATTTAACCATTCACTGGTCCTCCTCCTTCTTCAGTACCATATAGTCCTTTAAGGAAGAAATCATTGTTCCCTCTGTAAGCATAGATGATATAGGGGCCCTTCCATAGGAAATCAAATTTCCCATGCTTACCCTTATCTTCCCTTCTCGAATCCCACTTGAGTACTTTATCACCTAAGTAGAAATCATCTGCCTTGGTCCTTCTATCAAAAATCTTTTTGATCCTTTCCTGCACAAGTTGAGATCTAATGTAGACCTATTCTCTCGTTTGTTGGAGATGAATAGTCTAGTTTATTCTCCTCTGGATATCATTTAGTTCACATTGCAATTCTTGGAGCATCTTCATCACTGGTACTCCCAAAGAGGATGGAAAAATAGCTTCCATACCATACACTAACTGATAGGGGGATGTACCAATTGACTTCTTGGTGGTCAATCTGTCAGCCCATAAGGCTTTGACTAACTTCTTATTCCATGTTTTCTTATTATCTTCTAGTAACTTCTTAATAATGTTCACTAGGCTTTTGTTTAAAGATTCTGCCTGTCCATTTCCTTGAGGGTAGTAGGCTGTAGAATGACCTAGGGTAATGTGATACTTATTGCATAATTCTATCATTTGTTTGGATTTAAAAGTTGTTGCATTATCAGTAATGAGCTTGGTTGGGCATCCAAATCTAGACAGAATGTTGGCTTCAAGGAAGTTAATAATAATAGTATATGTGGCTTACCTTGAAGGTATGGCCTCTATCCATTTTATGAAATAGCCTATGGCTATGAGGATCCACTTATGTTGGGTAGCAAAGGGCTGGTGAATTTCACCAATGAATTCTAAACCCCATTGTTGAAAAGGTACTTCAGCAGTGATTGGTTTAAGGGGTAATGGCAGAAGTTTTCTTTTTCCTTCAAAAATTTGACACTTGTGACAAGAGGTCACAAATCTCTTGACATCAGAGAACAAAGTTGGCCAGTAGAAACCTGCCCTTAAGATTTTATCTGCAGTGGTTCTCCAATAGAGGTGTCCACCATAATCACCTGCATGAAAGTCTTGTAGAACTTTATCAACTTCATCTTTTATCAAACAGTTAAGGAGAATTCCTTCATGATCTTTCCAAAACAAAGCATTATCAAGTATACAAAATTTCAAAGATTTCATTTTTAAGAACCTACCTTTGGTTCTAGATAATCCAAGAGGAGCTTGTAAGTTTTGTAAAATGTAGGTGATATCAGCATACCATGGTGATTCAACAAAGGGTTGGCTGATCGGTGGAGTCACCATCTCCTCTCCTTCATCTAGTGTAGCAATAAAGTTTATGTCTAAGGCCTGACAGATCGACTCAGCCATAATTTTAGCTAAGCCTTGGCCATTTATTAACTTTGTAGGTTTGATCTCTATATCATACTCTAAGATAGTAGCAATCCATTTTCCCCTTTTCCCATCAGGACCTTCCTGAGTCAGGATGTCTTTGACTACAGAATTGGGAACATAGGCTACTATATGAGAATACAAAATATATACCCTGAAATCTTTGATAGCTTTGACTAAAGCCAATGCTTGTTTCTCCATTATGTTGTATTTTAAGGGAGCATCTCTTAAGGCTTTGCTAAAGAAAGAAATGGGTTGTTCATATCCTTGGTCATTTTTCTGCAGTAAAACTGCAGCTATTGTATGCTCAGAAGCAAAGGAAAACAAAATGAAATCCCTATCAAATTTGGGACTAACTAATACTGGGGTTTTTGTCAAGGCTAGCTTGATGTCTTCAAATGATTTCTTAGCTTCGACAGTCCAACTTAGGGTCAAATCCTTTTTCAACATGTTATTTAGTGCTCTAATTAACTCTGCTAGGTTAGAAATAAATCTTCTAAGGAAGTTAATCTTTCCTAAAAAGGCTTGTAGTTATTTGATATTCCTAGGGTGTTGTATCAGCAAGATGGCTTCAATTCTTGTAGGATCTATTCTTATGCCATATTTAGAAATGATATGTCCTAACAATTTCCCTTCTTCCAATCCAAATAAATATTTCTTGGGGTTCAAGGAGATGCCATACTTTCTGCATTTTATAAAGACTTTCCTTAAACGATCTAGATGTAGATTGTCTGATTTTGAGAAAACAGTAATATCATCAAGATATATCACAAGGAAATCATGGATTTCTTTGGAAAAGGCTATATCCATAGCCCTCTGGAAAGTGGCTCCTGCATTCATTAGCTCAAAAGTCATTTTTACATACATAAAGGTGCCCCAAGGAGTAGTGAAAGTAGTCTCGGGTTGGCCGTCTGGGTGAACCAAAATTTGATTGTAATCAGAAAACCCATCCAGTAATGAGATCCTGGTTGATCCAAATACCCTTTGTAATATGTGGTCCATTTTGGGAAGAGGGTAATTGTCTTTACGTGATGCTTTACTCAGGTTTCTGAGATCTACACAGAGTCTAATCTCCCCAGTTTTCTTCCTGGTTGGGACCAAGTTTGAGACCCATTCAGAAAACCTTATTGGTGCAATTATCTTGGAATCACACATTCTCTGTATTTCTTTTTCTATTGAAGGAAATAAGACAGGACTAACTCTCCTAAGCTTTGGTTTGAAATGTTTTTGATTTTCTTTGAGAGGAATTGTGTGTTGGATGATGCTGGTGTCATAGGATTTACGGTCCTCATAGCTCCAAGCAAAGACATCCTGAAATTCTTTCAATAACTCAATATATTTCACCTTTTTTGTTAAGGGGAGTGACTTTGACAGTTTAATTAGCTTGGGATTGTCTGCAGTGCCTATGTTACACTCTTCTATATCAGATTTTAATGGTTCCATTTTAGGCTTCCTAGGAACATCATTTGAATCGAATAATTCTTCCAAAGGTGTTAAACCTTTTGCTAAGAAATTATCCTTGAGATTAATTACTTCGTTTTCATCATTAATTGTTTTATCAATCTCAACCTGTTCTAGGCTCTATATCTAACCTTGTGAATTTAGTGGGATTAAAACTATCTACTTCATTACTGTCTACCTCATTTATTATTACTTCATCCCTAGAGTTAAGATCTATGGATGTATCAATGTCTATGTTACTATGTGCAAATTCTTCTTCTAAAGTTAAAAAGTTGTTTATCTGTCTATCATTTGAGAATACTTGAAAGTTCTGCACATTATCTAGGATTGAAGGTTTGTGCCTGACCTCAGCAGTGTACTAATGGTTAGGTTGGAAGGGTAACCTGCAGGTACTAGCAAACAATGCTAAACTATGGACTTGCATATTGTGATTCCTAGGAACTACTGAAAGATGTGTTTCTAGGAAAGTATTGAGTATTTCTACAATGGTTCCTCTATAATAACCTAATCTAGTGTATTTAGTCATATATACACCCTTAATCTGATTTACAACTAGCTCTAAGTATCATATGGCTGAAACTCTTTGAGCACCTAAATTCCTAACTACCTTGAGACCTAGAATCAAAGCCTCATATTTGGCCATATTATTGGTACATCTAAAATTTAACATATAGGCATGGCATTCTGAGTGATTGTTTTCTAAATTATAAATCCATACTCCTGCTCCTGCTCCTAACTTATTTACAGATCCATCGAATTCTAAATGCCATAAGGTTTCATGTACATAGTTCTCATCACCAGTATCCCATTTATTTTTATTTCTAACAACCTGATTACTTTCTTTATTGCACAATTCTAGAGTTTCTTTAGATTCATTAGCATTGGAAACGGAAATTTCTTTTGGTTCTGCAACAACATTGTCAGGAGTTTCGTTTGGTGTTTGATTAGTGTTGAACATAATAAAAGAGTCTACATCTGAATGCATGGAACAGATGGGATACTTTTGAGGTCGATCTTGACTGCTTACCATGTATTTCATGAAAGTTTCTCTGTACAGTTTCTTGGGTTTTCCAAACATAGAAATTTTGGCATATGACATATCCAATTGGAGGGATCCTTGAAGCTTGGCTCCCCAAGATCTGGACAACAGCATGCCATATTTTGGTGGGATATCAGCCACTACAATGTCCATGAGGATGCTCTTGGCAGGATATTGGACTAAAGTAATACACAAATCTTTGATTAACCCTAGACATTCTACTTGACTTGAATCAAAGGAGAACAAGTCTTTGTAAGGTCTAGTAATGTCTAGTTTCAATTTTTCCATCACTGATTTTGGCATTAGGTTGTGAGAAGCCCCAGAATCTAACATGGCATTGTGTAGTATTTTATCATGAATATTAAGGCTAATGTAAAAAGGGGGAATTCCTCCTTCTTGCGGTTTTCCATTAACATCTGGTCCAAATATTAATTCTGGTTTATCATCAAACAAGTTAACTGAGTCTTCGTTTTCAGTAATGTTCAGGGTCTGATTTACTTGTGATTTGTAAGTTTTGTTTTTAACTAGTTCAGTCAAAGGGACTAAAATTTTCAGCTTGGATATCTCTGCTCCCAAATTGAATGATGAGGAAGGGTTGTAGACCTTTGGAATAGGGTTTTGAGTGGAATTATCTTCCTTTTGTTTACTTGGGATTTCCTTATGGGGACTTTCAGATCTGGCATTATGGGTGCTTTTTTCTGGTTCTTTAAGTGGAACTGATGTGGATGGCTGCTCAACAAAGGGTTGATTGGCAGTTATTTCTTCAATGATGGGACTAGGGGGATTTTGGTTTGGTCTAGGGAGGATTTTAAGTACTTCCAAAACAGGAACTTTATTTGTTATTTTGGGTTGATTTGTCATTGTTTTCTTGGTTTGGTCAGGAGGACCAGCATTCTTTATACTTCTCAAATTATATTGTTTGTGCACTTCAAATATGGCAAAGTCATATCGCTATTTATAGTCAAATGACTCTCCAGACTGGGTTTGAAGTTGTTGGAGCATATGCAATTCTTCCTCATCCTGGGAGAGGAATACAGGGTTTTGATCATCTAATCCCATTAGATTGATTTGGGTATCTTGTTCTGGATCATCAGGATCAGATGATTCTACATAGTTTTCTTGAAAAGGGGGTCTAATGTTTTGATCAGGTCCATTCTTTCCTATGTTTTGGTTTTGATTTTGGTTTTTTCTAAAATTAGCATTCCTAACTCAAGGTACCTGTTGATTATCCCATGTTTTTCTATCTAGGTTGTCAAGTCTATCCATGATTCTTTCTATAGTTTTGGCCAAAAGATCTACTTTACCATCAAAAGTTGAAGCTTCATCAGCAAATCCTACTCTCCTTTCTATCTTTGCTCGGGCTTTTTTGGCTAAAATATTAGCCTCTACTTTTACTGCATTGGTTTGGCTTTGCTCTAGGGTTGCAGGCTCTCTTTCCCTAAGTTGGTAGGCCATATCTAGATCAAAACCATCAGGGAACTTCATCATTGCGAGATCAGGAGGAGGCTTAAGGTTGGCAGGGATGGCATTGTAAGTGCTATTAAACCTGGTGCAGTAATCTTGAACTGATTCTTTAGGACCTCTCCTAATGTTCTCATACTCATAAAGTATCTGCAATGGGTTTTTCTTCCTTTCCCATCTCTCGATGAACATCCTATGAAAGTTTGTCATATATGCAATACTACCAGCAGCTAAGTTTCTAAACCAGGTTCTAACTTCCCCAGCTAATGTTTGGGCAAAAGTCTCATTCTTACATCTACATCATCTATCTCATGTAACTCAAAATAATCATTCATTCTGTTAACATGTTGTTGAGCAGTGTATAGGCCTGTAGCATATGGATGAGCTAGTAGTGCTTATAGTTGAAAATGATGAGCTAGCAGTGCTTACAGTTGAAAATGAAAGATTGCCAATTGAAACTGGAGTATTAACAATGGGACTTGGAATATTAATAGTTGGAGTTGAAATATCTACAAATGAAACTGAAACATTAACAACGGATGAAGGGGTTTCTATAACAGAAATTGGGATGAAAGGGACAGTTGTGTGTATAGGGGAGATGGAAGTATTTATAAGTGAACTTGAAGGGCTAATGGGTGAAGTGGGAGTGTCTATAGGTGGAAACAGGATTCTAGGTTGTATAGGGAGATGTGGAATGATTGGGTCAATGGA
This sequence comes from Pinus tabuliformis, assembly GCA_031772625.1. Classification (NCBI taxonomy): domain Eukaryota; kingdom Viridiplantae; phylum Streptophyta; class Pinopsida; order Pinales; family Pinaceae; genus Pinus; species Pinus tabuliformis. Next base: position 235,787,871 of record CM062819.1, read on the forward strand.
ATGAACTGAAGTAGAAATAATGGATGGTGTGGTGGTGATGGAAGGGGTATTAATAACGTCGGAGGATTGAGCAGAAAGTTCAGTAGTTAGAGAAGTATTAATGGATGATATTGGGGTATTCAAAATATATTCGTCAATTGATCTATTAGCTCTTTTAACTTCAAGGTCTGCAATAAAATCGGGATCTAGAACAATTTCATTAAGCACACTTTCAGATTTTGTTCTAAACAACGAGAGATCAAATTGCACATCAAAAGGTAAATCTTCTAAAAACAACCACTCATCAGGACAAGAATTAGCTTTAACTAATGGTGTTTTATCAGCTGAACTCTCTTCTTTTTTGGATTTTCTTATAATTCTGTCTGGATCATCCACAATAACTACAGGGTTTGGATCCGGGTTGGCCCTGGTATAATGAGTTTTCCTGGTAGCCAGAATTATAACTTTTTAAATGTTTTTTAGTGTAAATTTTAAAACTTCTGTAGAAACTGACTTTAAGGGGCTCAAGATGATGATTAAGATTTCCTTAAAGTTTTAGGAGACTGAGGATCGAATCCCCAGTATGGTCGCCACTATGTTATCACTCAAAACTTTTCCTTAGAAGTTTTGGAAGAAAGGAAGGCTTTGAGGTAACCCCAAACCAACTTTTAAGCATGGGATCTAGCCAACCTATGGCTCAGAGAGGGCTCTCTCTATATAATTTACCTATGTTTGCTTAGATATTAGGCTAGTTCTGGAGTTCAGGGGGGTTTTTTATTTGTATGAAGATCTAGTGGTGGAATCCTTAAAATAGGAAGATAGGTTGATGCCTTTAGGCCATTGGGCAATGGAGTCAAAGAAGGGGCAGCAAAGCTGGAGTTAAATCACTAAAGGGAATGTTCAAGGGGCAAGATAGCAGAGTGAAGTACAAATCCTTGGACTCAATGGTGAAATGAGTCTTAACGGGGGTGAGAGGGCAATCAAGAATCCTCAGACCGAGGCTAAGATGGGAGAACAGCAGTGAATCATGAGTAAAGGGCACTTAAGAATCCTTTACTATAGACCAGAGGAGAAACTATGGAAGCTAAGGAGCAGTTAAGAATTCCCTAGCTAAGATAGTTTAAGAGAAAACATTAAGAATGTATAACAGTAAGACAGGGTGCAGTTAAGCAAATTCTAAAAAAATATTCAAGTTAAACGTTCAGACTTCTGAAACATTTAAGATTATGAAACAACTTTAAGGGAGATAAAACAACACAAGAAAATTACTCATTTGTACTTAGCTTTACACATGAATCGCTTGAAATATCTGATCTTTATTCATCAATCCAACATGCTGGCCGAGTCAATGATACAAAAGCTTTTACAGTCTTTGAACAAAATTATATTGAAAGTATAAGAACCCACACTTAATACTTTGAAATATGAAGTATATATACAAAAATATTTACAAAATATCTCAAAACAACTTGAAACTTAATCTAGGGAATAAAAATAGCTTCTTGCATGAAGATAGAGACAGGTGTTGACCTGCTTCATGTTGTCCCTTTCATTGTGGTGTTGTTGGTTGTTTCAGTTGAGTTGGAACATTTTAATCTGGCTAATATTTGTATCCTTTCTACGTTGGAATTTTCTTTACTTTCCTCTTTCACCTGGTACTCTTTGACCCTGTTGCTCTGCTTTTACCTGTTTTAACTGGTTGCCTGCATTCACTGTGCAGTAACTTACTGATGTAAATTTGTTACAGTAAATCTGTCATGTTTTGCCACCATTCCGCATCAAGTAGTTTTACATTCATCATCCTTTTACAGATTTCATATGCCTCTGTGTACTTTTCAAAATTTGGCTTAGTGAGGAACAAGTGTTTCACCTCATGCTCTTGAAAAAGCAAGTTCTCCAATGTGTCATATAACACTTTGCCTGTTGGCAGGGCTTTAATGGAAGAAGAACTTGCTTGTTCCTTATCCAATTTTCTTAGTATATCTCCATATTCCAGTTGAGGCATGAGCTTGTCATTGATGACCATAGGACTGGGAAGACCCTTCTCCCTCAAAATCTGAAACTTAGCCATGAATCTACCAATGGCTACCTGCATGTTATGGCACTTCTCTTCTAAGTTAAGCATAAGGTTTCTTTTGGAAAGAACCTTCCTAATCTCTAGAATGGCCTCAGTATTATCTTCTATGTTAATCTCATGGAGCTCATATATGTTCTTGTTGTTTAGGAAGTGGATGAGTCGATTGGCATCCTCTGGTTTATTCCCCAGTTCTTCCTTTACTTTTTGGATAGCTTCAGTAGCTATCTTCACTAATTCTGTCTGCTCAAATATAACTTGAATTGATGGCCAAATATCATTGACATAGTCAATGATATTGGCCCAAAGCATTTCTTTGGTTTGTCCTAGTGGTTTCTGTAGTGTTAAATCCTTCTCCAGGATTTTTATTCTCTCACCCATCCTTAGTGCCTTTTGTGTTTCTTATTTTTCTGGAGCTGGGCAAGTTTACAATCAGTTTCCATAGTTGTTATCTTTTCCTTTAGTCTCTTCATCTTTGTAGCCTAGATAGACATCTCTTCCATGGCTTTGACTAATTCTGTTCCTTTCTCTCCCTATGTACATGTTGTTGTTGTAGACTTTGTTGTTACTAGCAATGTTGTGGCAGGTGGAGCTGTGGGTGCCAATGATGCTACCAGTGTGGATGGAACTGTTGTAGATATTGTGGGGATGACAGTTCTAGAAGTTGTGGCCAAGTCACTTTGCTTCGATTGAATTAAAGTGTCCAACTCCTTCTCTGTCTCCTTGAGTTGATCGTTCAGTTTCAGGACCAAGTCCATGAGCTCTTCATGTCCTTGTTGTGCTTCTAGGACTTCCTTTTTCTGTGGGTGATGTAGCTGGGGTATCTTTAGCTACTTCTTGAGTGCAGCAATGTCATCATTTTTCTTTTTAATCAGTTTCTCTGTAGCTTTTACATCTTTGGGATCGTGTCCCAATTCAATCACTAAGTCCTCTAAGGACTTGATTCTATTATCCTTGGCCTGTGAGGAGGCCTTCTCCAACTAAAATTGTGCTGATATATTGTTTAGGGAGTTCTGTAATTGGTGGGAAGCAATGGCCTTCCCTATTAATGTGGAGTATATCATCTCCCCTGTTTGCTTGTGCAGTTCAATCTGGTCAATGGGATGAATATCCCTTGCTAGTACTTCAAAGTCCACCTTTTTGAAATCTGATGCTGCTCTTGGCTGCTGAGTGGTTGGCTTGATAAATGTCATTTGCATTTTCCCCTCTTTGATATCAAAGGCTGACATTAGCCTTGTTTGATTAGTGGGGGTCATTTTCAGATATTGGGCATATGTTTGGGCCTTAAGCCTCTCATTTCTGGCTTTGATCTCTTTGTATCTTTCCTTAATATCTTGGTCCTTATCTGCAGGCATTCTAAAGGAAGATACCTCAACACTTTGTTGCCTCATCAACATCTAAGTCTGTGATGTGGAGGGCTCTTGCATACTCCCAGATGGAGTGGTGGGCCTGCTTCTTTCAACCTCTGTGTTGGTGACCTCAGTTGAGTCATCAATGAACTCTTACTCAGAGGCTGGATTGGGCTTCTGCCTTTTGTTAGATTCTTGTTGTACATCATAAGTAGGCATTCCTGAAGTGGAAGCCTCTTCTCTGTTCCATTTTGGGACATTCTCCTCATTTTCAGGAGTTTGCATGACTCGATGGGCACTTGAAGTAGTTGTTGGTTCTTCTGATGGTTATGTCCTGGTTGACTGATCTGGCATATCTGATTGTTCTGGCCTATCTAACTTTTCTGGCACATGCAAGAAAGAACCCTCATCAAGTTGTTTTTCCAGATCTATTAATGTTTTTCCACAGCAACTTTAGTATTATCCATGTTCTCTAAAGTGTTTTCCACCCATTGCAATTGGTTGGCGTACTTTTCTATCTCAGGGATGCGGTGATGGATATAGGGAGCCATCTTGTTCTTCTGCCTTATTTTGCAGATGAAATACAAGGGATTATATCTCCATATGAAGCTCTATTTTAATTTTAATGTCTGAACGATCAGATCTACCTCCTTTCCAGCTTCTTTGCTATTACAAATAAAAGGACCCAATTGGTCTTTGATCTTGAGCTGGGCTTTCTTCTTGGCTTTAACAAATTTTACCTCATCTAAATTTATTATCTACATGTAGTACTCCAAGTAAAATAACCTCATTGGGAGGTATTTAGGTAGTTTGTATGGGGCCAGTTTGCAACCATAAATCCTGATCTCAGTGTGGTTTTGGTACAAGTACAAATCTCCCACCTGATGATTGATGTTTAGATGAAGGACTCTCCTAATCTCAGGACTGATTCTTGGCGGAGGGGTTCCACTGAGCATGGTCATCATGATCCAGATTTAAACATGAACGCAATAAAATATAGAGATAACCATAAAGACAGATATGCAGCGGAAATAATACTTCATTTCATTACTGTAAAATACTGAAATATGCTTACAAACAGAAATGGAAATAAACCAGCTAGGGCAATGGCAGCTTATCTCTGAGAAGAGATGTGGCGGCTACATGCCTCTGAACTATCTTACAATGAGGCTCAAGGGCCTTTTTATTATTGAACAATAAGAGAAAACCCTAAACAACCAAAACCCTAACCTGAGGAGATGTAACACCAAGAGTTTGTGGGCCCCGTTGGGGTGAGTTGGACAGCCAACTTCCCGAGGTCGCGAATTGGTCGTATTATCTCCATTTGACGCGCATGATAGCCCGTTGGAAAGATCTCTTCGAGGACTACAACAGAAAAGACGATTTTAGACAAAAAAATCGTTGGCAGTAGATTTCCCAAAAAACGTCGTTTAGGGCCTCAAAACGGCTCCAGAATTTTAGGACCCGAAAAACTGCTAAAAATAGTAAACTGTCCTATAACTAAGGAAACTGAAAAACTGAAAGAAGCCCTGGTGGGGATCCAAGTGGAATTAGCGGGTGGCCACCAATATCCACTTGGATCACATCACAGGGTGGACAAAGGAATCTATGAATTAATCACATGAATAGGGGGAGGGATGTTGATGAATCAATGGGGTCCATAAGATGACTGATCTTGGTTGGCCCTTGGTGTCCAACTTTTGCAAGGTAAGTGGGAATTTGTCTAACTGGTAATATAGGAAAAGTTGATACAAGACGGAGGAGTATTTGAAGACTCTCTCATTACTCATTCTGAGGAACTGTTCATGCATCCTGTCAGCTATGAACTGAGCATAGTCATATATGACAACAAGAGGTTGTCCTGGAGTGTATATGGACATGAAGGCTAAAATAATCTCATCAATATATTCATTGCTGGTATAGCACAGGACACTAGATATCATATCCACAATATTTCTAACCCAAGAAGAAAATAAAGCTGCTACATATGGAGGGGGGTCTTTGGGGGTATACTTCTCTTCTACGATGAAGGTTTGGATTATTTGGGCCAATCTTGCAGGGCTGAGTTTGGGATATAAGTCCAACAGGTCTCCAATTGAGAGGGGAGTCAAGTTTTGGCCAGGCTGGAGTTGTAGCATCTCATTTATAGATTCAGCAGTGATAGTGAAAAGTATGGCCTGGTTAGGGGACATGACTGCTCTTTGACTGGGGACATAGTTGGCATGGCAATAATGTACAATTTCTGGGAAAATGTGGACTCTGGGGAACTGGTACTTAGGCAAATTGGACTCCCATAGACCAATTTCATCAGCCTGGTTCAAGTATCTATCCCTACTTTGGCAGTATACTTTGAGTGGGGATTCTTGGACAGAGGTGTCCTTTACCTGGAAATCCCTATCAGCCGGGGGGAGGTGGTCCAGGTCTAACATCCATGGCGATTGGGGCAGCCATTCTCAGTTATTGTGGATTTGAGAATGGGGGAGGTAATTTACAGTGTTTTTAGGGCAACGGTGGTTCAGCACATAGTAGGCTTAGGTTGCTTGAGATTCCTTAATAAATTTTAAACTTAACTAAGAATACTCAATCACTGTTTTCTTTGAAATTGACAGGGTAGTGGGTGAATACTAGTTTAAATACCTAGAAATGAGGTAAAAATGGCTCTGAACAGGGTGGCTGGCGACTGTATATTGTTGAAGGGGTTCTATATATGCTGCAAGGTTGTCTGGGTGGTCTGCGGAATCTTTGGAGTGCAATTGGAAGTGGGTTGACGGCTTCAACGTTCGCAGGTGGCGTGCATGCGAACAGATGTTTATAGTTAAAATTCCAGTGAAACAAATGATTTGGGGCTTTTTGGCTTTATGCGCGGAAAGTCAATTTTGGTGGGTACGAGGTGAACAGTGGTCATTTTGTCATGTGTCGAGTGGGCAATAAACGGTTTCTATCGCACTGCTTATGGACGTCGGGTGGTTTTTAGGAGGGGCAGCCCGATTCATGCATCCTGTCAGCTATGAACTGAGCATAGTCATATATGACAACAGGAGGTTGTCCTGGAGTGTATATGGACATGAAGGCTAAAATAATCTCATCAATATATTCATTGGTGGTATAACCCAGGACACTAGATATCATATCCACAATATTTCTAACCCAAGAAGAAAATAAAGCTGCTACATATGGAGGAGGGTCTTTGGGGGTATACTTCTCTTCTACGATGAAGGTTTGGATTAATTGGGCCAATCTTGCAGGGCTGAGTTTGGGATATAAGTCCAACGTGTCTCCAATTGAGAGGGGAGTCAAGTTTTGGCCAGGCTGGAGTTGTAGCATCTCATTTATAGATTCAGCAGTGATAGTGAAAAGTATGGCTTGGTTAGGGGACATGACTGCTCTTTGACTGGGGACATAGTTGGCATGGCAATAATGTACAATTTTTGGGAAAATGTGGACTCTGGGGAACTGGTACTTAGGCAAATTGGACTCCCACAGACCAATTTCATCAGCCTGGTTCAAGTATCTATCCCTACTTTGGCAGTATGCTTTGAGTGGAGATTCTTGGACAGAGGTGTCCTTTACCTGGAAATCCCTATCAGCCAGGGGGAGGTGGTCCAGGTCTAACATCCATGGCGATTGGGGTAGCCATTCTTAGTTATTGTGGATTTGAGAATCGGGGAGGTAATTTGCAGTGTTTTTAGGGCAACGGTGGTTCAGCACAGAGTAGGCTTAGGTTGCTTGAGATTCCTTAATAAATTTTAAACTTAACTAAGAATACTCAATCACTGGTTTTCTTTGAAATTGACAGGGTAGTGGGTGAATACTAGTTTAAATACCTAGAAATGAGGTAAAAATGGCTCTGAACAGCGTGGCTGGCGACTGTAGATGGTTGAAGGGGTTCTATATAGGCTGCAAGGTTGTCTGGGCAGTCTGCGGAGTCTTTGGAGTGCAATTGGAAGTGGGTTGATGGCTTCAACGTTCGCAGGTGGCGTGCATGCGAACAGATGTTTATAGTTAAAATTCCAGTGAAACAAATGATTTGGGGCTTTTTGGCTTTATGCGCAGAAATTCAATTTTGGTGGGTACGAGGTGAAAAGTGGTCATTTTGTCGTGTCGCGAATGGGCAATAAACGCTTTCTATCGCACTGCTTATGGATGTCGGGTGGTTTTTAGGAGGGGCAGCCCGATTCCACTCATCGGATGACACATAACATCGGGGGCTGGTGGAAAACCCACTTTTTGGGTGGGTAAGAGACGGACATCGGGTAGGCCCGATATGGATGAGGGTCGTCGAATGTGGAGGGAGACGATCGCATGGTGATCGGGTGACGAAGCTGCAGGGAGGATAGCGGGGGGGGCCGGCGGGCACTTAAGTGCGGCGATATCAGGGTTAATGATGGATTAAGGCAGGATTAAGCCATTGGGGTGATTAACGGAGGGTTTAAATGGAGTTTAGCCTAACATGATCGTAGATCGATTAGTTAGTGGGTTGACTATATATTATAGTCTAGATTTAAACTAAGGTGTAGGGTTAATTAATATGTAGGAGTTACATATATACAAGGAAATGGGTTTTATTATGGGATTTTAATATAATAAATTAGTAGTTAATAAAGAATGGGCGGAAAAGGGACACAATACACTAAGCAAATGTTTTTTCATGTTTTGAATGCTTTTCACATATTAGCATTAATACTTAGGGTAATGTGTTTCGGTGGGTTTTTTTGGAAAAAATGGGTTTTACATGGGGGTGATTACTTTCACTAGGCAAATAGTGTTTTAACCTTAGGAAAAGGGGTTTTATTAGGGAAATGAGGGGGAATGAAGGGAGATGAGTTTTTGTGGGGGGGAATTTAGTACTGAATATCCATAAATCATTGAGCCGAGGGTCCAGTCCCTCCAAAAGTCAGAGAAATGCTCTGAACATCTTTGACTTAAAGGTTTTAAGCACTTTGAACTTTTATTTATGGGAAATTGGTTAAGTAAAAGGTGAAATGAATGGAGGAAGTTAATTAATTGACTTTGAAATCCATTTGCATGCTTGATTTTTCACTCATATCTGGAACTTTTGAGAATGATAAATATGCTTTTGTCTAATCAATCATCATACTTTTGCAACCTTTCTCCTACTTACCCATCTCCTTTTCCTACCATTTTTACTTCACTTTATTAGGGTGTAGTTGAGCTAGCAAACCCTTATCAAATATTCTTATTTTTCTTTACAATAGTAAACTAAATAAATCTAACCTAATTACATCCAAGGGCTCAGATTAAACATTTGAGCTCCTTTTATTTACTCTACCTATCTAATTATTTTCCAAGGTTGCACTGTTTGGCCAGATTTTTATTCTCTACCTATAGACATGAAATTGAAAACATGAAATAGCCAAGTTTAAACGTTTTGACTATCATGGATTGTGGCAAGGATAACAAGTTGCATGCAATCTTTTATTATGCATAAAAGTAAATAGGAGTGGAATTTTGTCTTGATCACTTTCATGGTCTTTTTCTTTTTCTTGGGGTTCATATTTTTTTCATCCTTTTTGACCTTTTTGTTATTTTTGGTCCTTTGATTATTCTTTTAGGACATACCCTCTTTACATTTTTTAATTTTTTGAATATGGAAAACATTTGCAGAAAGCAAAGGTATGTACAATGTTACAAGGTTTAATCTCAATCATTCAAAATTATGACTCCTATTGGTGTAGGAAACTAACAAAATCAATCAAGAGGGCCTACCTTGATCTAGGTGGCTCCAAGGACACACAGAGGACAAAGAGGGCTCAAAAAACAAAGTGATCAAAATGATTTCGAACCAGGACCAAAGTGTAGATCTCATCGTCCTGATCGTGATGGTGTGAACGGTTTGTCAAACCGAGTCCGTATGCGAATGTTAGAAGTAGTCAAAGTTCTGTTGACTTTCGTTGACTAGACAAGCTTAAGGAGGTAGCAATTTGGACAAAATCTGGCCACCAGATTCCGGCCAACCTGGGCCAAATTCTGGGTGAATTTGTGGCCTATTTAATTAGTCTCCTTTGGTCATTTTTTGAATTTCAAAAATGACTAAGTTTGTTTTAATGAAACCAAAAAAAAAAAAAAAATTGGGGTGGCGGGCCACCAACCCCGCCACCCCTCATACCCCATGTATATATATATATATATATATATATATATATATATGAATGGGGCGGGCGGCCATGACCCTGCTGCCCCCTAAACTGCCCAACCATCAAACAAACACAACGTGGGGTGGGCAGCCATGACCCGCCACCCCAGGAACCATGCAACGGGAGTACTCCATTAATGGGGGGCGTGCGCTGTCACCCCTCCACCTCACCCACATAAAACAACGAGCCAATGTATATCGGGGGGAGCGGGCCACCAAGAACGGCGGACCCACCTCCCAAAATTGAATTATGACATTAACCATGGGATAAATTGGGAAGGGCGGGATTTGATCCCCCGACCCCTCCTCAATAAATTTCCAAATTTAACCACTACACCAACCGAACCACATGGGAATATCCACCCAGATTTTTTTATAAAAACCAGTTTTCTCAGTATGCCCAGGGAGGATGGAGGAACCAGGAGAGGTCACAGAAATCGAGACGACATTTTTTAATTAATTTTTAATGCAGGTGGAACCATGAAGGAGCAAAATTTCCAAGAGTGTCAAATTTTTGCAATGTCCAATATTTCAATCTTACACCTCTCGACGTCATGAACCCGATGGCACAGTCAGTTTCCTGATCTGAGCAGCAGATTTGCAGAGGACCCAGAGGAGGGAATCTTTGAGGAATCTAGGGGGAATCTAAAAGATTCCTTAAGCCCCAGATTTCCACTTTCTCAGAATTCAGAAATTTGACAATCGATTTTGCACTATTCGAAGACACAAATCTGATGGTGTGTTCAAATTTTCTATTTTTTCATTTCATTTTTCAGCCACTTTTCTAAGTTGAATGTAGGTGTCAACATTCATGTGCGAGCAGTGATTTCCATGTGATTAGATGTTGTGAGATCGATGGTCCGAACAGCTTCAGCAGTTTGACATCCTTTTCTGCTTTTCTGCAAGATGGCCCCAGGATGTGAGAATCATTTGTGTGATGTACTTGTTGTCATGATTCGTCATGTTGTGTTTTGAGATCCCTTTGTTGTATGTTAATGGGATACTCATGTTTTTGTCATGCATGTTTGCATTGAGATCCCTTTTATGCCATGCTGGCGGGATGATCATCATACATGAGTTTGTGTCATACTGATAGGAGTCCTTTTTGACTAAGAGTTCCTGTAGTGGAACATCTCTTGGAGCCACTCCTGTGTGAGGGCATTTTCCTTGTATGATAGCGACATCATCTCTTATGTACATCATCACTATTGACAACACTTAATGCAGCGGCCTACACCATCTTGACACCGGGGCCCGGAGACATAGTCCCTCCTGGACGAACTCTGTTATCAATGGCTTATGTTTTCATGTGTTGATGAATGTCATGTTCCTCTTCTTTACAGCATGTAGATGTATTCACTTATGCTTTTTTTTAAATGCGATTTAACACATCATGAAAGTAAAAGGTCTTGGAAGGGTCCTTTGTCACAACCGGACCTAGATCAAGTGGTATCAGAGCGGTCTTTGCATGGATGTGAATTGCAAGCGTGAACAATGGAACGTTCAGTGACAAAGGATGAAAAAGCGATGTACGAGACCATGGTCAAAATTTCCAAAAGAGTGGAAATAATGTATGAAACTCTACAGAAAGAGATAGATGAAAATGAGCAATTGCAGCTTCAGTTGCAAGCCACAAAAGAGGACCTAGAAGAACTGAAGCACAACAAACATAATATTCAAAAAGAGAACGTTGAATTGAATATGTGTCTACATGAAGAGAAAGAGGGAAAACATAGTTTGCTACGACATCTGCAAGCAAAGGACGAGGCCTTGGAAAAGCTGCAGCGTGACCCATGTGAGGTAAAAATTAGTTCTCCAAATTGATGTATGTTTCCTGATGATGATTTCACTATTTTTTAAAATCATACCACAGGAATTGGCTCCAAACTGTTGAAGAAAATGGGGTATGAAGGAAAAGGCTTGGGTGTTAATGGCCAAGGCATTGTTAACCCCATCAAAGTAGAAGAATTTCCCTGTCGAAAAAGACTTGGGTATGTCAGAAAGGAAGTTGGGGAATGCGCTGAGATAGCAAGCGAACCACCAACAACAGAGGATGATAAGCCCTCATCAGTTCTTTCCAAATTGACAGAGGAGGTAAAATATGTTGATTTACTTTCAGTTTCATCTTCACATAGTATGATTTCTGTTGGATATTTTGAGATCCCAATTACAAGGAAAAACATGAGGCTCCTCACCAAGATGAGACATGAGAAGGAAAAAGAACTTGGTGTTAATAACCAAGGCATCGCTCAACCATTGGAGGTTGTGCAGAGACCTCAATTTGCAGGCTCGAGATACACCGAAGGATAATGCTCAAAGGTGTCAGATCCTTCCAAGACATCGTTGGGGAAAAAGAGTAATGGGAACACATCCCCATCATCCCATGGCAGGGAAAGAGCTAAGGAAAGCTCTCATTTCCATACTTACACCAGAGACAGCAAGGAAAGGTATAACCAGTTTCGACATTTGAATGTTCATTTCGATTATGATCATGTTGTTAATGATGAACGTAAAAAATGGTATTGAAAAACATGTACCTTTTGTGGATTACATAACCATGCATTCTCTAAGTGTTGGAAAAGAATGGCAGCACACAAAAGGATGAGGCATGAAAGACCCTCTCAACAGCAGGTAAAGAAACATGTTAAGTAGGTCTGGAGGAAGAAGATCTATTACAGTCATTGCAATAGAAGTGGCCATCAAAGAGCCACATGTTGGAGGCTCCATCCATAGCAGCGCCTTAAAGACAAAGCGTCGGTGCATGAACAAGGTGAAATAATTGTTAGACAAGCAAAACCACCATAGGGGGATGACCCATTCATGTTGATAAGTGAAAAATGGTTTCTAGATATGTTAGCTTGTCATGGTCGTGCTTTTGTAAATCATTTGTTGCATTTTAAAATGTAAAATTGATGATGCGTTTCCATCACTTGCTAAGCAACAATGATGTTTGGTCTTATTTTGAGTTGCATGATAAACTGTGAAAGTGATGTCATGTTTCCATCACTTGTCAAAGAAACAACAGTGTTTGGCCTTATTTTTGTAAATCATGTGTTGCAGTGATGATGTGTTTTTCCATCACTTGTTGAAGCAACAATGATATGTTAGCATTGTTTCATAGTTGGGGTATTGTGTCCATCTTGATGTAAACTTGACCACCGAGTATGTGTTATAAACTCGTGGCAAGTGTGGGATGCTTGGGTCATTAGTTGGTCATGAGAGTCAAGCATGTAATTTGCAAAAACAATGTACTACAGGTTGCAGAGGTTGCAGGTGTCAGCTCATCGCTTAAGGCTTTGAAGAACAAAGGTGAAGGAGATGGAAGCGAGGCCTTTCAGGACGCTTGTGATGTAGACAAGGTATAGAGAAGTTGCAGATTATTTTTCATGCTTTTGGAGGACCAAAAGCTCCTTAGTGGGGAGGATTGATCCAGGTGGCTCCAGGGACACACACAGGACAAAGAGGGCTCAAAAATCAAAGCAATCAGAATGATTTCAAACCAGGACCAAAGTGTAGATCTCGTTGTCCTGATCATGGTGGTCTGAACGGTTCGTCAAACCAAGTCCGTATGAGAAAGTTAGAAGCAATCAAAGTTTGGTTGACTTTTGTTGACTAGGCAAGCTTAAGGAGGCAGCAATTTGGACAAAATCCGACCACTGGATTTCGGCCAACCTGGGTCGGATTCTGGCCAACCTGGGCCAGATTCCAGGTGAATTTGTGGCCTGTTTAATTTGTCTCCTTCGGTCATTTTTCGAATTTTCAAAAATGACTAAGTTTTTTTTAATGAAACAAAAAAATATATATAATTTGGGGTGGCGGGCCACCAACCCCGCCACCCCTCATACCCCATGTATATATATATATATATATATAGTAATGGGCCAGGAATCCATGACCCCGCCGCCCCTAGAACCACCCAACCATCAAACAAACACAACGCGGGGTGGGAATTCATGACCCCGCCACCCTGGGAACCACGCAACAAGAGTACTCCATTAGTGGGGGGCGTGGGCTGTCAACCCCGCTGCCCCTCCACCTCACCCACATAAAACAAGGAACCAGCGGATTTGGGGGGAGCGGGCCACCGGGACCGGCGGACCTGCCTCCTAAAATTTAATTATGACATTAACCATGGGATAAATGGGGAGGGCGGGATCTGATCCCCCGACCCCTCCTCAACAAATTTTCAAATTTAACCGCTACACCAACCGAACCACATGGGAATATCTGCCCATATTTTTTTATAAAACCCAATTTTCTCAGTGCACCCAAGGAGGATGGAGGAACCAAGAGCGGGCACAGAAATCTAGACGGCATTTTTTAAATTAATTTTTAATGTAGGTGGAACCATGAAGGAGCAAAATTTCCAGGAGGGTCAAATTTTTGCAGTGATCATATTAGACAAATTTTATGTCGATCTTACACCTCTCGGTGACATGAACCTGATGGCGTAGTCAGTTTCTTGATCTGAGGAGAAGATTTGCAAAGGACCCGGAGGAGGGAATCTTTGAGGAATCTAGGGGGAATCTAAAAGATTTCTTAAGCCCCATATTTCCACTTTCTCAGAATTCAGAAATTTGATAGTCGATTTTTCACTATTCGACGCCACAAATCTGATGGTGTGTTCATATTTTCTATTTGCTCATTTCATTTTTCAGCCACTTTTCTAAGTGGAATGCAGGCGTTAGCATTCATGTGCGAGCGGTCATTTCCATGCGATTCGATGTTGTGAGATCGATGATCCGAACAACTTCAGCAGCTTGACATCCTTTTCTGCAATATGGCCCCAAGATGTGAGAATCATCTGTGTGATTTACTTGTTTTCATGATTCGTCATGTTGTGTTTTGAGATCCCTATGTTGTATGTTGATGGGATACTCATGTTGTCGTCATGCATGTTTGCATTGAGATCCCTTTTATGCCATGCTGGCAGGATAATCAACATGCATGAGTTTGTGTCATACTGATAGGAGTCCTTTTTTATGAGATTTCCTGTAGTGGAACATCTCTTGGAGCCACGCCTGCGCGAGGGAATTTTCCTTGTATGATAGTGACATCATCTCTTATGTACATCATCACTATTGACAACACTTAATGCAGCGGCCTACACCATCTTGACACCGGGGCCTAGAGACGTAGTCCCTCCTGGACGAACTCCGTTATCAACGGCTTATGTTTTCATGTGTTGATGAATGTCATGTTCCTCTTCTTTACAGCATGCAGATGTATTCACTTATGTTCTTTTAAAAATGCAAGTTAACACATCACGAAAGTAAAAGGTCCTGGAAGGGTCATTTGTCACACCCGGACCTGGATCATACCTCTTGGTCACTTATCCTATTTGATGATGTCCTTGCTTGCTCGCTCCAGTAATCTCTCACTTCCTTCTTCAAGCTCCTGAAACAAGTAAACAATAATAGCACACAAACATAATAATAGACAAATTGCAATTCAACCTACTTAATGAGTCAAGAAACATCAAGACACAAATATGTAATATTACAAAACATGTAGGAAATCAATTGATAGTTACATATATTAATATCAAAGAGAGATTATAACCATTCGTCTTGACGTTGCAATCTTCCTCTGACAAGACCAAGTTCCCACACACTTCTGCTAGCATTCCATGATGGCTTCAAACAACAATAGTTTAAAGGCTCTTCCCTTTAGACTTCACTCCAAACCAAACACACTTCTCCCTCACACAACTAGATAGCTACAACTAGTAATAGCTTGCTTGTCTACTCAAAAATAGCATACTCACACTCAACCAACACTATAACTCTGTATTGGGAAGAAGGGAGGTTTATATAGCAAATATGGATGGGAGATGGATCCTCTTCTCATGGGAGAAGGACTTATCCCTTGAGGTAGTTCCATCATTATAGGGGAAAGGAGCCCAAACTATCATCCTTGACCCCATTCGGCCAAACCATTTACCAAACTTCTGTTACGGAGCTTCTAGAGCTGGAAGCTTCAGCTCTAATTTAAAAAACTTTCCATAACAGGACCGGCGCGACTGGAACACAGCTCAGTCACACCGATTGGTGTGGGGAATAGTGCTAATCTCTGCACATCAGCGTGGGGGAGATAAAGGTCATTAGTGTCGGTCTTGTAAATTGGGCAAAACAAAAGTTTTGGGGAAAATGGTGCAAAAGGGAAATGATCTGCTCATGAAGAGGGACATAATGGGAGTTTCTCCATGAAGGCAAAGCATGCAGGGTCCACTATAGAGGTCCTCCAGGATCAAGGAACGAGGAGTACAGGGACAATGAAAAAAAAATTTGAAACAAGGATTCACTTTCAGAGAGAGTGGGTTTGACCGACTTTGGTCAGTCAATTCATCAACTAGTGAAAGATTAAGGGAGAGTCTCATGTAACCAAATGGAACTCACTGCGGAGAGGCAGGACGGTTATCCAACACTTTTTTGGCTTCATCCATGTTGGGGGCCTGACCCAGGTTCGGAGTTAATTAGCCAAACAAATCCTTGTACTACTAGCCCTTTCGGCAATAGTTCACAGAGCGCGGACTCAGGTCTCACCTGAAGTAGTATGGGAGGGTGCTAGAACCAAGTTTCCACACCCTTGATATGTCTAAGAGGTTCGACTAGTCTACTGTTTGTTCCTACGTGCAATTCACTTTGCGCACTTTCTTGTTCCTCATGGCCTAATACACTGCCTTCGTGCATCCCTAACCAGGGGATGTGGAGCTCCCGCGCTGCCAGAGTCATGCTCTGTGATATTATTTGAGATCTTACATATCTTCCTATACCAGTTAATTACCTTCGCGTACTTGGATGTCTTACGTTATAATTAGTTATACAAAACATTCATATAAGTTCGCGCAGTAAATAAACATTATACTTGAAAATTATATCCAATCATGCATTAAATCAAGAAAAGATACACATAAATATAGTAAAACTTCTCTTTATTGATTCTCCCAATGGTTACAGACTCGACCTGCCCTGCGCACTCAACTGCGGACTACTAGGCCTCTGCACACTCAGTTGCAGAGCCTTCTCCTACTCTACGACCCACAGACACACTTTACACTTTGACTCAATTACTCAGACTTCTCTTGCTTCTCCTACTCCTCTTCTCTCTTAGTTGTCTTATACACTTAGAGCCTGGCTTTATTTATACAATTCCATGGTCAACAGACCATGGGTAGGTCTATCTAGCCAACATTACATTACAAAAACTAGGGCGGACAACCCTGTGACTCTATTATGATTTCGCGCCCCGCACCCACAATTCGCGGAGCTTTTACAAAAGGATTCAGTCAAACTTGGGTTTTAAGCCCCAAAACCTACCTTGGGGGGATTCCATGCCCAACAAGCCCCCAACACAAACATCATGACTCGCCCTTGAGTCACTCTATCAGCGCGGAGATCTTTGAGCGGAGTCCTTCCAACTCTGCTCAAACTGCAGCAAGGTCGGCAGCGCACTGAGCTTCTGCCTGTTGGATATACTGCATGCGTTGTTCCGAGACCACGGTGTCGGAAGTGCTTCTCTACATCTGTGCCTATATCCCCTACATGTTTGCAAGCTTGCCTTCAATTTATGTTGTGATGGTGAAGGCCTCATCGATCCAAGGTTGAACGCACGCCTTCAGGATTGCTTCCTTGTGTCGTGTCGTGTCCACCTGTTCTTTCAGAGCTTTGGCTTGTTGCATCCGCACGAGCCTCTGAGTGAGGGCCACCATCTACGCAGTCCCTTTGATGCTTTCATATTTCTATTGGATTTCTCGCACCTCTGTCTCTAAGAACTAGATGTTGGGGTCCTCCTGCAGATTTTTTAGGACCTCAAATGATTCTTCCAACAAGATGGTGCAGTCTCGCACTACACTGCCAATCTCGTCCAATCCCGCTGTAATAGCGCTAGCATGTTGTTCTGTGACTTCCAGAGGGGTGGACAGTTGCGCCTTTAACCGTAGCTCGACGATCTGAAGGTTCAGCTCCAACTGAACCTTTGTCATTTCCTCCCGTGCCTCACACACCCCTACTGCTAACCTATGGATGCGCGCCTCTACTCGAGTGTCTGCTCAGATGGCCAGCCTCAGGGTGCTATGACAAGCTTCATTTATTACCTGTACCAACTGTCGATTCTACGACACCACTTCATCGCACTGCGAGCTCAACTGTTTCATATTGATTTTCTACTCTCTGAGGACTTGCAGTGCGCGGCTCTCCCTAGCTCACAGCTCTGCAGTTATCCCATCCTGCAGAACGTATAAGGTCTCCCGCGGGAGTGCAGCCATATTGATACCAAGACCCTTCAGTGTGCTAACCGTAGGCCTGTCAGCCTCATTTGTTGTCACTAGTGCCCCTTCTGGCAACACTATGGTATTCGTCACCCGAGCATGCAACATCTGTTCTGCTACTGTTGTTCCGACTGCGAGGTTGGTCGAAAGGGTACCAACCTAAGGAGGGTACACCTGCAACTCCTGCAACTGCGCTCTAAGGGCCCCCAACACAATCTGGTTCTCCTGCATGAAATTTTGGAGGGCCTTGGAGGTGACATCACGCACTGTCTCACCGATGTCGTGCAGATCACCCTCGGTTAGGGTGATCAGGTCAATAGACAACTTCGATGCCTTGACCTTCTTGCGCGGCCCTGTCCACTCAGTTGGGTGCTGGTGCTTCAACTGTGTTGACACAGTTTGTGGGTCTGTGCCTCCCTCTTCTTCCTCTACTTCCTGCCCATGTGAAGGCGACGTTTGGCCCTCGCGCGCCTTCGCGGTTGCCTCCTGCATTGCTGCTGCTGCTGCAGCCTTTTCCTGTTTAGTTGATGTCTGTGTAGCATCCCACACTTCTGCCTCCTTCCTTCTCTTTTCTACCAACTGTGCAATGCACAGTTTGGCCTCTTCTTTCTTTCTTTGTGCTACCAACTTATCTATCTCCACGATGTCTGGAGCGCGCCACTCCAGCGGTCATGTCTCCAGTACGTTAAAGATGACATCATCCATGGCTATAAAGGGTAGCTTTCTCCATTATTTGGTCAGGTCCTTGCGCGCTCTAATGTATATGCTATGGATGTCTGCTTTAAATTCTACAAAACTCTACAAGCTGTTGTAGACAGTGGGCGCCAACCATGGCTTGTGGTTGATCCCCATTCTGAGGTTCATCTCCATGAACACCCAAAATATTTTACTATCAAGAATCTTATTGGCATCCTTTGTGGCCCAGAGCAAAGCATACTTCATAGCCTCCGACAGATCCCTATCAATTGTGGGGAATTGACTATCTTCTAGCATTTCCCCTGCCACGAGTACTATGGACAGTAGAATCCATGTATAGTGGAACGTTTTGCCCTGTTCCTGAACTTCGTGACAATTCTCCAAAAATTCCTTGCAAAGGAATGACCAATTAAATTAGACCCCCTCCGCGCATTGTTCAGCAAGTTCTACTACCGGTGTGGGTACCTCGTCCATGTTGTACTTGCACATAACCTTACCAGCCAGTATTTGGGTCGCCACTCTCACTGCTTTATCGTTGATGTTGGATATGGCGTAGCCCCTTTTCTTCTTTATCAGCTTGTATTTCTTCTTCATGGCCTCCACGATGGCCAAGTCACTGCTCTTCCCTTCCGAGATGTCTGCAGGGTCCTCTCCTTTGCATGGAAGCTGGGAAATGTGGTGAATCAAGTCTGCTATGATGGGGATGGGCTCCTCCAGCCACAAACACCCATCATGCACCAGGCAGAGCAGCTGCCTGATGACGAAAATGGTTATTGGGGCGCGGTGGAAATGCGGCACCTAGAGCAGGTTAAGTAGCCTGGCCTTTTCCACTCCGTGCAACCACTTTCACGGCTCTAATTCTGTAACCCCCACTGCGGTGTTCTGCTTGGGCTTCATGAGGTGTGAGGTCTCAAGGTGAGGGAACTTCTCGTGGTCAGCGAGGTCCCAATCTTCAAATTTTAAGCTCGGCACCTGTCCCAGGTGCATGCCCTCAAAAATAATGTTGTCTAGGAGGAGCGGGGTCTGGAGCAAGCTCTTGGTCTCATCAAGGTCCTTGGGCACTTTAGCCTTCCCTTTCCGCAAGGGGACATAGGCGAGCAGCTTTGTCGAGGGGTGCGCAGGCTCAGTTTCCTCCTCCATGCCTTCGTCCTCGTCCTCTTCGATAATTAGGTCCTCCAGGTCTTCTTCGTCTTCATCGGTCTCTATGGTGATGACTTTCCCCTTGTCCTCCATTGACAGCTTGGTGCGCAGCAGGTTCCACAGGGACACACGTACGGGAACCATCGCTTGTTTGTCCTTCTTGGGTCTTGGCATGCGTGGTGATTTCGGGATTTCTGCCACAATCCCGATGCCTTCCGGAGCATCCCCCACAGTCAGGGCCTATGCGGCCTCTTCGACAGTCATTTCTATTATTTCCATAACTTCCTCAATTGTTGCCATCGTGTCCGTCCAAAAATCTATCACTCGTGATCTCAGGGGCTCAATCAATGCTCGACACAAAACAAACAGGGCTTTGCTCAATAGCTCAATTCGCAAATGACCAAGTGTTGTTTTTTGGGCAGCCCCTTATAATTTATAATGCTTTTTGAATTTGAATTCGACCATTCCCCCCAAATCTGGTTCATTAATGCTCTCTTGGTGGCAGATTTTCCCAAATCTTGCCCATAAATCACGTCTTAAATGCCTGTTGCCTGCTCCATTTGGTCTCAAGTCAAGCATCCCATCATGAATAGTGACTTCAACGGTCACTTTTTGGCCAACCCATGAGGTAGTGCAAGCCCCTGTGTGCAGTCGCAGACCTTGTGACTCTTTGCTTCTGCACGCAGCTCCAACATCGCACAGCTCCCGGGCAGAGTAGTTTATAGTCCCGCGCTTCCTTTCAACTACCTAGAGCACTAAGATTGTACTTCCCTCAACTAGTCAGGTGGTCGCACCACCTGTGTAAAGTTTCATCCTGTCATCCATCACATTTCCTAGAAAATACCCACCTTTTATTGTTACGGGCAGCATCGTGCACTTTATCATCTGCAATGTGCTACCCTAGTCGATTCGCTTAGTAATGTGCAGTCCAAGCCAAGGCATCAAACAGATTAATTCATGGCGATAGGCCTCAAACCTGTCATCATGATCGTGCACATCCTACCTTATCACCTTGGTATTTTTACCCAGGAAATATTCTTTTATCTCGTCCTCCAGCTTCTTGACTTCCGCGTCCACCAGAGCGCTTTTCTTCCTTAATCATACCCATTCTTCTTCAAGTTCTTGGAGTCTAGAATTTCCCAGTTGGATTTTTTCTTCCAAGGTTCCGCGAACCTTTGTATCTACCAGTGCTATCATGCAAGGTCTAAGCTTTCCATGTACTATAGGGCTTACAGCCTTTGCTTTATACTCCAACCTTGGTGGTGCCTGCGTAGTCAGGTTATTGCACGTGGTCCTATAAGCCCATAGAACCGCTGGTACGCACAGGTCCCAATCAGTCCGCTTCGTATTATGGACCTTGTTTAGCGCTTCGAATACTTTGTTAAAGGCTTCTGCATGGATATCCTTCTGCGCACTTGGTCTTTACATACTTCGTGGTCCCAACCAAAGGGGTCGTTCGCCCCATTACCTTACCCACACTTGCTTATTGATCGTGTCTCCTATTAGGTTCCTATACCAATAGGAGTCATAATTTTGAATGACTAAGGTGAAGCCTTGTAATATTGTACATACCTTTGCTTTCTGCAAATGTTTTCCATATTAAAAAATTAAAAATGTAAAGAGGGTATGTCCTAAAAGAATAATCAAAGGACAAAAGAATAAGAAAAGGTCAAAAAAATGAAAATATATGAACCCCAAAAGACAAAAAGAGATCATGAAAGTGAGCAAGTCAAAATGCCACTACTATTTACTTTTATGCATAATAAATTATTGTGTGTAGCTTGTTACTCATGTCACAATCCATGATAGTCAAATTGTTTAAACTTGGCTATTTCATGTTTTAAATTTTAAGTTTATAGTTAGAGAATAAAATCTGACCAAACAGTGTAATCTTGGAAGATCGTTAGATAGGTAGAGTAAATAAAAGGAGCTCATCAGTTTAATCTGAGCCCTTGGATGTTAGAATTAGATAGTTTACTTTGTAAAGAAAAGAAAAATATTGATAAGGGTTTGCCAGCCTAAATGCACCCAAATAAAGTGAAGAAAAAATGGTAGGGTAAGTAAATGGGTAAGTAGTAGAAAGGTTGTAGAAATATCATGTGATTACATAAAAGCACTTATGTCATTGTTTTCAATGCATCTTTCAAATATGCATAAGAAGTAAACAAATCAAAGACAATGGTTCACAATATGGTTTATTTAACATCCCCTCATTCATTTCACCCCTTTACTTTACTAATTTCCCATAAATAAGTTCTAGTGCTTGAATCCTTTAAGTCAAAAAGGCTCAGAGCATTTCCCTAACTTCTGGAGGGACTGGACCCTCGGCTAAATGACTTAAGGGGACAAGTACTAGAACCCCCTTCATGAAAACACATTCCCCCTTCATAAAATCCGTTTCCCCTCATTTCTCTAATGAAATCACACTTTCCTATGGTTGACATCATTTATCTAGGAAAAGTGGGAACCCCCATGTAAATCCCTTTTCACTCAAAAACACATGAGAAACACTTTATCCTAAGTATTGAAGGTATGAAAAGCACGCAAATGTGATATTCCACCTTTTTACTTAGAAAAAACCCACTCTACCCTTTATTTTTCATATTAATTTCTAATATTATTATGTAAATTCCCTGAAATCCCATTATCCCGTATAAAAATTAAATCCCTATCTAAAATACCCCAACCTTTGGTTTTAATAAAAACTAATAGAAATTCCCCATACCCCGATATAAATTTACTTATTTACCTAATCCCAGTAAACTTAAGTTAATCTCGATATTAACATCACATGACTCCCTAATCCCTCATTAAGCCCAGCCCGATCATTTTAAACCTCCGATTTATCCCTATACTAATCCTGAACCGTCTTGATTAAATCCCTGGGCCCCCCCATCAATTCCCGTCATTTCCCCCCACGCAGCTTTTCTGCCAAACTACCGTTGATCATCACCCCCCTCTCATCCAATGGCGCACAGCCATATCGGCCGCACCCGATGGCTGAACGTTAACCACCCGATAAAGTGGTTTTCCTCGACCCCGCGGATGCTATGTGTCAAACGTTGTATCGCATCGGGTGACCCCTCCCGAATACCGCCCGCGCCACAAAAGCGATGCGATGGCCCTCCAAAACTGCTTCCCCCACTTAACCAAAAAACCGTCAATTGTTCATCCGAAAGTGAACCCGCCAAAATTAATTATTTTCTCTATAAAAGGCCGCGAAGCCCTTTTTTGCCCTTTTTCCGTGCGTTCTCTGTGTAAACTCTGTGAACCATTGCAATCCCTACGAACGCCAAATTTACCACCAAGACCGCTCCAAAAGACGTTGCAGACAACCCTACTGACTTTTCAGTCCGTACGAAGACCACGCCAACCACTGCAGCTGCCATGAACCACCATTTTTAGAGCCAATTCACCCAATTCCAAGTATTTCACCACGAATTACCTCTTATCCCTACAAATTTCAAAACATTTAGCCTATGTAGTGTTTTAAGTTGAAAATTGAGTAAAAACACTGCCAATTTAAGAAACCGCTTGCCTAAACCCTCTGAAAAATCCCAAAACCTTTGATAAAACCCCCCAAAGCATAATTCAAATACACAAGAACTGAATTGTGGTTACCCCTGTCACCATGGATGTCAGACTCATAACCACTCCACACTTAGACCTAGACCACCTTCCCCTGGCTGACAGGGATTTCCAAATCAAAGACACAACTACAATAGATCTCCTCCTAAAAATTCATTGCTTAATAAAGA
Organism: Pinus tabuliformis; assembly: GCA_031772625.1. NCBI lineage: Eukaryota > Viridiplantae > Streptophyta > Pinopsida > Pinales > Pinaceae > Pinus > Pinus tabuliformis. The sequence continues at coordinate 235,811,290 of CM062819.1, forward strand.
TAGACACCTGAACCATATAGATAATATTGGCCTCTGGGAGTCCATTTTACCCAGATACTAATTCCCCCAAGTTAAGGAATTCTTGATTGCTCCTTAGTTTAGGTAGTCTCCCTGTAATCTATAGCAAAGGATTCTTAATTGCCCTTTACTCATGATTATCCTCTATTCCTCATTTTAATCCCGATCTGAGAATTCTTAAGTGCTCTCTCACCCTGGTCAAGCTCATTTCAACCATCCAACCCAAAGACTTGCACTTCACTCTACTAGTTTGCCCTTTAAACACTCCCTTTAATGAGTTAATTCCAGTTATGTTGCCCTTCTTTGACTCCATAGCCCAATGGTCCAGAGACATCATTCTATCCATTTGTTTTAAGGATTCCACCATCCAACCTTCAATACAAATCAAAACCCCTTGAACTTTAAGAACTAGCCTAAAATCCCAGCAAACAAAGCTAAATCATATAGAGAGAGCCCTCTCTGAGCCATAGGTTGGCTAGAGCCTATGCTTAAAAGATTGGTTTGTGGTTACCTCGGTCTTTTCCTTCTTCTGATAACTTCTAGGGAAAAATTCTGAGTGATGCCATAGTGGTGACTCCACTAGGGAATCAAACCCTCAGTCCTGATAAAGCTTTAAGAAATTTTTAAATCTGTATTTTGAGCCTCTTAAAGTAATTTATTAGAATTTATTTTAAAAATCTCACAAAAAGAAAACAATTAAAAAAATTTGAAATTCTAGCTTCAAGGAGAACTCATTTACTAGGGCTAACCCAGATCCAAACCCTGCCCCAGTAGTTGATAATCCCAACCTAATTTCAAGAAAACCTAAAAAAGAAGAAAGTTCAGTTAGCCAAACACCTTTAGTTAAAGCTAATCCATGTCCTGGTGAGTGGTTGTTTTTAGAATATCTTCCCTTTGATGAGAAATTTGGCCTTTCATTATTTAAAGAAAAGTCTGAAATTGAAATATACGATACTGTTCTAGACCCTAATTTCATTGTAGACCTTGAAGCCCAAAAGGCCAACAATTCAATTGATGAATACATTCTGAATTCTTCGCAATCATCCCTTAGTACTGCCAAGATCCCTAAGCTTTCTAAACAATTGTCCACTACTCTCAGTTCACCATTATTCCCTTCAACTTCTGAAGTCCATTCTTCACTACCATTTATACCTTCACTCCCTCACCAACCTAGCGTTTCTCATTCACCACCTACCAGTCCTGGTTTGTCATCCACTACTGCATCATCTCCAAGTACCTCAACCCCACATCTCAGTCTCTCCCAACTTACAGCCATGACAAATAGATATGCTCCTCTTGTTTTATCTGCCCCACTTGGTGCTATGCCAGCAGACTACAAAAAATATTTTTTATCAATTTGATGGCATAGGACACATCACTGCACAGCACCATGTCAATAAGATGACAGATTACTTTGAACTACATGAAATTGATATTGGGGATGTTCAAATGAGATTATTTTCTCAGACTTTAGCTGGTGATGTTAGGAAATGGTTTAGAGCGTTACCCGCTAATAGTATTGAAAATTTAGATATGGTTTACCAACCATTTTTTAATATATAGGAAAAGAAAAAGAACCCCTTACAGATCCTTTCAGAGTATGAAAATATTAGAAGGGGACCTAATGAAATTGTACAAGATTACTGCACTAGATTCAATAATATATATAATGCAATCCCAGTTAACCTTAGACCCCCACCTAACTTAGCATTAATAAAGTTTCCTGATGGTTTTGACACAGACATGGCATACCAACTCAGGGAAAGAAACCCCCCAACCTTAGAGGAAATGCAAAGTGTAGCAGTTAGTGTAGAAGCCAATTTGTTAGCTAAAAGAGCTAGAGTTAGGAATGAAAGGAGAGGAACTGCAAAAGATGAAGCTTCACCATCTGACCTCAAAATAGATGGTTTAGCCAAAAGTATGGAGAAACTAATGGATAGAATAGACAATATGGAGAGGAAACCTCAATGGGATAACCAACAAGCACCTCCAGTTAGAAACCCAAATTTTAGAAAAAACCAAAACCAAAACATTGGGAAAAATGGACCTGATCAGAACATTAGGCCTCCTTTTCAAGAAAATTATGCAGAAACATCCCAGCCAGAAGATCCAAAACAAGATACATAGATTAACCTGATGGGATTAGATGATGAGGATATTGTTTTTCTAACCCAAGATGAGCAGGAACTGCATATGTTGCAGCAATTGCAAATCCAGTCTGGAGAGTCATTTGATTATAAACAAGGATATGATTCTGCCATCTTTGAAGTGCATAAACAGTATAATATAAGGAGTAAAAAGAACGTAGATATCCCTGACCAAACCAAGAAAATAGTGCAAAATCAACCCAAGAAAATCAAAGAAGCCCCTGTTTCAAAAATCCTCCAGATTCTCCCTAGACAAAACCAGAATCCTTCTGGCCCCACCATTGTAGATATAACCCCTAATCAACCTTCTGATGATCAACCATCCACTTCAATTCCCCCTAAAGAACCAGTGGACAAACCTCAAAACACCAGATTTGAAAATCCACATAAAGAGGTCCCCAATAAAGGAAAAGAAGACCATCCTACTCAAATCCCTGCTGTGAAAATTCAAAACCCTCAAACAGAAAAAGCCTCTTTTCCATTCAATCTGGGAGCAGAGGTAGCAAAGCTAAAGATTTTAGTTCCTTTAACAAAACTAATCAAGAATGAAACCTACAAGTCACAGATAAACCAGACTTTAAACATTGTTGAAAATGAGGATTCAGTCAACCTGTTTGATGACCAACCAGAACTTATATTTGGTCTAGATGTTAATGGCAAACCACTAGAAGGAGGAGTACCACCTTTCTACATTAACGTTAGTATCCATGACAAAATTCTACACAATGCAATGTTGGATTCTGGTACCTCCCACAAATTAATGCCCAAATCAGTAATGGAGAAATTAAACCTAGACATTACAAGCATTACAAGGACTTATTCTCATTTGACTCAAGTCAAGTAAAGTGTCTAGGATTGATTAAAGACTTGTGTGTTACTTTAGTTCAATATCCTTCCAAAAGCATCCTTATGGATATTTTGGTTGCTGACATCCCACCAAAGTATGGCATGTTGTTATCCAGATCATAGGGAGCCAAACTTCAGGGATCTTTACAACGAGATATGTCATATGCAACAATCTCTGTTTTTGGACAACCTAAGAAACTGTACTGATAAACCTTAATGAAATACATGGTAACTAACCAGGATCGGCCTCAAAACTTTCCTATCTACTTCATACACTCAGATATTGATTCCTTTATCCTGTATAATGTTGATCAAACGCCAAAAGAAATTTTAGACAGTATTGATGCAGAACCAAAAGAAATTGCAGTTTCTATACAAAATGAAACTAACCAAACTTTAGAACTTTCCAATAAACAAGGTGGCCAAATTGCTATAAATGAGGAAAAGTTTGTTGCACCAGATAGTGAAAATTATGAGCATGAGATATTATGGCATCTTGAGTTTGATGGGTTAGTCAATAAGTTTGGAGCAGGAGCAGGAGTTTGGATATATAATCTGGAGAATAATCACTCAAAAGGCCATGCATACAGACTGAATTTTAAATGTACTAACAATATGGCTGAGTATGAAGCATTAATTTTAGGTCTTAAATTAGTTAGGAATCTAGGAGCTAAAATAGTTTCTGTCATGGGAGACTCTGAACTAATTATAAAATAGATTAATGTTGTATATATGACAAAGGACCCCAAGTTAAGTTGTTATAGAAGAACAATTGTAGAAATACTTAACACTTTCTTAGAAACCAAGCTTGCAGTAATTCCTAGAAAACACAATATGCAGGCTCATAGTTTAGCAATGTTTGCCAACACCTGCAACTTACCCTTCCAACCTAACCATCAGTACACTACTGAAGTTAGGCACAGACCTGCAATTCCAGATGATTTGAAGAACTGGCAAATATTTTCTTATGACAAACAGATAAATAAGTTTTTAATATCAGAAGAAGAGTTTGTAAATAACAATATAGATACTAACACATCAATAGATCCTAACACTAAAAATGAGATAGAAATAAATTAGATAGAAGGTGAAGAAATAGATAGATTTCATCCTACTAAATTTACTAAGTCATATGTAGAAAACCTAAAGCAAGTTGAGATTGATGAAATAATCAGTGAAGACGTTGAAGTAATTAATCTCAAAGATAATTTCTTACCTAATGGATTAACCCCTTTGGATGATTTATTTGATTCAAATGGTGTTCCTAGGAAACCTAAAATGGAACCTTTGAAATATAATATAGAGGAGTGTAATATAGGCACTAATGAAAATCCAAAATTGATCAAACTTTCGAAATCATTACCTCCAACTGAAAAAGTGAAATACATTGAGTTATTGAGAGAGTTTCAAGATGTCTTTGCTTGGAGTTATGAGGACCTCAAATCCTATGACACCAACATCATACAACACACAATTCCTATTAAAGAAAATCAAAAGCCTTTCAGACAAAAACTTAGGAGGATCAATCCGGTCTTATTACCTTCAATTGAAAAAGAAATTTAGAGGATGTATGATGCTAAAATAATTGCACCAATCAGATTTTCTGATTGGGTCTCAAACTTGGTACCAACTAGAAAGAAAACTGGTGAGATCAGACTTTGTGTGGATCTCAGAAACCTCAACAAAGTGTCACTAAAAGACAATTACCCTCTCCCCAAAATGGATCACATTTTACAAAGGGTAGTTGGATCAACCAAAATCTCATTATTGGATGGGTTTTCTGGTTACAATCAAATCTTAGTTCATCCTGATGACCAAGCCAAGACTGCCTTCACTACTCCTTGGGGCACATTTATGTATGTGAAAATGCCTTTTGGACTGATGAATGCAGGAGCCACTTTCCAGAGGGCTATGGATATAGCCTTTGCAAAAGAAATTCATGATTTCCTTGTGATATATCTAGATGACATTACTGTATTTTCAAAATCTGACAATCAACATTTGGATCATCTAAGGCAAGTTTTTATTAAATGCAAGAAATATGGAATTTCCTTGAACCCCAAGAAGTCTTTGTTTGGGTTAGAAGAAGGAAAGTTATTAGGTCATATAATTTCAAAATATGGTATACGAATAGACCCTACTAGAATAGAAGCCATCTTACAGATACAACATCCGAGGAACATTAGGGAATTGCAAGCTTTCTTAGGGAAAATTAATTTTCTTAGAAGATTTATTTCTAATTTAGCAGAGTTAATTAGATCACTCAACAATATGCTGAAAAAAGATTCGACCATAAAATGGACTGTTGAGGCTAAGAAATCCTTTGAAGACATTAAACTAGCCTTAACTAAAACACCAGTGTTAATCAGTCCTAAATTTGATAGAGATTTCATCTTATTTTCCTTTGCTTCTGAGCACACAATTGTTGCAGTTCTACTGCAGAAAAATGACCAGGGCTATGAACAACCTATTGCTTTCTTTAGCAAAGCCCTGAGAGATTCCCCCTTGAAATATAACATAATGGAAAAACAAGCCTTTGCTTTGGTCAAAGCCATCAAGGATTTTAGGGTGTACATATTATATTCTCATATAGTGGCCTACATTCCTAATTCAGTAGTCAAAGACATCCTAACTCAGGAAGGTCTAGATGGAAAGAGGGGAAAGTGGATTGCTACTATTCTAGAATATGATATAGAAATCAAACCAACTAAGTTAATCAAGGGCCAAGGTTTAGCCAAGCTCATGGCTGAATCGAACTGTTAGGCCTTGGATATAAACTTTATTGCAGCAATAGATGATGGAGAGGAGATGGCGACTCCACTAATCAGCCAAGCCTTTATTGAATCACCTTGGTATGCTGATATCATTTACGTTTTACTGAATTTACAAGCTCCTCTTGAATTATCTAGGACTAAAAGCAGGTTTTTGAAGATGAAATCCTTAAAGTTTTGTATATTAGACAATGCTTTGTTTTGGAGAGATCATGAAGGAATTCTTCTCAATTGCTTATTAAAAGATGAATCTGACAAGGTGTTGCAAGAGTTTCATGTAGGTGACTGTGGAGGACACCTTTACTGGAAGACCACTGCAGATAAAATCCTTAGAGATAGTTTTTACTGGCCTACCTTGTTTTCTGATGTCAAGAAATATGTGACCTCCTGTCACAAATGTCAAATTTTTTAGGGAAAGAAAAAGCTTTTACCTTTACCCCTCAAGTCAATATCTATTGAAATACCTTTTCAACAATGGGGTTTAGACTTCATTAGCGAAATTCACCCACCCTCCTCTACCCAACACAAATGGATCCTCACAGCCACAGACTACTTCACAAAATGGATAGAGGCCATACCTTCAAGGCAAGCCACTGACACTGTTATCATAACCTTCCTTGAAACCAATATTCTATCAAGATTTGGATGTCCAACTAAGCTCATTACTGATAATGCAACAGCCTTTAAATCCAAAAGAATGATAGATTTCTGCAACAAGTATCATATAACCCTGGGCCATTCCACAGCCTATTACCCTCAAGGAAATGGACTGGAAAAATCCTCAAACAAAATCCTGGTAAACATCATCAAGAAGTTACTATAGGACAATAAGAAAACATGGAATAAAAAGCTAGTCAATTCCTTATGGGCAGATAGGCTAACCACTAAAAAATCAATTGGTACTTCTCCCTATCAACTAGTTTATGGGATGGAAGCTGTTTTTCCATCTTCCTTCGGAATACTAGTGATGAAGTTGCTTCAAGAATTGCAGGTTGAACCAAATAGTATCCAAAGAAGAATCAAACAAACAATTCATCTTCAACAAACCAGGGAAGAGGTCTATATCAAGTCTCAAGTTGTGCAAAAAGGATTAAAAATATTTTTGATAAGAGAACCAAGGCTGAAGATTTCTACCTTAGTGACAAAGTACTCAAGTGGGATTCAAGGAGGGAAGACAAAGGAAAACATGGGAAATTTGATTTCCTATGGAAAGGGCCATATGTCATTTATGCTTTCAGAGGTAATAATGCTTTCTTCGTAAGAGAAATGGATGGTACATAAGCAAAAGGTGGGCCAGTGAATGGTCGAATGCTAAAACACTATTTTGAACCTGGTTACTAATTTTCATTTTACATTAGAGCATATTTTATTTTCAAAATTCTAGATTGGATTGGATGGTGATTTTTGAAGTTGAAGCCCGAAGAGAAGGCCCTAAGCTTTAAAAAATTCACTGTCATAAGTATCCATAATGAAAAGGCATAGGGGAACATTTTGCAAGGTAACATCAAAAGTAATTCAGGGGCTATTGATCTACAAAGTTCTTGACATTTCACTAGAAAATGCCATCCCCAAGTGGAGCCACTGTTAGGTTCCTATACCAATAGGAGTCATAATTTTGAATGACTAAGGTGAAGCCTTGTAATATTGTACATACCTTTACTTTCTGCAAATGTTTTCCATATTAAAAACTTAAAAAATGTAAAGAGGGTATGTCCTAAAAGAACAATCAAAGGACAAAAGAATAAGAAAAGGTCAAAAAAATGAAAATATATGAACCCCAAAAGACAAAAAGAGATCATGAAAGTGAGCAAGTCAAAATGACACTACTATTTACTTTTATGCATAATAAATTATTGTGTGCAGCTTGTTACTCATGTCACAATCCATGACAGTCAAATTGTTTAAACTTGGCTATTTCATGTTTTAAATTTTATGTTTATAGTTAGAGAATAAAATCTGACCAAACAGTGTGATCTTGGCAGATCATTAGATAGGTAGAATAAATAAAAGGAGCTCATCAGTTTAATCTGAGCCCTTGGATGTTAGAATTAGATAGTTTACTTTGTAGAGAAAAGAAAAAGATTGATAACGGTTTGCTAGCCTAAATGCACCCAAATAAAGTGAAGAAAAAATGGTAGGGTAAGTAAATGGGTAAGTAGTAGAAAGGTTGTAGAAATATCATGTGATTACATAAAAGCACTTATGTCATTGTTTTAAATGCATCTTTCAAATATGCATAAGCAATAAACAGAGCAAAGACAATGGTTCACAATATGGTTTATTTAACATCCCCTCATTCATTTCACCCCTTTACTTTAATAATTTCCCATAAATAAGTTCTAGTGCTTGAATCATTTAAGTCAAAAAGGCTCAGAGCATTTCTCTGACTTCTAGAGGGCCTGGACCCTTAGCTAAATGACTTAGGGGGACAAGTACTAGAACCCCCTTCATGAAAACACATTCCCCCTTCATAAAATCTGTTTCCCCTCATTTCTCTAATGAAATCACACTTTCCTATGGTTGACATCATTTACCTAGGAAAAGTGGGAACCCCCATGTAAATCCATTTTCAGTCAAAAATCCATGAGAAACACTTTATCCTAAGTATTGAAGGTATGAAAAGCGCGCAAACGTGATATTCCACGTTTTTACTTAGAAAAAACCCACTCCACCCTTTATATTTCATATTAATTTCTAATATTATTATGTATTCCCCAAAATCCCATTATCCCGTATAACAATTAAATCCCTATGTAAAATACCCCAACCTTTGGTTTTAATAAAAACTAATAGAAATTCCCCATACCCTGATATAACTTTACTTATTTACCTAATCCCGGTAAACTTAAGTTAATCCCGATATTAACATCACCCGACTCCCTAATCCCTCATTAAGCCCAGCTCGATCATTTTAAACCTCTGATTTATCCCTAAACTAATCTCGAACCGTCGTGATTAAATCCCTGGGCCCCCCATCAACTCCCGTCATTTCCCCCCATGCAGCTCTTCCACCCGACTACTGTTGATCATCACCCCCCCCCTCATCCAACGGCGCACAGCCATATCGGTCGCGCCCGATGGCTGAACGTTAACCACCCGATAAAGTGGTTTTCCCTGACCCCGCGGATGCTACGTGTCAAATGTTGTATCGCATCAGGTGACCCCTCCCGAATACCACTCGCACCACAAAAGTGGTGCGATGGCCCTCCAAAACCGCTTCCCCCAATTAGCAGAAAAACCATCAACTGTTCATCCCAAAGTGAACCCGCCAAAATTAATTATTTTCTCTATAAAAGGCCACCAAGCCCTTTTTCACCCTTTTTCCATGCATTCTTTGTGTAAACTCTGTGAACCATTGCAATCCTTGAGAACGCCAAATTTAACACCAAGACCGCTCCAAAAGATGCTACAGACAACCCAGCTGACTTTTCAGTCCATACCAAGACCACGCCAACCACTGCAGCTGTCATGAACCACCATTTTTAGAGCCAATTCACCCAATTCTAGGTATTTCACCACGAATTACCTCTTACCCCTGCAAATTTCAAAACCTTTAGCCTATGCAGTGTTTTAAGTTGAAAATTGAGTAAAAATACTGCCAATTTAAGAAATTGCTTGCCTAAACCCTCTGAAAAATCCCAAAACCTTTGATAAAACCCCCCATAGCATAATTCAAATCCATAAGAACTAAATTATGGATGCCCCTGTCGCCATGGACGTCAGACCCATTACCACTCCACACTTAGACCTAAACCACCTTCCCCTTGCTGACTGGGATTTCCAAATCAAAGACACAACTATAATAGAGCTCCTGCTAAAAATTCCTTTTCTAAGCAAAGACAGACACCTGAACCATACAGATGATATTGGCCTCTAGGAGTCCAATTTACCTAGATACCAGTTCCCCCAAGTTCATATCTTTCCAGAAGTTGTTCATATGTGATATGCATGCTATGTCCCCAGCCATAGAGCCATAATGTCTTATGACCAGAAGGTGTTATTCACTATCATAGACGAGTTCATTAATGAAATGTTGTAGTTCCAACCAGGGCCAAACCTAACCCCACTCTCAATTAGAGACCTGTTGGACCAGTATCCCAAGCTAAGCCCATCAAGATTGGCCCAGTTGTTCCAAACCTTCATTAGAGAGGAAAAACACATCCCTAAGGATCCCCCTCCATATGTAGCAACTATTTTCTCTAAATGGGGCCAGAACATTGTAACCATGATATCCTGTGTTTTGGTTTACTCTACCAGTGAATACATTGATGAACTTATTCTTGCCTTCATGTCCATTTATACCCCAGGACAACCCCCTGCAACCATATATGATTTTTCCAATTTCCTAGCTGATAGAATGCATGAGGATTTCACAAGAATGGGCAATGAGAGAGTATTCAAATACTCCTCTGTATTGTACCATCTATTTTTGTGTTATCAGTCGGATAAGTTTCCTTTTACTCTCTAGAAGCTTGACAGCAGGGGCCAGCCCAGATCTGTCATTTTTTGGACCCCACTTTTCCATGAGTTTGGATCACCATATACATACTCAGACTTCATAGATTCTTTTTTGTATTCAATCATGACTATACTCACTGGAAATCCTCCACCTAGGATAATTCCAAAGATAAAAAGAGCCCTCCATCTTTCCAAACAAACCAAAGTGGGTGATTGGTACCTTTACCAAAACCACACAGAAATAAGAATATATGGTTGCTTGCTTGCACCATATAAGTTTCCAAGATACCTCCCTATGAGGTTGTTTGCCTTAGAATATTACAGACAGATCATCAATGCAAACGAAGTCAACTTTGCCAATGCCAAGAAGAAGGCCTATTTCAAAATCAAAGACTAATTAGGTCCCTTCATATGCAATTCCAGAGAGGTAGGGAAAGAGGCAGACCTAATCCTGCAAAGAATGAAATTCCAAAGGAGTTTTGTATGGAGATATGACCCTTTAGAATTCATTACCAAGAAAAGGCAAAAGGTCAAGCTAGGACCTTTCATCCACCACCCCATACCAGAAATAGAGGCATATGCCAATCAAACAGAATGGGTGGAAAATACTTTAGTAGATAGAGACAACACAAGAGTAGATGTAGAAAATGCTCTGATTGATTTGGAAAAGCAGCTTGATGAGAGCTCTTTTCTGCAGGTACCAGAAGAGCAAGAAAGATCCATGAGCACCCCTCCAGTCATGCAAACTCCTTAGAATGAGGAGAAAAATCCAAAAAGAAACAGAGAGGGAGCTTCCACTTCAGGAATGGACACCTCTAATCTGCAACAGGAAACAAGTCACAGCAAGAGGCAAAGGCTCAATCCGGCCTCTGAACAGGAATATATAGAAGGATCAGCACATGTAACCAACACAGAGTTAGACAAAAGTAGGCCCACAACTCCATCTGAAGACACACAAGAGCCTTCCACATCACAGACTTAGATGTTGGAAAGGCGGATTAGTGTGGAAGTGTCTTCCTTCAATAGGCCTACTAACAAAGACCAAGACATAAAGGACAGGTATAAGGAAATCAAAATGAGGAATGAGAGGCTTAAATCCCAAACATATGCTCAATACCTAATCTCACTCCCAAAAATCAAACAAGGTTGATGTCAGCCTTTGACATCAAGGAAGGAAAGTTGCAGATGTCCTTTATCAAACCTACAGCACAGCAGCCCAAAACATCATCAGATTTCAAGAGGGTTGACTTTGAAGTGTTGGAAAGGGATATTCATCCCATAGACCAGATAGAACTACATAAATAGGCTGGAGAGATGATATACTCCACCCTCATAGGTAAAGCCATAGCTACCCATCAGCTAGAAAATTCATTGAACAATATCTCAGCACAGTTTCAGTTGGAGAAGGCCTCCCCACAGGCCAAGGATATAAGGATTCAGTCGTTATAAGACTTGGCTATTGAGCTATTACATGATCCCAAGGATATAAAAGCTATTGAGTAGCTGATAAAGAAGAAGAACGATGATATTGCTGCACTAAAGAAGCAATTAAAGATACCTCAGCTACAACATCCTCAAACACTTGAAGTCATAGAGAGCCAAACCAAACATGAAGAGTTGATGGACTTGGTCCTAAAACTCAACGATCAACTAAGAGAGACAGAGAAAGGGTTGGATAGATTGATCCAATTAAAACAAACTGACATTGCATCAACTTCTGCAAACATCATCCCTACTGTGTCTACAGCAGTCCCTTCTACACTGGCAGCTTCACTTGCACCAACAGCTCCACCTGCCACAGCATTGCCAGTTACAACAGAGTCTACAACAGCAGCAGGTACATCAGGAGAAAAAGTAGCAGAATTAGTTAAAGCCATGGAAGAGATGTCAATTCAGGCTACAGAAATGAATAGACTAAAGGAAAAGGTGGCAAGTTTAGAAACTGATTACAAACTTGCACAAATTATGCAAAAAGAAGAGGCACAGAAAGCCAACAGGATGAGTGAAAAGGTCAAAGCCTTGGAAAAGGACCTAACATTGGAGAAACCCCTTGGGCAAGCCAAGGAACTGTTATGGGCCAATATCATTGACTCCGTCAAGGATATTTGGCCATCTATTCAAGTTATGTTTGAGCAGACAGAATTGATAAAGATAGCTACAGTAGCTATTCAAAAATTCAAGGAGGAATTGGGTGACATGCCTGAGGATGCCAATAGACTCATCCACTTCCTTAACAGCAAAAACAGATATGAGCTTCAGGAGCTCAATATAGAAGACAGGACTGAAACCATTTTGGAAATAAGGAAGGTCCTTTCCAAGAGAAACCTAATGTTGAACTTAGAAGAAAAGTGCCACAACATGCAGGTGGCCATTGATAGATTCATGGCCAAATTCCAAATTTTGAGGGAGAAAGGATTGCCCAATCCATTGGTCATTAATGACAAACTTATGACACAGCTAGACTATGATAATAGACTCAGGCAGTTGGCTAAAGAACAAGCTAGCACTTCATCTATAAAAGCATTGCCAACAGGCAAAGTTTTGTATAACACCTTCGAGAACTTGTTTTTTTCTCCAACATGAGATTAAACACTTGTTCATCACTAAGCCCAATTTTTCCAAGTATACTGAAGCTGATGAGATATATAGATGGATGATGAATGTCAAATTACCTGATGCAGAATGGTGGGAAACAATGACTGATTTACTGTGAGAAATTTACAGTAAAAAGTTACTGCACAGTAAAAATAAGAACAGCCAGGTAAACAGATGAAAACAGGACAGCATGGTTAAAGAGTATCAGGGTCAAAGAGTATCATGTGAAAGATAAAAGTTGAAGAAGATTCCAGCGTAAAAGACCAAAGCTGTAAGCCAGCGAAAAGGGCCACAAATCCAACCATAAAACTCAGCAGTACCACATAAAAAGGGACAGCATGAAACAGTTCAATAGCTGTCTCTATCTTCTTGCAAGAAGATATTTGTATTTCCTAGATTAAATCTCAAGTTAGTTTGAGATATTTTGTAATAATTTTTTGTATAAATAATTCACAATTCGAAGTATGTAGGGTGCATTCTTAGACATTTTTATAGACCTTCTTGATCAAAATACTGTAAGTTATTGTATCACTGTTTGGACCAGCAAACTGGATTAATGAATAAAGACAAGACATTTCACAGGATTCATGTGTAGAGCGAAGTACAGACAAGTATTTTCTCTTGTGTTGTTATCTTTCTTTAAAAGTTTTTCCACAATCTTTAATGTATCTAAAATCTGAATGCTATAATATGGAATGATATCTCGGAATTTGCTTCATTGCACTTTGTTTTAACAATTATGCATTTTTAATGTTTTCTGCTAATTATCTAAGTTAAGGAATTCTTGATTGCTCCTTAGTTTAGGTATTATCCCTGTAATATATAGCAAAGGATTCTTAATTTCCCTTTGCTCATGATTATCCTATGTTCCTCATTTTAATCCCAGTCTGATAATTCTTAAGTGCTCTCTCACCCTGGTTAAGATCATTTCAACCATCCAGCCCAAAGACCTGCACTTCACTCTGCTAGCTTGCCCTTTGAACACTCCCTTTAATGAGTTAATTCCAATTCTTCTTCCCTTCTTTGACTCCATAGCCCAATGGTCCAGATACATCATTCTATCCATCTATTTTAAGGATTCCACCATCCAACCCTCAATACAAATCAAAACCCTCTGAACTTTAAGAACTAGCCTGAAATCCCAACAAACAAAGCTAAATCATATAGAGAGAGCCCTCTCTGAGCCATAGGTTGGCTAGAGCCTATGCTTAAAAGATTGGTTTGTGGTTACCTAGGTCTTTTCCTTCTTCTGATAACTTCTAGGGAAAAATTCTGAGTGATAACATCTCCTACCGCGAGGATTGGGTGCATTCATGTCGGTTTCACACCATATGCCTGTATCCACCTGGCGCGGACTGTTTTGTCCAACAATTTTGTCTCTTAATCGCATCGGAGGCTTCCCAAACCACATGCGCATCATCCCTTTGCATTCGCACCAGTCTTCAAAACTTCTTTGGTGCATATCCCACCATCTTGCGGGCATAGCACGCAGTACCCATTTCAAAGCGTCGAAATGTTGCTATTCCGACACTTCTCTTTCAAATCTGTTCAGAAATTCATCCACCTCGCTTAATCCATCATACGTAGGCAGATATATTACCTCTGTTGCTATGCAGTGCAGTGACCTCGTCATCATGTTACAGTTGAGCGTGGTTACCTCGTGTAACTGGTTCAGCCATCGTTTTATCTCCTCGTCAGAATCTAACGTGTGGGAACTTTCGCACTCCCATGAGATTCGGCCATCCGCGATTGGATTTACCCAGTCTTGCCCCCGCACGGTTATCTGGTAGATGCAGTCCAGATCATCGTTGTTGTCGTAGTTGCGCACTGGTTCTATGTAGCGCGATCCTTCTGCAGGGTCTAAAGGTACCACTACGTGCAGAGACTTTTTCTCAAAGATCATCTTGCACTTCTTTAGATTTATCACTCCATTCATGTCAGTGGCCCAATATATTCCCAATAGCGCGGGGTAGGGATTGTTGTCATCAACAATCTCTATCACTTCGAAATCTGCTAGCACGCTTGCTCCTTCAATATCTACTGTGATTCCCTGCAATCTTCCCATAGGTAGGATCTTTTGCTGGTTCGCCATTCGCAGTTGGATAGGAGACCATTGCAACGCAGGCCTGCCCATGCGCTCCCATGTCTACTTTGGCAGGACGTTCACGTCTGATCCTAGATCCAGAATCACTTGGTCCATCTCATATTCCCCAATTTTTATGATCAATCTCATCTCCCTTTCTATTCGTGTCGTGTGCTTCCTGAGCTTCTGGACTACGCGCGATTCCCCTGGCACAGTCCCAGCGCATCTATTTATGAGTTCTTGTAGCCCCTTTACAGCCTTGTTGTTGCGCAGCAGCTTCATGCATGTCTCCAAGAATGTAGTGAGCATCGATGGGTCCATTTCCGGCTCTAGTCTATCTTTACTTCCTGAAGTGGAGGCATCAGCGAAGCTCCTCTTAGCTTCCATGAAGGTCTCCTTAGCGCGCTCCAAATCAAATTTTGGTTCCTTCGTTGGAGCCTTGCGAACCCAGGTGCTTTCTTCAGGTTGCTTGCCTTTGTCATCCCCTATTGTAATTCCACACCAGAGCACGATATTTACATTAGGGTCTTCCTCGCGCGGCTCAGACCTCATAATTTTCATATTCTGAGGCTCTGAGTTGGGGGAGGTTGGAGTGCTCTGTTATCACGCAATCTCGCTATCAGTGTAGGACAGTCCTCCATCTCATGATCAACAACATACAATACAAGCATGAGGGTCGCATTGGATTCGTACAATCACGGGCATAATGCCCTAGCCCTCCGTAATTGTAACATATCAGCTGTCTGCAACCTCTTCTTGGTCCCCCTCCACCTCAACCTCGTCCACGCCCCTAAAATCCAGTGCACGCCATTCCTGCGTTTTGATCCAGAGATCGTGTTTCGACCTGAACTCTATAGGTAGGAGTTCGATCCATCATCATCTCATAAATTATACAAGTGCACTCATCATGTCCTACTGACCTACAGAAATTATAGAACAATTGTTGTGAATTCTTCGTATACTTCTGTAATAGATGGCAGTTATCTGTAGCATGCTTTCCTCCTATCTCACAAATAGTGCACCATAGTTCAGGCATCATGCTTGGTCTTGCTTGTGCCTCTGGTCTTAATGGAATTGGCCCTCCTCTCGCAAGGTAATTTGCGAACACCGGGCAGTGGTCCTTGTCATGCCCCTGGCCCTTACATTTTATGCACCATATCTCATCGCGCATCTCTGGGCAGGTTGTTCTATCATGTTTCAAACTCTACATCTCAAGGCACAGGTTTTTCAACTGTGCGTGAATCTATTGAACTCCCGGGTTGGGATCTTGTATCCGGTTCTTGTACAATCTCATCGCGACCTCCAAGGCCTCAACTTGAGTGCCTAGACTCTGTTGCAACAAGGTGTTTCGTAGATGCGGCATTAACGATGCTACAAACCATTTGCGATGTTTTCCATCTGTTAATGTCATGTTTGCTTCGCGATTTGTGCACTTCAGTCTTTGATCAAACTCCCACGGGGTCTCACCTGGTAGCATTGTGATTTCCTTAAACCCAATGATCGACTATGCCTCTGACTTTGGCCTGCTAAATTCTTTGTTTAGCGCAGCTTGGATATCTGTGATCCCTGCATTCGGATTGTCATTAGAATGCTTAATGTACCAGGTCAGTGCGTGATCCTGCAGAGCGTTGACCAACGTTGCCTTCTTTATATTGTCATCTGTGACTCCCTGTTCTTCCCATATAGCTTTTATCATGAACCAAAACTGGTTCGGATCTTCATTCCCTACTCCCTTGAACATTGGTAGCTTTATCGCACTTGCCATACTGCTTCACAGTGGTGGCAGAGGTGGTATGGGCGATGACGAGGGTGAAGACAGTGAAACTGGCGGTGGTTTGTGTGGGGGTGGTAGGCGCGGAATTCTCTGCCTTATCAGAGTGATCTAACTTCTTGGCGAGACTTTCACGAGCTCTTCCTTGCCCCCTCGCGGAGGTGAAATCAAGGGGCTAGTTTCTAGTTTTGTTCTACCTTTGTTTCTGTAGATTCTCCCACTTTGCATAGCCCCAAACATCAATTTATTCACATAACCTGTTTTTCACACAATATCATTTTAATCCAAGTGTTCAAAGATTTAACGTACTTACCTCGTAGTCCTTTGAGGAAGCGTCGTTCTACCTCGCTATAACAGACTGAAGTATCTACCACGAATTCGGTGATGAATCCTCCTATGATTCGTGTTGAAAATAGCAACAAGAAATGCTAAAAATAGAAATGATATAAATAGCATTTCTATAGATAGCATTTCATGGTATATTCCAATTTTAATTTTTCCTTGAATTAAAATTGAGAATTAAAATTCGAATTTAGTCTCACCAGTTGTTTGAAAAATAATTAATTAATTCATCTTGAGTTAATTAGTTGGTGAAATTCAAACATGAAGTCTTTGTGAAGTCATGCAACATTTATCCCTTTAATTGAGGAAGTTACCCCTTAATTAAGGAGATAAGGATGAGTTGTATTGGAGTTGTAATTAGTTAGCTCAGTTAACTGAGTTAAGTCCAGTTAAATTAGTTCCAAACAGTTTATGGAACTAATTGTGAGTTAAATCAGTTAATGCATGCATACATGCAACTAGTGTTCTCCAGATAACTAAATATTCTCTCATAAATAACTCATGCATGTCAGTTCAGACAAAGACCCAGTTGAGATTAAAGGCAGGGACAATGTACTATCAATTTCTAGAATATTCCCATGTGAATATCTCTTGCATGCAGAAGGAATTCATTCCTTTAGGATTGTGCAGTTTCTACAAAGGTCAAAGTAGTGTCTGAGGTGAGAATCACATAGGTTACATCTGGATCACCCAGGAGAAACAGCGCAAGGAAATAGGAGGCTTGGAGGACAGAGGAGGAGACATATGTGTTTTCTATTCTGTCTATGAGCAGTAGTGAGAGATTGTACTAAGAGTTGGATAGCTTGAGAGCTAAAGCTTTTTGTAATCCTGAGATATTTCCACTTGTATGATAATATAGATAGCGGGGTTTTTTAGCAGAGGCTTTCCCCAGAGTATTCTTATATGTTTCATGTGTGATTGAATCTTCTTCTCTGTTATATGTGTTATGTTTGATATTGCTAAGAATCGATTAAGCTTCCGCAAGTTTGATTGTAGAAGTAGATTAAGTATTTTGCTTTAGTACATTGCATAATCAGTTTAATCTACAGTGAGAATTTCTACATGGTATTGGAGCAAAGGTGATCAAAGCGGAGAACAGTATACAAAGAAGGGAGAAGTTCGAAGTTTGAAGTTCTTGATTGTAGGTACAAAATCGATTTCTTATCACATCTCAAAGTTCACCAATGGCGTTCAATGGCTTGAGACTCGAGTATGCCCTGGATGGTAGCTCAAATTACATAGCATGGAAGGATCGCATGGAAGCGGTATTAGAGGACAATGGTTTGAAGGACTTCATTGATCAAGAATTCCCCAATTCAGTAGCAGCTAATGCCCAAGAATTGGCGGAATGGAAGAAATGTGTGGCGAGAGCAAGGAGGATTATTTCAGAGGGAGTTCGAGACCATATTGTCTCGAGTCTCCATGGGAAGGAAACTCCATTTTCAATGTGGAAAACATTGAAGGATCTATATCAGAACAGCAGTGACCAGAGGAAGTTCGCGTTGAAGGACAAGCTTTGGAAAATCAAGTGTGAAAAGGGAGACACGATCTCTACATATCTGAACAAGCTCACCACCTGCAGAGATGAGCTTGGAAGTGTAGGAATCACGAGAGTTGAAGATGATATGGTGAGTCTTGCTCTCCTCGGTCTTCCTAATAGCTGGCATAGCAACCAAGACTCAGTAAATGGAAAAGAGAAACTGCCATATTGAGAACGACTGTGGTCGGATCTGATGCAGGAGGAGATCAAGAGAAGCACCAAAGATGGTTCTTCATCTAAGCATGATGATGAAGAAAATCTAGCCTTAGCAAGTAAGGCAAGGAAAGGGAAGGAGAAGGATTCTCATTCCAAATAGAATTATTCTCATGGAGGGAAGAAGGTTGACAAATCTAAAGTGATATGCTTTAATTTTCATGAGGTGGGCCATTATGCAACTAATTGTCCATTGAAGAAGTCCAAGAAGGGATCCTTGGAAGGATCTGAAGGTGAGGCATTGGCCTCTCAGTTCGAATTGGATTTTACCCTCATCGCATACATGGTTTCATCGATGATGGGCTGTGGTTGGTTTCTTGATAGTGGAGCCTCATTCCACATGACCGGCGATAAGAGTTTGTTCAGTACCTTGGAGGAAAAAGACCTCCAGATGCGCATAAAGATGGGTAATGATGAAAGGTATAGTGTTTCAGGAGTGGGAACGGTTGCTTTTCAGAGGGAGCATGGAGCTCTCATTACCTTGACAGGTGTGGTGTATGTGCCTGGACTAAAGAAGAAATTGATATCGATCGCGATGTTGGAGGACAAAGGCTACAATGTTGTCTTTAGTAAGGGAAAGGTTTTCCTTAGACACATCACCACGAGACAGGTGAAGAAGATCGGTTCACGAGTCAAGAACCTATATTCTCTTGAGGTACAAGATGCATGCAAAGCCTTTAGGAGTAAGGAAAATGTTGGAGACTTGGTGGTTGAGAAGGAGAGTAAATTACCTCTCAATATGCAGCCCCAGAAGAAGTATCAGACAATTATGGAGGAGCCACAATTGGAGATGCTGAGAGGAGATCGAGTGCACTCATGCAGAGACCTCCAGTAGGGGGAAATTTTGAGCCAAGTGGGCAGAAGGATCGCATGCAGCCATACCTCCAGGTGTGAGGTGGGGAAATGTGAAGTGATAGTCCCAAGAAGGCTGAAATAGGGGCAGGATCCTTGAGTTACCCAACCTCTTTGATTAGAACTTACTACGAGAGCCCTGATGAGGAGTAGCGGGACTGGATGAGTGGGTAGAGACAGAAGCAGATGGAGTGGTAGAGGGAGCTTCAGCATCAGAGGGTGTTTCTAGCTGAATAGGGAGGTCAGTTGGGAGATTAGTTAGTTACTTCTCAGTAATTGAGTTGCAGTGCAGCATTGGGAAGCACGATGCAACATGATGAGAGGAGGTGCAGTGCAGATGCAGTGCTGGGAGATAGGACCAGCAGTAGCACGAATGCAGCAGGAGGAATCAGTGTGATTGATGCATTCAGAGATCAAAGTGACAGAGGCTAGAGCAGTTAGATACTGAAGAGCACAGAGGTGTAGAGTTTTCAGTTGACAGAGGCAATAGCAGTCAGAGACTTTAATGACAGAGGCATCATTCTGATTCAATTTCGATATTTTTTTGTTTCTGAAGTTGTTGGAGCAACAACACTTGAGAGAAGTGTTGCATGTAGAACATTCCAAAGGTTCAAGATCAGGTCCGAGTTGAATTCCTTTCTTGTTGAGAGGGAGTGTTGAAAATAGCAACAAGAAATGCTATAAATAGCATTGCTATAAATAGCATTTCAGGATATATTCCAATTTTAATTTGTCCTTGAATTAAAATTGAGAATTATAATTTGAATTTAGTCTCACCAGCTGTTTGAAAAATAATTAATTAATTCATCTTGAGTTAATTAGTTGGTGAAATTCAAACATGAAGTCTTTGTGAAGTCATGCAACAGTTATCCCTTTGATTAAGGAAGTTATCCTTTAATTAAGGAGATAAGAATGAGTTGTATTTGAGTTGTAATTAGTTAGCTCAGTTAACTGAGTTAAGTCCAGTTAAATTAGTTCTAAACAGTTTGTGGAACTAATTGTGAGTTCAGTCAGTTAATGCATGCATGCATGAAACTAGTGTTCTCCAAATAACTGAATATTCTCCATAAATAACTCGTGCATATCAGTTTAGACAAAGACCCAGTTGAGATTAAAGGCAAGGACAGTGTACTATCAGTTGTTAGAATATTACCATGTGAATATCTCTTTCATGCAAAAGCAATTCATTCCTTGAGGATTGCACAGTTTCTACAGAGGTCAGAGCAGTGTGTGAGGTGAGAATCACACAGGTTACAGCTGGATCACCCAAGAGAAATAGCGCAAGGAAATAGGAGGCTTGGAGGATAGAGGAGGAGGCATATGTGTTGTATATTCTATCTATGAGCAGCAGTGAGGGATTCTACTGAGATCTGGATAGCTTGAGAGCTAAAGCTTTATGTAATCCTGAGATATTTCCACTTGTATGATAATATAGATAGCGGGGTTTTTTCTCTGAGGCTTTCCCCAGAGTATTCTTCTATGTTTCATGTGTGATCGAATCTTCTTCTCTGTTATATGTGTTCTATTTGATCTTGCTAAAAATAGATTAAACTTCCGCAAGTTTGATTGTAGAAGTAGATTAAGTATTTTGCTTTAGTACATTGCATAATCAATTTAATCTACAGTGAGAATTTCTACAATTTGATCGAGACAGTGATCGACAGCGCGCGCGATCTTATCTTCCGATGCTTCCAGTCTGCGCACCAATTTTCGAGTCCACACAATAGGGTTGTCAAGTTTACACCTTCCTTGGCTATATGCTAGCTTTTCGATCCACTCATACAACTCAGTGGGGAAGGATGCAAAGAAAATTTCGTGGATCTCTGTATATAAGTAGCAGTCTAACCATTCTTCCTTTGATAGTCGCAGATTCTTGTTTTCCTGCGCCGCGAACTTGTGAATCTTCATGTCCAACCAATCTCCAATTCCTTTCTTTGTCGGATTCTGGTGATACGAAATCAAACATCTCTATGCAGATCCCAGTCCCGGCAACGAAACCATTTGTTGGCTTGTTGGGGCCTGACCCAGGTTCAGAGTTAATTAGCCAAACAAATCCCTATACTACTGGCCCTTTCGTCAATAGTCCGTGGAGTGCAGACTGAGGTCTAACCCGAAGTAGTATAGGGGTGCTATTACCAGGTTTCTGCACCCTTGAGATGTCTGAGAGGTTCGACTAGTCCATTGTTTGTTCCTACGTGCAGTTCACTTCACGCACTTTCCTGTTCCTCACAGCCTGATACACTGCCTTCGTGCAGCCCTAACTAGGGGTTGTGGAGCTCCTGTGCTGCTATCTCTGTGCTATGCGCTATTATCCAAGATCTTACTTATCTTCCTATACCAGTTAATTAGCTTCGCGTACTTGGATGTCTTACGTTATAATTAGTTATAAAAAACCTTCATATAAGTTCGTGCAGTAAATAAACAGTATACTTGCAAATTATATCCAATCATGCATTAAATTAGGAAAAGATACATAGAAATATAGTAAAATTTCTCTTTATTGATTCTCCCAACGGTTACAAACCCAACCTGCCCTGCGCACTCAACTGCAGAGTCTTCTCCTACTCTACGACCCACAAACACACTTTACACTTTGACTTAATTACTCAAACTTCTCTTGCTTCTCCTACTCCTCTTCTCTCTTATTTGTCTTAGACACTTAGAGCTCGCTCTATTTATACAATCCCATGGTCTGCGGACCATGGGTAGGTCTATCCAGCTGACATTACATTACAAAAACTAGGGCAGACAACCCTGTGACTCTATTATGATTTCGTGCCCCATGCCCGCAATTCGCGGAGCTTTTACAAAAGGATTCAGTCAAAACTTTGGCTTTAAGCCCCAAAACCTACCTTGGGGGAATTCCATGCCCAACAATCCAGATAGGGACAAAGGTGAATTGGGTGATTCCCTTCACATAACCTACAAGGAAACTTAACTTTACCCTTCTTTCCATGAATTTTACTACCATTAGTTGATGGTGTGTCACCAGCATGATCTCCAAAAGTTGATGACACAGGATGATGTGAACGAGAAGACCATTTTTCTAAGATCTGAGGAATATCACAACAATTTCAAAGAAGATGGTCTCCCACACAAAGTTTGCATGGATATTGAACTTTGTGAGGCTTGACGGATGGTTTCTCATCAAATGTTGCATTCAAATCAATGGTTGCTTGGTTTCCCCTCTGTTGAATTTGCTTCTTCTTCTTCTTCTTCCCTTTCTTCTTCTTCTTAGCCACCTGGTTACTAGTACCAATACTTTCACCAGGTGAAGAGGAAGAAGGGGAGGAAGAAACAACCAAGGAAGAAGGTAAAGGGTCAACTTTAGGACCAACTGGAGGTTGATTTTGTCCAGTTGGGGGAGTACTTGATTATGGAGAAATCACGACATTTTGAACCAAGGAGGTTGAAAACAATCATACTGGCAATCCAATGGTAAATCTCAGAAGGGACAATGTAGCCATATATGGAGCACCAATATTTTCAAAAGGAGGAAAAGGACTAGGATTCCCATCAAAAGTAATTCCTTGACCAATGGACTCCGGATTTGTTGCCATATGTCTCAACCTAAGACCAACTAAGGAGCGAGCGTGGAGGATGTTATCCACGGTCAATTAATTTTATTTTAATCAAAGTAACATAACAAAACAAAAAAGGGATAATCTAAGAAAAAGGTTTACCAAGCAACTATGAACTGCAAAACAGCTCCCGGCGAACCGAGAAGTACGGGCAGGCAATCTCCCCGAATGTTGTGTTCGGTGTATCACCGTGTACAAGGCGGCGGACTCTATTACCTAAGGATGGATAGCAACCTAGTGTTGTCCTCCCATATATACCCGAAAGTATGTGGAGGCCCAATCTGTATAAGCGTTGTCTAATGCAAAACCGCACAGTGATAGCATTCCCATATACTTTACGTACTGTAACACTACCCTATATGCCCAAAGGTACGTGGAAGAGCTACGATATACTCATGTATGTGGAATGAGGTATCACACTCATGGCGTATTGCAGAAAATTTAGCGACAGCTGCTTTGTTTTATGACGTCGGAACATGTCTCTAGCTTAGAACCACTAAATGTTTTTCGTTATGTGACAATGCTCCTATAGGTTAATTCAGATAAATTTTAAGTTTATCTTCTTTAGAATTTTCCTTTCAAGGTTCACCACGTGATGTATGTTTGCAATTTGTAAAATGCAACTAATATGATAAGCATTATTTTCATTCAATTGAACAATGAAAACCTTAGCTAGTAGGTATAGAGCAATCAGATCTTTGACAAAGAGCAAAGAGCACATATAATGCAAATTCCCTAGCTATTCCTATGAGCACACACAAAATTTTTCAATGCAAAATGCATGTATTTCTTTTTGAATCCCTTAATTTTATGATGAAAAAAAATGAAACTAATGCACATACAATCAATCAATCTTTAAACAAGAATGAAGACTTTACGACAGTTCTGTTTCGAAGGAAAATAAGACTTTTACGACAGTTTCTTTCGAACAAAGATTAATCCACTATAATCTAACTTTGACTACAGATCGATAATGACAAAGAAAACATTTAAGAAACATTAATCAATCAAGTCAAAGTAGGGCTCTCAAAGGAGATAGAAACTTGTTCTCTGAGACATGACATTCATTGATCAATCAGCAAACAATCAAACAAAGAAAAGTTGGTGAAAAACTCAATCCAAAGGTGAAAATTTTCCCTAAGGTGGATCAGCGCAAGTCAAAGAGGGCCTAACTGCACTGCAGAGCACTGTCTCTCACTCAAGGGTGCTCTACAGAGCACTGTCCCCTGACCAAGCCTGCGCTGATTCTTGAGAGGCCACTCAAGAGTCATCTAACCTCAATTTTTGACCAAAATTCAATCCAAAAGAGCTAAAATACAATCAATGAACACAAGTAGGGTCTACAAGAGTGTACTAGGAGGTGGATAAGCTACTAGGAAGGATGATCTTCCCTAGCAGAGTCACCAATTTCTTTTGAAGAATTTGGTATGTACGAATAAATACTAAGTCCCTAGATAAGTAGCCATATCTAGAACAATGGTTTAAAGCACTTTAGCCTTTTCCTATAAGCAATAGATAAGACAAATAAGATTAGAATACCTACTTGTACTTATGCTTTCCTCTTGTCTCCTTTGTATCGATCCTGTCGCTCCTTCCCGTACTTAACACGCTTGAGAAGTACATGTAAACATCAACAGAAGACAAAGAACCAATCAAAGAAAAATATCTATTGAATATAAGTAAATGGAATCAGATACATTCACACATATAAGCATCATATATCAAGATAAGCATATGGGAAAAAGGTTCAAATACTTTATTGAATAGAAGAATGAATTACAACCATCAAGTCTGATTTGAAGTCATTCCTCCATCTTTGGTTCCATCCACATCACATCATAAGCATGACATTCCGACAGAATAACGACACTTACAATAGTCTCAATTCTCAAACTAACATTATCTCCTTACAATTCATCAAAGTCCAGCCCCTGATCACTTAGATGAGTGGTCATAGGGAGATGAAGGAGGTTTTGTCATAAACAGTGGCATTGAATGGCATTCCATACTTAGAATTAGTTCCATGGAGGAAGGAATGAGAGGATAGGACGCATCTTAACTCATTCCTCATCCATTTTCGCGCTCATAGGAGTTGATAAGTACGGGAACCTTATAGATGACTCCAAGAGATAAGAATATTCACCAAAACCTATGTGAATTTCGCTCAAACTCGCCCAACGAACGTGAAAGGAAGCCTATGTGCTCTGCAGAGCACCCTGGCATGGACTTAACTGCTCTACAGTGCACCCTTATATGGGCCTACCTGCGCTGGTCCCTGTCTAGAGGCTATTTCTGGATGTCTTCATGTCATGAAACTCTCTGGGAAGGAGGCATTCAAAGAGGTGACTTGTTTAGGGCATGTAGCAACTGAAATTAGGGTTTGATGAGCCCTAAAACACTAATTTGGATGATAGGATTGATGTCCCCAAATGGATCTGTAACAAGAACCAAAAATTAAATCACAGAATTCAAACTCTACGGGCGCAAAATTTTGGAACCTCTATTAAGTGTTTCTCCCCTTTATTTATATAGAGGGGGGGGAGGGCTTTGAATCAAAAATTTATAAAAATATCTTCGCCTAAGCTCTAGTTGTCTCACAGACTAGTTGTCTCGATGTGCAAGGCTTTGCTCTCCAAAATTATTATAATCGGGATTTGATCCATTGTTGGAAACAAATAGAAATTACAGAATAATCGGAAATAAAGAAAATTGAAAGATGATGGGAGGAAGTATCCCTATGTTTTTTCTGTGAAAACCCTCGTCAGGCTGCATCTCTGTCATCGTGCATCCCTCTAGCTGCTCAGTTGGTCCCTGTCACTTTCGCCTTAACTGCCTGAATAGCTCATTCTCAGGAGTTGGGAGTAGGTCGACTATGATTACATGTTGCGGAGTAGAAATGGAGCATGTCCCAGCAGTCCTTCATTGTGCATCGAGTGGAGGCCCATGCCTCCATTTACTGTCTGAAATCGTGTGGCGAAGCAGTCAAATTCATTTCAGCAGCCCGTGTAGTCCTTGGTTTCTTGTTGCAAGGGCTTCTACAAGATTAGCCCATATCGCTCTGACACTAACCCGTACTTCTATTCAAAGTCTCAGTTTTTGACCCTTCCACATTTAAAGCTTTGTACCATGCTATCGGGGCATAGCTGCATCGTTACTTTAACGCTAAGATGCATCATAGAATAGTTAGTCCTGATCTCCTTTGGCCCCCCCTGGTTTAGCCCCTTTATGCCTTTCTTCTCATCTGATCAGAGGCTATGACCAAGTGCTTAGTCCTCAGGCGCTAGGGCCTTTGGACTCCCCTCCGGGGGTCTTTTTCCTTTGTTGCATAGAATCCCGCATATCGGTGGTTTCTAACAGTCGCCTTTGTATCTCTCCTTGATACCTACAATCATTGATCTGTGGGAATGGGCCCACCTGGGATATCGTAATCTCAATATAGGAGAAGGCCTTCCTACCATACATCGTAGAGCTTGCCAATTGTCCTGACATGAAACTTCCATAAGGCATATCACATAAAATATTGCATCCAGGAGAGTTCCCACATATCGCAATCGCAAGTCAGAAGGGACTTCAGCTGAGGAGGAACTTTGACCTGTGCGATCACCGATGTGCGAGATTGGCCCCTTTTGTGCTTAGCCCTTTGTCTTTCTGCCCTTCACGTGATCGCATGTCAACCCCCTTATCGGAGCCCCCTTTACCGCAAATCACAATGGGAGAATTTTAACTAGAGTTACGACCTTTTACTTTTGCTGATCGTCGATCTACGGGATTGATGACATCATTAGTGCCATGTGGCACTTCCTGAGTGGTGACACGTGTCACCCAGATATGCCCCCATAGGACCCCTGAAAATGCCAAATCTACGTGCCATGTCTCCTTTGTACTGCCACATCATGCTGACGTCAGTTTCCATGTGGATTTTTAGGGACGAATGGTATTCTGCCACGTGGCCCCCTTGAGGAGAGAGAAAAGGGTCCGCCTGCCTTTGGTTTTGCACTTGATTTCCTTTGTAAATCGGCATTGGCCCTCCCCTGCTACTTTAACACTATCGGCGTATTCCTCCTGTTAGGTTCCTATACCAATAGGTGTCATATTTCATGATTGACTGTTAAAGTGCCCAATATGTTCATCCTTTCCATGCTGCAAAGGTTCCATATTTTCGAAAAAATCAAAAAATTTAAAAAACGAAAAGAGGGTATGCCCTAAAAGAAAAATCAAAGGGCAAAAAGAATGAATTGGTCAAAAAGAAAGAAAATGAACCCCAAAGAAAAGACCAGGAAAGTTTGCTAGCCCAAAATGCCACTACATCCTATTTTTGCAAAAGAAGTTCAAAATATGCAATCAGTAACTTTTGTCCCACTAGATGGGTGGCCAAACAACCTAATCTTGGCCAGTCCATGTCTGAATTTCCTGTTTTAGAACTAGAAAATAAAATCTATCCAAATAGTTCAAGCTTGGCAGATCAATAGTTAGGTAGAGAAGCAAGGGTGCTCAACAGCTAAATGTGAGCCCCTGGAAGAGATAAGGGCAGACTTAGAAAGGAGGGCAGCTAAAAGAAAAGAAGAGAGTAAGGGTTTGCTAGTTCAAATGCACCCAATCAAAAAAAAAAAAAAATATGTTAGGTGTATTAGGCTGGGTAGGTAGTTTGATGTTGCAGAAGCAGGTTTGTGAACAATTTTATCTTTAAAAGATGATCTATTTCATGGATATCACAAGTGCCATGGCAAGGTGGCTGAAAAAAAGTTCAAGCATGACTAATTCCCCTCCCCATTTCTCGAGGAACATTTACTAATTTCCCCTCAAGGACATTGAGATCTGCTCAATGCTCCTACTTTACTTGATTTCATGAAAAATACTAAGTACAACTTTGTGTTTACTTAGGCCAAGGAAGCCACATTTCTTGTGTAAATACATCCTTTTATTTCCATTTCATTTTCCCTAAACCTAAGTTTTTCACTCTATAAGCTTAGCGCTTATTTCATACACATTCATACCTCATACCCATTTTAACCTATTAACACTATTATATAGCTCCTACACTATGTTTTTCCCTCCCCTATTATATAAAACATATATAAAAACCCCAAATATTTAAATATCCCGACCCTTGGCAACTATAGCCATATAGCAAAGTTTTTTCGGGAATTATAGGTTCACTTGGAACCTTATAATAACCCCTCCGCATACACAAACCATGGAATTTATTTAACACTTGGTTCAATAAATAACCGCGCCCGCAAACCCCTATAACCAAAGCTTTAACACCCGCAAACCTTACAAAACGACGAAATATTATGGTGGACCTTGTGGCATAGCTCTCCACCTGTTTTATATGCCGCCAACCGCCGGATCATAGTCCATGGATCCGACGGCCCACATGCATATCGGAACCCCTCCGATGCCCGATCGTTAGTGTCCGGGGGATGGCAATACTGCCCATCCTCCGATGCCCAATCGTTAGTGTGATGGCAATACTGCCCATCCCCCGATGCCCGATCGTTAGTGTCCGGGGGATGGGTAGTATTGCCATCATACAAAAGATGCGTGGCATCCTCCCGCTATGATCGCTGCCCCCCCCCCCCCCCCCCCTCCAATACCACCATGGCCCAAAGGCGGTGCGGGGCCAAACCGCTTATCGCCTATGCCCCCTCCCCACTGACGTCACCCTCTCATCACCCTCTCATCATCCATCACCCCGCCTCCGCATCATCTATTGTGTCACCCGCCATGTCACTGCCAAGTCAGCCTCCGTACCCCCGCTATACGACAAAATCATTGGTCATGCTAACGTCACCCAACCAAAGCGCGCCAAAACCAATTTTTTTGTCAAAATAGCGTGAAAAGGTCATTTTATCCATTTCTGTTTGTTTGTTCTATATGACCGGTGCATGTGTTTTTCAACTAAAACAGCTTTCTGACTACACAGTCCGCCACCCAGCTAACTCCAGCCAGCAAACCAATCTTCAAGCTCGGCCCGATACCTGCATTTCGCACAGTTCACCATTGAAACAGGTATTTACCCAGATTTTGTCCCCGGACCCTATTTTTCTAGTTTTCTCTGCAAAAATGGCCCGAAGAACCCAAATTTAAATTGAAATTTGCTATACAACCTTCAATATAGCTCATCATAACCGCTATTCTGCCCAATTTTTCCGAGAAATTCCTCAAAATCTATCTTCCTCGGCAATTTCGCCCATTTAGCTAAAATTCAAGCTCATTGCGGCCTGTAATTCCCGCAGAAAGGACCCAAAGGTACTGTTTTACCTACTGTTGCGGAAAAATCCCAAACTCCAAGTTGAAAACCACAAAATAATTTAGCCAATGGAGGCTCCAATGGCCCTCAATGTGGCTCCCCTGAATGCACCTCAAAAAGAATTAGAATGGTTGCCCTTAGCTGATAGGGACTTCCAAATACAAGATTTAGTTGGTGACATAGACCATCTGCAATCATTTTGTGAAATTAGAAACAGTTACCTACACAAAACTAATTTCTATGGGATATGGGAGTCCAACCTGCCCAGATACTATCTCCCTTCAGTGAATGTATTCCCAGACATTATCCACCTCTGCTGTGAAAATTATGAGCCTACTCAAAGAGCAGTCATGTCTCCATCTGGATCTGTCCTGTTTCATATAACTCCTGACTCTATAAATGAGATGTTGCACTTCAAACCTAGTCAACCTCTGAGTCCTATTTCCATGAAATATTTGCTAGACTAAGGCTCTAAATTATCCACTGCAGAAATAGGCCGAATTGCCAAGTTATTCATGAGGCCAAATCGCCAACCCACACATTCACCTCCTTTTCACCATGTCTTGTTCAATGAAGCTGGAAGATTTGTTACTGATATGATATCCTATGTCCTAGGATTTAAGACAAGTGAGTATATTGATGAGACCATTTTAGCCCTGTTGTCCATGTTTATTCCAGGACATCCTCCTCCTGTCAAATATGACTTTGCTTCCTTCATTGCCAATAAGATACATGAGCAATTTATGAGTCTAGACAGGGAGGGAATCTTCAAGTATACATCATATATATATCATATGTTCTTGTACTATCAAACAGATAGTTTTCAGCTGCCTATCAGAAAACTGGATACTAAAGGAGAAAGGAGGTATGTAATTTTTTGGACCCCAGTCTTCCATCGAGTCCATAAGTCTCCTTACAATTACTGTGAGTTCATTGATTTATTCATATATCCAGTCTCCTCTCTGCTGATGAGAACTCCTCCTCCAAGACTCTCTAGTGACATGCAGAAAATTTTACAGCTCTCCAAAAGCTACAAAATTGGTGACTGGTACTTTTACCAGAATCACACAGAGATCAGGATATATGGCTGTGAGCTATGCCCCTACAAACTGCCAAAATATGTGCCTATGACACTGTTTTCCCTTGAGTATTTCAATCAATTTATCAATTTAGATTTGACTCACTTTCACAGTGCAAAGAAAAAGGCTCAACTGAAAATAAAAAACCAATTAGGCCCCTTTATCATTAACAAAAAGGAAGCATGGCAAGATGTTGAAAAGATATTAGGGGAAGACCTTCAATTAAAAAGGAGCTTTTGGTGGGTACCCTACGACCCAAATGGATTCATCTATGAGAGAAAGATAAAAAAATAGGCTATCAGCCTATAGCCACTGTAGGATCCCTGAAATAGAACAGTTTGCCAATCAAGATGAGTGGGTAGAAGGCACATTGGTAGAACATATTACTGAAGAAGAAAAAATGGAGCAGGCAATGAAAAATCTTGAAAAGACTCTTGACCTGGATTCTTTTGGACAGGTGTCTTTCAAATTTCCTCAGCAAACCGGAGTGGACACATCATCTTCTACAACTTCACAACAACCAGCCCAAGAGAGCACTACGCCAACTGCATGTACAGTAAAGGGCAAAGAACTAATAAGTTTAGGGTAGGTGATAATGACAGACCAGCCAGCTACATCAAAGGAACCAGGCCAAGGGCAAGTTCCTCCAGCACAAACAAAAGCACCAGAAATCCCAGCACTACAAACTCCTCTAAACGAGGAAAGAGGCAGTAAAAGGGACCAAGAAGAGGCCACACCCATAAGTGGGCCACCAGAGCAACCAGAGTCAAAGAGGCAGAGAACATATCCTCTATCTGAAGAGGAAATTATAGAGGAGATCATAGAAAGTCCAAGAAGTGAAAGGGAATCCAGCCCATAGACATCTCCAGTAGTAGAAACATCCACCAGTTCCCATAGGCAGTAATCCGAGAAACAGCATGGTATGGAAGTTTCCTCTTCATAGCCACAAAGCAAGCAAGGTTCAGATATTAAAAGAACATTCATGGACATCAAGGCACAGAATGAACCAATCAGAATGTAGCTTTACGATTAATTTCTCAAAATGACCCCCACCAAACAGCAAAGGTTAATGTCTGCATATGACATCGAGAAAGGAAAGATGATTGTGAGCCACTTCAAGCCTAAGGTGCAGTAGCCACAGTCAGCTGCCGATTATATTAGAACAAATCTGGAGGCTCTTGCCAAAGACATTCACCCTCTGGACCAGATTGAGTTGCACAAGCAAACTGGTGAAATGGTTTACTCTACATTGGCAGACAAAGCAATACTAGCTCAACAATTGCAGAATTCATTGAACAACACATCTGCCCAACTGGATTTAGAGAAAGCATCTTCTCTGGCCAAGGACAATAGAATTAAGTCCTTAGAATAAATTATCATTGAGTTGGGACATGATCCCAAGGATGCCAAGGGAATAAAGGCATTAATGAAGAAAAAGGAGGATGACATAGCTGCCCTCAAAAAACAATTGAAGCTGCCAATTATTATGCATCCACAAACCACAGAAGTTGTGCAAGAAAAAACTGAAGAAGACATGATGGACTTACTGATGAAGATGAATCAGAGAATAAGTGAGATGGAGAAGGAATTGGAGAAAGCATTTCAAAAAAAGAAGGGAGTGTCGACCTCCCAGCTAGCTCAAACAGCTCCAACAGTTACTACTGCTCCTCCTACAGTTACAACAGCAGCACCACCACCATGACCACAGATGAGTTGATAAAGGCTATGGAGGATTTACAACTCCAAGTATTAGAATTGAAATATGCTAAAGAGCAATTGGCCAAACTGGAAATAAGTTATGATAAATCTAAGATGACTGTGGCAGAAAAAACAAGAGAGGTAAAGGCATTGGAAAATAAAGTAAAGGCATTGGAAAAGGACCTCTTATTAGACAAACCTCTGGCAGAAATCAGGGGCATTTTGTGGGCTAATATCAGTAAATCAATCACTGATGTATGGAAATCCATACAGATAATTCATGAGCAGATTGATTTGGTAACAGTAGCTCAAGCGGAGATTCAAAAGGCCAGGAGTTCATTAGGACACATGCCCGAACAGGCTAATAGACTAATATACTTTTTTAACACCCATACCAAGGAAGATCTGGCAGCACTGGATATCCAGGACAGAACAAGCACTGTTCTAACAGTCAAAAGAGTCCTGACCATGAAGAACTTCATACAAAATTTGGAGAGAAAGTGCCAGGAGATGCAGGTGGAGATAAATGCTTTCACACAGAAGTTCACAGCTTTGCAGGAAAAGGGTTTTCCCAGTCTATTAACCAATGACTATAGACTGATGACACATGCAACCTATGTTCACAGGTTGAACACATATGTGGCTAGTCAGAGCTCAACATCATCAAGTTCTGCAGGGGACAAGGCACTCCCATTTGGACAAAGCCTGTATGACAATTTGGAAAATCTGTTTTTCATTGAGCATGAAGTGAGACATCTTTTCACAGTTGAGCCCACTCTTTTCAGGTACACAGATGCTGATGAAACTCTAATTAAAATGCATAGACATCAATTACCAAATGATCAATGGTGGCAGAGTATGCTGGAAATTTTATAGGCAGATTGCAAAGTTTTGTTTATTTTTCCTAAGACGGAACATATATCATAAAGTGGAGAAAGAGCAGATAAAAATGCGTTGGACATCAGTCAATCAAAGCGCAAGTCGAAGCACCCAAGAAAGCAATGCCAGCAGCGCGGGATTTCACTAAAGTATCCATCGGCCAACTCACTGAGCAAGTAATCAATGCATCTCACCAACAAAACGGCCAGCACAGCATTTTCTTACTTCTGCATTCATTTCTCTCTGTTCCCAAGAGAATTTATTCCTTCTATAGAGTAGATGAAAGAAGTTATTGTAAGATATTATCTCTTTCAGATATTTTTTGAACATTTTGTACAAATACCTCCCCAAGCGAAGTATTAGGGGTTGGTGATACCATTCTGGAACTGCGTTGTAAATTTGAGAACTATTCTGAATAAACGATTGTTGGAATGCTCTGTTGCCGAACTTGTTTGGATGTGGATTTGATGATACAGGGCCATGTTACAAAATTCTTGTATTATCTCATGGATCAATAAGTCTTTTAACTCATGTTATATTGTTTTTGTGTTTTATATATCATATTCTGAATAACAGGGAAGAAGAATAACCCAGAATTTACTTAATTGTACTTTGTGTTCAATTTCTGTTGTTGTCTATGTTTTCTTCAGGATTAGCATAAGCAGGAATTCTTAACTACTCATGTTTCCCCTAGTTCTTGCATGTTGAATACAGCCAAGGAATTCTTAACTGCTTCCTAGTAGCATTCATCCACTTTCCCTCTGTCAGCATGATAACGGATTCTTGATTTCCCTTTATCCCTTGACTCCATTTCACCTGATTACAGCTTACAAATTCCTCCATCGTTAATTATCTTGCTCTGCAGTACCCCCCTCTGTCGAAGAAATCATATCCAGCAGTTTATGCTCATTGACTCCATTAACCCAATGGACTGAACTTCTCATATTTTACACCCCAGTTCTATGGAATATTACCATCCAAAAATCAAACAAACCCTGTTCTTCATAACTAGCCTAATATACCCCAAAACAAAGTTAAATTATAAAGAGAGAGCCCTCTCTGGCTGCAGATTGGCTAGAATCTGCATCTAAAAGATTGGTTAGTGGTTACCTCAGCCATATTCCCTTTCTCACAGCCTTTGGGGAACAGACTGAGTGATAACAACTCCATAATTCCTTAAGAATGGTCCGTTGGACCCGCCGATCGTCGATTTGCCGATATCGAAGCTTTGCTACATGAAGTATCGAATGCCATGTCATTACTAAGTGCGAACATCGATTGCTGATATGCTTGACTGTTGGGGCATCTGATCTCCGATACACTATGGGATAAGGACCTCCATCTTTTGCGATCACCGATATTGGCGATCGTTGATGGCAAGTTTCTTTATCCTTTCCCACACCACTGCTCTTAGGAAACTACGATTACGATTAGCCTCCCCTTGGTCTTTTCCTCTTTATTTTCTAGCTATCAAAGGGTATCTTCAAATCTACTCTAACTTCTAATCCAGAGATCCAATTTTGGATTTCCACCCACCATTGGAAAGCTTATTTTGAGCACTATCCAATGGAGAGGGTCTAATTTAGCTTTGAGGTCTTCTGTTGCTCGGGATATGGATTCAAACTTCACTACTCTCTTTGGCACTTTGGACAACTAAAAACTCATAATGCAGTGAGTGACAACATTGGCTCCAATTGGGGACAGTGCCTTGCTAGCAAGGTGTTGAGAACCTACAGACCAGTATCCTTCACCATTGGGCATGGAGTTAGAAATATAATGAATCTATACAACCATAAAATCTCCATGGAACTTCATTTGCTGGGAGTACTTTCGTCATCAAAATAGAATGCAGAAATAAAAATTCTAACAATTGTAAAGTAAATGCTCAGCTAGCAAGCTTATTTATATACACTCCTACTTATATGCAGGGCTCGATTCACCTAAGTGATTTCAACCCTCCAATGGAGCCAAGCCAGCATTTGTGTGTTGGAATTTCATGCTGCTGAAATTTAAAAAACAAAACAAGTATGCACCATGAAAAATCTTCAACCAAAAAGCTTGATACATGCTCTAGGAACAACCTTTGTTGCTGACTTAATAGTTTTGTCTTGTAGTAAGATACAGGGTCACAAAACTGACAAAAAAGATTTACAACTACCTTTTTTTCATGTAAAGTCCACTGACCAATATTTTCTTGGTCAGGGTAGTCGCAAATATGGTTCGGCTCCTCAGCTTTAGATTTTTTGAGCAAAACTCGTTGTTGGAAGCCTCTTACCCACTTGCTGGTAAACGAATCTATTTGACAATCCTTGACCATCTCATCCTCCTCTAAATGATATGAATCATAAATCGGGGGAGTTTCTTGATCCTATTTTCCAGGTCAAGGATGTGCATTACAAACTAGAGCCTCCTTGCTAACCTCCTGGTGGGCCTCCTCTTCTTGTGCAACTTCCCATGACTAGGAGCGTTGTTTCTCTGCATCACTTGACTCTCCATCAGAGTCGTATTCATCATAGGAAGGAGAAACATCAAATTTCGTTGAATAAGATCTCTGAGGGTTTTTTTGTAGCTTGATGATGTTTCCTTCTTCTCTTTCTTTCTCATTGGGTGATGCTTCTTGATGCGAGTAGATGTTTTCTTGAAGCGGAGCTCCATAAACATCTTCAATAGGGTCATCAACCTTAGGAATGTCTTCATCATTTAAATGTGTGCAGCAATCTTCAAACAGAGCATTCGGTGGATATAATCTTTTGCAATAATGATGGAATGCTATATGAAAACATTTTAATGAAGATATGTTGCCACAAGGTATTGTTCTGTACCAAATTGTAAAATCGTCTTCTAACGAGTACATGAACAATTTCATTCGTGCATCTTCGAAAATGATACCCTATTGTTCCATGCATTCATGAAAATCCTTAAGGTGTTGGTTCGGGCTTCTATCTGCGTTTCCACTAAATTTAGGCAAATAGGTATTCCATTCATGAAGCAAAGGGACATGATTGGGATAACTAGTGATAGAAGAAAAATTTAGTGGAGAAAATAGGATGGCCAGGAATGCAAGAATGGCCATTTTGAAATCCTTCCTAGGTGGGTGATCTTAGGTTCAAAGGTAGAGAAAGCTTTCAGTTTCTTTATCATCACAGTGAGTATGAGGCCGCTTGAAAGCCAAGATGATGAAATAGAGATATGGATAGTGGAGTCACCAGGATGTTTACCATAAAATTGAAACAGTGGAGTCACCAAGGTGAGAGATCTTCAACCCACACTTCCCTTGCTCACCTAATAGAGGTAATGTAAAAAAAAATCGTACCCAAGAGAAAAATATTATAATCCATTCCCAGCAACAGCACCAAAAAGATGTTGTCACTTTTCTTAGCACCTGTAGCACAAGTGCTTCGGGAGACATAGAAAGCTTCCTAGAGATAGCCTCTCGGTTGATTGTAGACTAGTGCCTAGGACATCTTGAATAGAGGAGGGCATGGAAGATTATCGGTGAGGGGGTTTCTACAGCACTCCAATTGTCACATAATTAAAAGAGAATAAAGGGGAATTGGTTCAATAGTTTGTCATCTAGGTAAACTCAAGCTGATACATGGATCCAAATGCTTAGGGGGTAAATCGAGCCAACCTCAAAGAGAAACATTTGGTTCTAGTGGCTGACACACAACAACATGCAAATTTATATTGAATTTGTAGTAAAGTGAAAACGAGGAAGGGAAGGAGGGAATTCAATGCATAGGGCTGTAAACAGGACAGAATCCTAAGCAACAATTTTTCGATAGAAATATGGAAGATGGAGGAGATGAAATAGCGGAAATAGTGGAGTGCAAATTAAGGTTTCATGCATATACATCATGGGTACCTATATCACCAAGCAATGTGAGTAAATTTGTGCTCATACAGGTACTACATGTTAATCTAATAACACAAGTAAATCGTAATTACTATAGGTATTGTAGGCTATTGAATAACACAAGTAAACCAATACTATACACAGGTATTGTTCTCTATTTAGCAGTAAAATATTTGACCATGAAGGCATGAGACCCGCAACTTCATTACATGATTTCAGTAGGAAGAAAAACATATATGAAATGAGACTTACAAAGGGGAAAACATAATATGCATTGCACTGATTGGAATCACCAAAGAGTTTCATTAATCCGATATGAGTCCAACATACCATTCCATTACATTCATCCAGATATCACTCAAGTCTCCCATGAACAGGCAAATAGAACCAAAAATGGAATCACGGAATTTAGACCCTGTGGGTGAAAAATTTTGGAACCTTTGTCAAGTGTTTCTCCCCTTTATTTATATAGAGAAGGGGGGATCTTTGAATCATAAGTTTACAAAAATATCTTTGCCTGAGCTCCAACTGTCTCATAGACTAGCCGTCTCGGCATGCAAGGCTCTGCTCTCCAAAATTATTACAACCAGGATTTGATCCCTTCTTGGAAATAAACAGAAATTACATAATAATAGGTAATAAATAAAACTGAAACATGATGGGAGGAAGTATCCCTTTGTTTTTTCTGTGAAAACCCCCGTCAGGCTACATCTCTATCATCATGCATCCCTCTAGCTGCTCAGTTGGTCCTTGTCGCTTTCGCCTTAACTACCTGAATAGCTTGTTCTTCGGAGTTGGGAGTGGGTCGACTATGAGTACCTATCGTGGAGTAGAAATGGAGCATGTCCCAGCAGTCCTTCATTGTGCATCGGGTGGAGGTCCATGCCTCCATTTACTGTCTGAAGTCGTGTGGCGAAGCAGTCGAATTCATTTCAGCGGCCCGTGTAGTCCTTGGTTTCTTGTTGCAGGGGCTTCTATAGGATTAGCCCATATTGCTCTGCCACTACCCCGTACTTATATTCAAAGTCTCAGTTTCCAATCCATCCGCCTTTAAAGCTTTGTACTATGTTATTGGGGCATAGTTGCATCGGGACTTTTACACTAAGAGGCATCACAGAACAACAAGTCTTGATCTCCTTTGGCCCTCCTTGGTTTAGCCCCTTTATGCCTTTCTTCTCATCTGACTAGGGGCTATGACCAGGTGCTTAGTCCTCGAGTGTGATGAGCCCCAATTTTGGTACAATTTGGGCTCATTTTGGCCTATTATACTTGCTCAAACCATTCATTTTTTATTGCTTATGCATGCATTTCTTAGTTTGTTTATGTTGTTTGTAGGAAGAAGGGTAGGCACTCTATCTACGTGACTAATGTATTATGATTCCAGGTTTTGGCATTAAAAGGGAGCAAAAGACAACGAAAAAAGGAGACAAGGAGACAACGAGGTGGCACTGCTGGTTTTTAGGAGAGGATGTCCACGGTCTTGGGGACATTCCTCGTGATTCCCACCAAGAACTCCGAGCTCCAATCCATCTCCCCTCTGAGCTTAGAAGCAGCCAGTTGTTCTACAGGAACAGCAGTTACAACTGTTCTACAGGAACAGCACTTATGACTGTCCTACAGGATCAGCAGTTAAACTCTAGTTGGACAGCCGAGCTCCTAAAATCAAGGACACTTGTTGGATCACTGTTTTGCATAAGTATAGAGGCCGTAGCCTTTGATAGGTTGTTGAAACTTTCGCATTACTATTGTAATTTTGGAGCACAGCTCGGTGTTAGTTCTTGTTGTAAGCCAGTTTTGGCATAACATCAGATTATGAATAAAGAAGGCATATTTTGATCTAGCTCTGAGTTTTCTTAAGGAGACTATAGCTCTCAGGTTAGGGCCCAACCTGAGAGCCATAGATCCCCTCTGCTGTAGTGTTGTTTGCATTTCGTTTCAGCACTCTGAGTTTT
This sequence comes from Pinus tabuliformis, assembly GCA_031772625.1. NCBI lineage: Eukaryota > Viridiplantae > Streptophyta > Pinopsida > Pinales > Pinaceae > Pinus > Pinus tabuliformis. The sequence goes on from CM062819.1 coordinate 235,850,224, forward strand.
CATTTTCACATGCAATTTGAATTACAGGTTGTTGAATTAGTCTTTTTCATGAGCATAGATAGGACTAGTTTATGGTTGAATTGCTTTCGGTTGTTTAGTTAGATTAGCAGAGGATAGATATAATCCATTGGAGCTCCAGAAAAAAGGTTGTTAAGGCTCACTGCCATCTCATTTGGGATTGGGGTGCAGTCCATGACTAACCACCAAAAATACGCATTTCTTTATTTCATGATTGCTGCAAACACAGTCACGTTATGTTAGATGCTTTCACATGATTCACACCTGCACCACACTCCTTTACCACAGCTTCATGCACATTCTCCTTCACGTTTTGGATTGTTGTTCATTGAATTTACAAGCACAGGTAGTTTAGGTTAATGCATTTTCGGTTTGGTAATAGTCACAAGCATTTGTTTCATCTACACTGCTTTCTCTCGTTCCATCACTTCGTCCTCCATCTTGATCACGCATGCAAACACATCTTTGACCCCTGCTCCGCTCTGTCATCTCCCAAAGTCTTTCACTCCTCACGTACTTCCATTCTCTAGCCCTTTCGTTGACCTAGCCCTCTATCTTCCAACCTACTCCCTACATTCCTCCCTATCCCCATTCCTCCACTTCTACAGCCATCACCAGCCTCATTCCTACCTTACACATCTCCCCCTACCATTTCATCACTCCTCCATCACGCCAAACACTCACGGTAGGTCATCCTGTAGCCGTTTGTAGACATCCTGTAGAAACCAGAGTATCCTGTAGGATCCCCTGCAGACTTCCTGTAGGAAGCCACTCACTCGGTTCCCGAGCTTCTGAATGTGAGGAACCTCTGTGGATGGATGCTAAGGATCCCTAGGAACCTCTCCTAGCCTCCCCAACCTGTCCCACGCTTTACTTCCTTCTCCATCCCATCTGCACAACCAAACCCTAGTTAGCACAAAATCACAATCATTCCACACACTTAAAGGAAAAATACAAAAACATGTCTTTCATGATGCAAGTAGTTTAGATCCATGCATTTGCACTTATTAGAGGTAACAGCAGCCTTGGTTGAAGTTTCATTCACATTCTTTGCATTGTAGAGGTTAGACTAGTTAAATTAGGGTTTCCTAGGTTTACATGCTTTGATTTGCTTTCAGTTCAGTTTGTCAAGTAGAGTAGCTTTCCTTTGAGAATAGCTTTCGTCCATCAGTTAGCAAGCTTCTTCTGAGAGCCTATAGAAGTTGGCTTGAGCCCTAGCGGACTTGTGCCAGCTGACCAAGTGACAGCTGCGACAAGAGCTAGTACTTGTGCATATAGCACCGTCGCTTCCAAGTTTGTACGAACTACCGGGTTGATAAAATGAGAGACAGGAAGCCCCAAGAGTTGTAGCATTATTGCTACAATACTGGAGCTCACCATATTTTTGGCGTCGTTGCCGGGGAAGCGTCAGAGTATTAGTAATTGTTGCTTTTCTTCTACTTTCGTACTCTTACTTCTGCTCAGTAGTTTATTTCATTTCCATTCTGCAAAAGTAGCATAGACATTTCCTGCTTTCATAGATTAGCATTTCCTGCTTTCATAGATTAGCATTTCCTGCTTTCCTAGATTAATATTTCCTGCTTTCCTAGAATTAGCTTTCCAATTCCGCAAATTTCATTTGAGCTATATAGTTAGTGTAGATCACTCTGTTTCAGTTTTGCAGGTACCAAAGAAAAAGCAAAAAGCACAAAAAAAAAAAAAGTCCTTTCCATTTCATGCCTCGTAGGAACCGAGATAGATCAGGCAAATTCCTACCAAACACCCCCACCACATCACTGAGTCACCCTTCTCTCTTCTTTGGTGACAGTGACCCAGAGGAACCTATAGGTGAACATCCTGAGATATACCAAGACCCTATAGAAGAAGAAGAGTTAGAGACCACTCCATCTGAAGCCATGGCTGATAATAGAAGAGAAGATGAGAGAATAGAAGGAGCTTTCCCCATCCGAGAGACCAATGGAGAGATGAAAATGAAGAACATTAGCCCCTCCGCCTTGCCTCACTTCCATGGACTGACCACTGAGGATCCTGATACCTTCTTGTTTGAGTTTGCTGTCCTCTGTAGAACCTATGACTATACTGAAGATGAGCAAAAGCTGAAGCTTTTCCCTTCAACCCTTAAGGATGCAGCACTACGCTGGTTCATGGGACTACCTGGGAATAGCATCGCTACTTGGGCTCAAATGCAGCAAGCCTTCAATACCAAGTATAGGGATTACTGTAGTTCTAAGGAAACCAAGGGAGAGATCTTTCGGATGACCATGGGGAATGATGAGTCCTTAGAGGATTATGAGGAGAGGTTCCAACTTAGCTATAAGCGGGCCAGGTGCACACTTGACCCTGAATCCCTCAAGTTGGTTCTACTCCGAGGAGTCCCTGAAGATCTCTTAGACACCCTTCACATGTTAGCTGGGGGGGACATTTACCAACTGCCTTATGAGGACATCAAGACTGTGTTTAGAAATCATTCCAGGGCAGCTAGGAAACGAGGTAGAGGAAATCTCCTCTCCACTGGTGTCCCTTTCTCCAAACATGAGTTTACAAACCAATTAGAAGATCTTAAGAGTGAGGTGAGACAGACCACTGCCATGCAGCTGGACACATTCAGGATCCAGCAGAAGAAAGAGGAAGCTGAGAGAGCCTTGGCTGTCTTCTGCCCTAGGTGCACCAGAAGACACCCTAAGAAGGAATGCCCATTACATTCGGTTGAAGTGTGTTTCATTTGTGAGGACCACCCAACAAATCAGTGTCCAACCTTAATTGGGTTTAAAGCCATGTACCAAGGGACCGAAGCTCCCACTGACCCTCTCTACTTCATCAACCAAAGGAGGCCACAAGGATCTAGACCTTATCAGCAGGGGATGCAAGGGGCATCTCAAGCTTATTACAACCCCAACCATCCAACTCCTATGCCTTCCTGGGGTCCCCCTGCTCATCCTTCATGGTCCATGCCTCCTCCATGGTCTTATCCACCTCAGTACCCCACTCAACCTACTTCTCATTCCTATCATTCACATGCCCAGTCACAGCCTCAATGGAGTGCACCTCAGTCGGGGTGGAGGCCCCAATACAACACCCCTCCTGCCATTTTGCCTCCACCACCAGTTCAACCTCAGCCTTTACCTCCTGCTCCTCCAAGGCAACCTCAGATGCCTGCTCAACCGAACCCGAACCCCAACAATAGACAGGCTCAGCAGGTATATACTGGGGAGACCTCATGCCCTACCTATGCTGTGGAAATCCAGGAGATCAATATTAGATCTGGAAAGACTCTTCCAGATCGCCAACCTCCTCCCCCAGAGGATGAGGAAGACCATCAGGAGAGTGAACCAAAGCCTATTCCACCCTTTCCTGAGAGACTAACAGCCACCACACAACCCAACCCAGAGGAGGATGAGCTTCTGGGAGAGCTCAAGCAGTTGAGTGTGAAGATACCCCTTCTCCAAGCTATCAAGGATGTGCCCATTTATAACAAGCTGGTTAAGGAGAAGTGTTTCAAACACCCAGGCAGACGGAAGAAAGATGCCTCAACTATCAATGTCATAGGACAATTGTCTGACCTTATGCTAGGACAAGTCATCTGCCCAAAGTACCTAGATCCTGGAAGTCCTGTAGTAGATGTTCACATCAATGGCACCATTATCCCCCACACCTTGATTGATCTGGGGGCGGCCATCAATGTGATGACCAGGGATACCATGCTTAAACTCAATCTTCAGGGTTCCTTGAGGAAGACCTCGACAGTACTGCAATTAGCAGACCGCTCTACCGTGACTCCCGAAGGGATTGTGGAGGATGTCATGGTCTCCATCGATTCTTGGGAATACCATGCAGACTTCCTGGTTCTGCAACCAAAGGCCAAGCTTACTGGATATCCTCTCATCTTGGGAAGGCCTTGGTTAGCTACTGCAGATGCTTACATAAGTTGTCGGGCAGGAAACATGACCATCAAAAATGGTCCCATGTCCAAGCAGCTAGTCCTATACCCTCCTGCCCAACCTTCTTTAGAGCATGATTTACCACTCTGGTTGGAGGAGGGAGAAGAAGACGAGGTGTATTCAGCACCTCTCTGTACCCTAGTGTTACACTAAAAAATGTCACCATGGCTATTTACAGTTGGTATGGCTCTATCAACAGTCATACTACCCTCTTGGGCACGTCTTATGCCTCTGCTATTCATGTCAAACTCCAAGAAAGAGAGAAAGTCTTTATAAATATGTTTATCTCTGGGTACGCAGGTTCTCTCAAACCTTGCATGCGGGTACGCACCTATTGTTCATAAGGTCTGCGTCCAAGGACGCTCTGTATCTAAAGGGGCAGGTGCGTCCCTCTGAAAAGGTTAAAATGCGCAAGTTTTATCTTCAAAAACTTACGTGTGGTCATTTCTAGAGCATTCTAGAAGGTTGTTTGACGTGTATTGAGCGCCTCCAGATGGTTCATGCACTCCTACCAAAGAGGAACTTATCCCATCAATAAGGGAGTGATCCCATCCAAAGAGGGGACTATCCCATTGATGGTGGACCTGATTAACTTCCTCTTGAGCACTATAAATACAGGCATTGAGCCAGAAGGAAGGAGGTTGAAAGCAATAGATTTCTAAGGGTAAATGCTGCAGGAATTAGGACTCCCATTTAGAAGCTTGTGAGGAGAGATTGTCATCTTTACTTGTTCTATTTGGAAGTGGGTGAGCTTTGTCAAAGTAGAGGAAGACTCTTGTGGACCCTGGAAGGAGCTTGCACAACACCAAGGCTCAGGTTGTAATGGTTCCTTTTGATTACCTTTAATGCAAATTGGTCCATTCTTCTCAATAACTTGTTGTTTATGGGTTATTTCATGTACTCCTTGGTCTATGTGTTGAATATGCTTTGTTTTATGTTATAATCAGGTGCTATTTAATTGCTTGACTGTTGGTGATTACAGGTTTTGGAGAAAAGGAGGAGCTCATCCAGATCAACAAAGCTTGGACTTCTACAACAGCGTTTGGACAAAGGTAAGAACGAAACACTTGGTTTCTCATATCATAATGTATGTTTAGAGAAGGATAGCTCCAGTTTGTTTTGTTTGTCATTAGAATGTCTTAGACTTCTAGGAAGGTCAGTTGTGTCCGCACCCTTGACTGATTCCGTGTGACAAATTGGCGACCATACTGGGGATAGATTCCATTGATGAGAAGAGTCTTTTCCTTTGTGTGAACTTTGCTCTGAGAAAATTGGTTTATTTTTCTGGTTTTTGGCTCTGTGACTTTGTTTTTGGGTGGGTTAGCTTAGGGTTAGTTTCATTTTAGTTTTTCTTGAATTTTCCAGTAGGACGCACCCTCTGAGTATTGCACAGTGCGTCCCTGGACGCACTGTCGCTGTGTGCACAGTGCGGGCCCGCACCTGTCTTAACGGGTTGCCTGCGTCCCCTGCTAAAATTTGAGAAAATTCCATTTTTTGCATTTTTGCTCTTAGATTTTGCTTTTTCTTAGTTTTTACTGCCCAGATCCATTAGTTACCTGCCATAAATCTTCACCTAAGCTTGTTTCATCAGCATTCCTACTCTAAGCTTTCATCAATTGGGTGTTTTGAGTCTCTTTTTTGAGAAATTCTTGATTTGATTTCCTTTGGTCATTACTTGGAGGTTTGTCTCAGTCTTTTCACAGTTTTGCTTATTTTTGATCTTTGGAACTCTCACCCAATTTTCTCAATTTGCACTTGATTGGTTCTTAGATCACATTAGAATCGTCTTGTGTTTGAGAATTCTCTTGCATAGATTACATTTGCATAATTAGAATTCTCATTTTCGGAATATGAATGAAAAATGTGCATAGATTACATTTGCATACTTTTCAAGTGAATTGTGCATAGATTACAATTGCATAGTTTACATTCTGAAAAATTAATCGTAGATTTAGATCAGTTTTCTTTGATTTGAATTTGCACAAAAATAAAAATAAAAAATGGTTTGGAATTGATTTGCATTAGTTTTTCTTGATAAAATCAGTGCATTAGAGAATTTGTTATTTTTCTCTTAGTGATCAATTTTTGCATTGTTGGAAGTGAATGGAAACTCTCTCCTTACTTTAGTTAGGATTCATCGAATTGAAAAGATTACATTATCATATTCGATTGCATTCGGGTGAGTCGGGTCATCACACCATTGGTTTCGTATCCATTTACCCATTTGAGTAATAACAGCCTCAATAACACAGCGCTTAATTAAAATTCATCTAGCAATTTTTACATTTCTAGGGCTCTGAAACACCAACATAGCTTAGGCTAGTGTCTTGGAGTAGGTGAGTACTTAACTCTCCAAGACAGTAAAACCAAACAAGTAGCTGATCTTGTGATAGAATCAAATCCAATTGTTACATTTACACTCTGGGAAAGCTCCTCTTAAAGGAGAAGCACGAGCTCGTGTCCGAACCAGTGAGGGGATCCATCCTCCCTCGTTGGGAACGATGCCAGACAGTACGTATTACAAACGGTAAACCTCGGATTAACCATTGTCGAGGAGCCAGGGGTCACTTATCGGTAAACCTTGGATTACTGTCAAGGAGCCGGTAAGGGGATTGAGCTTGCTACTCTGCCCTTGCGTGCTGTCGGAGTTTAGACTGTTCCCCCAGGTGTACTTGTTGTCGTTGGTAACCTTAGTGACCATAATCTTTAGGATTCTACCCAAGGTGACGGTGGAGGGAAGATCCCACTGTACCTGGAGCAGACGTCGGTTATACTCACTTGGATTTTCCAGGGGGTTCACTTCACTTCGAGACGGTTAAAGTGGAGGAACTTGTGCCGGTCTATTCATTAAGCAGGTTGCCGGGGTAACTGTTCCACCCACTATTTCTGTACTGGATTCTGCGAGGTTGGGCTTAATCACCAACTAGTGTTTTCGGTCCGGAGAGCTTACTGTTTGTGTGTGGTTTGACTCCTAGATTTGATAGCGCGTGTTAATTTGTTTGTTTTTACTTTTAGAGACCATAGGTGTGAATTGTGAATTTTAATTGTTAGGTGTAAATTGTGAATTGTTAATTTTAGTTTAAAATTGTTAATAAAATTCACTGAAGTTGAATATAATGGCAAATGTTCCGGAATTTATCAACCTAGGAACCCCTCCTAATGAGAATCCTAGTACTTTTCCTTACTTTGGGAATGTTGGTCCTCCTTATATGGCTACTTTGTCATTACCTGGATTTACAATAGGTTTACCGATATGGTTATTTTCAACTTCGTTGGCCCAAAATACTCCAATTGTTCCATCTCAACTGGATGCTTCACCTCAACAGAGTTCACCATCTCAACATCACCAACCTTCTGTTGACCCTTTACCTTCTTCGCCTAATTTTTCTTCCTCCATTTCTTCCTCTTCGCTTGGTAAAAGCCTTGATGCTAGTAACCAGGAGGCTAAGAAGAAGAAGAAAGGGAAGAAGAAGAAAAAGAAGAAGAAGCAAGATAAGAAAGAAGTCAACCAACCAACCATGGCTGTAAGTGTTAGTTGTGTTGAGGAAAATTCCGACATGCACCGTAAACCCAAATACCCTTGCAGGCTTTGTAAGGGTGACCACTTCCTTGTGAATTGTCCTGGTATTCCAAAGGTCTTGGAAGTATGGTCAGAAAAATCTCATCAACTTTCCGTTGATCCATCAACCAGTGATAGTCAGGTTTCTGGGAAAAAGGGTAAAGTTAGGTTTCCTTGTAAGTTATGCAAAGGGAGTCATCAAACTCACATTTGCCCTCACATGGATGAAGCCTCAACATTGTTGGAAAAAATTACTGTTCCACAGCAAGAATTTCCAACTGGTTACCGGAAACTTTCTCCCAACCTACCGTCAACTGACGGAGTGATTGATCTAAATTCAAGTACAGTCGATCACACTCTTCCATGGGAGAGTGAAACTCATGTCACTCAGGTTGATGATCAATTAGTTGATCAAGTGGTCAATTCAATTTTGCGTTCGGTCGATCCCACTTTCCATCTAGAGAGTGAATTTCATACCGCTCAGGTTCTTCTTGTTACATCAGATTCTTCTATGCCGGGGGGCATTTCACCTGTTTCTATAGAACCCCCTCCAAGTATTGAGGTCTTTTCCTTTGATTGGAATAGACTGACAGAACCTCGTCTTCCTTCCTCCATCCCTTTCCAAATCGTTGTCAAGGCTGGTGGTAGGGACATACATCGTACTCAGGTAGATGAAGGTGCTTCTGTCAGTATTTTATCCTCAACTGTTTGGAAAGCTTTGGGTTCCCCTCAGCTTGCGCCTATTACGCAGAATCTGAAAGCTTTTAACAGAACCATTAGTGAACCTTTAGGGATCCTTCCTAAGTTTTCTATTACCTTGGAAGGTAAAACTGTCTGTATTGATCTTATGGTAGTTCGAGGTCCCTTGGATTTCAATTTACTCCTTGGACGAGACTATGTTTATGCAATGAAAGCTGTCGTATCGACACTCTTTCGCGTGATGTCTTTCCCTCACAATGGCAGTATTGTGACTGTAGACCAGCTTTCATTCCCTGGTCTTGTTTCAACTACCAATAATATGACACCCCTAAATGTTCCTGATTCTAAAGTGGTATCTACCCTGCCACGGGTTAATTATGTGGCAACTGGTCCCATGTTTTCAGTTACCAATGTAAGTGAGCCTCTCATTGATTGCTCATCTTCCTTTGATTTAGATCCGGTAATTGACATGGAAAACTCTATGGGATTCCTTGAACACGATGTTCTTATCCCTTTTGAGTCCCTTGATATGTGTTCCTTCCAGAGAACTATTCTTCCTTCTGATGAAGACCTCTTGGAAGCAATGATCAAGGTGTGTCCATTGACATGTCATTCCTCCAGTTGGAAGTCATGATCAGTGAGTGTGAGGATAGTTTCTTCTAGTCTCAACCTCGTTAAAAAATGAAACTAGACGTCATGAGCATAGTTCCTTGTCTTGTGTCAAGCTCATTAAAAAATGAAACAAGGAGCACGAGGATAGTTTTGTTCCTGTGTCAACCTCGTTAAAAAATGAAACAGGGTGCGAGGATAGTTTTTTTCTTGTATCAACCTCGTTAAAAAATGAAACAAGAGTACGAGGACAGTTTTTTCCTGCATCAACCTCGTTAAAAAATGAAACAGGCTAACATGAGGATAGTTCTTTTACTGAGCCAACCTCATTAAAAAATGAATCAGGTAGATTTTAGAATATGTAGGTAGATTGTAGAAAATAGGGTTTTGAGGATAGTTCCTGTTACTGAGTCAACCTCGTTAAAAAATGAATCAGGTATGAGGATAGTTCTTTTCTTGTGTCAACCTCCTTAAAAATGAAACAACTCCCTTTTCAAGTGAAATATGGAAAATAAACCTTCATTTCATCCAGCCGGTTGAATGCAATGAAGCCTGGGGGGCATGTACCTCGCTTTGCATCATTATGCTGGGGGCATGCGAAATTTTTGAGCATAGTTCCTTGTCTTGTGTCAAGCTCGTTAAAAAATGAAACAAGGGTAGGTTAAGTAGGTAGATTGTAGAGAGTAGTCATGAGCATAGTTCCTTGTCTTTTGTCAAGCTCGTTAAAAAATGAAACAAGGAGTCTTGAGCATAATTCCTTGTCTTGTGTCAAGCTCGTTAAAAAATGAATCAAGGTTTTTAGAGTAGAGATTTTGTCAGGTAAATGGTATAGAGTAGTTATGAGCATAGTTCCTTATGTTGTGTCAAGCTCGTTTAAAAAATGAAACAAGGGTTTTGAGGATAGTTCTTTTCTTGTGTCAACCTCACTAAAAAATGAAACACCTCCCACAATTCTTTCCAAGATCTTGAAAGTAAATCTTCATTCCATCCACCTCATTGAATGCAATGAAGCTTGGGGGGCATGTACCTCGTTTTGCGTCATTACGCTGGGGGCATGCGAACTTATAACAAGCATAGTTTTTCGTTTCAAGCTTGCGTAAACATGAAACCGAACCCGAGCATAGTTCTTTTCCTGTGTCAAGCTCGTTAAAAAATGAAACAAATCCTCCTTCAGATTTGAGTCGAGAGATTGACTAGATCTCATAGATGTTAGGTTGTATATTTAGGTTAGTTATTTCAGTCTTTTGCATAATTTTCTTACAGTTTTAGGTCGAGTCTTTCAAATGATCTCGTGACTGAACCTTCATTTCATCCAAGTGGTTGAATGAAATGAAGCTGGGGGGCATGTGCTCTAGCAGTTACGCTTAGGGGGCATCAAGCACAGTTTTCTCTCTGTTTCAAGCTTGTGTAAAAATGAAACTACTTTGAAGCATAGTTTTTGTCTGTTTCAAGCTTTTGTAAAAATGAAACCTATCTCGAGTCAATTTCAGTTATTTTCAAGACTCGATAAACTCATGAAAATACCGAGATTATTTTGCTATCTTTCATTCTCGTAAAACAAATGAAAATGCCGAGTTCTTTCCATCTTTTCCTGCTCGTAAATTAAATTGAAAGTCGGCCATATGAGTACATTTTTATCCCTTTTTCGAACTCATTAAAATTTACGAAAAAGTGAAAACTATGAGTACACTTTTATCCCTTTTTCGAACTCATTAAAACTTACGAAAAAGTGAAACCTTGGAGTCATCTTTTAAGCCCTTTTTCTGACTCCTAAAAAATGAAAATATTGCCGAGCGTTTCTTTTACACTCGTTAAAACGGAATTAAAAGACGGTCCCCTTATAGCTCTTTTCTGACCGTAAAATCAGGAAAAGATTGCCGGGTTTTTGTCATTTCAAACTCGATATGGAAATAAAATGACGTGTCTTTGATCGCTTTTTACTTTTCAGGTCAGTGGCACTAATTATGAAAGTACTCCTTGGTCGCCAGATCAAGCGGTTCCCCCAAGTATTATTTTATACTTTTTCGGGCTTGAGGGACACAAATTTACGAAAAAGTTCAACTTGGAGTCTCCTTAAGTTTTTCAGACTCTCTAAAATTGAAAAACGCCGAGTTTCTCCTATACTGGGCTCGTTAAACATTTCACAGTAAAGGACCTGTTCAATTACAAACAGGAACGAACCACTCCTTCCTAGGGTTCGAATCAAAACTGGGTTGGACTCATCCGAAGGATGAGCTTATAATCAAGCATATGTTATCCTCCTTAAGCTTGTTAAAAATAAAGAGGTGCTTGAAAGAAATGGTGGGGGAAAAAGAGAAGAATGAGCCTATTTGTTACCTTTTGTCTCAGAAGAAACTTTATTACCACTCTTGGACACGACACTTTTCATTCACCTGGGTTGGGAAATCCTTTACCTCACAGTTGATCAAACCACTTTTGAAAGTCTTCAACCGGGTTCCAGGGATTAACTTTGAGTTATTTAGCACCAAACCATCTGTCGTGTCGTTATGTGTCCAAGAGGTCTGCAAACAAAACTTTCATCTGCAAAATACTTATCATCCATTTGACCATCCCTGAGTCAGTCCTTACAGCAACATTTCTTCAACTTGAACAATGATTTCGTGTTGTGGGCTTGCCTGCAACGGGTCACTTTCTATCGACATCAGCACATTATCTAGAGAGATGACTTAGAAATCGTCAGTACCTTGAAGTCTGCATGCATCAATGGCAGGTTTCTCGCCTTTGACGTCAGTTTACATCATTGACTTTCGATCAAAGGATTCCGTGAAATGTTCGACATCAACTCATTCATTCACATCTCATGGATTGTACTGGGTACTTTGAGAACCATTGACATTACTGGTGGTCTCTCTCACGCTTGTTAACAGTTCACATCATCGACTGGTAATCAAGTGTTTTCTACCATGTTCGACATCGACTCATTTATTCGCATGGCTAGAATCATACCAATTCGAGAAGTAGGAATGAAGACCCTGGATCAAATCTTTACCATCCAGGCTGTGAGGAGTTTTGTATTCATTATCTAAGTAGACTAATCATAAACAGATGGCTGCGCCCATACTGTGTCTACAAAAGTCTATGATTATGATGTACTGCAAAATCATTTATGTATCAGAGTAGTTAGTCTGTTAGTTAAAATTTTAATCTGAGTATGGGAATGCCTACCTCAGTGATGATATAATCTTATACATGTATTTTGTGTTGCAGGTTCTGACCAGGTTCTCCACGAGATAATCCTCGAAATGATAAAGCGCTTCACCCTTCCTAGATAATACAAAACCCTAATCTATTCCAGGCTTCGCACTTTAGGGGGCAATCTGTTACACTAAAAAATGTCACCATGGTTATTTACAGTTGGTATGGCTCTATCAACAGTCATACTACCCTCTTGGGCACGTCTTATGCCTCTGCTATTCATGTCAAACTCCAAGAAAGAGAGAAAGTCTTTATAAATATGTTTATCTTTGGGTACGCAGGTTCTCTCAAACCTTGCCTGTGGGTACGCACCTATTGTTCATAAGGTCTGCGTCCAAGGACGCTCTGTATCTAAAGGGGCAGGTGCGTCCCTCTGAAAAGGTTAAAATGCGCAAGTTTTATCTTCAAAAACTTACTTGTGGTCATTTCTAGAGCATTCTAGAAGGTTGTTTGACGTGTATTGAGCGCCTCCAGATGGTTCATGCACTCCTACCAAAGAGGAACTTATCCCATCAATAAGGGAGTGATCCCATCCAAAGAGGGGACTATCCCATTGATGGTGGACCTAATTAACTTCCTCTTGAGCACTATAAATACAGGCATTGAGCCAGAAGGAAGGAGGTTGAAAGCTATAGATTTCTAAGGGTAAATGCTGCAGGAATTAGGACTCCCATTTAGAAGCTTGTGAGGAGAGATTGTCATCTTTACTTGTTCTATTTGGAAGTGGGTGAGCTTTGTCAAAGTAGAGGAAGACTCTTGTGGACCCTGGAAGGAGCTTGCACAACACCAAGGCTCAGGTTGTAATGGTTCCTTTTGATTACCTTTAATGCAAATTGGTCCATTCTTCTCAATAACTTGTTGTTTATGGGTTATTTCATGTACTCCTTGGTCTATGTGTTGAATATGCTTTGTTTTATGTTATAATCAGGTGCTATTTAATTGTTTGACTGTTGGTGATTACAGGTTTTGGAGAAAAGGAGGAGCTCATCCAGATCAACAAAGCTTGGACTTCTACAACAGCGTTTGGACAAAGGTAAGAACGAAACACTTGGTTTCTCATATCATAATGTATGTTTAGAGAAGGATAGCTCCAGTTTGTTTTGTTTGTCATTAGAATGTCTTAGACTTCTAGGAAGGTCAGTTGTGTCCGCACCCTTGACTGATTCTGTGTGACACCTAGATACCACTAAAAGAAACCCCCCAATCGAGGATGACTTGATTGAGACTCTGATCCAAAACCCACCTACCAGTGCACTACCTTTAGAAAAATTGGTGGAGGATGCCCAAGCTAGCACCTTAGTGGATCTTTGTACAACCAACCCTGTCACTCCCAGAGTTAAGAATGTGGAGTTCAGCCCTGAGAAAGCATTGAAAATCAGCTCCTCCCTATCTCCTTCCCAGGAAAAGGAGTTGTGTAGTCTGTTGGCCAACCACCTAGATGATTTTGCTTGGAGTTATAAAGAGATGAAAGGAGTCCATCCCTCGGTCTGTACCCATCATATATACATCAAAGAGGATTGTAAACCGGTTAGGCAAACTCAGAGGAGAATGAATCCAGCACTTAAAGACATTGTCAAGGAAGAATTGCAGAAACTGTTGGATGCCGGATTCATCTACCCCATCTCAGATAGTGAATGGGTGTCCCCTCTAGTGTTGGTTCCCAAGAAGAATGGGAAGTGGAGAATTTGTGTGGATTACCGTGAGCTGAACAAAGCTACCAAGAAAGACCATTTCCCTCTACCTTTCATAGATCAAGTGTTGGATGGACTGGCAGGAAAGAAGTTCTTCTCTTTCCTGGATGGGTTTAGCGGGTACAATCAAATCCAAATCAGCCTGGAAGACCAAGATAAGACCACCTTCACTTGTCCTTGGGGTACCTTTGCCTACCGAGTCCTTCCCTTTGGACTATGCAATGCTCCTGCTACCTTTCAGAGAGCTGTCTTGAGCATCTTCTCAGAGTTGGTCCATGATGCAGTAGAAATCTATATGGATGACTTTACTCCTTACGGGGCTAACTTCCAGGAAGCATTGTCCAACTTGGGAAAAGTCCTCACCAAGTGCATCGAGATGAACTTGTCCCTTAGCCCTGAAAAATGTGAATTCCTAATGACTGAAGGGACCGTGCTAGGCCATACCATCTCTTGCCAAGGGTTACAGGTGGATCCCAACAAAATTGCTCTAATCAAGAAGGTTCCACCTCCCCAAAAGGTCAGGGATGTTAGGAGTTTCTTGGGATTAGCAGGATACTACAGGAGATTCATTAAGGACTTCAGCAAGTTAGCCTCACCATTGTTTGGCCTATTGGCAAAAGATGTGGAGTTTAGGTGGACTGTGTTGTGGGGAAAAGTATCCGACTCGGAATGACCCTATCCCTACTCTAAGGGTGATAGTTCCTTAGCAACAACTGAAAGTAAAGCTTTGATATTTTTCTTTTATGAAAGTACAGAGAAGGAAGAAAAGATTGACCAACCGATATCCTTCGCTTTTGTCGATCTTGTCCTCTCTCTTCGTCCCTTGCTCCCAGCTCCTTGTTCTCTTGCCGGCCCAGCTACACAAAGATCCTGCACAAACAAGAGAGGGAAACTACAAGAAACATGTACTCATAACTGATGCATGGATTAGAGTGAATCAGATATACAAGTAAATACAATACATCAATGCAATACAAGTATATAGGAGAATATTCAAAGCTTTATTGATAGAAGTAAAAGGATTCTGAGAAGGTTACAGCCATCAATGGCTCCAATCCAGCAGCACCTCCCCAGCAGCAAGAAATCTCCTCTTCCCCTCTATAAAAGCAATCACCCAATAGCTCTAACTGTAAACCAACAGCACTTCCTTACTTTGCACAAAATTCCAGCCTCCTTAGACCTCATAGAAGAGCTCTATATATAGGAGATTTGGAGAAAGGATGAGTCAGCTTGAGGCTGGCATAAAGCTGACTAGTGTCCTCTCCCACTTTAGTTAATCTTCAGTTCTTGAGTCCACTTGGAGAATCTTGCTTCCACTTGGAGATCAAGACCTTCTTACTCATCATAGGGCGAATCCCTTGAACCAAGTGTCAATTTGGAAGCTTCCTGGGCAGTTAACACCTTGCAGAATGACTGTGCCACTTGTCCAATCTCGCCCAGCGCAGGTAGCCTTCATTAGTTTTGACTTTCAGCGCAGGTACAAGGAGGAGCAGTTGAAATTCAGCGCAGATGCTCAGTGGAGCAGCTGACATGATCCAAAAATAGCCTGTTTTTGAGTGTTTTTCAGGTGGAGAACTGATGGGAAGTGCTGTGGTTTGCTGACCTTGTTCCTCTAGGGGTAAGAACAACATGTTTAGGGACTTTGGATCCCTGTAATTATTGACATTTCATGCTCCATGTTGTGAGGCACAAAAATGTCTATAACAGTTGCCCCCTAAAGTATGAGGCCGTTTATCGGGTGAAATGCTTTATCCAGAGGGTCCGAAGTTCATTCAAGTGCTGAGAGGTGCCCTGTAATACAATACAATACAATACATTATTTTTCATTCTGTTTTCATGATCTAGCTGAGGCGGGCATTCCCATGCTCAGCTTTATAAATACATTTTGGTACATAGAACAGACGATCGTCTGATGGTAGACTGATAATTTTCTGCTGAAATTATCATCCTTTGAGTAGGATGATCATCTGCTGCAATAATGTACATGACAAATGCTTTTATATTTCCTGAATATGTATCGCAGCCCGGATGGATGAAACTAGATCCGGGGTCTTCAAACTCGTTCGATCTTCACTCTAAGTACAAGTCGATCCATGTGAGAATTTCGCTGAAGTCGAACATGGAAAGACATCGCTTGATTACCGGTCAATGATGAAAACCGTTAACAAGCGCGAGAGGAATCACCGATAATGATAATGACCCTCAAGGTACCGCAGTACAATTCACATGGCGTGAATAAAGGACTTGGCGTCGAACGCCACGCAAAATCTTCTGGTCGAAGGTCATTGATGTATACCTGTCGCCGGAAGTGAGAAACTTGCCATTGAGGCATGCAAGCTTCAAAGTACTGATGGGGTTGTTCCTAGATCAACTTCTTGGATAATGAGCTGAAGTCGACAAGAAGCGATCCGTCAAAGGAGGGCCTTAATGAATCCCACATCAATGACACGGAACGGAGCTAATGATTTTAGTGGAGGTGAAAACAAACTGTGACACATGATTCAGGGTGGCGATCATGAATGGATGAAGGATAATGTATGGCAGTGGATGGGACATGGTTGACACTTTCAGAATGACCTCTCTTGAACATATAACGACACTGATGCGATGGATCGGTAGCATTACCCCAAAATGTGGATGGTTTGGCGAAGACCATGGTGATGAGACCGGTGAATGAGACAACCCAACCCGATGTGGTACGGAAGAAAAGTGTCATGTTCAAGAGCGACTTGCTACCATTAAGCTTTGATGTTCTCCCAATTTTTCCCCAGTCATTTCTGACCAGTACCTCTTTATTTTTGTCAAGCTTGAGGAGGATAACATATGCTTGTTCTATAACCTGCCCTTCGGGCAAGCCCATCGCTATGATTTAACGAGCTTAGCGATAGGGAAACTCGTTCTCGTCTAAAGACAAGTTTGTCGCTATTTAATCATTTTAACGAGTCTAACGACAAGGAAAACTCGGTCCTTTTCATTTTTAGAGAGTCTGAAAAGGTACAGAAAGTTAACTCCATAATTCCTTTTTCGTTATCTAATCCCTTAAGTCCGAAAAAGTATAAAACAATACAGAAGGGATGGGTGTTCGGTACTTTTAACGAGCCGAACAAGACAAGCGCTCGATCTTTTTGTGTAATAATCCCTCAGGTCCAAAAAGATTAAAGTCTAAATGAGGGATAGCTCTTCCGGTCCTTTTAACGAGCTGGAAGGCCAAAACTCGGCAAACTTTTCATATTTTACGAGTCTGAAAAGAGCTCAAAGAGGACTCGTCTTTTGAGGAACGAGTGATAAACAGGGATAGCAACTGATTCCAGGTACAAGTTGGAATTTTCCAATCACGGCAGTGTCACAAGGATGGCTAGGTGAAATCACTCTTCGCAGATGTTCCTCAAAATGGGTAAACACACAAATGGAAGTGAATGATCGGCCAAATGACGGTGGAGGTGACGGTGCACAAACACGACCAAGGCTTTTATGGCTGATGAATTTACGATCTCAAAAGGGTATTTACCGGTTCATTTTTTCTGAATGAGCTTGAACTCTAAAGGAAAGCCTGCTCATAAACTTATGTTTATTTTTTAACGAGCATGAACTATGCGCTAAAACTGCTCGGATCTTGCGTTTATTTTTTAACGAGCATGAACTATGTGCTAAAACTGCTCGATATACCAGTCATAAAATAAGAATGCCTCCTCTAAGGATCCATTTTTTATAGAGCTTGCGCCTTACCACAGCTATGCTCCAACTCATCCTTCCTTTGTGTAAGTTCGGAAAACGGTTAATCTTAAAACCAGATAAATAACCGCCCCTAGCTTGCACTCCAGAAGGTTTGCATGCCCCCAGGTATAGGATAGAATTTCGAGGCTGCCCCTCCTCTCCCCTACCTCTGCTTTTCTTTGGGTGTTCACAGCTACTTGTCATCTTGCCAATCTAATGTTAACGATACTAGTCTTCTCGTTATTTTAAGGGGTCTTACGCGGTACTCAGTCTTCCCGTCGGCCCACCTTTTAACGAACAACTATTTGTGACAAGAGAAGAACACTACTCAAAGACAAAACATTGGTATTATTGAGGGAGGCTTGCCTCTTTCTTATTATCCGAAGAGGGTTCTATTTGCTGCCGCAAATCAATCTCTTTCTTCGGCGATGTCTATCATTGGGTTACTCAAAGATGGTTACCCTTTGTCACAACAATAGAATCTCTTTCTTTGGAGGCTGCCCCTACTTATCCTTCAAAACATTTGTTTTAATGGGTGAGGCTTGCTTTTCCCCAAAGATGGTTACTGCTTGTCGCAATAAGGGAATTCCTACTTGGGCAGTGCCCACCTCTTTAGACAAAGGTGAATGACTCTTTTGCCAAACACATAACTTTAACAAAAGAATACTATTCCAGAACAACCCCTCTTCCATCCACGGACGGGGTACGGACTAGTCATATTCTCCTGCGGAAATTCTACCTTATACCCAGGGTTTCTTCTGCCCGAAGCAGACCAGGGTGCATGCCCCCTGGGTTCCAGTCTTTCTTTCCGAATCACTCGCACTCATCGGGAAGGAGGACTGGGGGCGGAGGCGAATCTTGTGTGAACAGACCATTTAGGAATGGTATTTGACTATTTGCGATGCGAGATCCCGGAAATGAAAGTTGGTCTACGAGCTTGACCATCCTTCCTTCGTGTGGAAAACACATTACTCTAAAGAGTGAGGAGACTATCGCTCCCATGCAATAAATATAGTCACGTCCAAGGAGTAGGTTATAATCCAAGGGTCCTTGGACGACCATCACATTCAAATTAACGGTCTTCCCTTTCAATGTAACAGGCACATTGGGGAGGATTCCTAATGGTCGACTGGTTCCTTTATCAAAACCTGAGAGATTTCTTAACTCAGGTAAAAGCGCCGGGGAACCCAGTGCTTTCCAAGCAACAGAGAAAAGGATACTCACAGATGCCCCTTCATCAATGATAGTACCAGCCATGATCATTCTATAGATCTGGACAATGATTCTGAATGGTACACTGGCTGGTAACCGGGGTCTGCCTAGTTGATTCCAATCAAAGGATACAACCAGGTTGCTTGGTGGTGGGACCGAATATACGGCCGGATATGACCCTGATGATGTTCCTTCCTGCGATAAAGGAATGGGCACATTGCCCTGACGCTCATCAGAGTCGGTGTTGATGAAAAGAACCTGGATGGTGTCATCCTTATTCTCTTCAGTGAGGGTGTCGCATGAAGATGACTCTTCGGCGACGGTGTCATTTGAAGATGAAACTTCTGAAGGTAGAACCGGGTCAACTGCCGTATCGACCTTTGGACTTTCGTCCGGTCTGGATTCAGTAGGTTCATTTTCAGTGACTGACGCTTCAGCCGACCACTTGGGCGGGCCAGCTGTATTTTCAACCAACGAAGGACTTGGCACGAGTTTTTTGTATCCAGGAGGAAGTTTTACCGGTGAAACCGGACGATCTTCCAAAACTCTCTTCGCTTCGTCTAAGAAGGGACAACGGTGGATGGCATGGCTGCCTTCACACAACTTACAGGGGAATCTTACTCCCCCTTTTTGTCTTGATCCTTCACTTTCGCTGGTTGACGGAAAGCCATCAACCTGATTGTCAGAGGTTGATGCCCCCGAATTGTGCAGACGAGGGGACCAGTCCCTTAGTATCCGGGGAATACAGGGACAATCTCTGTGGAAATGGTCTCCTCTACATATGACACATGGGGATTTAGGCCCGGTCTGTGCAGTGGGTGGGTTTTCGTCAGATGTCTTTTGCTTGCCCCCAGTCGCCTTAGGCTCCTTCTTCTTCTTTTCTTTCTTCTTCTTTTCCTTCTTCTCCTTGGGAGGCTGACTTTTGCCAACTCTACCTTGCGAAGATGAAGGATCAGAGGAAGTATTGTAAGAAGTGGAAGGCTGGTGGGTAGTTCTAGACTGTTCTGACTGTTTATTCGACTGCTCAGGATTGGTGGCGATCTGGACTACATTAGTTGAAAAGAGCCATACAGGGAGGCCGATTGTCAATCCTGGAAGTGACAATGTTGCCATATGAGGCGCACCAACATCTCCCCAAGAGGAGAAGGGATTTGGACTTCCGCCAAGGTTGCCTCCTCGGTTGGTGGGCTCCATACTTTTCAACTGAAAGATCAACGTGGGAATAACAGGTGATTTTGTTCCGCTTAAAATAAATTTTATTAACGACGCTTTCAGACACAAACTTGCTTTTTCATGTTTTAAGAGTCGAAAAAAAGCTAAAGATGACTCTAGTCGCCTTCGATGTTTTAACGAGCCCGAAGTGACAAATGCTCGGTTGGACTTTTTCAGTTATAGAGTTTGAAAAAGGCCAAAAGAAACTGCTCTGGAGATCTAGGCAGAGGGTGTGCCAAACTTTTCGCGAAACCACAGAATACGTTTTACGGTACGGGTGGTCGATCTTCGTGAATGCTGTGTTCACTGCATCGCGATCAGTAGGGCGGTCGACACGGCTTCCTATGGATAAAGGATAATTGCCTATAGGGGTCTCCCAATATATACGCGACGGTACGTGGGAGCACAAGTCCGTATTAGTGCCACCGACTCTCAGGAGGAATCACCCACCTTCGTAGAGATCGACAGTCACTATGTTTAACGACGCCGGAACACGTCTCTACCTAGACCTCTAGATGTTTGCGTTATGTTACAAAGCGTTGTTATGTAAATTGGATTTATTTTAATGTTGATCTTGCTTAGCAGTTTGCCTTTAAGGATCACCACGAGATGTATATATACAACTTCCTAAATGCAATCTAAGATGAGAAGCAAAACTTTTCAATCTTTCAACTTTGAAAACCTTAATCTACTGAGGGAAAAGAAAGACATCAACTTTTCACACAGATCATAGAACACACACTAAATGCACTTTTTCCTAAATCAACATGCAAACTGTCAATAATGCACATGCACAATGCAGATATTTCTTTTCTTTATCCTTAATGTTGATGTAAGACAAAAAGGAAACTGTTGTATAACTTTGAATCTAATTTCAAGCGAAAGTAAACAAGCTTGTCCAAAATCAAAAGACACCTTAAGATCGACTTGTTTAGACACTGGAAATGTATAGATTCAAACCAAAAAATGAAAAACAAACAAACTCAAACAGCCATGAACAGTAACAAAACTAGCTCTTAAGATCATAAAGACACTTTTGCAATTCAGGATCTAAGAGGCCACAGCTATACTGGTTCGCTTTTCACAATGGGAAACTGTAACCGAAACAAGAAATACTGAAAGAACAATCACAGTTTCATCACACAACTGAGGCGGAATAATGTCAAGGAAAGTTGGTTTACAGCAAGTACAAATGACAAGCAATCAGCAGCAAAATAACAGTGAAAACAGGGCTAAGACTCAGTGGGAAACCTCAGGAAGACATAGCCTAACTGGTTCAGCGCAGGCTCTGGTCTGTCAAACTGACTCTCAGCGCAGTTCCCGAAGGGAGTACCTGCGCTGAAATGCAGACTGCCTTTGGACAGCCTGCACTGAGACACGAGAGTTGCGTTTACAAGGATTTCCGGGTCATAAAAAGCTCAAAAATTCACTGTTTTTGCTGAAATAAAAAGCTATAGGTCAAGTACAAGCTAAGAGATGATCAAGAGGATGAAAAGCTATCACAAAGAGCACAAGAGTCTTTTGTAGATCAGCTCTTCAAATCATGAATCTGCTCAGAAAATGAGCAAGAGTAGCAGCCCCTCTACTTCGCTTTTGATATAGTCAAAAGCTTTTCGATTTGGTACTCTTTTCTTCAGGAAATGAATAGCAAAGAAACTACAAATACAATCAAACGGATACGATCCCCAGCGGAGTCGCCAGTTTGTTGTGGGGAAAAGTATCCGACTCGGAATGACCCTATCCCTACTCTAAGGGTGATAGTTCCTTAGCAACAACTGAAAGTAAAGCTTTGATATTTTTCCTTTATGAAAGTACAGAGAAGGAAGAAAAGATTGACCAACCGATATCCTTCGCTTTTGTCGATCTTGTCCTCTCTCTTCGTCCCTTGCTCCCAGCTCCTTGTTCTCTTGCCGGCCCAGCTACACAAAGATCCTGCACAAACAAGAGAGGGAAACTACAAGAAACATGTACTCATAACTGATGCATGGATTAGAGTGAATCAGATATACAAGTAAATACAATACATCAATGCAATACAAGTATATAGGAGAATATTCAAAGCTTTATTGATAGAAGTAAAAGGATTCTGAGAAGGTTACAACCATCAATGGCTCCAATCCAGCAGCACCTCCCCAGCAGCAAGAAATCTCCTCTTCCCCTCTATAAAAGCAATCACCCAATAGCTCTAACTGTAAACCAACAGCACTTCCTTACTTTGCACAAAATTCCAGCCTCCTTAGACCTCATAGAAGAGCTCTATATATAGGAGATTTGGAGAAAGGATGAGTCAGCTTGAGGCTGGCATAAAGCTGACTAGTGTCCTCTCCCACTTTAGTTAATCTTCAGTTCTTGAGTCCACTTGGAGAATCTTGCTTCCACTTGGAGATCAAGACCTTCTTACTCATCATAGGGCGAATCCCTTGAACCAAGTGTCAGTTTGGAAGCTTCCTGGGCAGTTAACACCTTGCAGAATGACTGTGCCACTTGGCCAATCTCGCCCAGCGCAGGTAGCCTTCATTAGTTTTGACTTTCAGCGCAGGTACAAGGAGGAGCAGTTGACATTCAGCGCAGATGCTCAGTGGAGCAGCTGACATGATCCAAAAATAGCCTGTTTTTGAGTGTTTTTCAGGTGGAGAACTGATGGGAAGTGCTGTGGTTTGTTGACCTTGTTCCTCTAGGGGTAAGAACAACATGTTTAGGGACTTTGGATCCCTGTAATTATCGACATTTCATGCTCCATGTTGTGAGGCACAAAAATGTCTATAACAGACTGACGATTGTCAGAAGAGTTTGAATGAGTTAAAGGACAAGTTGGTGTCAGCACCAATCCTGAGAGGTCCAAACTGGGCCCTACCTTTCCACATCCACATTGATGCCTCGAACAAAGCCATAGGTGCAGCCTTAGGACAAGTTGAGCAAAAGCTTCCATATGCCATTTACTTCGTTAGCAAAAACTTGTCCAAAGCAGAGCTGAATTACACTGTAACCGAGAAAGAGTTCTTAGCTGTAGTCCATGCACTAAACAAGTTCCGTCATTATATCACTGGATATCAAACATTTGTACATACTGACCATGCTGTTATTAGATATTTGATGAATAAACCAGATGTGAATGCTCGTATTATTAGATGGTTACTTTTATTGCAGCAGTTTGATTTAACCATTGTAGATAAACCAGGTAGAGAAAATGTTGTTGCTG
Organism: Pinus tabuliformis; assembly: GCA_031772625.1. Classification (NCBI taxonomy): domain Eukaryota; kingdom Viridiplantae; phylum Streptophyta; class Pinopsida; order Pinales; family Pinaceae; genus Pinus; species Pinus tabuliformis. The sequence continues at coordinate 235,873,291 of CM062819.1, forward strand.
ACTTTTTATCTAGATTGGATTTGTCTGCAGATGAAGATGGGACGGTGGATGACCAGATGCCTGATGAGCATCTATTTGCTATCTCAGTACTCTCTCCATGGTTTGCTGATATAGAAAACTACCTTGTTTCAGCTCAGTTCCCTCCGCACCTCTCTTCAAAAGAGAAGAGCAGAATCATCAGAAAAAGTGCCTCATTTACTTGGATCGGGGGCAACCTGTTCAAGCTTGGCCCCGATCAGATCTTAAGGCGTTGTGTAAGGGAGGAGGAAGTCTTTGATATCCTCCTCACTTGTCATGATGGGCCTTGTGGAGGGCATTTTGCAGCAAAGAGAACTGCCTTCAAGATCCTGCAGGCAGGCTACTATTGGCCCACACTTCATCAAGATGTTAGAAGATATGTCAGCCAGTGTGACCAATGCCAAAGAATGGGGAAACTGACCCAAAGGGATGAGATGCCTCTCCAACCTCAAGTGACTCTTGAGCCATTTGAGAAGTGGGGCATGGACTTTGTGGGTCCAATCAATCCCTCTTTGAGGAAGAGATCCTACATCATTGTGTGTACTGACTACTTGACAAAGTGGGCAGAGACTAAAGCAATCAAAGTAGCAACAAAAGAGAAGGTGGTCGAGTTCTTAAGAGAGAACATCTTCTACAAGTTTGGCTACCCAAGAGAGCTGGTGACCGATCAAGGGAGCCAGTTCACATCCTACTTGGTTGAAGACTTACTGGCTCATCACAAGATCAAGCATAGGACTTCCACCCCCTATCATCCTCAAGCAAATGGGCAGGTGGAAGTCACCAATAGAGCATTAGAGGGGATCTTGACCAAAGTGGTGAGCAGCAGCAGAAAAGAGTGGGCAGATCGCCTGGTTGAAGCCACATGGGCTTACAACACCACTTGGAAGACCACCACCGGCTTCACACCTTATGAGCTGGTCTATGGGAAGAAAGCTTTGCTATCCATTGAGTTTGAGTATAACACTTTGAGGATGGCAGCTCAGCTGGACCTAGATCTCAGCCATGCACAGCAAGAAAGGTTATTGCAGCTGAATGGACTGGATGAGCACTGCATGCAGGCCCTCCTTCACTCAGAAGTGGTTCAACTTCAGAGGAAGGTGTGGCATGACCAACATCTCCATGACAAGCAATTTCCCGGGAGATTGGGCTTTGTTGTATGATTCCAGATACAAAGATTTCAAGGGGAAGTTGAGAACTAGATGGCTGGGACCATATTCAGTGGAAAAGTGTCATGACAATGGATCTGTCCTCATTCGAACCATTGATGAGGAAGCCATTCCCATGCTTGTCAATGGGCATCGATTGAAGATCTACAGGAAGCCTCCCTCAAGACAAGAGTTCATCAAAACAATGGAGAAGGCAGTATTGGTCATAGAGAAGGGTCCTGCCCCTGCTTTGGGCACACCCTGAAGCATCTAAAAATAATAATAATAATAATAATAATAAAGATCCTTGGGTGAAAACCTCTCTGAGGCGCCCAAGGCAGGTGGTAGGGGTGAAAACCTCATTGAGGCACCCCTGCTATCTTCCAAAAAAAAAACAAAAAAAAAAAGAGATAAAGATCCTTGAGTGAAAACCTCTTTGAGCGCTCAGGGCAGATGGCACGGGTGAAAACCTCCTTGAGGCGCCCCTGCTATCTTTCAAAAAAAAAAAAAACAAAAAGAAAAAACAAGATCCATAAGTTGTTTGCATACAGATTGCAGGTGTTCTATGGAGGAGAGGAAGCCTCTCAACTCAAGGCCAAAAGTCCTTATCATGCAGCCAGGACACCTCACCAGCACCTCCTCCAAGAATGCTTATGTTCTTCAAGGTATGTGCACTTTCATTATAGATTGAGTCTCCTACAGGAAGACACAGATTTTCTACAGGAAGGTGCGATTTTCTACAGGAAGGTGCCAGTTTCTACAGGAAGGTGCAAATTTCTACAGGAAGAGCTGCCTGTCTACAGGAAGCTCTGTATTTCTACAGGAAACTTCCTGTAGAAGCTCAGAACGGCCCAGAATGCGTTTCATGAGCAGATCTGATGACTACGGGTTGGTGTGGACGCATGCAAGCCTCTTTTGGGCCCATGCACGACGCTGTTACCTTGCTCCACCACCCATGTCGACATGCGGCCAAGTCCCTGCACCCACAAATAAAATCGATGATTTCTCGCGGGCAAGCCATTTCCAAAGGTAACAAATGACGAGATCTCCTACCATATGCATCAAGAGCGTTGGGATCGTGATCGAGAAGCCAGAACCGCCAGCGTGCAGCATGCACCCAAGGAGAAAGGACTGTGACGAGACCCCTCACGGGGATCTTGTAACAGTTCAACCTGCTGGAGTGAATACCGTCCACAGCACTGCCATCCGAGATGAAACGCGGGCGCATGAAAGCAAAACCATCCACTCCAGCGTCAGCAACCTGTAACCATGAGCCTCCGGGTCTGCGTAAGCCGCGTGCAGCAGGTATATCCGTCGTCCAAAAACTGAAAATCGTGTGCAGACGCGCGCAGGTAAGTGTCTCAACCTTCTCTCCATCAAATCGCATGAATATTACTTTGATTTGTTTGCATGGCGTAAGAGTGAATGGTTGAGCAGCCGTATGGCCAGTTGACTGGCCACGTCGGCTAGTTATGGTATAGTCGAATGTTCGGGTGGCGGTCACGAAAAAATCAGCAGCACGCACGTGAGAATCCGTGGGAATGAGTTCAACAGAAAAAGGCGGCGGCAGATCTGTGGGAATGAATGCGGCAGCAAGTGAATACGCCAGTGAGTGGTTGATGACGTCGCTCAACGGTCCGGCGGGGGATGAGCTGTCCCCCGCGCCACGGATCGCGCCGATTCAAAATCTAATCGGCTAGATTTTGACATGCATTCAATCAACCACCACTTCGAACTCGAGTGGCTATTCCGATCGGCTCTGCACCTTGATACACCGAGTTGTTGGTTACCAGAACACCAGTGAACCGCACCTCAACCGCAGTCCAATTGCAGTCCTCCCCGAAGTTTGCACACTGCTCCTACAGGAACAGTTTCTACAGGAACGCAGTCCTACAGGACGCAGTCTTCTACAGGAACGCGGGTGTTCACGTAAAAAAAGGTGGCCGAGTAACGAGGTAACCCTGGACTTCTCATGCAATTGCTCATTTAAGGTGGTAGGATTGTCAGTTACTGTCTGGGTAAATGAGAAAGTAGACAAATTGTTGTCTGTGTGCCCATACTGCAATTCTACAGGATTGTTGCGTGGTTAGACTGTGTTGTAAAAATTTTGTGAGTTATACGCATTGTTCTGCACTCTGTCACTGAAACTAAACTCTCTTCCACCATCACCACCTCCGGTTAAGAAAATTGTGCATCATGCCGGGTGGATTTATCAGGCGAGAACCCACAGATTCCACCAAATTAAGGAGAAATCCAGCAGTGGTAGAGCTCTTTACCAGAGCACAATGGATGCCTTTTTGTGATAAGCTACAGGGCTACGATGATGAAGTAGCCGAGGAATTCTTGCAGGCATTGAAGCCTAAATCCCAGACACTGGCCACAGTAAGCTTCAGAGGTCTCAGCCTCCAACTCACCCCAGAGCATATAAGTCGAATCACAGAACTGCCCATGGGTCTGCCGTGGGATAAAGAAGAGCGGAAGCAGAGCCAGCAAGCAAAGAAAGAATTCTTTCCACCTGAGGAAGAATTCTCGGAGGATAAAAACGGGGTAAGAAGAACGAGTTTATCACCACCTTGGAATGAAGTCAGTTTGCAAATCATGAAATATATTACTTGTGAAGGCCGGTTCAGCATCGTGTATGCATACCACTTTCGGTTACTCACTGAGTTGAGGCACCGAATTGACCTTCCTGTAGAGCAAAAGCTGAGCATCCCTTATTATCTCCTGCAGTCCTTGATTGAGTGCGCTACAAAGCTCAAAGATGGTATACCAGATCAAGTCGCACACCATGGGCTGATCAAATTGCTTGTGGAGGATGCACTGCACTCATATAAAGTTCCCCTCTCCTGGGAGTCATTTAGGAATCTAACACGAGATGGGGACATAAAAATGCTAGTCGAAGCTAGTGGCTCCTCCAGCGGTGAAGAACGAGAAGCAGAGGCCGAGGAAAAGAAGGAAACTAGCCCAAGTACCCCGACTACCATGCAGGAGAAGCAACACGAAGAAAAAGATGCTGAAGAAAAGGCTGACTCCCCCATCCTGTCAGCGAGGGAAATAAGGTCAAAGAGCAGAAGGGACAAAGTTGGGGCAGGCCACGTCAGCCCAATTACCTCTCCAGCACTCACAAGCAAACAAAAAGATAAAACCCCTGCAGCAAAGCGAGCGAAAGTGAAGACACCCGTCACTACAGGAAAGGAGAAGCAGGCTTCTACAGGAAGCCTGAAAACAGCTTCTACAGGAAGCGCAAAAGCACAGAAACAGGCTTCTACAGGAAGCCATGCAAAATCAAAATTAAAGGAGCAGAGGGTGGATGTTCTGGCCAGGGAGGCAGCGGCTGTATTAGCTGGCCTCAGTACGCCACCCAAGCCAAAAGGGAAGAGGAAGAGGGACCCTCCTCTCTACTTCAAAGCCCGGAGAAGTGTTCGGATAAAAACAGGGAAACCACAGACGCAGTCCAGCAGCCCAATTGTCATCGAAGACACCCCTGCTTCTCCCAAAGAGAAATCACCCTCAAAGATTACAGTTACCTACGAAAAGGGAAGTCCAAAGAAGAGCACATGGCAAGAAAGGGTAGATCTGTTGGATGAAAAAACCCGGCTACACGAAGCCGAAAATGTCCTACAGGATACCTTGGCTCGGCTACAGGAAACCGAACAAAGAGAAGGGGAAGGACCCTCGTCACCAAAGAAGGGTGAGCTAGCACCTCCTGGAGAGGAAGAAAGAGAACATATCCCTGAACCTAGCCCTTCACCGAATCTGAACTCCTACTACACCTTCTTGGAGGCGGGAAAGATCATACCGCAAAAATTTACTGTACCTCTATTTTTCGAACTAGAGAAAGAAAGAGTCTGTTCCCACACATGGATGCAGATCGCTAAATCAAAGGGTGTGGCAGACATAGGCCCTTTACAAGATCAACTCAGGAAGGTCAGGAGTGAATTCACCATGGCAAAACATGTGGCTAGCTGCCAACATGCACTTCTACAGGAAGAAAACCAGAAGTTGAAATTGCAGCTACAGGAGCTAGGGGCAGGGGTAGGAACCTCCTCCAAGGACACCACAAATGAGCAGCAAGGGAAACAAGAGCTGACCACCCATCTTGAGGGGCCAATTACACTTCTACAGAAAACAAGACAACAGGGCCAAATTGAAACACAAGCTCTGAAAGAGCAGCTGAAACAAAAGGAAACACAACTGGCCTGCATGGCCAGTTGGGCCATGGAAGCCCTGCAGTGCAGACATCCTGCAAAGTCTTATGGGTTGTACTTAAAGGATCAGTGGCTACAGTTCCAGATAAACACATTAGCATAAAGAGGTATTGCACAAATCCATAGCCCACAGCAATTTGCCGAATTATGCAATATTAGCTCAGCAGAAGACAAAGCCAAGCTAGCAGAATTCTACATCCACAATCTGGTTTTGCCTAATGAAGTCTCTTGGGATCCCAATATCGCCTTGGGTGATATGCAGTTGATGGCCTTCGCTTCATGGTTAAATCATGAGGATCAGAGAGCAACCGAAGAAAAATCGGTTATGAGCCGAGAAGTGCGAGAGCCACTGTACATTCGAGCAGAACCAGAGAATCTGGTTGCCCTCATCTCAGCCCGCCAACAGTTGTCTAATGATCCCACAACTTCCTTGAGATTTATGGACCAGCAGGCCCAAGCAATAGCCCACTTTGAAGATATGGACAGATTATTGGGAGAAACTGCTGCCCACGCATGTGCACGCAGGTGGCATACCTTGGCACATAGTTTGAAGATCCGGGAGTACCATACCCCGACCCGGATGAGGGAAGCATTGGCAAGAGTGGACCTTTACAAGAAATCCATGCAAAGACTTCAGGCCAGCTGGATTGGCCTTAAACTCAGCCCCCCATTGCTGCTAGGATTGGCTGAAGGAAGTACAGAGAAAGATGACAATGCACAATGGGAAAAGGTGGACCAAACAGCCGGGTTTCATATCAACAAAGAGGACATCACCACAGAAGCTTGGGATGTAAGGGGAGCAGTGCAAGCCATGAAGGACGAGGATCTTGATTGAGTTGCTCAAGGATGAGCAAATGGTTCAGCTGGGGGGTGATGATGAGCCCCAATTTTGGTACAATTTGGGCTCATTTTGGCCTATTATACTTGCTCAAACCATTCATTTTTTATTGCTTATGCATGCATTTCTTAGTTTGTTCATGTTGTTTGTAGGAAGAAGGGTAGGCACTCTATCTACGTGACTAATGTATTATGATTCCAGGTTTTGGCATTAAAAGGGAGCAAAAGACAACGAAAAAAGGAGACAAGGAGACAACGAGGTGGCACTGCTAGTTTTTAGGAGAGGATGTCCACGGTCTTGAGGACATTCCTCGTTATTCCCACCAAGAACTCCGAGCTCCAATCCATCTCCCCTCCGAGCTTAGAAGCAGCCAGCTGTTCTACAGGAACAGCAGTTACAACTGTTCTACAGGAACAGCACTTATGACTGTCCTACAGGATCAACAGTTAAACTCTAGTTGGACAGTCGAGCTCCTAAAATCAAGGACACTTGTTGGATCACTGTTTTGCATAAGTATAGAGGCCGTAGCCTTTGATAGGTTGTTGAAACTTTCGCATTACTATTGTAATTTTGGAGCACAGCTCGGTGTTAGTTCTTGTTGTAAGCCAGTTTTGGCATAACATCAGATTATGAATAAAGAAGGCAGATTTTGATCTAGCTCTGAGTTTTCTTAAGGAGACTATAGCTCTCAGGTTAGGGCCCAACCTGAGAGCCATAGATCCCCTCTGCTGTAGTGTTGTTTGCATTTCGTTTCAGCACTCTGAGTTTTCATTTTCACATGCAATTTGAATTACAGGTTGTTGAATTAGTCTTTTTCATGAGCATAGATAGGACTAGTTTATGGTTGAATTGCTTTCAGTTGTTTAGTTAGATTAGCAGAGGATAGATATAATCCTTTGGAGCTCCAGCAAAAAGGTTGTTAAGGCTCACTGCCATCTCATTTGGGATTGGGGTGCAGTCCATGAATAACCACCAAAAATACGCATTTCTTTATTTCATGATTGCTGCAAACACAGTCACGTTATGTTAGATGCTTCCACATGATTCACACCTGCACCACACTCCTTTACCACAGCTTCATGCACATTCTCCTTCGCGTTTTGGATTGCTGTTCATTGAATTTACAAGCACAGGTAGTTTAGGTTAATGCATTTTCGGTTTGGTAACAGTCACAAGCATTTGTTTCATCTACACTGCTTTCTCTCGTTCCATCACTTCGTCCTCCATCTTGATCACGCATGCAAACACATCTTTGACCCCTGCTCCGCTCTGTCATCTCCCAAAGTCTTTCACTCCTCACGTACTTCCATTCTCTAGCCCTTTCGTTGACCTAGCCCTCTATCTTCCAACCTACTCCCTACATTCACTCCCTATCCCCATTCCTCCACTTCTACAGCCATCACCAGCCTCATTCCTACCTTACACATCTCCCCCTACCATTTCATCACTCCTCCATCACGCCAAACACTCACGGTAGGTCATCCTGTAGCCGTTTGTAGACATCCTGTAGAAACCAGAGTATCCTGTAGGATCCCCTGCAGACTTCCTGTAGGAGGCCACTCACTCGGTTGCCGAGCTTCTGAATGTGAGGAAACTCTGTGGATGGATGCTAAGGATCCCTAGGAACCTCTCCTAGCCTCCCCAACCTGTCCCACTCTTTCCTTCCTTCTCCATCCCATCTGCACAACCAAACCCTAGTTAGCACAAAATCACAATCATTCCACACACTTAAAGGAAAAATACAAAAACATGTCTTTCATGATGCAAGTAGTTTAGATCCATGCATTTGCACTTATTAGAGGTAACAGCAGCCTTGGTTGAAGTTTCATTCACATTCTTTGCATTGTAGAGGTTAGACTAGTTAAATTAGGGTTTCCTAGGTTTACATGCTTTGATTTGCTTTCAGTTCAGTTTGTCAAGTAGAGTAGCTTTCCTTTAAGAATAGCTTTCGTCCATCAGTTAGCAAGCTTCTTCTGAGAGCCTATAGAAGTTGGCTTGAGCCCTAGTGGACTTGTGCCAGCTGACCAAGTGACAGCTGCGACAAGAGCTAGTACTTGTGCATATAGCACCGTCGCTTCCAAGTTTGTACGAACTACCGGGTTGATAAAATGAGAGACAGGAAGCCCCAGGAGTTGTAGCATTATTGCTACAATACTGGAGCTCACCAGAGTGCTAAGGCCTTTGGACTCCCCTTTGGGGGTCTTTTTCCTTTGTTGCATAGAATCCCACATATCGGTGGTTTCTAACGGTCACCTTTGGTATCTCTCCTTGACACCTACGATCACTGATCTACGGGAATGGTCCCACCCGGGATACCGTATTCTCAATATAGGAGAGGGCCTTCCTACCATACTTCGTAGAGCTTGTCGATTGTCCAGACGTGAAACTTCCATAAGGAATATCACATAAAATATTGCATCCGGGAGATTTCCCGCATATCGCAATCACAAGTAAAAAGGGACTTCGGCGGAGGAGGAACTTTGACCTGAGCAATCGCCAATGTGCACGATTGGCCCCTTTTGTGCTTAGCCCTTGGTCCTTTGGCCCTCCATGTGATCATGTGTCAAACCCCTTATCCGAGCCCCCTTTACCGCAAATCGCAATCAGAGACTTTTAACTGGATTTGCAACCTTTTACCTTCACCGATCGTCGATCTACGGGATTGATGACGTCATCAGTTCCATGTGGCATTTCCTGAGTGGTGACATGATTCACCCAGATACGCCCCCATAGGACCCGTGAAATGCCAAATTTGTGTGCCATGTGTCCTTTGTACTGCCACATCATGCTAACGTTAGTTTCCATGTGGATTCTTAGGGACGAATGGTATTCTGCCACGTGGCCCCCTGGAGGAGAGAGAAAAGTGTCTGCTTGCCTTTATTTTTGCACTTGATTTCCTTTGTAAATTGGCATTGGCCCTCCCCTCCTGCTTTAACACTATCGGCTTATTCATCCGTAATTCCTTAAGAACGGACTGTTGGACCCGCCGATCGTCGATTTTCCGATATCAAAGCTCTGCTACATGAAGCGTTGAATTCCATGTCATTACTAACTGTGATCGTCGATCACCGATACGCTTGACTGTCGGGACATCCAGTCTACGATACACTATGGGCTAAGGACCTCCATCATTTGCGATCACCGTTATCAGCGATCGTTGATCACAAGTTTCTTTTTCCTTTCCCTCGCCGCTACTCTTAGGAAACTGTGATTGCGATTAGCCTCCCCTTGGTCTTTTCCTCTTTGTTTTCTAGCTATCAAAGGGTATCTTCAAATCTGCTCTAACTTGTTATCCAGAGAACCATTTTTGGATTTCCACCCACTGTTGGAAAGCCTATCCTGAGCACTATCCAATAGAGAGGGTCTCATTTAGCTTTGAGATCTTTTGTGGCTCATGATATGGATTCAAACTTCACTACTCTCTTTGGCACTTTGGACAACTAAAAACTCATAATGCAGTGAGTGACAACATTGGCTCCAATTGGGGACAGTGCCTTGTTGGCAAGGTGCTGAGAACCTGTAGACCAGTATCCTTCACCATTGGGCATGGAGTCAGAAATATAATGAATCTATACAACCAGAAAATCTCCATGGAACTTCATTTTCTTGGAGTACTTTCCTCATCAAACTAGAATGCAAAAATAAAAATTCTAACAATTGTAAAGTAAATACTCAACTAGCGAGCTTATTTATATAAACTCCTACTTATATACATGGCTTGATTCACCTAAGTGAGTTCAACCCTCCAATGGAGCCAGGTCAGCATTTGCTTGCTGGACCTAATGCCTTCATGTTGTTGAAATTTAAAAAACAAAACAAGTATGCACCATGGAAAATATTCAACTGAAAATCCTAATACATGCTCTAGGAACAACCTTTGTTGCTGACTTAAGAATTTCATCATGTAGTCATATACAGGGTCACAAAACTGACAAGAAATATTTGCAGCTGCCTTTTTTTCATGTAAAGTCTACTGACCAATATTTTCTTGGTTAGGGTAGTCGCAAATATGGTTCGGCTCCTCAGCTTTAGATTTTTTGAGCAAAACTGGTTGCTGGAAGCCTCTTCCCCACTTGCTAGTAAACAAATCCATTTGACAATCCTCAACCATCTCATCCTCCTCTGAATGATATGAATCATAAATCGGGGGAGGTTCTTGATCCTATTCTCTAGGTGAAGGATGTGCATTGTAAACTGGAGCCTCTTTTCTAACCTCCTGGTGGGCCTCCTCTTCTTATGCAGCTTCCCATGATTGGAAGCATTATTTCTCTGCATCACTTGACTCTCCATCAGAGTTGTATTCATCATGGGAAGGAGAAACATCAAATTTGGTAGAATAAGATCTCTGAGGGTTTATTTGCAGCTCGATGGTTTACTTCTTCTCTTTCTTGCTCATTAGGTGATGCTTCTTGATGCAAGTATATTTTTTCCTGGAGTGGAGATCCACAAACATCTTTAGCGGGGTCATCAACCTTAGGAATGTCTTCATCATTAAAATGTGTGCAATAATCTTCAAACAAATCATTCGGTGGATATAATATTTTGTAATAATGATGGAATGCTATATGGAAACATTTTAATGAAGATATGTTGCCACGAGGTATTGTTCAGTACCAAATTCTAAAATCATCTTCTAACGAGTACATGAACAATTTCATTCGCGCATCTTCGAAAATGATACCTTGTTGTTCCATGCATTCATGAAAATCCTTAAGGTGTTGGTCCAACCTTCTATCTGTGTTTCCATTGAATTTAGGAAAATATGTATTCCATTCATGAAAACTAAGGGACATGATTGGGATAACCAATGATAGAAGAAAAATTCAGTGGAGCAAATTGATTCGCCAGGAATTCAGGAATGGCCATTTTGAAATCCTTCCTAGGTGGGTGATCTCAGGTTCAAAGGTAGGGAAAGCTTTCTGCTACTTTATCATCAGAGTGAGTATGAGGTTGCTTGAAAGCTAGGATGATCAAATAGAGATATGGACAGTGGAGTCACTAAGATGTTTACCATAAAATTGAAACAGTTGAGTCGCCAAGGTGAGAGATATTCAACCCACACTTCCCTTGCTCACCTAATAGAGTAATGTAAAAAATTGTCATACCCAAGAGAAAAATATTATAATCCATTCCCCGGCAACATCGCCAGAAAGATGTTGTCGCTTTTCTTAGCACCCATAGCACAAGTGCTTCGTGAGACATAGAAAGCTTCCTAGAGATAGCCTCTGGGTTGATTGTAGACCAGTGCCTAGGACATCTTGAATAGAGGAGGGCATGGAAGATTATCTGTGAGGGGGTTTCTACATCACTCCAACTATCACGTAATTAAAAGAGAATAAAGGGGGATTGGTTCAATAGTCTGTCATCCAGGTAAACTCAAGTCGATACATGGATCCAAATGCTCAGGTGGTAAATCGGGCCAACCTTAAAGAGAAACATCTGGCTCTAGTGTCTGACACACAATAACATGCAGCTTTATATTGAATTTGTAGTAAAGTGAAGAGGAGGAACGGAAGGACGAAATTCAATGCATAGGGCTGTAAATAGGACAGAATCCCAAGCGACGATTTTACGATAAATATGGAAGATGGAGGAGATGAAATAGCGGAAATATTGGAGCGCAAATTAAGGTTTTATGCATATACATCATGGGTACCTCTATCACCAAACCGTGTGAGTAAATTTGTGCTCATGCAGGTATTGCAGGTTAATCTAATAACACAAGTAAATATGTAATTACTATAGGTATTGTAGGCTATTTAATAACACAAGTAAATTAGTAATATACACAGGTATTGTTCTCTATTTAGCAGCAAAATATACGACCATGAAAGCATGAGACCGACAACTTCATTACACGATTTCAGTAGGAAGAAAAACATATATGAAATGAGATTTACAAAGGGGAAAACATATTGCACATTTCTTTGATTGGAATCACCAAAGAGTTTCATTAATCTGATATGAGTCCAACATACCATTCCATTACATTCATCCAGATATCACTCAAGTCTCCCATGAACAAGCAAATAGAACCAAAAATGGAATCACAAAATTTAGACCTTGCGGGTGAAAAATTATGGAACATATGTTAAGTGTTTCTCCCCTTTATTTATATAGAGAAGGGGGGGAAATGAATCAAAATTTTACAAAAATATCTTTGCCTAAGCTCCAACTGTCTCACAGACTAAGGGTCTCGGCATGCAAGGCTCTGCTCTCCAAAATTATTACAATCAGGATTTGATCCCTTCTTGGAAATAAACAGAAATTACAAAATAATAGGAAATAAAGAAAACTGAAAGATGATGGGAGGAAGTATCCCTTTGTTTTTTCTATGAAAACCCCCATCATGTTACATCTCTGTCATCGTGCATCCCTCTAGTTGCTCAGTTGGTCGCTGTCGCTTTTGCCTTAACTGCCTAAATAGCTCATTCTCCGGAGTTGGGAGTGGATCAACTATGAGTACCTGTCGCGGAGTAGAAATGGAGCATGTCCCAACAGTACTTTGTTGTGCATCGGGTGAAGGCCCATGCCTCTTTTTACTATCTGAAGTCGTGTGGCGAAGCAGTCGAATTCATTTATGTGGTCTGTGTAGTCCTTGGTTTCTTGTTGCAAGTGCTTCTATAGGATTATCCCATATTGCTCTACCACTACCCCGTACTTCTATTCAAAGTCTCAGTTTCTGACCCATTCACCTTTAAAGCTTTGTACCATGTTATCAGGGCATAGCTGCATTGGGACTTTTATGCTAAGAGGCATCACATAACAGCGAGTCCTGATCTCCTTTGGCCCCCCTTGGTTTAGCCCCTTTATGCCTTTCTTCTCAATTGACCAAGGGGCTATGACCAGGTGTTTAATCCTCGGGCGCTAGGGCCTTTGGACTCCCCTCCAGGGGTACTTTTTCTTTGTTGCATAGAATCCCGCATATCGGTGGTTTCTAATGATCACACTTGGTATCTCTCCTTGACACCTACGATCACTGATCTGCGGGAATGGGCCCACCCGGGATATCGTAATCTCAATATAGGAGAGGGCCTTCCTACCATACTTAGTAGAGCTTACCGATTTTCTAGACGTGAAACTTCCATAAGGCATATCACATAAAATATTGCATCCAGGAGAGTTCCCACATATCACAATCGCAAGTCAGAAGGGACTTCGGTGAAGGAGGAACTTTGACCTATGCGATCGCAGATGTGCGGGATTGGCCCCTTTTGTTCTTAGTCCTTGGTCTTTCGGCCCTCCATGTGATCGCGTGTCAACCCCCTTATCGAAGACTTTTAACTGGAGTTGTGGCCTTTTACCTTCGCCGATCATAGATCTGCGGGATTGATGACGTCATCAGTGCCATGTGTCACTTCTTGAGTGGTGACCCGTGTCACCCGAATATGCCCCCATAGGACCCATGAAAATGCCAAATCTGTGTTCCATGTGTCCTTTGTATTACCACGTCATGCTGATGTCATTTTCCATGTGGATTCTTAGGGACGAATGGTATTCTGCCACGTGCCTGGAGGAGAGAGAAAAGGGTCTGCTTGGCTTTGGTTTTGCACTTGATTTTCTTTGTAAATTGGCATAGGCCCTCCCTTGCTACTTTAACACTATCAACTTACTCCTCCGTAATTCCTTAAGAATGGTCCGTTGAACCCTTCGATCGTCGATTTGTCGATATCGGAGCTCCCTACATGAAGCGTCGAATGCCTTGTCGTTACTAAGTGCGATTGTCGATCACCGATATGCTTGACTGTCGAGACATCTGATCTGCGATACACTATGGGCTAAGGACCTCCATCATTTGTGATCACTGATATCGACGATCATTGATCGCAAGTTTCTCTTTCCTTTCCCCCGTCGTTGCTCTTAGGAAACTACGATTGCCATTAGCCTCCCCTTGGTCTTTTCCTCTTTGTTTTCTGGCTATCAAATGGTATCTTCAAATATGCTCTAACTTCTGATCCAGAGATCCATTTTTGGATTTTCATCCACCATTGGAAAGCTTATTCCGAGCACTATCCTATGGGGAGCATCTAATTTATATTTAAGAGCTTATGTAGATCGGGATATGTATTCAAACTTCACTACTCTCTTTGGCACTTTGGACAACCAAAAACTCATAATGCAGTGAGTGACAACATTGGCTCCAATTGGGGACAGTGCCTTGCTGGCAAGGTGTTGAGAACCCTCAGGCTAGTGTCCTTCACCATTGGACATGGAGTTAAAAATATAATGAATCTATACAACAAAAAAATCTCCATGGAACTTCATTTGCTGGGAGTACTTTCCTCATCAAACTAAAATGCATAAATAAAAATTCTAACTGTAAAGTAAATGCTTAGCTAACGAACTTATTTATATACACTCCTACTTATATACAAGGCTCAATTCACCTAAGTGAGTTCAACCATCCAATGGAACCAAGCCAGCATTTGGGTGCTGGACCTAATGCCTTCATGCTACTAAAATTTAAAAAACAAAACAAGCATGCACCATGAAAAATCTTCAACCGAAAAGCCTGATACATGCTCTAGGAACAACCTTTGTTATTGACTTAAAAATTTCATCATGTAGTCAGCTACAGGGTCATAGAACTGAAAATAAATATTTGCAGCTGCCTTTTTTTATGTAAAGTCTATTGACCAATATTTTCTTGGTCAGGGTAGTCGCAAATATGGTTCGGCTCCTCAACTTTAGATTTTTTTAGAAAAACTGGTTGGTGGAAGCCTCTTACCCACTAGCTGGTAAACGAATCTATTTGACAATCCTCGACAATATCATCTTCCTCTAAATGATATGAATCATAAATCGGGGGAGGTTCTTGATCCTATTCTCCAGGTGAAGGATGTGCATTGTAAACTGGAGCCTCTTTGCTAACCTCCTGGTGGGCCTCCTCTTCTTGTGCAGCTTCCCATGACTGGGAGCGTTGTTTCTCTGCATCACTTGACTCTCCATTAGATTTGTATTCATCATAGGAAGGAGAAACATCAAATTTGGCTGAATAAGATCTCTGAGGATTTATTTGCATCTCGATGATGTTTCCTTATTCTCTTTCTTGCTCATTGGGTGATGCTTCTTGATGCGAGTAGATGTTTTCTTGGAGTGGAGCTCCACAAACATCTTTAGCAGGGTCATCAACCTTGGGAATGTCTTCATCATTAAAATGTGTGTAGCAATCTTCAAATAGAGCATTCGGTGGATATAATCTTTTTCAATAATGATGGAATGCTATATGAAAACATTTAATGAAGATATGCTGCCACGAGGTATTGTTCTGTACCAAATTCTAAAATCGTCTTCTAACGAGTACATGAACAATTTCATTCATGCATCTTCGAAAATGATACCCTATTGTTCCATGCATTCATGAAAATCCTTAAGATGTTGGTCCGGCCTTCTATCTGCGTTTCCACTGAATTTAGGCAAATAGGTATTCCATTCATGAAACAAAGGGACATGATTAGGATAACCAGTGAGAGAAGAAAAAATCAGTGGAGAAAATTGGTTGGCCAGGAATGCAGGAATGGCCATTTTGAAATCCTTCCTAGGTGGGTGATCTCAGGTTCAAAGGTAGGGAAAGCTTTATGTTTCTTTATCATCAGAGTGAGTATGAGGCTGCTTAAAATCCAGGATGATCAAATAGAGATATGGCCAGTGGAGTCGCCAGGATATTTACCATAAAATTGAAACACTGTAGTTGCCAAGGTAAGAGATCTTCAACCCACAATTTATTGTACCCAAGAGAAATTTATTCTAATCCATTCCCCGACAACAGTGCCAGAAATATGTTGTCACTTTTTCTAGCACCCATAGCACAAGTGCTTCAGGAGACATAGAAAGCTTCCTAGAGACAGCCTTTGGGTTGATTGTAGACTATTGCCTAGGACATCTTGAATAGAATAGGGCATGGAAGATTATCTGTGAGGGGGTTTCTACAACACTCCAATTGAGAATAAAGGGGGATTGGTTCAATAGTCTGTCATCCAGGTAAATTCAAGCCGATACATGGATCCAAATGCTCAGGGGGTAAATCGGGCCAACCTCAAAGAGAAATGTCTGATTCTGGTGGTCGACACACAACAACATGCAGCGTTATATTGAATTTGTAGTAAAGTGAAGAGGAGGAAGGGAAGGAGGGAATTCAATGCATAGGGCTGTAAACAGGACATAATCCTAAGCGACGATTGTAGAATTTCCTGCAAATTCTCTACAAATCTACCTCTGAGATCTATGTAGAAAATCTAACTATAGATTAACTTGATAATGCAATATATCAAAGAAAAATACTATAATCTACTTCTACTATCAAACTTGCGGAAGCTTAAAGATCGAGTTGAATCAGAGCTGAACACATATAACCATAAGAAGAAGAATCAATGCACATGAAACACAGAAAATACTCAGGGGAAAGCCTCAGCTAAAAACCCCACTATCTGTATTATCATACAAGGTGGAAATACATCAGAATTATACAAAGCCTTAGCTCTCACAGCTAGCCAGCTCTCAATAAAATCCTCCTGGATTCTCACAAGAAACCGAAGCTTCTCACAAGCCTTCTCCTCTACCCTCCAAGCTCCTATTTCCTTGCGCAGTTTCTCCTGGGTGATCCTCCTGTTACCAAGTGGAACACTAATCACTCACACTGATCTCACACCCTGTAAAACTACGCAATCCTCAAGGAACCTTACCTTGACTGCATGGATGAGTTTCCTTTATAGGAAAACACATGCAACTGATAGTAACCTGTCCTTGACATTTAGCTCAACTGGGTCTTTCTCATAATAGACATGCATGAGTTTCTGATGAGAGAATCTTCAGTTATCTGGAGTACACTTGTTGAGTGCATGCATGCATCAACTCACTGATAACTCACAATTAGTTCCTCAAACAGTTTGGAACTAATTTAACTGGACTTAACTTAGTAAACTAATCTAACTAATTACAACTCAAATATACCTCAATCTTATCTCCTTAATTAAGGGATAATCTCCTTAATTTAAGGGATAACTCTTGCATGACTGCATAAAGACTTCTAACTTGAATTTCTCCAACTAATTAATCCATAATGAATTAATTAATTAATTCCAAGCAGTGGGTGAGACTAAATTCGAATTTAATTCACAATTTTAATTCAAGGACAAATTAAAATTGGAATATTTTGGATTCTATTTTTATCATTTCTTGTTGCTATTTTCAACGCTCCCTCTCAACAAGAAAGGAATTCAACTCGATCTTGATCGTGGACCTTTGGAACGTTATGCATGCAACACTTCTCTTTAGTGTTGTTGCTCCAACAACTCCAAAAACAAAACAAAAAAAAAACATCCAACCTGAATCAGTATTATGCATCTGTCATCAAAGTCTCTAACTGCTACTGCCTCCGTCAACTAAAAACTTTGCGCTTCTGCTAACTCAGCCTTTCTGCACTGTTGTCAAACCTTCTCTGTTCTCTTCAATATTTGACTGCTCTAACCTCTGTCACTTTGATCTCTGATTGCATAAAACACACTGATTCCTCCTGCTATTATGTACTTTGGGCTCCCATATCAAGGTACGATCCATGAGATAAAACCTCTCAATGGACCCTGCCCAATTTCAGCCTTCTTGGGACTATCACTTCACATCGCCCCACCTCACACCTAGAGGTATGGTTGCATGTGATCCCTCTACCCACTTCTCCAATTGTGGCTCCTCCACAATTGTTTGAGACTTCTTTTGGGACTGCATGTTGAGAGGTAATTTACTCTCCCTCTCAACCACCAAGTCTCTAACATTTTCCTTGCTCCTCAAGGCTTTGCATGCATCTTGAACCTCAAGAGCATACAGGTTCTTGACTCGTGAACCGATCTGCTTCACCTGTCTCATGGTGATGTGTCTAAGGAAAACCTTTCCCTTACTGAATACAACATCGTAGCCTTTGTCCTCCAACATCGCGATCAATACCAAGTTCTTCTTCGGTCCATGCACATACTTCACATCTGTCAAGGTGATAGAGGCTCCATGCTCCCTTTGAAAAACAATAGTGCCCAAGCTTGAAACACTAAACCTTTTGTCGTCACCCATCTCTATGCGCATCTTGAGGTCTTTCTCCTCCAAGGTACTGAATAAAATTTTATGGTCGGTCATGTAGAATGAGGCTCCACTGTCAAGATACCAACCACAACCCATCATCGATGAGACCATGCATGCGATGAGGGTAAAGTCCATTTCGAACTGAGAGGCTAATGCCTCACCTTCCGTTCCATCCGAGGATCCCTTCTTGGACTTCTTCGATGGGCAATTAGTCACATAATGACCCATCTCGTGACAATTAAAGCATCTCACTTTAGACTTGTCAACCTTCTTCCCTCCATGAGAAGAATACAATTTGGAATGGGACGCCTTTCCCTTCCCTTTCCTTTCCTTACTTGCTAAGGCCAGATTTTCTTCATCATCATCCTTGGATGAAGAACCATCTCATGTGCTCCTCTTGATCTCCTCCTTCATGAGATCTGACCACAGTCGTTCCCAATCCAGCAGTTTCTCCCTTCCATTCACAGAGTCCTGTTAGCTATTCCATCTCTTTGGAAGGCCAAGGAGAGCAAGGCTTACCATATCATCATCGGCAATAGTTATTCCCATAATTCCAAGCTCATCTCTACAGGTGGTGAGCTTGTTTAGATATGTGGAAATAGTATCGTTGTTCTCCATCTTGATTCTTCGAAGCTTATCCTTGAGTGTCAATTCCCTTTGGTCACTAATGTTCTGATAGAGGTCCTTCAATGTCTTCCACATTGAATATGGAGTATCCTTCCCATGGAGACTCGAGACAATATGGTCTTGAACTCCCTCAAGGATGATCGTCTCGCCCTTGCCACACACTTCTTCCACTCAACCAACTCTTGTGCATTAGTTGAACCTGGCTTTGGTATTTCTTTATCAATGAAATCCTTCAAGACGTTGTCTTCTAATACAGCCTCCATGCGATCTTTCCATGTTATGTAATTTGAGCTGCCTTCCAAGGCATACTCCAGTCTCAAGCCATAGAATGCCATTGGCCAACCTTGAATTATGATAAGAATTCGATTTGCACCTGCAACCCCGAACTTCAAACTTCGAATTCTCTTCTCTGTATACTGTTCACAGCTCTGATAAACTTAGCTCCAATACCATGTAGAATTTCCTGCAAATTCTCTACAAATCTACCTCTGAGATCTATGTAGAAAATCTGACTGTAGATTAACTCGATAATGAAATATACTAAAGAAAAATACTATAATCTACTTCTACTATCAAACTTGCGGAAGCTTAAAGATCAAGTTGAATCAGAGTTGAACACATATAACCAGAAGAAGAAGAATTAATGCACATGAAACACAGAAAATACTCAAGGGAAAGCCTCAGCTAAAAACCCCACTATCTGTATTATCATGCAAGGTGGAAATACATCAGAATTATACAAAGCCTTAGCTCTCACAACTAGCCAACTCTCAGTACAATCCTCGTGGATGCTCACAGGAAATCAAAGCTTCTCACAAGCCTTCTCCTATGCCCTCCAAGCTCCTATTTCCTTGTGTAGTTTTTCCTGGGTGATCCTCCTGTTACCAAGTGGAACACCGATCACTCACACTGATCTCACACCCTGTAAAACTACGCAATCCTCAAGGAACCTTACCTTGACTGCATGGATGAGTTTCCTTTATAGGAAAACACATGCAACTGATAGTAACCTGTCCTTGACATTTAGCTCAACTGGGTCTTTCTCAGAATAGACATGCATGAGTTTCTGATGAGAGAATATTCAGTTATCTGGAGTACACTTGTTGAGTGCATGCATGCATCAACTGACTAATAACTCACAATTAGTTCCTCAAACAGTTTGGAACTAATTTAACTGGACTTAACTCAGTAAATTGAGCTAACTAATTACAACTCAAATATAACTCAATCTTATCTTCTTAATTAAGGGATAATCTCCTTAATTTAAGGGATAACTCTTGCATGACTGCAGAAAGACTTCTAACTTGAATTTCTCCAACTAATTAATCCATAATGAATTAATTAATTAGCTCCAAGTAGCTGGTGAGACTAAATTTGAACTTAATTCACAATTTTAATTCAAGGAAAAATTAAAATTAGAATATTCTGGATTCTGTTTTTATCATTTCTTGTTGTTATTTTCAACAACGATTTTCCGATATAAATATGGAAGATGGAGGAGATGAAATAGCAGAAATAGTGGAGTACAAGTTAAGGGTTTCATGCATATACATCATGGGTACCTCTATCACCAAACAGTGTGAGTAAATTTGTGCTCATACAAGTACTACAGGTTAATCTAATAACACAAGTAAATCTGTAATTACTATAGGTATTGTAAGCTATTGAATATCACAAGTAAATCAATAATATACACGGGTATTGTTCTCTATTTAGCAGCAAAATATACAACTATGAAAGCATGAGACCCGCAACTTCATTGCACAATTTCAGTAGGAAGAAAAACATATACGGAATGAGATTTACAAAGGGGAAAACATATTGTGCATTGCTCTAATTGGAATCACCAAAGAGTTTCATTAATATGATATGAGTCCAACATACCATTCCATTACATTCATCCATATATCACTCAAGTCTCCCATGAACAGGCCAATAGAACCAAAAATTGAATCACAGAATTTAGACCCTGCAGGTGAAAATTTTTGGAACCTCTGTTAAGTGTTTCTCCCCTTTATTTATACAGAGAAGGGGCGGGGGGGGGGGGGGGGGGGTGTTTTGAATCAACAGCTTACAAAAATATCTTCACCTGAGCTCCAATTGTCTGATAGACTAGCCGTCTTGGCATGCAAGGCTCTGCTCTCCAAAATTATTATAATCAAGATTTGATCCCTTCTTGGAAATAAACAAAAATTACAGAATAATCGAAAATAGAGAAAATTGAAGGATGATGGGAGGAAGTATCCCTTTTTTTTCTGTGAAAACCCTCATCAGGCTACATCGCTATCAACGTGCGTCCCTCTAGCTGCTCAGTTGGTCCCTGTCACTTTCGCCTTAACTGCGTGAATAGCTCATTCTCCGGAGTTGGGAGTGGGTCGACTATGAGTACCTGTCGTGGAGTAGAAATGGAGCATGTCCTAGCAGTCCTTCGTTGTGCATTGGGTGGAGCCCCATGCCTCCATTTACTATCTGAAGTCATGTGGCGAAGCAGTCGAATTCATTTCAGCGGCTCATGTAGTCCTTGATTTCTTGTTACAAGGACTTCTACAGGATTAGCCCATATCGCTTTGCCACTACTTCATACTTCTATTCAAAGTCTCATTTGTCGACCCATCAGCCTTTAAATATTTGTACCATGCTATTGGGGCATAGCTGCATCGGGACTTTTACGCTAAGAGACATCATAGAACAACGAGTCCTGATCTCCTTTGGCCCCCCTTGGTTTAGCCGCTTTATGCCTTTCTTCTCATCTGACTGAGGGCTATGACCAGCTGCTTAGTCCTCAGGCGCTAGGGCCTTTGGACTCCCCTCCGGGGGTCTTTTTCCTTTGTTGCATAGAATCTTGCATATTGGTGGTTTCTAACGATCGCCTTTGGTATCTCTCCTTGACACCTGCGATCGTTGATCTGTGGGAATGGGCCCACCCAGGATATCACAATCGCAATATAGGAGAGGGCCTTCCTACCATACTTCGTAGAGCTTGCCAATTGTTTGGACGTGAAACTTCCATAAGGCATATCACATAAAATATCGCATCCAGGAGAGTTCCCGCATATCGCAATCATAAGTCGGAAGGGACTTCGGCAGAGGAGGAACTTTGACCTGTGCGATCGTCGATGTGTGGGATTGGCCCCATTTGTGCTTAGCCCTTGGTCCTTTGACCCTCCATGTGATCGCGAGCCAGCCCCCTTAACAGAGCCCCCTTTTCCACAAATCACTATCGGAGACTTTTAACTGGAGTTGCGACCTTTTACCTTCACTGATCACTGATCTGCAGGATTGATGATGTCATCAATGCCATGTGGCACTTCCTGAGTAGTGACATGTGTCACCCAAATATGCCCACATAGGAACCCTACAAAAACCAAATTTGTGTGCCAGGTGTCCTCTGTACTTTCACGTCATTCTGAACTCAGCTACCATGTGGATTCTTAGGGACCAATGATATTCTGCCACGTGGCCCATGGAGGAGAGAGAAAAGGGTCTGTCTGCCTCTAGTTTTGCAATTGATTTCCTTTTTAAATCAGCATTGGCCCTCACCTATTGCTTTAACACTGTTGGAATATTCCTTCGTAATTCCTTAAGAACGGTCCATTGGACCCGCCGATCGTCGATTTTCCAATATTATAGCTTTGTTACATGAAGCATTGAATGCCATGTCGTTACTACGTGCGATCGTCGATCGCCGATATGCTTGATTACCGGGACCTCTGATCTCCGATACACTATGGGCTAAGAACCTTCATCATTTGCAATCTCCGATATAAGTGATCGTTGATCGCAAGTTGCTTTATCCTTTCCGCGGTTGCTACTCTTAGGAAACTGCGATTGCGATTAGCCTCCCCTTGGTCTTTTCCTCTATGTTTTCTAGCTATCAAAGGGTATCTTCAATCTTATCAAACTTCTAATCTAGAGATCCATTTTTAAATTTCCACCTACCTTTGGAAAGCTTATTCCGAGAACTATCTAATGGAAAGTGTCTGATTTAGCTTTGAGAGATTATGTGGCTCGGGAGATGTCTTCAAACTTCACTTCTCTCTTTGGCACTTTGGACAACTGAAAACTCATAATACAATGGGTGACAACACACCATAATCTTCATAAAAACTTAATCTCACACATTAATACCAAACTTTTTGAAAAACACTCAATGCATATACCATTTAGTCTTTATATGTGACTTCATGCATACCACTCATACCATATATTCCTTTTAAACATACCCACCACAACTCATTTTAACCAGCCCTTTTCATGGGCTTTAAAAAGGAATGAATGCTCATATATGGCATTTTTTTAAAACTATTTAACACATGTATGAATTACGACCATTTAAAATAATATATGAAAGAAATGTCTTGCAGGGTTCTCGGCCTTCATAAGAGACTCAACACACTCTCCATGAAACAATGCAACAAAAATTGTATAATGTATGATCATTCAATACTATCACATCACATTATTTAGTACCAACGCACATATGAACCATTAAAAATACTACAACAGAGATTTGGATATATCAATCTACAAATGAGTCAATGCACATATAAAATTACAGCATGCCATAATAGACAAAAAGTGTATTTTATCATACCCATCAAGTGTATTTTATCATACCCAACAATCCAAACACTAAAAAAACCAATGCACATAACATACCATGAATCCAACAAACATACTGTAAATCCATCTGCATCAGGTTTCCATCATCTGGGCAGCGCCACCAGTGAAATTTCAAGACATTCAATGCATTGCAGCATACCATTTACACACCGACCTTCGAGCATATGACATACAGTGTCACAGTCATTGAAATGCATCCAACGGATAGTTATTTCAAAGTGGCCAACGCTCCAAATTCTCATAGAGGGACAAAGAATAATGGAAGGGAAAAAAATGAAGGACAATGGCAGGAATTACAACACAAAAAACTAATTTAGGACATTTGCGTTGATACCATGTTAGGCCAGGAGAGTAACTCCACAAATGAATTGTTGTTTTTGCATTAAGGGAGAACATGGATATATACAAGGAGAGGGAGACTATTTGGATTCATATCCCAATGTCTCTTCATCTTCAATTTCCTTTATTTTTTTATTTACAATATTTACATGGATTTTCCTAATCCCAAAGATTAGGTTTCAACAGTTGCAAAATACATTATTGATTTCCAATTGAGCCTGAACAACATCTCCAACCTGTATTAGCTATCGATAACAAGGAACATCATACTACATTTCTTTATGTTCAACATTTCATAGTTTTCATATGATATTTAGAGATGTCATTCAGGCCCAGTCGAAAGTCGAAGATGTGATCTTATGCAATGCCAATTTTGAAGATAAAATTTTATGTAAGGAAATAGAAGCTACAATAATACTCCCAACTTTTAAATGCATTTTGCAAAGAGAAAATATCTAATCATTTCCTCTTTGTACTTCAAAGTACTTGCCTAATCAATGACATTCTCAATGTCGTTTAACTCTAGATTTCTCGTTTCCCTATATAATCACCATGTGTAACTATTTTTCGTGTGAGACATTTTACACAAGACACATCATATAATCATATGTACCATACTCTAAGCCACAAAAACATACAAAATGAAATAAATATGAAATCTTTGTATTGGAGATCAAGTTGGCTCACACATACCTTGTCCTCCGCACAAGGAAACATAATAAAATTAATTGCAAATTTGTTTAGCGCACCCAACCCCCCTTCCCGCTCTCCCCTCCCGCCCCTATGCCCATGCAAAGGACCTGCAACTACATCAATTATAGCATCATTGGTGAGAGAAATAACATAACAATGTCAATCTCAGGGCACCCGCCAACAGAATGACCACTCATAAAATTAGTTTTATTTTAAATGAATTGTTAGGAACTAAAGAATACCAAAAATAAAATCCCTTCCACTAGGGGAATTATGTCCCATCAAAGCTCCCTCACCCAATAGAAAATTAGAAATAATATTTGCAAAAAATTAGAAAATTAGGTAAGATACTTCATAGAGCTTCTTTCTTTGATACATTGTGTAGAGTGATTAATATTAAGTGGCTTTGACCGTTTAAAAATCATTATTGTGTGGAAGGAAGGTGTGTCAAAGAACTGTGTGAAGGGAGAGTGGATGCGAAGTGCAAAAATTTGTGACAGAAAGATTGTGTTTGTCATTGCACATACTTGTTCTCTAGCGCAGATCACAAATCAAAAGGCTTAAGTTTGATGAAGTTTTTGTAGCTTTATTTTAACAAGTAGCATGTTTGTAGTCACATTAGAGAAATTTTGAGGTAAAAAATGGGCCTAAACAAAATGTTCAACCAAAATCAACGTTACAAGAACCAATAGGATTCAAGATGATGATGTCAACCATGAGGGATGATTCACTATTTTTGGAGTAAAAAAGTAAAAATATTTAAAAAAACAAACAAAACAAAAAAAACTAATTTTTCAACTCATATTTTCAACTTATCTCCCTATGATTTTACTCAAATTTCAAGTGGGAGAACTTCTTGGAGGCAGAACTTAATTCTTCATCCAAGGAGTACCCATGTTGCATATTTTATGGACCCTACTACATGATAAATGAGAAATACATGAAAAAATGTAATTGCAATCAAGTTTTTTCATGTATTTCTCCTTTTTTGTGTAGCAGGATCCATCGAAAGTATGTATGTTGGGTAGCAAAAGCCCCGTGTAACGATTATGGGGCACAAAGCCCAAAATTTTGGGTAGAGATAGGATAAAGGCTCCGCGGAATGCGCGGAGCGCGAAAGGTAAAAGGTCGAGTCAAAGGGTTGTCCACCCAAGAAATAATATAGAATAATAGGAAGTAAGTCGGTCTGCAGACCATAGGAAGGTATAAATAGAGCGAGGCACTGTGGGTAGAAGGTAGCTTTTGGTATGTACTCTTGGATCTGATAGGGAATGGGTTTTTGAGAAGAAAAGTCTTGAAGCGTCTATAATTTCGAGTCGAGGTAGTAGATAGAGGCTCTGCAGTTGTGTGCATAGAGGCCTGGAAGAGTCCGCAGCTGTGTGCGCGGACCCCTACAGCTGAGTGCGCAGGGCATATCTGGATGTATTAGTGAAGAAATTGAATAAAGATAAGTTGATTCTGAGATTCTTTGTTAAATCTGAATTATCGTGGATCTGGCTATTGTATGGTTAATATAACTATTTGATCTATGCGCATATGCTTATGTTATGAATATATGTGAATCTGTGTCTATTCTAAGTGCGCGAACTGGTTAATTCTGATAAATGTTTGCTTAAAGACCATAAGAAGTAGATTGAATCTGTAAACAACACATTAATAAGTATTAAGGAGTATTCTGGGCCTAGATCTGTGCAAAGCAGAGTGGCGCAAAGCCATGGAACAGTGTGTCAAAACTCTAGACCACATCTAGACATCCCAAGGGTGCGAAACCTAGTTCCAGCACCCTCCCCTACTACCTTGGGTGAGACCTCAGTCCACGCTCCGCGGGCTATTTCCGAAAGGGCCGGTAGCTACAAGATTTGTTTGGCTAAATAACTCTTCCGATCTGGGTCAAGTCCCTATAAGCAAACAAATGGTTCTGCTGCCGGGATCAGGATCTACCTAAGGGGTGTCTCATGTTGGAACACTGGAACCTTACAAAGAAAGAGCTTGAAGAGTGGTTGGATCTGAAGCTCCACGAGTTCACGGATTAGGAAAACAGAAATCCGTGAATATCAGAGGAAAATTGGTTGGACCGCTATATATACACAAATATCCACGAGGTTTTCTTCGCGACATTTACAGTAGAACTTTACGAGTGGATCGCGAGGTTAGTTGATAGCGTGGGAAGGTGTAAATTAGATCAGCCTATTGTGTGGACTTCAGAACTGGTGCGCAGGCTAGAAGCCACCGAAGATAAAATCGCACGCAGAGTAGATCATTGGCTGCATCGGGTAATAGGAGGATTTATCACTGAGTCCGCAATAGATACAACTGTGAGTTATAGTGAAGCTGAAAGACGATTTCTTCAAGGATCGCGGGGTGAGTATATCAAATCATTGAATACATGGATTAAGATGATGTTGTGTGAAAAACAGATTATGCACGTTTATTGATGTCTGGAGTAATGCGAAACGAGAGGGGTAGAGAAGAGTCCTCTGATTTCTACTTCATGAGAAAGCGAGGAGGAGCTCACGAGGTTCTCACCAAGAACTGCAGTCTGATTGATCAAGGGGCACTTACTACTGATACCACCTCCATCCATGCCACCACCCGCTTCACCTACATCAAACCCATCCACACCAACACCAACCCCACCTCCTCCACCACCGAAAGTTGGGATGGCAAGCGCAGTCCAGCTGCCAATATTTAAGGGTGTAGGAAATGAGGAACCAAGCCGATTCTGGTTTGTGATAAAGTCTGTATGGGATGCTCAAGGCATCATAGATGATAACATCAAGAAGGCTACCTTAGTTAGCGCGTTGTAGGACCGCGCGTTGACCTGGTACATGAAATACTCAAGCGATCATCCAAATGAGGGAATAGCAGTAATCCAAGAGGCGCTAAACAAGGAATTTGGGCAACCAAAGTCAGAAGCATAGTCGGTTATTGGGTTCAAGGAAATCGCAATGTTGCCTGGTGAAACCCCATGGGATCTGGATCAAAGATTGAAAAGCACCATCCACAAGGCCAACATGACATTGTCGGATGCGCAACACTACGCTTGGTTTGTCGCATCATTGACACCATATCTGAGGACGGCTCTGTCACAACAAAAGATCTCAACCCAAGCTGAAGCGTTGGAGACAGCAATGCGGTTGCACGAAACCCCAATACAGGATCCAGGGTTGGGAGTACAGCAAATCCAAGCGTAGATACAAAACCTATGTCTAGAAATGTGAAGTTTGAAACAAGGGCAGGCGCCTCGGACAGAAGTACGGGAAGAAGTGTGGTGTATCAAGTGTAAGGGCCAAGGCCACGATAAGGACCATTGTTCGATCTTCGTGAACTATGTGGCAGGAGGGGGACCAATATCGTTGTGACTAGAGGTACAAGTTGGGCCCAGTACAGCGCCCGCACTCTGGTGTGCAATCCGTTAGGTGGGCGGAAAGCATGCCACGGACAATTGTCATCTATTACCGAACCTAAGACAGCCCCCCCCCCTCAACAATTATTTTGTAACTTCTACAGAATGGTGGGCCACGATGAAAGGAATTGCCGCAGTTATGAGATGTTGATGGATCGAACACCTGCTTATAGGATGCAGATGGAGGCACATGGGCAGGATTCTACCGCACCACTCACACGAGGAGGATACCAAGGACATGGATGGGGCCACAGGGGAATGGGACCTGCACAGGGACGAGGAAAATTAATTTGCTATAATTGTGGAGGACCGGGGCATTACTTACGCGATTGCACAAACCCGACCAAAGCCTGTTGCCCTTACTGTTACCAATTTGATCACAAAGTAGTCGATTTCCCCACGCTGATTGCTCAGATGCGGGAAAAGGGGGTGCTTCCGGCTAACCCTACTCAGAACGTCCAAATGATGAAGGTTGAACCCCGCGCGGAAGATCCTAACGTAAATATGATGCTCAGAAGTGGCGCCGCTACAGGGGAAGATAAGGGGAAGCAGCCAGAGGCGGATACATGGGTCCGTAAGGCCCCCTCAAAACAACCAGAATTTGACTTGGAGCGTGCGAAGGAAACCTTTATGGAAGCCAAGAAGAACTTCGCGGAAGCTTCTACTTCAGACAGTAAGGATCAATTTGGACTTGAGAAGGATACTTCTATGCTAACCACCTTCTTGGAAACATGCATGAAGTTACTCAGGGATGCTAAAGCGGTGAAGGGACTACAAGAATTGATAACTCGCTGCGCAGGAGCAGATGAACCGTGAATGGTCCGGAAGTTAGGCAAACATGCTTTGCACACTGGGCGGGAAATGCGATTGATTGTCCAGATTGGAGACTATGAGATGGACCAGGTCGTTTTGGACTTGGGGTCCGACGCAAATGTCCTACCAAAACAGACTTGGGAGCACATGGGCAGGCCCACACTACAATGGTCCCTGATCCAGTTATGGATGGCTAACCAACAAAAGATCCTACCCATGGGAAGACTGCACAGGGTTACAGTAGACATCGATGGCACTAGCACACAAACCGATTTTGAGGTCATAGAAATTGTGGATGATAGTAACCCATATCCTGCATTGCTAGGGATAGATTGGGCAATAGATATGAATGGAGTCATCAACCTCAAGAAATGAAAAATGATATTCGAAAATAAATCTCTCCGTGTAGTGGTTCTGTTGGATCTAGCTGAAGGGGCGTGCTATACTGAGCCAGTGTGCGATGAAGACAGTGATGGTGAATTGGACTATATCTACCAGATTACAGCGCAAGATCAGGACAGGGTAAATCCAATAGTGGACGGTAGACTCTCATGGGACCGTGATAGTTCTTGCACGTCGGACTCAGATGAAGAGGTTGAACGATGGCAGAACCGACTGCATGAAGTAACCACACTAAATTGTAACAGGATGGTGACCATAGGGGCAAAGGAGCAGCCAGCTGATTAGTATGAATCGACGAAGGGGAGAACAAACCCGCCGGAAGTATCCGCGGAGGCACCACACGCAACCATGGCTTCAGGAAAGGGTGCAGTTCCAAAGACGTGAAGGAAATGGCGTGGATGTCGGAGGTAGGCGCGTGCACGGATGGGAGAGCGAAACAAGGTAAGCATTCCTCGCCAGCATAGGCTGCAGGTGTATGAGGTGCAGACACCCAACCAAATTAGAATTAGTAGCCCAAAGCCACCACAACAAACCGGTTTACCAGCAGTCGGTGCCAAGGTCAGCAGGGAATTAGGGAAGTTGCAGATACCACGGGTTTGCTGGGCCTGTAATAGACGACAGAAGGGAGCCCAGAAAAGACAGGGTAGCCGCAGGCCCCGCAACATCAATAAACTATGGGTATGACCAAGGAAGCAAAGTGCGCTAAGAAGGGATGGATCCAGCAGAATAGCATAGGAATGGGTTGTGACCCTGCTATCATGGTTGCGCCCGCACTTACAGAAGAACACACCCCCCATAACGGCACCTACCGACAGACCGGCTACCCAGACACTCGAGAGGTGCTCGCAGCCCGAGCTAGTAAGGAAGTTGAGAAATCGCACCAAAGGTGCGAACACCTAACTAGCAATAGAAACTACAGTCTCAACACCCCAAGCAGTTGAAAGAAGGCGTGGGACTATAAACAAGTTTGTGGAAAGCCGACGCGGCAAAAGGATTCTTTACCAAGTAAGGCAGTCCACAAGATTGCAGTTGCGCCCCAAGGATTGTGCTACCGCGGGGAAAAGTCGAAAGATGACCATTAGCAACATTAGTCCTGACAAGAAAGTCAGGTTACGTCAGAGAGGAGCGGGCGGCGGGACATTAAGACAAGAGTTCTAGACTAGATACACAAAGATCTACCGACTAGATGCCACTAATAAACTGGAAAAGGAGGGAAGGGATTTTTTCAAATCTCATAATCTGTGGACAGCACTGGAATATTGGCACTCTGAACCAGTGAAGAGCAGTGAGTACTCGGCTACCAGGCACCCCATGAGTACCATGGCCAGAACCTGAGCACAGTTCGTGGAGGAAATGCAACTAAATCAGGAAGGGCCCGAGGACATGACTCAGGTTCCTAAAGTTCCAAAGTCTCCACGCACACCATAACCCAGGAAGAACAAGCAGACGGTAGGAATAGTCCAAGCCTCACCAAGATTCAACAAACGGTCGGCAGTTGACAAAGGCAAAGCAATCGCCACTGAACCCGCTGAGGATGACGACGATTTGCAAGCCCTGATTGATCAGATCGATGCACATTCTGAGGAAGAAGACGTTGTGTTCCAACTTTCGTCACTACCCTCATATATCTCCAGAGCCCGCTTCTTCCGGATGACATAAGGTTCGAAGGGTTGCCGATGGGGCGCGTTCCAAGCATCAAGTTCGAAGATTGGGACCTTGCAGACAACGACAAGTTCCCTGAATTGGCTGAAGATAAGTTATTGCCACAGAAGTGGTTACTAGGTGTGGAGAAGGTGGGACTACTGAATCTCAGGTGGATACCTCACTATCACCACATGACCCTCACCATATTTGTGATCCAACAGCTGCTCTGTCTCATACATGATGGATATCTCTGGTTGGAGGAGCCGATCTCGATCACAGCCGACTTAATCCACCGAATTACGCACCTTCCACTTAAAGGGAACAACCCCACAGACATAGTAGGAACAAGTAGCAAGGGAGGCCTCACCGAAACAATGAAGGCGAAATACCACCTGGAAAAAGGAAAGCGAGGGTATGTCATAGCAAGCATCAGCGACCACGCGGTACGAGTCGCCACTCAGCTACTAGCTGGTAAACTCATGAGGAAGTGTCGCGCAGATGAGGTGCTAGCTCCTGTCATTGCGTTGGCGGGGCAGTGCGCCGAAGGGGTTCAGTTCAATTGGGCACAGTTTTTATGCGACAAATTTCTAACCAATTTTCAAGAAGCACAGGAAAAAGGTAAGACATTTCATTATGCATGGTTGCTCTTATCAATCCTTCTGGTCACAGGCGAACTGCCGCAGGAAAGCCAGTTTCCCAGCATTGAAGATAGCCTACCCGAAGCAGTGCGGTATATTTCACTCTGGGCTACAAAGGATGCCGCAAGGGTTTCTGAAATCTGAGCTTTTTGGACCTCCATGGAAGGGAATATACGAACACGGATTGCTCGAAGACCGCAGATGTCTCCCACGATCTACAATAATTTCCAAAGCATGACCGAGTTCAAAGCGGACATGCATCACTTGTACATCCAGGCGCGAAAGGATCCAAAGCGATCATGGGTCACACTTCTGTTCATTGCAATAGATGATGCCATTTACGCAGTATTAGCAGCATGGCCTCTCGAATGGCATGCCCCAGACAAGGCCATTCTCGACAAGATGGTAGCCCAACAGCAGAAGAAGGAACGCCAGTAGCGACTCACTCAACTGGCAGAAAAGACATGTCAGGAACAACAGGCTGCTTCACAGCAGGAGGCTACCAAGAGCCCGACAGCAGAAGAGAACCAGGCAGATCAGGAAATGGACTTGGAACAAGACTCGCAACAGGAAACGGAGATGTAGGACCACCTCAAGCGGTCGCGCAGTAAGGAATCACCGGCCACAAGAAAAAATCCCAAAACAGCGAAGGCTCTGGAAAAAGAATTCATTGACAACAGCCAGCCAGCAAGCAATGTTCCCACCAGTGCGTTGACCGAACTAATCACCAAGCAGACAACTATGTTGGGGGAGATCCGAGTGCAGTTGCAGGCATTACAGGTGTGACCCCCGGGCAGGGTCACCCTACAGCCAGCAGAAGATACAGCCACTGTCGAGCAGATGGTACGCATGCCCACACCAAACACCCTCCCGCTGCTAGCAGGCGTTGTCCTAGCCGAAGCCGCAGGCAAAGAACGTAGTTGGGGATTAAATCTGGCTGCCCTATCCAGGGAAATACTATACCAACTGCAAGAGGGGGTCACTAATGAGCTTCGCACCAGGGAAGGTCGTGCCTTCCACACCTTGACAGAGCAAAAGGAAAAGTTAGAATAGGTCACTCTCCAGCATGATGACTTGGCCGCACGCTACCAAGCAGTAGAGAAAGCTGTGACGGAGGCGTGTAGCACGGTACTAGAGCTAGCCATCCCCAGAGACCTCCCAACAGCTACCAAGATTCAGCACATGGCAGTCGGATTTCGTACAACCCAAGAGGAGGCCGCAAGAGCCCAGGGGGAACTAACATTACAAATTGCAGAGCTCCGCCTCAAGGCACAGCCACCCACACCCCCGGCAGAACGAGAATGGCGCCACGGTGAAATTCAAGCCAGAGTTGCTCTTGCAGCCTCCTAAGAGTTACTCTCATAGACCCATAGCACCAGCTAAGTGACTCAGGATGAGTCACGATGATTGTGTTGGGGGACTGTTGGGTAGTAGAAGCCCCGCGTAACGATTATGGGGCACAAAGCTTGAAATTTTGGGTAGAGATAGGATAAATGCTTCGTGGAATGCGCGAAGCACGAAAGGTAAAAGGTCAAGTCAAAGGGTTGTCCACCCAAGAAATAATATAGAATAATATGAAGTAAGTCAGTCTGCAAACCATAGGAAGGTATAAATAGAGCAAGGCTCTATGGGTAGAAGGTAGCTTTTGGTATGTACTCTTGGATCTGATAGGGAATGGGTTTTTGAGAAGAAAAGTCTTGAAGCGTCTGTAAGTCTGAGTCGAGGTAATAGATAGAGGCTCTGCAACTGTGTGCATAGAGGCCTGGAAGAGTCTGCACTGTGCAGCTGTGTGCACGGACCCCTGCAGCTGAGTGCATAGGGCGGATCTGGATGTATTAGTGAAGAAATTGAATAAAGATAAGTTGATTCTGAGATTTTGTGTTAAATCTAACTTATCGCGGATCTGGCTATTATATGGTTAATATAACTATTTGATCTATGCGCATATGCTTATGTTATGAATATAGGTGAATCTGTGTCTATTCTAAGTGTGCGAACTGGTTAATTCTGATAAATGTTTGCTTAAAGACCATAAGAAGTAGATTGAATCTGTAAACAGCACATTAGTGAGTATTAAGGAGTATTCTGGGCCTGGATCTGCGCAAAGCAGAGTGGCGCGAAGCCACGGAACAGTGCGTGAAAACTCCAAACCACATCGAGACATCCCAAGGGTGCGGAAACCTGGTTCCAGCACCCTCCCCTGCTACCTCAGGTGAGACCTCAGTCCGCGCTCCACGAGCTGTTGCCGAAAGGGTCAGTAGCTGCGGGATTTGTTTGGCTAAATAACTCTTCCGAACCTGGGTCAAGTCCCTATAAGCCAACAATGCAACATGGGTACTCCTTGGATGAGGAACTAAATTTTACATCCATAGAGTGCTCCCGTTCAAAATTTGAGTAAAATCCTAGGGAGATAAGTTGAAAATGCAATGTAACAACCCCTAGTTAATTTTCCATTTAAATAAAATAAGACCAAGGTCATGGGACATGTATTCCAAGCTGAATGGTGGGAAAACACTATAGTGGGCATCACTTGTGGTTTATTTATGACCATGAAAATTGACAAAGACATTGACAAAGGCAAAGAGGTAATAATTGGCATTTAATTATGAAAATAAAGGAAAATAGGAGAAATGGAAGGTGAAGAGACACAAATATGGATGCAAGGGAAACTAAAGGAAAAATTAAGGAAAATGAAGAAAAAGGAGACATCAATAATAAAAATGCATCAGAGAAACAATTGATGGATTTTTTCAGTCGCTATCTTTTTTACAGTTTTGGAGTGGAGCTCTTGTTCACTCTCTCACTCTTGCACACTTAGATTATTCGTAGAGCACTCTGGTATTCACTTGAATTTGGAAGAAGGCAAGCAAGAAAGCAAAGAGCAAGCAAAGGAAAGCAAGGGAGTGCAAGGAGATAGTTGGATCAACAGCTACAACAGGATTTCTCTGCAGGTAACAGGTTGCACGGGTGATATCCTTGTGGTTTTTGGATGCATGGTATATGCATGTGGTTCCTTGGTTATTTTACTGTCATTGGCATGGGATTTTCCCAGATTGACAATGGTTTTAGCCTTGTCTTTCCATTTCCTGGATACCCATTGTGTAGTGGGTTCTCCTTTTCAATTTTTCTGATTAGTTCTTAGGTTCCCTATGGTTGTGGGTTGGAACAAATTCTTTGGAGCCCTGAAACAACTTAGGTTCCCTAGAGGTTGTGGGTTGAGTTACTAGTCCCTGGAGCCTGTGGGTTAGGACAAATTCTCTAGAGCCATGAAACAACTCGGGTTCCCTAGAGGTTATGGGTTGACTTACTAGTTCCTAAAGCCCTGGACAGCTTGGGTAGAGACCGATCCGGTTGTTTTTAGTTATTTGTAGACTATATAGGTGAGATCATTGTGGTTGAGGGTTGAGGTGGTTTTGCCTCTAGAATCCTTGGTTGTTTTTGTTTTGTTTTAACCCTTATGACCCCACATTCATACTTGGAATATGGCGTGGGGGTGAATGGATGAAAGAGATATTTTGGTTCAACCTATCTATGGTCGGGTGGTACATGGAAGTCCCTTACTTAGTTGGATTTTTCATATGTTAATATGAACTATTTTCCTATTATGATCTATGAGCATTTGTACTAACTATTATGGTGATCTCATGGATGATTTGTCATGGTTCCTATTCTAGTTATATGTTGGTTATATGATGTGTTATAATTATGGACCTTGTTCCTGATTTTATAAGTAATTGGATGGTTGATGAATGCATGGACTAATAAATGTTTTTACAACTATCTTGAGATGACATAGAGCCTTCTTTATGATTCTCAAATGAAGTTCAAAAGTTGATGATCACATATGCATTCATGACTTGTATCTTATACGTTTATCATATGTTTGACAAAATGACTAACATGTATTAGGCATGTATAGGTCAAGATATTGCTCAAGCTTTGATTATTCAACATTGTTATCATTATTGCCTTGATTCTAGAAAGTTATAGGTAATTCTGGGGAGTGGTCTAGAGGCTAGCCTGAAAAATTGGCATGGATCTCGTAACCACATGCATAGGATAGGGGATTTTGGGTCATAATTATTGGAAGCCAGGCTATTGCATGTGATTATAGCCTCCCAACCGCATGCATGTAATTTTATGAGTGTGGTTAGGGAGTGAACCTAGTGGAAAAGGGTTCCAACTCAGGAATTGATCACCTGGGTTGGTTGGTAGGCTTATGAGTGGTCTGTAGTCCATGAGGGATGTCAATAAGTTGTCAGTTTGTAGGCACCACTTCCATAACTAGAACTTGGAGGTCGGGTCATATCATAGTGACACTCAACTCATGTTTACCCCAGTGAGCTTGTAAAATTGGGTAAATATGGGAGGAGGCGTTACAGGGTAGTATCATAGGGTGAAAGCATGAAGATGGGCTACACTTTTGGGCCAAATGTGGTGATGAATTTTCAAGTTTTTCCTCTTTTATCGAATTGCACCCATCTAAATTCATATAAGAATTATGAATTTTGTTTCAGAGTAAAAAGAAAATATGTGGATAATTATGTTGTTTTCCTTATGATATTTTTTGCAAAAAAAATTAGTGTTGTATAATCTCTCAATTTTCCAGTGAATGCAATATGTCCTTGCAAAATTTTGCAAAACTTAAGATATATCAGTGTGTTTTCACGTAGAATAATAGATATATATATATATATATATATATATATATATATATATATATATATATATATATATATTTTGTTTCAGAGTAAAAAGAAAATATGTGGATAATTATGTTGTTTTCCTAATGATATTTTTTGCAAAAAAAATTAGTGTTGTATAATCTCTCAATTTTCCAGTGAATGCAATATGTCGTTGCAAAATTTTGCAAAACTTAAGAGATATCAGTGTGTTTTCATGTAGAATATATATATATATATATATATATATATATATATATATATATATATATATATATATATATATATATATATATTATGAGCATGATCTACATATAGAGAACTAAGTTTTTCATATAAAAAAAAATATTTTTTTATGCAAAATTATATTTTTTTAATTATTTTTCGGATTGGCGAAGTAATATTTCAATTGCATTTTGGAGACACATGTGTTCACGTAATATTTTTTCAACCCTTTAAATAAATTGAAAAACCAAGAGTACAATTTTGAATAGGACTCGTAAACGAAGGTAGTGCCATTTTTTGAAATTTTTTCGTTGTGTATATTTTATGTTATCGATTATTTATTCATCCCCTTTAAAATTGTCCAAAAGTGTTATGTTTGAAAGAAATTAGATGAAAAATATCCTATGAATTCGAAAGTGTCAAATTCATATTCCATTGGATAGAGGATTCCTTCATGAATCCAATGTGATTAAATCCACCACTTAAGGACAATTTCTACCCTAAATTCGATAGGGTGCAAAATGGGGTTGTAGAGAAATCTGCAAAAGAGGTGTTGAAACTGTAATTTTTAAGATTTCAAGAGCTCAATCGAGCGCTTAAATTCAAAATTAAAATGCCTCGATCGAGCGTTAAAGAAACCCTCGATCAAGCGGCATACATGGTTAACCAACAACTCGATTGACCCATTACTAACTCGCCCGTGACCTTACCAACTTTTTATTAATGGTATTAATGGTGAATCATATAGCTCAAGGGTCGATCGAGCCTCTCCTATCAACAAATAGTTTAGTTTCTAAATTCAATTGTGTAAAAAAACGGCAAACATTCTTTCATAGAGAAATAATAAAGCATGGAAATTACACAAAGATTCACAACAAACATGGGAAATTGGAGATTTTGATTTAGAAAAGAAAATAAATTTCCATCCACAGAGGAAATACGAGAGAAAGATAAATAAAGGATGAGAAAAATACGTCAAGCATTGAGAGAATAGGAAGTTCATGAAAATATAGGCAATTCAAATTGTCTCGCTTCTTATTTTACTTGCTCCATATTGTATGCATTAAGAAATATGATTGAAAACTAGAAACAAATGGAGAAAGAAACAATAAAATTAAGATAAAATAAGCATTGAAAGTAATACCATGTAGTTAAAAAATGAGATGTAACAACAACTAAAGAAAACCACTTGAAACCATACAAATTATTGAAAACCACTTGAAATTATACAAATATTTAAAAACCACTTGAAACCATGGTTCATTGGAATTTTTTAAAACAAATTGAATTCGAGAAAATTATGAGTCACCTTTTAATTGTAATGGTTTAAGATAACCCATAAAAACTAAGGATGTGATTTAACCAAAGAAAACCATTGGAACATAATTTCCATATATTATTTACATGAATTACAATTCATGGCAATTTATTTACAAGAGGGATTAGCAAAAATGGTTGTCAAATAGGTGCTCCAAAACCTATAAACATTAGTTTGATTAATGTTTGATATCCAAAGTAGGATTTAAAAGAGAGAAAATGTGGCAAGATCTACAAGGAGCAAGAATATCCCTACTTCCAATGTGCATGAACTGAGAAGACATTATTTTTTAAACATATATTTAACAACATTAAACTTTCATAACATTCATCATTATATATAACATTTAATGGTTCTTTGAATCCTAAATGATGATCCCTACCTTTGAAAATCTCACAAATTTCTTCTTTCAATTATCACATGAATGTTATGATAATTTTTTGAAAAGACAAGTTTTTTAAAGACATACAAAGTGTAGTGTAAATTCATGCTTGCACAAAAAGGAGTGTATTATTGCATATAACTGTAATGCTCCATGGAAGACTCATGTGATAAATAAACATTAAATGCATAAATAATAAATGCAAAAGAATAAATTAGCATGCATGTATTGATGATATGCTAGAAGGCAGTCCCCTTCCATCCATCATCCCAGCGCACAGGAGTTCCTTACTTTCCGTCGGGCGGTCCCCTGGTCGGTTCTCTGGGCATCTCTGTATTGACAAGCCGTATGGGTGATGAGGACCTCGTGGACTACGAGGCGGACCCCATGCCTCACCAGGACATCTGAGCATATAATAAACGGCCATCCATGAAGCCTCGGAGTATAGAGCTTGCCTCTGAGACAGCTGCCTCATCATTACACCTGCAACTGTCGCACTCAGGAAAGAAGAAACCCTCGGACTTTAATCTGGCCGACCTTCCGGCCCTTGAATGCCCGCCCCTTTCACCAGCAACGCTCCATCTATTGGGTTCCTATTTGCAGACCTCGCCTTCATTCGATTCACCACTACTGAACCCTTCTAAACCCTCCCTACCGACTCCTCCTCCGCCTCCACCGTCCTCACATCCTCCCTCTGTCTCATTAATGCCGCAGAACCCACCGGATTCATTGCGTCCCCCTCGTACACTACTCCCGGGCACAAGTAGTATTGGCCCTCTCTCCCCCATCCGCTCGGGCTGTTTTAACACTCCGTTGCTCCCAGTTCGTTCTGCGGGATCCGCACAGCACAGCTCATCTGATCCGTGCCGCAAACTCCTAAAGGATCTCCCATTTGGAAAGCGCTCAGAGAAACTGAAAAAAGGCAAGTGCCTTCGTGCTATAGATTCTGATATCAACATCACTTTTGGCGCAGACGCTCAGATGACGGATGTTCTGGAAACAGCCCGTAAAGTCTTGATCGGTAGGGTAAGGGGTCGTACCTACTCGGTGGAAAGAATCAAGCTATGGACGGAGGAGATATGGGGCACTCTTCTAAAAGAACTCCCTGAGATCAGGGTCCTCATGAGGGGCTGGTTCGCTTTGCACTTCCACAAACCTGAATACACCCAATGGATACTCTCCCAATATTGGCATATTGAGTTGGCACCAGTCCTGCTAAAGCGCTGGGATCCTCTTTTCGACCCGGAGCGTGAACAATTGGGGGCTGGGCCTATCTGGGTTCATCTTCCTGGATTGCCCATGCAATTCTGGACCCTGCAAGTCTTCAAGAAAATTGGCGACGCTCTGGACACATACCTGGAGCATGACAAATCCTATGATAAAACTGGAATCATGACAATGGCACGCATCCTCGTTCATCTTGACACCAGGCCGGGACTGGAGGAGAAATTCACTCTGCATCACAGTCATTGCTCCCGCAAGCAGCTGCTGGACTACGAAGGTGTACCATTTCGATGTCGAAGATGCCATAAAATTGGCCATCTCTACAAGGACTGTCCTCTGATTTCGGGGGTGACATCCGAGGATACCAAAGGCCCCAGACAGCAGCCTACAATGGATCAAAACATAGGAGTAAATATTCCTATGGAAGGTGAGCCGACTCAAAACGAGACTCCAACAAAGGTGACCACTGAAGGCGCCAAGAAGAACACCAGAAGAAAGGCTACATCTACACCTGCCCCGCCGCGCACCCGTTCCAAGACCGCGGAGACTGTTACATCTCATCTGGGTAATGTATCCATTCCCATCAGTTCTCATTATTTTTTTCAAGTTTTGCATTCTGTTATGCACTCCTCTATGCGGTCCCCTCAAAATGATCAGGCACCTTTTCCCTCCATCCCCTGCACTATTGCTCCCCCTCCACCCACCTTCTCCACCACACCCTCCGCACACAAATTGGAGCTGGGCCTCCCCGATCCCTCATCCTCCCGGTCGGCTCCGGATCACACCCCTACCATCTCAGACCCCGGGCCCGATCCAGATTACTTGGTCTGGGTTCATCCCCTGGACGATATCGCAAGCCAAAGAGGGGTCGACCATCTAAAATCAACTCGGTCATACAAAACATTGTTGCTGATGTCGCCCAAGGGCGACAATACACCATTGAAAGGGCACTTAGAGCAATTGAGCCCCTGACTTGTGGTTCCCCATGATCTGGCTCTCCTACAATTGCAGGGGATTAGCCAACCCCAAAAAACGTTTGGCTCTGAAAAGACTTATGCATGAATCCAGATGTGATATTCTATTCCTTCAGGAAACCTTATGCACATCAGAGGTGGCGGTGCGAACCCTACAGGCTCTTCACCCAGGCTGGATATTCCATGGTATGGATGCATGTGGCCGATCAGGAGGTCTGGCCATTGGCATAAACCCAAGGAAAAGCAGGCCTCTCTCCACATGGGGGGGCAGAGGTTTCCTCGGCATGGACATTTTCATGGGAGAACTGGGGATCCCTATCAGGATTATTAACATATATGGACCCAATCTGAATATGTTATCTTTCTGGCAAAACTTTTTGAATGGCAATCACATTACACAAAATACAGTGCTGGGGGGCGATTTCAACTTCTCCCTGGGGGTTGGAGAGTCCTGGGGCCATCATGCTTAGACTGATCCTATCGCGGATCAGATGAATATGCTTATTGATGCGCATAGACTTGTGGATATTCCTATGAATAAGAAGCTCCCAACTTGGCACAATCAGCGAACCGGGGAGGCAACTCTGGGGCGGCGTTTGGACAGATTTATGATGCATGAGGAACTGATTCCTTTTTTTCCCCTATACAGACAATGGGTCAGCACAGTTGGTCTTTCAGATCATCACCCGATACTACTTCAGGTCAGCGATGCAAAAATCAAGCCCCGATCCCCATTCAAATTTTTTGCTGGATTCCTCAAAGATCCGGATTACATTAATATGGTCTCGGAATACTGGGGATCACTACCTCCTCTGAGAGAGCAGCGGAAAGCGATGGACTTCTGCAATAGAGTAAATGAGATAAAGAAATTGACTGAGACCTGGGTGAGGAGAAAGCGTCTCCGAGATGAACAGCTGCTTATGGATACTGAAGCACAGATAGCTCAATTGACAGACGAAAGAGGGACCGGCTACCTAACTGAAGCATCAAAATCATTATTGAACCAGCTGATTGGGAAAAAATCAAAGATCCTACAAGAAAAAGAGGAGCTATGGAGGCTTAAAAGCAGAGCCATTTGGCTCAAAGCTGGTGACAGTAATACCAAATATTTCCATAACCTTGTGAATGGCAGAAAGGCATCAAACACTATTTGGAAATTTCCAAGTGAACCAGATGGTTGGGCTTCCACGCACCAGCAACTTGCCAAAATGGGGGTTTTACATTTCAAGCGACAATTCACTGCTCCGAATGACATCAATCTTCCTGACATCATCAATCTTGCAGGCCATTTCCCTAGCTTTGTGGGTCAGGAGGATATTGAAGACCTCATACAGCCTGTTACCAAACAGGAGTTGGAAAGCACCCTCAAATGGTTCAAGAAAGATAAGAGTCTGGGGCCGGACGGATGGCCAGTGGAATTCTATCTAGCTTTCTATGATCTTCTGGGCGAAGACTTATTGGAAGTCATTGAAGAGAGCCGGACCACAGGGCACATCCATCCCCCTATGAACTACACCCTTATTGCCCTGATACCCAAAAAAGATGACCCTACATCCTTCAATGACTTCCGTCCCATTTCATTATGCAATTGCCTCTACAAAATTATTTCTAAAATCATTGCAAACCGCATAAAACCTATTCTGTCCTCACATATTTCTGCTAAACAGTTTGCCTTCCTCCAAAATCGCCACATCCAAGAGTCTATTGGCACTGCCCAAGAAGCCTTACATTCTATAAAGCATAAGAACCTCAAAGGCATATCTTTTAAGATCGACCTTGCAAAGGCATTTGACAAGGTTAACTGGCTCTATTTGAAGATGATTCTCACACATTTGGGCTTCCCCCACATTCTTATAAACTGGATAATGGGTTGCATATTCTCTGTCTCCTTCGCTATCCTCATCAATGGCTCGACATCTGCTCGCTTCAACATCAACAGAGGAATCAGACAAGGCTGCCCTCTTTCCCCACTCCTCTTTCTTATTGTTATGGAAGGGCTTAGTAGGCTCATTGCAACTGCAAAAAGGAATGGCGACTTCAGTGGACTCAAAATCACTGAGCAGTATTACCTCACTCATCTACTGTTTGT
The DNA here is from genome assembly GCA_031772625.1 of Pinus tabuliformis. Lineage (NCBI taxonomy): Eukaryota > Viridiplantae > Streptophyta > Pinopsida > Pinales > Pinaceae > Pinus > Pinus tabuliformis. Next base: position 235,915,645 of record CM062819.1, read on the forward strand.
TGATGACATCCTAATCTTCTTGAATGGAAGTGACCGGGATTCCATTGCCCTAAATGATATACTCCAACTATTCTGTAAGGCTACGGGAATGGTGATCAATAGAGAGAAATCTACCAGGTCCATGGCGGGGTGCACATATCAAGAATCACAGCTAGCGACTCAGCACTTCCCCTACTTGGAAATCAATTTGCTGGATGGCATCAAATATCTTGGCTTTAGACTAAAGCTAGATGGTTACAAAATAGAGCACTGGTCTTGGCTCATTATCAAAATAGAAAAAAGGATAAATTGCTGGCATCATCGCCTCCTATCTAAAGCAGGTAGACTTCTGCTGATTAAATCTGTTCTTGAGGCTACCCTAGTATACTGGATGTCCCTCACATGGATCCCAAAGGGCATTCTCCAAAAAATTCTACAAATATGCAACAGATTCTTCTGGAATGGAAACAAAAAAGGGAAGATTTTTTCCTGGACGAGATGGTCCTTGGTCACTACACCAAAGAGATGGGGAGGGTGGGGACTTAAGGCTCTTCCAGAATTTGCACAAGCATTGACAGCCAAGCAGGGCTGGTCACTACTCAAACAGAACAGTCTTTGGGCGGAAGTCATACACCAGAAGTACATTTGGCCCTCAAACATCATTGACTGGATCCGAAGGCCCCATTGGAACCGACAGGGCATATCTGCGATCTGGAAGGCCACTCTAAATGCTATGCCTCTTATTCGAGACAATCTTTTATGGCGTATTGGTAATGGCTCTCAAGTCCGCATTGGCTTGGATCCTTGGCCAGGCTCTGGGAATGCGCACATACTGCCGGAAGGGCTAGTTCGTTATCTTAACAACAGGGGCATTAAATTCCTTGCCCAGATAGGAGATCAGCAACATTCTTCCATTTTCTCACAAGCATGGATAACAGACCGACAGTGGCAACTGACAGATGAATGGAATTCAAACTGGAAAGATTACATACAGGCATTAACAGAATCGAACATCAAACTAAAAGAGGATGAGGATGAGCTAATCTGGGTTGTTGCCAAATCTGGTCATTATGCGCCGAAGATCGGATACTACAAGCTGATAAAGGCAAAGAATCCAGACACTCATAAAAGCTGGTGGTCAGCTCTCTGGAACCTTCAAGCTCAACCAAGAACTAGACTTCTCATGTGGAACATTCTTGCAAATAAATTACCTACTGGTGCCAACCTCAGGAAAAGGGCTTTTGCTGGACCAACATGGTGTGTACTTTGCAGAAAAGAGGAAGAAACATCCCTACATCTATTTCTTACCTGTGAGGTCACAAAGGATCTTTGGAATCAGGTCACCCAGGCTCTTAATATAAATACAGCTTGGCAGGGGGAAGATATACCTTCAGCCTGGGAACAGTGGTGGATCACAGTGGCATCAGAAAAGTCCAGGAACTTACCACTTTTGGTGTCCTGGTTTATCTGGAACAGGCGGAATGCAATCATCTTTGAGGACTGCATTGCAAATTGGAACCTTCTCCCACCTTCCATATGTGCGGCATATATGGAGATTCCCTTTGAAAACAAACAGAATACCCTCAAGAACATTATGCCAGAAATCATAAACAAGGATATGCCATGGGCATATTTTGATGGGGCAGCTCCGAGACAAGGCTATGGGGGGGGCATACTATTTCATCTATCAGACTCACACTACTTCCATCTGAGATTGGGACTTGGTCCGGGTACAAACAACCACGCTGAACTTATTACACTGAGACATCTCCTTTACTTTGCTTTGTCCAAAAATTGTCGACAACTACAAATTTTTGGGGACTCAAAGATTGTGATTGATTGGGTTAACAACAAATCCATCTGTCATGCATTTTCATTGAAACATATCTTGGAAGAAATTGTTGTTTTCAAAACACATTTTGACCGGATCACTGTTTCTCACATTTACAGGGAAAGAAATTCAACTGCTGACCGGCTCTCTAAAGAAGCGGCGGATCGTCCTCTAGGAGATTGGTTGATCGAGGAACACAAACCAGATGGGATGCACAGATATTTCCATCGTCCATATATTGATGGCCTCCCTCAGGGGGTCGATGCCCCCATCTAATTTTTGGCTTTTCTATGATATTTATTGTATATAACAGTTACAGCTCAGCTGTTTTTTTATCGCTCCTGTATAGCGGATATACTTTACAGTTCTGTTTATTGTTTTGAGACAATGCACTTCTCTGCAAGATACAAAACCACCGTATCTCTATGGGTACTTATATGTAATTGTGTTTTTTGAACAGTGGTGAAAACCACACTACAGCATATGCCAATGGCATCAACAGCATGTAATTTCTTTTTAATAGAAATTATGAATTCTCTTTCTTCGGAAAAAAGATATGCTAGAAATGTTTACAATGTTAATCTTCTTAGACTCTCACAATCTAATGTTGATTAAATTCATCTAGTTGTTTCTCAACATATGTAATCATGGAATATATTGCAAAATATGGTTCAAAATTAAAAAAAGAGTTCTTTATTTTAAACTTTGTCAAGATTTGATGAAAATAATTGAAAACATAAAAGGCATTGGATATCCATCTTTGCAAGTGTATAAAAAAGGTTCCTTGTAGAAACATATAGTTTTTAAAATCCTCTTACCCCTCCTTATGCCCTACTTGAGTTTTGTGCTAAAATTTCCATGTAAATTCTCCCAAAAAAACACTCAAATCATTTGTGCCCCTATTCACCACAAATGATAACAATGTACATTCATTGTTGATAAAACCTTGAAGCATCTTCCTTGTTCTGTAAATCCACTAAAACCTCTAACTCTTGATTTATTTTTGTTTGCTTATCAACAATTTCATTGTCCTTTTCATCCCACATTTCTTCCACTTTTTATTTGGAATTGTGAAATTCTCTATAGATATGATAAGTTCTTCATTTAAGAAAGATATTCTTACTATTGTTTTATGGTAATTTTAGTTACACGTTTTAAAACGTTAAATGATATGGAGCTTCTAATGAAGAAATTTGTTTCCCAATAATTTTATTTTGTATAGTAGGCTTTCAAATATAGCATACTTAAAAACTAGTTGAATAGGTTCCTTATTATATCATGGAGTGTGTATTTATGTATTGTATGTTTTTTCAGTCACAATTTATCTTATAGTTGATTAAATTTGTATGAATTTATAGATATAGATTTTGTTTTATCTCATGAAATAAATTTATCCCTTCAATTTGGTAATCACTAGCTTGCTTTTCAAGAATCTCCCATTCTCTCAAATTCAAAGATTTGCCACATCATTAAGTTCTTTAACTAATAATTCCCTCTGAAATATGTACATTTAGAAGTTTCCTATATATGAATTTAAACTTAATTTCTATTAGTAGATTTAGTTCAACAACCTTGCAAATTAAGAAGTCTTTTCGATAGAAATCACACAGGAGAAAATTTTGTCGACGCGTTTCGAACTAGCTAGTTTCGAAACGTGCCGGCAAAATTTTCTCCTATGTGATTTCTACCAAAAATACTCTTTTGAATGTAATATGGATCACAGAAACCTGAATTCAGAAACCTTGAAAATTATTATACAAATGAGTAGATTTAAATAATTGGCATTAGATTTAAATAATTGAAATGTTTGGTATATGATATATATGAAAAAAAAATATAATACTTTCCTTGTTACAGTGGGGATTACTTTTAGTTTGGGATTTATATCTAGTCTTTTGAAGAAATAAAAATGTGTTGCTAAGAATAAGTAAATTTGAAAAAGGTCTTGAAATGCTTCACTTTATTGCAGAACTCACTTATAGTTTAGGAATTATATAGTCTCTTGAAGAAAAGAAAAATTGTTGCTAAGAAGAACTAATTTTGAAAAAGGTAAAATGCTTCACTTAGTAAATGGAGACAATGTTCTTATGATCTATCAAATTAGATTTTTTAAAAATTGACAATATTGTATTTTATTAACTGTTTATAGAAATATATTTAACTACACATTATAACTATATAATACATATATTTCACACATACTTGCAATTCAAACACTTTGTATGTGCACTAGATTCACCTTGCACACACCATCACTACTAACCAATTTGCTATACTAACCATTACAAGTAGAGTAATTGAGACATATTATTTTACTTTGGAATTTTGCACACAAACATATGCTCACATAGTATAATTAGGAAAGAAGTAAGTGATCCATCATCCACACATCATTTATTTTCTTGCAAGGAACAAACATCACATAGTGTAATTAGAGGAATTGTATTAAAGGATCATGAACCACATATCCACATACTTGCAATTCAAACACTTTGTATGTGCACTAGGTTCACTTTGTACACACCATCACTACTAACCAATTCAGTTTACTAACCATTACAAGTAGAGTAATTGCTTATATTTTACTTTGAAAATTTTCACACAAAAATATGCTCACATAGTATAATTAGGAAAGAAGTAAGTGGCCTGTCATCCATGTGCATCATTTCTTTTCTTGCAAGGAACAAATATCACATAGTTTAATTAAGGGAATTGTAAAGGATCACCACATATCCACATCAATTCACACTTGTATGCTCATAATTTCACTTGCATGCACATTCACCCCACACACTATGCTCACTTAAATTTTGTATAAATGGTATCCTCTTTCTGGAATCTTTGTACCTAATTTATTTGTCCTTATATTTTGTTGCACGCCCTAAGTGAAGCAAAGCCTTTCTAAAAATAATCTTAACCTGAACACACTAAATTCCCCACAGGGGCCACAAGATAATTTATAGTTTAGGCTAGGAACGTGGCGATAGCCATCACATAAGTCGTCAAGGTTGTTTTTCATATTGAAACATAGAAAATTGTCTTTTAGGGATCTTAAAAGCATCCATCATACGGTGGAAAATCTGGTACATGGAGGGAAACCTGTGTAGGGGGTAAGGCCAAGGTGGTGGACTATCACGGACCTTCATGTTGTCACCCGACACGTGGTAGGCGTTATGGGTCCAAAAATGACAACTAGAAGCTGAGATTCATTCATTCCCACTGGACACAGGTAACTTACTAGTCAAATCTTAGGGCATCTTTCCCTATAGGTTGAGGTGCGGGAGCACTTAGACCTGAGGTGATCTTGGTTAGGCTATTGGAAGCATCGCCAGCTCTTTCAGGACATAGCCTTAGTACGTTTGGCCACTATAACCCTCTCCATACCTTGGTTGGTTTTTTGGTTGTTGGAAGTGTCGACATTGACATTTATGACATGGCCCCATTACCCTATTCTAAAATATTCACAAGGCCCAGCTACTCGTTGAATGGAAGGGCGTTAGGTCTTTTTATGAATTTTTCTCATAGGCAAAAACTCAAATAAACCATTTTTGTTTATTTTTTTCACACATTCGAGTTAAAGGGAAATTAACCATTTATTTTTTGTTTTGTCTTATGTATGTGATTAATTTGGTTTTCCTAAAGAAAATGTATGTGTTTAGGTGTGCTTACAAATGCAATAGTGTCAGGTGTTGTTGATTTATTTCCTTTCTTGTCAACTAATTTATTTCTTAGAATATAATGTTTTTCGTTAGTTACATGTTTCATAGGGATTATATCATCTTTAGGTGCCTCATACATACAATTCAAATTATCATGATTTTTTTTCCCTTTTATACATACTGAACTAGTGATTTTTTTTACCTTCAAGAATAATAACTTCTATTTTTCAAGGAACTAGTGTTTTGACTCAGTCCCAAAGTGCAAAACTTGGCATCTCACCATTTGAATTTCCACTTCAATCCCACCAAATGAAAACTGCTACATTAAATTCCCAAACATCTACTAGTGATATTACCTCATTCTCTCATTCACTAACATCTCCATTTCTTCCTTTTTCATTTCCTTTCTCTCTACCATTTACTTCATTTATTTCCATTTCCTCTACACAAACAACTAGTACTGCCTCAAGCAGTACTATCACAGCTACCAGTTCTTCTTTCATCACATCCACCTCTCCAACTATTACAATGGTAGCCAGACCATGGTCTAATTCGGGAGTTGTTCAAATGCCAGCACCACTTCATCCTCTACCAAAACATCCTGAAAGATGGCTTCCCAAATTCAATCATGATGATGGGTTACCTGCTGAAGAACACCTTCACAACTATATGTTAGCCATCAATCTTAATGGGGTAGATGAAGAAGATGTTGTTGTTAGATTATTCTCATACACTCTTACAGGATCAGCAGGGTCTTGGTACTTTTCATTACCAGCCAATTCTATTACTAGTTGGGATATTTTTTAAGAACATTTTTTTATTAAATTTGGTGATGATCGGTTAACCACATCTCTTATCAGTGACCTTTCCAATTTAAAAACGAATTTAGGGGAAAAGATAAAAGATTTCAATTCCAGATTTAACAAATTGTTAAATAAAATCCCAGCTACTTCTAGACTTGGTGTCGATGTACAAATTGAATGGTATATTTCATCTCTTCCTTCTAACATAGGAATTTTTGTAGATAATAAAAATACCTTGGTAGATAAAATGAAAGAATTTGTGTCTGTAGAGAAAGGGATAAATGCACTAGAAAAGAAAAAAGATCAGGAAGACAAAAAAAATAAAAAATAAAAAGTTACATTTAAAGATGAAGCTAAAAAGAAAACACCTAAAGATCCCTTTGATCTTGAAGGCTTACAACAAGTCCTTAAAAATTTGTCTAACGAGATCGTAGAGAAAAAAAAAAAAAACATATATATATATATATATATATATATATAAATAAATAAATAAAAAATAAAAATAAATAAATAGTTGAATCCTCTTCCAAAAAACCTTTTAGACCATTTAGAAGAAATCAGCCACCTAATACACAACCTCCAAACATGATCTATAATGTAGAAACTAATGATGAATATGAGGAAGAAGCAGCATTTTTTGTTGATGGATCCCAAGATGAACAAATAGCCGAGTTAAATGGAATGTGGGAATTTATGCTCCCTATTTATGATATTGAAAATGAATATGAAGCATCACCTGTTAGCACAAGAAGTAAAGGTTCAATTGATCCTATACAATCAATTCAGAAACAGAAACCTTCAACTTCCACTGCTAAAGATAAAGCTGTTGTTAAAAAATCCACTTCCACTTCTCCCCAAGTAATTCCATCTTCATCCAATTCTCCATCTTCACCCAGAACCTTAGTAGTTTCAGATACTATTGAGTACAATATAGTTGAGGATATGAAGAAAATAAAGCAAACATTTCCCTCCATGAACTCACTAAACTCAAACAACAGTAGAATTTTTTACTGAAAAAACTGAATGCAGTACCTGATTCTCCTCTTCCTACTACTATGGTATCCAAAGCTTCTAATGGAATGGATAAACCTCCTGTTCATCCACTATTCAATTCCTATGATGTTATTCTGATAGGTGACAGGTCTAACTCACATACTCCTCCTTTTCTTTTGACTTTTGAAATATTTAATAAAAATGTACATAATTTCTTGGTAGATTCAGGGGCTTCTTCGAATATCATGTCGTATTCAGTTTGTCTGAAATTAAACATGTCACCCCAGAAAACCCCAGTTCACATTGTGAAACTCGATAGGACAAAATTCAAAGTCATAGGAGAAATGAATTCAGTTCTTATTAGATTATCTTCGAATCTTGAAGTTTATCAAATAATTGATATACTTGTTGTTGATATCCCTAATTTCTACGGTTTAATTCTTAGTAGAGAATAGTCATTAAAACTACACAGTTATTTTGCCACTGATTGGTCTCACTTATGGCTCCCATTTAATGGAAAGTTGAATCAAATTAGAATCAACCGAGAAAAACATATGAAACATTCAGTAACAGATTTCGAAGGTGAAAATGAGGCAGTAGCATTTAATAACAACATTCTTGTAAACTACTCTACTTAATGATTTTTTGAGAATTTTAAAGCACAAAAGTCACCATTTCTGAGTAATTTTGTAACTTTTCAAATTGAAAAAATTTCACAGACAGACTTTTCCAGATGTATAAATATGCTAGAAAAACCATTAGTTAATTCTTTATTCTGGAAATTGTATTTGATGGGTCGAAATCAAGTGATGATGCAGGAGGAAGTTGCATATTGATTAATCCTAAAGGTGTGAAGACAATGTTGACTTGCAGATTGGAATTCGAATGCACAAATAATATTGCAAAATATGAAGCATTGGTCCAAGGTATGTATAAATAAATTAGCCTTGACGTTAAATACTTGCAAGTTTATGGAGATTCAGAAATTGTAATTAAACAAGTGAGAAACATGATGCATTGTATTTCTACACACTTGAAGCATTATCAGTCATTGGTTCAGTCTCTCACTTCACATTTTTTAGCGTTTAATATTTATGCTATTCCTAGAATTCAGAATGTCAGCGCTGACCTTCTTGCTAATGTTGCATCAAAACTGATCCCATCCGAAGATTACAGTCCCAATATATTTTCTGTAGAATTAATCTTTAGGCCATCCATTCCCAATAATATCACCAACTGGCAGGTATTCAATGATGATGAAGACATTTTAAGCTTCTTAACTTCTGAAAAATCATACGATGACCAAATAATTGATGAGGATGAACACGATGATCAATTAAAACAGAAAATTGAGGATAATCCCATACCCAAATATGTAGTTAAACTTGAGGATCTATATGATTTAAAAGACATATTTAAAAGAGTTACTAATTCAAAACTACAGAGTTCAACTCTGAGATTTGAATTAATAAATCTTGGGACAAATCTTAATCCTCAGAACATCAATTTAGGACTTGGTCTTTCGTCTAAAGAAAGATTATCCTTCATCAATTTGTTAAAGAAATATAAGGATGTCTTTGCTTGGAGTTACGAAGATCTGAAAACATTTGACACTTCTATCATTCAACATACAATCCCGATGATATCAAATGATAAACCTGTCCAACAAAAACTAAGGAAAATTCATCCAAACTTAGAAAATCAAATCAAAACGGAATTGAATAAACTCCTTAAGGCTAAAATTATTTTTCATGTCACGGCGGGGGCTACCATGTAGTGGGGTCGAGTACAGTGGAGAAGACAGGCTTTAATTAAACTCATTAAATATATGTGGGTTTGTAATTTGACCGTGGAACATAGTTTAAGTGGGTTTTATATCAATCCAGGAAAGCACCAAAGTTTCAAAGAAAAGAGGAAAGAAAGACAGAACTCTAAGCCGACTTCAGCAAAGCAAGGATCTCTCAGCCTGCCAACTGCCTTAAAATCAGCAGCTAACCTCAGATACAAAAGCCAGATTAGGAGGACTCAAATGAGCCAGATTTCTCGCATCTATCTGTATTCGAGGTCGTTTGGCATGCCCAACCTCTTTTGATAAATAAAACTTAACCGTTTATGTCAACAACAAAAAAAATCATGTTAGGCATTCACGATGGGTTTCCAACTTGGTACCTGTTAGGAAGAAAAATGGTGATATCCGAATTTGTATAGATTTTAGGAATCTTAATAAAGCTAGTCAAAAGGATAATTTCCCTCTACCCACTATGGAACAGATTTTATGATCAGTTGTTGGTTCCAAACTTATGTCTTTCCTTGATGGTTTCTCTGGATATAATCAAATTATGGTCCACCCAGATGATAGGCTAAAGACTACTTTCAGAACCAAATGGGGAACTTATGCCTACCAAAAAATGCCATTTGGTTTAATAAACGCAGGGGCCACTTTCCAACGAGCCATGGATATAGCATTCAAAGGTTTGTTAAATAAAACAGTTGTTGTTTATCTAGATGATATTATTGTTTATTCAAAAAAAGAAATAGTCATTTACAGGACTTAAAACAGATTTTTGAATGCTGTAGAAAATATGGTATTTCATTAAATCCGAAAAAAAAATAAAAAAAAATAAAAAAAATAATAATAATAATAATAAATAAATAATAATAATAATAATAAATAAATAAAATAAAAATAAAATAAGATAAAAATAAATAAATAAATAAATATATATATATATATATATATATATATATATATATATATATATATATATATATATATATATATATATATATATATATATATATATATATGCGCTCTTAGTGAAGGGAAACTCTTAGGATTTATTGTGTCAAAAAATGGAATTTACATTAACCTTGATAGAATAAAAGAAATTTCAGAAATTTCTCCACCATACAATAAAAAAAGCATGCAATCATTCTTCATACAAATCAATTTTGTTAAAAGCTTTGTCCCTGATTTCTCACAAATCATTTTACCCTTACAACAAATGATTAAGAAAAACACAGTTTGTAAATGGGGCTAGCATGAAAAGCAATCATTTGATTTAATTAAACATGCAATTATCGATGCTCCTTCTTTAAATACTTCGCATTTCTTTGACCATTTCATCTTATACACTTTTGCTTCTTCAACATCTTATGTTGTTGTTTTGACACAAATTATTAATCAGAAAATCGAAGCACCCATCTCATTTTTCAGTTCAAATTTTCAGGGTGTTGAATTGAATTATTCAGAATTAGAAAAATAGGTATTTTCTGTATATAAATCTGTAAAGCATTTTAGACATTTTCTCTTAAAAACACACATGAAAGTAATAGTCCCATTCCCAGTAGTGAGGCAATTACTATTGCAGAAAGAATTAGGGGAAAAGAGAGAAAATTAGGTAATATCCCTACAGGAATACGATATTGAAATAAAACTAGCCAAAATTGTTAGAGGGAAAGGTTTCTGCAAACTGTTTACAGGAGAATCCAACATACTAGTCGAAGGGGACACATGTAACAATGAACACATTTATGAGGTAAGTGTAATTGATGTTGATTCCCAATACGTTGATTTGATTTTTTACTTGAAAAATGGATATGCTCCTCTCGAACTCAATTATAAAAGAAAAAGAGCTTTACGATTAAAAGCAAAAAATTATGAGATCATTGATAACGTGTTATTTAGGAGAAACTATGATTCCATATTGTTAAGATTCTTAGAAAAATCTGAAGCACAAACAGTTTTGCAGGAACTTCATGATGGACTAGCAGGTGGACACTTTGGAGGAGATACTACAGCACACAAAATCTTACATGATGGATACTACTAGCCCACTCTCTTCAAAGATGCCCACACATATGTGAGGAAATGCAAAACATGCGAAACTGCTTCTGGAAGACAAAGGAAAACAACTTTTCCTCTACAGTCAGTCAACATCAAAACAGTCATTCGAACAATGCGAACTGGATATCATAGGTGAGATCGTTCCTAATTCTTCTAAACAACATAGATATATTCTGACTGCTACATATTACTTCACTAAGTGGGTGGAAGCAATTCCACTAAAGGTAGTCAATTCTGAATCTGTTATTGAATTTATTGATCAATTTATCATTACAAGATTTGGTTTGCCTTCTGCACTTATATTTGATAATGCATCTTATTTTTCGAGTACCGGTATGATTAAATTTTCAATTAGAAGAGGTTTTAAACTCAAATATTCTGCTAATTACTATCCCCAGGAAAATGGTTTGGTAGAATCCACTAATAAAAATCTCCTTAGAATAATAAAAAATATTGTAGATCAAAATCAAAGAAACTGGCATAAAGCTTTAATATTTTCTCTATGGGATGATAAGATAACTCAAAAGGCCTCTATAGGCACTTCTCCATTTAACCTAGTCTATGGGAAGGAAGCCATTATTCCATCACATTTAGCTCTTCCTTCATTAGCCCTAGTTCAATTTATTGAAGAAACACCTTATTCTTTATTGCAATTAAGAAATTCACAAATCTTAAAACTAGAAAAAGAAAGGGAAAAATCCAAACTCACACACACCAAGCATCAACAGATGGTGAAAGCTTCTTTTGATGCAAGTTCAGTCACACAAAGATCCTTCCAAGTTGGACATCTAGTTCTCAAGTGGGACAAAGCACGCGAAGAAAAAGGGAAACATATCAAATTTCAAAAATTTTGGCTTGGTGCATTTCAAATTGATGAACAAATAAGCCCATCTACATCTATACTTTAAGATTTATCAGGAAAGAGAGATTCTCTTCCTGTAAATGGGCTCATCTTAAAGAAAATCTTTTCTTAATTTCTTAAAAAAAATAGCATAAAGAATAAAACCTGTCAAAAATCACTCCCATTGTACATCTCGTTGCAATTTATTTTCCTTTTACAGATTTTGTTAAATAGTACTCTATTGACTTTTCAAACATCTCTTGAAGTTATTTTTATTTTTCATTTTGAAGGTAGAAATTTTTAAGAAGTGGTTACCAAAATTGAAAATTAGATCAAAATTTATATAACTCTAAAAATCTTTTCCATTAAGTTGTAAAATCTTTAAAAAACCTCAAAAAATTATATCCTTTTACTCTAGTTTCAGTCAAAAAGGTTATCCTTAAAAAGTAAAGACTGTCTTACGACTTAAAACTTTCAACTCAGATTTGTCATCCAAAACTCTTAAGGAGTCAACGATCCTCCCCATCCATTAAAAAGGTAATTTTTAGAGTGTAATTCTAAAATATAATAAATCTAAAAAGATAAGAGGTCTCATCACGAGCCTGCTTACCATGTTCGTAGGGAACCAATTAAACTGACATTACCACTCTAAACACCAAATTAGGGTAATGGCTTATGATTTTTAATTGTAAGACAAGGGGTCTCATCACGAGCTAGCTTGTTCAATTTAATTGTTACTAGTGAATGGCATTGTCATTATCTGGCCACCAAACCAGGACAATGGCTTTTTAGCATAATATATATATATATATATATATATATATATATATATATAGATATATATATATATATATATATATATATATATATATATATATATATATATATATATATATAGATATATATATATATATATATATATATATATATATATAAGAAAAAATAAAAATACCTCTAATTATTGCACTATTAAATGAATGGGACACTGGATTGTTGTTGGTTAAAAAGTAACCCTGTCGAGGTTATGAACACCTGCTGACAACAGTGGCTCTACCTGTGATGAACGAGTACATTTTAAAGCTAAGTCATAAAAGGCCCCTTACTTTATTTTTTATAAACTGATTAATGACTCATACAAGTAAATATGTGTTTTTCATTCACAAAAGGCTTTAAAAGAGATTGCAAGTTAATGAGTTTTATAGTCAAAGTAATTTTATTTATCTAAATGTTTTGAAAAACAGTTTTCACTTCTTAGATTATTTTTACTGAATTTTTGGAAAATTTCATTTATCAGAGATAATTGGTTCTTCCAGTGAATCGCTAATTGTTGTATTGTCCAACAACCCCCATTTTAATATATTATAAATTTCCTATGAAATTTATTATATTAAAATAGGGACCCTTCATTTTAGAAAAATCTTATAATCAAAGTTTAATACTTAGGATTTTTAATTAAAACCCAAGTATTAAACCTTGATTATCCCAAAAAACCAAATTTTAATAGCCCTCGAGATCAAAACTATACTTAGGCTTAAAAAACCTTAAGTATTCAAAATATGGGTTATTTAAACAAAATAAATCGGAGTTTTAATCCCCTAAGGTTGAAATCTTAACAAACTCTGACTCATCCCGCTTCCCCGCATCACAAATAAACAAAGTTAGAAAGGCTCAATACCCATCCACCAAACTCCATTATGATTGTGATTAAACCGGACCCGATGGGAAAATATACATCCCAATTCATAAGTCCCCGCGTCCATAACAATCGCAAAAGGTTCCAAAGAACTTAAGTCTGAGCCTTAACCGATTGTGATATGCAATATCACTCTGAACCCGACCACAGATTGAAATCTGCCAAGTTAAAATATCACATCCATACCCCGCATCGCAAGTTTCATAAGGCACAAAACCACTCTGCCAAACTCCATTGTGATTGCGATATAAACCAGACCCGCGAGGATTATCCAATACAAACCATAAAACCTCGCGTCTGTGACTACCGCAGGTTTCAAAAAAGCTTAAGCCCACTACACACTGACGATTGCAATATGTGATTAAGCCCGAACCCATGGGATTATAAAATAAATTTCATTTAAATTCTGCATCTAGAGCTATCGGAGTATCCTAGAGTCTAAAGGTTTTATTCGCTACACACTATCGATTGTGATATACGATATAACAGGACCCTCAAAGATTATCAACTTCATTTCATTTAAATCCCGTGTCTAGAGCTATCACAAGAACCATTTCCTTTTCCGATTGCGATATGGCTCGGACCCGCCAGGACTATACATTGTGATTTATATTTATATTGTGTCCAGGGCCTATACCACAATTGCAAAATTCTAAAAAAGGTCATGCCTCATCCCAACGTCGATTGTGATATGATGTCAGCAATGACAATAGATCCACATCATCACCATGTCACTTATCAGTCACCACATCATTTTCCATGTCACCATTCCACATCATATGCCACGTCATAGTGACGTCACGATGATGTCACCTTGGGATCCCACAATCGCAAAATTTAAAGGGACATGACTTATAATAAACCTTTCACCCCAGTCGATTTGTGATTTACGATTAGACCAGACCCGACGGGATTATTCACTCCAACTCATACATACCCCGCGTTCGTGGCTATCGCGAATAACAAAAGAACATCGTTTCTCTGTCTCCTGCCCATTCCGATTGTGATTGCGATTTTATTTGAGAAGGCCCCTTTTTGGATTTTATATGAAATACTCTCGGGCTATACCAATTGCGATTGTTCTGAAGTCCTGCCCCAAAACTCTGATTTCTGATAAGTCGTAAAGCTCCACCTCCTCACTCAGCATTCCTCTCCATGATGTCTGTGTCGGATTTATTGCGCTCTATGTTTTCCTGATTTCTTGCAAAAGTGATTTGTTTCAAATAAAACTCACTTATCAGTCTCATTTATTTCCATCTTATCAATTCTTGTTTGTCGTGTTCAGGTTCATGACAGAGAAAGATATATGTGTTGATCAGTCGCAGATCAGTTCAAACAGATAGACAGACATCCAAAGAATTTGATGGAACAAATGAAGCTAATGATGACAATAGACCATTTTCAGAAACTTCTACCAAAATATTATTTTCCTTTAAGCATTGTTGAAGGAATCTATTTAATGTCGTCAATGCTCTGCACAATAGATTAGAGTTTTTTTCTGCTATTTAAGCTTAGTTGTTGTAGTAAATAAAGGTCCTGAATTTTATGAAGAAAGGCTTACGAAAGCTCACATTATTGTACTTTCATACTTTTCTCAATAAAACGACTGGAACATTGTTTTTCGAATTTTCATAAAGAATTTTGAGAAGTTGCACTATTGTACTCCTGAAATCATCTTTGTGAGAAGGAATAAATTGCTGCTATTTCTTGTATGAGCTGAGCGAAGTATATCTGGTATTTGTATCATTGTAACTCTGTTTTTTTCATAAGTAAATAGTAAATTTATCTTTTCAAACTACTTATTACTTAATATTCAAAGAACAATGTTACATGTATTCACTATTGATCATGTTGCCATTGATATTTTGATACATGTTAAGAAATTTGTCGTGATATTCTAAATGAGATATGAATTTACACATTATTTTGATTAGCTACTTAATCAAACTAATCATTTTGAAATAAGTTTCATTTCCATTAGTGTTTGATCATCGATATTGTCATTTACTAAGGAAAATCATTATAGATCACATCTAGATAAAAGTTAAACAGTCACGGGTTATAAAATAGATTAATGCAATTATTTTTCCATTTGATTCATTACTGCAAATCCATCTATTTCACTCCACTATAAGCATTACACATTCATTCAATCATATTTCATTGGGAAACTAGTCCCATTATCCCCAGTCGGAACCATTACTTAAACGGAAAAGGGGTTGTCTTAAGGTTCGGACCGAGTGGTTTTCCCCTGTGTTGAAGCAGCGATTTTCGAGGCCTCAACAATAAGATCGGAGGTCGGAAATCGGTTGTTTCGTAGTGTTAACACCACTACACAACACTGTAATGAAAAGCTCTAATATGATGATACATGGAGCTATTAAGATGTATGAATCGGCAGTTGTGGTTTTGAATGCATAACTGTAACATTGATGGTCGAATACCTCCCGTGCATGCTTTGTAAATATAAATGAAGAACAGAGACTCCATGAGGATGTACAGATAGAACTCTGTGAGCCATAAATATGCATGGGAAGTGTCTGTGAAATGCCTAAGGGGACTTAAATTAAATACATGGCATGATGATTCAACAGTTAGATAGAGAAGTGATCATCGCCCATTCTTATGATTTTAATGCAGCGACGAAACTAGAGAAAGCGTGCAACAACAAAAGAATGTGGTGTCATGCGAGGGGGAGATGATGGTGACAGTGGCTACATTGAGCCAAGCGCAGCACTGGAACAAAACTTAGAACCTCCATTTATTTGTGTGGGCAGTGAGAGCATAGGTGTGTGAGAGAAAAGTAGCGAGAGCAAGCATTGAAGCAGTGTGTTGTAAGGGTAGTGTTGTGGTGAAATCAATGGAGAGCCCTGGACAGAGAAAGTATAGCACGGAGGAAGTTTTGTTGTGAGCAAGAAGAGGAGCTCTGCCACAAGTGTTCAGAAAGCAGAGTGCAGAATTTGAATCTGCAAGACAACCATTAGTTGGTATTTTACTTGTAAAATTGTATGCCTCTATTTTCAATTTGAAAATTATATGAAATAGTATAACAATGGTAGTGGCATGTTGGTGCCTGCATACTTAAGAGGTTGGCTCCTCTTGGCAAGTTGGTGCTTGCTAAAAAAAGGGGTCAGTGCCTCCAATGAGTGGGTGCTCACAAACAAACATATGTAATTAAGTTGGTGCTTAATTTACATCATAAAACAAACAACAAATTGGTGGTTTTTTCCTCTTAGTTTCCACGTGAAAACACTGTGTCAAATGTGTGTTGCTCATGAGATTGTCATTTGAGTATGTGTATCTGAAAGTTTATTGATTTATTGTTTCATGAATGAATGCTCTCACATATAAAATAACATAAGAAGAAACTATAAGCACGGTAAGAAAAGAAAATTAACAGTTTCTTAGATAACTTATTCACCCCCCCCAGCAATTCCTTATTCAAACAATTGGTATCATAGCAACGTTCTTTCAGTAATAGTTTAAATAATGGAAGTTAGATCCATAAGGAATTATGAATAGGCAAGAGAGTCAAGAATTTTACTCAAGTAGGGTACCGATCTTTGATGGGGCCAAATATGCTTCTTGGAAACTAAGAATGGAGGCATATCTTATGTCCCTGGGGGTAGATGTAGACAGCAGTTCTAGTAAACTACAATGTCCCTGATATTCCCCCATCTGATGCAGATGGAAATAAATTGTATATGTGAAATGGTAAAGCCAAGCATGTTATTCTTGTTGGTTTTAGTCAGTGATAACTTGTGAAAGCTATGATTTGTAAGTCTTCTTATAAAATGTGGGAGAAGCTTAACCAGTGTCATGAAGGAGATGACAAAGTCAAGCAAGCAAAACATCAAACCTTTAGAATGAGGTTTGAAAGCTTGAAGATGATTGAGAATGAAAGCATATCTGAATACTTCCTCAGAGTTGATGAAGTAGTTAATATGATTAGAGGACTTGGTGAAGAAGTCAAGGAAGAGATGATCATTCAGAAAGTATTGAGATCTCTACCCATGAGATTTAATGCCAAAATATCAGCTATTGAAGAAATGCCTAACTTAAAGGATCTCAAGATGGATCAGCTACATGGTACTCTCACAGCCTATGAGATGAGAGCAGGAATGGAGAAATTTGAACCGAAGGAAGCAACATTCAGAGTATCCAATAAGGGAAAGGAGCACAAAGTTCATGAAGATTGCTCTAGCAGTGAATCTGATCAGGACCTGGTTCAACTAGCCATAAAACTAAAGCGTGACTCAAGTAAATATAAAGGGAAGTTTCCCTTTAAGTGTTTTGACTATGGAAGAGTTGGACATTTCTCTTCCAAATTCCCTTACAAAGAAAAGGTTGAAAGAGAATAAGATCTAAAATTTAGAAATAAGTCTCAGACATATCAAAAGAAGAAACCCTACAAGAAGAAGGGTTCTATTCAAAAGAGGATAGCTCAACACTGGAATCAAACTGTGAAGACTCATCAGAAAATGAGTCAAATAAGTATCTTCTTATGGACCTCTAAAAAGACTCCAAGAAACAAGATATTATGGGCTCCGGAGAGGAAGAAGAGGAAGGAGCGGTGGAGCTTGAAGGAGAACTCATCAGTTCCCTTGATGAGTTGAAGAAAGTAAGGAAGAATAATTAGTAGCTGATGGAATAGTTGTAGCATGCAGAAGAAGGTATGTATAACTCTGGTAATGAGGAGTTTGTCTATCAAAAAGAAATGATTGAAGAAGTTATCAAGAGAAATTATAGTCTAGCTCTTCTGCTGAAAGGAGAACAAGGAAATCGTGAAAGACTGGAAAAGGAGAACAAGTAGTTGAAACATGAGCTACTCAAGTTGAAAAGGGAAAAGACCTCAAAAATCTACAAATATGATTTTTTTGTCTTTGAAGGTTGAACTGGAGGAGGCCAAACGAAAGGAAGATGTGATTCAAGATATGATTCAAGAATGGGAAGAAAGATGATTTTCTGTCTTTGAAGGTTGAACTACAGGAGGCCAAATGAAAGGAAAAGGTGCTTCAAGATGTGATTCAAGAATGGGAAGAAATTTGTCAGTGTCTTGAAGTAGAGGTTGTCTCTCTAAGAACTAGTCTTGAGGAAGAAAAGACCGATAAGGTTCTAAATGAGAAATTTGTTGAAGGGACTAGGAGACTAAATCATATTCTAATTTGTCAAAGGCCCTTGGGAATCAGAAGCAGATTGGGGTACTCTAAGGGAAAAGAATATTCTATCGGGAAGAAGAAGATAAAATTTAGGTCTGCAAGAGTTGACGAACCATATTGACACAAATCCATTGATTGTAGAAGATTCAAAGTTGAAAGAGACGAAAATCTCATATTTAATACACATTGGACTGCTAAGTCTCAAGATTCCTCTCTTAGGAATCAGAATGTTTTCTCTCCCCTAAAAAGTGAAGTGGAATTCTCTAAATGTAATAATTTTTGGTACAAGGCTAGTGAGTGTAGAAGTAGGTTTGAACACCTGTCTAAGGCTCAAAATGACAGGCATACACATATCCAAAAGGACAAAGGAAGCTGGAAACTACAGACCAAAAAGATCATGCCATGTGGACTTGCCTTATCAGCGCATGATAAAGAAAAAAATGGTATGTGGATAATGGTTGTTCCAAAAACATGACTCGGGACAAGCAAATTTATGTCACTGAAAGAAAAAGACAGAGGAGGAAATGTCACTTTTGGAAACAATGCTCCAGCAAGAATCAAGGGAAAAGGAGTGGTCAATCTTGATCAAAAGACAGAAGCACAGAATGTGTTGCATGTGGAAGGCCTCAAACACAATATACTCAGTGTTAGCCAGATGTGTGACAATGGCTATGATGTGACCTTTTGATCAAAAGAATGTGAGATCTGCAATATAAAGGATGGAAAACTAGTGGGAAAGGAAATCAGGACTCATAATAACGTATATGTGTTCGACGATTCAAGGGTCAGTTGTTATTTGAGCAAAACAAATGAAGCACGGTTATGGTTTAAGAGGCTCAGGCACATGAATTTTGATAGCCTGATCAAGATAAGCAAGATAGGCGTAGTGAAAGGACTACTGAGATTGTCAAGGTCGGATAACACCATCTGCAATTCATGTCAGTTTGGGAAGCAGACTGGGGCTCATTTCAAATTGAAAGAGTTCTCTTCATCCAGAACTTTGGAGCTTATTCACATAGATATTTTTGGCCCAACTAGAGAAAAACCCTCAAAAGGAGAGAGGTATTTCTTTTCGTTCATTGATGATTTCACCAGGGCTACTTGGATTCTCCTCTTTAAAGAAAAGTCAGAAGCATTTGAGCACTTCAAGAAGTTTAAGGCTCAGGTAAAGAATGAGAAATATTTAAAGATAAAATGCTTGAGATTAGACAGAGGGGAGAGTTCACCTCAAGAGAGTTGGAGGAATTCTAGAAGAGAAAGGCATTAGAAGGCAGTACTCAGTGGCTAGAACTCCTCATCAAAATGGAGTAGAGAGGAAGAACGGAACAATCCAGGAAATGGCCAGAGTGATGTTAGATGAAGCAGGAGTGTCTCACCACTTCTAGGGAGAAGCAGCTCAGGCAGCAATATACTTGTCAAACAGAACTCATCTCAGGCCTAACAGTGACAAAAATCCCTATGAGTTATGGAAGGGAAGACCTGCATTAATTAAGCACCTCAAGGTGTTTGGGATCAAGTGCTTCATTAAAAGAAATGAAAAGAAACTTGGGAAGTTTGAATCACGTGTTGATGAAGGAATATTGCTTGGATATTATATTCTAAGCAAAGGGTACAAATTCTAAAACAAGAGGACAAAGAAGATAGAGGATTTCATTAACATAGTAGTTGATGAAGCATGCTCACAACCTGAACCCTCTAAAAGTAATCTAAACTCAGATGATGAATAAAATTCAGAGTTGAATATCGACGATTTAAATGAAACAAATTCATACAATGAAGGTGAGGAAGAAGGAACGTCTTCAAGGCCAAAAACACCCTCCATGTGTGTGCAGAAGGAACATCCTAAGAGTCATATTCTTGGAGATCAAAGACATGGTGTAAATAAAAGAATGAAACTTGTGGGAAGTCCAAGTCATGCAAATTTGGCTCTACTATCACAAATAGAACCCAAGAACCTCTGTCAAGCAAGTGAAGACAAGTTCTAGGTGAAAGCCATGAATGAAGAACTAAACCAGATTGAAAAGAATGACACATGGGAGCTGTTTCCAAGGTCGAAAGAGAAAAATGCTATTGGAACCAAGTGGGTTTTCAAGAACAAACTATTAAGTGGGAGCTATTAATATGTATGAATCGGTAGTTGTGGTTTTGAATGCTTAACTGTAAGGTTGAGGGTCGAAGACCTCCCTTTGCACGCATTGTAAATATAAATGAAGAACAGAAGCTCCATGAGGATGTACATCTAGAACTCTGAGAACCATAAATATGCATGGGAAGTCTCTGTGAAATGCCTAAGGGGACTGAAATTAAATACACAGCATGGTGAGTCAGCAATTAGACAAAGAAGTGATCATTTCCCATTCTTATGATTTTAATGTGGCGATAGAACTAGAGAAAGCATGCAACAACAAAAGAATGGGGTGCCATACAAGGGGTACATGATTGGGTAGAGATGATGATGACAATGGCTACATTGAGCCAAGCGCAACACTAGAACAAAACTCAGAACTTCCATTGAGTTGTGTGGGCAGTGAGAGCATAGGTGTGTGAGAGCAAAGCAACAAGAGCAAGCATTGAAGCAATATGTTGCAAGGGTAGTGTTGTGGTGAAATCAGTGGAGAGCCCTGGACAGAGAAAGCAGAGCACAAAGGAAGTGTTGTTGTGAGCAGCAAGAGGAGGTCTGCCACAAGTTTTCAGAAAGAAGAGTGCAGAAGTTGAATCTGCAAGATAGCCATTAGTTGGTATTTTACTTGTAAAATTGTATGCCTCTATTTAGAGTTTGAAAATTGTATGAAATAGTAGAACAGTGGCAGTGGTAGGTTGGTGCATGCATACTTAAGAGGTTGGTGCCTCTTGGAAAGTTGGTGCTTTCTAAAGAAAGGGGGTAGGTGCCTCCAATGAGTGGGTGCTCACAAAAAAATAGATGTTATTAAGTTGGTGCTTAATTTACATCATAAAACAATCAACAAATTGTTGGTTTTTCCCTCTGGGTTTCCACGTGAAAACACTGTGTCAAATGTGTGTTGCTCATGAGATTTTCATTTGAGTATGTGTATTTTAAAGTTTATTGATTTATTGTTTCATGAATGAATGCTCTCACATATGAAAGAATATAAGAAGAAACTATAAGAACAGTAAGAAAAGAAAATTAACAGTTTCTTAAATTACTGATTCACCCCCCCAGCAATTCCTTATTCGAACAATCATACTATCCTCTTTTCCCTTTGATCCAACTTGGCCCAATCTTCTATCAACATCCTCATTGGTTCAATACCCTCATCCATAATGATCCCCTATTATTTGTCCACTAATGGATTGTCTATTTTGAGCTTCCACAACTCAAAACTCTACCTATTGAATTTCCTGATCTCTATCTTTGAACTGCTTTCCTTTTGTTTCGATACAAGAATTGATTCTGAAAATATCCCACTGTAACAAGGTCTACCATAGGCCCAAGTAAACAAATTGCTTAGCCACAAAGGCATCCCCTTGAAGCCAAAACTACTCGAATACCAAATGTAGGTTTTAACCCTACATAATTAATTTCTACAAACGTCTTCTTAATCAAATAGAAAAGATGCAATGGCAAACACACACATTAATGCAAATATTTTATCCTATAAACCCAAAACCAAGAAGTATTGCAAGATTTTTTTTCTATATCTTCTCCTTTATAGTGTTACAAAATAATATATGTATCTCGCAGCATCCATAAACTGTCACTCCATTTACCATGAATTAGAATGCAACCGTAGTTCTTTAACTAAAACTACAAAAACAATGGGGCAAAGCCATCATGCACCGCAAACCCACTTTTAGCAAAAATCATTTGCCAAAAATTACCAAAAATAGATTCAAAAAGCCACCCAGATTCGTTTTTCGGGGGCACTACAAAGCCAATTAATAGAATACTTCATTCTTAACATGTATATCATGGTGAGAGACTATTTATTTAGGTACAATGAAGTGAGTGGTGACATGGTTAAACTGGAATCAAGCAATTGTGTGAGAATTGTTATTAAAGGTCAGCATTGCTTTAGCCTAATTTGTGTAGTAAACGATGACTACATTGATGTACTTGTGGCCACTACTAAATATATGGTGAAATTCAATAAAGTCGATATCCCATTTGCAAAAGGGATCGAATGTATTGTTGGTGTCCAAAGGGGAGGGTGGAACTTTTGTTTTGGAGGGGAAAACGTGGTAATTCTTGCATCATTTAATTGCATGAATGTAGTCATGAAAAATATAGGGCCAAAAATAGTCTTCATAGAGTAATTTTTAAGAAATTTGCATTCTTGATAAATGGCCACCACATCCATCTTGCAACAACCTTAAGAACCTATTATGCTTCTTCACATGTTAAGCGCCAACGTAAGATGTTGCTAATTTCTTATTAATAACAAATGCCAATGAAGAGGAGATAACGAGTGTTGAAAATGCAGCAAGAGATTCCTAATTTAATTTTCCCTTGATTAAATTAGGAGAAATTCGAATTCTAATTTTAGTAAAATACTTGGAGGAATTTAACTAAAGTGATATGGCACTTATCATTCAGTTAAATCAGTTAATTCAAGTAGGATACACTTATGTTTAGTTATGATTGATTGTTAATTTCTAGAAATCTATTTCAGTTAATTTGAGTTATTGTGAGTTTAACTAGTTCTATCTTATTAAGAACTAGTGGAGGATCAAACAACGGGGTGTGTTCACTAGTGATCAACCACTTAACTCATCAATTAGCCCAAAATAATTGATGCATGTAGATAAATCGAGTTACCCAGTTGAGATTGGAGTTAAAGGGTAGTGTACTATCATTTGTAGACAATTCCAAATTGTACAGGTGGTGCATGTAGTCGGAGAAGGGCCTACAGGAATTGTGCAATTCCCAATGAGAAATTTCCCTAATTAATAGGGGCTAATTCCTTACCAAAAACAACGCAAGGAAATAAGGACCTAGGCAAGCAGGAATTTGGTTAAGTATTAACCAGAGATTATCTAGGAAACAGTGAGATACACTATACTAGTGCAGAGGTTGCTTAGGCTTGAGCAAGCATTGTATTTCTTCTCTATTTTTTTATTAATGCAATACATATAGGAAGGGGTTTTGAGCAGTTGATTTCCCCTAGATAATTCTCTGTGTATGTGTGTTGAATCATGTTGCATGTTTATTATTTTCTTTCTCGATCATGAATTGATTTTCACATATGAATAGAGTAGATTCAAGTTTTATGTTTTAGTAAATTACATGAGTAGTTTTGAATCTACATAGAATTTCTACATGGTATCAGAGTAGGATTCATAGTAGAGAAGATAATTCGAAGTTATTGATGCAGGAAGATCGAATTTGCAGGATCAATTCTTTAGAGATAGTAGGATGGCGTTCTATGGTCTAAGGCTTTAGTATGTCCTTGAGGGTAGCTCGAATTACATTTCTTGGAAGGACAGGATGGAGGCAGAGTTGGAAGATTATCAACTGAAGGAATTCATAGATCATGATATCCTTAAGCCTCTAACATCTGATGATAAAGATCTAGCAGAATGGAAGAAGTGTGTAGAAAAAGTGAGGAGGATCATATTGGAGGGAGTTTGAGATCATATTTTCTCCAATATCCACAGGAAAGAAACCTTGTATGCAATGTGGCAAGAATTGATAGATGTGTTCCAGAACAACAGTGACCATAGGAAGTTGGCACTTAAGGACATGCTTCGGAATATCAAGATGCAGAAGAATGACACAATACCATAGTACCTCAGTAGTTTCACACAATGTCAAGATGAAGTTGGTCAAGTTGGTGTACTATGGCAGAGGATGATCCGGTAAGCCTAGCACTTCTAAGCCTTCCCAAGAGCTGACATAGCTACTAGGATTCAATGAATTGGAGGGAGAAGCTACCAAATTAGGAACGCCTTTGGTCTGATTTGGTGCAGAGGGAGATAAGGCGGAATACCAGAGATGGGACCTTGTTACACAGCATTTTGTCCCTGTCCCTATACTCCCCATTCCTTGATCCTGGAGGACCTCTATAATGAATCCCACATGCTTTGCCTTCATGAAGAAACTCCCATTGTGTCCCTCTTCATGAGCAGATAAATTCCCTTTTGCACCATTTCCCTTGAAACTTCTGTTTTGCCCAATTTACAAGACCGGCGCTAATGGCCTTTGTCTCCCCCGCGCCGATGTGCAGATATTAGCACTACTCCTAGCACCGACTGGAGCAACTAAGTTGTGTTCCAGTCGCATTGGTCCTGTTATGGAAATTTTTTTAAATTAGAGCCGAAGCTTCCAGCTCTAGAAGCTTTGTAACGAAAGTCTGGTAAATGGTTTGGCCAGATGGGGTCGAGGATGACAGTTTGGGCTCCTTTCCCCTATAATGATGGAACTACCTCAAGGGATAAGACCTTCTCCCATGAGAAGAGGATCCATCTCCCATCCATATTTCCTATATAAACCTCCCTTCTTCCCAAGCACAAGCTAGTTAGAGTGTTGATATTAGTGTGCTTATACTATTTTGGTTTGGAGTAGACAAGCAAGCTATTACTAGTTGTAGCTATCTAGTTGTGTGAGGGAGAAGTGTGATTTGGTTTGGAGTGAAGCCTAAAGGGAAAAGCCTTAAAACTATTGTTGCTTGAGGCCATCATGGAATGCTAGCAGAAGTGTGTGGGAACCTTGTCTTGTCAGAGGAAGACTGCAATGTCAAGACGAATGGTTGTAATTTCTCTTTGATATTAATATATGCAACTATCAATTGATTTCCTACATGTTTTGTAATATTACATATTCATGGCTTAATGTTTCTTGACTTGTTAAGTAGGTTGAATTGCAATTTGTCTATTATCATGTTTGTTATCTGTTGTTTTTTACTTGTTTCAGGTGCTTGAAGAAGGAAGTGAGAGGTAGCTAAAGCGAGCAAGCAAGGACATCATCAAGCAGGATAAGTAGACCAAGAGGTAAGCCCTCTTGATTGATTCTAACCTAAGGAAATATTCCATAGAATGTATCTGTTGTGGCTAGACCCATTATCGGGCTAGAGGAATTCGTTTGTGTCTGCACTTATAATTTTACTTCACCACAAATTGGCGACTCCGCTGGGGATCCCAATCCTTTTTTTGTCTTGGGTTTCATGATTTCATGAGAACTTTTCTAGTTCCACATTTTCCCTTTGGTTCTGTTTCTTTTCTCCTGCTTACTAGTCTGAGTCTAAAATTCATAGTAGCAAATCTGGTCCCTGTTTCAAAAAAAAAATATTTTTCCTTAGCTCCCTTGATCAACGTGCTTAATGCGCTAACAGTCGCGTTGACCAGCGCAAGTTGTTGAGAAACAGTCGCGCTGATCAGCCTCTGGCGCTTGTTGTCAATTAGGCAATCACACTGATGCCTGTAGTGAAGATTAGGGCTTGACCCTAATCTTGGCCAATGTGTTATGCTCTTGTGGTTTTTACCCCGTAAGCCTTTTGGACCATTTTCTCCCTGATTAGAAATCTACTTTTCATTTGGTTGTGTTTGCTTGTTGGCTTATCATCTTTCTACTTGATTGATTGAGTCATTGAGTGGCCAGCTACATTAGGGCATCTAGTTGGTAATCCATTCAGCAGTTTGCGAACTCACTAAGTCGAGTTGTAGGTGTGCTTACTCTTTGCATTTTGTTTTGGTCCTTTTTATGACTTTGGCCTCTTTTTGCACAAGTTTCAAAAGTTTTCATTTGCTTACCTAAACGTTTCTTTCTGGGCATGGATTATGTTGCTTGTCTTGTGTTTGGTAAAGTAAGTGTTTCATTGATCTGAATGAACTTCTATTTTCATGTTTTCATCTGCTTGAAGAGATTATTGTCTCGAAATTTTTCATTGAAATATTGTATGCGAAAAGTTTGTTTCGTTGCTTCATGAAAAGTATGAAATTCTAGCTTGTTGGATCATTATGTTACCATAATTTGCATCATTTTAAAGGCTAGAATTGCATCAGCATTTGAAAAACGAAGAGAATTTTTTGTTTTTGAAAGGACTAATAGATAAGTGCTTTTCAGGAAATTAGGAATTGGAATGCATTTTTCATTAGTTTATTTTTTGAAAAAAGTAAGGTAGTGAAAGATCATTTCGCTTTCAGTTGCTTGATTGTTTTCATTTGATTGAGTAGTTTCTACCCTCTCTAGTGTAGGCATTTCATCAAATTTAAAGGGTCTTGTCTCATTTAGTTGCATTTAAGGTTTTCCAACTAAGACCTGAAAACTGAAACATAACTCAAGATCAACTTTAAAATGAATTCAATTAACCTAAGGCGCATTTGACATTAATGATCATATCTAGAAGGTCTAGGCTAGAGACGTGTTTCGGCGTCTTTAAACCTAGCAGCTGTCGTTAGCTTCGGCATTAGACAGTGCTAGTACGGATTTGTGCTCCCCGTACCATTGAGTATATAATAGGAGACCCCACTAGGCTGTAATCCTTTTATCCTTAGGAAGCCGAGTCGGCCGCCTTGCAAACGTGATACATCGAACACAGCATTCGGGGAGATTGCCTGCTCGTACTTCTTGGTTTGT
Organism: Pinus tabuliformis; assembly: GCA_031772625.1. Taxonomy (NCBI): domain Eukaryota; kingdom Viridiplantae; phylum Streptophyta; class Pinopsida; order Pinales; family Pinaceae; genus Pinus; species Pinus tabuliformis. Next base: position 235,942,983 of record CM062819.1, read on the forward strand.
CGGGAGGTATTCTGTAGTTCATGGTTGCCTGGTAATCTTGTTTACCTAGATCATCCAGAGCAGTCATTTGATCTTTTTTACTCATTAAACTTAAAATATCATTTGAGCACTTGTCCTTTCGAGCTCGTTTCCAATCGAAAGCGATAGAGTCATATTTGTTTCTTTCTTGACTCTTAAAAAATGAAAAAGCATCAACCTTTTATGCGTCTTAATAATTGATTACCCACGATCCAAAACACCCTGTTAGTATTTTTTGAGACCAAATCGTGAGTTTCCTTAAAATAACATTTTAAAGCCTTGAAGTTATTTGTTCTATCGACTAAGACAAGGTCATCGTGGCTGAACCATCTGGTTCACCCAATTCCTCTTCCTCTCCTCTGTCTGAAAGATTGTCTGAGGAGTCGTTTCCTGAGTTACTAGAGTCACTCAAGGACCAAAATGTTGAACTCGCAATTTTTTTGAGTGTTCAACCATTGTCATCTCATCCTTCGCCTACTTTTGATACTGGGTCATTTGTTGATCTTGGCCCGGAATCTCCAGACAATCTCGTTCAAACTCCAGAGAACTCACTGACCACTGACGGTCAGCTTGGACTAGTTATCTACCCTCCGAACCCTCTGTTTGACCCTGTTGTGATATCACCGTAGCATCCTTACAGTCTGTACGACCAGCCGGGTGTTCCTTTGGAACTATCCCCTCGTACTCGTTCGACCATTCGTCGTCGTTTGTTTTCAAACATGGAACTCGAAGGCAATGCTCCAGTCACATCTCCGGATGAGTCCGAAGTTTCTACTCCACACACTATTAAGGGGGAAGAATTGCAATTTCAGTTTCCTCCTGAGGGTTTCCCTTTTTCAGAAGGTATTCCCGCCAGTTTGCCACCCAACTATGTGTCTTTGGCGTAGTTGGTTTCAGGTACACCTAGTGCCTCATCACTTTACCATAATCCTGTATGGGCGTCAGGCGCCAAGCCTACATCAGGTCCATTCATTATGAACACGACTTCCCAACAGGTTGTTACTTCATTCCTGGTGCAAATCACCATTCTGAATACTCTTGTATCATCAATCCCAATTACCCGTCAAGCATAACCGACAGTTTCAAAGATTGTCTCTGTCAGTTCCTTTGTCCCGTTAGTCAGTGGCCAGATTGTGCCACCACTTATGCAGATGAACCTGAATGTTTCTATGGTGTCAGGTGCCGCTAATGTGAGCTGCGCATAAGCTCACATGCTTTGTATAAACCAACCTTCTTCTAGTATTATTTATAACCCTGTTGATCCTACTGGATCAAGCAATTTCCAGTACCAACAGGTTCAGAATCTCGTTGGTCCGTCTGGATTGAGCACTGCTCAGTATCAGCAGCCCTATGGGGATCAGGTCCAATACCAAAATCCTTACATTCCATATGGTTCTCAAGGAATGGTTAATCAACCTTACGCCCTCCAATCTGGGCAGTACATCCAGCCTGGCTATGACCAGATTCAGTTCGGTAATTTCTCGGGCACTGTTCAAGTACCCTTACAACAGCAAGGATAGCCTCCACAACAACAAGGGCAGCCTTTGTTACCGCAAGCACAACCTTTGTTGCAGCAAGGGCTCTCCGTGCAACAGCAATGGCAAATTATCCCGTAGTAAGGTCACCTGCAACAACCGCAAGGTTAATCCTTACAATAGTTGTAGCATGTCGTGCAGCAACAGATGCAATATGCTCCGCACACCTCTCAACCCATGTCCTCACAGGGCCAACCTCTATAACCCCAGGGAGAAATTTTGCAACCACAAGGTCAACCCTTGCAACAGCAAAACCAACCAGGGCAGTAGCAACCCTTGTATACATATCAACAAGGTCAACCCTTGCAGGGGTAGGGTCAAGGTCAAGTCCTGCAACAACATGCCCAAAATCCTCATGTCGTAGGTCAACAGGTTCAGAATCTTACTGGCTAAGGGCATCAGGTACAAAATCCCTACATCCAAGGGCAACAAGTGTATCAACCTTATGCCCAAGGACTGCAGGTCCAGAATCCTCTTGTTCAGGGACAACAGGTTCATCAACCGTATGTTCAAGGACAACAGGTCCCATATCCATATGTCCAAGGTCAATAGGCTCAACAGCCTTTTAACCCGTACGTTGCTTATCAACAACCTACGCCTGGATAGTTCCAAGGTATTCAAGGTCAAAATCCTCCCTATGGTCAAGGTAATCTGCAATGGGGGTAGCCTCAGATGCCATATGGTCAAAATCCCCCACTTTGGGGCCAAAATCCTTGTTGGTTTTAACCTGTACAAAAATTACCTGCATACGAATTCTAAAACACAGAAAATAAACAATGCGAGAGCATAGCACATAAAACACATATACACAGATATTTTCCCCTAGATCCCAAAACCGGGACTACCAGCTTGATTTTTCATTATGTTCCTTTCAATGTTACAATACATATGTATACATGCCGAAACATCCAATATCATGGACCAAAAACCATCGCGTCCAAAACCATGTGTGAAAATCATGCACAAAACAATAGGTAGGTCCACCCAACCTAATATAGGGTCCAAAACCAAAATTTTCCAGGGTACTACCCCGGACCCCATAGAGGGGGGTTACCTACACCCCTTAAACCCCCTTGTGACCCCCCCACTACGCAATCGGCGGAATGAAGGGGGGGCTCCGCCCCCACTCTAACCCCCCGGTTAACTACATGGGCTAATCGTGGAAAGAATATAATATAACCCAACATTCTCCCACTTGTTGTTTTCTTTCCACAAGGGGACACAATAGAGCTTAGTCATTTATCCAGCCCTGTAACACCCATTGTTTCTCTTCACCAAGAGAACTTCTCAAAGCTCACGGATTTTTTCAAAGCATCTGCAATATTCTTCAAAGTGTCCACCTTTACCAACAACACCTTTTTGTCGTTTATCATATCCCTCACAAAGTGATACTGAACATCAATTTGCTTTGTCTTTGAATGATATGCAGGGTTCTTTGCCAAGAAAATTGCACTTTGGCTGTCACAGTCTATCCTTATAGCTCCTTGTACAAACCCCATACTTGAACACAATCTCTGCAACCAAACTACTTCCTTACTTGCATGAGTGACTGCCATGTATTTTGCCTCTGTAGTTGATAGTGCCACTATAGATTGTTTCTTACTCATCCAACTGACTACACCTCCAAATACGTTAAACACATACCCACTTGTAGATCTTCTCTGATCCAGATCTCCAACCCAGTCTGCATCAACAAAGCGACGAATATCCAATACTGGACTTCCTTGGTAGCACAAACCATAATCACTAGTGCCACGCAAATACCTGAAAACCCGCTTCACTACTATCTAGTGCTCCTTCCCTGGTTTTGACATAAACTTGCTCAATGCTCCCACTGCATGTGCAATGTCTGGTCTAGTACAGACCATTGCATACATTAGGCTACCTACTGCACTAGCATATGGAACATGGGACATGTCCTCTTCCTCTTCTTGTGTCTTGAGACATTGTTCAGCAGATAACCTCACACCTACAGGAATAGGAACCTTCACCGATTTACTATCTTGCATATTAAACCTCTGCAGTATTTTCTCGACATACTTCCTCTGGTTTAACCAGAGCTTCCTCTTTTCCCGGTCTCTTTTAATTTCCATGCCCAAAATATAGTTTGCAGCACCAAGATCTTTCATGTCGAATTTGGAGGAAAATTGGGTCTTTAAATCCTGGATAATTTCTTTGTCATTTCCAACCAGCAACATATCATCCACATACAAGACCAGATAAATAACACGGTCACCAATTAATTTAAAATACAGTGATCTGCTTTGCTTCTGGTGAAGCCAAGTCCTCGTATAAATGTATCAAATTTCTAATACCACATCCTTGGTGATTGTTTTAACCCATACAGAGACTTCTTTAACTTGAATACCATTTCTTTCTTACCCTTCACCACAAAACCTTCAGGTTGCTTCATGTAGATCTCCTCTTCCAGATCCCCGTGAAGAAATGATGTCTTCACATCCATCTGTTCTACCTCAAAATCAAAAGCAGCAGCAACAGATAAAATTAATCTAATAGAAGTTACCTTGGTAACAAGAGAAAAAAATATCACCAAAATCAATTCCTGACACCTGGGAATAACCTCTTGCTACCAATCGAGCTTTGTATTTATCCACCTTTCCTTCTGCATTTGTCTTCTTCTTGAACACCCATTTGCTGCCAATGGGTTTCCTTCCAGCCGACAACTCCACCAAATCCCAAGCCTCATTTTTGTGCAAAGATTCCATTTCATCAACCATGGCCTCTTTCCAGAGTTTTCCATCCTCTGAATCTACTGCTTCCTTCATAGTTTTGGGATCATCATCAGTAGCAGATAAAGCAAAATTTGAACAGAAAGCAGATGGACTATACCTTTTCAGCTGCCTTCTTTCTCAAATTGATCTTCTCACACCCGGAGTTTGTGGCTCTTCATCTTTTGATTCCTCCTCCACTGTAGAGTCTGATTCTTCCTCCTTAAGCTCAAACTCTATCTTCTCAGGTTCCTTTGGTTGGACTTCATGTTTAATAACATATTTCACCTCTCTAAACACCACATCTCGGCTGTACACAACCTTCCTTGTTATTTGGTTCCAAAGCCTATAACCCTTTAAACCATCCTTATACCCAATAAATATGCACTTTTCAGATTTGCTATCCAACTTGGTTCTTTTCTCCTTTGGAACATGTACATATGCATCACATCCAAATACCTTCAGATGTGAAAGAGAGGGTTTCTTACCAATCCATACCTCTTGTGGAGTCTTATCCTCCAACACTGATGAAGGTGATCTGTTGACCAGGTAACCTGTTGTCTCCACCGCCTCTGCCTAGAATTCATGTCCTAACCCGACACCACTGAGCATGCTTCTTTCCCTTTCCATCAATGTCTTGTTCATTCTTTCTGCAACTCCATTTTGCTTAGGTGTGTATGGAGTAGGCTTTTGTCGTGTTATACCACACATCTTACAGAATTATTCAAATTCCTTGCTACAAAACTCTCCACCGTTATCTGTCCTCAACACCTTAATCTTCTTCTCTGTCTGGTTTTCCACCAGAGCCTTAAATTCTTTAAACATGTCAAAGACTTCAGATTTGTTCTTAAGGAAATATATCCATGTATTCCTTGAGAAGTCATCTATAAATGATACATAGTACACTGACTTACCCAGTGATGGAACCTTTGCAGGTCCACACACATCACTATGCACAAGTTCTAATATATGTTTCAACCTTTTACCACCAGAGGGGAAACTCACCCGATTTTGCTTCCCATATACACAATTTTCACAGAAATCAAAATCCAAAGAGTTATTACTCATACCTTCTACCATACCTTTACCATGAAGTATTCAAAGGCCCTTCTCTCCAATATGTCCAAGCCTTTGATGCCACAGCATCGTCTTCTCTCCAGAGACCACTAGATTTTCTGCTCCACTTTCAGGAACCACAGAACTGTTGCACCCATCAACAACAGTGCTACCTTGCAGTTTGTACAGAGTTCCAATTTGAACTCCCCGCATCAATATCAGTGCTCCCCGAACCATCATGCAGGTATCCTTCTTGAACACTATTTTTACACCTGCATCATCCAGCTTGCTTACAGAAATCAAATTTCTGGCCAATGTAGGAATATGCAGAACACCTAGAAGTGTTCTAACCCTTCCACCTTGCAACTTCAACTTTACTTTTCCTCGACCAACTATTCTAGCCTTCTTGTCATTCCCCAAGAAGACATCGCCACCATCATATTTCTCATACTCATAGAACCACTCTCTATGGGGAGTGAAGTGAAAGGATGCACCTGAGTCAATCAACCATGCCTCATGATCTATAGGTGTACTTGAAGAAGCCAAGTACACATCCCCACCTTCATCTGAGGTGGTTTTCGCCTCTACAAAAGGAGCATCATCAAATCCCTTTCCTTTATCAGGAGCTTTAGATTTACAGTCCCTTTTGTAGTGCCCTTCCTTTCCGCATTTCCAGCACACCACCTTTACATGTTTTCCTTGAGATTTAGATCTCCCTCTAGATTTAGACCTCCCACTCGATGACTTATTTTTGTTTCTGTTTTGGGACCGTCCTCGTATAGACAAGGCATCACCATTCTAGATATCCATATTTTTCCGTCTCATCTCCTTCGTCAGCAAGGATGAGACTATTTCATCAAACTGCAAGGCAGTTGTATTTCTACCTATTGCAATAACCAGACTATCCCACGAATATGGTAGAGAACACAACAAACTAATGTAGTTATCTTCATCTAAAATTTTAATATCAACAGATATATACTGACTTACCACAGTATTAAATTTGTTCAAATGCTCTGTCACCGACTCTCCATCTTTTATCCTCAGGTTATACAACTTTTTCCGAAGGAACAGTTTATTCACCAGAGACTTAGATTGGTACAAATTCCATAACTTGTCCCACAAAGCCTTCACCTTAGCTTCCCCTGATACATTTAGCAATACTGAATCTGAGACACACAATCGTATTGTGCTCTTTGCCTTCCGATCCAACTTCTTCCATTCTTCATCGAACACTCTTGTTGGTTTAGTATCCGGATCTACTACGATCCACTGACCTTTATCCACCAACAAATCCTCCATCTTGAGTTTCCACAACTCAAAACTTTGACCATTAAATTTCTCGATCTCTATCTTTCCACTGCTCGCCATCTTCTTTCACCACCAAAATCGATCTCGCAAATCTCCCACTGAACAGGGTCTACCACAGGCCCGAGCAAAACCCCTCAGCAACAAAGGCGTCCCCTTGAAGCCAAAACAGCTCTGATACCAAATGTAGGTTTTAACCCTGTGCAGAAATTACTTGCATACGAATTCTAAAACACAACAAATAAACAATGCGAGAGCATAACACATAAAACACATATACACAGAGATTTTCTCCTGGATCCCAAAACCGAGACTACCAGCTTGATTTTTCATTATGTTCCTTTCAATGTTACAATACATATTTATACATGCCGAAACATCCAATACTATGGACCGAAAACCATCACGTCCAAAACCATGTGAGAAAATCATGCACAAAACCATAGGTAGGTCCGCCCAACTTAATATAGGGTCCAAAACCAAAATTTTCTGGGGCGCTGCCCCGGACCACATAAAGGGGGGTTACCTGCACCCCTCAAACCCCTTGTGACCCCCCCGCCGTGCAATCGGCGCAACAAATGGGGGGGCTCCGCCCCCCCTCTAACCCGCCAGTTAACTACGTGGCTAGTGTGGAAAGAATATAACACAACCCAACAATCCTTACCATCAGGGATTGGCTCCTCCCTATGGGCCCGCTTATCAACCTCCCATGCCTTTTAACACTTAATTACCTTTCTTGGCTACACTCGAGTTTCCAGATGTATCGTGCCTTACTAATGATCTGATCCTTCATTCGCCGTACTGGCCTCCGGTGTCGTCCAAGATACCAAGTAATTTCCCAAAGTTTGATGGGAAATCTAAAGAAGATCCTCAGGCCCATGTGATGACATATCACCTCTACTACTTGTTGAACTCGTACATAGACGATTCCATTCGTCTCTGTCTTTTCCAATGAACCCTCACGGGTGTTGCAGTGAAATGGTACATCGAGCTACCTCGAAGTACTTACCATGACTTTAAATCTTTAGCCATGGCTTTCCTCACGCATTTTTAGTTTCCAGTTCGCTATGAAACTGGAACCTATTTGCTCACATCGCTTAAGCAAGATACTGTGATGCACATATCTGATCACATCCATGAATGGAGACATAGACGTCACCTGATCAAATTTGAGATTGCTGATCAGTTGCTCACTGAATGGTTTACCAAATCATTTGTAGCCCCAATTGCTCACGATATATCTATGGGTGGATGCGTCACTGAAGAGCAGGTCATCGCTCATGCCCAGTACTTGGATCTAGTTTACTCTCAGTCTGGCACTTTATACGAGTTATTACCCAATGCTCCGCGACCATCATCCGATCTCGCAGCATCAAAGTCACCAAATGTCCCTCCCGTCAATGGAGTTATCAGTTCAATATCTGAAACCCCTACTAAAACTTCTTCCAAACAAAAGTTGGTCTCAAATATTGTACCTAATAGTTCATCCCAGAATCCACCTGGCCCTGGTAAAACCTCAGAGGTCCACGTTGTCCAGTCTACCACAGTGGACAAATCCTCAAAAGGGAAAAATAAAGGCAAAGCCAAAGCTAAAGCCGATGCTTCGAAACAGGGTCCTCCCAAATTGTTTGCTAGCGAATCTTCACAACGGAAACCTAAGCATCACTACCTCATTTGTGAGGAAGATCACTACACTAAGGATTGTCCTTGACCATCCGAAGTTAGTCACCTAGTCAAAGGGACCCTTGTTGTCCTCAAAGAGCCATTTCCGTCTTAGCAAACCCAAATGGTAGACCAACCCCAATCTGCTTCCTCCGGATCTCAAGTGTTCATGATGAGCACACATGTTAATGTGGCTACCTAAGCGAAAGACTATCAAACTCCAACTCCGGCAGCTGGGAAAGAGAAAGAAGTTGCACCTTCTTCTTCTACCCCGAGTTCTGGCCCTCTGCATATTTAGTGCCCTAACCCTGATTCCACTATGCGGCCACCCTCTCGAGGTGTATTGCGGAAATCCTCGTATAATCCCAACGCCCGAGCTACTCAGCACTACAATATTGTTGAGGATTTGGCTCAGGCACCGTCAGCCATGTCGGCTCTCGAGGTACTCCAAAGCTGCCCATCACAGCAGAAATCTTTGTTGTCAGCTATCGGGGGCATTGATCCCATCGATTCCAATTTGATATGTTTTGATCTAGAAAACCATGTTCCACGGCTCCCTCATCAAATTTCCTTTCTTATTTAGGTAATCATCAATGAGAAGACCATCCACCGCACTGTCATCGATGAAGGTGCTTCCACTTGCATCATGTCAACCGCATGTTGGAAGGCTATTGGTTCCCCTACACTGAACCAATCTCCGAACACTTTGGAATCTTTCGATGGGCGCGATTTGCGACCCTTCGGTGTCTTACCTAACCTTGCCATCACCCTAGAAGGCAAGACAGTGCAAGTCGAAGTAGAAATTGTTGACGCCAATCTCAATTATAATCTTCTACTCGGTCGAAGTTGGACTCATGCCATGCATGTCGTGGCCTCCTCTTTGTTTCGCTCCCCATCAAGGGAAGGTTGTCACCGTCGACTAGCTATCTTTCTTTGCCTCTTCCTCCTCGAATGGCAATGTTCTATACGTCAAGCACACTGGTGCTCCTTATGAGAGTGTGGGGGCAAGTCTCTTCAATGATTCTATCTTAATGGGAATTTTTCCACTCCCACCTCCTCATGTTGCCTCTATCAACATGATCTTGGTCAAATTTGATCACTGGGTCATACCTGCACCAGATCTTGTCGATACTTGGGGCGAGGTTATGCCGCTTAGTCCCATCGAAGTCAATTACGTGGAAATTGTTTCAGCTTCGAACTCTGCATCCTCTGATTCTCATATGTCAAAGACGTCTCTCGATCCGTACTCTCAATCCCCTTGGCCTGGCACTTTGGAATCGCCTGATCCCTTAGCCGAGACCTTCCTTGTTGATGAAGGTATCATGGAAATCATGTCTCTCGAGGAACCACCATGGATCGATACTCATCTTCGCTCCTCGTTCCTACCTCGCCCAGCGGTCATGTCTATCATTTTCGAAGAGTTCTCTTCTCCATTTCCGCCACCGACTATTACTCATAAAGTATGGTCGGAAGGAAATTTGGGTAATATTACCCAAATGATGCCAATTGACAGTTCTATCAAACCCAGTATCGTTGAACACGTTCATATTGGGGTATCTTGTTCTCCATATGAGATCAAGACATATACTCGTATATTTTAGGAATTTCGTGATGTGTTTGCATGGTCTTATGAATAAATGCCTGGCATTGATCCTAGCATTGTGGTGCATGAAATACCAATGCATCCACATGCAAAGCCCGTTCGCCAACGGCTTCGCCCAGTGCACCCTAGGAAGGCCGCTGCTATTAAGGGTGAAGTTAAAAAGCTTCTCAAGGCTAGGTTCATTTATCCCATCCCCCTTACAGAGTGGGTGTCCAATATTGTCTCGGTGATTAAAAAACAAGGCACGATCCGCGTTTGTGTGGATTATCGAGATCTCAATCATGCTTGTCCTAAAGACAACTATCCTACTCCCTTCATTGATCAAATCATTGATGAATGTGCCGAGAGCGAGATCTTTTCCTTTATGGACAGTTTTTCTGGTTATAACCAGATTAATATCGCACCGGCCAACCAAGAAAAGACAACCTTTATCTGCCCATGGGGTACGTTCGCGTACAAGAAGCTCCCTTTCGGCCTCAAAAATGTTGGAGCCACATTTCAACGGGCAATGTCCTATGCATTTCATGATATTCGCAACATTGTCCAGCCTTACTTGGATGACCTTCCCACTCATTCTCGTAAGCGCCAAGATCACCCAGACCATCTTCGACAAATTTTTCTACGCTGCAAACACTATAACATTCGGTTAAATCCACACAAATGTGTTTTCTGCGTGGAATCAGGACAACTCCTCGACTTCATCGTTTCCAAGGACGGTATTCACTTGGATCCGCTAAAAGTCGAGGCCATTGTAAACTTACCCCCTCCATCCTCATTGCATCAACTCTAGATCCTACAAGGAAAGGCCAACTTTATTTGTCATTTTATACCAAACTATACTGAGCTAGCCATAGGATTTACCCAGTTGCTCAAACAAGGAACACCCTTTGTATGGGACGAGGTGGCCCAAAAATCCTTTGACGATATCAAGGTCATCCTCATAAATGCTCCTCTATTGCACCTGCCAAACTATTATCGAGATTACTTCCTTTACCTAGCCACAGCCCCTAGCACCAATGCTATGGTCTTAGTCCAAGACGACGACGAAGGCAGCGAACATGTAATCTACTACCTTAGTCGGAATCTCCTCGACACTGAAATGCGTTATGCACATGTCGAGAAGTTGGCTTTGGTTGTTGTCTAGTCAATTTAATGTCTTAAATTGCTCTACATAAATTATCAATTCGGGTATCGTAAACTGATGAAGTGTGGTGCACTATATGTGCTTAGTTAACCTTTCTCTTACTTCGTTGTTTTATAGTTTATGTTGTTTTTGGGGTTTTTTTCTTGTTGGTTTTCTAAAGTGTTTAATGCAAATGGAAATCCTATTCTAAGGTCTTAAGAATACTTTTAAAGGACAAGTATGGATAAAGATTTCAAGACAAGGCCTATGTCCCTAATGGTAACTTCCAAAACTTAGCACTTCAAAATAACTTAAAACATATAATTGATGGAGTTAGTATTTAAACAAAAGTGTAAATATACAACTAGTTCAATCAAAATAAAATGCAATAACCAAATAATGAGCTAATGACTATGAGACCCAGTATCCTTGCTGCTTCAGCAAAAGGACAAGATGATTCTATCACGTCATTAGTTCATTAAAAGGCTATGTGCATCACTAATCTACAATCAACTTGAAAGCAATTTATGTACAACTAATATACATGAGAAAAATGTAAAACAACAGTAATCAAAACAACTTTGTTATGTACAGCTAATATACATGAGAAAAATAAAATGCAAAATTAAATGACAACTATACAAGGCAGGGGCCCTCTACCACCTATGAAATCAAATTCTTAAAGGAAAATAAAGACATCAAATAAAGGACTAATGACATCGGCCCAGTATCTCTACTGCTGATTTAAAATGAAAATGAAATCTATAATAAATTCAATTAAAAGTGAGAACAACTATCTCACACTATTTTAACTCTTCAACTTAATCTAAGCAATGTGAAATCTAAGTGACACTACATAAAGGAGACAAATCACACTACTTTAACCTTTTCTTAACCTTTTTGCCTTTCAGCTAGATTTATCATGTGAGAACAGTTATGAACAAGTCAGCAATGTGAGTCTTCAAGCAAACTAAACCAAGCTGTACTAAGTGATATTTTGGCTCCAATAAAGTTATTTGATTATGGAAAAAGAACCATCAATAGATGAACAACTTGATATCTAAGAGCAGAAAGTAAAGTGCAAGTTAAAGAAATGATACTAATGAAAATCAAACTGCAGAAAAATAAAGGTCAGCAACATAGACAAGATGATCACACATGCCACTAGTTATGAAATCAAAGCAAAATTGAACACACTTGCATGAATTAAAATTGCATGAATGAAAAATCTAATATACCTTACATTCTACAAAGCAATATTTACAAAATGAAATCTACTCTACCTTACATCCTAATATGCTCCATGACATCTACTTCACATCTCCTTCCATGTTGAGAACATCAAAGCTTTATTCGATTTCTTCAAAAGTACAAAGTACAACAAAGTTCTCCAAAGCTTTCAAAAGCCATCAAGGAAGAACTACAAAACAAGCTTAAGCTAAAATAGACTAAAAAATACTAACAAATGAAGGAGAGAGATCTCCTATTTATACAAAAAAGATGAGAGCCATCTCATTAATGAGAGTCCATGAATCTCTCCCTCTACCTCTAGAGTCCTAATCAAAATAGGAACTGATAAGACACATGTCTTCTTAGAGTTACAATACAATTAGGAGATGTGACACATATCCTCATGATCCCATGATTCTTTCCAACCAAATTCGAATTTGGCCTTAGAGTGCCACATAAGGGTCTTCTAGAAGTCTCCTTTCAACCTACACATGTCAACAACCTCAACCCATTTGTTAGGTATAAGCATATGCACATTATTTTCTAATTTTTAACCGAAAATTCACTTAAAAGACTTAGAATTAATAAAGATTGGAAAAACATAAATGTGGCCCAATGATAATGAAAGTGGGATGAATGTGGTGACATAGTAGTGAAATGGAGGTGATATAATGGACATAATAGTGAAAGTGTAATGGAAATGAATGACATTTTCAAGGCTCAACATACCCCCCAACTGAAGCTATTGCATGTCCTCATGCAATATATATTACATTAACTCTTTTGATCCTTGAGCTTTGGCTTAACTTTGCATGATATCATTTGATAACTTCATATTTCTGCAAAGTGTTTTACTTGAATTGCAACATGGTTGGTTCTTGTGTTACAACCATTTTTTTTCTTTGTTGTTGCCTTCTACTTTGATCTTTGAACTTTGCATAATGATATTTTGATTATTGTTGCAAAGTATATCTTTATTGGATTGCATGATGGTTGGTTCTTGTGTGACAACCATGATTTTGTTTGTATCCAATTTATCCTTTAAGCACTTTTTCAAAAGCCATTGTATGCTCATAATAGCAATGTAATAATTAATATATGTTGGAAGTATGTGGGCTCTTGAATATGATATGGACATGGCAATATATGAATATGAATGTATTCCCCCCCCCAACTGATGGTATTGGCAATTTTTATGAAATGAGGAAGAGAAATGTTTTTCCAACAATTATCATTCTAGCTTTTTATGGAATTTTATGGTCAAAAGTTAGAAAAATGACGTACCTTCACTTACCCTTTGGAATGGATGAGTTGTATGTGTAGTGGCTAAAAACTTCTGATCATTTTCTTCTTCAAGTGGCTGATCAAGAGGAGTCATGGATAGAGAGATAAGATGACTTTTTATTGCTTCTACTAAAACTTGTTGAATCTGCTCCAAAATGCTGAAAATAATAGTCTTCATGTCTTCAAAACTCATTGGCACAATTCCTACTATGTGAAAATATGTTCTGATGTCGAACATAGTAGGAAATTGTTGGCTTAGTGGCCATTAATGGATGCCACTAGTCAACACGAGAACTCTCACCATTGATGACAATGAGAGTCAAGATGCCCAAACACATCTTGCTAGGTACGAATGAATTTGCTGAAGTCGAGTCACCTAGAAGATCTGACGAGCAAGGGACATTAATGTATTCCCATTGTTTGTCAGCATGGGGACTTGCCATTAAGGCATGCAAGCCTCAAGGTGTTTTTACAAAGAACTTAGACTCAAAGGACTATGGACTCAATAATTTGCATTGAAGTAGGGCTTATTTGCGGAATGAAAATGACAAGGAATGGAAGATGAAAATGGAAAATGGCAATGGAGAACAGAAATGGAAATGGCAATAAGCATGTGAATGAGCCTCTTACTTTTATTTGTGGGTTATGAATGGACAAAAAGAGATGGAAAGTGTATGTGAATGAAAATGGAAAATATGGAGGAAAATGAGATGAGGTATGGATGTGATGGAGACAATAGCATCTGAAAGTTTTTCAAGTGTTTGGATCTGATTTTGCATCAGCATATTTCCTCTTTGTTGTTGATCATCCTCTTATGAAATAAATTGGTCTCTTAAAGAGACACCATTCTCTTGTAGTCATTTGTCCTTCCTCCTGGAACCTGCAAAAAAAACTAATACTTCTTCTGCAATGGAATGTAAGATTATCAAAGGAGAGAGGTGATCAATCTCTCTAGTTATGATATTTACACACAAAACTAAGAATTTGTATTAATGAAACAAGTTCTCAAAGGAAAAATCAAAATAATTTATACCTTCTTTGAAATTGGTGCCCAAGTTGAATGTTGCTTCTTTCCAGCAATTTATTTCATTATTTTCCATTTCAAACTCTAATGATAGATTTCTCATTGTATAGATCTTGTTGAGATCTTTCCAATGCTAGTTAAATCATCAAAATCTGATTTTGTATGAGAAAGATAGGCTGATTTGAACAATGAGGTTTTTCTGGCTGCGGAATTGGAGAACAGCTGCGGAATGTGCACAGTTCTGTAGCTAAAAATCTTGGATACAAAGTTAGCCATTCATCTTTCATCATTAATCCAAAATTAATCAATACCTTCAGAAAAGTGAGAAAATAACTTGTTCATTTCATTGATTCAAAATTATTATTTTTTCTTGACATGCAGCGACTCAGTGTGGTGACTCAGTGTGGCGACTTAGTGATAACACACAATTTGATTTCCCTTTGAGCGGGGTCTTTTTCATCAAATTTGATCGAATGAATAGGACACCATCCATGTACCAACATTCCCCCAGCTACCCATGTGACCTGTTTTGCTTGATGACACCTGCAACCTAGAGTTTAACAAAACAGCTGCGGAAAGTTGGGCCAGCTGCGGAAAGTTGGGCTAGCTGCAGAAAGTTGGGCTAGCTGCGGAAAGTGGCTGGAACAGTCAACCATCAGTTTTGAATTTTTTATTTTTTTTTTCTGCATTTAGGAACTCTGTTAATGGAGAAAAACAGTTTTATTGATGGACCTATAATTTGACAAACACCTATAACCATGATCATAACTTATTTGGCCCTTTCATAGACTTAGACCCTTCCGGTTCTGCCTTTAGTAATCGACCCATCCTTTACTCTGTTTAAAATTTGTCTACCTATGAGGGTTTAACAGAGGTAAGACAGCTGGGTTATGTTGTAAGGTTTATGGAAGAACAGTGGCTGAAAATGGAGGATGGATACGGGGGTGTTCAAGAACTGTAAGCGGAAATAGAGGATGAGCAGCCAAGATGAATTCACAAGAAGATACAAATGCATGCGAATATGGTATGAGTAGAGTAACGGCTGAGTCTTGTTGGATCGGATGACTTGCGCACATCTCAGTAGATGGATGGTGAAGGAGAGCCGTATTTGATTGGGTTACTGTTAAATGGGCAGACGGGTGGCGGAATACGTATGACTTCAAACACCCAAAATGTGTCGTGTTTGAATTGTCCTCTGTTCAATTAATAAAAATCTTTTTTTTTCCCTCATATTCAGTGACATGGTGGATGATTCGGCCGCCAAGGAGATAGGACCTGAGCGGATTTCTCTTCCTCAGGCACACGGAATTGAATCACGCATTCAAACTACCAGTTAATTAACTCAATTTATGTTTTTCTTCACGCGGCGGCAAAAAAGAGGCTCCAAAGAACCGAAAATTTCTCCCAGACCGCCACAAATTTCTTCAAACGGTTTCTGGGTTATCCAATTAACCCAACTGGCAAAGAAACCCATGTTTTATTTTTTTAAAATTCGTCTCCATTTTGGAAAATCGAACGTTTGAAGTTAGACGTTTTTTAGCTGTTTACGCATTTTTCCTGAGTTAATTTTTCTTTCTATATTGTTCTGCGTTCGACTTGTGAAATTTTGGAATTATCATGGTGGTGCATGATACTTTGATGTAAGAGATAGTAATGACAGATGGATTCGAGTTTGGTTAAAGAAAGGGGGCTTGATTGTTTTACCCGCAGGCATCTATCATCGTTTCACCCTGGATACATCCAACTACATCAAGGTCTACTGTGCAGATTCACCCTAGTATCATATATGTTGCATATTTTTAGGACAATGGTTTTTAACTGCAGAAAATGAAGTGCTTATCTATTCCATTGTTGCAATGGTTATGAGCACATTTTAGTGAAACCTCTTCTCTTATTTGTTGAAGGTGAATTATTTGATTAATCTGACGCTAAATATCATCTTCCTCACTGTCGGCTTCCTACAATAATCTCATGACCAGGACTACAAGGGATGTGTTAAACACTATATCAATACCATAAGTAAGACAGTACGCCATTGTTTGATGGTGGTAGTTTCAGACTGTTGATCCTTATCAGAGATCTATGTGGGAGACAAGAAATTCCAATCCAACCATAGGAAAGACACACCAATAAAGAGCACACTATTTGAAGAGTCACGAAGCCACAGCGAAAACTAGGAATGGAGATAGTCGTAGATTGTTTTTCTTCTCTTTTTTTTCTCTGAATTTTTGAATTTTTATATTGCTTAGTCATACCTGCATTTTCATTTTATTGCACTAACATCTTTGACTGTAAATTTGAAAAACAGAGTGGTGGCTGCGGAAACTGATTACAGCTGCGGAAACTGATTACAATTGCGGAAACTTGGCACAGCAACCACTTAGCTAAATAGAGATAGTTAGGCAATCCTAATGGAAATGATCATGGGGAAATAACTTTTATTGATGAAATGAAATGGATGGCATGGTGTGAAAATGGAAATGAAGTTTATTTGTCTCTTCTTCTTTTTTTCTTTTTTCTTTTTTCTTGAATCAATTGAAGTGATGAAGTTTATTTTGTCTCCTTTTTTTTTTACATAATAATTCTTTTTCTGATCCTCCAGATCACACAAAGTGCAAGAGGAGAGCATATTCAAGAATCATTAACTTCTTTTTTTTTACATAACAATCATTTTTCTGATCCTCCAGATCACACAAAGTGTAGGAGGAGAGCATACTCAATAATTGTTAATTTTTTTTTAGATGTAAGAAATAAGGTCTCCTAATTACACTTCCCCAGCAGCGGCGCCAAAATGTCTAGTCAATTTAATGTTTTAAATTGCTCTACATAAATTATCAATCCGGGTATCGTAAACTGATGAAGTGTGGTGCACTATATGTGCTTAGTTAACCTTTCTCTTACTTCGTTGTTTTATAGTTTATGTTGTTTTTGGGGTTTTGTTCTTGTTGGTTTTCTAAAGTGTTTAATGCAAATGGAAATCCTATTCTAAGGTCTTAAGAATACTTTTAAAGGACAAGTATGGATAAAGATTTCAAGACAAGGCCTATGTCCCTAATGGTAACTTCCAAAACTTAGCACTTCAAGAGAACTTAAAACATGTTATTAATGGAGTTAGTATTTAAACAAAAGTGTAAATATACGACTAGTTCAATCAAAATAAAATGCAATAACCAAATAATGAGCTAATGACTATGAGACCCAGTATCCTTGCTGCTTCAGCAAAAGGACAAGATGATTCTATCACGTCATTAGTTCATTAAAAGGCTATGTGCATCACTAATCTACAATCAACTTGAAAGCAATTTATGTACAACTAATATACATGAGAAAAATGTAAAACAACAGTAATCAAAACAACTTTGTTATGTACAGCTAATATACATGAGAAAAATAAAATGCAAAATTAAATGACAACTATACAAGGCAGGGGCCCTCTACCACCTATGAAATCAAATGCTTAAAGGAAAATAAAGACATCAAATAAAGGACTAATGACATCGGCCCAGTATCTCTGCTGCTGATTTAAAATGAAAATGAAATCTATATTAAATTCAATTAAAAGTGAGAACAACTATCTCACACTATTTTAACTCTTCAACTTAATCTAAGCAATGTGAAATCTAAGTGACACTATATAAAGGAGACAAATCACACTACTTTAACCTTTTCTTAACCTTTTTGCCTTTCAGCTAGATTTATCATGTGAGAACAGTTATGAACAAGTCAGCATTGTGAGTCTTAAAGCAAACTAAACCAAGCTGTACTAAGTGATATTTTGGCTCCAATAAAGTTATTTGATTATGGAAAAAGAACCATCAATAGATGAACAACTTGATATCTAAGAGCAGAAAGTAAAGTGCAAGTTAAAGAAATGATACTAATGAAAATCAAACTGCAGAAAAATAAAGGTCAGCAACATAGACAAGATGATCACACATGCCACTAGTTATGAAATCAAAACAAAATTGAACACACTTGCATGAATGAAAAATCTAATCCATCTTACATTCTACAAAGCAATATTTACAAAATGAAATCTACTCTACCTTACATCCTAATATGCTCCATGACATCTACTTCACATCTCCTTCCATGTTGAGAACATCAAAGCTTTATTCAATTTCTTCAAAAGTACAAAGTACAACAAAGTTCTCCAAAGCTTTCAAAAGCCATCAAGGAAGAACTACAAAACAAGCTTAAGCTAAAATAGACTAAAAAGACTAACAAATGAAGGAGAGAGATCTCTTATTTATACAAAAAAGATGAGAGCCATCTCATTAATGAGAGTCCATGAATCTCTCCCTCTACCTCTAGAGTCCTAATCAAAATAGGAACTGATAAGACACATGTCTTCTTAGAGTTACAATACAATTAGGAGATGTGACACATATCCTCATGATCCCATGATTCTTTCCAACCAAATTCGAATTTGGCCTTAGAGTGCCACATAAGGGTCTTCTAGAAGTCCCCTTTCAACCTACACATGTCAACAACCTCAACCCATTTGTTAGGTATAAGCATATGCACATTATTTTCTAATTTTTAACCACAAATTCACTTAAAAGACTTAGAATTAATAAAGATTGGAAAAACATAAATGTGGCCCAATGATAATGAAAGTGGGATGAATGTGGTGACATAGTAGTGAAATGGAGGTGATATAATGGACATAATAGTGAAAGTGTAATGGAAATGAATGACATTTTCAAGGCTCAACAGTAGTCGTTCAGGCTGTTCAACGCTTTCGGTACTATATTCTTTTACGTACGACTACAGTGATTTCTAAATGCAACCCTATGACCTATATCCTGACTCGTCAGTTGTTGGGGGGCAAGTGTTCTAAATGGATCGTCATCCTGCAAGAATTCAATTTGGTCTTCACTACAGCCAAATCTAGGAAGTCATTTGTTTTCGCCGAATTGATTTGTTCCCTCCCCTCCAAGGCTCTCCTTACTGGTGCAGAAGAACAGCTTCCAGATGAGACCCTTTTCTTGATTAGCACCCTTGATTCCATGGTACGGTTATATCATCATGTATCTCCAAACGTCCACGTTGACCAAGGATGATCGCTGAAGGATTCGGCATCACTCTCAACCCTATCGTATTATTGGCGATACTTTATACCATGTCGATGTCGATTTAGTTCTTCGTCGATGCCTTACGATCGAGGAAGCTGAAAGAGTTCTCAATGATTGCCACTCCAGGGCATGTGGTGGTCATATGTCTGGTTACGCTATAGCTCAAATCCTTTGCACTGGTTATTTCTGGTCGTCTATCTTCAAGGACTGCATTCTTACTATTTGTAAGTGCCACGAATGCCAAATTTACCAACGCAAGATGTGCGCCCCACCCACTCACCTACACCCCGTCATTATCGTTGGTCCCTTTTCCAAATGGGGCATCGATTATATGACATGTAACCCTTGTTCGGCCGGGGGGCATGGCTATATTATCGTCGCTATGGATTATTTCACCAAATGGGCCAAAGCGATGCCTACATATTCTGTAGATGGTAAGACGGCGGCTCAATTCCTTTTCAACCATGTTATTTCCAGGTTCGGTGTACCCCAAGCCATTGTCACAGACCATGGCTCCCATTTCAGAGATTACATGATGGTTGAGCTGACATTTACATTGGGCTTGTGCCACGATGGCTCGACCCCATATTACCCTCAAGCCAACAGCCAAGTTGAAGTCGTGAACAAGGTCTTGGTCACAATGCTTCAGCATACTATTGGGATGCACAAGTCCAATTGGCATCTCATGCTCTTTTCAGCTCTGTGGGCCTACCGAACCTCAACCAAAGATGCAACTGGTTTCACACCATTCCAGCTGGTCTATGGTCTGGAAGCAACATTGTCGATCGAATGTGAGATTCCTTCACTCAAGTTAGTTGTTGAACTCCTCCCTGAAACATCACCTCAAGAGGAACGCCTCTTATATTTAGAATGACTGGACGAGACTCACCGTCTCGCTGCCTTGGTCATCGGAGTGCAAAATAAATGAGTCAAATCCCATTTCGATCAGTCGATCTCCCCTCGCGCATTCTCTGAGGGTGATTTGGTCTTGTTATACGACTAAGCTAATGATAAGCTAGGGGCAGGCAAGTTCGAACCTATGTGGCATGGGCCCTATATTGTGAAACGCATTTTGCAGAAAGGAGCCTATGAGCTTATTGATTATGAAGGAAATCCTCTCGATAAGCCCTGAAACGGGCTTTACCTCAAAAATTACTATGCCTAGGTCATCTTGCATGGTTACTTACGTACATTAGTGTGTGATTCATTTTTGTACAGCTTGGTTTTGTGTGATAGTTTTCAAACAAATTTCCTATTTACTATGCTTTTTCTTGCTTTGCAGATGTCTACGACTCCTCACGTTGGTTTCGCTAATGGTGCTTTCCATAGTACCCAGAACTTATCATCCGTGGCATGGGATATTTATGACCCTAACAGTGATTTGATTGACCTTCAAGGTATCTGCCTAGGTCGCACAACCAACAACATTGTTGAATACAATGCGGTCATCAAACTGTTGTCAGAAGCCATCGCTCTGGGCATCAGAGAATTGGTTTTCAACCTGGATTCACAGATTATCATCCTTCAACTCAACGGGAAATATTCCATTAGGAACCCTCAAATATTGAGAATGTATCTCTGTATCCGTCTATTGGAAAGGCATTTTGATTACATTACATATCATCATATTCCTAGATGCATGAATACATTGACAGATGCATTGACTAATTATGTGTTGGATAAACATTTACGAAACATGTAAAAGATGAGATAAACCATTTGTACCATAATAGACAGGAAAATACAACACATATATATATGGTGAGAATGTTTGATATATCAGTGTTGGGTCGTTAATATGCCATTGTTATTGTCACTTGTGAACGTTTATTCCACCCATTTCTACCATTCTTCATCATGTCATTTATTATAATTTATTATATAAACCCATTTTATGATGATTTATGCTCTTACATTATTTATTCTCCTTTATTTCTAATAAATTGATTATTATGCATTATTTTACCAATGATAGTTCTAATAAGTTGGTTGTAACATTATTTACCATTTTTAGCCGCCAAGGTAACTTCCAGATTGAAGATTTGATTTTTAAATCTGCCAACTCAGAAATTTGCTGGTTTAAGGAGTGACAGTTTTGCGGTTGAGATTCTGAACAAATGAAGACGAATTTGGAAAATCCGGAGCATGGGTTTTGTCCAGAATGGGCCCAATTAACTTTATTTAAGAACGGTTTGCCCAAATTCGGCTTGTACAGGGAGAAACGCAGGGTTCTTTGAGCACGATTTTCTGAGATTTATTGTTGCGGCCGTCCTCCAAATCTCAGCTGCCAACCCAAATTCGTCTTGCTTTTGTTGAGGAAATGAAGGGAAAGATATTTTCTTGTTGATCATCTGGTTAGAATCAACCTAAATTTGTAAAAGAAATCATGATTGTAATTATCTATACTCTCTGATCTTTCTCTATTTAAATGAGAACAAAGATCAGAGAGGGGGAGACGTGATGATGGATTTGGGGAATGAGAAATGATGGACAACAATGGTGGATTATTCATGCTGTAATTCTTAAGCTTTGCTATTGTAATGATTCCACAATTGGCTGATTAATAAATGATTTGGGAGTGCTGTTCAATTTTCTCATTCTGAAGTGACCCCGCAGCATCCGCTGGCGGCTAAGGGCCCAGCCTCTGGCGGAGTACGCTGCTGCTGCTGTATAGTATATTCTTTTGTTTTATGCGTGGTTTGCTATCTTTATTGTTCAGTAATCTGATGCACGAATGCTATGTGATCATTAATTCATTAATGTTTCTTTCTGAATTCCTTGTGGCGATTCTGCATTATATTATTAAGTCTTTTCCAGAATTGATTGCATGGTATCAATCTGAATCGGGTATTTCTGTTACAGAGCTTTTGTATTAAACATTACCATCATAAGATTTATTTGAAGTTATGATTATTGGAATCCGGAAGTAATGTTGTATTTGGAAACATAGTTATCATCTCAGATTACTATCTTAGTGTGTTGAATGTATATATGATTGACGTTCATGTTTTATAATGAACTGCTGTTCCATAATTCATTTGTAAATATCTTCTTGTAAAGTAAAGATCATTGGAATTGCTTTTGCCGATTGTCATTTGATTGCGGAATGAGAGTTCAGTTCTAACTCGCGAGATTTAGTTCTTTTAATTGTTGTTTCATTTACTGCTGTCCATTTCGTTTCATGCTGCTTTTTGCCATTCCATTTACTTGCATTTATTGCCTTTGGCGTGAGAGAAGGTCCAAGGCTGTCGTGAGCCTCAGCAGACGCTACCACGCTCCCAGATCCATGGTCCATACTCTATTCCATCAATTTCTAGAGGAATGAGTTATTGCTACTATATTCTCGATTGATGGTTGTTTGAATGAATGATTTAGTTTAGAACATTTCAGTTTCTTGCTCTTCCAATTAGATTTTGTTTCAAGCATTCATTTACTTTTGGGTTTTAAGCACTATACTGCAAAACATTACTCTTGAGTAAATAGCCGCCTCAGACAGAGTACACTCTTGAAATAAAAAGTCGTCCCTGGGTTGATAATTAATGTGAAGGTAATTAGGAGTTTAAAAGACACATTTTTATCGCTTCACATTTTGGCGCCGTTGCCGGGGAGAGTGTAGCCATTTCTAAAGAGTAGTGTGAATTTGATGACTGCCTGCTAGGGAAGAGTTGGATCTTAAAAACGGAAGGTAAGAACCTGCGTACGGAGCATGTAAAAACCCTACTCCCCCGTCCGCTTTCCAGCAGGACTGTTAAAGAACCTAGAGTAGAAATAGATGTTTGAACTTTTGTGTGAATTATTAGGAAAAATAGAAATTTAAAAAAAAAAATGAATCACATGATTTCACTTAAGTGGTGATGTAAGCACCACCCATTTCACTAACTAATTGACAGGAACATTTGAAGAAGGAGCCTTGAAGAAACACATGAAGAACATCTTATATTATGGTAAGAAATGGCTCACGTTTCTACTTTTGAATTTCCTATCAAAAATCAAGGAGGAGTGACACAAATGCACATAATTCCCCCATCTTTACCAAATTTTCATGGTTTAGCAAATGAAGATCCAGATACATTTTTATTTGAGTTCGAAATACTTTGTAGAGGATATGATTATTGTACTAATGATCAAAGATTGAAAGTGTTTCCTCTTACTCTAAAAGGAGCAGCTCTCCGATGGTTCATGAGCCTAGGTGGGAATTGCATCCAAACATGGGAGGACATGAAGAACATATTCTTGAAGAAGTACCAAGACTATTGCAAATCCAATGAAGATATTTTCAGTATGATACAAGGGGAAGATGAAAGCTTGGAGGATTATGTAGATCGATTTCAATACAACCTTCAAAAATCAAAATATAAGCATTTGGAAAAAGAGATCTTAAAAACACTCCTTCTTAAAGGAATCAAAGATGAATTTTTAGAACTTTTAAATCTGATAGGAAAAGGTGATGTTTTTCAGTTATCATATGATGATGTTTGTGAGTTGTGCATAAGGTATTCAAGAGGAATCTCCAAGGCTGGTAAGAATCCTAGAGATGTTTTTTCTTTGTTTTCCAAATCTGCTACAAGAACAGGAGACATAAGAGCTGAAATCAATGTGTTATTTGAACATTTTAAAGTTGATTTTATTAGCTCTCTAAATGAAAAATTGGATGTTTTGCAGGTTCATAAAAATGAAGAATTTGATGAAGTGTTTTGTTCTCATGACCGAAAGGAGCATCTCATAGATACTCACTCTTCCTTATCTACGATGGAAGTAACATATCAAAGAGATGAGGAAGCTGCAAAAAGGTCAAAACCACGGAAATCATGGCCTACAGGTATGGTTCAAAACACTCCCTCTCCACTTTCTTACTTGCATAATCCATTATGGAATACTAATGTGTTAGGGCAGCCATGTCAATTTCAATTTAACCACCTATCTTGTTTACAAGTTGGGCATGGTTCATCTTATGATGGCATGACTACTCTCCCTCATCTTGTAGCACAAGCACATTCTCCATATTCTCCACCAGCTCTTTCACAACACCTTGCTTGTCCATCAAAACCATTCACACAACCCAATCAGCCACATCATCAAAATGCTCCATTCCATACACATTTTCCTGCTCAACTAATTCCACACCCTCACCATAATAAACCAGTACAACATGCTTACAATGTTGAGCTGGCAAATTTACGCACCCTTCCCACCCATTCTATCTCACATGCGCCATTAAAGAAAACCTACAATGAGATTCAGAATGTTTCAAATGCAAAAATTGTAGAAGCTATGGAAGAAAGTGAGATTTCTTTTACTGTGCATCAACAAGCTATTTTAAAAGCCCAAGAACTTCATGATATGATGGCTATGCAAGATCAAAAAAGTAAAGGATACATTGAAGATTGGTTTCACTCCATCATTTGTTTGCAACATCACTCCATGCTTCAACAATTTTTGATATCATTTTTTCAAGGGAAGATGGCTTCTCATACCCTAATTTTCATTAATATCCATTTTTCAAATGTGGGTATGCGTATACAATGAAGCCTTATTTCGAAAATGGTTTCACTGGAAGTACTCATACACGTAGTCATATTCATCCTTCAATCAAAGTAGGTTAGTGAATAAAATAAAACAAAATAAGGACAAATAAGTGCATTTTGTTCTTTTGTAAAACTAGGGTTTTTGTTGCAACATGCTATGCAAATCAACATCGGCGATAATTTTTTTATAATTTGTGTATGTAGATGAATCATAATGGAAATAATAAGTTCTACAAACACTCATTTTCATTTTTATCACCAATTTAAAAAAATGCTTGAATTTCATTTTTTTTTTGCTTGCGGGCTTGATGAACTTTCTGGAAAAACAGTCGGGACAGTCATGTTTTGAGGGACCAAAAGTGAATATTTTTAAAACCTATTTCTACCCCAGGTAGCCCTTGATTTCTACTCTCTAACCCAATTTGAATCACTCAATTTGGATTTGAAATGAAAAAGTTAGAACCAAAACATTGATAGGGTGTTTAGCAGGCAGCTCAGGAACAGAGTTGGGACAGTCAGTTTTTGGAGGCCTAAATGACCATATTTTTAAAACCTGTTTCTATCCTAAGTAGCCATTGATGTCTACTTTCCAATCCAATTTGAATCACTCAATTTGGATTTGAAACGAAAAAGTTAGAGCCAAAACATTGACCGGATGTCTAGAGGGCAGCTCAGGAACAGAGTTGGGACAGTCAGTTTTTGGAGGCCTAAATGAATGAATTTTTAAAACCTGTTTCTACCTATGAATCTAGTTTACAATGCAATTGTAATCACTCATTTTCGATATCGTATGGGGACGTTATGATCAAAATACTGACTGTCTATCGTTAATCAGCACTCTTAAAACTATGTCTTTCCAGCTGTTCCTTAAAGTATTTGACCTATCAATTCTTCTTGTCTTCAAAACCTGTTTCTATTGGAGATCAATAAATGAATCTATTTTCATTTCCAATTTGAATCATTCGAATCCGACATCAAACGAAAAAGTTATTCTTGAAATATCAACTGTTGGTCTAAGCCGGGTAATCGAAAATGACTCTATTATGCAGGTTGTTCTAACTAAAATTGACATATCATATCATTGAATATTTAAAACTTGTTTCTAATGGAGATAAAACTTTGAATTAGCTCTCATTTGGCTTTGGAATCACTCAATTTCGACAAAAAATAAAGAAGTTGTGATTAAAACA
Source organism: Pinus tabuliformis (assembly GCA_031772625.1). Lineage (NCBI taxonomy): Eukaryota > Viridiplantae > Streptophyta > Pinopsida > Pinales > Pinaceae > Pinus > Pinus tabuliformis. Next base: position 235,969,348 of record CM062819.1, read on the forward strand.
CTGCAGGTTAGTATGATTGGCCACTGCTCTCCCGCAGGTAACAAATAAATTTTACTTTGTTATTTTCTCTATGGATTTGTTATACAGAATAACTACTTGTTGTTTTTTGCATAATTCTTGGATTAAGGGAGCCCGTACACCTCTCTTTCTTCATGATTTAATGCTTTATTGCAGGTAGATACTCGTTTTTTGCAGGTCTTGGGAAAATAAAGAAGGTCAACTTATGGACGAGTGATTTTTCAAAGAAATTTTTATAAAACAAAGGAATTTTATCCAAATCATTACCCAATGGATTCATAATAGAACAAATGAAGAATTGATTTCAATTTCAAGATTCATGTCTTGTCACTGCTGCCAAAACATTTTTCAAAAAGATCATTTTTTTTACATAATATCATAGTTGTTGTAACTCAATTTACATATTGTTTTTTAAATAAAATGTTGTTTCTTTTCTAATTTCTTTTATATTTTGTGTTTCAGGTGTTGCTTCATTCAACAGCATCAATGCAGTGAACAACTAATTCATTCTTTGCGTGTTTGTATTTTATGGTTGTATATTTTGCTGTTCCTTTAGAAAAGGAACAGCATTTGTGTGCATTTTTGTCGTTCCTGCTGTTCCTTTTTCAAAGGGACATCATTTTCGTTTTGCTATTTATTTTCTAAAGGAATAGCATTTTTTGGTTCAGTCATTCATTTTGTTGTTCCTTTTTCACAGTTCATTTTGTTGTTCCTTTTCGAAATGGAACAGTTGTTGTTCCTTTTCGAAATGGAACAGCAATTTTGCACTTTCACGTTGGGTGTGTTTTTGCTGTTCCTTTTTCAAAAGGAAAAAGGAACAGCATTTGGTGTGTTTTTGCTGTTCCTTTTTTTTCAAAAGGAACAACAGTACGTGTTTTTGCTGTTCCTTTTTCAAAAGGAACAGCAGTTTCAGTTTTTGATATTCCTTTTTTTCAAAAGGAACAGCAATGCGTATTTTTGTTGTTCCTTTTTCAAAAGGAACAGCAGTTTGAGTTTTTGCTATTCCTTTTTCAAAAGGAATAGCAGTTTGAGTTTTTGTTGTTCCTTTTTTTCAAAAGGAACAGCAGTGCGTGTTTTTGCTGTTCCTTTTTCAAAAGGAACAGCAGTTTGAGTTTTTGCTGTTCCTTTTTTTCAAAAGGAACAGTAGTTCGTGTTTTTGTTGTTCCTTTTTCAAAAGGAACAGCAGTTTGAGTTTTTGCTGTTCCTTTTTTTCAAAAGGAACAGCAGTGCGTGTTTTGCTGTTCCTTTTTCAAAAGGAACAGAAAAGGAACAACAGTTTGAGTTTTTGTTGTTCCTTTTTTCAAAAGGAACAGTAGTGCGTGTTTTTGCTGTTCCTTTTTCAAAAGGAACAGCAGTTTAAGTTTTTGCTGTTCCTTTTTTCAAAAGGAACAGCAGTGCGTGTTTTTGTTGTTCCTTTTTCAAAAGGAACAGCAGTTTCGCGTTTTTGTATGTATTTTTGCTTTTTTTTTGTATGCATTTTCTTTGTTGTTCCCTACACAAAACACCACTTTCTTTTTGAGTGTTTTTGCTGTTCCTTCAAAAAAAAAGCAGCACTTTGAGAGTATTTTTGAGAGCAACCCTTCCTTTCTCTTGTGGGATTATTCATAGTTCATCTCAACAACATTTTTCTGATTCTCTTTCATGGCATGAAGTACACTACTTTTATGAGGACAAGAATTATGGATTCTATTGAAGCAAGTTAATATCATTCACGTTATGATCTTTAACAGGACAGCTCCTTGATGATAGATTTTTTTCAAAAGCGACACAATTACTTATATACTACTTTACTGCATTGTTTTCTATTGAACATGATATTGATTGATCATCTTAATACCATGTTGGTTCCACCCTTCCTGGTTATAATCTTCTCTGTCTGTAATAAATGAGATTATGGGTATATTTTTTTTCTATTGACATGTTCAACTTCTTCCGCCATCTCTGCTCTTAAGGAGTATTGAGCCTCCCTCATTTTATCATAAAAATATGTAATAACAACAAAATTTTGTTCGCAGATGGAGGATAGGGGGTCTCATTACGAGCCAGCCTACCATGTTCATAAGGTTGTAAGAAAGTGACATTCCCATTATGGCCACCACACCAGGGTTATGATCCATTGGATAGCCAAATTATCCATGGAACAGGAGGTCTCATCACGAGCCGGCCTGATCACTTTTGCTACATCCTAGTGAATGGCAGTGTGGTTATCTGGTTACCATGCCAGCACATTGATCTCTTCTGTAGAACAACACTGAAACTCTCTAGTTATAAATTGAGGATTCTGGCTCATATGGGTTAAAAAGCAACCCTGCCGAGGCTATGGACGTCTGCTGGCAGCGGTGGCTCTGCTTATGGTATTGAAGTTATATCTTATCGTCAATTATTATTATAATACCATTTTCTTATTTTTTTTTTATCAGAGAAGTTATTTCCTTAACTTTTTCCCTGTTTGAACCTTTATGCATGAGAAATTGTTTTATGATCAATCACATCATTTTCAGATAGAATACCGTCAGCAAAGCATCTTTTTAGCGTATTGTTGTCCTTTTTCGTTTTGCATAAACTATCATCACTCCAAAGTGTCCTATCTCTTATTCATAACTATCTTTACACACTTTGCTCTCAATATAACCATAATTTTCACTGTCCTATCATTGATAAGTGTACTCTGCTTCACTTACTGATATATTGTTCATTCCATTGCCTTGACGTCAGCACCACCCCTTTCATATGCTTTATGGTTATGGGACCCATTTTCCAATTGGAGGGAGAATGTATGCATTATGGGGTTGCATGTGATATGATTACTGCACTTTGCCATACCTTGTTGATTTGACAACATATTAGTATTGCATGTATACATAAGTTTTTCTAATTGCAATTTTGCATGCATTTTATCTGTTGCTATTCAAAGCTAACACTATGGATTCAAGCACATTGTATGCAAAATAGTGCTTTGTTTACAGAAGAACAACAAGTATGGGAAGAATTCTATTTCGTAGCATGACCACACTATTGCACTTCATAGTAGAGGCTCGCGAACGTGAACAATTCTTCAGACATGATGTGCTTCTCTGGATTCCACCTTTTGCATCACTTTCAGCACCAACTCTGTCTACATCAGCTTCAACAACTGCCAGTCCATATATGTCATTCCACATTTTTTGGAGGTAAAACTTGAGGTAAAATCGCATAGTTTTCTAATTTATTATGAATTTAGGAGAATTTAATCAAAATCTATTTTGAGCATTATTTGTCATCTTTCATTCCACATCTTTACCACTTCCCCTTTTTCAGCAGCATATCATTTTCGAGTGTGGGGGAGTGTTCCTTTTATTCATTTCTTTCTTATAACCACGTCATTCATATTCTTTATCATCCATTGCTATTCTTATTCACTCTCAACACCTCCCTTATTTCATGTTGTTTTACACCAAGCATAGAATTTAACAGCTGGTAGCAACCACCTCTATTTGTTTTCTAGCATCGCATGAGGACATGCTAATTTTTCAGAGAGGGGGAGGAATTGCTATGCATGATGGATGTTTTCTACTTTCTTCCTTATTTAAGGCATACAATTTCATTTTTACACAGTGCAGAAATTGATTTCCACATATTTTTAAAACTATGAACTCAATTCTTGTAATTTTTGGAAAACACATACGTATCGTTAATACAAACCCACACAATTTCAAGAAATATTGGTTCATAAAATTTCGGAAATCATGCACTCTCACCTACAGCCGTTTTGTTTATATCTCATGATCCATGCATCAAAACGATTTGATTTTTGGATCATAGAAGCCTTCATATATTACAAATCTACTTGCAACATTTCAACAAAATCTGGTTTGTAGTTTTTGGGAAAATGGTTAATGAAGTTTGTTGTTATCTATGTCATATTTTGCTGCAACCTCATACATATAGTTGAATGACAATGTAAAAATTGTTATGCCTTCATCGAGATTGCTAAAATTGAATATTCATTAATTAAGGAAACATTCATTTATTCTCAAATTTTTATTACTTGGTTAACACATGGTTTGTCTTTTGGTTGCATGAGGACATGCAATATATTCAGTTTTCGTTGCATGAGGACATGCAACATATTGAGTGTGGGGGTATGTTGGGTCGTTAATATGCCATTGTTATTGTTACTTGTGAACGTTTATTCCACCCATTTCTACCATTCTTCATCATGTCATTTATTATAATTTTTTATATAAACCCATTTTATGATGATTTATGCTCTTACATTATTTATTCTCCTTTATTTCTAATAAATTGATTATTATGCATTATTTTACCAATGATAGTTCTAATAAGTTGGTTGTAACATTATTTACCATTTTTAGCCGCCAAGGTAACTTCCAGAGTGAAGATTTGATTTTTAAATCTGCCAACTCAGAAATTCGTTGGTTTAAGGAGTGACAGTTTTGCGGTTGAGATTCTGAGCAAATGAAGACGAATTTGGAAAATCCGGAACATGGGTTTTGTCCAGAATGGGCCCAATTTAATTTAATCAAAGAACGGTTTGCCCAAATTCGGCTTGTACAGGGAGAAACGCAGGGTTCTTTGAGCACGATTTTCTGAGATTTATTGTTGCGACCGTCCTCCAAATCTCAGCTGCCAACCCAAATTCGTCTTGCTTTTGTTGAGGAAATGAAGGGAAAGATATTTTCTTGTTGATCATCTGGTTAGAATCAACCTAAATTTGTAAAAGAAATCATGATTGTAATTATCTATACTCTCTGATCTTTCTCTATTTAAATGAGAACAAAGATCAGAGAGGGGGAGACGTGATGATGGATTTGGGGAATGAGAAATGATGGACAACAATGGTGGATTATTCATGCTGTAATTCTTAAGCTTTGCTATTGTAATGATTCCACAATTGGCTGATTAATAAATGATTTGGGAGTGTTGTTCAATTTTCTCATTCTGAAGTGACCCCGCAGCATCCGCTGGCGGCTAAGGGCCCAGCCTCTTGCGGAGTACGCTGCTGCTGCTATATAGTATATTCTTTTATTTTATGCGTGGTTTGCTATCTTTATTGTTCAGTAATCTGATGCACGAATGCTATGTGATCATTAATTCATTAATGTTTCTTTCCGAATTCCTTGTGGCGATTCTGCATTATATTATTAAGTCTTTTCCAGAATTGATTGCATGGTATCAATCTGAATCGGGTATTTCTGTTACAGAGCTTTTGTATTAAACAGTACCATCATAAGATTTATTTGAAGTTATGATTATTGGAGTCCGGAAGTAAAGTTGTATTTGGAAACATAGTTATCATCTCAGATTACTATCTTAGTGTGTTGAATGTATATATGATTGACGTTCCTATTTTATAATGAACTGTTGTTCCATAATTCATTTGTAAATATCTTCTTGTAAAGTAAAGATCATTGGAATTGCTTTTGCCGATTGTTATTTGATTGCGGAATGAGAGTTTAGTTCTAACTCGCGAGATTTAGTTCTTTTAATTGTTGTTTCATTTAATGTTGTCCATTTCGTTTCATGTTGCTTTTTGCCATTCCTTTTACTTGCATTTATTGCTTTGGCGTGAGAGAAGGTCCAAGGCTGTCGTGAGCCTCAGCAGACGCTACCACGCTCCCAGATCCATGGTCCATACTCTATTCCATCAATTTCTAGAGGAATGAGTTATTGCTACTATATCCTCGATTGATGGTTGTTTGAATGAATGATTTAGTTTAGAACATTTCAGTTTCTTGCTCTTCCAATTAGATTTTGTTTCAAGCATTCATTTACTTTTGGGTTTTAAGCACTATACTGCAAAACATTACTCTTGAGTAAATAGCCGCCTCAGACAGAGTACACTCTTGAAATAAAAAGTCGTCCCTGGGTTGATAATTAATGTGAAGGTAATTAGGAGTTTAAAAGACACCTTTTTATCGCTCCACAATCAGAACCCCAAAAAATAATATGTGTGTCTAAAATAACATCAGCGGATCGTAGGCCTCATACATCTGTGGCACGCAAGCCTCAAAAAATACGTAAGTGCTAGAACTAGGAACTAATCATCATGGTGATCATGGTAGCACGAGATGGCTCGTGCAACACGAATCAACAATTGACAGATCTAATCTGAGACTCCCACCATGTGTCTCTAGTACTAATGGGGAATGTCTCCTACCTGAGCATACTCTGGGATACCACGAGTTAACCCCTCAAGGTTCCTCGCGATCTCCTCCTCGTTGTCACTTCCTTCCTGATAAGGGGCGATAGCATCGATAGGGCGGGGGACGCGCTTGGCTATCAGAGACATCCCAGTTGGCTGCTCTGGTCCAAGCTCTGCATTAACAAGAGAAATGTTATAAGCACATATATACCAAAAACAATTTAAAATTTGATTTTTTTACCTTTGTCATCGAAGTCCTCTCCATCTGGTAAGGGCATGTCTGGATCTCCATGGAAATCAGTGTCACTGTATGGCCAGTCCTCCACAACGATCTTCTGTCGTTGTAGCCATGAAAAGAATGCAGGTCGGTATGACATATGCTGACCCCCAGTGATCCTGGGCATCAAACGACTCCAGCGGGCCATCCGTGGATCGTGTGGCATAGGAGGATCTACCTCAGTCAGCTGATACTGGAACAATGGTACTCGTTCCAGGAAGAAGGTCACAAGTATAGATCTGAAGCAAAATTGCTTCAAATTCCCCACCTTAGCTTTGGACAACTGGCGCTTGATGTTCATCTTCATGGCCTCTACCCAATTGAAGATCATAGGAGCTGTGCAGTCAATAGCATAAAGGAACTTTGACTTGTTAGTCTCATGTTCCGCCTGGGACCCCGCCACTCTATTGATAGTCAACAGAAGCACCCTCAGTGTCAGATCCTGCACACTGGAAATCTCTATCTTCCCACTCTTGGATTTCAGGGCCTTAGGGCAGTGTTCGAAAAGCAAGGAAGATATGCTTGCCCCAATCAGATGTGACCCATACAAGTTCACTAGCTCCCCTCTGCAGGATAGTCCAATGATGAAGTATATATCTGAAGTTTCCAACTCTAGCTCCTAGTCACCAATGACAAAAATCTCCTGATTAATGTCCGAAAGACTAATCAAGTATCGAAGAAACTCGGGCTAGGCCCGCATTCCTGGCGTCAGGAAGAATTTGAGGAGCCTGCAAGCCCTCAAAGCCTCCAGGAAATTTGGGTCATTCATTTCCTGGGTGTCAACATCTTCATGTTCCTGTTCTTTCCAATCCTCCATTTTTCGCAGTTCTCTCCTGAAAAAGCCATTAATTTTAGTCAATAATCATCCTTGGCACATAAAATTCAAGTTTAAACGGTCAATTTTTTAGAAAATATGGTTTTTCCCTATCCACGGCGCGCCTATTTTAAAAACAGTTGCACCAATCGGCGTAGATGGCTTTTTTAATCACCCTCGGTCGGCGCGATTCCGTGCTCGGAAATTGCGCCAACCGAGGGAAAAAAATATTTTCAAAAAACTCCTTAAAAAACTAAAAAAATGGCTAAAAGCAGGAATAAAGAGCATAAAAATGGAGCTCAGAGCTTCAGCTATTACCTGGAACTAGCGGCTCGTCAATTGACCTCCCGGATCTCCCACAATCTGCTCCAGAACAATTAGGGCAAAAGTGAGTAAAAAGTCTTCACAGCAAAGGTAAAATGGTAAATGGTAAAAATATATTTACTTTTCCCCTTTTTATTCATTTTTTCATGAAAATATCAGGTTTTGTAAATATTTTGACCTATTTTGCCTCAAGGACTCGATAATACACTTTACCTTACTTGTGCAGCGACAGGTGATGGATGTTCGACGATGATGATGAGTCACGTTTCAGCTCTTTTCTCGACTCATTAAAGAGAATAAAAACAGGGGGTCCGCTTTCAACTCCTTTCCAACCCTTTAAAAGCGAAAAGATGGTCGAGCCCTTGTCGTTTCGAACTCATTAACAGATGCGAAACGTCGTGTGCCCAGTATAAGTTTACCCCTTTTTCAGGCTGGGAGGCACTATTTACGAAAAAGGTACTCCTTGACTGAAATGGTCAAGCAGTTCTCTCAATTATTGTTTTCTACCTTTTCGGGCTCGAGAGACACAAATGTACGAAAAGGGAACATGCGGAGTTTTCTTTTACGTGTCTTTTTCAAACTCTCTAAACATGAAAAAGATACCGAGTTACACCTTTGTCGAACTCGTTAAACTATTAAGCAACATCAGATTCGTCATCATGATGGGCATGAGCTTCTCCTTCCTAGGGCTCGTTAAACTTACTAGGTCAGATTCGTCTGAAGGATGAACTTACAATGCAAGTATATGCTATCCCCTTCAAGCTTGCGACTAAAAAATAATTGGGGTACCTGCCAGAATTGTGGGGGAAAATTTGGAAATCTATCAGTTGTGTCGGCAGCTTACTCTTGAACATGACACTCCTTGCTTCATGTCGAGTTGGGACATCCTCCTTTGTATCATTGACCTTCTGCGGTTTGGACCGTTTATTTTTGCCTTCCATTTGATCTCTGCCATGCATCATGACCACTGATCCCATGGATCCAAAAGCTTCCAAACTTCCAGTTGTGTCGCCGATATGTTCAAGGGTTGTCCTTCTACAGTTACACTTACCTCTGATTCTCTGTATCATCCAAAATCATTTTGCATCCTCTCGTCTTCTGTCGATGATGTGGGATTCATTATGGCCCACCTTCGACACAGTCATTTTCCGTCGAATTCAATTCATTATCCAGAAAGTTGACCGAGAGACTCCCTTCCAGTACCTTAGAGCTTGCATGCCCTAATGGCAAGTTCTTCACACTCGACGACAAGTTTACATAATTGGCTTTCGATCAAGTGATTTCACGGGTGTTTGACTTCAGTTCCTTTATTCACATTCCATGGATTGCGCTGATAGTACCTTGAGGACCATTGTCATTATTGGTGGTTTCTCTCGCGCTTGTTAACAGTTTACATCATTGTTTGGTAATCAAGTGACTTTCTAGCATGTTCGACGTCAACACATCTATTCACATGCTAGAATCTATACTTAGATCGAATTGTGTTGGAGCGCAAGACCCTGGACTCAGATCACAAAAAGTCCATGTTGCGAAGTGGTGTGACATGGTTATGATGATATGCATGTCTCTATTAGATGGTTGGTTGTGACCAGACCATGAGTTATCATATGTGATCCTTCTCATTATTGGCTCGTTGCGACCATACCTTGGTTTCGTTATGATCCTCCTTGACGGATGGTTGCGCCCATACCTGGATCCATTTACATGATAATTCTCTGGATGGTTGCATCCATGCCACGATTCATGTATCATTTGACAGAGATATCAGTTTATGTATATGTATCTATACTTGCTTATAGGTTTTCTGACAGCAGATCGGTTCCCCGCACTGATTTATAAAGCATTTCATCCCTCACTCCAGCTCGGCCTTCACGCTTTAGGGAGCATCTGTTACACAGCATTTTGTCACTGTCCCTGTACTCCACATTCCTTGGTCCTGGATGACCTCTACAGTGAACCCCACATTATTTGCCTTCATGAAGAAACTCCCATTGTGTCCCTCTTCATGAGCAGATAAATTCCCTTTTGCACCATTTCCCCTGAAACTTCTATGTTGCCCAGTTTACAAGATCGGCACTAATGGCCTTTGTCTCCCCCGCGCTGATGTGCAGAGATTAGCACTACTCCTCGCGTCGACCGAAGCAGCTGAGCTATGTTCCAGTCGTGCCAGTCATGTTATGGAAAGTTTTTTAAATTAGAGCCGAAGCTTCCAGCTCTAGAAGCTTCGTAACAGAAGTCTGGTAAATAGTTTGGCCAGATGGGGTCGAGGATGACAGTTTGGGTTCCTTTCCCCTATAATGATGGAACTACCTCAAGGGATAAGACCTTCTCCCATGAGAAGAGGATCCATCTCCCATCCATATTTCCTATATAAAACCCCTTCTTCCCAAGCACAAGCTAGTTAGAGTGTTGATATTAGTGTGCTTATACTATTTTGGTTTGGAGTAGACAAGCAAGCTATTACTAGTTGTAGCTATCGAGTTGTGTGAGGGAAAAGTGTGTTTTGGTTTGGAGTGAAGCCTAAAGGGAAGAGCCTTAAAACTATTGTTGCTTGAGGCCATCATGGAATGCTAGCAGAAGTGTGTGGGAACCTTGCCTTGTCAGAGGAAGACTGCAATGTCAAGACGAATGGTTGTAATCTCTCTTTGATATTAATATATGCAACTATCAATTGATTTCCTACATATTTTTTAATATTACATATTCATGGCTTAATGTTTCTTGACTTGTTAAGTAGGTTGAATTCAAATTTGTCTATTATCATGTTTGTTGTCTGTTGTTGTTTACTTGTTTCAGGTGGTTGAAGAAGGAAGCCAGAGGTAGTTGGAGTGACCAAGTGAGGACATCATCAAGGAGGATAAGCAAACTAAGAGGTAAGCCCTCTTGATTGATTCTAACCTAAAGAAATCTTCCATAGAATGTATCTGTTGTGGCTAGACCCATTATCAGGCTAGAGGAATTCATTCATGTCCGCACTTATAATTTGACTTCACCACAGACCTCATCCAAAGAAGTGGAAGAGGAATTTTTATTAGTCAGAAAAGGAATGAAGGCCAAGGGGAAGAAGTCAAGGTGAGGTTGATTCCAACCAAGAGGGGAAGAAGAAATACTTGTCCAAAATCAAGTGCTTTCATTGTCATGAATTTGGCCACTATGCCACAAAGTCACCGATACAATAACCTTTCAAAGGGAGTCAGGCTCCCCTCCTTGCTCAAGGATGCAATGTTTGTTTTTGGTCTAGAGAAGAGTCTAATCTATGTTGCAATTTTGGAAGACTATTGTTATGATGTGATCTTCAGCAAAAGGAAATTATTCCTAAGACACATAGCCACGGAACAGGTAAAGCAGATCGGTGCTAGAGTCAAGAACATGTATTCACTTGAGGTAGAAGATGCATTGAAAGCTTTGAGGAGCAAGGAAAAGGTCAGAGACTTGGTGGTTGAGAGGGAGCATGATTTACCTCTCAAATTGAAGCCTCAGAAGGAGCCTCAAAAAGTTGTGGAGCAGCCACCAATGGAGAAGTGGATCGAAGGCAGAGTGGAGACATCCACTAAAGCAGATACCTCCAGTAGGGGGAGATTTTGAGTGAAGTGGGCATAGGGAGCACGTGAAACCATACCTCCAGGTGTGAGGTGGGGTGATGTGAAGTCCTAGTCTCAGAAATTGCAGAAATTTGGGCAGGGTCCATTGAGGTGTTTTTGTCTCATGGATCATCACCCTTGCTACATGAGCTTGCAATATTCAATAGCAAGAGGATCAGTGTTAGTCAGATACTGAGGAGTGAAGAGTAGTGTTGACAACAAAGCATAGAGGTTCAGTAGCAGAGTTAGTAGCAACACAGTTGTCCCAGTGGACAGTTGCAGACACAATTAATTCACTAAGATTTTTTTTATTTTTTTTTTATTTTTTATTTTTTATGGATGCTTCTTAGTTCCAAATGTTGCAATGCAACAAAAAGAAGTGTTGCATGCAATACATTCCAAAGGTGTTGGAATGGCGTACATGTGAATCCCTTTCTTGCTAAGAGGGAGTGTTGAAAATGCTGCAATAAATTCCTAATTTAATTTTCCCTTAATTAAATTAGGAAAAAATTGAATTCTAATTTCATTAAAATACCCGGAGTAAATTAATTAAAGTTATATGGAACTTATCATTAACCTAAATCAGTTAATTCAAGTAGGAGACACTTGAGTTATGTTTATTTATAATCAATTGCTAATTTCTAGCAATTTATTTCAGTTAATTTGAGTTATTGTGAGTTTAACTAGTTCTATCTAATTAAGAACTAGTGGAGGATCAAACAATTGGGTGTGTTCACTAGTGATCAACTAGTTAACTCGTCAATCGACCCAAAATAATTGATGCATGTAGATAACTCGAGTTAACCAGTTGAGATTAGAGTTCAAGGGAAGTGTACTATCAGTTGTAGACAATTCAAAATTGTACAAGTGGTGCATGCAATCATAGAAGGGCCTATAGGAATTGTACAATTGCCAATGAGTAATTTCCATAATTAATAGGGGGTAATTCCTTATTCAACATTGCAAGGAAATAGGGACTTGGGCAAGCAGGAATTTGGTTAAGTATTGACCAAATCTTGTTTAGGAAGCAGTGAGATAGACTATACTAGTGCAGAGGTTGCTTGGGCTTGAGCAGGCATTATATTTGTTCTCTAGTTTTTTTATTAATGCAATACAAATAGGAAGGGGTTTTGAGTTGTTGCTTTCCCCTAGATAATTCTATGTGTATGTGTGTTGAGTCATGTCGCATGTTTATGATTTTCTTTCTCAATAGTGAATTACTTTCCGCATATGAGTGGAGTAGATTCAAGTTTTGTTTTACTAAATTACATGAGCAGTTCTGAATCTACATAGAATTTCTACAAAGAGGAGCTTGGTGGTAAAAGTGCTAATAGTGATTATGAGAGAAATGGGAACCAAAATTATACCATGATCCGTATGAGGATATAAGAAAAACATGCTCAATAGGTAGGGATTCATTAAAGCGAAAATTTGCGATACAAGTTAGGAGGTTTATGATGAAGCTCATAAGGGTCAAGGCCTTCTTGCTTTTAGGCATAACAAATTCAAGGTGAAACTCTTGGAGGTTTGTCAATGATTTTGCCTTGACTTGCTTGTTTTAAGATCTTTTTTGTTTGCCCCACTTCTTGTAATTTGCTTTCCACATGCAAAATGTAGGTTGTAGGATTGAGTTGTTTACCATTCATTCACCTTACCTTTTCACAATTTTAATTCTATAGGAAAATCATGAAGTGCAAAGGTTTGTATGTCCATTTACCTATTGACTCGTAATCACCATCTTTCCACATCTCCATAGGGTATGTGAGATGACAGTTGTTCCTTGAAATTCTTATAGCATGTCCTGATTATTACCTCTCATGTTCCACATGATAAATGTGGAAGGAATTCAATGCGTTCCTTCTGACTCTTATCCTTACATCATTTATGCCATGTTTTTTTTAACGGTAATTGAGTAAATTATATTAGAAAATTATGTGCAACTGCATTACAAGTCCCTCCTAAGTAGCAAAATGAGACCACATTTTTTACAACATAGCTAAGAGATATTAGTATCTTTTGATCTAAATCCATTACATACATCCATAATATTCTAAAATTATAAATCCTATAAAATATGCCTAGGGCCAAATAACTTTTGGCTAGCATTTGCAAATTTTGAAAACGAACATTTGAACAAATCATATAATATTATAACATTTGTTGTAGAATCCACCTAGTTTAGGTCCAAAGATCCCACTTGTGTTGCATGAACATAATTTTCAAAAGATGTCATTGCCTTGGAGTTTCCAAATCCTCCTTATTGTTTGCCTGCATTTATGCTAGTTGTTGCTTTAGTACTTCTATTTCCATTTCCAATTCTTGAATTTTGTTCCTTTGGGCTATGATATCTCCCAAAATGAGTCAAAGCGGCTTGAAACATTTGCCACCCACTTTCATAAGATGATGCTTTTCACTTATGTTAAAGATTCTAGCCTATGAAAGTTTATGTTTATGCCTTTTCCACTGCTATGCATGTCTCCCATTGCTCCTAAAAAAAGGGCAATGTTTTCTTTAGAATTTCCCTAAGTGTATACACTAGATAAATTGTTGAAACTTTTGGGCTTTTCACTTCTCGAATGATAAGGTGGAGTCTATTTCCTATGTTGAGCTTTCCCAACACTTTCTCGTACATTGAGAACAAGTTCCTTATCTGTTTCACCATATGTGAACTTAATTGGGAGTTAAGTCAGCTTGATTATTGCATGATTGATGCACCCATAACTCCATCTATGTCGCCCCTACTCCCACACATTGTTTTGTCTCTCATGTGCTATGGTGCTATGACATACCGTTATCATTGATGATATCCATCAACTTCTAATAGGGGACCTCAAATTATATTGTCATATCTCTTGTGCCTTTAGGTTGTAGATATACCTCCATGATGCTAAAGGGTGTTGCGTTGACTTAAGATCTCCTCTAAAAATGATAATAATATAGTGTTTTCAAATGACCTCTCTTGTTTTTCCTTTGTTTCATGCGAGGAAATTAATACATCTACCACATTTTTCTAATGACATATTCAATTTTTTAAGGAATCGAGACCTCCCTCAAGGTTCCATTCAGTCCCATTGATCGTGGGGGTAAATTGTTAGTTGAGTTTGCAAGGGAGTTAGCCAATGTGTTAAGTTGTCTAAGAACATGTTTGGAATGAAAGATAACAAAGGAAGAATGTTGTTCATTATTCCTTTATATAAAGAATTTAGTTTATAGTCTGATGGAGAGGTGCCCAAAACCAAATTCCTGATTATGTTGTTGGAATCTCCCAGAATTATAAAGATATGGATGGACAATTGTTTTGCTAGATTTATACCCTAAAGTAGGGCATACATTTTTGCTTAATTATTGCTCATTTTACCCATGCTCCATGGGTACCTTGTTTTTATTTGTCCATCAGGGCCATGGAGTACCATCCCCCCTTCCGGTTTCTACCAAACCTACAATGTTAGTCACACCATAATTTCACATTAATTTTCACTTATATCGGACATGTTGCCTAGATTTGGTATTAACATGAAATTATCTTAGAATATAGGATTTTGTGGAGGGTTGTCATTATATCACACAAAGTTGATGAATGAAAATGGATGGCATGCCTATTGATTAAGGATACCAGTTTTAATATTTTTCATTCTATGAACAAATTATTACAGATGTTAAGGAAAAACTATGAGCCTTATTGTAGTGATTTGTTGAATACCTTAGCTCATAATAACAAAGATTTCCATTGACCCTCAACATATGCATTTAAAGATGCAAGGATTAGTACATAAAAATAATTATATTTGGACTTTGGCTACGGCCAAAGCCACTCATGTTTCCAAGGCTTATGATTGATGGTGTAGGAATTTACAGGATAAGTTCCTCAAATAGAACACCAAACGACACCACTCACAAACAAATCACAGATCAATACACCAGTATTCTTGACATGGTTAAAACCCTCAAAGAGGGAAACAGTCCATGGCCTGAGCCAACGCAACCACTTCAGGAAATTTATTAATGTAAAAGAAAGAAAATTTGCATAAGCTTCTCTCATGAACGGTCACCTTACAAATGACCCTCCATGCTCTTTAAATAGAGATCATGGACCAATCGGGTGTTAAGCCTGAGATCAAGTGTCAGTACTACCGAGGAGAGAATGAACCGTCATATCACTTCATGTCTAGAACATATCGTGACCGTCAGATTGTAAGTTATAAAAGTACATAGTAAAGAAACACACTTTACCTAACTCTACACTAGACCAAGTTATACTTAACTATTTCCTATGTGTCGGAATATCTTAGCATCCCCCCTTAAGAACAACTTGGGATAGGATTGAAGGATGTACAAATATGACACAATAGGAGAAGGAAGGAGGCATTAGAGCCTATCCCCCGTTAGTGAAAACTTCCTGAACTCCAACCATAAATCGAAGTTTAGTAAACTTTGCCTCTGTGAGAGCCTTTGTAAAGATGTATGCAACTTGATCATCGGTTGAACAATATTGCACTTCAAGAACATGGTAATGGATGAGCTTTCTGATGAAGTGCATGTGTAGTTCAATGTGTTTTTTGTGTTGATGTTGGAATGGATTTTTGCATAGTTGAATGGCACTTTGATTATCACACCAAAGTGTAGTCAGATGTTGCTATTGAAAGCCAAACTCTGGCAGGATCTGACGAAGCCACAAGGCTTCCCTACTAGCTTCTACAGCGCCATGATAATCTGCTTCTACTAAAGAAAGAGAAATAGCACTTTGTTTCTTGCAAGCCCATGTAATAGGTCCATAACCAAGAGTGAAGACATAACCTACAGTAGACTTCTGATCATCAGGGTCACCAGCCCAATCGAAATTAGTGAAACCAACCAATAGAGGAGATGCTTCTACATTGTAATGAATCCAAAATCGAATTGTACCTTGAACATAACGAAGTATTCTTTTAGCTGCTTTCTAATGACTTTCATGTGGCTTTTGCATAAACCGAGCAATAAAGCCAACAACAAAGGAAAGGTCAAGACGGGTATGGGTCAGATACAAAAGTTTTCCTACAAGCTGACGGTATAAGGTAGCATCAACTTCAGGGGAAGTACAAGTGAATGAAAGTTTGGCTCCATACTGAAAGGGAGAAGAGGTTGGCTTACAGTCTTCCATGTGAAAGTGGCGTACAAGATCACAGGCATACTTGGACTAGGAAAGGGAAATACCTTCCTTGGATTGCAAGACTTGAAGACCAAGAAAATAATGCAAGTGTCCTAAGTCTGTCATTTCAAACTGCTTTTTAAGGCTGGACTTCACATGGTTTATAAGGTTGGGATCACTACCAATAAGGATAAGATCATGAACATAAAGAATAAGAATTATAAGAGACTTACCGACTTTCTTGGTGTAGACAGTATTGTCATAATGACACCTAGAAAACCCAATATCTAAAAGAAGGCTATCCATTTTGGCATACCAAGCCCGAGGGGATTTCTTGAGACCATAAAGGGATTTCTTAAGTTGACATACAAGGCTGGAGTTTTTTTGTATAAATCCAGGAGGTTGTTCCATATAGATTTCTTCGTGCAAGTCCCGATGCAAAAAGGCAGATTTAACATCCATCCGACAGACTTCCCATTTAAAAGAGGCAACAAGGGAAAGAATAAGGCAAATAGAGTTCATTTTGGCAACAAGGGAGAAGGTTTCAGTATAGTCAATGCCTTCAACTTTTGAAAAACCCTTAGCAACAAGATGAGCTTTTAGTTTATCAACTTTTCCATCTAGTCCAAACTTGGTTCTGTAAACCCATTTGAATCTAACAAGTTTTCATCCTTTTAGAAGAGGAACAAGATCCCATGTATCATTTTCTAATAATGAATGATATTCTTCATTCATAGTTGCGTCCCAATCTGGATGGCCTAAAGCTTCTGCAAAGGTGTCAGGATCATAATTCACTAAAGCTTGAGCCAATAAAGAAGAGGCTCTATCGAACTGAGAATGTGTACATCGTTGATCTGTAGGATCACCTACAAGAGCACCTGCTACATCCCGAGTAGCATAAACCCATTTTGGAAGCTGAGGAGATGAAGGAGGATCCTGAGAAGGTGGGGGAGGATTGTCATCCTCGTTGTCATCATCTGAAGAAGAAATATTTTCAGAAGTAGAAGGGATAGAGAGAGGTGGCACATCCGTCGAACTAGGCTCGTAGACCAATATATTTTCAGCAAACTTTACATATCTTCTAATGATAACATTTTTGGATTTAGGTGGAAGAAGTCTATACCCTTTGACATCTTCAGAATATCCAACAAAAATACCATTTTCACTCTTAGGTTCTAAGGCTTTATGTTTCTCATCGGGAATATGGGCCACGCTTCACTTCCAAAAGCACGAAAGTGAATTACATCTAGTTTAATTGAGCTCCATGCTTCTTCTAGAGTGATATTCTTTAAAACCCTAGTAGGAGTGTGATTTACTATGTAATTTGCACAGTTAATTGCTTATGCCCAAAAATTAAGACTAAGTCCTTTAGATTGAAGCATACAATTAGCCATTTCCTTTACGGTGTGATTCTTCCTTTCAGCTACACCATTTTGTTGTGGAGTATATGGAACAACATGTTGCATTTGAATTCCATGCTCAGAGCAAAAGTTGATGAATTTTTTGTTAACATATTCTCCGCCATTATCAGACTTTAGCTTAAGAATTTGATGTCCATATTGTTTCTCAACAAAGGCCTTAAAGGCCAAGAACATGTTAAATACTTCACTCTTGAGTTTTAAGAAGTATACCCAAGTGCGTCTGGAGAAATCATCAATAAAAGTTAAGAAATACTAGTAGCCAGAGAATGAAACAACTGGAAGTGGACCACATAAATCACTATGCACAAGTTGTAAAGGGGCTGAGGCATGCCAAGAGGCACGTTTTTCAAAACTATCTCGATGATGTTTTACGAGTACACATTCGGAACAAACACCATCTCTGTAAGATACCATAGGAAGACCTGTCACCATATTTTATTTACATAGATTTTGAAGGGAGCGATAGTTTAAGTGACCAAATTGCTCATGCCAAATTTTGTTCACTTCATCATTATGAGCAACAAATACCAAGGGAATATTTGATGACCCAAAGTTGTTAAACTTATACAAACTTGTAGAATCATCAGCAATGCCAGTAGCTAAAATATGTCTAGGATCTCTTAGGTCCTTAATTACAACATCATGAGGTGAAAATTCAACTAATTTACCTTCACCTAAATGATTTATCTGATATATAGATAGAAGGTTGCAGAATAAGGTTGGAGCACATAATACATCATTAAATTGACCATTGTCTAGATGAATAGTTCTAGTCCCCACAACACTAAGAGATTTATCATCAACAACATATATATTTTTGGTGTTACAATCATTTAAAGAACAAAACATGGCTTTGTTTTTTTCCATGTGATAAGAAGCTCCAGAATCAATGAGCCACTCATGAGAATGAGAAGAAGAAGATACATTTAGTGCATGACCAAAATGAGATGCTTGACAACCACATGCAGAAAGTGTTATTCCTGAAGATGAAGTTGAAGTTGAAGAGTGCTTCAAATGGATGTTATGCTTCTTCATTGTTGCTTCCAAGGCTTCCATCTTCTTAAAGCATTTGGATTCTAAGTGGCCATCTCGATTACAAAAGTTGCAATGTCTATCAGTCTTCTTCCCTTTGTTTTTATTTGCCTTATCATTTTGTTGAATTAATTTTTCATTTTGAGACTGAAAGTGCTTAGGACCCTTGGTTGGTTTAGGACCATTCTTTTTAGGATGTTGCTTCTTAGGATTCTTTGAACTTGGTTGTTATTGGGCGGCTAAGGCTTTCTTATAAGAGTTTCCAAGATTAAGAAGACCAAGATGTAAGAGTTTTTCTTGTTATCTTATTAAAGAATCACAAAAGGAATCAAAAGAGGGGGACTTGTAGGCTTGTCCTTGAGAAATAAAGGCTTCTCTAGTAGAATGGAAGGTGGAAACAAACACAGAGTAGGCTGTTCCTAACTTAGTAAGAATGGAATAGATAAGGCTACCATCTTCTTTCTTAACCTTAACACCCTCCAAGAGAAGTCTAAGGGTCTTGAACTTGGACAAAAAATCTTTAATGGAAGAAAAATTATTGAGGTCAAACGTAAGCAACTCATTTTCAAGTTGATGGGCTCTAATTTCATTTTTAATTCCAAAAAATTTATTGAGTTGTTTCATTGCTTCATCAGGGGTATCAAGTTTTGTGATATGGAATCTAAGGTCTGGAGAAATAGACATCCCTATCAACCCACGTGTTTGATCTTGCTTATTTTCCCATTTGACTGCCTTATCTTCATCTTTAAGTTTAGACTCTTGGCCTAAGGCTATTCTATAAAGACCTTTACTTCTAAGTAAATCATCCATGTAGGACACCCATTGGAAGTAGTTGGTGTTGTCAAGAATAACTTGGCATGGACTTTCCATTTTAACATAAACTGAAGTTGTAGATGCTGAAACTATATGTTCAAATGGAAAGATCTCGAAAAATTAGGCCGATTAAAAAAAAACAACTTCCGAATGAAGAAGTTATGGCTTTTTGAAGAAAACATTGTTGAAGATGCCGACTAAGCACGTGAATGTGCGAAAGTGAATGATAATGTTATATTTAAAAAAAAAATCCCCCCTCTTTCCAAACTTAATCTAATTAGCTCACTTTAAAAATATATATATATATGTGTGACCCACTTTCGTAAATAAGTGAAAATCATTTTTACAATGGTACTTTATGAGCTACCCACTAAATTGTAACTTAAATAAAAGATAAAGAGACATTAGAATTGTAAGTGACTCACTTTTTTAATGGGTGAGAACACTTTTACATAAAGTAACTTTAAAACATAAGTTACATGTGATTTTGGAAAAAGTAACTCAACAAAAAGAAAGACTTGAACCCAAGACCTCTATTTTCATAAAGTAACTTTGGATCAAGTGAGCTAGTTTAAAAGGTTACTAATTTTTGGAAAAGAGGGAGGGTTTTTTTTTTTTTAAATCATTGAATCTCTCAAGTGTGTGCTTACTTGAAAAATATATTTTTGCCTACAAACCAAAAAACCACACAACCCAAAATGGACATGCAGAAAAAACGAAACCTTACGGCTTGAAGTTAGATTTCACCTGAAACTAAATATTTTCCTTAATGTTTCTGATTTTCCGAGATCACACTAAGGCGCCGCAGAAAAGAGCATGCGCATGAGAAAAATATTTCCTTTATGTTTCTGGTTTTCCCAGATCGCACAGAGTCACAGGGCAAAGAGCATACGCAAAAATGAAAGGTATAGATTCGATAATAAAAAATAGAGAGATAAATAAACCAAAACAAATAGAGAGATAAATAATTAAAATTGCAAATAAAGACTGTATACCTCCAAATCTTAAAAATGACGTAGCTAGGGATACCGAAAACCTTTTCGCGTGAAACTAAAGGGGTTCCTCACTAGAACAGATGCTCTTAACACAATAGAGCAGTCCTCTCGGCCTGAAAGAGGTCAGAATGGTAGATATAGGAAATGATAGTCGGATGCAGTTGTACCGGCTTCGGATTTGGATCTCCAACAAATGTGGCCCTCAAATAGCTCTGATACCATGTAGGAATTTACAGGGTAAGTTCCTCAGATAGAACACCAAAGGACATCGCTCACAAATAGATCACAAATCAATACACCAATATTCTTGACGTGGTTAAAACCCTCAAAGAGGGAAACAGTCCACGGCCTGAGCCAACGCAACCACTTCAGGCAATTTATTAATGTAAAAGAAAGAAAATTTACATAAGCTTCTCTCATGAACGATCACCTTACAAATGAGCCTCCATGCTCTTTAAATAGAGATCATGGACCAATCGGGTGTTAAGCCACGGATCAAGTGTCGGTAATACCAAGGAGAGAATGAACCATCTGATCACTTCATGTCTAGAACATATCATGACCATCAAATTGTAAGTTACAAACGTACATAGTAAAGAAACACACTTTACCTAACTCTACACTAGACCAAGTTATACCTAATTATTTCCTATGTGTCGGAATATCCTAACAGATGGCAAATTTTACAATGGTGTTTCAAGAGGTTTGATGCCAGACATTGTGTCATGAGTTTGAAAGAGGTTTGTAAGTGTCATATTCCCTCACTCCCATTACATTTAGAGAAATTTTGAGGCTTTCTATGTCAACCAAGGTTTTTAGGATTAAGGATGTGAATGCCTAGCATGAACACTAATGGTGACGAGGTATTCATTTTAAATAGAGAATGTTACTACTTACTCGATTTGTGTTTCAAACTTAGCATAAACTTACCATGAGATTACTTGGTTATTTGATTGAATTATGGACTAAGAGACTAAGACAAAGATTCCTAGGTATACCCTTTATGTTATATAGTACATTGTGGACAAAGATGCAATGTTTGATTATGGGGAGTTGATATCAAATAATATTTCCTGCCAATTGGCCAATTCTAAAAGACTTAGAGGTTCTTCATGGCTTCATTTTTGGTGTTTTCAATCCTTGTCTGCAACCCATTTGACAATTTATCCCCAAGTAGAAATACATATACATATTTAGAACTTGTCTTATTGTGGCACCTGATGTTTCAAAATCACATGGCTCTTTTCAATCTCTACAAAATTCAACATTTGTTTCTTTGAAGTTTTAGATAGAATGGTTGGAAAGACTCAAATAAATTAATTACGGAAGCTTGAATCCTTCTCAAGTGAAAAGGGGATTGTTTCTACAAGGATAAATTTACAAAAATTCATCTTCATGGGTATGAGGGAAGCTTGTATATGTTACCGAAATTTACTTGTGATAGAGTTTTCATGAGTGAGTATTTATAGCACCAAAGGTGCTCCTCATTCTCAAATGGGCTAAAAGAGGAAATGATTCATCTCAACTTTTATATTTGCAAGTAATTTATGAGAAATGTGGTTCACATTATGAAATTGGTTTAGACATAGAATCTCTTAGTTGAAAGGAAGTTGAGGGGAAGCTAAGGCTATCAATGGTTACAACTATGAAGGAAAATTTAAGGCCTTTGTTGCTACACATAAATATAGTTATTATTTTCTTGTTCTAGCTAACAAGCTTTGGGTAATTGAGATAACAAAGGGCTTAGTATTGAGCACAAATAGATTGGTTTTCATGTGAATGAAATTACATCTTAGAGTGACCTGCAAACATTCATAAGTTTATATACTTGTCCCAAAGGAAAGATATTTCAAGATAGTGCCAAGTGACATCAAGCAATATGCACTAGTGGATAAATAAAGGAGGCAATCATCAACGGGTGGGAGAGGTTATTTTATTTCCCACTCTAGGAGGAATATTGTTACCCCTTATGGGAAAGTTACTTTGCTACCTTCCACAAGTAAGATTCCAAAGTCACTAGTAGTGTTGATGATGGTGAAGATGACCAAAACCCACCTTAGGTTGAGATTGAGAAGGAAAATATTGTTCCTAAAAGAAAGAGGTCATTGAAGAGTGACCAACTACGCCCAAATTCAGGGGCTTGAGGAGAATGAGGCGATTATGGATGCTGAATATCAAGCCAATCTAATTCTTACTTAGGTTGTTGGGCAACTAGGTAATAATATTATAATTGAAGGAATGTGTATCCTAACAAAGATGATAGTCTTCAAGGACAATTTGATTATTGTTCATCATATTGATTTTGATCCTAGTTCTAAGAAGTTGCAATTTAGGAGAGTTGAGGTAAAAAGATGCTATTGGAAAATAATTGTGCCTTATTAGATGTTAAAGAATTAGGGATAGAGGGAGCCCTTAAATTGTATAATGCCACTGAGGGTATGCTTAGACATTATGTTCAAGAATAAATAGAGTAAAACATAAGATGAAAGAGGAAGTTTACTAAGTTGGAATATGCTTTGATGCCTAAGCCATTATTTACATAATTATTTGTTATTATGACACTAGAAGAATAACTTGAAAATAATCCAAAGATGATTGCCATAGTAAAGAAATCTTGATGTTTGTTGTAAGGAGTTAGAGAAACAGTGGCTGCTAATATTTAAGAATGAATGAATTTGTTAACGGATTTGTGGGAATTGATAAGGAAATCCTTTGACATGGCCCCTAAAGTTGTTTCTTTAATAGGATCTTTGGATCAATATATACAAGTTGATGGAACTTGCAAAAGTTATGTTGAGAATTTCATTACAACCTTGGTGGATATGAATGAACATAAAAGACAAAAGGAAGACTTTCTTTCAAATACAAAATTAGAAAAATCAAGGTTGGGTTAGATGTTATATGATAGTTGATCACCAGTCGTAACATGTTATGAAAGAGGAGAAGTGAAGTCTTGTTTAGGACTATTGATGTTATTAAGGAGATGGAACCCTAAAGTGTCCACAAATATGAGGTTCTTCCCAAGGAAGAGTATAAGTTTAAGTTTATTTCTTCCAAGACCTCATTAATTGACTAGTTTGATGGAGATACTATTTTCTCAAAAAGGAGACAAGGAATTTGGTTAATGATTTGATTTTTGAGAATTTTGGGATTGATTCAATGGTACAAAAGCAATCCATAGAATTATTAGAAGTTCAATGTGGAATGTTTTCATTAAGGGTAAGAGAGAAGGCTATAGTGGGATCCATTAAGGACTTCATTGAGACATGGGTTTTACAAAGCATCGGAAAAAAAATCCAATGCCCCACAAGATTCAATTGAGGAGACAACTAGGTTTCATGAAGTACACCTATAAGAATTGAAGTGTTGCATAAACCAAGTGTTTTGGAGAATAAGGGGTTCACTTCTTAGACTTCGTGAATTTCCTAGTTTTGTAAGTTTTCCTACTGTGAATTTCTTTTTATCTTTCTTCTTTGTCATTCTTTGCCACTAGGTTTTCTTGTATGATTTTCCACTAGACAACTTAGGACTAGTCAACTATTTCATTATTTTATTCTATTCATTTTCAATCCTATTTCAAGTATGTGGGAACCCATCCTAGCCCTCAAGGGAAAACACATTTACAAATGTCTTCTCCTTGTTGAATTAGCATGGAAATAATGACAAAAACCAAAGATGAAATGCAAATGATAAAATCCTTATTAAAGTTAAGGAATCTAGGAGCAGTGTTTTTATGTAACCAGTTCATAAAAATAGAAGAAAAGATAGATCAATGACTTGAAAATAAGCCTCTTTGAGGGGGAAACCTCCTTTTACTTCACATAAATAAACAATTCTTGGATGATACAAATGACAAGAACTCCTTGGTATATCTAGGAGTCTAAAGGGTCACAATATAATAAGGGCTTACATAACAATAATAATGTAGGGGCACAACAATAACAATATTGGGCTTCTATGGGGCACAATAATAACAATATGGGGGCTATGTGGGGCACAAAAACAACAATATGGGGGCTACATTAGTATTATAAGGACTTAACATGCCCCTGTCCATCAAAAAAGTGTTGTCCTCAACGCTTGAGTAGTTTCGGATGTTCTTCCCATGTGGAATCTTTAGCAGGTAAATTCTTCCACTTAATGAGATATTATGAAAATGACCGATTTTGTTGCTACTAGGTTCTTGTTTCCATAACTACTTCAGGCTCCAATATGATTTTTCCTTCCCCTTCAAGCTCTAGAAATATTGTTTGAACTTGAAGCTTATCACCTATAACCTTCTTTAAGCATTAAACATGGAAAACTAGGTGTACTCGAGAAGATGTCGACAACTCCAATTTGTATTCCATAGGACCAATCTTTTGCAATACCTTATAAGGGCCATAGTACTTGGGTGATAATTTACTATCCTTCTTAGCTTGCTTGAGGGACATTTGTTTGTATGGATGTAGCATTAAAAATACCCAATTTCCTACGTCAAAACTTATTTCGCTGCGATTTTGATCTGCCTATTGCTTCATTTGATTTTGCGCCTACGTTAGGTTATCCTTTAACAAATGGAGGACTTTTTGTTGATGCATGATGTCATCTTCCACTGCTTGAACCTTATAATTTTCTCTTAAATAAGATGTGAAAGATGGTGGATGATATCCATAAAGTGCCATAAATTGGGTCATTTTTGTTGCGGTATGGAAGGAAGTGTTATACCACCATTCTGCCAAAGGTAACAACTTGATCTATTATGTTTGTTTATCTGATACAAAGTAACAAAGATATCCTTCCAAACATTTGTTCATTATCTCTGTTTGCCTATTAGATTGAGGGTGATAGGTTGAGCTATGAGGTAATTGAGTTACAAGGCAATAAAATAATTGCGTCCAAAAATTTCCAGTGAAAATGGGATCCCTGTCACTAACAATAATATTCGGGTTTCCATGTAGCTTTTGAATTGTTTCCATAAATGCAACAACAATTGTATTGGGTTTGAAAGGATGAGATAGTGCACAAAAGTGTGCATACTTGGTAAGTCTATTAATTACTACCATGATGACACTCTTTCCTTCGGACTTGGGTAAACCTGTGATAAAATCCATTGAAACCTCCTCCCAACACTAACTGGGAATGGCTAAAGGTTGTAACAAACTTGGGTGTTTAATTGTCTCAACTTTATTTTGTTGGCAAGCCAAACATTCTGCCATAAACTTTTGAATATCATATTTAAGGCCATTAAAAAAAAATCCTTCTTGACCTTCTGGTAAGTTTTTTTAAATCCTGAGTGCCCTCCTAAAGGAGAGGTGTGCAATTCCAAAAGAATCTTTTGTTTGAGTTGGGAGTTCTTACATAGATATAAGTGATATTTTTACCATAATGAATCGTGTCTCCAAATAAATGTATTAGATGTAATGGGATCCTGATGCAACATTTGAATGAGTGTCCACACCTCTTCGTCATTCTTCCATTCATCCCTTGCTTCAATTATCCAATCAGTTTGGATAATATAAATGGAACAAAGTAATGCTTCCATATTCTCATCCCTTCTTGAGAGTGCATCCGCAACAACATTTTGCTTCTCCTTTTTTGTATATGATTTCAAAGTTATAACCCAACATATTTGTGACCCTTTTTTGTTGTTGTTCTGAAGATAATCTTTGTTCCAAAAAGTTTTTAAGACTATCATGATTTGTTTTTACCTTGAAATTTCATTCCATTAGGCAAGGGCACCATTGCTTCAGGATATGTAGTATTGCCAACATTTCCTTCTCATAAATAGGTTTGTGTAAATACTTTTCCTTGATTGGATGAATTTCAAAAGTAACATGTTTTCCTCGCATTAAAACAACACCAATTCCATTTCCTGAGGCATCAAATTACACAATAAAGGCATTTGTGAAGTTTGGTGTAGCTAAGACTAGAGCTTGGTCATTGCCTCTTTAAGATGTTCAAAGGCCTTAGTTGCTTCTAGAGTCTAAAAAAAACTCATATTTATTCAGTAATGTTGTTAGATTTTTTATATTTTCCCATAATTCTTAACAAACTTGTGATAATACCCTATCAACCCGAGAAATCCTCGAAGATGCTTTAGGGTTGTAGGAATTTTCCACTCCTTTATAGCTTTAATTTTTTTAGGGTCCACCTTAACACCCTCATGATATACAATATGACCCATATATTCCACCTCCTATACCACAAAGAAACATTTGGAGGGTTTTACATGCAATTATTTCTCCTCCAATAGTTTAAGCACACTGTCAACATGTTGAACATGATTTTTCCAAGACTTGTTGTAGATTACTCTATCATTAAAAAATACTAACATAGATTTTCTAAGAAAGGGTTTGAAAGTGGAATTCATCAAACCTTGAAATGTGGAAGGTGCATTAGTAAGTCCAAAAGGCATGACCAAAAATTCATAATGACCTTCACGAGTTTTGAATGTTGTTTTTGGAATGTTTTTTGTCTTCACTCTAATTTGATGATATCCAGAACAAAGATCCAACTTGGTGAAGTAAATTGCTCCATGTAATTCATCCAAAAATTCATTAATGACAGGAATGGGAAATTTATCTTTAATAGTGATCTTATTGAGCTCTCTATAATTTGGATACATATTCCATGATCCATCCTTCTTGTGCACCAATACTACTAAAGAAGAGCAAGAACTTTGGATAGGTTGAATTATACTTGCCTCTATCATTTCTACAACCATACGTTCAATTCCACTATTTTTGGCATAAGGATGTTTGTAAGGTTTGATGTTTAGCAGAGCACTTCCTGGAATCAAGTTAATAGAGTGATCATCATCACAAATAGGCGGGAGAACTTTGGGAGTCTCAAATACCTTGGAATGATTGTCTAGGACTCTTTGGAGATCTGGAGAAATTGATGATTTTGATGTTTGAACATCGGGTGAGCATAATTGTGAAATTATGCCTAATGTCCTTTCTTCAAAAAAATCGTTATGTCATTAGATTTGATTATCTTCCTTGGTTTCCCTATGATACCCCTTAATTCAATTTCGTTTCCTTCCCAAAAAAAAATCAAGAAAATTTCTTGAAAATTAAAAGCTATCGCCCCCAAACATTGTAACAATTGGACTTCTAAGACAACACCACCTATTGGAATGGAAAGCATTTGACTATTCAATATATATTCCCCCAAGGTTAGCTTGATATTATGGCACTTCCCTAAGAAATTTATAGTTCCTCCATTTGCAACCATCACTTGACACTCTGGTGCTGGATATAGAAAGTAATTTAATTCCTTGGCTACCTTACAATGAATAAATTTATGGATACTACCTGAATCAATTAGCACAATTACCTTCTTCTTCTTGATATATCCTTCTATCTTGAGAGTTTGAGGAGTGGTGATTCTCGCCAATGCATTAAAATAAATTGTCAGATTCATTTATTCTTTCTATGACGTTGGTTCCTGGTGTATATCCTCTTCTTTTGATGTTTATTGTTCATTTTCTTCCTCCTCTTCATAATCTATGTAAAATAATTTCTTCTCAGCACAATTATGACCTTTAGTGTAGTTGTTATCACAACTATAACAAAGCCCTTTTTCTCTTTTTTCCTCTAGTTGTTGTGGTGTTAACCTTGTAGGTTGTGGGAGGCTAGGAGAAACAACACTTCCATCTTTATAATTGTGAGTTGTAGACCTCCTTGTTTCCATAATTTTGCTTTCAACTTTTCTTGCAACCTTGAAAGCATTTTCCAATAAATTAGGTTCCCAAAGGCAAACCTTATATTGGATGTTATCCTTTAAAGTCCCTATGAATACATCAATCATATGCTCCTTTAGAATATCAATTACCTTGATATTCAATATTTGGAAGTCCTCAATGTGCTTCGTCAATGAACCCTTTTGTTTGAGATTTATCAATTGGCTAAAGAAGGTATTTCTCTTTGTATCCTCATAATGTGCTATCAATTCCTCCATAAAAAGTGTACAAGTGAGAATTTATTTACGACAATAAAGACATTGATACCACACAAATTGATTGGGTTTTAAATATAAAGGTGCAATGTTTACCTTTTGTGTGTGTGGCACATCAAGTAGACCAAAGAATTGCTCTATATGTAGTATCCATGTTACCAGATATTGCCATCAAACTTAATCATATCGATATTTGAAATGTGGTGGATCTTAGACCCCACATTGGAGTCTCTAAAATCACAATTCATATTCTGTTTGTCCTCACCATGATATTCATGGAGTACCTTATCACCACTGGGAAGTCTTTCTTGTAGCAACTTTGTTAGTCTTTCCAACTTGACATTCATCGCATCCATTTTTACTTTAAAAACTCTCATGTTTGCTTTTAAACCTTCCATGTTTTCTTTTGAACCATCCAATTAATTTTTGGTTACTCTTTGTGATAGTGAAATTTGTTGCATTTGGTCCCGTAATTTTGATATATCATGTTGCATTGCTTTATGTTCTCCATGCGCCCTATTAACACTTTCTATCGGCTTACTAAGGGTATCCATTTTTTTTTTGTGAGACATATTGAAACCAAATGATGATATTTATACTTCACTATTCCTTTTGAATTACTTCAAATGGATTTTTCAAACAAAATTTATGAAAAATTAAAAATACGCACCTTTTAAAAGCTTGATTTTAATCTTGTTGATAAGGTTGACCTTGCAACTGTTGTATCTTTGTGATTTTGGCTCTCCAAAGTCTAAAATTTCATTCTATGTTACCACTTTGTGTCTTCTTTCCAACCCCACTGATTAGATCGAGATTGGATTCTTCAAGATAAAATTATGCCAATTTTCCCAAGATGACTTTATTATGGACTGATTCAATAGAGAAAACTTGTACTTGATGCCATTTTTCACTGTTTTAAACTTCGGCTCTAAAAATTACATAAAATAAACTATTCTCCATGAAATTGCAATCACATTTTATGAAACCCAAATCCGATGCACGAAGAGAAAGTTATTAATATTTTCCTCGAAATACCTGTTTGAGACAGAATTTTGGAGCATGCAGAAACCCTAACTTCCTTGGACCATATCTCCAAAACTATAGTGAACCAAGCTCTAAAATTCTTAAATAATGTGCATTAGGATTTTGGCCCCATGTGGTTGAAATTTCAAATTTTGAAGCCTCACCAAAAAAAATAAGTTATAGCGAAAAATCCAAGATGGCCTGTTTTAAGAAGCGAAACCCTCAGACCCAGAGCTCTGATACCAAAAGTTCTATAATCAATTCATAAAAAAATAAGAAAAGATTCATCAACGACTTGAAAATATACCTCTTTGAGAGGGAAACCTCCTTTTACATCACATAAATGAATAATTCTTATATGATAAAAATGACAAGACCTCCTTGGTATATATAGGAGTTTAAAGGGTTTTAATATTATAAGGGCCTACATAACAATAATAATGTAAGGGCACAACAATAAAATTAGTGGGCTTTTCTTATGGGGCACAAAAATAAAAATATGGGGGCTGCATGGGGCACAAAAATAACAATATGGGGGCTACACCAGCGTTATAGGGACCTAACAAGTGTTGTGGTGAGCACATGTTTCAATGCATCAAAATACTGTTAGACTCCATCTTCCCATATGAAAGTAAGTCTTCGGGTCTAACTTGAGTGGTTTCATGTTGGAGAGATATCCTTCTTGTTGGATAAGATTGTCATTGATGTCAATATAATATCAAGATTAACCCTAAATACCTTAACTCTAATATTTCTGAGACACAACCCCAATTCTATAAAATCCTATAAAACCCTAACTTTTTTAAAACCCTAATTAAAACAAACCTTTAAATTACATAAAACAAATAATAGCCCTTAAAACCCTAAGTCTATCTCATATCTATATACCCTAATTGTTTATGACAAATATAGATCCTAGTCCTAAGCCCTAAATCCCTAAAAAATATTCATAAAAAAATTATAATCTTAAAAAAGGCACATACTCTTTTATTTAACCATTCCCTAACTCTCTATTATAACAAATTATTTAGTTCAACATTTATATGAAGTCCAAATGCAACTGTTATATGATGTCTACCCTATCCATAATACACCACATAATTAGAGCTGAGGTTTTCTCTGCAATGGTAACTTCGCCTCAACCTAACCCCGACACGGGCTAGGGTTTTTTTACTGCAGTCAGCTGGATTTATCCTCCCTGTGTCCTAGACAGCCCGTTTTCCATCTGTCGATGTCCTCCGAACGCCGTTTCCATGCTCCATCCATTTACCCGCATATCAACCTGAACCCTCTACCCGCGACCGCATTTATTCTCTACCGTTTACCCCATCTGCAACTGTTAGTCCCCCACATGGACAATTATCTCTGAATACGGCAGCAACTGGTGTAACCCTGAGAGTAGTTATGGACACAAAATTAGTGGATTATTTGGAAGACCCTCTCGTGGGTACCTCCATATTTGGCAGAAACTCAAGCACAAAGGGGTTTTTTCCATATAGCAGCAACCTGACTGAAGCTATCACTCCGCTACCCTCAATCACAGGACCATCCTGCTTGGTCATTAACCTACCTGATGCGCCGCCCTCCTGGCCGCCTTTCGCTACTCCTCCACCGTCGCCAACCTCCCTGCAGTTTGTGGCTCAAAGCATCGGCCCTGACCTTACCGCTTGCTCCTCTTCCCTCCAGCCATCTGTGGGTTCACATTATCCCTCTCATTCATCTCTCGGTGTGCCTCTTCACTATCAAGGTCCCTCCCTCAGCAACAGCATCGTTCCATCTCTCCAGTAGGGCTCAAAGCATCGGCCCTGACTTGAACCCCACAAATCGTAACCCTACAAACCCTCCCTGCAGCGAAGCACAGAAGGACACCACTAACGCGGATCATAGGCTTGGAAAATGACAGCGGTGTGTTAAATCAAAGGTGTAAGACGTAATTATCAATTGGGAAAAAGAATTTCAGTGGGGAGAAACCATGGACATGGCTAAGCGAGTCCTGGTTTGGAGAGTGCAGGGAAGGAACTACTCGGCGGTGTGGCTAAAACAATGGGTTGCTGAAATATGGGGACAGCACCTGGCAGAATTGCCCTTTGTACAAACCTTTGTCCACGGCTGGTTCGCTCTGTGTTTTGCTTGGGCTGAACACACAAACTGGGTCTTGTCCTCATTTTGGCATATTGAACAGGCACCTGTGCTGTTAAGGAGATGGAGCCCTCTTTTCGATCCAGATAGGGAATAACTCAGGGTTGGGCCTCTATGGGTTCACCTTCCCAGATTTCCGCTACAATTCTAGTCTGAGGACATCTTCAGGCGCATAGGAAACACACTCGGCACCTACCTGGAATACGATAAATCGTACCTCACCACTGGGATCATGGCCTTCGCAAGGATCTTAGTTCACCTAGACATCAGAGAAGGGTTACAAGAGCAAATTACTCTGCGCTGGAGGAACTACTCGCGAACACAGATCCTCGACTACGAGGGGGTGCCATTTAGATGTAGGTGTTGTCATAAAGTGGGACACCTCTACAAAGATTGCCCTCTACTGAGGAAAGTGAGGACTGAGAATAAGGGGAAGACAATTCCCACAAAGGATCATCAGGCACCGGTTGGTCACCCCCCTTCGTCCGATGCAATGGAAAATATAGCTCCTACTGTCGCTGAAACTCACCCAGCCTCGGCGACACCGAAGAAGCGTGGGAAAGCATCTCTTCGGCCTCCCTCCCCACCATTGACTAGGTCAAGGGAGGATATAGATACCGCGCTATCTTCGGGTATGTCACCTTCTGAACCTTGCTCAGTATTTTTCTCAAATTCATCTGATTGCTTGAATGTATCCACGGGTTCTCAACAGAGTTCTGATTTTATGCCACCTCTCTCCATTACCCTAGAATGTCCTCTGCATCCCCCTCCCCCTATTTTCTCTTGTACTCCCCCTTCCTTCCCGGAGGCAGAATCATCTGACATCTCCGCCCCTGAACCTAGCTCCCTCATCCACAGATACCACCTCTGCCGCCTCTCCCGATCTTGAGCCCCAGATTCCATTGGCATTGGCCTGGTTCCTTCCCCCATCCCTCCGAAGCCCCCTAGAGGTCGACCATCCTCCCTGTCCAAAGCAAAACAGCAGGTAGGGGAGGAGATCATCTCGAGGCACCAACTTACTCTTGACAGGGTTCTTAGAGCACAAAATTCCCTGGGCTCGACTCCCCCATGAAGTTTCTCTCCTTCAACTGTCAAGAAATAGCTAGCCCTGAGAAAAAACTAGCTCTGGGAAGACTCCTTAAGTCCAAATTGATTGATGTTGTCTTCCTTCAAGAAACCTTGGGTCTTGTTGATTCCATATCTCACCTCCTCGAATCCATGCTCCCCGGATGGACCTTCCAAGCCATTGATGTAAATGGTCGTTCAGAGGGAATTTCCCTGGGTTACAATCCTTACCTTATCAAGATGTACAACATTTGGGGAGGCATTGGATTCATTGGGGCAGACATCTTCTCATCTGAGTTGGGTACTGATATCAGACTGATAAATGTTTATGGGCCTTGTCATCATCGTGAATATTTCTGGGAGCACCTGCTGTCCTCAGACATTCTGCAACCTGACAACATCATCTTGGGAGGGGACCTAAATTTCTCTATGGGTTATTCGGAATCTTGGGGACACCATGCCCAGGTCGACCCTCTATCTGTCTTCTTTGAAAACATTCTGGAGACCCACAGTTATATTGATATCCCCTCTGCAAGGTTGCTACCGACTTGGAGGAACAGAAGGTGTGGAGAGGATAGTCTTGCAAGAAGGTTAGATCGATTCCTCATCAAGGAACGATTACTGGAGAGAGGTCTCACTTTCTGACAATGGGTAGGCTCAGGGGGAATATCCGATCACTTGCTGATTTTCCTTGATATTAGGGGAGGCATAAGAAAACCTAGAGCCCCCTTCAAATTTAATTCCACCTGGTTGAAGGATGCCACCTATACCCGGATGATCACAGACTTCTGGAAGTCCCACCCTCCTGCTGCTGGAGGGAACATTACAGAAGGTTTTGTCAGCAATCTAAAAGAAATGAAGAGGTTATCAAAAATCTGGGCTCATAATAAGAGAGAACAGGAAGAACAAAACCTTAGTAACATTGAAACAAAAATTGTTGTGATGGAGGACGAGTAAGGAGGGGCTTTTATATCAAGAGAACAAAAGGATAAGCTCGCTGACTTAATAACGAAGAGAGGGAAAATTCTCAAAGAGAGGGGATAAACATGGAGATTGCGAAGTAGAGAAATCTAGTTGATGAAGGGAGATGACAACACAAAAATTTTCCACAAATTTGCAAATGGACGAAAGGCAATCAATACCATTTGGAAACTGACAAATGAGTAGGGAAATGAGGTGGATACTTTCCAACAACTGGCCTCTCAAGCCACATCCCACTTTAAGAAGATCTATCAGGCACCCCCCAATGCCACCTTAGCGGAAGTCATAAGAGTAGCACAACTCTTCCCTCGGTTCATCAATCAGGAGAATGCTATGGATTTGAACAGAGAAGTCACAATAGGGGAACTAGAGGCTACTCTGAAATGGTTCAAGCAGGATAAGAGTCCTGGACCAAATGGCTGGTCAGTGGAGTTTTATATTGTTTTTTTTTTAATCCGTGGAGATGATCTATTCAAGGTCATTGAGGAATGCAGATCGAATGGCCGAATGCATTGAGCCATTAACTCCACTTTCACCGCCCTCATACCCAAATCAGACAACTCGACCTCTTACGATGACTTTTGGCCCATATCCCTGTGAAATTGCATTTCAAAAATCATTGCAAACCTCCTCCGACCCATACTCTCCACCCACATCTCCTCAAAACAATTTTCTTTTCTCCAAGACTGTCAGATTCATGAAGCGGTTGGTACAGCTTAAGAAGTGCTACACTCTATCCAGACAAAGAAGATTAAAGGTATGATCCTCAAAGCAGATCTATCAAAGGCTTTTGACCAGGTAAGTTGGTTATACATCATAAGGCTCCTAACTCATTTAGGATTCCCATATGGGGTTATAAAATGGATAATGTGTTGTATCACAAATATATCCTTTGGTGTCTTGATCAATGGAGCATCATCTCCCTTCTTTCACTCTGAAAGGGGACTCAGGCAAGGATGCCCCTTGTCTCCCTTACTTTTTTTACTGGTTATGGAAGGGCTCAGTAGACTTATCAAATATATGCACCATAAAGGTCAACTATTGGGAATCAGGATCACTGGCAGGTGCATGATAACACACCTCCTCTTTGTGGATGATGTGTTAATTTTCCTCAATGGGGGAATTGGGGATTTGACTACTCTTCAGCATATTATCACCCTTTTCCAAACTGCAACAGGTATGGCCATAAATAACTCGAAATCCACCCTCACTATATCTGATTGCTCTCCTCATGAGATACAGTTTGCCCTTCACAGGTTTCCTTTCACCTTGTTATAGTTGGAAGAGGGCCTCAGATATCTGGGCTACAGGCTGAAGCCACATGGCTACAAAATAGCTGATTGGACATGGTTAATCTCAAAGCTAGAAAGAAGGCTTAATATCTGGTATCATAAGTATCTTTCCAGGGCAGGAAGACTCGTTCTCATCAAAGTTGTTCTTGAAGACACTACGGTGTACTGGATGTCCCTAGCTTGGATACCTAGAGGAATCCTCTCTAGAATACAAAACCTCTGTTGTAGGTTAGTCTAGAAAGGCAAACAAGCAGGGAGGATTTTTGCATGGGAAAAATGGGATCTGCTCAACCTCCCAAAGAAATGGGGAGGCTAGGGAATAAAAAATCTGGATGACTTCTCCTCTGCATTAGCAGCCAAGCTGGGCTGGCAACTAATCACTACAAATAGCCTCTGGACTATGGTGGCCTCCTCCAAGTACATAGCTCCCCTTAACATGATGGACTAGCTGAGACAGACAAGCTGGAACAAAACAGGGATCTCGGTCATTTGGAAAGCAATACTAAACTCCTTGCCACTTATTCGAGATGGGTTCACTTGGAGAATTCAAGATGGCACATTTGTTCACATTGGGCTGGACCCTTGGATTGGGTGTGGAAATTCCCACAAGTTACCTGAAGAACTCAAGCTCCACCTTGTCAACTCTGGCATTACACACATCAATCACATTGCTGACATGGAGAGATCCACCTTTCTCCATCAAGCATGGAAATCTGCCCACAGTCTGCTCATTCCTCAACAATGGCACCATCACTGGGAAGACTACACAATTGCTTTAACCGAATCTCATATCAGAATAATTGAAGGGGAGGATGAGATTATTTGGGCACATGCAAAAAACGGTTGGTACTCACCCAAAGAGGGATATCTATGTCTTGCAAACATACACAAACCACAGCCTATAGATTTATGGTGGAAGGGCATGTGGAAACTCAAAGCACCACCTAGAACCAAACTACTCATGTGGTCAATTTTGAAAAACAAGATTCCCACCAGAGACAACCTGATCAAGAGAGGACAACATGGACCCTTCTAGTGCTGCCTATGCAAAGACTGTACAGAATCGGTGGACCACCTTTTTCTCACCTGCCCCATCACTGCTGATATTTGGAGAATTGTCCTCCCAATCACCCCTTCTCAGACCACATGGAGGGGACAGTCTATCAGGGATGTTTGGACCAATTGGTGGACATCTGCATCCCCATCAAAAGCCAGGAACCTCCCCCTCCTCATCTGCTGGGAAATTTGGATTGCCCGCAACCACCTCATCTTTCAGGATACCACTCCTCACTGGCCCACCATCTCTGCCCGACTTCTGGCAGATTACAACAACATACCGGAAGACGACGAAAATCCACCCTCCAGACATATCATTCCGGAGACCATTGATCACATCCAGCCATGGGCTTATTTCGATGAATCAGTGCAAGAAGCAGGGTGTGGGGTGGTGCTGTACTATATCTAACTTCTTCCCATCACTTTCAAATACAAATGGGGCTAGGAATGGGCACAAATAATTATGCAGAGCTCATTACAGCCAAACACCTCATACAGTTTGCTATTGAAAAACATTGCAGGAACCTACAAATGTTTGGGGACTCAAAAATTGTTTGCAATTGGATCAATAAAACATCAATATGTCATGCATACACTCTGAGGCCTATCTTGGATGAGGTCCATAGACACATTTCTTATTTTGACAACTTTGCTTGTCGTCATATATACAGGGAACGCAACACACTTGCTGACAAGCTTTCCAAGGAGGCAACGGTCTGGCCACATGACACATGGATGATTCAGGAGCAGAGGAATGGAGACCATTATCAATATTATCATCGCCCTTTTATGGACCATGCAGTTTAGGCTCAATTGGAGCCTATTTTTTTTATGATATGCTTATTTTAATACTACAGGTCTATATATTTTTCAGATGCATCTACAGATACATATACTCTCTGTGCAGAGTATTTTTATTTTTTGAAAACAATACATGAACATATCTGAAGACAAAGTCTCCCTGCATGGAGAACTTATATATTATGTATTTTTCTTTACTTGACAGGCTTACAGCCTCTTTTTTCTGCATATGCGAACAACATTTACAACATGTAATTTTCCTTAATATAATGAAAATTACGATTTTTCCAAGGGGAAAAAGATACACAACATAATTATCGTTGGAAAATGTAGGTCAGCTTCCTTAAGATAATTTGGCTCCTTAATCAACTATGACCTTTTGATTCTATTACAAATGGTATTAATACAAG
The DNA here is from genome assembly GCA_031772625.1 of Pinus tabuliformis. NCBI lineage: Eukaryota > Viridiplantae > Streptophyta > Pinopsida > Pinales > Pinaceae > Pinus > Pinus tabuliformis. The sequence goes on from CM062819.1 coordinate 236,006,601, forward strand.
TCAAACACAATCCGTTGAAAAACATAAATCTGCAGATAGAACAAAAGACATTGAAGTTCACATCTCATGAACTCACAATGAAAAAGGGATGCATTTAGCAATATTGCGGACTTGTGTAATTTTTGTTTGGAAGTGGGTGACTCCTTTGCAGATTATTTCAGAACGAATTCTAGACTGGTGGAAGACTACCCTTATGGATGTGCAGACACTCTTACAACCTGTGATAAAAAAATAGATATAGGAGCATAAAACAAATATATGAGAGCAGAAGTAAAGGAAAGAACAAGGACGCAAAGCAAATAGAAGGAAAATAAAGCAAGGAACATTTGGAGAGCAGTTCACATCTTGAACAAAAAGATAATTTGAAGAATCTTAACATCGTTTGTCTTGAGAAGACTGTTCGTATCTCTGCATTTTATGTGTGTGTTCCTCTATGAGTTTGATGACCTCAACAATATTCATGGAATTCTCTATTGTGACCTAAGGATCAATTGCATACTTATAAACTTGTGACCTGCGGATCTTTGGCATGACCTGCGAACCTGTGGCATGTTATAGACCTGTGCCATATCGAACCATTTTCGGATTTGGGACAAGGATCTACACACCAACTAATTTGAAAACCTAATCAATATTCTTTTGAAGATATTGACCCTTGTAGGAACATTTCTGAAGTATTACTGGAATAGTTTGTTTTGAGTAAGTTTGAAGAAGTTTCATTAAAGATTTGCTAAAGACTTTGGTTGATCTTGTGAGGGCAGAAAATCTTGAAGCAACAAACATTAATCCTGTAAACCATTTTGGAATGGGTTTAAGATCATTATTGAAGCAATGTTATGGCACTATTGGAGACTATGATCCATTATTGCAGACCTGTGGAAGCTCTTGGAAACCAGTAACATTATTAGACCTGTGACATGACGAATACATTGAAGAAAATTTGTGAGTCATTTTATTTTGGATTGACCTTAGAATCTTTGTTTGAATGATTGGAGTCCTCAAGGTTGGAGCCTTGAAACAATTTTCGGATCTGAAATGCGGAAATTAGATCGTCCACTCTAAAAGTGCAAGATTAAACTAATGGGTGATTTTCTTCTAAATGGAGAATTGACCCATGAATTGCATAAATGAGAAATACAAGTAGAATATTAAGTTGCCTTAATGCTTTAAATCATCATAATTAAATTATGCATAAGAAGAAAATTAAAAGACACAAACTCAATAAGAATTTATTGAAGGAGTTCGTCCCTCCTGGACTACGTCTCTCGGTTAGCTTCAAAATGAGCGACCGTTCTATTAGAATAGATCCAAGAGTTTATTTACATGTGGATTTTCCAGTTGATCTGTGCTCGCAGACACTGCTAGAAACTTGTAGAGAGAAGGCCTTCTACCACAACTTTCTAGTGCTTGTCTTCGTTCCTGAATAGGCCCAAGGATGGCCAGGAACGCTCAAAAGAGCATCTGTAGACAAATGTCAAAACTCTGACCCTGAAGCTTCTATCATCTGAAAACTGAAACATAACCTCCTTCTTGAAGGGCTTCGCCTCTGGAAATGAAAGAGACTTGATGGGCTTCTGAAACGCCTCTCTTCTCTTCTAACACAAGGCTACAAAAAGTGCTCTTGCACTGAAAATGTGATCTCCACTTCACAAATGTGAACCCTTGGATTTGTCTTTTACAAATATCTGCTTCCTTGAATTAGCTTCCTTGCATTCCCTAATACCATGTGTATAAAGGATGGACTTTCACCTCCTTTTATACGAAAATCCAAAGTTAAATTTGGAGTTTGTTTTAAAACAAACTCTTTGTGGTCCAATTAGAACTCTCAGTGTTGATACATTATGAATTCAGTTTTAATAACTTGATCATAAATATAAATATATATCAATACAAAATAAAACTATCTCCTATAGTTTTAAACCATAAGTGTGCATCCAATAGTCTCGACCATAATGCCTAGCGCAAAGGGATATGTGCGCAAATGAAGGTTGTTTGGTTTAATAACAAAACCCACTTTCCATTTTTATCCAAAGTCCTCTGACAGTTATGCCCAAACCTGCAAAGTGGCTTCCCGATGGCTTGCAAACCGCGTCCAATGTCTGGCAGTCACATTGATCTCCGCACTATTTTTGCTGACGTAGCCACCTCTCGTGGCATACCCTTCACATAGTTGGCTTCACCAAATGGGTTTCCATGCAATCTCTTGAATCCGCTGAATGGGTTGACATAGCCACCTTGGCTCACTCGTGCCATGTACCTCCAACAGTTGAGTTGGATCCCACGCCTTTCGCTATACCTCTGTTGCATGGTAACTACCCTGTTGTGGCCTGAGTTTTTCGCAATCCCCGGCACTGACCATATCTGCAATATATTTGAATGCATGTGCTTTGTGGATAGTTTGGCCCACCATTTCGGCGGTTAACAGATTTTCACAACAGTTTCTGCCTGCTCATCGATGTTGACTTGGCTATGTTTGAATTGTCACCGTGGCTTGTATCTTCGTAATGCATCAGAATGCATTGATAACAATATTCCATATACATTTGTGCCTTTGAAAATGGATTCTGCCATATCTGTTGGCGTAGCCACGTCCTATGGCATACTAACTCCGTTGCGCTAGACCTGTCACATAACCTGTGCACTATCGTGCCACTGTGCCATCCTCCAAAGGCTTCGTTGCCACTTGCACCATGTGGACTCCGACATATTCGCTAACCATGACTTGGAATGCACTAAAATTTTGATAATGCAATATTACGTATAACCTTTAATAATGCCATTAACACAATTTGAATGTGTTGTAATAACACTATTTGAAAACTTTAGCATATAGTGTTTTTTTTTTAAGTGCGCCATATTAAAATGTATCACATACTATTTGCCACCAAGGTTAATATATGTGCCCTAATTGAAATACAACCTATTATGAATGTCATCTTAGGTTTTAGCACCTTAGGGTTTTTGACATCATTATCATTATTGCACCTTATTATTTGTGCCAATTACAAATGTGCCAAATACAAATCAACCTTTGATTCTTACCACCTTTCTTCTGCAGAATTTTGGAGATGAAGTCACATGGCTGACAAGGCCCTCTACGACACCTCAACTTTGACGGATGCTTTCTCCATCACTGGGAGGCCAAATGGAAATCTGGAGACATCACTGGAATCAGTGCGTTGAACCCTTCGTCCTGGCACTAGTTTCGCAGTCAATTGAGACAATCAAACTCTGCACAAGTCGAGAACAACTTTGCCATCTAGGACCATCTTGATCGTCAACATATGGTAAAATTCTGACTTGACTTACAAGATCCATTCTGGATCACACCTCCCAACAGAAAGAACTTTTGGACCTCCAAAAGTTTTATTACAATCATGAACTTTATTACAAACATGAGTTAATGCAAAACCATTTAGACTCTAGTTACAAACTTTGACTAGGCATATTGTCAACAATTTACAAACTCATAGTTTATACATATGGCATGTTATTTGCCTAGTTCCAGTCTAGAGACTTGCATTCCTCGGCTCCAGGTGTTTTTGATGTCTCTTACTCTGTTGATGTTGTTGTTGTCTCTCAGGGTAGCATCGAACATTTGCTCGTTGAATGCCCTTTCAGCTTGCAATGTCGATAAACTTGTTCTTCGGAGTTTGTGCTAGCTGCCTTTTTATTGGGCTTTCTGGTACTTTGTCTGGATGTCGCGGAGCCCTTGTCTAACTGAAGTAAAATCTTCCCAACATGCTTCTTTACTTGCAGTGCTACATCATCTTTATGTGGCTGAATTTTGATAGCACCTACTTTCTTGCTGAAAAATTTCTACTTCCAACATTCTTCTACACAATGTGAATTACTACCACAAAATGTACATGGGTAAATCCTCTTTATAACTTTTAACATTAAGTTTTGACTTGAGGACTCACCTTCTGAATCACTGCTTGATTGATTTAGTGGCTTACTTTTTCGGTCCTGCAGCGTTTTCGGCATTAGGTCTGGGTGTAGGGGCCAACATCGATCTGCAATGTGACCTCTCTTCCCACAATAGTCACATATTGTTTGATCATAACCCAAACCTTCATGTTGCGGCCTTTCCTGCATGGAGATCAGTTGGAGCCTGCCTTGACCATGCTTTCTGAGACCTTGTCCTTCCTGGTAACCCATCTTCTGCATTAGCTTCATACCCATTCTTTTAGTATGCTTTTCAAATGCTCCAATCTCCTAATCACTGGAAGACTCGTTCTTCTCCAAGTCTTTTCTTGGTGGGGTTGGTGCATAAAAAGTTGCTTTAGAAGGTGTGGAAAAGCTTCTAATAGATTCTTCTACCGACTGTGCTTTTGGAGTCGTGGATAATGATGAACTGTCTTCATCTTCCAGATGAAGAGGCAAGGCTTCATTTTTCCCTTCAGTAGATGAGCTATGAACTGAAGGATTGTTTATCCTTTGACTCTTTTGCAAAACTTCAATTTCTGTCTGGAGTCTTTGCTTGTCTTCCTCTAGAGATTTCACCATCCACCACAAAGCATCATTTCTCAAAGCTTCAATCTTTGTCTGGAGTCTTTGTTTGTCTGCTTCCAGAGATTTCACCATCCACTGCAAAGCATCGTTCTCTCGCTTGAGATGCCTGGAACTCTTTTCCATTCTGGCACCAAAAAGAGCCAACCTCCTCTGATACCAAAAATGATCTGAAATGCGGGAATTAGATCGTCCACTCTAAAAGTGCAAGATCAAATTGATGGGTGATTGTCTTCTAAATGGAGCATTGACCCATGAATTGCATAAATGATAAATGCAAATGGAATATTAAGTTGCCTTAATGCTTTAAAACATCATAATTAAATGACGCATAAGAAGCAAATTAAAAGACACAAACTCAATAAGAATTTGTTGACGGAGTTCGTCCCTCCTAGACTATGTCTCCGGGTCCCCTTCAAAATGGGTGACCATTCGATTAGAAGAGCTTCAAGAGTTTCTTTACATGTGGATTTTCTAGCTGATCTGTGCCTGCAGACACTATTGGACACTTATAGAGAGAAGACCTTCTACCACAAGTTTCTGGTGCCTGTCTCCGTTCCTGAATAGGCCCAAGGATGGCCAAAAACGCTCAAAAGAGCATCTGCAGACAAATATCGAAGCTCTGAACCTGAAGCTTCTGTCGTCTGAAAACTGAAACGCAACCTCCTTCTTGAAGGGCTTCGCCTTTGGAAATGAAAGAGACTTGATGGGCTTTTGAAAGACCTCTCTTCTCTTCTAACACAAGGCTGCAAAAAGTTCTCTCACATTGAAAATGTGATCTCCACTCCACAAATGTGAACCCTTGGATTTGTCTTCTACAAATATATGCTTCCTTGAATTAGCTCCCTTGCATTTGCCTCTGGAAATGAAAGAGACTTGATGGGCTTCTGAAATGCCTCTCTTCTCTTCTAACACAAGGCTGCAAAAAGTGCTCTCACACTGAAAATGTGAACCCTTGGATTTGTCTTCTACAAATATCTGCTTCCTTGAATTAGCTCCCTTACATTCGCCTCTATAAAGGATGGACTTTCACCTACTTTTATATGAAAATCCAAAGCTAAATTTGGAGTTTGTTTTAAAACAAATTCTTTTTGGTCCAATTAGAACTCTCGATGCTAATAAATTATGGATTTAGTTTTAATAACTTTATCATAAATATCAATATGTATCAATATAGCGTAAAACTATCTCCTATAGTTTTAAACCATAAGTGCGCATCCAATAGTCTCAACCATAATGCCTAGCGCAAAGGGATATGTGCGCAAATGAAGGTTGTTTGGTTTGATAACAAAACCCACTTTCCATTTTTATCCAAAGTCCTCTAACAGTTACGTTCAAACCTGCAAAGTGGCTTCCCGATGGCTTGTAAATCGCGTCCAATGCCTGGCAGTCACATTGATCTCCACATTGTTTGTGCTGACGTAGCCACCTCTCGTGGCATACCCTTCACATAGTTGGCTTCACCAAATGGGTTACCATGCAATCTCTTGAATCCGTTGAATGGGTTGACGTAGCCACCTTGGCTCTGTCGAGCACTCACTTGTGCCACGTACCTCTGGTAATTAAGTTGGATCTTGTGCCTTTGGTTATACCTTCATTGCATGGTAACTAACCTACCGTGGCTTGAGCTGTTCGTAATCCCCGACACTGACCATATATGCAACAGATTTGAATGTGTGTGCTTTGTGGACAGTTTGGCCCACCATTTCGGCGATCAATGGATTTGCACAACAATTTCTGCCTACTCATCGATGTTGACTTGGCTATGTTTGAATTTTCATTGTGGCTTGTATCTTCGTAATGCATTGGAATGCATTGATAAAAATATGCCATATACATTTGTGCCTTTGAAAATGGACTCTGCCATATTTGTTGACGTAGCCACGTCCTGTGGCATACTAACTCCGATGCACTAGACCTGTCACATAACTCATGCACTATCGTGCCATTGTGATATCCTCCAAAGGCTTCGTTGCCATTTGTGCCATGTGGACTCCGCTCTAAACCTACCATAAACATTTGATTTTTTCCCCTATAGTTTTAATGCACCACCATTATGCATCATACACCATAGGTTTGTGCCTTAGAACTTTAGCTTCATAGTTTTGAGTCCTATGCATTTTCCACCTTAGGACTATATCTATCCACCATAACCATATGCACTTAGTTTAACCCTTAGGTATAGAACATGACATGTGTTGCATTTGCACCCACTTTTAATGCCTTTCACCTTAGGTTTAGACCATAGTGACATGCGCCCATTTTGTAATACATCATAGTATTAAAACCATAGGTTAGCATCTTAGGTAACATGTGCACCACATTGTAATGTTTTGACATCATTAACATAATTTGACCCTTAACTTGCGCCAAATATAAAATGTGCCAAAACCATTAATCAACATCTATTTCTTACCATCGTTCTTTTGCAGGAACCTGGAGATGAAGTTTGTGCTTTATTGAACTCCAACAAGTCACATGGCTAGCAAGGCCCTCTATGATACCTCAACTTCGACGGATGCTTTCTCCATCACTGGGAGACCAAACGGAAATCCGGAGACATCACTAAAATCAGTGCGTCGAACCCTTCATCTTGGCACTAGTTCCACAGTCAATTGAGACAATCAATCTCTGCACAAGTCGAGAACAACTTTTCCATCTAGGATCATCTTGGTCATCAACATATGGTAAAATTCTGACTTGACTTACAAAATCCATTTTGGATCATTTTCCTTACAAGTTGGAGCATGTCACAGTTGTAATAGAGAATTGGTGTTTTATTAATAAAATATTTTATTTTTGTTATGGAAAATTGTGCAAAAACCTTAATTGACATAAATAACAATTGTAAGAAATGCTGATTCACTCCTCCCATCAGTGTTTCAACACTTTTTTCCCAGGTTTTAGTCTCATAAGTGGCATGGAAAGCTTTGAACTTCAATAAAATCTAGCCTATCTTGGGTGTTGTCCTTAAAGTGAGGGGGAGTTCCTAATAAGTTTCCATAGGAAATGCGTTATGTAGAAACAAAAAAAGTGTAAGTGGCAAAAAACCATAGGTGTGAGTAGCATAGTTAATAACAAAGTACCAAAAAAAGTTGGCTTTACATTGGAGACTTTGTTGTTGGTACAAACTATGTGGCATGAGAATTTGTATGGTGCAACAAAATTTAAAGGATCAATGGTAATCCCTTGCTTTGAGATAATGAATCCAAGGAGACATATAGCCTTAATACATAAGACATACACAAGAGCATTCAATTAAATATTATATTTTTTGCTCTAAAGGAAGGCTATCTAAAGGTCCTCTAAGTGTTGTGACCATTATTTAGATTTATCCATAATATTGTCTAAGTGAACTAGAATCCAATGTTCTCGAGGCCAAAAGTCATGATACAATAAGAAAAATTCCACTAGGGTGTGGTAAATGCAATGTTGTATTGCTTTTGGTGGTAGATACATGTCTAATTATACTTGAAGAACACATCCATGAAGAAGAGAGCTCTATGGTTGACAAATTCATTGATTATTATGTCAATGAAAGAAGTAAGTTGTCACTAGGAAAAGCCCAATCAAGATCATAACAATCAATATAGATTCAGATGGTACCTTGCTTCTTATTAATGGGGAAAATATTGGAAACATGGGATTGGGTAGATAAAATCAATGGTGTGTAGTTTATCAATTTTTGTTTTGATGGTTGGGGATTTTGTGGTGTGTGTAGGTCATTATTTCTGCTAAACATGTGATGCACCTAGTTATGTGTCAATGTGTTATTCTACAATATGGGAATATATTTTAGTTATCTCCAAATACAACTAAGGAGAGATTTTTATAAGTTTCACCCTATTCAAGGGAATAAGAACCACTAAGAAAATATTTCCAATGACATTGAGAGTGGGAGAAGAGTTTTGAACATATTTGTCGTGTTCCCATACTTGAACTCGTTCAGTGTAGGGACAATATGTTTGAACCAATTAACATTTTAGCGCGGAATGATATCCTTTGCCTTGATGATATACTAGTTTGAAGATGTGAATGCATTATAAGGAAGGAAGTATCAAAGATGGTGTATATCATCCCATGGGACATCAAGGTAGAAATTGGCTTTAGAATATCTTTGTTTGAGTGGAATACACATGCACTAAAGAGTGACATATAGGTAGTATCATCATGGTAAGTAAATAGATCAAAGGGTCCTCTTTCTAATTAGGATTGACAATGTATGTGAGTGAAGGGTGATCAACATGGGTGGAGCTTATGGATGTGGAAACAAGGTAAGACTTCATCTAAGGCACATGTAAGTGTGTGCTAAAAAGGGAAATGGATGGATTTGATGTTGGACTAGTGTGAGTCTAGATGAAACACAGTTGTATAGGCCACATTGAAATTTGAAATTTGACTTTGAAAAGGGGGCATGTTGGTTTAATGCTAGTAATTAAAATAACATTGATTTAACCATTGATGAGTATACAATTGAAGGTTCAAGATTTAAAGGCCCGTGGTATTTGATGCAATAAAGTCAAAGCTCATAAGACTTCTAACTTATATTATCTAAGAATATATCATCACCTGATATGAAAATATTTAAAGTCAAAGGCAACGAATTGGATATTATTTGCCTTATGTGCAACATTGGATAAGATAAAATATTTAAAATCTTGGTAATAAAACCTCACAATTGTTATGTGACATGTCTATTTTGGAATAGGGCTTCCACAATTTCAATTTAACCAGCCTAGATCCATCTTAATTTTGGATCTACTAAGCAATGGGAGGGATAAAATCTCTTTTCACTCTAAAAGAGGTTTGCAACTCAACACATTTGATCATTTTCTGCCCTTGATAGATTCAAAGTTAAGATGGACTTAGGTGGGTTATATATATATGTGTGTGTATATATATTCTATTTCGTAAGAATATCATTAGTAAAACCATGGCTTGTGAAGCCCAAAAACCACCAATGGTAAGTTAACTATTTTACCTCAATTTTATTTCAATTATTAATTTTAGTTATTTAATTTTAATTTTATGTACTTTGACCATCTCTTCCATACTAAAGAGTGCCTATTGGTGTAATCATCAATAATGATTAGGTGGATGATACGGATTTCCATTAGTAGTATAAACAAATCAATTATTAGGTGGATGATATGGATTTCCATTAGTAGTATACACAAATCAAATGCTGCAATTTATTTCCAAAGTAGTTATATTTTTTTGTCTTTTTAATTAAATTCATTATTTAAAAAGAATGCCATTGAATTATGGTTTTTTTGGGCATGAATCTCCATTGTTAAGAATCTTGTTACATGTTTTTTTAAAGGTACATATGTTTTAGTCATATATTGATTATTTTTACCAATAATAATACTAATAATAACTAGTACAATCACATTAAAAATATTAATGTGGTTGACATCGCTCAAGGCTTCATAAATATAATATAAAAAAACTATTGCAACATGAAGGATGTCTTACTAATGCACACATTTACTTGTTTAACCATGTATAAAAAGTTTATGGAGGAATTATAAATGAATTTTACAAATAATAATGAGGAACTTATCATGGACGAACTTATTAGAATTGGAATAATCTCAAATCCCTAGGAAACTGGTGGGTGGAGAGCCATGTGGCACACATTTAATTTTTATTTATTTATTAAAATTAATGGACCATTTATTTTGATAAATAAAATTTGCTTATATATAAATGAATGTTATAAATAATAATGAGGAACTTATTAGAATTGGAATAATCTCAAATCGCTAGGAAATTGATGAGTGGGGAGCCACGTGGAACATTTTTTTTTTTTTTAATTTATTAAAAGCAAATGCAACTTAACAAAGTCTTTAACACACTACAACAATTGATAAACATTATGACTAAGCATATGATGAGCATATTCCTTTGAGAATCAATCTAGGCCCTCGATTAAAAGATAAAATAAAAAAGTCTTTCATCCACCTTAAGTTGAAATAAAAAGTCTTCGATGATTATTATTATTTTAAATAAATTTGTAATTTAATGACTTTTTAATTTTAACAATTTGAGATGTATGATGGAATAAGTGTTTTGATGTTATTATAAATTGATGCCTATCCACATTTACTTGTCATTTAATGTATATGTGTGGGCTAGTCTAGCCTAGTGTGGAAGAGATGTTGTAAGGTTATGTTATGCCATGTTATGTAAACATTTTGACTTCATTAAATTATATAACATATAAATATAAATATAAATATAAATAATTAAATTAAAAATAAAATAAAATAAATAATTATCATTCTTAATTGAAACATTTTGACTAAGTAAAATTACATTAAAAAAAAAATAAGATAAATAATTTCTAATTAAAGATCCATTTTAATTATGGACATATCAAGTGCCCAAAGACCAAATCTCTTGAGGTGGAAACATTTCCTCAAGTTTTGCACTTAAAAAGAAGTTTTCACCTTGATAGCTTTGATCCCTATGTTATGTAAACATTTTGACTTGGTCAAATTAGATAAAGTATTAAAAAAATTAATAATTATGCCGAGAGCTCTACAACCCAATATAGGGAGATACATAGATGTAATGTAAGAAAGTAAAGATTTTTAAATATCGTTCAATTTATAAGATGCAAAAGATTTGTAAAAACTTACATGTTGGCTCAATTAAATAATAATAAAAGGTTAAAAGTAATATAGAGCGCAATATGGAGAGATGTTGTAGTGTCCATAAAAAGTTAAAAGTAATACTAGCATTTGCACCAGATGTTGCAAAGGAACGTCGTAAGGCATAAATTGAAGAACAATTGTGACATGTAAATGGTCATTGAGAATAAGAATTAATAAAGAAGATTGTCTGCAAAAGTGGAAGATAAATCTAAATGATTTACATTATCTGAATTTTATAGATAGTATAATGTTTGTAACAAAGATTGGCTCTTGATCTTCTAAGATGTTTTTTTAAGTTTCAATAAAAAATTACTAGTAGATTATAATAGATGACACTTTCAATTCGCCACATAGTATCTCTCCAAAAAAACATCCCTACAAAAAGGATGTTGTACAATACCTCTTGTCCATCTTTGTTAGGTCATTGCCTTCACCCAGTGACATATAGCATATAGCAATCACGCTTTTACAAAGTTTACTTTAGGGTTAAAGGCCTTCATACCAATTTTTTTGGTGATGTATGACCACCGCCAACACTAGGGCTACAAAGCCTGAGGCCATACATTAGTCGTCTTGTTATGTCCCCTTCAGTCATCCTGTTATGTCCCCTTCACTGACTCTAGATGTAGATTTCGACTTAATGAAGACAAAAAACTTTGATATCTTCAATTGACATAAAACATAGAACTTGCAATAAAAGTTTTGTAGAATTTTTCCATATGCAATTTTTAAAAAATATAGAGAATTTGTGTGGGGCTATTAAGAAAGACTTGAACTTCAAACATTTCCCACTATTTCTATATTTCTCACTTATATTGAGATAATGTACAATGCAATGTTATGATATATTATTTTGATTTAAAATTGATAATTAAAATAGTAATTATAGTTATTAATTAAAAAGTTATTAAATATTACTTTAAAATTATTAGTTAATTTTTTTTTTAAATAAAAATAAAGTGGTGCAATATCCAAAAAATATACTTGTCAACTTAGAAGAAATAATGTGGAAAAGGGTCATTTCTTCAAATGACAAATTGATCATTGCGATTGTGAGGAAAGAACTACAACTTTGTTGTTTAAAAAAGAACTCACTATGCTTAATTTGAACATGCAGGTTGTTGAGACTCCAAACCATGTGTCCTAAACATTTTGTGAATATCATTTGTGGCTTCAAATGAGAGTTTGATATCCCTTGTGGCTTCAAATTAGATCTTTAGTCATACTTTTGTTTGGGTTTTATACATTTTATATAGTTGTGATGGAATCTTTATCTTTTAAATGTTTGGCTATTTTAAAAATACAAACCATGTGTCCTAAACATTTTGTGAATATCATTTGTGGCTTCAAATGAGAGTTTGATATCCCTTGTGGCTTCAAATTAGATCTTTAGTCATTCTTTTGTTTGGGTTTATACATTTTATATAGCTGTGATGGAATCTTTATCTTTTAAATGTTTGTCTATTTTAAAAATACATTTACAATCCAACCTGCACCACATATTACAGTTTTAGTTATTATCAAACATGTTAATTAGTATCCCATATATTTTAAGCAAGGAGTGTTATTTTGGGTCCAATTTAATCCTGGAGTAGAATTTTTATCTTTTAAATGTTTAGCTATTTTAAAAATACATTTACAATCCAACTTGCACCACATATTACAATTTTAGTTATTATCAAACATGTTAATTAGTATCCCATAAGGAATGCTATTTTGGGTCCAATTTAATCCTGGAGTAGAATTTTTATCTTTTAAATATTTAACTATTTTAAAAATACATTTACAATTCAACCTGTTATCTTTTAAATGTTTAGCTATTTTAGTTATTATCAAGCATGTTAATTAGAATCCCATAAGGAATGCTATTTTGGGTCCAATTTAATCCTAGAGTAGAATTTTTATCTTTTAAATATTTAACTATTTTAAAAATACATTTACAATTCAACCTTTTTTCTTTTAAATGTTTAGCTATTTTAAAAATACATTTACAGTAGAATTTTTATCTTTTAAATATTTAAATATTTTAAAAATACATTTACAATCCAACCTGCACCCCATATTACAGTTTTAGTTATTATCAAACATGTTAATTAGTATCCCATATATTTTAAGCCAGGAATGTTATTTTGGGTCCAATTTAATCCTAGAATAGATTTGTTTATGAACAAACTATTGAAAAATTCAATAACGAAGATGATTGTTAAACAAATATTTTCTCTGATATTCACCTGAGCTCTAAGTTGTGCACATTTCAGATTTCCACTAGAGAAATCCAGAAGAAGGGAGACTTGATTGTTATGTAGAAGCCTAAGTTTACTAAAATAATCGGTTCCGCGTTGTTTTAACTTCTGTACTAAGAGTGTCGAGAATTGTTCGATCCAAGATGTAGACCATTCCTTTTTCAAATTTTATTGAATGTTTTTTTGGGTCCAATTTAATCCTAGAATAGATTTGTTAAACAAATATTTTCTCTGATATTCACCTGAGCTCTAAGTTGTGCACATTTCAAATTTCCACTAGAGAAATCCCAGAAGAAGGGAGACTTGATTGTTATGTAGAAGCCTAAATATGTGAATCAATTAATTAAAAATAATACATTATTTAGAAACATGAAATTTTGTACTCTGTAACCCATAAAAATAATAAATTATGTTAAACCATGCAACAAGGTCATGAATGTGATTCCTTCTGTAGGGTTGTAAAAAGAAAAACCTTCGATGTTAAGGAAAACCAGCCATGCCAAAACCACTACGAGTGATGTCTAATGTGCACAAATGTGTATGTGGATTTAGATAAATCTCCCTGCATACCAATGTATCTATGAGATAATTTAATCCTGGTGTAGAATTTTTATCTTTTAAATGTTTAGCTATTTTAAAAATACATTTACAATCCAACCTGCACCACATATTATAGTTTTAGTTATTATCAAACATGTTAATTAGTATCCAATAAGGAATGCTATTTTGGGTCCAATTTAATCCTGGAGTAGATTTTTTATCTTTTAAATATTTAACTATTTTAAAAATACATTTACAATTCAACCTTTTATCTTTTAAATGTTTAGCTATTTTAAAAATACATTTACAGTAGAATTTTTATCTTTTAAATATTTAACTATTTTAAAAATACATTTACAATCCAACCTGCACCCCATATTACAGTTTTAGTTATTATCAAACATGTTAATTAGTATCCCATATATTTTAAGCCAGGAATGTTATTTTGGGTCCAATTTAATCCTAGAGTAGATTTGTTTATGCACAACCTATTGAAAAATTTGATAATGAAGATGATTGTTAAACAAATATTTTCTCTGATATTCACCTGAGCTCTAAGTTGTGCACATTTCAGATTTCCACTAGAGAAATCCCAGAAGAAGGGAGACTTGATTGTTATGTAGAAGCCTAAGTTTACTAAAATAATCGGTTCCGCGTTGTTTGAACGTCTGTACTAAGAGTGTCGAGAATTGTTCGATCCAAGATGTAGACCATTCCTTTTTCAAATTTTCTTGAATGTTATTTTGGGTCCAATTTAATCCTAGAGTAGATTTGTTTATGCACAACCTATTGAAAAATTCAATAACGAAGATGATTGTTAAACAAATATTTTCTCTGATATTCACCTGAGCTCTAAGTTGTGCACATTTCAGATTTCCACTAGAGAAATCCCAGAAGAAGGGAGACTTGATTGTTATGTAGAAGCCTAAATACGTGAATCAATTAATTAAAAATAATACATTATTTAGAAACATGAAATTTTGTACTAATAGGGTAAAAAACTTAATACCATATTCAATCGGATTAATAAAGATTCAGGTTAAAATAATACTAGGAGCGAAGGTAAGAACTTAATACCAGGTTCAATAAGCTCGAGTATATCGCAGTCTTTCAACCATGAAGTGAATCTTGGAGGAAGCTCGACGGAACCGCATTCTAAAAATGACTTAACTCGCGGGGAAAGCTTTACAGATCATGATTCTGGAAATGAAGCGAGTCGTGGAGGCAGCTCAACAGAACTTGATATATAACTAACTATAGAGATATTCAATGTAAATTAATCTTTATTCTCAATATATAATAAACATGAAAAAAAGTCAAAACTTAAATATAATTACTTTTCAATATGAAATTTCATCTTTATAATACTAGGCTATTATAATAGTAATAATAGCATAATTTTATTCACTGTAATGACAACATAATTCATGGAAAATAACTCACCACAGGAATAAGATGATACAGGCGCAAAGTATCTGTCAAAGCGGCATGAAGATAGTGCATCTTGTCCAGCACTATATGTGTCAGGCTTTCAGCGAACATACATATAGATTCTCCAGGGACGCACATTCATTCTCTTTGACCACATCGTTGATTTTTTGGAGAAGCCTTTCTTCGACGTCTGGATTATGGCAAAGCAAATGAAAAAACCAAAAAAGAGTAATCGCACTGGTGTCCCGCCGGGCTATTATAAAATTCATAACAATGTCTAGGAGATATTTGTCAGAGTATTTCTCTGAATGACAGTAGATCGAGCTTTCTCTGTATATACTTTTCACAGACATGGTTATTTCAGACAGAAATTTCGTGCCTTTTGCTCTGAATGACGTTGTAGACAAAATCATCCACAGTTTAAATGCTTTCCTTGATGGTGACCTCGGATCCAATACTGAAGTGTCTTTTTATAACAAGGTCAAAATGACGTCCGAAGAGCATAGTATTCGTAGTTTCCTCGGGTCCAACATTAATATTTGACAAGTTGTTCGCCCCTATTCCAAACCCCAAGCTGTTCGCCCTTATTCCAAACCCCAATTTGCATATTTCATGCATTTTTTATCGTAAACAAACCCTGCAATTGGAGAAAATAGAAGAATGGCTCTTTCTTGTCGAGCTAAGCAGAATAATTGGTCTTCGTTAGAAGTAAGTCGGAAGGAAGCAGTAAAGATCGAAGCAGGAGATGCTTCTTAGTTTTCCATAAACAAACGTTGATAGACGATGTAGTTATTAATTGTAACTTACTTAATACCGGTACGAAATGATCGAAGCAGGAGATGCTTCTTGGTTTTCCATAAACAAATGCTGATGGACAATGTCGTTATTAATTGTAACTTACTTAATACCGGTCCGAAAATATCGAAACAAGAGATGCTTCTTGGTTTTCCGTAAACAAATGGTGATGGGCAATGTCGTTATTAATTGTAACTTACCTAATACTGGTCAGATTACCACTCTTTAATCGGATGGTCAATGTTATTTTGATCATCTAACATGAAAATCAAGGGCAGAAGTCTGTACACGTGTGATGGGAGGAGAGTTGTTTCCAGAGGGAACGCCTTACGGTGTAAAAATAATAAAACTCAATTTGTTATAAGTTAAGGTCGATTTTACTTTATAAATTAAAATAATGATTATGTAACCATATTTAAATTCAAGTAATAAGTAACTAAAAACTTTAATACTTACAATAAGCATAAAATATAACAATATTTTTAACCATGGATATTCATATCCACTTTAACATGGATACCACACGCCGAAAAACCATCCCTCTTTTCAGAATCAAAAAATTTTATAAATACTTTATTTGAATTTAATTTTATAACATTTTTTTAATTAACTTGTAAATAGGCTTTAGTACAATACCATGAGCTAATACCACATGCCGAAAAACCATCTCTCATTTCAGAATCAAAATATTTTATAAATACCCCCAATTGGGGTGCAAGTCGATATTAGTGGGGTGTACGGGCCCAAGAGACCATGCAGTTAATTAGGAGTGTCCTCGCCACCCTTCGTATGCAGCCAGCACTTGGAGCAGTGACGGCGAGCATGCGAGAGTTATTGCATGGGAACAATGAAGTGATAAGGCCCTCTGGAGTGGGCAGAAACTTGTTTCGAAGGTTAATGAGAGAAGTGGGGGTGATAACAATCTTGTGGTGATGGAGAGTAGGGGTAACTCTCAGCCGAAAGAAGTCAACATCCGCAAACCTCCATAGCGAATCCTTGTATGTATTCAGTCTTCACCCTGCAAATTCAGCTAAAATGGCGATGAGTAGGCAACCTTGTGTCAAGGATTTATTTGTGTTTGTGATGGGGGGTGACGAGTTTTGAGGTGGCCAGAAGCATGGCCTCGCCGGGCTCCAGGTCGGGTCGATGTCAATTGTCTGGGTGGTCCCTGTGTCTGTGAAATTTGGGATTTGTTTGCCTCTGATGGGTGCCTGCATGGTTTGTTAGAGTTTACCAAGGAATTGAAAAAAATCCAGTTTTAGTTACAGCAATAGAGTGGAAGGCTGAGCCGAATGGAGCATTACATCCTATGCATTCCTCACTCGGAGCTGCCTGGTTCTACAGTGAAGGACCCTGCTCCGGTAGATTATGCTAATGATGAACAGTGACAATGCACCCTTTATTTATTTTTGAATGCTTTTATTATATAGTTATATACTTATTATCAGTTACGTTTGCAATTATCTAGTGAATAGGAAGCACAAAGACTCTCAGGTGTATATAGCATGGTTGGAGAGTCTTATGTTTTTTTTGTTTATGGATGACTTATTTTGCAGCTAGGTGGCCAATAGATCTAGTTTTCCACTGGGCAGGTTGAGGTCACCTAACATGGATATATGGATGTAACATGCCTTATTTACGAAAATTAATAAAAAGGTACCACCAAACTTACAAAAAATAAATAAATTATAAATACTTTATTTGAATTTAGTTTTATAACATTTTTTTAATTAAGTCTAAAATAAAAATGATTATAATTACTTTTAAGTTGTATCTAAACCCCCTATCACATTAAAATATATAAGATATAAATAATAAATATAAATTAAGATCCATTTTACTATATACGTTAAATTAATAACTCTGTAACTATATTTAAGTTTCATTAATGAGCACATAAAAACTTAATAATTACAATAGGAGTTGTCTTTAGTGTGACTTTTTGGACTTTTCGGTGGAAAAATTTGAGGTGAAATCTTGATTCGTGTTATTTAAACTGGTTTTTTGACTGTATATATGGATTCAACACCCTTAAAAACCCCTATGGCACTGCAATTGTGCAGGAGTTACCCATCAAACTTGTGATTTCAATAAATTGTTGTCGGATTTTAGAGAAATTTGACCGGAAAAACCCACCGGAAAATCTTCCAAAAAATCACACTAGGGACAACTCGCTTACAATATAACAAGATTTTAAACGATAGATAATAATAATAATAATAATAATTTGCTCTAGGTTTCAAGAATGTTATTAATCTCTCCAGCATAAATTTTGATCCCTCGATCTTTAGTCTCCTTAATAAAGGTCTCAATTTCGCCCTTGCCCCTAATAAGATTCCTACCGACAACATTATCTGTAACATTGAGTATGGTATTAAGGACCTTCCAGATAACGTCAAGGAGACTATTAGGCAAGATTGTGTCGTTGTTCTTAGAAAGGCCAAGCCTCCTAAGAAAAACTTGAGCAAGGTTGAGTTTACTGCCCTTAAATCCCTAAGGGACAACCCCGACATTGTCGTCCTTAGAGCAGACAAAGGTGGAGCCGTTGTCATTCTTGATAAGTCTGACTACATCCACAAAATGGTAGACCATCTATCTAGTAGTGGGAGTTACATCAAGCTGAAGAAGAATCCCATCAAGTCCATTTCTAAAGAGGTGGCTTCCGCTATTAAAGCAGATTCGTCCCTTAATCCTCTTTCCCGAAAGCTCATTGAGAGCAACCCCCTCACCCCTAGAATCTATGGCCTACCAAAGATTCATAAATCAAGGGCCCCCTTAAGACCTATTGTTAACACAATAGGCAGACCTACCTACCTTCTTGCAAAATTCCTATCCCAAAAGCTTAAACCTCTTGTTGGTCACACTGATTCTTTTGTTAAAGACTCTACCTCCTTTGTTCAAGAGTGGAAAGATGTCAGACTGGAACCTGGAGATTTGTTGGTTAGTTTTGATGTCGTTTCCTTATACACCAAAATTCCCATCCAAGAAGCCATTGACATCATAAATCGCATCTCCGACAAAGACACTGCTAAGTTAGTTGGTCTTTGCCTCACTTCGACTTTCTTCAGTTTCCAGGGTGAATTTTATGAGCAGACTTGCGGTGTTGCCATGGGATCCCCTCTATCACCCATCGTCACTAACTTGTTTATGGAAGATTTTGAGACCAAGGCCCTAGCCACTGCTCAATTTTTCCCTAAAAAATGGAAAAGGTTCATTGATGATACCTGTGTCATTTGGTCTCATGGTCGTGAGAAATTGGATCAGTTTCTTAACCACCTTAATTCTCAATCAAACTCCATCAAGTTCACAATGGAAGTTGAGGAGAATGGTTGCCTTCCCTTTCTCAATATTCTCCTTTCTAGGAGAGATGATGGTTCTATCTGTCACCAAGTCTTTAGGAAAAATACTCACACTGAACAGTATCTTCATGCCAGCTCCCATCATTTCCCAGCTCAGAAATTCGGGGTTCTCAGCACTCTTGCCACCCGTGCTCTAAGAATCTCTGATGACAACCACCTTGAATAGGAGAAATCTCATCTTCTTGAAGTTTTTAAAAATAATGGGTATAACAGACCTCAAAGCCTCAAGGCCTTTCACAGAGCCAGCAAAGCGCCTAGGGTTAAACCCGCTTGTTCTGATCCTATCTCTAAGGTTCATCTCCCATATATCCAAGGAACCACAGATAGGATTGCCCATATTCTTAAGAAGAGTAATGTCTCTTCTTCATTCAAACCTCTCAATACCATTAAAAATTCTCTTAGATCCGTTAAGGACCCTATCGATCCTAAGGACACGAAAGGGGTCTACCTTGTTCCCTGCTCCTGTGGTATCCCCTACATTGGAGAAACAGGTAGGTCTATTAAACAGAGGATTAATGAACATGCTGCTGACATTAGACACAATCGTTCCCGCACATCAGCCCTTGCCGAGCATGCAGAGAAATCGAAACACCATGTCTACATTGAAGAATCCAAAGTCATTGCTAGGGTTGATCATTTCCACCACAAGAAACTTAGGGAAGCGATTGAAATCGAAAGGCATTCTAGTAACCTTAATAGGGATGATGGATGGAAATTAAGTAAAAGTTGGATTCCAGCTCTCTCCTCATAACTCATCCTCCTTTTTTTCTCCTTTCTCCCTCCGTTTCCTCCTTATATTTTTTCTATCCTCTTCTAGTCCTTTTCCCCAATTTTTTTTTTACAAAAAATATTACATTTTGCACCTAATAATACAACTTAACCATTAATTTTTTAGTTAACCTTTGGGGTTATCTCCGCTTTCCTCCTTCGCTTCCATTTAAGGACGAGCCATCCTCTAATAAGGAATAATCATATTAAATATAAATACTCTTGTTAATGAAATTGATAATATTAATAAATTATCATTAAAATTTATTGAAAGATTTCACTTATTTATTTATATTTCATTTATTTATCTATTTTTTAATATATTATTTTAATTTTGAATTATTCCTAACATTTAATTTTCAATCCAATAATATATATATTAACTACTTTTATTAAAAATTTGTTAATATTAATTAGCATTAAAGTTTATTAAGATATTTCATATATATATAGATATATATATATATATATATATATATATATATATATATATATATATATATATATATATATATATATATATTGTTAAAATATATTATTTTAATTTTGAATTATCCTATCAGTGAGTTTTCAATTGAATGTATTCTATTTATTAAGTCAAACAACAATATATATATTAACTACCTTCATATAATATTACCATATAAATTAAAAATTACCTTTGCATGCCCTGATCGTTGGCGAGCTCTGCAACCTTCGGCCCTGCAAAAATCGAGATCCGCATCCTCCGCGAGTTGCAGACAGCGAGCCCCCGCCCTTTGCTGGCCCGGCTCCTGCGAACCCGTCCGCTTGTGAGCTCACTGCTTGTTGCGGCCTGCCTTTCATGGATCGTGCAGCAGACTGACAGATCCGCTCTCAGAGACTGTGACCATGGAGGGGCTGGGCACTCCTCAGGCGTCTCTTCTGCCGATCTCGCCTTCTGAGGCTTTCAACAGGCTCTTGGCAGGACTGCCAGAGAAGAAAAATACTGAAGCCGCAAATTTTGTCAAGAGATTGGACGATATTCCAGTGATCTCCCTCCCTCGAGAAACCCCGATCCAATTTGCCCTGTCACTGGCTAAATGGGCTCTCATCGGTCAGTTCACTGGGCTATGGCCGTCCCCAAAAACCACAGAAAGCTGGGTTAATAGAAATTGGGCACCTCTAATCAAAGAAAGCATCACCTCTTACTTTCTGGGGAGAGGTTACTTCCTCTTCGAATTCAAATCAAAAGAAGATAAAGACCCGATCTTCCAAAATGGCTCCTACTTCATGGGCCCTCAGGGTCTGTATTTGAACAAATGGACCCCGGACTTCGATCCAGCAGTAGATGTGCCCAAAGCAGTCCCGGTGTGGGTCAGGCTCCCAAATCTCCCAGTGCACTGCTGGAACTGGGATTCTCTGAGACACATTGGAAACGCCCTGGGGAAATTCATAGATCGTGCGAACAACAAGGACCAGTACGACTGTGCCAAGATCTGTGTAGAAGTAGATCTGGAGGTGGGACTACCAGAGGCCATCACAATAAAGGTCGGAAGCTGGACGCACATGCAGAAACTGGACTATGAGCAGCTGCCCTTCAAATGCCGAAAATGTCATGTTTATGGACATTTCGCCAGAGGCTGCCCGACCAACAATGAGGCTGTGCAGGGGAAAGAGGATGGATGGAATCAAGTCAAGCGATCCAAACACTATCCCAAGAATCAGAAGCAGGGAGGCCCTAATGGCAAAGGAACCCAACAGGCCACTGTTCAGCAGATCCCCATCAAATCCATTCCTGAAAACAAGTACGATCCCCTGAGTTCGCAACCAGAGAGCACACAAGAGGGCGAGGTTCAAAAGGAGGCAGAAGCTACTCAGGAGACCGAGGCTCAAAAAACAGCTCCCACAAGCAAAGGTACTCCCTCAGCCTCCCACAAAGGAACAAGTGTTGAAGATCCAAAAGGCAGGATCATAGAAGATGAGGAAGAAGAGCAGGAAACGGAAGAATCAGAAGAGGAAGGAGAAATAGGAGAGTCCCATACCTCGGTAAGAAGATCAACAAGAGGCTGGAAAACCGACAGGGAAAAAAGGGAGCAGGAGACCTACAAAGAGAAACTTCAGGGCAGTCAACCAACTTTGGAAAAAATGCTAGCCTCAAAGCCTAAGATATTGAAAAATCTGCCCCAAGGCTCCAAGGGAGCCCACCAAAAGCATAAATAATGAAGGTCATCTCCTGGAATTGCAGAGGTATGGGGAGCAAAGCTAAAGAAGAAGCCATCAGAAGTCTAATCAGGACAGAAACCCCAGACTTACTTCTCGTCCAGGAGACAAAGCTGGAAGACATAGTCTTCCTTCAAGCAAGCAAGAAACTTTGGAATAAAAGCGAAGCAAGAGCAATCTCTGCCCGGGGTGCCTCAGGAGGGATAGGCACTCTTTGGAACGCCAATAAATTTACAGTCCTATTTGAGGCTCGGAATATCCATTGGTTGATGCCGAAAATGCAGAACTTGGACACTAAGGAAATGTTTTGTCTTTTCAAAGTTTACTCTCCAGTCAACGTTGGGGAAAAAAGATTGTTGGGACTCTATAAGACACCAAGTAGATCTGACAAACCTGGAAAATATAATAATTGTTGGCGACCTCAACCTCACCCTGCATCCATCAGAAAAAAGGGGAGGCAGCGTAGTTAGAGACCCGGCTAGAGAATGGGTGGAGGACATAGTGCAAGACTGGGATTTGCTGGACATCAAACCCTCTTCAGGTAAGTACTCTTGGTCTAATAAAAGAGTGGGACCTGGACACATTGTTGCCATGCTAGATAGATTTATTATTCAAAGTTCCTATTTGCTACTAGGTTTAGAGCCCAGAATGCATATTCTTGCTAGCAGCATCTCTGATCATAAGCCCATAAAGCTAGAACTCTTAGCTCATCTTGATCTGGGCCCTATTCCATTTAGATTCAGCCCTCTTTGGGTAAAGGAGCCTGATTTCATGCAAACTGTCAAGGAATGTTGGAACCAGCCAGTTAAAGGATCACCATTCTATATTTGGGAGGAAAAGCTCAGAAGGGTGAAAGGAGCTCTAAAAAGATGGGCCAAAACGTTGTCCAATCCGGCCACAGAAAGGAAAACCATTAAAGCTGCTCTTGTTTCTCATCAAAATGGTATGGAGAACGCTATGCTCACAAAGGATTTATTAGATCAAGAAACCCAGTTGCAACAACGCTACCACAAAGCCTGCTTAGCTGAAGAAGAGTATTGGAGATTAAAATCCCGGAACCTCTGGCTTAAAGCAGGGGATAGGAACACTGCTTATTTTCACAAACAAGCCCAGGCAAGGAAATGTTTCAACACCATCTCAGAGATTAAAGAAGAGGGCGATATCCATAAGGATTTTGATCACATAAAGAAAGCAGCTTTTGCTCATTTCCAAAACTTATATAGTGAAGACAAGGATCCAAGCCACTATCCAGATCTGTTAGATAACATACCCTCTATAATTTCTCAGCGAATTAATGAATCTCTTGAGGCCAAAGTCACTAAAGATGAAGTGAAAAAGGCTCTCTTCGATATGGACCCGGATAAGGCCCCTGGGCCGGACGGTTTCTCTGCTAGATTCCTTCAAGCTTGCTGGCCGATTGTTGAAAAAGACCTTCTCAAAATGGTACAAAAATCCCAAAATACTCAGAAAATAGGAGGCAGTACTAATTCTGCATTTTTAGCACTCATACCCAAGGAAAAAGGTGCCAATAACTTCAGCAGATTCCAGCCGATTTCCCTATGTAACACAGGGTACAAATTAATCACCAAAGTAATTGCAAATAGACTGAAGTTCATTCTCCCCAAAATAATTCCAGAGAATCAAGGAGGCTTCATCCAAGGTAGGCAGATCGTGGACAACTTCTTCCTGGTACAAGAGGCAATCCACTCAAGTCTCCTTCGAAAAGAGCAAGGTATGGTGATTAAACTTGATTTAGCAAATGCTTTTGATCGAGTAAATCATAGCTTTCTTTTAAATGTTATGAGTAAGTTTGGTTTTGGAGCAAATTTCATTAAATGGATCCGGGCATGCATCTTGGAGCCATGGATTGCTCCTCTTGTTAATGGAAGAGCCACAAACTTTTTTAAAGCCTCGAGAGGACTTAGGCAGGGGTGTCCTCTATCCCCCCTGCTCTTTGTCATCCAAGCCTCAGTCCTTAGCTTCCTGCTAGACAAAAAGTTGCAAGACCAAGAAATCAATGGACTGTGTATTGCAAGAGGGATCAAAAATATTAATCATGCCTTGTTTGTGGATGACACTTTGCTGTTGGGTCCTGCCTCTATTTCCTCTGCCACAAAATTCAAAGCGGTTCTGGATGATTTCAGTGAAGCTACAGGCAGCGTTGTTAACAAGAGAAAATGCCATATTTTCAGCTGGAATACTACGCCCAGACTGCTATCTGCCATCTCCAGATGTTTGGGCTTTGAAGCTTCCACCTCCTGGTCTTCTTTTAAATACCTGGGCCTCCCAATTTCTCTCAAGAGACCTGCAAGCAAAGAATGGCTCCCACAGCTGGAAAAATTCAAGGCAAAGATTCAAGCCTGGGGATATTCCTGGCTGAATACTGCTGGCAAAACAGTCTTAATTAAATCAGTTCTCACCAGCTTGCCTCTATTTCAATTCGTTGGGCTTCTCGCTCTGGCATCCATTCTAAAAAAATGGAGGAATACATAAGGAGGTTCTTCTGGAAGGGAGGGAAACAGAATGAAAAAAAGATCCCCCTTATCAGCTGGGAAACCATCTCCAAGCCGCTGTGGGAAGGTGGTCTAAATTTCAAAAATCTTTGTCAACAGAATGTGGCAATGGCTGCAAAAATCATTTGGAGGATCATTGCGCCCAATCCTGGCTGGGCCCAAAAGGTGCTTTGGAAAAAATATTTCAGAGGTCCAAGATCCAGATGCTTAGAAAATATGATCCATCTGCCAAACTCATCATTCCTCAAAATTTATGACAGAGCTGCATCTCTCATCACCGCCCACTCTTACTGGATACCAGGCAACGGGAAAAAAATCAACATCTAGACGGACAGAATCATGAATAAGGAACCAATAGAAGTCAGAGCCTCCATTAATTCGCTGCGCTGCTGGATGGACAGAGAAGGACTGCGAACGCTGTGGGATATCTCATGCTGGAACGACTCGATATGGGCAGGCTGGAAACGTTTAAAGGTGCCGAATAACCTGAACTCCGAATGGACCACGCTTCTCGACTCCCTGCATGGATTGGCGCCCACGCACTCGAGGAAAATTGATGCGAAAGGCTGGGGGCCAAAAGCTAGAGGATACGTAGTCTCCTTAGGGTATGCTAATCTGAACGAGAGACCATAAGTTCCCCCTTATCCAGCTCCTTGGCAAGGTGTCTGGCGACTATCTTCATGGCCCAAGGTTGATTTCTTTGCCTGGGTTTACTGTCACGACAAAATCTTAACTTATGACAACTTGCAGAAGAAAGGATTCCATGGCCCATCCATCTGCTCACTGTGCAATGAAAACGCTGAGACAACAGTTCACCTAATTCTAG
Source organism: Pinus tabuliformis (assembly GCA_031772625.1). Lineage (NCBI taxonomy): Eukaryota > Viridiplantae > Streptophyta > Pinopsida > Pinales > Pinaceae > Pinus > Pinus tabuliformis. The sequence continues at coordinate 236,032,431 of CM062819.1, forward strand.
AATGCAGCTTCTCCAGGCAGATCTGGTCCTTCTTTATTCATGATTTGGATCCTAACTTCACTCTTCCTTGCTCCACTTCTGAACTTTTCTCTGAATGGACAAACAGATATCCAGGTTCACCTCCTAAAAACCTGATTATTAAAGCAGCATGGGCTGTTCTCCCAAAGATTATCTGTTGGCAGTTATGGCTAGAGCATAATAGAAGAATTTTTAGAAATACAAAGCAGTGCCACAAAGTCTTAGAAGCCAAGATTAAATGCCACATAAAGGAGTGCTTGACTGATATAAAAGACGACTCCAATCTCAGTCAACAGGACATTGCATGGGGATCAACTCTAGAACTTCAATTTCATCCAGCAGTCAGAAAAGCCCCCACTATCAAAGAATGGCAAATAAGGAAACCAGAGAACGACTTTCAAGATTGGCTTAAATCGCAAGCAAGGCACTTCCTCTTTTTTGATGGAGCAGCAAAGGGAAATTCGGGCAAAGCTGGTGCAGGAGGTGTTGTTCTAAATCAAACTGGGGAAAAAATTCTCTCCTACGCTTGGGGACTTGGATATTCTACCAGCATTCAAGCTGAGGCCTTGGCCCTCTTCCAAGGACTCAAGACCCTTAAAGATCTGGACATAAATGAAGCAATTGTTATAGGCGATTCCCAGGTCATTATAAACGCAATGGTTTCCAATACTCCAGTATCGGACCTCAATCTAGCAAGGCTGATTACTAGGATCAAAGGTTTGGAAAACAATTTTCAGAACTTGAAGTACTATCATGTGTTGAGAACTCACAATAAAAAGGCGGACATCGAAGCCAATAAAGCTGCCCTACTCTCTGTCGGGGTCAAGCTGAAAGAGGAAGAAGAATCATGGGAACCCATTCCATAAATAGATTGTTGCCATGTTCTACTGTCTGCTATTAAACAAATTTGTTTGTATCTTCAAGTGGGGGAAAATCTCTGAAATCAACTCATTGGGTGTCTATCCAAGGAAGAAATCTGCAAGCTTCAGCTACATTCTCATCCTTAGCAGTGAGATGCATCAGGGCAAAGAAGCTCATAATGTAATCAGATTTTCGGCATTCAGGCCAAGATTAATATAAAAGCTCCATAACCGTTTCTGTAAAAAAGATAAAAAATATTACCATATAAATTGATATCATTAAATTATTATTTTATAATATCGAAATTAAATAATTAATTATCACATAACAACTAGTTTTTTGACTAAATTTTGAATAATTAAACAGATAATCCCTTACCTTTTTCTTAAATAATATTTTACCAATGGCTAAGCGATGATGCATCCATGCTATTTATTCCATCAGATCGATTGATTTCTCACCTTGTCCTGAAGATGAATCACATTAGTTGGTTCGAAATGTCTACCAAATCCTAAGGATGTGATTAATCCGAAAGACTTATATCTAGATTATGGATCACAAAAGTCTTAGATCTAACCATAGATATTATTAAGTTGTAAATGAGCTTTGTTACAATACCATGAGCCAACACCATGCCTTTGGTGTAATGTAAGTATGTGAGGTTCAATTAAAAAATAATAAAAATTTACAAGTAATAAATAAAAAATTAAAAGTAATATAAACTCCACTATCTCAATGTGTAAACATTTAAATGTTGGCTAGATTAATAATAAAATGTTAAAAGTAATAAAAATGATAAAATTCAATTTATTATTTGATTTTGTTATTAACTTGTGAATAGGCTTTGTTACAATACTATGGGTTATCAATACCAAAAACCATAACTTATTTCACAATCAAAATATTTAATAATAGTATGACAATATTCTTATCGGTGGATATTTACCCCCACTTTAACATGGATATTATTAATTTGTAAATAGCCTTTGTTACCATACCATGGCTTATCAATATCACATTCCAAAAAAACGTAACTTATATTATAATCATAATATTTTATAACAAAAATTTTTGGATTTTCGACCCGACGGAGCTCTGAGAACCCTAGCGCGCGCAGGCCTGCCGCCATTAGCCTTCTGGTTCGCGCTCCTCTCCATTCAGATGGCCCCTCCGGAGGTTCCACCGGAGGAGGTCGCTCAGCAGCTGGCTTTTTCAGCTCTTGTTAACTCCTTGCCGCCTCAACGAACTCGACCTGCCATTTCCAAATTCGTAAAAAAAATAGAAGGATTACAAGAGGTTTCCCTTCCTCCTGCTCTGCCTAGAATGGCTGCTCTTGCTTTGGCCGAAAAGGGTTTGATAGGGCAATTCACTGGTCTTTGGCCCTCACCTAAAACTGTTCAGAGGTGGGTGGAAAGAAACTGGGCGGACAAAATTCAGGGGAAAATTGCTATTAGATTCTGTGGGAAGGGTTACTTCACCTTCCACTTCGAGACGAAGAATGACAAGGATCTGATTTTTCGCAATGGGCCATATTTTATGGACTCCAGAGGTCTGTACTTAAATAAGTGGACGCCAGACTTTGATCCAGAGCTTGATATCCCTAATGCGGTCCCTGTTTGGGTGCGCCTCCCCCATCTCCCATTACACTGCTGGGGAGATGAATCTGTGCGAGCCATAGGAAATGCAGTCGGAAAATATATTGACAGAAGCGAGCCAAGAGACAACATGCAGGCATGTGCCCGTATCTGCGTCGAGGTCGACCTGGGCAGAGGACTTCCAGAAGCCATCAAGATCAAAGTTGATGAATGGTCGCACATACAACAGCTTGATTACGAGCAGATCCCCTTCAAATGCAAGGTATGTCACGAGTATGGTCACTTTGCTAATCGTTGTACTAAGATCATTAATGTGGATAATAATTCTCAAGAACAGCAATGGGAAGTAGTTAAAAGGAAAAAATCAGCCCCTAGCTCCTCTTTACCTAATGAACCCAGCCCCTCCTCTCTTAAAACCTCTGCCCCAATCCCATCTCCTCCGCCTTCCCCTCCCCATCATTCGCCTCCCCCTCCTCATCAATCTCATTCCCCTGGTGGAAAATCTCTTCATTCGCCTCCATCCTCCAACCCCTTCCATGTTCTATCCCTCCCTGAAGATGACCCTTCTCCTTCAAACCCTCCTAAACAACCCTCTTCCCCTCACTCTATGACAGCCCTTCCTCCCCTCTTAATTGAACCCATTTCCCCTAGAATCACCCGAAGTAACTCCAAAGATCAGGGATCTTCCCTCGATGGCCAAAAGAAGCCGGGGAGAAAGACATCAAAACAGCATAGGGATGAAAACACCCAGAAAGATATAGCCCTTGGTATGCAAAATCCAATAGTCTTATATTCAGGGCATAAAAGATCAAGAAGTAGCAAGCAGAGACAAGGGAGGCAGAGCACCTCCTCGAACCACAGGTCTGAAATGATTAAAATTCTTTCTTGGAACAGCAGGGGACTTGGGCACCCCTCCAAAATCAATGCTCTAAAAGATCTCATAGCGCAAGAGAAACCATCCATCGTTCTACTTCAGGAAACAAAACAAAGAGAACCAAAAATCAACAAGATCATTGGAAAGTATAAAGATTACAAAGGAAGCATATGTGAAGCTAGAGGAGCTTCGGGAGGAATTACCACCATCTGGAATCAAAATGATTAGCGCAGTGAAGCTGAGACAATCGACCAGCATTGGATAAAAACTGTTCTGCAAAATCATATTAGCAACCAGCAGATAATCATCTTCAATGTATATGTACCGAACCATTACATGGATAAAGAAACCTGCTGGGAAACTCTTAGAAACCACATTTTGGAAGAAGATAATAGCAACATCATAGTAGGCAGCGACTTCAACTTAATTTTTCATGCTAATGAAAAGCGTGGAGGGAATTTTTAGCCAGATCCTTTCAGGAGCCAAATGGAAAACATAATGCACACTGGTGATTTAATAGATATAGCTCCAAAAAATCGCAAGTTTACATGGAGCAATCGAAGGCTGGGCGGCCATAATATCATGGAGAGATTGGATCGATTCTTGGTCAATATCTCCTTCCTATCAACCTTCTCATCAGTAAACTCTGTTGTTTTACCCTTTGCTATATCAGACCACTATCTGATCACTCTCGCATTGGATAATCACTGCGCCCTTGGTCCGCTTCCTTTTAAATTCAATCATATATGGAGCGATCAGCAAGATGCCCGAAATATCATCCAGCAAACCTGGAGACAGCATATTGAAGGTTCCCCAGGCTACATATGGGAGAACAAATTAAAGAATGTGCAAAAAGCGCTTAGACATTGGGCCAAATCGTACTATAAGGAGCCTGAAAAAGAAAAGCATGAGCTAAAACTACAAATTGTTGAACTTCAATGTACAATAGAGCAAAAGGAATACTATCAGAACGAAAAAATCCAAGAAGAAGAGCTATACAACAAATTGAGCAAAATTAAAAGGCAGGAGGAAGAAAAGTGGCGCATCAAATCAAGGAAAATATGGCTAGAAAGTGGAGACAAGAACACCTCCTTCTTCCACAAACAAGCCACTGCAAGACAAGTCAGAAACACAATAACTACCATCATGGACAGCGCAGGGAATCAACATGTGGAGCAAACAGATATCAAAGAAGCAGCCACAGAACATTTTAAGGATCTTTTAACTGAAGTTCAGGAAGAAGAATCCTATGATGACTTGCTACAGCATTTGCATCCCAAAGTCACAGAGGATCTGAACAAAAACCTGACAGCAGAAATAAAAGAGGAAGAAATAGTTGAAGCAATCTGGAGTCTCCAGCCCAACAAGGCACCTGGGCCAAATGGATTCCCAATCTGTTTTTACAGGGACTACTGGGAATTGATAAAGAAGTACCTCATCAAATACATCAAGTGGATCCAAAAAAAAGGCAAAATTGGTGGATACACAAATTCTACCCATTTGGCTCTTATTCCCAAGGAGAATCGCCCATCCAATTTCTCTCGTTTCAGACCTATATCTTTGTGCAATTCATCTTACAAAATTTTCACTAAAATCATAGCCTCTCGGCTCAAACCCCTTCTCCCGATGCTTATCTCAGAAAACCAAGGAGGTTTTATGGCTAATAGACAAATTGCAGACTCTATTCTTTTAGTTCAAGAGGCCATACACTCAAGCCATGCAAGGAACGAGAAAGGCTTCATCCTAAAACTAGATTTGGCCAATGCCTTTGACAAGGTAAGGCATTCTTTTTTATTTGTTGTTCTTCAAAAGATGGGCTTCTCACCTCTCCTCATCAATGTCATAAGAGCCTGCACCTCTGGACCTTGGATCGCTCCCCTCATCAACGGAAGACCCGGTCCCTCCTTCCAGTCTTCAAGAGGATTAAGACAAGGCTGCCCCTTATCCCCTTATCTCTTTATCCTTATGGCAGAATCATTCAGCAGTGCCCTTGATCAAAAGAGGCAATCAGGACTCATTACGGGCATCAAGTTTGAAGAAGGCATCAAAAATATAAACCACTCCCAATTTGCCGATGACACCCTTCTGTTAGGGGGGCGACCACCATTATTGCAAGAAGATTCAAGTCCCTGCTCGACAAATTTATGAGATACTCCGGAGGCCAAATAAATCATCTTAAAAGTTGTATTTATGGATGGAATGCTTCATCCCAAACAATACATAGTATTGCCAACATTTTTGGTGTCCCCTGCAAGTTAAATTGGGACTGTTTCAGCTACCTGGGAATGCCAGTAACCATAGGGAAAGCAAAGACTGAAGTCTGGGATTTAACACTTGACAAAATGAAAAGGAAAGTACAAAGATGGGGAACCTTGTGGCTCAACCCAGCTGGACGACAGGTTCTTTTAAAATCAGGTCTCTCCTCCCTTCCCTTATATCAATTCTCTTTGGGCCAAGCTCCAGCATCATTCCACCGAAAAATGGACAGCATCCTCAGATTCTTTCTATGGCAAGGGGGCAAGAATGAAAAGAAAAAGTACAATCTAGTAAATTGGAAACAGGTCATCCAAAGTCCAGAGAATGGAGGTCTCGGCATTAGGTCCCCATCTCTTATGAACTTAGCATTTGGTGGGAAACTGATTTGGAGACTTATGGACAATCAAACTGCATGGTGGAAAAAAGTCCTAGAAACAAAATATCTAAATCAGTCAAGACTGCATATTCTTACATCAGAGATACCCAACAGACACTGTACAAAGATATGGAAACTGTGTAAAAAAGCCATTGCATTCATGGCGCCAAATGTTTCTAAAGTGCCAAAAGGAGGTGAAACGGTGAACCTTGGCTCGGACAAAATCATGGGGAACCCTTCCATAAGCAGTCTTCCAGGTATGGGACCTATTATTCATTATCTGCAAAGTAAAGGCATATATAACCTGAGTCAAATCTCACAATGGAATGTATCATCTAATACCTGGGTTCGATGGGAATTTCCTCCTATACCCCACCATCTCAAAGAAAGCTTTGATTCCCTTTGCAATTATTTGCACAGTATTGCACCCACCATTAAAGGTGAAAAAGATGAGTTTCGTTGGGACCCTTCGGGAGCAAATTATTCCATCAAAGCAGGATATAGCCATCTGAATAACATGGAACACCCCACTGCTGTCTGGGCTCACTGGAAGATCTTAAAAAGAGCTGAAGTAATCCCAAAAATCAAATTTTTCATGTGGACACTTCTGCATGGTAAGCTTCTAACTGCAGAGAACCTCAGGAAAAGAGGCATCGCCGGACCTTCTAGGTGTCCCAACTGTCAAACTGCGGAGGAATCCATACAGCACTTATTTATTTCTTGTCCCTTCGCAGCCTCATGCTGGAATAGCATCGTTCCCTCTGCTCCCCCAATTTGGAATCCCCAACACTCTATTGATGAAGCCTTAAATAACTGGAGGAGAAATTATCCTTGGCAACCAACGAAGCAAAACCCAGCTAAAAGAGTCTGGAACGCCACTCCTTTTGCTCTTCTGTGGTGCATATGGATCGCTCGAAATAATAGGATCTTCCGAGACAAAACAACAACCATCAGGCACATTCTCATCAAAATCTCAAGCCTTGCTTCGAAAACTATAGCCTCTAAAATAACAAAGAAAATCGATCCAGTCAGCCTATGGGCAGAGGAGCGAAATTTTATTGGGAACCTTATAGACAGAACCAGCAGCATGTCAACAACAAAGATCAGTAAGATCAGAAGCAAAGTCGACAATCCTGAATGGAAAACCCGCCTCACAAAAGATGAATTTAGCAAATGGCTCCTTTCAAAGAAATCTCATTCTTTATTCTTTGACGGAGCATCTAAATCTAACCCAGGGGCAGCCGACGCAGGGGGCATTATATTCGATCCTACAAGAGCACCTGTGTCTTCCTTTGAATGGGGTTTGGGTAATCTAACCAACAATAGAGCTGAAGCTCTGGGACTTTACCAAGGACTTTTACAGCTTCAAAAACACGGGATTAGCAAAGCCCTCATTTTTGGCAACTCGGCCATAATAATCATCTTAATGAACAGCAAAAGACAAGCTTCCAATATTTTTCTCCATCAAATCATCGGTCGGTGCAAAAATCTGCTGTCACAGGATTGGGAGTACCATTTCTTCCATGTCCTGCGCTCCAACAACCAAGAAGCGGATAAGAGAGCTAGTCAGGCATGCTCTCGGGAAAAAGGGAACCTCTGATGCAATCGCACAAGTCTGCACCAATTCATCCCCTGATTCTCATGATTGACCCAAATCCCCTGACTCACATGTTTGCCCCATTTCACCTTCCTCCAATGAACTGCGCCTCTGCCACCAAGGACTTTGATCAAATCCATCTCATATTTGATGCCTCCTGCAGCAAATCTCTGTCTACGCAATCGAATCTCACTCATGACAACTTTGAAACAGCAAATCAGATTTCAAATAGCAGATCACGTGATTGCCCCTGCCCCCTCCTTGTGATTCGGTCCTCTGTGCGGGTCTGTTTTTCCGCTATTTATTTCAGCGTTCTCCCCCCACATTTTCACAGTGCGCCTCCCCTCCGCTCTCATGCCCTTGCCTCCTTCTTTGTGGATCAGCCGAGCCCCGATTTTTCTCTCAGGCTTCCCTTGGTCTGCTTCCCTCTCTCCGATACAGATTTCCAAGCTCCTTGTCCCTTTTATCCTCCTGTTATTCACTGCTGCGGATTTTTCGTTTCAGTTTTAGCGCCTGATCCTCAGGCTGTTAGCCCTCTCTGTGCTGTCTTCATCCATCTTACAGCTGTAAGAGCGTGCCTCCTTCCCAAGCCGCTTCAAGCGAGAGTTGAAGCTTTCCACATGGACCGAAGCGAAGACTGCTTACATTGCAGGGACCTCCAAGCCGAGCTCGAGCAAGTCAGAACTCACCAACGCCTGTTAGATGAAAAAATCGATGCTGCCACAAGGATACTCACAGCTAAATACGAAGCTGATCTTAATCTGTTTCTTCATCGTGTTTCTTCTCTGCAGGAGCAATTCAACGCCCTCTCCAACACTTGTGCTCATATTCAAGAGTCAGTTGAGATCCTCAGGTTCATGGTGGACAAGATCAACAGCGCAAATGGACCAAGCACCAGCTCCTCCAGCGCCAGAGCTGCAGCAGTAGACAGCCATCCTGAGGCCTCCAACGCCCGTCATATCAGCCATATCACCATTGACTAGATGTACTGTAAAACCAGCTTGTTGTTGTCTCAGTTCATAAGAATCTATACCTGCTCTAGGAACTTACAAGCGAACAGTAAAGGCATTTATGTGTATTGCCACATTGAAATACAGTCACAAGCTTCTACTATGACTTCATCTTTTGTAAACTCGGAGCTAAGTCTCCTCCAACTTTTTTGAATATATAAAGCAATCGATTTCGTAAAAATAAAAATAAAAATAAATTATAACAAAATGACAAGATTCTTAACCATGGATATTCACCTCCACATTGCCATTGATATTATGAGCTTTTTGAATAGGCTTTGTTACAATAAAATAGGCCAATACCATGGCCTATCAATACCACATGCCCAGAAATCATAACTTATTTCACAATCAAATATTTTATAACAATATGACAAGATTCTTAACCATGGACATTCACCCTCAATTTTTACCATGGATTTTATTAACTTGTAAACAAGCTTTGTTAACCATAGGCCAATACCATGGCTGATCAATACCACATGCCCAAAAACCATAACTTAATTCACAATCAAAATATTTTATAAATATTTAATTTTAGTTTTATTTTATAACATTTTTTAATATATTTCATATCTTCATCATCTCCTCCTTATCTTTGTAATAAGGGATACTAAGTTTCAACTCCTTCTGCATTGTTGTGCACTATTAGAACGTTATTGTGCGACGAGTTGTGTCGGGCTATAGTGTAGGGGGGAATTGCGGTAGGTGAAATACGTTGCATTCCATTTCGAAGATAGTTCCTACACCATGGATAAATGCCTATTATGGGTCACCCTGCCTGCATCCATCAAGGTTCAATGCTTTCTTTGATAAGCGTGCCCTCCCTTAATCAGTCAGTCAGGCGGTAACATCGATGATGAGCCATTCCTTCCTAGCCTATAATTGGTAGATCGATTCCTCAAGACACCTTAAGAAAAGAATCAGAAAGCTAGATCCCTTTTAAATCTAAAATAAAAAAGGTTATAATTACTTTTGAGATATATCTAAACTCTCTATCCACACGACTACTAAAATTATTCTCATAGAAATTAAATCAAGGTTTTAATAAAATTAAAAATGAGAATATTTTTATACATAAAGATGTAAAATTTATATAATATAAATACTATTATTAAGAACTAGCATAGATCCATATTAACTAGGGAAACAAGTGATGAGAGCAAGCAAAGTGATAGTGATGATTCTTTTAAGTTTTTCATTTATTTTTTTGACATGATTGATCCAAAATATAGGTTTAATATTTTATAACATGTTGACGGTGTTGGACCCACCAACATTCAAGGGATCTCCCCAATATGAAGTCCCAACTAGACCTCACACCGTTTGGAGTAGGAGTCCCAGCAGTGGGTGGTAGTGTAATGCCTTGACCGTGGTAGCGCGCAGAGGAAAGTATGATAACTTTGGGTAAGAGCAAGTGTGTGACCCTACGAAGAGTCAAGTGTGATGCATGAAGGTTATAACACACGGAGGGGAAAAATAAGTGCGCCCCTTAGAAGCCTGTAATAGTACGCAACTTGAAAGGAACACACAAGTGGAATGACATCACAAGCTAAAATGCAGAATAGTCCACAAATTAAAGTGATGAGTTAATCCAACAACACACATTCAACCAAATTCATACAAATGCATAAAAAGTAGTTCATAAGCATATGTGTAAGTTAAATAACATACATTGCCAACACAACCAAAATAGTCCAACTACATTAACAACATATGCATGAAATCGTGTTGGCTTTGATATTATTATTATAAGTGAAAGTTCCATCCATACATACACCATTGATGACCACTAGCCCCAATAGTGGAACATTACAGTCAAGAACACCTGCTCCTCCAAAGAAGTATACTTGCTCTATGCTATGGAGAAGCCAAGACTCTTCATAATACTCCCAAGCCTTTTCTAAGAATAAGCCTAGCCAAAAGCTTAGCTCCCAAAAGCCCCTTCTATGAGTTATGAGGTTCTATTTATAATAAAGGGTGGGGTGACCCTTGACATTCCCCTTTGTGACTCTTTGACTTCCCTCATGACTCATCAACTTCTTCACTAAATGACACATTACATTACATAATGACTTTTCATATTCCAATATTGACACTTGGAATTTCACTTACAACATATTTACAAATAATATTACATTTTCCACATGTACCCATGTAAGACAAAATAGGCTAGAGACAACCTAACAAGACAAAACACTATGATTCTGAAGTTTGGGGAAAGGCCAACTCGACAACTTCCACTTGGTGCTTCTCGATCACATATTGATGCCAAGATTGGTATTGTATGATGGTGTACCCAAAATGTTTGATGGTGTTTTTCTGAAAGCGGACTCTTGCCTCCATGGCGTCCAGGTAGATGATCTTGGAACTTGTATCCAACTTGTTCTAAAGCATTTACAACATGGTCTTGACCGTGACAGGATCACCGATGTACTTCTGCATGTTGTGCATGCTCAGCTCCAAGTCTTCTTTGGTGGCCTCTCGTTTTAACTGCTCCAAGCACTCATCGATCTCCAGTTGGACTTGGTTCTCGGGTTTAACATCGGCGAGGGAACCGATTGATGGGATCTTGTGCATTCTCACCATGACATTCAAAATATTGTACAACCGTGCATATGAGGCCTGTATGCTGCTTATGAATGAGGCGAGTTTCTTGTAGTTCTAGATCAACATTCGGGCCTTCACTTTCTTCAGCTTTTCTTGTGGCTTCATCTTCTTCTCTAAGTCAAGCAGGGCCCCTTTGTACCACATTGTCCACTCTTGTACATGGGCAATGGCAACATGTATGTTCTTGAGAGTTTGAACAAAATCTTTGCTCTGCTGCTGTAAGCCACGCACATGGACAATTACTTTATGCATGGTGAAAAATATGTCATAGAGCTTCCACATGGTATCACCAAGTGTTGATACTTCAACAAGTATCGTTGTCTTCATCTCTCCCATTGCGGAAACTGCATTCTGTGCTGATGCTGGGAGTTGTTTTACCTCTTGCCTGGCAACCTACAAGTTCTTTGCTAGTTGTTCATTCTCAGCCGTCAGGTACTTAACATTTGATCTTGTTGCTCTTGCATAGGCCAAGCTAGCTTTGACAAGGGCAGTTGGATGCTTCCTGGTGTTTGACACTATCACCCTTTCCTTGATGAATGCAGGTGATGTGTGATCATCCAGAAAGTGCTTCCTCCGTGCCTGTACAATCTTCTTCTGCAACTCGTCAAATGATAGATTGTACACATCCATGACTGGATCATCATCAAGGAGAACAACATCTCCTTGCTCGCTTGGGGCTAGTTCTAACATTGGAGGTGGTGGAGACTGAGAGATGACCTGTGGTGCTCTCGGCATCAGGTCAGTGTCTTCATTTTGTGGCTCCTGTTCCAACTCCATGTTTGTCACTTTGATTAATTACTCAATCTGCTGAGTAAGCTCCTGATCTCGCATCTGTTCACCCTCTTCCTCATTTGCTGGCTATTCCAGCTCATCAACCTATATCGGCGTTGTTTTCTCTATCATTGCGCCTTGCCTTTGTTCTTCTTCCTATTTCTACTTCGCTTCTCTTTCTCTCCTCCTCAACTATTGTTCTTCCTTCAACTTCTTCTTCGTCCCCTGCAGCTTCAATTCTACTTCCCGCAACCTCTGCTTTTCTCTCTTCCTTCGCTCTGCCTTTGGGTTCTTAGAAATATTCCTCTTTCCCTTGTCCTGCACTGGATTGCTGCCTCCTGCTACCGTTGTTATTGCTTTCAGAGCCGCTACTATCTGTAGAGAAACTTTCAAAGTTCTTGCCAAACTAATCGACTCGTTGAGTCTAAATGCATTATATTAGTACCTCCAATGGTCCTCCTCTATCCAATGAAATGTCTTGCGGATCCATGGAAAGTACACTCTCACACAATGGTCCTTGCAAGTACTGTTGGGATCATATAGATTAAAGCCTTTGGTGTCGAACTCGAATTTCACTATGTCCTTAGCTTCGATATCTGCATCTTTCAAACTCTTAATCTCATATAACTCGATCCGCAAAGGAAGAGCAAGCCAAGGTGCTTTCTTCTTCCTATGCAGACTTGCTAACAAGCCTGTAGCGATGTGGTATGAAACTTCTTGCATGATCAACTTGTCAACGGCATACCTTGGTAGAACATGCAGAGGCTTCTCTCTGCCAAACACTTTGATAAAGGTGCCACCAAGTGAGGTATATCTTTCTACAATGTTTATTATCGCCTCCATTGCTTCTCAGGACATGCAAGGCAGATCCTGCTCAAAGATACGCTTGTACAACGGGATGATAAAAAGGCCAGTTAGCCTTGCCATCACTCATAGATAGCTGCAGCCAGAAAGCAACTTACAATAGATGTTGACGACAGTCTCTTTTGGCATCCATGTCCAACTCATACCAGGGAATTGCTCCTGGGCACAAATTTGATCGAATAAGTATGCGAACATCTAAAACCTTGCTTTCTCATTCTTGGGTAGATTTCGAGCCTTAGCCACATGGAACTTCAACTGATGAGCCAACAAATCTGACCAGCTGAATGACCTCCCATCATTCACCAACTAGTCTAGTAAAACCACCCACCCTTCAGGAAAGGTTTATGTGTTCTCTTGACCGTATATTCTGCAAGCAAATATGATAAAGAACTGGTAAGCCTTCACGAGGGACTTCGTCTTGTAAACATGGGTAGGTGTCCATCTAAACTTCGATGACTCTTTCACCTAGCACTTTACAATATCTCTCGTGTTCACATAGTTATGGGTGGCATAGAAGAGTGAGTCCATGCGCTTCATCGGATCGAGCAAATGATACATCTGCTAAAATTTCTATGCCCTGAAGGTGGCAAGCTCACTTGCTGGCACTGATCAATGTCATAGTTTGTTCATCCGTGTGTGAGACAATTCAGTTGATGATGTTCGCACATGGGAAGGCGAGGTACATGCATGCAACCTTGTATAACCTTGACCGATGGATGTGAAGATAAACATGTCCATCCTCTAAGTCTACATTGAAGTCCTGTGCAAAAGTGTCTTTGATTTGCTTCCATGTCAATGTTGTTCCCTTCTCAATGAACAACTGAGTATCTACATAAATTGGTAGATCAACTGATATTTGCTCAACTACTTCCCAGTATTGCTCTCAACAGTTTCCTTTAATGAATCTCTCTTAGATGTCATGTTAACTATAACTGTTAGAGAGATGCTCAACAACTGTTGTACCTGTGGGACAAATAGGACACTCATGGCAAGCAAATGTTAGCTAAAATCAAAACAACTTCCAAACAAGATCAAGCAGCAGGCCAGGCTCATGATGGGAAGGATTGCATAGTTTTGGCTGACAGAGGTCACTGGTTGACTGTGGGAACTACGCATTGCGTAGTCCTAGCAGTCAGTCGGGAAGCTTGATGACTGGAACTTCTCAACGTACAATTCAGTCTGGGCCCAGGCCAGGAGAGATTGTGCATTGCACGGTCTCAGTGGCCAAGCTGGGAGGCTGGCTCATGCTAAGATCTGCGCAATTCTAGAAGCCAAGGTAGAGGCCTTGAGCTCCCAGATTGTGCAGTGCAAGCAGTGAAGTGTGAGATCTACCCAAGGGGAGTGTGAAAAACAAGCAGATATGAAGGATGGTATGATGTTGAGTGCATATCTGACTAAGTGTTGATGCATGCATGTGAAACAAGTGCAATAATCAATTAAAATGGAGGAAAATGAAGCATGTGAGGAGAGCCACCGTAACGACGATCGTTGGTGGAAAAACGGGAAAACACACACGACACTTGGGAAAGGCATTCTATAACTTGAAACAACACTTATACAAGCTAAAACAAGTTAAAACTCCAAGTGTCGTGCAAAGAAACAAGTGAAACAACACTCTCACAAGCTAAACAACAAAAAACGACAAAAAAAGGGTAAAAGAATAGAAAAGTAAAACTCACCTAGAAAAGCAACGATGATCGCACCGAAGGCTTATTGATCTCCTCGAGAATGCTAGATCTCCAAGATCGAGTGTGCAAATGAGCTCTAGCAATGTTGATTAAATAGGTTTGGTCAAATTAGGGTTTATGACGCGCATGCCTAAATCAAGGAAAAAACGACACTTTGTGGCAATTTCTAAAATAACACAAGTGCCTCCTTCGAGTTACTAAAAATAGATTCATAATTTTAGGGCATTTTTTGCTTTTTGATTTTTTGCTTTTTCAGGAAAATCTGCCATGCATTGTTCGGAAAGATTGTGCAGTTCTGGGAAGGAATGGGCAACTCTCTGGCTCATGCACTACGTTGTTTCTAAGCACAATGGGGTTTGTGCAGTTTCTAGGCTCAGTGTTGGGCTTCCCATCCATGACTACACATTTCTAGAGCTCAAGGCTCACTGACAGTCAGGACTGCACAATTCCCAACAACAAGGCTAGTTGCCCCCAAGAATTGTGCAATTTTCTGAGGCAAGCCCATAATTGTTAAGGGACCAAGCTGGGATATCGGCTTGTCGATTAGAAAATGAACTAAGTGAGCAAACACAAGCCAAGATGAAAATAATAAGGCTCATTCAAAGCACAAGTACTTGGATCACTGCAAAATGAGTTGCTGTGGTTTAGAAGGAGACTCCAAAATTGAAGCATAGGCAAAATTTTGGAGGGTGGTTGTAGCAGCTACAACATAACCAATTAAGTTTTTTTAATTCAGATACTTTCTTAAACACAATACAATGGGATAAAATTTAACAGAGAGAGAGGGGGGAGAGAGAAAGAGAGAGAGGGAGGGAGATACTGACTTTGCTAGAGGGTGGAGAGAGAGGGAGTGATGAGGGGGAGAGAGAGGGAGAGAGAAGGAGAGAGGGAGAGATGGAGAGAGAAAGATGGAGTTGGAGGGGGAGAGAGAAGGAGGGAAGAACACAGGAATAGAGAGATAAAGGTGGAGAGAGAGGGAGTGACAAGGGAGAGATGGAGAGAGAGTGAGGGAGAGAGGAGAGGAGGGCGAAGGGAGAAGAGGAGAGTAGAGAGATCGAGAGATAAGGAGAAGAGAGAGAGGGGGAGACATAGAGATGGAAAGGAGAGAGAGCAAGAGAGAGGGAGGGAGATACTGACGAAGTTGGAGGGAAGATAGAGAGAGAGAGAGAGAGAGAGTGATGAGGGGGTGGGGGAGAGAGTGAGAGAGAGATCGAGTTGGAAGGAGAGAGAGAGGGAGGGAAGAAGAAAGACATAGAGGTAGAAAGGTGGAGAGAGAGAGGGAGTGAAAAGAGAGATATGGAGAGAGAGTGAGGGACAGCGGAGGAATAAAGAGAGAGAAGGAGAGAGAGAGAGGGAGAGAAGGGGAAGAGAGAGAGAAGAGGAGGAGAGAGAGATGGGGAGGAAGAGGGAGGGAGGGAGAGATAGATAGATATGGAGAGACATTTTGTATGTTTGGGGGGTGCGATAGAGAGAAGGAATAAGAAAGAGACACATAGATACAAATATATATATTATATAATATTATATAACTAGCCTAGATCCATCTTAACCCTGAATCTATCAAGCACCAAGAGGGATCAAATCTCTCGAGGTGCAAACATTTCCTCAAGTTTTTCACTCAAAAAAGAGGTTTGCACCTCGAGAGATTTGATCCTTCTCGGTGCTTGATAGATTCGAGGTTAAGATGGATCTAGGCTGGTTTTATTACACTTTTGCGTTGAACACTCTCAAGGCCAGTATGGAAGGTATGTAATGTCATGTTATGTTATGTTATCTAAACATTTTGACTCCAGTGAGTTACAGTATATTCTTCTTGTGAGGCGCTTTCAAAACTAAGGAACCAACCTCCTGCTAACAAGAGCCGGGGGGGGGTTCCAATACTGAGTCTTCTAGCTTTTATTCCTACTGTTACAAAAGAGCAGGAATAAATTCTATCAAAGTGCTTACATAGAAAAATGCAAAAACAATACATTTCTATAAATTGCTAGAGGATGGTCCACCACTTGGCCCGCAGAAGTCATGACCAGAGTTCTTTTTACTATTATATTTCTTTCTTCGTATTACCGGTGGGGAGAAACATTGGTTTTTAAGCACATTTGAATAGGAAGGGGAAGAATAGGAGGACTTCTTCTTGACCACCTTAATTCCTTCTTCATCTTTTAATGTAGAGACCTCTATGGAAAGCTTTCCCACCGTAGTTGAAGGTGCGGGAGGACATTGCAAAATCTCTTTCATACTCATAGTAGAAAGTGTCTCTTGACACAATTATCAATTATTATTAGGTGGATGGTAAGGATTTAATCTCCATAGAATATTCTTAGTAGTATATACAAATCAAAGGTTGAGATTTATTTCCAAAGTAGTTATGCCTTTTTTGCCCTTTTAATTAAATTCATTAATTAAAAAAATGTCTTATGAAATGAGTTATGGTTTTTTGGGCATGTGGTATTGACGAACCATGGTATTGGTCCATGATATTGTAACAAAGCCTATTTACAAATTAAGAATATCCGTGATAAAACATGATGGATCTCTATGATAAAGCCAGGATGGAGCTCCATGGTTAAGAATCTTGTTACATGTTTTTTGAAAATGTATATATGTTTAAGTTATAAATTGATTTTTTTAACCAATTATTATTATTATTTTAAATAAAATTGCAATTTAATAATTTTTAAAATCTCAACAATTTGAGATGTATGATGAAATGATTGTTTCAATGCTTATTATGGATTGATGCATATCGACATTTACGAGCTGTTTAATTTACATGGTTATGCTATTTGCATCGAGAGGCATGCTCCAGCCCAATGTGGAAGATATGTTGTTAAGTTATTGCGCCGAGAGGCGTTCTCTAGCCCAGTATGGAAGAGATAGGTTATTGCACTAAGAGATCCTTTCCAACCCAATATGAAGATATATTGTGAGGTTATGTTATGTGATATGATGTTATGTTATGTTATGTAAACATTTTGACTCAGTCAAAATATATAACCAATGTAGATCCATCTTAACTATGGACCTATCAAGAGCTAAGAAGGATCAAATCCCTTAAGGTGCAAACCTTTCCTCAAGTTTTGCACTCAAAAAAGAGGGTTGCACTTCGAGGGATTTGATCTCTCATGACACTTGATAGATCTAGCGTTAAGATAGATCTACACTGGTTTAAATGTTTATATTTCCACGTTTCTAGATAATAATCCACATTTTTTTGTTTCCATGTGCTTTTCTTCATCTTGTTATTCTATCTTTTCATTAATCTATGCCAAAAACATCTCATTAAAGGTCTATAAGTACACTTATTAATTTTTTAATTAAATAAATCACTGTTTATTTTTTAAAATATATATATATATATATAGATATATATATATTTACAATTTTTACATAAATATAATTTTCACCAACAATTTTTTACTTGAATCCTAATGACTTATAGTGGTGATTTTGGACCTAGAACATCCACATTTTTTTGTTTCCATATGCTTTTCTTTGACTTATATATATATATATATTTACAATTTTTACATAAATACAATTTTCACCAACAATTTTTTACTTGAATCCTAATGACTTATAGTGGTGATTTTGGACCTAGAACATCCACATTTTTTTTGTTTCCATATGCTTTTCTTTGACTTGTTTTTCTATCTCTTCATTAAAATACACCAAAAACATTCATTAAAGATATATAATCAAATCATTAATTGTTTAAATTTATTTTGAAATTAATATTTAATTATATTCCCTCCCTTTAATCTTCTTTATTGAATATAACGAAAACATCCTCATTATATTATAATGAAAACAAAAAAATAAAACAATAACATAGAAGCAAAAAAATATATATAAATAATAACAATAAATAAGATATTTATTTAAATGTTATATTTTATTTAAATATTTAATAAATACATTTTGACTTTAATCTTAATGATGTATTAGTGGTGATTTTTGATCCTGTAAGTTAACTTTGGTACACATTGTTTCAATTTCTGTGTTTATGGATAATAATTCACACTTTTTTTCACTTATGTTTTTCTTTGAGTGTTTCTTCTATCTTTTCATTAATCTACACCAAAAACATTTCAATAATGATGTGTAGGCGTACTAAACTATTTTGGATTAAACAAATAATTATTAAAATTTATTTTGAAATTAATATTTGATTATATTCCTCTCCTTTAATCTTCTTTATTGAATATCCCTGGATGCGGGTGGCACTATGGCTTTAAATGTTCATCATGCAGAACAATAAATCCCGGTACTGCCAGCTGCAGAGCAGCGTGGCTTCCCAAGACTTCACCTCGCGCAAGAGGGATGGAGTTATTAAGGCTGGATTTGGTAGGATATCTGCATTTATGGAGTGCGTTGTTCAACGCAACATTCTGGCTATTATAATCATGTCAATCCTGTATGTTTTCCTCACACCTTGCGCTCAATCTTACTGTGTCGGGACCTGGTTAGCTGTGGTCTATGGTGACGGGCTGATTCTTGCACACAGAGGCAAGCTCCAGGCCGACTCTCTGTATCTCCGGAAGAGGTTCAGCACGACTTTCAGGGGTAAGCTCTCCACAGTTCTTGACTTCAGCATTGGAAGTATTGTGTCTCCGTCTTGGGCTTTCTTTGTGCATTCAATTCTGTTTCTGTGTCATTTCTACCATCCCTCTATTGTTGTCTCTGGTCTCTCTGTGCCCTACCCCTCATCTTTCATAATGGTTCGACAAGGTAAAAGGAGTCTCTCCGGGGGGCGTCATGGCAGTGGCAAACACTCAACCACCGGTCACTCTGTGGAACCTGAGCAGTCGCCTATTAATCTCCCCCCCTCTCATGAGGTTGTGCCACCTTTAAGCTCTGGGCGCAAGCCAACTCCTAATAGCGCTTTCCAAACCACACATTTTAAATTTCAAAGCAATTTGAACAGGCCTCTGATTACTGCTCACATTACTATAATCCTTTCGGAAGAAGAAAATCAAATCTCCCCTCTGGCATGCATCGCTCCTGATCCTTCCCAAAGCAGTGAGCATTCCATGGATAAAGATAGCCCGGAGAATTGGAAGAGTGATAAGTCTGGTCAGGAGGAAATTCCTAAAAGTATTCCACCCCTTGAAGACATAAGCCCAGTTGATGAGGAAGGGACTCTTGGCGCCACAAGTCACTCCATGGCGATCCCTGTCAGCGAGACGGATGGCAATGAGAGTCTGAGGATCGACAGTGCGTGTCTGGTTGAGGAGAAGACTCCTGGTAAGGTTAAGGAAGTTTAGCGCCACCTGGGACCGCTTCTTTCCTTTTTGTTTTTTGCTACTGCTCAGATGACCACCTACAAGCATCTTCGCTCACAGTCAAGGTTCAACATTTATGGCATGTTGTTTTGGCATCCCTTCGGGGAATTGGTGGTTCACTTGCTGGCTGGTTTGCAATGAACTTAAGCTTCTGTTGCCAATGTCTCTACCTCCGCTATACAAGTCATCCTCTGGGTTTTATATCCGTTCTCTAGCTATATGTAACTGGTCTCCCCAGCTTCTTTTTGTAAGGGGGCAGTTTTGTTGTGTTAAGTGCCCTCGAGCTCTGATTTCTGAGGCCTCAACTCCATGTAAAAATATTCTTCTTTTCAGTTAATAGAATTTAGTATTTGCAGAGAAAAAAAAAAATCTTCTTTATTGAATATAATGACAACATCTTCATTATTCTCCTTCCCTATCGATCTTTGGATAAGTCATCATACCCATGAATAGTTTCAGACATGTTTTAGAAAAAGGCAACTATAGTACATGTAAAATTGTAATCAATAAATTAATACCCTCACATTTACACAATCACCTTGATAGACTAATCAAATCAGGAATGTGCAACATTTAAATTTTAATACATTAACATTGTAATTTCTTTTTTATTAAATTAACAAATTGCCCATAATTCTTGCAGTAACAACTAACATATAATACCACCAAGAACACCCAATTTATTTAACAATTCTAGATGTTTCATCCTCATAAACGATATTCCCACATCCATTTGTAGTGGTCTGCCATGAATAATTTTATATTTTTCGATGATTTCCTCAATATATATTTGAAAGTTTAATATCTCCTTTCCATAATTTTACGACTATAATATTCACACTTCCACTTCAATTTACATTGTCCTGCCATATGGTTTCCTAATCTAGATTTTGAAAATTTAATAATATATCATCATAAATTTAAACTTTTAAGATTTTTAGATGTATTTTGTGAGAGTAAAATGTGCTAATTTGTTTATCAACCAACATTTATGGAGCAAGGATGGCAGTTGCAGTGTTTAAAAAGAAGATTATTAGCATTTTATGCTCTCATATTACTCCCTCTTATTCCCCTTCGACATCAACTATTGTTACCTCGTCTATCTCCAAAGGAAGAAACATCTCTTCACAAAACTCCCTTATCTCATGCCTGGTGAACAAGTTGGAGGACTTGGTAGAGGAGTGACGTTTTATAATCGACGCTCCTAATCAGATGCCCTTTCTCCTTGGCTCTTCTTATTGTCTCCCTGACTTGGAAGATTGCAATACATTGCTACTTAAGTAGGAGGAGGATAAGGAAATGGTGCCTCCCCGTGAAACATCTTAGTTGGTACTCCTCAAGTACTCTCCAGACTCAGAATTAAAGACAGTTTTCAGGATTTTCCCATTCACTTTACACAATATAACTAGATTTAGATGCTTTTAAATTTTCTCATGCCAATTTCACATAAATAAAACCATGGGTTAGCAACTTTCTATAAGCCCTTAATAGTTAGGGTTTGTATCACATATTAGGTCTTTGAGAGATGACATTTTTCACAATTAGACTATACCTTGTTGTAAATTATAGTCACATTAGACATTTATTGAATGTGAAACATGGTGAAATTATTTTGGGATTTCCTAGTCATGGCCTCATAACTTTGTTTTGAATATAAATATTAAACTAATATGTTGGATAAAGGCACAATTGGACCTTTGCAAATTTACGAGGTTACGAAAGGCCATTTTAAAAAAAAGTTGTGTTCAACCTTTTTACTATATGAACCACAGCCTAATATTTTGAAAAAGAATAGAGACACAAAAAAATGGTTTCATTATGAACACAATACATACCTCAATAGAATTTTTTTATGATCAGATTAGAGTAGGTAAACCCAAAAGATGATTATTGAGGTAACATTAATTTAGAGCAACACTCAAAGATTAATTACTCAAGAATTTTTATGTCGTTAAATAGACTAGATTAGAGAAAAATACCATTGGCAAAACCATGAGTTGTGAAAAATTGCACACCAAAAATGTTATCCACTATTTTACCTCAAATTTATCATTATTATTAGTTTTTAACGTAATTTGACCAAATCAAAATGTTTAGATAACATAACATAATAGGACAAGACATTACAACATCTCTTCCATATTGGGTTGGAGAGTGCTTCTTGGCGAAAACAATAAAATAAAATAAAAGAAGATTATTATTATTATTATTATTATTATTTTACGAAAATGGTTATAATTTGTATTAAAATATTGGCAAAACCAGCTGGCAGATTACATTCAGATAGCCCAAGGACCGGCTGTCCTCAACAGATAAATAAACTATTACCATAGTCCTAATGTTCTGGATCTTCTTAATACCGTCAGACGAGTCGATTTCCAGAATTTTCCCAAGCTTGTGGATACAGACAAACTGCTGAAGTAAAAGACAGTGGAACATGAGAAACAAAATTAAGGGATCGGATCCCAATCTTCAACCCCGTCTCTTATCCGAGTGCCAACAGGGAGGAGGACAACTTTATTAGCTTCCGCATCTGCTTCCTTGTTATTTTGTCGAAGAACGTGAAAAAAGTTCACCTAAAGGAAGGAGCCTACTAGCTTTCTTATTCTGGTAACCACTCTTGCTAGCCAGAAATCACGAGGGGACGTGTTATCCACGAGGATTCTAATCAAGGATTGGGAGTCACCAAGAATAATGACTTTCTCAATGCCAAGATCCTGTAAGTGCTTAAGGCCTTGCAACAGGGCCATAGCCTCTGCTTGCATGTTGGTACTATGACCCAAGCCCTAGGCATACCTGTGCTCAATGCTGCCATCCGCATTCCTGATGACACCTCCAGCCCCAACAATCCCCGGATTGCCTTTGGCAGCCCCGTCAAAAAACAAAGAGGAGCTAGCACGCTTTTGGAGCCACATGTGGAATTCGTCCTCAGCAAGCCTAATCTGCCAGTCTTTCCAAGTGTTGTTCTGTCTCTCACCATCAGAATACTGGAGACCAAGCACACTCCCCCACGCCAAGTCTTGTGGACTTAGATTTTTATTCTCCAGCTTCCCAAACTTCTCACCAAGAGACTCCTTGAGCAGGCCGTTGGCTTTTGTCAAAACTAGCTTATAACTCTGCGCTTTCTCTTGAAAAATTTTGTGATTGCGCTCAATCCAGATGTGCCAGAAGATGAATTTCGGATAGGCCAGCCAAGCTGCCTTGAACCATTTGTTCTTGGGGAACTTCCCGGGATAGAGGTGAGCCCAATCGACAAAGAAGCCAGAAATAGTGTTGGGCAGAGTAACTGTAGATCCCCATGGGGAAATCGCCTCTTCCCATATACTTTTGGTGAACCTGCATTCGATCAATAAGTGAGAGGCATTTTCCTCGTTTTCCAAGCAAAGGGCGCATCTAGAAGGGCCAAGGAAGCCTTTCTTCTTAAGTCTGTCATCTGTTAGAATGTTGTTGTGACACAATAACCAGTTGAAGAAGTCAATTTTCGGCACACACTTCTGCCTCCAAAGACCTCTCCAAATCGCAGGGCAGCAAGGAACATGAGGAATTTTTTTGAGTTGTGCATAGCCTTGCGCAACTGTGTAAAAACTAGTCTGAGAGCCCCAGCCTCTCTTATCTTGTTTCCTGGTATTAATCAGGCCCATTCCTTTCAGCTTAGTCAATAGGAAGGACCACGCCTGATCAAGAGCGATCGGAATTTGAGGCTTCTTCCAGCCTACCCACGCATTGCCCTTCCAAATAGAAATATCCCACAAAGTTTTAATGTCATTATTCAACATCCAGCTTCGAAGCTCAGCGAGCTCTTGGACACCACCTAATGGTTCTTCGTTCATAATTTTGTCATTCCAGATATTGATGAGCTCACCATTACCCGGGATCCAAAAGGAATGCTTTTGTATCAGAGGTAAGGCCTGCATGCATAGCCTGTGAATTTGAGATCCTTTAATGGTGGGAGTAGGATCATCCAAGCTCCGTAACCTATGATCCCTGAAATATTTCTTCCATAGCGCCTTTTGAGCCCAGCCAGGTTTCGGGGCTATTTGTCTCCACAGAATCTTAGCCCCCATAGCAATATTATGAATCCGCAGGTCCTTGAAGTTCAGACCTCCTTCTAGCAAAGGTTTAGAAACTTTGTCCCAACTGACTAGGGGGATCTTCCTGTCATTTTGCTTGCCACCCTTCCAGAAAAACCTACGAATCCACTCCTCCATCTTCTTGAGAATGCTGATGGGTGCCAACATGACTGAGAATTGGAAAATAGGCAGGCTGGTCAGAACAGATTTAATAAGCACTGTCTTCCCAACAAGATTTAGCCACGAGAAACCCCAAGACTGGATTTTATTCTTGAATTTCTCAACCATCGGGAGCCAATCTTTGCTAGAGGGACTCCTTTGGAAGATAGGAAGGCCCAAATAGTTGAAAGAATTCCAATTAGCAGATCCAATGAAGCCCAGACATCTGGATATTGAGGAGAGATCGCTGTTGGAGATATTCCAGCCATAGAAGTGGCATTTCCCCTCGTTTAATTTACTGCCCGAAGTCCAACAGAAGTCATCCAAAACTTTTCTGAACCTGGAGGCAGAGTGAACAGAGGCAACACCCAGCAGAAGAGAGTCATCGGCAAACAATGCATGATTAATATCCTTGACACCTCTAGCAATCCTAAGGCCCATAATCTCTTGATCCACCTGACATTTTTCTAAATAAAAGCTCAGAACTGAAGCTTGTAAAACGAAAAGGAGAGGGGAAAGAGGGCAGCCCTGGCGCAGCCCTCTAGAGGCTTTAAAAAACTCCATTGCTCTTCCATTCACCAGAGGGGCAATCTAGGGCTCAGAAATGCAAGCCCGGATCCATCTAATAAACTCCTGACCAAAACCAAACTTATGCATCACATCAAAGAGGAAATTGTGACGAACACGATCAAATGCGTTAGCTAGGTCCAGCTTGACCACCATACCTTTTTCTTTGCGCTGCAAACTAGAATGAATGGCCTCTTGCACGAGGATTATATTGTCCACGATCTGCCTACCCTGAACAAACCCCCCTTGATTTTCAGGAATGAGAGAGGGCAAGAGGACCTTCAATCTGTTGGTAATCACCTTTGTTATGAGCTTGTAACCAATGTTGCAAAGAGAAATCGGACGAAACCTGTTGAAAGTGTTGGCACCCTTCTCCTTTGGGATGAGGGCGAGGAAGGCAGAATTCGTGCTGCCTCCAATTTTCTGGCAGTTTTGAGATTTTAAAACCATTCTATGCAAGTCCTTCTTCACTATTTGCCAGCAGACTTGGATGAATCTGGCTGTAAAGCCATCCGGACCAGGAGCTTTGTCCGGCTCCATTTCATACAGCGCAACCTTTATTTCCTGTCTAGTAACTTTAGCTTCCAGCTGGTGATTCATGCTTAAAGAGATCTTGGAGGGGACAACATCCAAGAACCTTGTGCCCTGGCTCATAACCTCGACTTCACTGTAGAGTTTCTCAAAATGGGAGAAGGCAACCCCTTTGATGCTTGTGAAGTCCTTGTGGGTAACGAGGTCTTCCTTTATTTCAAATATAGAGTTAAAGGACCTTCTAGCTTGGGCTTGCTTGTGGAAGAAGGAGGTATTCCTGTCTCCCGCTTTCAACCACAGACTACGGGATTTCTGTCTCCAATATTCTTCCTCTTGCAAGCAAGCTTTGTGGAAGCTTTGCTGCAGATTTTCTTCTTTGGATATAGAGTCCTCCGAGGGGTCCTCCTCTTCCATCTGCAGTTGGTGCTTCTCGAGGGAGGCATGGGCCATCTTCCTTTCATCAGCCGGATTGGGAAGAGATTTAGCCCAGCTCTTCAGGACAACCTTTACTCTTCTCAATTTTTCCTCCCACACAAAAAAGGGAGACCCTGTGATGGGCTGATTCCAACTTTCTTTAACCTTATCCATAAAGTCTGAGTGCTTAATCCATAAAGGACTGAATCGAAAAGGGATGGGCCCAAGGTTTCTGTGAGCTGAAAGCTCCAACCTTATGGGTTTATGATCCGAAGTACTGCATGGCAGAATGAGCATCCTAGCTTCTAAACCAAGGAGAAGATAGGAACTTTGAACAAGAAATCTATCTAATCTCGCAGCAATATGGCCAGGACCAATTCTTTTATTTGACCAAGTATACTTACCTTTCAAGGGCTTGATGTCGAGCAGATCCCAATCTTGCATGATGTCCTCCACCCATTCCCTCGCTGGATCCCTTACAGAGCTGCCACCTCGCTTCTCGGAAGGGCATAAAGTTATATTGAGGTCACCTGCAATGATAATATTTCCCAGAATTTCTTCCTCAGCCATGAGTTTGATTGAGTCCCAACACTGCTTCTTCTCCCCTGCATTTACTGACACATAAACATTGAAAAGACTAAAGGTCTCCCTTGTTTCTCGGCTTATGAATTGCATGAGCTGCCAGTGAGTGTTTTGTTTTCCATTGACCAATTCCAACTTGGCTTCATTCCAGAGAGCTCCCAGCCCTCCCGATGCTCCTCGGGCTGAGACAGCCTGCCCTCCACTTTTCCTCCAAAGATTCCTGCTTACGCGGAGGAAGATCTTCTCCTCCAATTTGGTCTCCTGGATCAGTAGGATATCTGGGGTTTCTATCCTAATCAAGCTTCGCATAGCTTCTTCTTTTTGCTTGCTCCCCAACCCCCTGCAATTCCAGGAGACAATATTCATTATTTACCTTTCTGAGATTGGGTAGCCCCTTTGGGGCCCTGTCCCTGACTTCTTGTAACCTTTGGTGTTCTTGCTAGAAGCTTCTCCAGCGTTGGTTGACTGCCTTGGAGCTTGTCTTTATATGTTTCTTGCTCTCTTTTTTCCCGGTCATATTTCCTTCCTCTTGTCGATCTACGGGACAATGTTTGAGAGTCGCCTATTTCTCCTTCCTCCTCAGATTCTTTCGAATCTTGTTCTTCCTCTTCCATCTCTGTAGCCTTTCCCTTAGGGCTTACTGCTACACTCTCGCCTTGCCTGGAGTTTTCGGGGACCTCTTTCTCATTTGCCTCCTTCTGTTGCTGTCCTGTTTCTTGCACTTCAACTGAGGCTGAGGAAAGGGGCTCGAACGCATTCTCTTGGGCCTTTGGATGTGTATTCTATTGTCCTTGGCTACTAGAAGGAAGTTGCTGCCCTTTTCCCTTTGCTGCTCCAGGAGGGTTTGAGGGCTTGGGGTTAGTCCTTGTTCTTTTGACCTGCTTCCAACCTTCTTCCTTACCTTGCACCGCCTCTTCATTTTTGGTACAGTTCTTGGCGAAATGTCCATATTCCTGACACTTGCGGCACTTGAATGGAAGCTGCTCGTAGTCAAGTTTTTGCACATGAGTCCAACTCCCTACATTTATCTTTATGGCCTCCGCAGCCCCACTTCGACACAGATCCTAGCGCAGTCATATTGGTCCTTAGTACTTGCACGATCTATGAATTTGCCCAGCGCGTTGCCTATATGTTTGAGGGAATCCCAGTTCCAGCAGTGCACAGGAAGGTTCGGAAGCCTTACCCACACTGGAACTGCCGACGGAACGTCTTCAACTGGGTCAAAGTCGGGAGTCCATCTGTTCAAATAGAGACCTTGAGGGCCCATAAAATATGGCCCATTCCTGAAGATTAGATCCTTGTCTTCTTTTGAAATAAACTCGAACAGAAAATAGCCTCGCCCTAGAAAGTACGAGGTGACACTTTGCTTGATTAATGGCCTCCAGTTCCTGCAGATCCAGGCTTCCGTGGCTTTGGGAGAAGGCCAAAGTCCAGTGAACTGTCCTACCAGGGCCCTCTCCGCCAGTGACAAAGCTACCTTAATCAGCCCCTCCGGAGGAAGGGAAACCACCGGAATATTTTCCAGTTTTTTGACAAACTTAGAAGCATTCGATTTTTTCTTGACTGGTAGCGAAGCCAAAAGGGTCTTGAACGCAGCATCTTCAGCAGAAAGGGAGGACGATCGGGAGATGGGAGGAGCCTGGGACGAGCCCAACTCATCCATGGCGAAGGAGGCGCAGCCCTAACGCGGCCAAAGGCAGCCCGTGAGCGCACGCAGTAGCTAAACCCTGATAGAGGTAATAAATTAAAAAGAAGATTATTATTATAACTATTAATTAAAACATTTTGACCTAGTGAAATTACATTAAAAATAAAAAATAGTTATAATTATTAATAATTAAACCAACCTAGATCCATCTTAACTCCAGATATATAAGTGCAAAAAGAGATCAAATCTCTCGAGGACCAAACCTTTCCTCAAGTTTTGCACTCAAAAAAGAGATTTGCACCTTGAGAGATTTAAACCCCTTATTGCTTTATGGATCTAGAGTTAAGATGGATCTAGGTTGGTGTTATGCTATGTCAAATTAGATAAAAGTAAATATAAAAATTAAAATATAATTATTAATTAAAATATTTTGACTGCATAAAATTAAATAAAAATAAAAATAAACATAAAATAATATTAAGAAAAATAAACATAAAATAAAAAATAAAATTAATAACTAAACTAACCTAGATCCATCTTTAACTTCAAATTTATCAAGCATAGAGAGATCAAGCATCTAGAGGTGCAAACCTTTCTTGAAGTTTTACACTAGAAAAAGATGTTTGCATTATGAGAGACTTGAGAGGTTTGCACCTCGATAGTTGATAAATCCAAAGTTAAGATGAATCTAGACTATTTAGTTAATAATGTGTTTTCTAAAATTGATATAAATATGATGGAGTGTAACTATTAGTTGTTTTTGTCTTCTTAACTAGAATGTGGAAATGCAAATTTGAGCCAAATTGTGAATTTTAATTTCTTAAAATATATTTTTAAATAGGCGTAGTTTAATTTATAGACAAAATGGCTTTTTCCAGAGTAATTTTTCTAGTTACTTTTAACCAAAATCCACTGGTAACTCGAGATGTTCCAACGGCAATAACAAGGGAACCGACG
Organism: Pinus tabuliformis; assembly: GCA_031772625.1. Taxonomy (NCBI): domain Eukaryota; kingdom Viridiplantae; phylum Streptophyta; class Pinopsida; order Pinales; family Pinaceae; genus Pinus; species Pinus tabuliformis. The sequence continues at coordinate 236,061,161 of CM062819.1, forward strand.
ACAACAACAACTCTAAGCAAATAAGACTGTTCTTGGGGAATCCTAGTGTTAGTTGATCAAGGTCATAGAACAATCTTTTATTTAATTTCGTGTTATGTTTCTATAAGGAATATTGTAGTTCTTTTGTTAAATTTAAATGTGAAGATCCAAACTGTAAAATCTATAAGGAATATTGTAGTTCTTTTGTTAAATTTAAATGTGAAGATCCAAACTGTAAAATTATTTAGATAAATAAATCCATACATAATAATAATCTTACCACATAATTAAATATATGATCAAAGCAATCTTCTTTTAAAATCGATACAGTTCCCCCACTTAAAAGCCAATTATTATTTTTATACTCTATGTTTATTTAGTAATATAATGAATCTCTACTGACTTCAAAAAATAAATAAATTCCAATTTAAGTACAATCTTTAAAGAAAATAAAAATAAAAAAATAAATTCCATTTTCAAGTACAATCTTAAAAAAAACACACAAAAGAGAAAAATGCCGAAATGATTTCATTTAACACTGTACAACAACATTGAGATTCGCAAATTTTTTTTTAAAATAGAAAACTAACTGATACTTAATCAACGTTACCAATCTGTATACACTGCTCGTTTAAAAGGAGGCATTGTCATACAAAATGGAGCCAATAGATATGGAGATGTGATATACTACAATGGAGTCCATATTATCCATGAGAGGTTTAGTGATATAACAGCGGGGGTTGCTGCTGCACAACATCGAGGGAGCAGTGGAGGTGGGGAGTCTTGAGCATCGAGGGAGCAGTGGAGAGTTTCGAGTAATGTGGGATTAATGGTCGTTGTTCTTCCAGAGGGCACGCGAATAATTACTGCGCAACATAGGGTTATATGATCAGGTGGGTTCACTAGTGGGAGGGTAGGAGTGGCCCAATGGATGTGAATGGGGTTTGCAGAAGCGGGGACACATAAGGTGGGTGGAGAAGCTAAGGAAGCTATAGGAGGACAGGGCAAATATACACATATTTGCGGCATCTTAATAGTAGCCTCTCACAAATTCAATGGATAGAGGCGGGGTAAGATGGAAAAGCAGAGATGCAGCAGCTATTGCTGATGCAGATCCCATGTCTAAAATAATATATCAACTTCAATCTTCTTTGGAACAGTCTCAGACTTGTGGGTTGCTCTCTGGTTCTGCTGTGCTTATACAAGCAGGATCGGATCTAACAAAGCTGCTAAATCGTGCCTGTTTTGGACGACCCATAATTACTGCTCCTCCGGCATTTTCATGTTCTTTAAAAGGTCAGTTTTAGATCTCACGAAGAAATGTTCAAGTTAATTTCATTCTATCAGTATTTATTTTCAGTTTATTAAAACATAAAATTAATTTAGGCTTTGTTCGTTTCATCTTAATCCTCTCCAAGGGTGAAGATACTGAATCAACAAAGGAAGTCCCTAAGACAATGCTCATATTTTAACATTTTCTTTATTTCCTATAGGCAATTACATATAATATTTTGTGAAAGTGCATCTTATATAACATTTCTGAACAATACAAGAGTACATCAATTATCTGGGTCATGAACTACAGATCACTCTTCTCTACATAGGCAAGATGTGCTAGCATATCGACCTTAGCTGTAATGTCAAGAGACTCTACATCCTCACAGAAAATGCCAATTCTTCCTTAGACACTGCAGTCTCGTTCAAATTTGGAAGTAGGTCGGCATCTCTATTTCCATAAAATGAAGATTCTTGTCAACCTTATATGTTGGCCAAGCAGTTAATTAAACAAGAAATGTATAAATGAAACTGAAGGCAAAGGCACAAGTAAAAAACACAATGTTTTTACGTGGTAAACCTTGACAGAGTTGTTGGGTATTTTTCTCTTTGAATGGGGAAAATACCAAAAACCAAATATTCAAACACACAGAGGCAATGCTCTGTTTTTACTTTTCTCCAGGATCTTTTATGCAAGAAGACTTAAAAAAAATTCACTCAGAGAACTAGAGTATTTCACCACCATAAAAGATTTCTATTCATTAAAACAAAAACTGATACATCCTCTTTTACTGAGAGGGATTTACCACTGTAAAATTGTTTTCATATTCACTGCTGTGAAAAACAACTTACTGCTGTAACAAAAGTTTACATGAGCTTACTGCTGTAAAACAAAATTTACATTCACTGGTGTGAAACACTTTTACATGCTGATGTAAAAACAAAACTTACAGAGTTACAAAAACTCGCTCCACCATTTCCTTTATGCACTGCTGTGCAAAACTACACATGGTTTTTCACACACCTGAAATTACATCACCCTGGTTCTATCTTTTTACACACTGCTGTGTGTTCAATACATACCACACATGGTTTACGCTTCACCACTCTGTTTTACAATGCCTCACAAAACATTACCAAATACATTTGTGCACTGCTGTGCATTCACCCTTCAATTTCATTACATCGCACTGCTGTGCATTACCATACCTCTTCTACCTTACAATACACACACAAGAAAACATTACATATATATTCATGGCAATAAAACAAAAGGACTTACATACGTTTCCACTTGCCATGCTTCCGTAAAAATAAAAAACAATAAAATTAAATGTTTTTATCAGCCTTTACTTGTGCCCATACTCCCGCTGAAACAAAATTAAAAACTTCACCAAAACTTACCAACCCACAGTAAATTGCATTTACTGTTTTACTGACATTTACTGGCGGTAAAGGAACTTTTACTTCACGTCAAATTTATTTGCTGCAGACCTGTACTTTAACCATTGACTTTATTTGCATCGCGTCGCAACTTTTCTCATGTCAAAGACCCCGACTCTATGACATTGCCGATAGCGATGTGCCGATGCGATATCGGCGATCGCTCATCGCAAACACAAGAGCTTCCTCATAACTCCTTCACTTCAACTTTGCCGATGCGATATCGGCCCTTCACTTTGACTTTGCCGATGCGATATCGGCGATCGCTTATCGCAAATACAAAGGCTCCTTTATAATTCCTTCACTTCATTTTGCCGATGCGATATCGGCAATCGCAGTTGAAATTATATTTTCAACACTCCCCTTTAATTTCAACTGCTGGGCATTCAATCATACCCAAACACTTCCTCACATGGAGGGATTCACTAACTGCTGTTACAAGAATATCTTCCTCACATAGAGGGGTTCACCAATCTTCCTCGCATAGAGGGATTCACCAACTGCTTCTGCTGCAGTTCATAAACAAACAAAGTTGTCTTCCTCTTAATAGAGGGATTCACCTGAAACTGTGCTTAAGAGCACCTTCCTCATGACAGAGGGATTCACCATGTGACTGTGCTTAAGAGCACCTTCCTCATGACAGAGGGATCTACCAAACTATGCTAGAGAGCATCTTCCTCTGAACAGAGGGATTCACCAATGTAACTGTGCTTAAGAGCACCTTCCTCATTATGGAGGGATTCACTAATGACAATGTGCTTAAAAGCACCTTCCTCTTCAATAGAGGGTTTCACCAAATGACTGCTTCAAATGCAGTTCCAAAACAAACAACCATTGCACTGCTGTGTGTGCAAACTCATTACGATGTTCTTTTATGCTGCTGCATATTCTCTGCTGCACTGTTGTGCCATCTTCTTTACTGTGTCTACCTCACACTGCTGTGTCTACACTTGCACTGCTACTGCACTTTTCAAAGACAAAATACTCTGTCTTTCTTGGAACAATTACGCTGTCCCAATTTACAAATTTACACTGCTGTGTGTAAACATTTCTTACACTCACTGCTGTTGCATATATTGCATTTCAATTCAATTCATTACATTTACCTTTACTGCTGTAAGGAAAATTTCTTTTGCATGTGCTGTTGTTCAAGACTTCTTGCTGCTGCATTTTTTTATTTGCATTGCTGTGTGCTTCTCCTTCTTGCCGTCATGCTGCTGTCCATAACTTCCTGCTGCTGCATTTTTTTTATATTCACTGCTGTCCATACCCATAACCATGGATTGTCATCCCTGGGTTTTTATTTGCTGTTGCGTTGCCTCTGCAATTTGCACTGTGGCTGCTTTTTGTTTCATCATATTGCTGTGTGCTCATACACTAACTCTTTACTCTCCATTACTTGCACATAGAGAGAGAAATCGTCCTCACGTTGTTTTGCGCTGTATTCTCCACACAACAGAAAATAACACGGGCTGCTGCCTTTTCCTTTTACACCCTTTCATTTTTTTGCTGCCACACATTAAAAATCTGCTGTCCCTGTTTTTCTTTACGCATTTCTTTGCATGCTGCATTGCATATGAAGAAAAACATTACATTTTTTTTACTGCTGTGTGAGAAATTTTATTGCATTCTCAGCCACTGGGCATTTACGCTCTGCTGCGTTTTGCCTTCTCATTTTCTTCTCACTGCTTTGCAGTTTCATCCCCACTACAAAACATTTCATCTGCTGTGAGTATGCTCTATCACATTACATAGAAGGAAACTGCCTTCCATTGCTATGCATTTCAATGCATGTGCACCACAAAAGAAATTTCAAACTGCTGTTCATTCTAATCCATGTGCTCCAAATTTTTTTTAAACTGTTGTTTTATGTTTTGTCTTCCCACTGCTGTGAGGGTTTCCATGCTTTGCATTTTTCTCTTATCTCGCTGCTGCTCTTTACATTTCAGCGCTGCCTTCTTTTCTTCTTTATGCATTTCTATGCATATTGCATAAAAACAAACCAAAAACATTGCTGATTTCATCACTGCTGCATATTACCTTTCAGAGGGATTAACAAAGATTTCATTTGCAACTGTTGTGCTGCAATACATCCTCCATCAACAAATGACTGTTAATACAGTCTAGCAACAAAAATTACAAGCTCCCCTTTAATGTATGCTTGTCTTTTTTTTAACAAGTTTTCTCAAAACAAACTTAGATCAGCTGCGTTGCTTAAGGGGCTTTCACACTGTATTTCTTTTCTTCTCCATACTTGTGTAACTTTCTTCTTTTGTGTGGGTCTAGCTTGCATAGGAGCCCATGTCAAGTTACAGTGATGTGCCATATGCCCAATGTTATGACACTTGAAGCATTCAACATTCTTCATGAATAAAGATTCATGATTTCTTCTTGTGAAATTATTTCTTGGAGATTGTCGGGGACCACAACATCTATCTCCATTAAATTCTCTACAGTCTTTTGCCATATGACCAAAGTTTGAGCAAGCATAACAATAACCATAAAATGAACTTTGGTACCTGGGAGATGGAGGTTTCCTTGATGCACTTCTGAAGCCTTGATGTCTTGAGATCCTTTGATGATCACCATTGCCTCTTGCCTTTTTGCCATCAGCTACATTTCTTCTTGGAGCTGGTTTTCTGCTTGGAGGAGGATTTCTTCTATTGCTGCCTTCATTTTTCTCCTTGCCTTTGCTGGAACTAGGAGCATCACCATCTCTTTCTGGCTTCTTCACATCTCCTTTGCTTAAAGCATCCTCATCCTTGTTTGAGTGTTCACCTACATACCCAAGTCCTGATTTATCAGATGGAGATCTGTGATAGCTGAGCATGTCATCCAAAGCTTGAGAGCTCTTCATGATCTTGTTCATCCCTTCAACCTTCTTCCTGAGGAGGACAATCTCTTCTTCTAACTTTTCACATTCATTACTTTTCTTTGCTAGTTGTCCCTCAGTTTCTTCCTTGCTACAAGTAGCTTCAGCTGCTGCTACTTTAAGAGAGATGATGTCTATCTTCATTTTGGAGATTTCTTCATCTTTTGCTTGACTGCTCTTCATTTTCTTTTCAACTCCTTGTGCCTGCTTCCTGGCTTCTTGTAGTTCAGACTTAAGGGAGGAGACCTCTTCCTTGTACTGTCCAATCTCTTCTACAAGCTTGTTCACTCTCTTGTGCCTTTGTTCAAGTTGGCTTGTCAAGGCATCTGCCTGCTTCTTTGCTTCATTCAGCTGATTTGTCATGGATATGACTTCTTCATGATGTTTCCTCTTGCATTGATCAAGCTCCTTCTTAAGCTTGGCCAGCTCTTCATCCCTTTCTTTTACTTGAAGCTTGATGAGGTCAAGCTTTTCAGTCTCAGCTTCTATGATGGGTTCTTCTTGACTCATTGTCATGGTCAGTGCTCCCTTTGCATGAAGGTCATGCAGTCTGTCCCATATATCCTTTGCTGATGTATATTTTCCTAGATTCCTCTTCACAGAATCAGGGAGTCCATCCAAGATTAGTTTTGCTGCTTGTGCATCATACTCCATGGATTCTTTATCCATCTTGCTGTCATCAATCACTGACTCCCAGACTTCAATCCCCTCAGACATTAGGAAAGCCCTCATCATTATTTCCCATACATCAAAGTTTCCATCAAACTTTGGGGTTTGAAATAGAATGTATTCTAATGGATTGCCTTCAAGTTTAGTAGAGGGGGGAGACACATTTTTAACAGGCTTGGAGGCTTTCTTCTTTGACCTTGCCATTCTTATCTGGGCTTCTAATACTTGACTGTGTTTTTTTTTAAAACAACTGACTGTTTTTAATAATAACTCAGAAACTTGGGAAATACCTGAATCCCTTTGGCTGAAACTTCACACTGCTGGAGAAGCTTTCTCTGCTGCAACCACACCTTCCTTCAGCTTCTTTGAGTCTTCAAAGAGCATGAACCTGCTCTGTCACCATCAAAGAGCCTGGACTAGCTCTGATACCACTGTTGGGTATTTTTCTCTTTGAATGGGGAAAATACCAAAAACCAAATATTCAAACACACAGAGGCAATGCTCTGTTTTTACTTTTCTCCAGGATCTTTTATGCAAGAAGACTTAAAAAAAATTCACTCAGAGAACTAGAGTATTTCACCACCATAAAAGATTTCTATTCATTAAAACAAAAACTGATACATCCTCTTTTACTGAGAGGGATTTACCACTGTAAAATTGTTTTCATATTCACTGCTGTGAAAAACAACTTACTGCTGTAACAAAAGTTTACATGAGCTTACTGCTGTAAAACAAAATTTACATTCACTGGTGTGAAACACTTTTACATGCTGATGTAAAAACAAAACTTACAGAGTTACAAAAACTCGCTCCACCATTTCCTTTATGCACTGCTGTGCAAAACTACACATGGTTTTTCACACACCTGAAATTACATCACCCTGGTTCTATCTTTTTACACACTGCTGTGTGTTCAATACATACCACACATGGTTTACGCTTCACCACTCTGTTTTACAATGCCTCACAAAACATTACCAAATACATTTGTGCACTGCTGTGCATTCACCCTTCAATTTCATTACATCGCACTGCTGTGCATTACCATACCTCTTCTACCTTACAATACACACACAAGAAAACATTACATATATATTCATGGCAATAAAACAAAAGGACTTACATATGTTTCCACTTGCCATGCTTCCGTAAAAATAAAAAACAATAAAATTAAATGTTTTTATCAGCCTTTACTTGTGCCCATACTCCCGCTGAAACAAAATTAAAAACTTCACCAAAACTTACCAACCCACAGTAAATTGCATTTACTGTTTTACTGACATTTACTGGCGGTAAAGGAACTTTTACTTCACGTCAAATTTATTTGCTGCAGACCTGTACTTTAACCATTGACTTTATTTGCATCGCGTCGCAACTTTTCTCATGTCAAAGACCCCGACTCTATGACATTGCCGATAGCGATGTGCCGATGCGATATCGGCGATCGCTCATCGCAAACACAAGAGCTTCCTCATAACTCCTTCACTTCAACTTTGCCGATGCGATATCGGCCCTTCACTTTGACTTTGCCGATGCGATATCGGCGATCGCTTATCGCAAATACAAAGGCTCCTTTATAATTCCTTCACTTCATTTTGCCGATGCGATATCGGCAATCGCAGTTGAAATTATATTTTCAACAAGAGTGTCAAGGAAACATCCACGAGGCAAGGGATTGGATTTTCTATTAAATCAACAATTATTCTCCACACTTACAATAGTTCGGGCATTCATCATTTTATAAGAGCCTCCTCTGTTACATAACTGTTGTTTCGGTATAAAACCAACTTGGCAGTAAATACAATTTTTACACATATTTACACAATTAGTTGTCAAATTCCAACAAACTCCACCTTGACAACAATTTTCCTAATCCCTTGCCCATGCCCATTCATCATCTCTTCTGCAAGCCAAGAGAAGCTAAACACCATCGCAACTTCTCTACTGTAACTGGCTTCGTAAATATGTCTGCACAATTTTCCCGTGTATGGACCTTCTTAAGAGCTACTTTTCTGCCATCGATCACATGTCTCAGAAAATGATACCTTACATCAATGTGCTTGGTCTTGCTGTGGTAAGCTGGATTTGTAGCAAATGAATAGCATTCTGACTGTCACAGAGTACATTCACTCTCTCCTGTGTCCTTCCAATCTCATCAAGTAGACCCTTTAACCAGATTGCTTCTTTACTGGCATTTGAAGCAGCTATATATTCTGCTTCGGTAGTGGACAATGCAACTGTTTCTTGAAGCTTTGACATCCAACTAATTGCTCCACTTGCAAGAGTAAAGACATAACCTGTAGTAGATATCCTTTTGTCCAAATCACCTGCATAATCAGCATCTACATATCCGCAGACTAATCCTTCACTACCATTAAAGATGATGCAATGGTCACTTGTGCTTCTTAGATATCGAAGATCCATTTCACTGCTCGCCAATGTTCTTCACCTAGATTTGCCATGGACCTGCTGACAACTCCAACTGCATGTGAAATGTTAGTGCTTGTAGGTACCATCGCATACATTAAGTTGCCTACAACATTTGCATATGGTACATGAGACATATACTGCTTTTCTTCATCAGTTCTAGGACTCAAAACCGAAGAAAGCTTAAAATGGGAAGCTAATGGAACATTAACAGGTTTCACACTGTTCATACAGAACTTTTCAAGTACTCTTTCCACATACTTCTGCTGTGATAACCAAAGCTTACCATTTTTCCTGTCTCTGTGTATCTCCATGCCCAAGATATGTTTTGCTGCTTCATATCAAACGTCCTAGAGAGCTGAGCCTTTAACTTGTTGATCTCTTCCATGCTTTTGCTTGCAATAAGCATATCGTCAACATACAAAACTAAGATAATGAATATGCCACTGAAACTCTTGAAGTATACACAATGATCATACTCACTTCTAATAAAGTTCTGGCTCACCATGAAGGAGTCAAACTTCTTGTACCATTGCCTGGGAGACTGCCTCAGGCCATACAATGATTTCCTGAGCTTGCAAACTAATCTTTTGCTGCGACCTTGTACAAAACCTTCTGGCTGTTCCATATATATCTCTTCATCCAAATCACCATGTAGAAAAGCTGTTTTAACATCTAACTGTTCTAACTCAAGGTTAAGTAATGTAGTTAGTGCCAACACAGTAGGAATAGAAACAAGTTCTACGACTGGTGAAAAAATCTCATCAAAGTCAATACCTTCAACTTGAGAATACCCTTTTGCTACCAGTCTCGCCTTATACCTTTCAATACTTCCATCAACTTTCTGTTTCAATTTGAAGACCCATTTGCATCCAACAACACTTCTCCCTTCAGGAAGTTCTACAAGATCCCAGGTATTGTTCTTGGCTAAGGAATCCATTTCTTCTTCCATAGTCGTTTTCCATTTTTTGCTATCCGTATCATCTACTGCTTCCTGATAACAAGAAGGCTCCCCATCTTCAATAATCAAAGCAAAAGATGAAGCAGAATCTTCATACCTTTTAGGAGTTTTTCTTTCCCTTGTAGACCTTCTTAGAGTGACTGGTTGCTGAATTGGTTCAGAAACTTCAACAGCTTCCTTTGTATCTTCATCACCTTTTCCTCCAGAAGTCTCTCCTTCTTTTCGACTTTCAAAAAAAGGTCTAGCCTCCAACTGAATTTGTTGATTTGGCGATACCTGTTCCTGTTCAATTCTTTCAACATTTGATTTTAAAAGAGAAGATTCATCAAATGTTACATCTCTACTAATGACTATCTTCCGCGACATAGGATCCCACAACCTGTATCCTTTCACCGCATAGTCATACCCAACAAAGACATAACATTTTGATTTTGGATCTAATTTTGAATGCTGATTTTTAGGAATAAGAGCATAGGCATCACAACCAAATATCCTTAAATGTGAATAATCACAAGACTGACCTGACCAAACTTCTTCAGGAATTTTACAATTAATTTCTACTGAAGGTGACCTGTTAACTAAATAACAAGTAGTGGATACTGCTTCTGCCCACAACTCCTTTTGCAGATTAGCATTGTTGATCATGCTTTTGGCTCTTTCCATAAGAGTCCGATTCATACGTTCAACAACACCATTTTGCTGAGGAGTATAAACAACAGTTTTGTGTCTAACAATTCCTTCATCCTTACAGTACTGTTCAAATTCTAGAGAAGTAAATTCACCACCATTGTCAGTTCTTAAACATTTAATTGATTTGCATGTTCTTTTTTCTATCATTGCTTTAAATTGTTTAAAGACATTGAATACATCAACTTTCTTTTTCAACATAAAGACCCAAACTTTACGGGAGAAATCATCAATAAACGTTAAAAAATATAAAGCACCTCCATATGATACAACAGGAGATGGTCCCCACAGATCAGAATGAATATAGTCCAAAATTTCTTTACTATTATGACTTCCAGTTTTAAATCTCTGTTTACACTGTTTTCCATACACACAATGTTTACAAAAATCCAACTTCAAGGATTTCAAAACATGAAGTGATTTATGTTTCATCAGTACCTGAAGACCTTTCTTGCTCATGTGACCCAATTGCTGATGCCATAGGCGAGTACCTTCTTCTTCTTTCTATGACACAATCGCTGCTTCACTGACCTGAGTACTTCCTTTGAGTCTATAAAGATTTCCGACCTTTTCTGCTTTCATAACAACTAGGGCGCCTTTAGAGACTTTCAACACTCCATTCTGACCTGTAAACTTATAACCATCCGAATCCAACACTCCCAAAGAAATCAAATTTTTCTTCAATTCAGGTACATGTCTAACACTAGTTAATGTTCTAATTGTGTTATCATACATTTTAATCCTGATATTTCCCATCCCAACAGTCTGACATGATACATTATTACCCATAAACATAGAACTACTATTTACATCTTCATATGAAGTAAACCAATTTCTGTGTGGACACATGTGATGAGAAGCACTAGAGTCTAATAGCCAACTTTCAAAATCCTGAGAGACATTACATACAGGGAAAGTTTCATCTATCATACATAATTCTTCAGTAGATAAAATTTCGTCTATAATACCTGAATCAACCTGATTTGCTTCCTTCTTCGGGTTATCAAACTCTTTTCGTTTCCAACAACCTTTCTTAAGGTGTCCAGTTTTATTGTAGTGCCAACATTTTTCCTTACACTTATTTCCATTTGATTTTGATTTGGAAGATCCCCTTGTTTTTTCTCCTTTTTCCGTTGACCGTTCATGGCTTCTGGTGCAACTGTTTCAGTACTGGATTTCCTTCGTATTTCTTCAGACAAGAGAGCTCCCACAATTGATTCAAATTTAAAAGAATCAGCAGTGCTCAAACTGATTGAAGTTACGAAGTGGGCCCATGACTCGGGAAGAGAACACAACAAGGTTATAGCTTTGTCTTCTTCTTGAATTTTAACTTTCATATATGATAATTGGCATATAAGTGTATTAAAAATATTTAAATGTTTTGCAACTTTTGTACCCTCCTTCATCCGTAGACTGTACAATTGTCTTTTCAAATAAATTCTATTGGTTAACGATTTTGTCATATATAGTTTTTCCAGTTTTTCCCATAAACCTGCAGCTGTACTCTCTTCAACAATGTTGAAGAGAACTTCATCCGCTAGGCATAACCTGATGGTACTGAGAGCTCGGGCATCCAAGTCCTCCCAGTCTGAATCTGTCATGCTAGCAGGTTTCTTATTTGCCCCGTCTAATGCTTTGTGCAACCCTTGTTGCACCAACAAATCCCTAACTTTCAGTTTCCATAGAGCAAAGTTGTTCTTGCCGGTGAATTTCTCCACCTCGAACTTTGCATTCGTCATCTTGGCCATTTCTTTCCTCCTAGGGTTTCAATCTTTCAACAAAAAAAAAAATTGATTTGTCTTCTTCCAACAAGGGTTTTCCAAGGTTTTTTTTTTTAATTTTTCCTACTTCAATTTTCTGAAAAATTTCACAAATTCCCCAACAAAATTCAGAATTTTACTTTCCCAATTTTTTTTTCAAATTGACTTAAAAAACCTACAACAATTTTTCTGAAAGAATTCCCTTTCCTCTGTTCTTCAATGAAACCCTTCAATGAAATGAAATCCTTTTCTGGAAATCAATGAAACCCTTTTCTGAAAAAAAATTCACAAATTCCCCTTCTTTTATTTAATTTACTTCACAGACTTCAAACCCTGAGATTTCCTCAAATACTCAGAAATTTCTGTATTTAAAACTTCAGACAACTCAACAGATCTTCAAAATTTTTTTTTTGAATAAATACCCAGACTTCTGATCGAAGGCTTTCTTCTGAGCTTCTCCTCCTGACTTCAAATTCGGGCTTTATGTGAATTCTTAGTGATCTGTACGCAGGGACAGGGGGCCGACGACTGCAAGTGGCGGCATCTCTCTCCAGCAACAACACGATTTCACCTCTGCAGGCTTCTTTCCAACGTGGCTTCTCTCCCTCCAGTGTGCACGGCTTCAATGTACAGGGTTTTCCAAAAGAACACAACGATTTCTTTTCCTTCAGCGGCTGCTCCTTGTTGGACTGGCGGCTTAAACAAGAAATGACGGGAATGAACCCTGTTCCCTTCAATCTTGCTTGGCTTAGACTGCAAATGAGCTTCTCGACTTCCTCACCGAGTTCAATGACCCTTGCCTAGGTTGGAATCTAAGCGAAAGCTGAACGACTTCCATAAGAAAGGATCATGCACATTGGCAGCAGTAGCGGAAAATTTGGATGTTTCAGTTTTAGTCATCGAAGACGATGCTGTTTTGGTAGAAATACAATGCCCCTGCAAACATGGCGTGCTTCTCGATATAATGCAGAGACTGAGCAGCCTCCATCTGGACACTTATTCTGTTCAGTCTTCCACATCAGATAAAATCTTTGCTGCTGTACTCAAAGCTAAAGTTCAGGAAATGTTTGGTGGTAAATGACCCAACCTTCCTTTGATACCACGCAGCGTCTTCGAGGGCTCCCAATTTTCACACAACGTCTCTCTTTCACCTTTTCTTATGCAGCGTCTCTCTTCGAGGGCTCCCCAGTTTTCTCAACTCAACTCAATAGCTTTGATACCAATTGTTGGCCAAGCAGTTAATTAAACAATAAATGTATAAATGAAACTGAATGAAACTGAATGCAAAGGCACAAGTAAAAAACACAATGTTTTTACGTGGTAAAACCTTGACAGGGTGTCAAGGAAACATCCACAGGGCAAGGGATTGGATTTTCTATTAAATCAACAATTATTCTCCACACTTACAATAGTTTGGGCATTCATCATTATATAAGAGCCTCCTCCGTTACATAACTCCTCCGTTACATAACTTTTGTTTCGGTATAAAACCAACTTGGCAGTAAATACAATCTTTTTACACATATTTACACAATTAGTTGTCAAATTCCAACATTATGTTGTTCTGTATTCCTCTTCCACATTCTCTGAACGTTTACTTGTCTCCTGAAATGACTCCTTTCCAATGAATAGGGCCAACAAAAAAATATATTCTTAAATCCATTCCTAGAATACTCTGCAAACTTTGCAGTTCCCAAACAGATGCTTTATAGTCTGTTACGCCTCATATTGCATTAGGTTTCACCTTGTGATTTTCATCACATGATAGAAGCTCAGTGGATCACACTGATTGTCACTTTATAGATTTATGGAGTTATTATGGGTGCACATACTTTCCTCGACCCCTCTCTCGTGGCTTGTTCCGATCACTGTCAATGGTGTGTGCCTAGTGTGTAGAGGAAAATAGCTGCTTGCACACTCTTTGTTAATGCCTTTAGAGCACATTTTGGTTTCCAGTGACTGATTATGGATGCACCATGGATTATATTAGAGGACTCTTTGTATGGTATTAGCGTTGTGGTGACACAATTGATGTATTGATTTGTTACTAAGCAGGGTGTTCCACATGGCCCCCTTTTATGTTATGATATTCTAGTCACCTCCTGAAATGACTCCTTTCCAATGAAGAGGGCCAACGAAAAAATTATATTCTTAGATGCAATCTATTCCTAGAATACTCTGCAAACTTGGTAGTTCCCAAACATATGCTTTATAGTCTGTTACACCTCATATTGCATTAGGTTTCACCTTGTGATTTTCATCACATGACAAAAGCTCACTGGATCACAGTGCACATTGATTGCCACTTTATAGATTTATGGGGTTATTATAGGTGCACATACTTTCCTCGACACCTCTCTCGTGGCTTGTTCCGATCACTGTCAATGGTGTGTGCCTGGTGTTTAGAGGAAAGTAGCTGCTCGCACACTCTTTGTTAATGCCCTTAGAGCATATTCTGGTTTCCAGTGACTGATTATGGATGCACCATGGATTGTATTAGAGGACTCTTTTTAGGGTATCAGTGTTGTGGTGACACACTTGATGTATTGATTTGTTACTAAGCAGGGTGTTCCACATGGCCCCCTTTTATGTTATGATATTCTAGTCGCCACATGATTATGCTTAGATAGGTTGTTGGTGTGACTTGGTCGTACCTTGGCTGAGGAGATGAGTTCCCTAGCGTATGTGGGTATATTTTACATATGGATTACACTTTGGTATGACTGCTGTTGTATTTGTGGAGAGTGCTTGGCATATGTACCCTCTTTGTTCATAGTTTCATTAGATTATTTGATGTGGTTTGAAATTTCTTGTGCGAGTACCCTGGCCTATTCGGGGTTTTCTTTTGACACATGTATCACTTCACTTTGACATAGACTCTTATCCTTAGTTGAGCACTCCTCTTCTTCACACAAAATGAGGTAGTTTCAGCCCTTTCAAAGGCTATTTGACCCACTTTTCACTTGATTGGAGGCTTAGTTATTGAATGCTCTTGCTTATTTGGCTTGTGTTCAAACTTTATTTGGTTTATTATGAATTAATTATGGACGTACATGGAGCGGTCAACTACTTTGGCACACATGTTGAGGTATCTCCTCATATATTGCATTATTTTATTGCTATAGATGGGGCTGTACCCTTCCTTTATGGAGGTTGTGAACATCTTGCATGTGGATAGATATGTTATTAGTTGGTTGATGCCTCACATTTGGGAGATAACCATTCGTTGGCATCTCGCCCCTTGGTTTCTATTTTGTGCTTCAAGAATGGATGTGGAAGCCAAGTCTCCTACAAAAGCTAGCAAATTGACCCATTTGAAGGGTAAACTCTACTATTGGGAAGCAATGCTGTTTTTGAGGTAAGTCTTCCTCTATTAGGCTATCCTTTGTTAGTTTGGTAGTTGCTTTTCAATTCCTTGCTTTGCCTATCCTCTTCAAGATTATTGATTTTGATGACTAGTTTATAGTTGATATTGCTAGTTGAAGGTGATCCTTCTAGGACCGTTTCTTTGTAGGGTTTTGGTTTCTGTTTTCATTTGGATTAGAGGAGAGACTATTGAGTCTTTGGCTCTAGTTTTCTTGACCCCTTAAGCCCTTGGATTAGGCTCTTGTCTTCTCACACCAACCTCCAAAACATATAAAAATCCAAAATATCTTTTATTTTTGTTTAAAAGAAAAAATCGAAAAATCTTTAGCTTCATTTTCTTTTTCAAGTAGTGTTTAAATTTTAAAGCATACTCATTTCCTAGACTTTTTTTCTATTTTGCATTGGTTTTCGAGATGGAGGAATGGCAGGTTAGGGGGACATATCCGCAGGACGGCTAGAGCGCACCCACTAATTTTTTAGGGGATGTCAGGTTGGGGATGACAATTATATATATATATGTATGTAATTCAAAATTCACTAGTAGCATCTGTATTTGGTTCAAGCTTACAAGCGTACCAAGCTGTGTTATATAATATTATGTACAACCATTACACTTGCCATTTCGGGAAAATCTCGAGCAACTTAAAAAGGGTTGAATGACTTTCCATTACTGGCTGCTAGAGATGAGTAAAATGCAGTCAATGAGATAGAGAATTGTCTCTGTTGCAACTTTTCATCATATTTCTTGTTAATGATGATTATGCTAAACGTTAAAGGCATTCCCTTCTCAAAAGGTCTTGTAAACTTTTACGACTGAATTAAAAACCACTATAAAAGACTTTGATTCTATAAAGAGGTTAGATTCACATTTCATTAAGAAGGTGATTGAATAGGAATTTATTCAAACATTTAGTACCCAAATTAAGTCATTACTATCTGAATGCTTTCAATGATGTTGGAGGTTTGGATGGTGGAAGCTTTGGACGTGAATGGCTCCTCAAAACCCATGTACAATATGTAAAAGCTAAGATGACTTGAAAAATGAGAAAAATCAAGAGCAATAACCACAATAATCAACCTTTTGAAATGTTGCATTTCCTATTCTCTTGACATAGAGCAATGTTGCATGACTTGTACTCGTATAAGACTCGTCACGCTATTGACTCGTCGACTCGTATAAGACTTGGGAACGACCCGTATAAGACTCGTCAAAATACAAAAAAATATTAAAATATGGTAAATTTTAAGCACAAAAAAGAAACTAATGACAATTCCAATCCTTATAAGTTATAAAAACCACAATATATGCAATAATTCATAACATCATCTCATATCTATAAAAGTACAACATAACATATTCGATTTTTGTAAGCAAAACATTTAGATATCAAATAAGAAAAGGACTCATGATTCCATAATTAAAATAAAAAATGTCAGCAAGTTCAAAATTCAAATACATATGTCATAAATGATAAATGATTGTCTCATAACAATCTTGAGTCTCATCACTCATGGACGACTACGCCTACAATAAGCCCTCGTGGAGCTAGTGCTAACATCGGAAGGCTGAAGCAACTATGAGGCAGGTGTATTTGGAGTCTCCATTTGTGATGGCAAACTAGAGAGATCCTCAGTCTCCTCATCAGGCCAACACAAATTAGGGGACTCCTCCTCCATAACCCAATCAGACTCTAAATCAGTAGTATCCAATAAAATTGGATCTTTATCCTTTGGTTGCACTTGTTTTGTGAGCATTCGAAGGTTGTAGTAGATGAAAACCAACTTCTCTAACTTCTCATGCTCCAATTTGTTTCTCTTTTTGCTGTGGATGTGCTCAAACATTGACCAATTGCACTCACAAGAAGAAGCACTGTAGGTTGACTCAGAACTCTAATGGTGAATTCTTGTAATTGTGGTGCCTCAATGCCACAATCTATCCACCAATGAGCTGTAAAAAAATAACAACAAAGATTGTCAGTTTGCAATGCCAAACATATAAAAGAGTACTAGCAAAATTACAAGCTAAGTTCTAACAATTTGCACTTACAAGGCATTTTCTTGTCCTTGAAACGTTGGCTTGAGCTGAATCCAAAAACACTAGATGCTTCCTTGTACATAGCTCGTTGTATGTTGATTTTGTCTTGAATATCTTGATCTAGGAACACCTTCTCAATGCATATCATGACACCTCTCATCACCTTGGGATCTCTTTGAATGCTAGACCCCTCATTATAGAATAAGCTTGGATTGAGATATGCTCCTGCTGCATGCAATGGTGAATGTAGTTGCCTGTCCCACCTGGAATCAATAATTTGCCATATAGGGAGATATTTAGATTCATTTCCCTTATAGAAAGTCTTGATGGCCTCTTTGGCCTTGTCCATGCCCTCATAAATATATCCCATTGCAAGTTTCTCTCCATCCATCAATCTCAAGACTTTCACAAGGGGCTCAGTGAAGCTGACAATCTCAGTGACTTTGTCCCACAAACTATCACCAAAGACAAATGCTTTCACAGACAATGCTTTTGGTTTTGTGCTATCTTTCCAAAATACCCATTGCTGGCTACAAAACATTCTTCTCAAAGCTTGGTACTCATACAAAAGGCTTTGGAGGGAAAAAAAAGTTTGTAGCAAACTGTGTGATAGTTGGGCGACTAAGCTCACCTTGTGTGAATTCCCTCATAAGGTTCAACACCCAAGCATGATTATAAATATACTTGGTAATTTGCTTGCATTTTTGCACAACATCTTGTACCCACTCTAGCTTCCCAATGTCCTCTAGTATCAAGTCTATGCAATGGACAGCGCATGGAGTCCAAAAAATGGTGGGATATTTGGCACAAAGCAACCTTCCAGCTGCCACATAATTTTCTCCATTGTCTGTGATTACTTGGACAACATTTGCAACCCCAACTTCCTCCACCAAATCAACCAACAATGTAAAAATCAAATGTGCATCTTTTACATTTGCAAATGCATCAATGGATTTTACGAACATGGTTCCTTTAGGGCAAGCTACAACAAAATTTATTATTATTCTACCCCTCTGATCTGTCCACCCATCAGACATAATTGTACAACCTGTAAATTTCCATGAGCTTTTAATGCTCTCCAATTGTTCCTTGACACACTCAAGCTCCTCATCTAGCTCTTTCTCCCTAAGTGCATTATAAGATGGGGCTTTGTATCCAGGGCCAACACTTGCAATGGCATCCACCATGGGTTGATAAAAATAAGACTTTGCATAGTTGAATGAAAGACTGTTATGGTACCAAAACCTCCTCACTGCCATATCTGCCTCCTTCCTCTTCTTTTCATTAAAACTATCCAAGGTTGGTTGAGATCTTGGAGTTGTACGAGGACTGAAGAAAGAAGAGGTTATATTCCTGTTTGCCACAACACTTGAAGATGAGCTACCAATACTTGGACTTTGAATCTGTGTTTCACTCTGAGATGAAGATCTACCTATCCCAACAATCTCATCCTTCCTTTTTTCCCTCTTAGAACTTTAATCTTTGATGACTTCCAAAACAACTGCCATTTCAGTAGTGACTTCATCAGGGCAATTTTGACAACATCCCACACCATTCCCAGGAATTCTAGCTAGGTGGTATTTTAGCATGTTTATGCCTGCATGCATTGTGGCATTGCAATAATTGCACTTGACATGGTGGTCATTACCGACAATGATTCGTTGACCATGTGCCCATGCCGGATCACGAGACTTTCTAGAACCCTTTGGTGGCATGGTCATAGAATCTGGAAGATTTTTTTTTTTTTTTTAAATTTAATTGATCTTTTTTTGGTTTTGAATTTTTTTTAGTTTGTAATTTTTTTGGGCCCAAGGCTGAGTTTCTTAGCCACACAAGAAGTTGTGTGGCTGAGAAACTCAGCCACAAGGCTAAAAAAATTTGCAAACTTAAAAGAAATTTGAAAACAAAAAAAAAACTAAATGAATACAATTTTTTTTTTTAAATTTACATGGAAAACATTCAAACAAGGTTCATGAAGCCTACCTGAAGCTGGGTCTGATCTGATGAAGCCTCCTTTAGCCTCCTCCAAGAGCTCCTTCACTGTGCAATGGAGTCACTCAACACTCATAGAAATTAGCCAAACACTCAAATGACAAGTGAATGACAAATGGAAGGGAGAGAGGTGCTTATAAAGCATTTTATTCCCTCCAATTTCCCTTTCCCTCCACCTCATTTCCAAAAAAGAAAAGAAAAAAAATTGCCTTTTGAGGGTCGACGGGTCTTATAAGGGTTTGATGCGGGTCTTATGGCAAATCCGCGGGTTTAATAAGATACCCGCCGAGTCCGGGTCTTAAGCGCGGGTTCTATGCGAGTGACCTGGCTCGCTATAGAACCTGCCAAGACCCGCGGGTCTTATACGGGTGGTGCTTCACTGACATAGAGGCTTTGCTTATTGTAATTTTGTTGTTGAAAATACAATATTTAAATTACTAGAAACCCAATTGAAACCCATCATCATACAAAACCCATGTTTTGAGCTGCAACTTGTACAACATATTTAGATTCAGTGCAATACAAAAATAATGGATGGGAAAAGTGATCATATTGTCCAATCATCAATGTCCATGATTGTCAAGACTCAAAACTAAAGTTATATGCCCATATTATCCCTGAAATCTGCCCACAAAATCCCCAAAATCTTTCTAGTACGTCCTTAAAATATCAAATATGTCTAGAATGTCCCTAAAATCTGCCCAGAATGTCTTGGTGATGGCAAGGAAGTCCTTGAGTCCTCAACAATTTGGGGATGTTTCCTAAGTGTCCACAAGTCCCTGTAACGCGGGGACACAGATACACGGATTTTTTTAGGGGGACGGGGCCCCATGCAACATAGCTTATTTTCAATCAAGTTTTGATTTTAAGGCTATCATCTTGAAATGCTAATCATAAAATTAGCCCTACGTATAGTAATTCTAAGTTTATTCTTCATTCTTTGGGCTAGTGATAGTATTTATGTAAATCTGGGAGTTACAATAAAAAGAGATAAAATCAGATAATAGATTTACATAAGCTCAAGTCTTGTGCTATTTCATTCATTGAAGTTTTTAACATAGACTTGATTAATATTTCACAAGTTAGAAGTGAGCTTTCAAAGTTTTATTCTAATTTTTAGTTGTGAATTTTCCTTTTCTTTGTTGCATGCATGACGGAAGTAAATCTGATTTTTCCCTCTTAATTCAAGTCTATTCTATTGCACAGTGACAATCATTGTTTTGCACTCGTCTCAAGCATATTGGATGTTTTTCTTGAATATCTTAAGCTCCTAATTAATAATTCAACCCTACTCTCCTTGTTTAAAAGTGCTTATTTACTTTCTTGGCTTGGTTTACCTATAATTACAAATCTGGAATTTGCATACTTAAGTAAATAAAACTGATCTGGCAAAGCCAAGCTACACCTTGGAATTGTACTTACTTGACCACAAATTGCTCTTAACATCACACGAAGGTCAATTTCTGTTCTAACTCCAAGATTACATCTCTTGTGTTTATCTTTGACTTGAAGTTGTTCTCTAAGGCACAATTTGGATGTATTGCAAGTTACATTCACCAAGTCATTGCTAGTCTATTTCTTCAAGGTTCATCATTAACTTGTGATGATAATAAATAACTTGCAAATCTGAAATTTTTTCTTGCACACATAATAAATCAGATTTGAAGTACAGTCCACATATTTTTAACTTCATCTAGCATCTAAGTCGATTGTTGTGATTTGTGCTTGTTCTATCAAAGTTGATCATCTTGAAGCATTGCATCACTAAGATATTGGATCTTCTAAGTTTCATTGAGTTATATTTTTTGTGGGATTCATTTATTAAATAAAATCTTGGCATTCATTTACTAAATCATAAAATAAGCTTTACTTAGGCTTTTTTGTTCTCAATTGTGTACGAAAGGGATACCTCCCTTGGCCTCTTGAAACCTGGCCAAAAGTGAAGGAGAAGTTGTGTTGAGGTGACAGTGATACAAATCCCATCCATTCCCCCAAGGTGGCATCCATGGATTGGCTTTTCCACTTAGATGTTACTTTAGGCAGTAACATCTTCCAAGTCAAATTCTCAGAATTCTCATATTTCACCCTCTGAAACGCCTAAATTATTGGAAAACCATCAATATAGAGCAGCATTCATAGTGCTCTCTCTATTTTTCTCATTACCCTTGTGAGGGTATAATTCCCATGATCCACAAACTTTCGAACTATCTAGGTAGCCCTCCATATTGAGCTTTATATACACTAGATCTTTCTTATCTTCAAAGTGTGGGCTTCTTAAAATGTAGAGTCTATTCTTATTTAGTGAAGACATCACCATTGTCAGTATCCACTAGATTGTAAATGATTTATACTTACTCTTTGATAACTACAAGAGCATGAGCAACATGACTTGTCATCGTAAATCTTTGACTAAAACCCTCTT
The DNA here is from genome assembly GCA_031772625.1 of Pinus tabuliformis. Classification (NCBI taxonomy): domain Eukaryota; kingdom Viridiplantae; phylum Streptophyta; class Pinopsida; order Pinales; family Pinaceae; genus Pinus; species Pinus tabuliformis. Next base: position 236,083,049 of record CM062819.1, read on the forward strand.
TGGAATTGAAACTTGCATTGGTGCTGATTGCATTATTGTGGTTTTTTTTACCTTTTCCATACATAGGATTATTAGCTTTTGCACCCTCAAAATCCACTTCATATCTGATAGGTTTTTTCTTCGACTATATTTTTATCAGCTCTTGCTCACCCAAGGAATGCTATAGCTAACAAAATCTCTCAACAAATTCCATCCAATTGGACTCAACCACAGTCATGTTAGCCCCACATTTCTTTTCTGTATATGATTAAGAATTGAGCTAAAAGATGAGTGGTAGACGATTTTGTTAGAAAATGTAACTAGGTTCAGTCTTCATTATTATACTTGAGCCAAAATGTAATTATTTTGTCAAAAGAAAGTGAAAAGAATTTTATCATTATTTTATTTGACTTGTTAAAGCATGGGTTTCATGCTTGGGTCAAATGCATAGTTTTAAAACTCCGACTCCGACTCCGACTCGGCCGAGGATCGACTCCGACTCTGACTCCGAAACGGTAATGACTCGGCCGGCTCGATTTCAATGACTTGGTCGTTGTAAAAAATACATTAAATGTTTATTTTTTTATTATAAAAAAACATAATTTTAAAGAGTTTCATTCATGTTTCCAAACACACAGCATTATAATATAGATGGAAGACAACATATGATCAAAGTAGGCTCATGAACCAATCCATTATATCAAAATGGTACCCAATGGCAATACATAGTCAACTGCCATACATGATCAAAGACTCAAAACAAAAAACACATAACCAAGGAGGCTAGAAATGGCCTCTACAACAAAAGTAAACCGTGACCAGACTCCAGTACTAGTACTACAACTACTGGCTAGTAGCTATTGCCAGAGGAGCCAAGATCATGTTGATCAATCTCTGGATCATCATCAGAGTCAGACAGGGGGCCCCATGGCTCCTCCTCATCATCATCATTTCCAACTGCAGCTATAGAAGTGGTACCACTAGCAGGCTGTGCAACTGCAGCAGATGCAAGCTGAGATAGAGTAGATATGCGGCTACGCTTCTGTTGTGGCTGAGCAGAGGAAGCACCTACAACTAGAGTCCTTGCTGGCTGTGAGACTGAGGCTGGTGGATTGGGATCTGCATTCAACTGAACAGCATGTTCAAGTTCAACTGATGTCTCGATATCTAAATCTAAATCAAGATCCTCATCAGGATCAAACTCTGCTGGACGACTCTCCACTACCCAATCTGATGTTGGATCAATGTCTTCCAACACAATGGGATCTGAATCAGTTCTTTTGTTCAGCAAATGGTTTCATCTGAGCCGGAGGTTGTATTGGGCATAAACTAGATCATTTAACCGTTTTTGATCCAAACGGTTTCTCTTCTTTGTGTTACTTGGGAGTAGGAGCGAAAACGGGAGCGGGAGCGACGTTTTCAGAAGCTCCTGGTTTGGGAGCGAATCCTAGAGGAGTTCGACAACCAATGTCACTAACATCAAGGTACGTAGAGGGATTGGTGCTCTTGATTAAATACGAGTTCCATACCCTAATACATGACAAAATTCAATGGAAACATTGCAATCCTCCAATCCTGAAATCCTGAAAAACTGATAAGTCTGCTTGATTTTGAATGAAATCTAAAATTCTACTTTCTTCATATGAAATCCAATGAGGCCGAAACCACTCTCAAACATCCTGAGTCATTTCATGGTAATGTTAAAAATTTAAGTAAAAGGATGAAAATGAAGATTAAGGAGAATGTCACTTTTACTTAACATTACCATGAGATTTGAATAGCATATCAATAGTAGAGAGCATTTGAGTGTGTTAAATAGGGTTTGAGAGCGGGGAATGGACCCCAAATAACATTTAGCTAATTCATAAAACACCTTGAAGTCCAAACCAATCAGCAAACCCCTTAAAATTTCATTAAAATAATGTTAAATCGCTGTTTTAGTGGGTTACGGGCCGCTGTTTGTGACTCGGCCGAGTCAGTACGGGAATGGCCGAGTTGGCCGAGTCAGCCATGACTCGGCCGAGTCAGCCATGACTCGGCCGAGTCAGCCATGACTCGGCCGAGTCATGGCTGACTCGGCCAACCGAGCCGTTTTTTGTACCAAGTCACTCCGGAGGGCAATGGAACGGACCAACTCGGCCGTTTCCGTTTCGAAACGGCCGTTTTTTAAAACTATGGTCAAATGTATAGGTCAAGCCTCCATTGTAGGCTTTAGGATTATTTATATGGGTCAAAGTCAATTTGTTTATTGGTCAAAGCATCCTCCATCAGGTCTCCTTCTATTGGCTTCAATAAGGTTATCATCAAATCAACGTCCTCAACGACTCCTACAAGTCGTCCTCAAAGAAAATAGTGTCATAAAATGATTTATGTCGGCCTACAATAAAGTCGAATCTCGTCATGGTTCATGTCAGCTTATTTAGTATGGTCATACTACTATATATACCCGCCTATACTTTGCTCCACAGATCATCACTAACTCGCATATATCTCTGATGGTTATCACAGTTCGAATATCTATCACAATTTGATATTATAGTTCAGATATCACAATATGATGGTGCGGACTTCAATGCAGATACAACGAAGAATGATTCAATGTGATAACAACACAAGGGCTTATTCTTGATGACAAGTTCAGTAACATCATAGTTCAGATTATAGGGAGGATGTTTCGGTGTTACAATGGAGCTCGTTCTAGACAAGGTCACACAGTGAAATGATTTTGTTATTATCACAGTGATAAGAATTCAATGCTCTCACAGTTACAAGGATGACTTGATGGAGGATGTCTTGGGTCTAGATTGAAAGGGTCTTGGTCGTCTCATCTTTTGAATCTACTGAAAGAAGAATTTTGTGACTAGGTTTTCCCCTTGAGGGGGGCTTTTCCCTGGCAATGTGCCTATATCTTGTGTTCTCTTCTATTTGTTGCTTGACATTAATCTTGATGATAAGAAAATATAATTAAGAAACCTAATACTAATAAATAAAACATAACAAGTTAATGTCATTAAGAGGAAAATCATTTAATTGCCATCTATATCGATTTCCAACATGGTATCGGAGTTATGGTATTGGTCTAAGGCAGTTATGGGCTAATGAAACTAATGATGATCTCGGTGATACCACAGAAGTTCGAATCTCTAAGATTATTATAGACTACAGTAAATTGGTTTCAGTGCTGTTACACAAATGAGAAAAATTCGGATATCTCAGGAGTACTCTCGGTATAATCACAAGCAGAAGAAAGGTCTCGGTGTCATCTCAGTCACCATATCAACATAGACTCAGTGTTATTTCAATAATGCTAATACAGTATATGAGATTCGGTTCTATCATAGTAAGAAAGGCTCAATACTATTACAAAGAGAATGTCACAATACCACTACAATGATAAGGGTTCATTTCCATCACGGTGAGAAGGTCTGAATACATAACATTAATGCTATTACAAGGATTTGGTATTTCCACAGTGCAGTACCTCCACAAAGAGGAAGTTTCGAGACTCCTACAGTGAGACAAAGATAGTTTCGATGCCTCCACAATGACAAAGATCTCGGACTTGATGGAAAGATGATTTCTATGCTTCCACAAGTTTGGTGTCATGCTCTCACAGTTTGCTATTATGCTTCCACATGAAGAAAACTCGGTCATCACATAAAGAATCCGAAGTCTATGGAAATCGAAATTGACAGTCCAAGGAACCAGCTTGAAGAGGATCTGAGTACAAGGAAGTTGGAACCAAGTAAGTATTGGTACTACAAGTTATCAAATTAATAGTATGAAATCACAAGGTATGTATATACGCATTTGAATTTCTATTATGGTTCATATAATCCTTGTTTCTATCTAGTCTAAGATTAAGAATGTACTCTTAGAACCTTAATCCTCTCCCTCTAGGATTTACAAGTAATCTAGGATTCCAAGCAAAAGTCCTTGATTGAAAGAAATTAAATCACATTCTTGGTAGCACATGGTTTGCTTGTAAGTATGTATTACAGGATCTTGGCCTAGTACAAAGAAAACACTTCAACGAATCGTTACCAAGTTTGTCAAGAAACATATCCACCTCTAGGTATGTCTATATATGTTATAAAATTCTCTTAATTTTATTTTTGAAGTTTGCATTACATTACTAACATCTTTATGTCTACCTATCTTGAATCATAATGATTCTTGTTTTGGGTGATTCATCTCTTAATAAATCTACCCACCCCATTCATATTCTTAATTGATTTTGTAGAACCCTAGATAGGTTCTAGAAAACCCTATCCTAAGGGTATGCTAATCTGAATGTATGAAACCCTAAGCTGCTTAGGGATATTGTGAAACACTATTTGATGTTTTTATTGATGATGTCATGTTTGGGATTTTGGTATGATCATGAAAACCTAACTTGTTAGGGTTGAATGATAAGGTCTAAAATCCCAAACCTTGGAAATTTTGGTAATGTTGGGTTTGCTATGGTTCTACATTGAAATCCTAACTCATTAGGGTTTGGTGGAATGTGTAAGCAAGACCCTTATAATGTTTTATAAGTGATCTCCTTGGTATGTGTGTGTGTTTCGTTATATGTCTAACTTCTATTGATATTTGTGAAGTTGGGTTTGACTAACACATGATATGAAATGCATTTGCATGATGATGAAACCCTAGCTTGGTCTAGGTCAGATGTATTAATGTTGTTGGACATATGATATGCTTATGTATGATTATGAATTCCTAGATATGTGTGTTGACCTAGTTATTGATGGTCATAAGTCTTAGGATTTAATGGAAGTCCTTGTCTGAGATTCTAGGATGATGATATTTGGAAATCTAGGGTTTGCAACTGAATCCTAGTAGTAGTTACATTGTCTAGTATGTGTGATATAACAATCTAAGATCTATTTATTTAATGATTGTTGAGATTGTGAAAATGGAATTCTAGGGTTTTGGAGTTGAACCTTAGTAGAAGTAAAAATCTCTGATGAATGATGACAATATGATAATTTGAGATTTGTGTAAGATTGTTGAAATTTGAGTTTTGGTTGGATTTGATGGTTGATCAGAAATCTAGGGTTTGCAACTAACCCTAGTGGAAGCTGGTCATGTTAATGACTAAGCTGTGATTGACTTTGATTGATTCTTTTGTATGAAATCTAGGATTTGTATGAAACCCTAGTGAGAAGTCTAACATATGAATTTTGAAAGGTTGTTAGATGCTTTATATTTGTTTGAATTGTTTCTAGGGTTTTGCTATATGTTGAAGTAAGGTATGTCATACCTTGGGAAGAAACATTGAAACCCTAGATAGAATGAAAGTTGTTGTGAAATAGTCTAGGGTTTATGACAAAGTCCCTAGCAAGATGTTGAAGAGTATATGTCTCTTGTGTGTAATTAAGTTTGGATATCTGATATGTATAAAGTTGAAATGCTTCCGTGATTCTGATATGGCTAATTTCATGCTTCTATAGATTTGTTTGTACTTGCTATCTAAGTTGTGCATGTACACAATCTTCAACTTAGTGAAGATGCTCGATGTGTCAAGCATGATGAGGATGTTAATAACTCTGATGAAATGGTTGGAAGCCGCGAAAGATTCTCTGATTTCGAAAAGAAGTTGATCTCCCGGATGAAGCTTGCATAAAAGAGATCTCCCTAAGATTAAGAGGGAGTCCGGATGAAGAAGTGCTTTGTGGTTAAGAGGGAGGACATAGCTTCGTTTTGATTGAAGAATGAACTTTGGAGGATATGTTGCTGCATGAGAAGTAGGAAAGGAAAATATATGATTGAGGAATCTTCTGTCAAAGATTCGGTTGATAGTCCTACTAAGTTGAGAAGCAACATCTAGAATGACCCTAGAGGTTTGTATTTGATTATGTACATGCGAAAGTATATTATTGATTGGGGTTGTGTTTGTACAGGTAAATATCTCGAAGGTTTTTGATAGCATGTTGGTTATCGATCAGTTTGATCGAGAGAGATTTGTGGTCCTTGATCTACTGGATCAAGGGGTGTTGAGGCTTTGTGAGTGAAGCATTGCCTGGGAAGACATCTGGTCGGCACTTTGTGTTGATGTCTGGGTCCCAAAGTTGGAAAGGTGGTGTTGGTTATTGAGCTCTGTTTTGGATACACACCTGGATTTTTGGGTTGATGGTTAGCAAGTAAGCCTGATGGTACTTAGAGAGGCTGAAAGCTTGAGTCCATCTTAGTCCCACCTGGATAGATTTCCCTGGTTAGAGATCTAGTCCATGGCATTGCGGTGCCTAAATTGTTGAGAGACCAATGGATAGATTGCCCTGGTCAGGAATCTAGTCCATGGCATTGCAATGCCTAAACTTCTTCATAGATGATGTGGTTTGAGATCTTCCATGTACCTTTGTGATTATGTGTAAATATGTTAATTTTGGTATGTTCTATGCTTAAGAGCAATTTACTTCAATTTCTTATCCGCCCAATATCAATTTCCAGTTTAGCAATCACATCAGTGTGATAGTAAAATGCAGATAGAACATAAACATAAACAGTAGAAGACAAGTCAAGACAAGAGGACATAAGATGTGGCACCAGCTAGGGAAAAACCCCAATGTGGGGAAACCCTTGATCAATTCTTCTTATAATCTTCAATAGTTCAGCACAGAGAGAGATAATACAAATATACAAATCTGATATTTTATGACAGACAAATCTGATATTTTATGACAGCAACAACAAACCCTAACTAGCAAAGTCAAAACTGGTCAAACAGGTCAAATTTGACCTCCAATCAAGCTTGGTCAAAGCTCAGTCAACTCAGCCTCCAACAACAAGAAGTATCAACCCAAAACAATCTGAAAATCCCAGTCAAACATAGGTCAACTGCAGTCAAGCTTGCGGCCAGCCCTAACACAGTGAACGTTGGTCAACACAGTGTCAAAGTAGGGTCAAAGTGGTTGTCCAGAATTGAGGCCTGCCAAGGAGAGGCTGCCTAACCCAATCCGCAATCAAAGAAGAGTCAACGTGTTGTCCAACTAGCCTTCCTGCAGCTTTGGTCAAACTCGGTCAACACAACCCTAAGTAGAAAATAGTGTCCTTCCTTTCACATATGTGAGAGAAGCTACTCTACGTATGCGTACCCAAAGAAGAGAGGAGAGAGAAGGATGTGAGGATGAGATGGTGAAATAATGCCATGAGGTCTCCTCCTTTTATATGCAACGTTGAGGTTAAGTTGGGGGTGAAAATGACTGTTTTGCTTGCTGGCTAACCTTGACAAATTGTCAATAATATAAATAAATTCATATCTCCATATATACAAGTCGGAATCTAATGATGTTTAGATCAATCCTACACCTTTCAGAGTGAGGAATCCAAGAAAAATATCAGTTGCCATAAATAAGGTGACCCATATGGAGTTTGGCCCTAGTTGCCAATTTTAACACTCCCTCTGAACTAGGGAGAACTCCATCTGCTAATCCATTTGTCAATCGTTACTATCTTTGCCATCAATGCACTGCGCTGCTGAACTATGAAGAAGAAGAAGTGATCGAGAATGTATCATACCATTCTCTACTGACCCGAAGTCAGTCCCAGATAAAAGAGAGTCTCATACCACTCTTACTGACTCGAAGTCAGTTCCAATTGATCCTAGATCAATATCATCCTAGCATAGGGAGTGCGGTAGTACACGATGCGTCCATTGGTAGGTCCCTATCCTCATTTCCCTACTCATTGGCCAGATGAGAGGTACTTCCCATGAGTCCCAGACTACATGGGTAGGATGTCTTAGCAGGAGAAGGATGTACCACTCATTCTGCCTACATGTCGCCATGGGTTATCACAGGGGAAGGCTGAACCACTCACCCTGTACACAACAAACCACTAGGGGAAGGCTGAACCACTCACCCTATGGTTGCTCATCGCTCCAAGAAGTACCCCAAGCCCCTCGGAGCTCCCAGAGCTCAATGTCCATATCATACAGGACCCTCATAAGAGGGTCTCTCCATGACTCCTAGTCGTTCTCGGAAAGTCAAGAATTTGACCTTTCCCAGGGGCTTTGTCAGAATGTCGGCGACTTGCTCATCAGTCCCAATGTGATGGAGCCTTATTGCTCCTCGTTGTACCATATCCCGGATAAAGTGGTACCTGATATCGATGTGCTTGGAGCGATCATGAAATACGGGATTCTCTGATAATCGGATCCCACTCTGGTTGTCGTAGAGGATCACGGTGGTATCCAACACATGTCCAAACAACTCACTGAAGAGCTTCCTCAACCAGACAACTTCACAGGAGGCCATACTCGCAGCTATGTATTCGGCCTCAGCGGTGCTCAAAGCAATCGACTTCTGCTTCCTGCTCATCCAGGATATCGAAGCAGAACCCAAAGAGAAACAACACCCAGAAGTGCTCTTGCGATCCACCACATTGTCTGTACAATCAACATCAGAATAACCATGCAGCCTCACATCTCCGACAGTATATCTCAGTCCATGAGTGATTGTGCCCCGAAGATATCTCAGAAGATTCTTGGCACCAATCCAATGTGTGTGATGAGGCTCAACCATATATTGGCTCAACGTGTTAACTGCAAAACATATATCTGGATGGGAGTTCACCAAGAACATCAATGCTCCTATGAGTTGACGATACTCAGAAGCATTTCCCAATTCAGGTCCGACAACACTACCACATAACTTCTTAAAGTTAAGCTCCATCGGGGTAGTCACGGGCTTGCAGTCCACCATCCCAAATCTTTCCAATATCTTCACAACATATTTTCCTTGAGATAGGAAAATTTCTCCTGGCTTTTGCCAGACCTCCAACCCTAGGAAGTAGTGCATCAGTCCTAGGTCCTTCATCTCAAATTTGGAAGCCAACTCCCTCTTACATTTGTGAATGAGAGGGTCTGCACCAGTCAGAAAGAGGTCATCCACATAAAGCACCAATATGAGAGGTCTATCATCTTCAACCTTAAAGTAAAGGTTCGGATCAGCTTCACTCCTAGTGAATCCCAGCTTCATCAGATAGCTATCAATCCTCTCATACCAAGCCCGGGGTGCTTGCTTCAACCCATAGAGAGCTTTCTTCAACCTGCATACATGAGATTCTCGATCATGAATCTCAAACCCCTCAGGTTGTTCCACATAGACTTCCTCTTTAATCGAACCATGCAAGAAAGTGGTCTTGACATCCATTTGATGTAGGTTCCATCCTTGCGAAGCAGCAAGGGCTATGATCGAGCGAAGGTGGTGTATCAGGCAACAGGTGCAAATATCTCATCGTAATCTACACCTTCCTTTTGAGAGAAGCCTCGAGCAACAAAGTGAGCCTTGTACTTTTCTGCACTCCCATCAGCTCCATGCTTGATTTTGTAAAGCCATTTAGAGGTGACAACCGATTTGTCCTGGGGTCTAGGGACCACATCCCAGACATCATTCTTCATAATGGACTCGTATTCTTCATTCATAGCATCCTTCCATACTTGATGCTTCACGGCTTCTTCGAATGATGTAGGCTCATTTTGAATGATAGTGCTCATAATGGTCAAGTATCCCTGATACCTGGTCGGCTTCTTGCTTTCACGGAAAGTCCCCCTTGGTGCAATATGTCTCTCGGCATCTTCGAGAGTCTCCCTAAGCCATGAGGGCCTCTTCTTGGAGGAGGAGGGCTCTTGAGGAGGAGGATCAATAGGATCCATAGGTTCATCAACATCCAGCATCGTTTCATCTTCTTTTTCATCTTGCTTTTCGGTGTCAGCGTCTTTATCCTTCCTTGGTATAGGAAGGTTGTCAACCTTGCTAAGAGCCATATCTTCGTCAAAGGTGACATCATGACTTATCTCAACTTCCCTTTGACCAGCCACATAAATTCTATAGCCCTTAGAATTTTTGCTATAGCCCACAAAGATTCCTTTCTTTCCAGATGCACCCAATTTGCTTCTTTTCTCTTTTGGTACATGAAAGTATATGGGACTTCCAAAAATTCTAAAATGAGAGACATCGGGTTTCTTACCAGTGAACATTTCTTCGGGAGTCTTGGAGTCCAATGCTTGATGAGGGCATTGGTTTTGAACATATATGGCGGTATTCGCAACTTCGGCCCATAGAAACTTTCGAAGCCTTTGATCATGAAGCAATGCACAAATAGCTTTCATAAAAGTACGATTCTTCCTTTCAACCACACCATTCTGCTCGAGAGTGTATGGTGTTGTGGTCTCCCTCTTAATGCCAATTTCTCTACAATAGTCATGGAATTCATTGGATTCATACTTAGTTCCATTATCAGTCCTCAATATCTTGATTCTCTTCTCGAATTGATTTTCGATCATGGCTTTGAAGTGACGGAACCAGGTGAACACTTCATCCTTCTTTTTCAAGAAGTAGATCCAAGTCTTGCGAGAATAATCATTCGTAAAAGTGAGATAATATAAGTATCCTCCCAAAGAGTTTACGGGCATCATACCAGATATGTCGGAGTGGATCAACTGCAATATATCGGTGGTCTTGCTATTACTTGAGGGGAATGGTCCCCTTGTAAATTTTCCCTCGACACATCCCGAACATATACCTTCATGCTCTACTTTGAACTCGGGCATACCTGTCACCATCTGCCTCACATCGGGAAGAGCCTTATAATGAAGATGGGCAAACCTCTGGTGCCATAGTTCAGATTGTAGAGATGTGTCGCAAGACATGGCTCCCAATGGACTTCCTCCAACTTGATACAAAGTGTCAACCTAGAACCCAAGAGTAAAAGCATCTTTAAAATTCCTTTTCCAAACACGTACCTTTCCATCGATGAATGCCACCTTGTAACCTTTGTCTTCCATTGCCGAAATGGACACTAGGTTCTTCTTGAGATCAGGTACATATAGAACTTCTTGTAAATGAATCGTGTTACCCTGATTTAATTGAAGGGTAATATTCCCTATGCCCTTTACGGGATAGGTGGTATTGTCTCCAAGAATAATCTCCAAATTTGTCCCCTTCTCTATTAGATTAGAGAGAGCTTCCTTGTACCTGGTGAAGTGCCTTGAGGCACCACTATCAATTAGCCAATTCCCCAAAGTGTCTGGAGGAGAGGTAGTGGAGAGGGCCGATATAAGATAGTATTCCTTTTGCTTATTGTTAACAACATTTGATTCTTCATACTTGGAGTTCCTTGCTTTCTTGGAGGGTTGACCATTTCCTTGATGTTCCGCATTCCTTTTTCCTTTGCCATTGAACCTGCCATTCCTTTGATTTGCGGTCGTTGAAGTTTCCCCTGGAGTGATTGTGATTATCATCATGTGATGTGTCCTTTCTATTTGGACACTCTCTCGCATAGTGGCCAAACTTATTGCAAACAAAGCACTGGCCTTTCCTTCCACCCTTAGATCTGGTCTTTCCATTGAAATGACTTTTAGACCCTGCATCATTTCTCCTTTTGGCATGAGCGAAGAAAGCAGTGGGGTTGCCTCTATTTGAAGGCATTTCTTGCTCCACCATTATTGTCTCTTCTTGAATGCATCTCAACATCAATTCTTCAAATCCCAGAATTCGATTATTATTGAGAATAGTGGTTCTAAATATATACCACTCGGGTGGGAGTCCTCCAAGGGTAGTGATAGTAAGTTCCCGGTCATGAATGGCCTCTCTAATCGAAAGTAGATCATTCTTGATCCTAGTGATCCTTAAGAAATAGGATTGAATATCCTCGTCCTTGCCCTTCTTAATATCCTTCAACTTATTTTTGAGAAACAAAATTTGATTTGCATCACTAACCTTGAACATACTTACCAATCTGTCATAGATCTCCTTGGAGGTTCTCAAATTGGAGATGTAGGCCACCAAATGCTTGTTACTGGAATCTCTGATAATCTTCTTCGCTTTGACTTTAGCCTTGGTGTACTTGTTCTTTGTAGCAGTGGGTGCATTTGATGGAGGCTCGGGGATTTTACCCTTCACATAATCCAACACTTCTTGTTCTTCCAATGTCAGATCAAGAGACATCTTCCATCCGTGATAGTTAGACTTTTCACCCAGCTTGTCTTCAGCTGGAAAGTGGGATAAGGAACCCATTGAGCCTTTTGTCCTCTCCAACTGTCGGTGATTGCTCTTTCACTCTTGCTTGGGCTTTGTCTTCACCTCAGCTTTGATACCATGTTAATTTTGGTATGTTCTATGCTTAAGAGCAATTTACTTCAATTTCTTATTAGCCCAATATCAATTTCCAGTTTAGCAATCACATCAACATGATAGTAAAATGCAGATAGAACATAAACATAAACAATAGAAGACAAGCCAAGACAAGAGGACACAAGATGTGGCACCAGCCAGGGACAAACCCCAATGTGGGGAAACCCTTGATCAATTCTTCTTATAATCTTCAATAGTTCAGTAGAGAGAGAGAGATAGTACAAATATACAAATCTGATATTTTATGACAACAACAACAAACCCTAACCAACAAAGTCAAAACTGGTCAAACAGGTCAGATTTGACCTCCAATCAAGCTTGGTCAAAGCTCAGTCAACTCGGCCTCCAACAGCAAGAAGTATCAGCCCAAAACAATCTGAAAATCCCAGTCAAACATAGGTCAACTGCAGTCAAGCTTGCGGCCAGCCCTAACACAGTCAACGTTGGTCAACGCAGGGTCAGAGTAGGGTCAAAGTAGGGTCAAAGTGGTTGTCCAGAATTGAGGCCTGCCAAGGAGAGGCAGCCTAACCCAATCCACAATCAAAGAAGAGTCAACGCTGGTCAACGTTGTCCAAATAGCCTTCCTGCAGCTTTGGTCAAACTCGGTCAACGCAACCCTAAATAGAAAACAGTGTCCTACCTTTCGCACGTGTGAGAGAAGTTGCTCCAGATATGCGAACCCAAATACGAGAGGAGAGCGAAGGATGTGAGGATGAGATGGTGACATAATGCCATGAGGTCTCCTCCATGTATATGCAACGTTGAGGTTAAGTTGGGGGTGAAAGTCACTGTTTTGCTTGCTGGCCGACATTGACAAATTGTCAATAAGATAAGTTAATTCATATCTCCATATATAAATGTCGGAATCAGATGATCTTTAGACCAATCCTACACCTCTCGGAGAGAGGAATCCAAGAAAACTATCAGTTGCCATAAATAAGGTGACCCATATGGAGTTTGACCCTAGTTGCCAATTTTAACAAAATATGAATACCTCCCTAGTTAAGAGGGAGTGTTAGAAAATGTAACTAGGTTTGGTCTTCATTATTGTACTTGAGTCAAAATGTAATTTATTTGTCAAAAGAAAGTGAAAAGAATTTTATTATTATTTTATTTGACTTGTTAAAGCATGGGTTTCATGCTTGGGTCAAATGTATAGGTCAAGCCTCCATTGTAGGCTTTAGGATTATTTATATGGGTCAAAGTCAATTTGTTTATTGGTCAAAGCATCCTCCATCAAGTCTCCTTCTATTGGCTTCAATAAGGTTATCATCAAATCAGCCTCCTCAATGACTCCTACAAGTCGGCCTCAAAGAAAACAGTCATAAAATGATTTATGTCGGCCTACAATAAAGTCACATCTCTTCATGGTTCATGTCGACTTATTTAGTATGGTCATACTACTATATATACCTGCCTATACTTCGCTCCATAGATCATAACTAGCTCGCATATATCTCTGATGGGTATCACAGTTCGGATATCACAGTTTAGATATCTATCACAGTTCGGATATCACAGTTTAGATATCTATCACAGTTCGGATATCACTGTATGATGGTGCAGACTTCATTGTAGATAAGGATTCGATGTGATAACAACAAGAGGGCTTATTCTTGATGACAAGTTCGGTAACATCACAGTTCGGATTACAGGGAGGATGTTTTAGTGTCACAATGGAGCTCGGTCTAGGCACAATTTAGTTCTATTGCTAGATGGTTTTTGGTGTGGCTATAATGTCAAGGTCTAGAAGCAGTGAAGAAGATTTCGGTGCTGCCACAGTGACAAGGTCTCACAGTGAGATGATTTCATTATTATCATAGTGATAAGCATTCATTGCTCTTACAACTACAAGGATGACTTGATGGAGAATGTCTTGGGTCTAGATTGAAAGGGTCTTGGTCATCTCATCTTTTGAATCTGCTGAAAGAAGAGTTTTGTGACTGGGCTTTCCCCTCGAGGGGGCTTTTTCCCTAGCAACGTGCCTATATCTTGTGTACTCTTCTATTTGTTGCTTGACATTAATCTTGATGATAAGAAATTATAATTAATAAACCTAATACTAATAAAGAAAACATCACAAGTTAATGTCATTAAGAGGAAAATCATTTAACTGCCATCTATATTCATTTTCCAACAAGTTTTAGCTCTTATATTGTCCAAATAGGTGAATTAATAATACCTTCACATGATATTTCAAGATGCTTCTTCAGTCAAATAATATGGGAGACAGGGCTCATGTTGGGAATGATGGTGGCTCACATCAATGATAATGGTGGCTCACATCAATGACAACGGATAGTGATTGACTATATGGAGATTGGTGAGCAGCGAAATAGACATCGTACCATAGTTGGCAGTGAAATAGAGCTCATATGACAACTACTTTACCCAATTAACGCTGGCTCCTTTACCCAATCAATGGTGGTTAGGCAGTTGACTATACTCTTGGCAGTTGGACCCTTCAAATGGTTGACTACTTCATTTTCAAATGGAAACTAGAGTGGTAGTGGTGGTTGCTTCAAATGATGGGTAGAGGCGACTGCAATTCTCTCGAATTGGCAACTGCAATACCTCTTTATCACAATGGTAGCTCCTTTAAAAAATAAATTAATAAGGATGCATTGCTCAACCCCTATAATGGCTTTGTGCTCCCTTGGCAGCTACTCCTCACTGCTAGAAGCTAGATTGGTAGGTTCATCAAGACATCGAATCTCTATCCCAACGTCTCAAACTTGGCCATTAGGATCTCCTTGCTTTGATATCATATGAAAGAAAGAGCTAGATCACCAAAGTAGTAACTATTACCGTGAAATCTAGGAAGTCTAGTCCAAAGCCACACTACGTAACTTACGTCTTATGGCAACAAAAAGATTAGCCATCACTGTCACCTTAGTGGCATCTCTTCTGGTGTTTAGTGGTGGATGTTATCCCCACATGGGAGGCTTCCCTAACGAAATCACCAAACAAGATCTTCAACAAACAAGGGCTCAAGGTTGTTATAAGGTTTAATGGTTATGGAGGAAGGTATTGGCAAGGCCTTAATAAGAGATAAAGCAAAATCAAGCACACCTTCCGCCAACCCCATTGCACTGGAAGAGGGCTGCTATAATCTAGAGATTTTATGATATGCAAGTTTATAGCATGCAAAAACATATAGCAGCTAGGAAATAACCTCTAAAAGATAGATTCAATAAAGTATCAAACACTATCAAAGGGTAAGCTAGGGGAAATGAAACTTTTTAAGTTTTTAATGGTTGAATTTACATAAAACAACAATAGAAGCCTTGATGTCAACCCTAATTTGGGGTCAAAATGCAATGATTTTTCCTTTTCAATCCATTAAATGCAATTTTTATTAATAGGATAATGACCTATGGATGCAAAATTGCCATAACATGCAAATTGAAACTAAACCCTAACCCTAGCTACCAAGAAATTAGGAAAAAAAATAGGAATTTAAGATTATCACCACAACTAGACTAGTGCCTTCTTTCAATTGGGTAGTGGAGTCAATTAATCGAGGTTTATGATAGAGGGCCTTGGATGAAAAGGGTGGAAGACTAAATTTCTTCCCTTAGAAACCCTAGCGACTTCTCTATATGGGAGATTTAAGGTCTGTGGATGCATAAACCAAGTTCCTTTGATGGATTTTTGCAAGAACATTTGTGGGAATAAAGGCTCTCCAACATATGATGTCCTCCTCATAGAATGGGCAATCTCCATCAAGTGATAAAGTGGGTCCACGAGTGCTCCTTGTTGAAATATGTAACTAGGTTCGGTCTTTATAATCACATGTAATCATGATTTTATGTATTTGATGTAATGAGAAAAGTAAATTTATTATTGCTATTCTTGAGGCATGGGTTTCATGCTCAAGGAAATTTATTTTTATAGGTCAAGCTTCCATTGAGAGCTTCTAGGGCTTGTCATTGTGTCTACAAGTCAAGAGAGTCATTGTCATATATGAAAGACCCATTTGGGCATGCTACATATTGTAAAAAGAATTTATTTGAGTCAAAGGACCCTCCAAGACCTCATCATAATGCAATGAACAAGTCGGCCTACACAAGCAACAGGTCGGTCTAAAATCATGGACACGAAGCCTATATAAAGGAGACTTCGACCTCACTTTGGAGACACACTTCTCACACACAAGTTCGATGATAAAAAGAGAAAAAGTGCGAAGAAGAGGAAGACAAAGGAAGAAGAGGACGAGATTTCTGAATTGGTTTTGGGCTACTTCTCTCCATACATGTGAAGGAATTAGTGAACATATTGCAGTAGTAAAGATGAGTCGCAGAAGTCGAGTTAGGTCATCAAGAAGAGCATTTTTTCAAGCCGAGTTCTCTAGGAGAAAGAATCTACCCAAGGGAAAGGAGCAAGAATATGTCATTATTTCTCACACGTGCAAGGGTTAGGGTTTTTGCAGAAAGATTTGCTGGGCAGGTCGAAGTTGCAGAAGAATTTGCTAGGCAGGTTGAAGCTGCAGAAGGATTTGCTGGGCAGGTCAAAGTTGCAGAAGAATTTGTTGGGCAGGTCAAAGCTGCAGAAGAATTTGCTGGGAGTTTGAGGTTGTAGAAGAATCTACTGAGGATCGAAATTGCAAAAGTTGCTGGAAAGCAAGAAAGCTTTGACTTGGTCTTGGAGCAAGGGTCATAGGTCTTGGAATTCGTCAATTGAAACTCTATAAGGAGAGAAGAATTCTAATGGGTGTCCTATTGTCTCTGGTTGATGGCCTACATCTGGTGTCCTATTGTCTCATTGTTCTTTATGTTTTGGTTGCTGTTTGATGATAGAAAAACACTAGCTATAACAAAGGCAAGAAGAAGTAAATCAAGAAAAGTAAAAATACATCACAAGTAGTTATCATAGAGGAGAAATCACCTAATCTAGCTGCCCTGGATTTCTCAACATGGTATCAGAGCTAAGGTGACAAGACAAGGAAAGGCAGCTTCAAAAGAAGAAAGGACAAGGCATCGAGAAGAAATCGAACCATCAAGAAAGGTAATAGAGGGCCGAAGCATAAAAGAGATCATCTAAGAAACATTAAAAGCATCAATCATCAAAGGCAAGGATTACATCATCATTTTGAAGGAAGTATATAAAGAGACCTCAAAACCCTAGCTTATCCAAAGAAGGATTATGCACTTGAAACAGTCTTGAGAAAAAAAAAAGATCTACAAGATCCTACCTCCACTTAAAGAAGAACTTTGAAGCATCTTAAAGTCTACACATCCAAGGGGAGCAAGAAGAGTTTTCCTCATCATCATCAAGGAATCAAGGTGATCTCCCTCTCTTTGAAAGATCGCTTTTGAAGGAAAACATCTTCATCAAGAAGACATCTTCTATTATCAATATCATCATCAATCAAGTTGAAGATATTGTCGTCAAGAAGCATCTTCACTTGATAAGTAAGTACCTTTATATTTATGATTGACTTTGCTATCAAAATGACTTCATTTTGCAAGGAAAGCAATATATTGGTTGGGTCATCAAACTTTCTTGCATGGAAGAAGAGGATAGATTTGATCCTCATAGAAAACGAAGTCACTGATCATGTTAAGGGTTCAATCACTAAACCTCCAAACGAAGAAGCTCAAGCTCTAGCGAAGTACATGAAAGGGTGTTAATTTTAGATAACAATGGTATGTTCTATGCTTGCAACAATTACTTCAATGTCCTTTTATTAGCTCAATGATTATTTCCACTTAATTTTCAATAGCAATCACATAAACCATTAATCACATTGACAGTAACTATAGATAGAACATAAACAATACGTTGTAGAAGACAAGCCAAGACAAGACAACACCAGTATTTGGCGAGTGCTAGGGAAAAACCCCAAGACGGGGAAAACATTTTGATCAATTCTTCTTATTAATATATCAAATGTTCAACAAAGAGAGAGAGAGAGTACAATAATATAAAGTCAAAGTCAAAATTGACATACCAAATCACTGTCCAAAACAACCTTGTCAAATCTGCAATTCTGCTCGTAGTCAACATCAATCAAATCAACCCTAACCAAAAAGTCAATAGCAATCAAAGTCTGGTCAAACTTCCCCAAAATAGTTCAGTCAAAGGAGAAAGGAACCCAACCTCTCTTGCTAGTCAAAGTCAACCTAAAATAGTCAACAAATCTATAGTCAAATTCAATCAACCTTGTGTTCAATGCAGGTCAAATTGCCTAGATCACCTCAGCTTTTGTGCCAATAATGCTAAGACAAAGATTCTCCCAGAAAATCGAAGTGAAACGCTGCCCAGAAAGTCAAAGTTAACGTTGGTAAAACCCTGGTTAAACTGCATAAAAACTTCATATTTTTGGCCGTGTAATTTTCGTCCTCCTTTCTGCCACATGTGTGAGAAAAATTAGTTGCCTAATAGTTGTATGAACCAATGTGGAAAAAGTCGAAGTCGGGATTAATTCGGCAAGGGTCCAAAAGTTTAAAAACTCGTCGAAGTCGGGAGTTTTTTGAAAAAGTCGGCAAAATTAAAAAAAAAAAACACACAAAATTATTCAATTTTTTTTAATTTTTTTTAACATCTAGAGTATCCACAACATCAAATAAATGCATTTCCACATAAACATGTAAAGAAAGCTAATATATAATATGTATATGAAGTCTAATGCTACATCACATATCAAAATAGTGAATCAACTCCTGAATTTTGAGTCCTGTCCGAGTCTCAACTCTAAAGAGTCAAAATATCAACAAAAAATATATCATGAGTCATCTAAAAGTCATCAAGTAATCAGTCACTCAGATCCTCTTCCCCTTTTAATTTTTGTTTCTGCTAATTGTATTAAGAAATAAGTCATGCATTTATTCAGTAGATTGTAATCTGCTTGGGTAATAAGGTGTCAGGTGGTAGGTCCAATGAAAATTAACAGTGAGTATCACAGTAGATGTGAAAATTAATGCTTGGTGAATCCAAGCTGCTTATTTTATGAGAAAACAGTAGATGTCAGATTATTAACCTAGCCTTGGCATCTATTATTCAAAAACTCTTGGAGGTAAAATCCACTTGTGATACATAACCATTCCCCACATTTACAGGGAATTCACCACTAAAGAAGATTCCCTTTCAAAACGTGCTCTCATTGTAGGAAGGATCTTTGCTGTCACAAGATTTCACAGGTACTTTGTTCCTGTCTGAAAAATGGGTTCTTTTTTGAGGCACTGGTTTTTTTTTTTGGACAGTTTGTTGTTATTTGATCTTCATGACCTCCCCTTTGTTGTTTCTCCTGGAAGCATTCAACAACTGTAACAACGTTTTGGATGGTGTGGGGTTCTTTCTATGGAAGACTGTTGTATGCCTATCCTTTTGGTACTTTTGTAATCTTTTGAAGGGGCAGTGGCTGTTAGAGTCTAGATCACTAAAAGCCAGGAGGCTTAGCCAATGTATACTTTGCTTTCTAACTAGAAATATGAAGTATGAATATTTGTTTTTCCTTGGAAAACAAAAACATATCTTAACCTCAAAACTAACAAATTACAAATGAGACTGCTATGCTCGCAAGTATGACAAACAATACAATGCAATAACTTGAAAACGCATGGATGAAAGCTTCAATTTATAGTTTTTTTGACCTTTGCGGCCTCTTTATCCGTGGCCTGGGAAGGGAGGAAGACTTTTTGGGTCGACTCCCGATTAAATCGGGAGTATAAGGAAAAAATCGCGATTTTTTCCTTTGTGAAAAAGTCGCCAAAAAGTCGGGGGTTTAAATCGTTTAGTTCAAAAAATCGCGATTTTAGGATTAAATCGGGATTTTTTGCAGACTTTTTCCACACTGATCTCTGGCTCTCCCTCCTCTGCAATTGCTACATCCTCTAAATGCACACCTAACCAATCCAAGATCGAGTGCAAGATCAGCCTCTCAGTGTCGAATCTCCATGAAGCGGTGGTATCGATATTGTCCAATGAGATGGCTTCCACATCAGTAGGTTTCTGAAGCTGTCTCACCCACAATCGAAGATTGTAGTAGACGTAGACCATGTCATTGAGGCGTTGGGACTCCAATCTGTATTAGGGTCATAGATTGTAAATTAGTACTTAGAAAATTTAAATATTAAAATTAATCAAACGAATTCAAAAAATTTAATTTGAAATCTTTTTAGTTTTTACCTGTTGCGCTTTTTGGAGTGTATTTTGTCAAATACACTCCAGTTGCGCTCACACCCAGAAGAATTGCATGTTTGGCTGAGCACTCGAATGGCAAGCTTTTGGAGATGGGGTACTCTGGCACCATAGCTTGTCCACCAAGCATCTACAAGTTAAAAGAAAAATGAGAAACATAAAAAGAAAACATTGAAATTCTAAACTTGAAAGTTTGAAACAAACTGAAGCTTACCTGGCATTTTGGTCGTCCTATTCTTAATAGCCATGTTAAAACTTAAAACCAAATGTGCCACCTCCCATCCTATAGACCTCCATTTCTTTAGAAATATCCTCACGTTCTTGCTCAAATGACACCATCCTCTTGACAGAAGTGAAGAATCCATCCATCACCTCGGCATCAAATCTGAAACCACAAACATAAGAAATTGCAGGGTTGAGGTAGAAACCTGCAGCATGAATGGGGCAATGGAGGGTATTGTTCCATCGCTGATCAATCACTCTCCATATGACCTGTTGTTTCTCTAACCCCTCGTCTCCCTTATTTGTGTTAGTGCTCAAATCTGCCTCAGGCTGAGGAAGGCAAAACTCGAGGCCACATCAAACCACGCTCAGCCTCGTAGCTAGCCCTACGAGGACAGGAGAGGGCTCTCTCCGGGTCTATCTCGGCAAAAGGTCTTCAAAAGGGCTAAGATGACTCAAAATTAATACGGATTTTAGGCTAGTAAAGAGATAGGAAAGTTTGATTTAGATTTTTTTTGGGTTTTTGTTGGAGAAACGGGAAAAAACAATTTTGGGTCCGGGGATAAGGCCAGATCTTTGCAGAATTCGAGTTGGGGCGAGGTAGGCAGTAGTCTTGATGCCTTTGATCAAGTGTATGGATGGATCAGAACGACAAGGAGCTGAAGAGGGCAAGGGAGAACATGGATCCTCTCCAAACTGGCGAAAACATGTAAAACTAAACAAATTTAAAGGCAGAGCACTGTAATCAATGGATTCAACCTCATTTACTCATTCATTTAGTTTCAGAAGCATAAGAAGGGAATGGCATACATTAAACATGAATGAACTTACAATAAACTGAGAGATAACACCATCAAGAATTGAAAGCCACAAGAATCCCAACAGGTGCTACAAAACCTCTAATCTTTCCTTAGCCAAAATATGAAAAATATGTACAATAGTGTGCCAAAATCTTCCCAAGAGTCCAACCCTTGCTACTGACTGAAAATTTACATAATATAGACCAAGCCAACCCATTCCCTAACCTCTAGGGGTCGAGCTCCTCCTTCTAGGAGCAGTTTGAACCAATTCTAAACATGGAGCAAGAATCTAGGTGACCAAAACAACCTGCCTCTAAAAAGAAGGAAACTGATTCATTACATTAAATTTTTGCTATTTTGTGAATGAATCATCTAGAATATGGTAAATAAGTGCCAAGTTTACATCATGTACATCAAATTATATCAAGCTGGGTCAAAAATCACATCAAGAGGTGAAACTGGTCATAACTGGCCGAAATTCTGAGCTGGAAAGTGAAAAATTGACCAAAATCTGTATGCGTAGCGCCCCTGAGCCATACACGTAGCGCGACTTTCAACCTGTTTTTGGGGCACTTCCCGGCATCCAAATTGAGCTCATGATAGCTCGTTGGAAAGCCTTGGATGTTGGCTATCCAACCCAAGTGGAATTTTTCAATTTGGAGCTCATTTGCCCCTCCAAAACTTCATTCTCCCAGAAGTACTTCCTGCTGGTGCAAAAGGTGGCAGAAAGGTGGTTTTCATGGTGTTTTTGGCCCTTTTGATCATCCAGAACTTGATGAAATGCTTCGGCAATACTTGAGCATGCATAACTTACCATGACAAACCCAAAAATATAAAGTTTTCCTCCAGCAAGTGTCCCAATCATAAGCGAGCGCGTCGACGCGCTACTCGTATAGCTGAAAAATCTGTTTTTAGGCCAAAATATTTCAAAATGACAAAAATTTCTTCGAATTTGCTCAACTTCGGAGCGAAGACCCTCCATCATGTATCATGCGCAGCCAACGAAGCCTCGGCCAAAATCCAGAGTGGATTAGGTGTTTCACGACGCTTCAATGTCCTCCTGGTGTATGCAGTTCAGTGGTGCAATCTCTGTCTTGGTTGTATGATGTGTTGTTGTCAGTCATGGTGTTGCAATGTGTATGTTCAGCTTGTTGAAAATGAGAAATGAGGCCTTGGTGTCTTTGTCTCCAATCGCCAAATGCGTGCCAAAGGGGAATGAGGGATTGAGAACACCTATAAGTGAGATAGGAATGGGATATGGTGAATCGGTGATGAGGGGTAGTTTTTAAGGACAGGAGTGAAATGAAATGGCAACATATCAGTGAGTCAAGTGGAATCAAGGACAAAGAAACAACCTTTAAATGTTATGGAGATTAGGCTTTTATCAATGGAGGAATGTAGTAGTAAGTAATAGGGTTTGGGATTTCACATGGGAACCAAAAGTATAAAGGGATATGAGGATAATGAATATGGGGAAGGGACAATGATATGATCACATGGTAGTGACAACAGCGATGGAATACAAAGAAAAGGTTGACAAATGGCAAGAATTTAGCACCAAAACAATCTTCAAATTTTATGGATAACCCTAGGATCAGATTTGGTATAAGGTAGGGTTTGATGTTCACCATATCAAACACTTGTTTTCTTCACATTCAAAACACCATAACAAATCCACGAATCACTGAGCAGGCATAAATAACTTACTTGCAGACAAATGAAGTGGTTTGATGAGAATTTGGGTGATGAACTTTTGTTTTCCAGCCTTGGGGCTATATGCGTAGCGCCCGTGTTATTTTGCAAAGGCAGGGGAAGCTATATGCGTAGCGCCCCTTATATGGGTAGCGCGCTACATAGTGCATTTTGCAGGAGGCTTTTGGAGGCCTTCCCGGTGTCCAAATTAGGCGTGTGATAGCTCGTTGGAAAGGGCTTTGAGTCTACTTTCCAACCCAAGTGGAATTTTTCAATTTGGAGTTCATTTACCCTGTCAGAAATCAAATCTCCCAACACTACTTCCAGCAGGTGCATCAATTCTCCTGAGGCAACGGTATTCTTGACATTTCTCAAAAACCATTATACCTGTGTAAAAAGTGAAGGAGGTTTTTCTTCCTTGGCATGTTGTGAACAAAAACCTCTCTCCGTTTTCCAAAATTCATCTTTTATTGCTCTGAAACATCATTTGAGTGAAACCTATCCCGATGTGTGAAACAAGGGATTTTGTCGAAATGAAGCGAAATGAAGGGGATAAGGGGCTTCTAAATTCTTGGGGAAATTTTTGGGAGTAGGGAGGGATGTTAGGAAGCAGGGGAAAGTGGAATCTCAGAGATCGAGTGAGGGGAAGGGGTCCAAAAGGGCAAAACACAGGCCTAGCCTAGAAAATTGCCAAGTTGTGGCAAGAAACTAGGGTTTGTGGAAAAATGAGGAATTTGGGGAATCTCAGTGATGGGAAGTGTTTAATAAGGTACATTAATGATAGGGGGAGGCGTATGAACATCATGATACAAATTTTTTCGATGATTTGACCATCCAAGAGAAATTACCTCCAAAACCCTAGGAGAGGGAAATGGACCTTACCAAGGCACAACTGAAGCATGAATAAGCTGTAAAATGACCCAATGGAACTTGACATGATGATGACAACCCTCTGAATGATGATACACTCAGCTGAATGATGACATGGACTGCCATTTGGACAACTTTGAAAAGAGTGAAAACAAACCCTAGACCTAATGCCTAGTGACCAAATTTTGCTTGAAGACTCTTTGAAATGACAAAATTGACCTTGACACCTTAAAATCACTTTGTAAGAGCATATTTGATCACTAGAGGAAGGCTACAAAGGTTGACACTAACAATCTGCATAATAAGCACGGATGGCTTCTTTGGCCCTATCCATGGCCTCATACAAGTAGCCCATTGCGGGCTTGTCACCATCAACCAACCGAAGAACCTTTACCAAAGGTTCTGAAATGGCACACACCTCCTCTACTCCTGCCCAAAAGCTCTGATCACATGAAACTAGTCTGCATATGCCCTCTCCCTCTGGTTTGTGGCTAATAGATAAAGAACGCCAATTCGCTGAGAGAAACATGCTCTTCACCTCCCACATAGAATTCAACAGAGACTGAAGAGATATGAAAGTAGTGGCAAATCGTGTAATGGCAGGCCGCACCAACTCTTTGTTGTTGGTGAATTTTCTCATTAAGCTAAGCACAGATGAATGATTATATATAAATTTTTTTATGCTCTTGGATGATTCAACAATATCCCTCACAGTAGGAATCTTACCTATATCCTCCAACATCAAGTCAATGCAATAAGCAGCACAAGGTGTCCAAAACAAGTTAGGATACCTCTCCATAAGCATCTTGCCAACTGCAACATAATTTGCAGCGTTGTCCGTTATGACTTGGACAACATTGCTTGGGCCTACTTCCTGAATGAAGAGGTCCAAAAACTCACATAATGTACATGCATCTTTAATGTGTGCAGATGCATCAACAGATTTCATAAACATTGTCCCTTGGGACAACTAACCAAGAAGTTAAGAAGGGTCCTACCCTTCTGGTCATTCCAACCATCTGACATGACTGTGCATCTAGTGTGCTCCCATGATGCCCTAAACTCTGCCAATCTAGCAGTGCAATCAGTCTTTTCATCTTGAAGAAGAGGCCCTCTCAATTCTGCAAAGGTGGGGGCTTTGTACCCCGGGCCAACGACAACAACAACATCAAACATAGGCTGGTAGAATGGGTTTGTCTTGGCAATGTTGAAAGGAACGTCACTCCATAGAAGACACCTACTAACCAACCTGTGAGCTTCTGCCTTTTCCTTTTTTTTCATTGATGATTTGATCCCAGGTTGTGAACCAGCTGTTGTTCTAGGAACAAAAAAAGATGAGATAGAAGGATGAGTACCCATGGGTGAGGAAGGTGATGCTGCTGTAGAAGCACTGCCACTCTCAATTCCCCCCACTCTTGAGCCCCCCACAAGTTGGTTTCTTAGTGTTGCCCTGGTGTCTTTTCCGTCCTCTTTATCCATCAAAGATTGAATGGCCCGTCGGATGATTTCTGGAGTTGGTTTTGTGCAAAGTTCAACATTTTGCCCCGGAATTTGCCCCAAATGGAATTTTAATCTGTTGATGCCTCCTGACATATGCTTGCCACACAACTTGCAAGTCAAATGCATTCTATTGACCCTCACCAAACTCCCACATAGAATCCAAAATCCTTGGCATTTTGTTTTAAACTTTGAGCTTGAATTTAAAGTTTAAACCCGGGCACAAAAAAAATTGAAACAAATTAAATTAGCAATGATCCATCAAAATAGTAGCAATGATCCATCAATTTAATGACAGAACAAAATGTCACTGTAAGAAGAGATTTTTTTTGAAGAAAACAATGGATTTAACAGGGACAGGTATCATGATAATAAAGCCCTTACTGCAAAATTGCAAATGAAGAAACCATTGACTGCAGAACTTCAATGATAAGACAATGTACTCCTTACTGCTAGACTGCTGTAAGATGATATGTGGATGAAACCCTTACTGCTGCATGATGATGAGACAACTAACTGTGAAACCCTTACTGCTGACAATTAACCCCTTTTGCAAGACTAGGCTGCTGTCAATAAAATCCCTGCCCAAGTTCAAATTTCAATAGAACGACTCCTCTCAAAGATTACAGTGATAAGCTTCAGGGTTATATATTAAGATAGGGCATACCTCCACGAATACTCCTTAACCTCTGCTCTTGAATTAGCACTGTAAGACACTGGTTTTTTGTTTTGTATTGTTTTGGAAATAATCAAACGTACCTCAGGAAATGATAAGAATATAAGTTATCATCTAGGGCATGGGCATGTATTGTAAATTTGTAATGGACTTGGTAATTTGGGAGTGTTTTAGACTCCAAAGAAGCTCCAGTTCTGCCCTAATACAAGGCCGAATTTTTACCTCAGAGACAGGGCCGAATTAGGTTCAGATGGGGGTTGAAATCTTCCTCAAACAAGGGCTAAGTCTGCGGTCAATATAGATCTGAAACTTCAGCCATTACAGGTGCAAGACTCATGCTTCATATGGTCCTTAATTCTACCATGAATCAGCCTTATAGAATCTCCGAATTCTGTCAAGGAAAGGCCACAGAACAGGCCTCACTCTTGCCTCAGATATAAGTTAATATGTTGCCTCTTGTTACAGCTAAAATGTTTTTAACTGGCTTCTTTTTAAAACAGTATGGCAGGTGTTACTACCGGGCCTTATAATGATGTGGCTGAACAGTGAAAAGTACAAGCTACATCGACTGTCTGCTTGGCAGCTTGCTGTCCCAAATTGCATAAATATATCCAAGGATATTACAAGTAGATAATGTTCAACACTCAAGAATATTACGCCTATCAAGTGACAAGAATAATGCTTAATATGCATTAATCCAAAAATGGAGAAAGAAATGCAATGATATAGTACCGGCAATGTTGAATACTTGGCAAATGCTATCAACGAGGTCACCAGTGTTGAGTGTTGACAATGGACTGTGGACATACCTTGCCGGCTCCTCTCCACGCAATGGCAGTTGCAAACGGAAGGTGGATTTGCCAATTTGGAATGTAACCCTCGTTCTCTCGGTTCTCCACAGCAGCCAAAATAGCGAGCAATGAAAACGCACAACAAAAACTAAACTGAAATAACCCTTTGCGGCTCTTTATCCACAAAAAAAATTTCATGCCGATTTTTTCCATCGACTCGCGATTTAATCGGGATTATTTTGATAAAATCACGATTTTTTCGTTTATGAAAAAATCGCCAAAAAATCGGCCAATTTAATCCTTTTGCCCAAAAAATCACAATTTTAGGAATAAATCCCGATTTTTTCGGGACTTTTTCCACACTTCACTGATTTTATTCGTTGTTCGCTGTAGCAAATAAACTGCACTTAAAATAATCAGTTAGAAGAGCACTTTCTAGTTGCTGCAATGGACTTGAAAATTTCACATGGTATCAGAGCAGTGTTGAAGACAGATTAGAAGCTCAGTAGCGAGGAGAAATTTTGCAGCTTTAGAGGGAGTCTTTGAGTAAAATTTCTAGGTCTGCATAGAGATCGAGCCTGACAATGATTGCTCGACAGAGTTCAATTTCCAGTTGCAGGGGTAGGAAAAGTTTGAACTAGCTTAGTAGTAGTTCCAGAAAGCAATGGTATTGCTGGGAAGTAGTTATGGTGGGGAAATGAGTGAGTTTGTTGAGCAGATCTGGGCACAGTTGGTTTACAACTAGACCAACGGTAGCAGATCAACGCTACATGGAAGAGAAATTGCATACACAGAGGGAGGAATTTCCAATTTTCCTTGAGGTTTTCTAGATTCAGTTTTCTGAAGGAAATCTATAATTTCCAGTTGCAGGTGGTAGTAGCAACTAGTTGAACTGTGCATTCCCGAAGGGAGTGCGAGTAGCAGACAAGAAACCGAGTAGGAAAGAGAGGAGATTCGTGTTTATTTTCCCAATTTGAGTTTTGCTAAAAATGGACTCAACAAGACTTCGAGATTAGGATAGGCTAGAGGGGGCATCTAATTACTGTATTTGGAAAGCTAGAATGACTTTCTTGTTAGATGAGCATGGTCTGAAGACGTACGCAGAAAGAGTAGTAGCAGTACTAACAGACTCGCAATAGCTAGAGAACTATAGGAAGGAAATGGCCAATGCGAAGTGGTTGATCCTCGTTGGCATTTGAGATCATATAGTCTCACACTTAGTGGCCAAGAATAGAACTAGAGAGATGTTGGATGCTATCACCTCGCTATATCAGAAGTCTTTCGAGAACCAAAAGCTGTTCTTGAACGAAAAGTTGAGGACCACCATGATGCAGAAGCGTGAAGGGGTAACTCCTTATCTCACCAGAATTCAGAGTGTCCAAGATGAACTTGCTGCAGTTGGAGAAACACCTCAGGAGAGCGAGTTGGTGCATATAGCTCTCAATGGTTTTAGCCCAGAGTGGGTTGCCTTCATCCAAGGTATCACTGGACGAGATACCGTGCCAGGATGGGATCGATTGTGGGTTGATTTCACAAGAGAGGAGATGAGGCTTGCTTTGGTTGAGAGCCATATCAGTGGCAGCAATAGCAATGGAATGAAGGGTGTGAAGGAGGAGGAGAATGTAGCCTTTGCATCAAAGGGGAAGGCAAAGAAAGGTCACAGTTAGGGACAAAGCTCACAGGGACGAGAAAAGAAAAAGGACCCGTTGAAGATCAAGTGCTTCAAATGTAGTAAGTTAGGTCACTACAGTGCCCAGTGTCCGAAGAGGAAGAAGGACAAGAAGGAGAAGCGGGAGCAGGTAGCAGCTTCGACAAAGATTGATAATTTGTATTCCAGGTTGGAGGATGAATTCACACTATATGTAGCTATACCTCTAAGAGAGAAGCGGGGTGACATTCAACTTTAGTCATTAGAGTTGCAAAGTTTTGGGCAGGGTCTAAGGAGGTTAGCACCAGACAGGTGTTGACTCATGGATCATTACCCTTGCTACAGGGGCCCACAATATTCAGTAGCAGTTGGATCAGTGTTAGATGGCGCAGTCAGATCTTGAGGGACAGTTGCAGTACTAGTTGCAGTCAGTTATAGAGGGGCGCAAACAAACTCATTAGACAGTGCGAAGACTAGTAGCAGTTAGTGACTCAGGAGACAGTTGTAGTTCATAGACATAGTTGATTCAGAATTGGTTCTTAGTTGCAGTAGTTGCAGCATCAACAACATGAGATTAGTTGTAGCATAGAGTAGAGTTGGGAGCAGTGCGGTATGCAAAGTGCAATGTCAACAGTAGTGCAAATGCATGATGGTTCAACTACAGTTGTGGCAAATGAATTAGAGTTGCATAGTGGCTAGGTGGACAGTGACAGATTCTCACAATTTTCAGACATTAGCAGTGTGTATGGGAGGGTGTTATGAGACAAAGAGTGAGAGAACACCTTCCTCGCTAAGAGGGAGTGTCAGTTTTGTAGCATTGGATAGGTGTTCTTGTCTCGACTTTTGTTAGAAAGGCTAAAACACACAAGATCTCCAAAACCCAGAAAAGGTTTCAGGAGAAAACACCTAGAGATAGCTCAATTAAGTTAATTGATCAATACTTAATTAACAATAATTAATTGAGAAAGGTGAAGAATTCTCTACAAACTCACATGGATCGACTCAAAGATGATCTTAGTTGTTGATGAGGTTCTAATCATGGCCATTGGTTAGCTAACGAGAGATTATAAGAGTAGGTCGATGGGGTTGAGAAGAGACACACTAGAGTAGTGAGTTTCTTTGGTAGATAGAGCTACCCAATTGCAGAGGTCGAGCAGGGAGAAGAGTTCGAGCCAGAAGGAAGCAAAGGTGAGAGGGAGATCAGTAGTAGGATTCCGGAGGAGTTTTCCAGTACCGGAAGAGTCAGCTGAGGGAGGTTGAAGTTATCCATAGGAGGCTGTGCAGGGGCTTGTGTAGAGCCTCAAAGAGGCAATTCAATTCAGCCGGCAGAGAGGTCGATTCAGGTTCCTAAGGTCGGAATAATTTTCCAGAGGATTGGAGAATCACTTCCAGACTCAGTGACAGGGATGATGTCATCATCAGAGGCAGAGTTTGAGCAATGCAAGTTTGGCCTGCACAGAGGCAGCGTAGAGGCCTGCACAAGGGTTTTTCGGAGCCAATTTTGTGGCTCATTTTGTTGTAGTATTGTTTGTGGAGGAAGGGAAAATTTCCTCAATAATTTTGTCGGTATTTCTCTCAGAAAGGATTGCAAGTTTGACATCCATATTATTGTACTCAGATTTGCAGCAGAAGAATTAATAATAAAATCCTCATCTGCTGCACCGGTTTTCCCACATTGGGATTTCCAGGGACATTTGTTCAAAACTAACTGTCAATTTTTTGTGTGTGTGGCCTATATTTCTCAGTTCCAACATTTTATTTTCCGCAGCGTTTTTATGGTGAAAATTGCAATTGTGATTTTATTCATTGTTTGCCATAGCAAATAAACTGCAATTAAAATACTCAGTTAGAAGAGTAATTTCCAGTTGCTGCAGTAGACTTGAAAATTTCACACTACACGATGGAAATACTGAAGGGAGGGGGGGGGGTGAATCAGTGTTTCATGCTCCTTTTCACTATTTAACAAGAAATCATATCAGAAGATCAATCAGTGAAATAATGCAAGAACACTGGAGATAAAGTGAAACCCAATGTGGAAGAAAAACACTTGAATGTTTTTTAACTCAACTTCAATTGTTACATAATTAGGACACCATTCCTCTTTACACAAAAGCAGGCTCCAACCTGTCAACAAACACCAACCCTTTTAACACAAATGCAGGCTCCAACCTGTCAATAATTTTAGTACACCAATCCTCTTTACACAATGGCAGGCTCCAACCTGTCTTAAAAATTGAGGACACCAATCTTATCAAGTATTGGCTCATAATAGATCAGACTTCAATCCGATGACTCACATACTACTGCATGAATATCAATCTATGACTTACCAATACTACTGCTTGTTTGGCAATAAAGACAATTCTAGAAGATCTGAAATTTTCACCTTAAAACTGGTCTGAAACCTCCTTGAGATTGGTCTGAATTCTTATATAAAACAGTTCTGAAAATATCAGATCATAACAGGCCAAATTGTGAGCTAAAACAGGTCCAGAATCTGAGTTCATAATAGTCCAAATTCTGAAGCAAAACAGGTCTGAAAACCAAGAAAAGGAAGGCTGAATTCTGAGCTTGCACTGGGTCAGAAATCACATTAGAACGGGTCAGCAAATCCTTTTGAAAACAAGGCCGAATTGTCCTTATGAACAGGTCTTCAATCCCCCTCAAAATGTTGACAAACAGAACCCCAAAACAGTGAAAGAAGCCTCCTAGAGACAATGCATTGTCTTTCAACCTCAGCGGCACTTAAGTCTTCTTTTCACACTAAGTTCATGAGGTGTTAAACTTTGATTTCTTCTTGGAACAGATCCGAGTTGAGTGACTAAGCAAATGAGTGAGGAGACGACCTATTATTTATAGGTCTTTTTGACCCCCAAACAGGGCTGAGTTGACTTGTAGTAGAGCAGCCTTGGCTTTTGGCGAAAGATAACACATAAACTTCAAAAATCATTTTCTCCTCAACCATGAGGAGTTAGAGGATGTACCATACATCGCTGGAATGGTTTTCGACTGTACGATTTGGCTACGCAATTATCTCCTTTGTTTGGACAGCCTTTGATATCAATAACAACCACTTTCTCAACACTACAATTATTTAAGTTGGAAAGTATATGTTGAATAAAGTCAATGTGCTATGGTTTTAGATTAGTTTAGACTTTTGGATTAGCTATATGAACAATCACCTTGTTCATGTACTCACACAAACGTTTTTTTTTTTAAAACTAATGCTAAGCTATTCACATGCTTTCTCCCTCATTTTGTTGGTGTAAAATTTCTGAAGCTTTTTAGTAAGAAACAGCCCTTTTACATGGTTTATAACTTTCCAACTCAACTATCCTCCTATCTATCTACCCCACAAGTCTCCCTATGCATGGAAATCCATGCTTATCCAATCCCTTTCTTACAAAGAAGGAATTACACCTATTTGTCCCTTGTGGGAAAAGTCCAAATGGTTCTTGCTGCTAAATTACTTCTGCTCCTTGGACCAACAAAGTGAATACAGTTGAGAGCTGCTTGGACAGTTGTTTCAATTTCAGTCAAATTGCCTTTGAGTTTGCCTGACTCAGAAATTTTAAAAGCGCTGGCTCTGCCAGCTACATCACAGGCCCCAAAATGACCCTTTATGCCACGACAGGGATACCATTATCTATGTGACAAGAACCTACTATGGAGCTGTCCCATTCATGGTCCTTACAATCTATTTAGCTAAGTTACCAAGATACGGATACGGATCCGGATCTGTTGGATTTTTGAAAAACCAGGATCTGGATACGGCGAGTACAAAAATATATAATAATGTTTTTTAAAATTTTAGAAAATTCATTTGATGTTTAAAATCAAAACCATTCATGAATCACAACATTAGAACTAAAATTATTAGATAATTTATGAATCTGAACACTGAAATGATGAAATTTAAAAACTAACAAACAAATAAACATATAAATATTAATACCAACCTATTGATATAATTGTTAAAATAAAGTTATAACATAAAATATATATTTTTTATTTATAAAAATTAAAAAATATTTTAATTTTTAACAACCAAACATAAAGTTATATAAGTTATGACTTATAAAAATAAAAAATTTAAAATGAAATACAAAACATATGGTTTATTAAACATAAATATATTGATTTAAAATAAATAAATTGAAATAACTTTATTATATATATTAACATCAAAATAAACTTTTTAATTAAATCAGAAATCTTTATATTGAAAGCTTATTTAAAAAACATATTGATTTAAAATAAATAAATTAAAATAACTTTATTATACATATATATTAACCTCAAAATAAACTTTTTAATTAAATCAGAAATTTTTATATTGAAAGGTTATTAAAAAAACTTTACGCATAATTTTATTGAAATCTATATGTATATATATATATATGCGGGGAGATGGTATTAAAAAACTTCACACATAATCTTAATAAAATCTTTATATATATCTATATATATATATATGCCAGATGGTATTAAAAAACATAACGCATAATTCTATTTAAATCTATATATATATATAAGCCTGCAGATGGTATTAAAAAACTACGCGTAATTTTATTTAAATATATATATATATATATATATATATATATATATATATATATATATATACGCTGGCAGACGGTCACTAACTAAGTCACTAATTGACCGTACGCGGATCCTAGCGTATCCGTATCCGTACCAGTTTCGGATTCGGGGATCCGCGGTTCCACCTCTTGCCCTCAGCAGATCCGGTAACATAGCTATTTAGCTGGCAATACTACTCCTTGAGCTTGCTTATTATTCAAACCAAGCCCTCCAGCCTCTTTGTATAAATAAATGTCCAATGATACTAGTGGGATACCTCTCATCCTTGTTTCCTCCGAAGGAACTGTCTAAGGAGCATCTCCAATTTCCTATATCTTGTTCTAGAAGGAAAGAAATAGGAAGAATATGCCTTGCATTAAAAAAATATTTTCTATGGGTATTCTCCTTGCAATTGGTATAATTAGAGCAAATTTTCTGTGAAGCTTGCTTTCAAATTTCAAACTTTCTCAACACCCAGTTCCACATGTCTGCTGAAGATATGTCAATTCTGAATGAAGTCTCTGTTACCCACCACCAATGGATGACACTCATAGGAGAATTTTTTCTCCTAGATTTGTCTTCAGCCGATAGCCAACAGTCCCTTGCAGCCTCCAGATAGCTCAATGTGCCACCATTCTCTGCCACATGAGCTAACCATTATGTGTCTTAAACCGTCTATTATGATCGTATGTTTGAAAGTGGGCATTCCAAACCCGAAGGTATGGCTTTTCATTATGTAATTGAGTATTTTTGTTTACTTATCATTGACACATTTGGACATCGATTAGTGGGGGTATTCGACCGAAAGAATGGTCTTAGTCTATACTCTTGTCCCCTCGTCCGACTTGGTGGTTAGTGTTGTATCCTAGTCCTGTGGGATCTCCTTTATCGGATACTACCTTTAGGAGTGGCATTACATGAGAAACCTCGATTTTGGCTGCGTGGTCTTGCTTTCTGACACCACATACATCACTCCCCTTCGCTCATTATAGCCTCTTTTCACATATTTCCCATTTGAGTCCACATTTGTCCATTTGGTTCACAAGGAGGTAGCCTCCCTCTCCCCTTGTCCACACTTTGGGTCAGGCCTGGAACGATGCCCCGGAGGTTGATGCAACTAAAAAGAAGGTAAAAAACATAATTTGGCCACTCTCAACAGCGAATGTACCATAAAATGCAAAAGATGGTGGGGAAATAAAATTTTAGCACAAGGGCAAAAGCCGAACGTGAGCTTTACCCCCATAATTATGGCCATCACCCTAGTTCCTATCCAACCCCTGGTGGGCGATGAACTACCCAACCTTAAGGGGGTATTCATTGCTATATCATTCACATCATGCTCTCATTCCCTGGAGCCCCAAACAGTGATAAAAGAAAAATCAATAAAAGGCAAAAAGCATATGAAGAAGAGTGGAAAAACAAAGGTTGGGGTAACTCATGTACCATGATTTCTCCCTCCTATATCTATGTACCCAAGTGTGGGCTTTCCCTTATCATAGCTACCTTGTACTGTGGCATGTGGCTTGGAGATTTCCCTTGATGCCCCACTTCGTTCTATCATTATATCACATGACACCAACCACTTGATGGATGTACAATGTACCTATCACTCCCTTAGAGGTTGAAACCACCTAATAGGGTCCTTGGTTAACTTCCTTCTTAAACTTCTACACACTTATACACTCTAAAGCCCATTATGGAAGGGCATGCCACTATGAAGTGTCCACCTGGTTCCATGGTTTATAAGCTCATTTACTCAATTACACTGATGATTTGTTGTACTAGAAAGTGAGAAGACACATTGGATCTTATACAGGATTGCAGGTGGGTCTTCATCTTGGGGTTTGGTATCCTTAAACGAGGTCCAAGCCCTACAAAGGGTCATATTGACATTTGTAGGATGAGCATTGAGAGCCATGAGCCTCCACTATAGCAGAGAGTAGATAGCCATGCCATGGGATCCATCAACACCACCCATTGCTCGCTCGTGTTCCACCTATTTGATGATGATATGCACCTGGACCACCTTGCCCAACCAACTACACACTTGCACCACACTCTTGGCAGTTGATCCAAGGCCTAGATGAGGTTGTGTCATGCCATGGGAGACAAAGGGAGGGCTTACATCATTGTTCGATCCACCTGGAGACCCATGAGGATGTTTTGTGCCTAAAAGCCACTTGGGAGCACCACAGGTCATTTGCTTGGAGATCAAGGGGCCACCCCCTTTATCACTATATTTGGAGCCCTTCCACTCATTTTGGCACATATTGGACTCCACTTGGCCTTTCAATGGCCCTCCTAGCTACTTATCTATCATTTTGGCCCTCTTGAGAGGCTTATTTTTCATGTTATGGAGCTATCTTGGTGGGCTTGTCACCAAGTAATGTTATTTTGCACATTATTTTATTATTAGGGGCATCATTAGGCCTAATTAGGCAAATCAAACCCTTAGAGGATGATATATATTGATGAGAGGATCATTCTATTCCTCATCATCACTTGGATTTGTATCTTTCTCTTCTTGAGAATTTCGCACTAGCTACTGATGGACGAATTGAAGGATCTTTAATTCATTTTGATGTTTGGATTGCTGTTATTCTATCTTGGAGCTTCTCTTTTGCAAACATGATGAATACATATACTCTATGTGCCATGTAAGTTTCTCTTGTATGTGAAATTTTCAATATATGTCTAATGTATGGAATACCGCATCATGATGTTGCTTGTGCTCTAAATTATGTGAAAATCTTGAATCACTTGGTAATCTTGATCTATTGCATGCATTATTCATTGGGAAACAAGAGTGAATGTTCCTAAGGGTTATATTTGAAGATTAAACCTCAATACTACATCTTGCTTTACAAACGAAGTATAAATTCCTTGGTGACCTAGTAGCTGCAATTAGGGCTATGCGAAGTTGCCATTAGGACTCCTTGATGAATCAAAAAGGTCTAAAATCAAATATCATTCTTGACTCGATTCTCCCAATAAGCTAGGCACTAATTCTTGTCTTGGTGATCACCTTAAAAATCATCTCTTTTTACCTTTTTCCCTTTTTCTAGGCCCTAACCCTAAAGGTCTTCTAGGGCATCAAGCGAAATCTATTAGAACCATCCATTTTGAGAGTGAGGCTCTCATAGGTTTTCCTTCCTTCACTGGGGTTTGATTTCTCTTTCTTGATAATTACTTGTGGGTTATGATGGCTCCTTTTACTTCTTTAGTATCTTATCTTTCATCAAGAAATTACCAAATTATGTGTGTATGAAGATCACAAAAACACAAGACACAAGATGTAAGCACTATGCCATGGAAAAACCCCTCTCTAGGGGAAAACCCAGTCAAAATTCTCTTCCTTCAATAGTTTTCTTTGAGACTCTTCAACATAGACCAAACCTTTCCTCCACACCAAGTCAGCCCTTCCAGATCTTCGACCCTCTTGCAGCAACAACTTCACCCCAGCAACTTCGACTATGCAGCAATAGGCAACAACAACAAAAAGACTTCGATCTCCCAAACTAGGGCACGAAAGAGAGAGAGAGTACCACCAAAACTTCGATTTTCCTTTTCTCTTTGACCTTGACCCAACTCACACTTCTTTTGACTTCCTTGACCCACTTCGCACTTTTTCCAGCTTCACTAGAGATATCGAACTTGCTTGAGATGAGATACTCCAAATGAATTCGATCTCCTTCTATTTATAGGCTCCAGGTGAGGCCGAATTGGTGTCCTTTAGGCTGAGTTGATCTCTTTCAGGCTGACTTGGTGTGGAGGCTACATAAATCATATTTGACTCAATAATAAACCTTTTTACATTATTTGGGAGCCCAAGAAGGGTCTCATCTAATATACAATGACTTTATTGACTCTTTATTAATCCTAGGAATACACAATGGGGACTTTGACTAATAAAATGATGACCCAAGCATGAAACCCATGCTTTAATAAGTCATTGTAACAATAATAAAAATTCTTTTGACAAATACATTTTATGAAGACCGAACCTAGTTACATTTTTCAACACCCCCTCTTAACTAGGGAGGTATTCATACAGAAGATCTCAAACTATATGAAGCAAAGGGAGTTAAATTTTTTAAGTTTCCAGAAGAAGTTCAAGGCTGCCCAAGCCATACCACACTTCTGCGCGAACCCATTTTTCTCTGTTTACGTTGCCAGCACATCTGCAAACCCTGCTCAAACTACCATTTTTCCACGCTCCATATCCCTGCACGCAAGTCTCTCATCCTCGTCGCCTAGCACTCCAGCATTCTTTATCAGCTCATCTTCCGCAGCCTTACGACCACCTATCCTGGCCCCCTTCTTCATTTGCGTGCCCCAAAACCAACTCATTTCCACGTATTTACGCAGCTGCTCCTAGCTGCACCCTTGGCCTCCATTCTCCAAGCCTGGAACACGCATTTTGCTACCACACTGTCCATTCCACGCTATCTGAATGCAAACCCTTTCTGTTGTCCAGGTTCCTACCCGTAGCCTGCACGCAGTCCATCTTCCTCTACGTGCTCTCACCTGCAACAGTAAACAGCAGCAAATTTTCGATTTTTTTTTATGTGTTCAACAACTTGTTTTATTTCTGAATGCTGATACTGGAGATTTCAATTCTTAAGCAGCTTGGATCTGATCAGGGATACATATTTCTGTTGGGTTTCTGTAGTTCCCAAACTACACGCAGCTCAAATTTCCTCCACATGTTGTCTGCTTCGCTGACGCAGTCCCTCACACCCACACCCATCTACAAGCTCGCTGCCACTTTCACTCAACCCTCACGCACAGCCAATCCACCTGCAAACCCCTGTGTACTCCTTTCTCCCTCCTGGCATACTTCCGATCCACGACTCCATCACCTGCAAACAAAACCGCCGTCAAGCAAACTTCCAGGCAAACAGACTTTCGAAAATTTTTA
Organism: Pinus tabuliformis; assembly: GCA_031772625.1. Lineage (NCBI taxonomy): Eukaryota > Viridiplantae > Streptophyta > Pinopsida > Pinales > Pinaceae > Pinus > Pinus tabuliformis. The sequence continues at coordinate 236,121,005 of CM062819.1, forward strand.
CGGGCTAGGGTTGCCGGCTTTCATATTTACTTCCGTTGGTTTAGTTGTAGAATAAAATTTTGTGCTGACATATATCACTTTAGATTTAATTTTGATTAGATTTAGATTTTAACAATAAAAATCATAAAAATATAAAGATTTCGAACTTTCCTTTTCGTTTGTTCTATTTAGTTTTTTTTATTTAATTTGCTAAATTAACATTTTGTTTCACATATATTAGATGTTAGTTTAATTCGGATTAGATTTTAAATTTTAGTTTTAGCTTTTGATTTATTTAGCTTAAGTTCTAGTTTTATTTTTAGGTGTTAGCTTTGGGTTTAGTTATATTTAGTTTAGATTTAAATTTTGTTTATTTAGGCTTTAGTTTTGACATTTAGAATTTTTTTTAAAGTTTAGTTTTAGTTTATAAATCAAAAAATCAAATAAAAAAATAAAAATTCATAAAAGATTAAAAAGTTTCTTTTTATTTTTTAGACTTTAGTTTAGATTAGATTTTATTTAGGATCTTAGTTTTGTTTTTAGACTTAAAAAAATATATAAAAATCATAAAAAGTTGTTTTTCCTGAAATATTTTTGTGTCACTTTTAGTCTTAGCATATTTTGTCACGCTTCTAAATTTTGGTGTATTTCGCTAAAGCTAATAGATTCTTGATGTGGAATTAATATTTATCATTTTCATGTGGTTAAACATGCTTAAATGTTCATTTGAAGATTAGCTATATGAATGTGATATCTGATTAGCATTTAAAATTTGAGTGGTTATTTAAAGCATTTATCTTTTTCTTTGAAATTTTAATTGTTGGATCATTATTAAGGCGGCGTACGTTGGTTGAATATCTTGCATTATTTAATGATAAATGATTGTTAATGGTGGAAATACAAAGTTCATATTTTTGTAGCATTTGATAAACAATTATTTAATCATTAACGCCATAAGGCACTGGTACATTAACTTCTAAAATCAATCAAGTGCTAATTTGCCTTGTTGTGTCTCCCAACCCCACTGGTCCATAGTTGGTCATCCTTTGTCCCATAGGGTCTACCCCCTTAGCCGTGGGAGACGGCTTAAACGGAGAGATCGGGGATCAGGGTGACAGCCCCCGGTCTGAGCGTTGTCGTGACAATCTGTGCGACAACATTTTTTGGCGCCATTGCTGGGGATAAAGTTTTTTTTGTCCTTGGTTCCTTCGACATTCATCTCGTTTCTTTCCTCTCGTCCTTAGCTCTTTCATTTCGAGTCCTTTTATGTTTCACTTCTTGTTCGGGTGGCGACTCCACTTCATATATCATCTGCAAGAGTGTATACTAGAAGACATCCAAGCAGTGTGTGCAATCCTGCTCTTGATCTTGAAAGGGCTCTCAGGGTACGATTACACAAACTCTCTTCTCGTACACTTCTTGTTAATTTCGGACAAGAAGCCCTCTCTGATATCCATTTGCTTTTTACTAGTCAAGTTAGGCACGACATCATGAGTATATATGCCCCTTGAGATTTTTCTAACATTCAAGGTTATCCCAATGATCTTCCAGCACTTGGGATAGATAAGTTGCCTAGCTTTTAGGGAGATAATGCGATTAGTGCTAATTCGCATCTGAGTGATTTTAGTATATGGATGGCTAAGTACGCAAGGTCTGCTGATTTTGATCATGAGGATGTTAGAATGAATTTTTTTATTTTATCCTTGTGGGGCGATGCTCATGACTGGTTTTCAGAAAAACCTCGGGATTCATTTAATTCCTTACAATTGATCATTGATGCCTTTAAGGAAAAGTATGGAGATAAGAGGGAAGGAAGACACCTCGTGAAAGCTATTAGCATAATAAAAAAGAGAGAGAATGAAATCGTTGAAGAATTTAACAAAAGGTTTAATGATATTGTTAGATAATTACCTCAAGTTTATAAACCTACCGACAAATATCTTCGAGATTTTTACATTGATGCCTTTAGTCCTGAGCCCTCTTATGAATTAAGGTGTGCTAAACTTAATGATTATAGGGATTGCCAAGCCTTAGCAATAGAGCTTGAAAAGGACAAGGCGATGTTTGGGAAGTCTGCGATCCCAGGTTTCGATAGGGCTGCTTCGAAACTGAAAGAACCTAAAGGAAAAGAGGTTCAAGAACCTGATAGCGAGCTTGTTCAGAAATTGCTCCAAAAGATCGAAAGCATGGAAATTAATCTAGCGAAATTAACATCTAACCATGCTAAGGAGATGGTTACTTTGCAGAATAGGTTGGTCCAAATGGAAAGAGCGCAAATGCAAAATTTCCAACCCAGAAATAATAACAATAATAGAAATAATAATTGGCAAAAGAAGGGTCAATCTAGTGAGCAAAGACCTCCTAATCCGCTTACTAATTTGGTCGATGATGCTCTGCCTTACTGTCGGGTTTGTGATGCTCTTCATGAGGAGGCTGCTTGTCCCATCGTTAGAAAATTTTTGGATAATGGAATGTTTGGGGCAAGTGATCAAATAAATGTAGTGGGTAACGAGTTTCCTTTGTCTATGAACGATTGGATGGAGGTTAAGGAAAATAGTCGAGACGTTATGCATCCCTCGTCAGCTTTTGGTATAAATAATCTTGAAAATGAAGATGACATTTTGGCTAAGTTATATGGTGAAAAACCCTCTCCAGAGCAAATCATGGAAATTGCTAGAGATAAAACCTATCAGAGAAGGGATAAAGATCAGAGCAGGAATCAAATTCCCCCTCGAACTTTTAACCCTGATTTAAACTCTGGGTTCGATGTCGATTTGGGAAGTTGGTTTAACAATGCGAAAATCTGGGTCCTGTCTCCGAGATTGCTAAAATCCCTTCCCAAAGAGATATGTTATTGAAATCTATTTAGGGACCTCTCGTAAATATTTCTCAATAGAAGACCCAGGAAGTTGACTATCACGATGCTCCCATATACTTGCAAAGCTTAGACGCGGATAACAAAGATCACCAGCCTTTCTTTATCACTTTGTTGGTTAATGAATATAAATTGAATAATTGCATGTTGGATTCTGGTGCATCAGCTTGTGTCATGACTAAAAGGGTCATGGAACATCTTAACTTAAGAGTTTCTAGACCCTACTATAATATATCTGCCATGGATTCTAAGAAGATTGAAGTGCATGGTTTGATCAAAGATTTACAAGTTCATCTATCAGTTTACCCAGACATCATGATTGTTATGGATATTGTTGTTGTTGATGTGCCTGATGCTTGGGGTATGCTTTTATCCAGAAAGTGGGCCTCTGATCTAGGAGGAAGTATTCAAATGAATTGGTCATATGCTATGATTCCTTCTCCTAGAGGTGATGGTTTTGTAAGACTTAATAGAGAGCCCGAAAGAAAATTTCATGTTGAAGATCCTAAGAACCCCACAACGAGATAATTAAAGAACAATATGACATTGGGAATTACGCTATCATGTCTAATTTCATAATTCCTCATGTTGATAAGATTAAGGATCTCAATGATAGAGTTTGGTACATGTACTTTGATGGTGCATTGTCTAGGCATGGTAAAGGTTCAGGATTAATGCTTAAGTCGCCTCTGGGTCACGTTTTCAAGTTTGCCTATCGATTAGAATTTGAAGCAACCAACAATGTCGCTGAATATGAGGCTTCATTGTTGGGTCTTGAATTGGCAAAGTCTTTGAAAATTAAGTTGCTTAGAATTAAGGGGGATTCTGATTTAATTATCGTGCAGCTTAAAAATAAATTCACATGTAAAAATCAAAGATTAAGGAATTATCGAAATGCTGTGTGGGATACTATGGAACACTTTGATGCCCTTGGCCTCGAAGCTATCCCAAGAGAGCAAAATAGTTTGGTGGATGAACTTGCCGTAGCTGCTACTACCTTCTAGTTATCTGATGACCTAATTAAGGATAAGATCAAAATGGAAGTTATATTTAGACCATCTGTTTCAGATAACTCAGAGCGTTGGCAAGTCTTTACTGATGAAAAGCAAGTCATTCGTTGTCTTGATAGTTTGGATGAGTTTGAAGATTTATAGATAGATTCTGAGGAGGATGGATATTTTAATCATGAGCATATCATAAATCCTACTCCTAGGAATGTGGTTGCCTTAGAGCAACACTTTGATTGTCATGATGCCACGAAGTTGAGAGAGGCAAACAAAATGGACCCAGGTGAATACCTCGAGATAAACATTGGTACTCCTGTGAAACCAAAGATTGTTAAAATTGGTAAAGGTATTAGAGTTGAAGAAAGAAAAAAGTTAACCAATTTACTTCACGAATATCGAGATGTTTTAACATTTTCTTATGATGAATTGAAATTTCAAAGGTCTATGAATTATGCTTTCAAGGGGTTGACTGGGAAATTTATTCAAATTTATCAGGATAATCTTACTGATTTTTCTCCAGGAAAACATAAGAAGTTCGACAGTTTGTGGCTGGGAACAATGCATTATTCGAGATATTGCTCGAGCAAACTCATTCCACTTGAGCAGATTGGATGGCGAACCACTTGATTTACTTGCAAATGGCCAAATGCTCAAGCTGTTCTTCAAAGATGATATCTGATGCCATGGGGCATCCTTTGTATTGTATTTCTAACCTTACTCGTCATTTCAGCATTTTATTTCTGTTTTAGGATTAAATTTACTTTGCTTGTTACTAGATAGTTAATACATGAAGAGCTTATATCTTTCCTATGCTTAAATTTATATGATGATTTTTGGATGGACGCTACTTATTTTTGGTTGTGTTGCGTGGATGAAGATTCTGGATTCTCACATTCTTACAGTGCAGGAACGTGTCCCCAAGTAGAGCCAGATGTTGACCACTACGTGTCAACTACCCATAGCAGTACACCCCCTTTTTCGCAAAAGGGATAGTGCTTGATCGATGTGTCCGTGCCATTCGACTTCCATCATCAGCCTGATCGTGTTATGTTGTAAACCCAGTTTGCATGTGTAAATTGTAAATAATCTTAGTAGATCTGAGTCATGTATGTAAATTGCCTAGGTGGACCTAATTTTCTAGTGATAATCTACGTTCCAGAAGGTTTTTTGTCTCACCGATCTATGATCGGCAAAGTTTTCCTTCAGCCTAACCCCAAAGCCAAAATGAATTTTGTCATTAGAATCGTAGGGGAATCCTATTGTGTTGATCTGCTAGATTATATTTGTGTCGCAGAACTGGGTGGTCTATGAGGGTCTATGTCAAATGGGTTTTCTCCCTTGAGATGTAAAATTGTAAAAGTCATGATGTAAGCTGTTTTGAGGGTTAGAAAATGTTTTAATCCCCTCATAAGTCCTAAGTCCTAGGTCCTAGGTGATTTTTCCAAAGGCCAAGTTCGAGGATCCAAAAAAAAAATTTAAAAAATTAAAAAAATAGATAAAAATAATAATAAAATTTAAAAATTTAAAAAATAAAAAATAATAATAATAATTAAAAAATAAAAAATAAAAAATAAAATAAAATAAAATTTAATAATAATAAATAAAAATTTTAAAAAATAAAATAAAATAATAAAATAATAATAAGTCAAAGTTTTGAGTAAATAAATGCAGATTAAAATGCATTTAAAAATTCAACGGATGAGATTAAAAGGGACTTTGATCCTCATCGACGGTCGAGATCATTTTAACATGGATCACTCGAACTAGCCGTTGGGAATTTTTCCTTTAAATAGGGTGTTAGGGGTCATTAGAGATCATTCTATTTGTGAGTCTTGTGCTGAAGAAAGCTGTCTTGTAATATTTTTCTTGTGCAATAAAGAAAGACTTTGGGGTTAAAATCTTGGTGTTACTCTCCTGAAATGTTGTAGGCTGTTTCATTTTTCTGCATAAATTTATTTTCAGCCATTAGTAATAGCTTGGTGAAGAGTGATGTTGAACACAGGTATTTTGTTTACTCACTAGGGTTTGAATGGTAATAAACTTTCTGAAAATAATGGCAGGTATCTCCATTAGATTTGGATTTTACTACTGTTCTTTTCCCTCTTTATTGTTAGTTGAAGTGAGCTGTGCAGAAAATCTATATTGTGAAAATCAACGGGCGTTTGGGGAAGTTCTCGGCTGAACCAGCCAACTCCCGAAAAGCATTCTCTTGTAGAGCCTAGCCAGTTTCGATCTTGGGTTTATCATTTAAATTTACCTTTTGAATGCATGAGAGTATTTCTTAAGTATCTCATAGTAAATCTGAAATTCTGAAAATATCACTGGATTATTGACAAATCTGGCTGTTTAAGAGTCGAAAATCTGTGAATATTGTAATTATTTAGTTAAATTTTGGGTTTTATCCTTGCATATTTTGCCTCTGGTTTTTCTGTTTTTGCAGGTTGCAGGAAGAGATTCTTGTTGGAAGCCAGATCTAGGCCCTGGGGGGTAAGATCTGGCCTCACAACTAGTTTTTGCAGGGTCACCGTTTTGCTGTCTGAGGGTTTCAAATTCAGTCACTGTCAAATCTGGAAATTTATTGCAGGGTTTTCATCAGAAGCAAAGGGAGTTAAAATTTTTAAGTTTCCAGAAGGAGTTCAAGGCTGCCCAAGCCATACCACACTTCTGCGCGAACCCATTTTTCTCTATTTACGTTGCCAGCACCTCTGCCAACCCTGCTCACACTGCCATTTTTCCACGCTCCATATCCCTGCACGCAAGTCTCTCATCCTCGTTGCCTAACACTCCAACATTCTTTATCAGCTCATCTTCCATAGCCTTACGACCACCTATCCTGGCCCTCTTCTTCATTTGCGTGCCCTAAAACCAGCGCATTTCCATGTATTCAGCTGCTCCTAGCTGCACCCTTGGCCTCCATTCTCCAAGCCTGGAACACGCATTTTGCTACCACGCTGTCCATTCCACGCTATCTGTACGCAAACCCTTTTTGTTGTCTAGTTTCCTGCCTGCAGCCTGCACGCAATCCATCTTCCTCGACGGTAAACAACAACAAATTTTCGATTTTTTTTTTTGTGTTCAATAGCTTGTTTTATTTTTGAATGCTGATACTGGAGATTTCAATTCTTAAGCGGCTTGGATCTGATCAGGGATACATATTTCTGTTGGGTTTCTGTAGTTCCCAAACTACACGTAGCTCAAATTTCCTCCACACGTTGTTTGCTTTGCTCACGCAGTCCCTCACACCCACACCCATCTACAAGCTCGCTACCACTTACACTCAACCCTCACGCGCAGCCAATCCACCTGCAAACCCCTGCGTACTCGTTTCTCCCTCCTGCCATACTTTCGATCCACGACTCCATCACCTGCAAAAAAACTGTCGTCAAGCAAACTTCCAGGCAAACAAACTTTCGAAAATTTTTACGGGCTAGGGTTGCCGGCGTTCATATTTACTTCCGTTGGTTTAGTTGTAGAATAAAATTTTGTGCTGACATATATATCATTTTAGATTTAATTTTGTTTAGATTTAGATTTTAACAATAAAAATCGTAAAAATATAAAGATTTTGAACTTTCCTTTTCGTTTGTTTTATTTAGTTTTTTATTTTAATTTGCTAAATTAACATTTTGTTTCACATATATTAGATGTTAGTTTAATTCGGATTAGATTTTAAATTTTAGTTTTAGCTTTTGATTTATTTAGCTTAAGTTCTAGTTTTTTTTTTAGGTGTTAGCTTTGGGTTTATTTATATTTAGTTTAGATTTAAATTTTGTTTATTCAGGCTTTAGTTTTGACATTTAGAATTTTTTTTAAAGTTTAGTTTTATTTTATATATGAAAAATTCAAGTAAAAAAAAAAAAAATTCATAAAAGATTAAAAAGTTTCTTTTTATTTTTTAGACTTTAGTTTAGATTAGATTTTATTTAGGATCTTAGTTTTGTTTTTAGACTTGAAAAAATATAAAAAGATATATAAAAATCGTAAAAGGTTGTTTTTCTTGAAATATTTTTGTGTCACTTTTAGTCTTAGCATATTATGTCACGTTTCTAAATTTTGGTGTATTTTGCTAAGGCTAATAGATTTTTGATGTGGGATTAATATTTATCATTTTCATGTGGTTAAACATGCTTAAATGTTCATTTGAAGATTAGCTATATGAATGTGATCTCTGATTAGCATTTAAAATTTGAGTGGTTATTTAAAGCATTTATATTTTTTTTTGAAATTTTAATTGCTGGATCATTATTAAGGCGTTGTACGTTGGTTGATATCTTGCATTATTTAATGATAAATGATTGTTAATGGTGGAATACAAAGTTCATATTTTTGCAGCATTTGATAAACAATTATTTAATCATTAACACCATAAGGCACTAGTACATTAACTTCTAAAATCAATCAAGTGCTAATTTGCCTTGTTGTGTCTCCCAACCCAACTGGTCCATAGTTGGTCATCCTTTGTCCCATAGGGTCTACCCCCGTTAGCCGCGGAAGACGGCTTAAACAGAGAGATCGGGGATCAGGGTGACAGCCCCCGGTCTGAGCGTTGTCATGACAATTTGTGCGACAACAGGAGGTAGGATCCACGAGACTTGTGTCGGAGGTCCTCAACTTCTTGAGATTGGTGATCATAGGAGTAGTCATGGGCTTGGAATCCGTCAATCCAAATTTCTGCAACAACTTGATGATGTACTTTCCTTGCCCCAAATATATCTCCCCAAGATTTTTCCATACTTCCAGACCTAGGTAATAGGGCATCAGTCCTAGATCCTTCATCTCAAATTCAACTGCCAATGTCTTCTTGCATTCTTGTATTCTTCTCTCCACACCCTTGATGAATATATCATCCACATACAATAGAATAATGACTGGCTCATTATTCACAACCTTGATGCAGAGATTTGGAACAACGTAACTCAAACCCAATTCTGAGAAGGTATGCATCCATTCTTGCATACCATGCCCTAGGAGCTTGCTTCAAACCATATAGGGCCTTCTTGAGTCTATAGACATGAGTGTCCCTGCTATCTTCTTCAAAGCCTTAGGGTTGCTCAATATATACTTCCTCATCGATGGTCCCATTTAGAAATGTTGCCTTCACGTTCATTTGATGGATGTTCCATCCCATTGTAGCAGCCAAAGAAACCAAAGATGTAATGGTAGTATACTTTTGAGTGGGTGCAAAGGTTTCTTCATAATCTATGCCTTCCTTTTGAGAGAAACCCTTTGCAACAAATTTGGTATTGTATTTGTTATCCTTGACAATATCCCAAGGCTGAGAAGGGAGACCGAAGGAGGTAACCTCAAACCACTTACGGTTCAACAACTTCCCCTGCTAAACCAGAGAGGGATCTCTCTATGAATTCACAGCCAATGAGAATGGATTTTAGGCTAGATATGTTAGGCTCAGGTAGGGTTTTGAAAGTTTTAGGTTTTGATGCTGGATAAGGGATGAAAACCAGGTAGCTAGGTCAAAGGATCAAAGGGTTACAACAACAAAGATATAGAGGAGCAAGGTAGCAATGCTTTTGTGATGGCTTTAGGGTTTGTCGGTGTAGTGTAGTGTTTGGAAGAAGAAAAAGGTCTTAATGAGCATGTGCACCATGAATTCATTAAGAAAGGAGGAAAATTACACAAAATGATATTCCCATCAAAACAGAGCTTTATGCAAAGAATTATGCTTATAAACTTTAAGGAAAACCACTGAAGAAACAAGATATGAAAATGAGAGATGTATATCATTCAAATAAAACTAAAACAGAGAAAATACATCATCACAAACTCACTGCACATGAATTCCTAGATAATAGCTGCAAACTGCTCCTTTGATTTCCTGAGTAAAATGTCCAAGTACAAGCTACAAGTGTTCTCTTCTTTGATATCCAACTTGTTCTATGATTGAGAAAATGATACATATAGACCAAAACAACATCTCCATTCTCTCAAGGGTCGAATCCATGAGTCTAGGAATTGATACTTGAGGTGTTCCAACTAAACTCTAATGTCTAGGGAGGTTAAAACAACTCCTTCATTTAAACTTTGACTCAAATGTTGATTTGGGGTAGCATCAGAGGTGCTTTAGCCATGAAAATTGGTGGAGAGGCTAAAGCACATGAGATCTCCAAGACCTAAAAATGGTTTGGGGAAATTCCACCCGGTTAGAGAGATAAAAAAATAATTAATATTTTTAATGGGGTTCCTAATTCTAAACTTAGGAAAATTAAAATATTAATGAGTATTAATATAAAACTGGGTGAGAATGTTCTAAATGACATGGATCAAGCCAAATCTAATCTTAGTCGTTGATTAAAGACTTAATCTCAGTCGTTGAAGATTCAACAAGAAAAGTATAAGAGGAGGCTTGAGGGTCAGTTGGAAACACACTGAGATTGATCAGTCAGTTCAATTTTCTGGAGTGGGGCTGGCTGAGAAAATTCGAACAAGTGATCTGAGTTGTAGCGAGGGGCAGTGAGGGAATAACAGAGAGGCAGAGATAGTGCTGAAGGATTAGCGCAGTGATTGAGGAGGCTACACAGAGCTAGCAGGAGCCACACAGAGGGCTAGAGAGATTGCGCAGAGGCTAGCAGGGCCTGCGTGGGTGACGCAGAAGGCCAGAGAGAGGACGTAGAGGAGCAGAGGGCTGACGCAGGGGGTTCTAGAGCTACACAGAGGAGCAGAGGGCTGACGCAGGGGGTTCCAGAGCTACGTAGAGGCCAACAAGGCTGACGCAGAGCCTCAGAGAAGCATTGGAAGGATTCTCGTGGAGCAAACTTGCTGAATATTTGCTTCCGAAGAGAGGTATTACTGCCAGATAGAAATCTCTGATGGGTGAGTCAATTTGGCACCCTAGTTGTACTCAAGAAAGTTGCTTAATAATAGAATCCTCATAACTGCTGCGCCGATTTTCCCAAGTTGGGTTTTTCCAGGAACAATTGTCCAAAAATAAAAGTCTCCCTTGTGTGTTTGTCTATTATTTCAGTTGATGATCTGTAGATGAGTTGAGACTGCATTTGTGTTTATTTTAACTATTTATATGGTTAAATAACTTGTTAAGGAATAAACAAGTAGGTGAAATAAACGAGATAATGCAGGAAGAATTTCTGACGTGTTAGACTTAGAAATTCCAACATCAAACTATTCTCATAAATGAGGCCTAAATTAACATTAAAACAACTTAACAAGCCTATTTACCCATAATTACATCATAGTTACATCAAAATCAAGTAATTACATCATCAAAACTCGAATCCAACTGATGAAACTGAGAAAGCGCAGTGAATTTGGGAGAACTGATTTTTGAAGGCCTTCCCGAGGTCCAAATTCTGATCTTGATGGCTCATTGGAAAGTTGTGGATGTCTGCTACATGATGGAATCTTCAAGAGCTGAAAAAGGTTACTTCTAGCCCCCCAAAAATGCATTCTCCCATAGGTACTCTAAAAAACGCAGCGTGCTCTTCAACAAGAGGGCAAAAAGGTGATTTTTAGGTAGTTTTTGGCCATTTCCACCTATCAAAACTTGCTGAAGGTTTGCTCCCAAAGGCTAGATGTGATATACAAGTCATGAGGAATCCAACTATGCAAACCAGATGTCATTTAGAGCTCCATGTCAAAAGCGCAGCGTGGGGCATGCTGCATTTTTGACCCTGTGACTGTCTCAAAAATTGCCAAAAATTTTGGGTTTTCTACAAAAATAGGGCTCAAAGATGGAGCAATATATCTCTAACCATAACACTTTTTACAAAACTGAGAGAGGTTTTTGTTCTTTGGTATGTTATGAACAAAAACCTCCTCCAGTTTTCAAAAATACTTTCCCATTTGTTCAGAATCCAAGTTTGAAGTTGGTCACTCAAAAATTGCAGAAGCGCAATGTGCTATCAACAAAAACACAACGTGGTCTTTGAGAGGGTGTTTGGAGGCCTTCCCAGAGGAGTTTTGGGCTGAAAGTGGTATGGTTGGAAATCTTATGATGTCTGCTACACAATGGAGTCATCAAGCACTGCAAACACTTTCTCCAAACCACCTAAAAATTCAATCTCCCAAGACTACTCCAGAAGTGCAGCAATTCTCCTGTAGCAACTATATTTTTGGCATTTCTCCCAAATAATAACACTTGTGTATAAAATGAAGGAGGTTTTTGTTCCTTGGTTGATGATTGACAAAAACCTCTTTCACTTTTGCCAAATTCATCTTCCTTACTTCAAAAACTAATTTTGAAGTAAGACTGTCCCAATGTGTGTCAAATGATTTGTCTCTTGGAATGATTTCTTGAGAAATGGTGAAGACATGATGTCATGTGCTGAATTTGGCTCATACCTACTGATCTGACCTCCCTTATGCCTCCTCTGCTCAGTAATCGTAGAATCCATAGCAAACCCTAGCTCACTAGGAAGGGAAATTAAGGTTTAGTTTAGGAAAACATGGGTTTTGGGGCAGGTTAAGGAATGGAGGGAGATGAAGGCTTTTGAGGGTGTCTAAATTCTTAGGAAAATTTGGGGAGATAGGGATGGATGTTATGGAGTGAGGGGAAGTGGAATTTTTGGATTTGAGTGATGGGAAGGGATGCAAAACTAGGAAATACAGTCCTAGTCTAGAAATGCATAGTAGGGACTAGGGTTTGTGAGGAAAAGTGATGAAATGAGGAATTTGATGAGGGAAAGTGTGGGAGATGGTGTATGAAGAGTGTAGGAGGGTAGATGAGTGCCAATGAATTTCTCCTTTGTCTTTTTTCCTTTTATGAGCTGAGTTGACCTCTTTTGAGTGGGGATGGGACCCACTTGTTCTTTTCCAAGAATGACTTTGCATGTTTGAACCTTGTTCTTTTGAGATTTTTATGAGCATTATTACTTTTTGATGCCTCAAAACACTTGAAAACATCATTTAGAACCTTTTTACAAAATTTCCTCTTCCATTCATGATGACCTAAGTGTGACATGACCTTTATTTGATTTTTGATGGTTTGACTCCATCATGACACCTAATGGACCATGAAACCATGAATTTGACCATTAAACCTTTGAAATGACCTTTGACCATGCGATGATAACTGACATGATTCTATCCACGACTCATGACTCATGACCATCCATGATGGCAGTACCAAAATGACTTTTAAAACCCTAATCATGATGGAAGAAAGAAAACACCTAAACAAGCTAAATCAGTGACCAAATTTTTATTTGAAAACCTATTGAAACGATAAAAATTTGGCTTGAGACCCTAACAAAAACCTTGTAAGAGCATACTTGATCACTGGTGACTGGTAGGACTGACAGACACTAACATTGGCTCCAGTTGGGGATGGCAGCTCCTTTAGGAGGTGTCAAGAACACCGTAGACCAGGTAGCCTTATCCATTGGGCATGGAGTCAATAATAAAAATTTAAACTCAAAACTGTAAACTCACTAACAAACTGAACTGACTGGACTATAAAAAACACATTGACTGAACTTACTTATGGCCGCAGACCGTCGGATCTTAGGGCCTTCACTCTGGGCTTCAAATCTTGATGATAACCGCCCACCTGCTGAAGATATATATATACAAGCATGCGATATGATCCCTCTAGTGTAACCAATCCAGCAAATGGCTACTTACTTGAATCCTGCTCACAGCAAGCAAAAGAAAAAAGAAAGTGGCAACTCAAATTCCATATGGATCCAACACTTGTATTGATGAACCAAGAAAATTCTACCTTCACCGATGACTGCAATAAATTGACCAAAGGATCATGGAGAACATGCAACATATGCTTTTCTGGATGATTTAAAACAGGAAAACAAACCTCATTCCAAACTGTTGATTTATCAATGTGCTGAAACTGATCACCTTCATCAATGAATGTTGCAACATCGACCTTCATTACTGGCTGTAACGAATTTGCCGCATGATCCTGAAAATCATGAAAAATTGGCTCTTGCTGATTTGGAGGAATCAAGAAACATCCTTCTATTGCAACTAGTCGCTCTTCATGATGAATTTCGGCAAGAGTGTGCTCTTGGTCTTCAAAAAATTTTGAACATATAGATGGACAAGTTTCATCTTGAAACAAAAATTCAAGAAATGAAATATTTGAAGAGAAATTTGATTTACACTCCTCATCAATGTCTTGGTCTCCTGAACACTACTGAATACCTTCATATAATTCAAGGGAATGAATGTGATCTTCATCAATTGATTGCTGATTAATAGTATCTTCAGTCAAAGAAGACATTGTTTATTGGAAAATTTTCTTTTGCAAGATGCTTTAGAACAAACTCTTCTCTTTCACTGCTCTTTTCTTGATCCTTGACAATCTGATCAGTTTCATTTTCAGCTGCAGAAATTGTTATCTGTTGGGAATCCACCTAAATATCATGGCAACAAACCTCTTCTATTTCCTCTTGAGGAAAAGATAGCTCAAACAAAGCTTCTTCAATTTCATGACACATTAAATCCTCATCATAGATGTCAATTCCCATATGCTGAAAAAGATCTTCAAACTTTCCACAAAAACTTTCTATCAGCACTATAGAAGGATAAGTTTGCTTATAATTTTTACAAAATGCTGCATAGAAATCCTGAAGAGAACATAGACTAGCAATTGGCAGTCCTTCATACCATGATTTTGCTTTGTCCTCTAAAGTTACCATAAACATCTTCATTAAGGAATCCTCATGAAATACAACTTCTAGTCTACATACGTGCATGTGAAACTTAATTAAATGAAGAGCAGCGTCTTCTCCTTCTTGATCTTTAAATTTAGGCAAATAGGTTAACCAATCAACAGAAGGCATCGGGTTTGGAAAACCAGAGATATGAGATCTATCCATAGGAGCATACCTGTGTTCCATTCTTGAAAATAGTTAAGTCACCAAGAAGTTCTTCAAACTACTGGTTTTTTGAACAGTGGAGTCGCCATGAAAATTCTAAACCTTTGGATTCTTCGACATTGGAGTTACATGATAATCATCTATTAGAGTTAATATAGACTTGTTTTTCCTTTTAAATTGTCATCTATGGGTCTTATTCCCTTTTTTCTTGCAAGATAATTTGTTATTCACTTATTTAATTATATATATATATATATATTTTTTTTTTTTTATACATATATGACGTTTCGGCCGACGTTTCCATTTTCGGGAGGTGACGTTTCTAAACGTACCCTTTTCAGAAACTTCGAAACGTTTCGGCGTTTCGTGCAACTTAGTAATAATTATAAGCTTAAGGCTCTAAGTAGCTATATCTATCATTATTTCACACAAAAATTAAAAGATTTATTTAAATTTTAAAAGGAGGTGTTAACTCGAAACCCTCATGCATCACAAAACAAAAATCTTATGATAAGCCCAAAGCTAATTTAGCTGGGTTCTTCAGAAAATACGGATCGGGAGTTGGCTGGTTCAACTGAAAACTTCCCCTAACGCCCGATGATCTAAATCAAGATTTCCCTTCAAAACTCAATCTAGCCATAAAAAATAGAGTGAGTAATTAATAATAAAATTCAGACAAATAGAGATACCTGCTATTACTTTCAAAATTTAGATTATTATTCAAACTCCAGGGACTGAGCAAGATACCTGTACTCAAATCACTCTTTAAAAGCTATCATCAATGGCTTTAAAAAAATTACGCATGAAAATAACACATCTTACAATATTCCCATGAAGAGTAACACCAATAGAATTTAACCCCAAAGTCTTTCTTTATTATCCAAAAAAAAGATTACACCAGAGTTTCTTTTTAAGCACACGACTTAGTAGATCAGATGGATCGACTAACAAATGACCTCCTATTTAAAGATAAATCCTCCAATGGCTAGTTCGAGTGATCCTCGTCAAAGTTAATTTCCCAAAAAAATTGACTTTGACTTAACCCCAGGGATCAAAGGTCTAAAATTTATCAAAATAATTAATTTACCTTAGTCCTTGGACCTCTTAAAATTATTTTTTTTAGAACTGATGAATTTTGCCTTTGGAGAATTTAAATTTACCTAGGACCTATAATTAATTGAATTTATGGCTTAGGGTTTTAATTAATTTTGGGCTAAAAAATTTAATTAATTAACCTATGGGGGGGATAAATTAATTTTCCAATCCTCAAGACACTTTACATCATGATTTTCATATTTTTTTACATCATAAGGGGGAAACCCATTTGTAATAGACCCTCACAGATTACCCATTTCTGTGACACAAGTATAATCCAACAGACCAAGTAATTTGTAATAAAATAATCTAACCAAATAGTTAGGATTATTCCCAAATTACTTTTACATAGACTCGATCTAGAACACTAGGACTTACCTAAGATCCTAGCGACAAAATCCATTCCAGCTTTGGGGTAAGACTGGAGGGAAAAACTCTGCCGATTATTCAAAAATGAATCGGTGAGACGAAAAACCTCCTAGAATGGAGATTGTCACTAGAAAGGTAGGTTTACCCAGGTCGTTACATACATGACACGGGTCTGCTGAGATTATTTACATTATACACATGCATAATGGGTTTACATAACATCTTGGAAGTCAGGCTGATGATGATAGCTAGACGACACAGACACATCGATCAAACGCTATTCCTTTTGCGAAAGAAGGGGGTGTATTGCTATGGGTCGTTGACACGTAGTGGTCAACACCCCCAAAGACACTTGGGAGCACCACAGGTCATTTGTTTGGAGATCAAGGTGCCATCCCATTTATCACTATATTTGGAGCCCTTCCACTCATTTTGGCATGTATTGGACCCCACTTGGCCTTTCAGTGGCCCTCCTAGCTACTTATATATCATTTTGGCCCAATGTTTTAAAACTCCGATTTGGATGAGGTTGACTCCGACTCCGACTCGGTATTGACTCGGCCGACTTGATTTCAATGACTCGGTCGTTGTAAAAAGTACATTAAATATTTTTTTTTTATAAAAACACATAATTTTAAAGATTTTCATTCATGTTTCCAAACACACAGCATTAGAATGTAGATAGAAGACAACATATGATCAAAGTAGGCTCATGAATATATCCATTATATTAAAAGGGCACCCAGTGCATTGTCCAATACATACACGATGATGATATAGAGATCAAAACAAAAACACATAACCAAGGAGGCTAGAAATGGCCTCTACAACTACTGGCTACTGCTAGGGTTGCCAACATCATCTGGCTCAGTGTTACTTGGGAGCGGGAGCGAAAGCGGGGAGCAAGAGCGAAAACGGGAGCGGGTGTGACATTTTCGGAAGCTCCCGGTTTGGGAGGGAATCCTGGAGGAGTTCGTCAACCAATGTCACTAACATCAAGGTACATAGAGGGATTGGTGCTCTTGATTAAATACGAGTTCCATACCCTAATACATGACAAAATTCAATGGAAACATTGCAATCCCCCAATCCTGAAATCCTGAAAAACCGATAAGTCTGCTGGATTTTGAATGAAATCTAAAATTCTACTTTCTCCATATGAAATCCAATGAGGCCGGAACCACTCTCAAACATCCTGAGTCATTTCATGGTAATGTTAAAAATTTAAGTAAAAGGATGAAAATGAAGATTAAGGAGAATGTCACTTTTACTTTAAGAATTTAACATTACCATGAATAGCATAGCCTTAGTAGGGCAATATGATCAAATACTAGGGTTTGGGAGAGGGGAATGGACCCCAAAGACCAGCAAACTAATTCATAAACCCCTTTGGAGTCCCCCACACTTAGAAAAATAAAAATAAAATAAAAAAAGGCGTGTTTTTATGGTTCACTGGCCACTGTCAGCTACTCGGCCGAGTCATGCTATGACTCAGCCGGGTCAGTCATAACTCGGTCAACCGAACCGAATTTTCTGCCGGGTTGAAATTTTTTTTCCAGGCTCGGACCAACTCGGCCGAGTCGGTTCCGAGCCGGC
Source organism: Pinus tabuliformis (assembly GCA_031772625.1). Taxonomy (NCBI): domain Eukaryota; kingdom Viridiplantae; phylum Streptophyta; class Pinopsida; order Pinales; family Pinaceae; genus Pinus; species Pinus tabuliformis. The sequence continues at coordinate 236,138,734 of CM062819.1, forward strand.
TGGATCTTAAAACAATGTTTTGGCCCTCTTGAGAGGCTTATTTTTCATGTTATGGAGCTATCTTGGTGGGTTTGTCACCAAGTAATGTTATTTTGCACATTATTTTATTCTTAGGGGCATCATTAGGCCTAATTAGGCAAATCAAACCCTTAGAGGATGATATATATTGATGAGAGGATCATTCTATCCCTCATCATCACTTGGATTTGTATCTTTCTCTTCTTGAGAATTTCACACTAGCTATTGACGAATTGGAGGATCTATAATGCATTTTGATGTTTGGATTGTTGCTATTCTGTCTTGGAGCTTCTCTTTTGCAAACATGATGAATGGATATACTCTTTGTGCCATGTAAGTTTCTCTTCTATGAAATTTTTTCATTATATGTCTAGTGTATGGAACACTGCATGATGATGCTACTTTTGTGCTCTAAATCATGCAAAAATCTTGAATCACTTGGTAATCTTGATCTATTGCATGCGCCATTCATTGGGCAACAAGAGTGAATGTTCCTAGGGGTCATCTTTGAAGATTCAACCTCGATACTCCATCTTGCTTTGCAAACAAAGTATAAATTCCTTGGTGACCTAGTAGCTGCAATTAGGGCTATGCGAAGTTGCCATTAGGATTCCTTGATGAAGCAAAATGGCTAATATCAAATATTATTGTTGACTCAATTTTCCAAATAGGCTAGGCATTGATCCTTGTCTTGGTGATCACCTTAAAAATCATCTCTTTTTACCTTTTTCCCTTTTTCTAAGCCCTAACCCTAAAGGTCTCCTAGGGCATCAAGCAAAATCTAATAGAACCATCCACTTTGAGAGTGAGTTGGACTACAACTGCGCTGGGGTTTCCCCTAGGCCCTCATAAAGTTTGAAGGATTTTTCACGGCTGGATTTGGAATTATCCCAAGCCTTAGCTCCAACTTCGTTCTTGTCCCTAGGTTTCCTGGTTAGTGGCTTCCTTAGGGGTCATTGCACTAAAAATTCAAGACAAATTTGATTCCATTGACCCTCTTTTCCTCCTTTGGTTGGTCAAGACCTAATGTTTGAACTTTCACCCAAAATCCTTGGCCTTGCTTAGGTCCACTTGGGCTTCTTTGTGGTTCGACACCCTTTATCACTTATTATTTCACAAAGACCACTTTCTCTTAAGGATCTTAGGTCTATGATATTCCCTTATTGAGCAATATTCCTCATCCCTAGGTCTAGGCTTCCTTTTACGCCTTTCTTGGAGAGCCCTATGTCGAGAAATCCAATAGGGTGGGATATTAATTGATTTATCTTATTATGACATTATCTTGTGATGTTTCATTATTAGTTTTCTTCTTTCAATTTATCTTATTCTTATCATCAAGACTAATGCCAATCAATAAACAAAAGAGGACACGAGATGTAGGCACGCAGCCAGGGCAAAACCCCTACGTAGGGGAAAACCCAGTCAAGAATTCTTCCTTCAGTAGATTCAAAACAAAATTGAGATGACCAAGACTCTCATAACCTAGACCAAAGACTTCTTCCATCCATCAAGTCAACCTTGTTAGATTATACTTCAGTTCTGAGTCTTGTATTCAGTATTTCATTCTTCAATATTTTGCAAACACAGTCTTCTCGTGCTTCGATTCAGTGGTAGCTTTCTCATGCTTACATAAGCCTTGTTGTAAGCTTTGTGGCAGCCTTCTCATATCTGTGACATCCTTACTGTGCTTTCATCATACTTTATTTGTGTCATACTTCAGTCAGTTTTGTAGTGGCATCATTAATTCGGTCCTTCAATAATCTTATTAACAGAGATATACTTCAGTCCTTTGGTTCTGTGGTGGCAACATAGATATAACTTGTTCCTTCAGTCCTGTGGTGGCAGCAATATAACTTGGTCCTTTATAACAGAGATATATTGTGGTGGCAGCCCAGACTTTGGTCTTGTAACAGTCTATTCATGCTTCAGCCTCTTCATGCTTTAGTCTGTAGTAGTATAGTCTTTGATCCTATGGTGATAGCCCAGAAAAGGTTTTACACTTCGGTTCTGTGACAGCTTGCCTTTCTCTGTGATCACTGAACTCCCTCTCTCAGATGTGAAACTTATTCTCTGAAAATTTTGCGAACTTGTGTTTCTGTTCTGTTGAGCGAAGTTTACCCTCCTATTTATAGTTGTCTCCCACTGTAAAATAAGCCGACTTGGGTTTAATTGAGAAGCCGACTTGTTGAATATTGATTTGTAGGAGGACTGCAAGGTGACTTGATGGAGGAGTCCATTTGACCAAATAATTTTGGCTTTTGACTTAAATAGAAAAGCTTAATAGCCTACAATGGAGGCTTGACCTATGAAAATTGACCCAAGCATGAAACCTACGTTTTAACAAGTCAATTTAATTAATAATAAAATTTCCTTTGCTTTCTTTTGATAAATATATTTCATTTGACTCGAGTACAAATATGAAGACCAAACCTAGTTACATTCTTTAACACCCTACACCTTGCTTCTTGAGCAAGTAAGCTCTATCATCTGTGTCTCTCTTATGAATGGGCTCTTGAAATCACTATCCTTCCATCATTGATATATAATTCTTAGTGATTTCCCATATACCGGGACTCCTCCCATCAGTGAAAGTCCGTAAAGAGCAGGGGACATTGACTGAGGTGACAGTGGGTCTTTGTTCCATTGTTGTCACTTGGTCTAGTAGTTGCCCCTTTGGAGCCCCTCCTAGGACCCCTGCTAGATTGAGCGGCTACAGAACCCCTGCTATATTGTGTGGTAACAGTGTCAAAGTACCTTATAATTTGTCCCAGTTGAATAAATTTCCCTTCTCTAACAAGCCAATCAGAAAACTCCTCTTGCTTTATAATGGGTGGCTCTTTCTTATCCTTGCTAGCCATTTCTATTGCTGCTGTAATGAAGATGTCCAGACACTGTATCATTCACTTCAAATTTTTTAATATACTTTTGTTAACATTTTGTGTATTTTTATCAAAGTTAAATTTTATTATTCAATTGAAAGTAGACAAGTAGCAGTATATAGAGAAAGCATTCCCAGAAATCTGCAAACAGTTATATATCGACTCCATCCCCAACAAATAATTTAGAGATTATGGTCCTCTTTACAAATTTATACAAGCTACCTTGTAAGGTAACTGGGTTTCAAAGCAGCCCACAGAGGAGAACTTAGAAGTATCTTCACCTGGGCATAATTGGTAATTTGAATGCGATGGTAAGGTGCATATGCCATAATCAATGAATTAAATCACCGGCATAACATCCTCCTTCAACTTCTGAGTCAGAAATAAAAAACTGAATCTAAAGAATATACAACTGGAAAATGTCTGTGTAAGGAAAGCAGTCAATCCATCTTTATCAGTTATGTAAATTTATGTTCTTAAGTTTTAGTTTCTATTTTATTCTTGAAGCTTGTAGTTGATAGTTTAGAATATGTTCCTTTTTAAAATGTATAATAGTTAGCACGGATATGCCATAGAGGGCTAATGATAGTCAAGATTCAAACGTGAGGCAGGTGTTGTTGATTGTGAAGAGCTAAACTGAAACATAATTAATAGCGATAAATGACATGCTTTCAGAATCATTAGATAGTGCACAGTTTTGCAGCTTGACAAAAATACATTTGAAAAGATGATAATTGTTGCAGCTTTTCAACAGGAATGAAATATAAACTAGGGGAGCAACAAAGTACTGATTTACAATGGTTTCAATTGGGTATGGAAGAAGCTTTTTATCTCAGTTACTCTCTTAACTGTCTAAGGATTTGCCGTTCGACCCGTGAGGTATGCTTGTCAATGTATGTTGAAATTTTATTTCATTTTTATGCTTTTTATCTGCACAATGAAAAGCACAAAATATGGGCCTTCTTTTGAGACACTTGCATTCTTTTCACAATGGCTACCATCACTTAGGTCAACGGAATCATAAACATACAATCCCATAATTATCAGCCATCTCCACATTGTTTAAAAAGAGCAGCTTCATATATGTATACAAATGGATGTGGATGTGCAAGATCGGCTAGGGGTAATAAAGTGGTTCCCATTTGTTGAAGAAAGTGTAACTAGGTTCAGTCTTCATAGATGTAATTTTGATCTTTGTACTTGTAAAAGAAAAGGAATTATTATCTTTGTCATTGCCAAGAATGGGTTTCTTGCCCATTTGATAGGTCAAGCACATGTTTAAGTGCTTCTAGGAAAGTCAAAGAGTCAATGTAATTGTTAAACACCCATGTGGGCATGTTACATTATGTAAATCTATCAAAGAAATATGTCAAAGGTGATTCTCCAAAGCAATGACAAGTCTCCTCTTCATGTCAGCTCAAAGAATGAATTTTTGGTGCACTTAAAGTCAAGTCGGCCTCACTAGATCAAGTCAGCCCAAATAGGAGGGACAGACTCCTATATATAGGGCAGTTCGACCTCACAAATGAACCACCAAGTGATCTCTGAAATCAGCGAGAAAGAGAGTCAAGAAAGAGGTGCGAAAAAGAGCAAGAAGGTGCTTCTAGGCCAGCGAAGAAGGAGAGAAAGGAATCCGAGTTTTGGAGGACTGTTTTGGGGCCAAATTCTGTCACACGTGTGAAGAAAGAAGGTTATTTCTGCGGTCACATCAGATCCACAAGTGCAACAACATAATAGAGTTCGATTGGGCTAAGAAGAGGCTCCTAATAGGCCTCCATCTCAAGCGAAGTAGGTCCCACCTAAAGCGAAGAAAGAGAGCAAGTAAAAGAGTCTATTTCAAGCCCTAGATCAGCCACACGTGCGAAGAAATCAGAGCTGCAGTAGGGTTAAGAGGATCAACCTCTAACTTGAAGATATATCTCAAGAAAAGCCTCATTCTCTAGTCTAAGTATCAAGGAGATGGAAGCTGCCAAGCAAGGTTGAGAAGGAAAGGAAGACACCAAAATAGAGGTCTCTAAGGAGACCTAGGGTTTTTGCAGAAAGTGCCATCAGTTGCTGAAAGAAGAGCGAAGGAAGAGGCTAGGGTGCAGTGCAAAAGGAGGCATCAGTTAAAGGACAAAAGAAAGAGAGACTGTGTCTTGTGCTTGGAGGATCTACTTGTCAATGGTCTAGTGCTACGTTACCGGATCCGCTGAGGGCAAGAGGTGGAACCGCGGATCCCCGAATCCGAAACTGGTACGGATACGGATACGCTAGGATCCACTTACGGTCAGTTAGTGACCATCTGCCAACGTGTATATATATATATATATATATATAAAGATTTAAATAAAATTATGCGTTATGTTTTTTAATACCATCTGGCATATATATATATATATAAAGATTTTATTAAGATTAAGCGTGAAGTTTTTTAATACCATCTTCCCGCATATATATATATATATATATATATATATATATAGATAAAGATTTCAATAAAATTATGCATCAAGTTTTTTTAATAAACTTTCAATATAAAAATTTCTGATTTAATTGAAAAGTTTATTTTGAGGTTAATATATATGTATAATAAAGTTATTTTAAATCAATTTGTTTTTTTAATAAGCTTTGAATATAAAGATTTCCGATTTAATTAAAAAGTTTATTTTGATGTTAATATATATAATAAAGTTATTTTAATTTATTTACAAGTCATATTTTTTAATACCGTCTGGCATATATATATAAGCTTTTTAATACCATCGGGCATATATATATAAAGATTTTATTAAGATTACGCGTGAAGTTTTTTAATACCATCTTCCTGCATATATATATATATATATTTCAATAAAATTATGCATCAAGTGTTTTTAATAACCTTTCAATATAAAGATTTCTGATTTAATTAAAAAGTTTATTTTGAGGTTAATATATTTGTATAATAAAGTTATTTTAATTTATTTATTTTGAATCAATATATTTATGTTTAATAAACCGTATGTTTTGTATTTCATTTTAAATTTTTTATTTTTATAAGTCATAACTTATATAACTTTATTTTTGGTTGTTAAAAATTAAAATATTTTTTAATTTTTATAAATAAAAAATATATATTTTATGTTATAACTTTATTTTAACAATTATATCAATAGGTTGGTATTAATATTTATATGTTTATTTGTTTGTTGGTTTTTAAATTTCATCATTTCAGTGTTAAGATTCATAAATTATCTAATAATTTTAGTTCTAATGTTGTGATTCATGAATGGTTTTGATTTTAAACATCAAATGTATTTTTCTAAAATTTAAAAAATATTATTATATATTTTTGTACTTGCCGTATCCTCACCGTATCCGGATCTTGGCTTTTCAAAAATCCAACATATTCGTATCCGGATCTTGGCTTTTCAAAAATCCAATAGATCCGTATCCGGATCCTGGTAACTTAGGTCTAGTGTTTGGCATTTGTCAATTGAAGCTTCGATAAGAGAAATTTACAGAAGGGTTTTCCTCTTTAGGAAAGGGAGGTTTTACCCTAGCTGAGAGCCAACATCTTGTGTTCTTGTGTCTTTTGTTTTGTTAACTGTTTGATGAAGTAAGAGAACACACTCTAATAATAATAAGAGAAGATTGTGCTAATAAAAAAAAGTAAAAAATACCTCACAAATAGTTATCATCGTCAGAAGAATCTCATCATAACCTAGATGCCCTAGATTCTTCAACATGGTATTAGAGCTAAGGTGACACATCAAGGAAGGGAATCTCAAGAACACAAAGGTTGAAGCATCAGATCTACAAGCTAGGGTTCCAGATCCATCAAAATAAGGACTACCATCTCCTCTCCTAGATCCATCAAGAAGGACTACCATTCTGGGAACAAAGAAAGAAGAAAGCCTTCCATCTAAAGGCATCTACAAGAAGGATCATCCAAGAAGAGTCTCCATCAAAGATTCTTCATCTTCAAAGGAAGGCACCCAAGATCAAGGCCTATCAATGAAGATCTCCAGAACTACATATTGAGAAGTCTTCATCACCAAGCTGATCTCTCATAAGGCACCTTGAAGGAAGCATCTTGAAGAACTCCAAGATCTAAGAAGTCAAATCATCAAATTTTCAAGGAAGCTGCAAGATCTCTTCACAACAACTCTCTCAAGTAAGTATTTTTATGTCCTCTTCTGAACATATCAAAATGTCTTTTTGCAAGGAAAGCAACAAATTGGTTGGGACTGCTAATTTCCTTGCATGGAAAAAGAGGACTGATCTACTTCTAAAAGAAAATGAATTTATGGACTACATCAAAGGGAATGTCACTGTTCCTGCAAAGGAACAAACTCAAGCCCTAGCAAGGTATAATAAGGATGAAACAAGGGCTTAAAGGATTTTGATAGAATCCATCAAGGACCCTCTCATTCCTTATGTTTCCAAACTTGAAACATCTAAAGAAATTTATGATAAGCTGGTGGAGCTATTCTTAGTTAGTACAGTTGGAGAAGTGATATCGTTGCGTAATGAATTATATAAAATGAAGATATCCAAGGAAGAATTAATATATACCTACTTCATGAAGGTCTCTGAGATGAGAGACCAACTATAGTAACTAGGAGAAGTTATGTCAGACAAAGAGATGACTACTGTAGTGCTCAATGCATTACTTGAGGAATGGGGCAACTTCACATCAAGTATATATGCCAAGAAGGAAGCTACCTCGTTGAATGAACTTTGGTCTCTATGCAAAATTGAGGAGACTAGACTCAAAGCCAAAGATGATGTGGGATCAAAGGTGCAGGCATTTATTGCTATGGCCAAGAGAAACGGGAAATTTAGCAAGTTTGAGCCACATAGAAAGGGTAAAAGAGATATGTCCAAAGTCAAATGCTTTGGCTACCAAGAATATGGACACTATAAGAGGGATTGTCCTAAGTTCAAGAAGGACAAAAATAAGAGGAAACGAGAAGAAGCCCACATTACCCAAGAAGTGAAAGAAGAAGAGAAGAAGCAGAAGAAGGAAGCCCCTCCAGATCTCTACTATGACTGAGATCAACTTCTTCACATAAGTTCTCTTTAAAATTATGGATATCATAGGAATATGTAGCAGCAGGATAGAATGCATGATTTATGAGAATGGCATCTTCAGAAATATAGGAGCATTGTGTAGAGATAACTCAGATATAGATATTCATATAGATGTAGCCATTGAATGACCTCATAATTGCATAAAGGAATGATCATGATCAAGAAGAATCACCTTAGAAGGCCACTATCATCAACACGAAGGAGCATTTGCAGGATGAGGACTATAAGAATCCTCTGGTGGAATCTTCAATAGAAGGTTCATGATTTTCAGAAAAGGCAAATGCCTCGATGAGGATTACCTATGGGGATTCAAGAATGGATGTAGTCAAAGAAAGATGTAAGATAGCAAAGGAGATTGAGGTAATCTCAATCAAGGAAGCTATCAAAGGAAGCTAAGGTGATCAAGGAAAGAATTAAGATGAGGTATGCATCTATGTCTTTCAGTTAAGTCATGTCATCATTTGTATTAATGAGCATGGGGAATTGCTCTGGAAGCATGGTCAAGAATAGGGTAGATCTCTTTCATTAAGAATATGCATGAAGGCATGGTTCACACACTGATAAAGGTCAACATGAGAAATGTCCTCATATGGAGTATGAGGTGGTTGACTAAGAAACCTATAAAGAATCATATGAGAAAAGAGATCAGGGATAAAAGGACACCATGGAAACTAGGAATCAACATCCGACAGATTTGTTGAAGCATCTCCTGGAAGAAGGCACGAGAATTCTGACAAAGGAAGGAAAAGATCAAAGGACCCTTGACACTTGGAAAGGCCTTGGAGATATGAACATGCAGGATGCTGATGATTCAAGCCAACAAGATGTCATGATGAAAGGGCCATCTCGTAAGGTACTGTTTAATTTAATGTTATGTTTTGATTTCTTGAATAATATCTGGATGAGTTCATGTAGGGCTACTAGAACAAGAGTTGTAAGTGCAAGTACAACTAGCATTCATGTGGTGGATGGAAATTCCTGAAAGAAGCATGATGAGAAAGAAGTAGCCATATGAAGAAGGTTCCAGATATGTACCAAGAAGGCCACTTTCCATGAAGAAAGGAATGACATGACAAACCAAGAAGGAAAGTGATCGATGGCTGATGCCCTACAAGGAAGAAGCTCGATTGAATTTCATGACATCAAGGAAAGAAAGTGATCAAGCAGCTAAAGGACCCACAAAAAGAAGTTGTTGATGAAAAGAAGAGTCCCTAGTTGAAAGGGAACTCTGACAAGTCCCTAATTAAGAGGGAGCTTGGGCAAGTCCCTGGTCAGAGGGAACTTGGGTACATTCCTTTATAGGAATGGGCATATCTTCCCTAGTTGAGAGGGAGAGATAGACACAACATTCTTGTCTTCACTTGGGAAGAAAGAATGGAGGATTGGGTAATCATCTGGCATCTGATGCTCTTTGAGGATGTGTAGGGCATCCAAGATAAGAGTAGGCAAGAGGACCGATATTCTTTGAGGGTTGGGAACCCAAGACAAGAATAGTCCTAGAAGGTCATACTCAGTGAACACCCGAGTGGGTATGTACCTTGAGAGACAATGATGAAGGTGTCTATAGTCATTGGTCTCACCAACATTGTGTTCTGTTCTAATAAGAGATAGAGTTGTCAGTTAAGGGCTTGTTGTGGAAATAATGTTGGTTACTATGATGCTATAACAGATGGATTGCCAATCCGATTTCTCTTATGTGAATTCATCAAATTGAAGATGTCCAAAAACCTTGTAATGATTTATGAATACCTCCCTAGTTAAGAGGGAGTGTTGAAGAAAGTGTAACTAGGTTCGGTCTTCATAGATGTAATTTTGATCTTTGTACTTGTAAAAGAAAAGGAATTATTATTTTTGTCATTATTAGGAATGGGTTTCTTGCCCATTTGATAGGTCAAGCACATGTTTAAGTGCTTCTAGGAAAGTCAAAGAGTCAATGTAATTGTTAAAGACCCATGTGGGCATATTACACTATGTAAATCTATCAAAGAAATATGTCAAAGGTGATCCTCCAAAGTAAAGACAAGTCTCCTCTTCATGTCGGCTCAAAGAATGAATTTTTGGTTCACTTTAAAGTCAAGTCGGCCTCACTAGCTCAAGTCGGCCCAAATAGGAGGGACATACTCCTATATATAGGGCAATTCGACCTCACAAGTGAACCACCAAGTGATCTCTGAAATCAGTGAGAAAGAGAGTCAAGAAAGAGGCGTGAAAAAGAGCAAGAAGGTGCTTCTAGGTCAGCGTAGAAGGAGAAAGGAATCCGAGTTTTGGAGGACTGTTTTGGGGCCAACTTTTGTCACACATGCGAAGAAAGAAGGTTATTTCTGCGGTCACATTAGATCCACAAGTGCAACAACATAATAGAGTTCGATTGGGCTAAGAAGAGGCTCCTAATAGGCCTTCATCTCAAGCGAAGTACGTCCCACCTAAAGCAAAGAAAGAGAGCAAGTAAAAGAGTCTATTTCAAACCCTAGATCAGCCACATGTGCGAAGAAATCAAAGCTGCAGTAGGGTTAAGAGGATCAACCTCTAACGTGAAGATATATCTCAAGAAAAGCCTCATTCTCTAGTCTAAGTATCAAGGAGATAGAAGATTGCCAAGCAAGGTTGAGAAGGAAAGTAAGACACCAAAATAGAGGTCTCTAAGGAGACCTACGGTTTTTGCAGAAAGTTCCATCAGTTGCTGGAAGAAGAGCGAAGGAAGAGGCCAGGGTGCAATGCAGAAGGAGGCATCAATTAAAGGACAAAAGAAAGAGAGACTGTGTCTTGTGCTTGGAGGATCTACTTGTCAAGGGTCTAGTGTTTGGCATTTGTCAATTGAAGCTTCAATAAGAGAAATTTGCAGAAGGGTTTTCCTCTCTATGAAAGAGAGGTTTTGCCCTAGTTGAGAGCCAACATCTTGTGTTCTTGTCTCTTTTGTTTTGGTAACTATTTGATGAAGTAAGAGAACACACTCTAATAATAATAAGAGAAGATTGTGCTAATAAGAAAAAGTAAAAATTACCTCACAAATAGTTATCATTGTCAGAAGAATCTCATCATAACCTAGATGCCCTAGATTCTTCAACATCATTCAAGCTTGATGCACCATTTTGTCATAAATTCGACTCAACAATGATTCTATATGTTATGAATACATGTAGTGGTTTTAAGATGGTAGCTTCATAACAGAGATCGATTTAATTTGATGAGGTAAAGGGTCAAGTCGAACCATGTGATAAAGGGATGATTGAGTAAATAGTTTGAATTCTATATGACACCTCTTTCATATGGTTTACACCTCCGCTTAAGGAGAAGGATAATCCCACAACTTCATATATATCTTGAATGTGGGCTGAGCTATGAAGGTGGTTCACATAATAAAGTACATTCCTTTCATAATTCGTGGACTGTGGTTGAGGGTGGTTCCATGTGAGCAAGGTTGATTCAAGGACCCTCTTCAAATATATTGTGTAACACGGACACCCCCTCGATGGTCCCAGTCCCGGTCCCGGTCCCCCTTTAAGCATATATATATATATATATATATATATATATATATATATATATATATTTTGTTATAACTTGAGAAGGCCCCCAACATATATAATATTATAATATATATATCTAAATCATGGACTTTGCTTGCAAAGGAGGGTCGCTGTATGGGAAGCTCGACTCACTACGCCTTACTATAATAAAGTCGGCTCCCAATCCTTATGTATTTTGTTTGACGACCTCTTCATATACTCAAAGCTTTCGATTAATATGAAAATGACCCCCCACTCTTTACTCGTACTATAATCCCTTCTCAACATATGTGCCTTTTAAAGCATATGGAAATTGAATTATGGGTTTGAATGAATAAAAAGGGATCACAACATTTAGGATAAAGTAACCTTTTAATTTTCTTGAACATATGTTAGTTTATTAAGGTATAAATTGTGCAGTTTATAAAAGGAAGTCCATGTAAGTTTTTGTATCATGGTGATAAAGGTGGTATCTCCTATTAAACTAAACATAAGGCAGAGTTGGGAAGAGAGGAGACTAAGGGTGATCGAAACCGCATGTGCAACCCTTGTGCAATATGGTGGGTAATAGTGACCATTCGAGTTGCCTTTATATGGTACAAGTGAGATGCCTTGGGCACATGATCGAAATGTGCATACCCAAAGTGACTTATCCCCATATCTTCTAAATGATGGTATTGCAGATAGTTTAATGACTTGGATGTGAAGCAAGAATGATTTGTTTCTTGAAATTCTATACCATGTGCAGTAGAATACAATTTTCCGATCTGATAATTATTTCCTAATGAATTTTCAAGTTGTGTTTTTTCATGCCACTGTTATCATTTAATACACCTAGAAAATCTCAACTATAAATGCAATGGAAATAATAGAGATTGTAGAAAGATAGGCATGCACAATAGACACTATCTTTTTACCCTTGGAAACCCAATCCAAGAGAAAAACCAACAACTTTTCTTGAGGGGAAATTGTCTTTTCAACAAGGTTTACAAATAATATTTTTTCTAGAAATCTGACTCAACATCACAAGTCAAATCACTAGTCAAACTTGCTCAAATTGTTGTTGGTCAATGTTGGTCAAACTGTGGTCAACACTGGTCAAATTGCAGTCGATGTTGGTTAAACTATGGTCGAACCATCACATTTGTGGTTATACTGATGCTGGTCAAACTATGGTCAAACGTGCAACTATATGGACGCTAGTCAAACTCGGTCAAACCCTCACACATGTGATTGTATGAATGTTGGTCAAACTCGGTCAAACCCTCATGTGCGATCTCTAAGAGCAAAAGTGAAATAATGAAGAAGAATGAAATGATGAAACTCCAAAATAGATTTCTCCATAGCTGAAATTTCTCCTGCACTACACAATATATGAATGAGCTTGCTATGTTGATGCAATGTCTCCTCACATGCATGTATATTTATATAGAGCTCTAATGTTTAGTAGAAACCCATTAAGAAGTCCCTCGTCTCAAGAAACCCCTTTTCTTATTGAGCCTATATTACAACTCAACATTAGACTAGAATCGTTTATTCCACTGGTGGGTGAAAACCCCCATTAAATAAACAAATCAAACTTGCTCTGTAAAAAATAGATCAATCCATCTCGGAGCAGGCAATGTGAATGCCATGGGCCAATCTCTCTGAGCTAGGCACCAAAGCTAATAGGAGAAACACTGCCCCAAGCCATTCACACCTAACCAAATCAGCATGGCCCCATGGGTGAATGTATCATTCTCCCCTAGTCAAATCAACATGACCTCGTGGGACAATGTTTGCCTGGTGCTACAAACTACATAAACATCAACACTCCCTCTTAGAGAAGGAGACATTCTGCATCATGGTATACAAACTACCCCCTAGACAGAGGCTTGGTGAGAATGTCCATAGTTTGCTTGTCTGTGGATATGTACTCGAGCTTCAATGCTCCCTTTGCACTTGTCTCGAATGAAGCGATATTTGATCCCAATGTGCTTTGAATTGTCATGAAATATTGGATTCTCTGAAAGCTTGACACAACTTTGATTATCACAATGTATCAAGGTCATCTCTAGCGCTTGATCAAAGTCCTGCAAGAAGCTTCCGAAGCCACACTGATTCACAACTCGCAACATTGGTTGTGATATACTTCGCTTCTACTGTTTTGAGTGTGACAAAAGTCTGCTTCTTGCTAAACCAGGATATCATAACTGATTCCAAGCTAAAGCAACATATTGAGGTGCTCTTTTTGTCCATTGCACTCCCCACCCAGTCATAAATTATAATCAGTATATACCAACAGTCTCACTTCACCACTTGAGACATATCTCAGGCCATATCCAACTGTACAACGTAGGTACCTCAACACATGCTTCACTGCAACCTAATGTACATGCCTCAACTCAACCATAAACTGGAAAAATAGAGCGAGATTTGAGACTAGAGAGTTCTCCCAGTAAGAGGGAGAGGATTATGAAAAGACATTTGCTCCAATTGACAACTACATTTCAGTTAGAATTATTGTTGCTTCAGTTATGAGATTATTTCAGATGCATGTAGAGGTCGTTTTTGAGAAATAAGTGTACATGGGACCACCTCAAGGCTTTGAGGGTCATGAAGGAGTCTCATGCTTGCGAATAAAATATTGTACCTAAGACTTGGATTGATGGATTGAGGTTCATCCTATATGATTTGTTCCTGATGGCAGCAAGATGATGTTGAAAATTATAACTAAGTTCGGTCTTCCTAATTGTATTTGAGTCATAATGAAATGTATTTATCAAAAGAAAATAAAAGGAATTATTATTATTATTATGACTTATTAAAGCATGGGTTTAATGCTTGGGTCATCATGTTTTGTTAATTTTAGGTATGTTCTATGATAGAGCAATTTATTTCAATTTCTTTTCCACATTAGCAATCACATCAGCATAAAGTAAACTGCAGATAGAACATAAATATAAATCGCAGAAGACAAGCCAAGACAAGAGGACACAAGATGTGGCGCTAGCCAGGGACAAACCCCAATGTGGGGAAACCCTTGATCAATTCTTCTTTTATGTTCTTCAAAGTTCAGCAGAGAAAGTGAGAGAGATAATACATTTACAATAGAAGTCAATCACTTTGACTTTTGATATCGACATGAGATCAGTTGAAGACATATTACTTCAACTGAATCTCTAAGGTGACTCATTCACCTATCATAGTGCTGCATCTCGTCTATTTGCTGCATATTACCGTGCGACACCTTGCTGTACTGTCACATGTGTTGAACCTTGATGACTGAGCTGCTCTCATCTTCATGCTGCTCATCATGCTGCATCTTCCATGGTCTTATTCATCATGAAGCTGCCCATGCTCATGATCTCATTCATCATTATGCTGCCCATGCTCATATCATCATGCATCATTATGCTGCCCATGCTCATATCGTCATGCTACTTATTATGCTGCCCATGATCTCATACATCATGTTGCCTTTCTTCGGAGACAGATGCTCTGGCTGTTTAGGTAGTTCCGGTAGTTCCAGATTTTCCGGCAGTTCCGATAGTTCCGGCTTTTCCGGTATTTCCGGCGTTTTCGGGTTTTCCGGCAGTTCCGGCTTTTCCGGCAGTTCCGGCTATTCCGGCTTTTCCGGCAGTTCCGACTTTTCCTAAGGATCTCTCCTCCTACTAAAACCCAACGACAAGTAGAGAGAGGAAGAGATCCAAGTGTGTGTAGAAATGACTTGAAGTCCTCTTCTATTTATACTAAAACGTAGAGGTTGAATAGACATGACTGTTGGGCTTCTGAGCCTACATAAGTTGCTGGCCGACTTAACAATTTGTCCATAACATAAATAAATTCATAACTTCATAAATACTTATTGGAATCGGATGATCTTTAGATCAATCCTACACCTCTCAATGAGAGGGATCCAATAAAAATATCAGCTGCCATAAATAATATGACCCACATGGAGTTTGGCCCTAGTTGCCAATTTTAACACTCCCTCTCAACTAGGGAGAACTCCATCCACTAATCCATATGTCCAACTATACTATCTCTGCTATCAGTGCCCTGCACTGTTATGCTCAACTCTGCTAGCTCTGGTCAGCTCTGTTGGCTTTGCTAAGCTCTGTTGGCTTTTATTTGCTCTGCTGGCTCTTCTCTGCTCTGCTGGCTCTGCTCTACTCCGCTCAGCGCTGCTGGCTCAGCTCTGCTCAACTTAGCTCTACTGAACCATGAAGAAGAGGAATTGATCGAGAATGTGTCATACCATTCTCCACTGACCTGAAGTTAGTCTCAGAGTGTGTACTGCTGGTCCCAGACCAGTCCTCAACCAACCCGAAGTCAGTTTCATAGTAGGTACAACTCCTACCACTGGTCCCAGACCAGTACTCTACTGACTTGAAGTTAGTCTCAGAGTATGTACCACTGGTCCCAGACCAATCCTCAACCGACCTGAAGTCAGTGTCATAGTGGGTACAACTCCCACTGGTCCCAGACCAGTATCATTGATCCTAGATCAATGAAGTTCATCCTAGCATAGGGAGTCTGGTAGATACAACGATGCGTCCATCAGTACTACTATGGTCCCTATCCTCATTTCCCTGCTCATTGATCAGATGAGAGGTACTTCCCATGAGTCCCAGACTGCATGGGTAGGATGCCTCGACAGGAGAACTTAATCAATCCTGTCCTCACAGGAGAACTAATCATCCTGCTACACAATCGCCATGGAGAACACATCATCCAGGCCTCACAGGAGAACTAATCATCCTGCTACACAATCGTCATGGAGAACACATCATCCAGACCTCACAGGAGAACTAATCATCCTGCTACACAATCGTCATGGAGAACACATCATCCAGACCTCACAGGAGAATTAATCATCCTGCTACACAATCGTCATGGAGAACACATCATCCAGACCTCACAGGAGAATTAATCATCCTGCTACACAGGAGAGAAAATCATCTTGTCCCACAAGAGAGCGAATCATCTTGTTCACAGGAGAGTGAATCATCCTGTCCACAGGAGAGTGAATCATCCTATCCCACAAGAGAGCAAATCTTCTTGTCCCATAAGAGAGCGAATCATCTTGTCCATAGGAGAGCGAATCATCCTGTCACAATGCGCATCACCAGGGGAGGGTGAGTCACCCTGTGGTCGTATGTTGTTCTAGTAAGAACCACAAGCCCCTAGAGCTCCCAGAGCTCAATGTATACAACATGCAAGACCCTTGTACAAGGGTCTCTTGACGAGTCCAAGTCGTTCAGGAAAATCACAGATTTGATCTTTCCCCTGGGCTTAGACAAAGTGTAGCGACTTGTACATCATCTCATAGCGATGGAGCTTCCTTGCTCATAGACTTACCATATCCCAGATAAGGTAGTATCTGATGTCTATCTGCTGGAGCAATCGTCGAATACGAGATTCCTCAATAAACGAGAATCCCACATCTGGTTGTTACAGAGAATCGCAATGGTATTCGTCATGTGTACAAACAACTCACTGAAGAGTTTCCCCAACCAGGCAGCTTCATACGAGATCATACTTGTAGTTATGTATCTGGTCTCGACGGTGCTTATAACAACCAACTTCTGCTTCCTACTCATCCATGATATCAAAGCAGAATCCAAAGAGAACCAGCATTGGGAAGTGCTCTAGTGATCCTCCACACTGCCTACCTAATCAGCATTCGAATAATCATGCAGTTTCATATTTCCGGCAGTGTATCTCAATCCATGAGAGATTGTGCCCCGAAGACATCTCAGAAGATTCTTGGCACAAATTCAGTGAGGTTCAACCAAATATGATCTCACCATGCTAACTGCAAAACATATGTCCGGACGGAAGTTCACCAAGAACATCAACGCGAATGAGTTTATGAGATTCAGAGGCATTTCCCAAATCTGGTCCGACATCACTACCATATAACTTCTGAAAGTTAAGATCCTCGAGGTAGTCACAGGCTTGCAGTTCACCATTCCACAGCTGGAATCCAACTCCCTCTTACTTCTGCAAATGAGAGGGTTTGCACCTGTTAGAAGTAGATCGTCCTCATAAGGTGCGGGTATGAGAGGTCTATCATCCACAACCTTCAGATGGTTTGGATCCGTTTCACTCCTAGTGAATCTCAGCGTTATCAGACAGCTATTGATCCTCTCATACTATGCCCGGGGTGTTTTGCTTCAAGCCATAGAGGGCTTTCTTCCACCTGCATACATGAAATTCCCGTTCATGAATCTCAAACTCCACGGGTTGTTCCAAACTCGTGGACCTGCTACATGAGGGGAGTGGTCCCCTTGTAAGATTTTCCTTTGGTACATCTCAGACATGTACTTTCATGCTCCTTTTGAATTCAGGCATCCTTGTCATCATCTGACTCACAGACCTTTGGTGCTATGTGACAATGGACATGGTCCCCAGTGGACTTCCTGCAATTTGATACAACCCTAAACTCAAAAACATCTTTGAAAATTCTATTTCCAAGCACGTACCTTTCCATCGATGAGTGCCACCCTGACCTTTGACTTCCATTTCCGAGATGGACACCAGGTTCTTCTTGCGATCAGGTATATAAAAGTGATTCGAGGTTCCTTGCTTTCTTTGAAGATTCGACCATTTCCTTGATGACCTGCATTACCTTCGGACACTCCTTCACATAATGGCTGAACTTATTGCAACCAAGGCATCCGCCTTTCCTTCCACCCTTAGATCCGAACTTCCCAATGAAGTGATCTTTAGATGGGCCATCAGAAACTTCCGCTACGCCATTTTGATAATATGTTTTGCTTCGACTTCACCCTTTGTGAACTTAGAAGAGAGATGTGGAACCCATTGATCCTTTTGTCTTGTCCCTATTGTCTTTGGTGATTTCTCTTTCACTCTTGCTTGGGTATTGTCTTCACCTCAGCCTTGATTCCATGTTAATTTTAGGTATGTTCTATGCTAGAGCAATTTATTTTAATTTCTTTTCCACATTAGCAATCACATTAGCATAAAGTAAACTGCAGATAGAACATAAATATAAATCGCAGAAGAAAAGCCAAGACAAGAGGACACAAGATGTGGTGCTAGCCAGGGACAAACCCCAATGTGGGGGAACCCTTGATCAATTCTTCTTTTATGTTCTTCAAAGTTCAGCAGAGAAAGTGAGAGAGATAGTACATTTACAATAAAAGTCAATCACTTTGACTTTTGATATCGGCATGAGATCAGTTGAAGACATATTGCTTCAACTGAATCTCTAAGGTGACTCATTCACCTATCATAGTGCTGCATCTCGTCTATTTGTTGCACATTACCGTGTGACACCTCGCTGTACTGTCACATGTGTTGAACCTTGATGACTGAGCTACTCTCATCTTCATGCTGCTCATCATGCTGCATCTTCCATGGTCTTATTCATCATGAAGCTGCCCATGCTCATGATCTCATTCATCATTATGCTGCCCATGCTCATATCATCATGCATCATTATGCTACCCATGCTCATATCATCATGCTGCTTATTATGCTGCCCATGATCTCATACATCATGCTGCCTTCCTTCGGAGACAGATGCTTCGGCTGTTTCGGCAGTGCCCGATAGTTCCGGATTTTCCAACAGTTCCGGCTTTTCTAGCAGTTTCGATAGTTCCAACATTTTCGGCTTTTATGGTTTTTCTGGCTTTTCGGCTTTTCCGGCTTTTTCGGCTTTTCCAGCGTTTCCGACTTTTCCGGTAGTTTCAGCTTTTCTGGCAGTTCCGGCTTTTCCGGCTTTTCCTTAGGATCTCTCCTCCTACTAAAACCCAAAGACAAGTAGAGAGAGGAAGAGATCCAAGTGTGTGTAGAAGTGACTTGAAGTCCTTTTCTATTTATACTAAAACGTACAGGTTGAATAGACATCACTGTTGGGCTTCTGAGCCTACATAAGTTGCTGGCCGACTTAACAATTTGTCCATAACATAAATAAATTCATAAATTCATAAATACTTATTGGAATCGGATGATATTTAGATCAATCCTACACCTCTCAATGAGAGGGATCCAATAAAAATATCAGCTGCCATAAATAATATGACCCACATGGAGTTTGGCCCTAGTTGCCAATTTTAACATGTTTTAGGTCAAAGTCCCCATTGAGGACTTCTAGGATTTATATTGAGTTTGGGCCATCTCTCTGTTTTTTATGTGAAATTACTGGGTCGAAGATTCTGTTGCTAGGGTCAGATTCTTCTGCTGCCTAGGTTGAAAATTTTGTTGCATAGTTCAAAACTCTGTTCTTGCATAGGTCAAAGTGTTGCTGTTGCAAGGTCAAAGATTTGGATCGAAGTTGCTGGAAGGAAGGGATGACTTGGTAATTGGAGGAAGTTCGTGTCTAGGTCAAAGAGTCTTGGATAATCTCGTGAATACTACTGAAGGAAGAAATTTGATTGGGTTTTCCCCTAGATAGGGGTTTTGCCCTGGATGAGTGCCTGCATTTTGTGTCTCTTGTTTTTGTGATCTTCATACACCCTTAATTTGGTAATTGCTTGATGAAAGATAATACTATAAAGAAGTAAAAGAAGCCAACATAACTCACAAGTAATTATCAAGAAAGAGAAATCATAAACCTAATTCTCCTAGCATTTATTTCTCAACATGATATCATCGCTAAGGTCAAGAAAGATTGAAAATCACTTAGTTGGCTTGGAAGGAAAGGTTAATTACTCTATGATGGAATATTTAAGGATGGGAATCAATATCAGAGGAAGATGGATCAAAATAATCATCTACAACTTATTCAAGAAGGTTAAAAGCAAAGGGTTCTTGATTGCACTTACATGATGACTCAATGATGACAATGCTTGGATTATTGATAGTGGAGCATCAAGGCACATGACTGGTGAAAGTAAACAACTTCACACCTTATCAAAGGAACCATCTTCTCATGCAGTGGAATTGGGAGACAACAAAAGTTATGTTGTTAAGGGCCTAGGATCAACTTCTTTGAAGTTGGAAAATGGAGCAAAGCTGCATCTCAACAATATAGTCTATGTTCCAGGTTTGAAAAAGAATTTACTTTCAATTTCTTCCTTAGAAGATAAAGGGGATACAATTGCTTTTATAGATGGAAAGGTTCTGGTTTGGGGAAAGGATTCAAGCATTGATAAAGCTAGGATTATTGGAGTACGTGAAGGAAGTCTATATAGAGTCATAACATCGTCTCCTCAAGCCCTAGTTCACATGGAAATCAATCCCATTGAGCTATGGCATAGAAGATATGGACATTTACATTATAAGGCTATTCCCTCTCTCAATCAATTGGTTGATGGCATCCCCAACATCAAAGGGGATCGTGAAGGAGTATACAAGGGATGTGCTTTGGGAAAGAATACAAGGAAACCCTTTACAAACAGTGAAACTAGGTCTAAGGAGATATTATACCTCATTCATTCAGATGTGTGTGGGCCTATGTATCATAAATCTCTTGGAGGTCATCTTTACTGTGACCTTCATTGATGATCACTCTAGAAAGACATGGCTCAACCTCCTCAAGACAAATAATGAAGTATTTGAAAAGTTTAAGGAATCTAGATTTGAAGTGGAAACTTTAACCAAAAGAAAGATAAAGACTTTGAGATCCGACAATGGTGGAGAACTCAGAATACACTTCAAAAGAACTAAATGCATATTGTAAAGAAGTAGGCATTAAGAGGGAGCTCATTGTTGCCTAGAATCTCGAACATAATGGAGTTGCAGAAAGGAAAAATAGAAGAATTGAAGAATGTATATGAACTATGATATTTGATCAAGATCTACCAAAGTTTTTGTGGGGAGAAGCAGTTATGACAATTGTATATATTCAAAATAGAAGTCCTCATAGAATTCTTGAAAATATAACACCCGAAGAAGCGTTCTCAGGAAAGAAGCCATGTGTCGACCATCTCTGAATCTTTGGATGTCCTGCATACATCCATGTTCCAAAAGACAAACAAAAGAAGCTAGATTCTACAAGCATTAAAGGAATCTTCGTTGGCTACAGTGTTTCTTCAAAGGCATATAGAATCTATATTAAGGAAGACATATTGAAGTAAGCAGGGACGTTATATTTGAAGAAAATCATGCCTAAAAAGTATCTAAAGATATTCCTATTGATTCCAATGACGAAGACATACCACTATTCGAAGAAGAAGAACACCACGACAATTTGTTAAAATTGGCAACTAGGGCCAAACTCCATGTGGGTCATCTTATCAATGGCAGCTGATATTTTTCTTGTATCCCTCTCATCGAGAGGTGTAGGATAGATCTAAAGATCATCCGGTTCCAATAAATATTCATGGAGATATGAATTTATTTGTGTTATGGGACAATTCGTCAAGGTCGGCCAACAACCAAATAAACCCCACTTGTGCTCAATGTTTTAGTATAAATAGAGGTGCCTTGAAAGTCATTTGGACACACATCCTCTTGGTGATCTCTTCCTCTCCACTTGTCTTTGGGTTTTGGTGGGAGGAGAGATCTAAAGAGGATACACTGCCCTAGAGGATGCCCTAGATCCTAACGCTATCATGGAGGAGATTTTAACGCAGTGAAGGAAGCCTACATAATGCAGCAAGGAGAGATCTAATTGCTGGTCTAAAAGAGAAGCCCTATGCTGCCCTATACACAGCTCTATGGAGAGCCCTACGCTGCCCTATACACAGCTCTATTGGAGAGCCCTACGCTGCCCTATACACAGCTCTATGGAGAGCCCTACGCTGCCCTATACACAGCTCTATTGGAGAGCCCTACGCTGCCCTATACACAGCTCTATTGGAGAGCCCTATGCTGCCCTATACACAACTCTATGGAGAGCCCTATGCTGCCCTATACACAACTCTATGGAGAGCCCTAGGCTGCCCTATACACAGCTCTATTGGAGAGCCCTATGCTGCCCTATACGCAACTCTATGGAGAGCCCTACGCTGCCCTATACGCAACCCTATGGAGAAGCTCTATGCTGCCCTAACTGCAGTCCTCTAGGTGATATAAAGGAAGACTATTCAAGCATGCCCCAGTCACAGCCATGGAGGAAGGAAGGTCTGAAAGCGACTTGTATGACATGGAGAAGAGTGCTGAAGGGTATACGTTGAAGTCTGTCCAGCAAGGCAGCATATGTTAGGACTGTGTTGATAATAGTACAGTCACTTGGATGGAGAAAACAATGATGATACATTGAAGCAGCATGATGTTGCAAGCAACAGATATATTGCAGCAGCATGATGTTGCAAGCAGCAGATATATTGCAGCAGCATGTTGATGAATGCTGCGGCATGATGGGTACAACGATGAAGTGTTTCATAGCATAATGAGGGGCAGTACAATGGTGAGGTACAACAGTATGATATAGCAAGTTCATAGTGCTGCTAGTATAACACATTGGGACAACAACATGATACTTAGTGCAGCAAGTACAACTAGCATGCCAGGGACAACAAGCATGCTCGGGACAACAAGCAAGCAAGGGACAACAAGCTAGCTAGGTGCAGCAAACACATAGGTCAGTATGGCAACATGGTGCAGCAATGGCACATGATGCAGTACAGTGATGGGTACCGTCATGATTGATGAAGCATGATGAGATGCAGCATTGTGATGATGGGTGCAGCATGGTGTAGCACGGTGAGGCGCAACATGATGACGAGATGCAACACGATGATAGGTGAAGGAGTCACCTTGGAGAATCAGTTGAAGCAGCATGTCTTCAACTGATCTCATGTATCATCTTCTTAGAGATGATCTATGCTCTCATCTAGATAAGTCAAAGTGTTGACTTCAGTTGTAAATGTACTATCTCTCTCTCTCTCTCTCTCTCTCTCTCTCTGCTGAACTATTGAAGAACATATAAGAAGAATTGATCAAGGGTTTCCCCACATTAGGGTTTGTCCTTGGCTAGCGCCACATCTTGTGTCCTCTTGTCTTGGCTTGTCTTCTGCGATTTATGTTTATGTTCTATCTGCAGTTTACTTTAATGCTGATGTGATTGCTAATCTGGAAAAGATATTGAGCTAACTATGAAAATTGAAATAAATTTCTCTAAGCATAGAACATACCTAAACTTAACATGGTATCAAAGCTGAGGTGAAGACAAAGCCCAAGCAAGAGTGAAAGAGCAATCACCGAAGACAGTTGGAAAAGGACAAAAGGATCAGTGGATTCCTTATCCCTCTTCAAATTCACCAAGGGTGAAATCGAAGCAGAGAATATTATCAGAATAGCGCAGCGGAAGCTTCTGATGGCCTACCTAAAGATCACTTCATTGGGAAGTCCGGATCTAAGGGTGGAAGGAAAGGCAGATGCCTTGGTTGCAATAAGTTCGGCCATTATGCAAAGGAGTGTCTAAATGGCAGGGACACATCACTTGATGATGATAACAATCATTCCAAGGACATCTTCAATGATCAGAGGAATGACAGGTAATGCAAGTCATCAAGGAAACGACCGACTCTTTAGAGAAAGAAAGGAACCCCAGGTATGAAGAATCAAATGTTGTTTCTGATAAGATAAAGAAGCGTTATCTTGTATTGGCCCTCTCCTTCAGATTCTTTGGGAATTTGGCTTATTGATTGTAGTGCTTCAAGGCACCTCATCGGATAGAAGGGTGCTCTCTCGAATTTGGTAGAGATGGAAACAACCGTGGGATTATACTTGGAGTCGATGCCACCTATCCCGGAAAGGGTGTAGGGAATGTTACCCCTCAATTGAATGTGGGTAACTCGATTCATTTACAAGAATCTCTTTTATGTACCTGATCGCAAGAAGAACCTGGCGTCCATTTCGGCAATGGAAGTCAAAAGGTTTCAGGGTGGCATTCATCGATGGAAAGGTACGTGTTTGGAAATAGAATTTTCAAAGATGCTTTTATCTTTGAGTTCAGGGTTGGCAGGAAGTCCATTGGGGACCATGTCAGTTGACACATAGCACCGAAGGTCTGTAAGATAGATGATCACAGGGATGCTTGAATTCCAAAGGAGCATGAAGGTACATGTCTGAGATGTATTGAAGGGAAAATCTTACAAGGGGACCATTCCCCTCATGTAGCAGGTCCACAGGTTTGGAACAACTCGAGGGGTTTGAGATTCATGATCAGGAATCTCATGTGTGCCGGTGGAAGAAAGCCCTCTATGGCTTGAAGCAGATCACCCCGGGTTTGATATGAGAGGATTGATAGTTGTCAGATGAAGCTGAGATTCACTAAGAGTGAAGTCGATCCAAACCATTGTTTGAAGGTTGTGGATGATAGACCTCTCATACTAGCACCTTCTCAGGATGACCTATTTCAGACAGGTGTAGACCCTCTCACTTGCAGAAATAAGAGGGAGTTAGATTTTGGATGTGGAATGGTAAACTGCAAGCCCGTGACTACCTCGAGGATCCTAACTTTCAGAAGTTATATGGTGATGATGCTGGACCGGATTTGGGAAATGCCTCTGGGTTTCATAAACTCATTTGCATTGATGTTCTTGGTGAACTTCCGTTCGGACATATGTTTTGTAGTTAGCATGGTGAGCTCATATTTGGTTGAGCGGCGAGCCTCGCTGGATTGGTGCCAAGAATATTCTGAGATATCTTCTGGGCGCAATCTCTCATGGATTGAGATACACTGCCGGAAATATGAAGTTGCATGATTATTTGAATGCTGATTGGGCAGGCAGTGTGGAGGATCACTAGAGCACTTCTCAATGATGGTTCTCTTTGGGTTCTGCTTCGGTATCATGGATGAGTAGGAAGCAGAAGTCAGTTGCTATAAGCACCGCCGAGACCGAATACATAGCTACGAGTATGATCTCCTATGAAGCTGTCTACTTGTGGAAGCTCTTTAGTGAGCTGTTTCTACATATGATGAATACCACCGTGATCCTCTGTGACAACTAGGGGGGGATTTTGTTGTTGAGGAATCTCGTATTCGATGATTGCTCTAGCAGATAGACATCAGATACTACCTTATCTGGGATATGGTAAGTCGATGAGCGAGGAGGCTCCATCGCATTGAGATTGATGTACAGGTCGCAGACATTTTGTTAAAGCCTCGGGGAAAGGTCAAATCTGTGACTTTCCCGAACGACTTGGAGTTGTTGAGAGACCTTCTTATAAGGGTCCTGCATGTTGCATGCATTCAGCTCTAGTAGCTCTAGGGGGCTTGGGCTACTTACTGGGGCAACATACGACCACAGGGAAACTCACCCTCCCCTGGTGGTGCGCTATGTATAGGGTGAAAGGTTCAACCTTCCCCTGTGATACCCCGTGACGACTTTGGGACAGGATGATTAGTTCTCCTGTGGGCCAGGATGATTAGTTCTCCTGTGGCGACTGTTGGACAGGATGATTCGTTCTCCTGTGGGACAGGATGATTAGTTCTCCTGTCGAGGCATCCTACCCATGTAGTCTGGGACTCATGGGAAGTACCTCTCATCTGATCAATGAGCAGGGAAATGGGGTTAGGGACCATAGTAGTACTATCGATGGAAGCATCGTTGTATCTACCGTACTCCCTATGCTAGGATGACCTGCATTGATCTGGGATCAATGAAACTGATCTGGGATCAGTATGAGACACTCTCTTGTGATATTTACCTGGGATCAATAAAACTACCTTTAGGTCAGTGAGAGTGATATGACACACTCTCTTCAGATGAAACTTACTTTGGGTCAGTAGAGAATGGTATGAGACATTCTCAATCAATTCTTCTTCTTCATGGTTCAGCAGAGCAGAGCAGAGCAAAGTAGAGTAGAGCTCAGCAGAGCAGAGCAAAGCAGAGCAGAGCTCAGCAGAGTAGTGCAGGGCACTGATGGCAGAGATAGTACAGTCGGACATATGGATCAGCGGATGGAGTTCTCCCTAGTTGAGAGGGAGTGTTAAAATTGGCAACTAGGGCCAAACTCCATGTGGGTCATCTTATTAATGGCAACTAATATTTTTCTTGGATCCCTCTCATCGAGAGGTGTAGGATTGATCTAAAGATCATCTGATTCCGATAAGTATTCATGGAGATATGAATTTATTTGTGTTATGGGACAATTCGTCAAGGTTGGCCAGCAACCAAATAAACCCCACTTGTGCTCAACGTTTTAGTATAAATAGAGGTGCCTTGAAATTCATTTGGACACACATCCTCTTGGTGATCTCTTCCTCTCCACTTGTCTTTGGGTTTTGGTGGGAGGAGAGATCTAAAGAGGATACGCTGCACTAGAGGATGTCCTAGATCTTAACGCTATCATGGAGGAGATTTTAATGCAATTAAGGAAGCCTACATAATGCAGCAAGGAGAGATCTAATTGTTGGTCTAAAAGAGAAGCCCTACGCTGCCCTATACACAACTCTATGGAGAGCCCTACGCTGCCCTATACACAGCTCTATGGAGAGCCCTATGCTGCCCTATACACAACTCTATTGGAGAGCCTTATGCTGCCCTATACACAGCTCCATGGAGAGCCCTACGCTGCCCTATACACAGCTCTATGCCCTATACACAGCTCTATGGAGAGCCCTACGCTGCCCTATATACAGCTCTGTGGAGAGCCCTACGCTGCCCTATATACAGCTCTATGGAGAGCCCTACGCTGCCCTATACAACACTCTATTGGAGAGCCCTATTCTGCCCTATACACAACTCTATTGGAGAGCCCTATGCTGCCCTATACACAACTCTATGGAGAGCCCTACGTTGCCCTATACACAACTCTATTGGAGAGCCCTACGCTGCCCTATACACAGCTCTATGGAGAGCCCTACGCTGCCCTATACACAGCTCTATTGGAAAGCCCTATGTTGCCCTATACACAGCTCTATTGGAGAGCCCTACGCTGCCCTATACACAACTCTATGGAGAGCCCTACGCTGCCCTATACACAACTCTATTGGACAACCCTATGCTGCCCTATACACAACTCTATGGAGAGCCCTGTGCTGCCCTATACACAACTTTATTGGAGAGCCCTACATTGCCCTATACGTAGCTCTATGGAGAGCCCTACGCAGCCCTATGGAGAAGCTCTATGATTCCCTAACTGTAGTCCTCCAGATGATATAAAGGAAGACTATTCAAGCATGCCCCAGTCACAGCCATGGATGAAGAAAGGTCTGAAAGCGGCTTGTATGACATGGAAAAGAGTGCTGAAGGGTATACGTTGAAGTCTGTCCAGCAAGGCAGCATATGTTAGGATTGTGTTGATAATAGTACAATCACTTGGATGGAGAAAACAATGATGATACATTGAAGCAGCATGATGTTGCAAGCAACAGATATATTGCAGCAGCATGTTGATGAATGTTGCAGCATGATGGGTACAACGATGAAGTGTATCATAGCATAATGAGGGGCAGCACAATGGTGAGGTACAACAATATGATATAACAAGTTCATAGTGCTGCTAGTATAACACATTGGGACAACAACATGATACTTAGTGCAACAAGTACAGCTAGCATGCCAGGGACAACAAGCATGCTCAGGACAACAAGCAAGCAAGGGACAACAAGCTAGCTAGGTGCAACAAACACATAGGTCAGTATGGAAACATGGTGCAGCAATGGCACATGATGCAGTACAGTGATGGGTACCGTCATGATTGATGAAGCATGATGAGATGCAACATTGTGATGATGGGTGCAGCACGGTGAGGCGCAACATGATGACGAGATGCAACACAATGATAGGTGAAGGAGTCACCTTGGAGAATCAGTTGAAGCAGCATGTATTCAACTGATCTCATGTATCATCTTCTTAGAGATGATCTATGCTCTCATCTAGATAAGTCAAAGTGTTGACTTTAGTTGTAAATGTACTATCTCTCTCTCTCTCTCTGCTGAACTATTGAAGAACATATAAGAAGAATTGATCAAGGGTTTCTCCACATTGGGGTTTGTCCCTAGCTAGCGCCACATCTCGTGTCCTCTTGTTTTGGCTTGTCTTTTGCGATTTATGTTTATGTTCTATCTGCAGTTTACTTTAATGCTAATGTGATTGCTAATCTAGAAAAGATATTGAGCTAACTATGAAAATTGAAATAAATTGCTCTAAGCATAGAACATACCTAAACTTAACACAATCCTACTACAAATCAAGAAGAAGAAGAAGAAGGACCAAGTGAGCTTGATCAACCTGTGATGATACCAAACACAAGGAAAAGGCCAAATCTGTTAAAAGCTACTTTTGAAGCTCTTGAAGGACATGAAGCTACGAAAGGAACTTTTAGAGAAAACAAAAAGACCAAAATGATATTCTGGATATGCTGCATACATGACAAAACTAATAGAAGCTGAGCCATCTACATTTGAAGAAGCTGCTCATCAAGAAGTATGGAAGAAAGCAATGCAGGAAGAATATCAATCCATCATTAAGAATGGAGTTTGGGAAATCGTTCCTAGACCAAGTGACAAATTGGTTGTCACTTCCAAATGGATCTACAAGATCAAGCACACCATTGATGGAAGCATAGACAAGTACAAAGCTGGATTCGTTTCAAGGGTTTTTTCTCAAAATGAAGGCATAGATTATGAAGAAACCTTTGCACTTACCTCAAGATATGTTAGAAATACTGAGAGGGGGGTGAATCAATATTTCCTTTCAATTGTTATTTTTACCAGTTAAGATTCTTCATAATTATAACCAAAAAATAAATAATAGGAATTTTATTAGGAACAAATGAGGATACCAATCCTCTTTTTACAAAAGTTTGAGTACAATGATGTTGATGGCTCCAACCCTTCAATTTACAAGGCTCCAACCCGTTGCCAAGCTCCAACTTGGGCTTTATGAGGCACTAACCTCTAGGGCTCCAACCCTATTTTTCTCAAGGCTCCAACCTTGTTTTAGAGGCTCCAACCCCTAGGGCTCCAACCCTTCAACTTTTTAACAAATAAAATGTATGTAAGACTTACTTCATCAGCTAATCATCTTTCCACAAGACTGCTCCAGGTTTTCAATATGCTCATTCTCCAAAAGCTCAAACACTTCACTCCCCAAGGCTCCAATTGCTTTCACTGTTCAAAGCTCCTAATACCTCACTTCAAGGTTTGCTTCAAATGATGCTTGACCTTGAGAACTCAGTTCCAAGTATAGTCTGATCAATAGCCTTCACATATGTCTGAGCCTTCTACTACAGTTAGCAGTCTGATCTCAACATAGGTAGCCCTTAACCGATCCTTCAATGCTAGTGACTTCTTCAACTCTCTTCAAATGATAACCTAAATAGGTATAACCCTTCTCGACCTCCACAATTGTATTGCCATTGTTGTATTACCACAAATATACCCTTCGAACCTCCACACTACGGTTGTATTACCACAGGTGTATTACTATCACAGTTTCAAGGTGTAACTCCACAGTTCTGAAGCTTAATACCATTGGACTAAGGCTTTTAATTTGTTTTGAGGCTTAACTCCACAAGTCTGAGCCCTTATTTCATTGGTCCGAGGATTGATGCTTCTTAACACAGGTCAGAGGCACTGTTCTAAGGCTACTTAACACATATCTGAGTCTCTATTTCACTAGTCCGAGGTTCAGGTGCCTGTTCAGCAGTCCGAACTGTAATATACCAACAAATCCGAGCCATAGGAGATCTGCTTCTCTTCACAAGGTTCCGAGCCCTAGCATAGATCCGAGCTCTGAATTTCCTGTCACAGGTTACTAGTATATCAGCAAATCGAGGTCTGTACTCCTCCTTGTTCAATCTCAGATATAACCCAAACAATAATTCTTCAAATCCTTCTCGGTGTCCCTAGTTCATGAGTTGTGAAATGTGGAATATCTCTGTAATAATCTTCACCGAATAATAATTTGAAATGAAGTGTTTAGACTTGTATTTATACTAATTTTTGATCATAAATGAAGGGACACATCTCATGGTGGTGAAGCCGACTTATACAAGTAGGCTAATGTCAGCTAGGGTGAAGAGTATATTATATCATTTAAAAAAATCATTTTCTCACAAACTAAGAAGAGTTAGGGGATGAGTAAGATCTTGTTGGAAAGGGGAAAATGTCCTCTACAAGCTAGTGAAAGAGTCATTTTAAAATGATGTCTCAAAATGTCAATCAAAATATTTTTCTTTATGACTATTCAAGAATTGTAGTACAGACCTTGGGGTTTTTAGGATTCTTCATGCATAAAGTCATTGGGACTAGGATAGGGGTTAGGACATCTTCATTATTGCTCCAAGTGTGACCTGGAACAGTCATCCATGTCATCACGAGCTTTAATAATGCTCATATTGACATCAATGACAACTGACCAACAATCTCCCCCTTTGACATGAATGGCAAATGGGGTGTCCAAGTACTCCCCCTATCAAGCTACTTCTTGTCATGGTGCTCCTACCCCTGTCAATGTGTTGTCTTAATGTGATGCAAGAGCAATGACCCCCATCTTTTGGCGAAGATATTCAAATGCTTCTCGTGGTAGGGGTTTTGTGAAAATATTTGCAATTTGTTCCTTTGTATTGATGTATTCCAATCTGATATTCTGTTCTGCAACTTGTTCTCGGAGAAAGTGGTATTTGATTGGAATATGTTTTGTCTTCGAGTGCATTACCAGATTCTTTGAAAGACTGATGGCGCTGGTGTTGTCACAATAGATAATGATTGGTTGATTAGTCTCTATGTTGACATCTTTCAATGCTTCCTTCATCCACAATATTTGTGTACACCAATTTGCAACAACTATATATTCGACTTCTACTGTGGAGAGAGATATAGAAGATTGTTTTTGCTGAGCCAAGACCTCCCATGAAGAATTCATTTCCGCTAGTACTTTTTTGATCGTCTATGCTTCCAGCCCAATCAACATCGGCGTAACCCGTCATGGCAAGAGTTGTGATTTTGGGATGCCATAGGCCAAAATCAAGAGTAACTTCAAATATCGGAGAATTCTTTTCACAACTAACAAATGGGGTTCTTTAGGCGCTGATTGAAATCTTGCCACCATTCCTACTACTTGCATAATATTAGGTCGTGAAGCAGTTAAGTATAGAAGAGCTCCAATTATTGACCTGTAAAGAGTTGCATCTACCAAAGGGGATTCATCATCTTTGCTTAATTTGCAATTTGTAGTCATCGGTGTGCTCATAGGAGCACATTCTTCCATCCCATATCTCTTAAGCATGTCTTTAAGATATTTTGCTTGGGATATGAACATACCTGCTTTAGTTTGAATTACTTGTAATCCAAGGAAGTAAGATAATTCACCAATCATAGACATTTCAAATTCCTTAGACATATTTTGAGCAAATTCATGACTCATCTCATCATTGTTGCTGGCAAAAATCAGATCATCAACATATACAAGAGTGACTAGTAATTTATCCTTGTCCATTTTCATGTAGAGATTACTTCCTACCACCCCCTTTTTGAAGCCTTCTTGTTGTAGATAATGATCCAATCTTGTGTACCAAGCTCTAGGAGCTTGTTTCAATCCATATAATGCCTTTTTCAACTTACATACAAAGTCTTTTCCTTCTGCTAGATCAAACCCTTCTGGTTGCTCCATGTAAACTTCTTCCTTTAGATCACCATTTAGAAATGTTGATTTCACGTCCATTTAATAAACTTTGAACCCTTTTGAGCAAGCAAATGGCAAAAATATTCTTATAGCTTCCAAACGAGCTACCAGGGCAAAAGTTTCTTCAAAGTCAATTCCCTTGTGAGTATCCTTTACAAACAAGCCTTGGCTTATTTCTGATGATCTGTCCATCTTCATTCATTTTGTTTTTGAACACCCACTTCATTCCAATTATTTATTTATCTTTTGGACGAGGTACAAGTTCCCATGTTTCATTCTTTTCGATTTGAAACTTTTCTTCTTCTATAGCTTCCACCCAATGAAGTCCTTACTAGCTTGAGCAAAGTTTTCTGGTTCTATCATGGATAATAAGGCAACACCATCTTTTCTTGATGTACTTGTCATCCTTCTTCAGGTTTGTATACTATAGTTCTGATGGATACCTTGAAGAATAAATTGGAGAATGCATTTTGAGGTGCTGCTGAAAGAAGGAAAGCATGATCTAGTTGTAGAATATGTTGCTACATGTGAAGTAGAAGGGGAAGCTATATTGTTTTTCCTACTGTGATAAATTGAGAAGCAATATCAAGATGTCTGAAGACCTTGAAGGTTTGTGTTTACTTATATTTGAAAGATTGTTACTGATTGGGGTTGTGTTTGTACAGGTAAATCTCTCGTAGTTTTGGAAGCATGCTTGAGGTTACTGATCTGTTTGATCAAGAGAGATTTGTTACCAATTTGAATAATCAGGTGTGTTGAGGCTTTGTGTGTAAGACACATTGCCTGGGAGGACCTCTGGCCAACCTATGTATGTTTGATGTCCTGATCCCGAAGAGGGAGGGTGGTGTTGGTCTTGGGGCTTTGACCTTGGATATGCATCTGGATCGTTGGGTTGATTGTTAGAAAGTAAGCCTGATTGTACCTACACTGGCTAAAAGCTTTAGTCCATCTTAGTCCCACTCGGATAGATTGCCTTGCTCAGGAATCTAGTCTGTGGCACTGTGTGTGCCTAAACTCTTCATAGTTCTTGTGTTAAGATCTTCCTTGTACTTATATGTATATATTGTAACTAGGTTTGGTCTTCATAATTGTATTTGAGTCATAATGAAACTTATTTATCAAAAGAAAAGAAAAGGAACTATTATTATTATTATGACTTATTAAAGCATGGGTTTCATGTTTGGGTCATCACGTTTTAGGTCAAAGTCCCCATTGAGGACTTCAAGTATTTATACTGATTTATTAGAGTCATTGTCCATTTAAAGAGACCCTTCTTGGGCTTTTGAATCATGTAAAAATAATTTATATTGAGTCAAATATGTAATTTGTCACCTCCACACCAAGTCAAGAAGTTCGATACACAAGAATGAAGTGCAAAAAAAGGTGCGAAGTTCGAGGAGAAGAAGGAGAAGTGAAGAGAAGAAGAAATTCAAAGTGTTTGGGCCATCTCTCTCTCTCTTTTTATGCAAAATTACTGGGTCGAAGATTTTGCTGCTAGGGTCGAAGATTCTACTGTTGCCTAGGTTGAAAATTCTGCTGCATAGGTCGAAGTGCTGCTGCTGCAAAGGTCGAAGTGCTGCTGCTGCAAGGTCGAAGATTTGGATCGAAGTTTCTAGAAGGAAGAGCTCACTTGGTGATTGGAGGAAGTTTGTGTCTAGGTCAAAGAGTCTTGGATTATCTCGTGAATACTATTGAAGGAAGAAGTTTGATTGGTTTTTCTCCTAGATAGGGGTTTTGCCCTGGCTGAGTGCATACATTTTGTGTCTCTTGTTCTTGTGATCTTCATACACACATAATTTGGTAATTGCTTGATGAAAGATAATATTATAAAGAAGTAAAAGAAGCCAACATAACTCACAAGTAATTATCAAGAAAGAAAAATCATAACCCTAATTCTCCTAGCATTGATTTCTCAAGAAAGGACTCATCTTTCAAAGCAAGCAATTGTGGTAGAAAGATTTTCTTCCGTAATAGAGGGAGTAGTCAGGTAGCCTTGTTTTAGCTTCAAAGGGAGTTGACGTTTGAGTTCCGAGATGATGGACCGTAAGGCCGGGAGCCAAGGCATGTGACTCAACATGTGTTGAAGTACCAACTTGGTACAATTGGTCATGGCACAATTAGTTATGGTTTAAGATATGTCTCAAACAATGAAGTACAACCGCAAGGATACACAAATTCAGATTGGGTAGAGAGTGCACAAGGCAGAAAGAGCGAATCAAAATATTGCTTCAGTTTGGGCTCCATTATAATTTCTTGGATGAGCAGGAAGAAAAAAACCTATTCGACTTAGTATTGTTGAGGCCGAGTATATTGTAGCTTGGTTGGAAAATTGAGAAGCAACATGGCTTCGGAAGCTACTTGTAGGATTGTCTTGCTTAGGTGCAGGTGACGACCATGATGATAGGTCGAAGCACAATGAGATCTAGTACCAAGACATGGTACAAAAATAAGCAGTGTGGCTTCAATACTATTCCTCAGTTAAGCATATTGTTGACAAAGCCTTTGTTCCAGGAAGACGTCCGTATACCTTGAGGACAAGCTTAGATTTATTGAGCACGTCTCTTTCAACAAGAGGGAGTGATGAAAATGCAGCATCAAGGGCAATAGTACTCCCTGG
Organism: Pinus tabuliformis; assembly: GCA_031772625.1. NCBI lineage: Eukaryota > Viridiplantae > Streptophyta > Pinopsida > Pinales > Pinaceae > Pinus > Pinus tabuliformis. The sequence continues at coordinate 236,173,289 of CM062819.1, forward strand.
GTTAGCTTGACCAGGATCAGGGAAAATGGTCTAGAGTGTTGATGAGATAACATCAGGGACAAACATTCTCCCTGTGTCAAGTATGGTGACCAAAATTAGGGAGAATGGTTTGATAGAGGACAATCATTCTTCTTGTGTCAAGTATGTTGGCCATAATTAGGAAGAATGGTCCTAGAGAACCAGACACTCAGTTGAGTGGGTGCCTTTTAGCATCAGGCCCAAAACTCTCTAGGTAGGCTGAGTGAGCTCATTTAGCATCAATCTCGAAATTATTTAGTTAGAGTGTGGCCTTTAGAGATTCAACATGTGTTAAATATATTGACCAGAATGATGGTGAACCAAGACTAGTCTGTATACCATGTGTCAGATGGAACGAAATTATGGTGACTAGTTGATGCTAATTTTGTACCATGTGTCAGGAGTACCGACCAGGATTATGGTGAGGATACACCATAGGTCGAGGTACCGACCGAAATTATGGTAACTTGTTGATGTTGTTGATTTACCATGTGTCATAACTGTTGACCAGGATTATGGTAATTGGATGATGTTGATGCTGATAAATTGTTATAACCTTTTGTTAGAGAATTTGTCAACATGAGAACATCTTGATAGTCATTATGAATACCTCCCTAGCTAAGAGGAAGTGTTGAATTTTTTAGCTATAATTGGTATTAATAATTAATATTTTAGCCCTTGTAATGTACGTAATGAAAAATGTAAGACATGTTCTTTAAGTCATTGTCAAGAAAAGAAATATAAGACATGTTCTTCATGTCATTGTTAAAAAAAAATATAAGACATGTTCTTCATGTCGATTGTAAAAGAGAAAATTTTGAATTTCTAAAAATTGACTTTCTGGCTCCAAATGACAAGCCAACCCTCCTAAAAGATGAAGTCGGCCCCAATGAAGAGACACACCCATTCAGGCGCTTGAAATGCCTATATATAGGCCACTCGCTCTCCTCATCAAAGCAAGAATTTGGATCAACTTTGAGGAAAAATTTGTTGATTTTTCCTTGACACTTTAGAATCAAGTTTATGTCTAAAACACGATCACAAACACACTAAAATACCCACAACTTCAAGCACTTTGCACAACAAAAAATGTGCAACAATGAATCAACAAAGTACACAAAGATTTGCAGACCCAAAACTTGTTTATATTACAACTTTAATACAACAAACATAGGGCTCTTGTACCAGGGATCATGGCCTTTATAGTTAACCTTGATACAAGGAAAAATAGGGCTTGAGATAAACAACTTATGATTCTCAATCTACCCAAGAACAAGAACAACCTTGACTTACTTGCTGAAGAGGCGCTTGACATCAACCCTTTTAGTCCACTTGTCTTGAACACATGGTAGGTCCTTTGCCACCTATACTCACAAAGATCTTGCTCATTCAACACCTCTGCACATGAGAAGCTCACAAGGTCTTTTGTTGGTTCAAAATCTTTGCACAAATCAGCTCCACAAATGTGCCTTCTTATAGTGATAATGTTGCACCAGAGGTCATTGAACATAGGCTCAAATATCTTCTTCCTCATAGTGGTTTAGGCTCCTCAAAACCATTGTATATCAATCCAAAATAACCCAACAACTCACAATGATTTAACCACTTTCAAATCAATGTATAATAGTTTTAACAGTGGCTGTCCAAACCCTCCTTGGATGGACAAACCTCCAAGAATACACATTAGCACTCAATATCCTTAGAATATCAACCCTCCATACCAGCGTACATAGTTCTCTCTATACTTGTAACTACATGCAATCTCTGCTCCAATTTTGAGGCATATTTTGCCCTCTTTTAGGATAGAATTTGCCACAAAGGATCCTCGCACCTCCTGAGGCCTTGCAACCTTCTTCAACGGACATGAAGAAGCTATTTTAAGCCTCTTTTAGTGGTTCGCTTATTTCCCTTTAACACAAAATAGAGGTTGCCTTTATACAGAGAATTCAATGGCTTATTCTTGCTTGGACAAACCGTCACTTAGGACTTCTTGTCACACAAAACCAACATTGCTTCTTTCTCCTAATCTTGGCCTGATCCAGGCCCTTTTAGGGCACACACCATAAAAAACTTTACCTTATCACAACTTAGACTCAACCCTCTTTCCAACTCTTCTAACCAAGAAACTCACTCTTTTTTAAGCTCGACTCCTCTTGAGGTATGCACCTCCCTTCTTAGGCTTGATATGCTGCTTGAGATGAGATTGGTGGTGTGGCTCTGCCCACGATCCTTCTCCTTACTTTTGTTCACTCGGCCAAGCATTTTGAAGCCCTTGTCTTTCATCCTCAAGCCCCGATCTTCAATTCGGGCATGATTTTTTATCACATATCATCACCAAGCAATCCTAGAGGTCCTCGGTTGCCTTCTACTTCCTTCGACCCCCAGATTTAGGACTTGATTCATCTCTGCGATTTCGTCACTTGATTGTAGCTGGATGTGGCCTCCTTGTAGCATAACTCGATACCTTTCAATGTTACTTGACCCTCATAGAACAAGGGTAACTCGACCTTGTGAGTAGAACTTGGCCCTTCTAGGGCACCCTTAGCACAAGATCAATTACATCTCTTGCACACAATGTCTCATGAACCTCACCATAGGCTCCTTATATACTTTTCCTTGGGTCACTTAGGAAACCTTCTAGATCTAGCGTTTTAGCCTCTTTGACCCTTAGAATAAATAATGATTTCCCTTTTGGTGCTAAACCCACTGCTTGGTCCCAAAACCCCACTTTTGGGTAAATCGCCCAACAAACAACTTATTGATGGGTTGTCCTCTCTCGGAAATATCTTTTGAGCTACCCAAAATATAACTTAATTCGGATCTGAGGCAGAGAGAAGAAATCGAATCTGAGACTAATTATTGGACGAATCTAAGGCAACAAAAGGACAAATTGAAGGTAGTGCTTCTGGGCACTTTTGGGAAGTAGGACCGAGCTTCTTTGGGCACAATAGGAGGCTGAAACTTGGCCATGGCAGATCAGATCAGACAAAGGGTATTGGGTAGATTTGACTTGTCATGAGGGTTGGTTGACCAACTTTGACCAAGGCTACATTGTTGGTCATTTTGACTTTGAATTTGACTAGAAGATTTGGATGTATCTCTTGTTGAACTGAAGAAAAAGGTTTTTGGGTTTTTCCCCCAAGTGGGTTTTCCCAGGGTAAAAATCTTGTGTTCTTGTTTGGCTATCTCTTTATGATCCTACTAGCATTTTGATTTTACCGTTGAGATCTTCTGTGTAATTGCTTTATGATGAATATGAATGCAAGAAAAGATTAGCCTCAGAAATCATAAGAAGTAATTATCAGTTTAGAAGATCTTATGAAAAATCAATAAGTTGGTCCCTTTTGACCATGGTACTTGGCCATGAAGTCCCTTTTCCTCTCGGTTCCATCATTATTCACAAGGTACCTATCGATTGAAGGGAGGATTGAGAACATGTCACTTCCCTTTGCGGGTTGGAAACACCCAGTACGGTTGTCTATTCGCTGCTCCTACCTAGGTAGGTAACACCATTACATGGCTAAGGCCCCAATTTTGGAAGAGATGTCACATACGAAATGCCATTATGCCTATTTCTTTCAAGCTTGGTTCACTTAGATGCACTAATGATTATTGTACCTAATGATGAAAGTTGTGGCACTAGATATTGTGTGTAATTGGCAAGTGGTTCCATCTGTATGGGAAACTTAACTAGGGTCCAGGTCCTCTAGAATGACATATTGACACCCATAGGTGATGCGTTGAGAGCCATGGGACTCATGAGCATTTTAGAGCATCTTTCATAGCCATGGGCACCTTTAACACCCAAAACTTCTACACTTTGCCCTATATTATCCATGGAAATATGCACTTGGACTAGCATGCCCTAGTCGACTTAGCAATGATCACATGGTTTAGTAGTTGACCCAGGTCCAAGATGATGTTTATCTCACCTTTGGAGACATAGGAGGGCTTGCACCATCTTCAGTGCCCTCAATGTTGGAGTAGAGACAAAGTTTTAGCCACATGGTGACCCATGAGACCCAGTTTGTGCCCCAAACCATAATTAAGGGTCTATAGGATGATTTGCGTAGAGACAGAGGGGCCAACCCCTCCATCATGATTTTATAGGCCCTCTATAGTACTATTTGGCCTCAATGCCTTCCCTCTGGAGGTCTATGCATACATGACATAACATTTCAACCCTCCTTTAGGAGATTTGTCATTTATTCACATTGGTTACTAGGTCGGCCTGTGACCTAGAGTTGTTTCTTGCCCATTACTTTATGATTTTAGGGGCTTGTAGGCATAATAGTACATGTTAGGACTCATATATATTGGAGAGATGTCATTTCATCTCTCATCATCACTCAACTTGGGATTTTCGGCCTCCTTAGAGAGACTCACACTTCTTGTTCTCTTGGATTATTGGATCATTGGATGCATTTTGACATTTGGAGCTGATTTTTGGATATCTTTTTGATCTGTAAACTGTCGTGGATATTCCACTGGACAGTTCGTCACAACAAATTTGATAAATTTATATTTAAAATATGAAATTCTACACTATTACAGTTTTATTATATTTCTAGATCTGTAGATTTATTGTTAATAGTGCATGCATACAAATGAAAGTTATGCAAAAGATAGAGAACAAAAAAATAAAAGCTCACACACACATGACACAAGATATGCTTTAGGAAACCCTTTCAGGAGGAAAACCCAGCTGGAAGGTGAGGCCGCTCTGCTCTCTTTCTCTAAATGGAAATATGGTTGCAAGTACAAAGACGTATGGCCTATGGCCCGTAGACTGCTACAATGCACAAATATTCTCTATGTGCTTTACCTCCTATCCCTCTTGGCTATTTTTGCTCAGCTATGGAACAAATGCACTCAAAAGAATGGAATCCCCTTTCCTCCTAGTGGCCCGGTTATAAAACAACTCGATAGCCTACTTGTGGTTAGGTTTGACTACCTCAACTCTTAACCAAAGTTACAATTTAGACTCTTTTAGAGTCTTCTACATCATAATCATGTGGCTAACCCCTTTTTCATGAATAATGAGGGCTAACATGGCATCCTCTCAAATTATGATGGTGAAAACAGGAGGTCAACTTCTGAGTGGCATAACTTTCGCATACAAACTCTGATTGACGTGATTCTTGCGCTATTGGAAAGGTCTTTGTGTATAGAATAACATGGAAAGGTGCGGCGCTAAAGCAACAATATTTTACCCCCCAAAAAAGTAGTTTGATGCCTCAAAACGCTCTTGGAAGGTTTCAAACCCTATTTTGCCAAACTGTGTCCCACCAATAAAAATGGTCCCGTGAGCTAATTCCTCCACTTTTTCTACTCTAAAAGCATCAAGATGGACAACAAACAATATAATGATCCAATTCGGATCACACCTCCCCATTTTGGGAAGCTTTTGGTCTCCAAAAGCTTCTACTGAATGAGGTGAAGAAATTTTTCCTCCACCTTCTCTTTGGCATGCCATTTAGCTTTTCTTGGAAGTTGTCCTTTCAACCCAATTTGCCAAAGGTCATGCTGCCCCTATCTTGTAGTTCTGAACCTTTTCTACAAAATTGTATCTTCTATCAACTCTGCTTGAGTATCTGGTGCCAAATCCTCCACAAAAGGTAGGACCTGTTCCTCTTCTTGACCTAGCATGGAAGGTTCATAGAGTTTCAAATTCTTTACATTCACAACTGAGTAAATGCGCATATATGGAGGTAAACTGAGTTGATAGGCATTATCACCCACTTTTTCCAGTATCTCACAGGGTCCATACCTCAAAGCCTTAATTTTCTTACCAAGCCCTTATGGCCTCTTCTTGTTCAACTATAGCCATACTTTGTCTCCCACCTTGAACGATTTCTTTGTTTTGTGTTGATCATGTCTGCTCTTATATTTCTCCTGCGACTTTTGCAGTGTCTCTTGTACTTGTAGATGGATCTGCCTGATCTTTTCTATAAAATTTTCAGCGAGCAAAGCGTCTCCTGTAAGATCTTCCCTCACTCTTTGCTACCTATTACACTTGCCTCCCGTCACGCACACCTAACAGTTAGTGAGAAAAGCCCTTAACCCCAAAAGGTGTGGTTGGTGGCAAGAACTAAGAGAAGGGGCTGTCACTTATTCCCAACTCTCTTCGTTTAAGCTATATCCTAGGTTAGCTAAGGGGGGTGGGCCCTAATGAAAAGTTATATGATATGAGTCTCTAGGAGAAAGCTTAATTTCGATTATTTGTCAAGAAATAACTTGTTTCTAAGAATTAAGCAAGCATATAAATAAATTAGCAAATTTCAATGATATATTCAAAGTATAGGCCAGTGCCATCGAGTAAATAACAATAGCTTACTCAAAATTGAAATCAAGATACAATGATAGACAATCCTGCAAAATCAAATGTTCGACAAAGATAAAAATATAAACATCAATTGCAACTATAAAGGAGATAGTACTTGAATGCAAATGCCCAAATGACAAGAAAATGACATCAATTACTCATGAGCTTAAATGATCATCAAAGCAAAAGATATATGAAATAACTTTGAAATAGAGTTGCAGTAATGAAAGATATTCCAAGTACAAGAAAGCTAAATGTTGCAAAAGTATAAGAATTCACAATACTTGCATAATAAATGCCTCTTGAAATAAAAGTGATATTTGCAAACAAGATTCAAGTAAATCCAAGATAGCATAAATAAGAGAATTGCATTTGCGGGTAAAGTAAAGTTGTGATGTGTGCTCTCAGTTTATTTTATTAGTTGTATTCTAAAGCAAAGTTTCAATTGAACTCCTATCCCCAGACCTCACCCTTGCCTGGAAATCCGGATCTCATAGCGAAGAGTCAATAGGGGTGGAGAGTCCCTAGAGTCTATACAACCAACTTAAGTTGCGGGTCGATTTTAGTAATGCTTGAACATGAGCCTAAGTAAGATGCATGTAAAATTTCCCAAGGTATATTGCAATGCTTGAAAGTGAATTGAAATAATATTGATGCCCACAATAGCTTTGCAAAAGGAAATTTAACTTGAGAAAATAAAAGATAATTAGCTTGACATAAAAGTAAATAGTTGCTTTGAAAAATAAACTTGTCCAATACACAATGCTTCAATATTCAAGATATAAAAATGTAGCATAACAATGAGGCATAAGTGATTATTTAGACAAGTTCCAAGCTAAATGTGTCAAAGTTTGCGAGAAATAAGAGGGTTGCTTGCATTAGAGTAAATTGCTTTGAAATAGAATGTGAACTTGTAGCTTATAGCAACAGAGATAAATGGTGCAAGCTTGTAGCAAACTTTAAGAAAGGAAATGCGGTTTGTGTCACTTTCCAATTAGATCATGCATGCTATGCGAAAATGAAAGAAATGGAAATGTTAACAATCAAACCACCCACAAGCTTCTCTCCCTAAATGGAGAGATAGGATGCCATGGGCAAAACCCACATTCCCACGAAAGAGAAATTTTATTATTATGGTTTACAATGATGGTTAGAGCCTCTTAGAGGGTTGCCCAAGGAATTGATGGGAAAATACAATATGAGATCTTGAAAAAACAAGGAAATCCCTTCAAGTATGGAAGCCTCGAAAGAGATGACGAGGTTCTACAATTAGAGAATACAAGCTCCAAAATAATACACGGCCTAGCCTCTTTCACAAACTCTCCTAATGCCTAGGACCTCCTTGGAATGAAACTTGAAACTTGAGAGAACCTACATGAAAGAATGTTAAGGCCGCAAAACTAAAACAAAAGTTAGTGTGAAAAAGAGAGCATGTAAGTGAGTGATAATGCTACAACATAATATACAAAAACTAAATCAAGTGATGGAAAAGACCCCATCACTTGTCTAGCTCATAAGAAGTTCTTCATTAGCTAGGTAAAGAGATGAAAGCACAAGAGTAGAAGATGTAGATTTTGCTTGAAATAATTGACTTAAGCATAAACTATGTCAAAAGGACCCTTGCAAAACCAACACTTTCGAAAGATAAGTTTATGAGATTCAAATAACGATAGGAGCTCCTTAAAAGCTACGCTAGGAGTGGGTTGGTCTCTTGAAGACTTCCCCTCACGCTTGCTACTCAATCCAAATATGTCCTCTACAAAAACCTCAAATGCACATTAGCTCATATGGATTAAATCAATAAACAATAGCAAATGAACTGTAGAATTTGTATGATAATAGATAGAGTTGTCTAGCCTAGAGCATATCAAATAACCAATTGCAAATGTAAAATAGTTGTACATTCACAATTCTATAAAACTATATGAGAAAATGAAATCAAATTAAACACAAATAGATAATTATACTATCATTGAACCAAACAAAAATTCTAAGAGAGAAAGACCCATGAATGAACCCCAAAGCCTTTTTATTCAAATGGAGATCAAGTGTACATAGAAACATTTTCTCCCCAAGCACAATAGCTCATAGCAAAAGATTACAAAATGAGAGCCCAAGGCTCATCTAAATAGGAGAATGGGAGATGATCCCAAGATAAATCCAAGTGACAAGTGTAGCTTTATGACAATCCCAAAGACCAAGTCAAGTTTACAAGTGGCAGTCACAAATCGTCAAACTGTTGAAACGAATCACCTCTGCTGGCCTGTGAATATCTCTAATTAGTTGGTCGAATATCTCGGTTGCTAGCATACATAGAATAAGTGAAGACAAGTGTGGCTTGGTGGGGAACAAATCTCCGACAAAACTGGCCAATCAATCCATCAAGTGCCAAGTGTAACCTCTGTTATCCAATGAAATCAGTCAATGATGCTGTACGAATCCTCCTCTTGCTGTGTATAATAGGTGAGTGATATGATTGGCTGGTAGCGGAGAAGGTGGGGGACAACGCTTGCCTCATGTGGTAGTGTTGTCCCCCTCTAAACTAATTTCAAATCCACCTAAAAAAGATGCCAAACTAGTGCTGCGTATTCTCCTTTTGACTGGCTATTACATAAGATTATGGGTGCCAATGAGTGGGGGTCAAACTCTGACACAAGTGTTAGTGTTGTCCCCATTATAAATCTATCAAAATTATGTATAAAAAATTTAGCGTATTTATCTCATGAACTGGCAGTGTATAGTTGTAGTGATTGACAATTTGCTGCTTGTGGATTCACGTGGAGTTCGAGGAGGAGATACGCTAGCATTGGAGTGGAGCTATACTTCACACTCAACTGAAATAACCCACAGCTGACTCACCCTTCAAATCTGCGTTGATTTACCTTGGACAGTTGCGTTGCAACTATTGAATTTGGCCAGCGTGTTTAATTTGGCATATACATATTTCTTAAGTTTTGGCTGCACGTAGACTATAGGGAGGTGAAGTGGGGTCCATTCTGTTGAAGAATCTAGGGTAAATTAAGTTAATGAGATTCTTCTTGCCATGATAATTATTTGTGAAGTATTTGAACTTTTTCTTCTTAGCACAATCTTCACTTGTTATTATTAAAGTGTGTCTTCTTTCATCAAATAGTTATCAAAACAAAAGAGACAAGAACACAAGATGTTGGCTTTCTGCCAAGGCCAAAACCTCTCACTCTTTGAGAGGAAAACCCACACAAAATTCTTCTTATAGAGATTCCAATTGACGAATACCAAGACCATGACCCTTGACCTATTATGCCACTCCAAGACCAAGACACCAATCCTCTTCTTTGACATTGCTGAGATCATCATCTTTGTTGCACCACTGAGGCCATTACTACTGCATCATCGAGATCTTCATTACTGCTGCAACATCATTGCTGCACCTTCACCGAGGTCTTCATCAACGAGATCTCCATATTGAGATATGTATATGAGAGCTGGACTTACATCCACCGAGATCATTACTGTCTCATCATAGTTGTACCTTCACCGAGATCATAACCTTCCATCAAGAACATGACTATATCTAGAAGTATGCCAAGACATAGATATCCTCATCACAAATATACCGGGACTTATGATAGCATCTAGAAGTATGTTGAGACAGAGTAAGTTGCAATAGGGTCACCGAGATCCTTCTCACCACAATGATGCTTAGACTGTGACTGGCTAGAGAGCATGCCAAGAGTGTATTACTGAGATCCTCATCATCATAATTATGCCAAGAACATGATTGTGTGTGCAATTGTGGGATCCCTGAGATCATCTTCATCATCGAGACTACGACTGTGTTTTCTTCCTGCATTGAGATCTTCACCGAGACTATGACTATGTTCTCCTTGCACCGAGAGCTTCATTGTCACAGCTATGATGAGACTGTTACCACCGAGAAAGTTACACTGTAATTACTTACTGTAATCACAATCGAGATTTTAGAGGTATCCGAGATATTGTACTCCACTATACCCATCGAAAATTACAGAGGAATCTGAGTTACTATCCTTTCTGTGGTGACCTTAGCCGCATATATATAGTGGTCTGCCTCTACATTTGAGCTGACATGACAGAGTGAACCGATGTGTCTCCTTATGACTGTTTTTAATTTGATTTTGTAGGCCAACATGATGAAGAGGATTGTGCTTGTCATTTGGAGGGCTTCTTGACATTGTTTATGACTCAAATACATTTGATACATGCCCAAGAAGGGTTCGTCATGGCATTGACTCTTTGACCTTTAAAGATAAATCCTAAGGCTCTAAATGGGAGCCATCTATACATACAAATTCTTGCACATGAAGCCCATGAAGCAAGCATAATAAATAATTCATTTTCTTGTTTACAAAAATCATAATTACAATGTCTTTATGAAGACCAAGCCTAGTTACTTGGTCATTCTCAATCTGAAGAATTTCTCATAAGAAGAATCAGATTGGTAATCCCATCTGTATAACATCATAGTAACCAACATTGTTTCCACAACAAGGCCTTGATTGACAACTCTATCTCTCATCAGATCAGAGCACAATGTTGGCGAGACCAATGATTATAGACACCTTCATCATTGTCTCTCAAGGTACATACCTACCCGGGTGTTCACTGAGTATGAGCTTCTAGGACTATTCTTATCTTGGGTTCCCAACCCTCAAAAAATATCGGTCCTCTTTCCTACTCTTATCTTGGATGCTCGACACATCCTCAAAGAGCATCGGATGCCAGATGATTACCCAATCCTCCATTCTTTCTTCCCAAATGAATACAAGAATGTTGTGTCTATCTCTCCCTCTCAACTAGGGAAGATGTGCCTATTCCTGTAAAGGAATGTACCCAAGTTCCTTCTGACCAGGAACTTGCCCAAGCCCCCTCTCAATTAGGGACTTGTTAGAGCTCCCTCTTAACTAGGGACTCTCCTTTTCATCAAAAACGTCTTCTTCGTGGGTCCTCAGTTGCTTGATCAACTTCTTTCCTTGATGTCATGAAATTCAGTTGAGCTTCTTCCATGTAGGGCATCAACCATCAATCACTTTCCTTCTTGGTTTGTCATGTCATTCCTTTCTTCATGGAAAGTGGCCTTCTTGATACATATATGGAACATTCATTATGTGGCTACTTCTTCCTTATCATGTTTCTTTCAGGAGTTTCCATCCACCACATGAATGCTAGTTGTACTAGTACTTACAATTCTTGTTCCAGTAGCCCTTCGTGAACTCATCCAGATATTATTCAAGAAATCATAACATTAAATCAAATCGTACCTTTCAAGATGACTCTTCATCATGACATCTTTCTGTAGGTATTAACATCCTTTATACACGTTGACACATCTCCCAAAGATATCCATTGTCAAGGGTCTCCATCATTTTCAGACTTTCATCAGAGTCTTCATATCTTTTCCGGGTGATTTCCTATTTAAGTCTTCTTGGTCCTTTGGATGTTGATTGCCTTCATCATGGTTGCATATCTCACGATCTCTTCCTTCCTTGCACATTCCATTCCCATGAGCTTTCAATCAGAGTTTCTTAATTGTAGTCAACCACCTCATACTTCATATGAGGACATATTATGTTGATTTCATCTAGTGTGACTTATGCCTTCCTATGTCCTTTCAGAGGAGGAGATCCTTTTTCCCTTGATCATGCTTCTCAAGATAGAAGTAATGATCCATGCTACCTGCAACCATACGACATGACTTTATAATATTAAATACAAGCATACATACCTCATTTTACCTTTAGGTCATCTATGCTTCTTCCAACAACTTTCTTGATTGAAAAGATCTTCAATCCCTTGATTTGCTTCATTTCTCATGTCATCACACCATCATCCCATGAATTCCATAAGTTGGAGTTCCTGATGAAACACTTGCTTCCTCTCTAGATTAGTGAACCCTCCGATGAGGATTCCATCATAGAACCTTGAGGATCTTGCATATCCCCATCTGGTAGATGTTTCCTTTATGTCTTGATGCATGATGACCCTTGTCCTAAATGACTTCTTTCTTTCCTTCAATGTTCAATGAGGTTCCCAAGAGCTATATCCTTCATGTTTGACTGCCATGGATTTTGTCCTTCATGATTCCCATGGTGATGTCACAAGCTCTTGCATCCAATGCTTTCATGATGCCACGATGCATCTTATGGTCATATCTATAACACAAGATTTAGGAGCTTATGATAGGACCCTTTTGTGAGGGATACCATCTCGATCATAGTATAGATCTGTTACTCCCTCTTTCTTGGCCCTTTTCTTCAGCTCCCTCCATCTTTCCGGTGATATGAGCTTCTTTCTATAATCTTTTCATGGCATTGAATCTTAGCTATACTCTTCTGTCTTGTTTGAGGACCAAACTTCTCTTTCCTTTCTAAACATGTTTGAGTCCTTTAACCTAAAACACTTTTGCCCTCAACTTCTCTTTTTCTATAGAGACCACAAGTTGTTGAGTGAGGAAACTTTCTTGTCATTTGTTACCTTGCTTATCAGTTAGTGCATTTCAGAACAATGATGATTATCTTCTTATCATCTTTCTCAGATCTCCCAATTGAGATCTCATGAAGATATTCCTTCATTCTTTGATACTGTCAATCAAGTCTAAGTGATATGACCTTCTTCACTGCATTTTCAGAGAATATATCTTCTAGCATTTCATATATCTCTTTGATGTCTCCTCTGTTGCATAGGGATGAGAGGATCTTTGACTGATTTCATAAGAATTCTATGAGTCTCTTGATCCTTTTCCATGCATTCAAACAATGCCTGACCTTGAGAGACTTTTCCATAGATATCAATGACTTCTCTTTCGGGGACTATATTTATCCTCCTTTCTTATGCAAGGAATTTTGATGACCTATCCAACTTATAGATCTCCTTGCAACCACAGAGTCATTTTTACCAATAAATTAATGAATGAAAGATAATTGCTTGACAAGTGAAGATGAACTCTTGTACTTGATCACTGATTGAAGAAGATGTATTAGAGCTTCCTCTTGGATGATCTTCTTTCAAATGAAAAAACGTTTCTCCAATAGAAAAGATTACTCCTTTCGATGAGGATGATTTTCTACTTCCTTGGAAGATCTTCTTCTAGGGCAAGGAAATGATCCTTGCTTGTTTTATGACCTTGAAGATGATGACAATGCCTTCAATATGCTTTGCCTTCTTTTATAGTGCAGATCAGAACTGCTACTAGGGTTTCGACTTTCTCCAAGATGATGTGATCTTCATTTTTAAGGTCCTTCGAGCTACCCTGCTTTGTAGACAACTTGATAAGGGTCTCGGTGGCCTTTTGATCATGACTACAGAGACAAAATCTCTTGCTGTTGTAGACTGCTTCTTCGATCTAGGGTTTGATCAAAGTCGGGGTTTGATTCTTCAATTTAGATCTTGATCCATTTCTTTGATAACCTTCAACTTGCTTTGATGCCCTTCTTGAAACTTGATCCTTGAATGTCTCTTTGTTGCCCTTCCTTTGACTTCAGTTAATGAGATTCTTCTTGCCATGATAACTATTTGTGGAGTATTTTAACTTTTTCTTCTTAGCACAATCTTCACTTGTTATTATTAAAGTGTCTTCTTAGGTCATCAAATAGCTACCAAAACAAAAGAGACAAGAACACAAGATGTTGGATTTTGCCAGGGCCAAAACCTCTCACTCTTTGAGAGGAAAACCCACACAAAATTCTTCGTATAGAGATTCCAATTGACGAATACTAAGACCATGATCCTTGACCTATTATGCCACTCCAAGGCTAAGACACCAATCCTCTTCTTTGTCACTGCTGAGATCATCATCATTGTTGCACCACTGAGGCCATCACTACTGCATCACCGAGATCTTCATTACTGCTGCAACATCATTGCTACACCTTCATCGAGGTCTTCATCAACGAGATCTCCATTTTGAGATATGTATATGAGAGCTGCACTTAGATCCACCTAGATCATAACTATCTCATCATAGCTATACCTTCACCGAGATCATAACCTTCCATCAAGATCAAGACTATATCTAGAAGTATGCCGAGACAGAGATATCCTCATCACAAATATACCGAGACTTATGATAGCATCTAGAAGTATGTTGAGACAGAGTGAGTTACTATAGGATCACTGAGATCCTTCTCACCGCAATGATGCTTAGATTGTGACTATCTAGAGAGCATGCCGAGAGTGTATTACTGAGATCCTCATCATCATAATGATGCCAAGAACATGATTGTGTGTGCTACTGTGGGATCCCTGAGATCATCTTCATCACCGAGACTATGGCTGTGTTTTCTTCCTACACTGAGATCTTCACCGAGACTATGACTGTGTTCTCCTTGCACCGAGAGCTTCATTGTCACAACTGTGCTGAGACTGTTACCACTGACAAGGTTACACTGTAATTACTTACTGTAATCACCACCGAGATTTCAGAGGTATCCGAGATCCTGTACTCCATTGTACCCATCGAAAATTACAGAGAAATCCCAGTTACTATCTTTTTTGTGGTGACCCTGGAGGCATATATATAGTGGTCTGGCTCTACATTTGAGTCGACATGACAGAGTGAACCGATGTGTCTCCTTATGACTGCTTTTAATTCGATTTTGCATGCCGACATGACAAAGAGGATTGTGCTTGACATTTGGAGGGCTTCTTAACATTGTTTATGACTCAAATACATTTGATACATGCCCAAGAAGGGTTCTTCATGACATTGACTCTTTGACCTTTAAAGATAAATCCTAAGGCTCTCAATGGGAGCCATCTATACATAAAAATTCTTGCTCATGAAACCCATGAAGCAAGCATAATAATAAATTCATTTTCTTGTTTACACAAATCATAATTACAATGTCTTTATGAAGACCAAACCTAGTTATCCTTTCTTCAACACATTACCCACTCACTTTACCTTACACTTTAATTTCACCATAATATTTGATTAAATCAAAACTTGAACTTTGGTCATACGTGTGTCTTATGAACTCAACATGAAATACTTTGACTGCCTTTGACTTGCTCACTTGGAACTTTGACTTTGACTTGTGCTTCATGTGGTGGGCCCCACATGGTTGCCACATCATCCTTTGCTTCTCCACATAATTTCCATGCCAAAATTTGACCTATTTTGACTTTGGAAAATTTTTTAATGTTTTTCAATAATTTTTTTCCTCATTTTTGCCACTGGCATTAAAAAGACGAGGGACTGTAGGTCGTTTTTTGACCCTCAAAGTGGGTCCTAGGATAATGTTGGGTCTCTGAGGATGAGTTTCTAGCAGTCACATGCCATAGACATTTTTGAAGACCAGTTATTTATATCATTGCATAGAAATTAATTAAAAAATCTCGTTTTGCAGGAAATGTTTAATTATTAAAAAATCCTATCTATACCTAGTCAAATTCCGCGAAATTTCATAGATGACCTAGCATGGTAATATACATTGACTCTAGACACTAAGATGCATTAGGGGCTCAACCTTCAAGTTGTCACCCCGACTTTGAGGTAATGCAGTGAGAAAAAACCTAGAAAATTATTTGCCACTGAAAAGCAGGAATAATTAACCAAGTAAAAAAAACACTCCAAGTTGTACTCGCTTACTGATCGAGTCCCAAAACCCTAGGCTTGTTACATGGCTTTATTCATGATGCTAGTGACATTTATACAATATCTCTGTAGGGTTGCGTAATTTGAGGATTGAAGAAGAAAGTGAGAAGAAGAAGCTAGAGTTTAAAAACTCTGATGATAATAAGAACTCTGATGGTACATTGAAGGTATGGAGTCTTAAAAAAATCTACAAGTGCCACTCCAGTTGTCAACGTTTGGCTCCACATGGGGATGCATGCTAGACAGGAAGTGATAGTATGCAAGACCCTGAAATCTGCATCCACCAACAAAAGCCATATATCAACAACATCCATTAGAAACAGTGTGGAAAAAGTCCTGAAAAAATCGCGATTTATTCCTAAAATCACGATTTTTTGGGCAAAAGGATTAAATCGCACGACTTTTTGGCGATTTTTTCGTAAACAAAAAAATCGCGTTTTTATCGAATTAATCCTGATTTAATCGGGAGTCAATCGAAAAAATCGGCTTCCATTTTTAATGCGTGGATAAAATGCCGCAAAGGGTGATTTCTGTTCATTTTCGCTGTGCGTTTTCACTGTTTTGGCTTATTCAGCGCTATGGAGAATTGAGGGTTACGTTCCGAGTCCCGACGTTCTGTTTGCAACTTTGCCATTGCGTGAAGAGGAGCCCGCAAGGTATGTTCATTGTTAATGTTTCAGTCTTCAAAGTTCAGATTTCTTAGTTCTAATTAATCTGAGGGCCGAGATACCTGTGGTCCTGTACGTTGTTAAAAATTCTTAAATCTTACATTTCAGCGGATTGTATCATAATATATTTCTACCAATCTGAAGCTTACTACTTATTGTTGCAATGTGTTCACTGTTTACCTCGGTCCTCAACTCGCTGACAGAAAAACCCTTGTAGCAAAACCCTTATTGCAATCATCAATTCATGATTAATGAACAGTCAATCAAGATATTTTAACGCCAATATACAAAGCAATCTGCTACAATAAGAAAATACTCATGTTTTGTTGATAATTCGATCACTAGTTAGGGGCCAAGGCTTCTAAAATTTGCTCAGAAAACAGTTTTGGTCACAAATATAGCCAAATAGGATCCGCATACATACATTGTTTGAGACTTTGAGTGATCTGTTTCAGGACATCATTTAGGACTATTTTGATGGATCATTTCTACATAGACATTACTCCTATTGCTGGTCCACGGGAATGCCGAATAGCTTTAAGCCTTGTACCAAACCAAAACAATCTTCCACTTAGTTCCTTTGCTGATTAGAATTATAGCCTCTTTAAGACATGTAGACTCTATATTATATATTATATATCATATTAGAATTATAGACTCTAAGATCTGCAGAGTCCAGACTCTATATTTATTATTTCATAATCATAAATGATAAAAGTTTTATCATAAAACAGTGACATGTCACATAATCATAAATGATAAAACAGTGACCTTAGAATCACTGTATATTGACTGTATATGTGACTTCAAAAATATACATTGACTTCAAAATAGCTACTATGTAGTATGTACTGTAAATTTGTAATTTAAATTTTAAATTTACTAATTTGTTTCTAAATTCTGAGTGCAATACAAATTATATTTTGCTGATTTGAAGGCTGAAGCAATTTAATTTGTTTCAATTTTTTTGTGCTCGGGTTTAAACTTTAAATTCAAGCGCAAAGTTTAAAACAAAATGCCAAGGATGTTGGACGCTATGTAGGAGTTTGGTGAACCTGATACTACACCTGAAACTGGGGGGGTCAATAGTATGTATTTGACTTGCAAGTTGTGTGGCAAGCATATGTCAGGAGGCATCAACAGATTAAAATTCCATTTGGGGCAAATTCCGGGGCAAAATGTTGAACTTTGCACAAATACAACTCCAGAAATCATCCGACGGGCCATTCAATCATTGATGGATAAAGAGGATGGAAAAGACACTAGGGCAGCACTAAAAAACCAACTTGTAGGGGGCTCAAGAGTGGGGGGAGTTGAGAGTGGCAGTGCTTCTTCAGCAGCATCACCTTCCTCACCCATGGGTCCCAGCCCCACATCTATCTCATCTTTTATTGTTCCTAGAACAACAGCTGGTTCACAACCTGGGATCAAATCAGCAATGAATAAAAAGGAAAAGGCAGAAGCTGACAGGTTGGTCAGTAAGTGTCTTCTATGGAGTGATGTTCCTTTCAACATTGCGAAGACAAACCCATTCTACCAGCCTATGTTTGATGCTATTGCTGTCGTTGGCCCGGGGTACAATGCCCCCACCTTTGCAGAATTGAGAGGGCCTCTTCTTCAAGATGAAAAGACTGATTGCACTGCTAGATTGGCAGAGTTTAGGGCATCATGGGAACACACTGGATGCACAGTCATGTCAGATAGTTGGAGTGACTAGAAGGGTAGGACCCTTCTTAACTTCTTGGTTAGTTGTCCCAAGGGGACAATGTTTATGTAATCTGTTGATGCATCTGCACACATTAAAGATGCATGTTTATTATGTGAGTTGTTGGACATCTTCATTCAGGAAGTAGGCCCAAGCAATGTCGTCCAAGTCATAACGGGCAACGCTGCAAATTATGTTGCAGCTGGCAAGATGCTTATGGAGAGGTATCCTAACTTGTTTTGGACACCTTGTGCTGCTCATTGCATTGACTTGATGTTGGAGGATATAGGTAAGATTCCTACTGTGAGGGATATTGTTGAATCATCCAAGAGCATAACAAAATTTATTTATAATCATGCATCTGTGCTTAGCTTGATGAGAAGATTCACCAACAATAAAGAGTTGGTGTGTCCTGCCATTACACGATTTGCCACTACTTTCATATCTCTTCAGTCTCTGTTGAATTCTATGTGGGATGTGAAGAGCATGTTTCTCTCAGCGGATTGACGTTCTTTATCTATTAGCCGCAAACCAGAGGGAGAGGGCATATGCAGACTAGTTTCATATGATCAGAGCTTTTGGGCAGGAGTAGAGGAGGTGTGTGCCATTTCAGAACCTTTGGTAAGGGTTCTTCGGTTGGTTGATAGAGACAAGCCCGCAATGGGCTACTTGTATGAGGCCATGGATAGGGCCAAAGAAGCCATTCGTGCTTATTATGCAGATAAGGGAGACGAGGGGTTAGAGAAACAATAGGTCATATGGAAAGTGATTGATCAACGACGGAACAATACCCTCCATCGCCCCATTCATGCTGCAGGTGTCTACCTCAACCCTGCATTTTCTTACGCTTGTGGTTTCAGATTTGATGCCGAGGTGATGGATGGATTCTTCACTTGTGTCGAGAGGGTGGTGTCATCTGAGCAGGAACGTGAAGAGATTTCTAAAGAAATAGAGGTCTATAGGATGGGAGGTGGCACATTTGGTTTTAACATGGCTATTAAGAATAGGACAACCAAAATGCCAGGTAAGTTTCAGTTTGTTTCAAACTTTCAAGTTTAGAATTTCAATGTTTTTTTTATGTTTCTCAATTTTCTTTTAACTTGTAGATGCTTGGTGGACAAGCTATGGTGCCAGAGTACTCCATCTCCAAAAGCTTGCCATTCGAGTGCTCAGCCAAACATGCAGTTCCTCTGGGTGTGAGCGCAACTGGAGTGTATTTGACAAAATACATGACAAAATACACAACAAAAAGCGCAACAGGTAAAAAGATTTCAAATTAAATTCTTTGAATTCATTTGATTAATTTTAATATTAAAATTTTCTAAGTACTAATTTACAATCTATGACCCTAATACAGATTGGAGTCCCAACGCCTCAATGACATGGTCTACGTCTACTACAATCTTCGATTGTGGGTGAGACAGCTTCAGAAACCTACTTATGTGGAAGCCATCTCATTGGACAATATTGATACCACCTCTTCATGGAGAGTCGAGACTGAGAGGCTGATCATGGACTCGATCCCGGATTGGTTAGGTGTGGATCTAGAGGATGTAGCAGTTGCAAGGGAGGGAGAGGCAGAGATAGAGGAGGAGGTGCAACATCAGGGTCAGGAGGCAGTAGCAGCACAGGATGAGGATGATGAGGAGGTGGACACCATCTAGGATGGGCAGCAGCAGCAGCATAGGACAGAGGCAACCTCTTCCATCGGCTTCTAGAGGACGATTGAGTCCATTTGATTTTGTATCCCCAGGGGCAGGGCCTTCTTCCTCTAGAGGAAAAGGCAAAGCCATTCCCTGTTACCGTAAAAGGGGAAGAGGATCTCAGTGACTGATTACTTGATGACTTTTTGATGACTCATGATATACATTTATTATATTTTTTGTTGATATTTTGACTCTTGAGAGTTGAGACTCAGATAGGACTCAAAATTCAAGAGTTGATTCACTATTTTGATATGTGATGTAGCACTAGACTTCATATACATATTATATATTAGCTTTCTTTACATGTTTATGTGGAAATGCATTTATTTGATGTTGTGGATACTCTAGATGTTAAAAAACAATAAAAATAAAATTGAATAATTTTGTGTTTTTTTAAATTTTGCAGGTTTTTTGCCGACTTTTCAAAAAAACTCTCGACTTTGCCGAGTTTTTCAACTTTTGGACCCTTGCCAAATTAATCCCAACTTCAACTTCTTCCACATTGATTAGAAATATCATCATATGAAATCAAGTATAGAAATGAAGAAATGGAAATTTATTCTAAGAGCATAAATGGCAATTTATTTATGAAATGAAACTAATTAACCAAAAGGAATAGAGTTAGAAATACAATACAAGAGATGCCCCATGGCATCAGATATTTTCTTTGAAGTTAATGTTGAGAACTTGCTTACTTTCGGGCAAATCCATGGGCTGCTTTTTTGATGTGCCCTATTCTGAATATCTTAGGACTTTGATCCATCCTAACACTATGTTGTATAGGGCCATCAAATTTACCAAATCCTTTCCTTTTTTTTCTTTTCTTCCTAATAGATTATGATATTGATGTTGATGCAATCAAAGTAGACCTTTCTGCTTGATCTTGAAAATGCTCATGAAAAATTAGAAGTATCCAAGACTTCTTTGACCTTCCTTTCTCGATTTTGTATTTGCTTCGACATGGTTAATGGATCAATCTCAGAAGTATTAACCTAATTCCTCTCAGATTCCTTTCTATCCAGGTCACCTTCAATTAGCCATTTTTCAATGGAATACATGACCTCCTCATAAAGAGATGGACCCTGGTTCAGTGGATTGGGAGGCTTCTGATTTGTTTCTTTGTTCCTTTCCCATTCATCATCTACCCTAAGTTGGAATTTTTGTATTTGTAATCTTTCCATTTCTTCCAACCTATTCTGAAAAGTGACTTGATTAGCCTTCATAACACTTATCTCCCTGGCATGATTTGTTTCCATGGTGTTGATTAACTGTAATTGTTTTTCTTCCATGGCGAGCAACCTGTTTTGAAGACTAGCGATTTGACTAGAATGATTGACCTCCATGGCATTTATTGCTTGTGCCTGATTTACCTCCATGGTCTTAAAGAGTTGAGCTTGGTTGAGTTGCATATCCTTAATCATTTGCGTCAACCCCTTGATGAGATCCTTATCATTCTCATTTGCTTGGGTTTTTGCTTTGATCTTTCTTTCATCCCCATGTTTTTCTTCAAAGGCATCAATGATTGATTCTAGAGAATTGAAACTCTTAGCAGGTAAGTCTATGAACCAATCTATAGCATCACCATCTAATGAAAAGATCAAAAGTCTCATTTTAACATCCTCATGGTTAATATCATGGCACCATTTGCTCACACAAAGGTGGAAATTCCTAAGGTGAGTTTCAGTAGTAATGGCATTGTTGCCTAGAAAACTAGGCAACTCATCAATAGCCTCAATGGCTTCATCTGGAATAAAATTAGGATAGCCTGGAATGTTAGTAAAATCACAAGGGGCGAACAAATTATTCATGATGTCATGCTCACTTGACCTTGGAAGAGGAAATGAATAACACAAGGAGGCTCCTATCCAAGATTAGCGAGAAGTGTACGAGAAGAAAGCTTCTAGCATAAATTCTTGTAGAAATTGAAATAAGTGGAGTCGCCACTTGAACATGAATCTAACTCTAAAATCCAACATGCAAAAACCAAAAGTTAGTCTTATTCCAGGTACAAGAGGACTTGTCCCCGACAACGACGCCAAGAATGTTACACTCACTGCCCGTCACACACACCTAACAGTTAGTGAGAAAAGCCCTTAACCCCACAAGGTGTGGTTGGTGGCAAGAAATAAGAGAAGGTGCTGTCACCTATTCCCAACTTTCTCCGTTTAAACTATCTTCCAGGTTAGCTAAGGGGGGTGGTCCCTAATGAAAAGTTATATGATATGAGTCTCTAGTAGAAAGATGAATTTGGATTACTTGTCAAAAAATACTTGTTTCCAAGAATTAAGCAAGCATATGAATAAATGAGAAAATTTCAATGATATATTCAAATTATAGACCAATGACTTCAAGTAAATAACAATAGCTTGCTCAAAAGTGATATCAAGATGCAATGATAGACAATCCTGCAAAATCAAATGTTAGACCAAGATAAGCATATAAACATCAATTGCAACTATAAATGAGAAAGTACTTGAAAGTAAATGCCCAAATGACAAGATAATGACATCAATTACTCATGAGCTTAAATGATCATCAAAGCAACAAATATATGAAATAACTTTGAAATATAGTTGCACCAATGAAAGATATTCCAAGTACAAGAAAACTTAATGTTGCAAAAAAAAAGAATTCACAATACTTGCATAATAAATGCCTCTTGAAATAAAAGTGATATTTGCAAACAAGACTCAAGTAAATCCAAGATGACATAAATAGGAGAATTGCATTTTCAATTAAAGTAAAGTTGTGATGTCGATGTGCTCTTGGTTTATTTTTTTAGTTGCACTCTAAAGCAAAGTTTCAATTGAACTCATGTCCCTAGACCTCACCCTTGCCCAGAAATCCGAATCTCACAGTGAAGAGTCAATAGGGGTGCAGGGTCCCTAGAGTCTATACAATCAACTTAAGTTGGAGGTCGATTTTAGTGATGCTTGAAAATGGGCCTAAGTAAGATGCATGTAAAATTTCCCAGGTTTGATTGCAATGCTTGAAAGTGAATTGAAATAAGATTTATGCCCACAATAGCTTTGCAAAAGGAAATTTAAGTTCAGAAAATAAAAGATAATTAGCTTGACATAAAAGTAAATAGTTGGTTTGCAACATAAACTTGTCCAATACACAATGCTTCAATATTCAAGATATAAAAATGTAGCATAACAATGAGGCATAAGTGATTATTTAGACAAGTTCCAAGCTAAATGTGTCAAAGTTTGTGAGAAATAAGAGGGTTGCTTGCATTAGAGTAAATTGCTTTGAAATAGAATGTGAACTTGTAGCTTATAGCAACAAAGATAAAGGGTGCAAGCTTGTAGAAAACTTTAAGAAAGAAAATGCAATTTGTGTTACTTTCCAATTAGATCATATGCATGTTATGTGAAAATGAAAGAAATGGAAATGTTAACAATCAAACCACCCACAAGCTTCTCTCCCTAAATGGAGAGATAGGATGCCATGGGCAAAACCCACGTTCCCACAAAAGAGAAATTTTATTATTATGGTTTACAATGATGGTTAGAGCCTCTTAGAGGGGTGCCCAAGGAAATGATGGGAAAATACAGTATGTGATCGTAAAAAAACAAGGAAATCCCTTCAAGTAGGGAAGCCTCGAAAGAGATGAAGAGGTTCTACAATTAGAGAATACAAGCTCCAAAATGATACACGACCTAACCTTTTTCACAAACTCTCCTAATGCTCACGGCCTCCTTGGAATGAAACTTGAAGCTTGAGAGAACCTACAAGAAAGAATGTTAGGGCTGCATCTTGCGAAATCTAGGGCATTAGCATTAGGTGATTTCTCTTCTATTAATGACTGCTTGTGAATGCTTTTTACTTGTTTAGATTAGGATCTTCTTCATGTTAGATTATTAGTGTTCTTATTCATCAAACAGTAACCAATGCATGAACATAAATACACAAGAGACACAACTTGTAGGCTATGAGCCAGGGCCAAAGCCTCTCACTGTTTGAGAGGAAAACCTGCACAAATTCTTCTTATAGAGATTCCAATTGACGAATACCAAGACCAAGACCCTTGACCTAGTAGCCACTCCAAGACCAACACACTAGTCCTCTACTCCTTTCTTCTTCATGACTCCTCTTCTGCTTTCGACCTTCTTAGCACTGAGACTACTTCTTTGTCTTGTCGAAATTCTCATCATTGCACTGAGATCTTTATCACTATAATTCTATCTTGAGCTTATCATAGTAGAAGCACCGAGATCTCATACTAGCTGTGACTTTCTCTTCATGGTGTAACACTGAACCATAGTATCATTAGCACCAAACTGTGGTACGAGTGCACTGAACTGTGGTATACGTAACACCGAACTGTGGTGTCATTTTAGCACCGAACTGTGCCAGTATACCCCTTGTCTGATCCATGATCTTTTGCTATGACACTGAGATTTTCCTTCTGAAATCTGAACCACTGTTCTAGTAATTAGCCCTTAAACTTCTTCGTTGCTCCCTCATCATCTTATCCGAGTACCTTCTGTGATTGCATCCGAACTTATCACTGTTCTATTACCCGAAAATCTTAGAGGTATATCCGAACTTGACTGTTTGAAATGCGAATCCTCAACACGCCTATTTATAGTGGTTGTCCCCTAATTAAGCTGACCTATTCTTATGAAGGGCTGTCTCCAAATAGGTGAGCTGACATGATCTTATACTTCATCTTAAGGCCGACATGAAGAAGAGGACTAGTGCTTGTCATTGGAGGGCTTCTAGACGCTTTTATAGGCTCATATACATTTGTCATATCCCAAGAAGGGTTCTTCATACATGACATTGACTCTTTGACTTTAATGACAAATCTTAAGGCTCTCAATGGGAGCCATCTAAATAAAATCTCTTGCTCATGAAACCCATGAAGCAAGCATTACAATAATAATTTTATTTTTTCTTTTCATCATTTACAAAAATCACAATTACATGTCATTATGAAGACCGAACCTAGTTACACTTTTCAACACTCCCTCTTAATTAGGGAGGTACTCATAATGGTACTTGGTCATTCTTAATCTGAAGAATTTCTCTTAAGAAGAATCGGATTGGTAACCCATCTGTCTAGCATCATATCAACCATCATTGTCACATAGCAAGGCCTTGACTAACAACTCTATCCACATGATCATTGTCTCTCAAGGTACATACTACACCCGGGTGTTCATAAAGTTTGACCTTCTTTGGACTATTATTATCTTGGATAGCCAGTCCTCAAAGAATATCGGTCCACAGTTGCTCTTATCTTGGATGCCCTATCTCATCCTCAAAGAGTATTATATGCCAGATGATTACCCAATCCTCCATTATGTCTTCCCAAGTGAAGACCAGAATGATGTGTGTATCTCTCCCTCTCAATTAGGGAGGACATATCAATTCCAATAATGGAATGTACTCATTCCTACAGAAGGAATGTACCTAAGCTCCCTCTTGGCTTAGGAATTTCCAAGTTTCTTCCAAGTAAGAAACTTGCTTCCAGGCTCCCTCTTAATGAGGGACCTACAACAACTTTCGACTAGCTGCTTGAAGAGCTCCTTCCTTCGATGTCATGAATGTCTTTGTCCAAGAGTCTTCATCTTTGTGGCTTCTACATAGAGCACAAACCATCCATCACTTTCATCCACGAGTCAGTCATGTCATCATTCCTTTCATCAGAAAGTGATCCATTTATCTTTATCTGGCCTTGCTTCATGTCATGCTGCTTTCTTCATGCCATATTTTTCGGAAGGATCTTACATCCTTCTATATGGTCCTCATGGAAGTCATCCACAATTCTTCCCTTTGGCAATATTGCATAAGCCCATCCAGATATTTGTTCAAAAATAAGAAATGAACATTTAAATCAAAATTACCGTTGTGATGGTCTTTCATCATGACATCTTTCTGTAGGTATCAACATCCTGCATACATGTTGACACATTTCCCAAATATATCCATTGTCAAGGGTCTCCATCTTTTTCAGACTTCCATCAAAGTCTTCATATCTTTCTAGGAGATTTCCTAGTCAAATATTCTTGGTCTTTCGGATGTTGATTTCCTTTACGATGGTTGCATATCTCACGATTTCCTCCTTTCTTCACACTTTTCATTTCATTCCCATGAGCTTCCAATAAGAGTTCCTCAATTATAGTCAACCACCTCATACTTCATATGAGGACATATTATGTTGATTTCATCTAGTGTGACTCATGCCTTCGAACATTCTTTCATAGGAGGAGATTCCTTCCTTTGATCATGCTTCTCAAAATAGAGCAGTGATCCTAGTTACCTGCAACCATACAACATGACTTTATAAAATCAAATACAAGCATACATACCTCATTTACCTTTAGGTCATCTAGGATTCTTTCGGCAACTTCTTTGATTGACAAGATCTTCAACCCCTTGATCTGCTTCATCTCTTATGGCATTATACCATCATCCCATGAATTCCACAAGTTGGAGTTCCTGATGAAACAATTGCTTCCACTCTAGATCGGTGAATCCTCCAATGAAGATTCCATCAGAGAATCTTGAGTATCTCACATATCCTTATTCAACAAATGTTTCCCTTTTGAATGATGTATGATGAGGACTTGTCCTGGATGACTTATTCCTTTGATCTTTCAATGAGGTCACCAAGAGCTATATCCTTCAAAGTTGACTATCAGACATCCTTCATATTTCTTATGGTGATGTCACGAGCTCTTGCTTCTAATGCTTTTCCTCTTCCTTGGACGAGCTTCTTTCATCTTCCTCTACTTCTTTAGTGAAATGGACTTCTTCTCTATTCTTCTTGTTATTGTCTTTCTTAAGCTAAGGACAATCTTTCCTATAATGTTCATAACATTGAATCTTAGCTATGTTCTTCTTTCCTTTCGACAAAATGTCTGAATCCTTTCTTTTGATCCTTCAACACTTTTGTCGTCAACTTGTCTTCTTCTATCTTGCATATTAATCACAACTTGTTGAATGGGATAGCCTTCTTATTCTCATAGACATTGTTACCTTGTTCATCAGTTAGTGCATTTCGAACAATGAGGATTATCTCTCCCAGATCTTGCAATTGAGATCTTATGAAGATAACCCTTTATCCTTTGATTCCTTCAATTTGAGTAGATCAGATCCAAGTGATGTGACCTTCACATCTTCAGAGAATAGCTCTACCAGCCTATCATATATATCTCTTTGATGTCTCCAATACTGCTATATGAGGGGACCTTTCATAAGAATCCCTTTCCATGTATTCATAGGAGACCTTTCCATTGATATGTTTAATGACATCACTTTCTTCGATGACTATGCCTATCCTCCTTTTCCATGCAAGAAAGTTCGATGACCCAACCAACTTATAGATCTCCTTGCAAAATGAAGTCATTTTACCAAATTTGATTATAGAATGAAAGATACTTACTTGACACGTGAAGATGAAATCTTCAACTTGATCACTCTGATGGTGGTTGAATAAGATGTATTAGTGCTTCTTTTGAATGAAGCCCTTCTTCAATAAAGGACATTGCTCCTTTTGTGATGTCAATGCCTTTAGATCTAGCTGTCTTTGTTGATGAGGATGTTTTTGCTGCTTCCTCGGATGATCTTCTTCAAGGATAAGGAGAGGATCCTTGCTTCAATGAGAGGGAACTTGCCTTATAGCTTTTGAATATGATGACAATGCCTTCTAGCCTTCAAGATACTTCGACTTCTCTTGTAGTGTAGATCAGAAATGCTTCTCGGATTTCCACTCTCTCCAAGATGATGTGATCTTCGACTTTAAAGTAATTTGAGCTACCTTGCTTTTTAGATAACTTGATGAGGGTCTTTGTGGTCTTTTGATGATGACTATAGGATCCAACACTTTTGCTGGAGTAGACTTATAGCTGCTTTGATGTGTAGATCTATTTTCCTTGAGTAGGAATAAGGCTTTTGGCCTTGATTGATAATCCCATGATTTTTCCTAAAGAAAACCTTCTTATATGATCTAGGGTTTGATTCTCCAAAGTAGAATTCAACTTTACTTTGATATTATTCAATCTTGCTTTGATGCCTTTCTTGAAACTCGATCCTTGAGTGTCTCTTGATTGCTTGCCCTTTTCTTGACTTTGACACCTTAGCTCTGGTACCATGTTGAGAAATCTAGGGCATTAGCATTAGGTGATTTCTCTTCTATTAGTGACTAATTGTGAATGTCTTTACTTGTTTAGATTAGGATATTCTTCATGTTAGATTATTAGTGTTCTTCATCAAATAGTAACCAATATATGAACATAAACACATAAGAGACACAACATGTAGGCTATGAGCCAGGGCCAAAACCTCTCACTCTTTGAGAGGAAAACCTTCACAAATTCTTCTTATAGAGATTCCAATTGACGAATACCAAGACCAAGACCCTTGACCTAGTAGCCACTCCAAGACCAAGACACTAGTCCTCTGCTCCTTTCTTCTTCGTGACTCCTCTTCCGCTTTCAACCTTCTTAGCACTCAGACTACTTCTCTGTCTCATCGAAAGTCTCATCATTGCACTGAGATCTTTATCATTATAATTCTACCTTGATCTTATCATAGTAGAAACACTGAGATCTCATACTAGTTGTGACTTTCTCTTCACGGTGTAACACTGAACCATAGTATCATTAGCACCAAACTATGGTACGAGTGCACTGAACTGTTGTATACTTAACACCGAACTGTGGTGTCATTATAGCACCGAATTGTGTTAATATACTCCTTGTTCGATCTGTGATCTTCTGTTGTGACACCGAGATTTTCCTTCTGAAATCCGAACCACTATTCTAGTGATTAGCCCTTAAACTTCTTTGTTGCTCCCTCATCATCTTATCCGAGTACCTTCTGTGATTGCATCCGAAATTATCATTGTTCTATTTACCCGAAAATCTTAGAGGTATATCCGAACTTGACTATCTGAAATGCGAATCCTCTACACACCTATTTATAGTGGTTGTCCCATAATTAAGTCGACATATTCTTATGAAGGGTTGTGTCTCCAAATAGGTGAGTCGACACGATCTTATACTTCATCTTAAGGCTGACATGAAGAGGAGGATTAGTGCTTGTCGTTGGAGGGCTTCTAGACACTTTTATAGACTCATATACATTCGTCATATCCCTAAGAAGGGTTCTTCATACATGATATTGACTCTTTGACTTTAATGACAAATCCTAAGGTTCTCAATGGGAGCCATCTAAATAAAATATCTTGCTCATGAAACCCATGAAGCAAGCATTACAATAATAATTTTATTTTCTTCCTTTCATCATTTACAACAATCACAATTACATGACATTATGAAGACCGAACCTAGTTACACTTTTCAACACTGCAAAAGTAAAACAAAAAATAGTGTGAAAAAGAGAGCATGTAAGTGAGTGATAATGCTACAAAATAATATACAATAAGAAGCTCATGATTAGCTAGGTAAAGAGATGAAAGCACCAAAGTAGAAGATGTAGATTTGCTTGAAATAATTGACTTAAGCACAAACTATGTCAAACGTATCCATGCAAAACCAACACTTTCGAAAGATAAGCTTATGAGATTCAATAACGATAAGAGCTCCTTGAAAGCTACGCCGAGAGTGGGTTGGTCTCTTGAAGACTTCCCCTCACGCTTGCTACTTGATCCAAATATGTCCTCTACAAAAACCTCAAATGCACATTAGCTCATATGAATTAAATCAATAAACAATGGCAAGAGTGTTGAAAATAACAACATCGGAAGTCATTCTCTAATGAGAGGCCTTAAATGACCACCTTGAGGCTAGCTATGGAAGATTTGGATAATCAATAAATCATGTGAGCCACTGTAAAAGTCAATGCGAAGGTAGAAGCCTTGTGAGATTTGACAAGTGTCAGGATGAAGGCACTGCTTGTGGATGCCTGGTGAGCCATGTGCAAGATCCAAGGCAATGTCTTGTGAGCTCTTTGAGCAACAATCAAGACTCAGTCTAGCAAGAGTCAGGTCGAATGAAGAAGTCTCGTGAGCTAGTACTGGTATGATGGACCCCCTGTCTTGTTGTGATGTGACTACCTCGGACCTGGCCCCTCTTAGGCTTACTCCAACAAGTGTCCAAGTTGTAGTACTAAATGATCACATGGAAAATACCTTCTTCTTATTGTTATCTTGAACATAAGTACTTAAAATGTATTGGCAGGTGAATGAACCATGTTGGTTGAGAGAGTGATAAAATGTCTATGTAAAAGCCTTGAGTCATGTAAACGTGTTTGTCATGTAAACGCCTAGTCCTAGTAACTAGTTGAGATGTTATAATGTAATGTTATGATGTAAAGGCTAAAAGCCTAAGTTTGCCTAAGTTTATAAAGACATTATTATAATAAAGATGTCAATGTAAAATTAGAAGGAGAGGGGGGGGATGCACTTGTGTCTAGAGAGAACAACTTAAGTTGTTAACCCCTCTTCCATGGAGTCTTCTAGAAGGATCATGAAGCTTATCCAATGTCAATCCAAGATTAAATCTAGGCGCTCCTTTCTAGCCAAGAGAAATGATAAAAGGACCAAGAGAAAACAATTCACTACACAAGTTCTTTTTCTACTGTTTTTCATCTACTCTCCAAGGCGCACTTATCCCTCTTGAGCACCCAAGGTTTCAAGCTCTCAACTGTTAGATATAAGCATTCAAAGTTCAACAGTCATTTCGCCCAGATATGGTCTATTTTTCTTTAGTGCACCGAAGTAATCTTCAGATCTACTTCATACAAGCTCAGATCTAGTCTGGGTTGCTTCAGATCTGACATCTTTGGCTCAAGGCAAGTTGATCTAAGTCATTTGCACCTGCATGCAAGAAGTTTTAAGTCAATTAAGGCTTCATTTGTCTCCAGGTGTCCTCTCTCCCATTGAACTGTACTGTAGCGCCCTCAAGAAGGGTTTTGTTCCTGCAAATTTGTCAAAGAGAAATAAAGTAAGAAGGTCTTTACTGGGGTTTTCTCCTTTATTGAGTTTGCCCAAGGTAAATCTGGTGTATTGATGTGTTTGAGTATTTTAACAGTTTATTTCAATTACTTATGCATGTTGATATTCAGATCTAAAGAATTTAAAGTACTCATATTCATATCCAACAGTTAGATCTAGCAGATCTAAGTGAACAAGAAGCAAATCTAGCAAATCTGAGTTTAGATCTATGTGAACAGCAAGCATATCTTGCAAATCTGAGTGCAGATCTAAGTGAACAACAAGCAGATCTGGCAAATCTGAGTGCAGATCCAAGTGAACAACAAATAGATCTAGCAAATCTGAGTGTCTCGAAGGCTGAAAGCCTCAGTTTTGAGGTGTCCTTATAAGTTTTTGATCATTTACAATAAGCTGATTTGAAGAACAAAATTTCATGTGTACTTGAAAAGTTAGTTTCTGTTGTTTATATTTTCAGCGATATATGTGACTGCTACAAGTTCATAATTTTAACTATGTTATTGAAGTAATTCAAGATATGGGTTATTTGATAAAGAAACATAGGACACCAATCATCTTGAGTTAAGAAAATTTTAACATGGTATCAGAGCAGGGTGTGTAGAGCTCTGACTTGTATCTTTCAGACTCCACATAGATCAGAGGCTTAGTTTTCTAGATCTACACAAGGTTTATTTGCGGGCTGAGTTATGGCTTCCTCCTCCACTGCTGTTCAAAAGGAAGATTGATTGGAAGGGTCCTCCAACTTTGATGTTTGGAAGATGAGGATTACTAACATCCTTCAAGAGAAAGAAGTGCTCCACTTTATCAATTTTGAACCAGAGTGCTCGACCTCCATTGTTTGGGGTGCTTCTTTTGATAGAAACCAAGCAAAAGCAAGGAAAATTTTATTTGATTTTGTGAAGGATAATGTTCTGGGGGTAATGACAGTTGCAATGACTCCAAAACAATGTATGGATTCACGTTCCACTCTGTATGAGAACTCTGCAACAAGTCAGAAGAGATACTTGAAACATAAACTAAAGTTCCTAAAGCTAGAAAAGGGAGAGACTGTTGCAGATTTCTGCTCAAAGATTAAGCAGATACGAGATCAACTAATAGTAGCTGGAGTCAAAGTGGAAGATGATGATTTGGTGCAGGCTATTTATGATGGCCTTCCTTCTTCTTGGGGAACTTTCCTTTCAAGCGTAATTGGAAGACATGAACAACCTACTTTTGAGAGACTTTGGCATGATTCCGTTGAAGAAGAAAGCAAATTAATGATCAGAGAAGGAACCTCCAAGGATGAGATTCATGCACTTACCACCAAAACAAGGAAAAGAGGAAGGAGACCGCCCTTCCAAAGGATTTCCACTCGTAAGGATGATCAAAAGCAGAAAGGTAATGTGAACTATACAGGTAAACACTTTGATATTTCAAATATTAAATGTTATAATTGCAACAAATTGGGACACATGGCTAAAGACTGCATGTTCAGGAAGAGAGGTAATTATAACTAAGGCAAACAATATGCTTCTATTGCTGAAGAAGAAAATCCAAGAAGAAGAACTAGGAGTTCTTTCCATGAACAAGAAAGTGAAGGCAGAAAGGAATACTTGGGAATTTCAGCTCTCTCTAGTTCGGTATCTTCCAAGTGAGACACGTGGTTGATTGATAGTGGTGCCTCCATCCACATGACAGGTTACAAAGAGATCCTTACAAACTACAAGAAGAAATCATTTGGTGTTCAGGGGGAATTAGGAGATGACTCCAATCATGAGATTATTGGAGTTAGGTCCATATCCTTACAGCTAGATTCAGGATCTATCTTGCATCTTAATGATGTTTTAGATTCAGGATCTATCTTGCATCTTAATGATGTTTTACATGTATCAGACATGAAGAAGAACCTTATTTCGACATCTACCTTGGAAAAGAAAGGTTTTAGAACTGCCTTTATAGATGAGCAAGCATATCTATGGCCGAAAGAAATAAAAGAATGTTGAATGAATTAATTCAGAATGAGCAAACAGCTCAATCATAATACAGAGATATTTACAATAATAGAAACATCAGGTTTCTATGTAGAATATAGAAACACTCAGTTTCATCTAAGAAACTGCTAAAAGAATATAAACAGCTAAATACAATGAGCATTAAATACTAAATAGGATTATTCTAATACCCTCCCTTAATGCTCAATCTATTTACCACAGCAATAGACCCTCTGAATTTTACAAATTTATCAGGATCAAGAGGCTTGGTGAAAATGTCGGCGGGTTGCTCTGTTGTGGGAACATATTGTAACTGAACTGAGCCGTCTTCAACAAGCTGGCGAATGTAGTGGCAATGAGTTTCCACATGCTTTGTTCGTTCATGAAAGACTGGATTCTTGGCAAGTTTGAGCACTCCCTGATTATCACAAAACAAAGCAGTAGGCCCTGTCTGGGAAACATGCATATCTGCAAGCATACGTCGAAGCCAAACTGCCTCACAGGATGCCTTAACTGCTCCCCGATACTCTGCTTTTGTTGAGGAGAGAGCCACTGCCTGTTGCTTCTTACTAGTCCAAGTAACAGCACCGGATCCTAGATTAAACACATACCCAGCTGTAGATTTACGGTCATCAATCGAACCAGCCCAGTCAGAATCAGTGTAACCACGGAGTGTAGGTTTGGAACTTCGAGTGTATAGGAGACCATAATCAGAAGTGCCACGCACATATCGTAGCACACGCTTTGCTGCTTGCCAATGATCAACTTTAGGAGCTGACATGAAACGGGAAATGTAGCTTACTGCAAAACTGATGTCAGGTCTGGTAGCAGTAAGGTAGATGAGACTGCCCACTAATTGCCTGAATAAAGTTTCATCCACAAGGGGAGAGGATGACTGTGCTGAAAGTTTGAGCCCTGGTTCCATAGGAGTCGTGGCTGGTTTGCAATCCTGCATTCTGAACCTGTCCACAAGATTTCTGGCATACTTGGACTGAGAGAGAAAGATCTGATTTTCAGTCTGCCAAACTTCAACCCCCAGACAATAATGGAGAAGTCCCAAGTCGGTCATCTCAAAAGTTCTGCATAAATCTTGTTTGATCCCATGGATCAAATGTGCATGACTGCCAGTAATGATAAGGTCATCCACATAGACAACCACAATCAAGATATCATCACCAGTATGCTTGATATACAGATTTGCATCAGATGGACTCCGCTGAAAACCCTGATCTGTCAGGTACTGATCAATTTTCATGTACCAAGCCCGAGGAGCTTGTTTCAATCCATAGATTGCTTTAGCTAACCGACACACTTTCTGTTCTTGACCAACAACCTTGAATCCTGGAGGCTGCGTCATGTAGACTTCTTCTTGGAGATCACCATTTAGGAAAGCACTCTTTACATCCATCTGGTGAACTTTCCAATTGAACTGAGCTGCTAGGGCGAGCATAAGCCTTATGGTACTCATCTTGGCTGTAGGAGCAAAAGTCTCCTCATAGTCAATGCCTTCCTTCTGTGAGAACCCTCGAGCCACAAGACGAGCTTTATACTTGTCTATGGTTCCATCAGCTTTGTATTTCACTTTATACACCCATTTGCAACCTATGGGTTTTTTGTCTGCAGGAAGATCAGAAAGTGTCCATTTGTGATTCTTCTGAAGGCTCTGGAATTCGGCTTCCATAGCCTGTTCCCACTCAGATGTACCCTTAGCCTCTGAATAGGTTTGAGGCTCAAAGGTACTATGTAGGTTAGCCATAAGAGCAAAATTGACTGTAGACTGTTGTCTGTTCTTATGTCTAGAAGTTCTGCCTTCAAGGAGCTCATCATCCCGGAGATCACCAATGGTTTTAGCCCACCATTTTGGCTGAAGAGTAGAAGAAGCAATAGCAGGAGTAGAGGAACCAATATCAGGAGGTGGAGAAGACTCAAGAGCAATAGGAGCCGCAAGAGGAGGGTTATTTTTGTTGAAATTTGGTACCTGAGGACAGGTGGTTCCCTTAGGCTTTGATCTTTGGCCTAGGGAAAAGTGTCCAAAAGAATTTAATTTTTCTCCTAAAGTGACTTTATAATTTTATAAAGTTAAATCTAATTTAAAAGTGACTTTAAGTGATAAAGTTATTAAGTCTAATTTTAAAGTGACTTTTATAAAGTCAATGAAAAATTAGAAAGGAAAAGTGACTTTGGAAATAAATGACTAAGTGGGTCTTTATTAAAGTGGGGTGAATTAAAAAATAGAAAGTGAGATTTAAATGAGCATTTAATCTCAACTATTGATCTAAATCTATTTCAGCCATTGGATTTAGAGATCACCCAAAAGTCATTTGGATCACCCAAAAGTCACTTGGAGTTATATTAAAGGAGGAAAAGGAGGAAAAGGTCATTCATTCTTTCATGAGCAGATTGGGAGAAGGAGAGCAAGAGAGCAAGAGAGATTTCTGAGCAGGAAGGAGAAGGAGACAACAGCTTGGCACACATTCCAAGGCAGCAGTTGAGCAGATTTGTACAGCTGATTCAGCACATAGTGAAAGGCAGATTTTTGCACAAACATCGAGGAGCAGTTTGCTGATTTTTCTGCACACAAAACGGAGGTCGTACAACATTTATTGCTGTCCTGTTTGCTGTAATTTCCAGATTGCTGTGAGGCACGGGAAAGGAGATAAGTTGTAAATTTGCTCGCTGATTTTTTGCTGAATAATTCTCACTGTAAAAAGGCAATTTTCAGAAACAAAGAAGAGTTCTCAAACTGGTTTTCCCCAAGAGTTATAGGGGGTTTTTCCAGGGTCAAGTTGACCAAAAATATCAGTGTTTTAATGTGTTTTAATGGCTGTTTTTAATTGCTGATTTTTATTTCTGCAATTTCCAGCATTCTGAAAAATTTCCAGAATTTGTGTTTTCAGCCATATTTATTTTTTTCAGTCTGTTAAATGTATGGTTATGGGAATGGGCATTTAACTACATGGGAGAAATAAGGTGAAACTGAAAACCGGGGTGGGAAAACAGAAATTTTTACATGGTATCGGAGCTTGAGTGCTGAAGGGCAGTTTGGGACAGCAAAAGGAAAAATTACAGTTGCTGATTTTTCACTCAGAAAATTCCAGCAAGCTGATTTTTTCATAAACAGCAGTTTTATCTTTACTACAGCAGTGCTATTTTTCAGTTTTAGGACAGCAGGATGTCATTGGGATTGAGGGTGGAGGATAGGCTGGATGGGCATATAAATTACAGCGTTTGGAAGGAGAGAATGCAGAGTATCTTTGAGGAGGCAGAAGTCTGGGATATCATGGTGCATACCGCACAGAACCCTGTTGTTGTGCCCACTGATGTTACTCAGTTGGCTGAGTATAAAAAGAAGAACAATAAGGGTAAGAGGCTGATTCTAGACGGAATCAAAGACCACTGCATTCCTCATGTGAGAGGAAAGAGCAATGCCCATGAGATGTGGACAGCATTGTCCAATCTCTACCAGAGTACCAATGAGAACCGGAAGATGGTCCTGAAGGAGAAGCTGAAGAACATTAAGATGGGGAATGATAGTGCAGCTGGATATCTCACAAAGATTACCAATGTGAGAGATGAGTTGGCAGCGATTGGAGAGGCCATTCCATCCACTGAGTTGGTGCGTATTGCAGTGAATGGCCTCCCCCGTTCATGGTTGAACTTTGCTGATGGGGTTTGTGCACGTGAGACCCTTCCCACATGGGAGAGGTTTTGGGATGATTGTATTCAGACAGAGATCAGGAAAGGACAGCTTGGGGCAGCCAAGCCAGTTGAGCAGGATGAGGACGTAGCACTGGTGGCAGGAGGCAAGAAAGGCAAAGGGAAGAAGCAGGCTTCCACAAGCAGTGGTGGGGGCAAAGGCAAAGGTAAAGGTAAACAGGGTAACTCACAGAAGGACTATTCCAAGGTGAAGTGTTGGAATTGTCAAAAGATGGGACACTATGCAGTTGTGTGTCCGGAGAAGAAGAAGAAGAAGGGGAAGAACCAGGACGTGGCAGCTTCAGCAGAGATTGAGGACGTTGCTGGTCGTTTTGACCGAGAGTTTGCGTTCACTACGTGTGAGTCCTCTAGTGCAGGATCACCTGCCACACAGGTTCAGAGGGAGCATGCTTTTCCCTCGATTAGCGGAGCATCTTCAGGTATCTGGTATGTGGACAGTGGG
Source organism: Pinus tabuliformis (assembly GCA_031772625.1). NCBI lineage: Eukaryota > Viridiplantae > Streptophyta > Pinopsida > Pinales > Pinaceae > Pinus > Pinus tabuliformis. The sequence continues at coordinate 236,210,383 of CM062819.1, forward strand.
GCTTCACATCACATGACAGGAGTCCGTGAGTACTTCTCAGAGCTTTCAGAGAGTGGCACTGATATCGAGGTAGTACTCGGTGATGACAGAGTTGTTAGAGCAGTCGGGGTGGGGACAGTGACATTTCAGAGGGAGTCCAAACCTCCCTTGAAGGTGTCAGAGGTTCTTTATGTGCCAGGGATGAGGAAGAACCTCATATCCGTCTCAGCTTTGGAGGACAGAGGATATGAGGTACTGTTCAGGGGAGGACAGGTGTTGATGTATCCCAGGGGCACTCCAGCTGATTCAGCTAGAGTGATAGGTGTACGCCATGCAAAGGTGTACAAGTTTGCATTCCAACCCCTTTTGGCATTGAGCAGTAGTACCGACAGCAGAGCTAGCAGTTCTGAGCTGTGTGAGATTTGGCACCGCAGGATGGGACACATGTATCATGGAGACTTGAGGACATTGCGGGAGATCACCACAGGTGTGCCAGATTTCAGTATTGATACTTGCAGAGGTTGTGCAATGGGCAAGTTTGCCAAATCCCCTTTTCCCAGCAGTGACAGCAGAGCGACTGGGATACTTGATTTGATTCATTCCGATGTGAGCGGTCGGATGTCTCATGTTTCCTTGAGTGGATATGAATACTATGTCTTATTCATTGATGATCACTCCAGGAGGACCTGGATTTATTTTTTGAAGACCAAGAGTGAGGTCTTCAAGTAGTTTCAGGAGTTCAGAGCTCTTGTGGAGACTCAGACAGGTCGAAAGATCAAGTCCTTGAGGCCGGACAATGGAGGAGAGTACACCCTTGGAGAGTTTGTTGACTATTGTGCGGAGGCAGGCATTAGGAGGGAGTTCACTGTTCCTTACAACCCCCAGCAGAACGGGGTTGCGGAGAGGAAGAACAGATCCATCATAGGGGCTGCCAAAGCCATGTTACATGATCAGGGGTTGCCATTGTTCTTGTGGGCAGAGGCCTGCAACACAGCTGTTTACTTGCAGAACAGGAGTCCGCATCGTGCCTTGGAGCACATGACTCCGGAGGAGGATTTCTTTGGGAAGAAGCCTGATCTTGGTCATCTTCATATCTTTGGATGCATTACATACTCCTATATACCCAAGGAGAAGAGGACCAAAGTAGAGCCCACTGCAGAGAAGGGTATCTTTGTGGGCTACAGTGAGACCTCAAAGGCCTTTCGGATTTACATCCCTGCACAGAGGAGAGTTGTTGTCAGACGGGATGTGAAGTTCGAGGAGGACAGGGCCTTTAGGAGGTCACGGGAGTTAGAGTATCTGGATCAGCCAGACCCTCAGCAACAGTTGAGTCAGTCACAGGGATCCAGTGGGCAGGGATCAGGAGGATCCGGAGGTACATCTATGAGGATGTCAGGTCCATCAGTGAGCAGTGGCTCGCCGAGCCAGAGGGGTGGTGCTCCGGGCAGCATGCAGAGCAGTTCACAGAGCAGTTCACTAGGGAGTCCACTGATGGAAAGTTCACACGGTACCTCAGCTTCTACAGGTTCAGGTGCAGGCAGGAGGACAGCAGACAGACAGTCAGGAGTTCAGGCTACTGATGGTGATGAGGAGGAGGAGTTTCATTCTCTTATGGGAGAAGCATGCTCAGGGAAGAGGAAGCCCAAGTGGCTTCAGGACACCTTAAGAGATGCCACATCTGTTGCTGAGCCGAAGAGGCCGGTCAGAGAGAGTAGACAACCTAAGAGGTTCTGTAGCTATACGGCGATGGTTACCAGCATCCTTGACTCTGAGCCTTCTAGCTATGAGGAGGCAGCTAGCCAGCAGGTCTGGAGAGAGGCCATGCAGGAGGAGTATTCTTCTATCATGAAGAATGATGTTTGGGAGGTGGTGCCGAGGCCTGAGGGCAAATCCGTGGTTACTTCCAGATGGCTTTACAAGGTAAAGCATGCTGCAGATGGCAGCATTGAGAAATTCTAAGCGAGGTTTGTGGCTAGAGGGTTCTCCCAGGTAGAGGGAGTTGATTATGAGGAGACCTTCGCTCCCGTGGCTCGATATACTTCGATCCGCTCCATTATATCGATAGCAGGAGAGATGGGTTGGAAGATCCACCAGATGGATGTGAAGACCGCATTTCTCAATGGCTTCATACAGGAGGAGGTGTACATTGAGCAGCCACAGGGCTTTGAGGTGCATGGGAAGGAGTCCCATGTGTGCAGATTGAAGAAGGCCCTTTATGGCCTGAAGCAAGCTCCCAGAGCTTGGTACTCCAGGATAGATGCATACTTGCAGGGGATGGGTTTCACAAAGAGTGAGGCAGATCCGAACCTTTACTTTATTGTGATTGTTGAGGAGCCTCTCATTCTAGTGCTGTATGTGGATGACTTGATCATTACAGGTGCAGAGAGACTCATAGAGCACTGTATGAGAGATCTTGCGGCAGAGTTTGAGATGAAGGACATCGGCTTGATGCATTACTTTTTGGGTTTGGAGGTGTGGCAGGAGGAGGGGCATTTCTTCCTGGGGCAGGGGAAGTATATTGTGGACATCCTTAGCAGATTCCACATGGAGGATTGTAGACCCATGTCGACACCGATGATCACCAACTGGAAGAAGCTTCATGCTTCGGATTCCGAGTTGGTGGATCCCACATTGTACAGGCAGCTGATTGGTTCCTTGATGTATTTGGTCAACACTAGACCAGATATCTGTTTTGCAGTCAACACGATGAGTCAGTTTATGTGTGAGCCTAGGAAGGTTCACTGGGTGGCTGCAAAACACATTTTGCGGTACTTGTAGGGGACAATGGATTATGGTCTGGACTACAGGCAGGGAGATGGAGTGAGATTGGCAGGATACACTGATTCTGATTGGGCAGGTTGTGCTTCTGATAGGAAGAGCACTTCAGGGTGTTGTTTTGGGTTGGGTTCAGCAGTAGTGTCATGGTTCAGCCGGAAGCAGCAGTCAGTAGCACTGAGTTCAGCGGAAGCAGAGTATATGGCAGCCAGTCTAGCTAGTTGTGAGGCTATCTGGATTCGCAAGATGTTGTTTGGCTTATTTGGTCAGCCGTTGAGACCTTCAGTGATTTACTGTGATAATCAGAGTTGCATTAAACTCACGGAGAATCCAGTATTTCATGACAGGTCAAAGCATATCGGGATCAGATATCATTTCATCAGAGACTATGTTCAGAAGGGAGCTGTGAAGCTTGAGTATATTTCCACTGATGAGCAGGTTGCAGATATCCTTACCAAAGCCTTACCACGGGGCAAGCATGTCTACTTCAGAGACAAGATGGGTGTGGTGAGGAACACCTTCCTCGGTAAGAGGGAGTGTTGAAATTTGGTACCTGAGGACAGGTGGTTCCCTTAGGCTTTGATTTTTGGCCTAGGGAAAAGTGTCCAAAAGAATTTAATTTTTCTCCTAAAGTGACTTTATAATTTTATAAAGTTAAATCTAATTTAAAAGTGACTTTAAGTGATAAAGTTATTAAGTCTAATTTTAAAGTGACTTTTATAAAGTCAATGAAAAATTAGAAAGGAAAAGTGACTTTGGAAATAAATGACTAAGTGGGTCTTTATTAAAGTGGGGTGAATTAAAAAATAGAAAGTGAGATTTAAATGAGCATTTAATCTCAACCATTGATCTAAATCTATTTCAGCCATTGGATTTAGAGATCACCCAAAAGTCATTTGGATCACCCAAAAGTCACTTGGAGTTATATTAAAGGAGGAAAAGGAGGAAAAGGTCATTCATTCTTTCATGAGCAGATTGGGAGAAGGAGAGCAAGAGAGCAAGAGAGATTTCTGAGCAGGAAGGAGAAGGAGACAGCAGCTTGGCACACATTCCAAGGCAACAGTTGAGCAGATTTGTACAGCTGATTCAGCACATAGTGAAAGGCAGATTTTTGTACAAACATCGAGGAGCAGTTTGCTGATTTTTCTGCACACAAAACGGAGGTCGTACAGCATTTATTGCTGTCCTGTTTGCTGTAATTTCCAGATTGCTGTGAGGCACGGGAAATGAGATAAGTTGTAAATTTGCTCACTGATTTTTTGCTGAATAATTCTCACTGTAAAAAGACAATTTTCAGAAATAAAGAAGAGCTCTCAAACTGGTTTTCCCCAAGAGTTGTAGGGGGTTTTTCCAGGGTCAAGTTGACCAAAAATATCAGTGTTTTAATGTGTTTTAATGGCTGTTTTTAATTGCTGATTTTTATTTCTGCAATTTCCAGCATTCTGAAAAATTTCCAGAATTTGTGTTTTCAGCCATATTTATTTTTTTCAGTCTGTTAAATGTATAGTTATGGGAATGGGCATTTAACTACATGGGAGAAATAAGGTGAAACTGAAAACCGGGGTGGGAAAACAGAAATTTTTACAATTTTCTGGAGGAAGCTCAGATAGAGTATTATCAAATACTGATGCTACATCATCCCTCCCATCAGGTGGACCGACCGGAAGAAGAACACTGTGAGGCTGATCCTCAGAACCCTGTTTAGAAGAAGAAGACTGAAAGAATCCTCTGTCTTCATCAAATACTACATCCCGACTGAAGCTAAGACGACCAGTGGCTATATCTATCAGCCTATAGGCCTTGTGATGATCACTGTACCCTGTCATCATGAGTTTCTGGCTTTTGGAATCCAACTTAGATCGCTTAGCAGCTGGAATCCAAACATACGCAACTGAGCCAAATACTTTGAGAGGACTGATCTTAGGCTTACGGCCAGACCAAACCTCTTCAGGAGTCTTCCCTGTAACAGCCTGAGTGGGTGATCTGTTAAGAAGATAAACAGCAGTAAATACTGCTTCAGCCCAGAATTTGTTTGGAACACTCCTGTGTTGTAGCATGGAACGAGCCATTTCAACAACCGTGCGATTGCGACGCTCGACAACACTGTTTTGCTGAGGAGTGTAAGGAGTGGTTAATTGACGTTTGATGCCATGAATATCACAGAAGTTGGCAAACGCTGAAGAACAAAATTCCCCCCCATTGTCGGTCCTAAGGGTCATGATGTTACAACCAGATTCTTTCTCCACTAAGGTTTTAAACTTCTAAAAGGTACTAAGAGCATCAGATTTATTTTTTAAAAAATATACCCACATCTTTCTACTGAAATCATCTACAATAAGTAAAAAATATTTGCAAGCAGTGATAGAAGCTGTATTCATAGGACCGCAAATATCAGCATGAAGTAACTGAAGTACCTTAGATGCGCGCCAAGATTCTCCATTTTTGAATGAAGACCGATGTTGCTTTCCCGCTTGACAGGCGCTGCATACCCCCAACTGTTGAGTCTGAATATCAGGTAATCCAGACACAAGTCCCTCCCTAGAGAGCTGAGAGAGATACTGCATATTGAGATGCCCATATCGCTGATGCCATAGAGTGCTGATAGGAGAGATACGTGCTGCTAGAGCCACTTCTGGAGAGTCACCGGTGTCAAGTAGCCTGTATAAACCATGATCCTCTAGGCCAACGACAACTGTTAAACTAGTCTCCCTGTCAATAATGGAGCACTTGTGGGTACTGAACACTACATCAAGTTGAGGAGAATTCCTCATAATCTGGCTGACAGATAGCAGATTAATTTCCATACCAGGAACATAGTATACATTCAGAAATATAAGTGTGCGCCCACCAGACTGAATTTGAACTGTACCTCTGCCAGCTACTGTGTACTTTTCACCTCCGCCAAATACCACAGAATCACTGAAAGGTGAGAAGTCAATAAACCAGTCACGCCTGTGAGAAAAATGACGTGATGCGCCAGAATCAATGTACCATGCAGAGGAAGGAACATGATCTGAAGACCTTTTAGCCATAAAGGCGTAAAAGGCAGACTCTGTCTGCTCGGAATGTTCTGCAACATTTGCTGTCTGATGTGGCTCTCCCTGTTTCCTCTGTTCAGAAGCAATCCTCTGTCGGCAATCTTTCTTCATGTGACCGAACCTGTGACAGTAATTACACTGCACACTTTTCTTCCGAGCAGGATCAAAAGGCTGAGAGGAGCCTTTCTGCTGAAAGGACTGAGAGGACTGATATTTTGCAGAAAATGCATTTTCCGAGGACACTGATGAAGCACTACTACCAAACTGCTGTTTCCACCGATCCTGCTGCAGAAGTTTGGTACATAAATCTGGAAACTTCAGATCAACATTTGTGGTGGTAATGTTGAGCGTTTCAATGAAGTGTTCATAAGATTTCGGTAGACTTTTCAAAGTAATGACTACCATATCTTCCTCCTCCATGGTCCGACCAATGGCTTCGAGCTGATCTCGAATGTCTTTAATTTTGTTGAGATGTTCCTGTAAAGACATATGTTCGTCCATCATGATGGAGAACAACTGATTTTTGAGAAAAAAAGCTCTGCTTTTGTCAGATGTCTCATGCAGTGCTTTCAACTGTTGCCAGATTTCAGCAGCTGTCTTGCCAGAAGGGATCTGTGGTAACTGATCATCAGCGACAGAGAGCTTGAGAAGCATAACAGCCTCTCGATTTCGATCATCAAATTTATCTTGATCGGTCCCGGCTGTACCGGGACGAAGCTCTTTGCCCAAAATGAGTTGATCAAGACGCCTGTACTAAAAAATGGTCAACATTCTTTGTTTCCAAATGTTATAGTTGCTGCCATTAAAGCGTTGATTTCCTTCTAACATCAGATTGGTAAGTGTGGCCATTTTCCCAAAGAAAATACAGAAGTCTGACACACAAGAAAAATGTAGCTGCCTGTTTATCCTGGTGTAAATTAAAAAACAGACTTTGTCCTGCTAGAAAAAAATATTTACCCAGCAAAAATATCTCTCCAGTCTAAAACAATAGTAATACTGCTAGCACAAAATACAGTTCTGAGAATACAGTTTCCCACAGGAGAATGCAAGTCTACCACAAGTGTATACTTATGCAATAAACAGATGTCACAGGTATGCTTCAGGTCCTTGGAGCTGCACCATAATCCGACCGGCAACAGATAATTTCAGGTCTGAGTTTGTAATGGAGGCTGTCAGGATCACAAGAGAAAAAAAATTCCGCTAATTGGTAACACACTGCCGGCAACCAGAACCGATGATGATACAGCAAATACGAAGATTGAAAAAATGGACCCACGTGAGCTGTCTCAGCTTCACGTTTCCGCTGATTGGTAACACACTGCCGGCAAACAGAACCGATGATGATAAGGCAAAAAAAAGCAGATTTAAAAAGGGACCCACGTGAGCCGTCAAAGCTTCACGTCTCAGCTTTACGTTTCTGCTACGTTCACGTCAAAGCTTTTACGCCTCAGCTACACACGTATCCACGGGTTCCAAATACGGGTCTCAGCTACGGGTTCACGGTTCCAAATACGGATTCCAGATACGGGTATCAGCTACGGGTTCAAAGTTTTATGTCTCAGTTACGGGTCTCAGCTACGGGTTCAAAGCTTTGACAGGGTTTCAAAACAAAAACCAACCGCTACGTCTCAGTTACGTTCCACGGGTTTGAAATATAACTAACCAACACACGCGTATCCACGGGTTTGATATATATTTCCACGATGTATTTGCCAGGGTGTATCCACGGGTTTCAAACAAAAACAATAGACTGTTGCCCGCAGAGCGTATTTTTAGACCACGACTCCGATTTTCAAAAAACAAATGAGTTTTGAATGAGAGAAAAACACCTGGGTCACGTTTGCCGAAGAATTCCACCGTAGATACGTGCTGAGTTCGAGTAGCCGCCAGGCGAAGAAGAAAATAGACGGATTCAATTCACGATTCCAAGCAAACTGGCCAGCCAAGAAAAACCCGCTCCCACGAAACAGTCACCGCCACAAAGTTAATTCCTTGGAAAAAAAATGATCATGCAGGGGAAGAATCCATTTCTGTATCGAGATGGACGACTGTAAGCTTTTATCACAGCGAGCAAAGCCGAGGCTAAGACTCAGCGAAGGCTACCTGGCTTACAGAGGGCTCGACCTTAGAAAGGACTCAGGAGATTAAGATGCAGAGAGAATAACTGTTCAGGAAATCTCTTAACCTAGCTCTGATACCATAAAAGAATGTTGAATGAATTAATTCAGAATGAGCAAACAGCTCAATCATAATACAAAGATATTTACAATAATAGAAACATCAGGTTTCTATGTAGAATATAGAAACACTCAGTTTCATCTAAGAAACTGCTAAAAGAATATAAACAGCTAAATACAATGAGCATTAAATACTAAATAGGATTATTCTAATAAGAAAAAGGCATCCAGGAAGCTGAAGCAATTGGAATTTGTGAAGGTGGACTTTACAAGCTCACTGGCTATCCCATTCAAGCTCTTATTCAATATACTGTTAGTAACAACAAGCTTTGACATAGGAGGTTAAGGCACTTCCAGATCTGCATCACATGGTAAGAGGCTTGCCTCATATTTCACTTTCAGAAAATGAAGTTTGCAAAGGGTGTTTGCTTGGGAAAAATACAAAGAAATCATTTAACAGCAGTGATAGCAGATCTAAAGATATCCTAGAGCTAATTCATTGAGATATATATGGTCCTATGACTTGTCGTTCTTTGAGTGGCTATTTGTACTATGTATCTATTATTGATGACTTCTCCAGAAAATGTTGGGTGTATTTCATGAAAAACAAGAATGAGACCTTTGAGAAATTCAAAGAATTTAAAGCCCTAGTTGAAAATCAAACCGATAAGAAGATTAAAACTCTTAGGTCTAATAATGGGGGCACTATGAATGCCATCCTTTTGTGGATTTTTGTAAAGAACATGGCATAAGAAAACAATTGTTTGCCCCTTATAATCCTCAGCAAAATGGAGTAGCTGAGAGGAAAAATAGGACCCTTGTTGAAGCCTCCAAAGCAATGATGTTTGACCAAGACCTTCCTATATCTCTTTGGGCCGAAGCTACCAAGACAACTGTTTACATTCAAAACCGTAGCCCTCATTCCATTCTCAAGGATAAAACACATGAAGAAGCCTTCACTGGAATCAAGCCTGATGTAAGCCACTTTAGAGTCTTTGGTTGCCCAATTGACATTCATGTTCCCAAGGAGAAGAGGTCCAAACTAGAATCCTCCGGGATAAAAGGCATATTTGTGGGATATAGTGAGTCATCCAAAGCCTACAAAATTTATATACATGGCCAAAAAAAATTGAGGTGAGTCGGGATGTCACCTTCCATGAAGAAGCAACCTTTAGAAAGTCAAAAGAACTTCAGCTCGAAACCAAAAATGAGGCTACCTCTCCTTCTGCTGAAAGTTCAGGTTCAGGGAGTCAGAGGGAGAGAAACCAAGATCATCCCATGGATCATGAATTGTCTCTTGAGCCTACTGAAGTCCTAGAAAAGTCACTTGAAGAAGCTCCAGTTAAAAGAAAACCATCTTGGTCCAGGGAAATTCTACAAGAAGCAGAAAAGATAGCTGATCCCAAAGGTACATTCAGGGAAAGCAAAAGACCTCGCAGGTATGGTGGTTATGTAGCACTTGTCAACAACTTAAGTGAATCTGAACCTTCTACTATTGATGAAGAAAATAAATTACAAGTCGGGAAAGATGCAATGCTCGAAGAATATAAATCGATAATGAAGAATAATGTATGGGATATTGTTCCAAGTCCTACTAATAAATTAGTTGTTTCATCTAAGTGGATATACAAGATTAAACATGCTGCAAATGGTAGCATTGAAAAGTTTGAGGCAAGGTTTGTTGACCGTGGTTTCACCCAAAAGGAAGGCATTGATTATGATGAGACATTTGCGCCAGTGGAAAGGTATACTTCTATTCGTACAACCATTTATTTAGCCTCTATATTTGGTTGGAAGTTACATCAAATGGATGTCAAAACTGCTTTTCTAAATGGAAATGTAGAGCAGGAAGTTTATGTTGAACAACTAGAAAGCCTTATTTTACATAGCAAAGACTCACATGTATGTAGGCTAAGGAAGGCTTTGTACAACCTTAAACAGGCTCCTCGGGTATGGTATGAAACCATGGACAATTTTCTTAAAGGTTTGGGCTTTCAAAGTAGTGATGTTGATTCTAACTTGTATCTCAGGATGATCAAAAATCAACCTCTATTTGTAGTGCTATATGTTGATGATCTCTTTCTGACAGGAGAAAACCACTTAATCGAGTGGTGTAAAAAGGAACTCACTGAAAGATTTGAAATGAAAGATCTTGGCCTTATGCATTACTTCCTTGGGTTGGAAGTATGGCAGAACAAAGATGGTATCTTTCTGGCTCAGAGAAAGTATACTATGGACATCCTAAAGAGGTTTGGAATGTTTGAATGTAAGTCAATGGCCACACCAATGATCACTAACCTCAAGAAACTACATGACTCAGACACAAGATCAGATTTAGTGGACCCCACTATGTACAGGTAGCTAATCGGCTCCTTATTGTATCTAGCTCATACTCGGCTTGATATATGTTATTTAGTGAGTGCACTAATTTAGCTTATGGCCGAGCCTAGACAAAGACATTGGGTTGTTGTGAAGCATATTCTGAGGTATCCGAAAGGGACCATTACCTATGGTCTAAGTTACTTTTCCAACGATGGTATTTCTATGCATGGTTATGTAGACTCAGACTGGTTTGGAAGTCCAGTAGATAGGAAGAGCACAACATGTTACTGTTTCAGTCTTGGATCAACCATGATTTCCTCATCCAATAGAAAGCAGGGGTCCATTGCCCATAGTACAACAGAGGCTGAATATATTGCAGCAAGTGATGCTTGCAGGGAAACAGTGTGGCTCAGCAAGTTGATTTCTAGGTTGTACAAAAATCGGCTGGAGACTACAATCCTCTTTTGTGACAATCAAAGCTGCATAAAGTTGGCTGAGAATCCACTGTTCCATGAAAGAACGAAGCACATAGACTTTAAGTATCATTATGTAATATACATGGTCCAAAGGAAAACAATCAAGCTACAATGCATAACAACACAAGAGTAGGTTGCATTTATCCTGACCAAGCCCTTACCAGTAAAATAGTTTGCACACCTAAGAGGCAAGCTTGGGGTTGCGGAGAATGCCTTCCTCACTGAGAGGGAGTGTTGAAAATAAAAACATCGAAAGTCATTCTCTAATGAGAGGCCTTAAATGGCCACCCTGAGGCTAGCTAGGGAATATTTGGAGAATCAATAAATCCTGTGAGCCACTGCAAAAGTCAAGGCGAAGGTAGAAGCCTTGTAAGCTTTGACAAGAGTCAGGATGAAGGCACTGCTAGTGGGTGCCTGGTGAGCCATGTGCAAAATCCAAGGCAATGTCTTGTGAGCTCTTTGAGCAACAGTCAAGACTTAGTCTAGCAAGAGTCGGGACGAATGAAGAAGCTGTATGAGCTAGTATTGGTATGATGGACTCCTTGGCTTGTTATGTGACTACCTAGGACCTAGCCCCGCGTAGGCTTACTCCAACAAGTGTCCAAGTTGTAGTACTGAATGATCACATGGAGAAGACCTTCTTCTTTGTTATCTTGAACATAAGTACTTAAATGTAATTGCATGTGAATGGACCATGTTGGTTGAGAGAGTGATAAAATGTCTATGTAAAAGCCTTGAGTCATGTAAAAGTGTTTGTTATGTAAACTCCTAGTCCTAGTGACTAGTTGAGATGTTATAATGTAATGTTATGATGTAAATGCTAAAAGCCTAAGTTTGCCTATGTTTATAAAGGCATTATTATAATAAAGATGTCAATGTCAAATTAGAAGAGGGGGGGGTGGCGCGCACTTGTCTCTAGAGAGAACAACTTAAGTTGTTAACCCCTTTTCCATGGAGTCTTCTAGAAGGATCTTGAAGCTTATCCAATGTCAATCCAAGATTAAATCTAGTTGCTCTGTTCTAGCCAAGAGAAATGATAAAAGGACTAAGAGAATGCAATTCACTACAAAAGTTTTTTTTTTGCAGTTTTTCATCTACTCTCCAAAGCGCACGTATCCCTCTTGAGAGCCCAAGGTTTCAAGTTCTCAGTTGTTAGATATAAGCATTCAAAGTTCAACAATCATTTTGCCCAGATCTGGTCTATTTTTTTGCAATGTGCCCAAGTAATCTTCAGATCTACTTCATACAAGCTCAGATCTAGTTCGATTTGCTTCAGATCTGACATCTTTGGCTCAAGGCGAGTTGATCTAAGTCATTTGCACCTGCATGCAAGAAGTTTCAAGTCAGTTAAGGCTTCATTTGTCTCCAGTCGTCCTCTCTCCCAGCAAACTCTACTGTAGTGCCCTCAAAAAGAATTTTGTACCTGCAAATTTGTTCAAGAGCAATAAAGTAAGAAGGTCTTTGCTGGGGTTTTCTCCCTTATTGGGTTTCCCCAGGGTAAATCTTGTGTATTGATGTGTTTGAGTATTTTAACAGTTTATTTAAATTACTAATGCATGTTGATATTCAGATCTAAAGAATTTAAAGTACTCACATGCATATCCAACAGTTAGATCTAGCAAATCTAAGTGAACAACAAACAAATATAGCAAATATGAGTGTAGATCTTTATGAACAACAAGCAAATCTTGCAAATTTGAGTGCAGATCTAAGTGAACAGTAAACAGATCTAGCAAATCTGAGTGAGGATCTAAGTAAACAACAAGCAAATCTAGCAAATTTGAGTGTCTAGAAGGCTGAAAACCTCAGTTTTGAGGTGTCCTTATAAGTTTTTGAAAATTTCATGTGTACTTGAAAAGTTAGTTTCTATTGTTTATATTTTCAGCTATATATGTGACTATTACAAGTTCAGAATTTTAATAATTTTATTATAGTAATTCAAGATATGGGTTATTTGATAAATTAACATAAGACAATAGTCATCTTGAGTTAAGAAAATTTTAACAAAGAAAACTCTAGAATTTGTATGAAAATAAATAGAACTGTCTAGCCTAGAGCATATCAAAATTTCAAATAACCAATTGCAAATGTAAGATAGTTGTACATTCATAACTCTATAAAAGCATATAGAAAATGAGATCAAATTAAACACAAGTTGAGAATTATACCGTCATTGAGCCAAGCACAAATTCCAAGAGTGAAACACCCATGAATGAACCCCAAACTCTTTTTATTCAAATGAAGATCAAGCGTACATAGAAGCAGAGTCTCCCCAAGTACAATAGATCGTAGCAAAAGATTACAAAATGAGAGCCCAAAGCTCATCTAAATAGGAGATTGGGAGATGATCCCAAGAGAAATCCAAGCGACAAGCGTAGCTTGATGACAATCCTAAAGACCAAGTCAAGTTTCCAAGTAGCAGTCACAAATCTTCAAATTGTTGTAATGAATTACCTCTGCTGGCCTGTGAATATCTCTAACTAGTTGGTCGAATATTTTTGCTGCTAGCATACATAGAATAAGTGAAGACTAGTGTGGCTTGGTGGGGAACAAATCTCCCACAAAACTGAGCCAATCAATCCATCAAGTGCCAAGTGTAACCTTTGTTATCCAATGAAATCAGTCAATGGTGTTGTACAAATCCTCCTCTTGTTGTGTATAATAAGTGAGTGATATGAGTCGCTGGTAGTAGAGAAGGTGGGGGACAAGGCTTGCCTCATGTGGTAGTGTTGTCCCCCTCTAAAATGATTTTAAATCCACCTCAAAAGATGCCAAACTTATGCTGCATATCCTCCTTTTGAGTGGTTGTTACATAAGATTATGGGTGCCAATGAGTGGGGGACAAACCCTGACACAAGTGTTAGTGTAGTTCCCACTATAAATCTGCCAAAATTATGCATAAAAAATGTAGCATATTTGTCTCTTGAGCTGGTAGCGTATAGCTGTAGTGATTGGCAATTTGCTGCTTGTGGATTCTCGTGGAGTTCAAGGAGGAGATACACTAGCCTTGGAGTGGAGCTATACTTCACACTCAACTGAAATAACCCACAGTTGACTCACCCTTCAAATCTGCGTTAATTTCCTTCGGACAGCTGTGTTGCAACTATTGAATATGGCCAGCTTGTGTAATTTGGCATATGCATATTTCTTAAGTTTTGGTTGTGTTACCTACCATTTTGTGGGTGATATCCCTAGGAGAATTTTTTTCTCCAAGATGGTCCTCAGCCGATAGCCAATAGCCCCTTGCAACCACCACCTAGCTCATTATGCTATTTCTCTGCCACCTGAGCCAGCCATGTGGTCCCTCACCCATCCGCCATGATCTTATGTTTGAAGGTGGGCCTCCCGAATCTAAAGGTATGCCTTGTCATTTGGAAATTGAGTATTGTAGTTTTCTTATCATGGACACTTCTGGGCATGGATTAATGGGGGGGATTCGGCGGAAGGAATGGGCTAGGTCTGTGCTTTTGTCCCTAGACCCCTTTTAGGAATTAACCTTGGATTCTAGTCCTGTGGGATCTCTTTTATTGACCATTTGGTTCCAGGGATGGTATTTCACGGGAAACCCCAATTTTGGTTGCGTGGTCCCGCTCCCTTATCCGCTTATATTACCCTCTTTCCATTCATTTTTACCCCATTCATCATTTCTCCCGCCCGGGTCCACATTCCTCCATTGGGTCCACATAGGGTTATCTTGCCCCTTCCCCTTTGCCCACACATTGGGTCATGGCCTGGAATGAAGCCCAGAGGTTGATGCAACTGAAAAGAAAGACAAAAGCATATATGGCCACATTCAACAGGAAAATGTACCACAAAATGCAAAATATGGCTGGGACAAAATACATTTAGCATGTGGGCAAAAGCTAATACATGAGCTCTACCTCATCATCATGGCCATCACCTTGGTTCCTACAGGTTCTATGAGCCTTCTTCCCCATATAGGAACCCATGATTGTCCCAACCCCCAGTGGGCAATGAATTGCCTCACCTTAAAAGGGGAATTCATTGCTATATCTTATACATCATGCTCTAACCCCTTGAGCCCTGAGTAGTTAATAAAAAATAATCATAAAAAGGCAAAAGGCATATAAAGAAGGGTGGAAAAATCAAGGTCAGGGCATCTCATGTACCACGATTTCTCCCTCCTACACATTAAAAACCCAAGTGTGGGCTTCCCTCTTATTAGTTTCCCTTGTACCCCAGCATGTGACCCAGGGCCTCCCCTTCTCATTCCCTACTTCATTCACCTATCTGTCACATGCCACCACCTCTTGAAGGATGCACCTTGACTATATTATCCCCTTTAGATGCAGAAACCACCTAATAGGATTATTGGTTAATCCCATTTGGAGTTTAAGAGATACTGGCACATCCCGAAACCCATTATGGAAGGGCAGACCATTATGAAGTCCCCGCCTATGGTCCATGATTAGGTAAACTCATTTACTCGATTTCTCTAATGACTTCTTGTACTGGAAGGCTAGGGGACGCATTGGATCTTATGCAGGATTGCGGATGGTTTCCATCTTGGGTTTGGTCTCCCTATACGGGGTCCTAATCCTCTAGAGGGATACATTGGCACATGTAAGGTGAGCGTTGAGAGGCATGGGCCTCCACAACACCAGATTGCACTCCATGGATCGCCATAGCCATTCAGAGATTGCTCGTGGTTCACTTATTGGGCGAGGAGGATGCACCTAATCCATCATGCCCAGTTGGCCCCAGATCTACATCATACACTTGGCAGTTGACCCAAGACTTGCACGATGATGTGGCATCGCCTGCACCATCATCCTAGCTCTTGCAGGCGATCTACAGACATCTTTGATTTGTTTGGAGACCCATGAGGACATTTGTGTGCCCCCACATGTCATTTGGAGCACCACAAGTTATTACAAGGGGCCACCCCCTTGTCCACTGATTTTGAGGGTCCTATTCTTCATTGTGGCACCCATGGACCTCATTAGGCCTCTTAGAGGGCCTTACGACATGCATAGATTATTATCTGACCTCTTGGGAGACTTATTTTTTCATTTATGAGCTAGTTTGGTGGGCTTGTCACCAAAAGTTGAATTATTAAAACATTATTTTATTTTTGGGGCTTATGTAGGCCAAGGAGGCTACTTCAAACTCCTAAGTTGTGTATAAATAAAAGTGAGATGAACTCATTTGCTCATCAACACTCTGGATTGGATCTTTTCTCTCTTGAGAATTTCACACTTTTTCTAGAGGATGGATTGGAGCTTTATGGATGAATTTTGATGTGTGGATATTGGTCTATCTTCTCTTGGAGCTTCTCTCTTGTTAATTGTGAATGGTTGGATTTATTTTGTTACATGTAAATACTTTTTTTAATGTTATTCTTGTTTACTTTGTCATATACATTGGACTGGGATTCTCGTTGTTCTAGGGCTAATAGCTACATGCATTTATTGCTTAAAATTGTGGAATTTTGTCTCTATTATATCATCTCTCAATGTATGGGCCATGTAATATGAACAAAATCTCCTAGGGGTAATTCTATCAAAAATATTGATTTTGATAAGCCATTCCCTTTGCACATCGAAGTATAAAAGCTACAAGATTGCTTCTCATTGACCTAGAAGGCTAGCAATGTGGTCTTGAGACCTCCTTGACTGGGAACCAAGAAATCGTACTCATATTCATCATAGACTCCATTTTCCCAAAGATTAAGGCATTGATCTACCAAGGGTTGTCACTAAAATTCATATTCCTTCACCTCCTTCCAGGTCTAGCCAAGTTGGGGTAGCTAGGGCATTAATTTCCCGACAAGCTAGCCATAAAAAAAATTCAATCGCCTAGGGTCTCCTACGTTTGCCTTTCCTCAAGGTCTCCTCCAATTTTGAAGCCATTCCAATGGTGGAGTTGGGAGGAAATCCAAGCCCTAGCTCCAGGATCAAAACTTGCCCAGCCATCCTAAAGGCTAGTACCTCATAAGGTCAAAACAATACCTTCAAGTGCAAATTCTTTCTTTGATCCTTTCCCCTCCTTGTGTAAGGTAAGAATATCATTGTTTGTTACATTCTTCCCTCATACCCTAGAATAGGTCCACTTGGCCCCGTGTGGTCCCGCTCCTTTGAAAGATCATTCTTCAAGAACCATCTGGGATACCAATTCCAACAAGGATTTTAGGGATTGGGGAACTCCTTCACAAGTCTTATCTCATAAACCTAATCCTCAAATCCTTTCTTCCTTTTCCTAGAATACATAGTACCTTGCTTAGAAAGCAAGCAAGCTCCATCCTTCAAACTCTTCTGGGAAGGGGTTTATTTGAGTCACTCACATCCATTGACTTATTCTTCATTGGTGACTCCATACATACTGGGTCTCCTCCCATCGGTGAAAGTCTGTAAATAGAAGGGAGCCTCAGCTGAGGTGACAGTGGGCTAAGTCTCCATTTGTTGCCCTTGGCCTAGCATTTGCCCTTTAGGGATCCCCCATAGGTCCCCTGCTAGTTTGAGTAGTAACAGGTTGCACGTACACTATAGGGAGGTGAGGTGGAGTCCATTCCCCACTCACCTTATCGTACACTTTAATTTCACCGTAATATTTGATTAAATCAAAAATAGAACTTTGGTCATACATGTCTTATGAACTCAACGTGAAACAATTTGACTGCCTTTGGCGTGCTCACTTGGAACTTTGACTTTGACTTGTGCTTCATGTGCTGGGCCCTATATGGTTGCCACATCATCCTTTGTTTCTCCACGTAATTTCCATGCCAAAATTTGACTTTGGAAAAATTCTAAATTTTTCCAATTATTCATTTTGTTTTTTGAATTTTTTCTTCATTTTTGCCATTGACATTAGAAAAATCAGCTTTTGAGGAACTATAAGTCGTTTTTTGACCCTCAAAGTGGGTCTTAGGATATTGTTGCGCCTCTGAGGATGAATTTCAAGTAGTCACACGACCTAGACATTTTCGAAGGCCAGTTATTTATATCATCACATAGAAATTAATTAAAAAAATTTGTTTTGCGGGAATTTTTAATTATTAAAAAATCCTATCTAGACGTGGTCAAATTCCGCGTAATTTCAGAGATGACCTAGCATGGTAATATACATTGACTCTAGACACTAAGATGTGTTAGGGGCTCAACCTTCAAGCTGTCACCCAAACTTTGGAGTAATGCAGTGAGTGAAAAAACCTAGAAAATTATTCGTCTCTAAAAAGCAGGAATAATTAACCAAGTAAAAAAAACACTCCAGGGTGTACACTTTTATTGAACGAGTCCCAACACCTTAGGCCTGTTACATGGCTTTGTTCATCATGCTAGTGACATCTATACAATATCCCCGTAGGGCTGTGGAATCTGAGGACTGAAGAAGAAAAAGCTAGAGTTTAAAAACTCTGATGATAGTAAAAACTTTGATGGTACATTGAAGCCTTTGGTACATCCATGGGAATGGGGTCTTAATAAAGTCTACAGGTGCCACTCTAGTGGTCAACATTTCACTCCACATGGGGATGCATGCTAGATAGGAAGTGATAGTATCCAAGAACCTGGAATCCGCATCGATCAACAAAAGACATATATCTGCAACTTCCATTCCAAATATCATCATATGAAATCAAGTATAGAAATGAAAAAATGGAAATTTATTCTAAGAGCATAAATGGCAATTTATTCATGAAATGCAACTAATGAACCAAAAGGAATAGAGTTGGAAATACAATACAAGAGATGCCCCATGGCATCAGATATTCTCTTTGAAGTTAATGTTGAGAACCTGCTTACTTTCGGCCAAATCCATGGGGCGCTTTTTTGATGTGCCCTGTTCTGAATACCTTAGGACTTTGATCCATCCTAACACAATGTTGTATATGGCCATCATATTTACCAATTCCTTTTTTCTTTTTTCAATTCTTCTTAATAGATTGTGATGTTGATGTTGATGCAATCAAAGTAGACCTTTCTGCCCGATCTTGAAAATGCTCATATGAAAAATTCGAAGTATCCAAGACTTCTTTGACCTTCCTTTCTCCATTTTGTATCTGCTCCGACATGGGTAATGGATCAATCTCATAAGTATTAACCTGAAGTAAGAGATCAATTGCAGCAGAGGAAGCCGAGAGGAATTGTAGTCCTCTTGAGTAACCGAGTTGGAAGAGGGTCAAGTCAAGAAGGAAGTCGAGTAAAGCTAGAAGGAGACCCTATCCAAAGCGAGGGAAATCAAGGCATAAGAGAAAGGTCTTATGCATGAGCTAGCATTTCTAAATTAGGATTATAGACCTAATTCAAGGAGGTCGAGGAGGAAGGAGCAGAAGGATTGTTGACTAAGGATCTCATCAAGGAAGCCTTGTGTCTTGGTCTTGGAGTGGCAACTAGGTCAAGGGTCTTGGTCTTGGTATTCGTCAATTGAAGCCTCTATAAGAAGAAGAATTTGTTTGGGTTTTCCTCTCAAGTGGGAGAGGTTTTGGCCCTAGTTGATAGCCTATATTTAGTGCCTCTTGTCTCTTTATGGTTTATGCATTGGTAGCTGTTTGATGAAGAAGAACACTAATAATCTAAGAAAGAGAAGATCCTTATCTAAGAAAGTAAAAAGCATTCACAAGCAGTTATCAATAGAAGAGAAATCACCTAATACTTGATACCCTAGATTTCTCAACTAATGGTGAAACTCTTGGAATCTCTTCCCATAAAACTCCATTATTCCTTGAAGTGGGTAAATGCGTGAAATTTGTGCTATGACATCAAATTTCATCCTTCTTAGGAATAAGATTGGCCTATTTTTGACATCCTTGACTCCGTATACCCAAGGGACAAGGCACTACTCCAAGCCATTGGTGATCAATCACATTTTCCATCCATCCTTTCCTCGCTTAAATTTTGGTCCTTTCAAGGCTAAAGGAGCAAGTAGGGCTTGGAGTGAAATTCTAGGGAGAAGGGCTTTTGATGATTTGAGAGTCTAAACATCAAGTTGACTTGGTTTTCCACAAAATTTTATCTATCCACTCAAATTTCATTCATAATTTTTTTTCCCTAGGTAATTGCTCCAAGAAGGGGAAACCCTAGTCTTCCTTCAACTTAAGGACTTATTTGAAGGTTTCGTGAGCCTTGGCTTTGCCAATTTCACTATAAGAAACATTTTCTCTTTGGTCTTCCTTTGGAACTCCTATTATTGTCAATTACATCAAACCCTAGGTCTTGCACCTCCCTTTTCTAGGTCTTTTCATTGAGAGCGAATTGCTTCCTTAAAGAAGCCTTTGAACTTATATTGTCTCTCTCTTGAATGAGCCCTAGTGGGATCATCTTATACCTTATCTATAGCCTATCTTAGAATTGGTCTCTGCCTCTCTACTGGAACTCTTCCCATTGGTTAAAATCCGTAAAGAGCAGGGGGTTTTGGCTGAGGTGACATTGGGTCTCTGCACCATTGTTGTCCCATTGTCTAGTTTATACCTTGTCGGGTTTCCCTCTCCAAGGCCTGCTAGATTTTCAGGCAACCGACTGCATTGCATCCACATTGCTCAGCTCCTCTTTCTCCATCTTTCTAGGGTTGTCTTCCTCTCCCCTGTCCTCACTTGTGTCAGACCCCCAAATTTCATAGATGAGATTGTCATATTTCTGATCAATTCCAGTTTCCCTTCTAGCTAGTTTCTTTTACTGAATTCCTCCTATATCCACTATCATGGCTATGAAGGTCTTCACTTCCCACTGTATTTCAACCATTTTGAAAAGTTTGGTTTGTTTGTTCCTTGAATAAGTGGCATCTGGGATCCATTCTAAAATTTCCTGATCAATCTGCCTAGTGGGAGTCACACCTCTTTGTTCTGCTTAGTGGGAATCACACCTCTTTGTTCTCTCATTCTATTCTTGATTACCTCCACTGCATATTTGGTATCCTCTGAAAATCTGCTGTGGTAGGCTACTGCTGCTGCCTTTGCCTCTGTCTGAAATCTGCAATTCCTTGGATGCCGTGCATGCCTGCTGTTACTGCTGTCTCCATTGTCCAGTATGCCTCTTACCTGCCATCTTAACCTGTTCTGGATGGTTGAATAATTTCAGGAGGGCTACTGCTCTATTCACAGTTCAGAGAGACCCTTTCGAATTACTGAAAGCCTGATACGGTGGAGCATTGGTATCCACCAATGAATTTCTTAGAAGAACAATCTGAAACCAAATATCAATGTCTTCCCTGCATCTAAGGTCAGGATCACTGTAAATGCTGAGGCCCGAGCCATACACCCACAAAACGCTCACCAAGAAACTAATTTCTGCCTTCATTAGCTTGCCAGTTAAAATCATGATGTGCCATGTACCCAAATGAGCTCAGTGCAGTGGGTTAGACTCTGGTTTTGCAGCTGGAGGACGGGCCATTATGGCCCCTATCATCCCCCGCCCTCTACTCCTCTCCATCATCTTTGCACCAAGCCGAAGTTGCTTCCAAAGTTAGCCACCTGTCAGCCTCATGAATGCCCACCCCTCTCACCCAATCTGGGGGGCTTAGATGCACCAAAATTGATAGACCTAATGTATTTAGATTTTGCTTCAGAAGTTGACGAGGAGGAGTGTACTTTGGATCTATAGACAGGTTTGGTTGGCGTGTCAATAGATGGAATTAAATTGGAGTGGAGCGATGATCATGATGCAACAAAACTGAGTGAACCTGTAGTATTTTCAGATATGCTTGAAGTGTTGAGATGCACAAGAGATAGTGTGAGAGTCAATTGAAACAAACACAAGCCCTAATTCTTCAATAAAGAGAAAAATAAACTAGCACTAGGGTAGCGAAACACTTGACGAGAGCCAGCCAAGAGTATTGCAATCCTAGAGAGAGGAAGAACTCAAAAATAAGTGCAGTACAAATTCTACCCGCCCTGCACAAACCTCCTATATTTCTCTGTTGTAGTGTGTCTCTAGTGCAGTCTTGCTCAGAGACTCTTTGGGATTAAAGGAGTCAAAATAAGTATTCTACTATAGCAGTCAAATTTCAGTTTGTTTACTTTGAATGATGTCCATCAGGTGAGGTTGATTCAAACATTACCTGGTTAGTTGATGACTGTGTTTCTAATCCATCCCCAGATTAAAGTGTGCTGGTAATTGCAGTTGGTATTTTTCTAAAATGATATCTGCTATTGTAAGAGAAGATGGATAGTTTTCAAGATTATCCTCTTGCAAGGACATTTACTTAGATAATTGTTTATGGTAAGTATATTGAACAATTTTTTTTTTGGCTATGTGAAATCCAGCTCTGTTTTGAGTTGCTGCAACAGAAATTTCTGGTAAAATATGTTTGATTTGGTGCATGGCATTCTGACAGGGGCGTCAGAATTTGAACCCGGAGGAAATATGGAGGCACATGAAAGAAAGACAAAATATGTTTTTGCAACATTACAAGGCATATTCTCATCTTCGAGCAAAGAATTGGGTGGTGCGATCAGGTCTGCAATACGGTGCTGATTTTGTGGCTTATCGTCACCATCCTGCTCTTGTTCACTCAGAGTAAGGCCTTTTATGCTTATCAATAAGATACCTTATTGTATTTTGTTATACTTCCCCAGATACGATTGCTTGTAAATATACCAAAGACCAGAAAGACGCCTCCATTTTTCTTTTTTTAAAGCATACAATATTTATATTTATGTGTAGGTTTCTTTCTTCTATTCATCTAATGTTCAGAAACATAAAATTTTTAGTATCTGTCACTGAGATTTTAGTTATAACTGTGATTCTTTTATATTTAATGTGAAATACACAATATTAAAACGTGGCTGCAACATAGGCATGCCTAACACTGGGACATGGGGACACACACACATAATAGATGGAATCATTTCCAATGAATTGAATTGATACCAATTAATCCTGATGCAATCAACAAATTGATTATTTCCAATGAATCCCAATCATTTTGTTTAACACTGGACTCTGGACTCTGGAGGCATGCTCAGATTGGCCAAATTTTCCCGATTATTGCCAATTTAATATTTACAGGACTCTCACTGATTAATTACTGATTACGATTAATTTTTATATGATATATATTAATATTAAATACTGTTATGTCATAGCCTAGAAAACTGGACATGTCCATATTAGGGCATATGTCCCATGTCTCACTGTCAACAAGTGTATCACATATTATAAATATGTTAGGACATGTGATCCACTTGTTGGACATGCAAGGGACACATTTTTTTAAACGTGTGTCCTGCATGTCAAACACTGATGTACTGGACATTTTCCCTAAAATGGACATGCCCAGTTTTCTAGGCTACAGTATAATGGTTATTTAATGTCCACTTAATCAAACTACAAATGACTCATTAAGACTAATAAAATTGTTATTAATATTGTAATAGTAATATACCTTGTATTCTACTAGAAGTTATATACTAGAAAGATTGAAACATATTTAGAAAAACATGTGGAAAAGGGTGCATTCTTGAGGATAACTCCATAAACATTTTGGAAAATAATGCATACATGAAGATAACTCATTTGATATTACTGGATGGCTATTCCTGGAAAGTAGGTGGATGCCGTAGAAAATTGGCATATTCTGTTGGTTGAAAATTCGAAATTCACTCAATGGTATGGGAATTCAGCCTTTAATCAGCACCAGAGATTCCTGCCACTGTAAAATCTTTCTTAATCATGGTATTGCTATGCTACTGATGCAGACAATCAGTAGCATGACCGATCTGTTCCATTCTTCCCACTCTCTCTCACTTTTAAGATTAAACTCTTCTAGCCTTATAAGGACCATTGAAGGTTCTGAAATATGCCAGATCTCAGTCAATAATCAGGGTGAAACCTTCATAGTTCTCAAAAAGGCTTTTCAATGCAGCAAATGGCATTCAAATCTGGTTTGTGCAGGAAAATAATCCTTTTTTCTGGTGACCAAGACCCCTGTATTGTGCAGGTATGGCTTCAACAAACAGCATCAACTTTGTGTTACCTTCACCAAATCCTGATTGTGAGGACTTGTTGAAAATATGTAAGTATTTGCTTTCTCAATATATGGGTGATTTGCACCCGTTCTTTATATACTGGGAGGTGTGTGTCCCAAAATTAGTACTTCCCCTTCTTTCATACAACTGCTTTTAGGCAGCAAAATTCAATAAATTAAAAATTACATGAGGAGTTTCATAAATGCAGAAGACTTACTCCTATAAGAATGTAATTCAATTTTAAGACTGAATTTGTTATACTTGAACGTACAAGGATGCATGCCATCCTTTACAGAGAACGATGTCTTGTGGATGAGGGACACTCCACGAAACTGCTCATTATCCAGGAGTGAGATCCACTGAAAAAGGTTCACAAGCTCCAGAGCACCACAGTGCTGATCTTCAGGAAGTTCTGCACAATAGAGTCCTCTTCAGTACTGTGCAAGTCACTTAAGGATGACACCAAATCAACTGATCAGAACTGTGCTAAGAACAGCTTAAAAATCCTATGCTAATTAATAAACAGCTTGACATGTTGTAAGTTAACAGTTATGAAACATAAACAATGAACCATTCACCCTGAAAGAAATTGCTGCACCAAGAATCGCATGAAAACTTTCAGCTATCTGGAAAATTACAAAAGTACAGCAATGTGCATATAATATAGGTTTTCTACAGAAATGACTCTCAAGCTGTTGTACTGCTCTTTGGCCCACACAAGAGGATTACAGCTCCAACGGTTTTCGAGAAAGTTTACAGCCTATTGCTCAAGATGTTTACAGCACTTTGCTTGACTATCTCACTCTTAGGTATCACACTATCAGACTCTCAAATCCAACTTCAAATGCAGGTGGTGTTTACATATTTATAGATTTGCAAATGATCAAAGTTGGCCTAGTCTTCCATGCACCCTCCATGAAATATGGCAGATGCCCAACTAACCAGTAATCAAACCTGAACAAGCCAATGGTCATTTTTGAGCAAGTCAAACTTCACCCAACATCCACATCCACATCAGAAGTCCATACTATGCCACCTCCAGGCCAAATCAGCTCCTATGCTAAATTGGTCCTGTTACCGCTCAAACCAGCAGCAGACCTAAAAGGGGTTCCTAAGAGGGCAACTGCTAGGTCAAGGGCAACGGTGGAGGCTTAGCCCACTATCACCACAGCTAAGTCTCCCTGCGCTTTACGGACTTTCACCAATGGGAGGAGTCCCAGTAGTGTAGGGATCACTTTGTAAAATAGATGTCAATGGAGAGGTGAGGAGTGACCCTGAAAACCCTTTCCCAAGGATGGAGTGATGAATGGAATTTGCTTGCTCTTTAAACAAGGGACTTGGTTCACCAAGAGTAAGGTGTGGGGATTGGAGGTTTGAGGGAGAAAGGGTAGGCTTATAAAGGAGTTTCTCAATCCCTATAATCCTTGGAAACTTGGATTCCCAAATGGTCTTTGACAAATAGTCTTTATTGAGAAGTGGGACCACACGGGGCCAAGTGGACCTAGCTCAGGTTTGGGGATGGAATGTAGTAGCCAATGATGTTCCTATCCTTGACAAGGTGAGGGGAAAGAAGCAAGCAAGAATATTTACTTCAAAAGGTTGAATTGAAATAGCCTAGAGGAGATCGAAATTTTTCCTTGGGTCAATTCCCGGGAAATTGATGCCCTAGCTGACCTAATGGGGTTAGACTTGGGGAAAAAGGGGAAAATTGGTAAAAGGAAGGTTAAAATGATCACCCTTCTTAGGTATCAGTGCCTAATTCACGTGGGGATATGGAGTCAAGGATGGTGATCACTGATGAGTAAGAACTTGGTTTCTTGATCAAGGAGGCCCGGAAAGTCAACTTCGTCCAATGTTGAGAGAAAGAAAAGAAAAGTGACCTTCAAGCATTTACACTTCAAAGCAAATGATGTAAGCTTCTCGAGATAAATAATCTCTAGGACATTTCATTCATATAACATTGGGCCATACATTTACATAGCTAAAACATGCTCAATTCCACATTTCAATAATGCAACAACTAGCCCTAATTTTAGCAGTATGCAACGACAAGAATAATAACAATAAAAGTCACTTACAACGTTATAGAGTATATCCAACTAGCGATTTGTTTGCACAATAAAGCTACAAGACGAGAAATAGCCCAAATCCATAAATCAAAATTCATCCATCTCCAAAAATATCCACGAAGGAAAAAGTGCGAAAATTCTCTATGATTAGAGAGATCCCAAGTCAAGTGATGATACAAATGAATGTATCTAACATCAATATATAGCCTCCTAATGAGTTCGAATTAGTCTATGGGCCCCTAAAGATAAAATAATGTGCAAATAATAACCCCTAATGGTGACAAGCCCACCATACTAGCTCATAATGTAAAAACAAGCCTCATAAGGGGCCAAATAATGATGTATGCATGTCGTAGGGCCCTCCAAAGGCTCAATAACATTCTGAAGTGCCATATTGAGGAATAAATTCCTCAGAATATGATGGACAAGGGGGTGGCCCCTTGTTCTCCAAGCAGAAGACCTTTGGTGCTCCTAGTGGGTCTGAGGGCACATCAATGACCCCATGGGTCTCCATGTCTGTAGATCCTCTGTAGTGGTCCAAGTGGTGGAATAAATGCTGCCATGACATCGTACAAGTGCTAGGACACCTGCCAAGAGTGTGGGGCTCTTGTGGGGCCCTGTTGGGCATAGTGTACAAAGCCTATCACCATCGTCTCGAAAGTGGATTGCTAGTAGTCTCTGAACATCCATAAAGATCTGTGGACTACTGTCTGCTGCTATGGAGGCCCATGGCTCTCTATGCACACCCTACATGTGCCAATGTGGACCTCTGGGGATTAGGATCCCATAGAGGGAAGCCAAACCCAAATGGAAACCACCTGTAATCCTGCATAAGATCCAATGCGCCCCCTAGGCTTCCATTATAATCAGTCATTAAAATAATCGGGTAAGAGAGCTCACAAATCATGGATAGCAAAGTGGGCACTTCATAATGACATGCCCTTCCGTAGTGGGGCTTTGGCATGTGCTGGTGTCTCCAAGCTCCAAAGGGGATTAGCCAAGTACCTTAATAGGTGGTTTCAACCCTTAGAGGGGATAGTATGTCCAAGGTACATCCTTCTAATGGGGGTGGCAAGTGACAAATAGGTGAGATGGAATAGGGAATGAGAGGGGCAACCCTGGGCCACATAATGGGACATAGGGGTAGCTAGATAAGGGGAAGCCCACACCTGGGTATGTAATGTATAGGAGGGAGTAGTCGTGGTACATGAGGTGCCCCGACCTTGATTTTTACACCCTTCTTTATATGCCCTTTGCCTTTTATGAATTTTCTTTAATTAACTGATCGAGGCTCAAAAGACAAGAGCATGATGTGTATAATATAGCGGTGATTACCCCCTTTGAGATAGGGCGGTTCATTGCCTTCCAGGGGTTGGGATAATCATGGGTTCTTGAATGATAAAGGAGGCTCATCTAGGGCCTATGGAACCAGGGTGATGGCCATGGATGGGGTAGAGCTCATGTATTAGCTTTTGCCCATGTGCTAACTATTTTTGTCTTGCCCTTCTTTTGCATTTTGTGGTACAATTTCCTGTTAAATGTGGGCAATTATGTTTTTTTTTCTTTTTTTAGTTGCTTCAACCTTCGGGCATCATTCTAGGCCTGACCCAAGGTGGGGGCAATGGGATAGGGAGGCTAACCTTATGTGGACCCAGAATGGGAATGTGGATCTGGGTGGGAGAAATGATGAATGGGGTATAATGAGTGGAAATGGAGTAATATGTGCAGGTAGAGGAGTGGGACCACGCATCGAAAGTCGGGGTTTCCCTAGTAGTACCACCCTGGAACCTAATGGTCAATAAAAGAGATCCCACGGGACTAAGATCCAAGGGTAACAACCAAAAGAGACCAAGGATTCGAGTACAAACTAAGCCTAGTCTTTCCACCAAAACCCCCTATCAATCCATACCCAAAAGTATCCATGTTAAGTAAACCCAATACTCAATTATCAAATGACAAGACATACCTTTAGATTCGGGAGGCCCACCTTCAAACATACGATCAATACAGGTGGGTGAGGAACTACATGGCTGGCTCGGGTGGTAGAGAAATTGCACAACGAGCTAGTAGGAGGCATCAAGGGGCTGCTGGTTGCGGCTGAGGCTCATCACGGAGAAAAATTTCTCATGGGGATATCACTCACAAAGTGGTCGGTAACAGGTCCTACACCAGAATGCTCCTGCACCAGAATTTTAAGTGTACCAGAACTGAACCGTACTAGAGATGACATTGTGAGTGGTCACAACTGTGTCAATTCTGCACATATGCTCTTCCAATCTGCACTTTCGCGAAATCACAATCAATAGATGGTTTCTCATTACATTTTCAATCACTGCTTTTCTTGTAATATCAAAGCATGCAAGCTCCTGCTTTTTCATGTTTTTATTTTGGAGCATCCTCAAATGTTAACAAATGTACTAGTAATTACAATTTACATTCTTCTACAAGCTTAGAGTAATGCCTACAGTCAGAATACTGAACCATTTAGTTGTCTTTAGGTGTGTTCTATTTATAAATCTATATTGTTAAACTAAATTGTTTCTAGTAAATATTTTCATTGGACAGGTATGCAGTGATTATATCCTCTGAAAGTGATGTCAGACAAGCTCGACTAACAACATGGTCTGATTGGCAGTCTACACTTCGCCTTTGTGGCAGTGTTGCGAAGGTACTGCATTTCCCGTTTTCCTTGTATTTCCAACGTTAGTTTTTGTGCTTCTTATTTGACTAACTTAAGGAATCAACTTCGTCGTTGAAATTTTTTCTTATTTAGCTGTGGTGATTCTGCAGACATTATTGGTCTTAAGTATAGTGCCAAGAGGCAATAAAATTGAGGAAACATCTCCGACATGTTTGGATGATTACTATGTGGAAGAATTTGAAATTAGAAGATGGATTGCAGAGAAGCATCGAGAGGATCCCCAATCGGGGAAAGATAAAACGTAACTAACGTCCCTCTTTGGAATTCCATTTTGTCTTAAATTTGTGGTGTGAATCCATTCAAGGGTTTTCGATGTTTTTTATTATCACTTAGAATTTAAAATATCTACAGAAGAATTCAGATTATTTGAAATATCTACAATTACAATTCAGAAGTAATTGTAGTACTTGGAAGAAATTCCAAAGAAATTTTCCTATCCATGAAAGATTAGCTAGTTGCAGCTTTGTCACAGCATGTACATCTTGTGAGATGCATGGATGCCACTTATAGGCTAAACTAATATACCTTGAAGGTGAACGGTTAGCTGGATGCAGTTTTGTCACAAACACTCACAGCATGTACGTCTTATCAGATGCATGGATGCCACTAGTTGCAATGATATCAGGTTTGAAAAATGATGTCCAATATGTGATGGGATGCTTTGTTAGCACCTAACCTTTGATAATCTATCAGAAATCCACGCAGAAATGTTTTGGCAGAAAAGCTAAAAAATGGAAGAGAGAACGTAGGGGAGTGCAGCCAGAAGTTGAGCGGGGTGCAATAGTTGTGACAGGAGTTGTGGTGGTGGGCTCCAGTCTTGTATTAATTTAAAAACATTTTGGAAAACTAGCTATGATAAGTAGTTCATAAAAGTTCCTTTATGTGCATGTGATTATCAAAGGCATTTATGTTAAAATAATATTTATACATGTTTAAAAATATTTATAACAAAACTCCTACAATTTTGAAATAAATTTAATATTTTTAAATTCCAAATTCCCTTTCAAGTCAAATCCACCTCATGACTCGTATATCAATCAACGATTAGTGTATTTAATTGTGAACTAAAATGAGCTGCTCAAGGAACACTCCAATGCATATGTTGAAAAAATTTGAAGTTTAGAATGGTGCCTTGTATTCCTATATACCCCTAAAGTTATTTTCAAATTCTAAATTCCCTTTCAAGTCAAACCCACCTCATGACTCGTATATCAATCAATGAATAGTGTACTTAATTGTGAACTAAAATGAGCTGTTTAAGGAACACTCCAATGCATATGTTGAAAAAATTTAAAGTTTAGAATGGTGCCTTGTATTCCTATATACCCCTGAAGTTACGTTGCGTTCTGCCCCTCTCCTCTACTAATTTCATCTTATTTGATGATGTAATGTTCTTTTAAGGGGAGGAAAGAGATGCATGCTCAATAACTTATGCAATGCCCACGAGTCAAAATTATTATGATGTTATTAATACATAACATAACCTAACACGATCATTTGAGAGAAAAAGCACACCCAATGCATACCATCAATATTGACCATTAGAAAGTTATATTCTAACCCATTCTAACCTTTTACTTTTGATGGTCATTTTGGAAAATACACCAACTTTATCTTTGAATACTAACTTCTTCGGACCGAGAGGTTTGGGGAGAATGTTCATGTTTTGTTGTCACGCAATATTGCAAGTCAAATCTTCATTTAACATTGACTTCCAAATGTTTTAGTGCACTCATGGAATGCATGATTGTTTGCCATTTTTAAAAGATTAATAATCACAATGAAGAGTGGTTATATTGGCTTGCTGAAGTTGCATATTAGTGAGCGTCCCTCCTCTTAGCCAATTTCCCTCGCATTTCCCTTTCACCACTATCTTGTACTCCAGTGGAAATTAGGACATTGCATTTGCACCAAGGCTGAAAGCATATTTTTTTGTAGATTTTTTAGCATCCACTAATCCTATGCTATTTGAATTTGAATGCCTTATTAACTGAAAATCAGCCCTTCTGTTATAAAGGATGTGAAAATATGATGTTCTTTTTACATACCCATGTATCCTCTCGGTCGTTGTCTAGTGTTTAATGTTTGGAGAAACCATGAATTTGGAAATGTAACCAACTATAGTGAAAATTCAAGTCGTAGGTAATTAATGTCCTTATGGTCTCAATAGAAAAAAAAATAGATTGTTGGATTTGATTAACGCCGAAATTAAATTTCAGACAATAGCATCAATCAAACAATAGCAAAAAAATAAATAGTGAAAACCTAAGTCACAGGACACGTCCCCTAGGGTCATGTGTCCTATTATTCATGTGTCGGACACGAAATACGACCTAAAATGTGTCCAACACAGTTTTGAACATGTCCTCCAATCGAGACAAGTGTGTTCAACGTGGCGAAAATGTGCCCTAACCTTTTTTCTTCTTATGACAAGGGTCCCACGAAAAATCACTCATAAATCCCACGCAAGGTTCATTTTTTCGTTTTTTTCGATGATTTTTGTTGTCAAAACTCGCTGAAGTCGTTGTCATCTCGTTGGAGTTTCTTTGTTTGCTCGCTGAGTCACTAGCCATTGTTTGTTTGCTGGTCATTGTTTGTGTGGGGCCAGGTAAGCATTTTCCAAATTCTTGTATAATTTGTAATATCAGAAAACCAAACAAACAGAGGGCAATTGTCGTGTAACTGAGTTATGCGAGGTAGTCGAGTTACATTACTTTGTCATAACAATATTACAATTTACGATGGTTCACACTGCCATGTTTATTCCCATTTTGTTGTCACGACTTTATTAGACTTGCCATTACAATGCATCGGAGGCTGCTGTCGTTGGCCAGTGTTTGTTCCACCCTTGATGTTCTGAGCCTAATCGTACTTCAAGGAACATATCATGTTTTGAACTATGATATTCCGACTTATTTTGTATCTACTATTTTTTATTTTCTAGTGGCATTCCCTCTGTATCTATGTAATACATTTTGATTATGATGACTTAATGGAAAATCCGCATTTTATCGTTTTAATATCTAAGTTCTTCTAAATTTTTAGTTAGTAGTTTCTTATGTGCTTGTAGCCTTGTACAACTGTTAATAAGTTAATAACGCGAAGATTCAAGAATGAACATTGAACTGTGAACAATGAACCATTGAACATCATTGATGTAATAAATTAATAAACTAATACTACATTTCAGTAACTTAATATGTCTCAGAAACTATATTTCAGTGTTATATATATATATATATATATATAAAATGTGTCCCTCGTGTCCTGTTTTTGGGGCCACTGTGTCTCTTGTCGAATACTTGTTTTTACGTGTCCTCTGTGTCTCATGTCCTCGTGTCATGTGATTTAGGTGGAAACATAAGAACCATTTCAAGCATACACAGGTAGTGATTTCTCCAAATCAACTTTTCATTTTTTGAAAAAATTATAAGGAAACATCCACTCATTGTCCACAAAAAACATAATTGCACAGTGATCGAAATCACCTCGAACTTGAGCTTCTACATGTTGCTTGAAAGATACACTTGTTGGGAAAAATTCCAGAAACATCAATTCTCCACTGTACAAACTATATAGATGTCATACAACCACCTTGTACAAATGTTTTACGAGTGTACTTATGGCTATACATACTAACATATGATTGTACAAAGTTGTGCATTATTCATAAATGCCTCTTTTCTAACTGCCTACTCTTTTTTAGTCGTTTAACTTGTTCAATTGTTTATGTGTGTCGAAAGCCTCTGCCTTGCCTTTATACTTTTAATTGAGAATTTATTTTCAAGATCACTCTTAGTCCAAGTCATGCATGATATACATTTTTAGATTCAATTGTTAAATATATGGCTTTCAATTATTTTGCTAAAATGAATTATAAAATATATTGCTTTAAAAAAAAATTGCTTTAGAAAAAACTGAATTACCTTTTGAAATCAAATTAACAAAAATATTTTGAACATTCACAATGAATTTGTGTAGAAGTATCTATGCGAGCTATAATTCTCAACACTCCCTCTTAGTGAGGAGGGAATTTTGCACCAATCCAAATTCAATTTTCTCAAGTATTTGCGGATCTGTGGAAATATTTTGAAGCTTCATTGCTCCCTTCTTTCATGTTTCATATGAAGTGGTCTTTGCTTTTTGCTAAGCTAAGTGCTATGGAAGTTTGCTTCTTATTGAACTAGGATACCATTGCTAATCCTAAGTTAAAGTATCACTTTGAGGTGCTTTTTTTGGTTATTGCATTGCATG
This sequence comes from Pinus tabuliformis, assembly GCA_031772625.1. Taxonomy (NCBI): domain Eukaryota; kingdom Viridiplantae; phylum Streptophyta; class Pinopsida; order Pinales; family Pinaceae; genus Pinus; species Pinus tabuliformis. The sequence continues at coordinate 236,243,093 of CM062819.1, forward strand.
CCACTTCACCATCTTCAAGAATCTCAAAGCATACTTCACTGTGCCTCTCAAATACTTGAGCACATGTTTTGTTGCTACCCAATGCTTCCACCTTTGTTCCACCATGAGCTTACTAAAAGTGTCACTACAAAACAAACATGGTTCTCCTTCCTACATAATTTAAAGCCCCAAGGTGCACACTTATTCCTCATTGATCTTATGAAAGGAAGTTCACTTCACACCCATTTGATATATTATATATCCCATAAATGAAGCCAAAGATGTAACAACTCTAGTGGAAGTGTATTTGATGATTGGACAAATGTCTCCTTGTAGTCCACCCGTCTTTGGGAGAACTCTTTCATCACAAACCATGCTTTGGACTTCTCAATGTCTCCCTTTCCAACATGTTTGATCCTATAGAGCCACCTAGAACTTACAACTGACTTTCTCTCTAATCTTGATAATATGTCTCAAACATCATTCTTCAAGATGGAAGTGTACTTCTCCACTATGGCATCCCATCGAACCACCGCACCTATTAGTTCGTTGCGTTCTAAAAATTGGAAGGCTCAAAATGTAGAATGTTGCTCGTTAGTGCCATATAATGCGGAAATTTCTTTGAAGGTATGCTCTCTCTAAATGTGCTTCTAGGACTCTCAACATGCTCCTATATATACCTTAATGATTGAGTGAACCATGGAGGTGTCTTGTCAAAAGCATAAGCGACTTCTATCTCCCTTTCTTCACTTGAAAGTCGTTGTAATTCCCTAGAAATTAGTGGTGGGCCTAGCTCAATCTTCGAAGCTTCTGACTCTTCATTCTTTGTCACCAGACTCATGGGACTTCTTGGTTGCAAAGTGTTCGTCAAATTTTACACCTTGGATCACTATTGCCTTTGTCTACTCTTAAATATAGACTATGTAAGTGTTTGAAATCTCATTGTAATAAACCCTTTATGCTAGAAGACTATAACTTTGCCCTCTTCTCTACTGGGACATGGGTATAAATTGGAGAAGTAAATGTTAAAATGATTCACCTCTAGCTTTATATAAGTGAATGTCTCATTTGGTGTCTTGTCCTCCAAGATCATGTGAGGACATTGGTTTTCGATACATATTGTGGCATTGCATGTCTTTGCCCAAAGAAACATTGGCAAGTCGCCATGTATCATGGCCTTAATAGTCCCTATGATGATCGATTCTTCTCCTTTGCAACCCCATTTTACTGCGGGTTTTATGAAACTATTAGCTCCCTCTTGATTTATGTTTTCTTTTCAAAGCTCTCAAATGCCTTGGAGGTATAATATGTGTTAATTTTTGTGTAGCATCGAGAGGTATTCCCATATGCCAAAAAGGATTCCCAAGTCCAACAAGAAAAATTATGAAAAATAAAAATGAAAATTATTAGTTTTGGGTTTCATGTATGCCCCAAATGGTCAAGTTGGCCCTATTGAATGGTGTTGTCATTAATGCCAATGTCAGTCTTTGAACACTCTTAATATACATCAATGGATTGCATTAACTGGAAGCTCCAATGGACAAGAAGCCCTGTAGGAAGAGTGTTGGAAATATTGAGAGGGAGGTGAATCAATATTTCACTTACAAATAGTTAATTAAAATATTTTAGAGCATGAACAATATAACAAGTATCATCAACAAATTAGAAGAGCAGTACAAAACAAATTTTAAGGTGGAAACCCTTCCGGGAGAAAAACCACTGAATGTTTTTCTAATAATGAATGAGTACAAAAATTTTCAGCTCCAACTACTCTAAAAAAACATTCAATTTATTAGGAAGATACAACTCTTGAAAGGATGCTCCTACACCTTGGTTTTACACTTCAATTGGAAGGATGCTCCAAAACCCTAGTTTTATCAATTACCACTGAAAGGATGCTCCAACACTTTACAAGCTCCAACTTATGCTAGCACAACCCTGCGACCCTAAAGTATTTTCAAGCTCCAACCCAAAGAAGGATTCACTCTGCTGCCTTGCACCACTCAATCACCCTGAATATATAAACTAGATAAATGAATTGTGAGCTCCCATACCTGTTATTAGTGTCCTATAAATATAGTGATCAAGGAATGATTATCCAGTTATTTATCCCAATGGGATGTTGTAAATTATCTTTCATTTTAAGTTGTTTTGTTTGTGAAAAGAAAAATAGAAAAAATAGAAAGAAAAGAAAAATAAAAACAAAAAGAAACTACAAAAATGGAAAAAGAAAGAAAAATGAAAAATGAAGAGAGGAATAAAATAAAAGGTATTTAAAGAGAAAATAAATGAAATAAAATCCTCAAAAGAGCGCGCCAGTCAAAATGCCACCTAAATCGTTTTGTTTATTATCCTTGAATCTTGGTTAAATTAGCAAAATAATGGTTTAAATAGCGAATAAAAGATCGACATGTTGTCTTGTAATAACGAAATGGTGCTTTTCGACGAATGAGATCATCCCTGCTAAAATCAACGACAGGGAACAATGTTCGCCCCCTTCCTTGCCCCCCCGACCTCCCGAAGGTTAATGGGGGGGTCCGAAAAGTGGTTTGATTGAAACCACCAGCAACCAAGTGGCAGCGCCATGGGCATTTCGAGGGACTCTCCTCCCTTATTGCTTACTGTTATCACTCAGGTTGTCGTTATAGTCGACATCAAAAGGATACGGCCGAGGTAACCACAGACCAATCTTTGGACTGCAGGTTCTAGCCCACTTGCAATAAGAAAGGGCTCTCTCTTTTTTGATTTAGCTTTGTTGATATTATTTTTAGGCTAGTTATTGAGTTCAAGGGGTTTTGTTTTGTTTTTTGGTGGGAAGGATGATGCTTTCAAGTAAAGAGGCACGGACAACATGAAAGTTTTAGAACCATTGGGCGTGGAGTCAAGGAGTAGGACTGCTGGTGCGTTTTCTTGGTCAGAAGAAGGAATATGAAGCAAGCTAGTTGCATATGAAACAATCATTCAAGGTAAAAGAGATGGATTAAAGGCTAAGGAATAAGGGGCAATTTAGAATCTCTCATTCAGATTAGCAGCAAGAAGACAAATGAGCCCTATCTAGGAGCAGTTAAGAATTCCTAGATAACAGTCATTCATATATGAAAATAGGTCAAACATGAGCCATAACAGAATTCATATTTATGCCTAATTCAAGAGGAAAAATTAAGCCATAGAAACTGAGCATAGAGTGCAACCAAGCAAGTTCTGAGCCAATCCTTATTGATTCATATAGCAGCACAAGAATTCCACATTCAATTCTTCAAACCATTAGACACAGTGCAGACAATCATTCCTCCAAAGCTTTTCAGCAATCTTTGATTAAGTAAAACATCTCCGATATCCAGTGCGAGTCTCTAATGAGGATTATCAACCAACCAACCCTTTAAACAATACAGAGGGTTGGTATATATAGGAAAAATTATCCAAGAACTAATCTATTACAGCCGACCTAAACAGGTCTGAAAGAAAATGATTACTTTAACCTAATCTTATCCAGAAATAAATGCATGAAAATATCTTTGGGCTGCGCTGAGGGCAGCTGTATCAAAACTGAGTTAATGTCTGTCCTAGGTAGCCCGGTACAGTCCTCCTGTAATAACTGTGATTTTTCCTTTATCTCCACCTCTAACTTGGTGTTGCTGATGTTTTGTTGGCATTAATGTGCACTAATCCTGACCAGATAGGCTTTTAAATGGCCTTAACTGCGTTGCTGACTTTGATGAAGGTTTTTAATTTCACCTGATTTGGTGTTGTTGAACTGATACTCTCTGCCGCTTCCTGATACTCTTTGGTGCTGATCCTTGAGTCTTTAAAATCTCCTGAATGGTTTAGACTGTCCCATCGATCCTTCATGGCAGTGCTCGGCCTTTTGTTGCTTTAAAAAGTGTGTTTGCCCCTTTCTGAATGCTTCGCGAAGAAAAACGGGTCATTCTGCGCCTTTCGGGCTTGTTGGGGGCTGCGCGATGAGGGGCTTTCCATTTTGGCCCATTTCTCGTAGCCATGCGCGATATCGCGCATGAAAAACTACCTCAGAATCTGAATACGGGCTTCCTAAGCATGATTTTCGCCTTTCGCGCCTTTTTGAGTGATGACGTCAACATGACATCAGCGGGTGGGACCCAGTACGGTGGGTAATGTGGCGGGATGACATCAGCTGATGATGTCAGCAGTACAGCGGATGACGTGGCAGTACACGGTGGCAGTGACGTGGCAGGAGGCCGACGCAGGCAGATGATGCAGTAGGATGACGTCACTAGGCGGAGGACGTGGTGCTGACGTCACCCAGGGGAGGGCAGTTTGGCGGTTTCGGGCGCACTGCCTTTGCACTGAAGCGGTTTGGGAGGAGGGGGCTCCGCCACACCCGGGAGGGCGACGCGTGGCGGGAGTACGGCGGGAAAACCGCCGATCTCCTGGATGCTAACCCTCGGCATGTTGGCGTGTGAAAAGACCCGCCCACCGTAGATCTTGGGCGGGCCAGATCTAACGACTGACGGGACAGGTAAGTCGGTGGAAGGTTAGGGCAGGGACCCACCCGTTATTTTATTTGTTTATTCGTAGGATGGGGGGTTAAACATTGGATATGCAGGTTTATGGGTTAAGCGCGCCAGAGGCGTTTAATGTTAAATCAAACGCTTTAAACGCCAACATTAATAATGAGCGCCTAAGAGGGTTGGGTGTTTATACAAAGGGGAGGACCATGGTTATTGTTTTAACCAGAGGTTAAAACAACCCCGGGTTTAGAACGTGAAGGGTTAATAGTGGTCCCAGATGGACTACTATTTCCCGGACTAAAAACATATGGCTATAGTGCCAAAAAGGGGGGGGTATTTAATATTTTTTAGGGATTTTATATTATTTTAGTGGTAAATAGGGATGGGGATCAGTTAGGGAGCTACAAAGTGAAATTAGGAGTTAATATGGCTTTGTGAGGTGAAAGTGGAACAGAAGACTAAGTTTCAAAAGTAAAACTTAGTCATAGGGGTAAATGAGAGTGAGAAGTGATTTTACACAAGAAATGTGACTTCTTTTTATTAAAGAAAACCAACATTTACCTTGATGTTTCACAAAAATGAAGTTAGGACTTGTTGGGCAGATCCCAAGGTCCTTTAGGGGGATGTTAGTAAGATACTTTTACGGGGAGTGAAGGGAAGTTAGACATGCTTCTAGAATTTTGCCACCAAAACACTGCTTTGCTACCTCTACCACGGATGAGATGAGCTTTCCTTGTCGAGGCCAACACTGAAGGTGATCTTGCTTCTGCAACCCCAGGCTACCTACCCAGCCTAATACACCTAGCATTTTTTGTTACTTCAGGAAGGGTGCACTTAGACTTGCAGACCCTGCTTTACAATTTTTCTTTCGACTGCCCTCCTATCTAAATCTATCCTTATTTCTTCCAAGGGCCCAGATTAAGCAGTTGGAGTCCTTTGTTTCTCTACCTATCTACAAATCTGCCAAGATTAAGCTGTTTGGACAGATATCAATTCTCTATATTCTAAAACAAGAAATTTAAACCTAGGGAAGCCAAGATTAAGCTGTCTGGACTTCCCTTAACAAAACATTCTTCAAAAATGGTTAAGTCATCAAAATTGGAATACAGCAGTGACATTTGGACTGGCAGACTTTCATGGCCTCTTCTTTGGCCTTTTTCTGGAAATATGGAGCATTGCAGGATGCAAAGTATGACATATTTGGTATGTAAAACTGTCAATCATGAAAGATGAACACCTGTTGCAACAGGAGGCTAACAGTGGCTCCACTTGGGGATGGCTTTTCCTTGTGAAAAGCCAAGAGCAGCAGGTCAAACTGCCTTGATCTTCTATTGTTGCTGTGGATTGAAAAACTTCTTTATGCTCATTGTTATAGTGTGAAACTTTGAAATATGAACAACTCCCTCCTCAACTGAATTACTGTAAACTGCATAGCATCACCTGCTTTCTTCTGCGTGCTTGATGTTATGTACAGTATTTCTTGAGCATTGTGCCTTTGAAAAACAGAGATCAAAACTGATGTGTTTCCTTCAGCTCTGGTCTAAAAACAGTTGCTGATGTGAAATTTAAAAAGTGCTCATCTCTTATTGATACTGTTTGACTGAAGACTGCAAGCTGCCCACTGTTTGCTTTTACCATGAACTTCTGTGATATGACAGTGTTACTATTGTTGTTTTACCGAGATTAATGCAGAGACAGAGCTTTAAAGAATAGAATACTGGCAATTGGTTGTGTCTTTACAAACATTGTTGCTGCTCCTCTACCACTCAGATTGCTTACACAAAAACTAAAAACAAAGCGCTGATATATACAAATATCAATGTACAAAGGATATATACAGAGCTAGATTGTATCCCTTTAAAAGGGATCATGGTAATGTTTCAGCATTCGGCCATTCACAGGGCCTTCTTCAGCTGTGCTGCCCTCTACAGATTTGAGAAAATATGTGTTATTTCCCTGAACAACAGAAATAACGAATGGCCCTTTCCATAAAAAATCAAATTTTGCATGTTTTCCCTTGTCTTCTCTTCGTGAATCCCACCTTAGAACTTTGTCACCAATATAGAAATCCTCAGCCTTAGCTCTCTTGTCAAACATCCTTTTGAGCTTTTCTTGCAAAATTTGAGCTCTGTCATAAACTTGCTCTCTGGTTTGCTGAAGATCAATGGTTTGGTTGATTCTTCGTTGAATGTCGTTTGGTTCAGTCTGAATCTCCTGTAACAGTCTGATAGTAGGGATGCCCAAAGATAAAGGAAACCTGGCTTCCATGCCATATACTAGCTCATAAGGGCTCATCCCAATGGATTTCTTTGTTGAAAGTTTGTCTGCCCATAGGGCATTTGTGAGCTTTCTATGCCAGTTCTTCTTGTTTTCTTCTAGCACTTTCTTTATGATATTAATCAGGCTCTTATTAGATGACTCAGTCAGGCCATTACCTTGGGGGTAATAGGCTGTGGAATGCCCCAAGGTGATGTGAAATTTGTGGCAAAAATTGATCATTTTTTTGGATTTAAAAGCAGCGGCATTATCAGTAATGATCTTCTCAGGGCAGCCAAATCTAGAAAGGATGTTGCACTCAAGGAATTGGATAATGATGGTGTCATTGGCTTGTCTGCATGGGATGGCCTCAACCCACTTGGTGAAATAGTCGGTGGCTGTTAAAATCCATTTGTGCTGGCCTGAGGAAGAGGGATGGATTTCTCCAATGAAGTCAAGACCCCATTGTTGAAAAGGCTTTTTAGTGGAGATGGGTTTAAGGGGCAGGGGCAACAACTTTCTTTTGCCCTCAAAGATTTGGCATTTGTGACATGAAATGACAAACTTTTTTACATCTGCAAAAAGAGAGGGCCAATAGAAACCAGCCCTTAGAATTTTATCAGCTGTGGATTTCCAATATAGATGTCCTCCACAGTCACCTGCATGGAATTCTTTGATGACATTGTTAGCCTCATTCATGATTAAACAATTAAGCAATATACCTTCATGATTTTTCCAAAATAATGCACTATCTATGACACAAAACTTTGAAGCCTTCATTCTTAAAAATCTTTTCTTAGTTCTGGACAATCCTGGGGGAGCAAACAGGTTTAACAAAACAAAGCATATATCAACATACCATGGGGATTGCAAAAATGTTTCACTGATCTGTGGAGTCGCCAGCTCTTGTTCATTGTCCAATTGGTTAATGTCTAAGGCTTGAAAGTTTGTTTCGGACATCAGTTTGGCTAAACCTTGTCCCTTTATGAGCTTGGTTGGTTTTATTTCTGTCATATTCAAGGATGTTTGCAATCCATTTGCCTCTTTTGCCCTCTAATTCCTCTTGGGTTAATATGTCTTTTATAACAGCATTTGGGACATAGGCAATTACATGTGAATATAAAATGTACACTCGGAAATCCTTGATTGCTTTGACCAAGGCATAGCCCTGCTTCTCCATGATTGGGTATTTCAAGGGGCATCTCTTAAGGCTCGGCTGAAAAATGCAATTGGCTTTTCAGCTCCCTGATCATCCTTTTGCAAAAGAACAGCAGCTATGGTGTGATCAGATGCAAAAGAAAATATGATAAAGTCCCTATCAAATTGTGGACTTGTAAGGACAGGGGTTTGGGTTAAGGCGGATTTTATGCCCTCAAAGGCTTGTTTGGTTTCAAGAGACCATCTTACCTTGGCATCCTTTTTTAACATGTTGCTTAACAGTCTTATCAACTCAGCTAGATTTGGAATAAATCTCCTTAGGAAATTGATCTTTCCCAAGAATGCTTGCAACTCTTTTATGTTTCTTGGGTATGGGATTTGGAGGATGGCTTGGATTCTTTCAGGATCAATTCTAATCCCGTCCTTTGATATGATATGGCCAAGAAGTTTGCCTTCTTCAAGGCCAAAGAGGGATTTTTTGGGGTTCAAGGAAATGCCATATTTCCTGCATGTCATGAATATTTGTCTTAAATGTTTCAGGTGCTCTTGATCAGATTTAGAGAAAGGGGTTAGATCATCAAGGTAGACAACTAGGAAATCATGTATTTCTTTGGCAAATGCAATATCCATTGCCCTTTGAAAGGTAGCACCGACGTTTTTAAGTCCGAATGGCATCTTCACATACTTAAATGTTCCCCACGGTGTGGTAAAGGTTGTCTTGTCTTGGTCATCCGGGTGAACCAGTATTTGATTGAAACCTGAAAATCCATCTAGCAAAGAAATTCTAGATGATCCCACTACTCTCTACAGAATATGATCCATTTTGGGCAATGGGTAGTGGTCTTTTAGGGAGACTTGGTTTAAAGTTATTAGGTCTACGCATAGCCTAATCTCTCCTGTCTTTTTTCTTGCAGGAACAAGATTGGATACCCATCCAGAAAATCTGATGGGTGCTATGATACCTGCTTCAAACATTCTTTTGACTTCCTTTTCAATCAAAGGGAGAAGCATGGGATTGATTCTCCTTAGTTTCTGTTTGAAGGGCTTTTGGTTTGGTTTTAAGGGAATGGTGTGTTGGATCACTGAGGTGTCATAGGATTTCAAGTCCTCATAACTCCAAGCAAATACATCTTGGAATTCTTTGAATAAATCAATATATTTGGGCTTTTGATCAGATGGAAGATTTTTGGATAATTTGATCATTTTGGGATTCTCTGCGGTCCCAATGTTGTGTTCTTCTATAGCAGCGTTCAGGGGTTGCATTTTTGGTTTCTTGGGAACATCATTAGCATCAAACATGTCTTCCAACGGAGTGAGGCCAGCAGGGAGTAAGTTGTCTTTCAGATCAACGATCTCGGCCTCTGTTTCGGCTATTTCCTCCAAATGCATCAGTTTCAGCTCTTCTATATTTGTATTATCAAAAACAGTTGGGTTCAACATTCGTTTGGCCATTATAGGCTCTTCTATATTTGTATTATCAAAAACAGTTGGGTTCAGCATTCGTTTGGCCGTTATAGGCGTTACAGCCTGCTGAATTTCATTGGTTTGTTGTTGTTCATCTGTCATAGCATCCATGTCAATGTTAATATCTGAAAACTCATGCTCAAGGGTGAGGAAATTGTTAATCTGGGCATCATTCTCGAACACTTGCCAATCTTTAACATTATTTGGGACAGCGGGCCTATGTTTTATTTCAGCAGTGAAATGATGATTTGGTTCAAAGGGAAGCTTGCATGTACTAGCAAAAGTGGCCAGGCTGTGTGCATGAATGTTATGCTCTCTTGAAATCTTGGCAAGCTTGGATTCAGTGAATGTGTTGAGTATACTAGTGGTAGCAATCCTATAGGCCCTCATTCTATTGTCATTGGTAACAAAATTACCTTTCATCTGTTGTATGATTAAATCAGAGTCACCTAAAATGGATACTTTTGCAGCTCCTAGAGCTTTGAGCAGTTTAAGGCCTAAGAGGAGAGCCTCATACTCTGCCATGTTATTAGTGCATTTGAAGTTTAGTCTGTAGGCATGGCCTTCTGCATGGTTTTTATGTGTATTTTGAATTCAAACACCTGCCCCTGCTCCTAACTTGTTGACAGAGCCATCAAACTCTAAATACCATACGATTTCTTGCTTGTGGTTAGTGTCAAGAGTTTCAGTCATTCTTGCAGCAGACAGATTTGAATTTTCTGTTTGGGGAGGTACTTCTTGTAAGCTGGTTGCCTTGATTGTTTTGACAGTTGTATCAGTATGGGCAACTGATTCTTCATTGATGTGTGTGTTCATTCCTAAAGCCAACGGCTTGTCATAAATTGGAGGACTTATTTCATCATTAAATAAAATAAAAGAATCCATGTCAGAATGGATTGAGTAAATGGGAAAATTTTCAGGCTTGCTCTCACTAGTCACCACATATTTCATCAGTGTTTCTCTATACAGTCTCTTTGGTTGCCCAAAGACAGATATAGTGGCATAAGAGAGATCTAATTGGAGGGATCCTTGGAGTTTTGCTCCCCAAGATCTTGACAGTAGCATGCCATACTTTGGTGGGATGTCAGCAACCACCACATCCATGAGGATTGTCTTATTGGGAAATTGGACTAAGGAGACACACAGGTCTTTGATGAGGCCTAAACAGTTGACTTGACTTGAGTCAAAGGAGAATAGATCTTTGTAGGGTCTTGTAACATCAAGGTTCAACTTTTCCATTACAGCTTTGGGCATAAGGTTGTGAGAGACACCTGAGTCAAACATGGCATTGTGCAGGACTTTGTCATGTATATGTAAACTGACATAAAAGGGAAAGACAGATCCATATGTTGATTTTCCATTAATTTCTGGACCAAACAATAGCTCAGGTTGATCGTCAAGAACATTCACATCATCCTTGACCTCCGGCATTTGAAGTGACCTTTGAATTTGTTGCCTGTACACATCATGTTTGGCCAATTCGGATAAGGGGATGGATATCTTCAATTTACCTATTTCTGCCTCTAAGTCAAATGATTTTTCAGATTGGGTTTTCGTAATGTGAGAAGCAGGTTCCCTTTTTCCATTGGAGTATCAGGAGCTTGGTCTTGTTTATCAGTGTTATGGGAAGTGTTTGATTGCGGTTTTTCTGTTTCAGGAGGGCTTTTCGGAATGTTGTTCAAATTTTCTTTCGAGGAAGAAGGTGGCCGAGGCTGGTCAATAGAAGGTTTCATTTGTGTTATGTCCTCTACGGTCACTTGATGCGGGTTTGGGACAGGTATATCAGCGGGTTCTGTTATGACAGCCTTGCCTCTAGTCTGGTTGGGATGTTTGCCATCCTTTGGTTTGTTAGGTTCAGGAATGTCAATGATCTTAGTTCTCAGCTTATATTATTTGTGGACCTCATACATAGCAGTATCATAGCCCTGTTTAAAATCAAAAGACTCGCCAGACTTAGTCTAAAATTGATTAAAGTCATGCTCATCTTGGTCTTGTTGAGTTAGGAAAATTTGTTGCTCAGCCCTCGAATACACCAGGTTCATGTGAGTGTCCTCTGGGGGTTCACTAGATGTAGATGCTCCCGCATAATTTTCATGAAAAGGTGGTCTTATATCATGGTTTGGGCTAGACCTACCAACATTTGTGTTCTGCGTTTTCCTGAAATTTGGGTTCCTTATTGTATTGGACTGTTGTCCTTCCCATGATGATTTCCTCTCAACACTTTCTACTCTGTCTCCCAGCCTTTGCATGCCATTGATAATAGCATCAAGTTTCTGATCTAAGGGTGTGGGTTCTTCTTTGAAAGTGGTTCTTCTCTCCATTCTAGCTCTATTTCTTTTGGCAATCAGGTTGGCCTCTACGCTAACGGCAACATTTTGCATGTCTGCAAGGGTTTGAGGGGATCTTTCTTTTAACTGGTAGGCCATATCTGGGTCGAATCCATCAGGGAATTTATACAAGGCAAGGTCAGGATGAGGTCTCAGGTTCTGTGGTATTGCATTATAGACATTATTGAATCTAGCACAGTAATCTAGGACAGACTCTTGAGGACCTCTGTTTATTGTATCGTACTCAACAAGTATGTGCAAGGGGTCTTTCTTTTTCTCCCATCTGTTGGTAAAGGATTGGTAAAGCTCATCCGGAGTGGTTATGGAATTTGCAGCCAGTGATCTGAAACAAGTTCTCACATCACCTGTTAAACTTTGAACAAAAGTTTTCATTCTCACACTATCATCATCTATTTCATAGTTCTCAAAATAGTCTTGCATCTTCTTTGTATGTTGAAGGGCTGTGCAAGTACCAGTTCCATCAAAATATGTGATTTTAGTTTGATAATCCTGAGGCATAGCCCCAGGGTTTGCAGGTAATTGCAGGGGTGCATATCTATTTGCCATGTTTACAGGGACGACCGGAACAACAGGGATAAGTGGAATAACTGGGACAATTAGAACAACAGTAGTGGTAATGGGAGTATGTGTAGTGAATGGAGGTGTGGAAGGAGTGCTTTGGGAAGTAGATGATGAACAAGGGGAAGTAGGGGTTGAACGAAATAAGACTTTGACAGGGGTTGGAACACTGCTTGGGCGAACTGCTTGAGGACTATTATCAGCAAAATCTTCTCTTTGTTCTTTCTTCCTAAGGATTTTTGGGATTAAATTCAGATTTTCAAAAGCAGCTGGTGGATTTGGGTCTGGATTTGACCTAGTATAACGAGAATTCTTTTTGGGAGCCAGATTCTGAATTTGTTTTGGTATTTTCTGCGAATGTTTTTTAGAATTGGCAAGGAACTGGTTAAATTTCGGGGACAACTATCTGTAGTTTAAAACTAGCATGAAGATTGACTGAAGCAGCGTTTATTTACTCTTGTAACTGCAAAGCAAGAACAGTTTCAAAGGCTTCCTGGCCGACATTCAGACTTCATCTGTAGTTTTAAGGAACATACAACACTGATTTTTGTTTTTCCGGAGTTTTCCAACTTGATTTGTGAAAATAACTGAGGATGTCCCCAGTGGAGTCGCCATTATGTTATCACTCAGGTTGTCCTTATGGTCGGCATCAAAAGGATACGGTCGAGGTAACCACAGACCAATCTTTGGACTGCAGGTTCTAGCCCACCTGCAATCAGAGAGGGCTCTCTCTTTTTTTATTTAGCTTTGTTGATATTGTTTTTAGGCTAGTTATTGAGTTCAAGGGGTTTTGTTTTGTTTTTTGGTGGGAAGGATGATGCTTTCAAGTAAAGAGGTAGGGACAACATGAAAGTTTTAGAACCATTGGGCATGGAGTCAAGGAGTAGCACTGCTGGTGCGTTTTCTTGGTCAGAAGAAGGAATATGGAGCAAGCTAGTTGCGTATGAAACAATCATTCAAGGTAAAAGAGATGGATTAAAGGCTAAGGAATGAGGGGCAATTTAGAATCTCTCATTCAGATTAGCAGCAAGAAGACAAATGAGCCCTATCTAGGAGCAGTTAAGAATTCCTAGATAATAGTCATTCATATATGAAAATAGGTCAAACATGAGCCATAACAGAATTCATATTTATGCCTAATTCAAGAGGAAAACATTAAGAAGCCATAGAAACTGAGCATAGAGTGCAACCAAGCAAGTTCTGAGCCAATCCTTTGTTTTGTGACTTGAGCATATGTGAAATCGAAATAACAGAGATAAGGAAAACTTATTGATTCATATAGCAGCACAAGAATTCCACATTCAATTCTTCAAACCATTAGACACAGAGCAGACAGTCATTCCTCCAAAGCTTTTCAACAATCTTTGATTAAGTAAAACATCTCCGATATCCAGTGTGAGTCTCTAATGAGGATTATCAACCAACAAACCCTTTAAACAATACAGAGGGTCAGTATATATAGGAAAAATTGTCCAAGAACTAATCTATTACAGTCGACCTAAACAGGTTTGAAAGAAAATGATTACTTTAACCTAATCTTATCCAGAAATAAATGCATGAAAATATCTTTGGGTTGCGCTGAGGGTAGCTGTATCAAAACTGAGTTAATGTCTGTCCTGGGTAGCCCGGTACAGTCCTCCTGTAATAATTGTGATTTGTCCTTTATCTCCACCTCTAACTTGGTGTTGCTGATGTTTTGTTGGCATTAATGTGCACTAATCCCGACCAGATAGGCTTTTAAATCGCCTTAACTGCTTTGTTGACTTTGATGAAGGTTTTTAATTTCACCTGATTTGGTGTTGTTGAACTGATACTCTCTGTCGCTTCCTGATACTCTTTGGCACTAATCCTGGAGTCTTTAAAATCTCCTGAATGGTTTAGACTATCCCATCTATCCTTCATGGCAGCTGCTCGGCCTTTTGTTGCTTTAAAAAGTGTGTTTGCCCCTTTCTGAATGCTTCGCGAAGAAAAACGGGTCATTCTGCGCCTTTCGGGCTTGCTGGGGGCTGCGCGATGAGGGGTTTTCCATTTTGGCCCATTTCCCGTAGCCATGCGTGATTAGCGTTAGGCGCTTATCGTGCATGAAAAACTGCCTCAGAATTTGAATCTGGGCTTCCTAAGCACAATTTTCGCCTTTCGCGCCTTTTTGAGTGATGACGTCAGCGGGTGGGACCCAGTACGGTGGGTGACGTGGCGGGATGACGTCAGCTGATGACGTCAGCAGTACGACGGATGACGTGGCAGTACACGGTGGCAGTGACGTGGCAGGAGGCCGACGCAGGCAGATGACGCAGTAGGATGACGTCACTGGGCGGAGGACGTGGCGCTGACGTCACCCGGGGAGGGCGGTTTGGCGGTTTCGGGCGCACTGCCTTTGCACTGAAGCTGTTTGGGAGGAGGGGGCTCCGCCACACCCGGGAGGGCGACGCGTGGCGGGAGTACGGCGGGAAAACCGCCCATCTCCTGGAAGCTAACCCTCGGCATGTTGGCGTGTGAAAAGACCTGCCCACCGTAGATCTTGGGCGGGCCAGATCTAATGGCCGATGGGACAGGTAAGTCGATGGAAGGTAAGGGCGGGGACCCGCCCACTATTTTATTTGTTTATTCGTAGGGCGGGGGGTTAAACATTGGATATGCGGGTTTATGGGTTAAGCGTGCCAGAGGCGTTTAATGTTAAATCAAACGCTTTAAACGACAACATTAATAATGAGCGCCTAAGAGGGTTGGGTGTTTATACAAAGGGGAGGACCATGGTTATTGTTTTAACCAGAGGTTAAAACAACCCGGGTTTAGAACGTGAAGGGTTAATAGTGGTCCCAGATGGACTACTATTTCCCGGACTAAAAACATATGGCTATAATGCCAAAAAGGGGGGGTATTTAATATTTTTTAGGGATTTTATATTATTTTAGTAGTAAATAGGGATGGGGATCAGTTAGGGAGCTACATAGTGCAATTAGGAGTTAATATGGCTTTGTGAGGTGAAAGTAGAACAGAAGACTAAGTTTCAAAAATAAAACTTAGTCATAGGGGTAAATGAGAGTGAGAAGTGATTTTACACAAGAAATGTGGCTTCTTTTCATTAAATAAAACCAACATTTACCTTGATGTTTCACAGAAATGAAGTTAGGACTTGTTGCGCAGATCCCAAGGTCCTTTAGGGGGATGTTAGTAAGATACTTTTAGGGGGAGTGAAGGGAAGTTAGACATGCTTCTAGAATTTTGCCACCAAAACACTGCTTTGCTACCTCTACCACTGATGAGATGAGCTTTCCTTGTCGAGGCCAACACTGAAGGTGATCTTGCTTCTGCAACCCCAGGCTACCTACCCAGCCTAATACACCTAACATTTTTTGTTACTTCAGGAAGGGTGCACTTAGACTTGCAGACCCTGCTTTACAATTTTTCTTTGACTGCCCTCCTATCTAAATCTATCCTTATTTCTTCCAAGGGCCCAGATTAAGCAGTTGGAGTCCTTTGTTTCTCTACCTATCTACAAATCTGCCAAGATTAAGCTGTTTGGACAGATATCAATTCTCTATATTCTAAAACAAGAAATTTAAACCTAGGGAAGCCAAGATTAAGTTGTCTGGACTTCCCTTAACAAAACATTCTTCAAAAATGGTTAAGTCATCAAAATTGGAATAAAGCAGTGGCATTTGGACTGGCACACTTTCATGGCCTCTTCTTTGGCCTTTTTCTGAAAATATGGAGCATTGCAGGATGCAAAGTATGACATATTTGGTATGTAAAACTGTTAATCATGAAAGATGAACACCTGTTGCAACAGGAGGCTAACACTTACCATTCAAACCCCTCCCCCCGAAAACCATCTCCCGCTTTAGCTTGCTCCCACTCTTGCTAGCTCTCGCTCCATTCATAGCGCGCCACCATATACGTCCATGCCACTGTATCCATCCACGTCACCTCATCGCCTTATGTCACATTACCGTTGGCCAAATTTCTCGCCAACCGTCATATGGACTTTGGTCATTAACTCCCGCCAACGTTAACACCTTTAATTGTGATTTTCCAAAAACGATAATTTTTCCATTAATTTTCTTTCCCTTTCGCTTTAAAAATCCCACATTACCCAACATTTCTCCCTTTTCCATTTCATTCTATTAGTTCAAGTCTACGCCCAAAGATTGTTTCATTGCACCACTGCCCTCTTGAATCACCATTCTCTTCTACTATCAATCAAGTACAAATCAGTTAATTTCCCTTGGGCCTCTTTACAATCTGAAATGTCATCACATAAGGGAAAAGCGAAAGTTGTCATCAAGAGTCATGTTTTACCCTCTATTCCCAATTTAAATGAGTTTCCTTTGGTTGACACATAGTATAAGATAGCGGAAACTCAGTGTGAATTTGATTTATATGAGCTTCATATTTGGGTGAATTAAATTTTTTTAGATAATAGTGATATTTTAAGTATCTGGGAATCATTTTTACCTCAGTTTACCTTACCCAAGACTCATATTTTCCCAGAGTTCGTTACATGGTATCATCTTAGGTACCTCCCCAGCCAGAACGTGGTAATTGCCCAGAACAATGAAATGTTATTCTTAGTTGCCCCAGAAGTTACTTGTTAAGCCCTTCAGATTAAATCCCAAACTTCTTTATGCCCATTTTCCACTGATGCACTCATGGAAATATACCAAAAGCTTACCTTCCCCCAACGAGCCCATATTTTTGAATGTTTTATGCTTGAGAATTCCGAATTGCCTAGAAATAATCCCCCATACTCTGCTTCTATCTTCCCTGAGATGTCAAGGCAAGTTATTTCCATGATTACTTGCCTATTAGGTTATCCCACAAACCAATGGGTAGATGAAGTAGTGTTAGGGTTTTTGTCAGTATTTTCAATTGGCCAGAAGCCATCAATCATTTTCAACTACAGTCAATACCTATAAGATGTTATTCATGAGCTGAAATTTAAAGCTGAAGGTGCATTCAAACACCAGTCAATCCCAGTATATTTGATGCTATTCTAACAAGCAAACAAGTTAAAGTTCCGGCTACAAAAGCTGGATGAATAGGGAAGTCCACTATCAGTGATTCACTGGACTTCCTTGGTGAGAAAGAATTCAGAGGATTATTCATTCAATAATTTTGTAGATCAGTTTTTACATGTGTCCTTGTGTCTTCTTAGCAACAATATTATAATAAGAATTTCACTAGAGATCAAAAAAGTTTTGCATCTTACAGAACAAGCTAAGGTTGGAGATTGGTATCTCTACCAGAATTATATAGGAATTCGAATCTATGGGTGTAAACTTTCTCCCTACAGATTGCCAGTATTTGTACCAGTAAGAATTTTTGCCTTGGAATACATTAGACAAATGTTAAATATGGATGACCTACATTTTGTATCAAGAAAAAATAAGGCACAATTTAAATTGAATGCACATGTTGGGCCTTACATTGTAAATACCAGAGCAACAACAAAGGAAATGGATGAATTATTAAAGCAAATGAAATTTAAGCTAAGCTTCACATAGACTTATGATCCATTAGGGATAATTTCAAGACTAAGAGTCGAGCAGAAGACCACACCATATGCACATACACCTAGACTAGAAATAGAGCGGTATGCCCATCAAGAACAATGGACAGTGAACACACTATAGTAGGCCGAAGAGAAAATTATTAGTCAAACATCTCAACAAACTCCTATTCCAAAAGACAAGGAAGCCAAAAGAGTAAGGGAAAGTATGTCTCCTACAGATTCAAAGTCTCAAGATTTTCATGTTTTCAAGTGAAGAAAGAAGACATATCCTAAGGCCAAGACTATTATTGATGTTAAAAATGATACACAAACAACCATTCAAGAAGAATCATCAGAAGAGAAGGAGTCACAAGAACAAACTACAGTTGTTTTGACAGGTCTCCCTACATCTTTCTCAAATGTTGAAGATATAACATAGTCACCTGTATCTTCTACGTCCCAGATTCCAACACAACTGAACATTTTTGGGAGATACAGAGAGATTAAGAAGAAAAATGAAGCATTGAAGTGATCCAGAGGATCAAATTAGTGCTCAAAATTCAAAGTGTGCGACAGAGCTCGAAACTTGAACACTAGATAGATCTCGACAATCTGAATCCAACGCAATTCGTTTCACTCAAAACTGACATCGTATGCTCTCGATATCGTGTTATGATCAAATTGTCAAACAACTAAAATTTAAAAAGTTGAGTTGTAGATATGCCCAGTCAGCAGTCTGTACGCTGACTGGGTAATGATTGTACAGGGTGATTGGACCTCCTATCGGCCAATGGTATGGTGACAAGTGTCACATTTTGATTTGTTGGTGGTTGATGTGATTTCATTGGTTGAGCGTTGGACCAATGAGGGAGAGCCACGTGGGCCAATCGGTGGCTGCCATGTGGCCTCCTCTTATTTGACAAAATTTTGGTACGAGGTCGGACTACCTCCATTGGATTCTAATTTGTGACCTCCATTGAACAACAACAGGCCCGCACTATTGCGCCATACATGTTTCTTGACTATAGTGGTCGTGAAATCCTATTTAAATTTTATGGAACATGCCATTGGGGGAGGGGGTTGGGCTAAGCCCTAGCCCAGGGCCACCCTAGCGCTCACTCGACTGCAGGCAAAGGGGAAAAGGGGCTAGGCCTTAACCCAACCCACAACCACAACCCCATACACATAATGTAGTCGGAGAGCCAAGCAAAGACTGGAGGTGGAAGGTAAGGGGGCCAACCCCAGGCCCCAAGGAGGTCATACCAGCGGGAGCGTGGAGTAATTAGGGCCAACCCCTAGGCACCTGCAGCGGGGGCCAGCCCCAGGGCACATCACCATGATATGACCACACACGATACAGTTGGAGCGTGCAGATTTTAAGCGCCATTTCCAAGTTCTATGGGTGGTTATATGACTGTGTGCCAGGCAGCTGGGAGCTCGACCAACAAGGGTGAGCGGTTAGCCCCGACTCCTGGGCACATGGCACCCATGTGGCCCTAATTTTTTGGAATGGGGGCTTAAGGGCCAAATTAACGGTCTTACAATTTCACCCGTTGGGCAAGATTGTAGGCCAAAATTGTGCACTAGTTCCGAGTTTGGGGCACTCAAGCCAGGTTCAGGCCGAATTGGAGGATGATTAGTTGTAGAATGGAGTAAATTCTTCAAACAGTCATAACTTACTCAATTTTTGGCTAAATGAGGTGCAGAAAGAACCAAAATCGGGGTTTTTGACAGTGTTGGATCCATTGGAGACATCAATTTTGTTGTTTGAGCTATGTAAAATCATATAAACACACTTTTGAGTATTTTAATGAAAGAGACCCTACATTAGAAGATGGACCAGGAGATGTAGCCAAGGAGAGGTGTGAACTCCTTTATCATGCTTTGTGTTATGTGTTTCTGATATGCTTATTTTCTCTATTTGGCTGTCAATTTTGGTTAAAATTTACTTGTTTATGTGTTTAGTAAATTGATCCTCTACCCAAAACACATATAAATTTAACTTGCAAATTGTTAAAAATATTCGAGTTTACAATTACAGATCATTTTGGTATCAGAGGCGCAGGTTATTATGAAGGTTTGATTTGTTTGCAAGTTTTTTTCGAATGCTTACAAAGTTGAAGCTTAAAAGAGGAGAATGAGAACTTGTGGGGCCAAGATCTCAAATTGTTTTAAGGAGAACAAACACACCTCAAGCTTCAATAGTCATGGCACATGAAGAAGGTCCTGAAGGGATGCTTGAAGATGAGAAAACTTTCAGAAAAGAATTCTTTGAGATGTCTAAGATGGATAAGGTTTTTTATGAGGAGAGAAATTCCATATTGTATGGAGAGAGCTCAAAGCCTCCAAAAGGAGATGGAGCAAAAGGAGACAAGGCTCAAAAAGGGAATGGAGGGAATGGTGACAAACCACCACCTTGACCTCCATCCTCATCCTCATCTTCAAATTCTTCTACCCTTTCACGAACACCTCCAAATTCCTGAAGGGGTCATGGTAAAAATCCTTTGCTTAAGCTTGATATTAAGTTTGAATTGCCTATGTACAATGGAGAGGTAAATGCAGAGAGATTGGATAATTGGGTTCGTCAAAGTGAAATGTATTTGCAGGATACAAAGAATCAAAGATGATGAAGCCAAGATTCAACTTGATTCTCTTAGATTGGAAGGTGCAACACTAATTTGGTGGGAAGCCAAAACTCAAGAGGACATGAAGAAACATGGTAAGGTTTTATCCTCTTGGAATGATTTTTTTGTTGTAATAAGAAGACATTTTTATCCATTAGCATACATGCAAAAAGCTATCATGGATTGGCAAAACTTTAGGCAGGCTAAGGAGAAAAATGTACAATCTTATACTCAAGAATTTAGGTAAAGAGCTTTGATTCTGGGAATAGATTTGTCTTCTCAATATATTTCACTAAAACACATTGAAGAATTGCATAGTTACTTGATACATACCATTCTCATGTTTAACCTTACAAAACTAGATGAAGTTTCTGTACATGCAACTCATTTAGAGGCAAGAGGGAAAAAATTTTATGAAGAAACTTGTGAGAGTTCTTTTGAGACTAAAGAAAAAGGAAAGGGTAAGTTCAAAGGAAAGGGAAAGAAGATTGTTGCCATAAAAATGGAGAATGAAAAACTTACATGCAAACATTGTTTCAAAGAGGGCCATGATGAATATCATTGCTAGAAACTTCATCCAGAGATGAGACCCAAAAAACTTAAAAACAAGGAGAAAGAGAAGACAACTGCAACTACAAAACATGATTTAGGTCTTGATTCAGGGGATGAAACAAAGATCACAACCATGGGTTTAAAAGGTAAGGACATTGCAAGTACTAGTTCTTCAAATTATCTCAAAGAAACTCAATATGAAAAACAAGAATATGGCTTTTCCACATTAGAGTTATTTCAAAACATACCAAGATAGACACACTGTTTGATAGTGGTTCACAAGCAAATCTTCTCTCAGAAGACATTGTCAATATGTTGAATTTAGAAACCATTCCTACTCCAAAACCTTATCCTCTAGGTTGGATATGTGACAATGAAAAATTGCATGTGACAAAAAGATGTAAACTGAGATTTACAATCACCGCAAACTTTTTTAGATGAGGTAGAGCTTAATGTAATTCCAATTGATATATGTGGTATTGTTTTGGGAAGCCCATATCTATATGGTAGGAGAGCTATTTTTCATCGCCATGAGAACAAATATCATTTGTTTAAAAATGGGATTGAGCACATTGTTAGAGAACACATCAAGAAGTTGAATGCATCTCTTGTAAATGCAAGACAAATGAAGAGGATTGTTAATTGTAGTCAGAACTTTGCATTGTTAATGATCAAACATGAAGATGTTGAGGAATCTAAAACCTTTCAAGGATATGAATCAAGTTTGAAATTTGATTTCAATGAGGTTTCTAATTCATGTGATAAGACGTTCCAGGAGTCTAACATGTTTCCTTCTAAAATAACTAAACAAAATGAAGTGAATTTGTTGTAGGATGCATCATTGTTAAACATTGGTGTGAACAAGATGCCAATGTTAAAGCATGCAGAGGTCAAAAAGCAAATGCAAAAGCTATTTGAAAAAGAGGACATTGGTCCCAAAACATCTTGTGGATTTCATAATGTCTTGGCTTTGAAGAAGGATGGTGCATGGCGATGTCGATCACATTTGGTAAAGATTTGAGCCAAGTGCAAGGCTAGACATGATAAGCATCGTCATGACGACAATGTTCAAAGTGAAAGGAACTTTAAATTGTTTAAGTTTCCATTGATTGAAGATCGAGAAGGGAATGTGCATATTCCTTCAAAGGCAACTTTTTGTTCTGCATATTTTGAAAAATGACAGCAAGATGTCATTTTTGACAGTAAGACAAGGACTCCAAAATCAGGGAAAGTGATGTACTTTCATGAAAAGCTCAAAGCGACAACCAAGCAAATCCAAGTGGATTGAGAAGGGAAGGGTGAGGGAATTGTACCCTCATCTATTTGTTTACTGATAAAGAACTTTTGGGGGTCCAAAAGCTTCCAATGGGTAGGAGTGATCCAGGAATCAAATTAGTGCTCAAAATTCAAATTGTGCGATAGATCTCGAAACATAAATGACTAGATACATCTCGACGATCTGAATTCAACACAATTCGTTTCACTTGAAACTGATATCGTATGCTCCCGATATCGTGTTCTGATCGAATTGCCAAACAACTAAAATTTAAAAAGATGAATTGCAGGTACACCCAGTCAACAGTGCGTACACTAACTGGGCAATGATTGTATAGGGTGATTGGACCTCCCATCGTCCAATGGTATGGTGACAAGTGTCACATTTTGATTCGTTGGTGGTTCGTGTGATTTCATTGGTTGAGTGTTGGACCAATGAGGGAGAGCCACGTGGGCCAATCGGTGGTTGCAACATGGCTTCCTCTTATTTGAAAAAATTTTGGTATGAGGCCAGACTACCTCCATGGGATTCAAACTTGTGACCTCCACCAAACAACAATAGGCTCGCACCATTGCGCCACACATGTTTCTTGACTATAGTGGTCACGAAATCCTAGTTAAAGTTTATGGAACATGCCATTGGGGGAGGGGGATGGGCTAAGCCCTAGCCCCTGGCCACCCCAGCCCCCACTGGATCGCAGGCGGAGGATCCAAGGGGCTAGGCCTTAGCTTGGCCCACGATCACAACCCCATAAACATAACACAATCGAAGAGCCAAGCAAAGACCGGAGGCAGAAGGTAAGGGGGCCAACCCAGGTCCCAAGGAGGTCATACGACTGGGAGCGCAGAGTAATTGGGGGCTAAACCCTAGGCGCTTGCAATAGGGGCTAGCCCCAGGGCACATCGCTCGTGATATGACCACACACCATACATTTGGAGCGCGTTTATTTTAAGCGCCATTTCCAAGTTCTATGGGTGGTTATATGACCATGTGTTAGGGAGCTGGGGGCTCGGCTAATAGGGGCAGGCGGTTAGCCCCGACTCCTGGGCACGTGGCCCCCATGTGGCCCTAATTTTTCGGAACTGGGGGCTTAATGACCAAATTAACGGTCCTACAATTTCACCAGTTGGGCAAGATTGTAGGCCAGAATTGTGCGTCAGTTTCGGGTTTTGGGCACTCAAGCCAGGTTCAAGCCGAATTGGTGGATGATTAGCTGTAGAATGGAGTAAAAACTTGAAATATTCATAACTTACTTAATGTTTGGCCAAATGAGGTGCAGAAAGAACCAAAATGGGGGTTTTTTACAGTGTTGGATCCATTTGAGACAATAGTTTTGTTGTTTGAGCTATGTAAACACACTTTTGAGAATTTTAATGAAAGATGCCCTACATTGGAAGCTGGATCAGGAGATGTAGCTCAGGAGAGTGGTGAACTCCTTTATCATGATTTGTGTTATGTGTTTCTGATATGCTTATTTTATCTCTTTTTGGTTGTAAATTGTAGTTAAAATTTATTTGTTTATGTGTTTAGCAAACTGATCCTTTACCCAAAACACATAAATTTAACTTGCAAATTGTTAAAATCTTCAAGTTTACAATTACAAATCATCATTAAGGGAATTTTGAGGTCTAAAATGGGCCTCCTAAGGAAATTGTAAAATAATAGTGGAAATAATAAAATAAGATTAGATTACATCATCAAATTTTAGAGGGAAAAAGGAAAACTATTTTTCAACTCATATTTTCAACTTATTTCCCTATGGATTACTCAAATTTAGAGTGGAAACACTCGTTGGATACAAAATTTGATTCTTCATCCAATAAGTACCCGTGTTGCATACTTTCGATGGACTCTACTACATGAAAAATGAGAAATACATTAAAAACATGATTGCAATCACGTTTTTTTCATGTATTTCTCATTTTTCGTGTATTATGAAAGTATGCAACATGGGTACTCTTTGGATGAGGAATTAAATTTTGCATCCAACGAGTACTCCTGTTCGAAATTTGAGTAAAACTTTAGGGAGATAAGTTGAAAATACGAGTTGAAAAAGTAGCTTTATTATTTTATTATTATTTATTATTTTTACTTTTTACTCCAAAAATGGTGAACCATCTCCCATGGTTGAAATCATCATCTTGAATCCTATTGGTTCTTATAAAGCTTATTTTGGTTGTACATTTTTCTTAGGAGGCCCATTATAGACCTCAAAATTCCCCTAATGTTTGGTATTAGAGGCACAGGTTATTGTGACTGTTTTATTTGTTTGCAAATGTTTTTCTGATGCTTACAAGGTTGAAGCTTAAAAGAGGAGAAGGAGAACTTGTGGAGCCAAGATCTCAAATTGTTTCAAGGAGAACAAACACACCTCAAACTTCAATAGTCATGGCACATGAAGAAGGTCCTGAAGGGATGTATGAAGATGAGAAAACTTTCATAAAAGCATTCTTTGAGATGTCTGAGATGGTTAAGGCTCTTTATGAGGAGAGGAATTCCATATTGTATGGAGAGAGCTCAAAGCCTCCAAAATGAGATGGAGGAAAAGGGGACGAGCCTCCAAAAGGGAATGGTGACAAACCACCACCTTCACCTCCATCCTCATCCTCATCTTCAACTTCTTCTACCCTTTCAAAAACACCTCCAAAATCCCCAAGGGGTCGTGGTAAGAATCCTTTGCTTAAGCTTTCTATTAAGTTTGATTTGCCTATGTAAAATGGAGAGGTAAATGCATGGAGATTGGATAATTGGGTTCATCAAATTGGAGTGTATTGCAAGATACAAAGAATCAAAGATGATGAAACCAAGATTCTTCTTGCTTCTCTTAGATTAGAAGGTGCAACGCTAATTTGGTGGGAAGCCAAAACTCAAGAGGACATGAAGAAACCTAGTAAGTATTTATCCTCTTAAAATGAATTTTTTGTTGCAATAAGAGGGAAATTTTATCCATTAACATACATGCAGAAAGCTATCATGGATTGACAAAACTTTAGGTAAGCTAAGGGGCAAAATGTGTAGTCTTATACTCAAGAATTTAGGAAAATAGCTTTGATTTTGGGTATAGATTTGTCTTCTCAAGATATTTTGCTCAAATACATTGGAGGATTGCATAGTTACTTGATACATACCATTCTCATGTTTAACCCTACAAAACTAGATGAAGTTTGTATATAGGCAACTCCTTTAGAGGCAAGAGGGAAAAATGTTTCTGAAGAAAATAGTAAGAGTTCCTTTGAGTCTGGAGAAAAAGGAAAGGGAAAATTAAAAGGAAAAGGAAAGAAGAATGCTACCATCAAGATGTAGAAAGAAAAACTTACATGCAAACACTATTCCAAAGAGGGCCACGGTGAAGATCATTGCTGGAAACTTCATCCAGAGATGAGACCCAAAAGGCTTAAAAACAAGGAGAAAGAGAAGACAATTGTAACTACACAACATGATTTAGGTTATGATTCTGGGGATGAAATAAAGATCATAGCCATGGGTTTAAAAGGTAAGGACATTGCAAGTACTAGTTCTTCAAATTGTCTCAATGAAACTCAATATGAAAAAACAAGAATAGAGCTTTTCCACATTAGATTTATTTCAAAACATACCAAGATAGACACACTGTTTGATAGTGGTTCACAAGAAAATATTATCTCACAAGACATTGTCAAGAAGTAGAATTTAGAAACCATTTCTCATCCAAAACCATATCCTCTAGGTTGGATATGTGACAATGAAAAATTGCATGTGACAAAAAGATGTAAACTAAAATTTGCAATCACTGCAAACTTTTTAGATGAGGTAGAACTTGATGTAATTCCAATTGATATATGTGGTATTGTTTCGGGAAGCCCATATCTATATGATAGGAGAGCCATTTTTCATCGCCATGAGAACAAATATCATTTGTTTAAAAATGGGATTGCTTACATTGTTAGAGCACACATCAAGAAGTTGAATGCATATCTTGTAAATGCGGGACAAATGAAGAGGATTGTTAATGCTAGTCAGAACTTTGCATTGTTAATGATCAAACATGAAGATGTTGAGGAATCTAAAACCTTTCAAGGATATGAATCAAGTTTGAAATCTGATTTCATTGAGGTTTCTAATTCATATGATAAGATGTTTCAAGTGTCTAACATGTTGCCTCCTAAAAGATGTAAACAAAATGAAGTGAATTTGCAGCATGATGCATCATTGTTGAACATTGGTGTGAACAAGATGCTAGTGTTAAAGCATGCAGAGGTCAAACAACAAATGCAAAGGCTATTTGACAAAGAGGACAATGGTCCTAAAACATCTTCTTATGGATTTCATAATGTTTTGGCTTTGAAGAAGGATGGTGCATGGCGATGGCGATCACATTTGGTAAAGAGTCGATCCAAGTGCAAGGCTAGACATGCTAAGCGTTGTCATGATGATAATGTTCAAAATGAAAGGAACTTTAAATTGTTTAAGTTTCCATTGATTGAAGACCAAGGAGGGAATGTGCATATTCCTTCAAAGATAGTTGTCTGTTATGCATATCTTAAAAATTGCAACAAGATGTGTTTTTTGACAGTAAGACAAGGACTCCAAAATCATGGAAAGTGATGTACTTTTATGAAAAGCTCAAAGCAACAAATTCAAGCAAATCCAAGTGGATTGAGAAGGGAAGGGTTAGGGAACTGTAGCCTCATCTATTTGTGATTGATCAAGAGCTTTTGGAGGTCCAAAAGCTTGCAATGGGGAGAAGTGATCTAGGGGCTCAAATTAGTGCTCAAAATTCGAAGTGTGCAATAGAGCTCGAAACCTGAACGACTGGATAGATCTCGATGATATGAATCCAACACAATTCATTTCACACAAAACCGATATCTTATGCTCCCGATATCATGTTCTGATCGAATTGTCAAACAACTAAAATTTAAAAAGTTAAATTGCATATACACCCAGTCAACAGTCTATACATTGACTGGGAAATGTTCATATAGGGTGACTGGACCTCCTGTCGACCAATGGTATGGTGACAAGTGTCACATTTTGATTCGTTGGTGGTTAGTGTGATTTCATTGGTTGAGTGTTGGACCAATGAAGGAGAGCCACATGGTCCAATTGGTTGTTGCCATGTGGCCTCCTCTTCTTTGAAAAATTTTGGTATGAGGATGCACTACCTCCATGGATTCGAACTTGTGACCTCCACCGAACAACAATAGGGTCGCACCATTGCGCCACACATGTTTCTTGAATATAGTGGTCACGAAATCATATTTAAAGTTTATGGAACACGCCATTGGGGGAGGGGGTCGGGTTAAGCCCTATCCCCTGGCCACCCCAGTGCCAATGGGACCGCAGGCGGAGGGGCCAAGGGGTTAGGCCTTAGCCTGACCCACGACCACAACCCCATAGACATAACGCAGTGAGAGATCTAAGCAGAGATTGGAGGTGGAAGGTAAGGGGGCCAACCCCAGGTCCCAAGGAGGTCATACGACTGGGAGCACGAAGTAATTGGGGGCGAACCCTTAGGCGCCTGTAGCGGGGGCCAGCCTCAGGGCACATCGCCCGTGATATGACCACACGCCATACAGTTTGAGCGTGTGGATTTTAAGCGCCATTTCCAGGTTCTATGGGTGGTTATATGACCATGTGTTAGGCAGCTGGGGGTCGAGCCGATAGAGGCGAGCAGTTAGCCTCGACTCTCAGGAACGTGGCCCCCATGTGGCCCTAATTTTTCGGAACTGGGGGCTTAATGGCCGAATTAATGGTCCTACAATTTCGCCCGCTGGGCGACATTGTAGGCCATAATCGTGTGTCAGTTCCGCGTTTGGGGCTCTCAAGCCAGGTTCAAGCTGAATTGGAGCTATGTAAAAGCATGTAAACACACTTTTGAGCATTTTAATGAAAGAGGCCCTGCATTGGAAGTTGGACCAGTAGATGTAGCCGAGGAGAGGGGTGAACTCCTTTATCATGCTTTGTCTGATGTGTTTATTATATGCTTATTTTGTCTCTATTTGGCTGTAAATTGTAGTTAAAACTTTTTTTTTCTCAATCAGTCTACTCCTATTATTTATACAAAAAGTGTTACAGCAAGGCAGCTGCCTTGAAAATTCTTGCCATGAAGTTGGCATTTCACAAAAAGATGCTTGACCTCAGTACGCAGAAGACTTACAACAGTGTTCTTGACTCCCATAAAACTCAAAATTGACCCACAGCTATCCATCGCTAAACATAAACAAAGCATTAACTGACAGAGACCTGAAACATACATTAACATCGAGACTCAAAAGGGAGGCGAGCTCCTACTTCAGAAACTGCATAGAACGGAGGCACGGGCTGGATCAATCGTCCTCTGAGGTGTATGGCTCCTCAACGACCCTACACCCAAATTGAGGTGAGTCCTCAGAGTCGGATTGATGAACCTCTGAGCCTGTAGGCTCTCCTCTTGCTGGCGCGCTCGGACCTGCGTTGGCTTCAGAATTCACCACAGAAAGGCCTCCCATGACCTGGCGCTGGTTATCATTTGGATTTGCCGTCCTCTGATCTGCAAGAACCCCAGGATGGGCCGCTCCCGAACCCCGGGCATTCTCACACTTTTCAATTGTAACCGAAACTATGAAGGATGAGTTTGCTAAAGAACACGGGATGCGGTAACGGACAGTGGGATGAGCATTATGCTCACATTCATCATTCCTGACTCGCCCTCTGCCCCTGCCTCTGCCACTTCTGGTGGCTAGATGATTGCTACGACCAAATTCCATCGCATCCGAGGAAGGGTCCGAGATGGGGGTGGACCGCTAATGGGTGGCGCGACCGCGGGAACCGCCTCGCCTACTCCCCATTCTAGGCCTTTCACGCGGCATGATAACGTGCAGAGGCTTGACCGAGGATCGAATGCACAGAGAGGAATGACAAAGAAACGAGTGCCCAGAGAGAAGCGGAAACGGAGCCCAGACAAGTCCGTGAGTCCCTGGAACCAACATCACCTTATCAAGTGATGTTGGTTCTTGAGCAATGTGTAAAAAGGAGGCCTCCCCTTAAGGAAAGGTACCAGTCACAGTTCAGAGAAAACATCCAGCTAAAAATGGAAATAATTTAGCTAAGAAAGCAAGTGTTGCGTTTACGGAGGCAAGTGAGGAAGCACAAGAAAAATGTTGTGAAACTTGAGGCCAAAACCACTTCAGCAGCAATGCAGACCGAAGACAGACCCACAACTTCAGCGGCCACACAAACTGAGTTGTTTTTGCATTTATTCGAGTCACAGGAATTTTTGTTGACTGCAGAGATTCAGAAGTGGCAGGCTATTGCATCTCGCCTTCAATGGGGGTTGATTTCTTTGGAAGCCCATTGGGAAGGAGTTAGAGGGATTCACGACCCAACTACAAAAGTAGTTACTGATTACATGGACCAGATAGAGACAAAAAAGCAGAAGCAGGAGAGCAGTAGAAAAGGATCAAGGAACTAGAAGAGTAGGTGCAACTACTGAAGGCTAACAAGGATGAAATGTTCGCTCTGATGCAATAGGTAATGGCTTGCCAACCTCCTGGTCACAATTATGCTCTGTTCCTCCATCAACAATATTTATTCTTTTGTTTGGAAATAATTCATCAGGAAATAATCCATGTGATAGAAGATCTGATACAATTTTTGCATATCCTGAGGGGTCACAATACCCTGAACCAGCACCTGATGTGCGAGCTCTACATGCATGATTACTTTTTGGGCGATGATCAGTCATTTAACCCGGTGCCATACGTGGGGGATATTCAGCTGAGAGCCTTCACCTCTTACACGATTAATCAATTTAAGTGGAAGAAAGCCTTCAACACATTCTAAGAGAACGAAGCACACATGCAACTTGTCCTTCAGAGGGAGCATTGTCAGTTTGTGAACGTCTATAACAGACACCATACCTTCTTGGAGATTAAAGGACGAAAGGGATAGATGTTGGCAACCCAAAAGTGGTGTGTTGACATGTGTACAAAGCAAATTTTTATTTGTCGAGACGAGGCCCGGGACAGCTGCCAGAAATGGTGGATTTTATCGTCATCAGCCGTCAAGACACGTGAACCTTTTTGGGCCCCCAATTTTTCTCGGGATTTAGACAAAATACCTCGGTATATTGCATGTATACAACATCGTGGGACCCGGTGGATGGACCTGAGATTCTGGTTCCCCATTATTTGGCTGCCAGCCAATCAGTATACCCCAAGAACAGATGGGTATAAGCTTTCGGGAACAGAAATGGCCGCAAAATATGAGGTCGCACAAATTCATGTTGATCACAGCAACTCCAACCCAGATCTGCGCAGGCAACGAGCTGCATGAGGACATGCAGAAAGGCTAGTTGGGGGGATATGTTGGTTGCTGAATTTGCATACTTTTTACCTGTCTTTTTACCCCTTTCTTGTACCCATTTCATACCATTGTTGGTCGATTTAATATTCTAAACAACAAATGTATGCCTCTTATCATGTCTTTGTGAATTATTAATCAATGAAGCATAGTCGTAGGGGATTATTGCCTAAGCGGCTTGCAAGAGAAATATGTTAACTGTGAGTCTGTAACAACATACTTTTATAATGTCCTTTTGATTAATGAAATTCTGATCTTCTAAGCATTTCATGACTTCTTGATCTTGCCACAACCTTGATCAGGGAGTTGGGTCCACTCTCCTGGCCAGGTGTTGTTCGATTATATGTGTGCATAGGTTTATTTATGTTGAGTTATTTATTGTTGTGAATGATTTATCAGTGTGTTGTTGTGAGTCTTAACTTCTTGTTACAATTATTACTTATTGTTACACATTGTTAAGTTTATAATTGAATGTTCAATGCTGGGTAGGGAAACTGTGGGTTGCATATACCTTGCATGATAGCCTTGAAATGACCAGTCAAGCCCCGGGTTGACAATTAATATGTAATTGGGTGAATTGCATGATTCATATCTGAACACCAACAAGTAGTATTGCTAATTTACAACAATTTCATCAAGTTTTCCTTTCTCTTTGGGAAGTTAAAAAGAATGCGCTTTAGATTCTTGTAGAATATAAAAGTTTAAGGAGAGCACTAGGAGAGTTAGTTCAAGATTATTCAGATAGATTCAATAACCTTTACAATTATATTCCATTAGAAATAAATCCTCCACCAAGATTGGCCATACTTCGATATCCAGATGGTTTTGACTCTGATATGGCCTATCAGTTGAGATAAAGAGATCCAACTACTTTAGAGAAGATGCAAAAGAATGTTGTTAGTGTAGAGACCAATCTTCTGGCCAAGAAAGCTAAGTTGAGGTCTAAAAAAGAGTGACTATTAAAGAGGAACCTTCTTCGTCATCATATGTAAAACTAGACACTTTGGTTAAAACTATGGAGAGAATGATGGAAAGAATGACTTTGACAAACAGAGCTACACCAAAAGAACCACAAGGGGGTCCTCAGATTAGGAATTCAAATTTCAGAAGACAACAACCCCAAATCAAGCATAGAGAACCAAGAAACCTAACAGAATGACAACAAATTAAACCTCCTTTTTAGCAGAATTATGTAGAAGAAGAACAAGATCCAATTGATGAATAAGAAACAAACCAGATTAATCTCTTTGGAGAAGGGGAAGCAAATGATATTTTCTTGACAAAGGAGGAACATGATTTGTTTTTATTACCACAACAAGATGGAATGCCTACAGAATCAAATGATTACAAAAAGGGCTATCAAAATGCCATTATGGAAGTGCATAAATAATATAATCTAAGAAGTAGGAAAGCTACAACAAATCCTCCTAAAAAGATCCAAATTGATACACCTTCTACAAGTCAAACAAGGGTTCATCCTTTAAAGCAAGTCCCTCAAAAACAAGATACAAATGTGAAAGAGGTAGAAAAGCCTCAACCTTCTTTTAACATTGAAAATGAGTTGTTAAAGGTTAAAATTTTGTTCCTCTGGCTGAGTTAATGAAAAAGGATTTATATAGAAGTCAAATTATAAAAGCATTAAAGATAGAAGAAGGAAGATATACTGTCAATATAAGTGATGACCAGCTTAGATTACTATTTGGACCAGAAGTTGAGGGAAAATCACAAGATAGTAATGTGCCACCCTTTTATGTTAGTTTTAACATTCATGATTTCATTTTACATAATGTTATGTTGGATTCGGGTGCTTCACACAAACTTATGCCAAAAGTGATTATGGAGAAACTCAAATTAGATATAACCAGACCATATAAAGATATTTTCTCTTTTGATTCAAGTAGAGTAAGATGTTTAGGTTTGATCAAGGATTTGTGTGTAACCCTTGCTCAAATCCCAACAAAAAGTATAGTGATGGATGTTGTGGTGGTTGATATTCTTCCAAAATATGGAATTCTCTTGTCAAGGTCTTGGGGAGCAAAGTCATAGGGCACCTTGCAGATGGATATGACATATGCAAATATTCTTTTTTTTGGGCAACAAAGGAGGTTGTACAGGGAGACTCTAATGAAATGTATGGTAAGCAGCCAAGAAAAACCCAATAATTACCCACTTTATTATGTACATTCAGACATGCATTCTTTCATTTTATATAATGAGATATGTTTAGAAGAGGAAATGTCAAACATGGAAAGTGGAAGATTGTAACATGGGGACTAAGGACAATCCAAAGATTGTGAATCTTTCTAAGTCCTTACCTCCAAAAGAGAAGAAGAAATACATTGATTTATTGAGAGAATACTCTGATTTTTTTGCATGGGGATACGAAGACTTGAAGGCCTATGACACAAGCATTATTCAACATATTATTCCTATCAAAGAAGATCATAAACCTTTCAAGCAAAAACTAAGAGTGAACCTTGTTTTGTTACCCTTAATTGAGAAAGAGGTAAGGAAGCTTTTTGATGCCAAAATTATTGTACCTTTGATATTTTCTAAATGGTTGTCAAATCTAGTACCAGTGAGGAAAAAGACTAGAGAAATAAGGTTATGTGTAGATTTCTGGAACCTCAATAAAGTTTCTCTCAAATACAATTACCCCTTTCCAAAGATGGATCATATTCTGTAGAGGGTAGTTGGTTCTAGCAAAATTTCATTTCTTGATGGTGTTTCGGGTTACAACTAGATTTTAGTGCATCCAGATGATCAAGACAAAACAACCTTCACAACACCATGGGGAACTTTCGTGTATGTGAAGATTCCTTTTGGGCTTATGAATGCAGGGGAAACTTTTCAGAGAGCAATGGCCATTGCTTTTGCAAATGAAAAGGATAGATTTATTGTGATATATTTGTATGATATCACAGTGTTTTCCAAAACTGATGAAGATGATTTGTTTCATTTAAAAATTGTTTTTGAGAAATGTAGAAAAATTGGTATTTCCTTGAATCCTAAAAAGTCTCTTTTTTGTCTGGAAGAAGGTAAACTGTTGGGTCATATAATTTCCAAAGATGGTATCAGAATTGACCCAAGTAGAATTAAGGTTATCATGAAAATTGATCCCTTAAGAAACGAAAAGGAAGTACAATATTTCATTGGTAGAATTAATTTTCTAAGGAGGTTTATCCCAAATTTAGCTGAAATCTTAAGAGCTATCACCAACATGTTGAGAAAGGACAATGAAATAAAATGGAATGTTGAAGCAAAAAGGTCATTCAGTGAGGTAAAGTCAAGCTTGACTCATGCTCCTGTTTTAGCCAGTCCTAATTACACTAAGGATTTTATTATTTTTTCCTTTGCTTCAGAGCATACTATTGCAGTAGTACTGATGCAAAAAAACACCGAGGGATATGAGAAGGCCATATATTTTTTTCAATAGGGGGTTAAGAGATGCTTCTTTGAAATATAATATTATGGAAAAGCAAGCTTTTGCCTTGGTAAAAGCCTTGAAAGATTTCAGAGTGTATATTTTGCATTCTCATATAATTGCTTTTGTTCCCAATGTAGTAGTAAAAGACATCCTTACTCAAAATGATCCAGAAGGAAAGAGAGGTAAGTGGATAGTTGTTATTTTAGAATATGATATTGAGATTAAACCCACAAAGCTTATTAAGGGTTAGGGATTGGCCAAATTGATGGCTGAATCAAATTTGCATGCATTGGACATCAATTTTATTGCTGCTCTAGATGGTGAAGAAGAGTCTGTCCAACAGGTATCATAAAGTTTTGTTACTTCCCCCTGGTATACAAACATTGTTTATGTTTTGTAGCATTTACAAGCTCCACCAGGTATGACCAAGACTAAAGCAAGATTTCTTAAATTAAAGGTTGTCAAATTTTGCATTCTGGATCAAACTTTATATTGGAAGGATGTTGGAGGGATTTTATTGAATTGTTTGTTAGAGGATGAAGCATATAAGATAATGGAAGAGTTTCATAAAGGTGACTGTGGAGGGCATATTTTATAGAAGACTACAACAAATAAAATCTTCAGAGTTGGTTTCTACTGGCATACTCAAACATTACTTTACCTAACTTTCGCTGGTTTAAAGCAATATCATTGTATATACCATTTTAATGTTCCAAGTACAGTAGGAGTGGGTGGTTGTCATCAGAAATTGAAGTTGAGAGTGAAGGCCCTAAGTTTCAAATGAATTACTACCATATCTAATGAATTTTCAGTTAATCAGGTCAGTTTAGTTGATTGAAGGTCAAATAAATGCCCAATGGAGAAGGCTACTAATCTATGTTGTTCTTAGCACCTCACAGAGAGGATGCCATCCCCATTGGAGCCACTATTAGGGCCCTATAAATATGGTGATCATGGTATGGTTATCTAGTTATTTATCCTAATGGGACGTTGTAAATTATTTTTCATTTAAAGTTGTTTAGTCTGTGAAAAGAAAAATAATAAAAATAGAAAAATAGAAAGAAAAAGAAACTATGAAAATGGAAAAAAGAAAGAAAAATAAAAAATGATGAGAGGAATAAAAGAAAAAGTATTTAAATAGAAAATAAATGAAATAAAATCCTCAAAAGGGCACACCAGTGAAAATGCCGCCTAAATCGTTTTGTTTATTATCCTTGAATCTTGGTTAAATTAGCAAAATAATTGTTTAAATAGTGAATAAAATATTGACATGATGTTTTGTCATTTTGTAATAACGAACTGGTGCTTTTGGACGAATGAGATCGTCCCTGCCAAAATCAACGACAAGGAGCAATGTTCAGTCCCCCTTGACCTTCCGAATGTTAATGAGGAGGGGGTGTCCAAAAAGTGGTTTGATTGAAACCTCCAACAACCACGTGGTGGCCCCACAGGCATTTCGAGGGCCCTCCTCCCTTACCACTTACCGTTCAACCTCCCGAAACCCATTTCCTGCTTCCACTTGCTCCCAGTCCATTCATAGCGTGACATGACATCCGTCCATGCCACCACATTCGTCCACGTCACCTCACCCCCTTATGTCACATTATTGTTTGCCACATTTCCCGCCAATAGCCATATGGACGTTGGTCATTAAATCCCTCCAACGTTTACACCTTTAATTGTGATGCTCCAAAAACGGTAATTTTGTCGTTAATTTTCTTTCCCTTTCGTTTTTAAAAATCTCGCATTGCCCAACATTTCTCCCTTTGCCATTTCATTGTATCAGTGTAGGTCCACGCCCAGAGATTGTTTCAGTGCACCACTGCCCTCTGCAATCACCATCCTCTTCTATTATCAATCAAGTACAAATCAAGTAATTTCCCTTGAGCCTCTTTACAATCTAAAATGTCGTCACATAAGGGAAAAGTGAAAATTGTTGTCGAGAGTCTTGTTTTACCCTTTGTTCCCAATTTAAATGAGCGACCTTTGGTTAACACACAGTATAAAATAGTGGAAACTTAATGTGAATTTGATTTATGTGAGCTTCATAATCGGGGGAATCAAATTTTTTTAGGTTATAGTGATGATTTAAGTATCTGGGAATCGTTTTTACCTCAGTTTACCTTTTCCTTGACTCATATTTTCCTAGAGTTCATTTCATGATGTCATCTTAGGTACCTCTCCAGCTAGAAAGCGGTAATTGCCCAAAACAAAAAAAATATTATTCTCAATTACCCGAGAAACTATTTTTCAAGCCCTTCAGATTAAATACCAAAAGCTTACCTTCCCCTAGCGAGCCCATATTTTTGAATGTTTTTTGCCTGAGAATTCTGAATTGCCTAGAAATAATCCCCCATACTCTGCTTCTATTTTCCCTGAGATGTAAAGGCAAGTCATTTCCATGGTTACTTTCCTATTAGGTTATCCCACAGACCAATGGATAGATGAAGTAGTGTTAGAGTTTTTGTTTGTATTTTCAATAGTTCAAAAGCCATCAGTCATTTTCAACGACAGACAGTACCTATCAGATGTTATTCGTGAGAAATTTTTGAAATTTAAAGTTGAAGGTACATTCAAACACAAGTCAATCCTAGTATATTTGATGTTATTCCATCAAGCAGATAGGTTCAAGTTCCAGTTACAGAAGGTGAATGAACATGGAAGTCCACTATCAGTCATTCACTGAAATTCCTTGGTGAGAAAGAATTCAAAGGATTATTCATTCAATAATTTTGTAGATCAATTTTTACATGTGTCCTTGTTTCTTCTTAGCAGCAGTATTATAGCAAGAATTTCACCATAGATTAAAAACGTTTTGCATCTTATAGAACAAGCTAAGGTTGGAGACCAATATCTTTACCAAAATTATACAGAAATTCGAATCTATGGGTGTGAACTTCCTCCCTACACATTGTCAATATTTGTACCAGTAAAATTTTTGCCTTGGAATACATTAGACATATGTTAAATATGGATGACCTACATTTTGTATCAAGCAAAAAGAAGGCACAATTTAAATTTAAGGCACATGTTGGGCCTTACATTGTAAATACTAGAGCAACAATAAAGGAAGTGGATGAATTACTAAAGAAAATAAAATTTAAGCTAAGGTTCACATGGTATTATGATCCATTAGGGATAATTGCAAGACTAAGAGTCAAGGAGAAGACCACACCATATGCACATACACCTAGACCAGAAATAGAGCGGTATGCCAATTAGGAGCAGTGGACAGAGAACACACTACAGGAGGCTGATGAGAAAATTGTCAGTCAAACATCTCTACAAACTCCTATTCCAAAAGACAAGGAATCCAAAAGAGTAAGGGAAAGTATGTCTCCTACATATTCAGAGTCTCAATATTTTTGTGTTTTCAAGCAAACAAAGAAGACAGATCCTAAGGCCAAGACTATTATTGATGTTAAAAATGATACAAAAACAACCATTAAAGAATAATGATCGAAAGAGGAGTCACAAGAACAAAAGTATAGACTTTTGACAGGTCTCCCTGCCTCTTTCTCAAATCTTGAAGATATAACACAATCGCCTATATCTTCTACATCCCAGATTCCAACGCAACAAAACATTTTTGCAAGATACAAAGAGATTAAGAAAAATAATGAAGCATTTAAGGCTACAACATATTCATAGTTTTGGAAGCAAACTGCTACTACTCAACACAGGTTGTTTGCACTTGACACAAAGAAGGGACAATTCCAATTGGCCTTCTTGGAACCTACAGTTCCAGTCCCCAAAAGTGCAGAAGACTACAAAGCCTCAATATTTTCTTTTGATACCAAAAAGGTTCATGCAATCGATCAAATTGATTTGCATAAACATGCAGGTGAAATGATCTATTCAACACTGACAAGTTCAGCCATGGCTACCTCAAAATTGCAGGCCTCTTTGAATAATATGCATTCACAGCTAAAGATAGAGCGAATGTCATCCTTGGCCAAAGACACTAGAACCAAAGCTTTAGAAGATTTAGTGATTAAACTAGGATATGATCCTAGTAACATCAAAGCAGCTGAGGAGATGATTAAAAATAAAGATGCAGATATTCAAGCTCTGAGGAAACAACTCAAGCTTCCAACCACAAAGCACCCTCAGGCCAAAGAAATAACTAATCTGGAGATAGAAAAGGAAAATTTGTTCAAATTAATAGTTGAACAGAACATTCAAATTCAAAAAATGGAGGCAGACATGGAGGCATTGTTAAAAGAAAAGGAACAATTAGTAGCTACAGGTACATCAACACAACAGGAAGTACAACAAACAATAGAAACATCCACTGTAGATTCTTCTAAAAATCTAGTCAAAGCTTTGGGAGAATTATCATTAACAAACAAGGAGAACGAGAAGTTAACAACAACACTAACAAAGATGGAGGAAAACAAAATCAAAGTTGATAATGCATATCTAGCAGAGGTTCAAAGAAACTTCAAACTGACTCAACAAATTAAAAAATATGAGAATCAGTCTTTAACAACTCAAATGTTAGCAGAGGCCAAGCGGAGCATATGGCATAATATAAATTCAAATATTACAGAGTTATGATCATCAATTCATATCATATTTGTGCATGAGGAACTAATGCATAATGTCAGGGAAACAATTGAGCAAACAAAGATTGAGATTGAACACAGGCCAACAGAAGCACACATAATTATTAAAATGTTGAATTCCAAAACTAAGGATGAGTTTGAAGAGCTCCACATTCAAGATAGAACATGCACAATCATGGAAGGGAAGAGAGACCTAACAAAGAAGAACCTCATGGTACAACTGGAGAACAAATGCAAAGAATTAGAACTTCAAGTGAAAATATTTAACATAAAATTTGGTTTATTGCAGGATAAAGGACTACCAACCCTAAGAGCTTCTAATGGCAAATTGATTCCATTAGAAAATTATCAAGATCAGTTGTGTAATATAGCTGCATCACATCCAAGTTCACTAAAGTAAGAGGAATAATAAGTGGAGGAGTTTTCATGGAAGGAATGCAATATGATCTCTTCATTCAACATGAAATCCATCATATGTTTCTAAACAAACCAACTTTTCAAACATATGCAGAGATAGATGAGAGATTTCAGAGTATGGTAAATTTATCCATTCCTAGTGAAGAGCAATGGGATAAATTGCTGGATCTTGTTGAATAAGGGTAAACATAAATCCTACAGATTGGGGTGAAGGAAAACGAAAGAAGCACAAATGTAGCTACAATCATCAACAACTCTCCTGATAGTGTGAACAGAACATCCAAATTAGTCTAGATTTCCTATTAATTAGTTTAATTTTTAAAATATCATATCTTTTGGTAGATATTATTTTGTAATTAATTTGTTTTGAGGTCATAATTAGTTCAAGAGGAACTCTAAAAATATTTTGTAAAAATATTTAGAAAGGGTTGGATTATGTAAAAGAGAATATATTTTTATTGTAAGTTGTGAACTTGATTTTTAAGCAATCAATTTAGAAATACAGAGACAATATTGTTTCATGATTCTTGTGTCAAATAAATGGTGATGTTTCCTTCTTTGTAAACCTGTTTTTCTTTCTAAGTTTTCATATGTATGTTCTTCCTTGGTTGTTACAAGAAGATTAAGAGCTGAATTTACTTGCGGTACTTTGCTCTGGCTTGTCAAACAATCTCAGTGTTTTCTATATGAATTAAATATAAAATTCATTTAAGTATGCTTTATATTTAATTGATTCTCACCTCATATTCATATTATTCATATCACACATACTTCACGAGATCCAGGAGTTTTCCTACCTCAACTTGTTTCAACTACTCTGTTTATTTGTGATTGATTACTACAGATTTTGTGACTTCGTGCCCAAAAGTCCATTATGGACTTTTCTTTCATTATACAACCAAAACTTTAAAAAAACCTATCTTGACCTTTCACACCTAGCCTAAGATCTAAACACAAATTAAAATCATACAGAGAGAGCCCTCTCTGAAGCTGGAAGGGCTAGATCACAACTTTAAAATTGGTTTTTGGTTACCTTTGCAATTTCCTCCTCAGCTTAGAAAACTACGGAGTGCTAACATTCTGACGACCATATTGGGGAAGACTTCTATTCCCTGGTAAACTTCGATTTCAAAAGCTTAGACCTATTTCCTGTGGGTGACAGTGTATTAAGAAAACTTTAGGCTGAATTATTCACCCAGAAGTTGTGGTTTTACATAATTGTGATAAGTTCCCTTGGAAATATGACTTGTAGGAAGATTTATACAAGATCAAATCCAGATCCTGATCCTCCCAAAGTTGTGAATGATCTTGAGAAATTGATTAGGAAAAGGAACCTTCAAGAAAGTCAAGCAAGCAATAGTCCTTTGCTCAGGTCTCACTCACTCCCTGAAAGTTTTTTAACAGTTGAAGATATTGAGTTTGATTTACCTTTAGAACATAGTCTTTTTAGAGAACCAAGTTAGAAAGTTTTTGTCCCAGAAATAGTCTTTGATGAATCCTTTAGCATAATATCCTCCTCCCACCATAGTTGTCATCGAAACAAAGGCACCTGATAAATCAACCAAACAACAAGAGCCTACTAAAACTACATACACCACTCCTCCATTCCCTGAGAGACTTACTGTGATCAAACCATCGTCTATTCTGATTTCGATCTCGTAGTGGAACTAAAAAATTATGTATTAAAATCCCTCTTCTATAGGCTATTCGGGATGTCCCAATCTATGCTAAAACCATCAAAGAATTGTGTGTCAAAAATCTTGGGAGAAAACCAAAAGACTCTCCTACAATCCATGTTCTAGGGACACTTTCTGATCTTATTTTAGGGAAGAAAATACCTATTAAATATGATGACCCTGGAAACCCAGTAGTTACTGTTCAAATTCAGGGTCATAACTTCCCAAATACCTTAGTGGACTTAGGAGCCACAATAAACATTTTGACCGTAGAAACCTGTGGGATCACAACATTAAAATCGACCTCCATTATGTTGGAATTAGCTAACAGATCGGTAGTAAAACTAGAAGGCACTCTGGATGATATTATTGTTTCTGTAGATTCCTGGGAGTACCCAGTGGACTTTCTAGTTATCAATCCTAGAAATAGGTTGGATGGACACCCTCTGATATTAGGGAGACCATGGTTGGCAACTGCAGATGCATATATAGGATGTTGGATAGGGAATATGACGATTACAAAAGGGATTGCTATTAAAAATCTCATCTTATATCTGCTCGCCAAAC
The DNA here is from genome assembly GCA_031772625.1 of Pinus tabuliformis. NCBI lineage: Eukaryota > Viridiplantae > Streptophyta > Pinopsida > Pinales > Pinaceae > Pinus > Pinus tabuliformis. The sequence continues at coordinate 236,284,263 of CM062819.1, forward strand.
CCAGCCTATTAGTCGGAAATTATCAATCATTCCCTCCCAAATATCAGGAAGAAAATTTGTGTTCTCCTCTTACTCTAGATGAAGCTCTTATTTTTAAAAGAAAAACTGAGGATGATGTAATTAATGGATTTATTAACCAACCTTCTACTGTTGGGAATCCAACATGTCAAATGTTAAAAGCTATGCTTGATAATGAGGCCCAGGGAGATCCACTAGAGGATCTAACCAATGATCATATACCCACAACTGTAGTTCATAACTGTGTTCGCATCAAAATTGAACTTGGTAATACTTTGAACATTAATGTTAATCTGGATGACCTACAATGTAAAAAAATAATTCAAATCCTCCATAAATATAAACAAGATTTTTCTTAAGAATATTCTGATACGAGAGGCATCGATCCTCAATTGTGTACACATTACATTTATATAGAAAAAGATGCCCGTGTCATTCTCCAGCCTCAAAGAAGACTAAATCCACACCTTAGGGATATAGTAAAATAAGAGTTTCAAAATATTCTTGATGTTAATTTTATATATCCTATCTCTGACAGCCAATGGGTTTCACCGTTGGTTGTGGTCCCTAAGAAAAATGGCAAATGGAGAATTTGTGTGGATTACAAAGAATTGAATAAAGCTACTGTTAAAATTGGAAACTAGGGCCAAACTCCATGTGGGTCTTCTTATTTATGGCAGCTGATATTTTTCTTGGATTCCTGTCATCGAGAGGTGTAGGATTGATCTAAAGATCATCCGATTTCGACATGTATTCATGGAGATATGAATTTATTTGTGTTATGTGACAATTCGTCAAGGTCGACCAGTAACCAAATTACCCCAACCTATCCTCAACGTTTTATTATAAATAGAAGAGGACTTCAAGTCATTTGTCACTCACTTCACTCATGATCTCTCTCCACTCATTTGGGTTTGGTGGTTAGAGAGATCTAGAGGGAGAAGCCCTAGACGCTGTGAAGAAAGGGTCTTCCTAGAGAGCCCTAGATGCTGAACTAAAGATGCCCTAGCCACATTCTTATGAGGAGATCATTTTGCAGGTAAGAGGAGATCTATACGCTGCCATGGAGGAGACTTATTCGCTGCCCTAATGAGATCTAGACGCATTCATGAAGGATCATGGAGGAGTCTTATACACTGCCCTAAAGAGCCCTAATCATAGTCATGAAAGAAGACAATCTGGCCATAGTCAAGAAGGGTTCTATACGATGGAAAAAGATGCCCTAGCCATAGTCCAAACTAGGAGTTAAAGCTGTTGTTCATTTGTGCCCTAATCCATTATTAAAGAAGGGTTAATGCTGCCCTAAACAGAGTCCTAAAGGAGTATACACAACCGTTGTCTTGGAGGTGCCCTAATGTCCTAAACGCAATCCCTATTCCACATCAACAAGAGACATAATTGGCAACCCTAATCTACTGTTATGTGAGACCCATATGCAGTCTTGTGAAGCTCCTATTTGTTGTCAAGAATTTTTTTTTTTACGTAGCTCTATTAGCTGCAATAGAAGAGGCCCTAATCAGCAACATATAAATATCTAAGTCACAGTTAGAAGAGCCCTTATCACAACTTACAAGGGACCCTAAGACACAATAAGAAGGGTGGACTTATGCCGCAGCAAAAGGAATTATTTCATCAGCATTAAAGTCACATTGTTGTAGGTGACAGCGTGGACTGTTTTGGGCATGATCAAGCTATTATTGATCTCGGTATGTTGGGTAGAAGAATCCGCAATAAGGAAAAGCTAAAGGCTGCTGTGTAAGGGTTGTTTGGATATCTATGTGAAGGGACACAAGTTACAGTCAACTATTGGGCTAGGCTGGAGGCCATAGCCAATAGTTGGAGGCCTTTAAGTGCCGCGTTCAGACCCTATAAGTCAGCATATCATTGGAGGATTGTGTGAAGTCTATCTGCAGTATATAGGTGGACAGTGGGGGTGTTTAGGGTGTTGTAGCACATTGAGTTTGTGTCCTAACCTGTGATCAGGTTTTCCAAGATATGCTTTAGTCCTTTCAGCATATACAAGTTGCCATATGGGAAACCTTGACATGATCAATGAAGCATCAAAGGAAGGAGAGTCTTATGGAAGGAAAGCTTCAGTAAGTTGAGTAATTGGTTGAGTTGTTCAAGGCCTATCATCTGCTGAATTGTGTCATCTTCATGGTGAAGACCTCTGATGTCTGATCTCCTATTTGGCAAGTCAAGTATTGACTTCAAATGTATTTGTACTATCTCTCTCTTTGCTGAACTATTGAAGAATGTAAGAATAATTGATCAAGGGTTTCCCCACATTGGGGTTTGTCCCTGGCTGGTGCCACATCTTGTGTCCTCTTGTCTTGGCTTGTCTTCTGTTGTTTATGTTTATGTTCTATTTGCACTTTACTATCATGCTGATGTAATTGCTAATCTGAATATTGACATTGAGCTAATATGGAAAATTGAAGTAAATTATGCTAAGCATAGAACATACCTAAAATTAACAGCTACACAAAAGATCACTTTCCTCTTCCATTAGTAGATCACGTCCTCGACACTCTTGCTAGAAATAAATTTTTCTCTTTCCTGGATGGTTTCAGTGGATATTATCAAATCCAAATTTCTCCCGAAGATCAGGACAAAACCACGTTCACCTACGCATGGGTAACATTTGCATACAAGGTTTTACCATTCGGGCTACGCAACGCACCAGGCACTTTCCAAAGGGAAATCTTGAGTATTTTTTCCGACTTGATCAGTGAAGGACTTGAACTATACATGGATGATTCCACTCCCTATGACAATGAATTCGACCAAGCCTTACAGAACCTAGAAAAAGTTCTTGAATGGTGCATAGCTACCAGATTATGCCTTAGTAATGAAAAGTGTCATATGATGATGAAAAAAGGTGTAGTTCTGGGGCATTATATCTCTACTGCAGGCATCCAGGTATACCAAGCAAAGATTGAGATAATTCTTACACTACCTACTCCTCGTACACCAACTGAGGTGCGTAGTTTCCTTGGATATGCTGGTTATTATCGTCGTTTTATAACAAATTTTTAAAAAATTGCAACACCATTATATGTATTGACATGAAGACTCAACTTTGAGTCTTGTATGTCAAAACAAATAGCAATCAAGTCCTATCTAGTTTTCCTTAAGTTTAGTTTGTTGGAATTGTAGAAGTTAGCCATGGAGAAGAGGACTTGGGTTAGGGTCTATTGTGGAAGATAAAGACATAATTTGTCTCATAGAAACACATGAGCAAGAAGGGTGCAATACACCTTTGTTTGAAGGGTATTTGAAGATGGTAGCGTGGAACATGGAATGGAAAAGTACATAGGGATATCATGGTCTTAGTGAGGGAAAAAAATGTTGTTTCATTCAACTAGAAAAAGAAAACTCAAATAAATAATTCATTTGGTTTAAAATATTAGAAAATGGAAATCTCATTATAATTGTAGCATGCTATTTTGCTCCGCAAGTTTCAAAAACTTACAAAAGTAGAGATGTTGACCACAAAGACCCCTTTGCAACCTCAAAAACAAATATTACAACATATTCTTAGCTAGGTGAAATCCTTTTAGTGGGTGATTTCAATGCTAGGACTTGAAGTGAACGATCTAGCATTTTTTGTTGTAAAGAAGATTGCAATCCTATTTGGCTTATAAAAGAGAGTAATCATCAGTGGGCAAGAATTTTAGAAGACAACAAAGGCTTCAATCTCTTTGGGAGGCAATTGCTTACTGATTGTAGGGAATTTGATTTAGTCATTTGCAATGGTTTGGCTAGACGGGGGAAGTTTGGTATTTTCACCTTTACTACCTACAAGGTCACAAGTGTAGTAGATTATATAGTTTGCTCGCATAGTTTGTGTGAGAAAATTGAGGAAATGTTGATTGGTGAACAATTTTGGGAATTTAAATATATGATCACAAACCAATTTACTTAATTTTCTCTTGGACTGGAAAGAAGCAGCTTGAGATGAAAACTTAGTGTATTCAACAAACTCTCTCAAAGGGCAGAATTCTTTTGACTCAAAAAAACCATAGTACCTTCAAAATAACATTAGAGAGGCCTTTTGAGAAGGAGAAAATTATGTTCCATGGCCTCCATAGTCATGAGCTAACACATTTAACTTAAAGTACCCTTGCTGAGTGCAAAAGAGAAAAAATAGGAATTTTGAAACAAATTAATTTCCATTTAAATGCTTGGTTGATGAGGAATGCAAAAGGGCAATGAGAACTTTGAATGAGTCAAACAAGAATAACATAAACCTCAAAGTTTACAAGCAAATTTTAAGAAAGAAAAAAGTTGATTTCACGGTCTCAAGGAGGGAAGAACTAATCTTCCTTGGGAATTATAACCCAAGTTATTTTGGAAGGACCTCCAACCAAGAAGAAGCAAATTGAAAATAACATTACAACTTCTCAATTGTTTGATTATCCAAGGTGGCTTTATGAGCATGATCCCAAGGTTGACCCTCCCCCCTTGGTCAACACTACTACTAAGATTTTCACCATGCAAGAGGTCGAGATGGGTATTAAGAAGTTGGGTGTTGGAAAAACAAAAGACATAGTAGAACTTCAACAAGAGTACCTAAAATTGGGTTTGAAAATTATTGCACCTCACACTATGGAAAATTTCAACATCATTTTGTAGTTGTTCCCCATAGATTGGACAACTAGTCTAGCAATACCTCTTTACAAGAATGGTGGCATTAATAATCCCTCCAATTTTAGGACCATAATGATAAACCCTTTGTTTGCGAAGTTATTTGGAAGTATGCTAGAAAATAAAATTAGCAAGTGGGCAAAAAGATAGAGATAAATGTGTTAAATGGCAAGTAGGTTTTAGACCTAAACATTCCATGGTTGATCACATTATAACTTTAAGGTGCATCATTGAAAAAGTTTGGGAGAAAAAGGAGGAAGTATTTTGTTGCTTTGTTGATTTCAAAAAAGATTTTGACACGGTCCCTAGGGATAAGCTTTGGCACAAAATGAAGGAACTTGGGGTTTGTATGTATCTTAAAGTAGTTGTTCATATGCTATATGAGGAGGTAAAAATCAAAATTAGAACTTCAACTGGCATCTCCAAAAGTTTTAGGAGTGATATTGGGGTCAAGTAAGGGTGCCCATTATCCCCTACTATTTTTGGTTTATATATTGACAAACTTGAAGAGTGGTTAAACTTATAAGGCGGTGATGGTGTCCATTTGAGCGAGTTTGTTATAAGGATTTTTTTGTATGTAGATGACCTTATTTTGATTGTCAAATATGCTCTTAGCTTGCAAGAGCACTTACTTTCCCTTGAGAATTTTTGTAGAAGGGTGGGGATGGAAGTCAATATTAGCAAGGAAAAAGTGGCGGTTTTCTCTAACAAAAGAAAACATAGCTAGCATAAGTTTTCCTTTGAAGAAAACAGTCTTGAAGAAGTTGCAGATTAGAAATACCTAGGAATTGACTTCAACAAAAATCTAAGTTGAAAAGGTTGCAAAAAGAAAAGAACTTTGGGAAGTTGGAAAGAATTTTATGCTTTTCAAAATAAGTGTAGAGAGGCAAATGTATGTGATTGGAAGACCACCCAAACTCTTTTTGAGCTTTTACTGATTCTGATGGTTCTCTATGGTTATGAACTCTGGGCCAACAATACATTTGACTTATAGTGGAAGCAAATTGACAAAATTTAAAAACACTTAATTACAAACAAATTCAAAATTAAAAGTTCAATTTCTTAAGATAACTTGCTAAGTGAAGTGGGGGTTCCTCCTATTGAAGCAATCATTATGGTTCGACTCATAAGATATTTAAAAAATATTGAGCAAATGGAAGAGGGCAAATGGCCTAAGGTTGTCTTCGATGACATATTGTGCAAAAGAAAGAAGACTTGGATACAAAAATATAGCAAATGGTCTAGTAAATAGGATATCTACTTGAATATGGTTCACCACAAATAGTAAAGAGATAAAGGCTTTTGTTATGGATAATTCCACAAGTGTACTTGGGATAAAGACCTAGGGAGAAAGATGAAGTATTATATTGAGGAGTTTAATCTCATTCATAATCATCCTAAAAAATTGTACATAGGGCCAATAACTCATGGAAAAAAAGAGTGAGTATTTTTTGTACTTCTGGAAAAGTGGAAACAAAAAGCATTTCATTTTAGAGTGTGAGACGTTCAAAGATAATAAGGACACTTATGTAACTATCCTGACATCTAGCTCTTGGGATAATTTATTCACTAAAAGGACTCTTGAGAAGTTGGGAGTGCTCATTGTCACATTGCATAAGAAAAGGGTTGAATGCAAAAATTAAATTACGAGATAGTCTATTCTGTAGATTATCTTTAATCTCATGGAAGTTAAAATTTCTTATCGTGAAATTTATTTATTTATTTTTTCAACATTACATTTAAAATATTTTAAAAATAAAATAATAATGAAAAACGAAACAAACTTTTAAATAATCTAATTAGTAAACATTTTTATTTTAGTGATAAAAATCTTTATCAAATTATATAGATTCGTGGTATTTTCTCACATATAAATAAATAAACATCTTCCCACTCTTTTAATAATTGAATTATACCCCCCGATCGGTTGACAAAGGCGACGAGACGGGCATGCAATAAAAGGACAAGGGGTGGAAATTATAAGCCACCTTGCATTAAGAGATCACAGCAAGTGGACAGGATGTTAGGTAGACTGGGCATCATTACAAATAACAGAAGGAAGGAAAATTTGAAAGCCAAAGGTGGTGGAGGTGACGGCGGAACGATGATGGCATAAGGACCAGCTCGCATAAGGGTAAGCCGAGGAGGAGTGGGTTATTATGGCGAGTGCAGGAGACAGAGAAAGACGGTGCAGCAGCATAAGAGAGGGCGGCAGGTAAGAGAAAGTCGGTACGGGTGGAGGCATAAGGGAAGGTATGAATTTAATGCCCTCGAGGTGAGTGGAGATAAGAACGAGAAGGTGGCAATCAAAACAGAAGTTAACACAGAGAGCAAGCAACAGAGGGGTCATCTTCCCGGTTTAAGGAAAATTCAGAGTAAGAGCAGTAAGGGTGGAAGGAGGAAGACTGAAACTTTCGAGAGCAGGGGAGGAGGACCTTCACGAACTGAAGGAATTAAGTCGGAACACTGGGAAGGAAAGGAGCAGACTCAGGTTAACATGGAGGAAATGTATGACTTGGAAAGGGATAGTCAATTGAAAGCCAGGAGAAGTGGAAGAGGGAAAGGGAGAACTGAGGAGGATATACGATCGACAAAGGTTGACATCAGAGATAAGGATACCAGAGGCAGAGAAGAGGATAAAAGGAAGGGATTTCCTTCAAGAGCAATGGGACAGGGAAGCAGGGTAGGGGAAGACAATGTAGGAGGTGCAGTACGAGGTAGAGGGCGCAGAGGAAGAGGAGGGCGCCGTCAAGCGGGCAATCAGGAACGGAATCATCCCCAACAGGCAGGGAGCAAACGCGGAAGGAGGACGATGAAGCACTAGGTTCAGTATGCAGAGAGGGCATACAGTAAGGATAATACAACATTTGGAGGAGGAGGTGACCCAGGAGCAGTCGAAATCTGAAATGGAAGACTGGGAGTATTTGCTGCCAGACCCGGGAAATACCAGAGGACGTATGTCTTTGTATAAACAGGCTCTCCACGTGTATTGGGTAATGAAGCGACTGTTAGCTAAAGCCATGGAACAGGTGGCTATGGAGATGGTAGAACTAGCCCAAGGCATTCCAAACTTGAAGAAAGAGATGAATAACCTTCAGGTAACCCTTATGATGCAGGATGGCAAGTTTGTTGAGATTCAGCAGCAGCTTAAGAAGCTCTCTCTGGAAGCAAAAGAGGAAAAGGACCAGCCGAGTGCAATGGAAGAATGATTTCTCAAGATATGTTTATTATCTCCCTAGTTAGGAAGCTGAAGAGCTTGTTTCTTTTTGTTATATCTCATAATGCTGCCAACAAACAGTGACAGTTTCTTTGAATGGTTAGTTTATATAGCATGGATAAGTAGACGAAGTAAATTTTGTTTTTGAATGGCAATTAAAAACTTCAGAAAGCCAACAGACCCGGTTTCCCTTCAAGGCGGGTTAAGACCTTCGTATGTATGTAGAGGCTTTAACTCATTTTTAAAATGAATGGTTCCATCTTAGCCCACGGAAAAAAAAAATGAATTATACCAAACTAAACAAATTAAATTTCTCATTCAATAAAATTTCGTCGAATTTTGGCCAAAAAGTCAAAATTGGACCACGCACTTTAAAAAGTGAAGAAACTGGTTTACTTCGCGAAGGGTTTTTCTATTTTTATGAAATATGTTCCCTGTAACTTTGGACTGCGAGGTGCTTGATCAAGGGACTCTGAGAGCAATTTGGAACCCTACGTTATGGATACCAGGTACGAAGTCTGAAAGCCCTCACTGGATAATTTCCAATTGTTTATTACAGCGCCTCGGAATCCTAATATCTGGTATGACAAGTAACCTAGATCGTGTTTTTATATGCTGAAGAGCCTGTTTTTAAATGTAAAGTACCGCTCCCTGTGGAATTATTGGAGATCCAGATGAGTGTATTTTCTGAGGAAGCCAAGAACATAAGATATTGCATTGAATTTTTGTTATTTATGCGGCCAATATATCATTATGGATTTAAATACATGAATTGGGTTTTAAGCATGGTTGAGTGGGTGGGGAATGCTTTGTTGGGCTGCAAAGTTACCAAAAAATGTTGTGTGCATTTCTGCAGACCTTTTTTTTAAGTCCTTTTAGTGTAACTGTCGCATAAACATGCTCTAAAGGGGGCTGCACTACTTAGAGCAGACTTCCGTCTGCCTGCTTAGTTGCCAGGTCTGAGGTTACCCTGGCTTGCACCTTACCTTATTCAGTTGAAACTCATGCCATTTGTGAGGGGCACAACACATCAAGAATGGAAACCGAGTGGGTGGATAGCTTAACACTCTATTGAATGCCAATGCCTTGTTGGCTAGCTGCCAGGCTTGTGGTAGTTTTTCCATCAAAATTACCCTAGCTTGAGCCTTGAACCTTGTCTCATCCATTTGAAACTCATGTCATTTTTTGTGGGGCAGACCACATCAAAAATGGAACCTGGGTGGATGGCTTAACGCCCCAGGGAATACCTTGTTTGCTGGGTAAGAGGAGTGTTGTTACTTTGTAGAGCTAGAAGGTGTCCAAGTGTTTAATGTGACTCTCAACGAAATTCCTTTTCAGGATGATGCATAACATCTGCGGTGGGAAATTGATTATGCTGCATCGATTGATCATAAACGCTGTTTTTCTCTTTGTTTATTAATTTCTTTATTCTTGTAGATCTGAAGAATTTCCAGATGACCCCGGTAGTGCATTGAGCGAAGGCTCTACCAACATTCATGTTTCTGCTCTTGATGGCCTCATCAATGTAAATTCCTTGTTCACATTAGCCGTATTTGTTGGTTTGACCATCACCGCTCCCGGTTCGGCAACATTAGTTGACGACAATGCTTGCATCGCTGGAGAAGACATTGCGAGAAATCTTCTAACATTTCAGGTAGTATCATTCAGCTCTTTTCTCTTCTCCAGCTTAGTTGCTCAGGGCTTGAAGCAGGCTATAGTCTTGATAAACAGCAAGACACTACATGATGTCTTCAAGGCATCCATCAATAAACACTTTCTGAGAATTGGAATGCTTTTATCTGCTTGTGGTTCGGTTTTTGGGTGCATTTTTCTGATGTTGGCATTAATGGACGTCATTCAAATCAAGCTTGGCACCCTTTCCTGTGGAAGCATTTGGTCTATAAGGGCTGTTGTACCTCTTTTCATGTTAGTTCCAACGGCTCTAGTTATCTACATTTACATAGTTTTGTATGCCTTCTTCCATTAAATTTCTGTGCCTTCCACCAAATTGAAAAAGACACCCACAAAGAAGGGAAAACTGCATTTACTGTGAAGTTTGTATATGTTTTACTATATATTTACTTTGAACAGAATGGTTGCTTTACTCCAGATTATATATCTTGTACTTTATTTCTTTCAAGTAACATATTTGGATTCATTTTGAAAAGGGAAGGAGCTATTGTCCTAGTATTCATCCGAATATCAAAACCCAACTTCAAGAAGTTCTCCCCCAAGGACAAGATTAAACTAAAGGGTTTCTTCTAGAACATTAAGGCACTACAAGAGGGAGATCCTTTGTTTTGGTATAGAACTGTCTTTTCAAGTTGGGATGGGAAAAGGAATAGCATGAACAAGTCAATCTTCTCTCATAGGTTATTTAGTGGCAAAGAAGATTATTTTTGTAGTGAAGAAGTGGCAAAGATGAAGAAATGGTAAGAAAGATGACGAAATCTTGACACTGTAATTCTTATTGCATTTCTTTCCATTACGTAGTTCAATCTAAATGAAAGAAGATAAACATTGTAATTCCTTATTATATGTCTCCTGTTTTATTCTCTTCCAGCCCATAGGTTATATATTTCAATATTTGGTCTTGATGATTGGAAAAAAAAACAATGAAAAGAGCTCGCCACTGTCATCCTTGTACTTACTTTCAGTAATTTGGTCAATATTAATAGAAAGAGGTGTGGATACTGTGATCCTTATTAGTATGTGTCATGTTGTTTAAACTTTAATTCCTTGAAACGCATAAGTGACATGTTTGGTCTGGATCATAACGAGGATTGTGAATGCTGGTTAGCTATATCATTATAAAGGCAGCATTGCAATAATGAAAATGAATAAAAAGTCATATGACCTGTTGTTGAATCCTATATCTCTAAACTTTAAAGACATGACCTGGGGTTGTCTTTCTCAAGGTTGATGGTTTAGATATTTGGAAACCAATGAAAATTGTTTACATTTCCTAGAATAGAAGTGCTAGTGATTAGTTTGAATTTTCATTTACGAAAAGCTGAACTTGAGGGTAATACCAGGGATGCTTTTTTATTTCACAATCTTGTTGATTGTGTTACTAATTGATTTTGGTATTACCTGCAATGATTTCCAAACTAGAGAAACCTTTGTTTTTAGCTGCGTTAGGTTTTCAAGTTTTCTGGTTATGCAATGATAGGTATCGCAGATAAATCTCTAATCATCAATCCCACTTTTATCTTAAGAAAAGCTGAAGTAGAGTGATTGGGTCTGTCTCTAATGCTTTTGAGCTTAGGATATCTCGATAACGGTGATGGGGTGGTTTCTTCACACTACTAGCTTCAGATACCTGAATATGATTGCTCTCCGTTGGATATCGAGTTTTTTTTGGTTTGTTGCCACCAAGCGAGATATATTATAATATTTCTTAAAATTTGCCAATGTTTCATTTAGCAATGATGTAACTAATGATACAAACTTTTTTAATTTTTGTCGTAAAGTAGCTTAATGCTCTCTTTATGCGCCTTTAATCACTCCTGTATAGCATGCAATATGGAACCATGTTTCTAAGACTTTGGTTATTCCCATAATGCATCACATTGTAATATTTTTGAATTTGTAAACACCTTTTATCTTAATATCAAAGAATATACCTCTTTGATGTAACTAATGATACAAACTTTTTTAATTTTTATCGTAAAGTAGCATAATGCTCTCTTTATCCGCCTTTAATCACTCCTGTATAGCATGCAATATGGAACCATGTTTCTAAGACTTTGGTTATTCCCATAATGCATCACATTGTAATATTTTTGAATTTGTAAACACCTTTTATCTTAATATCAAAGAATATACCTCTTTTATAACCCCTTTTTTTAACTTGATAAAACCTTTTAATCTCCTAATAATTTCGTTTATAAACATTTTTGATCGAACTTTGAAATGTATTATTTTTGTAATATCGTCCAAGTTCATTAGACTATATATTAATAGCCTTTGATGAACTTGAAAATAATATTTAAATGTTACTCTTTTTTGGTTTTAATATTTGTATTACCTCAGAATATTAGAATATCAAAATACATTAGCTAGATACCCACAGTTTAAACGAAGTACTTTGTAGGCGATTTAAATCTGTCACGGGGGAAAGCATATATTTTAAACCACCTAAAAAATAAGCCAATTGTCCAAACTATAACCATCTTCAACAAAACAAGCCCATCTACTACAATGTTGTAATACAAAAAACTGCTATTAAACATTAGAGGAAGTCAAGAATCTGAGGTAACTAGCGTAAGGTCTTTGGCATTAGATTCAAGAGGAGTTGGAGGGTCAACCTCACACTAAAGGTGACTCTCTAAATGTGCTATTTTGGCATCCCGTCTTTCTAGGCAAACATGTTGATATCTCTAAACATTTTTTTTATGTCGTACACAGTAGAAAAGTTGTCGTACCTTTCCTCTTGTTTATCTTTTAACACCTTGCCCAACAAAGTCTTCATTTGCCAGTGTAAAGAGATAGAGTTAAGGTACTATTTCCTTCTTCCATTGGTGTGACTTGTTGAAAAGTGTAGCGAGAGAAGGTCTTCTCTGGTGCGTAACTTGGCTAGAAAGACCTTGTATTATCCTCAAGAGATAGACTTTAGTTATGGTGAGTTAATTTCTAGTTTATGAGAATAATCTTCTCTGGTGCGTGCCTTGGCCAGAAAGACCTCGAATTGTCCTCAAGAGATAGACTTTAGTTGTGGTGAGTTAATTTCTAGTTTATGAGAATAATCATCACAAGTTCATGCGTAGAGTTGGAGATCCTATTATAGAGGAGTCTTCTTTAGTTAACTACAAGATAAATGATAATTTGAATTTAGAAAAGGACAAGTTGGGAACTTTAGTCCTTGATTGAAGGTTGACGAGTTATAATTCCAACTGATGATTGGAGAAGAGAACCAATTCAATTTAGTTAACTATTTAGTTACAACTCAACCTCCAAATTTGTAACTTGCCTATTATAGCATGGACAAAATTTATAAAGGAATGACGAAAGGCACAAGTTATTCAATTGTTTTGTGTAATTGTGAGACAAAAAGCAAGCACACGAGTTAGTGAGAGAGATCTTTGCTTGTGGGGTGTGTATTGAGGAGGCTTCCATTGTGGCAATTATGCGCTAAGAAATAGAAGTTGTGTCCTAGGAATTAGGAGGCCCTCTACGGTAGGAAATAGGAGACATGTGCACGCAAGGAATTCGGGGCAAGCAATGGAGACCCGTGCGCAAGGAATTCAAGCCAGGCAAACAACAAGGAAGCAGGAATTGGGTCAACATAATTGCAAGGTGGTTTAGGCTAGTATAATAGAGAACACGTGTGTTCTCAGTTGAACAATTTGTCTTGGAATTGATTCAATTGCTCAGTCAATAAAAGACCACATCAAAGAAAAAGGTTTTTCCAGTCGGGTTTCCCAAGAAAATAATTGTTTAATTGTGTCCTTGTGTTTTATTCCACTGCTTATTAATTGTTAATAGACTCTATATCTTGGTGATAATAAATTAGTGTCAGATTTAAGTTATTCATCTAAGTAGTTGCAAAGTTTCATGGAAATTTAACATGGTATCAAAGTAGAGATCAGTATAAAGACGAGCACGAGATTGACTAGCTAGTAGACAGTGCAGATCAAGCAGAAGATAAGAGCTAGAGTTTGACGAGTAGAGCAAAGCAGTTCCTTGGATATCAATATGTTGTTCTTAGGAATAGGGTTAGATCATAGTTTAGAGGGAGCCTCAAATTTCTAAGCATGGTAGGAGTGAATCACAATAGAGTTGGATGATAATGGGGTTGGAGAGTTTGTCAAACAGGCAACAATGTCACCTCAAGATCCCCATCAGTTGGCCCAACATACTAAGAATGATACCAAGGCAAGGAGGATCATTCTAGAGGGGGTCAAAGACCATATTATTCCTCATCTCCATGAGAAGAAGACAACATTTGAGATGTTTAAATCCATCTTAGATTTGTATCAGGCTTCCAATGATGTGAGGAAGCTTGCTCTTAAGGAGGAGCAAAGAAGTATTTGGATGAGCAAAGGAAAACCCATCATCACATATCTTTCAAAGTTCACTCAGATTCAGGATGAGCTAGGTGGTGTAGGCGTGACTGTAGCAGAAAGTGACCTAGTGAGTCTCACACTACTAGGACTCCATAAGTCTTGGTATAGTTTCCAAGATGCAGTAAGTGGGAGACAACATATTCCCAGTTAGGAAAAGTTATGGAGTGATTGTGTTCAAGAAGAGAGTCGGAGAAGCACAAGAGCTAGTAGAGAAGCTCTAACAAAGGATGAGGAGAACTTTGCCTTGACAGGCAAAGGTATTAAGGCCAAGGGAAGGAAGGGCCAAGGAGAGATCGAGTCCAGTCAGAGGGGCTTGAAGAAGAAGATCTTAACAAGATCAAGTGCTTCCATTGCAATGAGTTCAGAAACTATGCCACTAAGTGTCATAATACGAAGGAGGAGGCCAGTAAGGATCATGTAGCTGCATCAACAAAGGTAGATGTGTTTTTTGCCCAGCTCGAGAGAGATTTATCATTAATAGCTTGCATGGCAAGCTTAGTAGATAACAATGTATGGTATATTGATTCAAGATCATCCTTCCACATGACTGGGAACAAGAAGAATTTATGGCACCTGAAGGAGAAGGACACGAAGTTTCAAATTGAGCTAGGAGATGATGACATGTATGCAGCTAGAGGAGTTGCTACTATCAGTTTTCAGAGGGAGTCAGGTAATTGTAAACACCCCACCTTACCCTATGTGAAGTGTGGTTGTTCTACTCACCTCGAAGCTCCAAGGAATTGATTCCATAAGTACTTCTTTTAATTGTTCAGTCTTGGTTTGTGGCGTATGGTATCCATGCAATTTCTTGGTATGGTTTTAACGGTTGCAGTTTCCCTTCCAGTTTGGTAATGTATTTTGGGTTTCGAGTGCCTTACGTTTATTGTATTTGTCAATTCAAGTTTCTTCTTGTGTTGGGAAATTGGAGTGTCTCAAGTTTTCAAGGTCAATCCTTTTGTTATAACCCTCTAGAATTTAGGCATTGTGTCTATGGTTTGTTTTACTTTGAAGTGAGATCTCTGCATTATAGTGCTATTAGGATTAGTCTATGTTGAGGGGAGTCTAATTGCAATCTATCGAGCTCGTCCACGTCGTACTGGTTTTAGGTTCCAATTGTATGGTTTTAAAGACGACTTTCTTGTGCGTTGGTCGAGTTTCACAGAGTTTGGGGTTTGTTCTTTTGTTTGTCCTGTTGGTTATTGTGTTGCACAACTTTGTGCGAGTTCCTCATTTCCCTCTTTAGCTATGCCTCTTCGACAGGGAATGGCAAGTCGTAGAGGGGGTGCGAGCAATTCTACCTCTCATCGTCGAAGATTGTTTGGTTGGGAGTTGGTGGAAAATTATTTTGATTTTGTCCCTCTCGAAGTTAGGAGGGAAATTCTCCACCTTGAATCAAAGGAATTTGGCGACCATCCATACTTCTCTAATTCTGAGGTGGGAGGAGATGACCTCAAATGGATCCTTGACCTGGGGAAATTCAGAAAACGAAGACTTCACTTTCTACATTTGTTGGAAATGCACCAATAGATGGATACCCTCTTCCACATGGTTCTCAGAGATAAGCAAGTGGATAATTACAAACTTTTTGCAGGGCAAGAGGACCATAAACGACTTCTCCGGAATGTACTTTTCTGCTTGGATCATATTATAACACGTTTGAGAATGATTTAGAAATATGTGGTTTTCGAATCTGAGTCTGAGACGAAGGAGCTCACAGATCCCCTTGCAATTATAAACACACCACCTGTTATTTCCTTGACACCTACTTTTGCCTCTCCACCTTCTAATTCCTATCCTTTTTCTCCAGTTATTATATTAGATTGATGAGGTATTATATGGCTTAGTTTTTTGTCTACTTCTGGTAGCATCACTTCCAGGAACTCTTGGAGGTGCCCTCGGTGTCCTCCCTAGCAACATGGCAGTCAACACCATGGTTTTTATCAACTGACATGAACTTTGGTCTCATTTTCTACATAAGGATAATGAATGCTAGTTTCTTGCCCTCTCTGCCGGTTTTTAAAATGTTGTTATTTTGTTTTGAAGAAGCAAGCTTTTGGTTCTGGTTTGTTATGGACTACATCTTGGTATGATGTTGTTATAGTGTATAATCTTTTATTAAGCAAAACCGGCAGAGGCTTATGGAGATATTATGTCGTAAATTTCTGCGTCTTATGTTTTGTCCCTTGTTTATGTAGCACCCTGATCTTCATCTATGTTGTAAGTAGAATGAGTGCTTAGTTTATTTTACCTTGTTGGAGGCATGTAGTCCCAAGTCAATCTTTCTAAAATGTTGATGGCTATATATACTCAATGTAATACTCGTTTTTATTAATATAAAAAATTTTCATCAACTTACCAAAAAAAATGTAATTCTAAATGCATTGAGTGGTATATTCTTGTACTATCTACTGCTTTGATAGCATGCAAAAAAAATCCAGTAGATATTAGCATTAAAATAAATTATAATCATTGTGTTCTTTCAGGTAAAGTTAATAGAACTTGGTTCTTGAGATTTCTAAGGCCGTGAAAATGGTGGGAACCCTCACCATATTGGGTTGTCCCCTCCCAAAACACATCATCACCTATCACCTTTTTCATAATCTCACCAATGGCATTAACAAGCAATAAGTTTATTACCTTATTAACACCTTACACTTGTTGATGTGTTGGGTGACAAAGAGACGCGACATTTCTTGATACGTCGAGAAATAAAAACACATGATATTTGTTGATATGCTCTAGATTGAACTTCCCCTTAAAAGAACACCTTTAACGTAAATATTTATTATTACTCTATATGAACATGGTTTTATAATTTTATTTTTTTTTATATATTTTTTTAAAATAACATTTCTAATATCAAAATTATTATAATTAATTAGTGTTATTATTAATATACCTGAGTACATATTATATTATTGTTTAGGTAATTATTTTTTACTATCAAAATTTATTACAATGAAATTAATATATATCATAATTTATAAATCAAAATATATAGCATAATTTATAAACGAACTTTTTTAGTAAAATATATTAAATTAAATTTAGATTTATACTTTTATTTTATTATATTTTTTAATTAATTAATTAATTTTTATTTTTTTCACCAAAAAAAATTGTAATTTTTAATAAAAAAAAATAAATTATATTTTGTAGATACATCATGTGTGTATGCAATCTTGAACAGTTACATGTATGAAACAGAAAATATTTATCTATCTGTGATGGTTTTGTATATGTCAAAGAACCACTAAAACAAAGGTTAAATAGGAAGAAACAGTGAAATCCATGTCCAATTTCATAGAAAAATACATATAATATCTTAGATGAGAAGATAAAATGAGCACTGAAATAATCTCTACTTTAAAACAACTAATAACATAAAAGCTTATCAAAATTGACTATGAAGCACAACCTGGTAGCTAGGAAAGAGGCTCCAGTGAAGGACTGTGATAATAAGAGGTGTTGGAACCTCTACGAACCTCGAAAATCTTCCATAGTCCCTGATCTAGATTTAAGGCCGATTTGGATAATTCGTTCGCCTTTTGATTATGTTCCCTGTATATGTGAGGACATGTGTAAGAGTTACCAACATAGATCCATCTTAACCATGGATCTAGCAAGAGCCAAGGGGGGTTAACCTCTTTTGATATACAAAATAAAGAAATTTGCACCTCTACAGATTTAATCCCTATGTATGTTTGATAGATTAGTGGTTTATCCCTATTATGTGTAATTTTTCATTATTTAAATTACATTTTTGAATGTATAAAATGATTCACTGCCTTGAATATTTACTTGGGAATTTGGATTTTGTGTAGTACATAGATTAAGCTTGCAATTCCAACAAAAAATTACTTGATTTCAAACAAAAATGATAAAAAATATACTTGAACAAAATGAACAAAATTTAAAAGAGTGAAATAATTTACCCATATAAATATATTTTTTCCAATTGCTTTTATTATTAATAATATTTTTAAATGATACATATTATTTCATAATAGAATTAAATGAACTCACATCTCTTTCTTATTACTCTTATTAAGACGTAATTGATTTTTTTTTTCCAATTACTCCTTTCTTTGAGCATTGAAATATTTTATTATTTTCAACATTAATTTATTTTCCTATTTTTCTATTCATACATATATATAAAGTAGATATTGAAATAGCCTCGAGGGTTAACTCAATTGGTTGAGTTTCCATCGCTAAAGCAACTCACTAATGGGAGGTCACAAGTTCAATTCTCCCTGACGCCCTCGGGGTTAGGCTCTGTTAATAAGTCGATGGGATGTGATCCCTTTAGGTGGATCTACCCAGATATTTTTTAAGGAAAAAAAGTAGATATTGAAATAAATTAGTGAACATGCATATTCAAATAGTTTATTTGTGTCTTATATTGAAATATTTTAAAAATCAAAAGAATTATAGAACTTCATCACACTCAAATGTTAAAATATATTTTTTTAGTACTTCTAATTAAAATTAACTAAATATGTATATCGTTTTTTTTATTATAGCTCACATTGTCTTTTTTATTTAAAGAATATTTTATTTTAATTTTAAAGGGAACACATGTCAATTAGGGGTTGAGCATGGACAAGAGTACACATTCCCACATACTAATTATAGGATGAAACTCTTGGTTCAAAAAAGGTTTTTAAGCTACATAACATCATCCATAATATGAGACATATAAATATTTATACATGACTTACAATTCAAATAGTTAACCACCAACATAGAATCACCAAAAAGTTAAATATTTGAAACTCACCGCTCAATAGCAAATGAAAGTACATTTCTGCAACCGAAAGTTCTGCTAGATTGTTTGAGCCCCAACCAAAACCCATGGAGACGTGAAAGGGGAGAGTGTTAGATATGTGCAAAATGAAACCACCACCACTCTTCTTACCAGAATCAGCTGAGGCCCCATCAAAATAAACTCATGGAATTGACTGATTAAGAAGTTCAACTTCTATTATCCTCACTCTATGAACATCTTTTTTCTTGAGGGTAATGACTAAGAATAGTGATTGCCTCAATCGCGATAACCATTGGAGAGGAGACCTCATTTTTAAAGATGATGTAGTTGCAAGAAATCTCCCCCATCATATAATCAATGGGAGGGCTTTGAAAACACGATAAGATGGGAAGGACAACCAAAGTTTCCATGCTTCTTCAACAGATTGACTAGTGCATTGACCGATCTGATCCTCAACAGATCTATAGTGAGACCAAATTTATTGCCCAAAGGGACAAGATAGAAAAAATGTGAAATTGATTTATCTTTAGCCTGATAGAGAGCACACCAACCAGGGCCATGTGTGAAGCGTTTTCGAAGAACGTCCCAAGTCAGGACTTTGTTATTAATTATGCACCACATTAGGATTTTCACTTTAGGTGGGCAACAAGATTTCTATGTAGTTTTCCACCACCATTTATGAGCAGTTGGATAGTGATATGAATTAATGAATACATAGCCCACCTTTGGAGTGTAAATATCGTCTAAAGACACATTCCACACTATTTTGTCATCCCTGTCTAAAATTTGGACGTGACTAACATGCAGAGCCTGTAAGTAATTGTTCCACAACTCCAAAAAGATCTTCATGAAGTCTAGGTTAGAAGCATATTTCCAACCCTTCCTCCATATGAAGGTTGTAGTCGGTTAAAAAATATGTGCGAACATGGATATGCCCCTATTCCAGGAGATATATTAAGTGAGGAGAAAGGAGATGCTTGTGCCCACAACTTGGTCATGGGTCTTGATTGATACAAACTGTTACACCTGAGACAACTTTCCAAGCTAGACCCCTTCAGATGATTGCAAAAGTATTTAACATAGCCCTCCAAATAATCGAAATATTTGCTTAAGGCTTATCAACTCTGTGACCCTAATCCTCCGTTGATAGGGGAGAAATATAGTTTTTTTTATCACAAACGAAGTCCACAGACTTTGTGTAGTCAATAAACACTAACCACACTTTGCTGCTAATGCATGAGAAAACATAAAGTTCTTGAGGCCCCAATGTAACGACCCTAGATTTAAACATACAACTAATTACACCAATTTATATTATTGATAATCAACACACCAAATTGTTCAACTAAATGGCATAGAATTTTCGAAAACCACAAGCAAAGAAGACTTACCTGTACCGACAATATACCTTACTTGTGATTTTAGAGTTATAACACTACTCAAATCTTGTTGATTACAACAAATTTTTGGGGATGAATCTCCACCCAACTGTAATCTTAGCTGCACATAACATTTCTACAGCTGACCACCCCTGAGCCCTCAATCAACTACTACTGTCGAGGAATCCTTTGTTTCATAACACTCTCATTCCAAAAGAATGAATAATGATTATCATCTCCCTTTTCGTCCATTAAATAGAACAGGCGATTCTAAAAAAATTACGGATTGGAAATGGGTTTGCATGCACACAATCCATGTGCCAACATGCCAACTTTTATTTCTTTGTTTTAAGTTTGACTTAATTCAACCTTTTTTTCTTAATTTAATTTTTTCTTATTTTATTTCTTTTTAATTGTGTTAACTTATATCTATATATATATATATATATATATATATATATATATATAACTTCAGTTTATTATTTAGTATTATTTATTTGCTATTCTTATTTCTTCTTTATTATTTATTGCTTTATTTATTTATATATTAATATTATTTCTTTATTATTATTATTATTATGGGGCATTACATACTCCCCCTCTTTAAGGGACTTCATCCCGAAGTTAAGTTGAATCATATAACTTTTTATTTTGTTTTATTTAGTTATTTATTACTTCACATATGCCCTACACTCTCTGTTGAACTAGTATATTGACAAGCATCGAAAGTTTCACAACACTAGGGAAATCCAAAGGAATCTCAGTCCTTTTTCCCAACTTTCGGAACCAAGCATAAAGCATCATTGGTCTTTATCATAACCCCAAGTGTTTCTCCAAGGCGTATACCTCATCTTCCCCAAGGCAGACACCTAGCTCAATACTCCAAGTAGTAGTACTCTAGGAATCTCGAAAGGTTGGCCTACTCCCTCCACACTCACTAAGGTGCACAACCCCAAGCAACGAAGTCCTCACACCCCCTCTGGACTTCGGCATCCCAATCCAATATTAGACACTTGACCTCCTCAAGATGGTCCCATAGCCCTTCAAAAGATATTCATCAAGAGCTATACAAGACAAAGGAACCACTGGCATAAGTAGTGTTGATTGAGTCTGTCATAGCCCATATTGTATACATATTCTCCCTCGCAGGTATGGGTTCCCATGAGATTAATAAAATAAAAATCACATTATGTGGACACACCATGTGTGTGTATAATCTTGAGCAATTACATGTATGAGAAAAAACATATTCATCTATCTATGATGGTTATGTATATGAACCACTAAAACAAAGGTCTAATAGGAAGAAATAGTCAAATCCATGTCTAGATTTATAGAAAAATACATATAATATCTCAGATGAGAGGACAAAATGAACACTGAAATCAGCCCCGCTTTAAAATTACTTATAAAATAAAATCTTATCAAAACTGAATATGAAGCACCACCCCATGGCTAAGAAAGAGGCTCTAGTGAAGGACTGCAATAATAAGAGGTGCTAGAATCTCCACGAACCCCATAAATCTACCATAGTCCATGATCCAGATTTAAGGCCGATTTAAATAATCGGTCTACTTTCTGATTCCATTCCCTATATATGTGATGACATGTGAAAGAGTTACTAGTATAGATCCATCTTAACCACGAATCTAGCAAGATCCGTGAGGGATCAACCTCTTTTAACATGCAAAACAAAAAAAATTGCATCTCTATAGATTTGATCCCTACATATGATTGATATATATATATATATATATATATATATATATATATATATATATATATATATCATGTGTGCTTTTTTATTATTTAATAATATATATTTTTTATTATTACATTTTTGAATGTATAAAATGATTCAACGCCTTGAAAATTTAATTGAGCATTTGGATTTTTTGTAGTACACAACTTAAGCTTGCAATTCCAACACATAATTAGTTAATTTCAAACAAATTGATGGAAAATATACCATAAGAAAATGAACAAAATATAAAATAGTGGAATAATATACCCATATAAATTTAATTTTTCCAATTGCTTTTATTATTAATAATAATTTTAAATGATACATATTATTTCATATTAATAATTAAATGAATTACACATCTCTTTCTTATTACTCTTATTAAGAAGTAATTTTTTTTTTCAATTACTCATTTTCTTTTATTTGAGCATTGAAATATTTTATTATTGTCAACATTAATTTATTTTCATACATATCTATATATATATATATATATATATATATATATAAAAAGTAAACATTGAAATAAATTAGTGAACATGCATTTTCAAATAGTTTAAATAGTTTAAAGTCTTATACTGAAATATTTTAAAAATCACAAGAATTATACAACTTCGTCATACTCAAATGTGAAAATATAATTTTTTAATACTTTTAATTAACTAACTAAATATGTATATCCCTTTTTTACTATACTTTTTTTTAATAGTCGACATTTTATTATTATTTAAAGAATATTTTATTTTAATTTTAAAGGGAACACATGTCAATGAGGGGTTGAGCACAAACAAAATTACACGTTCCCTCATACTGGGCTGTAGAATGAGCCTCTCAGCGCAAAAAGAGTTTTTAAGCTGCATAACATCATCCAGAATAAGAGACAAGTAAATATTTCTACATGACTGTATACAATTCAATCAGTTAACCAACAACATAAAATCACCAAAAAGTTGGATATTTGAAGCCCCCCACTCAATAACAAATGAAAGTAGATTTTTGCAAGCCAAAAGTTCTGCTAGATTGTTTGAGCCCAAACTAAAGCCCATGGAAACGTGAAAGGGGAGAGTGTCAGAGATGTGAAAAATGAAACTGTCGCCGCTCTTCTTACCAGAATTCGCTGAGGCACCATCAAAATAAGTCCACAAAATTCACTGATCTGGAAGTTCAACTTCTATTACCCTCACTCTACCAACATCTTTTTCCTGAGGGTAATGACAAAGAATATCCATTGCCTCAACTGCGATAACTGTTGGAGAGGAGACCTCATGTTTAAAGATGATGTTGTTGTGAGTAATCTAAATCCCCTAACATATATCAATTGGAGGGCTTTGAAAACATGAGAAGATGGAAAAGAAACCAAATTTTCCATGCTTCTTCAATAGATTCACTGGTCCATTGACTAATCTGATCCTCAATAGATCTACAGTGAGACTAAATTTGTTGCCCGAAGGGACAAGATAGAAAAATATGTGAAATTGATTCATCTTTAGCTTGACAAAGGGCACACCAACCAGGGCCATGTGTGAAGCGCTTTCGAAGAACATCCCAAGTCAAGACTTTGTTATTTAGGATTTTCGCTTTGGTGGGCAATAAGATTTCTAAGCAATTTTCCACCACCATTTATGAGCAATTGGATAGTGATATGAATTAATGAATACATAGCCCACATTTGGAGTGTAAATACTAGTTAGAGACATTCAATACTATTTTTTCATCCCTATCTAAAATTTGGACGTGTCTAACATGCAGAGCCCGTAAGTTGTCGTTCCACAACTCCAAAAAAGATCTTTGAGATGTCTAGGTCAGAAGCAGATTCCCAACCCTGCTTCCATATGGAGGTTGTAGCCATATTTACAATATGTACCAACATGGAGATATCCATATTATAGGAGATATATCAAGGGAGGAGGAAGGAGATGCTTGCGCTCGCAACTTGGCCATGGGTCTTGACCGATACAAACCCTTACACCTAAGCCAACTTTCCAAGCTAGACCCCTTCAGATGATTTCAAAAGTACTTAACAAAGCCCTCAAAATAATCAAAATAGTCCCCCGAGGCTTATCAACTTCGTGAACCTAATCCTCCTTTGAAAGGGGATAAATATACTTTTCTATCACAAATGAAGTCCACAGACTCTACGTAATCAAAAAATGCCAGCCACATTTTGTTGCTAATGCATGCGAAAACGTAAATATGTTCCTGAGGCCCTAGTGTAATGACCCTAGATTCAAACATACAACTAATTACACCATTTTATGTGATTAATAATCAACAATCCAAACTAATCAACTAAATGGCAAAGAATTCTTCAAAACTGTGAGAAAATAAGACTTAATTGTAGTGCTGATATACCTTACTTGTGATTTCAGAGTTATAACGATGCTCAAATCATGTTGATCTCAACAAAGTTTTGGGGAAACTCTCCACCGAATCATAGGCTCAACTGCATCTTTCTACAACTGATCACCTTGATCAGCCCTCAATCAACTACTACTTCTAGGGAATCCTTTGTTTCACAGCACTTTCCTTCCAAGAAAATGAATAATGTTTGTCATCTCCCTTTTCGTCCATTAAATAGATCCTGAGGCCTATGGGTTATGGCCCACAAAGCCTATCGGAAGCGCCTAAGGCTTTAAGCCTTTAACCATGGACCACACTTCAGAATCGGAGCCACCCTTTTATCGGCGGGTTTTCACCTATCGGAAGCCACCACCCAACCGCTTTATTCACTATAGCGTTGAGCCTCAAACCCGCGGCTTCACATATATTAATACACGGGACAACCATATAATTTCCGCCCAATTCACATATCCGGATCTTAAAATTTATATGTCGCGCTCTATAATTATCGGCGGGTCCGGATTTCAGCGATCTCAATAAATTCCTTACTCCGACCTTTGATGCCCTCGCGAACCCGACATTCTTTATACTCCCTTCTATATTGAGTTCGGGTCCGACCTATCGACCGGTTGTTATCGGCGTGGTTAGAATATAATGGTCTACGGACCCGACGACCCCTTTAGGCTCTGGCTTATAGTGTTTCGGCTCCGTAAGCCGGAGTAATGCCAAGGACTTCCCTTCGGAACCGACGCCTCTATATGTTGTGCTCTATAACACTTCGGCTCCGATATATCGGAGCGCACAGTTCTAAAACTTTCGCGGACCCGATTCTTTTATATACAACCCCTTTATAATAATTCGGCTCCGAACTGTCGGAACTTACATTTTGGCAGTCTCAAAGGCTATTACACTCCACAAAGGCCTGCTCCTACCGTTCAATTGCGCCGATCTGATAAGGAGATAAGCCGACCCTTATAATAATTCTCGTCCGGCACTCAGTTCCACCAAGAACATTTGGGTTGATTCTTGATGTAAACAGAAATTCGCTCGTCTTCGATGGGACCTGCACTTAACGTAGATCTCTGCCATATCATATTCACATGCGACATGCATATATATATTTCGATCGCCATCGATCCCACAGTGTCGATGGTCGATCAACACACTCATCTTTGGGAATTAAGGCCTCGGCACATGTACACATGAAAGCTGGGTTCAAACCATTAAAGCATATATATACGAGACAGAGTTAAGAACCACATATACACAAACACACTGTAAACACAACACACATATATTACAATATGGAAACACAACACGGTTACAATTCTAAGGCATTTCAGCCTTAGGAACAGACTCCCTCTTGACTACATCTGGGCTATGCACTGATTACACACTCTATCTAATTCTCTGTCTCTCCTCTCTCCCTCGAACACGCAGGTTCGACACACACATATATAAGCAATATTGGATCGAATCACTGGAAGGATCCGATCAAATCCACTCCTTGATTTTCTCAACAAAAGCCCTCAAAGCTCTCAGTACATGAATGCATGCACATACACACGATAGATTACATTTAGATCAAGTCTCCTCGAGACTTATCCATCTTTTCCACTTTAAATCTGTTTTAAAACAGTTTTTCCCTGTTTTTCTCCCTTCTTTCAGCTTTGCTGGTCCATGCGCTCCGCTTGGATTCCCCCCTTTTCTAAGGGTGCTGGATGCTCCTGCATCAGACTCCCGAGGCACAAAAATTTATTACCTCTTGGTCATATGCTTCTTCCTGTCCTTAGCAATTCTACCCACTTCATATCTTCAGTGGAACTGCTTTTATGATCTTTGTGAGCTACAATCAACCTCTGCAGTAACAGTGTCCTCCTGCTACACGATACCTCACCAAGCCCTTCGCACTCGGTCTTTTGGCATCCTTCTGGTTCTCTTCTCTGGAACCAATTGAGCACACCTTGCTCTAGGTTGCTGCAATCTTCTCAGCTTCGGCTGTCGCCATCTGCACGACAGTAAGACCACAAACTCTCTAGCTTTAACACAACTGTACCTCTTTCCGCATAATCTCCTTCCTTCTTCTTATTCTGGAATCCTTCTCCTCGCAGGAAACTTTCCCTGCTCTGATACCAAAATGATGGGGTGAGATTTTGGGGGTTAATCCAAAATCCCAATTCCCAAATAAATCGATCCTGAGGCCTGTGGGTTATGGCCCACAAAGCCTATTGGAAGCGCCTAAAGC
This sequence comes from Pinus tabuliformis, assembly GCA_031772625.1. Classification (NCBI taxonomy): domain Eukaryota; kingdom Viridiplantae; phylum Streptophyta; class Pinopsida; order Pinales; family Pinaceae; genus Pinus; species Pinus tabuliformis. Next base: position 236,310,695 of record CM062819.1, read on the forward strand.
TTTAAGCCTTTAACCATGGACCACACTTCAGAATCGGAGCCACCCTTTTATCGACGGGTTTTCACCTATCGGAAGGCACCAACCAGCTGCTTTATTCACTATAGCGTTGAGCCTCAAACCCGCGGCTTCACATATATTAATACATGGGACAACCATATAATTTCCGCCCAATTCACATATCCGGATCTTAAACTTTATATGCCGCGTTCTATAATTATTGGCGGGTCCGGATTTCGGCGATCTCAATAAATTCCTTACTCCGACCTCCGACGCCCTTGCGGACCCGACATTCTTTATACTCCCTTCTATATTGAGTTCGGGTCCGACCTATCGACCGGTTGTTATCGACGGGGTTAGAATATAATGGTCTACGGACCCGACGATCCCTTTAGGCTCTGGCTTATAGTGTTTCGGCTCCGTAAGCCGGAGTAATGCCAAGGACTTCCCTTCGGACCCGACGCCTCTATATGTTGTGCTCTATAACACTTCGGCTCCGATATATCAGAGCGCCCAGTTCTAAAACTTTCGCGGACCCGATTCTTTTATATACAGCCCCTTTATAATAATTCGGCTCCGGATTGTCGGAACCTACATTTCGGCAGTCTCAAAGGCTATTACACTCCACAAAGGCCTGCTCCGATCGCTCAATTGCGCCGATCTAATAAGGAGATAAGCCGGCCCTTATAATAATTCTCGTCCGGCACTTAGTTCCACCAAGAACATTTGTGTTGATTCTTGATGTAAACAGAAATTCGCTCGTCTTCGATGGGACCTGCACTTAACGTAGATCTATGCCATATCATATTCACATGCGACATGCATATATATATTTCGATCGCCATCGATCCCACAGTGTCGATGGTCGATCAACACACTCATCTTTGGGAATTAAGGCCTCGACACATGTACACATGAAAGCTGGGTTCAAACCATTAAAGCATATATATACGAGACAGAGTTAAGAACCACATATACACAGACACACTGTAAACACAACACACATATATTATAATATGGAAACACAACACGGTTACAATTCTAAGGCATTTCAGCCTTAGGAACAGACTCCCTCTTGACTACATCTGGGCTATGCACTGATTACACACTCTATCTAATTCTCTGTCTCTCCTCTCTCCCTCGAACACGCAGGTTCGACACACACATATATAAGCAATATTGGATCAGATCACTGGAAGGATCCGATCAAATCCACTCCTTGATTTTCTCAACAAAAGCCCTCAAAGCTCTCGGTACATGAATGCATGCACATACACACGACAGATTACATTTAGATCAAGTCTCCTCGAGACTTATCCATCTTTTCCACTTTAAATCTGTTTTAAAACATATTTTCCTTGTTTTTCTCCCTTCTTTCAACTTTGCTAGTCCATGCGCTCCTCTTCACTTCGCTTGGATTCCTCCCTTTTCTAAGGGTGCTGGATGCTCCTGCATCAGACTCCCGACGCACAAAAATTTATGACCTCCTGGCCATATGCTTCTTCCCGTCCTCAGCAATTCTACCCACTTCATATCTTTAGTGGAACTGCTTTTATGATCTTTGTGAGCTGCAATCAACCTCTGCAGTAACAGTGTCCTCCTGCTACACGATACCTCACCAAGCCCTCCGCACTCGGTCTTTTGGCATCCTTCTGGTTCTATTCTCTGGAACCAATTGAGCACACCTTGCTCTAGGTTGCTGCAATCTTCTCAGCTTCGGCTGTCGCCATCTGCACGATAGTAAGACCACAAACTCTCCAGCTTTAACACAACTGTACCTCTTTCCGCAGAATCTCCTTCCTTCTTCTTATTCTTTGGAATCCTTCTCCTCGCAGGAAACTTTCCCTGCTCTAATACCAAAATGATGGGGTGAGATTTTGGGGGTTAATCCAAAATCCCAATTCCCAAATAAATCGATCCTGAGGCCTGTGGGTTATGGCCCAAAAAACCTATCGGAAGCGCCTAAGGCTTTAAGCCTTTAACCATGGACCACACTTCAGAATCGGAGCCACCCTTTTATCGGCAGGTTTTCACTTATCAGAAGCCACCACCCAACTGTTTTATTCACTATAGCGTTGAGCCTCAAACCCGCGGCTTCACATATATTAATACACGGGACAACCATATAATTTCCGCCCAATTCACATATCCGGATCTTAAACTTTATATGCCGCGCTCTATAATTATCGGCGGGTCCGGATTTCGGCGATCTCAATAAATTCCTTACTCCGACCTCCGATGCCCTCGCGGACCCGACATTCTTTATACTCCCTTCTATATTAAGTTCGGGTCTGACCTATCGGCCGATTGTTATCGGCGGGGTTAGAATATAATGGTCTATGGACCTGACGAGCCCTTTAGGCTCTGGCTTATAGTGTTTCGGCTCCGTAAGCCGGAGTAATGCCAAGGACTTCCCTTCGGACCCGACGCCTCTATATGTTGTGCTCTATAACACTTCGGCTCCGATATATCGGAGCGCCCAGTTCTAAAACTTTCGCGGACCCGATTCTTTTATATACAACCCCTTTATAATAATTCGGTTCCGGACTATCGGAACTTACATTTCGGCAGTCTCAAAGGCTATTACACTCCACAAAGGCCTGCTCTGACCGCTCAATTGCGCCGATCTGATAAGGAGATAAGCTGGCCCTTATAATAATTCTCGTCCGGCACTCAGTTCCACCAAGAACATTTGGGTTGATTCTTGATGTAAACAGAAATTCGCTCGTCTTCGATGGGACATGCACTTAACGTAGATCTCTGCCATATCATATTCACATGCGACATGCATATATATATTTCGATCGCCATCGATCCCACAGTGTCGATGGTCGATCAACACACTCATCTTTGGGAATTAAGGCCTCGGCACATGTACACATGAAAGCTGGGTTCAAACCATTAAAGCATATATATACGAGACAGAGTTAAGAACCACATATACACAGACACACTGTAAACACAACACACATATATTATAATATGGAAACACAACACGGTTACAATTCGAAGGCATTTCAGCCTTAGGAACAGACTCCCTCTTGACTACATCTGGGCTATGCACTGATTACACACTCTATCTAATTCTCTGTCTCTCCTCTCTCCCTCGAACACGCAGGCTCGACACACACATATATAAGCAATATTGGATCAGATCACTGGAAGGATCCGATCAAATCCACTCCTTGATTTTCTCAACAAAAGCCCTCAAATCTCTCGGTACATAAATGCATGCACATACACACGGCAAATTACATTTAGATCAAGTCTCCTCAAGACTTATCCATCTTTTCCACTTAAAATCTGTTTTAAAACAGATTTTCCCTGTTTTTCTCCATTCTTTCAACTTTGCTGGTCCATGCGCTCCTCTTCACTCCGCTTGGATTCCTCCCTTTTCTAAGGGTGTTGGATGCTCCTGCATCAGCATGCAATCCATGTGTCAACATACTAAATTTTATTTCTTTGTTTTAAGTTTTACTTAATTCAACTTTTTTTTCTTAATATAACTTTAGCTTATTTTATTCCTTTTTATTTTTGTTAACTCTCTCTCTCTCTCTATATATATATATAACTCTAGTTTGTTATTTATTATTATTATTATTTACTATTATTATCTTGCATTCTTTATTGTTTTATTTATTTATATTTATATTAATAATAATAATAATAATAATAATATTATTATTATTATTATTATTATTAGGCATTACATACTCCCCCTCTTTAAGGAACTTTTTCCCGAAGTTAAGTTGAATCATTTAACTTTTTATTTTATTGTATTTAGTTATTTATTACTTTACACCCTTTGTTGAACTAATAGACTCGCAGACATTGAAATTTACACAACAAAAAAGAAATCCCAGAGAATCTCAGTCTTTTTACCCAACTTTCGGAACCAGGCATAAAGCCTCATCAGTTTATACCATAGCCTCAAGGCTCGCCCCAAGGCTTAGACCTCATCGGCCCTGTTATCACAAAATCATGTACTAAGGGCTGCTACTTAGCAAGATCTCATGCAACTATTTCAAACCAGGCTTTAGACTAAGGTTTAGCCTCCTTAGTCAGAGAGGGCTCTCTCACAGATTTTTGATATGAATTAATAACAAGAAAAGATGGCTAACTCTTCAAACAGTACATGAAAATAAGCTGGTTGGAACAACAAAATAACACTTCTTCCATTGGGCTCATGGAGTCAAACACCTCTGCAGTAAACTATTAACTACTCAATCATGGAAGCCAAGGCATATAATGTTTAAACACTCAGAACATTTCTCAAAAAGAACCTCAACTCATAAACATACACAGGAAGTCTGAGCACTAGGTGAATTCAGAGTGATTGCATATCTATTGAGATGTAAAACAGAAAGGATAAAGACAAAACCACATATATTCTGAGCCTTTAAACACAAGATGAATCTTGGGAAGAAAAAGTAATCTTTATATTACTGTCAAAAGTCTTTTACATTAGCCAATATAAAAACTCTGTTTTTTTCATAAATCTCCAACCCTACTTACATCAGAGTTTTTCCTATATATAGGAAAACAAAACTAAAACTACCTTGAGTCTCCTCCTCCAGCATGAGGGGAGCTCGATGATCCATAATTAACTAACCTTATCTATTTTTAAACAAACTTATTAAATACATAAGGTATTGTGCTGTAAATACATAGAGTCCTAATCACATTGAAATTCTAACTCTATCTCCTCGTATGCATGATGCCTTTCTTGAGCTTTGACACCTGTACATTTTCTGTTGTGGCCGAGATATGTTGGAGGAGCATTCACTGAACGAGCTGGCCTTGGATACTAGCTGTGTAGATGGATAATTAATTAGTAAAGATGAGTGCCCTGTTTTCATGGTCCCTGTCTTCCATTATTCTTTACTACTTAAAGACCACGCTCCAAGCTCTTTAATTCTTCAATAACAACGCATAACACCATATGCCTCATGATCTGGATGCCTTGTGGACTGAACAGGTGTACAAACCAAAAATTCCGGTAACCCTACCAGAACCCTAGTAATTCGGTCATAAAGTACCTTTAAGAAAACTTTAGCAAAAAACAAAATATTTCACCTTTTCTCCAAAACTCACACCTGTCACTATTTGAATTGCTATGATAGCCTTGTATGGTCTCCCTCCTGTCCTCGAGGCAATCCTTTCAAAATTCGCTGACCTCATCATCAAATTCATTGTTTTTTTATAAAACAACATCTACAGCAGTTTCGTAGCGCGCTACGAAACTGCTGTTTTTGTCAAAACAGAACATATTTATCTTGAAGCGCTTTCTGCTTAAACTCATGATTTCTTCAGACATTTTGTACAGGTGTTAGGGACCTAAATAGTTTCAAAATGATGGAGCTTAAACCAAAATTTATCAAAACTTGAAAATCACCTTTCCTTTTAAATCAGTGAGCTAGTTTACCTAGCTTCTTCTTCAAACTGCTAACCTCTTTCTTCAAAGCCTTATTTTCTGATCTCAGGCTCATGTTCAGTTTTCTTATGAGTTTAGCTTGCTTGAGGGCTGGAACCGTCCATGAATACACATCTTCCACTGAATCTTTTGTTTTCAATTCTAGTTTGAGATTGAATTATTTAGCTTCAGCTGCTACGAAACTGTTGTTCTGCCTGAAAAATGGGTCTCGAGACAGAGCTCATAACTTCTCACAGAAAACGTATTTAGAAAAACTGAAGGAGGTTTTTGTGAACCTAGCTGTGCTTAACAAAAACCTCTTTTGGTTTTTTAAAACACTACTCCAGCTGCCCAGAATCTGTCTTTGAAAAAGAGGTGTAAAACAGGAAATTAAAAACTGCACCTACAGCAGTTTCGTAGCGCAACTTTAGTCACTCGTTTCTCCCAGCTCATAATCAATTTGAAGAAACTGAAAGAGGTTTTTCTAGTTCAGTATGTTAGGAATAAAAACCTCTTTCAATTTTTGAAAATATTCTTTCAGCCGCGCTAAATACCTCCTGGAAGCTGACTGCTTAAAACAGAGAAATATGCCTGTAACAAACATCACCTACAGCAGTTGTAGCCAGTGTACCAGTATGGAGATCTCCCTTGGGAACATTATTTGTCTGTGCATATTTGCCAGAACTTTCATCTTTGGATGTCTCAGCTTCGTTTATATACAAGCTGGGATCTTAAATAGCTTAGTGCATCTGGGATCTTGTTCTGCATCTGTAGAACCAAACATATCTTAAAACATAGTTGTGAAATATGACGACTGTTGGGTTCTTCCAAGCGTTCCAATATAGAAAGAGCTCTCAAGTAATCACTTGCAAAAGTCTGAAAATCCTCTCTTTCCAATGATGTATCTTCTAAGGCACTATTCCACGACTAGCATCTTCTAAATCTTGATATGCTTTCCTTCTTATGATTGACACCTTATTCAAAAGCCACCTTTCTATTAACCTCAGCTGTCATTGACAGTGGAACTGATTGAGGACTTTTATCCTGGTTAACAAGCTTTAAACTCTCACTAGAAGGCAAGCAAGCCTGCAGCCATAACTCAGATGAATTACAAAACTTCACCATCAATTTGCCGAAACAGGCTTTTCTATGCATATATCATATTCCCACATAACTCATAGGAGACAAAAGTGATATGGGTGAGCAATGGTTTCGGACAAATTCCCAATTTCGTAGCGCAGCCAGTGCAAATTATGAATTATGCGCTACGAAACCACCTAAACATTTTGCGCTGCGAAACTGCTAAAAAGGCTTTATGCGCATCAAACTAATGTGAGCGGTTTTGAACTTTTGGCATTGGAATTTTCAGTGATAACAGGCCCCAAGGTAGGTGTTATCACTCAGGTTGTCCTTTTGATCAACAACAAAAGGATACGGCCGAGGTAACCACAGACCAACTTTGGACTGCAGGTTCTAGCCCACCTGTAGTCAGAGAGGGCTCTCTCTTTCTGATTTAGCTCTATTGAAGATGATTTTAGGCTAGATATTGATGTTCAAGGGGGTTTTGTTTTAAGTTTGGTGGGAGGGTTGATGTTTTCAAGTAAAGAAGCAGGTATAGTATGATAGTTTCAAACCATTGGGCATGGAGTCAAGGAGTAGGACTGCTGGTGCGTTTTCTTGGTCACAAGAGAGAGATATGGAGCAAGGTAGCTGCACATGGAACAATTTTCCAGGTTAAAAGGATGGAAAGAACGCTAAGGAAGGAGAGGCAATTAAGAATCTCTCAATCAGCTTAACAGAGAAGGGTGAGTGAGCTCTATCTAGGGGCAGTAAAGAATCCATAGATAACTGTCAACACAGGTGAATTAGGGTAAATATGAGCCACAGGGAATTCATATTCATTACCAATTCGGTTAAGAAGAAAACATAAAGAAACAACAAAAATTGAGCATAGAGTGCAGCCAAACAATTTCTAAGCTAATCTTTCTTTCTGCTATTTAGATGGTGATACATATATAATATGAGCACACAACAATGAGAACAGAGGTAAGAGGCACTTATTGATTCATGTTGCAGCACAAGAATTCCATCATCCAGTCTCCGGAGACCATTAACAACACATCAGACAGTCCATCCTCTAAACTTTCAGTAGTCTTTGATTAAAGAAAGTATCAGACATACAGTGCGAGTCTCTAATGAAAATTATCAATCGACCAACCCTTGAAACAATACAGAGGGTGGTATATATAGGAAAAATTCTCCAAAAATTGTTTATTGCAGATTTGACCTAAACAGGTTTGAAAGTAGATGATTACTTTAACCTAATCCTATCAGAAATAAATGCAAGAAAATATCTATGGGCTGCGCTGAGGGTAGCCGTATCAAAACTGAATTAATGCATTGTCCTCGGTGGCTTGGTGCAGTGCTTCTACAATAATTGTGCATGGGTCTTTTATCTCTACTGTTCGGCGGCATTAAAAGTTTTAATTGTGATTTGAGAGCCTGGATGGGTTTGCACCGCCTGATTTGACTTTGTTGGAGGCCATTTAATGTTGACCTGCTTCGGGAACTGAAGATTTCCATTAAAAAATTTAACTGATACTCTTTGCCGCTTCATCTTTCCTCTAATACTCTTTGACAAATGAATCGGGCCGGTTCTCTCCTTCGCTGTGGGTCAAATCAAAATTTAATGGTCGATGTTCGGCCCTCTGTTTCCTTTAGAACTGTCTTTTGATCCTTCTGCATGCTTCGCGAAGAAAAACGGGTCATTCGGCGCCTTTTGGGCTTGCTGGGGACTGCGCGATGAGGGGCTTTCCATTTTGGCCCATTTCCCGTAGCCATGCGTGATTGCGCAATTAGCGCATGAAAAACTGCCTCAGAATTTGAATCCGGGCTTTCTAAGCACGATTTTCGCCTTTCGCACCAAAAACTGATGATGATGTCAGCATGACGTCAACGGGTGGGACCATGTACGGCGGATGATGTGGCAGGATGACGTCAGCATGTACGGTGGATGACGTGGCAGGGACACGGTGGCAGTGACGTGGCAAGGGTGACTCGGCAGGAGGCCGATGTGTGCAGATGACGTGGCAGTGTCCTGGTGCAGTCGTCAGGGGAAGGGACAGAAGGCGGTTTGTGGTTTTCATCGGACCGCCTTCTGTACGAGGGCGGTAACTGTCAGAGCGGCCCCGATGCAATCACAGGCGGACGCGCGTCCTCCTGTACGACGGAAAAACTGCCAAGCCATCGGGCGCTAAAGGTCAGGCGACGGGATGGCTCCGAAATCGCCGAGAGCCGTCAGATCTAGGAGGGGCGGATCGGAGGGCTGACGGAGCGCGGAGCTGGCGGCGGGTTTATACGGGGGATCTGCGCGAATATTCAGATCTTCATAAAATGTCGCGGGGAGGGTTAAACTTTGGTTTTGTGGGTTTTATGGGTTTATACAAGCGGGGAAGAACAAAACTTAATGTTTATTAAAACTTTTAAACATTATCTTTGTGCAAATGATTGCAGAGGGGTAAAGTTACAGGGTTTTGAGGACAGAGAGGTGGGTAAAGGTTCTTGGTCTAACCAGAGGTTTAGACCAATCCCAGTTTCATGACACGGATGGGTTCACAATAGTCCCAGGTGGACTACTATGTCCCAGGACTGAAAAATACATAGCTATAGTGCTATAAGGTGGGATATGTACATAGGAGAGTTATTAACATAGATTTAGTAGGGGAAGGAAAAAACAGATAGGGATTTACATAATAAAGTAAGTAGTTAATATGAAGATGATGGGAAAGCGCTAAGGTAAGGAACCTTAGGCTATTTTGGGGGAATAGAACTTTGTAAAAGAAAAATGGAAATCCTTGAGTGAGGTAGATCTTCACCAAGGCCGATGTTATGGAACATGATGAAACTAAGAGGCTCAAGCAGATCTTGACCTCTTCAAGGAAGTTAGTGAGTGATTTGGGGAATAAGAAGAAGGGGGAGTTAGTTATGTCCAGCTTGAGCTCCTCCAAATGGAAAACTGCATCATGACTGTGATCTGAAAATATATAACACTTTGAAACACAAAATTGATCATAAATCATCATTCTGCAACCTCAAAACTACCTACCCGGCCTACTTTTCCTTCTTTCTGGTTTGGGTGCACTTAGACTTGCAGACCCAGCTTTACAATTTTTCTTTTTTCTGTCCTCCTATCTAAGTCTACACTTATTTATGCCAAGGACCCAGATTAAACAGTTGGGCTCCTTTGATTCTCTACCTATCTACAAATCTGCCAAGATTAAGCTGTTTGGACAGATATCATTCTCTATATTCTAAAACAAGAAATTAAAACCTAGGGAGGCCAAGATTAAACTGTTTAGCCCTCCCTTAACTAAAAAAACTCATCAAAATTGGAATACAGCAGTGGCACTTGGACTAGCACACTTTCATGGCCTTTTCTTTGACCTCTTTTGGAAATATGAAACCTTGCAGCATGAAAGATGACATATTTGGCATGTAAACATGTCAATCATGAAATATGAACACCTGTTGCAACAGGAAGCTAACAGTGGCTCCACTTGGGGATGGCTTTTCCTTGTGAAAAGCCAAGAACAGTAGGTCAGAATGCTTGATCTTCTGTTGTTGTTGTAGATTGAAGAAACTTCTTTGTGTTGGCTATTAGATAATTGAAACTTTGTAATATAAACAACCTTCTTCTCAACTGAAATATTGTGAAATGCATAGCACTGCCTGCTTTCTTCTGCGTGCTTGCTATTATGTAGAATGTTGCTTGAGCATTGTGCCTTTGAAATAGTCTCAGAACATGGATCAAAACTGATGTGTTTGCCTTAGCCACTGGTCTAGAAACAGCTGCTGATATGAAACTTAAGACTGCAAGACTGCAAACAACTTCTTTTTGCCATGAATTGTTGTGATGTGACTGTGCTACTCTTGCTGTTTTGTTGAGATTAGTGTAGAGACAGAGCTTTTTAAAATTGGAATACTTGCATTGGCTGTGTCTTCACAAGATTTAATGTTGCTCCTCTAACATTCGGAAAAATAAAACAAAATATTGATATATACAAATATTACTGTACAAAAGATATATACAAAGCTGCATTGTATCCCTTAAAAGGGATCATGGTAATGTTTCAGCATACGGCCATTGACAGGGCCCTCTTCAGCAGAACTATCCTCTACATATTTGAGAAAATAAGTGTTATTTCCCTGAAGAGCAGAAATAACAAATGGCCCTTTCCACAAAATATCAAACTTGGCATGTTTGCCCTTGTCTTCTCTTCGTGAGTCCCACCTTAGAACTTTGTCACCAATGTAGAAATCCTCAGCCTTAACTCTCTTATCAAACATCTTTTTGAGCTTTTCTTGCAGAATTTGAGCTCTGTCATAGACCTGTTCTCTGGTTTGCTGAAGATGAATGGTCTGATTAATTCTTCTTTGAATGTCATTTGGTTCAGCCTGAATTTCCTGTAACAGTCTGATAGTAGGGATGCCCAAGGATGAAGGAAATCTGGCCTCCATGCCATATACTAGCTCATAAGGGCTCATCCCAATGGATCTCTTTGTTGAAAGTCTGTCTGCCCATAGGGCATTTACTAGCTTTTTGTGCCAGTTCTTCTTGTTCTCTTCGAGCACTTTCTTTATGATTTTGATGAGGCTTTTGTTGGATGATTCGGCCAAGCCATTACCTTGAGGGTAATAGGTTGTAGAGTGGCCCAAGGTAATATGAAATTGGTGGCAAAAATTGATCATTTTTTTGGATTTGAAAGCAGCGGCATTGTCAGTGATGATTTTCTCAGGGCATCCAAATCTAGAAAGGATATTGCACTCAAGGAATTGGATAATGATGGTGTCATTGGCTTGTCTGCATGGGATGGCTTCAACCCGTTTGGTGAAATAGTCGGTGGCTGTTAAAATCCATTTGTGCTGGCTTGAGGAAGAGGGATGGATTTCTCTGATAAAGTCAAGACCCCATTGTTGAAAAGGTTTTTCGGTTGAGATGGGTTTCAGGGGCAGGGGCAACAACTTTCTTTTGCCCTCAAAGATTTGGCATTTGTGACATGATATGGCAAACTTCTTTACATCTACAAAAAGAGAGGGCCAATAGAAACCAGCCCTTAAAATTTTATCAGCAGTGGACTTCCAATATAGATGTCCTCCAGAGTCACCTGCATGGAATTCTTTCATGACATTGTTAGTTTCACTCATGGTTAAACAATTAAGCAATATACCTTCATGATTTCTCCAAAATAATGCACCATCTATGACACAAAACTTTAAAGCCTTCATTCTCAAAAAAAATTTCTTGGTTCTGGACAATCCTGGGGGAGCAAACAGGTTTAACAGTACAAAACATATATCAGCATACCATGGGGATTGCAAAAAGGTCTCACTAATCTGTGGAGTCGCCAGCTCCTGTTCATTGTCCAGTTGGTTAATGTCCAAGGCTTGAAAGTTTGTTTCGGACATCAGTTTGGCTAAACCTTGTCCCTTTATCAGTTTGGTTGGTTTTATTTCTATGTCATACTCAAGGATGTTTGCAATCCACTTGCCTCTTTTGCCCTCTAATCCCTCTTGAGTTAGTATGTCTTTTACAGCAGCGTGTGGGACATAGGAAATCACATGTGAATATAAAATGTAAATCCTGAAATCCTTGATGGCCTTAACAAGTGCGTAGGCCTGCTTTTCCATAATTGGGTACTTCAAAGGGGCATCTCTTAAGGCTCGGCTGAAAAATGCAATCGACTTTTCAACTCCCTGTTCATCCTTTTGCAAAAGGACAACAATTATAGTATGATCGGATGCAAAAGAAAAAATGATAAAATCTTTGTCAAATTGTGGGCTGGTGAGGATAGGGGTTTGGGTTAAGGAATATTTTATACTCTCAAAGGCCTGCTTGGTTTCAAGAGACCATTTTACCTTGGCATCATTTTTTAACATGTTGCTTAATAATCTTATCAGCTCGACTAGATTTGGAATAAATCTCCTTAGGAAATTGATCTTTCCAAGGAATGCTTGCAACTCTTTTATGTTTCTTGGATATGGGATTTGGAGGATGGTTTGTATTCTTTTAGGGTCAATTCTAATCCCATCTTTTGATATGATGTGGCCAAGTAATTTGCCTTCTTCAAGGCCAAAGAGAGACTTCTTGGGATTCAGGGAAATGCCATATTTCCTGCATGTCATGCATATTTGCCTTAAGTGTTTGAGGTGCTCTTGATCAGATTTGGAAAATGGGGTCAAGTCATCAAGGTAAACAACTAGGAAACCATGTATTTCCTTGGCAAATGCAATATCCATTGCTCTTTGAAAGGTGGCACTAGCGTTTTTAAGCCCGAATGGCATCTTTACATACTTAAATGTTCCCCAAGGTGTGGTAAAGGCTGTCTTGTCTTGGTCATCCGGGTGAACAAGTATTTGATTGAAACCTGAAAAGCCATCTAGCAAAGAGATTCTAGATGACCCCACTACTCTTTGTAGGATGTGTTCCATCTTGGGCAAAGGATAGTGGTTTTTTAGGGAGACTTGGTTTAAATTTCTTAGATCTACACAAAGTCTAATCTCACCTATCTTCTTTCTTGTGGGAACAAGATTGGATACCCATTCAGAAAATCTGATGGGTGCTATGATACCTGCTTCAAACATTCTTTTCACTTCCTTTTCAATTTAAGGGAGAAGCACAGGATTGATTCTCCTCAGTTTCTGTTTGAAAGGTTTTTGGTTTGGTTTTAAGTGAATGGTGTGTTGAATTACTGAGGTGTCATAAGATTTCAAATCCTCATAACTCCAAGAAAATACATCTTGGAATTCTTTGAACAAATCAATGTACTTGGGCTTTTGATCAGGTGGCAAATTTTTGGATAGTTTGATCATTTTTGGCTTCTCTGCTGTCCCAATGTTGTGTTCTTCTATAGCAGCGTTCAATGGTTGTAATTTTGGCTTTCTGGGAACATCATTGGCGTCAAACATGTCTTCTAATGGGGTTAGGCCAGCAGGCAGAAAATTATCCTTTAAGTCAATGATCTCTGTCTCTGTTTTGGCAATTTCTTCCAAATGCATTTGTTTCAGCTGTTCTATGTTTGTTTTGTCAAAAACAGTCGGGTTTAGGATTTGTTTGGCTGTTGCAGCTGTTACAGCTTGCTGGTTTTCATTTGTTTGCTGTTCGGAATCATTCATAGCATCCATGTCAATGTTAATATTTTCGAATTCATGCTCAAGAGTGAGGAAATTACTAATATGGGCATCATTTTCGAACACTTGCCAATCTTTAACGTTATTTGGGACAGCAGGCCTATGTTTTATTTCAGCTGTAAAATGATGATTTGGCTCAAAGGGAAGCTTGCATGTACTAGCGAAGGTGGCTAGGCTATGTGCATGAATGTTATGCTCTCTTGAAATCTTGGCCAGCTTGAATTCAGTGAATGCATTAAGTATGTTAGTGGCAGCAGTCCTATAAGCCCTCATCCTATTGCCATTGGTAACAAAGTTACCTTTCATCTGTTGTATGATTAAATCAGAGTCACCTAAAATGGACACTCTTGCAGCTCCTGAAGCTTTGAGCAGTTTAAGGCCTAAAAGCAGAGCCTCATACTCTGCCATGTTGTTGGTGCATTTAAAATTCAGTCTGTAGGCATGACCTTCTGCATGATTGTTATGTGTGTTGTGAATCCATACACCTGCCCCTACTCCTAACTTGTTGACAGAGCCATTAAACTCTAAATACCATGTGATTTCTTGCTTGTGGTTAGTGTTAGCCTCCTGCTGCAGCAGGTTAATCATCTTTCATGATCGACATTTTTCCATGCCAAATATGTCATACTTTGCTTGCTGCAATGCTCCATATTTGCTACAGATGGCCAGAGAAGTATCCATGAGAGTGTGCTAGTCTAAATGCCACTGTTGTGTTCCATTTTTGATGAGTTGATCCATTTTCATGAGTTTTCAGCTAAGGAAGGTCCAAACAACTTAATCTTGGTCTCCCTAGGTTTCAATTTCCTGTTTTAGAATATAGAGAATAAACATATGTCCAAACTGTTTAATCTTGACAGATCTGTAAATAGGTAGAGAAACAAGGGTGCTCAACAGCCTAATCTGAGCCCCTGGATGCAATGAGTGTAGATTTAGATAGGAGGACAGCAAGAAGAAAAGAATGAAAAGTTGGGTATGCTAGTTCAAGTGCACCCAAACCAAAAAGAAGAGAAAATGCTAGGTGAATAGGCCGGGTAGGTAGCTTTGTGGTTGCAGAATCATGACTTGTGATCCATTTCAGATTTTCAAGTGTCATATCTATTCATATCACAAGTTTGAGGCAGTTTTCCATTTGAAGGACTTCAAGCGAGGCATGTATAACTCCCCCTTCCTCCTCTGTCCCCAAGTCACTCACTAACTTCCCCTAAAGAGGTCAAGATCTGCTTGATACCTCTTAGATTCATCATTCTCCATATCATTTGCCTTGGTGAAGATCTGCTTCACTCAAGGAATGTTCACACTTCTTCTATCAGTCATTTTCCCCCATTGATAGCCTAAGACATCATTCTTAGCGCTTTTTCTCATCATTATCATATTAACTATTAACTTTACTACGTAGCTCCCTATCTATTTCCCCTTCCCCTACTAAAACTATGTATATAACTCCCCTATATATTTATCCCTCCCCCTGGTTGAAAAATAACCATATATATCCTCGGGAATTGCTAAGTTTATCTGAAACTCAGCAAGAACCCTCATTAACCCATCTAACCATCTTCCAAATGTATAAGGACTCATTCCTTTGCATAGTTTCCCTTCACATGTTTGAAAAATCACCCCTTTGACCTTGGTTTGCCTTTAGAAGGCATGAAACCCTCTTTGGTCACTAAACCCCTCTCAAAACCACATCACTTTCCTCCTAAGTGCCTTTGGACTCCTTCCAAGGCATAAGAATACAAAAACCATGAAAAACCTTCACAAAATGATAAAATTCTCCCTTTTTGGCTATCAGACCCCTTCCGATGGCTTATAAACCATTCAAAAGCATAAAGAATACCCCTCCGAATTCATTTGCCTTGCATTTTTGTGCAAATAATGGCTCCGACAGCGAAAGTGCCGACCAAATCTAAGCCGTCCATCTTTCCGCCCAAATCAAACGGCCCTCGGCGTTTCGGCGATCGCAATGTGTAAAGGTTGTGCCCTCCACCCCGCTGATTGCCGAAGTCCCGAAATAATCACAGCCATCCATTTTGGGCTCCAGATCAACGGCCCATATGTAATCGCATCGCTCCCATATGGCTCCGACCAGCGGAGCCGAAAAGTAATAAAGCGCGACATAAATATATTTCGGGTCCGATGGGTTTCAGCGTTTCTATGTGGCAGCCCCATGACCCCGCCGATAGCGAAATGCCGACGTAATCTCTGCCGTCCATCGCCTTCACCAAATCAACGGCCCATGTTTGATCGGCGGTCACCCCTTGTGTTTGGCTCCGACCAGCGGAGCCGAAATATTATAAGGGCGAGTTTATAAGGTTTTCGGGTCCGTAAGGGCCCCGTGCGCAGCGAAAAGGGTGGCTCCGATATTCCGGAGCCGATAATTTATAAAGGGCAGTTTTGAAAGGGATTTCGGGTCCGTTGGACCCGTTTCAAATGCAAATCCGCCGATATGATGGGTTCCGATGGTTCGGACCCGATCTCCATAAAAAATGGGCCTATAGCATTTCGGGTCCGCAGCTATTTCGGCGATCGCACATATGTTTCCCCCCGGTCCCTCCGACTACGAACATGCGACTTAGCGCCAGTCGTCGAATCGGACCCCCAGATCAATGGCCTTGATTTAATCGCTGCACTCCCCATGTATCGCTCCGACTGGCGGAGCCGAAATAATGAAAAACGTGGCACAATAAGCGTTTCGGGTCCGCAAACCAAATTTTTGTGAGTCCGCCGATATGACATCGCCGATTGGCCGGACCCGAAATCCCTCAAGAAGGAGCCTATAGCATTTCGGGTCTGCAGCATTTCGGAGGCACTATGTTTTGGGACCAATGGTCCGCCCCGATGCGATATTGCGATGAGATCTGGGCCATTGGATCGGCCCACGCCGGATCCAACGGCCAGGATTTAATGATTGCTACAGTGTCCACTTAAGCGCCAGATTTTCACAATTTCGCAGTGTTTGAGAGCATTTTCATATTATGATAAAATGGCCATTGTCTAAGGTTTGTGTGCAGCGCTCCCGCCCGCCACAACCAATAAGGGAAATCATACATCCTTAAGCCATTTAGGATCGCTCCAAGCCCGGTTTTGCTCCAGGGGGCCAGTCTCGGCCTCGGCACAGTTGGCAACACTTTTTCCTCCTGTTTGCACCATTTTTCAAAAAGTTTAAGGCTAGTTTTGATCGGCCAGAGCGCCGATAGCATTCCAAAGGCCACGGGAACCTTTGCAGCAGTTAATTTTGCATTAAAAGGCAGAAAAGGGGCGATTTGACAGCGTAAAGTGTATCAGAGGAAAGAGAAGGCTCAAGTGCATGTCAAAGGGTATCGGGAAAGCGACAAACAGTATCAGTATTGCAGATTCAAAGTAGATGAAGGCAGAAAGGCCCCAGTAGTTATAGCAAAGCATCATTGAGCTGTAATGGCTCACCAACTTGCATTTTTTGTCGTTTAAGGCAACAGGACCACTTTAAAGCAGATTAAAGGATTTCAATGCAGATTTATGAGAAGTGCAATGGTCCCAGTCACATTTTGGAGCAGCGTTGCTTCCTTAATTGCGCAGTTATCACGCAGAGGACAACACATGGCTCAAGGCACTCTTTCAGTCCATTTTTGAAGCCACAGGACCATGTGCAGCCCTAAAGAACCATTTTGATAACGTTGCTCCCTCATGCGCAGCCGTTTTAAGTTATTTCATGCATTTATTTCTAGCATAGATTAGGATCAATGACATTGACTACACAAATCTCTTTTGATCTATTTTCAGAGATATTTTTGAGATATTTTTCCCCTTGACAGCTATTCAAGGGAAGTCTGTAGCTATTTTTCTTTATATACCACCCTCTGCACAGTTTTAAGGGTTGGTTGGTCGATAACTTCCTCTAGACTTGCATTGTATTTTTTTAGAGTCTCTATAATCAAAGATCGCTGGAATGTTTGGGAGATGAACTGACTGTTGTGTTTTAATGTATGAAGAGTGACTATGGAATCCTAACGCTTTTACATAGCCCAATAAGTGTTTCTTATCTCTGTTTACAGTTTATATGTTTTATGCCATCATTGTTTCACTATCTAAATAACAGAAAGAAAGAATAGTTCAGAGCTCACTTAGTTGTATTATGTTCTCAATTTCTGTGATTTATCTATGTTTTCCTCTGAATTAGTCTTGAATATGAATACTGATTTGCTCATATTTACACTAGTTCCTTCATATATGAATGTTGTTTAGGAATCCTTGATTGCTCCTATATAAATGTTCATTCACCTTCCCTCTGTTAGCATAATGAGAGCTACTTAGTTGCATTTCATTCATTGACCTTCGTTCCATCTTTATTCTAGCTAGATATTGTTTTATGTGTAGCTATCCTGCTCTGTATTCCTCTTGTGACCAAGAAAACGCAACAGCAAGCCTAATCCACGACTCCATGCCCAATGGTTTGAACTTCTCACACTATGCATCCCAACTCTATTTGAAAGAATCCTCCATCCCATCAAAATCAAAACAAAACCCAAGAAAATCATAACTAGCCTAAAAATCAACCCAAAACAAAGCTAAATTATAAAGAGAGAGCCCTCTCTGATTGCAGGTAGGATAGGACCTACAGTCCAAAGAATGGTTTGTAGTTACCTCGGCCGTATCCTTTAAGGAGCTTTAAGGACAACCTGAGTGATAACATAATGGCGACTCCACTGGGGACAATCCTCAGATAATTTCACAAATCAAGTTGGAAAGCTCCACTGGGAAGGAACCAGATCTTCAAAAGTTTCTTTATAACCCTTATATTCTCAGAAAAATCCCCAAAAAACAAGCTGGAAGTTGGCTCCCAAAAAGAATTCACGTTATACAAGGTCAAATCCAGACCCAAATCCCCCAGCAGCTTTTGAAAATCCCAATATAATCCCAAGGAACCTCAGGAAGCTAGAGCGAAGAGAGGATTTTGCTGATAATAGTCCTGAAGCAGTTCACCCACGCTGTGGCCCAACTCCTGTCAAAGTTTAATTTCGTTCAACCCCTAGTTCCCATTGTTCTTCATCCACCTCTCAGAGCACTCCTTCCACACCTCCATTCACTGCACATGCTACCACTACTACTCCTATTATCCCAGTTGTTCCTATTGTCCCTCTTATCCCTGTGAATATGGCTAACAGATATGCACCTTTGCAATTACCTGCTAATCCTGGAGCTATGCCTCAGGATTACCAAACTAAAATCACATATTTTGATGGCACAAGTGCCTGCACAGCCCTTCAGCATACAAAGAAAATGCAGGATTACTTTGAAAGCTATGAGATTGACGATGATGGTGTGAGAATGAAGATTTTTGTCCAAAGTTTGACAGGCGATGTCAGGACTTGGTTTAGAGCACTCCCAGCCAATTCCATAGCAGACCCAGAAGCCTTATACCAGTCATTTATCAACAGATGGGAGAAAAAGAAAGATCCCTTGCACATACTAGCTGAATACGATACAATCAAAAGAGGTCCACAAGAAACAGTCTTGGACTATTGTGCAAGGTTCAATAGCGTTTATAATGCTATCCCACAAAACTTAAGGCCCCCACCTGACCTTGCCTTATATAAATTCCCTGATGGATTCGACCCAGATATGGCCTACCAATTAAAAGAAAGAGCCCCTAACAGCCTTGCGGACATGCAAAATGTGGCTGTCACTGTGGAGGCAAATTTAATTGCCAAAAGAAACAGAGCTAGAACTGAGAGAAGAACCACCTTCAAGGAAGAGCCCTCAGCCTTAGATCAAAAGCTAGATGCTATTATCAATGGCATGCACAGGCTGGGAGACAGAGTAGAGAGTGTTGAGAGGAAATCATCATGGGAAGGGAAACAACCCAATACCATAAGGAACCCAAATTTCAGAAAAACTCAGAACTCAAACGCTGGTAAATCTAGCCCAGACCGTGATATAAGGCCTCATTTCCAAGAAAATTATACAGAAGCATCCACATCTAGTGATGCCATAAAGGACACTCACATGAACTTGGTGGATTTGAAGGGTGAGCAACAAATTTTCCTAACTCAACAAGACCAAGATGAGCATGACTTTAATCAATTTCAGACCCAGTCAGGTGAGTCTTTTGACTTCAAACAAGGTTATGATTCAGCGGTTTATGAAGTGCACAAACAATATAAACTGAGAACTAGAATAATTGATGTAACCGAGCCCACCAAACAGAAGGAAACAAAGCAGCCCAAGAAGATTAAGGACAGAGCTGCTTCCACAGAACCGACCAAATAAACAATCCCAGATTTGAAAGAAGTCACAATAGAGGATATAACAGACACACCAGACATGCAGCCCTCTAATGATCAGCCTCTGCTACCTTCGTCCTCAAAGGAAAATGTAAATAGCACTCCTAAAAGCCTTCCCAAAACAGAAATACCGCAAGGTATCACTCACCATAACACTGATAATCAAGAGGAAAACGCAGAAAATACACTTGAAAAGGGGAAATCTGCTATTGCCAACACAAAGACTCCATTGGAGAAACCATTCAACTTAGAAGCAGAAATAAGCAAACTTAAGATTTCCATCCCCTTATCTGAACTTGCAAAGCATGATGTGTATAGGCAACAAATCCAAAGATCACTGCAAATTCCAGAGAAAAGGGATGATGTGAATGTTTTAGATGATACACCTGAGTTACTTTTTGGTCTAGAAGTTGATGGCAAATCGACACATGGAGCTGTTCTACCCTTTTATGTCAGTCTGCACATACATGATAAAGTTTTACATAATGCAATGTTTGACTCAGGTGCCTCACACAACCTTATGCCCAAAGCTGTAATGGAGAAGCTAAACCTTGATGTAACAAGACCCTACAAAGATTTATTCTCCTTTGACTCAAGTCAGGTCAAATGTTTAGGCCTCATCAAAGACTTGTGTGTCTCCTTAGTCCAATACCCAAACAAGACAATCCTCATGGATGTGGTGGTTGCTGACATTCCACCAAAGTATGGCATGCTGTTGTCAAGATCTTGGGGGGCAAAACTCCAAGGATCTCTCCAATTATACCTCTCCTATGCCACTATTTCAGTCTTTGGGCAACCAAAGAGACTGTATAGAGAAACACTGATGAAGTATGTGGTAAGTAGTGAGGAAAAGCCCCAGAATTTCCCTATCTATTCAATCCATTCTGATATGGATTCTTTTATTTTGTTTAATGATGAAACAAGTCCTCCAACTAGTCAGAGGCCTTTGCCTTTAGAACAAGAAACATGCATCAATCAAGAATCTGTTGCTCATACCCAGGAAACTGTCAAAACAGTCAGCGCAACCAACATACAAGAAGAACCACATGAAGCACAAAACCTAGGTCTGCCCAATCCTAAAATGACTGAAACTCTTAATGTCAACCACAAGCAAGAAATCACATGGTATTTAGAGTTTGATGGTTATGTTAATAAGCTAGGAGCAGGGGCAGGAATATGGATTCACAATACACATAATAGCCATGCAGAGGGTCATGCTTACAGACTTAACTTCAGATGTACCAACAACATGGCAGAGTATGAAGCTCTCCTTTTAGGCCTTAAACTGCTCAAAGCTCTAGGAGCTGCAGAGGTGTCCATTCTAGGTGACTCCGATTTAATCATACAACAAATGAAGGGCAACTTCGTTACCAATGATAGAAGGCTAAGAGCTTATAGGACTGCTGCCACTGCAATACTTGATACCTTCACTGAATCCAAACTTGCTAAGATTTCTAGAAACAATAACATGCATGCTCACAGCCTAGCTACTTTTGCTAGCACTTGCAAGCTTCCTTTTGAGTCCAATCACCACTTTACTGCTGAGATAAAGCACAGGCCTGTTGTCCCTAGCAATGTTAAAGATTGGCAAGTGTTTGAGGATGACGCTCAAATCAACAATTTTCTTACCTTACAGCATGAGTTTTCAAGCCTAAACATTGATATGGATGCTATGGATGATCCACTGCAAGCAATAAACCAAATCCAGCAAACTGTAACAGCTGAAACAACTAGAAAATTGCTACAACCAACCATCTTTGATGAAGAAAATATAGAAGAGCTGAAACAAATGCATTTGGAGGAAATAGCCAAAACAAAGGCCGAAATCATTGATCTAAAGGACAATTTTCTCCCTGTTGGCCTCACTCCATTAGAAGATATGTTTGATGCAAATGATATGCCCAAAAAGCCAAAGATGCAGCCCTTAAACGCTGCCATAGAAGAATACAACATTGGGACAACAGAGAAGCCCAAAATGCTCAAACTATCTCAATTTTTTCCGCCTGATCAAAAACCCAAATATGTTGATTTGTTCAAAGAATTCCAAGATGTATTTGCTTGGAGTTATGAGGACTTGAAGTCCTATGACACCTTAATTATTCAACATACCATTCCCTTAAAGCCAAATCAAAAGCCCTTCAAACAGAAACTGAGGAGAATCAATCCGGTGCTTCTCCCTCTAATTGAGAAAGAAGTGAAAAAAATGTTTGAAGCAGGTATCATAGCACCCATTAGATTTTCTGAATGGGTATCCAATCTTGTTCCCACAAGAAAGAAAACAGGTGAGATTAGGCTTTGTGTAGATTTGAGAAACTTAAACCAAGTCTCCCTTAAAGACCACTACCCATTGCCCAAAATGGACCACATCCTACAAAGACTAGTGGGGTCATCTAGAATCTCTTTGCTAGATGGCTTTTCAGGTTTTAATCAAATACTAGTTCACCCAGATGATCAAGATAAGACAACCTTTACCACACCGTGGGGAACATTTAAGTATGTTAAAATGCCTTTCGGCCTAAAGAACGCTGGTGCCACCTTTCAAAGGGCAATGGACATTGCATTCGCCAAAGAAATCCATGATTTCCTAGTTGTCTACCTTGATGATCTTACCCCTTTCTCCAAATCTGATCAAGAGCACCCAAGACATTTGAGACAAGTGTTTCTGACATGTAGGAAATATGGCATTTCCTTGAACCCCAAGAAGTCTTTATTTGGCCTTGAAGAAGGCAAATTACTTGGACATAGCATTTCAAAAGACAGGATCAGAATTGATCCGGAAAGGATCCAAGCCATTCTCCAAATCCCATATCCAAGAAACATAAAAGAGATGCAAGCATTCCTAGGAAAGATCAATTTCCTAAGGAGATTTATCCCAAATCTAGCCGAGCTGATAAGACTATTGAGCAACATGTTAAAGAAGGATGCCAAGGTAAAATGGTCTCTTGAAACCAAGCAAGCATTTGAAAGTATCAAAGTTTCCCTAACTCAACCCCCAGTCCTCACAAGTCCTCAATTTGATAGGGACTTTATCATATTTCCATTTGCATCTGATAATACCATAGCTGCCGTCCTATTGCAAAAGGATGACCAAGGAAATGAAAAGCCAATTGCTTTTTTCAGCTGAGCCTTAAGAGATGCCCCTTTGAAGTACCAAATCATGGAGAAGCAGGCCTATGCCCTAGTTAAAGCAATCAAAGACTTCAAAATTTACATTTTATATTCACACGTGACTGCCTATGTCCCAAATGCTGTTATAAAAGACATATTAACTCAAGAAGGGTTAGAAGGCAAAAGAGGCAAGTGGATTGCTAACATTCTTGAGTATGACATAGAAATAAAACCAACCAAGCTAATAAAGGGGCAAGGTTTAGCCAAACTGATGTCCAAAACAAACTTTCAAGCCTTAGACATCAACCAACTGGACAATGAACAGGAGCTGGCGACTCCACAGATCAGTGACACCTTTTTGTAATCCCCATGGTATGCTGATATTTGTTTTGTATTGTTAAACATGTGTGCTCCCCCAGGATTGTCCATGACCAAGAAGAGATTTTTAAGAATGAAGGCTTTGAAATTTTGTGTCTTAGATGGTGCATTATTTTTGGAAAAATCATGAAGGCATATTGCTCAATTTCTTGACCAAGAATGAAACTAATAATGTCATGAAATAATTCCATGCAGGGGACTGTGGAGGACATCTATATTGGAAGTCCACTGCTGATAAAATTTTAAGGGCTGGTTTCTATTGGCCCTCTTTGTTTGCAGATATAAAGAAGTTTGCTATCTCATGTCACAAATGCCAAATCTTTGAGGGCAAAAGAAAGCTGTTGCCCTTGCCTCTTAAGCCCATCTCAACCGAAAAGCCTTTTCAACAATGGGGTCTTGACTTCATTGGAGAAATCCATCCCTTTTCCTCAGGCCAGCATAAGTGGATCTTAACAGCTACCGACTATTTCACCAAGTGGATTGAAGCCATTCCATGCAGGCAAGCCAATGACACCACCATTATCCAATTCCTTGAGTGCAATATCCTTTCTAGATTTGGCTGCCCTGAGAAGATCATCACTGACAATGCCGCTGCTTTCAAATCCAAAAAGATGATCAATTTTTGCCATAAATTTCACATTACCTTAGGCCACTCTACAGCCTATTACCCTCAAGGTAATGGCTTAGCCGAGTCATCTAACAAGAGCTTGATCAGTATTATCAAGAAGATCTTAGAAGGAAACAAGAAGAACTGGCATAGAAAGCTCACAAATGCCCTATGGGCAGACAGATTATCAACCAAGAAATCCATTGGGATGAGCCCTTATGAGCTAGTATATGGCATGGAGGCCAGATTTCCTTCATCACTGGGCATTCCTATTATCAAGCTACTGCAAGAGATTCAAGCTGAGCCAAATGATATACAAAGGAGGATAAACCAAACAATTCATTTGCAGCAGACAAGAGAGCAGGTTTATGACAGAGCTCAAATTATGCAAGAAAAACTCAAAAGGATGTTTGATAATAGAACTAAGGCTGAGAATTTCTGTGTTGGCAACAAAGTTCTAAGGTGGGACTCACGAAGAGAAGACAAGGGAAAACATGGAAAATTCGATTTCCTTTGGAGAGGACCATTTGTTATTTCTGTTGTTCAGGGAAATAACACATATTTCCTCAAATCTGTAGAGGGCAGCACTGTTGAAGAAGGCCCTGTAAATGGCCGTATGCTGAAGCATTATCATGATCCCTTTTGTTGAACATAACACATCTTTGTAAATATCTCTTTGTACATTGATATTTGTATATATCAGCACTTTTGTTTTTATTTTGTATAAACAATCCGATTGTTAGAGGAGCAGCAACAAAGTTTGTGAAGACACAACGAATGCAAGTCCTCTATTTTTAAGCTCTGTCTCTGCAGTAATCTCAGCAAAACAGCAAGAGCAACGCTGTCATATCACAGTGATTTATGTTAAAGAGAAGCTGTTTGCAGCTTGTAGTGTTCAAGTCAACATTATCAAAAAGAAAGGAGGATTTTCAGTTTACTTTAGCACCCTTTCAAAGACAAGAAAAGAAGAGATCCAGCTTTATTCCCTTTTTGTGTTTATTTCACAAGGCAGTTCTCAAGCAAAAGTGCATGCAATATCAAGCACGCAGAAGAAAGCAGGCGATGCTTTATTTTTCACAGTGTTTCAGTTAAGGAGGAGTGTTGCATTTAGAAGTTAAAGTTCTAGTCATTCAACAGTTAGCACAGAAGAAATTTTCAATTAACAACAACTACAGAGGATCAAGGCATTCTGACCTGCTGTTCTTGGCTTGTCACAAGGAAAAGCCATCCCCAAGTGGAGCCACTGTTAGCTTCCTGCTGCAGCAGGTTAATCATCTTTCATGATCGACATTTTTACATGCCAAATATGTCATACTTTGCTTGCTGCAATGCTCCATATTTGCTACAGATGGCCAGAGAAGTATCCATGAGAGTGTGCTAGTCTAAATGCCACTGTTGTGTTCCATTTTTGATGAGTTGATCCATTTTCATGAGTTTTCAGCTAAGGGAGGTCCAAACAGCTTAATCTTGGTCTCCCTAGGTTTCAATTTTCTGTTTTAGAATATAGAGAATAAACATCTGTCCAAACTGTTTAATCTTGGCAGATCTGTAAATAGGCAGAGAAACAAGGGTGCTCAACAGCCTAATCTGAGCCCCTGGATGCAATAAGTGTAGATTTAGATAGGAGGACAGCAAGAAGAAAAGAATGAAAAGCTGGGTATGCTAGTTCAAGTGCACCCAAACCAAAAAGAAGAGAAAATGCTAGGTGAATAGGCCGGGTAGGTAGCTTTGTGGTTGTAGAATCATGACTTGTGATCCATTTCAGATTTTCAAGTGTCATATCTATTCATATCACAAGTTTGAGGCAGTTTTCCATTTGAAGGACTTCAAGCGAGGCATGTCTAACTTCCCCTTCCTCCTCTGTCCCCAAGTCACTCACTAACTTCCCCTAAAGAGGTCAAGATCTGCTTGATACCTCTTAGATTCATCATTCTCCATATCATTTGCCTTGGTGGAGATTTGCTTCACTCAAGGAATGTTCACACTTCTTCTATCAGTCATTTTCCCCCATTTATAGCCTAAGACATCATTCTTATCGCTTTTTCTCATCATTATCATATTAACTATTAACTTTACTACGTAGCTCCCTATCTATTTCCCCTTCCCCTACTAAAACTATGTATATAACTCCCCTATATATTTATCCCTCCCCCTGGTTGAAAAATAACCATATATATCCTCGGGAATTGCTAAGTTTATCTGAAACTCAGCAAGAACCCTCATTAACCCCTCTAACCATCTTCCAAATGTATAAGGACTCATTCCTTTGTATAGTTTCCCTTCACATGTTTGAAAAATCACCCCTTTGACCTTGGTTTTCCTTTAGAAGGAATGAAGCCCTCTTTGGTCACTAAACCCCTCTCAAAACCACATCACTTTCCTCCTAAGTGCCTTTGGACTCCTTCCAAGGCATAAGAATACAAAAACCATGAAAAACCTTCACAAAATGATAAAATTCTCCCTTTTTGGCTATCGGACCCCTTCCGATGGCTTATAAACCATTCAAAAGCATAAAGAATACCCCTCTGAATTCATTTGCCTTGCATTTTTGTGCAAATAATAACTCCGACAGCGAAAGTGCTGACCAAATCTAAGCCGTCCATCTTTCCGCCCAAATCAAACGGCCCTCGGCATTTCGGCGATCGCAATGTGTAAAGGTTGTGCCCTCCACCCCGCCGATTGCCGAAGTCCCGAAATAATCACAGCCATCCATTTTTGGGCCCCAGATCAACGGCCCATATGTAATCGCATCGCTCCCATATGGCTCCGACCAGCGGAGCCGAAAAGTAATAAAGCGCGGCATAAATATATTTCGGGTCCGATGGGTTTCGGCGTTTCTATGTGGCAGCCCCATGACCCTATCAATAGCGAAACGCCGACGTAATCTCTGCCATCCATCGCCTTCACCAGATCAACGGCCCATGTTTGATCGGTGGTCACCCCTTGTGTTTGGCTCCGACCAGCGGAGCCGAAATATTATAAGGGCGAGTTTATAAGGTTTTCGGGTTCGTAAGGGCCCCGTGTGCAGCGAAAAGGGTGGCTCTGATATTCCGGAGCCGATAATTTATAAAGGGCAGTTTTGAAAGGGATTTCGGGTCCGTTGGACCCGTTTCAAATGCAAATCCGCTGATATGATGGGTTCCGATGGTTCAGACCCGATCTCCATAAAAAATGGGCCTATAGCATTTCGGGTTCGCAGCTATTTCGGCGATCGCACATATGTTTCCCCCCGGTCCCTTCGACTGCGTACATGTGACTTAGCGCCAACCGTCAGATCGGACCCCCAGATCAATGGCCCTGATTTAATCGCTGCACTCCCCATGTATCGCTCCGACTGGCGGAGCCGAAATAATGAAAAACGCGGCACAATAAGCATTTCGGGTCCGCAAACCAAATTTTTGTGAGTCCGCCGATATGACATCGCCGATGGGCCGGACCCGAAATCCCTCAAGAAGGAGCCTATAGCATTTCGGGTCCGCAGCATTTCGGAGGCACTATGTTTTGGGACCAATGGTCCGCCCCGATGCGATATTGCGATGAGATCTGGGCCGTTGGATCGGCCCGCGCCGGATCCAACGGCCAGGATTTAATGATTGCTACAGTGTCCACTTAAGCGCCAAATTTTCACAATTTCGCAGTGTTTTGAGAGCATTTTCATATTATGATAAAATGGCCATTGTCTAAGGTTTGTGTGCAGCGCTCCTGCCCGCCACAACCAATAAGGGAAATCATACATCCTTAAGCCATTTAGGATCGCTCCAAGCTCGGTTTTGCTCCAGGGGGCCAGTCTCAGCCTCGGCACAGTTGGAAACACTTTTTCCTCCTGTTTGCACCATTTTTACAAAAAGTTTAAGGCTAGTTTTGATCGGCCAGAGCGCTGATAGCATTCCAAAGGCCATGGGAACCTTTGCAGCAGTTAATTTTGCATTAAAAGGTAGAAAAGGGGCGATTTGACAGCGTAAAGTGTATCTGAGGAAAGAGAAGGCTCAAGTGCATGTCAAAGGGTATCCGGAAAGCGACAGACAGTATCAATATTGCGGATTCAAAGTGGATGAAGGCATAAAGGCCCCAGTAGTTATAGCAAAGCATCATTGAGCTGTAATGGCTCACCAACTTGCAGTTTTTTCCGTTTAAGGCAACAGGACCACTTGAAAGCAGATTAAAGGATTTCAATGCAGATTTATGAGAAGTGCAATGGTCCCAGTCACATTTTGGAGCAGCGCTGCTTCCTTAATTGCGCAGTTATCACGCAGAGGACAACACGTGGCTCAAGGCACTCTTTCAGTCCATTTTTGAAGCTGCAGGACCATGTGCAGCCCTAAAGAACCATTTTGATAAGGCTGCTCCCTCATGCGCAACCGTTTTAAGTTATTTCATGCATTTATTTCCAGCATAGATTAGGATCAATGACATTGACTACACAGATCTCTTTTGATCTGTTTTCAGAGATATTTTTGAGATATTTTTTCCCCTTGACAGCTGTTCAAGGGAAGTCTGTAGCTATTTTTCTTTATATACCACCCTCTGCACAGTTTTAAGGGTTGGTTGGTCGATAAATTCCTCTAGACTTGCATTGTATTTTTTGAGAGTCTCTATAATCAAAGATCGCTGGAATGTTTGGGAGATGAACTGACTGTTGTGTTTTAATGTCTGAAGAGTGACTATGGAATCCTAACGCTTCTACATAGCCCAATAAGTGTTTCTTATCTCTGTTTACAGTTTATATGTTTTATGCCATCATTGTTTCACTATCTAAATAGCAGAAAGAAAGAATAGTTCAGAGCTCACATAGTTGTATTCTGTTCTCAATTTCTGTGATTTATCTATGGTTTCCTCTGAATTAGTCCTGAATATGAATACTGATTTGCTCATATTTACACTAGTTCCTTCATATATAAATTTTGTTTAGGAATCCTTGATTGCTCCTATATAAATGTTCATTCACCTTCCCTCTGTTAGCATAATGAGAGCTACTTAGTTGCCTTTCATTCACTGACCTTCGTTCCATCTTTATTCTAGCTAGATATTGTTTTATGTGTAGCTATCCTGCTCTGTATTCCTCTTGTGACCAAGAAAACGCAACAGCAAGCCTAATCCACGACTCCATGCCCAATGGTTTGAACTTCTCACACTATGCATCCCAACTCTGTTTGAAAGAATCCTCCATCCCATCAAAATCAAAACAAAACCCAAGAAAATCATAACTAGCCTAAAAATCAACCCAAAACAAAGCTAAATTATAAAGAGAGAGCCCTCTCTGATTGCAGGTAGGCTAGGACCTGCAGTCCAAAGATTGGTTTGTGGTTACCTCGGCCGTATCCTTTAAGGAGCTTTAAGGACAACCTGAGTGATAACAGTTAGTACTAAGAGTTTCAGTCATTCTTGCAGCGGGCAGATTTGAAATTTCTGTTTGGGGAGGTTCTTATAGCATGCTGGTTGCATTAACTGTTGTGACAGTCTCACAAGCATGGGCAACCGACTCTTCGTTGATGTGTGCTTGTTGTTCTAGAGCCAAAGGCTGATCATCAGTTGGAGAATTTTTATTATCATTAAACAAAATAAAAGAATCCATATCAGAATGGATTGAGTAAATGGGAAAATTTTCAGGCTTGCTCTCACTACTTACCACATATTTCATGAGTGTTTCTCTGTATAGTCTCTTTGGTTGCCCAAAGACTGAAATGGTGGCATAGGAGAGGTCTAACTGAAGGGATCCTTTGAGCTTTTCTCCCCATGATCTTGATAGGAGCATACCGTACTTTGGTGGGATGTCAGCCACCACCACATCCATGAGGATGGTCTTGTTGGGATATTGGACTAAGGAAACACACAAGTCTTTGATGAGGCCTAAACATTTGACTTGACTTGAGTCAAAGGAAAATAGATCTTTGTAGGGTCTGGTAATATCAAGGTTCAGTTTTTCCATAACTGCTTTGGGCATAAGATTGTGTGATGCTCCTGAATCGAACATAGCATTGTGCAAGATTTTGTCATGTATATGCAAACTAACATAGAAGGGTGAAATAGGTCCATATGTTGACTTTCCATTAACTTCTGGACCAAACAACAGTTCAGGGGTATCATCCAAAACATTTACATCATCCTTGTTCTCAGGGATTTGAAGTGACCTTTGAATTTGTTGCCTATACACATCATGTTTGGCTAGTTCTGAGAGGGGGATGGATATCTTAAGTTTTCCAATCTCTGCCTCTAAATTAAATGGCTTTTCCAATGGAGTCTTGGTGTTGATAATGGCAGTTTTTTCTGTTTCATTTGAATTATCAGCGATTTTCTCTTGTTTATCAGCGTTATGGGAATTGATTGCTTGCGGTTTTTCAGTTTTAGGAGAGCTTTTTGGAACACTGGTCGAATTTTGCTCAGAGGAAAGAGGTGGCAGAGGCTGATCAATAGAAGGCTGCATTTCTGTTATGTCTTCTACAGTCACATGATGCGGGTTTGGGACAGGTATATCAGCTGGTTCTGTTACAACAACCTTGCTTTTAGTCTTGTTGGGTTGTTTGCCATCCTTTGGTTTGCTAGGTTCAGAAATATCAATGGTCCTAGTTCTCAGCTTATATTGTTTGTGGACCTCATACACAGCAGTATCATAACCTTGTTTAAAATCAAAAGACTCACCAGACTTAGTCTGAAATTGACTGAAGTCATGCTCATCTTGGTCTTCTTGGCTCAGAAAAGTTTGATGCTCACCCTTTAGATCCATCAGATTCATGTGAGTGTCTTTTATGGGTTCACTGGAAGTGGATGCTTCTACATAATTCTCATGGAAGGGGGGTCTTATGTCATGATCTGGGTTTGACCTACCAACATTTGTGTTCTGCGTTTTCCTAAAATTTGGGTTCCTTGTGGTATTGGACTGTTGTCCTTCCCATGATGACTTCCTCTCAACACTTTCTACTCTGTCTCCCAGCCTTTGCATGCCACTGATAATAACATCAAGCTTTTGTTCTAAGGCTGAGGGTTCTTCCTTAAAGGTGGTTCTTCTTTCCATTCTAGCTCTGTTTCTTTTGGCAATTAGGTTGGCCTCTACGCTAACAACAACATTTTGCATGTCTGCAAGTCTAAGGAGCTATTTCTTTTAACTGGTATTCCATATCCAGGTCAAATCCATCAGGAAATTTATACAAGGCAAGGTCAGGTGGTGGTCTTAAGTTCTGTGGTATTGCATTATAGACATTATTGAATCTTGCACAGTACTCCAAAACGGTCTCTTGAGGACCTCTTTTAATTGTATCATATTCAGCTAGTATGTGCAAGGGGTCTTTCTTTTTCTCTCATCTGTTGGTAAAGGATTGATAAAGCTCATCCGGAGTGGTTATAGAATTTGCAGCAAGTGATCTGAACCAAGTTCTTACATCACCTGTTCGACTTTGAACAAAAATTTTCATTCTCACGCTATCATCATCTATTTCATAGTTTTCAAAATAGTCCTGCATCTTCTTGGTATGCTGTAGTGCAGTGAAAGGACCAGTACTATCAAAATATGTAATTTTGGATTGGTAATATTGAGGTAAAGCCCTAGGATTAGAGGGCAAGTGCAGGGGTGCATATCTATTAGCCATATTCACAGGGATAAATGGAACAGCTGGGATAACATGGACAATAGGAGTAACTGGAACAACAGTAGTGGTAGTTGTAGTATGTGCAGTGAATGGAGGTGTGGATGGAGTGCTTTGAGATGTGGATGATGAACAAGGGGAAATAGGGGTTGAACGAAATAAAACTTTAACAGGGGTTGGAACACAGCTTGGGAGAGCTGCTTCAGGACTCAAATCAGCAAAATCTTCTCTTTGCTCTTGCTTCCTAAGGATCTTTGGGATTAAGTTCGGATTTTCAAAAGCAGCTGGGGGATCTGGGTCTGGATTTGACCTTGTGTATCGTGGATTCTTCTTGGGAGCCAGCTTCCGAATTTGTTTTTTGGTATTTTTCTGGGAATGTTTTTAGAATTTAATTAGCAAGGAATTGATCAAATGCTGGAATGGCTGCGTATAGCCTAAAACTAGCATGAAGATTGACTGAAGCAGCTTTTATTTACTTCCATTAATGCAAAGCAAAAACAGTTTCAAAGGCTTCCTGGCTGATATTCAGGCTTCATCTGTAGTTTTAAGGAATATACAGAAATTAGAAAATCGATTTTTCCAACCTGTTTTATAAAATTAACTGAGGATGTTCCCAGTGGAGTCGCCATTCTGTTATCACTCAGGTTGTCCTTTTCATCAGCAGCAAAAGGATACAGCTGAGGTAACCACAGACCAACTTTGGACTGCAGGTTCTAGCCCACCTGTAGTCAGAGAGGGCTCTCTCTTTTTGATTTAGCTCTGTTGAAGATGATTTTAGGCTAGATATTGATGTTCAAGGGGGTTTTGTTTTAAGTTTGGTGGGAGGGTTGATGTTTTCAAGTAAAGAGGCAGGTATAGTATGATAGTTTCAAACCATTGGGCATGGAGTCAAGGAGTAGGACTGCTGGTGCATTTTCTTGGTCACAAGAGAGAGATATGGAGCAAGGTAGCTGCACATGGAACAATTTTCCAGGTTAAAAGGATGGAAAGAACACTAAGGAAGGAGAGACAATTAAGAATCTCTCAATCAGCTTAACGGAGAAGGGTGAGTGAGCTCTATCTAGGGGCAGTAAAGAATCCCTAGATAACTGTCAACACAGGTGAATTAGGGTAAATATGAGCCACAGGGAATTCATATTCATTACCAATTCAGTTCAGAAGAAAACATAAAGAAACAACAGAAATTGAGCATAGAGTGCAGCTAAACAAGTTCTAAGCTAATCTTTCTTTCTGCTATTTAGATGGTGATACATATATAATATGAGCACATAACAATGAGAACAGAGGTAAGAGGCACTTATTGATTCATGTTGCAGCACAAGAATTCCATCATTCAGTCTCCAGAGACCATTAACAACACATCAGACAGTCCATCCTCTAAACTTTCAGCAGTCTTTGATTAAAGAAAGTATTAGACATACAGTGCGAGTCTCTAATGAAAATTATCAATCGACCAACCCTTGAAACAATACAGAGGGTGGTATATATAGGAAAAATTCTCCAAAAATTGTTTATTACAGCTTTGACCTAAACAGGTCTGAAAGTAAATGATTACTTTAACCTAATCCTATCAGAAATAAATGCAAGAAAATATCTATGGGTTGTGCTGAGGGTAGCCGTATCAAAACTGAATTAATGCGTTGTCCTCGGTGGCTTGGTGCAGTGCTTCTACAATAACTGTGCATGGGTCTTTTATCTCTACTGTTCGGCGGCATTAAAAGTTTTAACTGTGATTTGAGAGCCTGGATGGGTTTGCACCGCCTGATTTGACTTTGTTGGAGGCCATTCAATGTTGACCTGCTTCGGGAACTGAAGATTTCCATTAAAAAATTTAACTGATACTCTTTGCCGCTTCATCTTTCCTCTGATACTCTTTGACAAATGAATCGGGCCGGTTCTCTCCTTCGCTGTGGGTCAAATCAAAATTTAATGGCCGCTGTTCGGCCCTCTGTTTCCTTTAGAACTGTCTTTTGATCCTTTCTGAATGCTTCGCGAAGAAAAACGGGTCATTCGGCGCCTTTTGGGCTTGCTGGGGGCTGTGCGATGAGGGGCTTTCCATTTTGGCCCATTTCCCGTAGCCATGCGCGATTAGCGCTAGGCGCTAATCGCGCATGAAAAACTGCCTCAGAATTTGAATCCGGGCTTCCTAAGCACGATTTTCGCCTTTCGCGCCAAAAACTGATGATGATGTCAGCGGGTGGGACCATGTACTGCGGATGACGTGGCAGGATGACGTCAGCAGGGTGACGTCAGCATGTACGGTGGATGACATGGCAGGGACACGGTGGCAGTGACGTGGCAAGGGTGACTCGGCAGGAGGCCGATGTGTGCAGATGACGTGGCAGTGTCCTGGTGCATTCGTCAGGGGAAGAGACAGAAGGCGGTTTATGGTTTTCATCAGACCGCCTTCTGTACGAGGGCGGTAACTGTTAGAGCGGCCCCGATGCAATCACAGGCGGACGCGCGTCCTCCTGTACGACGGAAAAACCGCCAAGCCATCGGGCGCTAAAGGTCAGGCGACGGGATGGCTTCGAAATCGCCGAGAGCCGTCGGATCTAGGAGGGGCGGATCAGAGTGCTGACGGAGCGCAGAGCTGGCAGCGGGTTTATACGGGGGATCTGCGTGAATATTCAGATCTTCATAAAATGCCGCGGGGATGGTTAAACTTTGGTTTTGTGGGTTTATACAAGCGGGGAAGAACAAAACTTAATGTTTATTAAAACTTTTAAACATTATCTTTGTGCAAATGATTGCGGAGGGGTAAAGTTACAGGGTTTTGAGGACAGAGAGGTGGGTAAAGGTTCTTGGTCTAACCAGAGGTTTAGACCAATCCCAGTTTCATGACACGGATGGGTTCACAATAGTCCCAGGTGGACTACTATGTCCCAGGACTAAAAAATACATAGCTATAGTGCTATAAGGTGGGATATGTACATAGGGGAGTTATTAACATAGATTTAGTAGGGGAAGGGAAAAACAGATAGGGATTTACATAATAGACTTAGTAGTTAATATGAAGATGATGGGAAAGCGCTAAGGTAAGGAACCTTAGGCTATTTTGGGGGGAATAGAACTTTGTAAAAGAAGAATGGAAATCCTTGAGTGAGGCAGATCTTCACCAAGGCCAATGTTATGGAACATGATGAAATTAAGAGGCTCAAGCAGATCTTGACCTCTTCAAGGAAGTTAGTGAGTGATTTGGGGAATAAGAAGAAGGGGGAATTAGTTATGTCCAGCTTGAGCTCTTCCAAATGGAAAACTACATCATGACTGTGATCTAAAAATATATAACACTTTGAAACAAAAAATTGATCATAAGTCATCATTCTGCAACCTCAAAACTACCTACCCGGCCTACTTTCCTAACATTTTTTCCTTCTTTCTGGTTTGGGTGCACTTAGACTTGCTGACCCAGCTTTACAATTTTTCTTTTTTCTATCCTCCTATCTAAGTCTACACTTATTTCTGCCAAGGGCCCATATTAAACAGTTGGGCTCCTTTGATTCTCTACCTATCTACAAATCTGCCAAGATTAAGCTGTTTGGACATATATCATTCTCTATATTCTAAAACAAGAAATCGAAACCTAGGGAGGCCAAGATTAAACTGTTTGGCCCTCCCTTAACTGAAAAAACTCATCAAAATTAGAATACAGCAGTGGCACTTGGACCAACACACTTTCATGGCCTTTTCTTTGACCTCTTTTGGAAATATGGAACCTTGCAGCATGAAAGATGACATATTTGGCATGTAAAAATGTCAATCATGAAATATGAACACCTGTTGCAACAGGAAGCTAACAGTAGGCCCCTGACTCAGTACTCTAGGTAGTAGTACTCAAGGCATCTCGAGAGGCTGTGTTGGGAATCACGATTGTCGTTAGACCAAAACCCATTGGTGTTAGTCAACGATCGCATCGCTGGAGATAAGGATCCATGAGAAGTGGTTAGTCCATGTCACGAAACACATGGGGAGCGTTGGTTTATCCAATGCCCAACAATATCCCCCCCAAAGCGAGTCGGGTGTGTATCAAACTCGTGACCTATGCTTTGATACCACTTGTTGGGAATCACAATTGCCATTGGAACAAAACCTGTAGGTGTTAGTCAACAATCACATCGCTAGAGATAAGGATCCACGAGAGCTAGTTAGTTTGTGTTGCGAAACACATGGGGAGTGTTTGTTTATCCAATGTCCAACGGGCTGGCCTACTCCCTCCACACCCACTAAGGCACACAACCCCATGCATCGAAGTCCTTAGGTCCCCTCTAGAATTGGACATCCTGATCCAATATTAGGTACTTTACCTCATCAAGATGGTCCCATAACCCTATAAGAGCTATACAAGACAAAGAAACCACTAGCATATGTAGTTTTGATTGAGACTATCCTTGGCCCATATGGTGTTACATATTCCATCGCAGGTACAGCCTCCCACAAGATTGTCAAATAAACTGGCCCTCTCAGCCCGTTTGTGGATTTCCTGTCAATCACTACGTCTCAACATGAAACCAATGCATTAATTATAATCATAACATCATAGAAAATAATACACATGCCACATCATGCATAACATATCCATCATGAGTATACAACGTCATTATCATAACAAAATAAATAAATAAGCACCACATATGCATGACAACATTAACCTCTCATCAAAACTATGTTCTATTGCCACATACCATCACATCATGAACCATCATCACAACATTATAATTCAACATTCCAATGTTGACATACCAAATCACTGAAACCATAACCTCATACATAGGGTCATAGTGTATCAATAAAATTTAAACAATAAGACATGATTAAAATGTTTTAGATTTTGTTTTTCTTGTTTGGGGAATTGTAGCCCAATTCCTTTAATTTGATGATTATAATTTTTTCACATCTTGCATAAGTAGCTATAGCCTTTTAACTTCCTCAAGTTACCTCAACTAGTTGAGCATATTATGTGACTGTATCTAATAGCCTTGTCTTTTACCATTATTCATTTCATCAACAAGCTATATCTTGCAAGAAAAAATAACCCTAAGCTATCCATATTTTCAACATTCACCATGAATCCAAAATTTCAAATTTTAATCTTTATTCAATTTTTTTTTATCACTTTAAAAACAAGTTCAAAAAGGTAAAATAAATAATATAAAATAACTTCTCAAACAAGTATCCTCTTGAAAGACAAATTAAGAACATAACTATTTAACATAGAATCAATAACAATTATTTTATGTCCAAAAATTATTAATCAAAATATACATAATAGTTTATATGAATACTATAATACCATCATAGTAATGAAAGTGCATTTACAATGTTTTTTCCAGATAAAATGCATCAATATTATGGCCTTATTTTTTCACATTTGGGAAAATCTATCATAACTCAATTGTCAAACTAGCAGTGAGGACAACCATCTCTGGCTGCTAACTGTGAATGCAGGCTGACTCATCATCATTATTCAAGGAAAATCACACCACCTGGAATAACCCGATGGTGGTCCATAAGGGGGTAGACTCTCACTCCTGCCAGATGCCTCTAGGTCTTGGGCCGTTAACCTGTTTCATTATGTCCGAAGAAAATGAGCTCTTAGCCAAACAAAAATAGTTTTAGGACATACTCCAGGCCCAATATTTTTTAAATATTTTGAAACACCAAAACTTTTAAACAACAACAACAAGAATAATAATAATAATTATTTCTAATCAAATCTTAATTAAATTATTTTTATCTTTCCTTTTCATGTGCATTCAACGAGACCAATAAGTATACGAGTAAGGAAGCATTAAATTAGTGAATTAATTTATTTATTTTAGACTACTAAAATCCATTACACTAGGAGTGGCCTCTTCAGTTTTGATGCCACAATAGAAGTAAAATATTTATTTTTAGGGATTTGTTTTTTTTGCATGTAGCCACGGAGGATTTTGTTGTGATCCTTGCTAAGTCATTGTTCATACAACGAAGCTAGGGCCTTGCTTTGACGAATTTAAGAAAAATAGTATTTAGTAATTATGCTAAAAATGTTAATACATGATATTTACATCACATTATCAACTTGAGTGGCCCAATGGTTAAGAGCACATGTTTCCTCCTGAGAGGTCATACGTTCAAAACCAAAATGGGTAGAGTATGTATGTCTTCGTAGACTTAGTAGTCAAATCACTGTGCAAAAGTGGGTCCCTTGTCCCATAAACAAGGAGGTCCTATAACCAATTTAGTGTCAAGTCCCTTGTTTGTGTCAAATCACTGTGCAGAGATGGATACCTTGTCCCACAAAAAAAAGAGTCTCATACACTAATTTAGTGTCTAACTTTACCGTGACCTTAAAATTAGATAATAATATAATATAATCGATTCTTAATATTAATGGCTCATAATCTAAAATAGGCATAATAAAAATTACATGCTTGGATATAAAATTACCAATACATTTGAACTAAGACACCCGATTCATTACATCTCCCTTTTAGGATATTTTTTTGAAGAGAAGAATAAACAAGCATTCTCTTATGGTATCCACACCATTCCCTTTATATGACCTCATGATTTAAAACTCCAATCAAAGCAATGGAGATTTATTGGATATCTTAACCCATAGAGTTAAAATTAGGGTGCTTCCATCATTCACTTACCCCGAAGTACGTGTTATTCATCCTTTATATTGTATGTGTCCTAATATATTGTAGAGTGTATACATGCAAGGAAGAGGTGTCCAAAGTTTATATTTAATAATTTAAATTATATATATATATATATATATATATATATATATATATATATATATATATATATATATATATATATATATATTAAAATGATTTAATTTTAAAATATTAGACGTATATGTTTTTGATACATTTTAGAACACTTTTTGGAATCCAGGCCAAAGAAGTCTAATATACAATAATAATTTCAAGAACAAATTTGATTAAAACTTGTCACCCTGCCTTGTAAAGCCATCTATTACTCCAATGTTTAATACACTTCTCTAGTTTTAAGATCAACCACTACCAATTCATCATACCATAAGTATTGGGTTTCAAATGAAAACCCAAATATTTAATGCCATCATCCATCCGAGAGGTGTCGATCAAAAGAAGATCTAAATTTCATTGAAGCTCAATAGCCCCGAGATTGGAAACAAGAAGAGTTGATTCCTGAAAATTTATGACCATACCTATTGCTTTCCCAAATAAAGATAGAATATCCTTCAACAACTCCACCTCTCGAGGGAATCCATTACATAAAATAAGGATATCATATACAAATAAAAGATGAGAAATAAATAATGTTATACTCACCATACATCCTTGAAAATATCCCCTTTGTTTGGCTTCTACCAATAAAAGGCTACGTCCCTCCGCCAGGACTAGTAGAAAAAAGAAGAGGGGAGAGAGGGCACCCCCGACGAAGACCATGCTAAGCATGGAAAAATGAAGAAGCAACGCCATTAATCAATACAACAAAGGAAACTGTTTGAATACAACTCATAACCCAAGAGATAAAATCAAGGCATAAACCAACATGAGTAAGAAGTAGCCTGAGATATATCTAACTGACACAATCATAAGGTTTTGATAAGTCAATTTTGATCAAAGCTCCTTTGAGATTCATTATTTTTAACCTATGAAATCCTTCTTGAGAAAGCTTAATAGATTCATGGATTTGTCGACCTTTGAGTGATGCAGGTGGATCTTTAAATAAGTACCAGTGGCATGGTAAAAGGATCAAAACTCAAAGTGGTAGAATTTGGATAAAATTAGCATCGGATCGAAGTGTTCATTATCCTGATTCCAACAGCGTGAATGAAACTCAAATCCGAGTTCATACGAAGAAGTTAGATCAAGTCAAATTTTATGTTTGATTTGAACAAATGGCAAGAGGAGATGACGTGGCAGACACTCTCAGGGAATGGGGGAGTGCCAAGTGGCAGGCTACCATTGGTCCTACATATCGCAGATCGCAGGAGGAAGAGGCTGCGACTTAAAGAAAATCGGCCCCAAGAGAGTTATGGTTGCGATGCGATCAAATCGCAATCACCCATCGCAAAAAGGCAAAGTGTTTTTGAAGCGGCCCCCAGCAAGATCCCGATTGCGATATCACATATCGTGGATCAGAGGGGATCAGTGTTTACGAATCGGCCCTGACAGAGTCCAGTTGTGATGTGATATATCACAATTGTAGTTCGCAGAAGGGGAGCAGTAGTATGGAGTGCCAAACCCGGTTCCACGCCGATTACGATTTGTGATGAGGCCCAATATATATTATGAACTATGTTTGATAAGCCGTCGGGTCCGGGGTTATCGCAGGCACTTGATGTATGGGCTTTGGTATGTACGCCAGTGGAAACCGCCGAATGCGATTTGCGATGAAGCCTACTACATCGATGGATTATTCTGTTTTTTTAGGGTTAATGCGAAATAGTCTGTGGACTATTTTCCTATGTTTAACAGGTTGTTACCACGTACTATTCAGGGGCCCGAGAATCTCTGAATGAAACAAATTCCGTAATCTAAAACTTGTCATTTGTTTGGAAGTGCCCAGAAATTGAGGAGGTATCCAGGTCCAGCATATATATATCGGACTGTCCGCACTAGAAAGAGAGAGAGGATTGGCAGATTGGTTTAAAAGCTATTGAGCACATCAAACCCTAACCTGGCAGCAAGCCGAGACCTTGCCTTGAGTAGTAGGGAGGTTCCGAGAAGGTGCAGAATGCTCGATTGTTCGAATTGGGTGTTCGGATAGGTGTTTTTGCATGATATTTCGCTAGGATTTTAGTGGTACTATCTATTTCTGAAGATGGGCTCTCCATTTTTCATCCATCTTCTAGCTTGGAGGTAGAAGGATTTTAGTTGAATGTTGCTTATACTTTTATCTCTTTTTATGCAACTTAATGAAAGAAGGCCTCCCCACTATTAAGCAGGGCCTGGAGACGTAGTCCAAATTGGACGAACTCTGTAAACAAATCTTTGTGTCATGGTTTCTTGCTTATCATGTTATTTCCACATTGTTTTATGTGATTTTAAGTTCCATGGTTTATAAGCTTTGTTTCATGTAATTCCAATGCATCTATAAGTAAAAGATCTTGGATCAAGTTTGGTATCGGAGCAGGTCTTTGTTGATGCGAATTGCATGAGTATATGCTAACCCGGAACAAGCTGCGAAAAGGAGAAGGAACGCTTAAGTCCTTTGATCCTGAAGCAGGACATGCACAACGAAGAAGAAACATGGCCAATGAAGAAGCTCGGTGGGAAGAAGAAAAAAATTTTATCTAAGGTATTCTATCACAAAATTACGGTGAAGAATCGATAACCTCTCCCTTGCATTGAAGAATTATTAGATCAGTTGAAAAATGTTGTCTATTTTACAAAACTAGATTTGTGTAGTGGATATCACCAGGTTAGAGTTGCAGAACAAGACATTTGGAAGACTACATTCAAAACCAAACAAGGGTTGTTCGAATGGATGGTGATGCCATTCGAACTATGTAATGCTTTGGCCACATTTATGAGGGTAATGAATGATCTGTTTAGACCTTTTATTGATAATTTTTTGCTTGTATATCTGGACAATATTCTTTTGTATAGTAGGACATGGGATGAACATGCATGTAATGTGAAGAAACTGCTTGATGTTCTGAAAAATGAAAAATTGTATGTAAAATTGTTAAAGTGTGAGTTTGGGAAGACCTCTCTGGTTTATTTAGGCCACATAGTCGGTAATGGGCAATTGAAAATAGATCCCTCTAAGGTAGATGCAATTATGAAATGGCTTGAGCCCACAAATGTTACAGAGGTTCGAAGCTTTTTGGGTGCGATACAGTATTGGAGAAGGTTCATTGTGAACTTCTCTGTTATCGCAACCCCCTTACATGCATTGACAAGTGTGAAGCAGGCCTTTCACTGGGGAGGAAAGCAACATAAATCCTTTGACACACTGAAAGAGAAGATCAACACAGCACTAGTGCTAGCCTTACCAAACCTTCAACAACCTTTTGAGATTGAAACAGATGCCAGCGGATATGTCATGGGTGTTGTATTGATGCAGTAAAGGAAGCCTGTATGTTACCATTCTCCCACGCTGTTGTGAATTATCCCACGTATGGCAGGGAGTTGTACACCTTGGTTCAGAGTGTAAAGAAGTGGAAATATTATTTGATCAGCAAGGAGACCATCATCCATACAGATCATCAGCCCTTGCAGTATTTTTAGTCATGGACCAAGCTTCAACAAGCCCGTCCTTTCAGATGGATGGGATTCCTCCAATAGTTTCATCTAGTAATAAAATACAAGAAGGGCACCAACAAAAAAGTAGCAGATATCCTTTCTCGCCCTCCTATTTCTACATTTGTAATTTTGCGGAATGTTTCTTTATTGTTAGAAAGTTATGCTAAAAAATATGCTAACGATGATGATTTTTAAGAGATTTATGCAAAACTGGTTCGTGCATCGCAAGTGACAATTATTATTTGCAGGGAAAACTATTGTATCACCTGGTCACACTGTGCATACGCATTGATCAAAGGGTACATGTAATCCGAGAGGCTCATACCTCTCTAGTGTCTGGTCATTTTGGTGTTGAAAAAACTTTATGTAATTTACAAAGGTTTTGTTTTTGGCCTCATATGAAAAACATTGTGATCCGTATTTAAACAGGAACGCAACAAATTACAGAGATAACCATATACACAAAGATGCAGCGGAAATAATACTTCATTTCATTAATGGAAAATACTGAAATATGCTTACAACCAGAAATGGAAACAAACCAGCTAGGGCGATGGTAGCTTATCTCTGAGAAGAGATGTGATGGCTACATGCCTCTGAACTGTGTTACAATGAGGCTCGAAGGCCTATTTATTGTTGAGAAACAATGGAAAACCCTTCACATCCCGAAACCTAACCCTAGGAGATGAAACGCCAAACTGTGGGCCCCGTTTGGGGGTAAATTGGTACATCAACTTCCCGGGGTCGTAACTTTGGCATATGATCTCCGTTTGACGCGTACAATAGCTCGTTAGAAAGATCTATCTGAGTACTACCACTTTGGGAGGCAACATCGATCCATGGACCCATGTTGCCCCAGATTCCCAAAAAAACGTCGTTTAGGGCCTCAAAACGGCTCCGGAAGTTCAGGACCCGAAAAACTGCTAAAAATAGTAAAATGTGCTACAATTAAGGAAACTGAAAATGCTGAGAAAGACAATGGTGGGGGTCCAGGTGGACTTGGAAGGTGGCCACCAATATCCACCTGGATCATTCCTCCCCCCTTAGGAAGCAATGGTCCCCATTGCGTTGAGCTCCTCCATGAGATGAGGAAACTTCTGCTGAACTTGTTCCCTGGTGAGCCACTTGCCCTGCTGAAGGAGTTGGCCTGCTTTGACAACTCGATACAGTTGGATATTCTGTTGGCGAGTGTTCTTGATCTGTGTGTCCATGATCCGATCAGCTGCAGCTTGTTCCATGCAATCTGGATTTAATTCTGGGAGTTTGAGCTGTTCTGCAATGTCGGATGTGTCTAGCAATGGTGGAAAGTATGGCCGAAGGCGGTCCACATTGAACACTGGGTGCAGGCCAAGGAATGGGGGAATGCTGAGCTCAAATGCATTGTCTCCCATAGCCTTAGTAATGGTGTAAGGACCATATCGGAGTGGTCTCAATTTCCGATAAGCTCCAGTAAGGCGTTCCTTTTGCAAATGCAACCAGACTTTGTCGCCCACCTGAAACTTGTGTGGCACCCGGTGTTGATCATGTCGCTGCTTGTACTTGGCATTTGATTTCTCAAGAATGTCATGGACCTACTGGCGAATATGTTGGATGCGCTCAATGAAGCTGGTGGCCT
The DNA here is from genome assembly GCA_031772625.1 of Pinus tabuliformis. Taxonomy (NCBI): domain Eukaryota; kingdom Viridiplantae; phylum Streptophyta; class Pinopsida; order Pinales; family Pinaceae; genus Pinus; species Pinus tabuliformis. The sequence goes on from CM062819.1 coordinate 236,354,069, forward strand.
TATCTGTTTCGGACTGGACATGAGCAGAATTCATGTGAGTAGCTGCAAGGGGCATGGCCACATCAATGGGGCATAGTGGCTGGAATCCCAAACCCACCTTAAAAGGGCTATGGCCAGTGGAGCTGTGAAGAGCGCGGTTGTAGCTGTGCTGAACATAGGGGAGGCTCTCGTCCCATGTGCGTGGATGCTTTGAGTTATACATGCGCAGAATGTGCACAATCATCCTGTTGACAACCTCTGTATGGCCATCAGTTTGAGGATGGAAGGCTGTGGACTTCGTGAGTTTGGTGTCCAGCATTGACCAGAGACTGGACCAAAATGTGCTGAGAAACCGACTGTCCCGATCTGAGATGATAGACTGTGGGATCCCAAAGTGCACCCACACTCATTCAAAGAAGAGTTTAGCAGTGGCTTCTGCTGTGATATTCTTCTTGCAGGCCATCATAATGGCCATCTTCGAGAACCTGTCGACGACCACAAAAACACAGTCATTTCCATGCTTAGTGGAAGGAAGGCCTGACATGTAATCCATGGAGATGGATTCCCAAGGTCGACTAGGGGTAGGCAATGGGGTATAGAGGCCGTGCTTCTTAATTGTCGGTTTGGCAATGGCACAGGCAGTACATGATCGGATGTACTTCCCAACATCCTGTCGAAGATTCGGCCAATAGAAATAATTTTGCAGTACTGCCACTGTTTTCTCGACCCCGAAATGCCCAGCAGCCCGACTGTAGTGTGCTTCCCAAATCATCTTGGCACGCTCGCTTGAAGGAACACAAAGGTGACCGAGGTGGCATAATAAGGCATCCTGGAGGTGAAAATCTGCAACATGCCGACCCTCCAAGAGTGTCTGGTATGTGTGGCCGAATTCTGGGTCGCTTTTGTAGAGAAGTGGCCAATCAGAAGTCTCGTGCCCACAAGAGTTGAGCACGGTGGTTAGCGCCATGATCGGTGGTCGACTGAGGCAATCTGCAACATTATTGGTGCTGCCCTTTTTATACTTGATATTCAAGTGAAACTGTTGCAGGTATGTAGACCACTTCTGATGGCGATCATTCTACAATTTCCCTTGGGTCTGTATGAACTGCAGAGGTCGGTGGTCTGTGTGGATGACCGTTTCCTTCCCCAAAATGTAATGCTTCCATTGTCGGCAGGCCTGTACAATGGAATACATCTCTTTATCATAAGTGGGGTACTTCCAGACTGTGTCTGAAAGTGTTTCACTGTGATATGCCACTGGATGTCCATGTTGAGTAAGGACTGCCCCAATAGCATAGTCAGAGGCATCTGTCTCGACCTCAAATGGTTGTTGTAAATCTGGTAACGCGAGCACTGGTGCCGTGCAGAGGCGATCCTTCAACTCCCTGAATGCCTTCTGTTGAGATTCAGACCAAAAGAATTTTGCTTTCGCCCCGCCCTTGGTGACTTGACTCAAGGGCCAAGAAATATGAGAAAACCCCAACACAAACCTGCAGTAGAAGTTGGCAAGACCTAGAAAGCTGCGGAGCTCTGTTAGAGTGGTTGGAGAGGGCCAATCCCGAATGACATGGATCTTGGCTGGATCGACATGCACCCCCTGTTCATCAATGATGTATCCCAGATACTGAACCTGGGTCATGCCAAAAGTGCATTTCTCCAAATTGGCACATAGCTTGTGTTGCCGCAGTGTTTGGAGAACCTGTCGGATGTGGTGGAGGTGCTCTTCCCAACTCTGGCTGAAGATCAGAATGTCATCCAAGTATACTACTACAAAGGAGTTGGTGAATGGCCGCAAAATGTCATCCATTAGCCTCATAAAGGTTGCAGGAGCATTCGTCAATCCGAAAGGCATGACCAACCATTCGAAGAGGCCCTCCTTGGATTTGAAGGCAGTCTTCCACACATCGGAGGGTTCGATTGGTACCTGGTGATATCCTGACTTCAGATCGATCTTGCTGAAATATTTCGCCCCCTTTAGTTGGTCTAGGAGGTCATCAATCCGCGGGATCGGGTACCTATTACGGATAGTGATCTTGTTCAGTGCCCGATAGTCAATACAGAGTCTCCACGTCCCATCCTTCTTCTGTACCAACACGATCGGGCTCCCACAGGGCGATGAACTCGGACGGATGTGACCTTTCTGCAGGAGCTCCTGAATCTGCCTCTTGATTTCATTGTTCTCCAGAACGGAGCGCCGATAAATTGGTCCATTGGGTAGCGGCGCCCCTGGGGTCAGATCGATGGAGTGCTTGACTTGACAGTGCAGAGGAACCCCTGCCGGGGAGGTGAAGATGTCCTCGTACTCCTCCACAACCTTGTCCATCTGTAGTTGTCGTGCAGAGGGACCCCGTTTGGAGGCTGCGGCCACTGTCTTCTTCTTTCCTTGAGGGCGTATCATCAAGAAAACAAATTTCCTGGTTTTGGAAATGATCTTACTGCATTGTTTTGCAGTGATCAAAGAGATGGCGGCAGGTGGTGCTACCTCTGGTATCCTGAACAACTTATTTCCCAATGTAACAATAACAGCACGAGGCCTTGATTCATACACAGCGTGTCGCTTCCACAAGTATGGTTGTCCTAGTAATACATCACAAACTTCAAGGGGAGCAATGTCACACAATACCTCATCCGTGAAGGGCTTGATGTTGTATGGAAGGCGACACTGCTGGCTCACGCGAAGATCTCGTCCTTGGTGAAGCCACCCAATGGTGTATGGTTGTGGATGTGCTGTGGTCGGTAAGCCTAACCACTTCACGACCTCTGCCGAAATGACGTTCTTTTGACTCCCGCTATCAACAATGAACTGAATCGGGGAGCCCTTTACCCACATCTGCGAGTGGAAGAGATGCTCCTCCTCCTCTGGATCTTCGGGTTCATTTTTCTGGATCTTTGCGGTAGCAACAGTGGCGCTGGGATCCGCATCAATGATCTGCTTCCCCTTTTCATACCCCTTATCGGGTTTTGACTCAGAGTCGGAACATGCATCTGATTCTGAAACCTTTAGCTCAGCCACCAGTGACTGCTTGGCCCGACACTCACTTGTGTTGTGAGTGGAGCTCTTATGGAACTCGCACCATTTTCCAGTGTCCTTTCTCGGCTTCGCGGCGCTGTTCTTTGCTTGCAGCTTCGGCTGGTTGTCTTGGGTTGTCCCGCCTTGGCTTTGTCCTTTGTTCTGTGGTTTAGGGGCACCTTTCCCCTGCTTTGGATTCGCAGACTCAAAGTCTCGCTTCTTTTGTTTAAACTTCTGCTCGACCTTGACGGCATATCGGTATGCTGCGCCGAGCGAGGGGATGTTTAGGAATTGTATTTCTTCCTGGATGTACTTGTGCAGGCAACCACGGTATTTGAGTATCAAATGTTGCTCCGAATCCTTGATACCCAACTTTGTGCGAAGGGTATGGAAAAGATTGGTGAACTTCGGCACGTCTTGGTCCCTTCCCTGCCGCAGCGTGGTCTACTTTATGTATTCATCCTCATAGCTTCCGACAGAGTAGTACTGCTCCTTGATGGCATCCCGGAACGAATCCCAGGTGGGTGCGGCTGAAAATAGTGAGCCAGTACTTTCATCCTTCTGCTCGCAGTAGGTTTCCCACCAGTCCTTGACGTGGGGGGCTGCTTTAAGAAGAGCAAAAACAATCTTTTCCCGACTCGAAAATTCATGAACAGAAAAATAACCCTCTAGCATATTTAACCATTTATCTACGGCATCTGCGTCTATCTGACCCTCGAATATGGGGATTTCAAAATTAACTTGTACCTTAAAGGGTGTGGAGTTTCCAGAGTAGCTGCTGGAAGCCGATGCGTTGCTTCTGGGTAGCCGTTGAAGGATCTGGGAAAAGCTGTCCATCATCGCGTTCCGTTGTCGCTCGAGGGCTTCTTCGAGCAAGATTTTGATGGGATCTCCTGCCCCCTCGTCTTTCTTCTCGTCCGCCATGGGAGGCCGTCGGGATTTGCGAGGCTGGTCTTGCAAAGGTTCAACCAGTTCAAGCCCTAACTCCTTATATCCCGACCTTGTTGGGGACATGCAAAGAAAAACAGAGAAAAAACAGACCGCTCTGATACCACTGATCCGGATTTAAACAGGAACGCAACAAATTACAGAGATAACCATATACACGAAGATGCAGCGGAAATAATACTTCATTTCATTAATGGAAAATACTGAAATATGCTTACAACCAGAAATGGAAACAAACCAGCTAGGGCGATGGTAGCTTATCTCTGAGAAGAGATGTGATGGCTACATGCCTCTGAACTGTGTTACAATGAGGCTCGAAGGCCTATTTATTGTTGAGAAACAATGGAAAACCCTTCACATCCCGAAACCTAACCCTAGGAGATGAAACGCCAAACTATGGGCCCCGTTTGGGGGTAAATTGGTACATCAACTTCCCGGGGTCATAACTTTGGCATATGATCTCCGTTTGACGCGTACAATAGCTCGTTAGAAAGATCTATCTGAGTACTACCACTTTGGGAGGCAACATCGGTCCATGGACCCATGTTGCCCCAGATTCCCAAAAAAACGTCGTTTAGGGCCTCAAAACGGCTCCGGAAGTTCAGGACCCGAAAAACTGCTAAAAATAGTAAAATGTGCTACAATTAAGGAAACTGAAAATGCTGAGAAAGAAAATGGTGGGGGTCCAGGTGGACTTGGCAGGTGGCCACCAATATCCACCTGGATCACATTGTGACTCGCTTTGTAAAGGGTTGTGTGTTGTGTTCTGTTTGAAAGCCCTCTAATAGAAAACTTGGGCTCTACACACCACTCCCTATTCCGAGTTGACCATGGGAAAGTGTGTCCATGTACTTTGTAGGTGGTTTGCCATGTCTAGGAAAGGTCACGACTATTTGTATGTTGTTGTGGATCGTTTTAGTAAAATGTGTATTTTAATGCCCTGTAAAAAGCAGGTCACTGTTGAGCAGACTGCTTATCTTTTCTTTTAGCATGTTTGGGTCCATTTTAGGTTGCCCACATCTATTGCGTTAGATCGAGACTCTCGCTTTCTTGGAGAGTTTTGGACCAGCTTGGGGAGAATGCTGGAAACCAAGCTGAAAAGAAGCACGACATTTCATCCACAGACTGATGGGCAGACCAAGGTCATCAACTGCACCATGGTACACTTGTTACGAGGCTATTGTGGAAAACATCCCAAGTTGTGGGATGAACAACTTCCTTATGTGCAGCATGCATACAATCGAGCAGCACATTCATCCACACATAGCTCACCGTTCGAGACATGTTTTGGCTATCTACCAAGGGATCCCTTAGACATGGTCTTTGGGAAAGATGAGGATGGCAATGGACAAGATGATAGGGACAAAGCACATAATTTTATTCAGCGGATACAGGTGATTCATCAAGCAGTATAGGAGCAGTTGGAGAAAAGTCAGGCTCGGTATAAAGCTAGACATGATAAGCACCGAGTTGACCATCAGTTTCAAGTTGGGGACAAGGTATGGCTCCACATCAGCAAGGATAGAATGAAGGGAGAAGGGAATAAATTGAGACCCATTCGATAAGGTCCCTTCACCATATTGGCAAAGATTGAAGACAATGCTTTTCGTTTTGACTTGCCCTCTTATGTGCAAATGTGTTTAGTGGTAAATGTTGAAAACCTGAAGCTTTATGAACCTCCATTGATTATGGATACCGAAGAGGTTGCAAAAATTCCTACAGTGGATGATTTTTCACCAGAGTATCTAGATAAGTTGCCCGAAGATATCATACTCAACAGGAAAACCAAAACTTCACGACGGGGAGATGTGGAGTACATTCGTGTTGGCTTCAAAGGAATGCATCTGAGTAAATCTCGATGGATGGAGAAAGAGAAAGTGAGGGAGAAATTTCCTCACTTGCCAATTGACTGAAAAGGCTTTTGGTGGTCCAAAAGCTCTTAGTGGGGAGGATTGATCTAGGTGGATCTTTAAAGAAGTACCAGTGGCATGGTAAAAGGCTCAAAACTCAAAGTGGCAGAATTTGGATAAACTTAGCATCAAATCGAAGTGCTCGTCATCCTGATTCCAATGGTGCAAACGACACTCAAATTCGAGTTCATACGAAGAAGTTAGAGCAAGTCAAAGTTTATGTTTGACTTGAACAAGTGGTAGGAGGAGATGATGTGGCAGACACTCTCAGCGAATGGGGGAGCGCCAAGTGGCAAGCTTCCATTGGTCCCACATATTGCAGATCGCAGGAGGAAGAGGTCGCGACTTAAAGAAAATCAGCCCCAAGAGAGTTATGGTTGCGATGCGATCAAATTGTAATCGCCCATCGCAGAAAGGCAGTGTTTTTGAAGCAGCCCCCAGCAGGATCCCAATTGCGATTGTGATATTGTATATTGCAAATCGAAGGGGATCAATGTTTACAAATTGGCCCCGACAGCGTCTAGTTGTGATGCGATATATCGCAATCACGGTTCGCAGAAGAGGAATAGTAGTATGGAGTGCCGCCCCCGGTTCCATGTCGATTGTGATATGTGATGAGGCCTGATATATATTATGAACTGTGTTTGATAGGCTGTTGGGTCCGGGGTTATTACAGGCGCTTGATGTATGGGCTTTAGTCGGTACGCTGGTGGAAACCACCGATTGCGATTTGCGATAAAGCCAACTACGCCGATGGATTATTTCGTTGTTTGAGGGTTAATGCGAAACAATCTGTGGACTATTTTCCTATGTTTAATAGGGTTGTTACCACGTACTATTCAGGGGACTGAGAATCTCTGCCTAAAACAAAACCCGCCATCTAAAACTTGTCATTTGTTTGGAACTGCCCGGAAATTGAGGAGCTAGCCATCAACACACACACACACACACACATATATAGATATATATATATATCTATATATATATATATATATATATATATATATATATATATATCTATATATATATATATATATATATATATATATATATATCAGGCTACCCCATAGGAAAGAGAGAGAGGACTGGTAGATTGGTTCATAAGCTAATGAGCACAGCAGACCCTAACCTGGCAGCACGTCAGGAACCTTGCCTTGAGCAGCAGGGAGGTTTTGAGAAGGTGCAAAAGCACTGATTGTCCGAATTGGGTGTTCCGATAGGCATTTTTGCACGATTTTTCGCTAGGATTTTAGTGGTACTGTCTATTTCTGAAGTTGACTCTCCATTTTTCATCCATCTTTTAGCTTGGAGGTATAAGGATTGTAGTTGAATGTTGCTTGTACTTTTATCTCTTTTTATGCCACTTAATGAAAGAAGGTCTCCCCACTATTGAGCAGGGCCTGAAGACGTAGTCCAAATTGGACGAACTTTGTAACCAAATCTTTGCATCATGGTTTCTTGCTTATTGTGTTATTTCCGCGTTGTTTTATGTGCTTTTAAGTTACATGGTTTATAATCTTCGTTTCATGTAATTCTAATGCATCTATAAGTAAAAGATCTTGGATCATCGAGAAACACAAATTGTTCCTTAGAAATAGATGCAAAGAGGATTGACTTGAGCCTTAAAGCAATCACCTTTGTTATGACCTTATAGATTTCATTACATAAAGAGATAGGTCTATAATCTTCAAAAGATGAAGGGATTTCCACCTTTGGAATCAAGGAAATGAAAGTAGAATTAAAGGTTGGAAGAATCCTTCAAACATTCCTTGATTCTTCAACCATTTCCAAAACGTCAGATCCCAAAGTATCAAATAAACCCAAAAAAAATTCCACCCCCCATCCATCAAGGCCAAAGTTCTTATCCTTTTGAAATTTGTCCAGTGACACCAAACAGGAGATCTTTGTTGCCTTCGTCATCTAGGAAACGAGGGAAAGGGAGGGCAATACCAATAACTTCAGTAATGGTTACTTCTTCCTGGGCTTTAAAAATATTTTCAAAATGTTGTTTCCTTATGTCAACTAAAGATGAGAATGAAGAAGCCACCTTACCATCCTAATATTTGAAGGACCATATAGAATTTCCCATCTTACACCCTTTAGCATATGCTTGGAAAAATATTGTGTCATTGTCCCCACATTCAAGCCAAATGGCTCTACTTTTCAACCTCCATTCATCCTCACGATCTTCTATTTTTTTTTTCTTTCTTAAAACTGGAAGAAAAAGAACATCTCTAGAATCCATTGAACCATAACCTTCCTCTTCTTAGACTGCAATAGCCTGAATTTGTTGCTCAATCTTCCTAAGCTCCAAGGATTTAGGTAGTTTCTTGTTCGTGGCCCACTCTTTTCAAAAAAATTTACAAAATTTTTATAAGTCGAAACTCCCGCTTGAGGATCAAATGAGATCCAATTCTCTTGAACCAACTCCACAAATGATTCATCCTTGAGCCAATTCAAATTCATTTTATAATGGACAAGTGGCTTTATGAGCGTCTCCTTTTAATTCCAGGAATATAGGTGAATGATCAGAAGCACCACCCACTCCAATCCATTGTTTGATGAAAAAATGATCCATTAACACTCCTAACACCAAAAAGCAATCAAGTCCTTTGGCCACCCGATCAAGACTCGATCTTTTGTTCCTCCAAGTGGGACGAAGCCTCACCAGATCCATGTCAATAAGAGACCAACTTGAGAACTGATCGAGGAAGAAATCAGACAAAGGATCATTTGAGGCCTGATCGCCCCAAGATTTAGAAGCGCCCATCGAGAAATTTAAATCACCTCCAATGATTAACGAAGGAAAATTTATGAAAGATTTATTAAAGAAAGATTCCCAAAAATATTTCCTATTTTTATTAGGACCATATACATTCAAAAGAGAGAACATCCTTCCCAATTCTTATGAAAATATTTTAATGCATAAACCCGAGGCAACACTCCCTCAGTTTAGAAGATTCATAAACTTCATGTTCCAACCAATTGCGAGACCACCCGAACGCCCAAAGGCATCTAAACATAGAAAAATCCAACCACCGAGAAGCCCTTCTAAGCATTAGCAAATAACAAAACCATCTCCTAGAGTTTCTTGAAAAATAATAATCTCATAGAATTGAATCTCAATGCTTCTTTTGAGAGAAAGCCTTTTGGGGAGACTTGAAATGCCCCGACAATTAATGGATAAAATCTTCATTTGAGCACGTCCTGAGGGGCAACAATAGCTCTAAGGCCTCCTTGAACAGAAGATTGTCTGTCAATGTCCATGTCGACCTTGACATGCTCCAGTGGATTTCGTCAAATTAGATTTACTCCCCCTCCCCTTGCTATAAGAATAGGAAAACTGGAACTGGTCAAGACCTAATATCGAAGGGTTCCAAAAAAAACCATTAAAGCAAGGACAAAGATTGTAGGAGGATGAGCCTCCTCTCGAAGAGTGGGAGTAGGAATTGGAAGGAGAAGTGGAAAGAGAGGAAAATTCACCATGAGTTGTGGAAAAATGACATTGAACTTGAGGGAGGATACAGGATGGTCCCAATGATAGGGATAGGGGAATGAAAAACATAAAATAATTTGAAGAAACAAGAGAGAGTAATGGGACATTCCATGCTTTGATCAAAGAGATGAGATTTACCTGAGGAAGAAAGGGGAATAGTAATTGGAACAAATTTCTCTAGGGGGTCTTGTAGGTCACCATCCACAATCGTAGGGTCTAGTGTGGTGCAAATGCTGTCGACACCAACTCTTTAGACCACCTGGGAATTCCACCCATCTCCTCGTATGACGTCGACATTTGATTTTGTGGAATTCCACCCATATCCTCGTATGACATCAACATTACGGCCCAAAAAATGACTATACCAAAAATTAAACAATGCCTAACTCCATTTTTTATTAAAAAACCCCATCCAATAAGGTTAAACAACTGAAACAACAAAACCCTAACCCACCACCATGGTTAAAGTTTCAAGCTCTACCAAAGCGGTCAAAATTGACGAAAGGTAGGATTTTTTTCCTACGAGATTAGGGTTCGGCTCTAGAACACGCCCTACCGTCGTCGCTCCCGCTGCTGATACCATCCAGTGTGTGGAGATAGCTCTACGCAGTGAGCCTCCTCATCAAAAATTTTGAGTCCAACCAGTATGGACGTCAAAGGGGGCCCCCCTTCACCCCTCCTGAGATTGTTGCCTTCAAGAGATTGGTAGCCTCCTGTGGCAAGAGGAAAGCAAACTCGAACCAACAGAAATTTGTTAAGAAAGCTGAATCCATCCCTTCGGTAGAGCTGCCTGCGGAATTCCCGTGCTGGACTGCGCTGAACCTGGCCGAACGAGGGCTCATTGGACAATTTACGGGTCTCTGGCCCTCTCCCAAAGCTATTGAAGGATGGGTCCAGTGAAACTGGAGGCCCCTTGTCTCTGAAGGAATACGAAGTCACATGGTAGGCAGAGGTTATTATGTTTTTGTTTTCGAATCAGCAGAGGATCGAGATCTCATTTTCTGAAACGGTCCATATTTCATGGGCCCCCAAGGGCTCTATTTGAACAAATGGACGTTGGAATTTGATCCTTCCTAGGACACTCCTTCAGCCGTCCCTGTCTGGGTAAGGTTACCCCATCTTCCTCTTCATTGCTGGAACCCGGAATCTATGGAAACAATCGGGAACAAATTAGGAAAATACATTGATAGGGCTGAAAGGAGAGAACAATATTTGTGTGCCAGAATATGTGTTGAAGTCGATCTGGAGATAGGATTGCCTGAGGCGATCAAGTTGACCATAGCTGGCTGGTCTCACATTCAGGAACTAGATTATGAACAACTCCCCTTCAAGTGTCGACACTGTCATGGCTATGGTCATTTCGCACGAAACTGCAAGAAGAAAATCAAGGAAGAATCTGAAAAAGAAAAGGGCGAACAGTGGACGCAAGCCAGAAAAACCGCCACTACTAAACAGACCACCAGAGCGAAAAGGAAAGGAGGGAATCCAGAGACCGGAGGACCCTCTGCTGGGAAGAGTTTAACCGAATATCAAGCCACAGCAAAGGCCACCATCTCAACAAATCCTTTTGCTGCTCTAAACCCTCCAGAAGACCAACCAGAACTTGAAGAGGGAGAGGTGCAACAGAATATGGATCAGACAACAGACGCAGAAATAAACTCAGGATCTCAGGAACAAACTGTAGAAGCCATTCCAGAAACCCCTTGTATAGATGCAATCCAACAGGAAAAGCAAGGCCCTCCAGTAGGTGCCACTTCCCCACCCTCTTATACAGAAATGACCAAGAAGAAAAAGTTGATAGATAGTCCTGGTTCTTCCGAAGATGAACCCCTCGATCAATCCAACAAAAAGGCAGGAAGGAAGTCCCGCAAGGAGATTAGAGAAGAAGAGGCGGAGCGACTAAAGATGTAGGGCAGTCAATCCACAATCGAAATGTCACTAGGCAGGAACACAAGGACCAGACCCCCAAAGGGTGCGTCTGCACTGCCCCCCTCTAATAAATAATGTAGATTGTCTCTTGGAATTGTAGGGGCCTGGGAAACCCACTAAAAGCTGAAGTAGTAAAATACTTATTAAAAATGGAAATCTCAGACATTCTCCTGCTCCAAGAGACAAAGATAGAAGAATATGCTCTTCTATCTTTAAGTCAAACCAAATGGAAAAAGAACTCAGGAAAAGCGGTCAGCGCCAGAGGTACTTTAGGGGGCCTTGCAACCCTTTGGTCGGAGGATAAGTTCTAGCTTAAAAGCTCCTTTGCAACCCAACACTGGATATACACAGATCTTCTTCACCTTCCAAGTAAGATTTCTCTAGCTCTCTTCAATCTTTATGTTCCTGTTAATTTTTTGGAAAAGAAGGACTGCTGGAATTCTCTCTCAGACTTCCTAGAAATCTATGCCCCCCAAAACATCATTCTGGCGGGGGATCTCAACATCACTCTAGACCCAAATGAGAAAAAAGGCGGAGTATGGGGTAAAGATCCCTTCCACGCCTCGGTGGAGTCTCTGATTCTCGAATGGGACCTTCTAGACCACAAACCTAAGAAAGGTCGTTATACCTAGACCAACAATAGAGTTGGTAATGCCAACATTGCGGCCCGTTTAGACTGTTTCTAGTTCAAAGTACTCTGGGGGGGGGAAGCATTTGATCTCTTCAAAAATACCACCCAAAATAACATTTGATCATAACCCCATTTTGTTGTTGATAGAGAAAGAGGAGGACTTGGGCCCTATTCCCTTTAGATTCAACCCTCTTTGGGTATCGAGAGAGGGCTTCATGGACATAGTGGCTGAAGCTTGGGCGCAACCAGTTGAAGGATCCCCCAGCTTCGTGTGGGAACAGAAACTCAAACACACTAAGTCTGCTCTAAAAGTCTGGGCAAAAAAAAAACCCCTTTCCACTCCTACGAGCCATAGACAAAAGACAGTCCAGGCTCTAGCTGAAATTCAATTAGGCATGGAAGGATTTGAAATCACCAAAGCACAGCGGCTCATCGAACAGAACGCCCAGTTCAATTCCTTTCTCTCCTTTTGATAGGAAGAGGAATACTGGCGCCTTAAGTCTCGCAGCCTTTGGCTCCAAGCTAGAGACAAAAACAAAGCTTTTTTCATAGACAATACAGAGCCCACCTCTCTCGAAATCACATTTCGATAATATCCAACAGGGAGGGGGAAGTTATCAAAGGACAGTCTCTCATAAAACACGCAGCCACAACCCACTATCAGAATTTGTTCCAGGAGGATGGCTCTTCCGATGACGACCTGGTTGCCGATTTTTGTCAAAAATCCCCCCTCTTGTCACTGCAGATGTAAATGCTAGGTTAATGAAGCCTTTTTCTGAAAAAGAGATAGTAGAAGTCATTTGGTCAATGCAGCCGGATAAAGCACCTGGGCCGAACGACTTCACCATACATTTCTACAGAGCTTGCTGGAATGTAATAAAACTCGATCTTCTCATAATGGTAAAATCATTCCAAAAGAAAGCCAAAGTGGGAGGGTGCACCAACTCCACCTTCCTTGCCCTTATCCCGAAAGAAGTTAACCCTGAGACTTTCGACAGATTCCGACCAATCTCTCTTTGCAATGCCTCCTACAAGATCCTTGCCAAACTCTTAGCCAATAGACTCAAGCCTCTGTTAGGGAACCTGATCTCCCCTCTGCAAGGCGGTTTCGTCAAAGGAAGGCACCTCATAAACAACGTGATCCAAGTGCAAGAAGCCCTCAACTCTAGCCACTCTCGGAAGGAAAAAGGTATGCTCATCAAGTTGGATATTTCTAATGCTTTTGACCGAGTTAAACTCTCATTCCTCTATAAAATCCTCCTCTCCTTCAGTTTTAGTGTTGATTTTGTCAACTTGGTAAAAGCCTGCACACACAGACCTTGGATAACCCCCTTGGTCAATGGCAGACCTTCTAACTTCTTCCAAGCTTCTAGAGGGCTACGCCAAGGATTCCCATTGTCACCCTTTATTTATATCTTGTTGGCAGAATCCCTAAGAAAGCTGACAGCGGAAATGGAAGTAGGCACTATCCCAGGTATCAAGGCAGCAAGAGGGGTGGACCCCATAAATCACGCCCTCTTTGCAGATGACTCTCTCCTTTTGGGAGGGGCCTCGATTAAGATAGCAAAGGCTTTCAAAGAAATCCTCCAACACTTCTGTTTAATCACAGGAGCCTTGATCAATAAAAGACAAAGTGTGGTTTATGGCTGGAATGTAGATCAACCTACTATCCTTCGAATCACTTGCATATTGGGATTCCCTGGGTATGACAAGTGGGAAAAGATCAAATATCTAGGCCTTCCCTTAACCTTGGGAACAAGCCCTCCCTCCCTTTGGACTAAAGTAATTAGCAAGATAAAAGCAAAATAGCTTTTTGGGGAGGTCAATGGCTAACAAAGGCAGGGAAGTTGGTTTTGATAAAGGGAGTCCTTTCCGCCCTTCCCATCTTCCAGTTCTCCCTTCTGCTAGCTCCTAAGACTATCACTGAACAGATCTCCAAACTCCTTCGGGATTTCCTATTGAATGGGGGCAAGGGCAATCAGAGCAAGATACATTTGGTAAGATGGGATATCCTGAATCGACCACTCCATCAAGGTGGGTTACAGATACGGGATCCAGGCTTAGCAAATCTGGCTCTTAGTGGAAAAATCATATGGCAATTGTATGCAGATAAAAATCATCCTGTCAGCAAGATCCTCTGGAAGAAATACCTAAAGGGAGGCTCCCTGAGAAACCTCACAACTGCTTCTACTCCAACAGGAACAACAATATGGAATTTAGTCAGAAGAAGCATTAACCATATACAACAATATTTATACAGAATACCAGATAATGGGCAGAGAACATTACTTTGGGAGGACACCATTCAAGGGAACGCCCCACTGACCACCCTAAATTCCTGTAACAATGTAAAAATATGGTTAGTGAACAAAGGACTTCTCCGGCTTGCAGACATATGTTCTTGGGACAGCAAAGGGAATTGGGCAGGATGGACTTTTCCAGGGGTTCCTGACCCTCTGGAAACTCAAAAAAACTTGCTCTGTGCAGCACTTTCTGGCCTCGCCCCAGTCCATCGTACATCCAAAGATAAATGGGGGTGGGGAAGAACCGAAATTTATACAGCAGCTCAAGGATTCTCCTCATTACAAGCCACACGCGCACCTTTGCTGACTTCGAAGCTCTGGAAATCCGTTTGGTCTCCCTTTTGCCTTCCAAAGGTGAATTTCTTCACTTGGATACTCATGCATAAAAAGGCACTAACAGGAGAAAACCTGAATAAAAGAGGCTTCCACGGGCCCTTTAGATGCTGCCTATGCACTTCTGCTATCGAAACCTCCGACCATTTATTGGTTGATTGTATTTTCACACAAGAAGTTTGGAAGATGGTCCTGCACAGACTTAGCGTACCCACCCCTTCCCAGATTTTAGTTGTTACTCTCTACACCTCTTGGGCAGATCAAAACCCTGAGAAAAAATCTAAAAATGCACGCTGGAAAAACATTTGGCAAGCTATTCCAAAATGCCTTTGGTGGAAAGTGTGGTTGGCTCGAAATGAGTGCATTTTTAACAACAGGATCCCGAAATCAGTGGAAGTGGCTACCAAAGCAAAAGCTCTATTGCTGGAAATAATAGATAAATCAACTTTTGCCTTTATATTATCTGCAGAAGTCTCTGCGTGGCTAGGACCCTGCGTGCCAGGAGAAAGGAAAGATTCAATCAACAAACCGATGAAAGATCCTACTTGGCGCCTGCGTCTCACTGCAGGTGACTTTCTTAAGTGGTGGCAGGGGACCCCAAAAGCCACTATCTTCTTTGATGGAGCGTCCAAGGGGAATCCAGGCACTGCAGGCGCAGGGGGATTGATCCTTTCCCCAGACAGATCGGAAAAAACTAGTTTCAGTTGGGGCCTAGGCATAAGTTCGAACAATCAAGCAGAGAGTTACAACCTCCTAAAAGCCTGCCAGATTGCGAAGGAGTTAGATTACAAATCAATCCAAATATTCAGAGACTCGGAGCTACTGATAAAGCTCTTAAACTCCGAAGATTATTTTAGTAACCTAGCTTTAAACAAAACCTTGTAGAGAATTCGAAACACTTTGAAAGACTTCGACACAGTCGACTCATATCATATTCTGCGGGATTTAAACAAACAAGCGGACTCGCTGGCAAATAAAGCCTGCCTGCTGCCTCAAGGTAATCTTAGCCTTAATGGAGGACCCTGCTCGATTCATCCTTTGCCTTAGTCAATCTACAAAAGGTAGAGCTGCTTATCAGAGGGAGAGTGGCATTTGGTACCTTGAAAGTCACATCCAGGATCGCCAAGTAGCAAGCAGATGGAACAACAAGCACAAGGACTTTCAAGCAGAAGAAACAACACCAGAATGTACAACAACAGATGGTAGAAGGAATAGCCGCAGAAGGAACAACAACCAAAATGAACAACAGCATAAGGAACAACACCAGAAGGAACAACAAGCAGAAGGAACAACAGAAGAAGGAACAGCTTCCGAAGGAACAATAGGCCGAAGGAACAGCAGCAACAGCAAAAGGAACAGCAAGCAGATTAAGGAACAACAGCAGAAAGAACAACAATCAGAAGGAACAACAAGCAAAAGAAACAACAGCAGAACGAACAACATCCGAAGAAACAGCAAGCTGAAGGAACAACAATAGACGGAACAACGGGCCAAAAGAACAGCAGAGCGAAGGAACAACAGATCGAAGGAACAACAGGCCGAAGGAACAACAACAAAAAGAACAACACTCCGAAGGAACAACAGGCCAAAGGAACAACATCCGAAGGAACAGCAAGCCGAAGGAACAACAACCGAAGGAACAACAAGCAGAACGAATAATAGCAGAAGGAATGACAAACTTAAGGAACAACAAAAAGAAAAGCATAAGGAAAAGGTCGCAGAATTTGCTCTCCCTGAGATAAAATGTAAGACAGAAAACAAGAATAGCCAAAGAACTCACAGAACTTTTGAAAATAAGCATAGGAGAAGGGACTACCATCAGCTCATTCTCATTGCTCAAGTTTCTAAAAGCTTTTGTCGATTGTAATAGGAGCTTGCTCCACTTTTGGCAATAAATACATTAACCGTTCTTGTTAAAAAATAAAAAATTTCAACCTCTATCTTGAAATTGATTGTCGTCTCATGTTCTTCATTAATTCATTTATATAAACTAGATCAGATTTTATTCGATTATATAAACTAAGTTTTTTTTTTTTTTTTTTTTTAATAATTTTAAAATTAGTTATTCCAGTCCTCGATTAAAAAGCGTGTAGTAAGTTTTAAAAAAAATGAAAATGACCAACAATATTTGAAGTATTAAAGTCTTTATTTGGTGGTACTGAACGGAAGTTATGAGAAGAGAATTTAAATACAGTGTACGTGCCTAGTTGTTTTGGTTTCAAGTGAAGTAAAAAAGCCTTGGTTTCAAGATTGGATGCATACGCCTGAAGAAATAAGAAAACTTTGGTTTTAGGATTGGATATGTAAGTGCGAATTCTTTTGTTTTTGTTTTGTTTTATTTAAATCAAATTTTTTACCCGATAAAAACAAAATTAAATATATTTAATTAAAATTTATTATGTTTATTATTTATAATTATGTTTATATTAAACTTTAATGAATTGGATAACATTATTTGACCACATGTAAGATAAAGTATAGATAAATACTCTCTTTTTACTAAATGGTTGGAGTTATCATCTCATAAAAATTTGATCTTCAAAATTTTCAATATTAAAATAGAGAAAGATTTTCAATATTAAAATAGAGAAAGATGGGAAAGCAACATAAGGCTTATGGCAAAAAAATATTGAAACCTATTCGACCATAAAAGCATGGTTGTTCGACCATAAAAGCATGTAACCATATTTTGAGGTGTTATCACTTAGGTTGCTGCTTTATGTCTTTTATTTAAGGGATTTTGCTTCTCATTCTTTAACATTTCTCAATTTAATGAAAAAATTTGTGTTTAATATATTTGTGTTTTTAATAATGAAGATAGAAATAATGAATAATATATATTATAAATGGCTTGGTTATCTATTTTTTACATATATATGTTTTCTAAAATCTATATGTAAAGTTAGCAATTGGTCTCATGTATGGGATTAAGGATAGATGATATTTGATCATATCATTTGACTTTTATTTTTAAGCATGAGCAATAATTAGATAGAGATATTATGTATCTTGCAAATTCTATATAAGTTGAAATTGTCTTTAGTCCTAAAGTATGGACTAAAACCACTTTTAATTGGCTATGATTTCATCTGCCTTTTATGTAAGAAAACATAAAACTTTTTTTTGAATAATTATTTGTGGTAAAAGCTATCACTTTTATAAAGAAAATTAGTTCATCAATACCATTATATTAGGGCGCCTTACGGTTCTACACTCTAATTTTTCTTTCAAGATGATACCTAAAACATTTGTCTGTCTCCATTATTTACTTTGGGCAAGAATCCACTAGAGAAGCATAATTGAAGCATGCTTTGGCTCTAAAAGCTAGTCAAGTCTTTGTTTCAAAACCTTTTTATCTATCAAAACATCATTGAGTCTAAACCATGTCTACAAATAAAATATTTTACAAACTTCACATTAGTTCTGATAATGCTTCTTTTTATTTTCGAAAACATAAATAAAACTTAAAACATTTCTTATACTAGTCATAAATTCAAATGCATATAAGTGTAAAGATAACTTTGGAGAATTTTCCTACCATTTATAAGTGGTTTGTTCATATGGTATCTAATGATTGAAAGATATATATGAACAAACAGAGGAAACCCAATAATATATTAGCAAGTTTTGTTAATAGCATAAACTACTGATAAGAACTCCTTCTTAGTCATAGTGTAATTCAGTTATGCAGAAGCAAGATTTTTGTTAAGGTAATATATTGCATGCATTGCTGTATTATCCTTCTATCCTAACACAACAACCAAACTCTAATCAAATGCATTAGAATAAATATGAAAATTTAAATCTCAATTAAGTCATTGTAGAATAGGAGCAATAGTTAGCTTGTCTTTTAAAGTTTCAAAAGATTGTTAACATGCTATTGTCCAAATACATTCTACATCTTTAGAATGTAGAACAAATAATGAAGAAGTTGGTTTACTAAAAGTTTGAATAAATCTTCAATAGTAGCCAACATGACTTAAGAAGCTTCTCACATCTCACTGTTTTGTAGGCACATACAAGTTTTTAATAACAACATTTTTTGCAATATCAACTTCAATAGATTTTGAAAAAACATGGCATCCTAATACAATCCCTGTAATCATCATTAAAGCACATTTTTCATTACTTAAGGAAAGGTGATTTTCTTCAGAGTTTTGAAGAACATCCTACAATCTAGATAATGCTTCATCAAATTCATTTCCAAAAGTTGTAAAATCATCCATATAAACTTCCATGAGTTCAAGAATTAAATAAGAAAATATACTCAAAACAACTCTTTTATACGTTTTTGATGCATTCTTGTTAATTTTAAGTATGTTCTATGCTTAGAGCAATTTACTTCAATTTTTCATATTAGCCCAATGTCAATATTCAGACTAGCAATCACATCAGCATGATAGTAAAGTGCAGATAGAACATAAACACAAATCACAGAAAACAAGCCAAGACAAGAGGACACAAGATGTGGCACCAAACAGGGACAAACCCCAATGTGGGGGAAACCCATGATCAATTCTTGTTATGTTCTTCAATAGTTCAACACAGAGAGAGAGAGAGTACAAATACACAAATCAAATATTGTATGACAACAACATTAAGTTCATCATTATGATAACGATGATTGTTCTAGGATGCAGCACCGACAGACTTCAAGTCACAAGGAGTATTGTAACTTATCCTTTTAGATTATCATTAATGCAACAACAATATTCCTCTAAATGCCTTCTCCTGCAATTCTAGATAGGGCACAAGGAGAAACTCGGTAACCTTCCACGTTGTAAGACAACTAGCTCCTTCAAGGGTTGCAATCCACCTAGGAGAGACTTTCCTAATTTATGCTGCCACCTGAAGTCAATACACACTGCAATGTTACCTTAGGACAAGCTTAACTACTTTCTATGGCTTGCAACCTAGCAAAGCAACTAGCTGTAGCTTATAGATTCTTCCAACAAGCCTAGTTAAATCTTGAATTCATGCTTATTCATGACCTTGATACAACGTTGTCACCTACTGTGATTCTGGTTGCATTTATGGCTCATCAACAATGTCTTGAAGCCTCTCTGTTGACTGTGTTATTATGGCCTTCTTCTATCTATGGAGTGTCTCATACCACTCTTACTGATCCAAAATCAATTCCAAATAAGAGTGTCCCATACCACTCTTACTGATTTGAAATCAGTTCCAAATAAAGAGTGTCTCATACCACTCTTACTAACCCGAAGTCAGTTCCAATTGATCCCAGATCAATATCATCCTAGCATAGGGAGTGTGATAGTACATGATGCGTCCATCAGTAGTACTATGGTCCCGATCCTCATTTCCCTGCTCATTGGCCAGATGAGGGGTACTTCCCATGAGTCCTAGACTGCATGGGTAGGATGTCTCAGCAGGAGAAGGATGAACCAATCATCCTGCCTACATGTCACCATGGGGTATCCCAGGGGAAGGCTGAACCACTGATACTCTACACAACAAATCACTAGGGGAAGGCTGAACCACTCACCTTATGATTGTGTCTCAGCAAAGAGAAGGATGAACCACTCATCCTGCCTACATAGCAGACCATTAGGGGAAGGCTGAACCACTCACCCTATGGTTTCTCATCACTCCAAGAAGTACCCCAAGCCCCTCGGAGCTCCCAGAGCTCAATATCTATATCATACAGGACCCTCGAGAGTGGGTCTCTCCACGACTCCTAGTCGTTCTCAGAAAGTAAAAAAATTGACCTTTCCCAGGGGCTTCATCTTAATATCGACGACCTGCACATCAGTCCCAGAGTGATGGAGCCTTCTTGCTCCGTGTTGTACCATATCCCAGATAAAGTGGTACCTGATGTCTACATGCTTGGAGCGATCATAGAACACGAGATTCCTCAACAATCGAATCCCACTCTGGCTGCCACAAAAGATCATTGTTGTATCCATCACGTGTCCAAACATCTGAAGAGCTTCCACAACCAGACAGCTTCACAGGAGGCCATACTCTTAGCTATGTATTCGGCCTCAGCGGTGCTCAAAGCAACCGACTTTTGCTTCCTTCTCATCCAGGATATCGAAGCAGAACCCAAAGAGAACCAACACCCAAAAGTTCTCTTGTGATCCTCCACACTGCCTGCCCAATCAACATCAGAATAATCATGCAATCTTACATCTTCGGCAGTGTCTCTCAGTCCATGAGTGATTGTGCCCTGAAGATATCTCAAAATATTCTTGGCACCAATCCATTGAGGCTCAACCATATATGAGCTCAACATGCTAACTGCAAAACATATATCCGGATGAGAGTTCACCAAGAACATCAATGCTATTATGAGTTGACGAAACTCAGAGGCATTTCCCAAATCAGGTCCGACAACACTACCGCATAACTTCTTAAATTTAAGCTCCATCGGGGTAGACACGGCCTTCCATTCCAAATTCAGAATCCAACTCCCTCTTACTTTTGCAAATGATAGGGTTTGTACCTGTCAGAAAGAGGGTGCCTTCACAGCGTACCAGTATGTGTGGTCTATCATCCACAACCCTCAAGTAAGGGTTTGGATCAACGTCACTCCTAGTTAATCTCAACTTCATTAGATAGCTATCAATCCTCTCATACCAAGCTAGGGGTGCTTGCTTCAAACTATAGAGATATTTCTTCACCCGATCATGAATCTCAAACCCCTCAGGGTGTTCCACATCTGTGTTCTTGCTATTACATGAGGGGAATAGTCCCCTTGTAAGTTTTCCTTCGGTACATCTCAGACATGTGCCTTCGTGCTCTTCTTTGAATTCAGGCACCCCTGTCACCATCTGTTTCACATCGGGTAGGGCCTTATAATGAAGATGGGAAAACCTCCGGTGCCATTGAAGAGATGAGTCACCCGTCATGGTCCCCAATGGACTTCCTACAACTTGATACAAATTTCCAATCCTGAACCCAAGAGTAAAATCATCTTGAAAATTCCTTTTCCAAACACTTACCTTTCCATCGATGAATGCCACCTTGTAACCTTTGTCTTCCATTGCCAAAATGGACACCAGGTTCTTCTTGAGATCAGGTACATAAAGAACTTCTTGTAAATGAATTGTGTTACCCTGATTCAATTGAAGGGTAACATTTCCTACACCCTTTATGGGATAGGTGGCATCGTCTCCAAGAATAATCTCCAAGTTTGTTTCCTTCTCTATCAGATTAGAGGGAGTTTCCTTGTATCCGGCGAAGTGCCTTGAAGCACCACTATCAATAAGCCAATTTCCCAAAGAGTCCAGAGGAGAGGTAGTGGAGAGGGTCGATATAAGATAATACTCCTTTTTCTAATCAGGAACAACATTTGATTCTTCATACCTAGAGTTCCTTGCTTTTTGGAGGGTCGACCATTTCCTTGATGTCTTGCATTCCTTTTTCCTTTGCCATTGAACCTGTCATTCCTTCAATCATTGTTGTTGAAGTTGCCCCTGGAATGATTGTGATCATCATCATGTGATGTGTCCCTTCTATTTGGACACTCCCTCGCATAGTGGCCAAACTTATTGCAATCAAAGCATCTGCCTTTCCTTCCACCCTCAGATCCGGGCTTTCCATTGAAATGACCTTTAGACCCTACATCACTTCTCCTTTTGGCATGAGCAGAGAAAGCAATAGAGTTGCCTCTATTAAAATGCATTTCTTGCTCCACCACCCTGGTTTCTTCTTGAATGCATCTTGACATCAATTCTTCAAACCCCTGGAATTCGATCATTATTGAGAATAGTGGTTCTAAATATGTACCACTCGGGAGGGAGTCCTCCAAGGGTAGTGATAGTAAGTTCCCTGTTAGATATGATTTCTCCAATCGATAGAAGATCATTCTTGATCTCAGTGATCTTTAAGAAGTAGGATTGAATATCCTCATTCTTGCCCTTCTTAATATCCTTCAACTTATTTTTGAGGAACAAAACTTGATTTGCATCACTAATCTTAAACATGCTTACCAATCTGTCGTAGATCTCTTTGGATGTGTTCAAATTGGAGATGTAGGCCACCAGACGCTTGTCAATGGAATCTCTAATAATCTTCTTCGCTTTGACTCCACCCTTAGTGTACTTGTTCTTTGTATTACTTGGTGCATTTGGTGGAGGCTCGGGGATTTTACCCTTCACACAATCCAACACTTTTTGCTCTTCTAATGTCAGATCCAAAGACATCTTCCATCAGTGATAGTCAGAATTTTCACGGAGCTTATCTTCAACTGGGAAGTGGGATGATGAACCCATTGAGCCTTTGACCTTGTCCAACTGTCTTCAGTGATTTCTCTTTCACTCTTGCTTAGACTTTGTATTCACCTCAGCTATGAAACCATGTTAATTTTAGGTATATTCTATGCTTAGAGAAATTTACTTCAATTTTTCATATTAGCCCAATGTCAATATTCAGATTAGCAATCACATTAGCATGATAGTAAAGTGCAGATCGAACATAAACATAAATCACAGAAAACAAGCCAAGACAAGAGGACATGAGATGTGGCACCAGCCAGGGAAAAACCCCAATGTGGGGAAACCCTTGATCAATTCTTTTTATATTCTTCAATAGTTCAGCACAGAGAGAGAGATATAGTACAAATACACAAATCAGATATTGTATGACAACAACAGTAAGTCCATCATTCTGATAATGATGACTGTTCTAGGATGCAACACCGACAGACTTCAAATAATCACAAGGAGTACTATAACTTATCCTTTTAGATGATCATCAATGCAGCAACAATATTCCTCTGAATGCCTGCTCCTGCAATTCTAGATAGGGCACAAGGAGAAACTCTGTAACCTTCCACGTTGTCAGACAACTAGCCCCTTCAAGGGCTGCAATCCACCTAGGAGAGACTCTCCTAATCCACGTTGCCACCTGAATTCAATACACACTGCAATGTTACCTCAGGACAACCTTAGCTTCTTTCTATGGCTTGTAGCCTAGAAAAACAACGAGTTGTAGCTTATAGATTCTTCCAACAGGCCTAGTTAAATATTGAATTCATGCTTATTCATGACCTTGATACAACGTTGTCACCTACTGCGATTCTGGTTGCGTTTAGGGCTCCTTAACAATGTCTTGAGGCCTCTCTATTTCACTGTGTTATTATGGCCTTCTTCTAGCTATGGAACAAAACCTCACTAGCTGTGGATAGGTCACTTCTGGACAATGTTCAAACTTCCTTGACTGCGGCTAGGTGACCTTGCACATGTTGTGGATAAGTGTTGCACTTTACAGCGGATAAGGGCCAGACATGACAACGTTAAAGACTCCTTGTTTGGACTGTGAATGAGGACTCTACAATAGTTGTGGATCAGGCCTACGGTTAGAGCACTTAGGGCTGCGTATCTTCAGCTGAGAATAGGCCCCCTTCACTATGGTAAGGACAGTGGCTAGATGCTCCTCTTGGCTGTGGATTAAGGCCTCCCCTTTACTATGTATAAGTGCCTCCTCTTGCTGCATAAAAACCCTCATTGACTGCGGCCTAGGGCACCCTTAAATGATGCGGCTAGGGCACCCTTAAATGTTGCGAATAGAAGCCTCCTCTAGCTGCATATAGAACCTTCCTTGACTGCGGCTTTGGACAGTGTATGAGTCTCCTTAGACAGCGTATGAAGTGTCTCCTAAGACTGCGTAGAGCCTTCTCCTTTTGACTGCGTCTAGGGCTAGGGCATCTCCTCTAGGGCAACGTATTCTCCTTTAGATCTCTCCTACCACCAAAACCCAAACAAGTGGAGAGAGATCACAAGAGATGAGTGTGTAAAATGACTTGAAGACCTCTTCTATTTATGGTGAAACATTGAGGATAGGTTGGGGTAATTTGGTTGTTGGACGACCTTGACGAATTGTCACATAACACAAATAAATTCATATCTCCATGAATACATGTCAGAATCAGATGATCTTTAGATCAATCCTACACCTCTCGACGAGAGGAATCCAAGAAAAATATCAGCTGCCATAAATAGGAAGACCCACATGGAGTTTGGCCCTAGTTGCCAATTTTAACAATTCCATAATCCAAAAGGCCAAACTCTATAAGTAGATGTTCCTCAGGGATAGGAAAACGTAGTTTTATCTTGATATTGGAGTGTAATTTAGATTTGATTGTAAACACTAAAACAACCTAAAAAAAAAAATTATTTACCTACCAATGAAACGAAAACTTAGGAAAAGTGATATTTTTTAATAATCTTATTAATTTCTCTATAGTCTACGCAAATATGTCATTTAACCCCCTCCTCCAGAATCATTATAAGTGGAGAAATGCAGTCACTCTATGAAGGAGGGTAAATAAGTCCAATTGTTAAGAGCTTTTCAAGTTCTTCCTTTACAACATTTTTAAGTATTTTGATTCATTCATTATTGTAGTTAACAAATAAGAGTTCCCCCATCTTAAATACAGATATGATGCATACAAATTGATGTATCAATCCCTAACATGTCCTTATAGTCCCAAGTGAATGTTGAAGAATATTTATGCAATTGTTGATGCTAAAATGGTTGTAGTTGATTATTAGTTTTAGGAATTCCCCTAAAAAGAGTTTTAACTCTGCTATTAGTTTATTCTTCCAAAAAATATTCATTTAGATATCAATATTGGAATTTGTAATAATAATTTGTGGATATGAATCATAAAAATTAGTAGATTTTAAGTTTGTACTGGAACTTGCTTCAGTTTGATTGATTTTATTTTATTTTTGAAATGTTTTTTAAACAAAGTGGCTATTTATATTATATTAAAAGATTGGTTTCCATGCCCAGTTCCATTTACATTTAGAGTTACATCAAGAGATTCAAAATTCTAGTACAACCAAAGCTTGGTTTTCCTAGTGCCGTAGTTTTTCTATTTTACAATATTACATTGAAAATGTCTATATATTCTACAAAATTGCCCCAAAAAAATTTCATATCTGCGAAATATACCACATTATCGTCTAATATTCCCTAGAAGGGCCAAGGTCTAACTTGTTCTCAGGTGTCACCTTCTTTCCACGAGTTACTCCATCATCTCCCTTTGCTCTTGCAACAACCACATCGTGCAAAGAAAATATTGGTTCCAGGGAGCCCTGTTTTTCTTTATCCTCCGAGCTCCATGTCGACTCTCTCTGCTTAGTATTCAGTAGCAGAATTTCCATCTCCATATGTATGAGCCTACATTCCATACAAGAATGCATTGAATTCAATTTATTGTCCACCATCTTTGCATGATCATCCCTCTCCTTCTCCATAAAGTCCAACCTCCTGCCCAATAGTTCATACATGCCTATCAATTTTTTAAAGATATTCCCTACTACTTTCTTCTAGTAGTCGAAATCCCCAGGAGCGTCATGATTCTCCATCATCGTAAGTGACCAATGTTGGCATTATGGCTAATGTGTTTTCCTTGATGGAAACCTACTTGATAAAGATGTCAACATTGTGATAACAAGACGTTTATGCAAAGTGATACAAATGCTACAGATGATATGGACAAAGGAATGTTAAGTTCAAAGAAAAGTGGATGGTAAAGGTAAAGTTTGAGAAAGTATACGCGGGTCTTGAGAAGCAAGGTTGCATACATACACATGTATTGTGAAGAAAATTCGCACACAAAATCCGCACCATGGTAATTTGGATA
This sequence comes from Pinus tabuliformis, assembly GCA_031772625.1. Taxonomy (NCBI): domain Eukaryota; kingdom Viridiplantae; phylum Streptophyta; class Pinopsida; order Pinales; family Pinaceae; genus Pinus; species Pinus tabuliformis. The sequence goes on from CM062819.1 coordinate 236,380,225, forward strand.
CCAGGGGTCTTTACCATGGTATTGACCCATAGTAGTGGAATCAACAACGATTATTTGATCTTGTCAAATAATACTAACAATATTACCAGGGGATTTGACTAAGTTATTAGCTAAGGCTAAATTTATATAAGGAGATGGAGATCAAGGTGTTAGGTGTGCATGTAATGGGTTATTCATGTGTGGTCTGATCTGAAATAGGTGTGCACCAGGGAGTAAGGAGAAGTCTCAAATCTGAAAGATTTGAAGTATGTTGACATATATGTTTGATTGATTTACTTGTTGCAAATGTCTAAGTAGCTAACATTGATGAAACTATGATGATGGTAATACCATGGTCTAAATGAATTATTCATAAGTTTGATAGTAAAGGTTGCGGAATGTGAAATTGTGCTTGCAGTGAAGGTTTTTTTCAAATTTGTATGTAGGTATGTTTGGGAATAATCACGTACATACGAGAATCCATCTCTTTAGGGTCGCGTATATATTCTGAGATAAAGTTTGCAGTATGTTGAGATATGTATGCGGGTGTTGTGCATGGTAAGCGCGTACATATGTTGATATGTCTTGTGGAAATCACGTATATATTCTAGGGTTTTGCAATATGGCTTGTTGATGACATTTGATTAGTTTTGTTCTGTTTACTATTGTCTGTCGATGACATCTCTATAATTATAATCTGTGTTTAACAATATTTATTGGGTTGAGTTGGTTATGGAATGGAATGTTGATTAGTGATGATGCTACAGTGTGGTGATCTGTAATTGGTTCAGTGATCTTTGATTGATTCAGTACATGATTAAGTGGTTGTTTAAATATTATAGTGATTCAGATTTAGTTGTTAGTGATTTGAGATCTATACGTAGGTCTTATATAGAGGAAGCACGTATAGACGCGGGTGTGCTTCAGAACAATAGTGTATACATTCTAATGTATGTATGATAAGGGTTTACAGGGACAACACTTTGCTTCTGTGATGATTAATAGTATATGGTTTGGTATATTGATGAATGATTGTGCATTTCTGATGGTTTATATCTGATATGGATTGGTTTTATTTGGTTACAATAGTTGGATGAGATTCAATGATTAGTTTGTTGATTCAATTGGTTCAGTGATTTCTTTATAGATTTAGTATTCAATTTGGTTTGGGATTGATGTTGGAAGTGGATCCAGTATGAAAATAGGATGAAAGGTGGCCTACAGGTTTTGATGTTTTGAGTCAGGTGGAACTAATATGAAATATTATGAAACGTAGTCCACAAAGGTTGTTGAGATTTAGAGCCTTCAATGAGGGAGTCAAAGCTTCCTTCTAGTAGTAGCTGGTAAATTTGTGCAGGGGGTAGGTTCCCCCTTCCAGTAAGAGATGGTAAATGAGATTAGGGGGTTGTAGCTCCCTTTGACTGGACGTTGGAGAATGAGAGAAGGTTGTGGCCTTCTGTAGGTGGGTGTCTATGCGTTGGTAAGACTCTACGCCAGTACAATAGTAAAAGGTTATCCTTTATAATAAAAGAAGAAGACAAAGATGACGATAGCGGTGGTTTTCTCTCAAATTTGGTTTCCACCTATAAATGTTGTGTCCTCATGTGTTGTTGGGTATCATTTTCAGGGTCGAAGGTCGAAACAGTGACACGTGGCACTTCATACAAGTTCGCTCTACTGAACTAGTCTATAATCAGGTCATCGTGGGAGATTGGGCATAACTCTTTCTTGAAGAATCCAATCTCGATCAGACTTGTGGGGTTAGAAAGAGGACTTAGAGGCTACGACAAGACGAAATTTCAGAACTTGGAGATTTGAAATTACAGAGTTACAATCATTTCAAGATCGAGCTCCTGAAAGAAAGAAAAAAAGATATGAGGAAGTTTGATGGCAAGGATCTGGTAACTTGGATACTACATATGGAGCAATATTTTGATCTACATCATGTGCAACTATTACAAAAGGTATGTATTGCATTTTTATATTTAGAACCGAATCAATTTGTATGGTATAGAGGGCTTTTTTCTCGTAAACCACTTGTCACCTAGTCAATTTCATGGAAGAAATGATGGCGCATTATGAGATACAAAGAACACCACCTTCTTTAGCCAATTGATAAATCTCAAACAAAAGGGTTCAATGGCAGAGCACACTGGGGAATTCCAAAAATTGAATATAAAGGTAAATAATATTCCATAGAAGCAGAGGATTGATGTCTTCATATGGACTTTAAAGGATAACATTCAACATGAAGTTCGTCTTTGGGAACTTGATTCATTGGAGAAGGCATTCAAGTTGGCAAGAAAAATTGATAGCAAAATTATGGAAACAAGGAATCCTACCACTCACAACTATAAATATGGAAGTGTTGTTGCTCCTAGCCTTCCACAAACTACAAGGTTGACACCACAACAATTGGAAGAAAAAAGAGAAAAAGGGCTTTGTTACAATTGTGATAGCAAATACACTAAAGGTCATAAGTGTGATGAGAAGAAATTATTTTACATAGATTGTGAAGAGGAGGAAGAAAATGATCAAGAAACATCAAAAGAAGAGGATATACACCAAGAACCAACACCAGAGAAAGAAGAAATGAATCCGACCATATCTTGTAGTGCATTGGCAGGGATTACCACTCCTCAAACTCTCAAAATAGATGGGCAAACGGAGATAGTGAACAAGTGTTTGGAAGGATATCTTCGTTGCTTTGTATCTGATAAACAAACACAATGGGTCAAGTGGTTACCTCCGGTTGAATGGTGGTATAACGCTTCAACAAAAATGACTCCATTTATGGCACTTTATGGATATCATACACCATCCATCACATCATCTTTAAGAGTTAATTCTAGGGTTCAAGCAATGGAATATCACATCAAGAATCAACAAGAAAATATCCAACTCTTAAAAGATATAACCTCACTTTGGCATAGAATCACATGAAACAACAAGCATATCAACATCGCAGTGAAATAAGTTTTGATGTAGGTGACTGCGTATTTTTACGGCTACAACCATACATACAAATGTCCCTCAAGCAAGCTAATAAGGATAATAAATTATCACCAAAGTACTATGGTCCTTACAAGGTGTTGCGAAAGATTGGTACTATGGCATACAAATTGGAGCTTCCTACATCTTCCCGAGTGCACCCAGTTTTCCATGTTTCATGCTTAAAGAAGGTTATAGGTGACAAGCTCCCAGTTCAAACAATATTGTCGAAACTTGATGAGGAAGGAAAAATTATATTGGAAACTGAAGCAATCATGGAAATAAGAACCCGACAGCTACAAAATCCATCAATTTCAAAGTTTCTCATCAAGTGGAAGAACTTAGTCGTTCAAGATTCTGTATGGGAGGAAAAGAATTTTATACAAAAGCATCTAGAACTAGTCAAGCATTGAAGACAACATTTTTTGAAGGAGAGGAGCATGTTAGGTCCCTATACTACTAGCGTAGCCACTTATTGTTATTAGTGCAACCCCCTTATTGTATTGTTGTGCCCATGTAGTCCCCATATTGTTATTATTGTGCCCCATAGAAGCCCATTATTGTTATTGTTGTACTCTTACATTATTATTGTTGTGTCGGCTCTGATTATATTGTGACCCCTTAGACTCCTATATATAGAAAGGAGGTCTTGTCATTTGTATCATCCAAGAATTGTTCATTTGTGTAATGTAAAGGAGGTTTCCCCCTCGAAGAAGCTTATTTTGAAGTCGTTGATCTATCTCTTCTTCTATTTTGTGAGCTAGTTGCATAACATTTTCGCTCTTGGGGTTAATTCACTCTAGGGTTTAGAAACCCTAAATATCAAGAGTCTTAAGGACTTCACAATTTTTGCAAATCCTACAAACCTTAGATTCTTAGGGTATGCAAAAGGTCAGCTTCAAACCCTAGCAATTTCATAGTCATTAAGACCTTCAAAATCCTACAAGCATATTGCAAAACCCTAACTATACTATTGACATATCTTATATGCAAGGATTGTTTATCATATCATCATAGATTGTAAATGATCAAGATTTATGTGTACCTCTTCTTGACTTTACTTGAATTTCATGATTATAGGGAGCAGCTTCAAAGAGACAATCGAGCTTTATTTTGTTCTCCAAACATTTTTTCCTTTGTTCCTTGTCAAGGATTTATGCTATAGTATGCATGCTTCCGAGGGATATGCTTCTCAAAGTTTTGATTCCACAATATATTGTAGTTGTACTTCTACATGATTGTTACTTCCATGATGTAGATACTACTTCCATTCTCAAACTTTTCTATGCATATGATCAACTATTAGGCTTACGAAACTTGAACTACAACTACATCATTATCACGACACAAGTTGTGCCTTCAACTGCTCAATCAATGCTTCTGTCATATGTTCCACTCCTTGAATAACAAGTGCATGAGAGAAATTCTATATATGTGAGCTATCAACGTGTGTTAATCTTAAGATATAGAGTGTATGCAAGCCAACAACGTGCCACTGTCATGTCTTCGAGCCACTGTCTATTCACAAACCACTATCAGGAGTAAATTTATTACTGTTAATATTTTCTTCAAGATCGTTTCCCAATGGATAAAGTTAGAGTTATCTTTGTTACTGTCATAAGACACCATTCACTGTGTAGAGTATAGTGAGATATGTGATATAGCAAGTCCATAACATAGCGAAACCACTTTAGAAGTGTATAGGGCGAGGCTATATGAGCCACAAAAACTAGTGCGAGATTATCCAAAGTGAGATCATCATATAAACAAGTCTTTATATTGTCATATGAAAATTACTACGGGATTCCGAGCCATAGATTACTGAGCAAGCCCCTGAGCATAAATCATGTGAGTCATTGTGTGCCAACGATATGGTTTCCAAACCATTGTATGATACGATTTACTATCACTAAAGCAGCGAATCATTGTCACATGTAGAGCGAGTGAGCCATAGGTAATTCGATGTCAATGATACGGGTCAGACCAAACTGTGCTCATTGTGATATGACTACAAGTGCATAGAGCAATCCAGAGAGCATACTATAAATATATCGAGTCCATAGATATCGATAGTGTACATATGGTGCAAGATTCCCATAGATAATACGAAGCCACATTGAAAGTGAGCCTCCAACAAAATATGTGAATCATCATATGCGAGACTATTGGAGATATGTGAGCCATGAAGCCTTACGTGATCATTGTAATACAAAATACAGAGATAACACAAGCAAGAGAAGCTTCTTATGATCCACAAAGGATGCAAAATGAACCATGGAAATCCACATACAAGCGAGGTACAAAGAATTGAGATGATAACGAACCACTTCAATTGTGTTACTAGAAATGATACTACATTATATCAAACCACATTGTGAAGTTATATACGCGAGCTACAGTAAGTCTTAGGTCCTCTGAGATATGATCGAACGACAAAAAGGTGAGCACTGCAATTCTGAACCTCAAAGATGTGCGAAAGCCATAGACACAAATATGGCGAGCTGCCACAGTCACCACAGAACTATAGTGTGAACTTCTAAAATTCAATAAGAGCCACAAAATAAAGCAAGTTAACCACTTTAACATGTATTGAGCCATTATGCGAACCTACTGTGACTATAGTAATATAGAATGCGTTTGACCGAATATGAATTGAGCCTCAAGATCAAATGGGAGAGCCACAATGGTATATAATCAAGTCCCAACATTAAAGAGTGAGCCACAGTTAATTAAACAGAGGATGTGATCCATAATAGAATATTGTCTTAGAACAGTGTACTGTTAGCTCATGAATGCAGAATGAATCTGTTTCAAGCCACAAGATGCATCATACTTCGATTCAACTACCAACAAAGTGATCTTCAAGCCTCCTCATCCAAACCTTTACTTTGATTCCACGTTGAGAAATCAAGAGGCTAGCATACTTAAGTTAGATTTCTCTTTTCTTTGATAATTACTTGTGAATTTGTTGGCATTTTCTTATTATGTTTTTCTTCTTTCATTAAGCAATTATCAAATCTAAAAATATGAAGATCACAATATACAAGAAACACAAAATATAGGATCCAAGCCAAGGCAAAACCCCTCTAAGGGGAAAACCTAGAAAATTATCTTCTTATAAAATCAAATCAAAGTGAGATATCCAAGACCCATGACTACAAAAAAATATTGGCCTCCTAGATGCCAATTCAAACCTTCCTTTTGCACAATAAATCCATCAACAACAAGAGACCAACAACAAATCTTCATCAAGAGATAAGATGAGGCTAAACTTCTACAAACTCTTTTCCAACTTCAAACTTCGGCCCTCCTCCTTCTGTGAAATTTCATAATTGATTGAGTGAATTGTGTGTGTCAAAATTAGCTCAAATCATCCTCTATTTATACTGTCCATAAGGGTGAAAATAGACATGTCCTTTGGGACTGTGCCAACTTGACAGGTAGGTCAACTTGGCATCTAGGGGAATTTTGACCTAAATTACATATTTAAAAATTATTTTTCATTTTTCTTTACAATAAGTCCAAATAAGACTTTGAATCTTTGAATCAAGAAAACCTAGAAGCATGAAGAACATGCTTAGTATATTGTTGTGCCCATGTAGTCCCCATATTGTTATTATTGTGCCCCATAAAAGCTCATTATTGTTATTGTTGTACTTTTACATTATTATTTTTATGTTGGCTCTGATTATATTGTGACCCCTTAGACTCCTATATATAGAAATGAGGTCTTGTCATTTGTATCATCCAAGAATTGTTCATTTGTGTAATGTGAAGGAGATTTCCTCCTCGAAGAGGCTTATTTTGAAGTTGTTGATCTATCTCTTCTTCTATTTTGTGAGTTGCATAACATTTGGTATGAGAGCTTTGGATTCTAGGGTTTTCGATGCTTCAAATAGGTTATCGTGCCATTTTCGCTATAACTTTTTCTATGAAGTTTTAGAAGCGAAAATCAAAACCCATTTCAGCCGAAACCTTGATGAACCTTGTGACCAAATTTTAGATCTTGTCTCGCTATATTTACATAGATATGATCCAAAGAAGTTAGGGTTTTTGCAGGCTCCCGAATTTCATCTCAAACAGGTGACCTCTGGAAAATCGTCATCACTTTCTCTCTGAACATAGGATTAAAATTTCGTAAAAAGTGACATAAAGAGCACGAACTATAGTTTGTTGGGTATCGTTTTCAGGGTCGAAGGTCAAAACAGTGACATGTGGCACTTCGTACAATTTCGTTCTACTGAACTAGTCTATAAGCAGGCCATTGTGGGAGATTGAGCTTAACTATTTCTTGAAGAATCCAATCTCGATCAGACCTGTGGGGTTAAAAAGAGGACTTAGAGGGCTACCAAAGGACGAAATTTCAGAACTTGGAGATCCAAAATTACAAAGTTACAATCGTTTCAAGATCGAGCTCCTGAAAGAAAGAAAAATAGATATGAAGAAGTTTGATGGCAAAGATCCGATAACTTGGATACTACAGATGGAGCAATATTTTGATCTACATGATGTCCAACTATTACAAAAGGTACGTATTACATCTTTATATTTAGAACTGAATCAATTTGTATGGTATATAGGGCTTTTTTCTCGTAAACCACTCATCACCTAGTCAATTTTCAAGGAGGAAATGATAGCACATTATGAGGATACAAAGAACAACACCTTCTTTAGCCAATTGATAAATCTCAAACAAAAGGGTTCAATGGTAGAGCACATTGAGGACTTCCAAAAATTGAATATAAGGGTAAATGATATTCTAAAGAAGCAGAGGATTTATGTCTTCACATAAACTTTAAAGGATAACATTCAACATGAGGTTCGACTTTGGGAACCTGATTCATTGGAGAAGGCATTCAAGTTGGCAAGAAAATTGAAAGCAAAATTATGGCAACAAGGAATCCTACCACTCGCACCTATAAAGATGGAATTGTTTTTACTCCTAACCTTCCACAAACTACAAGGTTGACACCACAACAATTGGAAGAAAAAAGAGAAAAAGGGCTTTGTTACAGTTGTGATAACAAATACACTAAAGGTCATAAGTGTGCTGAGAAGAAATTATTTTACATAGATTGTGAAGAGGAGGAAGAAAATGATCAAGAAACGTCAAAAGAAGAGGATATACACCAAGAACCAACCCCAGAGAAAGAAGAAATGAATCCGACCATATCTTGTAGTGCATTGGCAGGAATTACCACTCCTCAAACTCTCAAGATAGATGGACAAACGAAAATAGTGAACAAATTTTTGGAAGAATATCTTTATTGCTTTGTATCTGATAAACAAACACAATGGGTCAAGTGGTTACCTTTGGTTGAATGGTGGTATAATGCTTCAACAAAAATGACCCCATTTATGGCACTTTATGGATATCATACACCATCCATCACATCATCTTTAAGAGAAAATTCTAATGTTCAAGCAATGGAAGATCACATCAAGCATCAACAACAAGTTCTCCAACTATTAAAGGATAACCTCACGTTGGCGTAGAATCAAATGAAACAACAAGAATATCAACATCACAACGAAAGAAGTTTTGATGTAGGAGACTGGGTATTTTTACAACTACAACCATTCAAACAAATGTCCCTCGAGCAAGCTAATAAGGATAATAAATTATCACCAAAGTACTAAGGTCCTTACAAGGTGCTGCAAAAGATTGGTACTATGACATACAAATTGGAACTTCTTGCATCTTATCCGAGTGCACCCAATTTTCCAAGTTTCATGCTTGAAGAAGGGTATAGTTGACAAGCTCCGAGTTCAAACAATATTGCCGGAACTTGATGAGGAAGGAAAAATCATATTGGAACCTGAAGCAGTTATAGAAATAAGAACCCGACCGCTACGAAATCGTTCAATTTCAGAGTATCTCATCAAGTGGAAGAACTTAATCGTTGAAGATTTTGCATGGGAGGATGAGAATTTTATACAGACACATCCATAACTACTCAAGCATTGATGACAACACTTTTTGAAAGAGGGGCATGTTAGGTCCCTATACTACTAGTGTAGCCACTTATTGTTATTATTGCAACCCCCTTATTGCATTGTTGTGCTCATGTAGTCCCCATATTGTTATTATTGTGCCCCATAGAAGCCCACTATTGTTATTGTTGTGCCCTTACATTATTATTGTTATGTCGGCTCTGATTATATTGTGACCCCTTAGACTCCTATATATAGAAAGGAGGTCTTGTCATTTGTATCATCCAAGAATTGTTCATTTGTGTATTGTAAATGAGATTGCCCCCTCGAAGAAGCTTATTTTGAAGTCATTGATCTATCTCTTCTTCTATTTTTTGAGCTGGTTGCATAACATTTTCACTCTTAGGGTTGATTCAATCTAGGGTTTAGAAACCCTATGTATCAAGAGTCTTTAGGACTCTACAATTTTTGTGAATCCTACAAACCTTAGATTCTTAGGGTATGCAAAAGGTCAGCTTCAAACCCCAGCAATTTCATAGTCATTAAGACCTTCAAAATCCTACAAGCATATTGCAAAACCCTAACTATATTATTGACATATCTTATATGAAAGGACTGTTTATCATAGCATCATGGATTGTAAATGATCAAGATTTATGTGTACCTCTTCTTGACTTTACTTGACTTTCATGATTACAAAGAGTAGCTTCAAAGAGACATCCAAGCTTTATTTCGTTCTCTAAACATTTTTTCCTTCATTCCTTGTCAAGGATTTATGCTATAGTATGCATGCTTATGAGGGATATACTTCTCAAAGTTTTGATTCCACAATATATTGTAGTTGCACTTTTACATTATTGTTACTTCCATTATGTAGATGCTACTTCCATTCTCAGACTTTTCTATGCATATGATCAACTATTAAGCTACGAAACTTGAACCACAGCTACATCATTAACACAACACAATTTGTGCCTTCAACTGCTCAATCAATGCTTTTATCATGTGTTCCACTCCTTGAATAACAAGCGCATGAGAGAAATTCTATATATGTGAGCTATCAACGTGTGTTAAGATATGGAGTGTATGCAAGCCAACAACGTGCCACTGTGATGTCATCGAGCCATTTTCTATTTACAAACCACTATCAGCAGTAAATTTATTACTGTTAATATCTTCTTCAAGATCGTTGCCTAATGGATAAAGTTAGAGTTATCTCTGGTACTGTCATAAGACACCATTCAATGTGTAGAGTATAGTGAGATTTGTGATATAGCAAGTCCATAGGAAAGCAAGACCACTTTAGAAGTGTATAGGGTGAGGCTATATGAGCCACATAAACTAGTGCGAGATTATCCAAAGCGATAGACACAAATATGGCGAGCTACCACAATCACCACAGAACTATATTGTGAACTTCTAAAATTCAATAAGAGCCACAAAATAAAGCAAGTGAACCATTGTAACATGTATTGAGCCATTATGCGAACCTATTGTGACTACATTAATATAGAATGTGTTTGACTGAATATGAATTGAGCCTCAAGATCAACTGGGAGAGCCACAGTGGTATATAATCAAGTCCCAACATTAAAGAGTGAGCCGCAGTGAATTAAACAGAGGATGTGATCCATAATAGAATATTGTCTTAGAATACTATACTGTTAGCTCATGAATATAGAATGAATTTGTGTCAAGCCACAAGATGCATCATACTTCGATTCAACTGCCAATAAAGTGGTCTTCAAGCCTCCTCATCCAAACCTTTGCTCTAATTCCATGTTGAGAAATCAAGAGGCTAGCATACTTAAGTTAGATTTCTCTTTTCTTTGATAATTACTTGTGAATTTGTTGCCATTTTCTTATTATGTTTTTCTTATTTCATCAAGATCAAATCTAAAAATATGAAGATCACAATATACAAGAAACACAAGATATAAGCTCCAAGCCAAGGCAAAACCCCTCCGAGGGGAAAACCTAGAAAATTCTCGTCTTATAAAATCAAATCAAAGTGAGATATCCAAAACCCATGACTACAGAAAAATATCGGCCTCCTAGATGCCAAGTCAAACCTTCCTTCTGCACAATAAATCCATCAACAACAAGAGACCAACAACAAATCTTCATCAAGAGATTAGATGAAGCAGAACTTCCACAAACTCTTTTCCAACTTCAAACGTCGGCCCTCCTCCTTCTGCGAAATTTCAGAATTGATTGAGTGAATTGTGTGTGTCCAAATTAGTTCAAGAAATCCTCTATTTATACTCCATAAGGGTGCAAATAGACATGTCCTTTGTGACTGGGCCAACTTGATAGGTAGGCTGACTTAGCATCTAGAGGGGCCTTTGACCGAAATTACATATTTAAAGATTATTTTTCATTTTTCTTTACAATAGGTCCAAATAGGACTTTGACCCTTTGACTCAAGAAAACTTAGAAGCATGAAATAATAATAATTCTTCTTCTTCTTCTTCTTCTTCTTCTTTTTCTCTTTTTTTTTATATATATAATATAAGTACAAATATCATTATGAAGACCAAACATAGTTACATTTTCTAACAGTTGGGTGGAGGATCCTAGTCCTAGACTCAATTTCCCAATAGTCTTCAAGATAACTGTCTCAAGTTTTTAATAATAATGAATATATAGTTAGTTTGACTGAATTGATGTTGTCATTTGTATAAGGCATAATTTGAATGCTATGGCTTCTAAAAGCTAATTGGTTGGTTATAGTCATGGTGCTTAGCTTAAAATTGTATTCTAAAAGAGTGTATGTAATGCTTATTCTCTAATAATAACCTATATGAAAACTCCCTCATATATTGTAGCAACATGAACTTGTTTTTATTGCAAGCTTGTATCAACACTACATACAATTCTGAGGTGGAATATTGAAGATTCTTTTATCCTCTCTAGCCTTGTTGGCCTGCTTATTTTATATCAATGTTGCTCTAATCCTTCCAATAACGCAGACCCAGGTTCTTGGGCATGTATTTCTACTTCTTGATGTTTAGACCTGAGAAGGCCTTGTTCTCCTTGCCATAGATGAAATTGTCTCAAAGCGATTTAATGACTTGGTTTTATGCTTCCTGGTTTGGCATGACATTGCCTTTAAGTCATAAGCATGAAAGAATTTGTTTCCCTAAGGAGTAGTTCTCCTCCATGTGAATCTGGTTACTTTTATAGGTTATGCTATGTTGATTTGATCATCAAAGGAAACTACAGACCTCTGAGAAGCTGAATGGATAAGTTCCTGGTTTGGATGGACAAGTCCTTGGTCTGAATGGATAAGCTCTTGATCTGGATGGACAAGTCCCTAGTCTGAATGGACAAGTCCCTGGACTATGCATTGTATCTCTGCCATCAAGAACCCGTAAATGGTAATCTTTTTGTAAGCTCATAAGGGATAGCACCTGTGTGTCCAAACTATTATAGAACCACCATGGCAGAGCCATGGTCAAGCTCTCCATAAATGGCTCTATGTGGCTTCTACGACCCATGTTTCGGGTAGAACCGCCATGGTCTCAACCAAGTATACACATTTGTTTGCCTAAAAGGGTTTTCCTTATCCTTTTCACAACCCAAACACATCAAAGTACAATAGGAAATAATGCGGGGGATGAGCCTTTATATAGAACCCTATCGCTAATGCTCCCTCGCTTTAGTCCTCGTGACCAGGTATATGATCATGTCTTTATGAGCAAGGTCGAAAGGTCGGGGTCGGGGCAAACCTTATGGTCTTAAAGAGTGAGTGGAGGTTAGGGTTGGCTCACGATCTTGATGAATGGTGGAGGTCAGGTTGATCATACAAGTATGACAAGAGTCAGAAGGTCGAGGTCGAGCCCAATGCGATGGCAGTGACAATTGTTACCAGAGGTTGGGCCAACCTCCAACCAAGAACCCCATGACCCATTGGATCAAATCTTCTTATCTAGACTGTTAGAGGTGTAGAGAGGAACCCCGAGTAGAATTTGGGTTGTGGAAGACCCCCCCCCCCCCCCTTGTGACGTCATGGAGGACAGCGGGGAGGGTTGTGGTATTACGCAGGACCGTTGGATGGATTCGATGTCGGCAAGTCATTGGATCAGCGTGTGGAAACTTGCCACATAATGGTGATAGCAGAAGCCCCCCCTCCCCCGCGTGACGTCACCTGGGAGGGGGTGTAACACTTCCACTCACCGTCGTTGATCTAACATACTCCACCGTGTCCATTGGATAGGCGACGGATTGAGGTTGTTCACCCCATCCACCATTGAATTCGTTGGCTACTGTGAACCATAGGATATGTATATGCGTATATGCATATATGTGTGTAAAGTGTTGGTACATCGTTATAGCAAGGTTTGTGAATATATAATAATAATAATAATATCCATTTTTAAGGTCACAGCCAAGCCAGACACCAAATTGGTGTATGAGCCCCCTTGTTTGTGGGACAAGGGACCCACCTCCGCGCAGCAATTTGACTGCTAAGTCTATGAAGGCATACATACTCTACCCCCCTTTGGTTTTGAACCTGTGACCTCTTAGGAGGAAACACATGCTCTTAACCATTAGGCCCACTCAAGTTTTACATTATGCATTGGTGCATAGAGTTTGAATCAACAACAAAAACATAACCTCGTAGATCGACGGAGGAAAATGCAGTGTAGCCACACCCCTGTGACGTTGGTAAGAAGGGGGGGGGAGGTCCTGCCACCATCTTAGTCATTGGATGGTGTGAGTTACATCTACAGTCCTTACCCCGGCGTGGGCTCTTCCCTATGACATCAATAAGGAAGGAGTGAAGCCTTGCCTATTGTTGGATATGCCATGCGATTTTGGATCATTGGATGAACGATGGCAAATGAACCATTGGACGTATATATATAGTATATATGTAAATACGTTCAGACATATGCATAGTGACTATATTGTATAGTATGTGGACGATTGTGACCACATGGCTAGGGGTACTCTTAGGTTGAATGGTCATTGACCCTAAAGTTATTTATGCCAGGGTGATATGCCATGTGGAGGATACATGGGTGCCATGTGGCAGAAAAGAGAAAAACGGTAATTTAAATGAATGGAACTTAACCAAACATAATTTGAGTTTCTGAAGTCCAAATGAGGTAAAACTTTATATCACCGAAAATGTCTCACTGAGACGAACACAATGGTGACATCTATGTTGAGGTTTGAGAACTCAAAAGAAAGACAAAAGAAAAGTAAAACTATTATCCCACTTCTCTAACTGTACCTAAGGAGTTGGATTAGTAAGTGAGCAATTTGAAGGTCTGCCCAATCACTATATTGTAGAGTTACATATTAATAAATTCTAAAGTTAAACACTTATGCTCTCAAAGCTACCCAAAAACCCATTAACATTGATATATACACATTTATTAACAATTTTGATCATACACATGATACATATTATAATACAAACACACCAAAGATTGTGTGTTTACTATACAATAGTTCAACAAAATATTTGTTAGTACATATTTTATTGCATAAATAAATATATACATTATAATATAAATTATAATTTTAAATAAATCGATTAAAAGATAACTATAATTAAATATTAAAAAACTAAATATTAATATAATAACATTTGAATGATAATAAAATAAGTTAACTTAAATTTGTTTTAACTTAAAATTTATTGAAAAATATGTTTAAAAAAAATAATATATATATATATATAGTCTTACTTTAATAGTTATTTGTGTGCCTTCAAACATCAGTTTTGCAAAGTTGAGTACATCACTGCTATACTTTATTAGCCTTTGTAAATACAAATGGAGAAAAAAAATGATCATAATAATCGTTATCATCCCCTCCATCACAAAAAAGTCCATTATCATGAGGTTGAGAATTATTTCCAACATTGTGAGGACCTACGGCGTATAATGTTTGACCATGTGCTTCGCCTCTTTCCTTAGATATAAATTGCATATACTTATGATAACATAAGAATATGTCAAAAATTTGTAGTTACTTTGGAGGAAATCTTTCAAATTAATTAAAATTGAACACCATGAATTCTCATGTGTTGGATGTTTGACCATGTGCTTCGCCTCTTTCCTTAGATATAAATTGCATATATTTATCATAATATAAGAATATGTCAATAATTTGTAGTTACTTTAGCGGAAATCTTTCAAATTAACTAAAATTGAACACCATGAATTCTCATGTATTGGATCACCAAGGAGATCATCCTTTCTCCCAGGGGTGATGCAAAGGATGATTAAACAACCTTGAACCTCATAGTGAAAGCCAAAAGAATCGCATAACTTAATAATCATCCATCTTGCAACAAAAAGAGTTTCATGTAATTACCGTGTATAACTCAGTGTGTAGGATATATTTAAAATTTGTATAGGATATATATGAATTTTGTATGATTATGACATATATACTATAATCATATATAAGATGAATCTACCAACTACAAAGCCTAGATTTATAAGATAAAGGCATTTAACTACAATAACAATTTTCTTCAAACATATATTTATCTATCTATATTTCAATATAATTACATGGTAGAGGATATGTTTACAAAGTAGATTATATCAAATAACAATAATGAATATGATTACACAGTAGAGGATATCAAATAACAAAAGTCTCATCTATTTGTATTTGAATAAGACTAGTATCTAATTTTATTTTATTTTTCTGAACAAGGCTACTTCTATATTAATATAAAAATATTTTACATTGAGGTTGTGACCTCGTTGAGCTAGCCCAAATTTGCGGCATGATTACAAACAAGGCATATCTGTATGCTGAAGTGCAGTAGAGTAGTGCCCTTAAGAACTGTAGAGAGCTTGTTCATGAGTGAGGCAAAAATACAGAAAACCCCATAATAGTACTTAGATAGACCTGGACTATACGACAGCGAAAACTTGGAATTGAGAAATAAACCAGAGCTATACGACAACCCAGACAGTAAAAGTAGACTTGGTAGCTGTGAACCGCTACACGACAACCCATAACTGTAAACAGAGGTGACTGTGACTTCAACCAAAATTGGAAGATGTAGGCTGGCAGAATGCCCCTTTCGTGTGAAAAACTGGCAGTGTGAGCTAATGCATTTGTCAACATATCTAAGACAGTGATGAGTGAACCTTCTCGAGCTGGCAAAAATCCATGAAAACCAGAAAGAACCAACCTGCTTAAGCATCAGGAGAGGTGTCAGGCGGCTCCTCGGTGATGCGGCATGCATATTTGTAGTCTTCGTCATCATCAGAGGAGCTCTCCTGAAGCTTCATACTTTGAGGAGCTTTACCTTTACCAGAACCTGAGGCTTTGCTCTGATCGAGGTTTGTCTGGATGGGACCTGGTTCTTCTTCCGCCTGCCTGTCCGAAGTCGCTCTGAAGGAACCAGCCCCTTGACCTGAATTGAGCTCGCTCATCTCGATTGTAACCGTGGCCATAAAGGAGGAGGAGCCGTGACTGCAGGGGAAGCGAAGACGAGCGGCGTTTGTCATGGATTGGAAGGAGCTCGGAGCTGTTATCTGTAAGCCTCTACCCCTACCTCGTCCACTCCGAGTAGCAGGGTACCTGTCTGAGCGAAGGTCCGGGCCTGAGGTTGAAGAGTCTATCGGGGAGGAGGCGGCCTGGCGCCCAGTTTGCCCGCGCGAGCTGCCCCTTTTGCAACTCATACACTGTCGTAATTTCGGCATGGCTGGAAGGGTGTGATAATCCTGGCTTGGAAGAAGGCAGCGGAAGCAGAGAAGGAAAATGACAAACTCGGCTTCAGAGCTCAGGGTAGCGAGCGGAAGGTGGACTAAGGAGTAGGGGAGGCAAAGGATGGCTTGAAGGCAAAGCCAGAAGCTCCGCCAACAAACCAGAGCCCAGTTAACTTCAGAGAGAGGCCTAGAACGCGTCACTGCAACTGCAATGGAGGAGGAGCCAGAGCGGAGAGAATAAGCGCGATTATGGCGAGTTGAAAGCGCCATGATCAAGAAATTAACCGGCATAGGTGAATATACAGGCAACATTAAAGTCGCATTAAGCTGGAGCAGAGGTGGATTAATGACCAGAGCTGCGTGAGGGTGTGTGGCATTGAAGTTAAACCACGCGCTCAACCATACCTCTGGCCACGTGCCTCTGATACCGTCAGACACCCGGATCCGGGAGAGATTAGTATCTAATTCATAAATATAATGTAATTTTAATTTTTTTTGTAGTAAAGATTCACACTATAATAACATGGAGATATACATGCAAAAAATCTTGGGGGGTCTTTGCCCATAACCCAACAATAGTTCTCTACCCTTGGAGAGGGAAACTAAAGAACCTTTCCAGAGTTTGTGGATCAAGTCTTGTGTACAACATCAGTAAACCGGTGTTTGAACTTGACATTACAACATTCAGGACTTGCATTTGTGATGGCACTGCCACTGATAGACACACCTTGAAGAAAAGACAAAACACCAAAATAACCATTATTGGAAGAAAGCTAGGAGTGTTCAGCTGGCTCTGTGATGGCCTTGGGGCCCATTGACTTGTTGCAGTTGCTTGCATCCGTTGTCGAGAGGGTCAGTCGTGTCTAATTCAAGAGGAGTCTCCTCGAAATGTAACACCCATGCAGACTTGGACGAGGAGGAGAAAGCATTGGAGCCTTTGATTGTGTGTGCTCCAGAGGTGTTGAAACAACCTAATGCCTGCGAACTGGGGAGGGGAAATTGTCAATAGCTAGATTGGATGGGGGAGAAGCGGCACCAATGGGCACAAAGAATAAAGTGGAGGGACCATGGGATGAGGGGGAGGGGACGTTGTGTGGGACTTTGATGTCAAGATCATAGGAAAGATGTCGTAAGGAGGTGGTGGCATGGGAATTGAAGGCAGAGAGCTCAGTTATCCAACAAATGGCCTGATATTTCTCCCATTCTTGTGCAAGGAGACGACGAGAAAGAATATTACAGAGCAACCAAAGAGTGTTGCAACCCCGATGAACTTCTTCAGCCTTTAGTTTGAAAACTTGATGGTGAATGTGGTCTAGGATGGTGTGGTCATACATGATCCAATCTTCCTCATAAATAGGGGAAGTGGGTGGATGACCTCTACCTCTGCCACGCCCAGCATGATGGCCACTGCCTCTCTCGTGGCTCATGGTGAAGCAGTTGGAGTGAAATGGGTGAGAAAAGGGCATGAGAGTTACAATCCCTAGTGAGGTCATAATGCCTTGAGTTAATATGGCGAGACGAGGAGTGGGAGGAGCATTGAAGTCATTTGTGCAAGGGCGTCACGGGATGCTAGTGATATAGACCCGAGCAATCTTGACAGGACAATGTGGAGGTGATGGACACCAAGTGGTGGACGTCATCATGTTATCCTTGGGCAAGTGGAAAAATTGGGAGGAGAACTCGAATCCACAGAATAAATATAATGTAACTAATTAATGAATATAATGTGGAATATAGAGTCATATATTTGGGTTAAGAAAAATATTTATAATAAATATTTATATTTATACGATCCAGTTTGACATACAAATATTCAATACATTCAACAAAAATTACATCAAAATGTTTTTTAGAATTAAAATAATTGATTTCCGCACACTTAAAATTGGGTTTATATATTAATTTTATTTTATGCATCAACAAACTTACTTCTTCACCCAATTTTGACAAAAAGTTGTTAGCATAGAGCTATTACATTAACATTTTAAATTTAGATTTGAGACTTCCAAATCCATCACATTGTTTGACATTTTGCGCTGGCAAGTGTGGCTCATCTTCAGGACATTTGATGAGAAATTTAATCAAGACGAGAAAGATAAATAGGTGTAGATACTCCAAAAGTCGAAAAATATCAAAAAAATAGAAGCAATTCAAAAACTCTAGAACCGAGGAGGAAAAATCAAAATAAGAGTTGATTATTTAATAATAATAATCATAATAATAAGCTAAAGAATTAGTTCAATAATAAAGAATAGCTCATTATATTAATATGGTGTAAAATACATTAAATAAAAAGAAAATGGGGGATAAGTAAAAGTTAATTAAATAGGAGAATTAGTATTATTTAAGGTCCTAACTAAAAAGGAAAAATAAAAATATTAGTGCAATTATTTATATTTATATATATATAATTAATAACAAAATGAGGAGGCAGGAGGAGCGGGGGGTATTATATTGCCCTGATGAATAAATAAAATCGTACTTTGCTTGGGGGATAGGAATAGAAATAAAAAACCAAGAAGAAGCATTAGCTCTTTGGCAAGGAATGAAGGTTGCATTATCAAGGGCAATTTGACAGTTAAGTGTTTTTGGAGATTCAATGATAGTTATTCAAAAGTGTCAATAAATTAAAGAACACTTGGATGAACATTTTCCTCCTATGTTCTTCCGAATATGGTTGCTAAGTAAGAAGTTTGATACCATTGTATTCTTCCACATCAAGAGGGAAAATAATCAATGTCCTGATGAACAAGCTGACAAGGGAGCAAATCTTGAGCAAGGGATACTAATTCAGGATCAAGGAGACCCATATATATTTCATATACCATGATTATTGAAACAAATTGGATTGGGATACTCATGACCCAAGGTCATTCATTCAAGGAAATAATTAGAAATTAATTAAGGCATGTCAAGCCACTTGTTGTCAACACCAATTCCAAGACATGGAAGCGTTTCAATGGTCGGCAGTTCTGCCAGACAGATTGTGGTGGAAGAATAACCAATTGGGAGTTAAGGGAGGGCGATTTCATGTGTAAAGACAGGTCGAATAAAACCTTAAATGCATTAAACCTTCACATCAAGGAAAGTATGGATAGTACTCCACTAGCACTGGGGCAGTTAATCTTACAGAAGCTTGAAAGTAGAGCAAAGCTTGCAGGGATGGAAATTCAAGTAAAGAGTGTGCAGGAATGGGACATTGACATCCAATGCGAAGGGACTAATCCTAGAGATGAAATAGCCAACGGCAAGAAATATAAAATGAGTATGCGGGTTATAGAAATGTTTTTGCTTTGTGTTAGAGCTCAAGCATTCTGCAACATGGCATCTTCAAGAAAGAATGGCAATGGAGATGACTCTAAGGAGAAATTGGCGATGATAATGTCAAATCTCTTGACTCTCATAGCCAAGTTTAATGAGCAAAGAGATTTGGAATCCCACTCACATTACACTCTGGAAACTCATCAATTATAAGAATTACCCGAGGACGTAGAAAACCTTCAGTTGTCTATGGACAATTTAGTCACAAAGATGAAGAGTTTTGGTTTCAAAGTGGAAAGCATGGAGGTTTCAGTGGAAGTAGCGACTCTGGGCATTCTCAAAGAAGTCTTTGGGATCCTCGAATCCTCCCTTCAAGGCATGCAGGCAGCCCCACAGGTTGAATTGGAGCTTAGCATGGTCTTGGCACCCTTTCTTCAATTGGAAGTTGACCAGCATGAATAAGGTGGACGCCCTCGAACTAAAAAGGAAGGCAGCAGTTAGTATATTTGCTTAGTTTAACTGTCTAGTTTTGAATGTTATGTAAGTTTGTTCACTAGTGGAGTCTTCCGGAAGCTTTATAAACTAAATCTAGTTAGAATTATAATTAAGAGGAGGCAAGGTAGAAGTGGAGTATTCTCTGAACAATTTTGACACGCTGCTAAAGCAAAACAATTTTTGAATCTAACAATGTTGGCCTTTTTTCCGGTTAGATTAATATAAACTACTCGTTTCTTTAAAAAAATAATAATAATAAGATAAAAAAATATAAGGAAAACCAAAATAAAAGGTAATTAAATAGGGGACCAGTATTATCTAGCATCATAACTAAAAGGAATTAAAAAATAAAATAGAGTTAATGTAAAAAAGACCCAAAAATTATAAACCCCATAAACTCCAATTAATAGAGAAATTCAAATAAAGATATTAATAAATTAAATAAAGTAGAAAAATTATTATTAATACAAATATAAAATCTATTTATTATTCTATATATCTATATATATATATATACTACAAATAATAAAATGCTTCAATCCTTAATTTTGTGTGTGTGCAACTATCAATATTAAAATGTTATTGGGAAAAACAAAAAAAGAGAAAGAAATAAAAAATAAAAAGATTCTAAGAATCAAAGAGAAAAAGCAGCAAGAGAAGCTTTAGGAGGAAGTAAATCTCGAGGTAATGGTGGGAATCTAGTCCTTATTGATTTTAAAATCATCATCTTTGTTTAGATATCCTAATCGTTCCTTAATCTCAATAGCTTTTCTAAACTTTTTATGATGGTAGTGACCAATTTTGGCTAGAACATTGGACTCTTCAATGCAAATGTGGTGATTTGTCTTCTCGGAGTGCTCTGCTAGTGCAAAAGAACGAGTTCAACTATGCCTTATGTTCGCCATGAGTTCATGAACTCTCTACGTAATAGAGTGGTCGGTTTCACCAATGTAGGGAGCCCCACACACGCATCGGATTAGGTAAACACCTTTCATGCTCAAAGGATCAACATGGTCTTTGACCGGCTTGAATATGCTATGAATATTGTCCAGATCTTTAGGCATATTATAAAGTTAGTATTTTAGCATTTTTTTCCAGAGAAAAATGTTAATGAATAACAAAATTACATGTTGTACTGGCTAGAAGCAGCATTACCCAGTCAGAGACCAAATGATAAGCAGAGACAAGCAGAAGAAAAAAAAAAAACATGGTGGGGGAAGCTAAGCTTTCCACCCCTTCTTTTTCTCTACCCTGTGTCATTCCCCTTGGGATGGCATCGAAGAGACAAGAGCAAGATGATTTCCTGCCTCCATTTTGGCGTTGTCCTTGTCAGAGTCTGAGTTATCTGATGTGTGGAAGCGCTTATTCCCACTGATGTCCCCCTCGTCAGGGATCAAGTCGGCCTGCATCTTGTGATTCTTAGCATCTGGTTGGACTTGTGGAGATCCCCCTTGTAGATCAGGTTCCATTGGATTCTGACTTTTCTCTTGTGGGGATGGTTCATCCAGAGCTTCATCCTACTCCTCTTCAGGTTCAGGTGGGGGGTATTGCCAACCTTTGGGTTTTTTCCCCAGATTCTTTTTCCTTTTGGTACCCTTTTTGGCTTCTGGGCACACGTTGTGTAAATGCCCTATTTGTCTACAATTCCTACATCTAAAATATGTGTTCTCATAATCCAAGCTCTGTGTCCAAATTCGCTTATTGTGGATTAATCGAATGTTGTCCGGGATTCCTTTGCTGAGGTCTACCTCTACACATATGCGTGCATAGGTGAAAATCCTTTCCTCTATTCTTTGGGAGTCCTTTTTTATGAACTGTCCAAGGCTGTTGCCAATACCATCCAGAACTCTGTCCACCCAGAAATGAAGGGGGAGGTTGTGCATTCGGACCCAGACTGGCATTATGGAGATGACCATGGTGTTTGCGTCGAAATCGGGGAACCAGGGAGTGGTAAATAGGCCGATTAAACCCCAGAACCATGGTCCTTCCTGTAGAATTTTGTCTCTAGCTTCAGGGGTTGGGAATTTTATGACAAAGATCCTTTGGAGTAGAGGTGGATGTCGCAATCTAATGACCAGTTTGTTGAAATCCAATGGAAGAGCTCTACTGGTTTAGGCTAGAAACATTTAAATCGACAAATAATTGCTAGAGATTCAAAGGAGGCGCATTGCTCATCAAATTCTGGCATATCAATATTTAATTTTGGGTTGTTATTCAGTTGCTCCACTATATAGGGGTTTGGAGCGTTTCTTGTCTGTTTGGATGGTTCAGAGGTTGCCTTTTTCCCCTGTAGAATGTTCTTGAATGATAGATCCTCATGTGCTTGCTTCTGTTTTGATCCTGAACCTAACTGTGTGCTGCCTCCCAACCCTGTTCTGCCCTTGGATGCATCCCCCCCGCATAACCTCAGGTTGAGTATAATGGTGGATTCAGCATGTATGTGATACTCCTTCAAGGGATTGTGGTCCTGTAGTATTTTGCCTTCAAAAATCAAGATCTGTGAATGGCTAGGGTATCTGTATTTCCCCATGATGCTTTGCTTCAGATCAAGTACTTTGTCTGTGTTTTTGACCCAGAGTAAACTAGAAGCCCCAGCAGGAGTTTTTAAAAAGATGTGAAAGCAGTTTGGGCTTACCTGGTTCCCATGTCTCGTCTGAACCTTCTTGAGCGAGGAGACAACTTCCCCTTTAAAGGCAAGGATTATCCGTGCAGCAGGGGGAAGATCGTTCATCGCCAAAGGTCAGACCGAACAAAGTACGTTGGGCCAAACAACGAGCGTGAATGCCGAATACCCAGGCCTGTGTGTAGGGGAGCAATGGATCAAACCGTCTGCCGACATAGAGTTCACAAGTTGGGTGACCTCGTGGAGGATGTAGGAGCCAGCTTCCCAACAGCCGGGATTCGAAAACTGGGGGAGCGTCTGTCCAGAGTCCATCCCCATAGCTCTAAACCCATCTTGGGCTCTCCATCGATCGCCTTGCAGCCTGTCGTGGACAAGTGATAACCAAGCCCGGCTGACTGTGCAGTCGCTGAGTAAAACCCCAACTGGGTTCACCTCCTGAGTTCGATACCATCCGAAAAATGAACTCTGCCACGGTCGTCAAGGAGCTGCATTCTACCGGGTCGGCATGTGGATACACCAGGATAAACTGGGGGAGTGTTCCAAGAGGTGGCCATGGGGAGGGCCGGGGAGAGTAACTGCACAGGCCCATCCCAGCCCTTGCCTCCATGATAGGGGGTATTCATGTCTGTTCTTCAAGCCCTCCAAGGAATCGAAAATGTCGGCTGAAACCAGGAACTTCTTCGCGTTCGTGAGAAACCCTAGCTCCATGATTTTCCTCTCTCAGTCTAAGGTGGTTTCGTGTGATCAATTAGTATTTTAGCATTTTAAATTGAACTTATTTGTATTATAAAGTTAGAGGCACAATGATATTTTTAATGATTCAACGTGGTAGAGTTTTCCTACCATATATTCAAGGGGTGATAGATAAGATTGTCAAAATCTTGAAAAGAAAAGACATAGTCACACACTTCTCAGCACCTGGAACAATTAAACAAGGTATGAGGTCTATCAAGGATGATATTGATAGACATCAACTCAAAGGAGTTTATAAAATTGATTGTTCTTATGGCAAAAGTTACATTGGTGAAACAGGGCATTCTCTGTAGAAAAGACTAAAAGAACATGGAACAAATATTAAGAATGGAAGGTCTCGTACGTCGGCCCTTGCGGAACATTCCTCTAAAACAAAACACCAAGTTTGTTTAGAGAGGGCCTCAATTATCGCAAGAGAAGAACAATATCAAAGACAGAAGATTAGGGAGACTCTTGAAATTATAAAACATCCACAAAATCTCAACAAGGAGAACGGTGTCAAGATTAGTGGAAGTTGGCTTCCTTTAATCAAGGGGATTAGGACCACCAGTACATCTCAGGTAATCAGGTAACTGCTCCTCTCCTATTATAATTTTCTGATCTCATATTAAAAATAAAATTAAAAATAAAAATAGCTAAAAATAGTTATTATTATGATTCTTAATAATAATTATCATTATTATTATTAAGTATTTATAATAATAATTAATTAAAGATTAGTTATAATAATAGTAAGAATAATTCATTTATAATAATAATAATTATTATTATTATCATTAAATATTTATAATAACAATTAATTATTATAATGTCATTTAGTTTACTAACCAATCAATTTAGAATTAACATATACTAATAATTAGTCATTATAATATCTATTAATTAATTATTTAATCAATTAATTTATAATTAAATAATCTCAATTTATCTTATATTAAAAATAAAATAATTAAGTATCAATATTAATTATTAAGCATTTACAATAATAATTAGTATCTAATTAAAATATATTAACTAATTAATTAATTAAATCTAATAAAATAAGCTATATTATTATAATAATAAAATAAAATAAATTTATCTTTTATCAATAATAAAATTAAAAATTAATTATCATTATTAAATATGAATTTAATTATTAATCAATTAATTAATTAGAATTAAGATATAATAATAACTTAAAAAATTTAATAGAATCCATTTAACTAATTAAACTAATTAATCGTTACAAAATTAGTCCCCTTATAATAACATTATACAAAATCTATTAATAATAATAAAAAAAAAAAAAAACTATTCATTAAAAGATCTTTTAATAATAATAAAAATAATAAATAATAAAATATAATTTATTATAAATATTATAATAAAACTTTAAACATGGTGATCTGAGCTGAGGATATGGAAAAAGGCTCTGCAATGGCATATCCCGACAGGTTTTACGCCGCGGATGCATATGCAGGCCCCGGACCGTCTCAAAATCCTTCGAAAGCTGCGATTTCACACTTTCAAGCGACAGAGGGCCCATGTAATGTCTCAAAACCTCGAAGCTGGAACCCAACTGAGCATAGCAAATGGACAAGGGTTTCTGGAATGACCTACGCCGCTGCCGTCAAACTGCATCAACCAAAGTAGCCAGAGTTAAACCCTGGCAGTAGATCCATCGCCCACAAGACTGTGCGAGAGCAAATAGGGGCTGAGTGGCCTCCTGTGTCCCGGTATTCATTTGGATAGGTGAGGTTTTGTGCAAATGAATGGAAGTCGAGAGCTATAGGGGACCCAGCAAAAGCGGCCATCTCCCTTGACGCAGTGGCAGGGTTTCTTGGGCCTTTGAAAAATGACCCCGACCAGTCTGAACAGGAGAAAACAGGGTACCTTCCCAAACCTTGCGGTGATCTTGGGCAGACAGAGAAGGCAGATCCAATAGATCTAATGCAAATTTTTATCAGATCGACAAGAGGCAAACATTATTGCATATAGATCAGTAAGAGGATGAGCATTAAGGAGCTAAAAAAGGAGATCCAGATAAAACTGGGAACCCCAACAACATACCAAAATCTGATATATACAGGATACAGTCTGCTGGATAATCACACGCTTCAGGACTATGGCGTCACTAAAGATTCAACCATCATACTAAATCTGAGACTGCGAGGCGGATGCAAGGGAGCCAGCTCTAAAAATTCAGGCTCTTTCCGTGATGCAGTCAAAGGAAAGGAACACATGCAAAACAAACCAGCACCAACATCAGAACTACCAGGCCCCTACATTGTGGAACAGAAGCCGGAATCTCCAATGCTTACAGTATCTATGCCGGAGGTAACTGATCTATACACAGTTTTAGCCCAAAATTCTATTATCTGTAGATTTAATGGGTTCTGGCCAAAGTCTGATGCACTGCATCAATGGATCTTTTCCACTTGGTCACCCAACTGTGAAATTTATTTATGCCCAAAAGGGTTTTTCATAGTCAGATTCAACTCAAAACGAGATCGAGATAACATCATCAATCAGGGGCCTTGGTTTTGGGGCAATGCTGGCCTCTTCATCACCCCCTGGTTCCCGGATTTCGATGCCAATACCATGGTAGTTTCAACAATGCCAGTTTGGGTAAGGCTTCATAACCTCCCACTACATTTTTGGCATCATAAAGTTTTAATAGCCATTGGGAACTCCTTGGGGAAGTTCCTAAAATCAAATGAAGATAGGACTACTCGGGGAATCTTCACATTTGCCAAAATATGCATAGAAGTGGACCTGAGTCAAGGACTACCATATCACATCACATTGAATTTTAACAATTCACTATGGACTCAACCGCTTGATTATGAGAACACAGCATTCAGATGCCGCGGATGCTTCCAAACAGGGCACCTCCACTACGCATGTCCACTGGCTAGAAAGGAGCCTAAAGGAAATAAGAAACAATAGAAAAAGCCCAAAGGTTGGCAGCATACTGAACCGCTAGAAGAAGAGGAATTGCAGACAGAACCTACAGGCGAGCAAATGGGACAGGAAAACATACAGGAAGAAAAGACCCAGGAGACTAATTTGGGGCATAACAATATGGAACAGCAACAAGAACCTCAGCTGGAAGTAAGTGGCATCAAACGAACTCATGGCTCCGAAGGATCGGAATCTGACAAAGAACAACCAACGAATACAATGGAAAACCAGCTTGCCATTATTGATACCACTCCCAACACAGGAGATTGACGAAGAGTGGAGAAGAAGAAGGGCAGCATAGCATAGGCCAGCTAGATCATCTTTTCTTTTCTTGTTTCCTGGATTCAGGAACAACTCATTTCATGTTTCTTTGATAAGATTGTATATTTTACATCTAGTGGGCTCTATGATATGCAAATCATACAGCAAAAATGAATGCTTAACGCATATACTATGTAACATTTTATTTCAATGAATAAAAAGTTCGTTTTTTTCTTTGGAAAAAAAAAACTTTAAACATGGTTAATAATTATTATAAACAAAATTAAAAATTAAAAACAAAGATAAATAAAAAATTTAAGCCAACCTCATCTCCTTGAAATCAAATTATCGTAATACTATTTATCCTCTCGCTAAAGCTCTTCTTCTATCATCATTCAGTAATTGTCTTGATGATGTTTCCCTGTTGAGATTTGAAACGTTGACAAGTATGATTATTACTGTGGATACTTCGAAATTCAACTTTATATATATATATATATATATATATATATATATATATATATATATATATATATATATATATATATAATATCATTGAATAGAAGTAGTATGGTAAGGTTGTGCTTTTTGAGAGGATGCCTTCAAAGGAATTGCAAAGCACCCAAATGGTATAAATGAGATTCTCTACAACCACGTGTTAGAGATGTCGATTTATGCCTATTTAACCATTGTAAAATAATATAAAAAAGAAAAACATGATGAATTAAGAATTAATCTCAATGGTTAGCTTAGTTGGTCAAGCCATCATTGTTAAAGTACCTCTGTTATTAATAGGTCACAGATTCAATTCATTTGACACTCTCGGGGTCAGGCTCTGTGGTTGAGTCAATAAGAAGTGATCCTTTTAGGAAGATATGTCTAGTAAAATTATTTTGTGGACTTAATAGCCATCGATCTCAAGGATTGTGAACCACATCGTAATATATATTATATATATAATTTTATTTTTTTATTTTTTTATTTTAATTGTACATTTGTATAAACTTATTTTAGTTTTCTATATTAATTGTGCTTTTGTAAAATAATTATTTAAGAGTTTGAATTTCAAAGTGTAAACTTTTCTTAAATTTTACACTTTATATATATATAGTCTAAGGAGGCCATGTTTTTTCCCGGAAAACAATAGAAATTCTGGCACGATTTTGACAATATCCAACGAAACGTTTTGGAAATCCAGGTTACAGTGGTCAAGCTTCAAGATTTTTGGTGGCCCAAGGGTTTTTGATGGTGTTGAATCCATTTCCACCATCAAAAAAAAGATTTAAACGTTCTCATGATCTAATATTTTGGAAAAAAAAACATCAATTTTTAGCAAAAATTAATTGTCTGAGCGAAATTGTGGCCTCAATAGACAACGCCTATATTTATTGATCATAAATTCTCATAGATCCATTTTAATTGATGATAAGGCAATTTATGATACCATAAGGTACCTTTATTTATGTCAATCACATACACTAAAAGAAATGCATTGATTTTAGCGTACATTTTTTTATCATTTATTGACCAATTCACATTAAAATTGATGCATTAGAATTTAAAATAGAAATCAATGGCGTTGTCTGCCGAGGCCACAATTTCGCCTGGAAAGTCATTTTTCATCAGAATCCGGTCATTCTTTTTCAAAAAATATGACCAAAGGAATCTTTGAATTGTTTTTTTGATGGTGGAAATTGATTCAACGCCATCAAAAACCTCTGGGGTGCCCAAAACCCTGAAGCTTGACAGTTGTAACCCAGATTTCACAAAATTTCCGCTGGAATTTTGCCAAAATCATGTCAAAATTTCCACTATTTTCCAGGAAAAATTGTGGCCTCATTAGACTACTATGAGATCATTATGTAAACCAAAATAAATTCATTGATTTCAGTGTACATTTTTTACCATATTCTGGTCCATATACACTAAAATCAATATGTTAGCAATTGAATAGAAATTGAAATGGAGATACAAATTGACATAATAAAAACAGAACTTATAGGAATTGAAATAAAAAATAAACTACAAATTGACATTGACATTGAAATATAAATTAATAGATACATTGAAATCAATGCATTGATTTGAATATGCATGCCTTCATTCAACATTGTTATTTTATTGCGTCGAGAGGTGCTCTCCAGCGCATAATGGAAGAGATGTTGTCTTGTGTTATCTTGTTATGTTATGTCAACATTTTTACTCTGTCAAATTACATAAAAATAAATATAAAAAAATAAAATTCATAAATATAATTATTAATTAATTTTGACTCAGTAAAATTACATAAAATATAAAAATAAAAATAGAAATAAATAAAATTTATAATTGACTAATTATTAAACCAACCTAGATCTATCTTAACCCTGGATCTAAGAGGTACCAAATATCTTTTCACTCAAAAGAGGCTTGCACCTCAAAAAATTGATTCCTCTCAATGCTTGATAAATTCATAGTTAAGATGGATCTAGGTTGGATTCTATTCAACTTATTCTTCATGTAACTCTTGAACTATACTTCTGAATAATACTTCTCTGCTTATAATACACTGAGGAAGCTGAAATTTAAAATGATTAGATTCATCTCATACATATACATATACATATTTTTAGCATGTACAAATTTTGTAACTATATCTAAAAAATAACAAGTGTAATATGCAACGTTGTTGCTTAGTACCTGTCTCTTATGCAAAAATAATGGATAGCAGAAGTTATTGTAACCAAGATAAAGATAATATTACAACTATGTAAAAATTTGTCTATATTTTAACTTCATGCTATGTTAAATGGAATGAGAAACAAATCAACTTTTATATTGATCCTTTTATGTTTTAAAAACTTATAGTACTAGAGTTAAAAAGCACATTATTGTTTAATTAATATATAACGCATGCATCCATGTTTTCACTATATAAAATACACATCCAAACTCCATAACATATACAATGCATATCAATGTATATCACATGTGTGGTGCACCAATGTGTATTATTAATTTAATTTTTTAGTATTTTCGGTATATAAAATGTTCACAATGGTGATTAGAAAAATAGCTTTTACATATTATTCGTATCTTTTGATAATTTCTTTTCATAATCAAAAAATTAAACATATACAACCACATAATGTTATTACAAATTATCCTTACAATAATTATAATATTATTCCAAATAGCATTAAATTCAATGTGATTGGCGTAACATAATAGAAATTGCTATAGACATTATCATTGTTGAACTTTTTTGGAGTAAATCATTTTTTTTAAGCTCACTCTAATATCCAAAAGCATGAGTATTTGAGCTATACAAATTCCATATTTCATGAGTTTAGAAAAACTCATGTAGTTATATTGCATGATATAATTTTAAAATATATATATAATTAAAAGATAAAATATTTATTTAATTCATAATATTACGTAAACAATTAAAATATTTATTATTTTATAATAAGAAATGAAAAATAAATATTTAATTATTTATAATAATTAATAAAAAATATCACAGGGGTCTTGGATAGATGGTGATTGGGTGCTCTGTTAAGGCACTATTTGATGTGAAGTCACCAGTTCAATTCCCTGCCCTGATCAGGGTGATATATTGGACATGATGAAGATGTAGTCCCACCAAGCTTACAAAAAAATACAATATTTATTAAAATTAAAATAAGTAAATAAGAATAAAAAGTTTGAAAACACCTAATAAAAACATATGAACTAATGATAAATAAAATATATATTCAACTCTTTTATCACTCAAAAATTCCTCTTGGTTGTGAGAGAGAAATTCCTAAGGTAAACTTTTCAAACCAATCTTGCATATTGAAGGCTAGCCCCTTCAATTCAGAGAGGGCTCTCTCTAACAACCTAATTACTAAGCTTAGCAACTAGTTGTATCTTGAAATAATGGCTAGATCTTTAGTAAGGTTGTATTGAAATAGGGTTTGGTTGGGCAAGAGAGAGACAATCCATTGGGTGATGGAGTCAGGTACATGAAAATCAAAAATATATGCAAGACACTGGTTGCATGATCAATGATTAATAAAGGCAAGGTAGGCAGCACTTTCTTAGACATAATGCCATATTTAGCTTAAGGTGAGATGGAGAAAATAGTCCACTACAGTAGAGCACCAAACAACAGTGAATTATACAATAGCGTTAGAGGGAAGAGGTGAAAGCATTTGAATATATGAAATAGAGCATCACAATGGATGAATTATGTTTCATTTAACCTTATTAAAAATACTAGAAGATAATACATTCAATTAATTTACTGAGAAAGGAAACACATATACCATAAGAAAGAACAGACATGAAAATGCCATCACATGAATCTTTGTGTCAAAGATCAAGTACCTCTAATCTTAAATATTCTTTATTAATCTCTGTAAAACTGATACAAAAGTGCTAAGGAGTCTACCCTTCAGGACTGAACCTCCTCAAATTACAAGAGTCTTGCTTAAATAACAAAAATAACATTTCAACTACTTCCTAGTTTGTTTTTAAATGAAATCTAATACAATCATAAAGATGAGCTAAAAATAGACAAGTTGCAAAGTGTTTCGAGTTGTAGATGTTGTGGGCGTTGTTAGAATCATTTTCAAAATCTATTGGTTTCCAAGTGTTCATTAGACTGTCAGTTATGGTCCTTTGGATGCTAAAAAAGTCAAAAGATATTCCACTGAAAGATGGTCCTTCTTTTGTTATTCCTACAAATCATCCAATTTTGAAAGCAAAGATATAATAATATTCTTTATGTTCAAGCAAAATACTATTTTTTTTCACTTACGAGTTCATCATTGGATGATTTGTATATCTCTGTAGCAACATCAAAACTCCTCATTAGAATATTCCTCAAAATACCATTTTCTTGTTCTCAACAAGCCAACTGGTATATTCTATCAGCACAGGGATAATGTATATATATAGGGGGGTTCTTACAACACCTGAGAAATAAAAAACCTTCAAATAACCAAGATATGCAAGAAATAAATAAATTCAAAGAACATAAACTTGCAAGAGAAACTAGGTGAAAAGAAAACCAAATTGCAGCAGGTCACGAAGGTCAATTCCCTAAGCGCTTCCCAGCAACGGCACCAAAATGTTGGGTGCAATATAGGGCATATAAATGGACCAACATTTAATTTTCAATCCGAAAGTTCATAAACTTTGAGGCGTAGCACTAGAAATTCCAGGGAGAGCCCCTAACAACCTGCAAATCAAATTCTAGTTTAACTTGTGCATCAATCCCAACAAATTAAATTGAATCTTGCACTTCAAAGGAAACTTGAGAAAGCATAAACACCAATCCTTCAATCCATCAAGAATTGTAAGCAAACCCTAATGACAGAATAGAAAACCTTAATTATTGATCAATTGAAAACAAGCCCAACCTTTTGACAATTTAAAGAGAAAACCCTTCTATTAAATCAATTTAAAAAACAATGCATAAACTCCAAATTCGATTCCTACACTACGCTCTTTGAAAATCAATCAAATTTCACTCTATCAAATCAATCACAGTTCTAAAATAAAATTGAAACAAACTCCTCTCGCATGTCCAAATCTAATCCAAGTGGATCTTTAGATACAATGGCATGGAAAAGCTCGGAAAACAAAGTGATCAAAATGAAGTCAACTCAGGACCAGAGCGTAGATCTCATGATCTTGATTCCAATGGCGTGAACGGTACTTCAATATGAGTCTGGATGGTTAAGTTATCGCGAAAAGAAGGTTGCTTTGTTCCTTAAGAAAATGAGGCATTCTCCTTTAAAAATGGGTTTAAGCCTTAAAAGGCAAAAATCGCAATCGGAGGATTCATGGAGGCAGACTTAAGAAGGGCACAGAAAAAACCTCGATCGTTGATCTCCGATTAAATCAGATCGGCGGATCGAAAGGCAATCAGGTCGAAGGAAGGATATATATATATATATATATATATATATATATATATCGGTGATGGCAGGGGCCGACTTGCGATGCGATCGATGATAAAGCATCGGGCCAATATGTGAGCGGGATGCCAATGCGATCAGCCGACGCGGATATCGGCGATCGGCGATCGGCCATCCCCGATTAACAGGACTGTTGCACCCCAATATGCCAATTGCGATGTCAGGCCTGAACCCGATAAGGAATATACGCCCAATTGGATAAATTTGAAGTCCGAGTAAATGGGTTTTTGCGGGATTTTAGTGTTTTTTTAGGATTTCTTAGTATTTGTCTCTTCAACGATAAAGAGGCTATTTTAAGGGTTGGTTGTGCCATCGATCCTTCTACTCCACCTGCCTCTATTTTGAACCAGTATAGCCCCAATTTAAGCGGGATTTTTTCCAAAAAGAACCATTATAAAAGCACGATTGTTGGAAAAGCATGGGGGAGGAATTTGCAGCGTGCTATTTCGTTTGGCAGGAGGCCGATAGTGCACTTCGTCTATTTTGGACAAGTTGTAGATGTTCTTAGCCCCTTTCAACACCACGGACGCATTAGCATTGTCCACTTCTCCATCTGAGGTTTCCATCTCACAGCCATTTGTCAGAATGGAGGTATAAGCCTCTTGTATGTAGCTAATGATTGTAATTCTCTTCTTTTCATGCCATTTAATATAAAGGCCTCCCCATTGTTCGAGTTGGGCCCGGAGACGTAGTCCAAATTGGATGAACTTCGTTATGAAGTCTTGGTGTCTTCTTTTTGTGCCTTTTATGTGATTTCTTCTTCTTTTCTTGTGTGCACATTAAATTTCGGTGTTAAGCTGCAATTTTACATGTGATTATTTTCATACATTTATAAGCGAAAGTATCCTGTAACAAGATCAATACTCACATTCTAACAAGAAACCGATCTAACAAAGTACTAATATGCATAAGCACATTCAGTAGAAAATGTGCAAACAAGAAAATCACATGAGCGCTTTGTTGTCTAATTATTTAATTAATCATAATATCTGCTCTCACATTAACATGAATAAATTTCAAACTTTTGACTAAGATTAAAATAAAATATAAAATAAAATAAATTCAACCAAATGCAAAACCAAACAAAGATTTGCAACAAATAGCTATACTCTGTTTTAACGCAATCTTCTTGCACTCAATAGGCTTCTTGTACTCAGTGTGGTTCATGTACGTCATTGTTGCGTTCCTGCACTTCACTGCTATGATTCCTACACTGCATACATAAAAGAGGCAAGGCTTCCTAAATGACTAGATCTTTAAGCTCCAAAAGCAAAGTGTTAACAGTAATTAATGTGCAAGATCATAGATTAATAAAATACAAATATTTAAAGTTCAAACTCAGCTTCTTGCCATCACAAGAATCAAACAATACCATTACAAAGTTTGTGTTATAATATGTTCCAAATGGTTGTAGACCCCTCCAATTATATTGCAGCTTGGATCAATAATATTCAGGTCAAATATTTATGAATTGAACTAGATATATAATCTTTCAGCTTTCAATCACTGAAATAGACGAAAAATCGCAACCAAAAGTGAGAGATTGTCAATGAAAGTGTGCACTAACTGTCCATATAGGTTGAACATGGAACATGCACTTTCTTGATAGACTTTTGATATTCCTATTCAATCTTGCATAAATAGTGTGCTCGTGAACTTACTACGGATTGAGAATGCATGAGCAAGTGACTTTGACACTTACTGACTAACTATAAAGCGACAATGGAGCAAATGATCACAAGATCCATAGTAGGCTCCAAAATTCAAGTGTAGGCCAAATTTTAGAGGGTGCTTGGTGCAGCGACAACACTTGGAAACACACTTGTACAACTCCAGCTTCTCTTCCTTAGTCAAATACTTCGTGACGGGCCTATTTTAGGCAGAGATATTGATTCTCCTTGCAAAATATTTTAATTTCCCCACTTAACCTGGTTATAGATATAATCCCCTTCATCTATTTCTCAGCTGAACACATTCATAAGGCCAACTATACCGCAATGTTTTGAATTAGGAGAAGGGTAATGTTATTCGTGAGCTTTGTATTTACAGAGTATAGTTTTTCATCTCTCGTGTTGCTTTGCTGTCAACAGACCTTAACAATACCCGAAAGGATTCACTTTAGGAACACAAACATTTCACCGATGCCAATGCTCCTGGACAGTACCCCGGTGGAGTTGCTTGCTTCACCTCCCTGCACATGAAGTCTTTCTCTTATTTCACCCTTTATTTATTTATTTTATATAGGACTATGCATCGACACTTATTCATTTCATGGGGCGGAAGAGGGATCCTGACTTATTGAGAGCAGAAGAGGTTGTTCCTTCAGAGAAGCATATATAAAACCTCTGATATTGGTTTTCTCATTTATATTTTTCCCTTGTCCTTCTCTACTTGATTGGATCAATGTGGAAAACACTGAAACATAAAGAACCAAGCATAGAAACGAAGCCACTAAAATCGATGCAGGTATCATGGTTTCACACAAAGATCTCCTTATGAAAGGATCGTATTTTCCATCAAAACATGATCGACCAAAAGGTATGAAACCAAGACGAAGGAGAAGGATTAAAGGTTAGCCAAATTTTGCAGTGACAGAAGACCATTTTCTATTTTTTCCACATTATCTTTTCAGCCAAGCGAGAATAACTTTCATGTGAATTTTTATTAAACAAGAAAGACAAGACAAGGCATAACAAGAAGACAAAAACAAAAATAGAGGACAAGTAAACCTTAACTTGAAACGGAGCATTGAAAACGAACAAAGCAAACAAACCAAAGGAAAATACTAGTATAGGATCATTCAATGTAACTAAAAGTTGAAATGCACCTAAACCTACTCCTATCCTAACAGGCTAGAAGTTTAGGACTAAGTATAATGGAATTTCCAATGTAGCCACCGTAACTACTCCTGACCTGCAATCACAAAGATATAAGCAAATAAAATTAGTATAAATCATTGTGCAAAATAAAAAACTACAACTTGACAAACTTGCACACTGAATCGAAGGTCTTGCTTATCAACAGAAATATGTGACATACTTACAAGCTTTAACCATTTTCAAGCTTTACCTTGTTGCTTGAAATAATGACCATATAAAACTTGAGTTGCTTGCGAAAGTACATTAATTCATCTTTTTAGTTTTTGCAAACATCAGGAACGATCGAAACTTATTATTTGTGACGGAGCTTGTGATGTAAGATTGCTCTAACCATTCGATGATTGGATCTTGATATTCCGAACAATCAATTTGAAAACCTTGGTGCTCATGAGAAAATAAATTTTCAATTAACACATTCAAATTGCAAAGAGAATGTTCTATGGGGGATTTGATTGGGTCTTGTTCAAAATCCCTACCAAGATGGTGAGAAACTGACATAACCTTCATCTCATGTTGAAGTGCCTCAACTATCCGACAAGGATCTGAATTGTGAAATGATAAACCATGAAGATCGCTTGATTCAACAAAATCAATAAATGTAAAATGACTATGACCATATTGGTGACTATAATATCCTTGATTCTCCATTGGTTCCCTTTGTATCCGATCGAACATCATGCCAACAATTAAAACAATCACTGACATCACAAATTCAGGAAACCAATTAAGATACCAAGTTGGTGAAGGATTGGAAGCAAGGGTCAAATCAAACCAAGTATTTATAAAAGCATGAGGGTCTTGATTCGTTGAATGAATCAAGCATTTACCATCACTCAAGAAGAGATATTGTGCAAAAAAAAAGATGATTATATTCATGACATGCACAAAATTGATAGGACGGTGACCAATCTCAGAAGCATCTGACAAGAAGGAATCTTCCAACCAAGAATGACCTTTATCTTAATAAACGGAATTTCAAGATTTGAAATTGTGGGGATCCATGAGAGATGTGCTTTCCAACCCTAAGTGCGATGCAACGGATTCACGGGATGAAGAAATATTAACCAAACAAGAGAGATGTGCTTTTCAACCCTAAGTGCGATGCAACGGATTCACGGGATGAAGAAATATTAACCAAACAAGAATCTTTCATCTAATAAAAAATGTTGTCTTGAGGATCGTGAAGATCAACTTAAAAATATCGAGTCTTTCAAGAATGAACTCACAACCAGTGGATAGATGTTGAAGAAAGAAATAAGCATGGAATTATGGATCTAACTTAGTTCATAGGTGTCAATAGGATTGCGAGAACCTGACATAACCATCAATGGGGGTTGAAGTGTCTTGAATTCCTCACCGGTATTTGAACCTTCTGATGGTGGATCATCGAATTTGGGTGGCTTAGAAAAATCAACAGGAAGATATGCACCATTTTCATCAGATGTATCAATGAAAATATTGTTAATGCCACTAGTTTGATTAGACTTAATTTAGACATATCATATTCTTGATGGATAGAAAATTGAGAAACATCAGTCGGAAAACTCCCTTGATCATTTATAATTGTGACATCTTCCTCATGACATATGAAATGTTTGCAATTGAACAGATCATGAGTAATAGATTCAATCTTTTCATCCTTTGATCATAAGACCATACCATTGTGTACCTGATTGTGACCATGACCAATCAGATAAATATCTAAAGGATTCAGAGATGCTATTGGTATCATAAACTTATCGCATGTGTCTAGGTACAATGAGTAGTGTGCTAACGATGAGGAAAGATGAAAAGACTCGGGCAGAGAGACACTAGTATAAAATCATATTGAGCTTGTAAAAAAAATGTATCAACATGCATGTTGTATGCCATGAGATTATATTCATCATCGTAATGATCAAAGACAGACATACCAATGCAACATTCAGATTGATCTTGCTTTTCTTCGTGAGGGTATACCAAAGATTCAACTTCCTGACAACTTGTTTCTTCAGATTTTATATCTGAAGATGCATATCTTGAAGAAATTTTAGAATCATTCTGAAATGAAAGAGACTCCCATCGCACAAATTAATATTACAAGCTATGAGAAGCAAATTCTGAATCGATACTGTACAAATCCAAGCCGTTAGAAAAAGGAGAGATATCTTTCGATGCACTTGGATATCCATCACCACATGTGTTAATGGAAACAGGGATATCATGGTGATGGTTGTCCAAAGTCTCAACTTGAATGAAGGATTTGAAATTATTTGACAAGTTATCAAGATTACGAGATGCACGCTTGGCTGAGAATGCGAGATTGTCATCCTGATAGAGGGAAGAAAGATAAAACATGCCTTCAGCACTTTGCCCCTCTGCCTATGAAATGAAACTACCTTATTCTCGGTTACTGCTTGAAACAATAGGTTTAACATCATTGAACGTTGAAGTAAGTTGATCAAGCAAATCATGAAATAAGGAAGCGTGAGATGTAGATGGTAGAGGCTGAAAAGTATCCCTTGTGGAAATTATTTTTCCAATTGGATTAGCTTCGAGATTAAGATTATGTACATTAACGTGATCTTGAAAAACTAAGGGATCAATTTTTAATTCAAATTATGTGTAATTGCTAAACCATTCCAAGCTCTTATCAATAGGATCTGAATCATGGGAAATACATGGAGGTTCAATGGTTGGATCAACAATTCAATTTTCAGATTTCCCAAATTGAACAAGATCACCAAGAGGCACCCAAATTATTATTGGAAAAGGAGGAGGACAAGGAACAAACAGAATAGTAGGTTCCTCCTCACAAATTTGGGGTGTCTCATGATTAGCACAAATTGGGGAAGCAACATCATTCGGGGGGTTAGATTCTAAATATTTCAAGGAAAGTAGAACCAAACTCTAAAAAAATTTGCTGATAAAATTTGAATCAATCACTCCCTTGGGAAATTCATAGCAAAGGTGAAAAAACTGATTAAGAAAATCCTCTACAAATTCACCAGATTTCATTCTGAGCAGATCAATCCTATTACATACATATTGAAAATCATACATGTCAAAGGCTTGATGAAGCTCCTTGATAAATTGATCGAATGAATGAATGGAAGTGGATAGCAAAGTCTGACACCACTTCTTAACTCAACATTCAAGAGTGAGGGTGAATAATATATAAACAACGTCGTCACTATCAATTTTTTTAGATTTACAAAAACCAAGAAAATCGGATATTTGTTTGGATATGAATGTACCACCCTCACCATCAACCCTGAATTGAGGCAAGTCATGAAACTATTCTGCATAGACAAAAAAAAAATTACCAAGAGATAGGTTAGAAAAACATTATGGGATTATGATTTAGGAAAGAGCCATTTGAGATCAGAGAATCAAAACATACTCAACGAGCACAGCTTATCATCTAGCCCTCCTTCTAGCACCATTTGTTAATGGTGTTGGAATTTTGTCATCCAAGGGGTCTCCCCGATGAAAAGTCCCAATTAGACTTCGCATTGTTTGGTGTAGGAGCCCTTCGGCACAAGAGAGAAAAGTACATGTTCTTTCGAATCAGCAAGTGAGTATGCTTTGTGGATTTTTCAGCTGCAGAATATATCAAGGTTCCTCTACCAAAAGAGAGAGAAAAGTGAGCCTTTAAAAGACAAGTATTAGTAATAATCTAGTAAAGACACACGAGCATATACTTATGGATGAATCTTCGGACTACTAGTGAAATAGTTCACATAGAAGCAACGATTGTTAAACACATACATCACACCTTCAACAAGATAAGTGTCAAATCCATCGAAATAGTTCAATTTCCTTAGCACACATGAAACAATATGCATCACAAACATACAAAGAAAAATCTTACAATATTTACGACATATGCATGAAAGTGTGTTGGCGTAACGAGCTTCTGAATTAAGAAAAAGTTCCAAAATACATCAGACAATGAACACCACTAGCCCTAATAGTGGAGCATTAGAGCAACCAATTTCTCCTCAAAAAGGACTATTTTCTTCTCTAATGCTTGGTAGAGGAGCTAAGGTGAAAAGTCCTTTTATATTAGCGATGAGGATGTATATATAACAATGGGGTGATCATTCACCCCCCTTGTGACTCTTGGACTACCCTCATGATTGTTTGAATTCTCTATGACCTTTCAAATCCTACATGACTTTTCACATTCTATACATGTCTCTTGGACTTCCACTTTACATTACATTTCTCCAATATTGAATTTACATAATCCATAAATGATGTGGAAAATGATGACTCATGACAGGACATGACATGACACTGATGACATGGACTACATGATGACATGGCAATGTCAAGTTGTTCACTATTGTTTCTTTCTTAGTGTCCCTTGAAACATGTCTCTTGAAACATGGAACATGCTCTTCTTCTTCCTCCTCCATAAGGCTTGAAGGTAGGGAGTCTTCAACATGATCTTGATTTCTAGCTGTTATCGCAATTTAGTGTCCCTTTGTCTTTCTTAATTGATCCATTTGTCTTTGCAGCTACAAAGGTGTCTTCTATCATGGTCTCCGTCTCCTTTTCTCCATCATTATCCTATCATGGTAAGATAGAGTACCTGCAACTGTAAACCACTCATGACGAGCCGACATCAGTCTGAAAAATCCTAATCTATCATGTTTCAAGATATCACTTGTTAGGGATGGAACCGAGTGACTCATTAAGTGATTGAGTCGGGGATTTCTTAGTTCCAGAGGCCAAGGTCCAGGACTAAGGCTTGAGACTGTGCAATGTGAAGTTCAGGATGGCCAGGGTCAAAGGATTGCGTAATTGAGGGGTTCAAGAGACCAAGGTTGGGGCTTGAGGCTTGAGGTTTCCCAATGCACAGTTTTGGAAGGGTGGACTTAAGGAACTACACAGTTTAGGGACTCAAGAGGTCAAGCTTGAGGCTTGAACCTTGAAGTTTCCTAATGTGCAATTCTAAGAGGCTAGGTTAGATGACTACGCAGTTGAGGGGTTCAAGAGCTTAAGGTTGAGGCTTGAGTCCTGGAGTTTCCCAATGCACAGTTCTGGCAAGAGAACAAGCTAGGAGAGTGTGCAATTGAGGGGTTCAAGGGCTCAAGCTTGAGGCTTGAATTTTCACAATGCGCAATTCTAGAGGGAGAACAATCTCATGGATTACGCAATTCCACAGCTCAAGGTGTTAGGTTGGAAGCTTGAGGCTTGACATTGCGCAGCACACAATTGTGGTTGAATGGGGGACATAAATTGCATTGTTATGGAGTTTAAGGGTAAAGGTTGGGCACTATGACTATGTAGTGCGCAGTTCCAAGAGGCAAGGTCAAGGCTTGAGGATTGATATTCCACAATGCATAGTTCAGGAAGGCTGAGTGAAGTCATGTTGCTCAGGAAGGCACTTTTCCGAATTTGACTAAGTGTGGGATCAGTCAGACCAAAGTGAATGGTAGAAAAACTTTTGACTAAGTGTGGGATCAGTACGACGACAGTGAGGACATTTGTGCGACATTGCCTGAAACTTTGGGAATGAGTGTGATACATGTCTACATGGTAAGAATGACTCATTAGCACCAAGGTTACCCCTTGAAACAAACCAAAACTACATTTGTGTGCTATGCAACGCTTACTATACTAAACAATGACACTTGCAAAAACGTAAACAACATTGTAAGTGACAAATGCCAAAACAAAGATAGCATGAAAACGACACTTATTAAAGTGAAAACAAGTGAAAGCAACAATCGTAAACATGAAAGCGATGCTTGCAAGAGCGAAGGTGTGCAAAATCGATAGTTGGAAAAATTCACCGAAATAAAAGAACAATCGCAAACAAAAATGAGAGATTCTCAATGAAAGTGCACACTAACTGTTAACATAGGTTGAACATGGTACATGCACTGCCTTGATAGACTTGTGTTATGCCTTTTCAAGCTTGCATAAAGAGTGCACTCATGAACTTATTGTGGACTAAGCATGCGTGAGCAGGTGACTTTGACACTTATCAACCGACCATAAAGTGATGATGGAACAAACGATCGCAAGATCCGTAGTAGGCTCCAATTTCAAGTGTAGGCCAAATTTTGGAGGTTGTTTTTCGCAGCGAAAACACTTTTGCTATTGATACAAGATGAAAGGGTATTGACCCAAAACCCAGACTTTTATCAATGTAAATCTATCTATCTGTTTCGTTTAAAAAAATGAAGTTTATGTAAAATGGAATACATTTATTTTAATGTCCTTTATATTTTGGTGAGTGTGAGTTGTTTTAATTTCGTTAATGATATAATTTAATGGGTTTCAATAATAATGTTATAAAAAATGATATAAAAAATTGATTAGTTATATTGATTCATATATAAATATATTACTTATATTGATGAAATTTAAACACTAGAATAATTATAAAGTTGTATTGATTTAAACAATATAATAAAGTAACAATGATAAAGTTTACTAATTTTAATAATAATATTACTATAAAAAAATATTAATGAAAAAACAATAAAATTAGTATTGATAATATTAAATGTACTTGCTATGTCAATATTTTCATATTAAACCTGCTAAAAAGATATATAGAATATTTAAATATATAAATGTCTTATAACCAAAAGCATATTACATAGAAGAAAGATTTATTAATATAAAAATATAATAGAAACCATATATTTCATATTAAACCCACTACAAAGATATATAGAATATTTAAATATGTAAATGTCTTAAAACCAAAAGCATAATACATACAAGAAAGATTTATTAATATAAAAATATAATAGAAGCAATATATGAAGATTAAATGTTTAATAATTTAAAAAAAATTGGTAAATTAGCTAAAAAGAATAATTATTTAAAATTTTGATAAT
Source organism: Pinus tabuliformis (assembly GCA_031772625.1). Taxonomy (NCBI): domain Eukaryota; kingdom Viridiplantae; phylum Streptophyta; class Pinopsida; order Pinales; family Pinaceae; genus Pinus; species Pinus tabuliformis. Next base: position 236,422,837 of record CM062819.1, read on the forward strand.
GATTTGTTTGATATAAGATATATAACCATGCATTATTAAAATGCAAAATCTTTATAAAATTTTAAATTAAACCAATTCACAATCACAACCAATGTAGTTACAGTGATCATCTCCAAAAGCTAAGGGGCTATCCACACTTATAGCATTGATGCAAGGCATGTGATGATATGACATGGAGCCATGGAGAGCACTTGGTAGTGTTACAAGGAGATGTGCAGTTGTCCCCTTCCCATGTACTCTTTCAATCCTACTACATTAACTTTTTCCTTTTGCATAATAAAATATTAAAAAAAAAACAATTTCACTAAAATTTAAATTATAATAGTAATATTATCTTTAAAAATGATTAACATGGGTGTCTAATAATATCTAGTAAAAATACATTAAAATAAGAATGTGGGCTACACATGATAATGAGATTACAGATTAAAGGTATTATAAAAATGAAAGACAAGTAAAATTTATGTTTATTTGCATTTCCACTTAATTTACTCAATTTTTTAATGGTCAATTTAATTAAGTGTGACTCATCTTCGTTTCTCATAAATAAATAAAAACCTTTATTGTTCCAATGATTACGATTATGTAATAAAAATCCATATAAAAAGAATTTAAGAAAAAACAATAAAATCAAATTTTTTAATAAATATGAAACTATTATATAATAAAAAACAATAAAATCAATTTTTTAAATAAATATGAAACTATTATATAATAGTACATTTAAATTTGTATTAATATCGTCTTTCACGTAATTTATAATATATTAAAATAACAATACAAGTTGAGAATGAGATTACATAATAAAGAAATTATTATACCTAAAGATAGGTAAAGTTTACGTTTAATTTCTCTTTCTAAGTAATTTATATAATCAATTTTTTAATTTCCAATTTAATTAAATGTGCCTCAAATTCGTTTTGATTACAATATAAGGCCAGTAACAGAGATAGTGGGCAGTTGCACGTCGATCACGTGCAGCGCGGCGGGACCCACAAGGTACTCCACAAAGACGTCTTCGGAAGAGCGTTTGATCCCATGTGTATACATTTATATCTATCTTTAGGCTATCTTTAGCCTCGTGGACGTTAAAATAATTTCTTCTTCTTCTTCTATCATTTCTAATGTGAAATTCAAGATTAGCAAATATCAGTAATTAATGTAAAAGTACATCTGGTTGGTTCAAAGCTATTAGTTTGTACTAACATAATTTTCCAAAAAAAAATTTGGTTTAATTTTTTTTGGATGATGTCATTGGGCCGCCGCGTCCTTGGTTTTGGAATTCGACGGTCAATGTCATCCTGCCATATATAGTAGATTGGATTTGACAGTGTAGGTACAGGGAAGGGAGATCTTTCATATCGCTGGGAGTTAACTTGCCCTGCTTTGAGCTCTGGTGGTGTTAATTTTGTTTTAAGAGTGTTGGTGGAGAATTTATTATTATGGTTAACGAATCATCGAAAAGCAGATTTCGGTATTTTTGTTGTTCAAAGTGGTTGTTTTATTTTTTTCTTGGTGTTGTGGCACTCATTGAGATTGGATTTGTTGTTTCTTGCTTTACTTCTCGTTGTCAGGTTTTCCTTGTTACTAGGTGAGTATTTTTTTACTTCGATGGGTGTGAGCAGTAAGCTTTTTGTGTGGAATGTTGAAGTTGTTTGGCTATTTGACAGGACGCAGACTTTCCAACTTCCTCGATGACGATTTGACAGGTGAATGTATGAACATTATTTTATGGTTTAATGGTCGTGGTGCATAATTTGGAGTTCTAATGGTTTGTTGTTTCGCAGAATTTGCAAGGGAGGCTTTACAATTTAGAGAATAAGAGTTGTTCGGGTAAGCGAAATTGTTGGATTCTAACTCGAAAACCTAGTAAGTTTTTTAGTTCTCTTTGTCAGAAAAGTATGGTTTAATGGGTCATAAGTGTTAAATACATTGTCGGCTCAAGTTTTGATGGTTTGGATGCAATGTTGTAGGAATAAACCAATGTTGACTAACCAAAGCTAGGTCACAAGTCAACCCATCTTTGCATTTGTGGAAGTCCTGCGGGCAAGGTGTCGAACCTGATTCCTTATGTTCTGGTTTTAAATTGTTTCTTGACCCCGATTCCATGATTTTTTGTAATGGTTACAACAAAGATTTCCTGGAATTTACTCTGAAACGTGTGAAGTCGGGAGTATAAGTATCTTTGCATTTTCATAAGGCTCATGAGCAAGGGGGCGGCTCTAACTACACATCGTGTTGTTTTAGATAGTTGGGGGGGTGTGGGGGCAGAGTTCTATTGGCATAAATAATTAGCGCGGGAAGAAGATAAGTATGACCTTCGTCGAACATGATGCTTTGCGATATCAAAAGTTGATGCATGTTTGTGTTTTAGCAAACTCGTGTATGTGAGTTTTTTATATGCTTTTTACGTTCCAAACTCATGTATGCGAGTTTTTATAGGGGCATATATCTCCATTTCAGTTTTTTTGTTTTCTTTAGAGTCAAAGGAAACCCGTAGTTGAGGTTGGGACTGATTTTGTGGTCGGGCAATCAGTGTCTCTTTGGAGAAGAATCATAAGGAAAAAGCTGAGCTCCGAGCCAGCTTGGCAAAGGTTGAGGTTCGAGCAATCTTGAAGTTGCAACTGACGTTTAAGTTAGTTGTTTTCAGTTTTTGTAATTTATGAACCATATTCAGATTGTTTTATTCTTTAGACGAGGGTTGGCGAGTTCATATATTTTAAGCATTTTAATCCTAATTTTCTTTTAATTTGTAGGTAGTTTTTGGATTTGTTATCTTAAACTTTTAGATAGGAAGAATAATAATCTTTCTGTAAAATTGCTTTAAATAAATGTCTTATAAAAATAATTTTTTTGAAATTTATTTCTTTGTTGATAGAAGAATAGGGTATTTTAAATTACATTTATTAAATAATATTTTATGTAAAAAAACAAAATAATAAATTATAGACACATATGTTAGTTTTGTGGGGCTTCGTAGAAGCAAGTCGGAGGTCGTGTTGAGTATGAGGTCAGAGGTGGTTGTTGTAAACACGCATAACTATATGCATATATTTCTTTTGTGGCTCCTACTAAAAGCAAGTCGGAGGTCGGCATTGTCATTTGAATGGTCTCTCTAAACACTCCCAACTACTGACACTCCTCGGCCAATTCGGCTCAGAATCTAGGTTCACTATTGTTATTATTATTATTATTATTTCTTATAAACGACTTAAATGAGGTCTATGATGAAAGTTATAACGAGCTGATATGTTATAAATTAAATGTTAAATGTCTTATAAAAATAATTTGTTGAATTTGTTTCTTTATTGATAAAATAATAAAGTATTTTAACTTACATTTATTAAATAATATGTTACGTGTAAAAAACAAAATAATAACTATAGACACTAAAGTTTATTTTTTGTGGGCCTTTGTAGAAGCAAGTCGGAGGTCGATCTAATAATGAGGTTACATGTAACTATATGCACATATTTCTTTTGTGGCTCCTACTAAAAGCAAGTCGGAGGTCGGCGCCAACTATGAGATCAGAGGTCAGCATTGTGGTTTTAATGGTCTCTCTAGACACTCTTGACTACGACAATCCCCGTCCAATGCAACTCCAGCTTCAATATTTCATTTTTTTCTTTAGAGAATGGGATGATTGGTTGCCATCTCTTAAACATTATATCTTATAAGTATAATTTATTCAATTTATGTTTAAAAAAATGTTTTAAATTAATTTTATCAAATAATATGTAATATGAAAAAAGCAAAAAATGAAATTATAAAGAGGTCAATTATACATATATGTTTTTTTTGTGGGCTTTGCCAGAAGAAAGTCGATGGTCGAGCTGGCTATGAGATTGAAGGCTGGCATTGTGTTTTGGATGGTGCTATGACATTCCACCACCAATTGGCCTCCTTGTAAACACGCCCAACTATGTGTACATATTTCTTTTGTGGTCCCTATTGAAAGCAAGTCAAAAGATGGGTCCGGCTATGAGGTTGAAAGTCGGACTTATGGTTTGAATGGTCTCTCTGGACACTCTTGACTATTGACTGTCCCCAACCAAATTGGCTCTATCTACCATACTGCATGGAAGCATCCTATATCAATATATTTTTAAATTTGAAAAATATATATTTAAATTACAATTTTAGAGAATGGATTCTAAAATATTAGATACTTTAAATATATAATACAATTTTATCAATTTATATTTAAAATACAACTTTGTAGTATATTTAACTTTTGGTTTATAGTACATTTTATATCAAGATAGTTTTTACTTTGTTTGTTGAGCATGTTGTTCTTTGTTTTTTTCAGGGGTCCTAATTATTTTTAATTGTGGCAAGTGACTAAATTGTTAAGTTTAATTAGTTTTACTTAAAACTGTGGATGGTAGCAAAATTATTTTGACTAGGGGTTTTTGTCTAAATTCATGTGAATGTAAATTTAAATTTTATTTAAATTTATTCATATATTTCTTAAATTAAGTATTTCGAATATTAAGTAATTAATTAAATTTAAATTAACTATATTTATAATATTTTTCATATATATATATATATATATATATAGATATATATTCTTTTAATTGGTTACCTAATGCTAAAATGATTTATTATTAAACTTTTTTGTTTTTATATACAAATAAATAGAGTATTAATTTATTATATTAAGTTGTTTTATATTTGCCTATTATAAATTCCAAGAATGTTAAAATTGCTTATTGAGCTAGTATTCTTGGACATTATTGTGATGTTGTGTTATTTATATTAGATTTAACGACATGTAAATAAACATAAAAATTGCAATAATTTAATAGTTAATAAATATATTGCCTTGTTTGTGTGTGTGTGTATATTATTTTATTTTATTTTATTTTAATTTTACCTATATATTATTATTATTAAGTGATGTATAGTTAAAAACATGTTATTATTTTTATTAGTGATTTTAGTAAGTCGTGATACAGTGTTTGATATTCAATGAACATATGTTATTGGTAAAAAAAATAAAGATTGATATTCAATGAACATATGTTATTGGTAAAAAAAATAAAGATTGATATTCAATGAACATATGTTAATTGGTAAAAAAAATAAAGATTGATTTGAGCAATAAAATTATGGAGTCATGGATACAAATTTCTAATATACATTATTCTATCTAGGTGTTTTATGTATATAGATCATGCATTGGTTTAATGTCTTCATAATGTTTATGATGGGCTTTTGAAATACATATTTTTAGGATTTGATCAAATAATGTCATTTTAGCTTAGAAATATTTGATTATGTATGTGTTTTTTATTTTATAGGTATGGGATTGTAGTGTTTAGGATGTTCTAGACATTTGTGCAATTTTGAATTTGCTCTAAATTTTAAAGTGTTGAATACTTTTATCTAGATGGAGCAATATCCAAAACTTGATAGATTTTTTAGAAATTTTAAATGAACTTTATTGTTGTCTATTAATTTGGGATTAAATTACATGTTACTTGTGGCTAGATTGCAAGTTAATCTTAAAAAAAAAATGAATTATGGAATAATATTATTGTTTTATGTAGCAATTATGTGCTCTTTTTTTTTTTTTTCAAAACAGTGGAAAGCAATAAAAAAACAAATGTAAGCTAGGAGGAATTAAATAACGTTACAACATTTGGTATTTGTAATTGTGGTGTTTAATTGTATTTAATGTCTAAACACTTAAATACAACTATAAGGGTTTTCGACAATCAAATGAATCTGAGCTAACCTTGGACGCAGAGTTTTGGAGAGACGGGAGCGATGGCTAGGGTTTCTGAATCTACCCTCTGCAATGCCGCCGCACACCAGACCAGAGGTAGGGGGAGCATAGGAGTAATCATGAAGGGGTTTCTAGGTCCACACAGCACAGCAGCTGCCAGGTTCCTCCACAAACCAAAATACGCATCCCCTGAGGCAGATCGACCACTATACAGGTCATGGTTGAACTCGCCCCTCCAGATCCGATATTATTTTTCCAGAGAGAGAAAAGGCACCTACTTCGATTAGATCAAGCAACCGGCAAAGGATTAGAAGATGCCATTTGGAAGGGTTGGGTAGCGCAGGATGGGTGCCAGGCCAACAGTCCGGGTGAAGTTAAAGCAGATCTACCCCTGACAGATCTCATGGTGAGCCCCAACAACTATGCCAAGGTCAAAACACTGCATGTGTTCTTTTTGCAGGAAATGCCACAAGCACCAGAGCCAAAGGCTGTTGTAGCAGGACATCAGAGCCAAAGCGGTGAAAACAAGACCCCAACTCTGGAACCAGGAACTATTTATGGAGGAAATCCCACGAGGAATAGGATCTATGGTGACGAGAAGCCCAACAAGGAGAGATCTGATCCGTTTCCCTCCATAGCAAACCCGATTCAGTTATGGGCAAAATCGATGTACTGGACGAGGGTTTCTACCAGGAACAAGAAAAGAACAGGGAAATATGTTATAGACATTTTTGTGCCTTACAGCATGGAGCATGAAATGTCCATAATCTAAGGGATCCAAAGTCCCTAAACATGTTGTTTCTACCCCTAGAGGAACAAGGCAAACCAACCACAGCAATTAACAGAAGTTCTCTACCTGAAAACACTCAAAAACAAGCCAATTCTAGATCATGTCAACTGCTCCACTGAGCATCTGCGTTGAATGTCAACTGCTCCACTGTCTACCTGCGTTTAATGTCAACTCCAACAAAGGCTACCTGCGCTGAGCGTAATTGGACAAGTGTCAGGCTCATTCCTCAATGTGTCAATGCCCAGGAAGCTTCCAAAATGACACTTGCATCAAGGAATTCGATTGGTGATGAGTAAGAGGTTCCAAATCTCCAAGTGGAAGCAAGAACCTCCAAGTGGACTCAAGAACTGAGAGAGGGAGAGGACACTAGTCAGATCTCAAGCTGACTCATCCTCTCTCCAAAATAACTATATATAGATCTCTCCTCCATGGGATCTAGAGGCTGGAATTTTGTTATTGCAAAGAATTGCTGTTGGTTTGAGACTGGAGACATTGGGTGCTTAATGCTTTGAAGGGAGCTGAAGAATGAATTCCATTCTGCTGGGAAGGAGATGCTGGATTGGAGCCCTATGGGTTGTATCTCTTCCTGAACCTTGTTATCAATCAATAAAGCTATCTTGATTCTTTCCTATATGTTGGTGTATTTTGTATAATTGCATTAGTGTATTTGATTTGTTTCTAATCCTGAATCATTTATGAATATGTATATTTGCCTTTGTGTTGTGTTCTTCTCTTGTTGCAAGTAGTTGTTCTCTTGTCACAGGTAGCTGTTCTCTTGTGATCTCGTGGGATTCAAGTAGTTGTTTTCTTGAGCAAGCGAGGAGGCAAGTAGCTGTGGACACCCAAAGAGAAGAGGATCTAGATCGAGGGACAACCGGAAGACAACGGTAAGTCTACCAATCTCCCCTCTTTCACATTTCATAAAGGAAGAAATCATAATAGCTGTATTCGTTTGTTGCTAAGGCGTTGTCACACCTTAGGTGGATAGGATCGTCTTGCATAGGCATTTTTCCCCACAACAAATTGGTGACTCCACTGGTGAGGAACTTGTTTATTCATTTCATTTGTGTTTCAGTCATTTATTTACTTCATAGACTTGACAGCAACTATCGAACTGCATCTTTCCCGGATGCAAAGTAGAAAGTTGCTACTTTGATCCAGTTACTGGACTTGTCTATGATCTAAACTAGATCCAAAAATGATTTGATGATCCTTGTGATAGTCTTTAGTACCCTCTCAAAGCATCCCTCTGTTTATACCTTGCTTGTGTTTCTGATTTGGCCTGAAACAGTTGATTTTTGAGCTTTTTGTGACCCAGAACCCAGGGGAAACGAGAGTTTCTCCTTCAGCGCAGGCACTGTGAAGGCAGTCTGCATTTCAACGCAGGTCCTGTGAAGGCTACCTGCGCTGAATGTCAACTCCACAGTGTTAGACTTGCGCTAAACCAGTTTGGCTTTGTGCAGCTGGGGTTCTTTGCTATCTATTGCCCTGTTTTGATCTCTGTTTTTTGTAGCCTTTAACCAGCATAGGTACCAGTCTGATAACTCCTTTTCTTTGCTTAGATTCCGCCTCTCTTTTGTACAAAAAGATTGTGAATGTTTTTATGTGTTTGTGGCGTCATTTACAATTTTCCTTTGCATGAGTAAAGTAGTCATCCTGTAGCCTTTGATTCAGATCTGATTGAGAGTGATCTTAGAAGAGAGTTCATTGACTGTTTTCAGATTGATTATAGATTTACTTTTGCTTATCGGTTTGAATTTGTCTCTTTCAAAGTGCCAAAACAAGTCTTTATTTCAAAAATCGCAAAGTGATTGTAATCTCTTCTACCCTTGTTGATTTCGAAGAAAGTGAACTTGTTTGTATTGATCTTTTTAAAAGCAAATTCAAAGTTGTGCAAAAAGCTTTCTTTGTAGGCATTTATACTAAGAAAGTGGAAAACAAACACTTGCATTGTGCATTTTGCATTTGATAGTTTGCATGTTGGATTTAGGGAAAGTGCATTAGAGTGTGTTGATTGCTCTTTGAGAAAAGATAGTGTTATTCTTTTCCCTTAGTAGCTAGGATTTTCAAAGTTGAAAGATAATAAAGCTTGCTTATCATCTTAGACTGCATTTAGGAAGTTGTATCATACATCTCGTGGTGAACCTTGAAAGGCAAACTTTAAAAAGATCAACCTAAAATAAACTGAATGAACCTAACAACGCTTTGTAACATAACGCACAACATAGAGGTCTAGGCTAGAGACGTGTTCCGGCTTCGTTAAGCCTAGTGACTATCGATCTCGTGGAAGGTGGGTGATTCATCCTGAGGGACGATAGCGCTAGTACGGATTGTGCTCCCACGTATCGTCGCGTATATATTGGGATACCCCTATAGGCATATATCTTTTATCCTTAGGAAGCCGTGTCGGCCGCCCTACTCATCGCAATGCAGTGAACACAACATTCACGAAGATCGATCGCCCATACCCTAAAAAGTATTCTGCGGTTTTGCGAAAAGTTTGGCACACCCTCTGCCTAGAACTCCAGAGCAGTTTCTTTTGGCCTTTTTCAGACTCTATAACAGAAAAAGTCCATCCGAGCATTTGTCACTTCGGACTCGTTAAAACATCGAAGGAGACTAGAGTCATCTTTAGCTTTTTCTCGACTCTTTAAAAGTGAAAAAGCAAGTTGTGTCTAAAGCGTCTAATAAAATTCATTCAATTCGGAAAAACCAATTTCCCCTTTTTGTATTTTGGTTGATCAATTAATCCGCAATCATGGAAGAAAGTCAATTGAAACCCCGTCGTTCGCGGAGGCTTACGAGTCAACCGTCTTTGTATCCGGAATCGAAAACAGTACGGACAAAGCGAACTCGTTTAACCGGTTCAAAATCTCCCATCAAAGTTAGAACAAGTGTTCCAACTACATCTGAGATTCTGGTTACTCCAAACATTTCTGGAAACCCTGCCTCTACAGAAGAAGTTCAACAGCCACAGAGGGACAGTAATAATGATCCTAGTCTGGGGGCAAATACTTGCGTTACTGAACCAGTTCCATCTGTAACCGGTCCAGAGAGTTTTGTTCCCCAAACTACTGTCGCTGTCGAAACAACCCCTTTTTCGGCACCAGAAATATTTTACGGACCTGACGGTCTTCCTCTTCCACCTGGTTTGATTGCGATAGAGGAAATTGTAGAGGATCCGCAAGCAAGTACTCCAACCCATTTTGGAGTCGGGGCCACTCTATTTCCTTCATCAGAAGTTAATACACCACAAGTGGAAGTTCCTGTAGAATCGCTAGGCAATCTATTGGATAGACTTAAAATGTCTGAACAACCGTCATCATCTAGGATTGTGTCAAACGACACAGCGACATCAGAAGCCCCTGTCGTCACTCCAACAATGTTTGTCGGCATACCATCTGTCCCGACTAGCTCACAACCGCTAGAAGGAGTCCACCAAGGGACTATTTCGACAGTGTGGTTTGTTCCAGTTTTTTCATCCGGAATAATATCTGGCAACTCTTATGTTGAGACTCGCCAGATTGATCCATTTGGAGGTCAATTTGGGCAATCCAATCCCCAAGGAAAATCAATCCCCTTGAGTTCTGGATTGCTACCATATGGGGGGTAGTATGCCCTTTCATTACCCCCTCCGGGAGGGTATCCATACGGGAGTTCACAACAGTATTCAAGTTATACTGGAATTACATCAAGTGGTTGGGTAGCTATGATACCTCAACAACCAAGGGTTGTATATTCTATGCAACAATGTGTACCTATGACGAACATCCCAACCACACCGGCTATTGTAACAGTGTCACAAGTTCAAGCGATGCCTATTGCATGTCAACCTCAAATTTCTCAGGTTGTAATGCAACAGCCCCTTGGCCATGAGTCACAACCACAATCGCCAACTGGTGGGACGACACAGGTCCAAACGGGTACAATTACCCCACACCTTGGTCCAACGGTTAGCATAGCGCAACAGAACATGGCTTCACAACCATGGCTAGTGCAATACCAACAACCACAATTCCAGCAAGTGTACCAAGGTTCTGAGCAGCAGATCTTTGCGAACAGTGGACAACCGTATATTCAAAACGGTCAAAACCAACCGCTTTACAGTGGTCAAGTCCACCAACCGTATCAGTCGTACCAACATCAATTACATTATGCTGGTATGCAAAGGCCCACTGCTCAAGCGATTCCGTCGTACCCTGGTTATGCGTCGCCTAACCTGATTCAACAGTTACCATTCGTGGCAACTTTAGAGTTACCCGATTTACACCGGTTAACCAACGATCCGATTGTTTACGCCCCTTGGTGGCCAGTGATTCCTCACAAACTTCCATCTGACATTCCTAAATTCAATGGAAATCCAGGTGAAGACCCATCGAATCACGTGATGACTTTTCACATGTGGTGTTCATCAAACACCCTAAATGATGATTCGATAAGGCTTCGCCTTTTCCAGAGGACGTTAACGGGTCCAGCGGAAAAATGGTATATTGAATTACCTAGAGCCTCGTTCGACAATTTTAGTTCCCTAGCCACGACTTTCTTAACCCATTTTCAATTACCGATAAGGTATGAAACGGGAACAGAAATATTAACCAACTTCAAGCAGACGATTGCCACTCATATATCTAATCATATACATGAGTGGCGTCGTCGTCGTAGGATGGTGAAAACATACGTTCCCGATCAGCTGTTAGCTGAATGGTTTATAAAGTCGTTACTTCCTGCTATAACGGAAGATGTGGCGAAGGGGGGAGTCGTAACAGAGGAGCAAGTTATTGCTCGTGCACAATATCTAGACTTAGTTTATACTCAGTCTGGCACGCTCTACGACAAAATACCCGACGCCCCTAGACCGGAATTTTCAATTCCTCCTCCTCCTAAATCCAATAGTGACTCTCATGCCGGTGATGGCGTGATTGGCACGGCAAACACGAAATCGATAAAGGCTTCGTCTAAGAAAGCCCGTAAGAATTCGGATCAAAATGCAAAAGAAGAAATTCTTGCTTCGGAAGTAAATGCCGTATCAGCAGATAAAGGCAAAGAAACCAATCAACCAGGAAGCAAGAAGAAGCAAAACAAAGGGAAGAAGAAGAAACAGGGTGAGTCATCTCCTGGAAAAACTTCTTCAAACCCTCCTGGGAAAGGGAAACAAATTTATCCATGTCAAATATGTGATGAGGAGGATCATTATACAAAGAATTGTCCATTCAAAGCTGAGTTGAAGAGGTTCTTTAAAAGTTCGCAAACCTCAGCTGTATTAACTGATCCATTTCCCAACCCAGGTCAAAATCTGGTTGATAGTGGAAATGCTTCCCCGTCGCAAGTGCTTATGTTGTCGGTTTCAAAACAGCAGAATGATGCTTTGATTTCGACAAGGAACAAAGATTATGGGAATCTGCAGCTGTCGAACGACAAAGGTAAAGATCAACCGAGTAGTTCGACAACAACTTCAACAGAAGTTGTACCGCCCATCATTCCTGAATTAACAATAAAACCGCCAAAGGGAGTAGTACACAAGTCGACATTTAATCCTCGCGCCAGAGCGGCGCAGCATTATAACATAGTGGAAGATTTGGCCCAATCGCCATTTGCTATGTCGACTCTTGAAGTACTACAGAATTGCCCATCCCAAAGGCAGGCTTTGTTATCAGCTATTGGTGGGGTTGATCCTAAGGATTCCAATCTTGTATCTTTTGATCACAAAGGATACGATCCTCAGTTACCATCTCAACTAGCTTTCCTTATTCAAGTGAAAGCCCTCAACAAAACTGTTCACAAAACAATTATTGATGAAGGGGCATCTACATGTATTATGTCGATGAGTTGCTGGAAAACTTTAGGATCTCCAACCTTGTCGCGATCTTCGACGACATTAAAAGCTTTCGACGGAAGGACTTATACCCCGTACGGTATCCTTAATAACTTAAAGGTTGAACTGGGAGGAAAAACAGTAGAAATTGATGTTGAGGTCATCGATGGGAATCTTGACTACAACATCCTACTGGGTAGACCATGGATCTATGCCATGGCAGCTGTTGTGTCGACTTATTTTAGGAAGATCGCATTCGCATTTGAAGGAGGGATTACGGTCGTCGACCAACAGAACTTCCTCCCTAATGGTTCACAAGTTACATGAAGCATTCCCATGATCCATGAGAGCAACCATTCACTTTAAGATATCGGAGTAGGTCTACTGAAAGACCCCACAATGATGGGAACTTTCGCGCTTCCACCTCCTATATACATAGGAAATATAGCGTTAGTAGCAACCTGCAACATGATATCTTCCATGAAGGTCGCAAAAGACGATGTCAACATGGATCATGCAATGGTTTTGCCCCCAAGCCCTATAGAAATATTGTAGCAATCAATGTTTCAGGCATGGGAGGCGAACCCAAATCAACGCTCGTCAAGCGTTTGGGTAGATAGGTCTAGAGAATATGGTACCCCATTAGATCCTTGGTCGAAAGTACATGGGACTGACGAAGGAATTCTACAATCAATGTTGATTGAGGGGGCACCATGGAATGATTACCACCATCGTTCCCTTCTTCCAGAATATGAAGAAGATACTCAACATGACCTTTACCACCCTTCAGTTTTTGAATTCCTATCAAATACTGTAAATACGGTGGATTCCGAGCGAAACTTATCCAATATTGAAGAGACTATAGCCATAAATATCTCGACTAAAACAAATGTTGTAGAGAATATTTATGTCGGCAAAGGTTGTTCCCCTTCAGAACTGGAAATATATAATGCTCTTTTTCGCGAATTCAGAGATGTCTTTGCTTGGTCATATGATGAAATGCCAGGCATAGACTCGAGTATCGTTGAACATGAAATTAAAATGTATCCTGATGTCAAACCAGTAAGACAACGGCTTCGGCAGGTGTACCCCAAGAAAGTCGTTGCCATTAAAGTAGAAGTTGAAAAGCTCCTCCATGCTGGTTTCATCTACCCGGTTCCCCTAACCGATTGGGTATCGAATATTGTCCCTGTTATGAAGAAACAAGGGACAATAAGAGTGTGTGTCGATTATAGGGATGTAAACCAAGCTTGTCCAAAGGACAACTACCCTACACCCTTCATCGACCAGATAATTGATGAATGCGCTGGATGTGAAATCTTTTCATTTATGGATGGATTTTCCAGGTATAATCAAATAAATATCCGCCCACAGGACCAGTCAAAGACTGCATTTATTTGTCCGTGGGGCACATTCGCTTATCGAAAATTACCCTTTAGTTTAAAGAACGCAGGGGCGACATTTCAGAGGGCAATGAATTATGCCTTCCATGACATCAAGGACATCGTTCAACCTTATCTCGACGACCTTCCGGCTCATTCGCGAAAGCGGACTGATCATCCGCAGCATTTAAGAGCGATATTTCTACGTTGCCGACACTACAAGATAAGACTCAATCCGCACAAATGTGTGTTTTGCGTCGGTTCTGGTCGTTTACTTGGCTTTGTAGTCTCTAAGGATGGGATTCGTCTCGACCCTTGCAAGGTTCAGGCAATCATTAATTTGCCTCCACCTTCAAATTTGCTTCAGATTCAGAAACTCCAAGGGAAAGCAAACTTTCTAAGGAGGTTCATTCCAATTACGCAGAACTTGCTAAAGGTTACACACGTCTTTTGAAAAAGGATGTACCTTTTCTCTGGGATCAGGTAGCGCAAGCTTCCTTTGATGCTCTGAAAGATTCTCTAGTAAAAGCATCATTAATGTATGCCCCAGACTATCAAAGAGATTTTAACCTGTATCTAGCTGCAGCGGATACAACCATTGCGATGGTTTTAGTTCAAGAAGTCGATGGAATTGAACATCCTATATATTATTTAAGTAAAAACTTAAATGATACAGAAAGTAAATATTCTTATGTTGAAAAACTAGCGCTTGCAGCTGTTCAAGCGATTCAAAGATTTCGACATTATGTCCTCTTTCGGAAAACTACCATTTTGTCAGATTGCAACCCCATGACTTATATACTGTCGCGACAGTTGCTGGGGGGAAAATATTCAAAATGGATAGCAATCCTTCAAGAGTTTGATCTGGAATTTGTAAAATCCAAATCAAAGAAAGCTCTAGTTTTCGCAGAATTATTATGCGACCTCCCATCGTCGTCCAACGATGAAACATCCGAAGAATCAATCGTGGACGAGAATTTGTTTCTGATATCTACAAGCGATGAGTGGTATGGAGATATCATAGTTTATCTCCAAACCCAAAATTTCAGGCCTAACACCTCTCACTCTGAACAGAAACGTATACGATACCAAGCCAAAGACTACATGATCGTCGGTGATACGCTTTACTGTCGTGGTATCGATACAGTTCTGAGAAGGTGCCTTACCCATGAGGAGGTCGAAAAAGCCCTGAATGAGTGTCATTCAGGCGCGTGTGGGGGGCATCAATCTGGATATGCAACAGCACAAAAAATCTTACGAGCAGGATACTTCTGGCCAACCATGTTCAAAGATTGCATAATCGCAGTCAGAAGTTGCCATGCTTGTCAAATTTTTGATATCAAAACCAGAAGACCCCCCGCATCTTTACAGCCAATAGTTGCTGTTGGGCCTTTCGCCAAATGGGGCATCGATTTCATGCAATGTAACCCCACCTCGACCGGGGGGCATGGGTATATTATAGTCGCTGTTGACTATTTTACCAAATGGGCCGAGGCGATGCTTACATTGGATAACACTGGTGAAACAGCTGCCCTTTTCTTTTTCAATCATGTAGTCAGCAGGTTCGGCGTACCACAGGCTATAGTTAAAGATCATGGATCGCATTTTCGCAATCACATGATGGTCAAATTAGCTGCCAAGCTAGGGCTATCTCACGACAGCTCTACCCCGTATTATCCGCAAGCCAATGGACAAGTTGAAGCAATCAACAAGGTCCTGAAGCGTATGTTGCAAAGGATGATCGGGGTTCATAAAAGAAGGTGGCACCTAATCCTGTACTCAGCCTTGTGGGCTTACCGAACGTCGGTAAAGAACGCGACCGGGTTCACACCTTTCCAACTGGTGTATGGCCTGGAAGCAGTCTTGCCAATCCAGTGCGAAATTTCGTCGCTTAAACTCGCAATTGATCTCTTCCCCGTAACTTCGAAAGAAGAGGCTCGTTTCTTGGAATTAATCCAATTGGATGAAACCCGTCGTGACACCGCTTTGGCTAACGAAGCCCATAAGAAACGAGTCAAGGCGCAGTTCGACAAAAATGTCAAACCCCGTATCTTCTCAGAAGGTGATTTGGTCTTGCTTTATGACCAAGAATCCGATAAATTGGGAGCAGGTAAATTTAATTCCTTATGGATGGGCCCCTATATTGTTAAAAGGTTGTTAGCAAAAGGAGCCTACGAGTTAATGGATTATGACGGAATTCCACTGGCGCAACCCCATAACGGGTTGTACCTCAAGCGTTACTATGCTTAAATAGAAACCTGTATGCTTTTGTTGTATTTTGTTTTTGCTAAAGTGTTTGTTTTGGTCGAGTAATCCACCTTTTTACATTTATTGCAGATGTCAAACCTTCTGGAGACATGTGTTGGATATGCCGACGGAGCAAGTCATAGTTCGCGGAACCTATCCTCCGCAGCCTGGGCCATTTTTTATCCAAGCGGCGAGTTAGTAAGTTTCAGAGGTGTGTGTATTGGGCAATCAACGAATAACATCGCTAAGTATAGCGCGTTGATAGAACTACTCTCTGATGCCATCACCCATGGTATACGCCGACTAATTGTCAGGCTAGACTCACAACTCGTGATACTGCAACTCAATGGTATATATTTCGTTCGCAATCCAGCTATTTATCGCATGTTCCTAAGGGTTAAGATTTTGGAAAGACAATTTGATTCAATTCAATACCAGCATATTTCCAGAAACTTAAACACATTAACCGACTCATTAGCAAATTATGTGTTAGATAGACATTTGCGACATTTATAAAAAGAGACACATCATCAATGATTGTACATATGGATCATATAACTCAACCAGAATAAAACTCGAAAATCAAAATATATATAAGTTGTTTATCGTTCATACATAATGTTCTGTAACCAAGACAAAATCGGTCATATGACCCAAAAACTCAAAAATGCTAGGGGGCACCCTAGCCTAGTGGTGCTCATGATAGCACGTCACGGCCTGTGCAATCATGCGCAAGAGACGAGTCCATCGTCTAGGCACACCAGTAGTATGTCGCTGCAACTGTAAAGGTAACTCATCAATCCTCACATCGGGAATGCCGAGAGTAAGACTCTCAACCTGCTCCTGCACAGCTGTAAGAGTCTCTGCCACATCAAGGTCGCAGAGAATAACCCTCCCAGCAGTCTCCCCTGCTGGGGCAGCAACTGGCGCCTTCGGGCGAGCTGTTGGACGAACAGGACCAACATCTTCATGCACACATGAGTTTGATTAAAGTCTTGATAGAATAAAGCACAAGGACATTATAAATAAGAACAGTAAACGGTAATATGGTCAAAGATTTTACCAATAGCGCCCCACTGTTCGCCATCCGGTAACACCAAATCCAGATCGCCTTGGAAATCCATGCCAACATATGGGTACTCGGAATAGACCATCTCCTGACGCTCGAACCACCTGAAGAAGGTATCAGTGAAAGCAATCTGAGATTGACCAGCATGCCTAGACATGTGATCAACCCATCTCTGCATGTGTGGCTCGGTAGGAGAAGGCAAGTCGAATGCGATATACTGAGGCTGCATCAGTGGTATTTTCTCCAAGGCAAAGGCAGTCAGAATAGAACCATACCCAAAGTTCTTCAGCTTCCCGTCCTTTACCTTGGTCAATTTACTTTTCATCTGAGCAAGTACTGCATCACACCAGTTGAATACTTTCGGTTGGAGACACTCCAAGGCGTGCTGCACATAAGATCTGTTGGCAACATGTAGAGATGCGCTACCGGCCATCCTACCAATGATATACAGAATGGACCTGAGAGACCTGTCAGTAATCTCACGGATAACAACCTTGCCGTCTCTGCTTGGCTGGGAACCCTCCCTGCAATACTGGCGGACATAATCTCTCACGAAGTCATTCCCCCGGGCCGAACCTGACAAAGAAATGGGGGCACCCCGCCTTGACAACCCAGTCAATAAGTAAATGTCTACTATGGTCAAGGGGATGGATTTTCCCCTAATCTGGAATACTTGTTTAATAGGGTCCCAAGCATCAAGCATATACTGCAGTAAAGAGATCTGTGCTCTCATACTAGAGATACGGAAGAACTTCAGCAGGCCACAGTTCCGCAGCGCGTTCACCGTGACAGGGTCATGGAGGGCAATCATGTCCTCCTCTTCATGTTCTCGTTCTCGCCATGTAAGGGACATTTTGCTCAAAGATCCCTGCAAAACAAACAAGAGGAAGAGTAAGTTCCTAGATTTGATGAAAAACTGGCAAAATTTCATCAAAAAACTGTGCATAGAACTGCTTTTCTGAGATCAACGCAGTTGGCAAGTGTCCTACCTGCATTGAAGGTCAGACTGCCTTAAGGCAGCTTGACATTCAGCGCAGGTTTCGAATGGACTGCCTGCGCTGATGGCAGAGCGCCCTAGCAAAACCCCAGGGGCTCATGGGAACAGGAAAACAGGCACAGAATTGAAAAAGGAAACCATGAAAAGAAAGAGCTAGGGTTTAGCTCCTACCTGGTCCAGACGGCGCTGAAAATCGTCCGCATAATCTCCCGGAATCAGCTGGTGAAAATCAAGGGGGAAGAGGCACCTCTAGAGCTCCAACAAACCAAGTTCAAATGAAATGGTAAAATGAGAGGTAAAAACACCTTTTAATGGCTTTTTACGAAGTTCAAAGCGAAATATTAGGGTTATAATCTCATTTTCATGCAAATGTTATTCATTTCTAACTAAGTTTGATGCAGCAATTGAGAATGCAGTACTATCCTTGAAAAGAGAAAAGCTAGTTATGGTAAAAATCAAAATTTGACTATATATCGAGCAGTTTTAGCATAAAGTTCATGCTCGTTAAAAAATAAACGCAAGATTCGAGCAGTTTTAGCATAAAGTTCATGCTTGTTAAAAAATAAACACAAGATTCGAGCAGTTTTAACACGGTCTTCATGCTCGTTAAAAAATAAATATAAGCAGTGAGCAGAGTTTCCTCCAGTGTTTAAGCTCATTTTTAACTAAAAAATGAACCTATCCCGGTAAATAACCACTGTGATCGTAATTTTATCAGCCGTTAAAGCCTTGGTCGTGTTTGCACCTGCCACCTCCACTTTTCATTTGGCCGATCGTTCACCTCCATATGGTTGTTTACCCATTTTGAGGAACAGTTGCGAAGAGTGATTTCACCTAGCCATCCTTGTGACACTGCCGTGATTGGAAAATTCCAACCTATACCTGTAATCAGTTGCTATCCCTGTTTATCACTCGTTCCTCAAAAGATGAGTCTTCTTTAAGCTCTTTTCAATTGACTCGTAAAATATGAAAAGATTGCCGAGTTTTGACCTTCCATCTCGTTAAAGGATAGGAAGAGCTATCCCTCCTCTAGATTTTAATCTTTTTGGACCTGAGGGATTATTGCACAAAAAGGTCGAGCGCTTGTTTTATTTGGCTCGTTAAAATTATCGAAAACTCATCCCTTCTGTATTGTTTTATACTTTTTCGGACTTAAGGGATTAGATGACGAAAAAGGAATTTTGGAGTTAACTTTATGTACCTTTTCAGACTCTCTAAAAATGAAAAGGACCGAGTTATCCTTGTCGTTAGACTCGTTAAAATTATTAAATAGCGACAAACTTGTCTTTAGACGAGAACGAGTTTCACTATCGCTAAGCTCGTTAAAACATAGCGATGGGCTTGCCCGAAGGGCAGGTTATAGAACAGGCATATGTTATCCTCCTCAAGTTTGACAAAAATAAAGAGGTACTGGTCAGCAATGACTGGGGAAAAATTGGGAGAAAATCAAGAAAACTTTGATGGTAGCAAGTCGCTCTTGAACATGACACTTTTCCTCCGTATCACAATCGGGTTGGGTTGTTTCATTCACCGGTCACATCACCATGGTCTCGCCATACCATCCATATTTGGGGTAATGCTACCGATCCATCGCATCAGTGTCGCCATATGTTCAAGAGAAGTCGTTCAGAAAGAGTCAACCAGGTCCCATCCACTGCCATACATTATCCTTCATCCATTCATGATCGCCACCCTGAATCATATGTCACAGATCGTTTTCACCTCCATTAAAATCATTAGCTCCATTCCATGTCACTGACGTGGGATTCATCAAGGCCCTCCTTTGACGGATCGCTTCTTCTCGACATCACCTCATTATCCAAGAAGTTGATCTAGGAACAACCCCTTCAGTACTTTGAAGCTTGCATGCCTCAATGGCAAGTTTCTCACTTCCGGCGATAGGTATACATCAATGACCTTCGACCAGAAGATTTTGCGTGGTGTTCGATGCCAAGTCCTTTATTCACACCACGTGAATTGTACTGCAGTACCTTGAGGGTCATTATCATTATCGGTGATTCCTCTCGCGCTTGTTAACGGTTTACATCATTGACCGGTAATCAAGCGATGTCTTTCCATGTTCGACTTCAGCGCAATTCTCACATGGATCGACTTGTACTTAGAGTGAAGATCGAACGAGTTTGAAGACCCCGGATCTAGTTTCATCCATCCGGGCTGCGATATATATTCAGGAAAGATAAAGACATTTGACATGTACATCATTACAGCAGATGATCATCCTACTCAAAGGATGATAATTTCGCCAAAATTATCAGTCTACCATCAGACGATCGTCTGTTCTATGTACAAAAATGAATTTATAAAACTGAGCATGGGAATGCCCGCCTCAGCTAGATCATGAAAGCAGTATGAATCATAATGTATTGTATTGTATTTTATTACAGGTCTCCCCCCAGCAGATGGATGAACTTCGGACCCTCCTGGATAAAGCATTTCACCCGATAAACGGCCTCATACTTTAGGGGCAACTGTTATAGACATTTTTGTGCCTTACAGCATGGAGCATGAAATGTCCATAATCTAAGGGATCCAAAGTCCCTAAACATGTTGTTCCTACCCCTAGAGGAACAAGGCAAACCAACCACAGCAATTCACAGAAGTTCTCCACCTGAAAACACTAAAAAACAAGCCAATTCTAGATCATGTCAACTGCTCCACTGAGCATCTGCGCTGAATGTCAACTGCTCCACTGTCTACCTGCGTTGAATGTCAACTCCAACAAAGGCTACCTGCGCTGAGCGTAATTGGACAAGTGGCAGGCTCATTCCTCAATGTGTCAATGCCCAGGAAGCTTCCAAAATGACACTTGCATCAAGGAATTCGACTGGTGATGAGTAAGAGGTTCCAAATCTCCAAGTGGAAGCAAGAACCTCCAAGTGGACTCAAGAACTGAGAGAGGGAGAGGACACTAGTCAGATCTCAAGCTGACTCATCCTCTCTCCAAAATAACTATATATAGATCTCTCCTCCATGGGATCTAGAGGCTGGAATTTTGTTATTGCAAAGAATTGTTGTTGGTTTGAGACTGGAGACATTGGGTGCTTAATGCTTTGAAGGGAGCTGAAGAAGGAATTCCATTCTGCTGGGAAGGAGATGCTGGATTGGAGCCCTATGGGTTGTATCTCTTCCTGAACCTTGTTATCAATCAATAAAGCTATCTTGATTCTTTCCTATATGCTGGTGTATTTTGTATAATTGCATTAGTGTATTTGATTTGTTTCTAATCCTGAATCATTTATGAATATGTATATTTGCCTTTGTGTTTTGTTCTTCTCTTGTCGCAAGTAGCTGTTCTCTTGTCACAAGTAGATGTTCTCTTGTGATCTCGTGGGATTCAAGTAGTTTTTCTCTTGAGCAAGCGAGGAGGCAAGTAGCTGTGGACACCCAAAGAGAAGAGGATCTAGATCGAGGGACAACCGGAAGACAACGGTAAGTCTACCAATCTCCCCTCTTTCACATTTCATAAAGGAAGAAATCATAATAGTTGTATTCGTTTGTTGCTAAGGCGTTGTCACACCTTAGGTGGATAGGATCGTCTTGCATAGGCATTTTTCCCCACAACAAAATACGAGACCACGGAGGATGAATCTGAGCCCAGCAAGGACGATCACCCCAAGGAAAGCAGCGGCCACAACGTAGGGATCATAGAGCATACTCTGCGGAGAGGAGAATCCGTAGATCCATGGATAAACCATTCTCAGTTGGCAACAAAATCTGGATCCCCGATAAGTACCCACAGCTTCCAAGTTTTTGTCAAAACGCCTGCCGGAAAAACAAAATTACTTTGGGTAAAAGAGATTGATTCTGTAAAGCAACTGCAGAATCTTATATTACAACAAGTTGGATATCCCACCAGATCACAAAATCTGATACATGGGGGCAGAGTACTCCAGGACACAAAGTACCTCAGGGACTACAAAATCGCACCTCTGTCAACAATAATTCTCAATTTGAGAATAAGAGGGGGCGTGGCAGACAACAGCAGAAACCCTTATAGGGGTGAGGGAAGTGGGACTGGTACAACAAAAATTACAGGAACACATTAGGGGAAGAAAACATGAAGTATATCCTTCAAAAATATTCTTCAAGGGAAAAATACAGTCGAAGTAGCACCAAATCAAACAGGCATGGACGCAAGGCCATATATCGTGGAACAGCTAAATCATACCCCAGAATATAGCATAGATATTCCAGAAACAGATGAGCACTGCACTATATATGAAATACAAGCAATAATATGTAGATTTAACTGCTTTTGGCCCAAACTGGCTGATCTATTTCATTGGATCTTCACAAACGGGACTACACAATGTGAAATACATCTCTATTCCAAGGGGTTCTTCATAGTAAACTTCCCTACAACAGAGGCTAGAGATTTCGTAATACAGGAAGGACCTTGGTTCTAGGGGTCCACAGGACTCTTCATCACACCATGGTTCCCAGACTTTGATGCAAATACAATGGTTGTCTCTAAGATGCCAGTTTGGGTACGACTGCACAATCTCCCAATACACCTCTGGAGTCAATAAGCACTTGCAGGATCGGTAATACTATCGGGAGTTACATAAAAATGGACACCCAAAGACCGGAGGAAAGAATCTACACTTTTGCACGAATATGTGTAGAAGTAAACCCTAGCAAAGGCTTGCCAGACCAAATTCAACTGAAGCATAGATAGAGGTGTTGGACACAGGTTTTAGATTATGAAAATACAGCATTCAGATGCAGAACCTGCTGACAAACAGGACACCTACAAAGCACGTGTCCAACAACCAGAAATGACACTCGTGGGAAGAAGAAAACGGGGAAAAAAGCCAAGGGATGGCGA
This sequence comes from Pinus tabuliformis, assembly GCA_031772625.1. Classification (NCBI taxonomy): domain Eukaryota; kingdom Viridiplantae; phylum Streptophyta; class Pinopsida; order Pinales; family Pinaceae; genus Pinus; species Pinus tabuliformis. The sequence goes on from CM062819.1 coordinate 236,445,717, forward strand.
TTTCCTCCACCACTCTCGAATGACGAGGAGGAAGAAGAGGTGGAACATGTCACCCCCAACGAGACCAATCAGAAAAACAAAGAACCAGAAGTAGAAGACATAAATTCACAAGAACCTATAGACGCACAGTCGGCAAGGATACCAGAAACAATGGATATGAGCAGATCAAAACGTCAACACATATCAGACACATTAGATTCTAATAAAGAAAACCCCCAACATGTGGCTGATATAGCGCTAGCACTTATATCTCCAACAGAGTCTCAGGGGGGTGGAGAAGAAAAAAGGGCGAAAAGCTTGACTTTTCCCCCATCTGTACATTATTACTTGTTTTTTTTCATGATCTTTGATCAGCAACCACATTGCTAATGCAATGCACCATATGATGCATATGCTGAAAAGCATCTACAACATGTAATTTTTCAAATATAATGAAAGATTACGATTTTTCCAAAAAAAAAAAAAAATACTATAAGGGTTCTCAAATACTTTTAGATACTTAGATTTTACTTTTTTGGCCAATTGACATTTGGTATGATTTGAAGTACAATGTCTAATCTACTTACAATTGAACATCTTTGACTAATGAAATTAGTTTTTAGAACACTTTTTCCTGATATTATTTATTGTAGTTGATACTAACAAGCCTTTAAAGAGTAGTATTATTTACATTGTAGAATCATTATTTGACTTGATGATATACTGGATTCAGGTGATGTCTGCTAGTTTGGGTGGAATATGTTATAGAATAGTGTTATGCAATTGTGAATGATTTTGAGTCATGGAATGTGTAGTTATGGAATTTTCAAAGTCGTTGCAACAACTTAGGAGAAGTCTAATAATTAGAAATTGCATTATGTAAATAAATCAGATAAAAGGAAAAACAATGAGTGGTTTGAATGCAATTTTCGTGGCAAGTGGATTAGTTGCAGTTTTAATTGGTGCAAATGTTTATGATGTTGCATACAATATCTTTGTTCAAATCCAAAGAACAGTGAATAATTGTCAAAGGCCATCATGCAAGATTTTTTTTTGTGATTTAGATGTTAAATTTGTTGATTCACTATGTCTCAAGTGAAAGAATTTCCACATATTGTAATGCTAAAATGAGGGGATATTAAATGCACCTCTAAATCTCATAGCCATTTTTGTTGTGTATGCCTACTTGGAATCTATATTCCAAGATGAGTGGCTATGGAAGCTTTAACTATTGCATTTCTAGACAATTTTGGTGCAATATGTTTTGTTCAATTTGACACATTTACTAAAGTACATATCCAATTTAATGTTGTTATAGAACTATGATTAATATTGAGTGATGATTTTATTTGCAATTACTCTAGCCATGTGTGGCTAGAATGTTATTTGTTATTTATGGCATAGTAGATAATAGTTTCAATGTCTAGCGAACAATATGGTACAAAGTTAGCCTACCCACCTTGGTTTGCAATTTAATGTAGTTATAGTTTTATGATTGCAATTGAGCAATGGTTTCTTATTTGTTATCTTAAATTAGAGTTGTTTATTATAGAAAGCTATATTGTAATTTGTTTTTGAACCTAATAATTGGATTCTATTTTAATTATATATTTTGAAACAAATTTACAATTGTTGTCAAAAATTCTTTACAAAAATTTGGAAATTAAATATTTTGTTTTGAAATTTGTTAAAATGGTAATAATGTTTTTGTTGCTATTATTTTAAATTTCATAAATGTCTGTAGTTTTAAATTATGTTTCAATTGCAAAAAAAATGCAATCTTCAAGATTCCTTATGGCATTTTCATCCACTCTTTTGTCACAGTGTTAGGTACTCATTTTCATAGTATTGTGAAACAAAAAAACAGGGAGATAAGATAATCACAAAGACAATGTAGACTAGATAATACATGAAGTCTAAAATTTTTGTAGTATCATATGTGTTGATTGTATATTCAATGCAATCCATGCTCTTAATACTATAAATCATTGTCACATTTGGGCAAATTGTCAGTATGTCTCAATATATTTAAAGGGAACAAATAATAGTTTTTGTTGAAAAGGATCAAAATTGCAAGAAATTGATCACAAGTGATCTAGATTCAATCTACATAGATTAGAGAATTTCTTCTATTATCATGGCGACTGTTTATTTGACTCATTTGTTGTTTTTCTTCACTTTCTCTATAGTTCAGTTGAAATACCACATGAAATTGTAAACTACTTTCAACTTTGCTTATCTCATGGACATGATGTTGCTTTGCATTCATTGGATACACAATTGACTCCTAAATATGTTCAGGATATTCATCATGTTAATTATCTTGAAATGTACTTGAAAGGATTGCGTACACCTTCTATTTGTGCTTGAACTACATTTAGCTTATGGGGGGATGCATTTTGTATCAAATGGTTCTCCAAGTCGTTATCTGTTATGTTCAATGTTTGTCTATTTACAAATGGCCAAGCATATCTACGATTCAATTCAGACATTCATGGTTATCAATATAATATTTTTCTACATAATCCAAATCTTGCATGTAGACATTTTGAACCACTAATGCTACATAGCATAGTAGATAGTGTAGCTTTAGTAAGTAGAACAATTGGCCCATGCATTTTCCAATACCAATTCTCACATGACAGATTGACACATTGTCAATTGTGCAAATCTTATGTGAACAAGGTTTCATGCTCTATTGACAAAATTTCAATGGTTGTCATGATCTTTGTTTGAGTATATTTTCACATTTGCACGATGGTTTGATATATCTAATATTAAAAAAACAATTGCAAAAACTTTTTACAATTGTTTCATTTGCAATGATGATAAAGCTATCAATTGCTTACAACAATACCTGAGCGCTAAAATCATTGAACAAGGGAAATTTATCAATGATTAGAAATCTTATATTATAAATCTATCAATGCCATATGCATATGGACATATAGAGGGAAAATGTTTTGCAATACAATGGATATGTGAACTCCTTGAGGTTAACATATATATCTGGAATATAGAAACAAAAGATATTTCCTTGAGATTCTATTCATCAAAAATTTGCTCCAAAGTCATGTACCTTATGCATATACCAATATCTACAATACATGCACATTTCCATGCAATTATGGAAATTCAAAATGTTGAGAATATTAGTGACATTGACAATTCAACACAAATGCTCCAAGGAATCTCGGAAAGAGATAACTACAAGCTGACTTCAAGTGTACCTTGTAGATATCTTGTTAGAAAAGAATCTAGGTTTACTAGATGTTCTAATCAATTGAAACATTTTTCAATTGACAACATAGTATCAAAAAAAAATGTGTTGTAGTATCAAAGGATTACACATCATCAAATGAGGACAATAATCCTTTTTCAATGGAGACACAAAATAACAAAGAAGTCTCCACTTCTTTTTCCAATGCTTATAGTGAGTGGTACACTCACTTACATCAATTTAATCTGCAATACGAGCACAAGGTGTTATAATACAAGAAGCAAAAAAGAAACATGTAAAGTCAAATAAAGCAATTGCGGCATAATTGCGATAAATCCAAGACACACCTACATATGTATTTTTCATTTGTGATATTTTCTCCTTTTGAAATGACATGTAATCTATTAACAAAGACATATTATCTACTATTTTCTATCTGACGCTTGCTTCAGAGTTTAAAACCAGTAAAATCAATGAACAAACATGAAAATCTTGTAACATTGCAATACTCAATGAAAAAGTCCCTACATTTGCATCGCCTCTTTATATTCGACGAAGTGAAAAACTGATGTCCATTGCACAATTGACATATTTGGAAGAGAGGTTAGTGGCAGCAAATATCACTTTTGCACAAATAAGACAACTTGGCTACAAAAGATCACAAATTGGAGTAACAGGAACAATCATAAATGTTCCTTCTAGTCTATATGGAATTCAGAGAGCATTGCCTAGAGAAATTAATGACACTATGACAGTGGGAATTATGCTAAAAAGAAAATTGGAATAAAAGAGTGCCTATTTGTCTCAAAATATTTGACCCAAGAAAGTGATGTGTTCATTACATGACTTGTGCAACACAACTCTATACAAAAGCAAACAAATAGAAATCAACTATGAATGGAAAGAACATTCTGATCGAAGTAGACAAGATCATTAGAACGATAGTCCAAAAATGAAGGAACTAGACTCACCTTTTACCTTCAGAGTCCCACCTTATCCATGATCTTAATACAAGAATAATACAGATTGCACCTTCTGAAAGGGTTTGTCCCCTAGGAATTCTTCCAAGCAAATGATCTAAAGAACTAAACTTCCTGACATTGTTATTTGGATCAAATTTCCCTACTGATGTTATCAAATGTTTTTTTGTATCAAAAAATTGCACAATGGGAACTTTTGCACATGTATGGTGTCTTTTCGACACATATTACAAACATATTTTTTAAGGAAAATTGTATTTTGATAAACTAAGTCTAACTCAGATTTTGTTTCTATTCACAAAGGAAAGCTAAAAGAACAAAAACTAGGACACATTGGCATACCATGAAATTATGAGACAATTAAATCAAGAGCAACAATCAATAATCATACAAATAGTTCTGTGGAAAAATAATAATCCTGGTAAGTGTTTCTATTTGTTTATCACTGGAGGTGCAGGTACAAGAAAAGCATTCACTGCACAGGAACTTTACTATGCACTTGTACGGATTTATAGCAAAAACTTACAACGTGATCGTTTGAAAAAAAAAAGGTATAATAATTGTATTTATTGGAAAAGTTGCATATATTGCACATGGTGTTATATTCCATTCAGCTTTGCATTTGTCACTTTCACCATGTCACATGGTGTCATTGGCTTCTAACGCAATCGATGTATTGAGAAAAGAATAAGAACAACTTAAATTTCTATTGATTGATGAGTCTTCATTAGTTGGGTCTCGATTGCTTTATAGCATTGACAAGCGACTCTGCGAAATTACGCATACTCTAGCTTGCCCATTTGGGAACCTTGACATAATATTTTGCGATAAGCTATGTCAAGCACAGCTTGTACGTGATTGTTGGATATTTGAACAACCACATCTTAAAGGAACCAGTGCTCCTTACAATTTTTTGAAAGAAAATGTGAAAACTTATGAACTAAAACATGTAATGCAATAAGACAATAGAGAATTTGTATCTATCTTAAACAGAATCATGACATGTTCACATACTGATGATGATCTTGCATTATTGAAAAAGCATTGTTATAGATTGGCACCAAATAATCCAACTTTTACATACTTTTTTTATTAAAACAAGAATGTAAATGAACATAATGAAAGAATGTTGTCTCTCATCAACAAAGAAGCAATTATATTAAATTCATATGACAAAACAATTGACTCAACAAATATAAATCGTAATAAACATATGAAACTGCAATTGACATCTTCTATTGTGTTGAAAGAAAATATGCTTAATGAACTAATTGGTAGAAATTACAATATTCAAGATAGCTTGCTCAATGGTGCTAAAGGAATTTTTAGAGCATCAACAACGTTTGAAAATGGTGCAATTTGGATCGAATTTGTTGATCCAGTTGTTGGCACTATTCAACAGGAAAAATGGTGCATTTGTACAAAGATGGAATAATGTCTACATGGACACTTATTACTACAGTTTATAGGAATAATGAATCAAACAACAAAATTAGTTTTACAAGAGAACAATTTCTTGTCCAACTAGCATGTGCATACATTGATCACAAGGGTTAATAGTTAAAAAATTGGATTTTGACCCAAAAAGAGTTAGGGAACATGGACTCGTCTATACTGCACTTTCTCGTGTCAAATATATTAAGTCCTTGTATTTATTAAAGAAATTGGAACATAGTAACTTTTCTCTCAATGACAAAGTTGCTATTGAGATAAATAGACTTAGACAGAATGTCTTCTATGCGCTTGAATATAACATATATCAAAATAAAATAATTGGCGATTTGACAATATGGTCATTGAACACTCATAATTTTTCCTTGCATTTCAAAGATATCATTGTTGGTTATGATCTAATGAGCACTGCCATTTTTTGTTTCCAAGAAACAAAAGCAAAATCATCTCCATTGAATCCATTATTGTCTAGCAAATATAACTACATACATTTATACCATCTACATGGAATTCTCACATACTATATAAAAAATATTGTGGTTGAGAATCATTTCACTTATACAAAAGATGAATTTGAATCAACAATTGCAACATTCCATGTTGAAAAGAAAAACCCAATATAGTTGCAAATGTATATATTGCACCAAATGCAAAAATTGAAGAGATAAATAATTTTATCAAATTCATTTTAGAGCACACATGCAACAACTAGCCAATTGTGCTTGTTGGTGATTTCAATTTGGACATGTTGCAAACTAGCCATCAACAAAAAAAACTACTTTCATTTATGCAAAATAATGACTTCAATTTTCATACAAAAAACCGACAATTAACTATAGCTCAATGCTAGATCACTTTTGGACAAACTTTCTAGCTATATTGTTTCTTTCCATGTATTTGATGCTTATTGGATAGATCATCATACAATTTGTCTCACCATATCTTTCTTGTAACCTTGAGTCATTTTTCAAATGTCTGTACTCTACAATTTCATTGTTGACTTGTCACAATATTTGTCACATTTGCAAATATGCACTTTTGACATTTGCCTTGATTTGAAAACATTGAAAAACAAAGAAATTTTGCACAACAAAAAACAACAAAACAACAAAAACATGTAAATATCATATTTTGACAAGTCTTTCAAACATAAATTTGTTCTATTTGTCTTTTATAACTATAAAATTTTATGCAATGCTTGGTATGTAATTTACACATTTTTGTTTCCATTTTGTTGCAGATTGCTCCATATACTGAATAGTATCATTTGCTTTAGCTTGTAGTTCATATTTCATTATTTCATATGCAACTGCTTTCGATTTAAAAAACAAAACAAAAAAAAAGAAGGTCCCATGCTAATTCTTAATAACACATTTCCATAAGTGAGCTATATGTATATTTGCCATTGAAATCTTCAAAATATTTTATTTATTGTAACTTATGCACATTTACTACATAGCCACGAACCAATGGCTAATAGTACTATACAAACATAATTCATGTATATATAAGTTATTATTGTAGAGTATACGTTGTTTTAAATGTTCTTTGTACACTTGTCCCCTACTTAATGACTTGAATTTTCATTTTTTGGCAATAATTGGTCCAGTCATTTGGAACAATATCATGGAAACATTTAGCACTAGCAAACAAATATTAGAAGGACAAATGGTGGAAAATGAGAATCCAAAAAGCTTAGGCTTGTGCTGCACTAAATGTTTGTATAGTCAAATGACATAATTGCTTTAAATCAATGTCAGTGTTTTTTAAGCATGTTGTTTTTATTTTTCATATTAGCAGAGGAAAAACAATGGAAACAATATCCTCATCAATCATTGAAATATGCTCAAGAGCATATGCAAAAACTTTGGAAGGTTATATATTGGTTATTTATGGTCCAGCACAAACTAAAAGTCTTAACTCTCCTGCAAAGGCGCGGCTGCTCCACGCTTATTTGGTTGATAACCATGGCCAACTGATTATCACAATGAACATGGGCAACAATCTTATAGAGAATTTCGAAAACATGTTTACTGTTGGAAATAGTGTTTGAATTACATATTTTGCAATAAGAAACAAGGGTATTTATGAATGAGGAGATGCAAAATGTTGCATAGTGTTATAGGACAAAACCACAGTTGAATCAATTGCACAGGTTTGTAAAAAATGCAAAGTGGCTCCAGATAAAACAATACACAGTCTCGTTGTTTCAACTGAAACATATGAAATTGGGTCAATAGGAACAATAGTAATAGGCTACCACCAAAATAACAAGCAACTAGAACTCAATATAAAAGATGGTGAAGTTGTGGAGGACAATGCAATTGTAAGTCTGTTGCTAGAATAACTATACTTGCATTTTGAACAAAAAAGCTATTAGTTTCTTTGAAATTATGTTATTGTATATTTGTTTTGCATTGTTATCAAGGTGGAAATAATCTCATTATTATTTTTGCATAGACTGCTTAACCAAAAACATGTTTCCTGGTTGATTATAGCTGCTATTGAACAATAGTCATAGAAAGGATTTTTTTCAGAATACAGTAAGAATTGGCATCAAAGATGACTCTACTCTATTCGTTCAAAAACATTGTCAGAAATGATGTGGAAGGGAATCAACAGTTACGGTCTGGATCAAAAACTTTCCTTGAGACATTGAATGATGAATGTGCAAGAGCGCATTTATTGTATTTTGTAATGTCAAGAACACGAGTATATTAACCAATAGCTTCTTTGTTCAAGTAATAGTAGTTTTAGTTTGATGTGCAAAATCTTGGATTTTGATAATACATATTGGTTCTAACAATTCAATTTTCCTTGGGGGGTGAGGGGGGAACACAAATCCAGGGAGTGCTAAAAGCCATAGATGTTTTCTCTCCTCCTTTTCATCAAATTTGTGATATATGCAAAGAAATTGTCCATCCAACCACGGATAAATGCGTAATTTGTAAAGATGGCACATCATTTACCTATGAGCACAATGTTGAATGCACGCTGGAAACAAAGAATTGCAAAATTGATTGTATGTCGCAATGCCACAGCTAAAAGAACATTGCCCAGTTATTATTAATACAATTTTTCAAGAATACATGCAAACCATATCATATATAGTATTTAATTTAAGAAAACTTTGTATTCTAGGTATTTTTACTTTAATAGTTAACAGAATTATTGTTGAGATAAAAGAGTTGTGACCAGCAGACAAAATCGTCTTTCGTACATCAAGTCCATGCATTTTGAAAGTTAAGTTATTGTTTCTCTTTTCATTTTTTTATTTTTTGTATGGCACCAATTCATAATTGACAAATACTTGTAGAAATACAAATAAATACTTTTGCTTTTATTGCAGGTTGTAGAATTACAAAACATAAATAAACATTTAGTCAAGTGCTCTCTGGATATATGCTGAAATATCTCAATCAATAATACTTTCTTTTTCTTTTTTTCTTTTTTGGTAACTAGTTCTTGTTTCTCTTTTTCCTGTAAGTTTTCCTTCTCCACATGAAAATAGAGAGCAAAATGCACACTATGCAATATGATATTTCAATTATATCAAATTTTCTATAAGACTATGGTCTCGTTGTTTGGTTAATAAGAACATTAGATCTTAGCTCCACAGTAACATAATGTAACTCCAAAATAGTTAGTATGCCAAATTATATATTTGTCAATGTTTTTCTCTCCACTATTAAAATATTGGCTTGGTTTCTCATTTGCTGCAAATTTTGGAACTGTGTTCTATTAGGGAAACAAAAAAACAAAAAAAAAAGGAATAAAACAGCTAGATGTGTATCAATGCGTTCATTTTTACATATGCACAATTGAATGCTCTATGTTAAAAGAAGGCAATACAAGAGAATTGAGATAGTTGTATTTTCAGTTTATTTTTCCATAGATCGAATCATCCTTATTTTCCTATTTGCATAATTGTTTTTTCATGTAGTGTTCATTTTATAATTAGTTTTTTTTCCTGTTTTCTGAGCTATATAGTGTTGCAATGTAGTTATATACAATTGCAAATTTATTGTGCAATGAATTAAGATATTTTCTATCTCATTTCTCTTTCCTAGTTTTTCTTTTGTCTCTTCTTAAAATGCATTTCAATTCATGGAAAAAATAATAATAATAATAATGGAAATTTAAATATAATCTAGGCAAATTGCGGTTTCGTTGATGGTAGCTACTTGGAATATGCTACTCAATTATTTTTTGCTTGTTTTTTGTGACACATATATGGAAACCAATGTGCATATTTACTAGAGCAACTTCTTCTTTTGAAAATTTCTGACAACCCAGTGCATTGTTTCTTTAATAGGACCATAATATCTCAGTTGCACAAACACATTGTATATTTACAAAAAAAATCATTATAGCATATTATATGCATATGCATGTTTTTCTTTTCATTGTTGCAATATTAACTTGATTTCTCATTTTCCTTTAAATTGTGAAATTGTTTTGTCTTAGGAAAAAACAGAGAATGAAAAAAACTCCAGATATCTCAATTGCTTGATTTTCGTATATGTTTAATGAAATCTTCTTTGTCAAAAAGTAGGGGAGTGTCTACAAGGCCATCGATACATTCATGTTGTTTCTTTTTTTTGCATATATCAAATCTTCCAGAAATTTTATTTTTATAGTTACACAAATTGTTTTTTCGCAAATTATGTGCTTCTATTAATTGGCTTTCTTGCAAAGGGATTTTTATTTCCTAAGCTATATAGTGTTGCATTGCAGTTATATATAATTGCGAGTTCATTATCTAATGAATTAACAAAACGTGCATCTTATTCTTATTTTCTAATTTTCTTTGTTTCCTCTTGTAATGCATATCAACTTACAAAAAAAATGTAAATTTAGCTATAGTATATGGAAATTGTGGTTCTTCTAATGCTAAGTGCTATAGCAATGATGTTGGATAATTTTTTTGGCTCTTTTCCATCATTGATGCATGCTCACATGCATGCATCATTTTTGTAACCACTTGTTTTTCATTTCATGCTAATAGTTTATATTTTACCTTAGTACATGTTAATAGTTTCAAATGTTTGGTCTGTGATAATGGTTCTTTGATGGATGGTGAACGATATATGTACTATTGGAAATCAATGATCAGTTTTTTGTAGCACACTGTCATTGCTATGAATAATAAATATATTATTTATTTTCAACTATGAACTCTTATGATAAATTTTTCATTGACCTATGTAATTAATCTTACTTGGAAATTATGACATATTTTAGTTTCTCTCTACCATAGTGTTTTTTGTAACAATATTGTCTTAGGTATTTTATGTATTTATTATTTAACATATTCAATTTAGTGCTCTAGATATATTGTAAACAAGAGATTGAGAAATGTGTAAAATAATCTCTCAATCATTGGTACCTTGATTTCTTATTTTCGAATTCTCGTCACTTGAAGTATGTGGTTTCATTGTAACAATATGGAACTCATTATGATTGATAAAAATATCATTAAACTTGTATATTTAGACGCACCTACTTCTGAAATGTTGAAAGTTGTTTAATCGTTGAATCAAGTGCTTTTATCCTTGTATTCATTAAGCATAGTAGAACTATGTTCAATGTTAATTTAGTTTCATTTAGCCCTGAATTGGAGGCAGAAACTGCTATTTGCATCAATACACCAATAAAAAACATATGTCAGATGAACATGTTAAAACAGAGTTACAGAGTATAACAGAAAATGTGTCTACAATTTCTCTCCAGCCACCTATTTTTATTGTACCAATATTATCATTGAATCAATGAACTAAGGTCAATGACGATCCAAAACACATGCCACACACTTCAAATAGTGGAATGACTGAGAGAGCGGAAAAGCATAAATTTATGGATAAAGAGGTATGTGTTTTTTAAGAACTTATTACCTATTATTTAATATTGTTGGGAAGTGTTATGAAATAATCTTTGAGTACACTCATCTTCCATTTGATATACTCAGTATAGCAGTATTATGCATCCACATAATCATGATACAGTTAATAATGCACTCATTTATGAAACTGAAACTAGTCTGCATGTATTGCACATTTTAATATTTTAATGTTAATATGATAATTAATCTCACAATGCATAGTTTTCCCTATAATTTTGTGATTTTCAATCTTAGTGTTTGTTTCATCATGTACCTTTGCAAATAATTCATTCTATTTCCTTTCTTATGGGCTTCGTATTATATTGTTCTTTTGTTTGCAGAGTGCTACAAGTTGCTACACTAGGTCACTGAATCCAGAAACTAGGAAAACAGCAACGATGTTAAAGTCATTTCTAGGTAAACCAGGTAGTCATAAATGGCATGTGTTACTCTTGTGCTTTTGGAATTTTTTTGCTTTACATTGATACTAAGGCCTATTCTTCACAAGATGAATTATGATATATTGATCTGTGTACTAGGCCTATGTAAGGTATCCCTATGTGCTTTGTCTCAATATTGATATCCAATGAATTCTAATTATTGTTATTGTAATGTAACAATAAAAAAAATACATGCTTTCATGTAAAATAGAAAAAATGCTCTTTGTCACATATTAAGCAATATATGCATGGTTATGTTTGACCTATGCTTATATTGTCTCAGTTGCCAACCTTGCAGTAAATTTCATGGTTCTCGAATACTAGAACCACCATGTGTCCTGAATACTCTTCTATTGCCCTCGTTGTTAGCATAACAAAATTTGCAGGTTTGCCTTGTTTTTCATATCTCTCTTTGTATTTTCTCAAGCAATTCAACTAGAGGTATAGAAATGTTATTTTGTGTGTGAGCTAAGATTAACATTAAGTCAATCTAAGGATCCTTGGACATACAAAGAATCTCTATGCAACCCTAATCATAGGGCTTATTAATATATTTTGTTAACAAAGGACACAACGTATATCTTCCAATCATTTAGCAATATTCCATTTTCATACTCGTCTTTCGGGATTCTGATTGAAATAAAGACAAATGTTATCAGTGATATTTCCTTTCATGTACTTGATCAATGTTCATAGATTTACTCTTGTTGATTTTGCAGTTATGCATTGTGCAGGATAGTCAAAAATATGTGCCACCGGAGAGGAAAGCAGTGAAAAACATGATAGTTATGATATACGTGATGATCTTAGGTATACTCTCCTTTGTTCAAAGATTTATAACCCATATATTTTGTTACTCATTTGTCCCTATCATTTTGATATGGATCTTAATCATTGCTTTCACCGCAATATCGCTACACATGATACAAGTGTCTTCAAAGCATTTTTGTTGCAAAAATATCTTTGATTGCTTTGGAAAAAAAAAATCAAAACAGTTTTGTATTTTAGTTAGAGGAATAGTTCTATGTATAGCAAGTCTATAATATGCTTTTAGTTGCCTGAACAATTTATTTTATGGTTATCAAACATAGTCTACATTAGTAACTTTAACTATGACACATGTAAACAATTATTTAGAAATTACCAAATCTAGCCTTGATCACTAGTTTCAAGTAACTAGAATCCAAAAATTTATTTAGACATTTACTAATCGAGTCTTTATTGCTAATATTAAGTAAATAGCACACAAGAGCTAAAGGTAGAATTGCATATGTCAGTCATTTTTCATTCTCAATTGTAGTTAAAATATGAGCATAAATTAATTGTACACAAGAGGAATAAAAATCTTATGTGTTATTGCTAATGTTATTTGTGATTCAAAATAAAAAAAAGCAATAGTCACTCGTTCCATGATCCATGTTGTGTAATTTTTTGATACGAAAGATATAATTTAAAATTCCATGCAATAATTTGCATTCCTATTTTCAGGTTTATAAGGAGATTTTTTTCTTTTGTGCATCACAAAATTAAAAAAACAAAACAAAACAAAAACAAAAAACAAAAAAACGTTAAACAAATTAACCTCTGGACAACACGACCTTCCGACCATGCAATTAGAAAGTTGGGATGACTAGGAATTTTATTATAAATAATCTGAGTGACCTTTTTACCCCAGCATTGTATGACCTTCGAACTAACCGGCCTGACGAAACCACTCGACTATCGTATAGTTGGGGTTGGGATACAATAAGTGAATCACAAAACAAAGAAAACTCCCAACTGTCTGACCTCCCGATTGTATGATCGACGCAATAAAGAGAATAGTTGAATATGGTATAGTCGGAATCGAGATATAACAAATTAATCATAAAATAAAAAGTGCTTCACTGGTCGACCCCCCGACCTCCGATCCATCTAATCATGCGAATAAAATACTATTTTTGTCGATTTGTATGCAGTGCGCTTTTTAATAAATATTTTCAAAAATTCTTGTTTTACATTCAATTGATTATTTGTTAAATCAATAATGAAATTTTTAATGCTTTTTATATTCCCAAAAACAAAAAACAGTTGGTATGTTTACAAAGAACTAATGCACACGTTCATTTGTGATTTTTGCATTTTTCTAAATATGATTTTAATATTTTAGGCTATTGTGCCTGCATGCTCTTTTCTAGAGTATTGTTCGAAGAAAATTTGAAGTATACTGAGTACCAGTTTCAAAAGCCTCTCTGTAAGCATAATCTCATTTTTTTGTAGAGATTCCTGAGTGCAATTTCAAATTTTAAATTAGCAAAACTTATGTATGTTATATTCGCATTTACAAGTTATAAAATACCAAAAAAAGAAACTCTTTAGTGTCAAATTTAAGACTTTAAAGTCTTTTGCCTGCATGTTGTTCTTTTAACTCTTGTTCAAAGAAGAACTAAATTGAGGCAACGCAGTACCAGTTTCAACAAATTTTGTGTAAGCATAATGTTATTTTTTTTTTCAAATTGTTGAATTCAATTCCAAATTTTGAGTTGTCAAAACTTATATACTCTTTCTTAATGTTATAGCTCTTAAAATGCAAAATCTCCAATTACAAACTTAATATTTTAGGGTGTTTTGGTTGCATGCTCGTTTCCTAAGTCATGTTACAAGAACCACTGATTAAGGAAACACAACAGTAATTTCAAAAAAAATTGTGTAAGCATAACGGTATTTCTTTTACAAATTCTTGAATTCAATTTCAAATTTTAAATAAGAAAAAGTTATATATCTTTTGTTTGTTTACAGGGTTTACAATGGGAAAAAAGGGAAAATATGCAGCGGAAAAACAACAAATAGAGCAAGTTAAAGAAATTATTAAGAGCATGGATGTTGGACCAACACAACAAGTGAACTTCTGTGAATTACTCATGTCGGATTCAAACTACAAGATGCAAAAAGCAGGTACGATGACCTCGCAAGAGATATTTGAATTATTTGGGCAAAGGGAATGGTTAAAAATTCCAAGAGCTATTGAAACAAAGAAAACATTGTTTGAAAGAATCATAGTAACAGAGTTACATAAAGTTGAAACTAGGGCCATAATTTTTCCCTATTATGACATGATTTCATGGATTCTCTCTCGCGCTGATATTAAAACCTAAACAATATCTTACCATCAAGAACTAATGATATCCTCCTAGAAATTTGAAGTGTTATCGGCCATATATGAGCTCAACGCCCCACAAATATCACTTAAGTTTGAGTTCCTTCATAAATTTCGAAGTATTGTCTTGAAGGAATGTCACGAGAATTATGATATAGTAATTGAAGAATGGTTGAGAGAAGAAGCAGAAGGTTTCAAGATCAAAGGAAAAAAGGACTATCCAATAGTTATTTTTAAGAAGCCTGTTAGATTTCTTATTAAAATGCTAAGCAAATTATATGGGGAACAAGATCCTGAGCATTGTAAAATTAAATGGATCCCAATAATCCATAGCATTTTGAATGAAGGGAAACACCTAAATTGGGTTGAGTTGTTGTCACAGAATATCACAGATTCAGTGAAGTTGTCAGTGTCATCTCCCCCTGGGTTCAATTATATTTTTTGTATGTCTGCCTATTTGTTAGATGTTGTTATTTCCTCGGTCCCATTTCCCCTCATGAAATGGAATTACCCATCTAACTAGCAACTACCGATTCAAAATTATGCTCCTATTCTATGGGAGTCTAATTTTAAATACCATTTTTATGATATTTTCCACTATGTTTTGATTCCTTTGCATCAAGTCCTATTTGGAACAATACCTCCCAGAATAAGTGATAATCTGAAAGAAGGCCTAGAATCAATAGGTCGTTGGTTTGTTGAAGAATTATTTTCCTACATCAGAGTTTTTGGCAGTAAAGTTGGTCCCCATCTTCTGCCCCGATATATTTCGGAAATACTTGCTTTGAGAGAAGTGACTAATCAAGTTGTTTTGTATGGGCAAGCCAAAAAGTTGAGTAAGCTGCAAAAGAAACTCTGGCCTAATTTCCCAATAAATTTTGGTGACATTAATATCCTAGACAAAGGGCACGGAATCAAAGAAGCCGAAGAGCTTGAGGAAATTTGGTTATTTACTTTGCCCCGTTATGACTATGATCCTCAAGCTTGCATTGCCAATCATTATATATCAGTCAGTTATATTAAAAAATTTATTCATCAGGAACCACCTTTCGATGTGGTTTTTATATGCATTGATGATTTTCAGCAAGTTGTCCAAAGAGGAAAACTCCTACATAGTGAATCAAGACGACAATTGCAAGAATTTAGAGAGGAATTGTACGCAAATTTTCTAAAGGAAAAGGATCTACACCTCAACATTTCATTCGAAGAGTTAAATTCTACTGAATTTTTGCAATTTAATTTCAATGAAATCACTTCAGAGGCTTCTATTGTTTCTCATAAGGGAAAATTAGTAGAAATTGAAAAATTAGAAGGTTTTGTTGTCACCGGTGAAGAATTTAAATCCACATCAATACAAATCTAAAAGAGGAATAGGAAACTACAGGAAAAGTAAAGAATCCAAAAAAACAAAAACTAAAACTAAAAACTAAAAAACAAAACAAAACAAAAAACAAGTGAACGGGAGATTATTGTCATTAATTCTACTGAGAAAACAGAGCAAGAGAAGCAAGAAAGTGCATGAGTCAAAGAAATGGAAGTACCTAAGGACAAGAAAAAACAGGTATCTACTTAAACCAGTGCCAAGGAAAACGAGCAAAAAATGGAATCATACAACAGAGTGGATATTATATCTATTGTATCTCCTCAAGCATCAGTAACATTGATTTCTACTACCCAGATGCGAGTGAATATCAAGGTCATTAAGATGATGAGATGGTTGGGCGGCAGAAGGGCTAGCCACATGGCCACCTGCATCTTCCCCCATGCCATTCTGAGACGCATTCAAGGCACCTTGTAGGCGCCATTTAATGAATGCTAAGGCCAAGACAGAACCACAACACTCATAACTATGGCACCTGCAAACCAGTCAGCAATTCCTCCCCCCTTGATTCATTGTGTTTTCCCTCCGCAGGCCGCAGAGCCTTGTTTGCGCACTGTAACAGGTAGTCGATGTTGGTTGCTAAGTTGCATTGACCTGGACAACGAATTTCATTACTCCCACACCAATCTCTGCAACTTAGCTCAGGCCCATACTTCCTTTGTCCATTCTCCGCACAGTTACTCCACCATCCCCTTTGTTGTTATCCCCGCTTTCAATTCTACCATGGTCCGACATCGAATGCGAAGCTGGAGAGGTGGCACTCGTAGCGGGAGCATCCGCTCTTCTGCAACGCCAAGCTCCGACACGGTCTCCCCTGCTTCCTCAGTTGACAATCCCAATCTGCATAGCTCTTTTGTTGGGCGTTACCTAGACACCTGCAGCAAAAGAGGAAGAGCTTGGCTCCATGGAACAGGAAGAGAGAATGCGGCGGTTCACACTGCCAATTTTCCCCTACCTCTGCATCCATCTCCCCATACCATGCAGTTCTCATTTCGTAGCACCCTGAATCGTCTCGTAATCATAGCCACCATTACAATCGCTTTCACTGAAGAAACTAACCTACTAGCTACTCTGTATGTGCACAATGATGGGCCGAACAGGGCAGAACCTAGCAACAGGAGCAGGTGCGACCCTGGCATACAGCGAGCAGATGAAGATGGAGCCACCCTGCATGGTAAAGCGTTGGTTGGCAGTCAGCGAGCTAAGGAAGGCAAGCTTGGTAACATGCAGGCCTCAGGCAGTCGTCGGGGTGACACATCTGGAACGCATGTGGACGCAGGCAGCATAGAGGGAAACCATCCAGCACATGGCAGTGGCACGTCAGACGAGGACAACGATTCGGACAAATATGCGTGTCCGATTATGGAAGAATTGGCCCCGGATAACCTCTATGCGCGACACTTGGCAGCCAGGTGTCGATTTTTCCAGGTGGATGTTTTTGCTTGTTGACAGGGTAATTATGATTAAGTTTGTGTGTTTCCTGATTATGACTCTGCATTGTCTAAAATGTTTTGTTGTTTTTTGGTCAAAACTGATAACCCCTGCGTGGGCTCCTTTGATTTCTTGGACTGATTTCCCCTCTATTGGGGTAGTCAATGATAGACAGTCTTATGTTTTGATGAATTATGTTCAGAACTTTTGAGGTCAGGCCTCACTATAACTTCTTTTTTGTATCATATTAATAGATTAATCTTACTTTAAAAAAACAAAAAACAAAACAAAACAAAAACAAAAAACAACAACAACAACATTGATTTCTACTAATATTCCTTGGGAATCATTCTTGTTTAAACCAATCTCTAAATTAGAGTCAACTGCATATACTATTCCATCTTTGACAAATTACTATTAATAGTTAGACAAAATCAGTTGTCTAAAGAACAAAGAAGAGAAAACATGATACTCTGGAAACTGTATTGGAATTCAGCTGGAAGGCTCAAGGAGAGATAAAAGAAAAAACGTAGGTATCTTCCCAAGATTTAGGAGCTTTTTTCAATTACAATCAGTATCATTTGAAGGAGCTTGTAGCTTCATATGATGAAAGTTTACAGAAAATTAAAGTTTTGGAGGAAAATTTGAAGAAAAAATGAATTGTTCAGTGAAGAAAACTGGCAGCTACATTTTGCTAACTTAATTCAAGGATTTACTGTAGACAAAGGAAACATGTAGAACGATTTTTAGAAACAATTGGAACAAGAAAATGCAAAACATGAACATTAGATTCAACAATTGAGAAAATTACATGAAGATCAAACCCATATCTGGAAAGAAGAAGCAAAAAACAAATTTTCCATTATTGTGATAACTTTGCAACAGGAAAATGAATCTCTTAAATATCAAGTGAATGAGAATCAATAGGCAACACAGAGTCTCAATATTTTCAAATATCAAGCTTTACAAATTTGTCTAATTTTAAGGAAGAATCAAGCAAAGTTCTATAAAAAAATGGATAAAATCTCAATGATTTATCGAGAAATTAAAGATTTAAGTGAAATAATTGATTCGTTGGTAGAAGAAAACAAATCAATTAAAAGGAAGTTTCTCTCTATACTTGACTGGGAAAACGAATTTCAATCTACTGAAATTCCAAGAGTTTCTAAGAGAGACAAAAGATTGATGCTTGCTTCACTAAGTTGCAAGGAGAGAGAGAAAAAAGAAATAAGAGCATGTATACAAATGGCATATGAGAAATGTTTATCAATTTAGGAAAAAGGAACATACTTTATAGAAGATTTTGACCTATCAGGTAGCAATTCATTAAAGGAAGCAGTTCCATAAGAATTAAAACTGCCCACAAAAGATCTTGTTGCCAAGGACTAGGTAGAAATAAAAAAACATTACAATTTGGAGACAACAAAGTTCCCAAAAAAATCTGCAATTGTCTTTTGGGCAAATCAGACTTATTTCAAAGTTTGAGGTCAAATATCAGAGGAAGAAGAAATAGGCACAAGTATTAATTGCCAACTGTCAGATCAACATCAATCAATTTCCTCCCATTTATTTCTCTGCATTGTACGACGTATATTCACAATGGGCAGCTTATGTCAAAGTACATGCACATGACCTGCTACTTAGTATCAATTATGAAGACTCTAAAGATGAGGAGAAAATCGCTGCTTGCCTGCCATATTTCAATTGAACATACAACATTTTAGAATTCAGTCTTTAGTTTCAGAAAAATTGTTGATTTTCATGTTCCAAGACCTATTTTATTTTATTGTATTTTAGTATTTATATACCTTTATGCGTTGGTGCAAAGGGTCCATAATTAGTGAAGACTGCAGACTTGAATGTTTTTAATCAATTTTGAAATGCCATCTTTTTTCAATACCATTTTCAGTGCTCATGTGTAATGAATTGTAGCATTTATGTCAATGCTTGATTTTAATCACTTAATAAATGTTTATGATTTTACTTTATGACTTGTGTTGTTTGATTCTCAATGAGTGTTTGATAACTTTGTGTAAGATTCCTTATGAAAATTTTGCAATTCACATCTTTTTGTAATCAGAAATTAAAAATTTGTTGATTGACTTATTCCTAGTTTATCATTGCAGTAGAGTACTCAATTATAGGCAAATTTGCTCTCCTCTATGACATAGAAATTTTTATTAATTTAATTTAAATTATGCATCTGTAGATATTCTAGAAAATACTAAAAAAAATTGGTTGGATAGTATCAAAATCCAAAAATATTTTTGGAGCTTTTATTTAAATGTTCAACCAAAAATTATATGTTCAATCTTGTGAATTCAATTCCAATTAGGAATTTAAGTTTCATGATATTATGTGTACTGTTATGCTCATTTAAACCCTTTGATTGTTGGTATTTAGATTGATTAAATCATTTGTTAGATGAGCATTGTAGTTGATATTGGTACATACATAATGTACAGGACTTTGGAGCAAGTGTTTGATGAACAAAATCTCAAGAAAATATCTTTTGTTTTTGTATTGCAGATATATATGTTAACATCAAATAGTTCACAAATTATTTGTATTGCAAAACCTTTTTCCTCTATATGTCGATATGCATATGGCAGTAATGAGTTTATAGTATAAGCCTATGAATCATTGATACATTTCTCTTGTTCAATGTTTCTAGTATCCAACTGTTGTTTTAAGCAATTGGTAGTAGTATTCTTACTGCAAATGAAACGCTTATAAAAAAACTTGTGCAATTATTTTTTTCATATTATACATATCAAAACATAGTGCAAGTGTGCAAATAGACTCAAACAAACAGTCATCACAGTCATTGATATTTTGTCCATAGATCTACAAACCTTGTTCAAGTAAGATTTGCTCAATTGACAATATGTCAAAGTGTATGTTAGTGTCAGTCTTTTCAGCCTTCCCCTAGTGATCAAGCATGCTCTTACAAAGTGATTTTAAGGTGTCAAGGTCAAATTTTGTCATTTTAATGAGTCTTCAAGCAAAATTTGGTCACTAGGTATTAGGTCTAGGGTTTGCTTTACTCCTGTCAAAGTTATCCAAATGTTAGTCCATGTCACCATTTAGCTGAGTGTACCATCATTCATAGGGTTTTCATCATCATGTCAAAGTTCCAATGGGTCATTTTACACCTTGTTCTTGCTTCAGTTGTGCCTAGGTAAGGTTCATTTCCCTCTCCTAGGGTTTTGGAGGTAATTTATCTTGGATGGTCAAATCATCAGTAAAACTTGTATCCTGATGTTCATATACCTTCCCCTATCCATAATGTACCTTATTAAACACTTCCCATCACTAAAATCCCCCAAATTCCTTATTTTCGCACAGACCCTTGTTTCTTGCTACACTTGGCAATTTTCTAGGCTAGGCCTGTGTTTTGCCCTTTTGGACTCCTTCCCCTCACTCAATCTCTGAAATTACACTTTCCCCTACTTCCTAACATCCCTCCCCACTTCCAAAAATTTTCTCAAGAATTTAGAAGCCCCTTATCACCTTCATTTCGCTTCATTTCAACAAATCCCCTGTTCCACACATCGGGGTAGGTTTCACTCAAATGATGTTTCTGAGCAATAAAATATGAATTTGGAAAAAATGAGAGAGATTTTTGTCCACATAGGCCAAGGAAGAAAAAAATTCTTCACTTTTTACACAGGTGTCATGGTTTTAGAGAAATGTCAAAAATACAGTTGCCTCGAGAGAATTGATGCACCTCTGAAGTGACCTAGGAAAACTTAATATTTCTCCTAGCTTGGTTGGCCAAATGACTTTCTTGATGAGTCAAATGATAACTAGACACAAATATCTTTCCAATGAGCTATCATGAGCTCAATTTGGAGTTGAGGAAGCCCTTCAAAAGTTGACTGCAACAACACTCTCCCTTTAGGCAGCCTCATTTTGCACATTTTGACCAGTATTGGGAGATTTAATTTTTTACAGAGAAAATGAACTCCAAATTAAAAAATTCTAATTTTTTTGGAAATTAGACTCAAATACCTTTCCAACGAGCTATCCTGTGCCCAATTTGGACACCAGGAAGGCCTCCAAAATTCTCCTTAAAGATGCGCTACGCATAGGGTTTGGTGGCGCGGCGCATTGGGTTTGTGCGCGGCGCATTGGGTTGGTGCGTGGTGCATTGGGCCAGAACACAAGATTTTTGCCATTCCTTTCACCCATCAAATTTTCTTGGTTTCTCCATGATTGAGTAAGTCAAATCCACTTCTATATTGCTCATAACTCGTGCTTGGTGTTGATTATGTGTTTGATTATGAAGATTTGAGTACAAAACTAAACCCTACTATCTTGTTGAGAAGTGCCTCCTTAGGGTTTTGCAACTTGTTGGTGTCAATCATCCCACCTCCCCACCTTGTTTCTTCCCATCTCCCATCATTGTTATCTCATCACTACACCATGCCATCTATCCCTTCAAAAATAGACAAGATTCATCATTCAAGTAAAAAAATCACAAATCAAGAAAAACAGAGTTAGAGTGAAGTGTCAAAGGTTTCAAAAATTGCAAAAGTGGGTGTGCCCAAATCAAAAATCAAAATCCCTGTCATAAGAGATATGTTTGTGTTCCAATAATCCAATTTCACGCCAAGATACATCAGTGAAACCAAGACAAATCATGGAGGAGTGAAGAAATCACGTTGAAGGCCGAAAATGTGTTGCAGTTGCAGAGCGCGGCGCATAGGCTGAGTGTCGCGGCGCACATGGCGTGCGCGGTGCATTGGGCAGTTTTCCGCAGTGTAAAAATACACTGGCGCGGCGCACATGACATGCGCGGCGCGTTGGGCTGTTGCGCGGCGCACAGAGCCAGAACTCAAATTTTTGTCATTTGTTTCAAAAACTCCAATCCGCTTGGTTCTTCTCGCTCCAAGAAGTTTATGAAATTTCCATTAACATGTCTGGTACTCATTGAAGTGGATTATGAGAGTTTGTGATGTCAAATTGCAAACCCTATTACCTTGTTTTAAACTGCTCCTTATGGTTTGGATTTCAAGTTTCAAAAGTTTGATTTTTGTGCCAAATAGTTCAAAAACCATTCCTCACCTATGGTTCTATTCCCCTTCATTGTAATATCATCATTGTTAATATTCCTCTCTTATTCCCTTATAATCCCATTATGACTCATTCTTGAATGTCCCTATCCCTAAACCCTACCACTTCCTATTTCACTTATAAAAGATCCCCAAAGCCCAAAGTTCCCAAACAATCAAGTGACTGTCCCCACACTCCAATTTTCACTTGACAAAAGTCCATGGTACCCACTGTTCACAGTCCTTTTCTATTTGGCACACATTTGGAAATCAAAACAAGACACCAAACTCTTCATATTTACCTCAGGCAACATGGATGAAGAAGGCACTAAGACGACGCAAAAAGGATGATAGGCTCCGAATCTTGGCCGAAGCCTCTTTGGCTAAGCATGACACTCAATGATAAACCTTCAATCCAAATTTCAACAAATTTGGAGAAAATTTTGTCAATTTTGAATTTTTTTGGCTTCAAAACAGGTTTTTCTGCCCAATGCGTAGCACCACTTGGCGCGCGCTTATAATTGGGAGATCCTCTAGAGGAAAACTTTGCATTTTTCTATTTTTTATGAAAATTTATGCATGCTCATGGATTACCTAAGGATTTCATCAGGTTCTGGGTTGCCTAAAGGGTCAAAAACACCCTAAAAATGACCTCGCTGCCACCTTTTGCACCCACAGGAAGCAGTCTTGGGAGATTGAAGTTTTGGAGGGGCAAATGACATCCAAATATAGCAATTCCACTTGGGTTAGAAAGTAGACAGGAAGGGATTTCCAATGAGCTATCTTGGGCTCAATTTGGACCTCAGGAAGTGCCTCAAAATCAGTTCCAAAGTTGTGCTACGCATACAGATTTTGGGCGCGGCGCATAGAGAATTTTGGCCTGTTTTTCACTCAGCAGCTCAGAATTTCGCCCAGTTTTGACTAGTTTTACTTTTTCATGTAACTCTTGATCTACCTTGATGTAATTTCATGAACATGATGTAATTTTGGCACATTTTTACTTGTTCTAGAAGATTCATTCATCCAAAAAGTGAAAAACAATTGAATGAATCAGTTTCCTAGCATATAGAGGCAAGTTGTTACATTGCCTATTTTTCAGTTCCTTGTTTAGATATGGTTGAAACTGCTCCTAGAATGATGAGCTCGACCCCTAGAGGCATAGGAAGGAGTTAGGCTTGTCTATATTATGTAATTTCTCAGTCATTTTCATGGTTGGACACTTGGGATTGCTTAGCACTTTATTGTGCATTTCATTTCTGCAATTTTGGAAAAGGAAAGACTAGGGTTTTGTAGCACTTGTTGGGATCCATGTGGCTCTATGTTTTGATGGTGTGTTTCTCTATGTATTTGTAAGTTCACTGATGTTTATGTGTATCATTTTCCCTTCTCTTGTCTTCTGCAATTAAACAAATGAGTGATTAAGGTAGAATTCATTGGACTGATATGCTCTGCCTTGATATTTTGTTTAATTCTTCATGTTTTCATCTGTTTGAGGAGGACTCTTGAAACCCTCTTTCCCTCCTTGGCTCCTCACCAGTCTGATCCACCCATTAATTCAATCCAAAGCATCAAAACTACTACCTATCTTGCCCCTACCTGAACTCTGCAAAAATCTGGCCTCATCCCCGGACCCAAAATTTCCCTGTCCCTTTTTTCCAACAAAACCCTTAAAAACTCAAATCAAATCCTTGCACTTCATACCTAGCCTAAAATTAGTTTGTATTTCAGTCATATCCAACCCCATTGATTATCTTTCGCTGAGATTGACCCGGAGAGAGCCCTCTCTTGTAGCGCTACGAGGTTGAGCGTGGTTTGATGTGGACCTAGAACCTTGTCTTTTCAGCCTGAGGCAAATCTAGGTTCTAACAGTGTACAAGTGAGAACCCGTAAGCACATTTGCATGGGCCAGACGCTTCAGTTATTGAAGCTAGGATATCTATTTTACTATGTAACAGAAGTGGTGCAAATTCTCCACATAAAGAATTTTGATTATCTTGCAAAATATTATATTCATGGTCATCAATGGCGGGATCGAACTATAGATCTTAGTTTTAGATAAACGGAGGGACCTTGTTACAAGTGTTATGCAGCCATACAGATAAAATATATATATATGGAAATTTCTTCGAGCACATGTTGACTTGTTCCAAGAGGATACTTGCCACTTGTGAACAATTGCTTTTATAAATTGAATGTAAGCATATTAATTGTTCCAGTCATGACTGTGTCTTGATCCCTTTTCACATTCACAATGATTATAATATAGGAGATTCATCTATTTCTTTTTAAAATGGTCATCGTTATATATGGTGCATTAAACTTACCATTATTTTGATCACTTTTATATAGGTTTTCTCTACAATATACATTCCATTAGTTCTCCTTGCATTGTTGTTTCTTGTTATGTATATGTTTCAATATATCCATGAACACTGGTATGCCTATAAGATGAAACACAACATGACAGTGGATTCCATGTTGAACTTCAGTTGCACACTGAGTATGCCCAAAGCCACAGCAGAAGAGTTATTATACACAAAGCTAGCAGAAGGAATTGAGAAAATACTTGCACATTTGGTCAAAAACTTCTCTGTCAATTACTATGTTCTTGTATTCATTTGTGTCAAGTTTTAGCTCTGAATACAACTGAAACTATAGAGCCAGACATATCATATTGTTGTTCTAACAAAGTAGGCCTTTACAAAAAATATCTTACTTCTTTAGCTCGATCAGTGTTCATGAAAATTGTTCTTCTAGCAGTTGAATACAATGACAAACACAAAACAATGTGCATTGTAGGTCCACTTGAGATTTGTCGTATATTTAGCAATTTGTTTCCAAGTTTTTGAATAGATTCAACTTTGTTGTCTCGACAAGACATAAGATTTTGTGTCAAATTTGTTTAAATGCAATTGTAATGGAGCGTTCCATATTTGTCATAAAAGACTTGGAATATGTTACTGCGCGATAGAGGTCTAAAATAGCTTGAGCATTTGTTAGGTGTTTTTCTCTGAATACAATTGTCACTAAATATAAATGTATTACTAGATATAAATGTAAACACAAACAAACAGGGAATATAGGATTTAAGAACCAGTTACTAAAATTCTAAAAAGACTTTTTAGTGTCATATACCATATAGACTTAAGATATCAATAACTAAGCTGAGAGTCAAGAAAAGAATTTTCAGTGTGCACATAGTAAACTCTTTTCACAGTCTGATTGTAATGTTCCAAACTTAAACAAACAGTGATATATAAAGCAAAAAGGATTATCAACGCAGAGAATTTTAACAAACAACACATGCTCATAAAAACTCCAGAAGTAGAACTAGTTGAGCCATTTTATTAATCAATGTAGCAGTACAATAGTATGGATGAATGCACCTGGGCTTGCCTCAATGGCAAGCATGACATAATCCAGGTGATGAGGAAATGATATCAAGTACTGGAAAATGTATGCTCCTCTAATGCTCTACGTTGCCTAAAAAACTACACTGCTAACTAGAAAGGAACTGCAAGAAATTCCACTTCTGCTCCTCGGAAAGTGCTACAAATTCAGCCCCAAGCTCCTTGACCAAAACCCAAAAAAACCCATAAATAGTTTGACCTGATTTTGACCTCCCTAAATCAACCCCCAACAGCATTGTGCAATCCCTAATGATTATGCATTGTTTGCTGCAAAGATATGACTGGAAACCCCACTTTTCTTGCTCGAAACTTTATATCTGGGATCCTTGTCAAAAACCTAGAAATGGTTTGGCCCGATTTTGACCCCCCAAAATCTACCTCTTTTATGGCCCATGCCCTCCAAACAACTCCAAAAATAGGATCTGCAAGGAATGACCACAAATTCCTCCTCCAAGCTCTGAAATGGAAGCAAACACTACTCCAAATATCTTCTCTAACCTCCACGGCAAAGCTCAGCCTCAAGGACTGATACTCTACCCACCAAATGAGCTCCCACACACTGCCTCTGTGCTGGCCCAGGTAGTGCGAAAGTCACATTGCCAAGACAAAAGCTCAATCAGATCCCAAAATCTCCCAGATGCTGAGAATCCTCCCTTGCCTCCTCTCCGAAAAATCTCACATCATATCTCCACTGCTAAGCACCACCAATGAACTCGACCTCCTCTCCACTTTGTCCCCCAGTAATACACACAACCTGGAAGGGAATGCTACCACTGGGAATCACAATGTGATCCTCCTCCTAAAGAAATGAAGGAAACCTTCCTAGTGTGGCACTCGAAGTCCCTCGAAGAAAGGGTGATCTCTTCGCCTAGAGAACTCATGCTAAACAGCCAGTGACTCGGTTAAGCAGCTCGAGAAACCAAAGAGAAATCAATATACTCCAATAAGATGAATGAAATATAGAGAGTTACCTTCCTTATATAGATTTAGTGGAGCACTTTTTCCCTCCATTTTCCCTCCTTCGTGGGTCTGTTACTAAGCCATTGATTTTCCCTCTTATTGTTGTAGGGAAAAGTATCTGATTCAGATGACCCTATCCCACTCTAAGGGTGATAGTACCTCAGCAACAACTGTAAAGAAAACTACTTAAGGTTTACTTCTTTATGAAAGCAAAAGAGAATGAAGGAATGCACTAACCGTTGCCTTGCGCTTAATGTCGAATCCAAACTCTTCTCTCTGCTTGCCTGCTCCCAGCTCCTTGCTCTTTTGCTGGCCCAGCTACAATGAGATCCTGCAAAATAACAAAGAAGGAAACTACAAGAAGCATGCAATCATAACTGATTCACGGATTAGCATAAATCAAATATACAATTATCACAATACATCATTGAAACAAGAGCATATAGAAGAACCTCAATAGCTTTTATTAATGAAGAAGTAAAGTTCTGAGAGAGTTACAACCATTGAAGGCCCCAATCCAGCAACACCTCCCAGCAGAAAGAATTTCTCCTCTTCACCTCCTTCAAGCAATCACCCAATAGCTCTATAGTGAAACCAACAGCATATCATTACTTTGCACAAAATTCCAGCCTCCTGAGCTCATAGGAGAGAGCTCAATATATAGATGAATTGAGAAAGGATGAGTCAGCTTGCAACTGATGTGTAGCTGCCTTGTGTCCTCTCTCTCTTCAGTTGATCTTCAGTTCTTGAGTCCACTCGGAGAACCTTGCTTCCACTTGGAGAAACAGAGCCTCTGACTCATCACAAGGCGAAATCCCTGATCCAAGTGTCATTTTTGGAAGATTCCAGAGCAATGACTCAGTGTGACACTTGTCCCATCTCGCTTAGCGCAGGTGGCCTTTGTTCCACTTGCTTTGCAACGCAGGTACACCATGGAGGAGCTGAGTTTCAGCACAGAAGCCTAGTGGAGCACCTGCTTTGATTTCAGGATTGCTTTTTTTTGAGTGTTTTCAGGTGGAGAACTGATCTGAGAGCTGTTGGTTTGCTGACCTTGTTCCTCTAGGGGTAGGAACATCATGTTTAGGGACTTTGGATCCCTTGGATTATTGACAATTCATGTCTGATGCTGCAAGGCACAAAATTGTCTATAACAGATGCCCCCTAAAGTATGAGGTCGTTTATCGGGTGAAATGCTTTATTAGGAGGATCCGAAGTTCATTCAATCTGCTTAGAAGTGTCCTGTAATAAGATACAATACAATACATTATTTTTCATACTTTTTCATGATCTAGCTGAGGCGGGAATTCCCATGCTCAGCTTTATAAATACATTTTGGTACATAGAACAGACGATCGTCTGATGGTAGACTGATAATTTTCTGCTGAAATTATCATCCTTTGAGAAGGATGATCATCTGCTGCAATGCTGTACATATCAAATGTCTTTATATCCTGAATATATATCGCAGCCCGGATGGATGAAACTAGATCCGGGGTCTTCAATCTCTTCCGATCTTCACTCGATGCACAAGTCGATCCATGTGAGAATTTCTTGAAGTCGAACATGGAAAGACATCGCTTGATTACCGGTCAATGATGTAAACCGTTAACAAGCGCGAGAGGAATCACCGATAAGGATGATGACCCTCAAGGTACGGCAGTACAATTCACATGGTGGGAATAAAGGACTTGGCGTCGACCACCATGCAAAATCTTCTGGTCGAAGGTCATTGATGTATACCTGTCGCCGGAAGTGAGAAACTTGCCATTGAGGCATGCAAGCTTCAAAGTACCGAAGGGGTTATTCCTAGATCAACTCCTTGGATAATGAGCTGATGTCGACAAGGAGCGATCCGTCAAAGGAGGGCCTTAATGAATCCCACATCAGTGACACGGAACGGAGCTAGTGATTGTGATGAGGTGAAAACAAACTGTGATGTATGATTCAGGGTGGCGGTCATGAAATGGATGAAGGACAATGTATGGCAGTGGATGGGACACGGTTGACTCTTTGCAGAACAACATCTCTTGAACATATAACGACACTGATGTGATGGATCGGTAGCATTACCCCAAATGTGGATGGTGTGGCGAGGACCATGGTGATGAGACCGGTGAATGAAACAACCCAACCCGATGTGATACGGAGGACAAAGTGTCATGTTCAAGAGCGACTTGCTACCATTAAAGCTGTGAGGTTCTCCCAATTTTTCCCCAGTCATTGCTGACCAGTACCTCTTTATTTTTATCAAGCTTGAGGAGGATAAAATATGCTTGTTCTATAACCTGCCCTTCGGGCAAGCCCATCGCTATGTTTTAACGAGCCTAGCGATAGGGAAACTCGTTCTCGTCTAAAGACAAGTTTGTCGCTATTTAATGATTTTAACGAGTCTAACGACAAGGATAACTCGGTCCTTTTCATTTTTAGAGAGTCTGAAAAGGTACATAAAGTCAACTCCAAAATTCCTTTTTCGTCATCTAATCCCTTAAGTCCGAAAAAGTATAAAACAGTACAGAAGGGATGAATTTTCGATTGCTTTAACGAGCCGAACAAAAAAAGTGCTCGATCTTTTTGTGCAATAATCCCTCAGGTCCAAAAAGATTAAAATCTATAGGAGGGATAGCTTTCCGGTCGCTTTATCGAGCTGGAAGGCCAAAACTCGGCAAACTTTTCATATTTTACGAGTCAGTGAAAAGAGCTCAAAGAAGACTCGTCTTTTGAGGAACGAGTGATAAACAGGGACAGCAGATTCCAGGTACAGGTTGGAATTTTCCAATCACGGCAGTGTCACAAGGATGGCTAAGTGAAATCACTCTTCGCAGCTGTTCCTCAAAATGGGTAAACAAACATATGGAGATGAACGATTGGCCAAATGAACGGATGGAGGTGATGGCATATGAACACGACCAATGGATTTTAATATGGCAGTCAAAGGTTACATTTCTCAAGGTTATTTACCGGTTCATTTTTTCTGGATGAGCTTGAACTCTAGGGGAAGATTGCTCACAACTTATGTTTATTTTTTAACGAGCATGAACTATGTGCTAAAACTGCTCGGTTCTTGCGTTTATTTTTTAACGAGCATGAACATTGCTAAAACTGCTCGATTATACCAGTCTTAATACAAGGAATGCCTCAGGTGAGGTATTCTTATTTAAGGAGCTATACCTCACTAGCTACTTCAATTTGGCAAGTTTTGACTTTTGCCCCACATCCTTTCTTTATGCAAGCTGGAAACGGCTAATCCTACGAGTTTAACGGGTTAGACCTACAGGTTTAAAGGGAGGACCTAAAAATTTAAAAAAATAAATAGTCGTCCCGTGCTTGCACTCCAAAAGGTTCGCATGCCCTCAGGTATAAAGTATAATTTCAAGGCTACCCCCCCTCTGTCTCATCTCTGTTTTTCTACTTGTCGTCTTGCTATATTTTTAACGATACTTGTCTTCTCGTTATTTTTCGGTGCCAACGGTACTTGTCTTCCCATCAGTTCACTTTTTGATTTTTGCAAGATCGCAACAGATAAAACATTGGTGTTACGGAGGGAGGCCCTCTTACTTATTATCCGAAAAATGGTTTTGTTCGCTGCCGCAAACTAAACTCTCTTTTCGGCGATGTCTATCATTAGGTTGCTAAGGATGGTGACTACTTGTTGCAGCAATTTCATCTCTTTCTTTGGAGACTGCCCCTACTTATCCTTCAAAACATATGTTTTAATGGGTGAGGCTTGACATTCAAAGATGGTGGCTACTTGCCGCCACAAATGGATCTCCTCCTTAGGAGAGCCTACTTTTTTAGACAAAGGGAGCAAGAACTTTATCTCACTCACATAACTTTGACAAAAGAACTTTATCCTAGAACAACCCTCTCTTCCTTCCTTCGGACGGGGTACGGACTAGTCCATTCTTCCGCGGAAATTAACTTTATACCCAAGGTTTCCTCTGCCCAAGGCAGGCCAGGGTGCATGCCCCCTGGGTCCCAGTTCTTTCTTCCGAATCACTCGCATTCATCGGGAAGTAGAACCGGGGGTGGAGGCATTCCTTGAGTGAATAAACTGTCAAGGGATGGTATTTGACTATTTGCGATGCGTGATCCTGGAAGTGAAAGTTGGTCTACGAGCTTGACCATTCTTCCTTCGTGCGGAAAACACATAACTCTAAAGAGTGAGGACACTATCACCTCCATGCAATATATATAGTCTCGTCCAAGGAGTAAGTTATACACTAAGGGTCCCTGGACGACCATGATGTTCATATGAACTGTCTTCCCTTTCAATGTAACTGGAACATTGGGGAGAATCCCTAACGGGTGACTGGTTCCTTTATCAAAACCTGATAGATTTCTCACCTCAGGTAAAAGCGCCGGGGAACCCAGTGCTTTCCAAGCAATAGAGGAAAGGATACTCACAGATGCCCCTTCATCAATGATAGTTCCAGCCATCACCATTCTGTAGATTTGGACGATGATTCTGAATGGGATACTGGCTGGTAACCGGGGTCTGCCTAGTTGATTCCAATCAAAGGATACAACCAGGTTGCTTGGTGGTGGGACCGAATACACGGCCGGATACGACCCTGACGATGTTCCTTCCTGCGTTAAAGGAATGGGCGCATTGCCCTGATGCTCATCAGAGTCTGTGTTGATGAAAAGAATATGGACGGTGTCATCCTTATCCTCTTCAGTGAGGGTGTCATTTGAAGATGGGTCTTCAATGACAGAGTCATTTGAAGATGAAACCTCTGAAGGAAGAGCCGGGTCAACTGCCGTTTCGACCTTTAGACTTTCGTCTGGTCTGGATTCAGCAGGTTCATTCTCAATGATCGACACTTCAGCTGACCACTTGAGCGGGCCAGCTGGATTTTCAACTATCGAGGGATTAGGCACGAGTTTTTGGTATCCAGGAGGAAGTCGTAACGGTGATACCAGACGATCTTCCAAAACTATCTTCGCCTCATTTAAGAATGGACATCGGTGGATGGCGTGATCGCCTTCACACAACATACAGGGTGATCTTGGTCTCCCTTTTCGTCCTTCACTCTCGCTAGTTGACGGATTGCAATCAACATGACTACCAGAGGTTGATGCTACCGGATTGTGCAACCTGGGGGACCAGTCCCTTAGTATCCGGGGAATACAAGGACAATCACGATGGAAGTGGGTCCCTTTGCAAATGACACATGGCGATTTAGGCCCGGTCGGTGCAGTGTGTGGATTTTTGTCAGATGTCTTTTGCTTGCCCCCAGTCGCCTTCGCCATAGGCCCCTTCTGCTTCTTTTCTCTCTTCTTCTTTTCCTTCTTCTCTATGGGAGGCTGACTTTTGCCGGCTCTACCTCGCGAAGATGAAGGATCAGAGGAAGAATTGTAAGAAGTGGAAGGCTGGTGGGTAGTTCTAGACTGGTCTGACTGTTGATTCGACTGCTCAGGATTAGTGGCGATCTGAACTACATTAGTTGAAAAGAGCCATACAGGTAGGCCAATTGTCAATCCTGGAAGTGACAATGTGGCCATATGAGGCGCACCAACATCTCCCCAAGAGGAGAAGGGATTGGGATTTCCGCCAAGGTGACTTCCTTGGTTGGTGGGCTCCATACTTTTCAACTGAAAGATCAACGTGGGAATAACAGGTGATTATGTTCCGATTAAAATAAATTTTATTAACGACGCTTTAGACACAACTTTGCTTTTTCATGTTTTAAGAGTCGAGAAAAAGCTAAAGATGACTCTAGTCTCCTTCGATGTTTTAACGAGCCCGAAGTGACAAATGCTCGAATGGACTTTTTCAGTTATAGAGTTTGAAAAAGGCCAAAAGAAACTTCTCTGGAGTTCTAGGCAGAGGGTGTGCCAAACTTTTCACGAAACCACAGAATACGTTTTACGGTACGGGTGGTCGATCTTCGTGAATGCTGTGTTCACTACATCGCGATTAGTAGGGCGGCCGACACGGCTTCCTATGGATAAAGGCTTTGTTCCTATAGGGGTCTCCCAATATATACGCGACGGTACGTGGGAGCACAAGTCCGTATTAGTGCCACCGACTCTCAGGAGGAATCACCCACCTTCGCAGAGATCGATAGTCACTATGTTTAACGACGCCGGAACACGTCTCTACCTAGACCTCTATATGTTTGCGTTATGTTACAAAGCGTTGTTATGTAAATTGAATTTATTTTAATGTTGATCTTGTTTAGCAGTTTGCCTTTAAGGATCACCACGAGATGTATGTAACAAATTCCTGAATGCAGTCTAAGATGAGAAGCAAACTTTTCAATCTTTCAACTTTGAAAATCTTAACTACTGAGGGAAAAGAAAGGCAAATCTTTTCACACAGATCATAGAGCACACACTAATGCACTTTCTCCTAAATCATCATGCAAACTTTTTCAAATGCAAAATGCACAATGCATGTATTTTCTTTTCCCTTTCTTAATGTTGATGCATTACAAAAAGAAAGTTGTTATATAACTTTGATTTCGATTTAAAGCAAAAACAAACAAGTTTGTCCAAAATCAAAAGACACCTTAAGATTTACTTGTTTAATCACTGGAAATGCATGAAATCAAACCATAATGACGAAAGTAAAAAGACTAATCAGCTATGGACAGCAAACAAGCTAACTCTTTAGACCAGCAAAAATGCCTAACACAGGTTCAGATCTAAGAGGCCAAAGCAAGACTAGTTTACTCTTCGTTATGGGAAATTGTAAATGATGTAAGAAATACAAAAGAACAAGTACAATTTCGTTATATAACAGAGGCGGAATGATGGCAAGTAAGGTTGGTTTCAGAGCAGGTACAAGACTGGTAACTGGCTGCCAAATCTATAGTGAAAACAGGCAAGAAAAAGGGAGGAAACCCCAACTGCACTAGGCAAAATTGGGCCAACGCAGGTGCTGCTCAGCCAGTCTGGCTCTCAGCGCAGGTAGCCCCTTCGGGACCTGCGTTGCAAAGCAGGTAGCCTATGTACTACCTGCTTTGGAAAACGAAAGTTACGTTTTCTCAGTTTCCGGGTCACAATTTTCTCAAAAATGCACAGTTTTTGCTCAAATCAGAAGCAATCAGTCAAGCACACTCAAAGGGATGATTAGGAGGATGAAAAGCTATCACTAAGAGCTTACAAGGATCCTTGTAGATCAGCTCTTCAAATCATGAACATGCTCAGAAATGAGCTAGAGTAGCTGCCCTCTACTTCGCTTTTGATATAGTCAAAAGCTTTTCGATTTGGTACTCTTTTGTTCAGGAAATGAATAGCAAAATACTACAAACAATCAAACAGATACGATCCCCAGCGGAGTCGCCAGTTTGTTGTAGGGAAAAGTATCCGATTCGGATGACCCTATCCCACTCTAAGGGTGATAGTACCTCAGCAACAACTGTAAAGAAAACTACTTAAGGTTTACTTCTTTATGAAAGCAAAAGAGAATGAAGGAATGCACTAACCGTTGCCTTGCGCTTAATGTCGAATCCAAACTCTTCTCTCTACTTGCCTGCTCCCAGCTCCTTGCTCTTTTGCTGGCCCAGCTACAATGAGATCCTGCAAAATAACAAAGAAGGAAACTACAAGAAGCATGCAATCATAACTGATTCACGGATTAGCATAAATCAAATATACAATTATCACAATACATCATTGAAACAAGAGCATATAGAAGAACCTCAATAGCTTTTATTAATGAAGAAGTAAAGTTCTGAGATAGTTACAACCATTGAAGACCCCAATCCAGCAACACCTCCCAGCAGAAAGAATTTCTCCTCTTCACCTCCTTCAAGCAATCACCCAATAGCTCTATAGTGAAACCAACAGCATATCATTACTTTGCACAAAATTCCAGCCTCCTGAGCTCATAGGAGAGAGCTCAATATATAGATGAATTGAGAAAGGATGAGTCAGCTTGCAACTGATGTGTAGCTGCCTTGTGTCCTCTCTCTCTTCAGTTGATCTTCAGTTCTTGAGTCCACTTGGAGAACCTTGCTTCCACTTGGAGAAACAGAGCCTCTGACTCATCACAAGGCGAAATCCCTGATCCAAGTGTCATTTTTGGAAGATTCCAGAGCAATGACTCAGTGTGCCACTTGTCCCATCTCGCTCAGCGCAGGTGGCCTTTGTTCCACTTGCTTTGCAACGCAGGTACACCATGGAGGAGCTGAGTTTCAGCGCAGAAGCCTAGTGGAGCACCTGCTTTGATTTCAGGATTGCTTGTTTTTGAGTGTTTTCGGGTGGAGAACTGATCTGAGAGCTGTTGGTTTGCTGACCTTGTTCCTCTAGGGGTAGGAACATCATGTTTAGGGACTTTGGATCCCTTGGATTATTGACAATTCATGTCTGATGCTGCAAGGCACAAAATTGTCTATAACACTTATGAAATTCAAACTATTGGCTTAGGAAGTGTTTATTTTCCTTGTGTGAACAAAACTAAAATAACTTACTTTTAACTCCTAAGTCTCCTAATAAAATCGAATGGGCCCTATCTCCCCCAAAATGTAGAAATAAATCATGTTCCAAAATAGTTTAGGAAGGGTCATTACAGTCCTCCCCGCCAAAAATTGTTTTTCCTCAAGCAATGCTTAAACAAGTGTCCTCTCTGACTATTGATCACTAATGTAACCACCAATAATACCAGGGTCCCAAATGTACCATTGAGTCATCCCCAATCTCAACACTATCCCAACATGAAGGAATCCCCTCATACCAAGGTCCCAAGCCATGCTAATCAATGTGAATCACACCTTGCTCCACTCACTAACCAACCAGATACAATTATCAGAAGCCTTCTGCATACTAGCAATAAGTAGAGCATCATGATAATGTAGGACTCTACCCAACTCCCCATGAAATTTCCCTACTGAGTAGTCCATCTCATGCACTACAAGAGTAAACTCCTGAAGATGCAATCCAATCCTAGTGAAATTGAACCCTCGTCTACTTGGGCCTCCCCTGATCTCCTCATGTCAATCACCCTGCCACACTGGTGAAGTTCCCCACACCATCAATGAATCACTAAAACCAAATGGAAGATCTGGATTACCCTCCCCTGTAGAAACCAGCTCAGCTCTATGGGTAGTTGAAATGCTTAGCCTTGTTATGCCAGAATCCCCTGCCCATCACAGAAGGAACGAGAACCTCCTCTCCCATAACTCTCGGCCATAATCTATGTGATGATTGAGGCTAGGCCAATTTGGCCAAAATGACTCGGCAGTGCTAGCACCTATCACTCCATGGCTACCCCAAATCCTGAGCAACAAATTTCTTTTTCCTATAGTGAGGATTTCGATGATCGCCCATGTGTCCGCCTGTGAATGATTTAGCCCGCTTGTTATCTCGATCATGCTCACTGAGGAGTGGAGTATCCCACCAATCCTTTGGATCCCTGGATCCTATAACCATACTGGAGGTCCACAATCCCCAATCCCCTATGTCTATCACTATGATATGATACTAGCTATTGGAACCCCTCGGTGTCGCGTCTCTGCCTCCTGTAGGTATCCAATAGGTAAGCACCGTGCATCAAGAACTTGTGCCGCAAATATCCAGTTTTTCTGTGCCTGCCAAATCAAACAGTGAGATCCGTTATCCTAGCTCCTGATGATGTGCTCAGGTTCTGCCAGAAGCCTAGGCATCATCCTGCTAACAAGGAATACCGTCCTCCACACCTCATTCTCCCCTAACGCCTTAAATTGTCCAACTGAAAAAGCACCATCTAACTCCCTCTCAGTCACCTCCCCAAGTGTGAGCCTAGGGGTGGAACATATGCTACCTTGACAATCAACCATGTCATCCCTAAGTTTGTAATTGTCAACTTGTGCACCTACCAAGTGTCTCAACTTGAGAGTCTCCTCTCGGCCCATGACAATTGGTGTCTCATCCAAGTGCCTAGGGTGAGTCCCCCATGACCTGCTGCCTGAATGGAGAGTGTCAAAGTGCAACAACCAAACTCCTTGCGACTGTAAGAAACACGGGAGGACAATGGGTGGGTATGTCCCAAAGAGTATGATCAAGAGTTGGTCAGAAAGCTCAAGAGTAATCCTATGGATGACCCTCTCTCTGCCTCGAATCTATTGATAACTCCCTCAATGCCTTGCCTCCACTAAACATGGTGTCCCCAAATGCTCAACGATGCCCTCATCGATCCTAGGTGAGTTGCATCCAATGGTACACTTATTGTCCTTGTCCATAAGTCTCCCTGGAGGCAATACTTCAAGAGCTCGTTGCACCACATCATGTGTCACTGCATACCACCAAATACCACCGCACTCCTCGACATGACATTGTATGTCGCAACCTGTCCCTATACACCACTAGATACCCCTGGCTATGTCTATACCATCTTGTACTGTGTCCTGCTTGTGTCACTGGACCTGTCACTCCCCACACATCCTCAATGTGATGTGAGTCACTCCTCCTACCCCACAGTGTAAACCGATTGTGGTATGCCACCATGTATCTCCCTGCTCCTTTGTAGCCCACTGCTCCTCGCTGCATAGCCCTGCACACCACTGGGTGTTATGGCCTGGAATTGGGTTTGTATGCATGAGGCCACATCCCTCTATATAACACTCGACGCTATGACCTGACATTGTGCAGTCTTGTGTGCTACTGCCTACTATCATACCAGCCTCTAACATATGGTATCCTACATGCGCCAAAGTTTCTTCCACTTTGATAGTGACCCGACCACAACATGCATCATGTCCCCTCATCCATCCTGGTAGACCTGAGCACCCTAACTCCACTCCTGCTAGAGGGGATATCTCTGTTGTGTTTATCCTTCATGACCCTTGAGTCTTAAACCTCAATGGGAGAACATTGTCTCTATATAATATCTGGTCTGGTGGCCTACCCATGTACCTTCTCCAACCAGCTCCTGTCAAAGAATGTTAGTCATCCTACGGCCCCATGTGCAACCAACATGCCAAAACAACTAATGGAATCTGCTCACAAACCACCTGCCCACTTGCATCAACCGGAAATCCCCTAAGGAATGTATGCGCTAAGGCATGAGGTTGAATACCTCATCAATGCCATAGCCATCCCTCATATCTGATATCAGATAGGAAGCCCCACCTGGATCCCAATGTCAACCTGGGCCTCCAGCACCCTCGATGTCTGAGAGCTCCCATTGAGCTTTACTCAGGAGTACGACCATCTCCATGAGTCTAGCCCACTCCACCATGTACCAACTCATAATCTCTCGCTATCCAACCCCCAAGAGAGGGATCGAATGCACAAACTTTAGCACATAGAACAAGCCATCCATCCTATGAATGTTGTACCGTGTGCAGCTCATGTCGCCTCAAATCACCATCCTGGTCAACACATAAAACTTGTCAGGGAGTCTTTGCATCTCTCTCTCCGTGGTGCAAAGGTAGTCTAGAAATGTTGCAAGCCCCATCTATATAATACCAGAGAGAGATATTATCTGGAAGCACTACAACTTTGTTGATGGTTTGTGCATCTATCAGCTCTGAGTCAATGGTTGGCCCCAAAGAAGACTACTCGTCCTCCTCCACCATGGGCTCAACATGAGTCACGAACTGCCTCTCCATGACTAGCTCACGCCCCTCTATGTTCTCTCCATGTTGTTGTACGTGGTTGCACCCCCACGTCCTACTCACCTCTAACATATTTGTTGTAAGGGTGAGGATGGGTTTGGTATATCACCCTCCTCAACTGGACCAACTGCTTATCGTCCCAACGAATTCTACCCTAGAATTTTTGCATACTGGATTTCCATTGATCCATGGGTTTTTCTCCGGTTTCACCCATCATTGTGCACTCACACCCAAAGCTTCCATGATCTTCTAGCTAGTTTCCCACATCTGGGCCAAGATCAGGCTCTGATACCATTATAATGTTCCAAACTTAAACAAACAGTGTTATATAAAGTAAAAACGATTCTCAATGTAGAAAATTTTAACAAACAACACATGCTCATAAAAACTCCAGAAGTAGAACCAGCTAAGCCATTATATTAATCAATGGAGCAGTACAATAGTATGGATGAATGCACCCAAGCTTGCCTCAATGGCAAGCATGACAGAAACCAGGTGATGAGGCAATGATATCAAGTACTAGAAGATGTTTGCTCCTCTAATGCTCTATGCTACCCAGAAAACTACTCTGTTGGCTGGAAAGGAACTGCAAGAAACTCCACTTTTGCTGCTCATAAAATGCTACAAATTCAGCCCCAAGCTCATTGACCAAAACTTTAAAAAAACCCAAAAATGTTTTGGCCCGATTTTAACCTCCCAAAATCAACCCCCAAAGGCACTGTGCAATCTCCAGCAATTATGCATTTTCTACTGCAAATATACGTCTGGAAACCCCACTTTCGGTGCTTAGAAAATTCTGAAACTTTATATCTGGGATTCTTGTTAAAAGCCCAGAAAACCTAGAAAACCCAGAAATGGTTTGGCCTGATTTTGATCTCCCAAAATCAACCTCTTCTATGGCCCAAGCCCTCCAAACAGCTCCAAAAATACGGCCTGCAAGGAATGACGACAAATTCCTCCTCCAAGATCTGAAATGGAAGCAAACACTACTCCAAATATCTTCTCTAACCTTCACGACAAAGCTCAG
Source organism: Pinus tabuliformis (assembly GCA_031772625.1). Classification (NCBI taxonomy): domain Eukaryota; kingdom Viridiplantae; phylum Streptophyta; class Pinopsida; order Pinales; family Pinaceae; genus Pinus; species Pinus tabuliformis. Next base: position 236,485,614 of record CM062819.1, read on the forward strand.
CCTCAAGGACTAATACTCTACCCACCAAATGAGCTCCCACACACTACCTCTGCACTAACCTAGGTAGTGCAAAAGTAAAACTGCCAAGAGAGAAGCTCAATCAGATCCCAATCTCTCCCAGATGCTGACAATCCTCCCTAGCCTCCTCTCTGAAAAATCTCACATCAGATCTCCACTACTAAGCACCACCAATGAACTCAGCCTCCTCTCCACTGTGTCCCCCAGTAATACGCACAACTTGGAAGGGAATGCTACTGCTGGGAATCACAATGTGATCCTCCTCCTAAAGAAATGAAGAAAACCTTCCTAGGGTGGCACTCGAAGTCCCCCGAAGAAAGGGTGAGCTCTTCGCCTGAAGAACTCGTGCTAAACAGCCAGTGACTCGGCTAAGCAGCTTGAGCAACCAAAGAGAAATCAATATACTCCAATAAGATGAATGAAATGAGGAGAGCTACCTTCCTTATATAGATTTAGTGGAGCACTTTTTCCCTCCATTTTCCCTCCTTCGTGGGTCTGTCACTAAGCCATCGATTTTCCCTCTCATGCAATTCGAACTATTGGCTTAGGAAGTGCTTATTTTCCTTGTGTGAACAAAACCAAAATAACTTACTTCTAACTCCTAAGTCTCCTAATAAAATCGAATGGGCCCCATCTCCTCCAAAATTGGCCCCAAAATGTAAAAATAAATCATGTTCCGAAATAGTTTAGGAAGGGACATTACACTTTTGGATAGAAGCAAATCCAGTTTTCTATATTTATATGTTCTGTAATTATTTGCTATGAAACTTATAATCTAAATATTCACTGAATAACTTGCATTCTTGTTGCCATGTTTACAAGAAGTTTTTTTTCCCTTTATGTGTCACAAAATCAATAAAAACAAAAGCCTTAAATTCGCATTCAGGAATATTTTGTAAAAAAAATACAAGCTCCCGAGTACCCGACTTTCCGACCACACGACTAGGAACTCGAACTGGCCATATTTTTTTTTATAAATAATCGGGTCGACCTACTGACCTCAGCATTACCAAACTTCTGGTTGACCTACCAACCTCGGAATTTCCAAATTGTCAAACTATCAAACCTAATGATTTCACCCAACTATGCTATACTCTAGGTCAGGATAGAATAAACAAATCATAAAACAAAACAAAAACGCCTGACTGTATGTTTGACTCAAAAAAAATAACATGACAATCACAACAGTGAAATTGTTCTTTCATATTGAGTTAGTAAAACTCTAGTCTCCTTTATTTGTCTGTTCTGCAATTTTTTTCTTTTGTTCATCACAAATGCATAAAAAACAAGAGCCTTATACAATTTTATTTTATTTTTTTGAAATTTAAGTCGCAAGTCAGATCCAGAAACATTTTGTAAAAAAGAAATACAACCTTTCGACTACCCGACCATTAGACCACACGACTGCCAACACAGAGTCGCTACGATTTTTTTTATAAATAATCAGCTCGACCTCCAGACCTCAGTATTCCCAAATATCAAATTACCAGACTTTCCAACCTTAGCATTTTTTGACCTAATGAAACTGCCCCACAATGGTATAGTCAGATGACAATAGAATAATTTCAATAAAACAAAAAAATGCCTCACTGCCCAACCTCCTGACTATGCAATCAGCCCAATATTAAGTCGAACATTGAATTCATAATTTTTTTGAAAAAGAATGTAACCTCCCAACTACTCGACCTGTCTACCAACTCACAACTCGAAGTGACTACAAACAAATATAGCCAAACCTCCCAAGCTTGAAGTAAATGGCTTTTAGCACTACTTTTCTTATGATATTATGAAACTATTACTCTATCTTGCCAACTCTCTATTACCCATCACGTCGCTTGAACCCTGCAGATAATCCATGTATGATGTCTAATCATACAATAGTAGAATCGTGTTGCCCCAATCACAAGTTTTCTCGCCCACGGTCCTAACTGCAACCTGTATAAGCCTTGTCCAATTCTCTCTATAAATTCAATATTTTGCCCCTTTGCTCGACATTGGAAATCCTTTCTTATTTTCAAGAATGGTTGTGCCATGACCCTTTTGGTCTGCACCAAACATACTCTTTAGTCAACATTTTTGTATTATCCTCAGAGACCAGGTGTAATGTTGCATCAACTACCTCCAGCTAATCCGCTTGATTACGGGTTGCTCTCAGGAATTCATCTCACCTGTAAATCTAATTGAGCACCTCACCACTTTTTCAAAGTCATATTAAGGTGTTCCACGGCATTACCCCTTCTGGGCTTAGGTGATAGTTACATTAAGGAATTGTTATCTCATGGAGTTTATATGCCTTTGGGTATGTTATACAGTAATTTGTCACACTCCCTATCTAATACCCTGAGTTGTCAAACTTTTCCTAAAATGTCGCAAAGTGACAAAAGCTATTAGTGTACTCACTATAGAACACATATAGAAACATCCCTGAAGAATAGAAGAAGAACTACCCTGAGTAAATTCTGGAGAAGTTTTCCTGAAACCTTAGTTTTCAGGACCAGCGCGCTTTGCACTACTACTAGCCTGTGCTGATGGCCTGTTGCAGCATATTGACCTAGCACTGCTAGTGCGGCTTTTGATATAAAAACCTATGTTGAACCTCTTCTGGCAATATTTCCTAAAGTGGAGGAGAAGCTTCGCCTCCTAGAATCTTCGAGAACAACGAGATGGATGTCGTTGGATAGAGAAATGGTCGAGCTCTCGCATTTTGAGTCATCAGAGATATGGTCGAGCTCTCCCATTTTGAGTCATTAATCCTACCTTTAGGGATATTCCCCTTGAATATGTGGACCTTCCTCCCTATTTTGTGGATCCTTAATTCCCTCTCCCTTCCTATAAATCAATTCCCTTCCATCCCCAAATGGTTGGTCATTGCTTTCCTACATTCCTATGTTGAAACTATGCCTAAATGTTGCGCATCTAACTAAGGAGAAGGAGTGCTTGAATGGTCTTGGCTTGGACTTGGAAATCCACTACAAAGGAGGTATCCAACATCAAGGCAAAGGTTGTATGCTTCCCATTTTGATTAATTAATATATACATATATTGTTTGCTTTCCATAAATGTCTGAATATTTATTCATTTAGCATGATTCTCCTTGATCTGTCATGTAGATTATGTTTGAATTATACTATGTATGCTCTTGTATCTCTTGTTGTCTTTTGATCTCTATTGCAGGTATTCGGACACAAGGAATAACAAGGAGTGAGCCTGGAAACTAAGGGATCGAGATCATCACCAAAGGTTGAGTGCTTAGCATCAGAGTGAGGTAGGCTTCTCTCCCTCACTTTGCATTTTTCAACATAAACTAGGAGAGTTTTGCACTAGTTTGTCCAGTTTGTTGCTAGATCCTCTCATAGAACTAGAGAGATCGCTTTTGTTCGCAGAAGGGATTTATCTTCACAACAAAATGGCGACTCCACTAGGGAGCCTATATCCCTTTCAACCTCTTTCTTGTGTTTTGACTTTTGATCAGTTTGGCCAACTATTGAATTATCAATCATTTGGATTTTGTATAGGTCTGCACTTTGAGTGATTACTGCTTTAGAGTGTTAAGTATGGACTACTTGTTGAAATTCTTTTTATTTTTCCCAATCTTTCTTGTCCAAATCATTTTTTCCTGGAGCAGTCGCGTTGCCAGCATGCTTTTCTTGATAACGGCCATGTTGAAACCCTTGTCAGCACGGATTTGACTGTAATAGCTTTGTTGATCCCAGAGAATTGAGAAATTTTAGGGTTTCTATAATAGGGTCCAGTGTGTCTTGACCTATAAGGTTTTTTCCTGTCCCGTGTGCTTGGATTTGTCAGTGTCTTTGACTGATTATCTTGATTAATTTGCAAGATTTTTCTCATTGGCTTTGAAGTGAAATCTGATTGAGTTCTAGGGTTTCTAGTCAATTGATCATCGCTTGATGCGTCTTTGTGTCATTGAGATGTTGGTTTTGTTGATTGATTGAGTGTTGTTTATGTGGAAATCATTGAAAACATCAGTTTGAATTTATTTTATCTTGTCTTTCAAAATTTACTTTTCGTAAAAGTGCATTAGATTACTTGCATTGAGAAGTTATTTTTTGAGATTCATCATTGAAAATAGATCATAATTTTCGGTGATTGAAATCTAAAGAGTGCATTAGGTGCATTAAATCATTAGAAACAAAAACAAAAGCATAATTCATATAAGTGCATCTTAGTAAAAGTGAAAATCATTTTACTCTTGAAAAGTTGCATTTAGGATAGTGGAAAGTGAAAAATCATTTTTACTTTTTAGCATTGCATTTGGAAGACGAAAGTGAAAGTTAGTAGGAGTTTTGTTTAATGGATTTTATTTGATCCATTATTGATTGAAACTTCTTCCCTTAATTAGTCTAGCTTTCATCGAAATGGAAAGTTTATTTTCTCTCATGATAGCTCATCGTAGGTGTTCAGGTGACATCACTTTGAGCCATAAAATTGAAACATAATTCAAGATAAACATTAAAATTTACTCAATTAACCTTAGGATCATTTGGAACTTAACGAAAACATTTAGAGTTCTAGAGACGTGTTCCAGTATCTATAAACCTAGCATTTGTCGTTATCTTCCAGCATTGTATCCCGAAGGTGATATCTTGTTCCACGTATGGAAGTATATAGGATCGTTCTCTAGTACTTTCAGGTATATCGAAGGCGCTCCATGTATGGAAAGTATATGGGAATTCTCTCATTGAATAGTTATGCATTAGACAGTGCTAAAATGGAGTGTGCTCTCCGTACCATCGCGTATATCTTGGGAGACCCCACTAGGTTGTTATCCTTTATCCACAGGTAACCAATTCAGCTACCTTATAGACATGATACACCGAACACTGCATTCGAGGAGATTGGATGTTGCACGTTAAGTCCTTGGTTCCGCCAAGATGTATATTGCGATTCACAGATACTTGGTAAACCCTTTTCCCTAGATTGCCCATTTTTGTTTTATTTTTGTTAAGTTATAAAATCAATTACTTAACCGCGGAAAAAAACATCCTTCTTGTGGAAATACTCCTTAGTAGATCTTAGGTTGAGACTAATGGCAACAGTTCCTGAGTCTACCAACCAACGAAACCCCTCTAATGGGAGTCCTAATCCTTTTCCTTCTTTTGGAAATGTTGTCTCTCCTTATATGGAAATGTTTTCCCTCGGTGGATTCACCATTGCTTTGTCATTTTGGTTATTTTCAACCCCTATGGTTCTGAATGTCAAAAATACTCCTCAACCAGGCTCTCCTCCACATAAACAATATAAACCTTCGGTTGATCCTAAAGTTGAATCGTTGCCTTCTTCGCCTGTTCAGTCTTCTTCCCCTTCATCTGGTGAAAGCCTGCAAGCTAGTAACCAAGTGGATAAGAAGAAGAAGAAAAGGAAGATTAAGAAGAAGAAAAATGAGTGAAAGGCCAACTAATCAATCATTTTTACCGATGTAGTTGATGTTGAAATATCTTCCAATCAGACCCAAAAAGTGAAATTCCCTTTCATGCTTTGTAAGGGTGATCACCTTCTTAGATATTGCCCTAGTATTCCCAAGGCCTTAGAAGTGTGGTCTACATTTTTTTTGTAGCAGCTACAACCACCCTCCAAAATTTTGCCTTAGCCTGTTTTGGAGCCTCCCTACCAACCTTACACAACACTTTGTCTTGCTTCGTCAAGTACTCAAGCTTTAAGTGTTTTCCTCACACGAAGGCAGCCTGTCAATCACAGTTGATCCATTCCCCTCACAGGTTGCTCACCCGCACTTGGTCAAGCTACAGACTGAGCAGCTCCCCCTTGAAAATTGCACATTTTTTGAGGGAAACTAACCTTCCCTCCAAGAATTACGCAATCCTACCAACCAACCCTCCAAGTAGGATTTGCATAAATTTTCCCAGCAGTAGGTTGTTCAGCCTAGGATTTTTGAAAATATGGGCAGCACTGAGCTGCTCTGCCGAGAAATTGCGCAAATCTCTTGGGCAGCTAGCCAGAAATGCGCATTTTTCTCCAGCAGTCGAGCAGTCTCTTACATGTGCAACTGAGTTGACCGGCTCCCTACGAGACTGAGCAAAACAGACTTGCCGTTATCGGGAAAACTAGTGTCTATTCAGAGCTTCTAGTCCCACTAAGACGGGTAGCTATCTTAGAAACAAACAAACTAAAGTCACTTGTGTTTTCCTTTACGAGAGATAGATGAGAAAGAAGCAAAGAGTACCAACCTCAGTCTTTCGCTTGGCTCCTTGCTTGTTTCCTTTCCCCTTTGACAGAATTTCGCCACTCCTTCCTTACTTGTCCCGCTTCAAAGAGCACCTGTAGATTCAAAGCAACATAATACCATCAAATAATAGAGATCTATAACCATAAACAATATAGGATCAGATGTATATTAACCATACAAATGCATATATCAATACAAGATTCAGAGATATACAAGAATATGGAGGAAAACTCAAATAGCTTTATTGATAGAAGTAGTAGAAGAGAGGATTACAACCCATTGGTCTGACCCAGCGCTATCCTCCCAGCATGAAAGCCCTCTTCACCTCATACAAAGCAAGATCACCCAACAATGTCTTCAAAGAGAAACCAACAACACTTCCTTGAAAATTAAAAAATTCAAGCCTCTGGATCTCTGGGATGAGGGATCCATATATAGATGTTTGCAGGGGGGTGAGTCAGCTTCTTGGACTTTGATTAGTGTCATCTCTCTGATAGTTCTTGGTTCCAATTGGAGATTTCATGATCTCTTACTCATCCCTGGGCGAATTCAGAGAGGCAAGTGTCAAATGAGCAGCTTCTAGAAGATTCTCAGGGTCTCCACCTAGCAAACTACTTCTTCCATTTGTCTACTCTCGCTTATCGCCCCCTACATAAGGGCTTTCCAGTATGCATCGCACTTTTTGCATGTGGCAGGTGAGATGCATCACACCCTTAGCACCGAGCAGTCTGTATGGTCGAGTTTTGACCAGTTCTGAGTAGTTTTTCATGGAGAACTTCTGGGAGATGATGTAATCAGCTGACCTTGCTCCTTTAGGTTATGAAACAAAACTTTTAGGGACTTAGAAGCCCTTGGTTTATGGACATATGTGATTGGGGTTGCAATGCCCAAATATGTTTATAACAATTTCCCCCTAAAGCATGAGGTCGTAAATCTTTTTGATGTCGGGTGAAATGCTTTATCATGAGGATCCGAGGTTTTTCGAACTGGAAGGTGACCTGTGATAAGATACAATACAATACATTATCTTCATAATATTTTCATGATCTAGTTGAGGCGAGCATTCCCATGCTTAGCTTTATAAATTCATTTCAATGTACATAGGACAGACAACCGTCTGTGTAGCAGACTGATGATTCTGGTAGAGCCATCATCCTTTGGTTTGGATGATTATCTGTGTAGCAATGATGTACATTTGATGTCTTTATTTTCCTGAATATATCGCAGCCCGGATGGATGAAACTAGATCCGGGGTCTTTAAAACTCATTCAATCTTCGCCCGAAATACAATTTGGTCCATGTGAAAAGATGTTCTGATGTCGAACATGGAAAGACATCGCCTGATTACCAGCTAATGATGTAAGTTGTTAACAGGCATGAGAGGAATCACCGATAATGATGATGACCCTCAAGGTACTGCAGTACAATTCACGTGGTGTGAATACATGAGTCGATGTCGAACACCACGCAAAATATTTCGGCCGAAGGCCATTAATGTAAACCTGTCGCCAAAAGTGAGAAACTTGTCATTGAGGCATGCAAGCTTCAAAGTATTGAAAGGGTTGGATAATGAGCTGATGTCGACAAGAAGTGACCCGTCGTAGGAGGGCATTAATGAATCCCACATCTACGACACGGAACGGAGCAAATGATTTTGTGGAGGTGAAAATGATCTGATGATACAAGGTTCAGGGTGGCAGTCATGAAAGAATGAAGCGTGAAGATATTGCAGCGGATGAGACACGAGCTGGGTCGGTGAATTCTCTGAGCGACTTCTCTTGAACATACCAGCGAAACTGAAATAGATTGCTAGCATCAACCCCAAAAGTGGATGGTATGATGGACCAATGGTGATATGACCAGTGAACGGAATAACCCAACCCAACTCAATCATGGTGATGGATTGAAAGTGTCATGTTCAAGAGAAACCTGCTACCAATAAAGTTTCTTCAAGTTTTCTTCCCAATTTTCCCCAGTCATTTCTAACCAGTACCTCTTTATTTTTGTCAAGTTTGAGGAGGATAACATATGCTTGTTCTATAATTTTCCCTTCGGGCAAACACATCGCTATGTTTTAATGAGCCTAGCGACAGTGAGACTCGCTCTTGTCTGCATGGACAAGTTTGTCGCTATTGCTTTAACGAGTTTAACGACAAGGATAACTCAGTTCTTTTTAATTTTAGAGAGTCTGAAAAGAGACGAAAAGGAAACTCCAATATTCCTTTTTCGTAATATAATCCCTTAAGTCCGAAAAAGTATAAAACAATGCGAAAGGGATGACTTTTCGATAGTTTTAACAAGCCGAACAAGACAAACGCTCAATCTTTTTGTGTAATAACCCCTTAGGTCCAAAAATATTAAAATCTAGAGGAGGGATGGCACTTCCAATCACTTTAACGAGCTGGAGAGGCCAATTGCTCGGCAATATTTTCATATTTTATGAGTCAGATGAAAAGAGCTTAAAGGAGACTCGTTTTTTGAGGAACGAGTGATGTTTTTTGGATAGCAGCTGGTTCCAGGTAATGTTTGGAAATTTTCCAATCACGGCAGTGTAAAGAAGGTGGCTAATAGGATCACTCGTCGCAGTTGTTCCTCAAAAGTGGTAAATAATCAAATGGAGGCGTATGATCGACTAAAAAAGAGTGGAGGTGTTGGTAAGAACACGACCAAGGCTCAAAGGTTGATAATAATGCGATCGCAATGGTTATTTACCGAAGGTGGGTTCATTTTTTAATGAGATAAAACTCTGGTGGAACATATGCTCATTGCTAGGTTTATTTTTTTAACGAGCTTGAACTTCGTGTAAAATTGCTTGTGCTAGTCGTATAATAAGGATGTCTCATCAATAGGTTCATTTTTTAGGGAGCTTGCCCCATTCGAAATTTTGTTCTAGATCTATTATGTAAGCTAGGAATGACCAATCCTACGAGTTTGAAGGGTTAAAAACCCACAAACTAAGAAACTAAATGGTCGCTTTTCACTTTCATGCAAAAAGGTTTGCATGCCCCCAGGTATAGCGAAGTAGAGTTTCCAGGTTACCCTTCAATTTGCAGACAAAACACTTGTTTTGTCGGGAAAGGCATACCTTCTGATGGAGGTATCTTATTTCGGTCTAATCCCATTTTCCTAAACAGACGGATGTGTCAAGCTAGTCGTATATCCTCCGTGGAAACCTACCCTATACCTGAAGTTTTCCTATCGAAGCAGACCAGGTTGCATGCCCCGTGCGTTTCAGTCACAATCACCGAATCGCTCGCGCTCATCAGGTGGACGTACTGGAGATTGATGAGACATTCCTTGTGCAGAAATACCAATTAGAGATGGCATTTAACTATTAGCTATGTGTGAACTGGGGAATGAAAGCTGGTCTACGAGCTGGACCACTCTGCCTTCATGCGGAAAACACATCACTCGAAACAGTGAGGAAACAATAGCTCCCATGCTATAAATGTAGTCATGCCCAAGGAGTAGATTGTAATCTAAAGGTCCTTGGACTACCATTACATTCAGATAAATGGTTTTCCTTCTCAAATTTATAGCCAAATTTGGAAGGATCCCTAACGATCGACTGGTTCCTTTATCGAAGCCTGTCAGATTTCACATCTCAGGCAAAAGCGATGGCGAACCAAGCGCTTTCCAAGCAGTTGAGGAAAGGATACTCACAGAAGCCCCTTCATCTATGATGGTACCAACCATGACCATTCTGTAAGTTTGCACTATGATTCGAAATGGTACATTAGATGGTAGACGGGGTCTGCCTCATAGATTCCAATCGAAGGAGATGACTAGGTTGCTTGGAGGTGGGACCTAATAAACGGCTAGATACATCTCTAAAGAATTTCCTTCCTGCGGTAAAGGAACGGGTAGATTGCCCCCATGTTCATCGAAGTCTGTGTTTACGAAAAGAATTTGAACAGTGTCATTCTCATTCTCTTTGGTGACTATATCATCTAAAGGTAAATCCTCTGAAGACAAGATGGGGTCGACTGCCGTCTCGACCTGTTGAATTTGGTCCGATGTGGACTCAGAGGATTTATCTTCAATGATAGGTGCTTCGACCGAAAACAAAGGTGTGTCAGTCAGATTTTCAACTAGCGATGGACTCGGCAAGAGTTTCCCGTATCCAGGAGGAAGTCGTAGCGATGAAGCAGGACGGTTATCCAAGACTCTTTTAGCTTCGTCTAAGAAGGGACAATGGTGGATGGCATGATCGCCTTCACATAGTGTACAAGGAATTTTAGATCTTCCTTTTTGTCCGGTGACTTCGTTTTTACTAGTTGACAGTGTACTCTCAACATGATCGTCAGATGTTAACGACACCGGATTTTGCAAGCAGGGAGACCAGTCCCTTAAGATCCGTGGGATGCAAGGACAATCTCGATGATAGTGGTCCCCTTTGTAGATGATACATTGATATTTAGGTTTCGATGGTGCAGAGTGTGGATTTTTGCTAGATGATGCATGGTTGCCCCTTTTTTTCGTTGGCTCCTTCTTCTTCTTCTCCTTCCCTTTCTTCTTCTTCTCAGTTACTTGGTTTTTAGTTTTACTAGCTTCACCAAGCGAAGAGGAAAAATGAGAGGGAGAAACAAACGAAGTAGAAGGTTGGGGGGTAACTCTAGTATCATCTAGTTGCTAATTTGATTGTTCAAGAATCACGGTGCTTTGAACGACAGAGGTCGAGAAAAGCCATACTGGCAAGCCAATTGTCAGTCCTAGAAGGGACAATGTGGCCATATGAGGTGCACCAACATCTCCCCAAGAGGAGAAAGGACTAGGATTTCCCCCAAGGGGAAATCCTTGATTGGTGGACTCCATTTCCCCAACCTAAGATCAACGAGGGAACAGTGACGTTATTCTGATTAAAATAAATTTTATGACGCTTTGACAAAACTTGCTTTTTCAATTTTTAAGAGTCGAGAAAAAGCTAAAGATGACTCTAGTCGACTTCGATTTTTAATGAGCCTGAAGTGAGAAGTGCTCAGATGGACCTTTTCCTTTAAGGAGTTTGAAAAGGAATGAAAGAGACTACTCTAGAAATCTAGACAAATGGATTACCAAACCAATCGCAAAAATGTAGAATACTTTTTACGGTACGACATTCAATCTTCCCGCATGTTGTGTTCAGTGTATTGTGATCGATAGGGCGGCAGACACGGCTTCCTAAGGATAAAGGATATACCCTATTGTGGTCTCCCAATATATACTCGACAGTACGTGGGAGCACAAGTCCGTACTGGCACTTGTCGTCTCAAAGAGGAGGAATCACCCAACCTACGATGAAAGCGACAGTTACCAGGCTTTACGACGCCGGAATACGTCTCTAGCCTAGACTTCTAGATGTTGTGCGTTAGGTTCCAAAGCGTTTTTATGTTCATTGAATTTATTTTACAGTTGATCTTTCTTAAGAAGTTTGCCTTTAAGGTTCACCGCGTAATGTAGATATACAACTCCTAAATATGCAATCTAAGATGATAAACAGTCGTTTACTCTTCTTTTTGCAATGAAAATCCTAGCTACTAAGGAAAGAGAAGCGAAATTCTTTCAACATAGAGAAGAGAGCACACACTAGATGCACTGTCCTAAATCAAAATCAACAAGCAGTCTAAATGCAAATGCACATGCATGTATTTGTTTTCCACTTTCTTAATGTGTGAATGACAAAAAGAATGCTAAGTACAAATCTGAATTATCTCTTCTTTCAAAGTGACAGTACTAACAATTTTCTTTTCAAAAAACGAGAGGAAGACAAGGACGACACTTTGTGATTTTGAATAGAAAATTGCTTTTGACGTTTGAAATAATATTAATTCAGATCAAATACAAGAGTAACAATGTAATTGACTATCAAAAAGAGGAGGATTCTTTTATTTCACTGAAAACAACACTTACGACACTTTCAAATCAAAAGACGACAGTTCGATTAAGCTACTTTTTGTAAAGGAGAACTGTAAATGGCGAAAAATACACAAAAACATTCACAATTCTTTGTACAATGGAGGCTGAATAATGCAAAGGAAGGGGGTTTCAACAGTGGTCTACTGATCACAGACAGAAAAACTCCTGAATAAAGCTGAAGACAGTGAAGAAAAATCCAAAATCTGGAGGCAGAAACAGTCTTATCTGATCATCGCACCTATAACACAGGGAAACAAGGATGCATCCCACATACTGCACACGGGAGGTGCAATGCATCCAGTCTGCCAAAAGGAGACAATGCGATGGTCCATGGACGAGTCTTTAACTTGGTTTTTGGTCACAGTTTGCAGCTTAGTTCAGGGATTTAGGCTGAGCTAATGATAGTCAGTAAATACAAAGTATAGGGGCTGATCTAATGAGGTTACTTGAGCTACCTCTAGGGCACTTAGGATGTTTGCAAGTCATTTGTTCAGTTCATAAACAAACCCGGAGATTGACTGAAGCATCATTCATCTACTTTGCACTTCCATAACAAATGCAGTTCGAAGGCTAGCTGGCTTAACTTCAGGCTCCGTCTGTAGTTTATGAAGCAAACAAATAGAGACAAGCAATCAAAAAAATTGACTCCCAATGGAGTCACCATTTTGTTATCAGGAAAACTAGTGTCTATTCAGAGCTACTAATCCCACTAAGATGGGTAGCTATCTTAGAAACAAACAAACTAAATTCACTTGTGTTTTCCTTTACGAGAGATAGATGAGAAAGAAGCAAAGAGTACCAACCTCAGTCTTTCGCTTGGCTCCTTGCTTGTTTCCTTTCCCCTTTGATAGAATTTCGCCACTCCTTCCTTACTTGCCCACTTCAAAGAGCACCTGTAGAGTCAAAGCAACATAATACCATCAAAGCATAGAGATCTATAACCATAAACAATATAGGATCAGATGTATATTAACCATACAAATGCATATCTCAATACAAGATTCAGAGATATGCAAGAATATGGAGAAAAACTCAAATAGCTTTATTGATAGAAGTAGTAGAAGAGAGGATTACAACCCATTGGTCTGACCAAGCGCCATCCTCCCAGCATGAAAGCCCTCTTCACCTCATAGAAAGCAAGATCACCCAACAATGTCTTCAAATAGAAATCAACAGCACTTCCTTGCACAAAATTCCAGCCTCTGGATCTCTCGGATGAGGGATCCATATATAGATGTTTGCAGGGGGGTGAGTCATCTTTTGGGACTTTGATTAGTGTCATCTCTCTGATAGTTCTTGGTTCCACTTGGAGATTTCATGATCTCTTACTCATCCCTAGGCGAATTCTGAGAGGCAAGTGTCAAATGAGCAGCTTCTAGAAGATTCTCAGGGTCTCCACCTAGCAAACTGCTTCTACCATTTGTCTGCTCTTGCTCATCTCACCCTACAGAAGGGCTTTCCAGTATGCATCGCACTTTTTTCATGTGGCAGGTGAGATGCATCGCACCCTTAGCACTCAGTAGTCTGTATGGTCCAGTTTTGACCAGTTCTAAGTAGTTTTTCATGGAGAACTTTTGGGAGATGATGTAATCAGCTGACCTTGCTCCTTTAGGGTATGAAACAACACTTTTAGGGACTTAGAATCCCTTGGTTTATGGACATATTTAATTGGGGTTGCAGTGCCCAAATATGTCTATAACACTTGCATGCATGGGCTACTTCTCCCAAGGCAGCATGAAAATGCATCCCTTGTTTCAAGGATCTATGTTTAGCATTTGGAGGTTACATGCAAGGAGCAATTCTGAAACCTCCCACCAAGTGTCGCTTCCCCTAGATTTGTGGCATGCATGTCACAACCTCCATGTTATCAAAACTCATCAACTGGATGCTGCATAGCTCATTCCTCACATCAACCTTGCAGCTCTGACATCCCACATCACATCTAGGAGCAGTCGACACATTCAGCTCAGTGTTTTTGGGGTAAGACTGCTTCCCATGCCTTGTGCTGCATTTCTATCTATTTTCGTGTTTTCACTTGTGAGAGTATTGTTTTCTTGATTTCTTTGAACTTTTGTTGTCGTTTACATATATACTAGCTTGTCCTGGCTCTGTTTTAGTTTTCGTTGCTATCTCACTGTTGTCGCATGCATGAAACTGTTTTGCACGGACGTTCGCCCAACTGGCGAGCTGCCTCACCCATATGCATGTTGATATGTTTGTTGAATCTTTCATTCATGTTTTGAATGCACTGTCAATCACTTCTGCTATCACTTAGTGTTGCCATGCATTTATTGTCTTAGTTGCTTTCAATTTCCCATCGACAACTCGAGCCAACCTTAGCCCGGACTCTACCTTCACCAAGGCTGCATTACGTAATCTAGGGAAGGAAGTCTCACCTTCCTCTCTATATTTGCGCATTCCTGCCCAGCACTGGCCTCGAGGATTTTTTTGCGCATTTCTGGAGGACAGTGGTTGCTTGGCCCAAGAAATTGTGCAAATTTGTCCATGGGCCAGTAGTCCTTCCCAGTTGTAATTGTGCATTGTGTAATCCCAGCAGTCAGTAGCTAGACTAGATTGTGCATTGCATAGTTCCAATAGTCAATCAATCTCCCAGCAGCCTAGATTGTGCTTTGCGTAGTCTTAGCAGTCAGTCTCCCAACCTCCTGGCCGAAATTACGCAACCTTCATGATCATTCACCCAGGTATGTTGCAAGTCAATTCTCATGTTTATTTTGGTTTTCGACTAACATATTGATTGCCATGAGTGTTGCCACGTCTCCAGGTATCGCAGGTGTTCATCTGCCTCTCAGCAATACATGTACAATGGTTTCCAAGAGAGTAGAGATGAATACACCGTTTAGAGCACACTTAGGGATGCAGTGGATCAAGTGTTTATGGACTCGCATACCCACGAAGACATCAAGTTGTTTGTAGACAAGGACATCAAGATATGATAGCAGCAGCATCACAGCTAGCAAAATCATGAAAAGCAGCTGAAGATAGCATACCAAATGCAACAAATGCAAGAGGAGGGTTGTTGACAACATGGAGATGGAACAAGGTTGCAAGCTCAAGTAGATCCACTAATGATGAAAGCAACTTTGGAGACTCCGGCTATGAGGTGACAGCACGACATGAAGGTCGTGCGAAAACAGAGAATGGAAGGAAGAAGGAGTTGCATGTGACGAAGCAGCAACTTAAGGAAGAACATGAAGTTGCACAGACAGACGAATGAGTTGCAACAGGGTCAGGAACAGTAGTGGGCGCAACACGCACTCACGGATGAAACTGCGCCTGTACAAGTTAAGGATCCATCCCAACAGCTGACATAGAGCAGACTTGGTGAGAAGTGTTGTTGATCGCATGCAAGGGATTCAACAGCATGCATGCAGTTGAGTGCACGCATGCAATCCAACCCATTCAACACACTCACCAAGGCGAAGACAAGAAGCAAGTCCAACTGGGTTGAACATGTACTTCGGAAAGTTGATACGAATGACCACCAGCACACACTTGAAGATCAGCACGGACACTATGCATCAGTGTGTTGTCGATTCAACCGTACCCAAGAATACCATGCGTATGTTAGCAGACCAGTTGGATGAAGGGGTCGAACCAATGCACCAGTTGCAACGGAGGCAAGAGTTCGCTTCAGTAAGATATCACCATGAGGTGCATGCACACCATCACGAATGACCAAGCTTGGCATCAGCTCACCACCTTCACCATCACAAGCATGTCAAAGAGTTGGTTTCATCACAGCGGACCGAGTGTCTGTGATGTCTTGCAAGGTTTGCTCAAGCCATGTTGTCTCACATGAGTACATGTGCATTGTAATGTTGAGTCATTTCAAGTATAAGTCAAGTGTCAATGGTTGGATGTAACAGTCATAAAGTAGGTGAAGAGTCATGAGGGTAGTTGAACTATCACAAAGGGGAATGTCAAGGGTCACCCAACCCTTTGCTATAAATAGTCCTTCATAACTCATTATAAAGGCTTTTGGTCAGCCAAGCTTCTACTAAGACTATCTTGAAGAAGGATTAGACAGTATTGTAACGCGCCTTGGCTTCTCCACTGCACGGAGCTAGTACATCTCTTTGGAGGAGTAGGTGAATGTGGCTGTAACGTTCCACTATTGGAGCTAGTAGGTTTACATGGATGTATTGTATGATTGTGACTTACACTTCTTTATATAATAAGAGCCAACACATTTTCATGCATATGTTGTTATTGTAGTTGGACTTCTCCAGTTGCTTTAATGGTATATGTTGTTTAACTTACGTACTTGTGTATGAATTGATTCACATGCAATTATATGAATCTTGTTGTTAATGTGTTGCATATGTTGTTAATGTTGTTACCTTTCATGTCGACTGCTCTATCAGACATCAAACAGAACTTTCACTTGAACCTTGCTATAACAATTGTCGCACTTGTCTCGGACTAATCCGTGAGTGTTGTACGTGTTATCTTACCTTGTATGATGTGACTGCCGCATCTGAGTGGACTGCTCCGCCGGAAGTTGTGCATGTCCTTTGTGTTGTGTGTTCCTAGCCGAGTTGGGACTGATCCCTTTCAACCTGGAACTCACCTTCACCTCCTTCCCCCTTCAAAGTGTTGGAACCTCTCATACACCTTCCTTGACTCACTGCATCAGTCACACCCTTGCTGCTGATAGAGTTATTCTACTTGCCTCTGTGTGACACCGCGGTCAAGGCATTACCTTACGACCCACTGTTGGGACTCCTACACCAAACAGTCTGAGGTCTAATTAGGACTTCTTACTGGGGAGATCCCCTTGACATGTTGGTGGGTCCAAGACCGTTAACAAGTTTCACATCAACCGTTGTCATCAGCGTCTAGAGATCAAGATGGTGATAAACCTTCAACTACTGGTAGTAAATCCCATGGGGAAAAAGGGAAATGTCAAATTTCCCTATAATTTATGTGAAGGGAATCATCCTATTCACCTTTGTCCTCATATGGATGAACCCTCAAAAGTGTTGGATAACCTTAACTTTTCTCATCCTCGTCTTCGGACTAGTTATCGGAATTTTTCTCTTGATCCTCCGCTAGTTGATCAAGTGATTGATCATAACTCATCTATGGTCAATCCCACTCTCTCTAAAGTTGAATCCCATGAGTTTTTTTCCGACCAACCATTGGTCAAGAAAATGGTTAACCCGATTCCGCTTTCATTCGATCATATCCATCATGTAGAGAGTGAAGTTCATACCGCTCAGGTTCTTCTAGTTTCTTTAGATTCCAATGAATTAGAAGGCGATCCTCTTGTTCCCACGATACAGGGGATGACCCCCCTATTCCCACGATATGGGGGGCGATCCTCCTCTTCCTATAACGTAAGGGGGAAATTCTCCCATTTCGATGCCACCCCCTCCAAGTAGTTTAGTCACTTTCTTTGATTGGATTCGATTGGCAGGATATCATCTTCCTTCTTATGTGTCCTTCTAGATCACAGTGTAGGCTTATAATATGGTTGTACCTAGCACAGTTATAGATGAAGGCGCATTTGTTAGTATTATTTCCTCCACTGCTTGGCAAGCTTTAGGTTCTCTGCAGCGTGTGCCCATTACCCAAAATCTATTAGCTTTTAACAAAGGAACTAGTCAACCGTTAGGGATCCTTCCCAAGTTGCCTATTACTTTGGGAGGAAAGACCATCTATCTCGATATGATGGTTTTCCAAGGCCCTTTAGATTTTAATTTACTCCTCGGTCGTGACTATTTTTATGTCATGGGAGCTCTTGTATCTTTCTCTTTCGTGTGATATGTTTCCCGCACGAAGGAAGAATTGTGGCCATTGATCAACTATCGTTCGTTGGTCCTAATTCAGCTCCCAATCAACCATCTTCCCTAAATGGTCCATCTATGTAAGTGGTATCACTCTCGCCATAGGTTAATTATGTGGCCACCTATTACGTGCTCGCGTCTACTGATGATATAATCAGTGATGTAGTACATCATGTACTAGGGGGCATTGAAAACCGTTTTTTCCATTAAATCCCTTGATTGGAACTCCTTTCGAAGCATTGTTCTCTGGTATGATGAGAACCTCTTGGAAACCATGGTCTCTTATGGGCCATGATATAGGTCCCCATGAGGATAGTTCTTTTACTATGTCAACCTCGTTAAAAATGATATAAGTGTCATGAGGATAGTTCTTTTACTATGTCAACCTCGTAAAAAAATGAAATAGGTGTCATAAGGATAGTTATTTTACTATGTAAACCCCATTTGAAAATGAAATAGGTCCCCATGAGGATAGTTCTTTTACTATGTCAACCCCATTAAAAAATGAAATAGGTCCCCATGATGATAGTTATTTTACTATGTCAACCTCGTTAAAAAATGAAAGAGGTTCCCATGAGGATAGTTATTTTACTATGTCAACCTCGCTAAAAAATGAAATAGGTCCCTATGAGCATGGTTCCTTTACTTGTGTCAATCTCAGTAAAAAATGAAACAAGATGTCATGAGCATGGTTATTTTCCTATGTCAAGCTCGTTAAAAAATGAAACAAATCCCCTTCTAATTCGAGTCTTTGATTACATCTTGTAAAATCCCAGTCGAGTCTTTCACTTGATCTCGTAAGTGAACCTTCATTCCATCCACCTATTAGTAACCAGTAGTCAGCTTAGGTGAATGAAATGAAGCTTGGGGGGGCATGTACCTCTAATTGAGTCATTATGTTGGGGGAATTCAAATTCATGTCAAGCATAGTTTATCTTTGTTTCAAGCTTGTGTAAAAATGGAACCAATCTCAAGCATAGTTTGCTTCCATTTCAATCTTGTGTAAAAATGAAAGCATTCTCAAGCATAGTTTGTTTCCATTTCAAGCTTGTGTAAAAATTAAACCAAATCCAAGCATAGTTTTTTCTCATGTTTCAAGCTTGTGAAAAAATGAAACCATCTTCAAGTATACTCAAGCATAGTTTCCCATGTTTCAAGCTTGTGTAAAAATGAAACCATTCTCACTTTACCTCTCGTGATTTCCATCTTTATTAGCCTAGTTTTGTTGGATGAGCCTTGGTTTTTTCATTCCATCGTCACCATCTCTTTGGCCGATCATACACTTTCACTTGGTTGTTTTACCCTTGCCTGAGGAAGCATAGTTTGTTTCTGTTTCAAGCTTGTGTAAAACTAAAACCATTCTCAAACATAGTTTGTTTCCGTTTCAAGCTTGTGTAAAAATTTAACCAAATCCGAGCATAATTTTTCCTCATGTTTCAAGCTTGTGAAAAAATGAAAACATCTTCACGTATACTCAATCATAGTTTCCCATGTTTCAATCTTGTGTAAAAATGAAACCATTCTCACTTTACCTCTCGTGATTTCCATCTTTATCAACCTGTTTTTGTTGGATGAGCCTTCGTTTTTTCATTCCATCATGCCCATCTCTTTAGCCAATAATACGCTTTTACTTGGTTGTTTTACACTTGCTTGAGGAACATCTGCGGTGAGTGGTCTTATTAGCCAGCCTCTTTACCTTTACATGTTTTGAGCAGTTCCATCATGACCATAACCAGTTGTTATCCTTTTATACCACTCATTCCTCTAGGAGAAGTCCTCTTTAATCTCTTTTCAAACTCCAAAAATATGAAAATATTGTTGAGCACTTGTCTTTTCAAACTTGTAAAATTAAATGAAAAGACAACTACTCAGTATAAGTTTAACCCTTTTCTGTACTGAGATAGACTAGCTACGAAAAAGGAATACCTTAGTTGAACATGGATAAGAGGTTCTCTTGAATATTGCTTTCTACCTTTTTGGATTTGAGAGACTATCTACGAAAAGGGACCTTTAGAGTTTTCTTTTCCGCCTCTTTTTCAAACACTCTAAATGTGAAAAAGATGTCGAGTTACCCCTCCATTGGACTCGTAAAACTTAAATGATGTAGGAATTATCGCCATGACGAAATCAAGTTACTCCTTCCTAGGGCTTGTTAAACTTACTAGGACGGATTCATCTTAAGGATGAACTTATACAACAAGCATATGGTATCCTCTTCAAGCTTGTGTAAAAATAAAGAGGTACTCGCAAGTAATAGCGAAGGGAAAATGAAAGTGAACATCCCTTGTATTTTGTGTAAAGGCAACATGTCTCTCTTGAACATGACACTTATATGTTTCTTGCGTCAGGTTTGAGATATCCTCTCTTTGCCACTTGCCTTCCTGGATCTAGGAAATCTGTTAGCCTTCGATTTGATCACCCTAGTTGTCACCATGACCTCTGATCCCATTTTGAGTCAAATGTTGCCAAACTCTGGAGTCGTGTCGTTGATATGTTCAAGAGAAATCCTATTTGCAAATTCAAACTTCCTATACCTATGTGACCCTCTCTACAACAATCCTGAATCATTCTTATCATTTTGAGATATCGTATGTTTTGCGTCGATGATGTGGGAAACATTATGGCCCTCCTTCGACGGATCACTTCCTGTCGACTTCAGCTCATTATCTAGGAAGATGATCTAGAAACTCCTTTTCAATACCTTGGAACTTGCATGCCTCAATGGCAAGTTCTTCGTGTTTGATGTCAGGCTTACATCATTGGCCTTCAATCGAATGATTCTGCAAACGTTCGACTTCAACTCTCCTATTCACACTTGTATATTGTGTTGGCATACCTTGAGGACCATCATCACTATTGGTGGTTTGCTTCGTCCATGTTAACAGTTTACATCATTGACTAGTAATCATGTAGTTTTCTATCATGTTCGACCTCGACACATCTATTCACATGGTAGAATTTGTACATTGATTGGATCGGGACAGATATCAAGACCTTGGATCTTATCTGTTAAAGTCTAGGTTGCGATGGTTTATTAAGTATTCATGATTGTATACATGATTCTTTTTAGTCTGATGGTTGCGTCCATGTCGTAGATCCATACACATGATCCCTTTTATTCGGATGGTTGCGTCCATGCCGTGGATCCATACACATGATCTCTTTTAGTCGGATGGCTGTGTCCATGTCATGGATCCATACACATGATCCTTTCGTTGCGCCCATGTCGTGGATTCATGTATTGTTAGATGCTTATTCAGAGATGTATCATTGGGAATGTCTATATCAGAGATGTCAGATATGTATATTGTATCATGTTTGATTTGCAGATCTCCTGATGGTGTTTTTCCGGATCCTTGCCTTGAATTGTCAAGTATTTCAGCCATCACCTCCTGTTATGACTTCATGCTTTAGGGGGCATCTGTTATACAGTAATTTGTCGCACTCCCTATCTCATACCCTGATTTGTCGAACTTTACCCAAAATTTCGAAAAGTGACAAGAGTTTTTAGTGTACTCACTATGAAACACATACAAAAATATCCCTGAAGAATAGAAGAAAAATTGCGCTAAGTCAATTTTGGAGAAGTTTGCTTGAAACCCTAGTTTTCAGGACCAATGCGCTTTGCACTACTATTGGACCATGTTAATGGTTTGTTGCAGCGTATTGACCTAGCACTGCCAACAGGGCTTTTGATATAAAAACCCGTGTTGAACCTCTTCTGGAAATCTTTTCTAAAGTGGAGGAGAAGTTTCGCCTTCTTGAACCTTCGAGAAAAGCGAGATGGATGTTGTTGGATAGAGATATGGTCGAGCTCTCCCATTTTGAGTCCTTGATCCTGCCTTTAGGGATATTCCCCTTCCATCCCCAAATGGTTGGTCATTGCTTGCCTACATTCCTATGTTGAAACTATGTCTAAATGTTTCCAATCTAAATAAGGAGAAGGAGTGCTTGAATAGTCTTGGCTTGGAATTGGAAATCCACTACAAAGGAGGTCTCCAACATCAAGGCAATGGTTGTATGCTTCCATTTTTTATTCATTAATATATACATCTAGTGTTTACTTTCCATAAATGTCTAAATATTTATTCATTTAGCATGATGCTCCTTGATCTGTCATGTAGTTTATGTTTGAATTATACTATGTATGCTCTTATATCTCTTGTTGTCTTTTGATCTCTCTTGCAGGTATTCAGATGCAAGGAATAGCGAGGAGCAAGCCTCGATGCTAAGGGATTGAGATCATCATCAAAGGTTGAGAGCTTAACATTAGAGTGAGGTAGGTTTCTCTCCCTCGCTTTGTATTTTTCAACATAAACTAGGAGAGTTTTGCACTTGTTTGTCCAGTTTGTTGCTAGATCCTCTCATAGGACTAGAGAGATCGCTTATGTCCGCAGAAGGGATTTATCTTCACAACAGGGTAGAGAATTCCTTGCATGGTGGCACATGCGCTCCTGCAGTTCTTATCTGAAAAAAGCTAGGATCCACCTTACATCGGGCTTCCACCTCACCTGCCACATACCAACTATTCTAGAATGCTCGGGAACTCTCTCAGCAACTCCTCGACACTGTTCCTTGTGGCAAGAATGGAAGCATGTGCACAATAAAGGCTAAAGCATGTAAAATCACTACAATAAGACATAAACAATTCAGGTACATTTGTTTGATCTGTCACATATTGTTTACCTATCAGAACAATATTTTGCAAACAAATATCTTAATGTACACATTGACCGTCTCTGTCAAATAGAGCATCTTTGGTATAGATTTGTACATTAATACAAATGCTCTTAGAACCCAATTGTTCTAATTGATCTTGTTTTGCAATTTGAATAGATCGTTGAGATCCTTAACTTCATTTATTGATTTTTTTATGATATCACTAAGCATTTAGGGAAAATTGTTATGGGACTCTTCTTCAGTCTGAACTTCAGACACTTTGTAATTACTATTGTTTACTATATTAACTTATTTACTTTTTCATGGAACCATAGGACACATGTGCCCATGCATAATCATAACCACAATCAATATACAAATTAGGAAAATATTGGTTCACAGTTGCATAACAGATATATTCAAAACAACACATATTCCACTTGCTATTTATCCATATCTATTACAATGACAATGCAACATAACCCATTAATTGGAAATTGTAATCATACAACATTTATCTTTTTTGTCTGCAGTAAAACTGAAGCTAGCACTCTATCCACATCATCTCTTCCAAGTGCCTCTTTTTCTTTTGGAGCAAGTTTTTTGTCCCTCCCATATTACTGCATCCATGTTATTGTAATTAGTCCATAATTTTTTATCCCTTTTGCTCCTAGTATTATTTCAAAAATGCATGGACCTGACTATTTTCCTAATGCCATTTAATTTCATGAACCATCCCCTTTACTTCATGGAGCACTAAGCATTTAATTCTTATGGTCAAGTTCAGGTTTCTTCTTTGCCCAATAAACTATATCATCCCTAATAGGAATTCTCTATTCCTAGCTCCACAATCCATGTCCTCGGACTAAGTCACCTCTTTGTTCTGTTATTCCAAACATTACAACATATGTACATTCTTTTTACAATGAAACACATGAACCTTTGGTAAGACTATGTCAAAGACACTAAAACTTCTAAAAGCTAATAACCAACAAATACCCTTTTGTACTCTCTACTCGTATTTGTTGATTTCATGCAAAATGAAGCAAATGTTAAATTGCTCTAGTTGATTACTTATTTCTTTTAGCAAATGGGTTATTTCTCAAACTAATAAGTATAAATATCAATACACAATTAAACCAAAAAAACAACAACACAAATGTCATTTTGCAAAAACATAGCTAAAAGTAATTCTTTCAAAAAAAAACTTGTTTTCCCATTCCATGTAAATAAATACCAATAAAAATAGAATCAGCTCACAAAAAAATGATATTATCAAAACCCCATGTTTTTCTTCAATCAAGAAAAATTTATAAAATTACACTTGAAAATTTAGATTCAATACTTTGAAATTAGAAACTAAACTAGAATAGTTTGGTATTAGTTTCAAAATACTTGACCCTTTTTTTATAAATAAATTGGTTAGTTCTAAACTTTCCTTGTATATATGAACTTGAGCTATAGGCTCATTCTTTTCTTCACACATAACATCATAACTAATTGAACTAAAAACTACATGCATATGAATCATGTATACAAATAAGCAATGACATGCCACCACATGGCTCTTGTTTTAATATATTTTTATTTCTGATAAATAGTTTACAAACCACATATAGTCATGTTAATCGGTTTAACCTTTCAAAAAATTGTAATAAAATTTTAAGAAAAAAAAAAAATATATATATATATATATATATAGATATATGCATGCAATTTAATATATTTATTTTTCAAAACTATATAAAAATGATTTAATTTAAAACAACTAATTTAAAGTCAAATAAATTTGATTCTAAACATATTACAATATATATGCCTTCAACAAAGATAAAAATTGAAGAAGGTAGACTAATGTCATTGATCCTTCTTGATAATACTCTATAAATCGACATGTAAATATAAATATAAATTGATATAGAAATTGTGATGTAAAATAAAATCAATGCATTGATTTCATTGTACATGTTTTGTCATTTATTGATCAATGCACCCTAAAATTAATACATTATAAATTGAATAGAAATAGAAATCGACGTGGAAATTAAAATGTAAATTGAAACACAAATTGGCATTGACATTGAAATCGAAATTGACATAGAAATTGAAATAGATAATGACAATCCTCGATGGGGGTGACTGACACACAATAGAGGGGGCCTTGGGATCCCCGCCCTCAACCATTTGTGCGCCATGCGTGGTTTAATGTGACATGATGGGGGGCTCTCTTCCCGTTAATGGAAGTCTCGGGAGAGGGAGGTTTTATTATTCGCTTTGGAGGAGGAATGGCTCAGTGTGGGCGTGGTGAGCGATGAGAATGAATGGGGAGCAAAAGGGTGACAGTTATGTTCATTGGCCAGGTCTCCGACGAAAGCCAAAAGGCCGAAGTGGTAAGCTTCCATTAGTTGCAATCAACATTGTGTTTGGTTTCATTGAAAATGCAGCAATAAAAGTCACAATTTTATTTTTGACTTAATTAAATTGAGGAAATTTGAAATTCGATATCAAGAGACAGCTTGGATGAGTTAACTGAGGTGACATGGTTGTTATCACTCGGTTAGATTAGTTAATTCAAGTTAAGGGCATGAACCATTAGTTGTGTGCAGCGATTCCTAAATTTTAGAAGCCTAGTTTGAGTTAATTTCAGTTGTAACAATTCAATTAAGTTAAATTGAGTTATGGTCAGTTAAACTAGTTCTAATTGTTGGAGGAACTAGTGGAAAGTCAAGTAGTGTGGTGTGACTTCAGTGATCAACCAGTTAATTGATCACATGAATGCAAAGAATTCAAGTTACCATGTTGAGATTAGACTTCAAGGGCAGTGTATTATCAATTGTAAACTATTCCAAGTTGTACAAGTGGTGCACGCAGTCAAAGGATGAGCCTAAAGGAACTGTGCAATCCAATGGAGGAAAATTCCTATTAAATAAGGGCCTAATTCCCAAGGGAACAACACAAGGAAATAGGAGCTTAGAGTGCTTGAAAATTGGCTAAGCGTTGGCCAGAGTCAGTCAATCAAGCAAAGATGATAGAAGATACAGGTGTAGGTTGTGCACAAGATTGAGAAAACATATTGTATTCATCCAGATTCTTTGATTAATTCAATACATATAGTAAGGGGTTTTGAGCAGTTACTTTCCCCTAGATAAATCTCTATGCATGTGTGATGTTCCCTTTTACATGTTATGATTCTTGTTTTAGATGGTGAATTAACTTTCGCATATGAGTAGATAAGCTTCAAGTCTTGTGATTTAGTAACTTTCATGAGAAGTTTTGAATCTACAACATAATTTCTATATGGTATTAGAGCTGGAATCACTATAGAGTAGATATTTTGAACTTGTTATTGCAGGAGGATCAAACTTGCAAGATCATTTCTTCGAAGCTAGAAGGATAGCTTTTTATGGACTAAGACTCGAGTATTCCCTTGAGGGAAGCTCTAATTATGTTACTTCGAAGGACCGCATGGAGGCAGTGCTAGAAGATAATGGGTTGAAGGAATTCATTGAAAATGATATCCATAATCGGTAACATTTGGTACTCAGAATCTAATAAATTGGAAGAAGTGTGTAGCTAGAGCTAGGAGGATCATCCTTGAGGGGGTGAGAGACCATATAATCTTGAAACTACATGGAAAAATACTCCCTTTTCTATGTGGAAGACTCTAAATGAGCTATTTGGAAATAGAAATGAATACAAGAAACTTGAACTGATGAAGAAATTGAGTATTGAAGACAAAGGGTATGAGGTATTCTTCAGAGATGGGAAGGCCTGCCTCAAACATCTTTCTTCATG
This sequence comes from Pinus tabuliformis, assembly GCA_031772625.1. Lineage (NCBI taxonomy): Eukaryota > Viridiplantae > Streptophyta > Pinopsida > Pinales > Pinaceae > Pinus > Pinus tabuliformis. The sequence goes on from CM062819.1 coordinate 236,511,993, forward strand.
TCAAATCAAGAAATTTGGTGTTAGGATAGAGAGCCTCTACACATTAGAGGAATATGCATGCACAATTGTTGGCTTGTTGAGGCCTGACCCAGGTTCAGCGTTAGTTAGAAAAACAAATCCCTACACTACTGGCCCTTTCAGCATTAGCCAACGGAGTGCGGACCGAAGTCTCACCCGAAGTAGTATGGGGGGATGCTGGAACTAAGTTTCCGCACCCTGAGATGGTCGTGATGTTGATTTATTCCTTCTATTCATGGTTTCGTGCAGGTCACTTTGTTCTAGGGATCACCAAACTAACCATATACTCTAGCCTTCAGTACCTTCGTGAAAGGGTACGATTGGCCTTCCCGCAGCCCTAACCTTCCGTTCAGATACTTTCGCGTTGTTAGGGCAGTGTACTGTGCAGATTCCCAAGCTAGGTTAAGTGTCTTACTTACCTTATTAGATAATCACAGTTAGTACCGCGTAAACAAATATCCTTATTTGCATTCAGTTATCCAACTTAATTACATATATTCACACATCACATAAGCATTATAAACGAAATTCATACACAACATGACAAAATGCATTAATCAAAACAAAGAAACAGAATTTAAAAAATACTTCTCTTTATTGATATCTTCGAGTGATTACAAACTCTATCCGCCCTGTGCACACAACTGCAGGGGTCCGCGCACTCAGCTACAGACTTCCACCCTAGGCCTCTGCGCACTCAATTGCAGAGCCTCTACCTACGCTACAACCCGAAACTTAGACTTCTTACTTCCAGTTATGACTATCTTCTTGACTATTGAACTACTTAGAGCTTACTTACTTAGCTCTTTTTATACAATCCCATGGTCCCTGAACCATGGGTAGATCTTTTACAGCCGAATTTTCTTTACAAAAATAAGGGTGGACAACCCTTTATGAATCATCGCCCTTTCGTGCTCCGCGACCACAAAATGCGGAGACTTTACAAGTTTATTACAAAATTCGGCCCAAAACATGGGCGTTTAGCCCCAAAACTGTCCTTGGGGGATCCCGCTCCCAACAGGCCCCCAACACAAACATCGTGACTCACCCTTGAGTCACTCGGTAGGCATGGAGATCTTTGCGCGAAGCCCTTCCAGCTCAACTCGTATGACTGCAACCTCAGTCGTGCACTATGCGACCACCTGCTTCGTGTCTTCAACCATCTACTTAGTCACTGCTCCTGAACTGTCGGCCTGAAGCTTTTGCTGAGTTTCTTGCAGAGTCACAAGTTTTCCTTTAATGGATCCTGTCACTGTGTAAGCCTCATCCAGCCAGGGCTTCAGTCTTGCCTTTAGCACTGCTTCCTTGTGCAGTGTTGCATCTACCTGTTCTTTCAGTTGCTTTGCCTCCTGCAAATTTGCTAGTCTCTGTGTTAGCGTGACGGTTCGTGTTGTGCCCTTGAGCTAATCATAGCGTTGTTGTAGCTCGCGTGCTTCCGTCTCTAGTCGTTGTACATTGGGTTCCTCCTACAAGCTTGTTAGGACCTCAAAGGATTGCTCAAAAAGTTGTGTGCAGTCTGCTACTGCACTGTCCACCACCGCTACTACTTTTGTGATAGTGGTCGCCCGCTTTTCCTTCACTTCTATCGGAGCTGAAGGCTAGGCCTTCAACTTTAATTCTGTGATTTACAGGTTCAACTCCAACTGAACCTTTGCCATCTCATTATGAGTGTCACGCAACCCTGTAGCTAGCTTGCGAATGCGCACCTAGACTGGCTCCTCCTTAGGAATGGCCAACTCTGGGACCATTTGGCATGCCTCCTCGATGACCTACATAATACGCTTGTTCTGATTGGTTGCCTCGGTGAGAGCGCGACGGTAGAGTCTTGCTGTAGTGCCATCTGCTCATTGTTGATCTGTTGTTCACTGATTACCTAAAGGGCACGGTGCTCACGGGCCCTCAGCTCTGTAATCACTCCATCTGCAAGAGGTGGAGCACTTCTCCCGGGAGCGCTACCAGATTCAACCCTACTCCCTTTAGGGCGCTGACAGTAGGCCTGTCAGTTTCGTTTTCCGTAGTCAATGCTCCATCAGGCAGCACTATCGCACTGGACGCCTTTGTGCGCAGCATTTCGGCAGCTTCTGAAGTGCCGATAGCAAGGTTGGTAGACACCATGCCAGCTTGCGATGCGCAGGTCGACAGCTCCTATAAACCTGTCTGGATAGCCCCAAAGATTATATGTTGCTACTGCTCAAACTATTGCCTCTGCAATGACATCCCGCACCGTGTCACCGATGTCGTGCAGATCACCTTCTGTTAGCGTGATAGGGTCCAGTAATGTCTTGGTAGCCTTTGATTTCTTCCTGGACCCTCCTCTCTCCTACTCCCTTTGACGCTTAATGCAGGCGGACATCGCCTATGGGTCTGCGCTGTGCTATTTAGTCTACTCCTTTGTCTCCTCCTCTATCTCAGGTGAAGGCGACCTCGCGCCTTTGTCAGAGCCTCGCTATGTCTCACCTGTCTGCTTCGTTGTTTGTTGCGTGGCCTGATGCTCCGCTTGGGCCTTGTCAACGGCCTCCTTATTTCTCCTTTCGGCTAGCTAAGTCATCTTTAGCTTGGCCTCCTCCTTCTTTTTCTACGCGACGGACTTGCTTCCTCCCACCGCCAAGTCCATTGTAGCGCGCCAGTCTATCGGCCATTGATCAAGTATAGCATCAATGGCGTCATCCGTTACTAAGTAAGGCAAGTCATACCATTTTTGCGCAGGGTCCTTCTAGAAGCTCCTACACTACTAACAAAATTGACTGCAAGAGCCACGCGTATTGGAACGTCTTGCTGAGCTCCTGTGCCTCATGGCAATTTGCTAGGAACTCTCCACGATGATAGTCTGACCAGTTGAGCTGGACTCCTTCGGCGCACTGGGATGCTAGTGTGATGACAAGCATCGACACCTCATCGACGCGACACTTCCTCATCACTTTCCTTGCTAGAACCTGTGTAGCAACCTTTACAGCAGGGTCATAGATACTAGATATGGCATATACGTGCGGCTTCTTCACCAGTTTAAACTTTTCTTTCATGGATTCCACGAGGGCCCACTCGACACCTTTTCTGCCAAATATCATGGCTGGAATCTCTCCTGTGTAAGGCAATCTCATTATCTTGTGAATCAATCTATCCGTGATGGGTATTGGCTCCTCCAGCCACAAACACCCATCATGCACCAAGCACAACACCTGCTTGATGACCAATATTGTAACTAGGGTACGGTTGTAGTGCGGCACCCAAAGCAGGTTGAGAAACCCTACCTTGTCTACTCCTTTGAGCCACCTCCGCGGCTCCAATGCGGTTATTCCTATGTTTGTATCAATGATGCAGTGCATCAGCTACTCAGTTTCCAAGTGTGGGAACTTCTCGTGATCATCCAAGTCCCAGTCCTTGAATTTCAATAAAGGAACCCACCCCAAGCATGGTCCTTCGAAAATAATCTCATCTAGTAGCAGAGGAGTTTGCAGGGGGGTCTTGCTCTCGTCAGTGTCTTTGGGCACCTTGGTTTTGCCTTTGCACGGAGGGACAGACTCAGGCAGTCGAGTGATAGGGTCAGCACCCTGGGTTTCAACTTCCTCCACATCAACTCACACATCCTCATCATCCATCAAGATGTCTTCAAGTTCTTCCTCCTCTGGCTCTAAGTCGATGGCTTTTCCCTTCTCCTGTGCGGTGGGCTTCGGTGGGTTTCTCCTTGGCGATGCACACACCGGTATAGCAGGTTGCTTGCCCTTTTTATCCTTCGTAGTTTCCTTGGTTGGTGTCGGATTTGGTCTCGGTGTCCTCGATGATTTAAGGACTTCAACTAGTACTTCGACGACCTCTGGACCAGCTAGTTCTGCCTCCATCTCAGTTTCTGTCACCAACTCCTCTACTTCGATATCTATAGCTTATGTGGGTGCCGACATAACGCTTTCCAACAGTGCTCGCAACGTCTCTGGTAAGTTTGCAAATGTTGGAGTCGCTTTCAAAGCCTCGAAGAATTCTCGGTTCATGTGTGCCTGAGAGCTCAACAACTCAATTCTCAAAATGCCAAGTGTTTTTCGTTGAACAACCACTTGTAATTTATAGGGAATTTTGAATTCAAATTCAACCGTTCCCCCCAAATTCGGTTCATTAATGCCAGATTGGCGGTAGATTTTCAAAGATCTGAGCCATAAATTTTGTCTTAAATGTCGGTCGCCCACTCCATTTGGCCGCATTTCTACCGTCAAATCATGAACAGTGACTTTAACGGTCACTTTCCAACCAACCTGTGTGATTTCTCCATGGATAGCGTAGCTCCCTTCGTGTTGCCGCAAACCCTGTGACACTTCCTTGCTTCGCACAATCCTCCAATCGCGCAGCTCCCCAACCTAGGCAGTGTAGTTTATAGTCTCGTGCCTCCTTTCAATTGCCTGGAGCACTAAGACTATGCTACCTTCATCTAGTCACATGGTCGGATCGCCGATGTATGGCTTCAATCGACTGCCATTCACCTTTCCTGGGAAGGGTTCTCCATTCAATTTGACCAACTGTATCACTCCTCCATCGGTAATCCCCTTAATGACATATGGCCCTACCCAGTGCATTCTGAATTTCCCTTGAAATTTATCAAACTTGCTATCATATAACAAAACTAGGTCATTTACCTTAAAGGTGCGTAGCTTAATGTGTCGGTCATGCCATACTTATTCGCGCTGCTTTTGGACCTGTTGGTGAAATCCATCCAAAAATCTCTCTTCCTCAAGCTCAGCCAGATGTGTGAGCCTTTCCTCCAGGGCTCCGCGATCTATCATACCCATGAGTGTTGCTATGCACAGACTAGGCACGATGTATTCCATGCACATTACTGCTTCAACACCATAGAAAAGCCAAAAGGGTGTTTGTCCAATCAACTTCTTGCATGTTTTCCAATAGGCCCATAGTACTGCGGGTATGCGTAGGTCCCAATCACTTCGTTGAGCATTGCAAACCTTGGTCAGCGCATTCTCTTGCACTTTATTGAATGCTTCCACCGTCCTGTTAGCCTACAGGTGATAAGGTGTGCTCTTCTGGTGATATACCTGAAATTCATCCATTAGCATGTTGATTGTCTCATTTAGAAAGTGCGTACCGCAATCAGTCATCAAAATCTTTGGACAGCCAAATCGGATCAATACATTACTCAAAGAGGAATTTCGCAGTAGTCATGACTGTTCAATCCTTCACCGGCTATGCCTCTGCCCAACGAGTCAAATTCTCCATCGTGGTGATAATGTACCTCCCTTCCGTCTTTCCTTGGGGCTGGATGGGTCCCACAAAATATATCACCCATTTCTCAAAAGGTTGTAATGTCATCTATGGATTCAGAGGCATCTCATCCCTCCGCAATGGCCTATTAGTCCTTTAACACACATCACACGCTTTCCAGTAGGTTTTTGAGTCCTGATGGAGGGTTGGCCACCACAACCCTGTGCGTAGAATCTACACAGTCACTCTCCCTGCATAATGTCCTCCCACGGCGCCCCCATGAGCATTCGCAAGGATGCTACTTCTTTTAAACTCCAACACATATTGTCACAATATCTCATCAGACCCCATTTTGTACAGATGCCCAGCAATGACAGAAAAATATGTCACGCACACCACTAACTCCTTCTTTTGCTTGACGGTGTATCCTTTCACGGCAGCCTATCGTTAGGATATGTATGATATCTTTAAAATGACCATCCTCGATGCGCTCTGCAAATAGCTGCGCATCAGGGAATCCTTCCTCCAAATTCGTGGGCCCTTCCCCTATTTCGATGCGCGATAGATTTTATGGTATCGCGTTCAGTTGTCCAAGCTTCACAATAACTTCAAAATCATACTCCTCGAACAATAACAACCATCTGCAAATTCTCCCCCCCAACACAAGCTTATTGACCAGGTACTTCAATGTGGAATGATCTATATACATTTTTAAATGGCCAACCAGCAACTAGTATCTAAACTTCTGGAGCACGTATACCATGGCTAACCCTTCGCGCTCGGTGGTGGAATAGTTCCTCTCTACCTTGGATAACCTTCTACTTGCAAACTCGATAGGATGGTCTAAGTATCCTTCTCCAGCCTGTGTCAATACTGCTTCCAACGGTATACATGACGTGTCGACATGTACATGAAACTCCTTCTTCCAATCTGGGAAGACTAGGATCAACGCAGTGACCATCTTTTCTTTCAATACATCCAGGCTCTTCTTACAGTCCTCATTCCAGCAGAATGTGACATCCTTCTTCAACAACTTCTCCATAGGCGTGGTGATCTGGGCATAGCCTTTAATGAACTTTATGTAATATCGTATATGTCCTAGGGTAGCGTGCAGCTGCTTCACACTCCTCGATGCTTCCAATTTCAATATCACCGCGATCTTCGCAGGATCTTCCATCAAGCCCTCCCTACAAACAACATAACCCAGCAGGGCCTCGAAAGGAACACAGAACAGGCATTTCTTCGATAGGTATCCAGCATCAAGCGCAAGCTTGCTACATGGCATTTCACCAGCCCAAATACAGTTTAATCATCAAAGTATACTTCAAGGAACATATGAATAAATTTCTTGAATGTGGCAATGACTACACATGAGAAAATCGCAGGCGCATTCTTCAACCCAAATGGCATTACAGTGTACTGAAAACAACCCCACGTAGTCACGAAGGTTGTCTTGCTCCTATCCTCCAACACGATTTTGATCTGATGGTACCCAGAGAACCCATCAGTGAATGAATATGCTTCCTAGCCACCTACATTATCCAACACTTCATTAGTGAACGAAGTCGAGAAAGGATCATGTACGCAAGCGTCATTCAACTTTCTGAGATCCATGCATATCTTTATTTCATCCTTCTGCTTCTTCTCTTGTACCACCATTGGTCTTACCTAATCAGATTCTTCCACAGGCTCAATGATGCATGTCGCGAGCATCTTGTCTAGCTCTAAGCAGACCTTCTCCTTATACCTCAGATTGATACGGTAAGGTCTTTGCTTAACCAGCTTCGCATAGGGCTTCAACATGATCTTCATAACACCTAGGTCCCTGATTATCCCTTTTAGATCCGTAAACTTGGTAGGGAACAAATCCTAGTATTCGCGGAGCAATTCAGTGACCTTATCCACTGTCACATAATCCCAGTGATCTCCAATCTTCACGAATTTGGGCTCTGCCTCCATACCAATGTTTACTTGTTTCGTTTTTAGCAGCGCAGTTATATCAGGATTCTCAATTTGTGGTCCTTCAACCTCGTGGTGACCTTCTGTTTCAGGGATGTTAATCTTTCGCGGATCCTCATCCTCTTCTTCAGCGGTTACGTTATAGCATTCCAGTGTGTGACTCAGCTGAGTAGCCCAATCAGGCTAAATCAGGTCCAAAGGATCCTGCGGTATCCTAAAGATTGTTGCGTTCACCTCTTGTAGCGCCTCGTCAATACAGTCAAACCCGTCTTCAAAGTTGAATGCCATTATGAATCCTTCGCGTGGAATATCCCATTCACCTGTACCATGGTGAAGCTCTGTTTCTACATACCAATTCATCGAGACGACATCCAGGATGTGACAGAATAAGTGCACCCACTCAGGTTAGGACTTCTCTCCATAAGCTTGAGCCCATTTGGCCAAGTGCGCATGCGGATCATCCTGCCCATCATATTTGTCTGTAGTCGTACCTTCAGCTTCCCAAAGTGTGTTCTCATCATCCTCCTACATTTACATCAATCATCAAAACTTCCCTTGTGCGTACCCCACCACCTTGCGGGCATAGCGCGCAGTGCCCAATCCAACGCCTGGAAGCGCTGCTTTTCTGGTACCTCCCTCTCAAATGCATCCAAAAATATATCTACATCATCCATGCCATCATAAATGGGTAGATTTCTTACCTCTGGCGACACATAACACAGTGACCGGGTCATCATGTTACAGCTTAGTGTAGTTACTTCATGTAGCTAATTCTGCCAGCACTCTAATTCTTCATCAGAGTCTGAGGTGTAGGAACTCTCGCGATCCCATGTAATTCGTCCATCCGTTGTTGGATTCACCCAATCTTGGTCTCACGTTGTTATCTTATAGATACAGTCCAGATCATCATCGCTCTCATAATCGCGAACTGGTTCAGTATAGCGCGATCCTTTAGCAGGGTCTAGGGGTACTATTATGCAAAGCGATTTCTTCTCAAATATCATCTTCCACTTCTTTAGGTTTATTACCTCATTCATATCAGTAGCCCAATCAATTCCAAGGAGCGCAGGGTAGGGGTTGTTATCATCCATAATTTTTATTACTTCAAAGTCAGCCAGCGCGCTCGCACCTTCAATATCTACAATCACCCCTTGCAGCCGCCCCATGGGGATGATCTTCTGTTGATTCACCATCCTTAGCTGAATCGGAGACCACTGTAGTGCGGGTCTCCCCATCCGCTCCCAAGTCTTCTTTGGTAGGACATTCGCATCTGACCCCAGGTCCAAAATAACCTAATCCATTTCATACTCTCCTATCTGCGCGGTCAGCCTCATCTCCTGTCTCATCCTTATTTTATGCTTACCAATCTTTCATACTACACGTGGCTCACCCAGAGTGTTTCTGGCGCATTTGTTTATAAGCTCCTGTAGCCCCTTCACAACCTTGCTATCGCGCAGTAACTTCATGCAGGTCTCTAGGAAGGTTGTAAGCATAGAAGGGTCCATCTCCTGATCAGGCTTATCCTTTCTCCCTGAGGTGGAGGCCTCAGCGAAGCTCTTCTTTGCTTCCATGAATGTTTCACATGCACGCTCCAAATCAAACTCAGCCTCCTTTGTTGGAGCTTTGCGAACCCATGTGTTGTCTTTGGGTTGTTTCCCCTTGTCATCTCATATTGTGATTCCACTTCGCAGCACTATATTCACATTTGGATCTTATTCGTGCGGCTTAGACCTCATCATTTGCAGGTTCTAAGTTGGCTAAGGTGGTAGCGCCCCTTTGTTGCGTATCCTTGCTATCAGCGTAGGACAGTCTTTTGTTTCATGATAAAACAGAGTGCAATACTTGCACAATAGACGCGTTGGGTTAGTGAAATCATGGGCATAGTGTCCTGGTCCTCCACAATTGTAGCAGATTAGTTGTCCCCAACCTCTTCCAGGTCCTCCTCCGCCTCGGCCTCATCCGCGCCCCTGAAATCCTGTTTGCGCCATCCCCACGCTCTGGTTAGGGGGTCGTGTTTCTACCTGAACCCTATAGGCGGGAGTTTTATCCATCATTAGTTCATATCTTATGCAATTACGCTCATCATGCCCTACTGACCCTTGCATTTCAGGCACCATACCTCTTCGCGCACCTCCCGTCGAATTGTTCTGTCCTGATTCAAACTTTGCATCTCGAGGCAAAGATTTTTCAACTGCGCATGGATCTGCTGAACCCCCAGATTTGGATCTTGCATCGGTGTTTCATGTAGTCTCATTGCAATCTCCAAGGCCTCTGCCTGACTCGTTATCTTCTGATGTGACAATGCAACCTTTAGGTGTGGCAGGAGCGAAGCCACGAACCATTTGCGATGTTTTACGTCTGTTAAGTCCATGTTAGCTTCGTAGCTCTTACACTTCAACCTTTGATCTAATTCCCAAGGGGTCTCGCCTGGTTGCATCGCAATTTCCTTGAACCCCACAATAGATTGTGCCTTAGATTTAGGCCTACTGAATTCTTTGTTCAGCGCTGTCTAGATGTCTTCCATTCCAGTATTCGGGTTATCATTAGAGTACTTGATGTACCAGGTTAGCGCGTGATCCTGAAGTGCACTAACCAGTGTTGCCTTCTTCATGTGATCATCTGTAACGCCTTGAGCTTCCCATACAGCTTTCACAATGAACCAAAATTTGTCTAGGTCCTCATTTCCCAAGCCTTTAAACAAAGGCAACTTCACTGAATTTGCCATACTGAACTGCGGTGGAGGCGGAGGTGGTATGGGTGAAGTCGCAGGTGATGGTGGTGAAGTTGGAGGTGGTGTGGGTGGAGATGGCAGTCGCGAGAATCCTTTTCTTATTAGCTTAATAGCACTTCGCGCAGAAGCCTACGCTACTCCCTCTTCGTCACCTCATGGAGGTGAAATTAATCGACTATATTTAGGACCCTTTCTCCCTTCGTTCCTGTAAGTTTTTCCACTTCGCATAGCTCCAAACATCAAGCTAGATACATAACCCGCTTTTCGCACAATAACATTTTAATCCAAGTATTCAAAGATTTCAAGTACTTACCTCACGGTCCTTTGAAAAAACATCGCTCTACCTCGTTGTAGTTGACTGAACTATCGACCACGAATTCAGTCACAAATCCTCCTATGATGCAATCGAGCCAATGATCGACAGCGCGGGTGATCTTATCCTCAAATGCTTCCAATCTTTGTACTAACTCCGGGGTCCAAACAATAGGACTGTCAAGTCTCCACCTTCCTTGGTTATCTGCTAGCTTCACGATCCACTCATATAGCTCAACCGGAAAGGAACAGAAAAAATATCTCGTGTATTTTTGTATATAGGTACCTGTCCAGCCACTGTTCCTTTATCAGTCACGGACTTCTGTTCTCCTGCATCAGAATTCGTGGATCTTCCTATCCAACCAGTCCCCGAACTCTTTCTTAGTTGGATTCCAATGATACGACATCACACATCTCTTATGCAGATTTTGGTCCTGGCAGCGGAACCATTTGTTGGCTTGTTGGGGCCTGACCGAGGTTCAACATTAGTTAGCCAAACAAATCCCTACACTACTGGCCCTTTCGGCATCAGCCCGCGGAGCGTGGACCGAAGTCTCACCCGAAGCAGTATGGGAGGATGTTGGAACCAAGTTTACGCACCCTGAGATGGTCGTGATGTCGGTTTATTCCTTCTATTCCTACTTTCGAGCGGGTCACTTAGTTCTAGGCTTCACTAGACTAGCCCTATACTCCGGCCTTCTGTACCTCTATGAAAGGGTACGATTGGCCTTCGCGCAACCCTAACCTTCGGTTTAGATACTTTCGCATTGCTAGGGCAACATACCGTGTAGATTCCCAATCTAGTTTAAGTGTCTTACTTATCTTGTTAGATAATCATAATTAGCACCGCATAAACAGATATCCTTATTTGCGTTCAGTTATCCAACAGATATATTCACGCATCACATAAGCATTATAAATGAAATTCATACAGAACATGACAAAATGCATTAATCGGAACAAAGACACAAAATTTGCAGAATACTTCTCTTTATTGATATCTTCAAGTGATTACAGACTCTATCCGCCCTGCGCACACAGTTGTAGGGGTCCGCGCACTCAACTGCAGACTTCCACCCTAGGCCTCTAAACACTCGGTTGCAAAACCTCTACCTATCCTATGACCTGAAACTTAGACTTCTTACTTCAAAGCTATGACTCTCCAAGACTTATCTGAACTACTTAGGTCTTACTTAGCTCTTTTTATACAATCCCATGTTCTGCGGACCATGGGTAGATCTTTTACAACCGACTTTTCTTTACAAAAATAAGGGCGATCAACCCCCTTTATGACTCATGGCCCCTTCGCACTCTGCGACCACAAAATGTGGAGACTTTACAAGTTTATTACAGAATTCGACCCAAAACATGGGGTTTTAGCCCCAAAACTGTCCTTGGGGGATCCCGTTCCCAACAACAACCTTGAGGATCAAGGCAGAGAATAGAGATGTTGTGGTTGAGAGGGAGCATGATTTAGCTCTCAAGAGGAAGCCTCAGCCAATTGGCGGTTGGGCTGGCCAGGAGGATGATGATGAATAGGACTATTCAGAGACTTCTAGTAGGAGAGTTCGAGCCAAGTGGGAAAAGGGAGCACATGCAGCTATACCTCCAGGAGTGAGGTGGAGCAATGTAGAGTCCCAATCTCAAGAGATGCAGAAATTTGGGTAGGGTCCATGGAGGTGTGTTTGTCTCATGGATCATTACCCTTTCTACAGGGGCCCACAATATTCAGTAGCAGGAGGATCAATGTCATTTAGATACTGAGGAGTATAGAGCAGGAGGCTCAGTACAGCACAGTTTTCCCCTTAGACAGTTGCTGATTGATTTAATGATTATTTTATATTTTTGGATGCTTCTCAGTTATAAATGTTGTAGTAGTAGTAGAAACAGAGAGAAGTGTTGCATGAATTACATTCCAAAGGTGTTGGATTGGGGTATATGTGAATCCATTTCTTATTGCGAGGTAGTGTTGAAAATGCAATAAGAAAAGTCTTAATTTGATTTTCCCTTAATTAAATTGATGAAATTTGAAATTCCATATCAACAGACAGCTTGGACGAGTTAAATGAGGTGACATGGTTGTTATAACTCAGTATCTTAGTAAATTCGAGTTAAGGGCATGAACTTCAGTTTTGTGGATTGATTCCTAAATTTGAGGAGCCTAGGTTGAGTTAATTTCAGTTGTAACAATTTAATTCAGTTAAATTGAGTTATGGTAAGTTAAACTAGTTCTAAATGTTCGATGAACTAGTTGATCCAAGTGGATATTGGTGGCCACCCTCCTATTCCACTTGGACCCCCACCACTGTACCATTATTTCTTTCAATTTCCGTAATTGTAGCACAATTTACTATTTTTTATAGTTTTTCGGGTCCTGAACTTCTCGAGTCGTTTTGAGGCAATAAATAATGTTTTTTTTGGAAGATAAGAAGACGTGAGTCTTAGACTAATCTTTACAATCAAAGGTTATATTCCTCAGATAGATCTTTCTAATGAGGTATCATGTGCGTCAAATGGAGATCGTATACCAAAGTTACGACACCGAGAAGTTGATGTACTAATCTACCCCAACGGGGCCCATAGTTTTGGTGCTTCATCTCCTAGGGTTAGGTTTTTGGACGTTTAGGGTTTTACATTATTTCTAAATAATAAATAGGCCTTTGAGCCTCATTGTACTACAATTCAGAGGCATGTAACCACCACATCTCTTCTTAAACATAAGCTACCATCAGCCGAGCTAGTTTATTTCCATTCTGTATGTAAGCAGATTTCAGTTTTTTTATATTAATGAAATGAAGTTTATTTATGTTGCATATCTATATTATGTTTGATTCCCGCATAAGTCCATATCAGTGGTATCATAGCGGTTTACTCTTTCTTTGTTTTTCTTTGCATGTCCCCAATGAGGTCAGGGTATAAGGAGTTAGGGCTCGAACCGGTTGAACCTTTGCAACACCAGCCTCATAAACCTTGATGGCCTCCCATTGTGGAAGAAAAGAAAGATGAGGGATCAGGAGATCCCTTCAAAAATATTGCTCGAAGAATCCCTTAAGCGACAGAGGAACGCGATGATGGACAACTTTACCTAGCTCCTTTCGGCAAATGCCCACATGTGATGCATCTTCATCTGACAACTACTCTAGAGGCACCACTCCCTTCAAGGTACAAGTCAACTTTGACATTCCCATATTTGAAGGCTAGATAGATGCAGACATCGTAGATAGATGGTTAAATCTATTGGAAGACTATTTTTCGGTTCACGATTTTTCCAATGGGGAAAAGATTACTTTTGCACTCCTCAAAGTCGCCCCCCACATCAAGGACTAGTGGGAAACCTACTGTGAGCAAAAGGACGAGAGGGAACCTTCACTGTTTTCAGTCGCACCCAGTTGGAACTCTTTCCGAGACATCATCAAGGAGTAGTATTACCCTATCGGGAGCTATGAAGATAAGTATATAAAGTGGACCACAGTGCGACAAGGACGGGACCAAGACGTCTCGGAGTTCACAAATATTTTTCACACCCTTCGCACTAAGTTAGGTGTCAAGGATTCTGGACGGAATTTGGTACTCAAGTACCACGATTATCTGCATAGGTAAATTCAGGACAATATGGAGTTCCTGGATATCTCCTCGCTTGGCGCTACCTACAGATACATTGTTAAGATCAAGCAGAAGTTTAAACAAAAGAAGCGAGACTTTGGATCTGCGAATCCGAAGCAAGGGAAAGGTGCACCAAAACCGCAAAACAAAGGACCAATCCAAGATGGGGTGACCCAAGACAACCCATAAAAGCTGCAAGCAAAGAATAACACCATGAATACAAAGAAGGGCACAGGAAAGTGGTGTGAGTTCCATAAGATCCCCACTCACTACACAACTGAGTGTCGAAACAAGCAGTCACTGGTGGCCGAGCTGAAGGCTTCAAAGTCAGATGCATGTTTTGAATCTAAGTTATAACCTGAAAAGGGGAATGACAAAGGGAAGCAGATTATTGATGTGGAGCCCAGTGAAACTGTTTCCGCCACCAAGATCCATAATACTGGGCCTGAAGATCTAGAGGAGGGGGAGCATCTCTTCCACTCACAGATGTGGGTGCAGGATTCTCCATTGTAATTCATTATAAATGGAGGGAGCCAAAATAACCTCATTTTAGCAAAGGTCATGAAGCAGTTGGGCCTACTGACAACACCACACCCACAGTTGCACACCATCGAGTGGCTTCACCAAGGACGAGATTTCTGCGTCAGCCAGCAGTGTCGCCTTCCCTACAACATCAAGCCCTTCACAGATGAGGTATTGTGTGATGTTTCTCCTCTTGAAGTTTGTGATGTATTATTAGGCCAACCATACTTGTGGAAGTGTCATGATATGTATGAGTCAAGGCCTCACACTTTTATTATTTCTTTGGGTAACAAGTTATACAGGATATCAGAGGTAGCCCCACCTACTTCTAAATATTGCAGTAAGATCATCTCCCAGACTAGGAAATTTGTTTTCTTTCTAATTCACTCTCAAAGTAAAGGGAAGATTGTGGCCACATCCATGGCTCCCGAGAAGGGTTCCTCCACGCAACAGAAGCAAGTGGATAAGCTCGTGGAAGAACATAAAAACATCTTCTCCTCACCCACAGGGGTGCCCTTGCACTGTCAGGACAAGCATTCGATCGATCTGACTCCCGAAGCACCACTACCCAACGAACCAACATATCATCACTCCATTATGGAAAATGAAGAGATCAAGCAGAAAATCAAGGAGTTGTTGAATAAATGGCACGTATGACCAAGTTCCTCGCCCTGTGGGAGCCCGATTGTACTTGTACAGAAGAAGGATGGGACTTGGAGTCTCTTCTTTGATTATCGGGCACTAAACAAAATCACTGTCAAGAACAGGTATCCAATCCCACGGTTAATGACCTTCTGGACCAACTCAAGGGGGACAAGTATTTCAGCAAGATTGATCTAAATTCTAGCTATCACCAGGATCCAATAGAGCCCACAAATGTATGGAAGACCACCTTCAAATCCAAGGAAGGACTTTTTGAATGGTTGGTTATGCCCTTCGGGTTGACAAATTCCCTTACTACTTTTATGAGGCTAATGGATGACATCTTGCAGCCCTTCACCAAATCATTTGTGGTTGTTTATCTAGACAACATCCTCATCTTCAGTAAGAGTTAGGAAGAACACTTGCAACACATTTGGCAGGGCCTTCAAACCCTGCAGCAGCACAAACTATGTGCCAACTTGGAGAAATGCACATTTTGCAGGAGCCAGGTCCAATATGTGGGTTACATCATAGATGAGTGAGGCGTGCATGTGGATCCAAGTCATTTAGGATTTCCTAGCCCTGACCACTCTAACAGACCTTCGCAACCTTTTGGGCCTTGCAAATTTCTATCAGAGGTTCGTGTTGGGATTCTCCCATATCACTTGGCCTTTGAGTCAGATTACCATGGGCAGAGCGAAAGAAAATATTTCATAGTCCGAGTCCCAACAAAAGGCATTCATTGAGTTGAAGTGCAGCCTCTGGTCTGCATCCATACTCACATTTCCAGACCTACAACAACCATTTGAAATTGAGACAGACACCTCTGACTATGTTATTGGTGCAATACTCACCTAGCACAGGCATCCAATGGCTTATCATAGTGAGACACTTTATGATACAATTCGGAAGTACCCCACCTATGATAAAGAGATGTATTCCATCGTGCAGGCTTATCGGCAATGGAAGAATTATATTATGGAGAAGGAGACGGTCATCCACACCGACCACCGACCACTTCAGTTTATACAGAGACAAGGGAAGTTGCGGAATGATTGCCATCAGAAGTAGTCTACATATCTGCAACAAATCCACTTGAACATTAAATACCAAAAGGTCATCACCAATCATGTTGCAAACTACCTCAGTCGGCCCCCAGTTGCAGCACTGACTATTGTTCTCAACTCTTGTGGCCACGATACCTCTTAATAGCCACAACTATACAAAATGAACCAGAGTTTGCATCCACATACCATATGCTAGTGGATGGTAAGCAAGTTCTTGATTTCCACCTCCAACACACATTATTATGGTACTTGGCCCACCTTTGTGTTCCTTCAAGCGAGCATGCCAAGCTGATTTGGGAGGCTCACTAAAGTCGAGTCGCAGGACACTTTGGTGTGGAGAAAATTGTGGTCGTAATAAAAAGTACTTTTATTGGCCAAAAATCCAACGGGATGTTTGGAAATATATTAGATCTTGCACCACATGCCCCATCTCCAAGCCAACCATCAAGAAGCAAGGCCTGTACACTCCTCTTCATACTCCCGAAAAGCCTTTGGAATCCATCTCCATGAACTATCTGTCTGGCCTCCCTTCTTATAAGCATGGTAATGACTGTGTATTTTTGGTCGTGGATAGATTTCTAAGATGGCTATATTGGTGGCATATAAGAAGAGTATCATAGCAGAGGACACTGCAAAACTTTTCTTTAAATGAGTGTGGGTGCATTTTTGGATCCCGCAAATCATTATATCAGATTGGGATAACAGGTTCTTAAGCACATTGTGGTCAAGCCTCTGGACACTATTGGACACCAAGTCGACTGCATTACATCCCCAGACTGATGACTAGACAGAGGTCGTCAACAAGATGATAGTGCACATACTCTGCATGTACAAATCCAAGAATTTACGAACCTGGGATGAGAGCCTTCCCTTTGTGCATCATAGTTATAATAGAGCTCTCCATAGCTCGAATGGTCATAGTCCCTTTCAAGTGGGTATAGCATTTCAACCATTGTGTCTGATTGATGTTGTCATTTCTCATGCGACTAAACAAATATAATCCAAACATGTATTGTCTGAGGCTGATAAAGTAAACAATTTTTTTAAACGCATCCAACACATCTGCTAGTAAGTTCAGGACATCTTAGAGAAGTCCAATGCCAAGTACAAGTAGCAACATGATCAACATCAGGTGCCACACAAGTTTCGGGTGTGCGACAAAGCTTGGTTACATTAATAGAAATAACGCCTTACCATAGCCCATCGAAAGCTCAAACCACTCTGATACGGACCTTACACTATTACCAAGGTTGTGGGAGACAATGTTTTTGAGCTCAGAATTCCCCATTCCTTGGCCTGCACCTAGTGTTCAATGTGGACCACCTTCGGCAATACTTTCCACCATTACTACACACATAAGACATTGCATAACAACTCACACCAATAGAGCTAAACCCAGACTATATGGAACAGGCCACAACTGATCGGATCATGGACATGCAAATAAATAATACTCACCAACAGAAGATCCAACTGTATCGGGTTGTGAAATTTGGCTAGCTCTTGCACCAAGGAAAGTGGCTCACGAGGGACCAAGTTTAGCAGAAGTTCCCCATCTCATGGAAGCACTCAACATAATGGGGTCCATTTCTTCCTAAGGGGGAGGACTGATCTAGGTGGATATTTGTGATCACCCACCTATTCCACTTGGACCCCAACCACTGTATCATTATTTATTTCAATTTCCGTAATTGTAGCACAATTTACTATTTTTGGTAGTTTTTCAGGTCTTAAACTTCTGGTGTCGTTTTGAGGCCCTAAACAAGGTTTTTTTGGAAAGCGGGGAAACAAAAGTTCTTCACTTACATTTGCAGCCAAAAGTTATAGTCCTTAGATCTTTCTAGCGAGGTATCATGCGTGTCAAACAAAGATCGTATGCAAAGTTACAACCCCAAGAAGTTGATGTACAAATTTACCCCAACAGGGGCCATAGTTTTGGTGCTTCATATCCTAGGGTTAGGTTTATAGATGTTTAGGGTTTTCCATTGTTTCTAAATAATAAATAGACCTTTGAGCCTCATTGTAACATAGTTCAGAGGCATGTAGCCAACACATCTCTTCTCAAAGATAAGCTATCATCGTCCGAGCTAGTTTATTTCCATTCTATATGTAAGCATATTTCAGTTCTTTGATATTAATGAAATGAATTTTTATTCTTGTTGTATCTTTGTGTTTATGTTTATATTTATATTTTGTTGTGTTCATGCGTAAGTCTGAAACAGTGGTATCAGAGTAGTTTGATATTTCTATATTTTTCTTTGCATGTTCTTAACGAGGTCATGATATAAGGAGTTAGGGCTTGAACTAGTTGAACCTTTGCAAGACCATCCTCGCAAACCTCGATGACCTCCCATGGCGGAAGAAAAGAAAGACAAGGGAGCAGGAGATCCCTCCAAAATATTGCTTGAAGAAGGCCTCGAGCAACAAAGGAACATGATACTTTTCCCAGATCCTTTAACAGATGCCCACAAGTGATGCATCTTCATCTGTCAGCCTCTCTGGAGCCATCACTCCCTTGAAGGTACAAGTCAACTTTAACATTCCCATATTTGAAGGTTAGATAGATGCATACATCATAAATAGATGGTTAAATATGTTAGAAGAGTATTTTTATGTTCATGATTTTTCCAATAGGGAAAATATTACTTTTGCACTGCTTAAAGTCGCCCCCCATGTCAAGGAATTGGTGGGAAACCTACTGTGAGCAAAAGGACGAGAGGGAATCCTCACTATTTTCAGTTGCACCCACTTGGAACTCTTTCTGAGATGCCATCAAGGAGCCGTATTACCCTGTCAGGAGCTATGAAGATAAGTACATAAAGTGGACCGCGCTACAGCAGAGAAGGGACCAAGATGTGTCGAAGTTCACAAATATTTTTCACACCCTTCGCGCTAAGTTGGGTATCAAGGATTTTGAGCAGCATCTGGTACTCAAGTATCATGACTGTCTACATAGGTACATCTAGGACGAGATGGAGTTCTTGGACATCTCCTCGCTTGGTGCCACCTACCAATACGTTATCAAGATCAAGTAAAAGTTTAAATAGAAGTAGCAAGACTTTGGATTTATGAATCCGAAGCAAGGGAAAGGTGCGCCCAAACCGTAGAACAAAGGACCAAGCCAAGGTGTGGTGATCCAATACAACCCATAAAAACCATAAGTAAATAACAACACCACGAAGACAAATAAGGACATAGGAAACTGGTGTGTGTTCCATAAGAGCCCCACTCAGAACAAAAGTGAGTGTCAAGCCAAGCAGTCACTGGTGATCGAGTTGAAGGCTTTAGAGTTAGATGCATGTTCCGACTCTAGAGGGGATAATATGGGGTAAAAAGGGAGGTACCCAAGAGAATAATGTAATAATGGGATGGGCCATAGTAATAAATAAGGTGGTTAACCCGTATCACGTAAGGGACCACAAGTAGTTAGCAATAATGTAATAAGCCCATGGTATTAGATAGATGGTATTGAGGGAACCATGGTAATGACCCATGGTATTGTATGTATGAAGCCTATATAGAGGCTAGAAACTCCACATTGAGGGATGTTAAGGAATATTGTATGAACAGGCATATGGCTTGTGGAGTGTTCTCCTTCCTTAAGGAGTGAGTGTATGGCGTTGCCCTACCTTAAGAGTTTGATCAATAAATTGAAGCATTTATATTATATTAAGATCTTGTTCTTTCTTGGGTTTATTTGCATTATCTTATATTTTTATATTAGATATATAAAAAGTAGTATCAGAGCACTTTCTTGGGCAAAATTGGAGAATTTTTTTTAAATTTTTGCAAGAACTTTCTGGGGCGGTGAGTTTGCAGATTAGATCTGTACATTTTGGGGAAAAATCTATAAAATCTAATTGCAGATTTGGATTCTTTGTGAAAAAAATACCCACGTTAAAAAAAAAATCGGCCGAATCAGAGTCCGGATGAAGGAGATATCGTTGATCTAAAAATCAGTGGTGTTGCAGACATTTTTGGGGCAGTGAATTTGCAGATCAGATCTGTATGTTTTGGGGGAAAATCTGAAGAATCTAATTGCAGATCTGGGTTGTTGGTGAAAAATACTCAGTTTGAAAAAAAAACCGGCCGAATCAGAGTCCGAATGAAGGAGATCTCGCTGATTTAGAAATCAGTGCTATTGTAGACATTTTTTAGGGCAACAAGTTTGCGGCGCAGATCTGTATGTTTTGGGGGAAAATCTGCAGAATCTAATTGCAGATCTGGATTATTTGTGAAAAACACCCAATTTCAAAAAACAAATCAGTCGAATCGGAGTCCGGATGAGGGAGATATTGTTGATTTAAAATCAACTCTTTTTTCAGAATTTTGAGTGATGGCGGGAGAGTTGCAGCGTGGATATGAAATTCCAATGCCTAAATAGGGATTTCTATCACGTGGGAAGATGTAGAATGGTCATTCCATTTCCGAAAACAGGTCATAATAAATATTCTGAGCAATATTGACTAAACTATGGCCACTTTAAAATTTCGCCAAGTGATTTTTTTTTTCGTGCCATCTAACAAGATGTTTTTTACATAATAGCCCTACTATTGAAAAATTCATACATAATCAAAAGATCACATATGGGAAATAATGGAAAATTTTATTATCGCTCGGTTTCCAAGATGAGGCTTACAGATGGTGGAAATCAATTTACAACACACAGTTGTCTGAACTTTCAGTTAAAGAATTTGAAAAACTCCTTTTGGACAAATGGTCTCATGCTAGAAAACAGGGGAATGAGACATGTAAGGGGTTATTTTCCACTGGTATCTCCTTATTGCAGGTTCATAGATGTATTCAGAAAGAAAAAGTCATTGTGTCTATAAATCCTAATTTCAAGCAGAATCTTATAAATGTCAATTTGGCAAAAAAATTGCAAGTCCCAGCAAAACAAATGGAGCACACACAGGTTAATAATGAGGAGGTGCAAGTTTATAAAGATTTGAATATTTCTATGGACAAGTATGTGTTGCATTCTTAATTTTTATGCTTCAAATATGGCTAATGCGGATGTTGTTTTGGGATACCCTTGGATGGAATCGGTGGGTACTATCAATATTATTGTGCAAAAGAAATTCCTGAAGCTCTGGTATAAAAAGAAGAAAATTACATTGCATGATATTTCCATTAAGACCTAAGCAGAGACTATGGAGGCAGAAGCACAAAGCTCTAATGAAACTTACACATCAGATGATGAGCCTTTGATGGTTGATAATCTAACACAAACAAAGGTTGAAGTAGAAAATGTTACAAGTACTGATACATCAGAGGAGGACTCAGTGGTTGAAGTAATATTGGAAGATAAGAAACAACAGCAGGCACCACAACATGTACGAAATACCAATTAGGCTCCATTAGGTGGTGAATTAAAAAAAGATACATCGTTGGTTAACACTTCAGCATATCACCACCCACATCACCCCGCAAGAAAACAACCAACAAGATAGCAACAAATTAGCAACAAGGACAACAACCCGCGCAGGACAGATAGAGAGGAGCGAAGATCCACCTACTACACATCAACACAGAAGAGTTGCCACGGTTAACTTCCATCTCAAGCGAGCGAGGCACCAGCGAGATCGAGAGTTCACCTTTCTCTTGGATGGCTAGATGCACGTGCATGGTACCCATGGACTACTCTTTTGAGTAGATCTTATTATTTGTGTTCTTCCCGTGTCTCGGAGACGAAACATGTTAAGGGGGGTGGAATGTAGTATACCTGGGGGGATAATATGGGGTACAAAGGGAGGTACCCAAGGGAATAATGTAATAATAGGATGGGCCATAGTAATAAATAAGGTGGTTAACCCGTATCATGTAAGGGACCACAAGTAGTTAGCAATAATGTAATAAGCCTATGGTATTAGATAGATGGTATTGAGGGAACCATAGTAATAACCCATGTTATTTTATGTATCAGGCCTATATAGAGGCTAGAGACTCCACATTGAGGGATATCAAGAAATATTGTATGAACAGGCATATGGCTTGTGGAGTGTTCTCTTTCCTTAAGGAGTGAATGTATGGTGTTGCCCTACCTTAAGGGTTTGATCAATAAAGTGAAGCATTTCTATTATATTAAGATCTTTTTCTTTCTTGAGTTTATTTGCATTATCTTATATTTTCATATTAGATTTATAAAAAAACTGGTGTGAGTTCCATAAGAGCCCCACTCAGAACACAAGTGAGTGTCAAGCCAGGAAGTCATTGGTGATCGAGTTGAAGGCTTCAGAGCCATATGCATGTTTCGACTCTAGCTAGAACCCGACAAGGGGAATCACAAAAAGAAGCATATAATTGTTGTGGAACCCAGTGCCATTGTTGCCATCACTAAGATCAAGAATATTGAGCACGAAGATCCAAAGGAGGGGGAGTGTCTCTTCCACTCACAGATGTGGGTGAAGGGTTCATCACTACAATTCTTTGTCGACAACAGGAACCAAAATAACCTCATTTTAGGAGAGGTCATGAAGCAGTTGGGCCTACTAACTACACCACACCCACAGTCGTACACCATCAGGTGGCTTCACGAAGGACAAGATCTTTGTGTCAGCCGACAGTGCCACCTTCCCTACAACAACAAGCCCTTCATGAATGAGGTATTCTATGATGTTTTTCCTATTGAAGTTTGAGATATATTATTAGGACAACAATATGATGAGCCTCAGTATTGCAACAAGAATGCTACAACTCCCAATGCTACCAACTTTAATTTTCAACCCGGGGTTTGTAAAAACTTAAGAGATATCAACACTACATGTGCAACGTACAATGTGTCCTTCTTTCCCTATCATGATGTAATGAAATCAAATCCTAAACAAATTTTATAAATGGAAATGTTACTTTGAAAAGAAATTAATCATAGGCAAGAACAACAATTTATAATTGAAAATCCTAAGAGCATGAATTCAAATAAATAAGTGTAATCTACTTTTTAAAAAGGCATGTCCTAATTGGTGATTTATTCTTCCTCAATAATGGATTTATATACTAGGGGTTATGATTCAACCCTAAGAGACAAAAACCAAGTGTTTTGAGCAAATCTGGTCAAGTTTACACGTGCTAGAGGAGTGTTATAGGAAGTTACAGTGTTTGCTACAAGAAGATATAATTCATTGAATGACCAAGTAAATCAAACCCAAATGGGGCGGGACAAGTTTTGTTATTGAATAGGATATCTTAGGTCTCTATTCCAAGTGGAATCGCTCAAAAATACCCCTGTTAGTCCGTGCTAAAAAATAGTAGAAAATTACTTGTCTAAAAGATAGAAATTCGAGAACTAGTGAGCTTATTAATCTATCAAATGCCTAAACTAATCAAATGAAAAATCAATAGGGTAAATTTTGTTGTTAACTTGAATTTTTTTATGATCTAATGCAAGTGGAATAAATTGAAATGAACCTCATTAGCATGTTCTAAAAAATAACAGAAAATTACTACTATTTGCTACAAGGGACTTCAAGAAATTTTAGATTTGTTAATAAACAAACTAATCCAAGTAACTCAACAATTACTATGACCTGATGAAATCATGCTTGTGATCCTACAAAAAAACTCACTTCAATCATTTAACCCAATCCTACAACAATAAATCATCAATACTAAATGCAGAAATAGGAAAAACAAGAACAAGAGATGCATGTGAATAAGAAGTGAAAAGAAGAAAAGTAAATTATACAAAAGGGATTTGAGGCTCTTAGGGTGGCCAAGCCCAAGGATGCTCAAAGTCCTATAAAGGATACCAAGCTTTAGAAGCTAAAAATGACACCAATCTTCATTATTTGAATCAATCTAAGTACATCCCTACTAGAAATGAAAGTGGAGCTGCAAAAATACAAGTTCTCTCCACAAGAAGACTAAGAAAAACTAACCTCTAGAGGAAAATTCGAATTGGTACTTATGAAAAATGATGAGGAAGCATTATCATTGAAAAGATGAAGTTTTCCCCTCCAAAATTCCTCAAATAGTGGATCTGGTTCCCAACACTAGGAATCTGCATTAAATGACAGGGAACACATTCCTAGATTTTCTCAATCATTGGAACTCCAGAATTTGTGCATGATTTCATGATATCTTGTTGATTTATTATCCAATATTGATCCTCTCATAGTAGGGAGAAAGTCCCTAAATTATCTTCTCCTCCAAATCTTCATAATCTACCAATATTTTACAAAAATAAATAATATTAAGCACAAATATGCACTTATCTCTAAACCTTCATAATAAACATATTAAAGTTAAAAAAACATTAATAAGTGTAGAATGAGAGGTTTAGTATAGCCTTCATGTGCCTAAGAAAGGTTAGATGGGCCTTAATTTTTATCTAATTTGGAGGCCCATCATACCCCCCTACTGAAATTGTTGCTCATCCTCTAAGCAACCTATCCATCCTCCTTGCCCTGTTGCTCTTCATGTATGCTGACATGTTTCATGCTTTGTTTGTTGGTCTATTTGATGCTCTTTCTGTTCCTCTTCTTGCTACTCTTTTATCTGCATTTGTTTTCCTATCTCAATTTCCCATGAAAACCCCAATGTAGGTTGAGGTTGTTTCTTTTCTCTCAGGGGATTCTTCAACTGTAATGAGTTCTATTTTTTAGGGCAACACCTTACGTTCATCTTCTTGGCCACTTGGATCTTGTAAATTGAATGCAAACTCAAGTGCAATCTCATCATCATACCCCCTTACCTTTTTAAAGAATCCCATCTGGTTGCAATTTTAGAAAATGGTAAGCACTTCAATTGCAGGAGTGAATTTTTGGATTCTTGGCCATGACACACCATACTATCCATCATTTTCTCATTAAATTATGGAATTTTAACATAGAGCTCTTTCTTCTTATAGAGGGATAAATGATGGTGAATAAACTAAAGCAAAAGAAAGGAATGATGTGATGACCAATCTACTAACTTGGATACCTTTCACCCTTGGAGAATTTACCATTATGCAGCCCAAACTTCCTGCAACAAATCCTTTGCAGCTCTATTGTGTTTCTTTGTACCTTTTGGCAATTAATTAATCATTGTTCAACACCCCAGTAACAATTTTTTTATCAAGGAGCTCTCCTGTAGTACTGTTGGTACTCTTGTAACATTGTTGGTACTCCTGTAGCACTTATGTTCTTTCATGTAGCAACTCTTATTACTTCCTGTAGCAGCTTTGTTTTCTCCTGTAGCATCTTTGTTTGCACCCTTGCCATTTCCTTTGAATATTTCCTTGCTCCCCAAGGATTTAGGGTGAAATTTTCCTTCCTATAGCACTCTTATTAACTTCCTGTAGCAGTTTCTCGGCCTTCCTATAGCTTTTGTAGGCTTCCTGTGGCTTTTCGGGGCCCTCTTGTAGTGCTACAGGATCTTCTTGTAGCAATTACAGTCTTCTTGTAACAATCCAGAGAGGGGATGAAATTTGTTTTTTGAGCTATTGGGATGAGTGGTGAGTACATGAGCTGCACACAACTTGGATCCTGTAGAAACTAGTATTTTCATGCCAAGAGGTGGTGGGTCCACCTTTTATTTCTTTTATTTTTATTTTTTGTTGTTAATTTTTGTCCATTATTTTTTCTTTTTTAAAATTTTATCTATTTTTTCATTGGATGAAAAATAAACTCAGAGTGCTTTGAATTAACTAAATTGGCCCTCACCTACCCCTTCGCACTCCTTGCCTTCCATCGCGACTAAATGATTACATCCCACTTTTTCAATTCTTCTTCATTTGTGTCTTGTCCTCTCCCCCTTGTGTGGGTGTCTTGGTGGAAAAATGAAGTTAATTGCTAGATAAGGCCAAGGTTTCTCTACTACTACTTGGCTACAAAAACATTTTCCTTCATACACTTGCAATGTTTTTCAATCTAAAATAAGTTCATAGGAAAGGTTTAAAGGATTTCATACCTGAGCCTTACCCTTGATGTGTTTTAGTAGGTTATATTGAGTGTTGGGTTGTGTTATATTCTTTCCAAAAGAAAAAATAAATTGCACCCTATATTAGGTGGGCAGACCTACCTATGGTTTTGTGTATGGATTCTACACATGGTTTTAAGCGCGATGGTTTTCGGTCCATGGTATTTTGTAGATCCAGTCAAGAGAACTACATGTATTTTATGATCCATTGTTAATGGATTGGGGTTTATGGATTCTTTGACGTGTATATATATGTATTGTAACATTGAAAGGAACATAACGAAAAATCAATCTAGTAGTCCCGATTTTGGGATCCAGGAGAAAATCTCTGTATATATTTGTTTTATGTGTTATGCTCTCGCCTTTGTTTATTTTCTATTTTTAGAATTCGTATGCAGGCAATTTATGTACGGAGTTAAAACCTACATTTGGAATCATAGTTGTTTTGGCTTCAAGGGGACACCTTTGTTACTGAGTGGTTTTTCTCGGAACTATGATAGACCCTGTTCAGTGGAAGATCTGCGGGATCGATTCTTGTGGTGAAAGGAAATGGTGAGCAGTGGAAAGATAGAGAATGAGAAGTTTAATGGTCAGGGTTTTGAGTTGTGGAAACTCAAGATGGAGGACTTGTTAGTGGATAAAGATTAGTGGATCGCGGTAGATCCTGGTACTAAACCAATGGAAGTGTCCGATGAAGAATGGAAAAAGTTGAATCGGAAGGCAAAAAGTACAATACGATTGTGTGTCTCAGATTCAATATTGTTGAATGTATCAGGGGAAGCTACGATGAAGGATTTATGGGACAAGTTAGGGACTTTGTACCAATATAAGTCTCTAGTGAATAAATTGTTCCTACGAAAAAAGATGTATAACGTGAGGATGAAAGATGGAGACTCGGTGACAGAGCATCTAAACGCATTTAATACTATGGTAAGTCAGTTATTATTTGTTGATATTAAAATTTCAGATGAAGATAAGTGCATCAGTTTGTTGTGTTCTCTACCAAATTCATGGGATAGTCTAGTTGTTGCAATAGGTAGCAATGCAACTGCCTTGTTGTTTGATGAAATAGTCTCAGCTTTGCTAATGGAGGAGATGAGATGGAAAAATATGGAGAGCCATAATGGTGATGCCTTGTTTGTACAAGGACGGTCCTAGAACAGAAATAAAAATAAGTCATCGAGTCGAAGATCTAAATTTAGAGGGAGATTTAAATCTCCAGGAAAACCTGTAAAGGTGTGCTGGAAATGCAGAAACACTACAGAAGGGACTATAAATCTAAAGCTCATGAGAAAAGAAATGGATCTGATGATGCCCCTTCTGTAGAGGCGAAAACCACCTTAGATGAAGGTGGGGATGTGTACTTGGCTTCTTCTTCAAGTACACATGTAGATCATGAGGCATGGTTGATTGACTCAGGTGCATTCTTTCACTTCACTCCCCATAGAGAGTGGTTCTACAAATATGAGAAATATGATGGTGGTTATGCCTTCTTAGGGGATGACAAGAAGGCTAGAATCGTTGGTCGTAGAAAAGTTAAGTTGAAGTTACAAGGTGGAAGGATTAGAACACTTCCGGGTGTTCTACATATTCCTGCATGAGCCATAAATCTTATTTCTATAAGCAAGTTGGATGATACAGATGTAAAAATAATGTTGAGAAACATACCTGCAAGATGGTTTAGGGAGCACTGGAATTGATGCAGGGAGTTCGGATTGAAACTCTGTACAAGCTGCAAGGTAGCACTATTATTGATGGGTGCAACAGTTCTATGGTTCCTGAAAGTGGAGCGTAAAATCTAGTAGTCTCTGGAGAAAATACCATGTCATGGCATCAAAGGCTTGGACATATTGGAGAGAAGGGCCTTCGAATACTTCATAGTAAGGGTATGGTAGAAGGTATGTCTAATAGCTCTCTGGATTTTGATTTCTGTGAAAATTGTGTATATAGGAATCAGAATCGGGTGAGTTTCCCCTCTGGTGGTAAGAGGGCGAAACAAATATTAGAGCTTATGCACAGTGATGTGTTTGGACCTGTCAAGGTTTCATCACTGGGTAAGTCTATGTACTATGTATCATTTATAGATGACTTCTCAAGGAATATATGGATATATTTCCTCAAGAAGAAATTTGAAGTCTTTGACAGGTTTAAAGAATTTAAGGCTATGGTGGAAAACCAGACAGAGAAGAAGATAAAGGTGTTGAGGACAGATAACAGTGGAGAGTTTTGCAAGAAGGAATTTGAAGAGTTTTGTAAGAAGTGTGGTATAGCACGCTAGCAGACTACTCCATACACACTTGAGCAAAATGGAGTTGTAGAAAAAATGAACAAGACGTTGATGGAAAGGGCAAGGCGCATGCTCAGTGGTGCCGGGTTAGAATAGGAATTCTAGGCAGAAGTGGTGGAGACAGTATGTTACCTGGTCAACAGATCACCTTCATCAGCATTGGAAGATAAGACTCCACAAGAGGTATGGACTGGTAAGAAACCCTCTCTTTCACATCTAAGAGTATTTGGATGTGATGCATATGTACATGTTCCAAAGGATAATAGAACAAAGTTGGATAGCAAATCCGAAAAGTGCATCTTTATTGGGTATAAGGATGGTTTAAAAGGTTATAAGATTTGGAACTTAGTAACAAGGAAGGTTGTGTACAGCTGAGATGTGGTGTTTAGAGAGGTGAAAGATGTTATTAAACATGAAGTCCCATCAAAGGAACTTGAAAGATAGAGTTTGAGCTAAAGGAGGAAGAATCAGACTCTACAACAGAAGAGGAATCAGAAGATGAAGAGCCACGAACTCTGGTTGTGAGAAAATCAGTTCGAGAAAGAAGGTAGCCAGAAAGGTATAGTCCATCTGCTTTCTATTCAAATTTTGCTTTATCTATTACTGATGATGATCCCAAAACTATGAAGGAAGTAGTGGATTCAGAGGATGGCAAACTCTGGAAATAGGCCATGGCTGATGAAATGGCATCTTTGCACAAAAATTAGGCTTGGGATCTGGTGGAGTTGTCAGATGGAAGGAAACCCATTGGCAGCAAATGGGTGTTCAAGAAGAAGATGAATGCAAAAGGAAAGGTGGAGAAATACAAATCTCAGTTGGTAGCAAAAGGTTATTCCCAGGTGTCCGGAATTGATTTTGGTGATATTTTTTCTCTTATTGCTAAGGTAGCTTTTATTAGATTACTTTTATCTGCTTTTGCTGCTTTTGATTTTGAGGTAGAACAGATGGATGTGAAGACAACATTTCTTCACGGAGATCTGGAAGAAGAGATCTACATGAAGAAACCTAAAGGCTTTGTGGTGAAGGGTAAGAAAGAACTGGTATGCAAGTTAAAAATATCTTTGTATGGGTTAAAACAGTCACCAAAGATGTATAAAAAATTTGATACATTTATACGGGGACTTGGCTTCACCAGAAGCAAAGTAGATCATTGTGTGTATTTTAAATTAATTGGTGACCATATTATTTATCTAGTCTTGTATGTGGATGATATGTTGCTGGTTGGAAATGACAAAGAAATTATCCAAGATTTGAAGACCCAATTGTCCTCCAAATTCAACATGAAAGATCTTGGTGCTGCAAACTATATTTTAGGCATGGAAATTAAAAGAGATCAGGTAAAGAGGAAGCTCTGGTTAAACCAAGGAAAGTATGTCAAGACACTACTGCAGAGATTTAATATGCAGGATAGTAAACCGGTGAAAGTTCCTATTCCTGTAGGTGTAAATTTATTTGTTGAACGGTGTCCCAAGGCATAAGAAGAGGAAGAGGACATGTCCCGTGTTCCATATGCAAGTGCAGTTGGTAGCCTTATGTATGCGATGGTCTATACTAGACTAGACATTGCACATGCAGTGGGAGTATTGAGCAGGTTTATGTCAAAACCAAGGAAGGAGCATTGGACAACAGTGAAGCGGGTTTTCAGGTATTTGTGTGGCACTAGTGATTATGGTTTGTGCTAACAAGGAAGACTAGGATTGGACAGAGTTTTGGACATATGTGGCTTTGTTGATGCATACTAGCTTGGAGATCTGGATCAAAGAAGATCTACAAGTGGGTATGTGTTTAACCTATTTGGAGGTGCGGTCAGTTGGATGAATAAGAGGCAATCTGTAGTGGCATTGTCAACTACAGAGGCATAATACATGGCAACCACTCATGCAAGCAAGGAAGTAGTTTAGTTGCAGAGATTGTGTTCAAGTATGGAGTGTTAGGTATGGAGCCTGATTTATCTTATTTATTCAGAGGTATCACCTCATTGGACCCCAGTTCGTAATGTAGCGTCAACACTGCCCGTAATATTTAAGCTGCAAGGGGGGCAGTTGCTATCTTTGGGAGCCTCCCCCCTGGCGGGGATTAGGGGCAACGCCCCTGAAGCTAAAAATAGATGTAAAATTGCCTTCTAAAATGTTGTAATTTCATAGTCAATCTAGGTCGTTCATTAGGTGGAGATCTGACGGTAGAAGTTATGTTTAATTTAGGGTTTTTCCCTAGAAGGAAACCCCTCGCTATATATGAGGGAATTGTATTGCGTCTATGTAGATCTGTATTCTGAGTGAGAAAGAGAGAAGAAATTGTGTGAGAGCGAAGAGGGAATTACAACAGATTTGTTGTAGGTTGTCCTCTTCATTTTGTTGGATAATATAAAAAGAAGCACTGACTGTTTCTCCATGAACGTAGCTCAAATTGGGTGAACCACGTATATTTGTGTCTTTCTTGTTTTATGTGTTTTCTGTGTTTATATTTCTGCAATATATTTTATGTGTTCCATTGCTCTGTAATATATAATTTTCTAACAACTGGTATCAAAGCCGAAGGTCTATTTGCCTGATAAACTTGCAAGAGAGAATGGTTCCTAGTTCGAGTGGGAGCAATGGTAGAAGATGGTAGGTTTAGGGTCGAAAAATTTTAACGGACAAAACTACCAGCTATGGAAGATGCAAATGGAATATTATATGTATCAGAAAGATCTGTACTTACCATTGAGTGGAAAGGCAAAGAAGCCGACGAGTATGACAGCCACAGAATGGGATATTCTCGATAGAAAGACACTTAAAACAACACGGCTTTGCCTAGCGGCGTGAGTACCGTTTAATATTTCAAATGAAACAACAATAGAGGGTTTAATGAAGGCATTGGCCAAACTATATGAAAAACCCTCGGCCTCAAATAAAGTATTTTTTATGAAGCGTTTACTTAATATGAAGATGTTAGAAGGTGGATTTATTGCTGATCATTTAAATGAATTTAATACATTCACCAGTTAGTTAAGTTCTGTAGGGGTAACTTTTGATGATGAAGTTAGGGCTCTGTTATTTCTATGTTCATTTCAGAAAGTTGGAATGGTTTATTTATGGCCATTAGTAACTCTGTCTCTGGATCTAGTACTTTAAAGTTTGATGATGTTGTCAGTGCAATCCTTAGCGAGGAAATGAAACGGAAAAGCTCTGGTGAGACACCAGGTAATGCTTTGACTGCAAAGACTAGGGGAAGAAAAATGGAAGGAGGAAAGATCCCATGATATCGCATTAAGTTAAGGAAAGACAGATCCAAGTCCAGATCAGGGATAGTGTGCTGGAAATGCGGGAAAAAGGACACCTAAAGAAAGGCTACAAGTCTCAGAAAGGAAAATAAGGATATGTGCAGCAAGAAAACAATCATGAAGTGAATGTGACAGGTGATGTGTTGCAGGATGCTTTGATTCTTTCGTTAGAAAAATATTATTGATGCCTCGGTGGTAGATTCAGGGGCCTCATTCCATGCCACATCTGATAGGAAACATTTTCATAATTATGTTCAAGGAGATTTTGGACAGGTTCGATCGGGTGATGATAAACCTTGTAAAATCATTGGAATGGGTACAGTTTTCATAAAACAACATAATGGAAATCAATGGCTATTGAAGGAGGTAAGGCATGTTCCAAATCTGAAGAAAAATCTTATTTCAACAGGGCAGTTGGGAGGTGAAGGCTGTGTGACTACTTTTACAGATAAAACATGGAAGGTCACTAAAGGAACCCTGGTAATAGCAAAAGGAGAAAAGTTTTGTACATTGTATTTATGCAATGGTTTTTCTAATTTTGTTAATACTTTAACCTCTACAAGAGAAGATACAACATTGTGGCATCATAGGCTTGGGCACATGATTCTTCACTCAAGAAATTTGTTGCAAGTTTGAAGCATGTTGATTTAAAATTCTGTGAGAATTGTGTTTATGGAAAACAGAAGAGAGTTAGATTCCTCAGAGTTGGGAAAGAAAAGAAGAGCAAAAAATTAGAGCTTGTGCATACAGATGTATGGGAACCTACTCGGGTATCATCTCTCGGTGGCTCTCATTATTATGTTACTTTTATTGATGATGCAACCTAAAAAACCTGGATTTATTGTATTCGAAATAAATCTGATGTATTTGATACTTTCAAGAAATGGAAAGCTTTTGTTGAAAATGAGACAGGAAAAAGGTTGAAGTGTCTCAGATCAGACAATGGAGGTGAATATTGCAGCAAAGAGTTTGATAGGTACTGTTCAGATAATGGAATTCGCAAAGAGAAGACAGTTCCAGGAACATCATAAGAAAATGGTGTGTAAGAAAAGATGAACAGGACAATCATGGAGTGTGCAAGGTGCATGAGATTGCATGCAGGATTGCCTTTACAATTTTGGGCAGATGCTGTAGATACTGTTGTTTATCTAATAAACAAAGGGCCTTCAAGTTCCTTGGATGGTGGTATTCCAGAGGAGGCATGGACAAGTAAAAAGGTAAACTACTCATTTTTAAATACTTTTGCTTGTGAAGCCTTTATCCACATTAATAAAGAAAATAGAACAAAGCTTGAGGCAAAATCAAAAAAATGTACCTTTATTGGATATGATGTTAATAATTTTGGTTATTACTTTTATGAATATGAAAAACACAAAATCATTAGAAGAAGATATGTCATATTCAATGAGAAGGTTTTGTATAAGGACCAGTGGCAGGAAAGAAAACAGAGAATACACAGTGCTTGATGAGATCACAAAAAAAGTGATAGTACCTGAAAATCATAATGATCAACAACCAAAACAACAACAGCAACCACAACAACAACAAGCACCTCAAACACCTGAAAGTAGTGTTAGAAGATCTACCAAGATAAGTAGACCCACTAAATGATACTCTCCTTCATTATATTATGTATTGTTGACTAATTCTGGTGAACCATAATGTTATGAAGAAGTAGTGCAGGCAGAATCTAGGAAGAAGTGGGAGCAAGCCATGAAAGAAGAGATGGACTCCTTAGCACATAACCATACTTGGGACTTAGTTAGGTTGCCTGCAGATAAAACAACATTACAGAATAAATGGGTTTACGGATTGAAGGAAGAAGATGGAGGTAGAAAAAGGTATAAAGCTAGACTTGTGGTGAAGGGATTTGCATAGAAAAATGGTATAGACTTTGATAAGATATTTTCTCCTGTTGTTAAAATGACTCCAATTAGAACTATTTTAAGTCTAGTAGCAGCTAAAGATTTGCATCTTGAGCAGCTAGATGTAAAGAGAACATTTCTCCATGGGGATTTGGAGGAAGAGATATATATGCAGCGGCCACAAGGATATGAAGTAAAAAGAAAGGAGAAACTAGTGTGCAGGTTGAAAAAGAGCTTGTATGGCTTAAAACGTGCTCCAAGGCAGTGGTATCTAAAATATGACAGGTTTATGTCTGAACAAGATTATACTAGATGTCACTTTGATCATTATGTTTATCTCAAAAGGCAAAATGATGGTAGCGATATTATATTATTATTGTATGTAGATGACATACTTGTTGTAGGTTTTAACATGCAAGAAATAAATGTGCTCAAAATAAAATTGGCAAACTCATTTGCAATGAAGGATTTGGGTTTTGCAAAACAAATCCTTGGTATGAGAATAACTAGAGATAGGAAGAATCGAAAATTAACATTGTCTCAGAGTGAGTACATAGAAAAGGTGTTGAAAATATTTAATATGCAGAATGCAAAACCAATTAGTATACCTTTGACTAGCCATTTCAAACTAAGTAAGGAGGTTTGTCCCAAGACTCAAGAAGCAAAGGTTTATATGTCTAAAGTTCCATATGCATCAACAGTTGGAAGCTTAATGTATGCAATGGTCTGCACAAGGCCTAATATTGCACATGCAGTGGGAGTTGTAAGCAAGTACATGAACAATCCAAGAAAAAACATTGGATGGCGGTGGAGTGGATTCTCAAGTATTTGAGAGGTACCACAAATCAAGCATTATACTTTGGTGGTTCAAACATTGCTCTACAGGGATATGTTGATTCAGATATGGCGGGTGATAGAGATATAAAGAGGAGCACAACAGGGTATGTGTTTACTGTAGGTGGAACAACTGTCAGTTGGGTTTCAAAACTGCAAAGTGTTGTTGCATTGTTAACAACAGAAGTAGAGTATGTTGCTTCTACAGAGACTAGTAAAGAAATGATTTGGCTACAAAGGTTTTTGGATGAATTGGGTAAGAAGCAAGAGCTGGGCAAGCTATACAGTGACAGCCAAAGTGCCATACATCTTGCAAAGAACTCTAGATTTCATTCCAAGACTAAACATATACGGCTCAATTACCATTTCATATGGTCAATGTTGGAAGATGGACAGTTGAAGCTGGAAAAGATACACACTAGCCAGAATTCTGTAGATATTTTAACAAAAGTTGTAACCAGGGAGAAATTGAGATTCTGCTCAGTTTCAACTGGTCTTCATGTATGATGAAGAAGATGAGAAATAGCCAAGTCCAAAGTGGAGTCATTGTCCAGCAAATGAAGCAGCGGTGGAGTTGCTATAATCAGTCTCCAAGTGGGATATTGTTGGGTGTGGAGCCTGATTATCTTCTTTATTCAGAGGTATCACTGCATTGGACCCCAGTTCGTAATGTGGCAGAAATGTAATATTTGTGTTGTAAGGGGGGTCAAGGGGGCGCGGTTATGATCTTTAGGAGCCCCCCCCTCCTGGCAGGGGATCGGGGGCAACGCCCCCGAAGCTAAAAATAGATGTAAAATTGCCTTGTAAAATGTTGTAATTTCGTAGTCAATTTGGGCCGTTCATTAGGCGGAGATCTAACAGTAGAAGTTATGTTTAATTTAGGGTTTTTTTGCCCTATAAGGCAACCCCTTGCTATATATGAGGGAATTGTATCGCGTCTATGTAAATCTGTATTCTGAGTGATAAAGAGAGAGGAGATTGTGTGAGAACGAAGAGGGAATTACAACGGATCTGTTGTAGGTTGTATCTCTTCATTTCGTTGGATAACATAAAAGGAAGGACTGGCTGTTTCTCCGTGGACGTAGCCCAAATTGGGTGAACCACGTATATCGGTGTCTCTCTTGTTTTATGTGTTTTCCGTGTTTATATTTCTGCAATATATTTTATGTGTTCCATTGCTTTGTAATAAATAATTTTCTAACATGGGGTTAGTACAACGAGCTGTAAGGATAGATTGTGATAGCCAAAGTGAAATTTCCTTGGCAAAGAACCTGCTTATCATTCAAAGACAAAGCACATTGATGTTCAGTATCACTTTGTGAGGGATATGATAGAAGACAAAAAGGTGTTGGTGGTAAAGTTGGACACTTTAAAGAATATTGCAGATGCATTGACAAAATCTGTGAGTTCTGAGAAGTTCTCTTGGTGTAGAGAAACAATGGGTGTTGTACAGTGTTGAGCCTCAAACCTGCACCTTCCTATACACCCTCTTAGCCTTCCTTTTCCACTTATTGCATCCACCCAGCTGTTAAATCATTGCATTGTAGTTTAAAAAGAGCTCTTTACATGGTTTTCTGACTATACTTATGACTGTTGTTTGGTTTAGTTTTTTTTTTCATGCAGCTGCGGAAACTTGTCAATTTCCGCAGCCAGCACAGGATTCCGCAGCTATTTTGTTAAAAGTTGTGCTACAGGTGTCCTATGAAGAAACAAGCCACATGGGCAAGCTCCAGGTGACGGATACATGGAACGTGTCCCTTCGAAGCAGCCAAATCATCCATGGAAGGTCACGGTCAAAGGTAGAGCCAACCAAAGAGTTCAGCGGTGGCACGTCTCTGTTTTGAGCACGTGAATGTTACGTGGCACAGTCCTCAGCTCACGAAGACACCAGCACACTTGGAGATCACTTCTGTAACCGGAATCTAACAGCAACCACTCCAGAGATTTAATAAACATGATGACGGTTACGCTAGATTTCGGCTGAAGGGATCTACGTGCCCTGGGCAATACAGTCAATAGCGTAGGAGCTAGTTAGATCGTTTCAGCATCAACCAAAGAGTTCAGTGGTGGCACGTCTCTGTTTTGAGCACGTGAATGTTACGTGGCACAGTCCTCAGCTCACAAAGACACCAGCAAACTTGGAGATCACTTCTGTAACCGGAATCTAACAGCAACCACTCCAGAGATTTAATAAACATGATGACAGTTACGCTAGATTTCGGCTGAAGGGATCTACGTGCCCTGGGCAATACAGTCAATAGCGTAGGAGTTAGTTAGATAGTTTCAGCATTTTGTCATTATAAATAACGCGTCGATGAACGCTGTAAAGAAGTTTTTTTCCCTTATGTAAAATTTTGAACTATTGTATTGTCACCCCACTGTTTATACATATTGTTGTTTTAATATATGAGAAGACTTTTCTGAGCTTATTCGTGTGATTACTTGTTGACCGGCTGAAGTGGCAGAGGGCCCCTGCGCGCTGAAGCCTTGTAAAGTTTTCATTTGGTTTTATTATGTTCTTGTATCATTAGCTTGTACATAACACACTGTTTGATGTTTCTTAACTTACTGCTGTTTAGATTTTCACCTTTGTTTTCTTATAACTGTCAACTGATCAGTGCTTTTCTGCAGGTTTTCTTAGGCAGCCCAGGAAAATTTTCATCTTTTTGATAACTATTGGCATATGAGATCATCTTTTCCTTCCTGCTAACTTTCATTTTCTGAAGTTTAATTTCAGCACTGTCTTTTCCAAGTTGTGATTTGCTTACTTATTTTTTTTTGTTATTTGGATATCATACTGCTCATCAATTTATGGTTTCTTTCTATAGTGAAGTGACTCTATTAGCAAGAAATCAGAATATCACTAATTGTAGTGTGATTTAGTTATCATATTGCTCAAACTTATTCATGATTGCTTCCCACAAGGTAGATTGAGCTGAAGGGTAAAGGATCAAAAGAGTTGAAGTAGTGTGATTAGTTTCCTTTCTGCAATTTAATTTCTTGCAACTTAGTTATCATATTGCTTAAACTTATTCATGGTTGCTTCCCACAAGGTAGATTGAGCTGAAGGGTAAAGGACCAGAAGAGTTAAAGTAGTGTGACTAGTTTCTTTTATGCAATTTAACTTCTTGCCATTTAGATAGCATATTGCTTGACTTATTCATAATTACTTCCCACAAGGTAGATTGAGCTGAAGGGTAAAGGATCTGAAGAGTTTAAGTAGTGTGAATTAGTTGCTTTGCTTTTGGTTTGAGTTGCTTCAAGTTCAGTTTTTACTTTCTTTTCATTCAGCAGCAAGGATACTGGGCCATTGTCATTAGTTCACTTTTTGATGCATTTACTTTCTCTTAAGAATTGATTTCAGTTTAGTTGTTTTAAAGCTTTCTTCTTGAGCACTTTCAAGTTTGAGAAAATCACCGTAGAAACCACCAACACCATCCATACTTCATACTTCACTTTCACTCTCACCATCACACATTAGGGAAAAATAAATCCAAAAATAAACTAAAAACTCAAAAACGACAAAAGATTAAGGAAATGGTTATCTAGTACATATAGTACACTTCACTTCGTCAGTTTACGAACCCCGGGTTGACATTTTAAATAGCAATTTAGATCACACTAAATTGACCAAACATACAGCTGGATCAATGACTAAGCTCTCATGTGGCCCCTTGTGCAAAGAAAACAACAAGTGGGAAAATGTTGGGTTGTGTTATATTCTTTCCAAAAAAAAAAAAAAAAATTGGACCCTATATTAGGGGGGCGGACCTACCTATGGTTTTGTGCATGGATTTCGCACATGATTTTGGGCATGACGATTTTCGGTCCATGGTATTTGGTAGATCCAGTCAAGGGAACTACGGTTATGTTCTGATCCATGGTTAATGGATTGGGATTTATGGATGCTTCGACATGTATATATATATATATATATATATATATATATATTGTAACATTGAAAGGAACATAATGAAAAATCTATCTGGTAGTCTCGGTTTCAGGATCTAGGGGAAATTCTCTGTGTATATTTGTTTTATGTGTTATGCTCTCATCTTTGTTTATTTTCTATTTTTAGAATTCGTATGCAGGTAATTTCTGTACGGGGTTAAAACCTACATTGAGGCTGCTAATATGAATGTTGAAGTTGCCTTTGGTGGTCTTGAAGCTGTTACTAATGATCTTGAAGTTTCATGTGATAATCTGTTGGAGGTCCTCTAGGTTTTATTCTTGTTGTTGTTGTTGCTCTACTCCTGATATGCTCTTGATGTGAGTGTTGTAGATGATCATATATTATTTCTAAACAGAGGTAAGGTTGTTGTGCATGTCTTCTAAACTGGATTGCACCTTGACTAATGATGTTCCTGTGTGTGCGTAGGTTTTTTTCTCATGAATGGGTTGCATCTACCGGTGGAGTGTTTTTCTGAGGGTGATGAGCCCCTTATTGGGTGCAAACGTTGCTCCTTCATACTTCCTGTTGGTGGGGAGAAAAAAATATCATAGATTTCTTTTGACTGCATATGTTGCTACAAGAGGAGTTTCTTCTTGTAGCAACCTTTTGATCCTTTCTTCTAGTCTTCAGTTGGCATGGTGGTGTTGAGGGGAGTGATGAAAAGCCATGTAAACAAGGTTGGAGTCATGAGGAGGTAATGTGAAGAATGGAAAAATGGAGAACAATGCTCTCTGTGTGTTTTGTAGGTAGGACAAAGTGAACATTTTGAGCAATTTTAGGTGAAATGGAGTGGATGAGTGGTGGATGGGTGATTAGTAAATCATTAGGTGACCTTCTTGATCATTTCCTCGAGTAATTATGGCCCTTTGGGTTGTTTTTTATCGTTGGATCTCCCTCCTGTAGCTACACAAACTCCTCTTGTAACATTACAAGACCTCCTGTAGCATTATAGTAAGGAGGTGAAATTTGACTTTCTGGTTGATTAGAGGGTGGAGAGACATGGTTATATGAGTGAGGGGTATGTATATGAGATGGTATAGATGGAAGGATGGAGGAGAGCTTGTAGGTGAGCTTTTGTAGCAATTATTGTCCTTCCTGTAGCATTTCAGGACAAGTATACTACATTGATCTGAATTTTTTTGAGCATATTGCCATCATCCTTATGCACCTCCCCATAAAAAAATCTTGTCAGATGGATGCACGAATCTAGAGAAAAAATAGGTGATGGAGGTCGATTTCTCAAAAAGTGTGCACTGGAATTTTCTGAAATTGCTTGAGTATGTTACCATCATCCATATGCATCTCCCCATGAAACAGATCAACAAAGTGATACACGAATTGCAATATATGATAAAAACATTTTTTTGCTCTGTGTATTTTGGCTTCTTATAGCAAAACAGGGCTCTCTTGTAGAATTTTAGGAAAACAAGGAAAATGAATGGGAAAGATTGGGAATGATGGGTGGATGGTGGAAATAGATGAGGGTGATGGATTAGAATGGTCTTGGTCCTTTTGGAGCATCTAAGCAAAGTAGGAGAAAGCCCAAGTTTGAATTCCTTTGACTAGATTTTTTTATCAATTTTTTCATTTTAGTATTAAAGTGTTCTTATTACTTGCAAAGGTTGGAGAGCACCTGCATTCATCAGAGAGAGATACATGGAGAAAATAAATTTTTTCTCTTAGGCCTACTAGTTGCCTCAATGATGTTTTCAACTAGCAGGTTTGCCTAGGCGCCCCAAAGGAGGTTTTCACCTAGGATCTTTTTTTTTTTCTCTTTTTTCTCTTTTTCCAACCCATTGACCACCTCATGGAGGCTTTCAATCAATGAGCCAATCTCAAACACCTCAAAGGAGGTTTTCACCTAAGATTTTATTTTTCCTCTTATTTTTCCATCTTTTTTTTATTCTCTTTTTCTATCTTACTCTACTTGAAAAACAAAATCTCTTTCAAGTATAGGAATACTTCGAATGGAGCCATGTGCACATCAAGATGACAAATAAACTCATGTGTAGGCTCGAAATGTATGCTTTGACATGTACTTGAATTTGAGATACCAACTTCTTTGACCGAGATGGGATAAAAAAATTCTTGAAGAAGAGTGTGTTGCTACAACCTAACAATTTTCTGGAACCACATTTCAATATAGTTGTGATGCCCCTAGTCCACTTGTTGATTTGGATCATCTTGGATGTCTTTTTCTTCCATGAAATTCAGATCTTCTTATTTTTTTTCTGATTATTCTCTTGAACACATAGAGGTTCTAATGGTGAACATGATGTAACTTCCTCAATCTTTGATTCTGATGTCTTCTCTCCATCAAGTGTAGCCCTTGATCGTTTGGTCTCCTCTTTTGAATCTTCTTCTTTTGGATGTTGTCCTTCAATGACATCAAGAGAATCTATTTTTTGTAATACTCTTCCTAAGCTAAGATGAATACCATT
Organism: Pinus tabuliformis; assembly: GCA_031772625.1. Classification (NCBI taxonomy): domain Eukaryota; kingdom Viridiplantae; phylum Streptophyta; class Pinopsida; order Pinales; family Pinaceae; genus Pinus; species Pinus tabuliformis. The sequence continues at coordinate 236,552,587 of CM062819.1, forward strand.
GAGATCAAGAGAAGAAGTTAGGAAGTGTTGTACCTCAACATTGTAAGTGGGTTGAAATACTTCCTTGTGTGGGTTTGAAATGGTGGTACAAATAGTTGATGTTGAAGGAAGTGTAACTAGGTTCGGTCTTCATAAATGTAATTTTGACATTTGTATTTATTCAAGAAAAGAGAATTTTTATTATTATTATTATTTGTCAATGAGTTTCTTGCTCATTGAAGTAGGTCAAGCACATGCTTAAGTGCTTCTAGGAAGTCAAAAGGTCAATGTATTTATGTAAGACCCTTAGAGGTCATGTTACACTATGTATATAATTGTATTAGAGTCAAAAGGAATACCTCCAAGCAAAGTCCAAGTCATCTCCTTGCAACGAAAGTCATCAAGCAGAAAAAATAGTGAAGAAATAAACAAGTCGACCTCAAGTCTTCATGTGGGCCTCAAGTCGACTCAAAAGAAGGAGACCGACTCCTATATGAGGAGAAATTAGACCTCTTCAATGTAGAATATAATCATCTTTGAAATCATGAGATAGAGGACGAGTAAAGGGTACCAAAAGGAAAGTCTAAGGGTCTCCAAGTGCAGCAAAGAGGAAGGGAAGAAGAGCAAAGTTCTGGACTGTTTCTAGGGCTAGAAACAGTCACATGTGCAAATAAAAAGGAGGATTGTATGCGGGTATAACAACAAAAACACAAAAATCAAGGATCCATCTTTGTTTGGGCTAGATCTTAGGCATAAAATGCCTCTCACTCAAGCGAATAAGTCCCTCTCTCAAGTGAAGATAAAAAGAGTCTAAAATACAAGCTAACCTATCACACATGCGAGAATTTAGGGCTGTTTTATAGTCATATCAGTTTGCATATATATATCTCAAGAGGCATTTCATTGGAGAAAGCAAAGGGTGTCTCCATAAGCAAAGGACTTCACCAAGAATTGAAGAAGGAACATCTCATCTAGAAGCTCACATAAGCAAGGTCTATCTTTAGACAAGGAATGAAGAAGAAGGTCAAAGTGTTGGGGAGGAAAGTGTCAGAAGAAGGAAGACTAAGTGTCGAAGAACAAAGTGCAGAAAGGAGGAAGGACTTGACTTGTGCTTGGAGGACATCCTAGTCAAGGGTATAGGGTTTGGCATTGGTCAATAAGAGAAACTTACCAAATGGTTTTCCTCCCTAAGAGAGAGAGGTTTTGGCCTTGGTAGAGAGCCAACATCTGTGTTCTTGTCTTTATGTTTTTGGTAGCAGTTTGATGAAGCACACACACTAATAATAATAATAAGATCAAGCTAATATTATTGTAAAAGTGCTTCACAGATTGTTATCAACACAATAGGAATCTTAATATACATACTAGTCCTTAATTCTTCAACATGGAATCGAAGCTAAGGTGACAGATCAAGGAAAGGGCATCTCAAGAACACTCGTCAAAGAATAATATCTACAAAAGTTGACGCATCTAAGACAAGAAGGTCTTCCATATATCTCTCATCAAGAAATACTATAAAGCAAGAAGAGGAGCCTTACATAAAGACACCTACAAGAAGAGTATATCAAAGAAGGAGCTACATCAAGCTACAAGTCATTAAGCAAATCTCATCATCAAGAAAGCCCACTTGGAGAAAGCAACTTGAAGAACATCAAGATCTAAGGAAGGCAAGCCATCAAGTCTTCAAGGAGAAAGCAAGCCTACTACATCTCAAAATCAAGTAAGTATATGTCCCCTTCTGAACATACATCAATGTCTTTTTGCAAGGAAAGCAACAAATTGGCAAGAACCAACAAATTTCTTGCATGGAAGAAGAGGATTGATTTACTTCTCAAGGATAATGAACTCCTATAACACATCAAAGGGAATGTCACTATTCCTGCTAAGGAATAAACTCAAACCTTAGCCAAGTATACTAAGGATGAGAAAAGAGATCAAAGGATTCTAATAGAATCTATCAAAGACTTTCTCATTCCTTATGTCTCCAAAGTTGAAACATCAAAAGAAATCTATGATAAACTAGTTGAGCTATTCTTAGTAAGCATAGTTGGAGAAGTGATATATCTTCAAAATGAGTTGTACAAGATGAAGATATCAAAGGAAGGAATAACCCCCTAATTCATGAAGATCTTTGAAATGAGGGATCAACTTCAAGAGCTAGGGGAAGTCATGTATGACAGATAAATGACAACTTTAGTACTCAATGATCTACCTAAGGATTGGGGAAACTTCACATCAAGCATATATGCCAAGAAGGAAGCCACCCCACTAAGTGAAATGTGGTCTTTTTGCAAGACGAAGGAAACAAGGCTTAAAGAAAAGAGAGATGTGGGATCAAAGGATAAAGCATTTGCTACCATGGCCAAGAGAAAGGGAAAATCTAGAAAATTTGGTCCATGAAGAACGAGCAACAAAGATATGTCCAAAATCCAATGCTATGGATGCCAAGAATATGGACACCACAAAAGGAATCGTCCTAAACTAAACAAGGACAACAACACCAAAAGAAAAAGGGAAGAATCTCACATGACTCAAGAGGTGAAATAAGAAGAAGAAGCAAAAGAAGGAAGATCCTCTGAATCTCTACTATGACTAAGTCAAACTCTTTACTTAAAGTATTCTTTCAAATTTTTGAGTAGGATAGGAGCATGTAGGAATAGAATAAAAATGCATGGCTAGAAACATCTTCTATAATCTAGAATAATTAAGTACATAGAGTTCTAAATACTCATGCAGAAAGAGCATTTATAAATGAGAACAAAATGCATGGTTAGAAATATCTTCTAGAATATAGAGCATGGTAGATATAGCTCAAGATAATCATGTAGAAGGAGCATGCCTAGAATAGAACCTCGTCCACAATGAAAGAAAATTGATCATGATTAAAAATCTTACAAGACTTCCATCATCAGAAGGAAAGAAACATTTGCAGGGTAAGGGTTTTCAAGATCCTATGATGGAATCTTCAAAAGATGATTCATAAACAAAAGCAAATGTCTCATTGGGAATCCCATTCATGGGATTCAGGAAAAAGGATGATATGCAGGAAAGATAAGATGAAGCAAGAAGGACCACACCAAGGACAACTAAATGAAGCTAAGATGATCAAAGAAGAATCAAGATGAGGTATGTATGCATCAAATTTTAGTCATGTTATCATTTGTATATTATTGAGTCATGGGAATACTTCTATGATATGGTAAAGTAGAAAAGAATATCTTTCACCAATGAAATGCTCGAAGGCATGTACTATAATGCAATGAAGGTCAACAAAAGAAATACTCACATAAGGAGTATAAGATTGTTGAGTAATAAGCAAGTGAAGAAGGAATGTTGACTAGTCCTAGAAGAAAGCAATGAAGAAGTGCTCCCACAAGGAGCATAAGGTGGTTGATCAATCTATCCATGAACAATCAAATGAAGAAAGAGATAAAGCATGTGAAGAACACCATGATCACAAAGAATCTCTCTATCTGACAAAGATACTTTGAAGACATCTCCCAAAAGAAGGCGTGACAAATCTGACAAAGGAAGAAAAAGATCAAAGGACCCTTGACACCTGTGAAGGCCTTGGAGATATGAAAGGTGCAGATAATTGATTCTACTCTATGAAGATGTCGTGATGAAGAAACTATCCAATGAAAGCACCATTTAATGTTGAAGCAATATCAGGATGAAGTCATGAAGGGACAGTAGATTAAAACATGGGAACAAGTAAGTACAAAGAAGCATCCATGTGAAGAGTAGTCTAAAGCATAGGCAAGATGACAAGGAACAACTGGATGAAAAGAGAACCTGATATGTGACAAGAAGGCCACTTTCCATGAAGGAAGAAATGACATGACAAACCAGGAAGGAAAGTGATCAATGGATGGTGCCCTACCAAGAAGAAGTTCGAACAAAGACGTCATGACATCAAAGGAAGGAAGGAGATCAAGCAGTTGGAGGACCCACAAAGAAGAAGTTGTTGATGAATGGACAAGTCCCTAGCTAAGAGAGAGTTATAACAAGTTCCAAATTACAAAGGAACTTGGAAAAGTACCTTATCATAGGATACTTGGGCATGTCTTCCTCAATTGAGAGGAAGTGATAGACACAATATTCTTGTCTTCACTTGGGAAGAAAGAATGGGAAGTTTAGGTAATCATCTGACATCTGATACTCTTTGAGGATGTGTAGAGCATCCAAGACAAGAGTAGGCAAGGGGACCGATATTCTTTGAGGGTTGGGAACCCAAGATAAGAATAGTCCTAAAAGGTCATACTCAGTGAACACCCGGGTAGGTATGTACCTTGAGAGACAATGACTAAGGTGTCTATAAGTCATTGGTATCGCCAACATCGTGCTCTGATCTATTGAGAGATAGAGTTGTCAGTCAAGGTCTTACTGTGGAAATAATGTTGGTTATTATGATGCCATAACAAATGGATTGCAAATCTGGTTTCTCTTATGTGAATTCTTCAAGATTGAAACATAGCCAAACACCTTGTCATGTTGTATGAATACCTCCCTAGTTAAGAGGGAGTGTTGAAGTGTAACTAGGTTCTATCTTCATAAATGTAATTTTGACATTTGTATTTATTCAAGAAAAGAGAAATTAATTTTTTATATTATTTGTCAATGAGTTTCTTTCTCATTGAAGTAGGTCAAGCACATGCTTAAGTGTTTCTAGGAAGTCAAAAGGTCAATGTATTTATGTAAGACCCTTAAAGGGCATGTTACACTATGTATATAATTATTAGAGTCAAAAGGAATACCTCCAAGCAAAGTCAAAGTCATCTCCTTACAAAGAAAGCCTTCAAGCAACAAAATGGTGAAGAAATAAACAAGTCGACTGTCAGGCGGAAAGAGTCGATAGTGCGGACACAACCAACCTCCCTAGGAGCCTAAGACTCTCTAGTGACAAACAAGACAAACAATAGAAATCCTTCTCTAAACATGCATTTACTATATAAGAAATCAAGTGTTTAGATCCTACCTGTAGTCCAACGTTGTTGTAGCAGTCCAGCCCCGCTGATCCGGATGAGCTCCTCCTTCACTTTGAAACCTGCATCCACTAACAATCAAACGATTAAATAGCACTTGATAATCTCATAGAATAAAACATATTTAACACATAGACCAAGGAGTACATGAAACAACTCATAAATAACAAGTTATTGAGAAGAATGGACTCATTTGCATTAATAGGAAACAAAAGGAACAATTACAACCTGAGCCTTGGTGTTGTGCAAGTCCCTCCCAGGGTCCATCAAGAGTTCTCCTTTACTTTGACAAAGCTCACCCACTTCCAAATAGAACAAGCAAAGATGGCAATCTCTCCTCACAAGCTTCTAAATGGGAGTCCTAATTCCTGCAGCATCTACCCTTAGAAATATTTAGCTTCCAACCTCCTCTCCTTCTGGCCCAATGCGTGTATTTATAGTGATCTAGAGGAAGTTATTCAGGTCCACCATCAATGGGATAATCCCCTCTTTGGATGGGATAGCTCCCTCATTGATGGGATAAGTTCCTCTTTGGTAGGGGTACATGAACCATCTGGAGGCGCTCAATACACGTTGAACAACCTTCTAGAATGCTCTAGAAATGACCACAAGTAACTTTTTAAAGATGAAACTTGCGCATTTTGACCTTTACAGGGGGATGCACCTGCCCCTTTTCATACATAGCGTACAAGGACGCAGCTTTTGTGAACATTGGGTGCGTACCCGCAGGTAAGGTTGAGAGAACCTGCGTACCCAGAGATAAATACATTTATAAATACTTTCTCTCTTTTTGGAGTTTGACATGGAGAGCAGAGGCATAAGACTTGCCTAAGAGGATAGCATGACTGTTGATAGAGCCATACTAACTGTAAATAGTCATGGTGACATTTTTTAGTGTAACAGATTGCCCCCTAAAGTGCGAAGCCTGTAATAGATTAGGGTTTTGTATTATCTAGGAAGGGTGAAGCGCTTTATCATTTCAAGGATTATCTCGTAGAGAGCCTGGTCAGAACCTGCAATTTTCAACACAAAATACATGTATAATATTATATCATCACTGAGGTAGGCATTCCCATACTCAGATCAAAACTTTAACTAACAGACTAACTACTCTGATACATGAATGATCTTGCAGTACATCATAATCATAGACTTTTGTAGACACAGTATGGGCGCAGCCATTTGTTTATGATTAGTCTACTTAGATAATGAATACAAAACTCCTCGCAGCCTGGATGGTGGAAACTAGATACAGGGTCTTCATTTCTACTTACCGAATTGGTACGATTCTAGCCATGCGAATAAATGAGTTGATGTTGAACATGGTAGAAACCACTTGATTACCAGTCGATGATGTAAACTGTTAACAAGTGTGAGAGAGACCACCAGTAATGTCAATGGTTCTCAAAGTACCCAGTAAAATCCATGAGATGTGAATAGATGTGTTGATGTCAAACATTTCACGGAGTCCTTCAGTCGAAAGTCAATGATGTAAACTGACGTCAAAGGCGAGAAACCTGCCATTGATGCATGCAGACTTCAAGGTACTGACGATTTCTAAGTCATCTCTCTAGATAATGTGCTGATGTCGATAGAAAGCGACCCGTTGCAGGCAATCCCATAACACGAAATCATTGTTCAAGTTGAAGAAATGTTGCTGTAAGGACTGACTCAGGGATGGTCAAATGGATGACAAGTATTTTGCAGATGAAAGTTTTGCTTGCAGACCTCTTGAACACATAACGACACAACAGATGGTTTGGTGATAAACGACTCAAAGTTAATCCCTGGAACCCGGCTAAAGACTTTCAAAGTGGTTTGATCAACTGTGAGGTAAAGGATTTCCCAACCCAGGTGAATGAAAAGTGTCGTGTCCAAGAGTGGTAATAAAGTTTCTTCTGAGACAAAAGATAACAAATAGGCTCATTCTTCTCTCTTTTCCCCCACCATTTCTGGCAAGTACCTCTTTATTTTTAACAAGCTTGAGGAGGATAACATATGCTTGATTATAAGCTCATCCTTCGAATGAGTCCAACCTAGTTTTGATTCGAACCCTAGGAAGGAGTGGTTCGTTCCTGTTTGTAATTGAACAGGTCCTTTACTGTGAAATTTTAACGAGTCCAGTATAGGAGAAACTCGGCGTTTTTCAATTTTAGAGAGTCTGAAAAACTTAAGAAGACTCCAAGTTGAACTTTTTCGTAGATTTGTGTCCCTCAAGCCCGAAAAAGTATAAAATAATACCTGGGGGAACCGCTTGATCTTGCGACCAAGGAGTACTTTCATAATTAGTGTCACCGACCTGAAAAGTAAAAAGCGATCAAGGACACGTCGTTTTATTTCCAGTATCGAGTTTGAAACGACAAAAACCCGGCAACCTTTTCCTGTTTTTACGGTCAGAAAAGGGCTATAAGGGGACCGTCTTTTAATTCCGTTTTAACGAGTGTAAAAGAAACGCTCGGCAATCTTTTCATATTTTAGGAGTCAGAAAAGGGCTTAAAAGATGACTCTGATATTTTGGTTCGTGAAAAATGACAATTTTCCCTCTAAATCCCTTTGTCCTGCACAAAAACGACACATTACTCATACCTGTTTAAGATAGGCAAAAATACATTGAAAAATATCCTTCCATGGTGAAAAATGAACAAACCTAGCATTCATTCATCCAAAAAACCTATAAAAAGACTTTTTACCATGTCATTTTTACCACTTTACTGTTGAGGTTGAAAAAAGGGCTTTTGGCAAGAAACTTCCCGTGGTCGCTGCGGAGAATCCGACCGTCAGAATCGAACGCCGTCTCTTCCAGGTATTTCACAACATCCTCCTCTTCAATTTCATCCGATTAAAATTTTGTTTTAGGTTTTAGTTTTGGTTTTTGGGGGGTTTTGGGTTTTAAAACCCGCTCTGCGGGGTACGCAGGTGCCCTGAGGGTGACCTGCGTCCCCCGACATTTTCCTACACAGGAAAAAGGTCGGGGTACACGGCCTACCTTCAGGCCAGCTGCGTCCCGACGCTCTGTGTCCTAAACGCGGGGTGCGTCCCCCGCGAAGGGCGGAATTTGAAACCCCAAACTCCAAAAACAACCATTTGAATTTTCCCAAATCAATTCTAATCTTCATTTCTTGGTGTGTAGGGCACTCACCATGTTGGATTGGAGAGAAAGAGAGCACGAGGACGTTGATTTAGCCGCAATTAATCATCAACCTTCCATTGATGCCCTAAAAGCATGCGGACTATATAAATATTGGGCCATCTGGCATGAGGGCTCAGGTGAGATTCTTGGAGTGGCTGGTTGAGAGATGGAACATTCATGAGCAATGCTTTTACATCGGAGGGCACCAGCTCGAGATAGAGCCCTCTGACATATACTTTTTCACTGGCTTGCCAAATAGGGGTGAGCAACTCAATCTAGCCGGGACTAGGCCGGGTGGCCAATCCCTTGCTAGTCTCCGGGCAGATTGGTGCATACCCAATCAACACCATGCGAAAGGCGTAGAAATCAAACACATCTCTCTGCGTGAACTCAAGGTTATAGCTTTTACGGTTACCAGAATTTGCGGCGCAGCCGCTTTACATATTGCCACCGGGTCCCAAATGCGGATGGCGATTGACTGTTTCCAAGGCACCATTTTCAACTGGTGTGATGCTGTGTCGGCCAATATGAAGGGCCAACTGACTAGGGCAAAGAACGGACAACTGAAGACCTTTGGATATGGGCCTCTAGTTGTGAGCTTTGCCTTAGAGAGAGTTCTAATGCTGATCCCTCAGCAACTCACTGTTGATATCTTGGGTCCTCGGGAGCCAAAGCTGATACGATGGGTTACGGTGATGGCCCGGCATCCTGACGAGGGCGCGGCAGTTGTTCGATTCCCTGATAGTTATTTTCACTGGTTAGAGGACCAGGTTTTTTTTATCCAGGACTTTCCGTATGCCGGAGTAGATTTTCGAGGTGATCCGGACATGGTTCTTCCACAGGGAGAACAATGGGACGACAGAGGTACTTTATTTTTCACAAGTTTTCAAATTATATATTTTTTTGTTTTTTATATATATCGTCTCAAAACTGACAGTAAAAATTTTCAAAATGCAGATGTTGGTCCACAGCGCCCAGCCAACCTCCGGCCTTTTGAGAGGAGACATCCAGTTGCACCGGTACCGGCTCCACAGGACGCGGCTGCAGAGTCACTAGCTGAGTTGGAGCAGGATCTAGAGCGTCTGACGGTGGATATACCTGAGACTACCATAGATGATATTCCTATCAGACTTCAGCGCTATGTAGTCGCAGTCCCTGGGTTGTTTAGGAGGTTCTTGTGTAAGGTAGCCCGTGCAGTGGTGTCGTATAGGGAGCACCACCAGTGATTGGCTAGTCACTTTGTAGACACATGTGACATTTTTGACTTTTTGTACTTATCATTTTGCCGATCATAAGGTGTTTTTCAACCTATGATCGAAGACGATGTATATTTTTTGACACACTCCTATCTATATATATATATCATTATTACCGGCTTATCTTGTTTAACATATGTGATGAAATGTTTTTAAATTTACTTGCATGATTATCGTAAATGTCTGTCCAACATTCGAGAAGCAATTGCATCTGCTAATGTATTTAAAGACCTTGGAATATGCTGATATTCAATGTAATCAAATTCACGTTCCAAGAGACGCACTCTCAAAAACAACCTTAATAACACAGGATTTCTAATGGCATATACTCTATTAAGCTGTAATACAACAAGTTCAGAATCTAACCTCACTATCAAACGTCGAATTCCAAATGAAATAGATTCGGATAATAATTCAACCACTGCACTGTATTCTGCAATGTTGTTCGTTGTTTGACCGAGGCTTACCCCATGCATAGAAACTAACTCGTCAGAGGGCGAATAGATAACCCAAGCTGCGGAAGAGATATTCCGTGTACTACGACAAGCACCATCAGCAAATCCAATGTATGTTTGGAGAGGCGTCGACATCTGCAATATCAAGAGTAAAACCAAGATAAGCCAGAATAACGACGAAAAACACACTCTCTAAGCTAAGCACACTAACTAAACTAACAAACATACTAGCTAGAAAGAAAACCTAACCTAACTAAAAATTCTCCATACCCACCATTTAAGCATAATACCTCTTTAGGTAAAGTCCATTTCTGGGTTTACCCAAAGAGTCCCCATCAAAATCTACCAGCTCATAAGCCCCTTTTGCTAGCTTTCGCTTTACAATGTAGGGTCCATGCCACATAGGAACGAATTTTCCAGCACCTAGCTTATCGTTAGCTTGATCATATAATAGCACTAGGTCTCCCTCCGAAAAACTTCGAGGGGTCACATTTCTATCATACTGAGCTTTCATTCGCTTCGCGTGAGTCTCGATTGCCAATGCAGCGTCACGTCGAGTCTCATCTAATTTAGCTAAGTATAATAAACGCTTCTCCTCTTCGGAAGTAGCTGGAAGTAATTCGACAGCCATTTGAAGTGATGGGATTTCGCATTCAATGGGTAACACAGCTTCCAAGCCATAAACTAGCTGGAAAGGAGTGAACCCTGTTGAAGTTTTCACTGAGGTTCGGTATGCCCATAGCGCTGAAAATAACATGTTGTGCCAATTCGACCGATGAATACCAATGGTTCGTCGGATCATGATAACCAGAACTTTGTTGATAGACTCAACCAAACCGTTGGCTTGCGGATAATAAGGAGTAGAGCTATCGTGGCGCAAACCAAGCTGGCTTGTAAGCTCAGTCATCATGATGTTTCGAAAATGGCTCCCATGGTCAGTGATGATTGCTTGTGGGACACCAAACCTAGTTATAATATGATTGAATACGAAAACTGCAGCTGTTTTGCCGCTTGCGTCGAATGTAGGCATCGCCTCGGCCCATTTAGTAAAATAATCAACCGCGAGGATGATATACGCATGCCCCCCGGCCGAGTGAGGGTTACAAGTAATAAAATCGATACCCCATTTGGCGAATGGACCAACGGCAATTATAGGGTGGAGAGGAGCAGGTGGTGCGCGCATCTTGCGATCAAACACTTGACAGTTGTGGCACTTCCGGACTGCAATGATACAATCTTTAAACATAGATGGCCAGAAATAGCCAGCGCGCAACACCTTCTGAGCTGTGGCATACCCAGACATATGACCGCCACATGCTCCAGAGTGACAATCATTCAAAACCCTCTCAGCCTCTTCGTGAGTTAAACAACGTCGAAAAACTAAGTCTGCCCCCCGGCGATAAAGTGTATCTCCAATAATCTTGTATTGCTGGGATTGAAACCGAATTTTTCGACGTTCCGACTTTGAAGCTTCAGGCCGAAAGGTTTGGGTTTGGAGATAGATGATTATATCCCCGTACCACGGATCTAAAGTACTGATAAGAAACAAAGATTCGTCCGCAATGGACTCCTCTGCCACAGTTTCTGTGTCAGCACGCGGGAAATCACACATCAATTCCGCAAAAACTAAGGATTTCTTAGACTTGGACTTCTCAAACTCCAAGTCGAACTCTTGCAGGATAACGATCCATTTAGAGTACTTGCCCCCTAGCAGTTGTTTTGTCAAAATATAAATCATAGGGTTGCAATCCGAAATAACTGTAGTTTTACGGAGAAGAATGTAGTGACGAAAACGCTGGACAGCTTGAACGGCTGCCAGGGCCAATTTCTCCACATGCGAATATTTTAGCTCAGTGGGGTTTAATGTCCTACTAAGATAATATATCACATGTTCCGCTCCGAATTCATCTTCTTGAACTAACACCATTCCAATGGTGGAATGCGAAGCTGCGAGGTATAAGAAGTAGTCCTGGTTGTAGTTGGGAGGATGCAACAACGGTGCATGGGTCAACGCGTGTTTAAGTGCATCAAAAGATTGTTGGGCAATCTCATCCCAAAAGAATTGAGCGTTCTGTTTCAACAACCGTGTAAAACCTTTAGTGACCTCGGCGTAGTTTGGAATGAATCGGCGTAAAAAGTTCGCTTTCCCTTGCAAACTTTGGAGTTGGCGCAAACTCGAAGGAGGAGGCAATTTGATGATAGCTTCGACCTTTGAGGGATCGACGCGAATGCCGGCTTTTGAAACAGAAAATCCCAGCAATCGACCCGTCTCTATACAAAACACACACTTGTGGGGATTCAACCGAATTCGATAATGCCTACACCTCATAAAGATTGCTCGTAAGTGGACAAGGTGATCAGCTCGATGTAAAGAATGAGCAGGCAAATCATCGAGATACGGTTGCACAATGTGCTTGATGTCATGAAATGCATAAGACATCGCCCGTTGAAAAGTGGCTCCGGCATTCTTAAGCCCAAAAGGTAATTTGCAATAAGCAAATGTCCCCCATGGACAAATGAATGTCGTTTTTGGTTGGTCGGCAGGTAGAATATTGATTTGATTATAGCCCGAAAAACCATCCATGAAGGAAAACATTTCACTTCCGGCACAATCATCAATAATTTGATCGATATAAGGCGTAGGATAGTTGTCTTTTGGACAAGCTCGATTTATATCCCTATAGTCGATACAGATTCTTATTGTTCCTTGTTTCTTATTGACCGGAACAATATTCGATACCCAATCCGTTAACGGGATTGGATAAATGAAACCTGCTTTCAACAGCTTCTCGACTTCTGCTTTAATCGCAGCCGCTTTCCGAGGGTGAATCTGACGCAACCGTTGCCGGACGGGTTTAGCATCCGGGTAGGTCTTTATTTCATGAACAACAATGGCAGGGTCGATTCCCAGCATTTCCTCGTAAGACCAGGCAAACACATCGCGGAATTCTTGGAATAGGGCCTTGTAAGTTTGGATTTCATCTTCTGTACATGAGGCACCTATATGAATGTTTTCCTCAATTCCGGGCTTCACTGAAATATCAATGGGAATAGTACGAGAAATATTCCCTAAATTCAACTCTGAATCAGAATGTTTCGTTGGATTCTGAGCGTCTTTGACATATTCAGCGGTAAAGATAGATGAAAAATCATTTTCAAAAGCATCATCCTTAGGTAAAAACGAAGATCTGTGATGGAGATCTTCCCATGGTAGATCGTCTACACTTAGGATTTCGCGAAGTTGTTCGTCAGATGACACGACTTCGGGAAACGCTATCCATTCTAAGGTTGATGTGAAAAGTGATTCTTCACTGACCACATTCATTTGGTCGAGCTCGGTTGAACGCGAGTCGGTAAAAGACATGACGGCTTCATAAGCAATTTCATATGGACTCAAAGGCATAGCATCACCGAATGAGTCTATCTCAGATTCAGATGGGACGATCCAAGGATCATCATAAATAATGTTTTCTGATGTAATCATATGAATTGATGCAAATGAAGGGTCTGCGTTGATTGGAGGGAAAGGAAAAGTTCCCAGTAAACCGGAATCTTTAACTAAACCTACACCAACGTCCCTATAAGGGATTGTCGTCTTAACGACATGCTGGATACTCTCTGAAGAGGCTGGGTCGGATGAAAAGTATGTCAGCTGATCAATGGTCACGATCTTACCGTTATATGGAAATTTTATTACTCTGAAGACCGATGAAACGACTGCTGTCATAGCATATGACCAACTTCGACCCAAAAGAAGGTTGTAGTCTAGAGGGGCATCAACCACTTCCACATCCAGACTAACGGTTTTGCCTTCTACCCCTATAGGCAATTCCTGTAGAATACCAAACGGACGGAACCCACGGCCATCAAAGGCCTTAAGGATGGTCAGGGATTGGTTCAACGAAGGAGAACCAAGCGATCTCCAACATTGAATCGACATAATACACGTAGAAGCTCCCTCATCAATCACAGTCCGATGAATAGGCCTGTTTTTGACTATCACTGGAATTTGGAAAGCCATTTGATGGGGTAGACGCGGTGTACTATTTTCTAGATCGAAGATTATGAGGTTCGGGTCCTGAACATCAACAGCTCCGATAGCCGACAAAAGTAATTTTCGTTGTGCTGGGCATGATTGCAGCACTTCTAAAGCCGACATTGTGAGGGTGAAACAGCTAAGTCCTCAACAATGTTGTAATTCTGGGCTGCTCTCGCATGTGGATTGAAAGCAGACCTTCGAAGTACACCCTTGGCGGGCGGTTTGATTACTAAGTCCGGGTTAGGTTTTTCGATCTGTAGTGGATCGGAACCAGGAGCTGAGGTTGATGGGTTAGAATGAGAAGATTCTGCTTCCTTACCATCAACAGGATTCTTACTACCATAATCTTGCGATCGAGTCGCAATCCTCACATGAGACATCATCAAAATGGGTTCTTCACTGGCAGTCGAGGAAGAACCTATCATCTTACTTTCCTGCTTTGGAAATGGATCTTTTAACACAGCAGGAGTGGGAGAACCTTTGACTATTTTCACAACCTCGGCCCGATGAGGGCAATCTCTCGTAAAATGATCTTCTTCACAAATAAGACAAGGATATCGAGGTTTGCGCTTTTCGTCATTGGTTTCCGACTTTTCCGTTTTCTCCTTCGGAGCCTTGTCTGCTTTAGCCTTCTTCTTTCCACCTTTTTTGATTTGGCCGTAGATGACTCTACAGCATGAATATCGGCGGAAAGTTCAGGAGCAGACTCTCCTGTCGGAGAATCAGGCAAAGTGATTATAGGAGTAGTTGAAGCCTTGGAAGACTTCTTCTTGCTCTTTGTATTCACGATACCAATCATACCATCAGCGGCATGAGATCCCGAAGGAGCAGCAGCGATTTGATTCGATTTTGGAAGATCTGGAATCTTCTCGTGTAACGTACCTGACTGAGTATAAACTAAGTCAAGGTACTGCGCCTGAGCAATGACTTGCTCCTCAGTAACTACTCCGGCCTTAGCTACATCTTCAGTAATCTTCGGTAATAATGATTTAACAAACCATTCAGCTAAGATTTGGTCCGGGATAAAAACTTTCACTAGCCTTCTTCGACGTCTCCACTCATGAATGTGATCAGAAATATACGTGGACGTTGATTGTTTTAGTGAAGTTAATAACTCCTTGCCGTTATCGTATCTGACCGGCAACTGAAAGTGAGTTAAGAACGAGGTAGCTAACTAGCTGAAATTGTAAAAAGAGGCCCGTGGTAACTCAATGTACCACTTGGCCGCGAGACCAATGAGCGTACGCTGGAAAAGACGTAAGCGGATCGAATCATCCGAGATAGAATTTGAAGCACACCAGAGGTGGTAAGTCATCACATGATTGGACGGATCCTCTCCAGACTTACCTTCGAACTTGGGTATATCACTGGGCAACTTATTTGGCATTGGCGGCCAGAACGGAAGATATTGAATTGGATCGTTCGTTAGGCGCGTCAAGTCTGGTAAATCCAAAGTTGCGATAAACGGTAACTGCCGGTTAGGATCTCTAAAACTCTGGGTCACAAGACCAGTCCCAAGAGGAGGATATCCAGGATAACTAGGAACAGGAGTCGCATTAGGGATATTATATCCTCCTGGAAAACCAGGATTAACCGGACCGTACTGGGGTTGTTGAGGTTGTTGATAAGTGTACCCAGGATACGGTTGATACTGGTAAACCGGCTGTTGGACAGCTTTCCCAGGTTGGTACTGTCCCTGGTACGGTTGATGAACAAATTGAGGTTAAGTAGTGACAACCGTACTTATACCAGGCTAACCTGTAGGCATCTGGACCGTGGTTTGAATCGTAGATCCAAACAACGGTAAGGATTTCTGAGGAGTGGTTACAGAGACAGTAGAAACCGGAGCTGTCGATACTCCAGAAGTAAGTGTGGCAGATGTAGCGGTAGTTGCAACAGCCGTTTGAGATGGAGTACTAGGTGCAATTGGCGGCTGAGTAACTACCGAAGTTACAGAAGTTTGAACATTTGACTAGACAGGATGCGGTTGCTGGGGTGGACCAGAAACTACGGGTTGTCCAGCTTGAGGTACCAACTGTATACTTGGCTGCAACACCTGTTGACCCTGTGATGGATCCCACACTAACATTCCGGGGTATTGACCCGTAACAGGTTAAGGATACTGAGATCCATAACCGGATTGAGGATAGGATTGATAATTGTAAGGTGCAGTTCCCATTCCTTGAACATATGACTGACCTTGAGGTGGTTGATAACCTTGACCAGAGTATTGACCTTGAGGTTGATAACCTTGAGGTAAATACGGATACTGGGGTTGACCTTGACCTTGAGGTTGATACCCTTGAGGTTGCCATCCTTGGGGTAAATATTGATACTGAGGTTGACCCTGGGGTACATATTGAGGCTGGGGTTGACCTTGAGGCATGTATTGCACCATAGGTACATACTGACCTTGAGGTTGCCCCCCAGACACGAATTGTGTACCTTGAGGTTGCCCCCCAGGCGTTAACTGAGGCTGCCCCCCAGGCGGTAATTGGCCACCTTGAGGTTGGGAAACGGGAACTGAACCTGACATTATGTAAATGTCTCCTACACCCAATGGTATATTACCATTGTTTCCAGCTAATAACCCATGATCAATGGGTTGAGGAGATGCCCCCGCAAAGGTACCAGAAAGTGATTGATACCCGGTGGGAACAGAAGGACTGCCGTGTAAGAAAGATTTAGGAGTTTGAGTAAACACGGACGACTGACCAGACATATTTACAGGAGTATAAATACCTCCAGGTGGAAAGGGAGTACGAGGTGTAGAAAAACCTACCCCTGAGTTGTCTAAATAATTGGTTAACGAAAGGTACCAAGTAGTACTTCTAGGAGGACTGTAAGAGATAGATTCACACTCCCTGAGATCAATAGTAAGTTGATCTTCAAGGTTAGAGACGCCTATTTCTTCCTCTGGAGCAAGTTCTTCGATAGCAATCAGACCAGTAGGAAGATTTTCGGTGATAACTCGTTCTACTCTTGGTGAATCTGGAACACTAGAAGTCGGAGTAACAGGTTCAGATATTTCAGGTTCTTCCCCTGTATCACTAGCAGACGAAAAACTACCAACAAGCTCAGAAACTGTAACAGCTTCGGGATTATAACCTGTCTCTAGGCCTTAGTAATCTGAATGGACTACCAAGGAAGATTCTCCTTCTTCAGGTGAACCTACTCTACTGCCACTAGGAGGAGTTATAAGGACCTTCAAACCCTCTAGATTACTGGGGTCGTCTCGAGGAGGTTCACCCCTAAGTCTACGGGATCTCCTCAACAATTCGGCCACAGAAACAACTTCAGGAGACTAGCCCCAAAGTCTACAGGACTGTCTCGGTAATTCCGCCACAGTTAAAAACTTTTAACTACTACACACGAAAACAAAGTAAAATCTCAAATCAAACCACCTAAAGTCTCTAAAGAACCAAACAAATTTGAATCACACGCCTAAAGAATCTAGGGCGTCAAACCAAGCACAAACAGTAGCCTTCCAGACCAAAAATGCTAGTTGGAGATGAAACCCAACATCGTCGGATTCAGTACAGAAGTGGCGGGTGGAACAGTTACCCCGGAAACCTGCTTAATGAATAGACCGGCACAAGTTCCTCCACTTTAACCCTCTCGAGTGAAGTGAACCCCCCGGAAAATCCAAGTGAGTCTAGCCGACGTCTGCTCCAGGTACAGTGGGATCTTCCCTCCACCGTCACCTCGGTAGAATCCTAAAGATAATGGTCACTAAGGTTACCAACCGCAACAAATGCACCTGGGGGAACAGTCTACACTCCGACAGCACGCAAGGGCAGAGTATCAAGCTCAATCCCCTTGCCGGTTCCTTGACAATAATCCAAGGTTTACCGACAAGTGACCCCTGGCTCCTCGACAATGGTTAATCCGAGGTTTACCGTTTGTAATACGTGCGTGTCTGGCGTCATTCCCAACGAGGGGGGATTGATCCCCGCACTGGTTCGGACACGAGCTCGTGCTTCTCCTTTAAGAGGAGCTTTCCCAGAGTACAAATGAGACAATTGGATTTATTCTATCACAAGATAAGCTACTTGTTTGGTTTTGTTGTCTTGGAGAGTTAATTACTCTCCTACTCCAAGACACTAGCCTGATCTAAATTGGTGTTTCAGAGCCCTAGTAAATAAAAGTTACTACGTCGATTTTACTTTAAGCGTTAATTTTATGGTTTTTCTTAAAGACAAAAGGTAGCGGAAGTGAAACCAATGGTGTGTAGACTCGACTCAAACCACTACAAAGATGCACCTAAGATGATTTACGCTACTTTTCTCTTTCAATGAAATTCCTAACTAAGAGAGTTGAGAAATGCAAATTTTATAGAAAACAACTTTCTTAGTGAAGACAATCAAAGAAACAATTCTCTTTATCTTTTCAAGCATACAAACATGACCACTCCTTACGTGCACGAAAAACTCTTTTTCTTTCAAAACTCTTCAAAGCTACTTGAAACAAAACTTTTCAAATGAGATGTTTTTGTATTTTCTCTTATTTAATAAAGCATATAAATCTATTTTAACGAAAATCAATCTCAAAAGCTATAAAATCTATGAAAACTTGACTCACAAGCAAATCAAGAAGAAATTTACTCTAAGCAAACCTAACGAGGCAAAAGCCTACAAGGATGATTCTAGGTTGTTTTACTTGACCAAAATCAAGTCAAGGACCAGCTAATGCAGAATCAAAATACCAGTCAAAACAAAACTCAAATCTTTTTGTTCTTTTTGTAAAATGGAATTCAATACTCAATCAACGAGCACTTCGAAATTTGCCAAAGAGACCACTCAAAGGTGAGTTGCTCTCACAGGTAGACTTTATGACAGGTTTGACTTCTAAGAAGGCTGACAAAACCAGAGAGATCTAAGGCTTGACAACTTCTACCGCCAAAGTCACTACAAGACCTACTCAAAAAACAAACCCTAGGGCTTAAACTTCTATGAAATCCACTAAAACACTCAATGCTATCGAAACAAGTTCAGGTGAAGATCTTTGACAAGAGACTAATGGATCTGGGCAGTAAAAACTAAGAAAAAGCAAAATCTAAGAGAAAAAATGCAAAAAATGGAAATTTCTTAATTTTTAGCAGGGGACGCAGGCAACCAGTTAAGCCAGGTGCGGGCCCACTCTGTGCACACAGCAACAGTGCGTACAGGGACGCACTGTGCAATACTCAGAGGGTGCGTCCTACTGAAAAAACCAAGAAAAACTAAATTGAATCTAACCCTAAGCTAACCCACCCAAAAACAAAGTCACAGAGCCAAAAACCAGAAAAGAAATGACTTTTCTCAGATCAAAGTTGCATACAAAGGAAAAGACTTTCACATCAATGGAGTCCCCAGTGGAGTCGCCAATTTGTCAGGCGGAAAGAGTCGATAGTGCAGACACAACCAACCTCCCTAGGAGCCTAAAACTCTCTAGTGACAAACAAGACAAACAAGAGCAATCATTCTCTAAACATGCATTTACTATATAAGAAATCAAGTGTTTAGATCCTACCTGTAGTCCAACGCTGTTGTAGCAGTCCAGCCCTGCTGATCCGGATGAGCTCCTCCTTCACTTTGAAACCTGCATCCACTAACAATCAAACGATTAAATAGCACTTGATAATCTCATAGAATAAAACATATTTAACACATAGACCAAGGAGTACATGAAACAACTCATAAATAACAAGTTATTGAGAAGAATGGACTCATTTGCATTAATAGGAAACAAAAGGAACAATTACAACCTGAGCCTTGGTGTTGTGCAAGTCCCTCCTAGGGTCCATCAAGAGTTCTCCTTTACTTTGACAAAGCTCACCCACTTCCAAATAGAACAAGCAAAGCTGGCAATCTCTCCTCACAAGCTTCTAAATGGGAGTCCTAATTCCTGCAGCATCTACCCTTAGAAATGTTTAGCTTCCAACCTCCTCTCCTTCTGGCCCAATGCCTGTATTTATAGTGATCTAGAGGAAGTTATTCAGGTCCACCATCAATGGGATAATCCCCTCTTTGGATGGGATAGCTCACTCATTGATGGGATAAGTTCCTCTTTGGTAGGTGTTGTTGGGAAAAGTATCCAATACGGAATGACCCTATCCCACTCTAAGGGTGATAGTACCTCAACAACAATCAAAGCAAAGCTATTCGAGATTACTTCTTTATGAGATGTAAGAGAGGGGAGAAAAAGGTCCACTTACCGTTGTCTTCCGCTAATGATTGATCCAATCTTCTCTCTTTGCTGCTTGCTCCCAGCTCCTTGCTCTTTCACTGGCCCAGCTACACCAAGATCCTGCAAAATGACAAGAGAGGGAAACTACAAGAAGCATACATTCATAATTGATTCAAGGATTAGAATAAATCAAATACACAAGTATAACAACACACCATTGAGACACATGCATATAGAAGAACCTCAAATGCTTTATTAATGGAAGAAGTAAAGTTCAGGAAGTAATACAACCATAAAAGGCCCAATCCAGCATCACCTCCCGGCAGAAAGAAATCTCCTCTTCACCTCCTTCAAGCAAATCACCCAATAGTTCTATACTCAAACCAACAACACTTCCTTACATTCACCAGATTCCAACCTCTATAGACCTCATGAGAGAGCTCTATATATAGGATTTTTGGAGAAAGGATGAGTCAGCTTGTAGCTGGCATGAAGCTGACTAGTGTCCTCTCCCACTTCAGTTATTCTTCAGTTCTTGAGTCCACTTGGAGGTTCTTGCTTCCATTTGGAGATCTAGACCCTCTTACTCATCACAAGTCGAATTCCCTGATCCAAGTGTCATTTTGGAAGCTTCCTGGGCATTGACACCTTGAGGAATGATTGTGCCACATGTCCTAACTCGCCCAGCGCAGGTAGCCTTCTTTGCAGTTGACATTCAGCGCAGGTAGACAGTGTAGCTCTTGACATTCAGCGCAGATGCTCAGTGGAGCAGTTGACATGATCCAGAATTAGCCTGTTTTTGAGTGTCTTTCAGGTGGAGAACTGATATTCAGTGCTGTGGTTTGCTAACCTTGTTCCTCTAGGGGTAGGAACAACATGTTTAGGGACTTTGGATCCCTTAGATTATTAACATTTCATGCTTCATGCTGTAAGGCACAAAAATGTCTATAACAGTTGCCCCCTAAAGTATGAGGTCGTTTATCGGGTGAAATGCTTTATCAGGAGGATCCGAAGTTCATTCAATCGCTGAGAGGTGACCTGTAATAAAATACAATACAATACATTATTTTTCATTCTGCTTTCATGATCTAGCTGAGGCGGGCATTCCCATGCTCAACTTTATAAATTCATTTTTGTACATATAACAGACGATCGTCTGAAGGTAGACTGATAATTCTCTGCTGAAATTATCATCCTTTGAATAGGATGATCATCTGCTGCAATGATGTACATATCAAATGTCTTTATATTTCCTGAATATATATCGCAGCCCGGATGGATGAAACTAGATCCAGGGTCTTCAAACTCGTTCGATCTTCACTCTAAGTACAAGTCGATCCATGTGAGAATTGCGCTGAAGTCGAACATGGAAAGACATCGCTTGATTACCGGTCAATAATGTAAACCGTTAACAAGCACGAGAGGAATCACCAATAATGATAATGACCCTCAAGGTACTGCAATACAATTCACGTGGTGTGAATAAAGGACTTGGCGTCGAACACCACGCAAAATCTTCTGGTCGAAGGTCATTGATGTATACCTGTCGCCGGAAGTGAGAAACTTGCCATTGAGGCATGCAAGCTTCAAAGTACTGAGGGGGGTGTTCCTAGATCAACTTCTTGGATAATGAGCTGAAGTCGACAAGAAGCGATCCGTCAAAGGAGGGCCTTAATGAATCCCACATCAGTGACACGGAATGGAGCTAATGATGGAGGTGAAAACAATCTGTGAAATATGATTCAGGGTGGCGATCATGGGTGGATGAAGGATAATGTATGGCAATGGATGGGACACAGTTGATTCTTTCTGAACAACATCTCTTGAACATATAACGACACTGATGCGATGGATCGGTAGCATTACCCCAAATGTGGATGGTTTGGCGAAGACCATGGTGATGAGACCGGTGAATGAAACAACCCAACCCGATGTGATACGGAGGAAAAGTGTCATGTTCAAGAGCGACTTGCTACCATTAAAGCTTTGAGGTTCTCCCAATTTTTCCCCAGTCATTTCTGACCAGTACCTCTTTATTTTTGTCAAGCTTGAGGAGGATAACATATGCTTGTTCTATAACCTGCCCTTCGGGCAAGCCCATCGCTATGTTTTAACGAGCCTAGCGATAGGGAAACTCGTTCTCGTCTAAAGACAAGTTTGTCGCTATTTAATCATTTTAACGAGTCTAACGACAAGGAAAACTCGGTCCTTTTCATTTTTAGAGAGTCTGAAAAGGTACAGAAATTTAACTCCAAAATTCATTTTTCATCATCTAATCCCTTAAGTCCGAAAAAGTATAAAACAATACAGAAGGGATGATTTTTCGATAACTTTAACGAGCCGAATAAAACAAGCGCTCGACCTTTTTGTGTAATAATCCCTCAGGTCCAAAAAGATTAAAATCTAGAGGAGGGATAGCTTTTCCGGTCACTTTAACGAGCTGAAGGCCAAAACTCGGCAAACTTTTCATATTTTACGAGTCAAATGAAAAGAGCTCAAAGAAAACTCGTCTTTTGAGGAATGAGTGATAAACAGGGATAGCAGCAGATTCCAGGTACAGGTTGGAATTTTCCAATCACGGCAGTGTCACAAGGATGGCTAAGTGAAATCACTCTTCGCAGGTGTTCCTCAAAATGGGTAAACAATCATATGGGGGTGAACGATCGGCTAAATGGAATGGAGGTGGCAGGTGCAAACACGACCAAGGCTTTTTATGGCTAATAAATTTACGATCACAATGGTTATTTACCGGAATAGGTTCATTTTTTAATGAGCTTAAACTCTGGAGGAAACTCTTGCTCAATCTTATGTTTATTTTTTAACGAGCATGAACTATGTGCTAAAACTGCTCGGATCTCCGCTTTTCTATTTTTTAACGAGCATAAATTCCGTGGTAAAACTGCTCGATTATCCCAGTCATAAGATAAGAAATGTCTCCTGTAAGATCCCATTTTTTATAGAGCTTTCGCCTCACATAAGCTATGCTCCCTCTCATTCTTTCTTTATGCAAGTTCGGAAACGGCTAATCCCAAAAACAGATAAATAACCGCTCTTAGCTTGCACTCCAAAAGGTTTGCATGCCCCCGGGTATAAAGTACAATTTCAAGGCTGCCCCTACTTATCCGATAAAACTTTTGTTTTAAAGGGTGAGGCTTGCCTCTTTCTGGTTACCCAAAGATTGTTTTGTTAACACCATCAAACGAAAACATTTCCTCGGCACTATCTACCGAAGTAGACAATGGTGAATGACCTTTGTCAAACAAGTGACCTTAACAAAAGAATCCTATTCTAGAACAACCCCTCTTCCATCCACGGACGGGGTACGGACTAGTCATATTCTTTCGCGGAAATTCTACCTTATACCCAAGGTTTCCTCTCCCTGAAGCAGACCAGGATGCATGCCCCCTGGGTTCCAGTCCCATCTTTCCGAATCACTCGCACTCATCGGGAAGGAGGACTGGGGGTGGAGACATTTCTTGGGTGAACAGACCATTGAGGGTTGGTATGTGACTATTTGCGATGCGTGATCCCGGAAATGAAAGTTGGTCCACGAGCTTGACCATTCTTCCTTCGTGTGGAAAACACATTACTCTAAAGAGTGAGGAGAATATAGCTCCCATGCAATATATATAGTCTCGTCTAAGGAGTAGGTTATAATCCAAGGGTCCTTGAATGACCATCACATTCATTTGAACGGTCTTCCCTTTCAATGTAACAGGCACATTGGGGAGGATCCCTAATGGTCGACTGGTTCCTTTATCAAAACCCGAGAGATTTCTTATCTCAGGTAAAAGCTCCGGGGAACCCAGTGCTTCCCAAGCAATAGAGGAAAGGATACTCACGGACGCCCCTTCATCAATGATAGTGTCTGCCATTACCATTCTATAAATTTGGACTATGATTCTGAATGGTATACTGGCTGGCAACCGGGGTCTGCCTAGTTGGTTCCAATCAAAGGACACAACCAGGTTGCTTGGTGGTGGGACCGAATACACGGCCGGATATGACTCTGACGATGTTCCTTCCTGCGATAAAGGAATGGGCGCATTGCCCTGATGCTCATCAGAGTCGGTGTTGATGAAAAGAATCTGGATGGTGTCATCCTTATTCTCTTCAGTGAGGGTGTCATTTGAAGATGAATCTTCAGTGATGGTGTCATTTGAGGATGAAACCTCTGAAGGAAGAACCAGGTCAACTGCCGTATCGACCTTTAGACTTTTGTCTGGTCTGGATTCAGTAGGTTCATTTTCAATGACTGACGCTTCAGCTGACCACTTGAGCGGGCCAACTGTATTTTCAACCAACGAAGGACTTGGCACGAGTTTTTTGTATCCAGGAGGAAGTCTCAACAGTGAAACCGGGCGATCTTCCAAAACTCTCTTCGCTTCGTCTAAGAAGGGACAACGGTGGATGGCGTGATCGCCTTCACACAGTCTGCAGGGGGATCTTGTTCCCCCTCTTTGTCTTGAACCTTCACTTCCGCTGGTTGACGGTAAGCATTCAACATGGCTATCAGAGGTTGATGCTCCCGAACTGTGCAAACGAGGGGACCAATCCCTTAGTATCCGGGGAATACAGGGACAATCTCTATGGAAGTGGTCTCCTCTACATATGACACATGGCGATTTAGGCCCGGCCTGTGCTGTGTGTGGATTTTTGTCAGATGTCTTTTGCTTGCCCCCAGTCGCCTTAGGCTCCTTCTTCTTCTTCTCTTTCTTCTTCTTCTCCTTCTTCTCCATGGGAGCTTGGCTTTTGCCGGCTCTACCTTGCGAAGATGAAGGATTGGAGGAAGAGTTGTAGGAAGTAGAAGGCTGGTGGGCAGCTCTAGACTGATCTAACTGTTGACTCGACTGTTCAGGAACCATGGTGTTCTGAACTACATTGGTTGAGAATAGCCAAATAGGCAGGCCAATTGTCAGTCCTGGAAGCGACAATGTGGCCATGTGGGGCGCACCAACTTCTCCCCAAGAGGAGAAAGGACTAGGATTTCCATCATGTGGAATTCCTTGGTTGGGGCGTTCCATGTTCCCAACCTACAAATCAACGCAGGAATAGGAGGTGATTATGTTCCGTTTAAAATAAATTTTATAACGACGCTTTAGACACAACTTGCTTTTTCACCTTTTAAGAGTCGAGAAAAAGCTAAAGATGACTCTAGTCTCCTTCGATGTTTTAACGAGCCCGAAGTGACAAATGCTCGGATGGACTTTTTCAGTTATAGAGTTTGAAAAAGGCCAAAAGAAACTGCTCTGGAGATCTAGGCAGAGGGTGTGCCAAACCTTTCGCAAAACCACAGAATACGTTTTACGGTACGGGTGGTCGATCTTCGTGAATGCTGTGTTCACTGCATTGCGATCAGTAGGGCGGCCGACACGGCTTCCTATGGATAAAGGCTTTGTTCCTATAGGGGTCTCCCAATATATACGCGACGGTATGTGGGAGCACAAGTCCGTATTGATACTTATCGCTTCACCGTGGAGGAATCACCCAACCACTCAACGCTAAGATATCACGTTTAACGACGCCGGAACATGTCTCTAGCTTAGACCTCTATGTGTTTGCGTTATGTTTCAATGCGTTGTTATGTAAATTCAATTTATTTTAAGGTTGATCTTGTTTAGCAGTTTGCCTTTATGGATCACCACGAGATGTATAGTAACACTCCTAAATGCAGTCTAAGATGATAAGCAAGCTTTTCAATCTTTCAACTTTGAAAATCTTAACTACTGAGGGAAAAGAAAGACAACATCTTTTCACACAGATCAAAGAGCACACACTAATGCACTTTTCCCTAAATCAACATGCAAACTGTCAAAATGCACATGCACAATGCAGGTATTTCTTTTTTCTTTCTTAATGTTGGTGTAATACAAAAAGAAAGCTGTTGTATAATTTCAAATTCAATTTAAAGTGAAAGCAAACAAGCTTGTCCAAAATCAAAAGACACCTTAAGATTTACTTGTTTCGACACTAGAAATGTATGAATTCAAACCATATGACGAAAGCAAAAGCTCAATCAGCTATGAACAACAAATAAACTAACTCTTAAGATCAAAACGACACTTATCACAGGTCTAGATCTAAGAGGCCACAGCAAGACTAGTTCACTTTCGTTATGGGAAACTGTAAATGATACAAGAAATACACAAAGAAAAAACACAGTTTCTTTATACAACCGAGGCAGAATAGTGGCAAGGAAAGTTGGTTTCAGATAGGTACATTGACTGGTAACAGCCTACAAAAACAAGGGTGAAAACAGGGCAATAAATAGGAGGGAACCCCAGTAGCACTAGGCAAAACTGGTTCAGCGCAGGTAGTACACTGGCAGTTTGACCTTCAGCGCAGGTAGCCCCTTCGGGAACTGCGCTGAAATGCAGACTGCCTTCACAGCACCTGCACTGAAGAGACAAACTTTCGTTTTTCTCAGTTTCCGGGTCACAGATTGCTCAAAAATTCACAGTTTTTGGCCAAATCAGAAGCTATCAGTCAAGTACACACTAAGGGATGAAAAGGAGGATGAAAAGCTATCACTAAGAGCTATTTAGAGTCCTTGTGGATCAGCTCTTCAAATCATAAACTTGCCCAGAAACTGAGCTAGAGTAGCTGCCCTCTACTTTGCATTTGAAAGATTCAAATGCAGTTCGATTCGGTACTCCCTGTGTTTATGAAATGAATAGCAAAAACACAAACAACCAACAAGATACGATCCTCAGCGGAGTCGCCAATTTGTTGTTGGAAAAAGTATCCAATACGGAATGACCCTATCCCACTCTAAGGGTGATAGTACCTCAGCGACAATCAAAGCAAAGCTATTCGAGATTACTTCTTTATGAGATGTAAGAGAGGGGAGAAAAAGGTCCACTAACCGTTGTCTTCCGCTAATGATTGATCCAATCTTCTCTCTTTGTTGCTTGCTCCCAGCTCCTTGCTCTTTCACTGGCCTAGCTACACCAAGATCCTGCAAAATGACAAGAGAGGGAAACTACAAGAAGCATACATTCATAATTGATTCAAGGATTAGAATAAATCAAATACACAAGTATAATAACACACCATTGAGACACATGCATATAGAAGAACCTCAAATGCTTTATTAATGGAAGAAGTAAAGTTCAGGAAGTAATACAATCATAAAAGGCCCAATCCAGCATCACCTCCCGGCAGAAAGAAATCTCCTCTTCACCTCCTTCAAGCAAATCACCCAATAGTTCTATACTCAAACCAACAGCACTTCCTTACATTCACCAGATTCCAGCCTCTATAGACCTCATGAGAGAGCTCTATATATAGGATTTTTGGAGAAAGGATGAGTCAGCTTGTAGCTGGCATGAAGCTGACTAGTTTCCTCTCCCACTTCAGTTATTCTTCAGTTCTTGAGTCCACTTGGAGGTTCTTGCTTCCATTTGGAGATCTAGACCCTCTTACTCATCACAAGTCGAATTCCCTGATCCAAGTGTCATTTTGGAAGCTTCCTGGGCATTGACACCTTGAGGAATGACTGTGCCACATGTCCCAACTCGCCCAGCGCAGGTAGCCTTCTTTGCAGTTGACATTCAGCGCAGGTAGACAGTGTAGCTCTTGACATTCAGCGCAGATGCTCAGTGGAGCAGTTGACATGATCCAGAATTAGCCTGTTTTTGAGTGTTTTCAGGTGGAGAACTGATATTCAGTGCTGTGGTTTGCTGACCTTGTTCCTCTAGGGGTAGGAACAACATGTTTAGGGACTTTGGATCCCTTAGATTATTGACATTTCATGCTTCATGCTGTAAGGCACAAAAATGTCTATAACAGTAGGGGTACATGAACCATCTGGAGGCGCTCAATACACGTCGAACAACCTTCTAGAATGCTCTAGAAATGACCACAAGTAACTTTTTAAAGATGAAACTTGCGCATTTTGACCTTTACAGGGGGACGCACCTGCCCCTTTTCATACAGAGCGTACAAGGACGCAGCTTTTGTGAACATTGGGTGCGTACCCGCAGGTAAGGTTGAGAGAACCTGCGTACCCAGAGATAAATACATTTATAAAGACTTTCTCTCTTTTTGGAGTTTGACATGGAGAGAAGAGGCATAAGACTTGCCTAAGAGGATAGCATGAATGTTGATAGAGCCATACTAACTGTAAATAGTCATGGTGACATTTTTTAGTGTAACACAATATTCTTGTCTTCACTTGGGAAGAAAGAATGGGAAGTTTAGGTAATCATCTGACATCTGATACTCTTTGAGGATGTGTAGAGCATCCAAGACAAGAGTAGGCAAGGGGACCGATATTCTTTGAGGGTTGGGAACCCAAGATAAGAATAGTCCTAAAAGTTCATACTCAGTGAACACCCGGGTAGGTATGTATCTTGAGAGACAATGACTAAGGTGTCTATAAGTCATTGGTATCGCCAACATCGTGCTCTGATCTATTGAGAGATAGAGTTGTCAGTCAAGGCCTTACTGTGGAAATAATGTTGGTTATTATGATGCCATAACAAATGGATTGCAAATCTGGTTTCTCTTATGTGAATTCTTCAAGATTGAAACATAGCCAAACACCTTGTAATGTTGTATGAATACCTCCCTAGTTAAGAGGGAGTGTTGAAGTGTAACTAGGTTCTATCTTCATAAATGTAATTTTGACATTTGTATTTATTCAAGAAAAGAGAAATTAATTTTTTATATTATTTGTCAATGAGTTTCTTTCTCATTGAAGTAGGTCAAGCACATGCTTAAGTGTTTCTAGGAAGTCAAAAGGTCAATGTATTTATGTAAGACCCTTAAAGGGCATGCTACACTATGTATATAATTATTAGAGTCAAAAGGAATACCTCCAAGCAAAGTCAAAGTCATCTCCTTACAAAGAAAGCCTTCAAGCAACAAAATGGTGAAGAAATAAACAAGTCGACCTCAAGTCGACTCAAAAGAAGGAGACAAACTCCTATATAAGGAGCAATTAGACCTTCTCAACGTAGAAGATAATCATCTCTAAAATCAGCAAGATAGAGGACGAGTAAAGGGTACCAAAAGGAAAGTCTAAGGATCTCCAAGTGCAACAAAGAATAAGGGAAGAAGAGGAAAGTTCTGGACTATTTCTAGGGCTAGAAATAGTCACACGTGTGAAGAAAATGGAGGACTGTATGCGAGTATAACAACAACAACATAACAGTCATGTATCCATCTTTTTTGGGCTAGATCTTAAGCCTACACGGCCTATCACTCAAGCAAATAAGTCCCTCTCTGAAGTGAAGATAAAAAGAGCCTAAACTGCAAGCTAACCCATCACACGTGCGAGAATTTAGGGATGTTGTACAATTGTATTAGTTTACGTATATATCTCAAGAAGTATTTCATTGGAGAAAGAAAAAGGTGTCTCCATAAGGAAAGGACATCACCAAGAATTGAAGAAGGAACATCTCATCTAGAAGCTCACATAAGCAAGGTCTATCTCTAGACAAGGAATGAAGAAGAAAGTCAAAGTGTTGGGGAGGAAAGTGTCGTAAGAAGGAAGGTTAAGTACCGGAGAACAAAGTGCAGAAAGGAGGAAGGGCTTGACTTGTGCTTGGAGGACATCCTAGTCAAGGGTCTAGGGTTTGGCATTAATCAATAAGAAGCTTCAATAAGAGAAATTTAGCAAAGGGTTTTTGTCTCTAAGAGAGAGAGTTTTTGGCCCTGGCAGAGAGCCAACATCTGTGTTCTTGTCTTTATGTTTTTGGTAGCAGTTTAATGAAACACACACACTAATAATAAGAGGAATATCAAGCTAAGATAATTGTAAAAGTGCTTCATAAATTGTTATCAACTCAAGAAGAATCCTAATATACATACTAGCCCTTGATTCTTCAACAATTGAGTGGGAGTGGATGTTTGAGATGGATGCGGTTGGGGTTGTGGTTGTGGTGGAGGTGGATGGTAGGGATAAAATGGAGTTGGGTATGGAGGATATTGAGGAAGGATATTGTGGATTTCTCCCATAAGTTCATTGCCAACTTTGTTGCCAAGATTGATTTTGGGGTTGAGATGGCCAAGGTTTGTAAGGAAAGGGTGTGTTCCAATTACTTTGAGATGGATGTGCATAACCTTAAAATTCTGAATTAGGTTCTTACATCATACTAAGTTGACTAGGCTACCATGGTCCTCTTGGAGCTACATAACATAGTTGCTTTGGTGATTGACTTGCTCCATTGTCCTCTTCGTAAACTTCCTTCAACCTTGGTAATGATGGGCAATATTTAGTAGCATGTGATTCTACATGGAAAACACAAATATCAACATCTTCTTTTTCTTCATATTGCATTCTTAACATTTATACTTGTTCACTTATTGTTCTAAAGTCATCAAACAAATTTCCAAGTTTAGCTTGACTTACCAATCTTGATGTTGATTTACTTACTCTTGCCCTTCCTCTTGATATGTGTTTGCATGTTTAACAAATTTCTTCAAATGATAATTGATATATATCACCTTTACTTATGAGATCAAGGAGATCAATCCGCTCATCCCTAATTGTTCTAAGTAAGAGGGCTTTTAGTGTGTAAGATCCTAAATAATGTAATTTTGTCCAATTAACATTATACATGAACCTCTCTATTAGATCCCCAAGGCTCTCATCTTCTTTTTTATTCATTCTAAATATTTCTTTTTTAAGATTGTGATCTTTATATTTTTCTATAAATATCCTTTTCATATCATTCCATGATCGTATTGAATTAGTCCCTA
The DNA here is from genome assembly GCA_031772625.1 of Pinus tabuliformis. Taxonomy (NCBI): domain Eukaryota; kingdom Viridiplantae; phylum Streptophyta; class Pinopsida; order Pinales; family Pinaceae; genus Pinus; species Pinus tabuliformis. Next base: position 236,583,306 of record CM062819.1, read on the forward strand.
AACATATGAACCATTTAAGAGCTCTACCCTTCAATGTTGTCATAAACAATCTCAAATTTTGAGTGTTTGGTAAGTAACCGTAAGATCTACAAAGGATTTCAAATTCAAAGAGAAAGGTTTCTGAATCCTCTAACCTTAGACCATGAAAGTTTGGAAGAAAAGATGGAGGGATGTTCTTCATGTGCACACTAACATAAATATCTTGAATGGGAAATCCAAGAGGATCTTCCTCATTGTCATCATATCCATCCATTTCTCCTACCTTCTCTGTCACCTCTTCTTATTCTTCTTTCAAAAATGAATGGTGATGTGGCTCTTACTGTACCACGTGATCAAATGGTGGGGTTGGTGTTGCAGTCTTTTTTCTTGAATAAGAATGCTAATGCAATGCAATTTTATGTTCTTGAAATGAAAGATGCCTAATGCAAATTTTTGTTTTTGCAGAAAGTAAAAAGAAATGAATCAACTAGGGAAGAAAACAATGCATACTTTGACACCTCGCAACAATGGTGCCAAAAGGTGATGAGCCTCAGTATTCCAACAAGAATGTTGCAACTCCCAAGGTTACCAACTTTAATTATGAACCCGGGGTTTGTACAAACTTAAGAGGTATCAACACTATATGTGCAACATACAATGTGTCATTCTTTCACGATGTAATGGAGTGCATGTAATGAAATCAAATCCTTAACAAATTGCATAAATGAAAATGTTACTTTGAAAAGAAATTAATCCTAGGTAAGAACAACAATTTATAAATGAAATCCTAAGAGGATGAATTCAAATAAATAGGCCTAATATACTTCTTAAAAAGACATGTCCTAATTGGTGTTTCATTCTTCCTCAATCATGTATATAGAGCCCAGAGGTTATTATTCAACCTTAAGAGACAAAAACCAAGTGTTTTGAGCAAATCTAGTCAAGTTTAGACGTGCTAGAGGAGTGTTACAAGAAGTTACAAATTTGCTACACGAAGATATAATTCACCGAATGAACAAGTAAATCAAATCCAAATGGGATTGTACATATTTTTTTACTGAATAGGATGTCTTAGGCTCCACTCCAAGTGGAATCACTCAAAAATATCCCTGTCAACACGTGCTAAAAAATAACGGAAAATTACTAGTCTAAAATCTAGAAATTCGAGAACTTGTGAGCTTGTTAATCTATCAAATGCCTAACCTAATCAAGTGCAAATGCAATGGGGTAAATTTTGTTATTAACTTTAATGTTTTTATGATCTAATGTAAGTGGAATAAACTCAAATGAAGCTCATTAGCATGTTCTAAAAAATATCAGAAAATTATTATTATTTGCTACAAGGGACTCCCATAATTTTTAGATTTGTGAATAAGAAAACTAATCCAAGTAACTCAATGATTACTATGACCTTCCAAAGTTGTTCCAAGGATGAAATCATGCTTGTGATCTTGCAAAATAACTCACTTCAACCATTTAACCCAATCCTACAACAAGAAATCATCAATACTAAATGTAGAAATAGGAAAAACAAGAACAAGGGATGCATGTGAATAAGAAGTGAAAAGAAAAAAAATAAATTATACAAAAGGGCTTTGAGGCTCCTTAGATGGCCAAGCCTAAGGATACTCAGATTCCTATGAAGGAGACCAAGCTTTAGAACATAAAAGTGGCACCAATCTTCATTATTTGAATCAATCAAAGTATATCCCTGCTAGAAATGAAAGTGAAGCTGCAAAAAGACAAGTTCTCTCCACAAGAAGACTAAGAAAAACCAACCCCTAGAGGCAAATTCGAATCGGTACTTATACAAAATGATAGGGAAGCATTATCCTTGAAAGGAGGAAGCTTTCCCCTCCAAGATCCCTTAAATAGTGGATCTGGTTCCCAACACTAGGAATTTGCATTAAATCACAGGGAACACATTCTTATATTTTTGCAATCATTGGAACTCCAGAATTTGTGCATGATTTAATGATATCTTTTTTATTTATTATCCAAAATAGATTCTCATGTAGTAGGGAGAAAGGCCCTAAATTATCTCCTCCAAATCTTCATAATCTGCCTAATATTCTCACAATATTATACAAAAATAAATAATATTAGGCACAAATACACAATTATCTCTAAACCTTCATAATGAACATATTAAAGTTAAAAAACATTATTAAGTGTAGAAGAAGAGGTTTAATATAGCCTTCATGTGCCTAAGAAAGGTTAGATGGGCCTTAGATTTTGTCTAATTTTGAGGCCCATCACCATACTTGTGGAAGTGTCATGTTGTGTATGAGTCGAGGCCTTGCACTATTATTATTTCTTTGGGTAACAAGTTATACACGATAATAGAGGTAGCCTCGCCTACTGCCATCTCTTTGATCTCTGCTAAGCAATTGAGTAAGATCATCTCCTAGACTAGGAAATTTGTTTTCTTTCTGATTCGCTCTCAAAGTAAGGGGAAGATTGTGGGCACATCAATGGCCACCAGGAAGGGTTCCTCCATGCAACAAAAGTAGTTAGATAAGGTCATGGAAGAATACAGGGACATCTTCTCCTCACCCACAGGGGTACCCTTGCATTGTCAGGTCAAGCGTTCGATCGATCTGAGTCCCGGAGCACCTATACCCAACATAACGATATATCGCCACTCTATTATGGAAAATGAAGAGATCAAGTGGCAAATCCAGGAGTTGTTGCAAGAAGGGAACATCCGACCAAGTTCCTCACCTTGTGGGAGCCTCACAGTACTTGTACAGAAGAAGGATGGGACCTGGAGTCTCTGATTTGATTAGCAGGAACTAAACAAAATCACTATTAGGAATAGGTACCCAAGCCCACGGATGTATGGAAGATCACCTTCAAATCCAAGGAAGGACTTTTTGAATGATTGGTTATGTCCTTCAAGTTGACAAATTCCCCTGTTACTTTTATGAGGCTAATAGATGACATATTGCGGCCCTTCACCAACTCATTCATGGTTGTTTATTTGGACGACATCCTCATCTTCAACAAGAGTTGGGAAGAACACTTGCAACACATTCAGCAGGTCCTTCAAACCCTGCGACAATACAAACTGTGTGCCAACTTGGAGAAATTCACCTTTGGCATGAGCCAGGTCCAATATCTGGGTTACATCATAGATGAGTGAGGTGTGCATGTGGATCCAACTAAGATCCAAGTCATTCGGGATTGGCCAACCCTGACCACTCTAACAGAGCTTCACAACTTTTTGGGCCTTGCAAATTTTTATCAGAGGTTCGTGTTAAGATTCTCCCATATCACTTGGCCTTTGAGTTAGATTACTAAGGGCAGAGCAAAAACAAAGTTTTCCTGGTCAGAGTCCCAACATACGGTGTTCATTGAGTTGAAGCACCGCCTCTGCACCGATACTCACATTGCCAGACCTGCAGTAGCCATTTGAAATTGAGACATACACCTTCGACTATGTTATTGGTGTAGTCCTCACCCAACACGAGCATCTAGGGGCCTATCATAGTGAGACACTTTTCGATACAATTCGGAAGTACCCCACCTATGATAAAAGAGATGTCTTCCATCATACAGGTTGTCGGAAAAGGAAGCATTACATTCTGGGGAAGGAGACGGTCATCCACACCAATCATCGACCTCTTCAGTTATACAGACACAAGGGAAGTTGCAGAATGATCGCCATTAGAAGTGGTCTACATATTTGCAACAATTCCACTTGAACATTAAATACAAAAAGGGCAACACCAATCATGTTGCAGACTGCCTCAACTGACCCCCAGTTGCAGCACTGACTACTGTTCTCAACTCTTATGGCCACGAGACCTCTGGATAGCCACAACAATATACAAAAATGATCAATAGTTCACCTCCACATACCATATGCTAGTGGATGGAAAGCAAGTTGCTGATTTCCACCTCTAGGACACATTATTATGCTGCATGGGCCACCTTTGTGTTCCTTCAAGCGAGCGTGCCAAGCTGATTTGTGGGGTGCACTATAGTCGGGTTGCGGGATAGTTTGGTGTGGAGAAAACTATGGTCGTACTTCAAAAGTACTTTTATTTTCCAAAACTCTGACATGATGTTGGGAAATATATAAGATCCTACACTGCATGTACCATCGCTAAGCCAATCATCAAGAAACAAGACATGTACCTTTCAAGTGGGTCTAAGATTTCAACCATTGTGTCTGATTGATGTTGCCATGCCTCATGCGACCACACAAACATAATCCACGCATGTACTCTCTAAGGTTGATAAAGCAACCAAATTTATTAAACGCATCCAACACATTCGCCAGCAGGTTCACGACATCTTGGAGAAGTCCAATGAAAATTACAAGCATCGACATGATCAACATCAGGTGCCAGACAAGTTTCAAGTGGGCAACAAAGTTTGGTTGCATTTGCAGAAAGAATTCCTTACTAGAGCCCATCATAAGCTCAAATCACTCCAATACAGGCCTTCACCCTTACTAAGGTTTTGGGAGACAATGATTTTGAGCTCAACATTCCCCCATTCCTTGGCCTGCACCCAATGTTTGATGTGGACCACCTTTGGCCATACTTTCCACCATTACTGGACACATCAAACATTGCAGAACAACTCACACCAACAAAGCTAAAGCCAGACTGCATGGAACATGCTACAACTGATCAGTTCATGGAAACACAAATCAAGAACACTCGCCAACATAACATCCAACTATATCGGGTTGTCAAAGCTAGCCAACTCTCGCACCAAGGTAAGTGGCTCACTAGGGACCAAGTTCAACAGAAGTTTCCCCATCTCATGGAGGCACTCAATGCAATGGTGTCCATTTCTTCCTAAGGGGAGGACTGATCAAGGTGGATATTGGTGGCCACCTACCTATTCCACTTGGACCCCCACAATTGTATCATTATTTCTTTTATTTTCCATAATTGTAGCAAGCTTTACTATTTTTAGTAGTTTTTCAGGTCCTGAACTTCTAGTGCCGTTTTGAGGCCCTAAACAACAATTTTTTGGAAAATAGGCAAACCTCGGGTTTGGGTAGACATTTGTAGATGAAATTTATAGTCCTCAGATAGATCTTTCTAATGAGGTATCATGCACGTCAAATGAATATCGTATGCCAAAGTTAAAACCCTCGGAAGTTGATGTACCAATTTACCCCAACGGGGCCCATATTTTGGCGCTTCATCTCCTAAGGTTAGGTTTTTGGATGTTTAGATTTTTCCATTGTTTCTTAATAATAAATAGGTCTTCGGGCATCATTGTAACACAGTTCAGATGCCTGTAGCTGCCACATCTCTTCTCAGAGATAAGCTACCATCGCCCAAGCTAGTTTATTTCCATTATGTATGTAAGTATATTTCAGTTCTTTGATATTAATGAAATTAAGTTTTATTTCTGTTGCATCTCTATATTTATGTTTATATTTGTATTTTGTTGCGTTCTTGCAGAAGTCTGGATCAGTGGTATCAAAGCTGTTTGCTCTTTCTCTATTTTTCTTTTCATTTCCCCAATGAGGTAAGGGTATAAGGAGTCAGGGATCGAACTGGTTGAACCTTTGCAAGATCAACCTTGCAAACCTCGACGAACTTCCATGGCAGAAGAAAAGAAATATGAGGGAACATGTGATCCCTTCAAAATGTTGCTCGAAGAAGCCCTCGAGCGACAGAGGAACGCGATGATGGAAAACTTTGCCCATATCCTTCGGTGGATGCCCACAAGCCACACATCTTCATCTTGCAGCCACTCTAGAGGCACCACTCCCTTTAAGGTACAAGTCAACTTTGACATTCCCATATTTGAAGGCCAAATAGATGCAAATGTCATATATAGATGGTTAAATCCGTTGGAAGGGTATTTTTCGGTTCACAATTTTTCCAATAGGGAAAAAATTACTTTTGCACTCCTCAAAGCCGCCCCCCACGTCAAGGATTGATGGGAGACCTACTGTGAGCAAATGGACGAGAGGGAACCCTCACTATTTTCAGCCACGCCCCCTTGGAACTCTTTTCGAGATGCCATCAAGGAGTAGTATTACCTTGTCGGGAGCTATGAAGATAAGTACATAAAGTGGACCACACTGCTGCAGGGAAGGGACAAAGACGTGCCAGAGTTCACAAATATTTTTCAAACCCTTCACACTAAGTTGGGTATCAAGGATTCTGAGTGGCATTTGGTACTAAGTACTACGGTTGTCTCCATAGGTATATCTAGGAGAGAGAGGAGAGGCAATTAGGATGTGAAGCTTGGAAAAAGGCTGAAGGGATGAGATGCATGAATATAGAAGAGGGTAATAGAAAAGCCGAGCAAAAGCTTAGAGAGGGAGAGCTATTGAAGGTAGAGAATGGCTAGAAGGCCAAGAGGCCTTCGCTAAGAAGCTGAATCACCAAGTTTACGACACAAATTGCAACCTGCACTGAATTGTATGCTCTAGCTAAAAGGGATGTTGATCTTAAATAACTTTGCATGGTCATGGTAAGAGCACATAAGAGTATTGGAACACATAATATTGCTAAGACTGAGGGAGATCACATTACCATTATTCAAGGCACACTAGGCATGATTTAAGGATGTTGTACTCTACTTGGAGTTGCGATGGAGATTGTGCTGCGTGCTAGTGCTCTTGCTGCTTAGGGTTTCCATGGTGGCTACTTCCTCGGGGAAGTGATTAGGGGTGTTGTATCAATCAATAACAACCATCATATCAGCATTATGATACAAAGTCTTCACCATCAACCATGGCATGTTTATGTGCCAGGTTATATTGGCTTGGTACAAAAAGTAATGCTTAAGACAAAATATCATGTCGAAGTGAATTACCAAGATGACGCATAGGTTAGTCACTAGGCGAGTGACATTCATGTTGCAACTCTTGAAGGTATGATCTGTCGCCATGTCAAAGCAGGTGGGGAGGGCCCACATTGGGGTAACATTCGTAGGGGGAGTCATAATACAAATATTGTAATGAAAAAGTGATAAGCATTCTTCAATACACATGACATTATATTTTGAAAAAATTGTAATAAAACTTCTAAATTATTCACTAATTAAATATAAAGATATAATTTATTCATTTTTAAGATGAAATATGGTATAAGTTAAGAGAAATTAATAACAATCAAATAACAAATATATTAATATATTTTGATTAGCTTTACTTAAACTTCAAATTTTATGATTTACCTAATACTTTAGAACATAATAATGGTCAATTAAATCACCCTAATAAACAAATAACAAATATATTATTATAATCCTATATAAATTAATAAAATTTAAATACAATGTTACAAAATACTTAAAACAAAAATACACCATATCACTAATAAATTTATTAAAAAATACACTTTTATTCTAATTAAAAATTTCAAAATAGATAACAAAATGAGAAAAATTACAATTAAATAAAAAAACAAACACACATATTTAGGAAAAAGAAGAAGAAATCATTTCATAAATTTCTTTTTCAATATAATTGAAATATTTAAATTAAGACAATTTTAACATTTTCCCATGATAATAGACTTAAATACTAAATTTTAATAAAAATATTAAAATAATATTCTGCGACTTATTTGAAGATCTCTAAATCAACCTAAACATAATAAACATTAATAGACCCTAAACATCATAAAAATAGTGTATTGCATAAACCCTCTATACTTAAATTCAAAAAGAGTGAAGGGATCTCTACTTGAATGGTTCATGAGGCACAATACTTATTAAGGTTTTGCAAATGGGGTAGCACGCTAAGTGGGCTTGATTGTGGGGAAAACTCTAGAGTTAAACACACTTGAGCCAGAGTCGATCTTGGATAGGTGATCTCCCGAGAAGTCTTGGTTACCAGAGGTGAAAGTGATGATTGATGCTATGTGATTTATTTCACTAATTTCGATCCCACTTCTTCACCATTATAAACATATCCCAAAAATGATATCTATCCTATAACTATAACTATAACTATAAATATAAATATATATATAACTATAACTATAAATATAAATATATATATTTTTCGAGGCAGGTCAACCGAAAATAAGTGCGAACCACTCCAAAGTTTTAGTAATATAATTGAAATTTAATTGTTGTCTAATTCCACACGAAAAGACTAAATTCTTAACCAATATTTTCATTGACATATTCACGTATTCCAGTGTTTTCTTTCAAAAAATTCCTCGAAAAATAAAATATGTTGGACCTCTCATTTCCCGCCAATTGCCGTGAATCCGCTCCACCGTCTATTAACAGAAAGTTATATCCGTAACATCACTCTGTTTAAATGAAATCGTCCTTTGTCGTTCGTTTTCTTAATTCATCCTCTGCAAACACCGTATACGGGGTCTCAGTCTTCGAATGCGAATCTAGGCGCCAATTTAACAAGCATTTCGCCGGACTCCAGCCCTGTTTGCGGGAGAAGTCTCGCAGCTTTGTTATTGCAGTGAGTAAATTTGAATTCTGGCAATCGCTGTCTTCAATTTCAGCACGGATCCAAGCAAAACAGGTCCCAGAATCACGAAGAAACTGAACCCTGGAAGGTATAGGTGTGTTTTCGCCATGAATTACGGCTGCATTAAATCCGAATAATACATGGACCGACAATCTAAGCTAAAGCCCGGATAACAACCTGCAGGAGCAGGTACTGATATTTTTTCGAAAAGATTTTCCAGCCAGGGTTTGCAAAGTAAAACCCTGTAAATGGAAAAAAGTTATAATTTATGCCGATATTTTGGCAAATCAGATATCTGTTCAAAGTTTTTGGTTCTATTTTGAGCAGACCTGCTTGTCCTATTTTAAAACGACAAAGCAGAAATATAAATTGTTGGGGGATATGCATAGAAGAAGTTCACTGTGCCAGAAAGCAAGAATTTCAGCATTTGGTGATGTTTTGGTGAAAATTATATGCAAATATCCCTTAGGTTGGGGGCTGGTGTTGTTCCCGGTTGGACCTCCTTGACCTTTATTTCGAAACCTAGAAATCCATTGGGGTGTTTTATTTATTTAATTGTTATTATTATCTAGTCAAGTTGATATCTTTGAACAATTTGGTTATGTCTCCATGACTTTGGCATTCTCTATACCGGAAACAGGAATTTGAGGTTATATGTAATTCTAGGTGTAAAGTTGTCATCTGAACTGCAACTTGTATCCCATATGGAGCCTTTATGGAAGCTTGCATACCTTCTGGAGCCTGCATCGCTTGCGCTTATTGTTACCGCTGTTCTTGTGGTGTTTGCATCGGCTCAGAGAGCGCTTAATTATGAGAAAGAGATGGAAAGGAACCGCGATTTTTCAGAATCTTCAATCACTTTGGACAGTTCTCAGGCACTCATGATTCCTATCGCGAGCTCGTGCAGTCTGCTTTTGATGTTCTATCTATTTGCTTCAATGTCACATCTTGTGACAGCTTTTACTGCAGTAGCTTCGGCATCTTCCCTTGCATTCTGCCTTTCCCCTTATGTTTTTTACATAAATTCTAAGCTTGGGTCGGTCGATCCCATGGTTACTCGATGCTGCTGCCGGCCGTTCACTAGGATGCAGGGAATTTTGGTGTTGGTGAGCTCAGCTTTAGTGATTGCCTGGCTTGTATCCGGACACTGGATATTAAACAACCTTTTGGGCATTTCTATATGTATCGCATTTGTTAGCCATGTTCGGTTGCCAAATATCAAAATCTGCTCGCTGCTTCTCGTCTGTTTATTTGTGTACGACATTTTCTGGGTGTTCTTTTCAGAGCGATTTTTTGGGGCCAATGTAATGGTTTCAGTTGCCACACAGCAGGCTTCAAATCCAGTTCACACAGTTGCAAACACGCTTAATCTTCCGGGCTTGCAATCAATAACCAAGAAGTTGGAGCTTCCTGTTAAACTTGTCTTCCCAAGAAATTTGCTAGGTGGTATGGTGCCTGGAAATACTGCAATAGAATTCATGATGTTGGGCCTCGGTGACATGGTTTGTATTTTTTCTTAATCTGATGGAACTTTCTAGAATCTTTCATACGTCAGTGCCTAAGATATTGTTTTGTGGTCAGAATTCGGTATGATTGGTGTCTGTTTTGACTGTTCTAGTGTTTAAGTATAATTGGGCTTTTTTTAGCTGCTGCAATTGTGACAAGACTGATTTTTTTTTCACCACACCTCTGTCCTGAAATTTTCTTTATAAGAAGTTGGAATTTTGTTTGGGATATGTCTGGTCACTCGTTTTTTGTATTAATCACATAGTTTTAAAAGTGGAACGGGGAGTCCACCGTCCATTCCACCTATCAAACCGGTTATTTAATGAGAACCGAAAAACTGGACATGTCAGATTTCAATGACCAGTCTTTAGAAAAGTATAAATGATTTTTTTTGATGAAAACAATTATTTTTAAGATTTCAAACCATGATTCCAAATCATTAGAGACAAAATATGCAAAACTTGCTTATCTATATGCCATGTAAGGGTGAACATATCAAAATGGCACTGCGGGCAATACATATCAGCAGCAAAATAATGAGCAGCAAAATACATAATCAATGAGGCTCTAAATGGCCTCTAGAGTTCAAAAACAATGCTATCAACTATTGAGCCACTGGCCTACTACAAATCTACATATTAGTGATCAGCATGATCACCCCTCATCAAATTCATCACCACTACTAGACACGGGATCATCGACAGGAGCTACATAAACATCATCTTGAGTTTCATTCTTGCGAACGTACTCCCCAGGCGGGATACTTAATGCGTTAGCTACAGCACTGCGTGGGTCGATACGCACAACACTTAGTATCCATCGTTTACGGCTAGGACTATTGGGGTATCTAATCCCATTTGCTCCCCTAGCTTTCGCCTCTTAGTGTCAGTGTCGGCCCAGCAGAGTGCTTTCGCCATTGGTCTTCTTTCCGATCTCAACGCATTTCACCCCTCCACCGGAAATTCCCTCTGCCCCTATCGTACTCCAGCTTGGTAGTTTCCACCGCCTGTCCAGGGTTGAGCCCTGGGATTTGACGACGGACTTGAAAAGCCACCTACAGACGCTTTACGCCCAATCATTCCGGATAACGCTTGCATCCTCTGTCTTACCGCGGCTGCTGGCACAGAGTTAGCCGATGCTTATTCCTCAGATACCGTCATTTTTTCTTCTCCGAGAAAAGAAGTTCATGACCCGTGGGCCTTCTGCCTTCACGCGACATTGCTCCATCAGGCTTTCGCCCATTGCGGAAAATTCCCCACTGCTGCCTCCCGTAGGAGTCTGGGCTGTGTCTCAGTCCCAGTGTGGCTGATCATCCTCTCGGACTAGCTATTGATCGTCGCCTTGGTAAGCCATTGCCTCACCAACTAACTAATCAGACGCGAGCCCCTCCTTGGGCGGATTCCTCCTTTTGCTCCTCAGCCTATGGGGTATTAGCAGTCGTTTCCAGCTGTTGTTCCCCTCCCAAGGGTAGGTTCTTACGCGTTACTCACCCGTTTGCCACTGGAAACACCACTTCCCGTTCGACTTGCATGTGTTAAGCATGCCACCAGCGTTCATCCTGAGCCAGGATCAAACTCTCCATGAGATTCATAGTTGCATTACTTATAGCTCCCTTGTGGACAAGGTTGATTCAACATCTCTAGGCATAACTTGTCTCCATTTGCTTTATATAAGCTCAGCCTGGAGTTTCCAGTGTAGCCATCCCTACCCTCTCTGTCAATCCCACGGGCCTAACATGATGATAGAGCCATAAAAGAGATGGAAGGACTCACGAACATATTTCAGCAAATGCTCTCAGGCATAACTTGTCTCCATTCGTTTCATATCAGCTCAGCCCGGAGTTTCCAATATAGCGATCCTTACCCTACGAGCTACTATAATATATGTTCTCAACTTGATATCTATAAAGATAGATGGATCATCCATATCCAATTTGTTGTCCATCTACCATAGTAGACTCACTCATTCATATATCACGAGGGGGCCCATTTAACTCAGCGGTAGAGTAACGCCATGGTAAGGCGTAAGTCATCGGTTCAAGTCCGATAAAGGGCTCATGTTTCCCACGAAGAAAGAAGGTTTGGGTGTCCATTTCTCATCGTATAATCCACATCTTTTCAAGATGAAAACCCTTTTTCAGGGACGAAAATTATCTGTCATGATAGTTTTCAGGCAAAACATCTGTTATGACGGAGTCTCACAACTAATATGGGGGGAGGACCTCTATATTTTTATCAATAATAGTCTTCTTCATCCTGCTACCATAGGATTGGTATATAGTTTACTCGATCTTTGTCAATTTTGAACATATTAGAGGTATTATGGATACCTGGTAATTTCAAATTACCAGTCTTCAAAAGAAGTGGAAAAAACGGAGGAGAAGTAAGTGAACCTGACCCATTGGCTTATGAATATATAAGCTACCCTGGTATTGAAATTTGATGGAGATTTGGAAAGTGGACCTTTCCTATCCGAAATTAATTGATCTTATTTAGTTGATCGAACTCCCTATTTGGTTGTTGATTGAATGTTTCGTCGGATCGATTTTTATGATCTCTTCTCCCTTCCCTGGACAGAAAGAGATATAGATCCTGAAGTAAGTCCATTCCGAGCCGAATTACGGACAACGTATTTTCTCTGTTTAGACGAAATTGATACACAAATAAAATATGTGATTCTGTTATGATGTACTAAATATTTTCATATGAATGTACCGTATGGTGATTACACCGGTGAGAAACGGATCGAAATTAAGATGTGAAAAGAGAAAACAAAAGGGAAAAAAAGGGTTTCACTTTTGGATCACAATGGTTCAATATATAACTTCTTGCTATAGAAGGAAAAGAACTTCGAAAGCATTTCATTTAGCTCTATGAGTTATGAAAAAATCGACTCGTTCCTGCCCGTAGACTCATTCGTATCGGACCACGATGTAGTATACATAGAGATGGATGAGAGAGAATAGGAATACTCCTTTTCATTTTGTTGCATTGCAGAAGGTTCAAGACGAGAATGAATAAAAAATATTGAATGGAATATATATTGTGAATAGAATCTGGTCAATGGAAGGCAGAAAGCGCACTTCCCTCCCCTTAAATTGTTCCATCGATGTTATTCAATAGGTGATTCGAGGATCAGATAGGAACTCTGAAAACTCGGGATCGAGCGATCATGCATTTACCTATATTGAATCGGTTCGGTCCAGTTTCAAATATTTGTTCCAACAACGAATCTTCGGAACCCTATTTTTTTTGAAAGGATGATGGATGAAAAATTGTCCCCAATTCATCGTATACCTTTTGATCATATAGGGTGCTCGGAAATGGTCGAAATAGTGAAAAAACTTTATTTGATACTGTGGATGACTGGCTACGCAGAGACTGTTTCGTTTTTGTGGGTTGGTCCGGTCTATTGCTCTTTCCTTGTGCCTATTTTGCCTTAGGTGGATGGTTCACGGGTACAACCTTTGTGACTTCATGGTATACTAACGGATTGGCCAGTTCCTATCTGGAAGGTTGTAATTTCCTAACTGCCGCAGTTTCTACTCCTGCTAATAGTTTAGCACATTCTTTGCTGCTATTATGGGGTCTCGAAGCACAAGGAGATTTGACTCGTTGGTGTCAATTAGGTGGTCTATGGACCTTTGTTGCTCTTCACGGTGCTTTCGGTCTAATAGGTTCCATGTTACGTCAATTTGAACTTGCTCGATCTGTACAATTGCGACCTTATAATGCAATTGCATTCTCAGCTCCAATTGCTGTCTTTGTTTCTGTATTTTTGATCTATCCATTGGGACAGTCCGGTTGGTTTTTCGCACCTAGTTTTGGTGTAGCAGCTATTTTCCGTTTTATCCTCTTCTTTCGAGGTTTTCATAATTGGACCTTGAATCCATTTCATATGATGGGAGTTGCCGGAGTATTGGGTGTTGCTCTTCTATGCGCTATTCATGGTGCTACCGTGGAAAATACTTTATTTGAAGATGGTGATGGTGCAAATACGTTCCGTGCTTTTAACCCGACTCAAGCCGAAGAGACTTATTCCATGGTCACTGCTAACCGCTTCTGGTCCCAGATTTTTGGGGTTGCTTTTTCCAATAAACGTTGGTTACATTTCTTCATGTTATTTGTGCCAGTGACCGGTTTATGGAGGAGTGACATTGGAGTAGTTGGTCTAGCTCTAAACTTATGTGCCTATGATTTTGTTTCCCAGGAGATCCGTGCAGCAGAAGATCCTGAATCTGAGACTTTCTACACAAAAAAATTCTCCTGAACGAAGGTATTCGTGCTTGGATGGCGGCTCAAGATCAGCCTCATGAAAACCTTATATTCCCTGAGGAGGTCCTACCCCGTGGAAACGCTCTTTAATGGAACTATAGCTTTAGTTGGTCGTGATCAAGAAACCACTGGTTTCGCTTGGTGGGCCAGTAATGCCCGACTTATCAATTTGTCGGGTAAATTGCTTGGGGCTCACGTGGCTCATGCCGGATTAATTGTATTCTGGGCCTATCAACTATTGAGCCACTGGCCTACTACAAGTCTACATATCAGTGATCAGCATGATCACCCCTCATCAAACTCATCACCACTACTAGACACGGGATCATCGACAGGAGCTACATAAACATCATCTGGCTCAGACTTGTCAGGGAATCAGCCTCTAGTTTACCAAAAAACCACTGACAGGCAGCTAAAACCGCCATCTGTGGGTCCACAGTCACACATGTGGGTCTGTTTCATAAACTGGCCAGGTTACGATGGGACCAGCGGGTTCATACCAGTTTGTGCTGGTTTGGTATTAAACTGGGTGTTCCTTGCCCCAAATCGGGGTCATTGGTTGGGTTGACCTCAGAGCCCAATGAACCAGCCAGTTTGACTGGGTACCGGTTCAACTCAACTGGGTTTTAAAACCTTGATTATTCCAATGTTTTGGTTTATTAATCTGACCGGGTTTTAAGTCCATGATTAATCCAATGTTTTGGTTTATCAATCTGACCCGGTTTTAAAACCATGATTATTCCAATGATTTGGTTTATTTATAATTGGGCACTTTGTCAGATGGTTCAACAATATTGATGCTTTTTCCTGATCTTGTTTGATTAAAATTTTATCTTTCACTTCAAGTTCTAGCAGTATGACTATTTTTACAATGAATTTACTTATTATTCCTTCTTATTGCAAGTTGTCCCTGACAATTATGGCCAAAACTCAATTGATTTCATTTAATGACCTATTACATTCACCTCAAGGATTGTCATATGTTTAAAGGAGGAGGTTTCTTCCCCATGGTTCATGAGCCTCCTGGCATGTTTTGGATGCACAATTGTGCACTCTTAGCTTATAAATGTCTCTCTTTGCATATCTTCTCTTTGGGCAAGCCGTACTATTTGTGAAACAATCATCAGCATTTAGAAGTTGGATCAGCTATTAAAGTAAACTAGCCAGGTACAGCAGCAAGCATTTATATTCAGAGTCACCCATTTGAATCGTTTACTTGGTTGCCAGCCAGTACTTGGTGCCAATTATTGGGCAGAAATACTTCCTTGGAATTATCCATATAGATATATCAAGCAGTGTGGAACTGAAATCCAATCTCACTAACAAAGCATAGAATTGCTATTTAAATTTTGTATTAATTTATATCTCAAAGAATATTTGGTACTCTTGGTTTTGAATTTGGACCTTTGTAGCAAAATTTTGGCATAGAAGTTCAGGTACATGCAATTGGTGATTTTATGTAATTGGACAACACAATAAAGTATCCATAAACAGCAGCTAAATTTAGGAGTCCAACGTACATTATTAAAAGTGATCCTGAAAGGATTTTGTATTGGTAGAGACAAGTGAAGAAGTGGGTTGGTGAATTGTATACAGATTGACTGTCATATTTAAGGGGGCATTGATCATACTCCGTTAGGCACAGTCTTCCCATATCATTGTGTCATACTCAGTGTTGACTAGATGGGAATAGAAGTTGTAACAAATGATTTGGGAGTCATGATATAAACCAGAACTGTTTTTGGTGTTTAAGTTCATTTTATATATAGAGAGTATTGTATAAGTGCTTTAAGTTTAATGAAATAAACTTATGATCACAAGCCTCTTTTGCATTTAATGAAAATTTTCCAATGTTGTAGGCCTTTTAGGCTTTTAGACTTTGCTGATGAAGCAACAAGCAATCTGAGGTTTGTCAGATGATTTAACTGAGAAGATTCTAGAGAGCATACAAAATTATGATTTGACATTTCATGCTTTGCTTTTCTATATCAATTGTATTCAAGGACCTGTGGTCTCATTCTGGTGGGTTCAAGCTTCACTTTGTAAAAGATAGAGCAATCCTTTGCATTTACATTATATTACCATAAAATGGTTATGATTTGAGCTTTTTGTAGCTTTCACATGGAGAATTGTTTCGGTTTTATATTTTCAGTTGATCCTTCTCTCTCTCTCTCTCAGAAAAACAGGTACATACTAATATTATATTTCAAGAGAATAATATATAGATTACAAGAATTTCTGAGATCTACACTTAGAGGATTCACACACTAGGACCAGATTCTATCTTGTTCAATGCGTACATACTTCCGCATGTAATTACTGCCCATATGTTTACAAGTGGAGAACCAAGACATGAAGCAGATAAGATAAAGGAATTCCAAGAATGACCTTTCATGCTTTTTCAGAGGTTGAAGGGAGATTAGACATGAGACCTACTCAACATTTTTGTGGCACCATATCAACCTTTAGAAGGTTCTCCCTCACCATTTTTCCATCCCAAGGTTCCATCTGTTGTGTTGTGGGTGGTGGGGGGCTGCTATTTGGATCACCTGAAGCGACATTCTTCAGGTGGGTGGGGTCTTTAGAGTAGCATTCTTTCCAGTATGGTGAACCGTTTCGTGATGATATTTAATCTTGCAAACATGCATGGACATGTATATCATTTGTACATTTCTATTTTGTACTTTAATACACATTGTGTTTTATCTTTATCTCATTTGGGTTATTTGGTCTAGATTGATCACTTACCCACTTTATTGTATTTCATTAGACTTGATCAACTTCAATCACTCTCCCCACAGTTTTGTATCATATATATAACTATACAAATGAGTGTATAATGTGTGTACAATTTCAAGAATCACATCTTGTACTTGCATTTTTATTCTCTTGTGTGTGTGTCTTCATTATTAATTGGTGTTGGAACCTTAAGATTAGGGCCTCCATAGAGCTTTGCCATTCTGGTCTCATTGGGATTTTCTTTGAAATCTTTCTTCAAGCTCTTATGTTACAAGTGCCTTCCCCTAAAGGGGGGTGGGGTGGGTGGTGGTCTAGGGGGTCAAAAACTCTTGAAACTTTGTGGATTGCTAAGTTACAAACTTCTACCATCTTTGATGCTTAATAGGAGTCCTTGAAATATTTTGGAGTGGTAAGTTGCAATTTTTAAGCATCTTTACTGCTTAATTTTTGAATTTCATTTGTTTTTCCTATTACATGTAGATCCCTATGATGTTCTTTCCTTGGGATTTGAAGATCTCTTGGTAGTATGGTGGACACCTTTCATTGAGGCTTGATGGAGGAGGCATTTGTATAGAGAGCCCCCTACTTGGTATCTGGAGTATTGTCCATCATGGAGGAGGGCTTCAAGCCCTAGTTGACATGTGGCAACATGGCTTTTTGTTTGGACGATTCGAGATGGATTGCGTACACTTGGGGCTTTGATAGCATTCTTGTAGGGGGTAGCTGACCCATTGTAGTACATAGTTTTGGAGTATACATGGATTGGTGGAGACTTTCCTTGTGTAGCTACATCATCTTAAAGTCATTGCCATTAGAGCGTGGCACTTGTACTTTAGAGTGTGGACATCTCACTTTTGTAGGTTGCTCGTAAGGGATTGCTAATTTTCCAACCCCAACAACTTGGTTAACTACTTCCTATTAGATGTAGATCTACTAAATAAAAACACGTTTGAGATTTTAACACATAAACAAAATATAACAATGGAAGCAAAATGATTGCACTAATCTCATACACATACACAAATTTTTGCCCTTCAATATATATTGCTTCATTAATAATGATAATCTACAACATAAAAGGGCTCCCTTTCAGTGATAATGGCCCTTTGAGTAAAAACAAAAAATACAACGATAAATTTGGAAATGATCCAGTTGATGAAACCTTTGGCATGTCCTTCAATCTGTTGGCTGATCTAGATCCTTCCCTTGCCTCTCTTTTCACTCTTCCTCAAACTTTGCACACTTGGATGAAAGCCGTTCTTTACCCAATCACTGAGACCTCACAATGTCACTGTCTTATGCTCAAGAATGTGTCTTCTCCCATAGCCTAATCCTTTTATAAGCTTGATTTATTAATCAAATCCACAATCCTAATCTTGAAAGTCATTGACGGTTGAGATTAGATCTCAATATCGCTCGAGATTCATCTAATTCACTAATGCAAACAATCTTTGCACTCCATTAGATTAATTCACTATCTTAAAAATGTCAATTGTTTTAATAATTATAGTTGTTGTTAAGGTTAATGGTTAATCATGCGACTTCCACATGTCTAGACACTTATACCTATGCAAAAGTACCTAACTGATGTGACAAACATCAACACTCCCTCATAGTGAGGAATGTACTTTTCTAAGAGCCAACTAGAACTGGTTTTCCCTTTGGTCTTGGCCCAATGTTCCATGCATATCCTTAAACCATGGCTTTCCTCCAAACCTCTTGGTCTGTTGCATCTTCGACGACATTACTTAGTATTGCCATTTAGTTCGGAAACTTCTTTAAAGTTTCTTGAACATGGTTTAATGTTTGCTCAAACCACCTAGGTGTCCTGACATAATTGGAAGGAACTACTAACTCCCCTCCTAAAGGTTGACTTCCTGAACAAGAAGCCGCTGCGTGTTGCCCTACCTTTGGAGCCACCCACTCCTTGTCCATTGTCATTGTTGGTGGCAACTCATGAGACTTTCTAGATGCCAAGTTCTCCTTGAACTTAAACATCTCTACTTACTATTGTCTTCCTCTACATTGGTATGAAGATCCTGTAAGCTTTTGAAGTCTCGCTATACCCAACAAATGTGCCCTTCACTCTTGACGACTCTAGCTTCGTTCTCTTCTCTGCAGGAACATGGATGTATACTAGACAACCATTAATCCTCAAGTATCTTATCTTTGGCTTTACCCTAGTGATTGCATCCTTTGGGGTGTTGTCTCCTGGTGTCCTCTGAGGATTCTTGTTTTGCACATAAACTATAGTGTTACACGCCTCTGCCCTAAGAAACATAGGCAACTCTTGGTCATGTAGCATAGCTTTTGCAAAATTGATGATGGGCTGATTATTTATCTTTGTAACCTTGTTCTGTTGAGGGTTGTGTGAGACTGTCATCTCCATCTTGATCCCTGCCTCGATCCCTGCCTCCTTGTAGAAATCCTTGAAGTTACTAGAGGTGCACTCTCCCCCATTCTCTGACCTCTAAACCTTGATCTTCTTGCATGTCTGGTTCACCACCTAGGCCTTGAACTTATAGAATTGATTGAAGACCTCATCCTTGGTCTTGATGTAAAATTATAGTGAAAACATTATTTACTCATTTGACAACAAGAATCTTTAAGAGATTTAGCTGAAAACAATAAATACTCAATCACACAAAGTACTCAAGTAATTTTTGGTCAATGATCGGGGCAAAACCCCAAAGGGGAAAACCCAAAGAATGATGGCTTTATTTTCTTCTTCTTCCTGGAATTTACACAACATAATTATCAGAAAATTTACAGCAGAATTAATGAGAAATTTACAACAGAAGTTACTCAGCAGAGCCTGATCATATTGTCATAATTGCAGTGTCCTTTTCCCAGGAATTCGTGCTAGCAAATCGTACAACAGAATATAATTCCTCATATTTTCTGCCCAGTGTTCTTGGTTTTTGCACTAGTAATAAATGCAGATGATGTCATTGTATCGTACGACTGCTGTCAACACTGTACGATCCTTGTGTCAAAACTGCATCAAAAAACTCATCCTCCAGAAATTCGGCCTCCACCTTTAGAAAATTCAACTCCTACAAGCAAGCTTCAAACCCTCATCTCTCTCCTCATTAATGATTCTCTCATTAATTTCTCATCATCACATGAATCTCTCATGAATGAATACCCTCATTAATGACTCTCTCATTAATAATTTGCCTCTAACCCTCATTGTGCTTTTATAGGCTCTCATAAGAAATCAATGGCTCAGATTAAATCTTAATTGATGGTTGAGATCATGATCCATGTCATGCTCACATGGATAACTAAATCTCACTTTATGAGAAAACACACTTGTGCTTTTTAAGAAACACACTTGTGTTTTCTTAAAAGCACACTTTTCACTTATAAAAGCACATTGACTTTGTATCTCACAAAATCAACTTTTGGGTCCTCTTTGCCCCTGTCACTTTAATGCTAGGCCATGCATTAAAGAGGGCTACACACTTTCTGAGGTACAAAATCTTAACACTTCATGAAGAAGATCTAGGTTTTCTTGGAATTGCCATCAATAAATGTGACATAGTACTGTGCTCCTTGTATTATTGCCACTGGCATTAGCCCACATACATCTTTGTGCGAATGAGATCCAAGATCACCATGGACCTACTCTATCTACTTGGAATAGTCGGTGCACACTCTCTGTACATGCCATGTTGCTTAATGTTGAAATCTGGGAGAAGAGTGACAATCTCCCATGGGATCGACAATGCCTTGTAGTGCAAGTGTCCCATCCTCTTGTGCCATAGCTCACACAGGTTGTCACTGTCATGTACTAATGCCTGAACTGTTTGGGTTGTCAACTTGTATAAGTTGCTTTATCTAACCCCATAACCATTGTTGTGTCTGGACCAATGTTGCACGAAGCGGGGACGAAACAGGGACGTTTTTTGGAAGCGGGGACGCGGAAGCGTCATTTTCTAAAAATCTAGGAAGCGAAGCGTCTGCTATATATATATATGTATATTTATATATTTTTTCTTTTATACTCAAAACAAACATCCCAAATACCAAATTAGTTGTAGAAGACATGAAAACATGCATATTTTTGCATAAATCAAGATAGATATAGCATCCATTGTACATTAATGATTAATTATTCGAGCATCAACCATTTAGATGCATCAACCATCTAGAATCTAGATTCTTCTCCTCTTGTCTAGCCTTTGCCCCTACCTCGATTGTCTAGGGATATTAGTCAACATTGGCCAATTTTGATCAAACTACCTAATCCAAGACTTAAAATATGGTAGAAAAAGCTTAACATGCTTGATCGATGATTTTGACTTGATTGAAAGGTAATTTTTTGCTAAGGGCGTGACAAAGGAGTTCAACAATTAACACTACCAACACTAGGGTAGTGTTAATTGTGCTCTTGATTAAATGCTAATCGCATACCTTCATACTTGATATAATCTAATGAAATGCCACAATCCCATTGATCTTGAATTCCTAAAAATTGTTAAGTCTGCTGAATTTTGAATAGGATATGAAATTCTATTTTCTCCATATGAAGTCCAATGAGGCTGGAACCACTCTCAAACATCCTGAGTCATTTCATGGTAATGTTAAGTGACATTCTCCTTTATTTTTCATTTTCATCCTTTTACTTTAAGAATTTAACATTACCATGAGGGAGCATTTGCTATATATATATATAATTTATTAATTTTTTTTTTCGGAAGCTTGACGCTTCGTACGGCCGAAGCGCCGTCCGAAACGCGTTTCAGTTTTTCCGAAACGCTGTTCGGAAAAAAACCGAAACGCAGTTTGGAAAAAACCGAAATGTAGTTCGGGCAGACACTTCTTGAAATTTCCAGGAAGTGTCGAAATGCGTTTGGGATTTTCTGAAGCGCGTTTTGGGAGGCGCTTCCCCCACACATCTGTACGGACCGTGTTTCGGGGTTAGATCCGAGGGGGGGACGTTACCTGCAATATTGGTTTGGACTAGACTTCTTTGAATGAATAAGCAGCTACCCATTCTTGAACAAGACCTCATATCCTCTATCCTCAATTATGGAGACAGAGAGAAAGTTCTTCAGTCCTAGTATGCACAACATGTCCTTTGCTTCCAACACCCCTCTTGACTTTCTAGTCCATGAGGCAGGCTCCAACAACTAGTTGACTTGACTTTCCAACGACATCTTTTTACGTTATTTCACCTTTATGCACAAAATAACAGTGTAATTTGACCATCTCCAATTCATGTGCTTAAGTGCTGGCCTTCTAGGCCTAGTGTTCCATACGATTTTGACCATCATGGCACGTCACACTCAATTAACTGAAAAATGTCCAAATCACTGCCACATCAACATGGTCAAAATTGAGATTTTCAAAACCGCTTAAGATAGTTTTTTTTTAAATGTGTGTTTTGTTCCTCTCGCTAAGTAGATGCTTTTAGACGTAATACATGTCCAAAAGGGTGGAACACTCTAGTTGATATGCCCTGTGGAATTTGCGCACCCTCGTTGGACCACTTTTGAGTGGCCATAACAGTTCACTTGATGCTCGAATTGGAAAATTTCCATGTGGCATGTTTTCATCTCTCTAAGCTTTACAATCTGGGACCTTGTTGACTTTTTGACCACTGGAACCACTTTGCATTGGGAATTGTGAACTGCCTTGGGAAACATGAAAACTGTCACAAGAGGCTGCTATTCTTTGAGAGTTGTCATGAGGAACACTACACCAAGGCCAAAGTGACCTATAGACTCGATAAACTCTAACCATGTGGAATGACTTAGTTGCACCTTGACACAGGCTAGACTTGCCCATACACTGGTAACCATGCCTACAAATGTAGGTTCCTCTAAAGCCATGGGTCCACATGATAAGTCCACCAAGGTCTTCCAATCCATTTATGGATGAGATTGCCTCAAAAACTTTGAAGGGATAGGTCATGGTCTGACCAAATCAAACTCAAATCAACAAGACACTGGTGTAGCATACCTAATACATAGTCTCACATGGTTTTTACATGGCTTTAAATTGTGACCTTGGGCTTACAATGGTGGTGAATACTACACTGGGAAAATATATGCCCCCACTGACAGAGGGGTAATAGGTCCTTGTGCAACATAGCTATAAATGGTGTGACCCCATAAACTAGGGGCCATTTTTGAAGATAAAGTTCCTATTCTCCTTGAGATCAAAAGTGGATAGCTGGTAGCCTATTTTCCAAAAATAGTGTTTTAGGGATTATTTGAGGTGCGACATCCATTTTTTGGGAACCCTCCAGTTTTTTGGGAGGGGGCCATGCTCCGGTGAATTTTCCAATCAAGGCTTTCTCAAAAAAGTGTAGGGCTTTTAATTTGGTGCCTTTTAGGGGTTTTTTTTATGTTTGGGATCTAATCGAATTTTTTGTTGAACCTTCTCCATTTATTAGATGAAGGATTTATAGCTTTGCTTGCAGCCATGCTTTCTATTTTACTGAATGCCATAGGTTACCTATAGACTCTATAGACTCTAACCATGTGGCATGTTTTCATCTCTCTAAGCTCTACAATCTGGGACCTTGTTGACTTTTTGACCATCGGGACCACTTTGCACTGGGAACTGTGAATTGCTTTGGGAAACATGAAAACTGTCACAAGAGGCTGCTATGCCTTGAGAGCTGTGATGAGGAACACTACACCAAGGCTAAGGTGACCTATAGACTCTATAGACTCTAACCATGTGGGATGACTTAGGTGCACCTTGACACGGGCTGGACTTGCCCATACACTTGGAATCACGCCTACAAATGCAGGTTCCTCTAAAGCCATGGGTCCACATGATAAGTCCACCGAGGTCCTCCAATCCTTTTATGGATTAGATTGCCTCAGAAACTTTCAAGGGATAGGACATGGTCTGACCAAATTGAAGTCAAATCAACAAGACACTGGTGTAGGATGCCTAATACAAAGTCTCACATGGTTTTTACATGGCTTTAACTTGTGACCTTGGGCTTACAATGGTGGTGAATACTGCACTGGGAAAATATATGTCCCCACTAATGGAGGGGTAGTAGGTCCTTGTGCGACATAGCTATAAATGATGTGACCCCATAAACTAGGGGCCATTTTTGAAGATAAAGTTCCTATTCTCCTTGAGATCAAAAGTGGATAGCTGGTAGCCTATTTTCCAAAAATAGTGTTTTAGGGATTATTTGAGGTGCGACATCCGTTTTTTGGGAACTCTCAAGTTTTTGGTAGGGGGCCATGCTCTGGTGAGTTTTCCAATCAAGGCTTTCTTAGAAAAGTGTAGGGCTTTAAATTTGGTGCTTTTTGGGGTTTTTCAGGTTTGGGATCTGATCCAATTTTTTTGGTGAACCTTCTCCATTTATTAGAGGAAGGATTTATAGATTTGCTTGCAGCCATGCTTTCTATCTTACTGAATGCCTCATAGCCCTCTTTAAAGGAAGGTGGATGAAGAGGCCGTGTAGAGGGAGCTGCTCCCCCTAGCCAAGAGAAGCCATGGGAAGCAGAAAACATCATCTGAGTAGTTGTTAACTTGAAAACCTTAAAGCTCATTCGGGTTAGCTCTGACTAGGAAGTTGCATGGACTTTAACATATCAGCAAACTTTTCTTCTTCGTCATTACTTCTTTTCTACCTTCATAAAGGTTAAATCGATATTAATAAATAGGTATCTAATGTGTGCATTATCTGTATAGACCAGTGGCAACTTTTAATAAAACTCACTACATACCTTTGCTTTTTTTGGACTTATAGACAGAAAAATTCCCATCAGCATCACCATGTCTTAAATGGTAGATCTTACATGCCCTTTATAGATAATAACGGTATATTTATCCTATATTTAAATATTTTGATTTGTTGAGCTATTCTTTTATGGGAGTTCTTTCCGGAGAAATACCTGTCATCATGTCTTAAATAGTAGGCCCCACTTTCATTTTGACCTATCTTAGTGTTTTGGGTTTCTCTTGCTGGTAGAACTTGGTTGCATTTTAGTATTGTTTAGTTTATGCATCTGTGCTTTTATGGGGAATTGAGCACAAAGAAACGCAGATTAGTCGTTAATGAGTCTCATGATGTTCTGTGTTTCTATTGCTAGCTTGTTTGTGTTTGAACAGATTCTTTGTTTAGAACAATTTCTGAAAGGAACATCTCGAGAATTATTTCAATCATTAGTTTCATCGCTTGGATTCAAGTTTTTAGTCAGTGTTTTTCTGATGATAAATATGCAGGCAATTCCTGGGATGCTTCTTGCATTGGTGCTTTGTTTTGATCATCGTAAGAGCAGGGATACTGGCAATGCCATAGATGTGCCATTTGTCAAGGGCCGCAAATACATATGGTATGCACTCTCAGGATATGCAGCCGGCCTCATCGCTGCCCTTGCAGCTGGTGTCTTGACACAGTCTCCACAGCCTGCTCTTTTGTATCTGGTATGTTTTTCCATGATGTTTTTACAAATTTCTTAGCTGAATTTTTTTCTTGCATCTGTGATGTTAAGTGTGAGATCGCTTGGATTCACACTTCAGTTTTTGTCTTTTAATTCACAGGCTTTCATCTCCAATGGCCACACTCTTTACTTTTCCTTGCTAATTATTCTATCAACCCCCACAGGGGATGTTCAAGTGTTGCCTATTTGGGTGGCAGAGATTGAGAATGAGGCCCTCACGAAGGCTTGAGGCCTCGCAAGTTTGTTTTCACTAGCTATATAAGATAATATATATTGGTATACCTTCATTAATATCTACTTGTATTATTATGGCTATTATGTGAGTAATACATATTATTATTCTACTCTTAAAATATTTTTTTACGATTTATATTATGTTGGTATTTTTTTTCTCTGTGGTTCGCGGTCCCTGGAGATCGGTAACCGCTACATACATGGAATATTTGTACCAGGCAGGTCTACCGAAAAGGATCACTTCCTGCCGGCTCAACCACGGAACCTGACCAAATCTAGAAATATAATAATGATTATAAGGCCAAAGATTGCACCCCTATTTTCAACATCACCCTTTAATTTGAACAAGTGGCCTCAGAGAGAATACATCACAAGATGCACATCCCCCCTTTAATGCTGAACACGTGCCACATAGAGAAGATATTATATTTTGCCCAGTTTGAATGCCATAACTCCCACACCATTACGACCATAGAAGCTGGTGAAGATACTTGCAAGGGTATAGAGATAGGATTTGGACGTGATAAACAAGGTCCTCATTATCAACATCCGTCTATCCAATTAGTGTAGGAGTGTTTGAGGAAACACTTGTAGGATCAAGAAGAGGACCTACACAATAATGTGAAGGAAATAGATCTACCAAAACATGTTGAGACTCATCTACAGGCAAATCATTTGTAGGAAACAATGGATATGATTTTGGTGGACTGCTTGCAGCCTCAGGGAATTTTTGCTGCAAAATTTTACACCTTGGTGCAAAGCCTCATCAAGAAAGGAAATTGTGCAACAAGACATGGGTGTCACCACTGTCACCTCAACAACTACCCCTCTTCTATTTTAGTGGTGACAACCAGCCACCACAAGGGAGGCTTCTTGAGAGGACATGGGGATCAAATAACCCTAGAAAGGCTAAAGCTAAGTGACCCGCAAGGATCCTACAAACTAGCCCACCAATTCATATGCTTGTAAATGCTAGGTTTTGGTGGAAATGAAGTGTGATGCAAACAATGGGGTTCACAGTGTTTATGGGTCAATCCTAAGGCTTCCTGGACATTGGGTGTCTCAAATAGTCATAGAACACACCCAATGCATACAAAACACAAGGCTGCTGTATATAAGGGCAAAATCTTCACTTTATGGCGGCAAATAAAACTTAATTACAGAAGCAAATCTAACCATTCAAAATGCACAAAAAGTACATAAAATAAAAGATTAGAAACTTAGCAATTTAGGAAATAAAATTCAACAACTTTCCATGGTTCAATTTAGAAATAAAAGAAATATAAGCATTGATGCCAGCCCTAATAAATTGCAGAAGATTGCATGAAAAACAAAGATTATGCTTCTCCAATGCACCTGAAAATGATTCTACACCTTAGGACATTCATCAAGGAGCATTATTAAACCAACAAAACACTTTTTAGGTGAAAATTATCCCCAATATCAATGTAATAAAATGAAAAGCGAATGTTAATTAAACTAGGGTTTTACAAAATTAAAAGAAAATTAACCTATCCACTAGATGAAGGAAGACTAATGCCTTCTCCACCTAGGGCAATCTAAAAGGAAAAGCTAATTCCAACACCAGGGCAAATGAACCTACTTGCCCTAGGGTTTAAATTAGGGTTCTTGATTCTCTAGAGATTCAAGGGAGAAGAATTAATTTGCTCTCCTCTTCAACTGTTTAGAAAATAAGGACAAACTCAACAAGGGACATGCACAAAAATGTCAAGATAACCTAACTTAACAAAAGTAGCAACAATTGCAGTGAAAATTATGCAAACGTTGTAAATAAACGACTTTACAATGCATGCAAGATCCAAGATTCACCAAGAAAGCCTTTGAGAAGAGCTCAATCCACAAGAAGAGAAACCCTTGGCCTAGTTGCGCAACTATGCCTCCAACACTAGCTCAGGAGAATCCAATACAAGAGAAATGAACGTGTTGTGATGATCCATGGAGTGAATGCTGTCCCTATTTATACAAACCTAAGGTAGGTCAAATTCCTCCAAAAAGGATGAAAAGAGCCTCAAAATAAACATAATCCACAATATCTTAGTATGTTTAAATAACTAACATGCTAACTCATTTATGACTACTAACTTGCTTTTGCATTGCATAGTTTGTTGGGTGCGTGTTATATTCTTTCCACGACTAGCTCCACGTGCTGTATGTTGTGTCAGGTGCTGTTGCCCCCTTGTCGGGGTCCAGGGCAACACTTTGAGAATTTTTTTTGTGGACCCAATAATAGTTGGGCGGACCCAAAGATGGGGGGGCATGCCCACAAATGGTGGGCAGACCTACCCATGGTTTTGCACATGGTTTTGGGCATGGTGGTTTTCTACCCATGGTATTTTGTAGATCCGGTCAAGGGAACTGCGATTATGTTCTAATCCAGGGTTATGGATTGGGGTTTCTAAATGCTTCAACATGTATATACATGTATTGTAACATTGAAAAGAATATAATGAAAAATCAATTTGGTAGTCTTGATTTTGGGATCCAGGGGAAAATATGTGTATATTTGTTTTTTGTTCGCGCCATTGTTTATTTTTTTGTTTGAAGAATTCGTTTGTAGGTAATTTCTGTACAGGGTTAAAACCTACATAGTTTTAATTTTTTTGACCTCCAAGCCTAAGCTTGGTTGAAAGAAAGTTAGGACCACCTTTCTTTGTAGCTTCCAAAGGATAGACCCTCTTTAGTAGTTAACGCAATGACCTTGTAGTTGTTAGAGCCACAGTCTCTGCAGCACCAAAGGCATCAGGTGGTTAGATCACAAGGGGAGGGATCGTTAACGAAGCCATATCTTTCTTTCCCTTGCTTTCTCTCCACAACTTGCTCTAGAGACTAGCCTCAAAACAACTAGGAGGAAAGATTCATCTAGATTAGGCATATTAATTAAAATCAACCAAGATTTTGCATTTCACATTAGCTTAGATCTTGCATTCATTCCTTGTTGATCATTGGTGATTGGAATTGTGGGCTAAATTTATAATTTGCAAGTTTATTGTATCTGGAAATATCATCTTTTCTTGCAATTGTCTTTCTTTAAGGTTCATTGCTCATATATTTGGTTATCTTGGTCTTTAAATTTCTGTGCTAACTCTTCTTGCAACGTTGTTAATATTGTAACTTGAGTGTCTATTTACTTGCAAGTATCTAAGTTTCCATTGAGCATTGTAAAGGCACTGGTTTGTTACATTTATATCTTGTATCTGCCTTATTGATCCTAATTGCATTTGTCTTAATATACATTGCTCATAAACTCTCACACTTGCTTTAATTAATAATCAAGTTACACTAATAATAATTGCCTTGCACTTAATCTCCTAGACTACTTGTTCCAACAAGTTTTCCTTCATTATCATCTGTAGAGACTACCCCCTTTGACTTAGCTAGGAGAGAGTCTAAATGGAGTGAATAGGGATTTAGAGTGACAATCCCTGCTCTAAGCGTTGCGCCTTAGGTGTACACTTCAAGCAACAACAAGGTCCTTACTCAAAGACATGGCACATATGGGAAACCAAGGAATGTGAGTAGTAAGCAATCAACTTGAAGAAGGGAGATGGTACAAGGGAAAGGGTAGAAAGTGGTAATTATGGATTATCATGGATACTTGACATCAATCAATGCCTCATGTTGTCGACTAAAATGTACGCGTAATTGTGGGAAAAGTTTCCAACACCACAAGGTATAATATTTATGGTGCAACGCTGAGATCACGAACTGCCAGTTATTCCCTACTCACTTTGTTTGAGCTCTCTCCTAGGTAAGCTAAGGGGAGTAGTCCCTAAAGATGGTTTGGAAAGGAAAACTTGCTAGAAATAACACGTTCTAGGAGACTAAGGGCAAGGCAATTATCTCTCTATGTAACTTGATTTAAGATTAATTAGCAAGTATGAAAGTTAATGAGCAATGTTGTTAGAAGATAGATTTGATTAAATCAATATGGCATTGAAAAGATATAAAGATAAGAGACCAGTGCCTTAAAACAATGCTCAATAAAGATATAACACTTGCAAAATAGAATGATGCTTCAAGTCCCAAGATAGGCAATGTTGCAAGACAAATATTAGTACAAGATGATAACACAAAAGTGAAATATGAGCAGTAAAATATAACTTGCAAAATGAAAGAAATTTGTACTTCTACTTCAAAGATATGCTCAAGATAGATGGATCAATATTGAAGGACAAGGATCAAGTAATTCCAATTACAAAGATAGGCAATGTTGCAAGACAAATGTTAGTACAAGATGATAACACAAAAGTGAAATATGAGCAGTAAAATATAACTTGCAAAATGAAAGAAATTTGTACTTCTACTTCAAAGAGATGCTCAAGATAGATGGATCAATATTGAAGGACAAGGATCAAGTAATTCCAATTACAAATACAAAAAGATATAGTATTGCAAGTAAAGATAAATGCTCACAAATCAACAATGTGCCAAATGAGATGATGTTAAAATGAATGCAAGACTAAACTACGTGTGATGCAAGGATCTTGGAAAATTTTAATTAAAATGCCTAATCTAAGGTGAAGGCCTTCTCCTCAGTTGTCAAGACTAGTCTTGGAACAAGGTTGTTGAAGGAAGCGCTGGGAAAGGAGGTAGCGGCCTCATTAACAATATCTACTTGGGACTTAGCAACCTAAGTGCCTCCTTTCATACAAGGGACTCGATCGCAAGAGAACTGCTAAGTCACTTGTTTTAACCGTTGCTCAAGGGTCAAGCCTATCAAATTGAATATTGGAGAAAGTTTCCCTAGAATTTCTATTCAACGAAGCTTATGCTTGGAAGTAAATTCTAAAGATGCAAATCTGTTGATTTTTTGGTAGCATCGGCTGTGCTCTAGCCTTGAAATTTGGTGGAGAGGCTAAGGCACATGGGATCTCCAAGACTCAGAAATCGTTTGGAGAAATTCCACCTGGATAAGGAGTTATTAAAATAATTAATATTTTTAATGGGTTCCTAAGTCTAAACTTAGGAAAATAAAAATATTAATGGGTATTAATAAAGATAAGGGTGAGAAGCTTCTGAGAGACGATGATCAAGTTTGTTTTAATTTTAGCCGTTGATTAGAGACTTAATCTTGATCGTTGATTCATCAACAGGAAAAGTATAAGAGAAGACTTGAGGATCATTTGGAGAAACACCAGCAGATACTCGGTATCTCAAGGAAAATTGATTCTCAAGAGAAGGAGATCGATTTCAGAGGGAGAGTTGCAGGGTGGAGGAAGCAGAGGGTATCAGCAGCAGTCAGTGACAGAGGAGGAGATGATGCAGGGACAATCAGAGACAACGCAGAGGAAGACACAATCCAGGGGAGACGTAGCCCTCACGCAGGCTGACACAGAGGAAGATGCAAAGCCATGCAGAGTGATGCAGAGGTGACGCAGAAGTGGGAGAAGGGTCTCCAAAGTGTCAGGAATTCCAAGGGAAAGTCTTAGGTGTTTTCTCTCAGGTTCTCTGTAAAATCATTCCTTGTAAAAACGATTGTTGTTGGGGATTAATAACACCCTCATCTGTTGCATCGATTCTCCCACATTGGGTTTTTCCAGGGACAATTGTCCAAAAATAACTGTGTTGATGTGATTGGCTCTTGAGTATGTATTTTCTCTATGTAATTATGTAACTGTAGTAGAATTTATTTTAATATTTACTGAAGGGATTTCGTAAATAACTTATTGTAAAGAATAGGTAGGTGAAATAAATTAATAGCTGTAGTAGAAATTTTCACATGGTATCAGAGCAGAGATCCGGCAACAGGAGAGAAGAATTGGCTATGGGTCCAGAGCATGATCCAGAGGCATCAACTCAAAGGGACTCACGCAAATTTCTAGAAGATAGCACAAGGGACATGGATCATGATTTTTCTATGTTAGCTTCAAGACTGGAAGAAGAGGTCGCTTGCCGAGCAAGCTCTGCCTCCTTTGAGGTTTGGTATATAGATAATGGAGCTTCCTAGCATATGACAGGAATTCGAGAATGTTTTTCATATTTTCAGGAAGAAAGGATGAATTTTCAGATCACCATGGGAAATAAGGCAAAGTGTACCCCTGTAGGAAGAGGTACTGTAGTCTTTCAAACTGAAGCAGGAGAGCGGCTTCGAGCAACCAATGTGCTGCATGTGTTAGGATTGGGGATGAACTTACTCTCCGTATCTCAACTTCAGAACACGGGCTATGACGTTTTCTTCATGAAGGAGAAAGTATATGTCAAACACCCGAGTTGGAAAAAGAAAGCCCAGATTGGAATCAGAAGTAATAGGTTGTATAGATTACAGCTAGAATCTCCAATGGCACTGATAAGCAGCAATGGGGATAAATATTTGAATGAAGTATGGCACAAGAGGTTGGGACACTTACACCATGGGGATGAACTTACTCTCCGTATCTCAACATCAAAACAAGGGCTATGATGTTTTCTTCATTAAGGAGAAAGTATATGTCAAACACCGGAGTTGGAAAAAGAAAGCATAGATTGGAATCAAAAGTAACAGGCTGTATAGATTACAACTAGAATCTCCAATGGCACTGATAGGTAGCAATGGGGATAAAGATTTGAATGAACTATGGCACAGGAGGATGGGACACTTACACCATGGGGCTTTGAAAATTCTCAAGAAAATAGTATCAGGAGTTCCAGATATAAGTACCGAATGAGATGATGTATGCAGAGGGTGAACTCTAGGCAAGTATGCCAAAGCAACATTTTCCAGAAGTAACAATAGAGCTAAGAGTGTTTTGGGATTGATACACTTAGACATTTGTGGACCGATGTCCATAAAAGCTCTTAGTGGTGCCAAATACTTCGTCACCTTCATCGATGACCATTTTAGGAAGACTTGGATCTAATTTCTGAAAACCAAGGATGAGGTTTTTGGTCGATTCAAAGAGTTCAAGGCTCTAGTGGAGAATTTGACTGGAAAGAAGATAAGAGTGTTGCGTCTAGAATGGGACCACACGAGACTTCCTAAATAAATGTGGGAGGAGACCCTCCAAGGAGCTCTCTAGGTCAAGGTAGCGTGGGGAAAAGGGTTCTAAATGATTTATTCGACTGAATAATATGTGCAAAAACCCTCAAGAAGACCTCCCTCTCACCAAGACGTTCAAGATGATTTTCATGAATACAACTAGGGCTTTAGTTTTCTCTCAATCCAATTGTGGGAATTCCCTCAAATTTGGAGGAGAGCTAGAGGAAACACCAATGCAACAGCCTATCCAAGTGGTTTTGCAAGAGCTCCCTTCTAATGCAATTCGTAAGAGGCCCTAGTTGGTTGTCAAAGGTAGGAGCCAAAATTTTGAAGGAGGAGAAAAAGAGAAGGGAAAAAGGGGTGATCACCAAATTTGCTTGGATGAGTGTCTTACCTTTGGGGTGTGGAGTCTATGTGATTCAAAATTTGGCCAAAATTGTCTTCAACGAGGCTAAAAAGTGATGCCCTAGCAAGCACTCTTTAAAATTTACCTACCCAAGATCTATGGGTTCTTATGGAAGAAAAACAATTTTTACTCCACTAGGAGCATTCATCTACTTGTTATCAATGAGTAACATGCACAAATTTGCAATCTAACAATCTTTTACAATAATATTCAATAATTATGGCACAAAAGAAAGAGCTAGTTACAAAATTTCCACACATTAGACATTTTTCATGTAAAAAATCTTCAACAAGATAACTTACAAAGTTACAAGATAACAAGAGATTTATCCAATCTAAGATCAAGAAGATGGCTCCAAGAAAGAAGAAATTTCAACTCCAAAAATATTGAAATGCATTAAGAGATCTCCAATAGACAACCAAGAGAAAGTGCAAAATTCTTCCAAAGGAGCTAATCCAAGAAGTGATGATGATGATTGTAACAAATGAGACTCTACTTTATTTATATGAGCCTCTAAGATTTTGAATTAGCCTAAGATGCCCCTAACAATATTTTAATGTGCAAAATAAAACTAATTTGGTGATGAGCCCACCAAATTGCTCACAAAGTGTAATATAAGCCATTCAAATGAAGCCAAAATGATGTAATATAAGTTCTCAACATGCCATGATGAAGAAGAGGGCTACATGAATGATGGTCAAGGGGGTGGCCCCTTGATCTCCAAGTAAAACATCATGTGGTGCTCCAAAGTGGCTTTGGGGCACAAGTAGTGGTCTCATGGGTCTCCTGGTGTAAAATAAGCATGTAAATTGCTCCAAATGAGGGCACAGAAGATGGTGCTTGCCCCTCCCATGTCTAAAGGATGAGACAAACCTCCTCTAGGCTTTAGATTAACTGCCAAACCCTGTATACAATGCTAAGTTGGTTGGGGGCACCACTGGTCCAAGTGCATCATCTCTCATATAACGTGGGCAATGAACAAGCTGCTGAAGGTGTTAAGGCTGTCCATGGCATGAGATAATGCTCTGTCACATGATGGAAACCCATGGCTCTCAACACATCTCCCACTAGTGTCAATATGATCCTTTAGTGGGCTTGGATCCCGTATAGGGAGGCTAAGCCCAAAGTTGATCAGGTGCTCATGTTCTAAGTGTCGTAAAATACTCAAAATTTAAAGTGCTTAGAATTGGTTCAAAGTTGAATGACTGGAAAGTGCTCGTCTTCCCGATTCCGGCGCCGTAAACGATTCGAAAAACGGTCGCCGTATGAGGAAGTTATGGCAAAAAGAAGAATTTGTCCATAACATTAGAGATTTTAATTTTTCAAAAAAAATTAAGAAAGGAATATTCCGCCGGGCACGAAATCCGAGGCAACCACCAAACATTAAATGTAACTGCAGTTAAGTTGGCAGAATTTTGGCAGGAGCGCCAAATTTGGCGGACCCGCCATAATTGGCGGAGCTATCTGGAGTTAACTAAAGTTAGCTGGAGTTTTTCTAGGGGCAAACTGGAGAAACTTTAAATGGCCATAACTTTGGCTAGGAAAGTCGGTTTTGGACGATTTTTTTTTTGATTTTGGGTATTTTCGACCTTCTGAAGCCATTGGTGCAGGTCTTACAACCATCTGAGGTCATTTGCAGAGGTTTTGGAGCCGTGAAAGTTCTAGGAGCCACCAGGGCCCAGTTTTGTGAAGACTGTATAGGGTTGCAGGTATCCATTGGAGGTGATCCAATAGTCAATCCTGAAGGATTCAAGTGTTCTGAATCCATTTTTACCATCTATTTCTCCTGTAGATGCTTCTATTCAGCTGTATTTTCAATTTGAGCATTTATAAAAACAAGGACAAGCCCGGTTGGGAGCTTTGGACCCAGCAGACGTAGCCCTGGAGGGGGTGAACTGCTTTATCAACTTCTTTTGCATTTGTGGTTGATTTATTTTGCAGATCAAATTCGTTTTAATGTGCTAAACAGTGAAAGGAAATAACTCTGCTATGCTTAAATGGGTCATGAACAGCTGAAAATTTCATGTGTTTTCTTTCTGCAAGACATGGAAATCTTTTAAACATGTTTAATTCTGAATTGAATACCTTGCAAACAAATTTCAAGTAGTTTCAAATTCAGATCAAGTTGGTATCAGAGCTCAGGGTTTTGTGCAAAGATCTTCTAACTGTCTTGCAAAGTATTGATGCTTACCAGTTTGAAACTTAAAAGAGGGGAAGGACAGTTGACTAGAGAACGAGAGAATCCTCAGTCAAGGAAGGCCAGAGAGCCATCACTTCCACCTTCAATTTCACCCTCAAGAGTCTCAGCAGAAGCTTCAAGGATGTCTGAACATGAAGGAGAAATTCCTACAGAGACAGATCCAAGAGAAGAAGAAAGAGTCTTCAGAAAGGTTTTCTTGGACCTCACTGAAATGGTGAGGATATTGTACCAAGAAAGAAATGAGAAATTGGCTGGAGAAGGGTCCAAACATCCACATGAAGGAGAGGGCTCTTCAGGAGGTAAGAAGGATGATGATCATTCCAAGAAAGGACATGGAGGAAATGGTGATCCACCACCCCCATCTTCACCTTCTTCCTCTTCATCTTTGTCTTCTTCTGTTCATAAGGATAGCTCCTCTGGAAAAAGTCCTTTTTTGAAGCTTGATGTAAAATTCGAATTACCTATGTTTAATGGTGAAGTGAATGCAGAAAAGCTTGACAACTGGATTAGGCAGTTGGAAGTTTACTTGAGGATCCAAAATATGCATGATGATGCCACAAAGATTCAGTTGGCTTCTTTGAGAATGGATGGAGCAGCCTTGGTCTGGTGGGAGGCCAAGACTAAAGAGGAGATCAAAAAATTTGGTAAGGTTACCTTAACATGGCCTGAATTTCTGTTAGCCATTAGAAAACAGTTTTATCCTCTTGCTCACATGCAGAAAGCCATTATGAATTGGCAAAATTTCAGACAACTTAAGGGTCAGAGTGTCCAAGACTACACCCAAGAATTCAGGAGAAGAGCTCTCTTGTTAGGGGTAGATTTACAGACCCAAGAAACATTGCTAAAATACATCGGTGGCTTGCATAGCTACCTTAGACACACCATCTTGATGTTTAACCCTACTAGCCTGGACGAGGTTTGTGTCCAAGCTACCCATTTAGAGGCAAGGGGAAAAAACACATTTGAAGAGGGTAGAAACAAGCCCCCCAAGGGGAAAAACAAAGAGAAAACCTCCAAGGGAAAGAGCAAAAAGAATGCATCTGTCAAACAGGAGAGTGAGAAAGTGATCTGTAAACATTGTTCTAAACCAGGCAATGAGGAGAAAAACTGTTGGAAATTATATCCTGAAAAAAGACCTCAATTTAACAAATCCAAAGGGAAACAGAAAACTGTTGCTACTACATCTACACCACAAGATTTAGGGGAAGATTCAGGTGATGAAACCAAAATTGCAGCCATGGGCTTGAAAAACTTGAAGGGAAAAGAAATTGAAACTCAAGCTAGCACTAGTACCTCAAATTGCCATGTACAAGCTCCTAATGAGGAAGAAAGAATTGAACTGTTTCATGTGAGGGTGATTTCAAAACATACTAAAATTGACACACTTTTTGATATTGGGTCACAAGCAAACCTTATATCAGAGGACTTGGTCAAGCAGCTTAAACTTGAGACCGTTCCACATCCGAAGCCATATCCACTTGGATGGATTTGCAAGGATGCAAATTTACAAGTTTCAAGAAAGTGCACATTGCGCTTTGCAATTACTGCACATTTTATTGACACAGTGGAACTTGATGTGGTACCTTTTGATATAGCAGGAATTGTTTTGGGAAGTCCTTACTTGTTTGACAGGAAAGCTATCTTTCATCGCCATGAAAACAAATATCATCTGTTCAAAGATGGCAAGGAGTTCATTGTTAGAGCTCATCGCAAGAAGACAAATGTAGCGATGGTGAATGCAGGGCAGGTAAAAAGGCTGGTCAATTCAAGTAAGAATTTTGTTCTTCTTATGATTAAGCCCAAGGTTGATGTGAATCATGAGCCATTTGACAATTGTGATCCAAAACTTAAATCAGATCTGTATGATGTAGTTGATGCATATCATGAGATGTTTCAGGAGCCTACAGGTTTGCCTCCTAAGAGGGAGATTCAGCATGAAATTCATTTGCATCCAGATTGTCCTCTTCCAAACATAGGCATGTACCGCATGTCTATTATGGAGAATGCTGAAATAAAGAAGCAAATCAAGGACTTGTTGGACAAGGCTTTCATAAGGCCAAGTATTTCGCCATGTGGTTCACCGATTGTATTGATTCCAAAGAAAGATGGCACTTGGCGTATGTGTGTTGATTTCAGGGCCTTGAACAAGATAACGGTAAAGAATCGTTACCCACTCCCAAGGATAGATGATTTGTTAGACCAGCTGAAAGATGCTCGATATTTCACTAAGCTAGACTTGCGCAGTGGATATCATCAAGTAAGAATTGAAGAAAGTGACATTTGGAAGACAGCCTTTAAAACCAAACAAGACTCTTTGAGTGGCTTGTGATGCCGTTTGGTTTGTGCAATGCACCTGCAACTTTCATGCGGGTAATGGATGATGTCTTTCGTCCTTTTCTTGATGATTTCGTTATTGTCTACTTAGATGATATCTTAATTTTCAGCAAGTCTAGAGAAGATCATGTCATGCATGTTAGAAAAGTACTTGATGTTTTGAAGAAGAATCAGTTATTTCTTAAAATGTCAAAGTGTGAATTTGGAAAGACTTCTTTGGTTTATTTGGGACACATAGTAGGAGGAGGTGCTTTGAGAATTGATCATGCTAAGATTGAGGCTATTGTGAAGTGGCCTACTCCCAAATCCATAACAGAGGTAAGAAGTTTTTTGGGTGCAGCTCAATATTGGAGGAACTTTATCTCTAACTTCTCTTCTATAGCAGCTCCTATGCATGCAGTGACAAGTGTGAAGCATGCTTTGCAATGGGGAGGCAAGCAGCAAAAAGCTTTCGAATCTTTGAAAGAGAAGATTAGTTCAGCTCCAGTCCTTGCATTACCGGATTTGAGACAGCCATTTGAGATACAAACTGATGCTAGTGATTATGCTATGGGTGCAGTTCTTCTACAGCATGGTGAGCCTATTGCTTTTCATTCTGAAACTTTTAATGGTGCTGTTGTGAATTATCCTACATATGATAAGGAGTTGTATGCGTTGGTACAAAGCGTCAAAAAGTGGAAACACTACTTGATGGGCAAAGAAACTGTTATACATACCGACCATCAGCGCTTACAGTACTTGCAATCACAAAGCAAGTTACAACAGTCACGACACTTCAGATGGATGGGCTTCTTGCAACAGTTCCATTTGGTAATAAGGTATAAGAAAGGTACTTTGAATAAGGTTGCTGATATGCTTTCAAGGCCTATTATTGGTGCTGTTACTTTACTTAAGAATGATTCCATTGTATATGATAGTTACATAGAAGAATATGCATCTGATGATGACTTTAAAGATGTGTATGCTAACTTGAGTAAAGGAAATCATGTAGAGGAAAATGACTATCACATGCATAACAATTTGCTGTTTCATTTGGGCAAGTTGTGTATACCACAGGGGGAGAGGATAAATGTCATAAGAGAAGTTCATTCTTCTCTTATTGCTGGCCATTTTGGTGTGAGCAAAACAGTTGCACATCTACAGAGGTATTGCTATTGGCCTCGCATGGTAGATTCTATTTCAAGGTTCATAAGAGGTTATTCATTATGTGCTACAAGCAAGCCTAGCAATAGGAAGCTTGGTTTGTATACTCCTTTGCCAGTACCTTCTAGACCATGGGAGAGCATCTCTATGGATTTTGTAGGAGGTTTGCTAGAATCTAGAAAGCAGCATGATTATTTATGTGTAGTAGTTGATCGTTTCAACAAAATGTGTATACTTATGCCTTGTAAGAAAACTATAACTGCTAAACGAACTGCTGAATTATTTTTTCATCATGTATGGATTCACTTTGGTTTGCCTACTTCCATTATTAGTGACAGGGATTCCAGATTTGTGGGGAATTTTTGGTCCAACCTATGGGAGATGATGGACACAAAGTTGAAGAAAAGTACTGCTTTCCATCCGCAAACAAATGGACAAACCGAAGTTGTGAACAGAACCATTGTGCACCTCTTGAGAGGTTATTGCAGCAAGCATCCCAAGCTTTGGGATGAACATTTGCACTACATACAACATGCTTACAATCGTGCCAAGCACTCTTTCACAAACACCTCACCGTTTGAAGCTTGTTTTGGTTATTTGCCAAAATCACCTCTTGATTTCATTCTTGAGAAAGATGTTGCCATTGAGGGACATAGTGACATTAACAAAGCTCGTTCATTCATTGAAAGAATTCAGCAAATACATCGGCAAATTCAAGAACAACTTGAGAAGAGTCAAGGCAAGTACAAGGAAAGACACGACAAGCATAGAGTCGATCACAAGTTTCAAGAAGGAGATGAGGTATGGCTGTACATTAGTAAGAAAAGGATGCAAGGAGAAGGTAAAAAGCTGAAGCCTATTCGTTATGGTCCATTCAAAATCCTCAAGAAGGTTGGAAATAATGCTTTTCAATTAGATTTGCCTTCCTACATGCAAATGTATTTTGTTGTCAATGTGGAGAACTTATGTTTGTATGAACCTCCTTTGATTGTTGATCATGAAAGTGCTGTTCAGCTGCCATCTATACAAGATTTCTCGCCAGAATTCTTAGATGAGCTGAAAGAAGATACAATCCTTGACAGAAGGACACGCACTTCAAGAAGGGGCAGTGTAGATTATGTTTGGGTTGGTTTCAAAGGGAGCAAAATGAACAAGGCAAAGTGGATGGAGGTGGACAGAGTGAGGGAGCTGTACCCTCACCTCTTTAACTGGTAGTTGAAGGCTTTTGGGGTCCAAAAGCTTCCCAATGGGGAGACGTGATAAGGTGCTCATGTCCTAAGTGTCGTAAAATGCTCAAAATTTAAAGTGCTTAGAACTGGTTCAAAGTTGAATGACTGGAAAGTGCTCGTCTTCCCGATTCCGGCGCCGCAAACGGTTCGAAAAACGGTCGCCGTATGAGGAAGTTATGGCAAAAAGAAGAATTTGTCCATAACATTAGAAATTTTAATTTTTCAAAAAAAAAATTAAAAAAAGAATATTCCACCGGGCACGAAATCCGAGGCAACCACCAAACATTAAATGTAACTGTAGTTAAGTTGGCAGAATTTTGGCAGGAGCGCCAAATTTGGCGGACCCGCCATAATTGGCGGAGCTATCTGGAGTTAACTAAAGTTAGCTGGAGTTTTTCTAGGGGCAAACTGGAGAAACTTTAAATGGCCATAACTTTGGCTAGGAAAGTCGGTTTTGGACGATTTTTTTTTTTGATTTTGGGTATTTTCGACCTTCTGAAGCCATTGGTGCAGGTCTTACAGCCATCTGAGGTCATTTGCAGAGGTTTTGGAGCCGTGAAAGTTCTAGGAGCCACCAGGGCCCAGTTTTGTGAAGACTGTATAGGGTTGTAGGTATCCATTGGAGGTGATCCAATAGTCAATCCTGAAGGATTCAAGTGTTCTGAATCCATTTTTACCATCTATTTCTCCTGTAGATGCTTCTATTCAGCTGTATTTTCAATTTGAGCATTTAATAAAAACAAGGACAAGCCCGGTTGGGAGCTTTGGACCCAGCAGACGTAGCCCTGGAGGGGGTGAACTGCTTTATCAACTTCTTTTGCATTTGTGGTTGATTTATTTTGCAGATCAAATTCGTTTTAATGTGTTAAACAGTAAAAGGAAATAACTCTGCTATGGTTAAATGGGTCATGAACAACTGAAAATTTCATGTGTTTTCTTTCTGCAAGACATGGAAATCTTTTAAACATGTTTAATTCTAAATTGAATACTTTGCAAACAAATTTCAAGTAGTTTCAAATTCAGATCAAAAGTGAAACCACCTGCCAAGCTTGTATAAGATCCAGTGCGTCTCCTCACCTTCCAATACAATAATTCATTAGTGCAATTGAGTGAATGAGCTTGCTAATCAAATGCAGAAATGGACACTTCATAGTGGGTTTCCTTTCCAGATTTGGGGTTTTGAGCATGTAATGGTGTTACCTCCCTTGGTAGGAGTAGTTAATAAACCGCCTTATTAGGTGTTCCTGTTAGCTCTGCTACATGTTGCTGATTTTCGAGGAGGAGGAATAAGCTCGGTCCTTGGTTGCTGGCTCAGAGATGGTCTACACTGGTTATCCTCGCCTTTCCCTATTCCCCCGCTTACTTCCTTTCACCCTGCTGCCTCTGTTTTGTTCCTCTAAACTCTGCATAACCCATATTTCCTTAGCCCCGGGCGCCGAGTTCAAACGGTCATATAACCGCGATCATATGACAGTGCGCTGTTCGTGGGCCCTTTCCCATCACATCAATCAAGATCCGTGTGATCAAGTTTCCGTCGTCCGATCATCTACCGCTTGATCGAACGGTCTCCGCCTTTTTCCCCGCGCATTAAACTCTGTTTGTTTCCCCCGCCGTCCGACCGTCCGTCGCGTGATCCAACGGCGTTCGCACCTCTCGATCGCGCGAGCTGCCCACCCGTTAACCCGCAGGGAAAGTGGTTTTCCTCTGCTACGCGTCGCGTGATGAATCGTATCGCGACCCGCGTAGGATTACCGCCATCCTCCGAAAGTGGTGTGGGGAATACCGCTTACCGCCCTTGTCCTCTCTCCCACGCGTTATCTCCCATGCATCTTTCGCGCCCGATCGCCGTTGGATTTGTCCGCCCGCGATCCGACGGCCCACGTTGTTTTGATCCTGTTTGTTCTCGCTTCTCTCTCGTCGATAGATCTTCGCCGTCCATCCATGTGATCTAACGGCTGATATCTGTTCCCATCTTGCTCCTTCGTCTGCCATGAAGTCTCCATGTTCTCGACCTGTAACATGCACCCGAAGGACAGAAGCGACCATCTATCAGTGTCTGATGCATTACCACTTCAGCTACTACCTTCAACACATTGTGTACCCGAGAGGGAGAAGGACGAGTATAACCAGTTCCCGGTACCTTTTGCAGCAAATCCTCAACCACTGCATTCAAGAGCAGAGTGGTCAAAGAACAAGAGGACAAGCCTCGGGCAGTTAAATGCATTTATCAGTTATGGAGCTTGTTTCATATTACACTCCACTTGTTCAGGAAGGACGACCGAGCAACAGAAAAATCAAATCCATTCATTAAAGCAAGCAGATTGTAGTAGAGACTCCATCAGAGAGTTAAGGTGGTTGGTGGTCCATTATGGCCCCTCCACGCATAGCACAATAGCATATCTTTGTAATCAAACTCTATATAGACCCGGAAAAAAGATGTGATGAAGGCTGATGGTTGTAGTTATGATGTAAGGTTCAACTTCTAGAGACTATTACTACTGTGATACTTGCAGCGTCTGGTCTTCATTTTCAGCTAATACAAGCTTCTTTTGCTGTTAATTGCTCACTTTCCATTTCTACTCTGTTCTAGGCTGTGCCTGTTATGTATTTTTCATGTGCTCTTGATGTTTAGCATTAGAGGGGCTGTCATCCCACCTCTGTGTTAGAATCTAGTATGTATCATTGAACGTGCTATGCAGGTTTCTGTTTACTTAGTGCCAGAGAGTTGTCATCCTGTCTGTGCATTAGGAAATAGATTTGCAGACCTCGTCACTAGTTGCAGTCGGCCATCACATGGTCTTGTGCATTTGCTGGTTTGGTCAGTATTCTCCATGTTCACTTAATCCTCAAACTGTGAGTAATTGGTGGTCTAAAGCCTTGTAGTCTGGGGGTGTTCACCCATGTCTGGAGTTAAGCATAGTAGGAGTGGTTATCTGGCTTGAATATGCATCATTCCTTCCATTCATCCATTTCCAACATTTTGTTGAGTTTATAATGTTCACGAGCATCTCTGAGATACAACCTAGGAGAGTTTCTTGGGGTGATAACATTAATTGGCATCGTTGTCGGGGAGAGGAGATTGAAGCTCAGCTTCCCTGGGAGAACGACACAGTTCCAGATTTTGATGATAGACAAGGTCTGGGCACATTTCTGGTTGTAATCATCTATCTGGTGACTCCACTGGAGGAAGACCAACCTTTGGCGACTTTACAGTATAGTCCTGGCTCAGTTTGTGAGACACACTCGAAGAAATCCTCAAACATTACCAGCTGAACTAGTGCCTGACCCTGAGAAGATCGATAAGCAGAAGAAAACTTTGCAGAAAGGAGCATCAGGATCAGGTAAGCCTTAATAGTCCCATGTATCTCTGCTAGTGAAAATCACTTTCAGAGATTCATAAAGCTCCTTAGTCATTCATTTCCCTTTCGGATTTCAGTCCAAAGGAAGCATTCCATGCTGTCCATCATATTCCTCTGTCTCTGTCATCCTTTTCATTGATCCATACCACTCAGTTTACCAATATCCTTTCATATACCCCAGTCATGGCAAGTCAGCAAGCTCTTACAAAGATAGAAAGAATCGTTGCTGCTAGGTATCGGCCTTTTGTCTTGCCTGTCCCTTTGAATGCTATGCCTGCAGGAGATTATCAAGAATATATGCCTAAGTTTACTGGTACATAAGGAGTAACAACTGAAGAGCACCTTGAGTCCTTTTATAGCTATGCTGATAACCTAGATATTAATGAAGAGGATGTGTGGATGAGGGTTTTTGTCCAAAGCCTAGATGGGGAGGCTAGAAAATGGTTTAGAGAATTACCCCCTAGGTCTATTGCAGACATTGAGGCCTTAGATGATGTGTTTTTAAAGCATTGGGGGGATAATAAAGATCTGCTCTTTTATTATACTGAGTTTGGGAACTTGCAGAGGGAGAATGGTGAGCTGCTGTCTGATTTCAACAAGAGATTCAACCATATGTACAACAGAATACCAGCTGAAGTCAAACCCACCCCTACTTCTGCTATGTTTACTTATGCCAGTGCCTTCGATTCTCAGTTCTGCCTGCTGTTAAAAGAAAGAAGATGTACTTCTTTGGCTGATATGCAAGATGCAGCCTTTGAAGTAGAATCAAACATCATAGCTGCAGAGAGGCTTGAAGATAATGCTGAAAGGAGAAGACAGGGAGGTGAGTCCTCATCATCCTCTGATCCTAAGATCGATAAATTGGCCAGGATGATAGAGCTATTGGCCTCTGAAGTTTCCAGATTGGAGGCTGAGCAATATTCTCAAGAAGTAGGAGCTCCTTGTTCCTTTACTCTTCCAAAGCCAAATCCATATAGAGGAGCACAGGAGCAGTTGCAGATTTTGCAAAGAAACAAAGATGCAAACGAAGATCAAAGGGTGAAGACCCTTTTTCAGAATATAGTCATGGAAGAAGAGCAGCCTGAAGAAGAGGAGGAGGTCCATGGTTTGGAAGATAAGGGCAGTGCCCCTTTCTTAACAAGAGCTGCATATGAAGAAGCATTATCCAAAGGCACTGCTCGTGAGTTTGTTGTACCTGCAGAACAACAAGCTTATCAGCAGAAGCAATCAGTAGCAGGTCCTCCCATCCTCAAAGAAGCTGAGCCTAAAGCTGGCCCATCTTCCAATGACTATGCAAATCTGCAAATTACCCAACTTGCTTTTGTCCCCAGCACAGTGATCAAAAAGGGAGAGGAAAGCTCCCCATCA
Source organism: Pinus tabuliformis (assembly GCA_031772625.1). NCBI lineage: Eukaryota > Viridiplantae > Streptophyta > Pinopsida > Pinales > Pinaceae > Pinus > Pinus tabuliformis. The sequence goes on from CM062819.1 coordinate 236,627,907, forward strand.
TCTTCTGTCCCTCTGTCTGCTCAAGTGACAATCCCTCACAGTTGCCCACTAGGCATTGAGGCAGGCCATAACTCAATGCCCAAGGCTGATACTAATCATCTCAGTCTTGATATTCTGTTGCCTGCTCAGGTGGCCTCCACACAGCTTGAAAGGGCAGCTTGCTTGATGACAGAGGAAGAGGGTGCACAGTCTTGGGACTCCTCCTTGGATGTGGACTGTTCTAAGAAAGATGAAGGAGCAGATGAGGTCTCTGTGTCCCCCGCACAAGAATACATTGGTTCACCATTCATACTAATTGTGCAGGCCACATATGACACAGACAAGTACAGATACCGTTGTTATTCATCAGGTGTACAAAGGCTCCCATGAAGAGCATCCAAGGAAGAGAATATACAGAAAGGGAATGAAATTTGATCCATATCTACCAGATAAGGTCAAATGCCCTAAACTTTTTGAGGTAGAGGATCAAATCAACCCAATTTTGCTGATCTATGATGAACCGGTCGAGAGGGGGAGAAACAGTTTTGATGGCCCAGCAGATGGCCAGTTTTTGAAGATTTATGTTGTTTAAGGTTCTCAGGCCTTAATGATTGTAAGCATGTTCTTTTACAAGTTTTTAGCGTAGACTTAATTTGACTCCATGCCCAATGGATACTAGGTAATGTTTTTAAGCTTATTTTGTATGAAGGCATTGATCTGCAGTTCTTGAGACCTCACAGGGAGGATCTCATCCCCAGAAGGAGCCAGTGTTAGCTCTGCTACATGTTGCTGATTTTCGAGGAGGAGGAATAAGCTCGGTCCTTGGTTGCTGGCTCAGAGATGGTCTACACTGGTTATCCTCGCCTTTCCCTATTCCCTTGCTTACTTCCTTTCACCCTGCTGCCTCTGTTTTGTTCCTCTAAACTCTGCATAACCCATATTTCCTTAGCCCCGGGCGCCGAGTTCAAACAGTCACATAACTGCGATCATATGACAACGCGCTATTCATGGGCCCTTTCCCGTCACATCAATCAAGATCCATGTGATCAAGCTTCCGCCGTCTGATCATCTGTCGCTTGATCGAATGGTCTCCGCCTTTTTCCTCGTGCATTAAACTCCGTTTGTTTCCCCCGCTGTTCGATCGTCCGTCGCTTGATCCAACGGCGTTCGCACCTCCCGATTGCGTGAGCTGCCCACCCATTAACCCGCGGGGAAAGTGGTTTTCCTCTGCCACGCGTCGCACGATGAATCGTATCGCGAGCCCGCGTACGATTACCGCCATCCTCCGAAAGCGGTGCGGGGAATACTGCTTACCGCCCTTGTCCTCTCTCCCGCGCGTTATCTCCCATGCATCTTTCGCGCCCGATCGCCGTCGGATCTGTCCGCCCGCGATCCGACGGCCCACGTTGGTTTGATCCTGTTTGTTCCCGCTTCTCTCTCGCCGATAGATCTCCACTGTCCATTCATGTGATCTAACGGCTGATATCTGTTCCCATCTTGCTCCTTCGTCTGTCATGAAGTCTCCATGTTCTCGACTTGTAACATGCACCCGAAGGACAGAAGCGACCATCTATCAGTGTTTGGTGCATTACCACTTCAACTACTGCATTCAACACATTGTGTACCCGAGAGGGAGAAGGACGAGCATAACCAGTTCCCGGTACCTTTTGCAGCAAATCCTCAACCACTGCATTCAAGAGCAGAGTGGCCGAAGAACGAGAGGACAAGCCTCGAGCAGTTAAATGCATTTATCAGTTATGGAGCTTGTTTCATATTACACTCCACTTGTTCAGGAAGGACGGCCGAGCAGCAGAAAGATCAAATCCATTCATTAAAGCAAGCAGATTGTAGCAGAGATTCCATCAGAGAGTTAAGGTGGTTGGTGGTCCATTATGACCCCTTCACGCATAGCACAACAACATATCTTTGTAATCAAACTCTATATAGACCCAGAAAAAAGATGTGATGAAGGTTGATGGTTGTAGTTTTGATGTAAGGTTCAACTTCTAGAGACTATTACTACTATGATACTTGCAGCGTCTGGTCTTCATTTTCAGCTAATACAAGCTTCTTTTGCTGTTAATTGCTCATTTTCCATTTCTACTCTGTTCTAGGCTGTGTCTGTTATGTATTTTTCATGTGCTCTTGATGTTTAGCATTAGAGGGGCTGTCATCCCACCTCTGTGTTAGAATATAGTATGTATCATTGAATGTGCTATGCAGGTTTCTGTTTACTTAGTGCCAAAGAGCTGTCATCCTGTCTGTGCATTAGGAAATAGATTTGCAGACCTCGCTAGTGGTTGCAGCCGGCCATCACATGGTCTTGTGCATCTCCTGGTGTGGTCAGTATTCTCCATGTTCACTTAATCCTCAAACTGTGAGTAATTGGTGGTCTAAAGCCTTGTAGTCTGGGGGTGTTCACCCATGTCTGGAGTTAAGCATAGTAGGAGTGGTTATCTGGCTTGAATATGCATCATTCCTTCCATTCATCCATTTCTAACATTTTGTTGAGTTTATAATGTTCCCTAGCATCTCTGAGATACAACCCAAGAGATTTCTTGGGGTGATAACAGTTTCCAACCCCTAAAGTGAAGGACATGTCCAAGGTACATCCTTTAAGTGGTAGGTGTCACATAAATAATGATAAGGTGGCTTGGGACATAGGGGAAATGACATGGGCTCAAGGGTGGTAATGATGAGGGATGTCAACATATTTGGGTGTATGAATGTAGGAGGGAGAAATTGTGGTACATGAGCCACCCCGACCTTTGTTTTCCACCTTTCTTCATTTGCTTTTTATTGATTTTTCTTTATTATATTGCTCGGGCTCTAGGGGATGAGAGCATGATGTGTATGATATAGCATTGATTATCCCCTCAAGGTGGGGTAGTTCAACGCCCACCTTTAATGATGCAGGGGGCACTAAAGGGCCTTAGGATCCAGGGTGATGGCCATAATGATAAGGGGTAGAGCTCATGTTTGGATTTTTCCCACGTTCTAAATTTTATTGTCCCGACCATCTTTTGCATTTTGTGGTACATTTCTTGTTGTATGTGGCGATATCATGCTTTTATCTTTTTTCTTTTTAGCTGCATCAACCTCCGGGGTATTGTTTTAGGTCCGACACAGACATGTGGACAAGGGAAGGGGGATACCAGAGCATTGTGGGACCCCAGTGGGCGTGTGGACCCAGAGAGGGAAGACGATGAAATAGGGCATATAATGTGCAGAGGGGAGCAAAAAATGTGGAACGGGAAAACGAAACCACGCTACCAAAATTGGGGTTTCCTGAGTAGTGCCCATCCTAAAGCTGTAAGCCAATAGGGGAGACCCCACAGGACTAGGGTTGAGGATTAACCCCCCAGTTAAGGTGAGGGAACAAGACTACAATCAAAGCCCTTCCTCCTTCCAAGTCACCCAGCTATCCATACCCAAGTGTGCCCAAGAAAAACAAGCATAAACACCCAATTACATAATGAAAAAACATATCTTCAGGGTTGGATGACGCACTTTCAAACATATGATTTCGACAGATGGGTGAGGGGACAAATGACTGGCTCAGGGATCAGAGGCATCTGACACAATATCGACTACATTGGTGGCTGTCAGGGGCTGCTGGCTGTTGGCTGAAGACAAAGCTAGGAGAAAATTTCTCCTATGGGGTCACCCACGTGGGTAACACGACCACAGGGAGGAGACTCTTTGAAAAATAACCTTATCACAAACTTCATTATTTGCCTCGAATGTCATGGACTTGAGACATTACCTTCAGACCTCGTTAGATTGTTTCATGAGGGAGCTTCATATGCTTTCACAAGGATACAAAGATAGAGCCGTTTGCATAATTTTTTTTGTTATACCACAGAACAAAATCTTCCACGAGCTAGCAATGAGCTCGAACCATACCTGAGACAATTTCGGACCTTGTCAACCTTGGATGCCGGGGCATTGTGACATATAAAGGGAGCTCAGATTTCAGACCTCTATCTCAATAGACGGATTTGTTACATTCTTGCAGGACAAGGAGATGGATGACAACACTTTGCTTTATTTGCAATTTTGCACCTTTATTCCACAGAGACGAGTTACAAAGGACTCAAGCTTCTCACAAGTATTAGTAGAATAACATTAATAAAAGGTGTCACAAGAAGGATATGGTATGATCCACAGAAGAGGAGCCATAGAATTTTTCACATGAACAGACCTTTGCATGAATAGCTGCCACAGAAGAATAATTCGGTTCTTAAGAATACTTCAAACATGCATTCCTTATTTGTATAGAACAGAACAATAACAGCTTGCATGAATGTATGGACCTTTGTCACAGGATTGGCATACTAGCTTGTCCACAGAAATGTTAAAAGATGCCATAAATGCCACTGAGGTAGCTCAGATTTGCAAGTTAGTGTTTTCAGACTAGGTCTCAGCCTAGTTATATAAGCTTAGATCTTTCACCTTTTATCACAGAGAATAAACTTGGATTTCCTCATACAGAACTGGCATTTTTTTTTTCGGATGCCACAGACCTCACATAAGAGAAGCTGCAGAGATGCTTGCACAGAGAGATTAGCTCACATGAATCCACAGAGAAATAAATGAATACGTGATGCCACAGAATTGAGCCCAGATTATGAAATGACAATTCACAAAAACTTTTAATCAAATATTGGTTACACCTGAAAGTGATGACCTCAAGTCCATAAGAGAATTAATCCGCAATTTTTTTCATAAACTTAATGCTATAGGAGGCTTGAATGACCACAGGACTCTGCCTAGATGCAGCCTCCATAGTAGGGTGCAGATGACATCTTATTTCAGAATCGGATGCAGTTTAGTTGACTACCGTATGAGTTTTTGACACAAGGAATCATCATAGGTGTGGAGAGACTTCATCGATCTGATACATTCAAATGCCCAGGATCCTCGCATCTACTAGAGATAATTTCGCAATACTCTGAGATAACTTGGACTAGAGACTTGACACAGATGTCAGAAATATGGCACAGATCATTCATTTCACAAAGAATCAATGCTTTCATGACTTCTCTTCAGTGCCCGGCCCCCCCCCCCCCCCCCCCCCCCAACTCTAATACCATGCTGATTTTTTAATGAGGGCAGTGCTTAGAACAATTTCCTTGTTTTTCACAGCTTCAAATCATCATTAGGATTATGTAATTAATTCTTTAAACAGTTATAAAATAATCGTTTATAAGCATAAAAGAGCAGTTAAAAATCAAAGTAGAAACATTAAGAAATGATGAGCCACAAAACAGAAATTAGACTCACAGCCAGGGCAAAACCCAGGAAAAAGTCCTTCCTTATGAGAGAGAGAGAGAGAGTTTCCAGATACGTCAATACATCATAAATAACAATAGAAGAATAATAGCCAAACCAGTAACCAAAATCATGATCAAGTGCCATGACAAAAACCAAGCTTCTGAAATTTCAGCCCTCCCTGCAATTTCGCTGGATCAGGGATGTACATGACCAATTTGATGTATCCAAATGAGGAGCAAATGTCTCTTATCTATAGACTTGAGGAGGGGGTCAAATGGGTGCTTCTTGGGGGCCTGGCCAACCTAAAATAATATGAAGCCAACTTCAAAATATTTTGGAGGCAAATTATAAATTCAAATTTTCAGTTTCTTTACATGATGAAAATACCAACCACAGCTACCCAATTTTTGAACATGGTTCCCTATAGCTATAGGATAATTGAGGTAATTAATAGGATATTTGTGCCTGCACATTGGATTTATCAATGCTCTAGTAATTTGTGGGACAATAATCCTCACGTGCTTTAGTTTATATAGCTAAAACAGAGCAACCCATGCTTTTGAATGTCATTCTCCTTTATAGATATGCTATGGTTTTCAATATTTTACTTGTAAGGTTGTAAGTTGTTTTATTTGCTTCATCTTAGCCTCGTTGACAGAAAGAGCAAGGTAAAGCGGCTTATTTGTGGAGTACATTGCCAAGGTACTAAGGATATTCTTTCATAGGCACAGGCCAAGTATATGACATCGCATACCAAAGATTAGGTGCCACATGATCGCTAGGTTAGTGATAACGAGTATGGCTGAGGATGGATGATCAACAGTTCAAGCCAATGTTACTTGGGAGCGGGAGCGGAAGCGGGAGCGGGAGCGACCATTTTCAGAAGCTCCCGGTTTGGGAGCGAATCCCGGAGCGATTTTTTAAAAATATATATATTTTTTATATTTTTTAATTTTTGATACATATATGTCAACAAAAACATGTAGAATGATGAATTAGATATAAAAAAACATAAAAAAGCATAGATTGAACCATATAACAACAATCATCTAGAAGTTATAATCTTCATCAACCACGTCCGCAAGTTAGTAACATAGTAACATACAACATATTGAGTCTCATGATTCATCAATCTTAAAGTTTCAAGCTTTCAAAATTCAATATATAACATTTATCATCATTGATCACCAAAGTTGTACTTGTAAGCTAAGTGTAACCATTACAACAAATAATATCTAACATGAAATGAAATGTTATAAAATGAAACGAAATGAAACAACTTTCAACTTTCATGAAGCATCATATTCATAATTCATTACTAATGAGTTATAATTGCCAACTTCAAACTTAAATTGTCATATATTGTTTAAAAAAATATCATAATAAATATGAAAGAGTCAATAGTTATAAAAGCTACTAGAAACTAGAGAAGAGAAGTAAATTTATTATCTATTTCTTATGCTTGGGCCTCTTGCCACCACGAGAAATGTCTAATTTTTTAGTCTTGTTGCAAAATCAGGATCTTTGTCATTAATATCACCCTCCAAGCATTAATATCCAGAGGTATCTTTGTCATTACCTTTGTATCTGTATAGGGATCTTTGTCATTAATATCACCCTCTAAGCATTAACATAAGATAGAAAAAGCATAGCATGTCAAGTCAAGATTTTGTTTGAGTGATGCGTACATTTTTAGAAGGGTCATGATAGAGGAGTTCGACAACCAATGTCACTAACATCAAGGTACATAGAGGGATTGGTACTCTTGATTAAATATGAGTTCCATACCCTAATACATGACAAAATTCAATGGAAACATTGCAATCCCCCAATCCTGAAATCCTGAAAAACTGATAAGTCTGCTGGATTTTGAATGAAATCTAAAATTCTACTTTCTCCATATGAAATCCAATGAGGACGAAACCACTCTCAAACATCCTGAGTCATTTCATGGTAATGTTAAAAATTTAAGTAAAAGGATGAAAATGAAAATTAAAGAAAATGTCACTTTTACTTTAAGAATTTAACATTACCATGAATAGCATATCAATACTAGGGCCTAGACTTGATCATTAAGTTGCCCCACTCAAAAACTATTTGTTTCTTTCAAAAAAAATTGCATTTCGAACATTACTACCAAAAAAAAAATGCAAAAAAGGCAAAACGCTCCCGAAAACGCAGGGAGCGAAATTTTTTTTAGGGAGCGCGCTCCCGAAATCGGGAGTGATTTCGGGAGCGCGCTCCCGACCCGCTCCCGCCCGGAGCGCGGATCGGGAGCGGGAGCGAGGGGGGGGGGGGCGCTCCCCCGCAACACTGGTTCAAGCAGTGACATCATATGTTGAAGCCTATTCAATCTATCATATGGTCCATGGAACACCATGATTTTTGAATCTAATGCTTTTTTGCTTGTATCCTCCTACTCATCTTATATATCATGTGGTGAATTTGAATTAGATTAAACTCCATTGGAATATGAGGTCTAGATGTTCCATTGTCAAGGTATCCTGCTAGATGCTCAACTTTTGCTTGAAGATGCTCTTTCTGGGGTATGTCAGATCCACTGCAGCTGGAGAAGGTATATATTACAAAAAAAAGAGATGTCAATAATCATATCCATTACTTTATTTGATCTATAGCAGCAATCCTTATTATAGTACTTTTTCTGGGGCTTGTTAATCTTATTCCAATCACATACAAGACAGCTTGTCTAGTGATCTATCACCAAATTTTATTGTACTACCCAAAAAGAGGAGAGGTATACTGAAACTGTATGTCTTATTCTCCTTGTTAAGCTGTGGGAATTTTGGTATGCATCATATATCTCTTGGTAGACATGGTGATCATTGCAACCAAGCAAGAGGTCAGGACAGCTCAAAATGGTTACATCAAAAAGAAACAGTACCAATTACAAATCTAGTGCAGAAGTTACACTACGGATTTGTTGGTTGGCAATTCTTCCCCACACTCCCAATGTTACAATGCCTGAAGACAACCTGCTTGAGTGCTTAGCTATTGGTACTTTGGCGTGGCTCATAAATTGTATTTTTAAATTTATAATTTTTCTGTTTATCTATGGACATTATGTTAAGATAAATTTTATGTCATGCTAGTTGGTTCTTTTCTGTTAGTTAACTGAGTTTGATGTAAATTCTAGTTGTCAGAGCAAGAGGTAACTCCTCAAATGTAATCGTATTATTCATTCAGGTTGTTCATTATTATATACAATAGGGAGTGACTATTTAGTTCATCTCCCGATGACTCTTCATTTCCTTTATTATGTATTTACACTAATTACAGTTATTCACCCAATCCCTATGATTAGGGGTCAACATTCCCCCCTTAATCTGAAGGGATGTTGGTGAGTCCAAGCATCGTTTTGAATTTTTCAAGCTTCTCTCTTCCAAGCGCTTTGGTGAAGATGTCTGCAATTTGCTCATTAGTGGAACAGTGGCGAAGATGGATTGTTTTGGCCTCAACATGATGTCGAATCACATGATATTTTGTATTGATGTGCTTTGTTCGATCATGAAACTTTGGGTTCTTGGCCAACTTTATTGCCGAGGTGTTGTCAACCATGAGTGGAGTCGATTGTACTTGTTTTACCTGCAAATCTTCCAAAATTTTCCTGAGCCACGCAATTTTTTTTGTTGCCTCAATTGCTGCCACATATTCTGCCTCTGTTGTGGAATCTGCGGGAGCTGATTGTTTGCGTGCTCTAGGAGACAACTCTTGATCCAAGACTCATAGCATAACCTGAAGTAGATACCCTAGTTTCTTTGTCTCCATTGAAGTCAAAATCAGAGTATACAATTAAGCTGAAGTCGCCCACCTGTGTATACTTGATTCCAAAGTCTTAAGTTCCCTTCAAGTACTTCAGAACTATTTTTGCAGCAGACCAATGTCCTTCACAAGGCTTTTGCATAAACTTGGAAAGGATTCCAACATCAAACGAAATGTCTGGTCTGGTAGTAGTTAGGTAGTTGAGACTCCCTACAAGCTGTCTGTACTTTGTTGCATCCTCAAATTCTTTTCCTTCAATGGATGTGAGCTTTAAGTTTGGTTCCATTGGAGTAGTAAGAGGATTGCATTCAGTGATGCCAAACCTGTTCAATAGATCTCCAATGTACTTCTTTTGAGAAAGGAATATGGACTTTGGATGTTGAGTTACTTCAATACCAAGATAGTAATGAACATAGCCTTAATCAATCATTTCAAAACTTTTCCTCAATTCCTTCTTTATGGATGCAATGTAGCTCTCATTGTTCCATGTCATCAAAAGATCATCTACATTTACCACAAGATATACAACTGTTTTGCCAACCTTCTTGACAAACAAAGTTGCATCATCAAGATCATAATGTTTAAAATTGAGTTTTAGAAGATGCTCAGTTAGTTTTTCATACCAGGCTTGCGGTGCTTGTTTGAGGCCATACAAGGATTTCACAAGTTTGCATACTTTATGTTCATGTCCTTTTACAGCAAATCCTTCAGGCTGGGACATAAAAACATTTCCTTTTAAATCTCCATTCAAGAAAGCAGTTTTTACATCCATTTGATGGACTTTCCAACCGTTTTGAGCTGCTAGGGCAAAGAGTGTCCGGATGGTAGCCCATTTTGCTGTGGGGCAAAAGTCTCCTCATAATCGACCCCTTCCTTCTGTGCAAAACCTTTTGCCACAAGCCTGGCTTTGTGCTTGTCAAGTGAGCCATCAACTTTATACTTGTTCTTGTAGACCCACTTACAGCCAATTGGTTTGATTCCTAATGGAGGATCAACTAGCTTCCAAGTGTCACTCTTTATCAAGGCATCATACTCCTTTTGCATTGCTTCTTTCCATTCATCATGCGAAGCAACGTCTTTGAAAGAAGTTGGTTCAAAATCTGTAGACAAATTCAATTCACAATCATAAGAAACATCCATATCAATAGGTGAATCATAGTCATCTACATCACCTCCGTTTTGCTGGGTTGAATTTCTAGTTCCTGTCTTTCCAAGCTCATCAAGATGAATACTTTCAAGTGTCTTTGTCAGCCACTTTGGGGGACCTTTCTGAGATGGTCCAAGCTGCTCCGTTGATTGAGTTGGGGTTGAATCAAGATTGAGTCTCCCAATTCTATCAATCACATCACTCAAAGTATAATCCGTTGTTGGAGTTTCATGCAGGGGAGAGAGTGCTTCAGAGGAAGTTTCCATAGGTTGAACTAGTATAGGAATCCCCCCTTCAAGATGTGGAATCTGATTATCAAATTCTTGAAATGATTTTGCATTTGTGAATCTATCCAAGCGATCAAGTTGTTTTTCAACAACATTGTCAGTTTTGGATGATTCAAGAAAGATTACATTTCTAGATACAACAGACTTTTTATTGAATTCATCATAGACACGGTATGCTTTGGAGGTGTTTGAATACCCCAGGAAGATACACTTACGACTTCTTGCACCAGTTTGTTTTTATGTACCTTTGGTATCAAGGCATAACATGTGGAACCAAAGACTCTGAGATGTTTTACCGAAGGAATGTGCCCATATCACATTTCATAAGGAGTCTTGTTTTTAATGGCATTAGATGGACACCTATTCTTTACATATACAACACATAGAACTGCATCAGCCCAAAACATCATTTTTACATTTTTGAAAAACATCATGGAGCGCACCATATTTAAGATTGTCCTATTCATTCTTTCAGCTACTCCGTTCTGTTGGGGATTATAAGGCACAATTGTTTGATGTTTGATCCCATGTTGGCAAAGATAGTTTTCAAATTCATTTAAAGTGTATTCTTTTCCATTATCAGTGCGAATAGAGCTAATATGAGATTGTGCATCATTTTCAATCCATGGATGAAAGTTCTTGAATGTTTGGAAAGCATCAGATTTGTTCTTTAATAAATAAACCCAACACATTTTGGTGTAGTCATCAATAAATGTCATCATATATTTATTTCCATTTGCAAAAGGAACATGCATTGGACCACATAAGTCTGAATGAATGAGTTCAAGTTTTCTATGTGCCCTGGAATGTGAGTCATGAAAACACTGTTTGCTATGCAAGCATCACACTGCTTAAGTTTCCTAGTAATTGTAGGCAAACCAGTAACACCATTTTTCTTCAACAAGCAGAGGCTGTCATAGTTCAAGTGTCTAAATCTAGCATGCCATAATAAACTTGATGGAAATGTACCTTCTTCATAATGAGAATTTTATGAGAAATTTTGTGCACGAGCAGAGGTACCTTGTAGCTTGAGAAGTCTTTCGTCTTCTATCCCTGTCATGACAAGTGAGTTGTCTGATGCTTTTCTCACCTCAAGCTTGCCATCAAACATATGAATGGAGTGTCCCGTGGACCAATGACAACAAGTTTCTCCTCAGCTGTGGGAGATATAAAACATGATGCAGAAGAAAGTCTGGATGACCAGGCAATTTGAGCCTGATTATACCAAGCCCTGATGGCTTGAGTTTTGATTTGTCTGCAAAGTATACTGCTCCATCAACATTGTCAGTAAATTCTTCAAAAAAATCTCTTCTAAAAGTCATGTGGCAAGTTTCTCCTGAATCAAGCAACCAATCATTTTTCCAAGAAGCAAGTGAAGCATTAAATAAGTCTTCATTTACTCCAATATTACAGTGTACCACAACATAGTGAGCGGATTCAGGTGCTTTACCTTTCTCTTTTTCATTAGCTTTACCTTTGGGTTGGTTTCTTTCATTCTTAATTCTGTCCCAAGGCAACTTGCATGTGGATGCATCATGTGATCCATCTCTTTTGTAGCGTATGTAGTGCAAATCTGACTTTTCTCTTTGAGAGTGTTTGCCCCCCTTGCCTCTGAAATACCTTCTTTTTCCTCTTCGACCACCTCTTCCTCTTGAAGAATCTTGAGCAAGATTCTTTTCTTTCTGTGCAAGGCACACAACCTCTTCAGAAGACTGAGGAACAGTCTTCTTTTTCCCAAAAGCTTTCTCTCTTTCAACAATTTTCTTCACAAGGGAGTCAAAGGTAATATCTTTGAGGTTTTCATTTGCTTGCAATGACTCAAGATAATTTGAGTAAGAGGGATAAATTGCCTTGAGAAAAGCTATCAGAGGAATGTCCAGTTCAACATTAGTGGCTTTAATATTATGCATAATAGATTTTACTTCTGATGCAAGAGCAAGAGGATCATCGTTTTGTAATTCAAGGGTGAACAATTTAATCATGAGTTGAAAAACTTCAAGTGCAGAGTGTGAGTCATAGAGTTCCTTCAGTTTTTGTAAGGCTTCGAAAGCATTTGAAAATGGCGAAAGATGGCGACTCACCTCTTCATTTACTGATCCTGCAATCAATTCATAAGCCTTGCTGTTTTTATTTTCCCAAATGGCGAATTCTTTGTCTGAGGTAGGCTGTTCTGGTTCTTTGTCCCCGTCTCCAACACACACTTATTTCCACAACTCATTATAAATGAGAGTGTGTTTGATTTTCCGCGACCATTTAGGATAGTTCTCCTTCCCGGTGAGAACCACTCCCACAATAGATATCAGCGAATGCATTTCAAAGATGTGTACTGTGTAATTCGACTGTTGGTTAACTTTGTAACCAATCAACGACGCTTTAAATCCGGTTCTGTACGTGGATTTTCCCTTGAGGGTCCCACTTATCTGACTAATCCCTATGGGTCCTTCGTTGACTTTTTCTTTTGTCAAGCGCTGCAATCCGCACGGTTGATCTCACTTCTCCAGATCCAACGAATATCGCGTCCAACAGAACTAAAAGGAATTAAACTCCATTTTATAACCTTATCACGCCCGTTTCTGACATTAACTTGCGCGCACTTTCGGAAGTGATATGCGTCCGATCAATCAACCAATGAACGGCCTTAATGGCTGGAACTCAATGAGGTTTGAAACCCGTTGTATAAAACCTTATCACATCCGAAATTTGAATTAACTCACATGCATCTTCCGACGCAATCACCGTCAGATCTGAACTGGGCAATCGAACGACTATTGCGTCACCCACTTGCCAACTTGCTTGGTCAATCTCCACTGTCGATCAATCCCGCTTGATCCAACAGCTATCGCGAAATCTCGCATGAAAACTTGCACGATGCCTAACAAATCGAGAGCGTGCGAGAAAAGTGGTTTTCTTGTGCTACGTGTCGCCCGCTAAGGTTAATCGCGTGAATTTTTGGAATTCCACTTACAGCCTTTCGGGCGCGCGAGATACCACTTATACTTATCAATACCACCCACATGCTTAATTCATATAAAGACACTTAAGAAAAGGTTTAGCGCTTAAACTTAGTATTAACGCTTAAACTCAGTATTGATGCTTAAACTCAATATTTAGCGCTTAACACTAATTTACGGTGATTTATAAATAAACTGTATAAATAGAACAAATACCCGATAACCAACCGAACGTCTGCAGTAGTTGCCATAGAGGGGAAAACCTATAGAAAGGTTATCAAATTCTTGAGAGAGGCACATCTGTGGTCATTTCTGTAAAATAGACAGAACATATGCAGAAAGGAGTTACAAAGCAGAGAATGAAGCCAAAAATGGCGCTGGCTCTAATACCATGTCTGACCAGGTGGTAACTTCTCAAATGTAATCATATTATTCATTCAGGTTGTTCATTATTATATACAATAGGGAGTGACTGTTCAATTCATCTCCCGATGACTCTTCATTTCCTCCATATGTATTTACACTAATTACAATTATTCACCCAATCCCTATGATTAGGTCTCAACACTAGTTAATTCACATGTAATATAAAAAGAAGCTAAAGTGGGATCATTAGCTATAAAAAGGGCTTAGGTACTGCAATAGGGGTCTTTGAGAGGAATATGTTATTGTTAACTTTTCTTGGCCAGGTGCAGCTTCCATACTGCATTTGGATTTGGGCCTGAGTTGTCGTCTATAGCTTCTCAAGGAAGTTTCAGTCCTTACGGACTGTAGTTTTGTAATAATTTATGTTCCATTTTTACGAGTAAATGGAGTTCTTCAACAAGTTCTGACATTTGGATAAAAGTCAGGAATTGAGTTTAAGAAATCCTATTTGCCATCTCTTGCGATATTTTCATTCTATAAGAATATGTTGTGCCATACATTTGATCAAGTAAATAGAGCTCTGAACAGTTTTTTTAATTTGGATGGAAATCAAGAATGTGAGATTGAGAAATCCAACTATTTTTGAATTTTATTCCCGTGTCGCTGTTATGGCATATGATAGGTTCATACTTTTGTACCTAGATTCTCCTTTTCATTTGTGTGTTAGATATGCTTGTTTCTCAAAATATGTGAAACATCAACCTCCTATCATGGATATTTTGCAAGGTTTTTGTATCATGTTTGTTCTTAATAAATGTCAGAGGACCTTATGTTTGGTTACACACCTGTGCTCTTTTGCTTACCATGTGAATTCAACATTGGCAAAATGGTTCTGCTGGGCAGTATAACACCCATTTTCTAGTTGATACATTGTCTACAAAGTAAAGTTTGTCTTAGATGGTTATACCTTCTAGATCAGAAGCGATAATGATGGCTGATAGATCTAGAAACTGGACCCAGCATTGAATTTTGCAAAGAGAAACGAAAATCATCATATTAATGAGAAAACAGATTTAACTAGTATTCAGGTTCGGGAATAGCAATTTATTCCTGAAGCATTTTAAATACAGCCACACGCTTGAGTTGTATTAGTTGTGCCAGAAATTTAGAGGGCACAGTGTTTTAAATTGATGTGTCATGATCTCTTATCTGTTTTATCTCCAGACCTATATTACAAATACACTCACAACGGATTTTATGGGCTTGTTTGATGCAGGTCCCTTCCACTCTTGGACCTGTCATTTTTACTTCTTGGGTCAGAAGTGAACTGAATGAACTTTGGGATGGACCAAGACCAATTGTAAATGATAAAACACGTCTAATGGAGGTTTAATTGTTACGGCAAGTTTTCATATGGAATCCTTCTACCAAGTCAATGGGAAAGATTACCTGCTGGGAGAGTTTACATATTCTCCTGCATTCGGGTATCTATTTCTAACAATCATAATTTTATGTGTTTTAACCTTGTATTTTATCTTTTAGAGTGCACTGGCTTCATATTAATGGGATCATCTAAATAGGACGAGAAGAATGAAGGGCAAGTCTAAGATAATCAAGAAATAATTACGAATTTACGACACAGTGCTGATGTTTTGAATCCCCATTGCTTGCGTAATGGCCATACATTTTTTCTCATAGAGTCATATGTAATGCAGATAAGCTCTAGTTTCTGTTGGTTTCTTATAAATTCGTTACACTGAATAAAAATACGACAAATTTCTAGAAATGGAAAATTGTATAAGTTTAATTGCTGTGGTGATTCACACGCACAGACAACAACCTTTCTTGATTGAAAAATGAGATGCACATGGCATTTACTGATGGAAAAGAGACAATGAACCTGGGATTCTTGTGTTAATGTATTTTATTGGCTTATCTCTGTAAATGTTAATAAGTGAGAATCCATTTATCCAGACAGTCCACAATGTTACATTCAAGTATCTGGGAGCAATTTCTAGATGACAAAGAGAATGCCTGCTAGGGTTAGTGTTACTGAGATCTGGATGAGTTCATGACCCAAAATTTTACCATAGGTCAACAGGTCACTTTATTATTAATAGGATGTCCACCGTCTGCAAAGTAGCATGACTCGTTGATAACTGGAACAAGATTCTTGTAAGAAGTGAAGTAGTTATCAAAAAACATGGATCCAAGAGTTGCACATAGAAGAAGAAATTATGAGCAACTACAGTCATGCTTAACGCAAAATCCAACTGGACTAATGCTAGGAAAACACTGCGCAGTCATGAGTTCTACATTTCCAATGCAATTATAGAAACAATGTGTCCATGCCAGTTTAATGCTCCATTCATTATGCAACTTTCAATAAACCACTGTCGACCACTAAGTTGAGTATGAATGGTTACAAACTTATACATTAGGTATTTTATTATTATTATTTATTATTCTCAATCATAATTACTTTTTTTTTTGTCAATGGCGCTTGGTTGGTTGATAGATCTTTGGTGGAGTTATTCTCCCCACTAAGTTTTAGATGCTTTGATGTGCCCACCACTGGTTTGAAAGGGAAACCATAGCCAACAAGAATAGAATGGTGTATGTATCAGAATGTATATTGTTGTTGCAACAGTGACTCGATGAGGAACTTCCGTTGTGCTTGGATCAAGGGAAGAAATATTCAACATATCGCAGTGACCCACATGGGCATTTGGTTGGTTGGTACAGCCGGGTTGGTTTTATTTTTCTCACTGAGGTTCAGATGTACCAATGTGTTCACCACTGGTTTGAAAGGGAAACCATAGCTAACAATAACAGAATGGTGTGTGTATCATAATGTATATGTTGTTGCAATAGTAACTCGATGAAGCACTTCCTTTGTGCTTGGATCAGGGACGAAATATTCAAGATAATATCACAAGATCCACATGGGCGAAATATATCTTGTATGCATTGCATATATATGCTGATGTCCGATTCAGATAGCATAGCCTTATATAAAGGAATTAGAAGCCCCATAAGGAAGTTTTATAGTAGCACCATTGCAGGCAGTCAGGGATTTTTTTTATAGAGTGCCTGCAGTATTGCTTAGTTGTTAACTAATGAAAATATCAGGCAACGTATGATAAGAGGAAGAAAGCTTCTCCAAACCATTAATTGAAGGGGGTCGAGTAAAGATAGAAGAACCACTCTTGTTTTTGGAACATCAAGTCAACTAGACTAGAATAGCTGGAAAGCTACCATGGAAGCATGAGTTATGCTGGAATGGAAAGCTACCATGGAAGCATGAGTTATGCGGGAACGAGTTGTCGAATAAGAGCATTGCAAAAAGAAGAGAATCGTGACCAAGGAACAATTCATATAGTTGGTAGCATAATTGGAGAATACATGTCTACAATCTCTAGTCTATCTATAAAATAACAGAGATAAATTTGTACAAGTAGCTGTCAGTTCCTCTCTGGTTTTAAAGATACTAAAAATGCCGTATTGGTCCATAGGATGAGCCTTGTAGGCCTGCAGGGGATGCCATTTGGGCCTTAGCATGTATAAGAAAAATGTATACATCATGCTTTTTGTGGAATTGAGGCCTCTGTGATCCATATCAAGTTTTGAGAAGATTTTTTGGCGTAAATCACATTAGAATGCATTTGTCAACGCGTTTCGAACCAACGCGTGTGGTTCATCATCAGGACAAGTTGAAGAATCAGATATTGGCTGCATGATAAATAGATAGAGCAGAACATCCAACGGCTAAATTTGACCAGGCAACGGCTATATTGACCTGGGCAACCAGACTTGCTAATGACTATATTTGACTGGGAAACAGCTACTTGGCTGGACTGGATCAAGGGATAGGGATAGGAAAACAAAATTGGTTAAATAATAAGAGAGTTGGTTATATGCCTATTACCATATTTAAATAAGGAATGTGTATATAGGAATTAATTAGACTATATAAAAGTTATATATATAAATACTAAGTTAGTTAATTTAAGAGTTAGTTTAATATCTATTATATATAAAAATGAATCAAATTTACCGATATTAAACTTATATAAGAGTTATATAGACAGAGTTATTTAATTAATTGTTAATAACTTAAATGTAAGTTAGTTTTAATTATATTTAATTAGAAGGGTTTAATATTAAACCCATATGTAATTAATGGTTAATTAAACTTTAGTTTAATATCTATTATTATAAGGTAACGTATTTAATTAATATGAATCAAAATTAAATTTATAAAAAAATAATTTAATTAGATATTTAATATTATTTTAAATTTATATAATTAAGTATCTAGTTAATTAATTGTAAGTTAGTTTTAATTTTATTTAATCCAAAAAGGGTTAATGTTAAATATACATAGTTAATTGTAAGTTAATATTGCCATAACAAATAACTATTGTTAAACCTATTATTAGATCCTATTAATAAAACTATCAAAGTCAACTTAAACCAAAAACCTAAAACTATCTAGAGATTATAATAGGAATAATCCATTAAATTGATAACTTATTACAATAGTTGAATAATGGACCTAGGATATGCGGCACAATTTCCCACATTTAACTAATCAATGAGGAGAAAGAAATGAAGAAGTTTGTTTTAAATTGGTTAGTTAATCTTAAGCAAATTTCATTAATGTTTAGTTAGAGAAATAGTTATAAATTCCTAGGAAGGCTCCATAGAGAGGAACACCACAATAAGCGGGGGGAGGGGAAACGACTAGGAAGAGAGGGCAGGGATCCAACAACTGCTAATTTTCCAGCCGTCATCTCTATTGAGATTGCTCGACCTTTTTTCAATCTCAATTGCTTCCCTAAACTTCCGGTGGTGAAACTGAGAAACCCTAGCAATAACACATGCCTCCTCAATACAAACGTGATGCTTCGTCTTCTCAGCATGCTCTGCTAAGGCAGAGGATCGGGTCCTCCCATGTTTTAAGTCGGCTGAGTGCTCATTAATCCTCTGATTGATAGAACGACTAGTCTCACCAATATAGGGGGTTCCACATGAACAGGGAATAACATATACACCTTTCATGTCCTTTACTGACTGGAGGGAGCTATGGATTGTGTTAAGGGGTCTAAAGGTGGAGGGAACATTATGCTTTCTAAGAATCCTGGCAATATTATCAGTGGTCCCTTGGATGAAAGGGAGATGAACCCCTGAGACTCGATCTTTAGGGTTTTTCTTGACCAATGAATTCTTACTGGCTTTAAGGAAAGCCTTCTGACCTAGGTGCTTACATTAAGGAGGTGGGCCTTCTCTTTGTCGAGCCTCTTTTCATCAGAGATTCTCAGTGCACGAGTGGCAAGAGTATTAAGGACGCCCAAATTTTGAGCCGGGAAATGATGGGAACTGGCATGAAGATATTGCTCAATGTGTATTTTGTTCCTGAAAACTTGGTGGGAGAAGGAGCCATCATTATTCTTTGAAATAAGAACATCTAGGAAGGGAAGGCATCCATCGACTTCCTCTTCCATAGTGAACTTAATGGCGGGGGATTGATTGTTGAGATGCTTGAAGAAAAGATCCAATTCTTCTTGGCCATGAGACCAGATGACGTCAGTGTCATTCACAAATATTTTCCAGAGCTTGGGCAGGAGACACGCTGAGGCCAAAGCCTTGGATTCAAAATCTTCCATAAAAAGGTTAGCAACCACAGGAGATAGGAGGGAGCCCATGGCAACACCACATGTCTGCTCATAGAACTCGCCTTAGAAGTTGAAAAAAGTGGAAGTGAGACAGATCTCAACTAACCGAGCGGTATCAGGGTCCGTGAGCTGGTTAATAACCTTAATGGCCTCATTTATAGGGATGCACGTGTAAAGGGAGACCACATCAAAACTCACAAGAATGCCCCCTGGTTTTTGTTTTACTGGTTTCTTTTAAAATTTTGTTTTTATTTTTGCTTTTTAAAAATTACAATAATACCTCTTATATTGGCCAGAGTCGAGAACTTATTCTCCTATATCCTCCCATCCCGGACTTATTCTCCTATATCCTCCCATCCCACACCGTAAGTGTTGCATTCTGGTAATCACTTTACATGTTTCGTAATTGTGTGTATATGTTTTACACATATGAATCCACCATCCATGGATGTGCATGACCAAACCCACATTTCCTCGTAGCTTCACTATAGACATGGAAGGCATGATATGTGGGCATATATGACATGACTTTTATGTACCTTGGGGCTAATGCTACAGGGATCAGCAAATTGCTATTGGGCTTTCAAGGCACGAGTTGCATGCCTCAATGGGGGGTCAGCAAATTGCTATTGCCTTGCGAGCACGAGACGCTGGCATGAATTTGAGCATGTTTTTGATTAATAATTTCAGTTTTGATTGCTTGTGGGGAGTTATAACTACAATTTTGCATTAATATGGTATACACACTTTGAGACAATCGGTATGAGATTTGAACTTTGAACTTTTCCTAAGCAACAGCAACGCTTTTACTAGTACACCATGACTTGAGCAGCCAAGCTTAAGGATGATCACACAATCTCAAAAATAAAATGACTTATTTAATTTGTAATGGCGTTAAGTATTTCTCCTCGATCCATATTAATGGTTATATAAATGTTTTTTAGAATATTATAAAAATCATTAATTAACGAAATGTTTTGTAAAGAATGAACTAGTATTTTGAAATTTCCTGGATGGTGCCATGCTTTGAAGGCATTATTTTGGAATTATAAATCACAGCCATCATCCATGCAAGGAGTAGTATGGTTTGGAAATACATATGTAACCATTAATTTATGGAAGTTTCATGTGGGTAATGGGGCCTAAGGTTTCTCTATATTGTCATTGCAATTGGGATGGAATGTGTGAAGTGTTTATTTTATTGATTGATTACTGATGCATTTAAAAATAGTATTATAATACACGCCAATAAAATATGTAACTTGAATCATTCAAGTAATCTTATAATTTAACGAGGGGATTATTATTGGAGAATTACTATGGATAATTAAACTAGTTAAATAAATTTCAGCTTAACCATATAAACCTACACAAGAATATTGGCTTCAAAGGTTGGAAAATAAAAGTTGATACTGGAGATGGAAATTATTAGGTTTGTGTTAAAAACGAAAAAATTAACTTTGTATCAATTTGATTGAAGGCATGATATATGAAATATATATAAAACAATATTTCAACAATGAACATACTTTTTATCCAAGTGGAGCACAATCATTGTTAAGAGGGTGTACCGTGGAAAAAATTATTTATTATCACATATGCTATCAATGTGGCTAGGGCTTTCGATGCCTTTATTGATTAGTCTACGCAAGTGAAGAATGAATGTTTGACAATAATTTAATGTCGTACAACTAACAATTCAGTACTACAATGGATTCCATTCATTAAATCAATGGAATGTTGAAGTTTTGTAAAATGAAACATTCACACGGCAATTCATTGGCAACATAGAATTTAAACTGGTCACAAAGTATTTTTTAACAATAGAAATTGAAAAGGAAAGATTAGCTTTAAATGGTGATTCTCTGTGTTTATATTAAACTTTACAGCTTTACAATGTAATCTCATGGTTCTCTGGATCATTTAGCGATTTAATAATCCAAGATTTTCCTCTAATCCTCTTCCGCTCTACCCATAAGACCATATCTAAGATAGATTGGTAGGGCATATAGATACCACTGGGGTAGATGGAAGTCCAAGCATTCTTGTCCTTTTATTCCCCCCCTTCAATGTTCTTTTCTACCATTTTATCCTTTATCGGTAATGTTCCTCTTTAAAGTTTCCTATGCTCTCATCTTGTGCTTTTCACTTGCATTGCCTATTCAACCCTCGATTTTGTCCATTGTTTTGTGCTACCATTTTATCCTTTATCGGTAATGTTCCTCTTTAAAGTTTCCTATCCTCTCATCTTGTGCTTTTCACTTGCATTGCCTATTCAACCCTCGATTTTGTCCATTGTTTTGTGTATTAAGTGCCATTAACCATTCATTGAATTTGCATTGCCTATTCAACCCTCGATTTTGTCCATTGTTTTGTGTATTAAGTGCCATTAACCATTCATTGAATCTATAGCGATCACTCTATCCCACTTAGGCTTTTGTTTTTCGAAAGCTTCTTAGGAAACTGAGTTCTTTTTGTTAATGTGCTTGTCTGCTTTTTTGAGACATGACTCCCGACATCGACGTTTGGCTATAGCTTTGGTTTTGCCTCTATTTCTCACCGCTAATGTTTGATTTTGATTTATTGCTTTGGCATTTGGCTTACGCAGTGCAAAATTCTACACATTTGTTCGTTGCTATCAACAATCTTCAAATTCTAGAGTTATATCAGGATTCATTCCCATCATTGTTATTCAAGTCTCTTTCATTCTTGGACATGGGGACAGGCTATCTTGGCAGCCAACAAAAGTGAAGTTGAATTTTGGTCCTTACTTGTTTACTGTTCAATGTGTTTTTTCACTATGTCTGCACAACACTTGTTCAAAAGTGAGATCTCAACAATCAATATGCCATCACACAACGAAGCAGTAACTTGGAGGTGTGGACTGCATTCTTCTGCGGAGATCAATTGCTTTCCAACTTGGAAACAACTCTATTGCTGCATGTGCTCACACAATGTGGAAATTTCACCTACAAGCTATTAAACTCTTGTAGAAATTTCGTCAAACACTTGGGCACACTATGATTTTTGACTCAATGAATTTTTAGCAATAATTCTGAATTTTCACACATTCAACTGTCACTTAGGAGTAGAAATACAAAT
Source organism: Pinus tabuliformis (assembly GCA_031772625.1). Taxonomy (NCBI): domain Eukaryota; kingdom Viridiplantae; phylum Streptophyta; class Pinopsida; order Pinales; family Pinaceae; genus Pinus; species Pinus tabuliformis. The sequence goes on from CM062819.1 coordinate 236,650,474, forward strand.
GACCAATTCTGGAAAATATTTGCAGCGGGACATAACAGTAAACAATCACACCATTTGGCACACATTTTAGGCAATGTCCCTGGGAAAACCTTGGTGAAAAAACCAATCACAAGAGAGAAATTTTATTGAGCTCACAAAAAAATTACAAAAAAATACATGGGAAAATTTCCAGCAATTAATAGCCAACTTATCTCACTGAGTCTTGTTAGAAATATTGAGTGGGGAGGGTGAATCATTGTTTCACTTTTCTTTACAATTGAGTATCAAATGCATTAACCAATAACATCCACATCAAAGGAACACAATATATATTCGAATAATATATTTATTTTTTTTCTGGAGAAAAATCATAATTTAATTAATGAAAACAAATTACATGTAGTAGATGCTTATAATGCATTCAATCAGACCAGTCTAAACTGGCGTACACATCGCCAAAAACGTTAACTTTGAAATGGAAATAAGCATTATGCTTTTCTCTATTTCTTCTTTTCTACCTTTCACCATTCTCTTTGGGATGGAGTGGTTGATACAAGTGCTAGTTGGGATCCTTCAATCTTTCTTGAAATGCCCTTAGCTGAGTTTGAGCTATTAGTTACAAAATGACATTTAGAGCCCCTGTCTCCTTTGCTTCAGTAATGGTTATCAACCTTGAAGAGTGCGCTGGGGTTCTTGAGTCTTCATGATTTAGTCCTTCCTTTTCTACGTTGTCTTGTGGGTTTTGAGTTTCTTTGAAGGTAGGGGGAGTCATTTCTTCTTCCTCCTCTTCATCTCCACGTCGCTGTTGTGGGAATTGCCATCCCTTGGGCCATTTTCTTGGTTTCTTGTTCCTTTTGGGCACTTTTTGATTATCATGACATTTGCTTTGTAAATGTCTTGTTTGTCGGCATGTTCGACATCTAAACATCGTGTTATCGAAATCTAGAAATCGTGTCCAACATTACTTGTTACGTGTAAGGAGAATACGATCTGACAATCCTTTGCTGAGATCCACTTCCACACAAATTCTAGCAAAAGTGAAAATTCATTTTTCAATTCTTTGAGTGTTTGTCTTAATGTATCTCCCTAAGAGGTTCCCAATGCCTTCAAGCACTTTATGGTGCCAAAAATGTAGGGGTGCCAAAAATGTAGGGGGATATTATGCAATCCAACCCGTACTGACTTTCTTGATACCACCATTGTATTGACATCAAAATCGGGGAACCATGGGGTAACAAAAAGTCCCACAGAACCTCAGAACCATGGGCCTTCTCGTAGTACATATTCACGTTCCTCTGATGATGCAAACTTTACTATGAAGAAGCCCCCAAAACAGAGATGAAAACACAATTTATTGACTAAGTTGTGAGAATCCAATGAAAAAGATCCACTGGTTTTGGCCAAAATCCATTGAATCTTCATATAACAGCTTGTGATTTGTAAGTGGTGCATAGATCAATTGTTTCTGTAAGATCTACAGTCATAGCTAGTATTTGGTTCAGTTGCTCCACTATATAGTGATTGGGAAGATTGTGGGATTGTTTTGGTTTTGTTGTAACTCCAGATTTTCCTTTTAGGATGTCTTTGAATGAAAGACCTCCAAGTATTGGTCCTTGATTCGATTCTGATCCTTTGGGGAGACTAGATTTGGGTACTCCATCAGATCCTTTTAGATTGCTTGGACCAAGGGAGCTTCCCCTAAGATGCAAATTTAATATGATGGTGGATGACAGAAGGATGTTGTACTCTCGTATTCTCAACTCATCTTACATAGCTTTGCCTTCGTAGATCAGGGTTTGGAAGGGCATCATAATACCCAGCAAGCCAAAAATGCTCTGCTTCAGATGGAAGACGTTCTTAGAGGCTCGAACCCAGAAAATAATTGATTTGCCTTCTAGGGTTTTAATAAATATTTGGAATGCTGAGTTATTTCCTTGATTTGACTCCCAATTTTGAGGATAATGCAGTGTTTCAGCCATATCATAATTGAGACAGGGATCTATGAGGTGTGGGAGAGATTGATTTGAAGAGGAGGCGAGCTGTCGAAAATCCCAGACACTTGCCATTGCTCCCTGATCCTTCGGAGAAAGACCCCTATTGCGCTTTCCCTGTGAGACATCCAATCGGCAGAGGGCCACGCCAGAAAGAGAAAGGGTTTTCGGATTTGGCCAAAGTAGAGGCCGATCTATTAACTAGATGGCTAGATCTGGTAGACGATGACCCGATCTATGCAATACGCCTCGAATCAGGAGGGAAAACGTCAGCTCTAGCCAAAGAAGAGGCCGAGCAACCACTGAGGGATCGTAATCTGCAACATGGAGGAACATATCGATTAACTGATGTGACAAAGTCGTGTGCACTTGGTGGAGACGCCAATCTCCCAACCCGCGATCTCTAATGACGATCAAAACGTGCTTGGTCTGAAGTGCGGCTCCGTTGCAGAAATTACCCTCAGAAACCCTCACCATTTTCTGGCTTCATCGAGTTAGAAATTGTTCTTCTACTGATTCATATATATATATATATATTATTACAAGGGAAGCTACAATTTACCAGCGACAACGGGAGGGGCTACAACCCCAATATTTACTAGCTCCCACTACAAGGAGGCGACAACTCTTGAAGGAAGCTACAATTTCTTTCCCTAGCACGATCTTTGTTGAAATTGACAACTAGGGCCAAACTTCATGTGGGTCATCTTATTCATGGCTGATAATATGTTCATTAGATTCCTCTCGTCGAGAGGTGTAGGATTGATCTAAAGATCATCCGATTCTGATAAGTATTTATGGAGATATGAATCTATTTTGATTACGGAATTATTATCAAGCCGATCTACAACTCATGTAGGCTTTGAAGCCCAACAGTCACATCTATTCAAACATCAACAGTTGTGTATAAATACATGAGGGATTTTCCTCATTTGCACTCATTCATCTCATCACATCTCTCTCTCTCTCTACTGCGCAGAAAAGAGTCTCTTCTCTAGTGTGCAGAAAAAGATCTTTCCTCACACATGTGAAGCCGGACGCTGCTGAAACTGAAGCTGCACCTGTAGAAGTAAAGTTTGACCTGCGTGGACTAGAAGATCTCATCTGAACTGCGCTGTAGGTTCATCTGAACCTCCTCTGAAGGTTGCAAATTTTGGTGGTGGAATCAAGTCAATCCGATGAACGGTTTGCAAGATATCGACTGCCCTAGTTTGAAGGAAGCTGGAGAAACTGAAGCTGCAAATGCAGAAGTGAAGTTTGACCTGCGTGGACCAGAAGATCTCCTCATCTGAACCTCCTCTGGAAGCCGCAACTTTTGGTGGTGGAATCAAGCCGATCCGATGGTCAGTTTATGAGATATCATTTGCCCTAGTTTGATGATGAAGTCGCTAATGCTGATGTCGTTGATCTAGGGTTTGCTACTGCTGATATAAATTAGATTTATTGTACTATTTGTCTCTGTTGAATTATTGAAGATAAAAAAAGATTTGATCAAAGGGTTTCCCCACACATTGTGGGGTTTGTCCCTGGCTAGTCGCCACATCTTGTGTCTCTTGTCTTGGTTTGTTTTTTGTCGATCGTTGAATGTTCTATCTGCACTTTACTTTATGTACATGTGATTGCTAATCTGTGGAATATAATAAGAAAGAGAAGTAAACTGTTATAAGCATAGAACATACCATATCTTAACATGGTATCGGAGCTGAGGTGAAGACAAAGCCCGAGCAAGAGCAAGAGCAATCACTGAAGAGAAGATTGGCAAGGCTATCCTAAAAGAACTATGGGGTCCTTATCACTCTTTCCTGCTGAGGACAAGCTCCGTGAGAAAGCTGACTATCACAGATGGAAGATGTCTATCGATCTAACCTTTGAGGATCAAGGAGTGTTGGATCATGCGAGAGGCAATATTGTTGAGCCTCCATCAAATGCACCTCCTGCTGCTAGGAACAAATGGAAGAACGAAGAAGTTAAAGCGAAGAAGATCATTCGAGACTCTATCGACAAGCACTTGGTGGCCTACATCTCTGAACTGGACACCTCCAAGGAAATCTACGATAGATTGGTGAGTTTATTTAAAGTTAATGATGCAAATCAAGTTTTGTTTCTTAGAAATAAGCTGAGGGAAATCAAGAAGGGTAAAGATGAGAGTATGCAAGCATACTTCTTAAGAATCACCGAGATCAAGAACGATCTCCTATCTATTGGGGAGACTATTACTGACAGAGAAATGGCACTCATGACTCTTGGAGGATTACCATCCGAATGGTACGTGTTCAAGACTACTCTTTTGAACAATAATGTAATTTCTGGTTTCGAGGAATTAATGGCTAGATGCATTCAAGAAGAAACAAGGGTAGAAGAGCAAGAAATGCCCTTGCCTAAAGGTCCTCCTGCTGCTTTTTCTTCTCATGCTAAGAAAAGAAATAATTCTGGGTCTAAATCGAAAAGAAAGGCTGGACCTAAGGGTGGAAGAAAAGGACGATGTTACATTTGCAATAAAGCAGGTCACTATGCAAGGGAATGCCCTGATAGAAAAGACTCACACCGGGATGATGATCAAAATCCCTCTGATGGCAATCAAGGGAATGACAAATTCAATAGCAAAGGTAAGAGGAGAGCTGGGAATCAAGGAAGAGGACAACCATTCAAAAGAACCTGGGTCCATCTCTGCAATGGAAGACAAAGGCTACAAGGTAACCTTCAGCGACGACAAGGTACGTATATGGAAAAATAATGTTAAAAATGCTTTCACTCTTGGGTTTCGAGTTGATTCTTTATATCAGGTCGGTGGAAGTCCGCTAGGCGTCATGTCTTGTGACACAACTTTTAAGTCCGAACTTTGGTATCGGAGGTTTTCCCACCTTCATTGCAAAGCTCTACCCGATGTAAGACAGATGGTAACAAGAATGCCCGAATTCCAAGTTGAGAAAGAAGGTGTATGTCCAGGATGTGCCGAAGGAAAGCTCAAAAGGGGACCATTCCCCTCAAGTCAAAGCAAGACCCTCGATATATTACAACTAGTTCACTCAGACATATCTGGTATGATCACTGTGAATTCCTTGGGAGGATATTCATATTATCTTACTTTTATAGATGACTATTCTTGAAAGACCTAGATATACTTCTTGAAAAAGAAGGATGAAGTGTTCTCTTGGTTTCGACACTTCAAAGCCCTGATCGAGAATCAAACCGAAAAGAAGATCAAGATCTTAAGAACTGATAATGGCACTGAATATGAATCTAATGAGTTCCATGATTTTTGTAAAGACGCTAGCATCAAGAGGGAGACTACTACATCATATACTCCTAAACAGAATGGTGTGGCGGAAAGGAAGAACCGCACGATTATGGAAGCTTTCTGGGCCATGTTACATGATCAAAGACTTTCGAAGTTTCTATGGGCTGAAGCTGCAAACACCACCGTATATGTACAAAATCGATGCCCTCATCAAGCATTGGGTTCCAAGACCCCTGAATAAAAGTTCACCAGTAAGAACCTTGATGTTTCTCATTTTATAATTTTTGGAAGCCCTATATATTTTCATGTGCCGAAAGAGAAACGAAATAAATTGGGTGCATCTGGAAAGAAGGGAATTTTCGTGGGCTATGGTGGAAATACTAAAGGCTATAGAATCTATGTAGCCGGTCAAAGGGAAGTCGTGATTAGTCATGATGTCACCTTTGACAAAGATATGGCTCTCACCAAGGTGGACAATCTTCCGACTTTGAGGAGCTCTCAAGAAGCCGACACTAGGGAACCGAAAGAAAAGGATGATGAATCAATGCTTGATGTAGAAGAACCCATGGATCCGATTGATCCTCCTCTACATGAGCCTTCCTCTTCTAGGAAGAGGCCTTCATGGTTTAGGGGGTTACTTGATGACGCTGAAGGATGTAGGTTTTAACCCTGTACAAAAATTACCTGCATACGAATTATTAAACAAAGAAAATAAACAATGCGAGAGCATAACCCATAAAACACATATGCACAGAGATTTTTCCCTGGATCCCAAAACCGGGACTACCAGCTTGATTTTTCATTATGTTCCTTTCAATGTTACAATACATATTTATACATGCCGAAGCATCCAATACCATGGACCGAAAACCATCGCGTCCAATACCATGGATTGAAAACCATCGCATCCAAAAAACATGTGCGAAAATCATGCACAAAACCATAGGTGGGTCCGCCCAACCTAACATATGGTCCAAAACCAAAATTTTCCGGGGCGCTGCCCCGGACCCCATAAAGTGGGGTTACGGGTGCCCTTCAAACCCCCTATTAACTATGTGGAAAGAATATAACACAACCCAACAATCTCCCATTTGTTGTTTTCTTTCCACAGGGGGCCACAGGAGAGCTTAGTCATTTTTTTCAGCCCTGAGATTCCCATTGCTTCTCTACACCAAGAGAACTTCTCAGAGCTCACAGATTTTGTCAATGCATCTGCAGTATTCTTCAAAGTGTCCACCTTTACCAGCAACATCTTTCTGTCTTCTATCATATCCCTCACAAAGTGATACTGAACATCAATGTGCTTTGTTTTTGAATGATAAGCAGGGTTCTTCACCAAGAAAATTGCACTTTGGCTGTCACAGTCTATTCTTATAGCTCCATGTACTAACCCCATACTTGAACACAATCTCTGCAACCAAACTGCTTCCTTGCTTGCATGAGTGGCTGCCATGTATTCTGCCTCTGTAGTTGATAGTGCCACTACAGATTGTTTCTTACTCATCCAACTGACTGCACCTCCAAATAGGTTAAACACATACCCACTTGTAGATCTTCTCTGATCTAGATCTCCAGCCCAGTCTGCATCAACAAAGCCATGAATATCCAACACTGTCCAATCCTGGTCTTCCTTGGTAGCACAAACCATAATCACTAGTGCCACGCAAATACCTGAAAACCCGCTTCACTGCTGTCCAGTGCTCCTTCCCAGGTTTTGACATAAACCTGCTCAATACTCCCACTGCATGTGCAATGTCTGGTCTAATACAGACCATTGCATACATCATGCTACCCACTGCACTTGCATATGGAACACAGGACATGTCCTCTTCCTCTTCTTGTGTCTTGGGACACTGTTCAGCAGATAACCTCACACCTACAAGAATATGAACCTTCACCGGTTTACTATCCTGCATATTAAACCTCTGGAGTATTGTCTCGACATACTTCCTCTGGTTTAACCAGAGCTTCCTCTTTGACTGATCTCCTTTAATTTCCATGCCCAAAATATAGTTTGCAGCACCAAGATCTTTCATGTCGAATTTGGAGGACAATTGGGTCTTCAAATCTTGGATAATTTCTTTGTCATTTCCAACCAGCAACATATCATCCACATACAAGACCAGATAAATAATACGGTCACCAATTAATTTAAAATACACACAATGATTTGCTTTGCTTTTGGTGAAGCCAAGTCCCCGTATAAATGTATCAAATTTCTGATACCACATCCTTGGTGACTGTTTTAACCCATACAGAGACTTCTTTAACTTGCATACCAGTTTTTTCTTACCCTTCACCGCAAAGCCTTCAGGTTGCTTCATGTAGATTTCCTTTTCCAAATCCCCGTGAAGAAATGTTGTCTTCACATCCATCTATTCTACCTCAAAATCAAAAGCAACAACAACAGATAAAAGTAATCTAATAGAAGTTACCTTGGCAACAGGAGAAAAAATATCACCAAAATCAATTTCCGGCACCTGGGAATAACCTTTTGCTACCAACCGAGCTTTGTATTTCTCCACCTTTCCTTCTGCATTTGTCTTCTTCTTGAACACCCATTTGCTGCCAATGGGTTTCCTTCCAGTCGGCAACTCCACTAGATCCCAAGCCTCATTTTTGTGCAAAGATGCCATTTCATCGACCATGGCCTCTTTCCAGAGTTTTCTATCCTCTGAATCCATTGTTTCCTTCACAGTTCTGCGATCATTATCAGTAACAGACAAAGCAAAATTTGAATTGAAAGCAGATGGACTATACCTTTCTGGCTGCCTTCTTTCTCGAACTGATCTTCTCACAGCCGGAGTTTGTGGCTCTTCATCTTCTTATTCCTCCTCTGCTGTAGAGTCTGATTCTTCCTCCTTTGGCTCAAACTCTATCTTCTCAGGTTCCTTTGGTTGGACTTCATGTTGAATAACATCTTTTACCTCTTTGAACAACACATCTCGGCTGTACACAACCTTCCGTGTGATTGGGTTCCAAAGCTTATAACCCTTTAAACCATCCTTATACCCAATAAAGATGCACTTTTCAGATTTACTATCCAACTTGGTTCGTTTCTCCTTTGGAACATGTACATATGCATCACATCCAAATACCCTTAGATGTGAAAGAGAGGGTTTCTTACCAGTCCATACTTCTTGTGGAGTCTTATCCTCCAACGCTGATGAAGGTGATCTGTTGATCAGGTAACATGCAGTATCCACCGCCTCTGCCCATAATTCCTGTCCTAACTCGGCACCACTGAGCATGCTTCTTGCCCTTTCCATCAACGTCTTGTTCATTCTTTCTGCGACTCCATTTTGCTGAGGTGTATATGGAGTCGTCTTTTGCCGTGCTATACCACACTTCTTACAAAATTCTTCAAATTCCTTGTTGCAAAATTCTCCACCATTATCTGTCCTCAGCACCTTTATCTTCTTCTCTGTCTGATTTTCCACCAGAGCCTTAAATTCTTTAAACCTGTCAAAGACTTCAGATTTCTTCTTAAGAAAATATATCCATGTATTCCTTGAGAAGTCATCTATGAATGATACATAGTACACAGACTTACCCAGTGATGGAACCTTCACAGGTCCAAACACATCACTGTGCACAAGCTCTAATATCTGTTTCGTCCTCTTACCACCAGAGGGGAAACTCACCCGATTCTGCTTCCCATATACACAATTTTCACAGAAATCAAAATCCAGAGAGCTATTATTCATACCTTCTACCATACCTTTACCATGAAGTATTCAAAGGCCCTTCTCTCCAATATGTCCAAGCCTTTGATGCCACAACATGGTCTTCTCTCCAGAGACCACTAGATTCTCTACTCCATTTTCAGGAACCATAGAACTATTGCACCCATCAACAACAGTGCTACTTTGCAGCTTGTACAGAGTTCCAATCCGAACTCCCCGCATTAATATCAGTGCTCTTCGAACCATCTTGCAGGTATCTTTCTCGAACACCGTCTTTACACCTGCATCATCCAACTTGCTTACAGATATCGGATTTCTGGCCAATGCAGGAATATGTAGAACACCCGGAGTGTTCTAACCCTTCTACCTTGCAACTTCAACTTTACTTTTCCCCGACCAATGATTCTAGCCTTCCTATCATCTCTTAAGAAGACATCACCCCCATCGTATTTCTCATACTCGCAGAACCACTCTCTATGGGGAGTGAAGTGAAAGGATGCACCTGAGTCAATCAACCATGCTTCATGATCTACATGTGTACTTGAAGAAGCCAAGTACACATCCCCACCTTCATCTGAGGTGGTTTTCGCCTCTGCAGAAGGAGCATCATCAGATCCCTTTCCTTTATCAGGAGCTTTATATTTACAATCCCTTCTGAAGTGCCATTCCTTTCCGCATTTCCAGCACACCACCTTTGTAGGTTTTCCTGGAGATTTAGATCTCCCTCTAGATTTAGATCTCCCACTCGATGACTTATTTTTGTTTCTGTTCTGGGACCGTCCTCGTACAGACAAGGCATCACCATTCTGGTTGTCCATATTTTTCCGTCTCATCTTCTCCGTCATCAAGGCTGAGACTATTTCATCAAACTGCAAAGCAGTTGCATTGCTACCTATTGCAATAACCAGAATATCCCACGAATCTGGTAGAGAACACAACAGACTGATGCACTTATCTTCATCTGAAAATTTAATATCAATAGATAATAACTGACTTACCATAGTATTAAACGCATTCAGATGCTCTGTCACCGAGTCTCCATCTTTCATCCTCAGGTTATATAGCTTTTTCCGCAGGACAGTTTATTCACCAGAGACTTAGATTGGTACAAAGTCTCTAACTTGACCCACAAAGCCTTTGCCGTAGCTTCCCCTGATACATTCAGCAATACTGAATCCAAGACACACAATCGTATTGTGTTCTTTTCCTTCCGATCCAACTTCTTCCATTCTTCATCGGTCACTCCCGATGGTTTAGTACCCAGATCTACCGCGATCCACTGATCTTTATCCACCAACAGATCCTCCATCTTGAGTTTCCACAACTCAAAATTCTGACCATTGAACTTCTCAATCTCTATCTTTCCACTGCTCGCCATCTTCTTTCACCACCAAAATCGATCTCGCAGATCTCCCACTGAACAGGGTCTACCACAGGCCCGAGCGAAACCCCTCAGCAGCAAAGGCGTCTCCTTGAAGCCAAAACAACTCTGATACCAAATGTAGGTTTTAACCCTGTACAGAAATTACCTGCATACGAATTCTTAAACAAAGAAAATAAACAATGCGAGAGCATAACCCATAAAACACATATGCACAGAGATTTTTCCCTGGATCCCAAAACCGGGACTACCATTTTGATTTTTCATTATGTTCCTTTCAATGTTACAATACATATTTATAGATGCCAAAGCATCCAATACCATGGACCGAAAACCATCGCGTCCAATACCATGGACCGAAAACCATCGCGTTCAAAAACATGTGCGAAAATCATGCACAAAACCATAGCTGGGTCCGCCCAACCTAACATATGGTCCAAAACCAAAATTTTACGGGGCGCTGCCCCAGACCCCATAAAGTGTGGTTACGGGTGCCCTTCAAACCCCTATTAACTACGTGGAAAGGATATAACACAACCCAACAAAGGACATGCTACACCCCAAGGAAACCTTCTGTGAAAGTAAGAAACCTAACAGGTATCAGGGATACCTGACCATCATGAGCACGATCATACAAAATGAGCCTTCATCATTGTCAGATGCCGTCAACTATCAAGTATGGAAGGATGCTATGACCATTATGGAGAATTATGTCTAGGAAGTAGTTCCCAGACCCCAGGACAAGACAATTGTCACTTCTAAATGGCTTTACCAGATAAAGCATGTAGCAGATGAAAGTACGGAAACGTATAAGGCTCGTGGTTCTCCCAAAAGGAAGGTTTAGACTATGATGTGATATTCGCACCTGTTGCCAGATATACAACCATCCACTTGATCATAGCCCTTGTGGCTTCACAAGGATGGAACCTACATAAGATGGATGTCAAGGCCGCGTTCTTGCACGATTCGATCAAATAAGAGGTCTACGTGGAGCAATCCGAAGGATTTGAGATTTATGATCGAAAATTTCATGTATGCAGGTTGAAGAAGGCTCTCTATGGGCTGAAGCAAGCACCCCGAGCATGGTATGAGAGGATCGATAGCTACTTGATGAAGCTAGGATTCACTAGGAGTGAAGCCGATCCTAACTTTTACTTTAAGGTTGAAGATGACAAGCCTCTCATACTGGTGCTGTATGTGGATGACCTCTTTCTAACAGGTGCAGACCCTCTCATTCACAAATGTAAGAGGGAGTTGGATTCTGAATTTGAAATGAAGGACCTAGGAATGATGCACTATTTTCTAGGACTTGAAGTGTGGCAGAAGCCAGGGGAAACTTTCCTATCTCAAGGAAAATATGTGGTGAAGATATTGGAAAGATTCGGTATGGTGGACCGCAAGCCTGTAACTACCCCGATGGAGCTTGACTTCAAGAAGTTAAGCGGTAGTGCTGCTGGACCTGTTTTATGAAATACTACCGAGTATCAGCAACTCGTCGGAGCATTAATGTTCTTAGTGAACTCCTGTCCAGATATATGCTTTGCAATCAACACGTTGAGTCAACATATGGTTGAACCCCACCACATACATTGGATTGGTGCCAAGAATCTGTTGAGATATCTTCGTGGCACTATCACTTATGGGTTAAGATACATTGTCGGAGATGTGAGACTATTTGGATACACAGACGCTGATTGGGCAGGCAATGTGGAGGACCGTAAGAGCACTTCCGGGTGTTGTTTCTCCTTGGGATCTACTTCGATATCTTGGATGAGCAGGAAGCAGAAGTCGGTGGCCTTGAGCACCACCGAAGCAGAGTATATTGCTGCTAGCATGGCCTCTTGTGAAGCAGTTTGGTTGCGAAAGCTCTTTAGTGAGTTGTTTGGATACCACCGTGATCCTTTGTGACAACCAGAGTGGGATTCATTTGTTAGAGAATCCCGTATTTCATAATCGCTCCAAGCATATCAATATCAGATACCACTATATTCGAGATATGGTGCAGCAGGGAGCTATAAGGCTCCAACATATCTGTACAGATGAACAGGTCGCCGACATTCTGACTGTTTGAGAACAACTTGGAGTTGTTCAAAGACCCTCCGATGAGGGTCATGTATGATGCATTGAGCTTTGGGAGCTCCAGGGGGGTGCGAGGTACTTCTTGGAGCAACATATGACCACAGGATGATTCACTATCGCCTGGTGGTATATATGTACACCCCGTGGCGACATTGTAGCAGGATTGATGTGTTCTCCTGTGAGGTCTGGATTGATGTGTTCTCCATGGTGATTGTAGCAGGATTGATGTGTTCTCCTGTGAGGCCTGGATTGATGTGTTCTCCATGGTGATTGTAGCAGGATTGATGTGTTTTCCTGTGAGGACGGGATTGATTAAGTTCTCCTGTCAAGACATCCTACCCATGTAGTCTAGGACTCATGGGAAGTACCTCTCATCTGATCAATGAGCAGGGAAATGAAGTTAGGGACCATAGTAGTACTGATGGATGCATCGTTGTATTTACCATGCTCCCTACGCTAGGATGACCTCCATTGATTTGGGATCAATGATACTGGTTTGAGACCAGTGGTAAGAGTGGTACATTCTATGACACTGACTTCGGGTCGGTTGAGACTGGTCTGGGACCAGTGGTACACACTCTGAGACTGACTTTGAGTTAGTGGAGGATGTTACTGGTCTGGGACCAGTGGTAGGAGTTGTACTCACTATGACGTTGATTTCGGGTTGGTTGACACTGGTCTGGGACCAGTGGTAGGAGTTGTACTTACTATGACGCTGATTTCGGGTTGGTTGAGACTGGTCTGGGACCAGTGGTACATACTCTGAGACTGACTTTGAGTCAGTATAATACATCCTTGATCATTTCTTCTTCTTCATAATTCGGACAAAAGCAGAGCAGAACAGAACAAAGTAGCGCATAGCATAATTGAGCAGAGCCGTACAGATTAGTACAGGGTAGAACAACACAAAGCAGAATAGGCAAAATAGAGTAGAGCAGGGCAAGGGTTAGGCTGTACAGGGCAGTTCTATTGATGGATGAATAGTAGCGACCGACAGACAAATTGCAGATGAAGTTCTCCCTAGTTGAGAGGGAGTGTTAAAATTGGAAAATAGGGCCAAACTTCATGTGGGTCATCTTATTCATGGTTGATAATATGTTCATTAGATTCCTCTCGTCGAGAGGTGTAGGATTGATCTAAAGATCATCCGGTTCCGATAAATATTCATGGAGATATGAATTTATTTTGATTATGGAATTATTATCAAGCCGACCTACAATTCATGTAGGCTCAGAGGCCCAACAATCGCATCTATTCAAACATCAACAATTGTGTATAAATACATGAAGATTTTTTCTCATTTGCACTCACTCATCTCGTCATGTCTTTCTCTCTCTCTACTGCGCAGAAAATAGTCTCTTCTATACTGCGCAGAAAAGGGTCTCTCCCTCACACATGTGAAGCCGGAAGCTACTGAAACTGAAGCTGCAACTGCAGAAGTAAAGTTTGACTTGCGTGGACCAGAAGATCTCCTCATCTGAATTGCACTGTAGGTTCATCTGAACCTCCTCTGAAGGTTGCAACTTTTGGTGGTGGAATCAAGTCAATCCGACGGACGGTTTGCAAGATATCGACTGCCCTAGTTTGAAGGAAGCTGCAGAAACTGAAGCTGCAATTGCAGAAGTGAAGTTTGACTTGTGTGGACCAGAAGATCTCCTCATCTGAACTGCGCTGTAGGTTCATTTGAACCTCCTCTGGAAGCCGCAACTTTTGGTGGTGGAATCAAGCCGATCCAACGGTCAGAGTGTGAGATATCGTCTGCCCTAGTTTGATGATGAAGTCGCTAATGCTGCTGTCGCTGATCTAGGGTTTGCTACTGTTGATATAAATCATATTTATTGTACTATTTCTCTCCTCTGAATTATTGAAGATAAAAGAAGATTTGATCAAAGGGTTTCCCCACACATTGTGAGGTTTGTCCTTGGCTAGCCGCCACATCTTGTGTCTCTTGTCTTGGCTTGTTTTCTGTTGATCGTTGAATGTTCAATCTACACTTTACTTTATGTACATGTGATTGCTAATCTGTGGAGTATAATAAGAAAAAGAAGTAAACTGTTATAAGCATAAAACATACCATATCTTAACAATCTTGCCACCATTTAGAATAAAGGACAAAATACAAATCTCTCGGGCTCCCCTACTAGGGACAATGACCCAATTACAAGAACTCACAAACATCGCTCACATTCAACTTCTGTGCAACTCCTTGTGATTTTGATACACTGTTGTAGGCTTGACATCAATATATCCTTGTTGCGGAACTTGACTTCACATAACATAATTCAAAAGAAGACACATACCTCAAGATTTGTTAATGCGACTCACTCAAGCATAATAGCAATGCCGATGACCAACTCCGTTGCGATGAGATTCACCTATAATATTGAGTCAAACAGAGCATCAATCTTTGTTTTCTTGCCCTGTATCTTTATGTGGAAGAGTTTGGTCATTTAAGACTACTCAGAGTCACCTCCTCTTGCACTGGCGTACAAATAATCTTCTCATCAACATCTTAGTTACTTTCAACCCAGTTGCTTGAAACAATGGCCTTGTGATTCTTCCTCTTATTGTCGTTTTTTTTGTTTTTTGGGTTAAGCTATGGATGAAACTTCCAACACTTCTCCTTTTATGACCATCGATGTTGCAGTGGTTGCTAAGATTTTTGCAACTAATAGAGCTTTCTAGTTCTCCACTATGCCTTTGCATTCAACTTTTTTTAAACACTCATTTGTTGCCAATGGGCTTTCTTCCAGTTGCCAACTCCATTACATTCCAAGCTTCAATCTTGTACAAGGTTGCCATTTCTTCAACCATGGTCTTTTTCCAGAGTTTGCCATCCTATGAATCCAATGCCTCCCTAATAATTCTAGGATCTGTTCAAGAATGTAACTAGTGTCGGTCTTCATAATTGTATTTTTCAAAAGAAAGAAAAACGATTTTTATTATAAAAGAAATTGAATTATTAAAGGACGAGTTTCATGTTTGGGTCAATGGTCAATAGGTCAAAGTACCCATTGAGTGCTCTAGGTTTTTGTACTAAGTTAAAGTCAAAGGAATTATGTAAAAGACCCTTCTTGGGCTCATTGTATCAAAGATAGAAATTGATTTTAGTCATGTTAACCCCTCCACCATCAAGTCAGCTTCAAGCACTTAAGTCGGCCTCTGACAACTGTCCAGTCAACGTCTTTGAAGGGTCACATCCTCACACAAGATAAGTATATATATACAAGTGATATTCGACCTATTGAGAGAGAATCCAAGGAATAAGTTGATCTGCAATCTACAAGAAAAGGAAGGAATGCGAATAACTAAAGAAAGGAAGGAAACTCATAAGGAAAGATAAGGAGACCTATATCTAATCTAAGGAAGTCGAAAATGCCTTAAGATTTGAAGTGTTGTAGGAGTTGAGGGTACAAATTTTTCTTCTTATAGAACCTTCAATTGTCGAATTCCAAGACCTAGACCCTTGACCAAGAACCCTTCCAAGACCAAGTCAATTCTCCTTCTTTGAGTTGCTCCTCTTTCCAGCAACTTCGACCTATCTTGCAACTGCACCTTCGACTTGCCCAAAAACTACGACTTTGACTTGCCTAGAAATCGCAACCTCGTCTGCAACTTTCACTGCATCTTTGACTAAAACTGTGCTTCTTTACGTAGGAAGAATCTTTCTCTTAGAGAACTAGGCTTTTCAGAACAACTCTTTTTGGTGACCTAAATTCGCTTTTGCAACTTGGCTTTACAACAACAAGATGTGCTCTAATTCCTTCGCACGTGTGGAGAGTAACCTAAAACAAAACCCAAAACTTCGACTTCTTTTTCCTTCGACCTCCTCTTCTTCGCATTTCTTTTCTTCTTTATGATCGAACTTGTGTGAGTGTGAGTGTGTTCTCCAAATGAGGCTGAGTGCCTTATATATAGGCTTCCTTGAGCCTTCTATTGTCATTAGGCTGACTGATTTATCCAATAGGCCGACTTGATGCTTTCATGATTGACTTGGTCTTGGAGGGTCTTTTGACTCTAATTTGACTCAAATAATTTTCTTCACAATATGTAACATGCCCAAAAGGGTCATTTATACATGACAATGACTCAATGACTTTATAACAAACCTAGAAGCACTAAATGAGTGCTTTGAACTATAAAATAAATTCTCTTGATCATGAAACCCATGCCTCAAGGCTCACAATAATAAATTTATTTTTCCTTTTTTTCATTAAATAAATAAAATCATGATTACATCTCTTATTATGAAGACCGAACCTAGTTACATATTTAACACTCCCTTTTAACTAGGGAGTATTTACAATCCATACAAGGTACTTGGAAATTCTCAATCTGAAGAATTCTCATAAAAAGAGTCGAATTGGTAACCCATCTGTATAGCATCATATCCTCCAACATTGTCACATAACAAGGCCTTGACTAACAACTCTATCTTTCCACAAGATCAAAGCATAATGCTGGCGAGACCAATGATTTATAGACACCTTCATCGTCTCCTCAAAACATATCCCACCCATGTTCTCTCAAGAGTGTTCCACCAGGACTATTCTTATCTTGGATTCCCAGTCCTCAAAGAATATCGGTCCTCTATGAATACTTTTATCTTGGACGCCCTACCACATCCTCAATGAGTATCAGATGCTAGATGCTTTACCTAATCTTCCATTCTTTCTTCCTAGGTGCAGACAAGAATGATCTATCTATATCTTCTCATGGCCTTCACTAAGACTTATGACGGTTAGTCTTGGTCTAGTGCATGACACATGAAGTAGAGAACCATATCTGTCACTCCCTCTTAACTAGGGATGACCAACCCATTTCATAAAAGAAATGTACCCAAGGTCCCTCTTGATCAGGGACTTGTTTCTAGCAGCTATTCAAGTGGAGATCATGGGACAACCAACTGCTTGTAGAAATATTTCCTTTGATTTCATGGATTTCTTCTTTGTTATAGAGTCTCATCTTTCATGAATTCTTCGTAGGGAATAAACCATCCATCACTTTCATCCATGAGTCAATCATGTCATCATTCCTTTCATTGGAAAGTGATCCATTAGTCCATATTTGGTCTTCCTTCATGCCATGCTGCCTTCTTCATGCCATGTTTCCTTAAGGATCTTTCATCCTGCTACATGGGCATCAGTTGTGGAAGACATCCACAACTCTTCCCTTGGAAGCCCTGCATAAGCCCATCCAGATATTATTCAAAAATAAGAAATGAACATTAAATCAAAATTATCTTTGTGATGGTCTTTCATCATGACATCTTCATGTGAGCATCAACATCCTGCATACATATTGACACATCTCCAAAAGATATATGCTGTTAAGGGTCTCTTTCTTTTTTAGACTTCATCAAGGTCTTCATATCTTTCATGGAGATATCATAGTCAAACCTTTTAGTCCTTGAATGTTGATTGCTTTCTCCATAGTTGCATATTTCATGATCTCTTTCTTTCTTCACACATTTCCTTTCTAGGAACTTTCAATTAGAGTTCCTACAAATATTGTCAACCACCTCATATTTCATATGAAGACATATTATGTTGATTTCATCTAGGCAATGTGTGACCCATGCCTTCCTGCGTCCTTTCATTCTTCCTTTTGATCATGCTCTCGAGATAGAGCATTTATCCATGTTACTTGCAATTATATGACATGATTCTATTGTATCAAATACAAGTATATATACCTCATTATCCTTTTAGGTCATCTAGACTTTCTTCAACAACTTCTTTGATTGAAAGAACTTTAATTCCTTAATTTGCTTCACTTCTTTCGACATCATACCATCATTCCATGAGTCCCATACAAGTTGGAATTCCCGGCGAGACACTTGCTTCTTTTAGTAGGTGAACCTTCTAATGAAGATTTCAACGAAGGATCTTGACCATCTTCATCCCGGAAATGCTCCTCTTGAATGATGTATGATGAGCTTTATGCTAGATGACTTTATTTTTCCCATAAGTGCTCCTTATGCTTCTAATGAGGTTACCAAGAGCTACGTCTTTTTATAGATGACAACCATAAACTTCTATTTCAACTATCTTTCATGCTTCTTTATGATGGTGTCACGAGCTCTTGCTTTCAATCACATGCTTCTATGATGCCATATCCTAACATGATGCATCCCATCATGCTTCTACTTTATAACAAAAAAACATAAACTTGAGAAGAACTAGGTGAGAAAAACTTATCTTAATAATAATAGAGATCTTTTACTTTCGCCTTCTTGAATTTATTCTTTTAAACTTCTTCCACTTCTCCAATGATACGGGTTTCTTCCCTTCTTTGTTTGTTGTTTTCCTTTTTGATCTTAGGATAGTCTCTCTTGTAGTGCCCATATCCATGACATCCATAGCATTGGATCTACGATATATTGATCTTCTTCTTTTTTCTGAGGACCAAACTTGCCAAATATCCTTTTGCTTCTTGACATGACAACAAATGTTTGACCCTGCTCATCTGAGCCTATATCACTTTTTGCCTTCAACTTGTTTTCTTCGATCTTGCATAGTGACCACAAATTATTGAATGGGATAGATTTCTCCTCTTCATAGGCCTTTGATACAAGGTTTCTTTGTTCATCAATTAAAGATTTTAGAACAATGGTAATCATTTCTTTATCGAATATCATTTCTCCTAGATCTTGAAGTTGATTCCTTATTTGAGATGCTTTGTGAGACATGAAGATATCCCTTGATCCTTTGATGCTTTCAATTTGTATAGATCAAATATTAGTGACACAATTTTTCCTGTCATGCTTTCAAAGAATAGTTCTACAAGATTATCATATATCCCTTTTGATGTCTCCAACTCTGCTATATAGGGGATGAGAGAATCCTTGATGGACTCTTTAAGAATCCTTTGAACCCTTAGATCCTTTTTCATATATTTAGATAATGATTTCCCTTCAGATGGTTTGGAGACTTTTCCATTAACATGATCAATAACTTCATTTTCCTTGAGGACTAAGTCTATCCTCCTTTTCCATGTAAGCAAGTTTGATGACCCAACCAACTTGTTCTCCTTGTAAAACAAAGTCATTTTAATGGATTTAATTATAGAAATAAAGATACTTACTTGTCAAGTGAAGATGAACTCTTCAACTTGATCCCTTTGTTGATGATGATTGATGACTTCTTGATGATGTCTTGATGCTTCTTGGATGATCTTCTTCAAGGATAAGGATTTTATTTTGAGATGAAATCCTTTGCTTCAAAGAGAGGGAGATTGCCTATATATCTATGATGATGACAACATCTTTTATATAGCTACCCTTGGATGAGTAGTCTTCAAGATGCTTCAAATCCAAGTATTTCCTTTATTGAGTAGAGATAGGGTCTTTAAGGTCTCCTCCTCTGAGGTGAGGATTGAGTGCGAATCGCAAGAATGCTCCTTTGATCGAACTAGGGTTTTGAATTTCTTCAAGATGATGATGTGATCCTTGTCCTTGAAATGTCTTGGAGATGAGGGAATCTTTTTGATGCTTTGATGTCCTTGATACTTTTCTCAAAATTTGATCCTTGAGTGTCCTTTATTGAGTTTCCCTTCCTTGACTTGTTACCTTAGCTTTGATACCATGTTGAGAAATGTAGGGCAGAGAAATTAGATGATTTCTCTTATAATGATAATTTCTTGTGAGGACTTTTTACTTTTCTTAATTAGGTTCTTCTTGTACTTGATTATTATTATGTGTTATTTCTTCATCAAACAACTACCAAACCATAAAGAACAATGAGACAAAGGACACAAGATGTAGGTGATCAACTAGGGCCAAAACCTCTCCAAGCTTGAGAGGAAAACCCAACAAATTCTTTTTCTTATAGAATCTTCAATTGATGAATTCCAAGACCTAGACCCTTGACCAAGAACCCTTCCAAGACCAAGTCAATGCTCCTTTGAGTAGCTCCTCTTTCCAACAACTTCGACCTATCCTACAACTGCACCTTCGACTTGCCCAGAAACTGCAACTTCGACTTGCTCAGAAACTGCAACTTCGACTTGCCTAGAAACTGCAACTTCTATTGCAACTTTCACTGAAACTTCTACTGTAGCTTCAACTGCAACTTTGCTTCTCTACTTAGGTATATTCTTTCTCTTATAGAATTCGACTTTTCAGAACAACTCTTTTTGGTGACCTAACTTCGCTTCTGCAACTTGGCTTTACAACAACAATATGTGCCCTAATTCCTTCACACGTGTGGAGAGAAGTAGCCCAAAACAAAACCCAAAACTTCGACTTCTTCTTCTTTGTTCAGCCTCCTATTCTTTATACTTATTTTCTTCTTTATGATCGAACTTGTGTGAGTGTGAGTGTGTTCTCCAAAGGAGGTCGAGTGCCCTATATATAGGCTTCCTTGAGCATCCTATTAGGCCGACTTGTTGCTCAATTAGCCCGACTTGATGCTTGCATGATTGACTTGGTCTTGGAGGGTATAATTTGACTCAAATAATTTTCTTTACAATATGTAACATGCCCAAAAGGGTCATTCATACATGTTAATGACCCAATGACTTTATAACAAACCTATGAGTGCTTTGACCTATAAAATAATTTCTCTTGAGCATGAAACCCATGCCTCAAGACTCACAATAATAAATTTATTTTTTCTCTTTTCATTAAATACATAAAATCATGATTACATCTGTCATTATGAAGACCAAACCTAGTTACATATTTCAACAAGTTTGATTGGGTTTTCCACTTCATAGAGGTTTTTGCCTGGATGAGTGCCTTCATTGTGTATGATTTTCATGTTTTGGCATTTATTTGATGATGAGAACACTAATATAATCAACATAAGGCAAATATAATATCACAAGTAAATGCCAAGTGAGAGAAATTAAGAATATATGCTACCCTAATGGATTTCTCAATAGGATCCTTCTTAGTAATAAACAAAGAAAAGTTTGAATGGAAATCAGGTCAAGTATACCTTTTTGGATACCTTCTTTCTGAAAGTGATCTCCTCAATTACAGAGTCCGTGGTTCTTATTTTTATTCATGTTCTTTTGTAGAGTCAGATTCATCATCCTTCAATTCAAACTCTATCTTGTCTGGTTCTTTCTCCCTTAGCAGGACTTCTTTGACATCTTTGACTTCTCTAAATACCACATTTAGAATATACAAAACCGTATTAGTTTATGGGTTCCAAAGCTTATAACCTTTCGTGTCATCTTTATATCCAATAAAGATACATCTTTCAACTTTTTTTATTCATATTGCTCCTATTTTCCTTTGGAATGTGTACATAAGCATCATATCGAAATACCTAAGATGTTTAAGAGAAGGTTTCTTCCCTGTCCATACCTCATGTGGAGTCTTGTCAATCAACACTGGTGAGGGTGATCTATTTACCAGATAACACATTGTCCACTACCTGTGCCCATAATTCTTGTCCTAACTCGACACCACTAAGCATGCTACTTATTTTCTCCATCAATGTCTTGTTCATCCTTTCTACAGTTTCATTTTGTTGAGGTGTGTATGGAGTAGTATTCTGATATGCTATACCACAATTTTTTCTTAATTCTTTGAATTCATTCCCATAGAATTCTCCACCATTAGTAGTCTTCAACACCTTAGTTTTCTTCTCTATTTGATTGCCCACAAGAGCCTTAAACTCTTTGAACTTTTCAAAGACTTTAAGATTTCTTATGGAGGAAATAAACTGATATATTCCTTTAGAAGTCATCTATAAATGAGATTCACCTAGTGATGGAACTGACATAGGTCCAAACACATCACTGTGCACTAATTGTAATATTCCCTCTGGTCTCATAGAATGAGAGGATAATCTTACTAGATTTCACTTCTGTATAAAAAATGTTCACATAAATCAAAATCCAGAGAAAATTATACATGCCTTCTACTGTACAATTACTATGTAGTACTTGAAGTCCCTTCTCTCCAATATGTCCCAGTGTTTGATGCCACAACGTAATCATTTTTCCAAAAGCTACATGAGTTTTGTCTTCTTCTTCTCCACTCTCAAGAATAATGGAATTGTTTCATCCATTACTGTTAAGTTATGGTATGTTCTATGCTTATAACAATTTACTTCTTTTTCTTATTATATTCCACCGATTAGCAATCACATGTACATAAAGTAAAGTGCAGATAGAACATTAAACGATCGACAGAAAACAAGCCAAGACAAGAGACACAAGATGTGGCGGCTAGCCAGGGACAAACCCCACAATGTGTGGGGAAACCCTTTGATCAAATCTTCTTTTATCTTCAATAATTCAGTAGAGAGAAATAGTACAATAAATCTGATTCATATCAGTAGTAGCAAACCCTAGATCAGTAGCATCAGCATTAGCGGCTTCATTATCAAACTAGGGCAGACCATATCTCACAAACCGACAGTCGGATTGACTTCATTCCACCACCAAAAGTTTCGGCTTTCAGAGGAGGTTCAGATGAACCTACAACGCAGTTCATATGAGGAGATCTTCTAGGCCACGCAAGTCAATCTTTACTTATGCAGTTGCAACTTCAGTTTCAGCAGTTTCCGGATTCAAACTAGGGCAGTCGATATCTTGCAAACCGTTCGTCGGATTGACTTCATTCCACCACCAAAAGTTGCGGATTTCAAAGGAGGTTCAGATGAACCTACAACACAGTTCCAAAGAGGAGATCTTCTAGGCCACGCAAGTCAATCTTTACTTCTGCAGTTGCAGCTTCAAATTCAACAGCCTCCGACTTCACATGTGTGAGAGAGAGAGACCCATTTCAGCGCAGTAGAGAAGAGACTCATATTTGCGCAGTAGAGAGAGAGAGAGATGTGATGAGATGAGTGAGTCCAAATGAGGAAAAGTCCTCTTATATTTATACACAACGTTGGTGGGTGAATAGATGCGACTGTTGGGCTTCTGAGCCTACATGAGTTGTAGGTCGGCTTGATAATAATTCCATAATCAAAATAAATTCATATCTCCATGAGTACTTATCGGAATTGGATGACCTTTATATCAATCATACACCTCTCGACGAGAGGAATCTAATAAAAATATTATTAGCCATGAATAAGATGAGCCACATGAAGTTTTGCTTTGGTTGCCAATTTTAACAATTACTAACAATGTTTCCCAACAATTTATATATAGTTCCAATCCAAACTCCCTTCAACAATACCATTTCTCTTCGAACCATATTGCAAGTATCATTTTCAAACACTATTTTTACACCGAGATCATTCATCTTGCTTATAAAAATCAATTTTTGGGCTAATCCAGCGATGTACAAAACGACTGAGAGCGTTCTAATCCTTCCACCCTTGATCTTTATCTTTCCTCATCCTATGATTATGGCTATCAAGTCATCTCCTAAGAAAATATCACTACCTTTGAATCTTTCATACTCACAAAACCATTGCCTATGAGGAGTCATACGAAAGGCACCCAAGTCGACCAACCATGCCTCATGATCTACACGTGTAATTGAAGAAGACAAGTACACATCCCCTCCTTCATCTGGGGAGGTTTTGCTTCTGCAGAAGGAGTATCTTCAAATCCCTTCCCTTTCTCATGAAATTTAGATTGAAAATCTTTAATGCCCTTCTTTTCCACAACTGCCAAGATACCTTTATGAACTTCCTTGGAGATTCATATCTTCCTCTAGATTTAGATCCCCCATTTGAGGACTTATTTTATTTTTATTGTGGCAATTTCCCTTACAAACAAGGCACATGTGTTCCAAAATTCCATGTTTTTTTGTGAAAATTCCTTGAATGAAACAACTAGAGTTTAATGTTATCGCTGATAGTAATTTAATTATCTTTTGAATTATTATTTGGAAAATAACGATTAAATCACTGATACATTCTTCATAATAAAAATGCAACAGAAATATAAAATACAAAACTAAGAAATAAATGCACACATACAAAAATTGACACAATTATTTTTGTACAAATGCCCTTAGAAAAACCCCGAAGGGAAAACCAATGCAACATATGAGGGTTTTATTATTTCTTTAGCAAATTCAAGAGTACAATAATCTTCCTGCCAAACTGGCAAGGCTTCAGAAATCTTCTACTGGAAAAATCAACTGGAAGGCACCCTTATCTCCCTCTACAAATAATCTTGCCCTCTCTGGCAAACTTACAATTCCCTGTTGCTCGCTCTACAGTGCATAAATGCGCACTGTCTGCACAGATAAATTCGTACAACCTCGAAACTGTCTCCAGGTGATATGTTTAGCCTCCCTATGCCTTTGGAATCAATTCGCTTTGCCTCCAAGACACTAATTCGATAACTGGAAATTGAAATGATCTCTTCCGATAACTCGCACTGGGGTTTTTGACTAATTTGCACTGTTGTATTTGACCTCTTCTGCAGATAATTCAACCTCCCTATTTCCTATCTCCAACACACTAGAAATACTGAGGAAATCCTCCTCCAAAATATCTGTTCTCAAATATTTATTGATCTCTTGCTTTGATGCTTTTCCTAGCTTCAATTGCGCCCTTGCTGAATACCTACAACTAGGTAGTCGAACTGGTCAACTCTAATCTTCTTTGATACCTCTTTTCCAAGCCATCGACTTGCTATTATAATCTTATGTTGGGTAACCAACGACCAAAATCTAATCCCAATCAATGGCTTAGATCACTTTGACACCATCAATAGAAGTCTCTAGAGAAAAATCTGATTATCTTAATTAATTAACTTTAATTAATCACTTTTCTTAAGTTAGACTTAGGAAATAATTAAATTATGACTAACTAATTTAATTAAGGTGTCTCCAAGTCTAATCGCGCGAAATTTTTTATGGGTTTTGAAGATCTCATGTTCCTTATCCTCTTAAACATCATCTAAGACTAGAACACCTATTTGCTGCTACATAAACTAACACTCTCTCTTAGTGAGGAAAGTGTTCTCCACCATACCCATCTATTATCTGAAATAGATGAACTTGACTCTCCCTTGAGCCTTCGTGAGTGTTTCAACCACTTACTAGTCTATGGGAACATGGTGTAGTGGAACTAATCCACACTGCTGGTGCTGACATTGGTGATACTTCTGTCCTTCATATCTTCAAGTTGATTTGACTCCCTACCACGGGAAATCACTATGAAGAAACTACACGATCTGTCATTGTCCACCATGTTACTGCTCATACTATGATCTCACACTGCAGGTGCTTATGTAATGAAGTCATTATTGCACCTGCGTGCACTGATCTCTCAGAACCTGAAGATCAAGCTTCCATAAGGTTGCTCCCTCTGAGGCTAGATTGCCTCTGAGTCTCAAATGCTCACTGATCTACTATGTCACTGCAACTAGCTCTGCAACTATCCCTTGAGTCTTTGACTACGCCTCCCTAGCTCTACACTCTCTCTCAAGTATCCAACTGCGCCTTGCTTACACTTCAATCCCCCTGCTACTCTACTATTGTGGGCTCCTTTCACAATGATATTGATCCATGTGAATAATACAAAACAACTAGATTTGATCTACTGATCAATCCCTCCTTGACTAGATCTAGACCTCCTTGCTGCTCCTACCTTAGACCCTGCCCAATCTGGGATACTGGAATATCATACTCCTCCATTTGAGGATAATGATGCAAACATAGGGAACTCATCGTCTAGCTTGGTGGACAAGTCATCAATATATTCCGAAGCTGTTGTTTGCTTCTCCAACTTCTCCTTCTTCCTCTTCAGACACTAGCTGACATAGTGACCAAGTTCACCACACCCGAAACAATTGATCTTCGACACGTGCTTCTTCTTATTCTTCTTCTCTCCTTTAGTGTCCTATCCCTAGTTGGGATCCTTATTCGATTTTTCCTTTCTTGCAAGAGCGACATTTTATTCTTCCTTCTCTACCTTCGGTCCATTGCCACTGCTGGTGGTGGTACTATTTACGAGATTGAGCCTTAGCTCCTCCTAAGTGAAGTCACTCCATAGACGCTCCGAACTAGGAAGTGTGTCTCACCCATAAGTTACTTGGATGAATGTACTGTTTATTTGAGGTAGCATTGGATGTGCTCTAGCCATGAAATTTTGTGGAGAGGTTGGGGCACATGAGATCTCCAATACCTAGAAAGGGTTTGGGCAGATTCTAAACAGATCATGAGATATTAAAATAATTAATATTTTTAATGGAGTCCCTAAGTCTAAACTTAGGGAAAATAAAATATTAATGAGTATTAATATGAATCTGTGATAGAGTGGTCCAAAAGACATGGATCAAGCCAGATCTAATCTTAGCCGTTGATTAGGGACTTAATCTCAGCCGTTGAGATGTCAACAAGAAAAGTATAGGAGGAGGCTTGAGGGTCACTTGGAGAACACACCAGATGATCAGTTATTTTATTCTCTAGAGCGGGTTTTGCTAAGAGAGATAGAATCAGTGATCGTGAAAGCCGCTGAGGGGCATTGAGTACAAAGAAACAAAGAAGACAGAGATTGCGTCAAGAGAGTAGCGTAACAGCCAAGGTGGGTGACACAGAGCTAGCAAGGGCTCACGCATAGGCAGCCAAGTGCTGCGCAGAGCACTGGAGGGGCCAACGTAGTTGACGCAGAGGCTCCTAGAGATTACGTAGGGCCTCCTAGGGCTGACGCAGGCCAAGAAAGGCTGACATAGGGCCAACATGAAACAGAGAGGGGCTGACGCAGTCTAGATTGTGCATACGCTGGGGTTGCAGGAGCAGTTTTGTGCTGAGGAGTTGCTGGAAGGGTTTTCCAAGGTTTCAGCCAGGATATTTCTCTCAAATTGTGAGGTATCGTTGCTAAGGAAATTCTCTGTTGGGTAGGCCAATTACAACACCCAGATTGTACTCTGATATTGCTTAGTAAGAAAACCCTCAGATCACTACACCGGTTTTCGCGCATTGGGTTTTTCCAGGGACATTGGTCCAAAAATAATGGTGTCATGTGGTGTGTTTGTTCTTGTTTCTTTTAGTTTCTAATCTGTAATATGTTGAGAATGCACTGGTGTTTATTTTCAGTATTTACTTTGTAAATAACTTGTTAAAGAAAAATAAAAAGTAGGTAGGAATAAATCAGAAAACGTGCATGAAGGGTTCCTAAATTAAGTAAACTTAGAAAATTCAAGATGGTATCAGAGCGTGATTGTAGATCAAAGGAGGACTAAAAGACATCAGCCAACCGGAGCAATAGCAGCAGAAAACAACTGCCCCGAGGTGACAGAAGTTGTTTCTAGCAACACAGAAGCCAAGGAAGTGTGACGTAGAGCCAGCCAGAGCCACGCATAAGAAGTCGGGAACTTCGTAGAGCCTCATAGAGGCCAGCATCATTGACACAGAGGGACAGAGGGCTGACGTAGGGCATCCCAGGGCTGACACAGACCCATCTAGGGTGACACAGATCCAACGTGAGGTAGAGAGGGGCTGCCACAGTTCACAGAGAGGCAGTTGTTGGGGTCTAGAAGGCTGCAGGAATATTGTAGAGTGGAGTTGGTGAGGCACTGTAGTCAGAATAGTACCTAACAAATCAAGACCAGAGGAGTTGTTACTGAGGTTTCTAGCCAAGGAACACAGATCACTAGTGCAGTTGCACAAGACGATAAGAGTAGGGGGCATCTCGACAAGTGGTAGAAGGATTTCCAGGAGGGAAATTAGGACTTAGAGGGAGTCCAGAAGAGAACTTCCAGATAGGAAGTAGAGACTCATAGGAGTCGAACAGAGATCTTCCATGAAGGAAGTAGAGGAGCCTCATGGCACTACACGAGGTAAGAGGCCAGGATACACTGGACGGAGCATCGAACTTCGCAGTTTGGAAGGCCAAAATCTTATCAGTGCTTGACAGGAATCGTGTCAAGAACTTCACCTTGAAGGTTATAGCTATCCTAGTCGACCCCAATGATAACCACAAGTACGAGTAGGCAATGGCGAGGGCCAAGTGCATTATTCTTGACGGGGTCAAGGATCATGTGGTACCACATATAACCGAGAAGGAAATGATAGTTGAGATGTGGGAGGCTCTCAAGAACCTGTACCAACATACTTTTGTGCAGAGAAGAATGCTACTTGAGAATCAGTTGAGGTCGTATCAGATGAAGAAGGGTCAATTGATTGACAACTTCCTTGGAGGACTGAATGAGATTTGAGACTAGTTGATTGCTATAGGAGCGACTCCGGATCAAGAGCTTATGGTGAGGACAACC
Source organism: Pinus tabuliformis (assembly GCA_031772625.1). Taxonomy (NCBI): domain Eukaryota; kingdom Viridiplantae; phylum Streptophyta; class Pinopsida; order Pinales; family Pinaceae; genus Pinus; species Pinus tabuliformis. Next base: position 236,678,974 of record CM062819.1, read on the forward strand.
CTGAATGCTGTCTCAGAAGAGTGGGAAGTATTTGTCTAGAGTTTCCTGGGCAAAGTGACTCTCCTACCTTGAGACAAAATGTGGGCAGCTCTTCGCCAGGAAGAGATTAGACGAAAGTCAAAGACAGGTAGCAACATTAAAGGGATCAAGGTCAAGCAGGAGGAGGAGGATGTGGCCTTAGCATCTGAGGGAAAGCAGGAGAAGTGGAAGAAGAAAGATCTCTCTAAGATCAAGTGCTTCCATTGTGGGGAGATGGGTCATTATGTGACCTAGTGCCCAAGGAAGAAGAGTAAGGGAGAGTCTTTCGAGACTAAGGCAGTGCCAACATGGGCAAAGAAGGAAGTTTTGAAAAACGATGACTGTGCCATGAGTGCACACACACCACTTGAGGGGAAGTGGGGAGACATCGAGTTGTAGTCAAGTGGACTATAGGCGATGAGGGGCAGGATCCTTGAGGTAACCAGCCTCTTGGATTAGAATTTGCTACGGGAGCCTCGACGAGGTGTAGTAGGACTGGCTGAGTAGGTAGAGATTGATGCGAATGGAGCGGCAGAGAGAGCTACAGTGTAGGAGTCCTAAGACAGCGCAGAGCTAGCAGGCTGAAGCAGTGCGAGAGGCACAGGAGTGTTGCACTAGTGCATGAAGGCACATAGAGGTGTGCAACTGTGCAAGATGCAGGGAGTTTTTGTAGTAGCGCAGAGGTCAGAGAGAGGGAGCACTTGTCAGTGGCAGAGGGAGCTTCAGCATCAGTGGGTGTTTCTCGCCCAACATGGAGGTCAATTGGGAGATTAGTTACTTACTTCTCAGTAACTGAGTTGCAAGGCATTAGTGGGCAGCACGATGAGAGGAGGCGTAGTGCAGATGCAGTGCTGGGAGAAAGGACCAGCAATAACACGGATGCAGAGGGAGCTGTCGTACAGATGCATTAGTGGCAGTGGTAGAACCATGGGCAACAATACATGAGGCAGCAATGCAGAGGATGTTGGGCAGGAAGACCTAACAGCAGCACAAGTACTGATGCCATATGATCAGAGTAATACTCAATGAGGAGTGTTGCTAGAGCACCCTCCTCACTAACAGGGAGTGTTGATTTGGGGTAGCATCGGATGTGCTCTAGCCACGAAATTTGGTGGAGAGGTTGGGGCGCATGAGATATAGCAAGGCTCCAGAAATCTTCTACTGGAAAAATTAACTAGAAAACACCCTTGTCTCCCTCTGCAAATGATCTGACCCTCTCTGGCAAACTCACACTTCCCTGCTGCTCGCTCTGCAGTCGAGAAATGTGCAATTCCTACACAGATAAATTTGTACAACCCTGTCACTGCCTCTAGGTGAGACGTCTAGCATCCCTCTTCCTCTGGTATCAATTCACTCTACCTCTAGGATATTGATATGGAAACTGACAATTAAAATGATCTCTTCCAACAACTTGCACTGGGTTTCTGGCTAATTCACAATGCTTTATTGGGCCTCTTCTGTAGATAATTCAAATTCCCTCTTTTTGTGTCCTAGACATTGAAAATACTGAGGAAATCTTCCTTTAGAATATTTGTCGATCCCTCACTCTGATGCTTTCCCTAGCTTCAACTGCACCCTTGTTGAATACTTGCAACTGGGTAGTCGAACTACTTGACTTTGATCTTCTCTAATACCTCTTCTCCAAGCCCTCGACTTGCTCTTATAATTTTTTGTTTGGTAACCAATGGCCAAGATCTAATCCCGATCAATGGCTTAGATCTTTTTGACTCTATCAATAAAGTCTCTAGAGAAAAATTGGATTACCTTAATTAATTAACTTTAATTAACCAATTTTCCTAAGTTAGACTTAGGAAATAATTAGATTATGGTTAATTAATTCAATTAAGGCATCTCCAAGTCTTATTTAGTGAAACCTTTTCTAGTTTTGGAGATCTGATGGTCCTTAGCCTCTTAGACATATCTAAGACTAGAACAGTTGTCTGCTACTACATAAACTGATCTTTTTTTGTCTCACTTCCTCTGATAACAAGGATGAGAATATTTCATCGAAATTTAAAGTAGTTGCATTAGTACCTGCAAAAATAACTATACTATCCAATGGGTCTAGTAGAGAACATAACAAACTGATGCACTTATCTTCATTTGAAATCTTAATATCAACAGATAATAATTGACTTAACATTGTATTGAAGGCATTCATATTCTCTTTCACTAAGTTTCCATCCTTTATCCTCTAGTTATAAAATTTCTTCCACACGAACAATTCGTTCAATAGGTACTTAGAATGATACAAGGCCCCTAACTTGTCCCACAAAGCCTTTGTTGTAGATTCCCCTAAAACATTCAATAATACTAAATTTGACAGACACAATTGTATTGTGATTTTTTCCTTTTGATTGAATTTGTTCCGATATTTTGTTGAAATCCATGTTGCTGCAGCATGTGGATCAACAACGATCCACTAATCTTTGTCCACCAACAATTCCTTTTTTTAGAGTTTTCACAACTCAAAACTCTTCCCATTGAATTTCTCAATCTCTATCTTTGAACTACTCACCACTTCCTTTTTACCAAAAGAATTACTTTCACGGATCTCCCACTATAATAAGGTCTACCACAGGCCTAGGCCAAACCCCTTAGCCCCAAAGGTGTCCCCTTGAAGCCAAAATTGCTTTGATACCAAATGTAGGTTTTAACCCTGTATAATTAATTGTTGCAAACATATTCGCTATTAAATTATAAAATATGAAATGGAAAACACACGCACTAACACATATTTTATCTTGGAAACCCAAAACCAAGAAAACCAATAAGATTTTTCAATATGTATTCTTTTGTACATTATTAAAAACCTTATCCCACAATATTCATGAAATTCCAATCCATTTACCTTAGGTGAGAACACAACTACAAATCCTTACCTGAAACTACAAAATCACGGGAAAAATCACCATGCACCACAAAACCGCTTATATAGAAATCATGTACTAAAAATCCCCAAAAACATAAGCAAAAAACCACCCAATTTTTTTGTAGGGCATTGCCCTTGAACCCTTGTGCAAGGGAGCTTTTGTTGGAAATACTGAGGGGGGGGAGTGAATCAATATTTCTTACTTTTTTTTTTTTAATTGTTCTAGTGATTGCCAACAACCTATATAGATATGTATATGTATACATAGAACATAGAAATCAACAACTAAATTTAATGCTTTTATTAAAACTCAAGACAATGCAAAGAAGTAAAAAAAATATAAGTATAAATCTGATTGTGAATAGTTGCCAAGCTCCAACTTGGACTTCAGTGAGGCTCCAACCTCCAGAGCACCAACTCTGTTTTGCAGTGGTTCTGCACTTAGGAGCACCTACCCCAATGACTTCAGTCCTGTTCAGTTCTGAGGCTCCAACCTCTTGGGCTCCAACCCAACCTTGGTATAAACAGGTATGTTGCTGCACTCTATTCAACTGAGGTTGTCTCACTCCTGCTCTCCTGCCTCTGCTACTTCTGCTGCCTCTACAAACTTCGCTGCTTTTTCTGCCTCTTTTTCCCCCTGCTGCTTCTACTATCTCACCCTCGGGTTCTTCACCACCATAACCGCACCAACAGTTCTCTGTTTCTACTGTTTTATACATTCCCATGCCTTTGTCCATTCATTTCCGCTTACACCGTCTCTTAGGCTTCCTCCTTAGTCGCTGTCGTTTCCTCTCACTCGCTTGATCTTTCAGATTCCCTCTCTTCAGCAGCAGTAGCCATAAAATCATTGCACTGCTATGATTTTACCAGTATTATTTCAACCTTTGCTTTCTGCATGGGACGACCTCTTGATTCATCTCTCATATCAATGGTAGATGTTGAGATTTTCTTTTCTACAGCTAGACCATTGTTCTTCAATATCTCAGCAACAGTAACCACTGTGGCAATGGCCATTCCTAAAGCAGATAGCTCCACTTCTTCATGTTGCTACATATACCTCTTGGCGAGGTTGACATAGAAGAAGAGCGACTTCTTGGTATTGGAGACTTGAATCCTGTTTTTCTTGTGAACATCATTCAGATCCATGTTTCCAACTCGCTCAGTGATTTCTTCCACGACCATCGTTCTTGTGCTTTGCTCTTCAGGAAATTTTCCCCTCTTAATACCTCTGCGTTACTTCTCCGCCTCCACTGTTTTATTCCAAAAACCCACGTAATCGCGCCCATATTAGCCTCTGCCGCATTCGCAATCACAGTCGTTGATCACCCTCATCCAACGGTTCCCGCGTCGCTACGGCCTTTTTCTTGCACATTAAACCTCGTGCATCTCCTCACCGTCTGATCAAACCCCGTCGCGATCGAACGACAACCGCACCTTTCCTCACCGAAACCTGCATACACGTTAACCTGAGGGGGCGACGGTTTTCATCTGCCACACGTCATATTTTGATTGGATAGTTGGCCCTTGTACGTATACCACTGAATCCCGGTGGGCGGTGCGGGGAATACCGCTTACCACTTACTTGTACGTCTCTCGCGCATTATCGTCCGCGCATCTTTCGTGTGCGATGATCGTTGGATCTGCTGCTCTTTGATTCGACGACTCACATTCACCTCTCAGCGATAGCATGATCAACACCATATCCAGTTAAAGGAGCCAGAGGATAATCAGTACGTGCTGCACATCTTGCTTCCTCCTGATAGCGTAGCATATCTTCTCTCATCAATTCCTCTCGATGCATTTCTTATCGATGCAGTTCCTCTCTGCGCATTTCTTCTCTCAGCACTTCCTCTCGACGCATTTCTTCTTGACACAGTTCCTTTCTGCGTAATTCCTCTCTGCGCAGTTCCTCTCTTAGGAGCTCCTCTCGACGTAGTTCCTCTTCTTCGGCTCTGTCTGCTCCTATCATCTCTATTTGCTCCTCGAATATTGCCATATTGACATCATTAACAATCTGTGTCCAACAATCTCCCCCTTTGTTATTTATGGCAATATTCTTCTGCTTTCTCCCTCTTTGACATCAATGGCAAAGGGATGCATATGGACTCCCCCTGTCCTGCTACATCTTTATGAATGAACTTGAGTGATGATAAAGAAATAACCCCCATATTTTGATGCAGATGTTCGAATGCTTCTCAAGGAAGAGGTTTTGTGAAAATATCAGCTATCTGCTCCTTAGTACTGATATATTCCAGGACGATGTTTTGTTCAGCTACTTGTTCACGGAGGAAATGATACTTGATTGGTATGTGTTTGGTTCTTGAGTGCATCATAGGATTTTTGCTGAGACTGATAGCACTTGTGTTGTCACAATAGACGGAAATTGGTTGATCTGTACATATGTCGAGATCTTTTAGAGCTTCCTTCATCCATAGTATCTGAGAACAACAGTCTGCTACAACAATATACTCAGCTTCGGCTGTGGATAATGATATGGATGACTGTTTTTTGCTGAGTCAGGATACCAAACAGTCTCCTAGGAAGAATGCATTTCCACTAGTGCTTTTTTGATCATCTGTAATTCCAGCCCAATCAGCATCTGTGTATGCAGTTACAGTCAATGTTGAGTCCTTTGGGTACCAAAGACTGAAATCAGAAGTTCCCTTTAGATATCTGAGAATTCTTTTTACAACTAATAAATGGGATTGTGTGGGAGCAGATTGAAATCTTCCCACCATTCCTACTGCTTGCATTATGTTTGGTCGTGTAGCTGTTAAGTATAGAAGGGCTCCAATCATTGACCTGTAATGAGTTGCATCTACTAGAGGGGAGTCATCATCTTTGCTCAGTTTTCAGTTTGTGGTCATAGGTGTGCTCATGGGTGCACAATCCTCCATTCCATATTTTTTGAGCATGTCTTTTAGATATTTGGTTTGAGATATACACAATCCTGCTCTAGTTTGAGATATTTGAAGTCCAAGGAAGTGGGACAACTCTCCTATCATTGACATCTCAAACTCTTTTGACATGTTTTGAGAAAATTCATGGCTCATTTCATCATTATTACTAGCAAAAATCAGATCATCGACATAAACAAGAGCAACTAGTAACTTACCTTGATCTGTCTTTATGTATAGATTACTTCCAACCACTCCCTTTTTGAAGCCTTGTTTTTGTAGATAGTGATCCAGTCTTGCATACCAAGCTCTAGGAGCTTGTTTCAACCCATATAAAGCCTTTTTCAACTTACAAACGAAGTCCTTTCCTGCTGTTAGATCAAAACCTTCTGGCTTCTCCATGTAGACTTCCTCCTTGAGTTCCCCATTTAGAAATGCTGATTTCACGTCCATTTGATAGATTTTGAATCCTTTTGAGCAAGCAAATGCCAAGAACATCCTGATAGCTTCCATACGAGCCACTGGTGCAAATGTCTCTTCAAAGTCAATTCCTTCAATTTGTGAATAGCCTTTGCAGACAAGTCTTGCCTTGTTTCTGATAACCTGTCCTTCCTCATTCATTTTATTTTTGAACACCCATTTGGTTCCTATTATGTTTTTGTCCTTTGGACGAGGTACTAGCTCCCATGTCTTGTTCTTCTCAATTTGGGTCATTTCTTCTTCCATGGCTTTTACCCAATGAGGATCCTTACTTGCTTCTGAAAATGTTTCTGGTTCTATCATAGATAGGAGGGAAATGACTTTTCTCTTGGGTGTAATTGTTATCCTTATTCGGTATGCACACCTTCATCTTTATCGCCAATGATCTGCTCTTCTAGATGGTGTCTTTGGACATACTTTGTCTTAGAAAGGGTATTAGGTGGTTCTCTTTCCTCTTCTTCTTCTTCTTCTTCCTCATCTATTTCTTCTTCTTTAGGTTCTTCTTCTTCAATGAGAGAGTCATCTTCATGTTCTTCAGTTTCCTTTACTGGAAGATCTTCATCAACATTTACATCAATGCTTTTCACTATTTTCTTCAGTCGATAATTGTAGCACTTGTAAGCCTTGCTCCGTGTAGAGTATCCAAGAAATATCCCTTCATCAACCCGAGAATCAAACTTTCCTGGTGAACCATCATTTATTTTTATGAAGCACTTGCTTCCAAAGATCTTGAAGTACTTCACCGAAGCAGGTCTTCCTTTCCATAGCTCATAAGGAATTTTATCACAATTTGGTCTTAATTGAGTTCAATTCAGTGTGTAGATAGCTGTCCCTACTGCTTCTCTCCAGAATTTAGGCTGTAAGTCTACTGCTAATAGCATAGTTCTTGCCATTTCTTGGACTGTTCAGTTTCTTCTTTCAACTACCCCATTTTTCTAAGGTGTTATGGCAGTCGAGAATTCCCTTTTAATTCCATGAATATTACAGAACTCACTAAACTCATTTGATGTGAATTCTCCTCCTTTGTCTGTTCTGAGGCACTTAATTTTTGAATCTTTTTCATTTTCTACAAGGGCTTTTAGATTCTTGAAACACTCAAAATTTTTAGATTTATACTTTATGAAATATATCCACATCATTCTAGTACAATCATCATCAAATAACACAAAGTACCTTTCTCCTTGGAGTGCTTGATTTCTAGTTGGCCCACATACATCAGCATGGATGATCTCTAAGGGCTTTGATCTAGAGTGTTCCTTTGTCTTGTGGCTAATTCTGGTCTGCTTTCCATGTTGACATGGACCACATACTGCTTGATTTGGTTTGAACAACCTTGGGATGTCTTGTACAGCTTTGATCTTGCTGATATTGATCAGATTTTCAAAGCTTGTATGTCCAAGTCGCTTGTGCCACAGCTAACTCTCATTTGTCTGACTCAGGTAGCATTTATTTTCTTGAATCTTGTTCAGAATGTAAATGTTGTTTGGTTTCCTCACTCCTTTTGCCACAAGTTTCCCTGAGGTAGAGTTCCTTATTTCACAGTCTTTGGTGTTGAAAACAACCTTATGTCCTTGATCACAGATTTGGCTAACACTCAAGAGGTTGTGTTTGAGTCCATCAACCAACAGAGCATCTTGAGCTTTTCCTTTTCCATTGATTAGAGTAACTGTTCCTTTTCCTGCAATTCTGCCAGATCCGCTTCCAAAGGACACATTCCCTTCCTTTTTGCTCAGTGAGACAAACTTCCTTCTGTCTCCTGTCATGTGTCTGGAGCACCCACTATCTATAAACCACTGGTTTCCATTATTTTGAGCATATAGATCCATGCCGCATTTGTCCATGCTGGAGTTCTTGCTACTCGTCTTTCTTCCTTTGAGTGGGCAGTCTTGTTCATAGTGTCCATTATTGTAGCAGAAAGAGAAAATCAGATCAAATTTGGTCAAGGGATCAAATGAATTAAAGGTTTTGATTTGTCCCTGCCTTTTGGGGGCATATGAGTTGATTATTCTATCCTTTAGCTTTGTCTTTTCACTTCTGCGAGCCATACAATGTCTGGCTTGATGACCGAAGTTTTTACAGTGAAAGCAGTGTCCAAGAAAGATGGTTTTGTACTTGTTGAAGCAACCACAGTTTGAGTCGATTTCCTTCCTAGGAATTACTCCTCCCTCGTTCTTTGGATGCCCTTGGTGAAGTACAGGTTTGTATTTACTGTAGTGTCCATGATTCGACTCCACATTCTTCTTTGGAGTAATTCTCTCTTCATTCTTGGGATCTGGGGTGCACTTTTCATCTTTTGGATTGCAAGAAAGTGCATCGGCATAGCATTTCGCATTATTCTTAGTGCTTGAGGATTCTCCTTTGATACCTATTCCAGACTTGTCATGTTGAGGTTTTTGATTTTCAGAATAGTCTCAAGTATTTGAGAGCTTTTACAGCCCTTTTTAATTTGCTCCAACTCCTTTCTCAGAGACACTATTTTGGTCTCGCATTCTTCACAAGTCTCTTCCTTTTCTTTAAGCTTTGCTTCCAAGAGGTCTTCTCTCCTTCTTATTTCCTCGTTTTCCACTTTGAGAGAAATGATTTTGTTCCGTAGTTTCTCATTTTCTTCAATGACACTTATTAAGAGTTCATCTACATTTCTTTCTAGCCCTGAGTCATCATCATCTGCGAGTGCCATGAATAATGCTTCTTGGCTTTCATCATGATCGCTTTCCTCATCTGATTTCCTTTTGATGACCATAAACTCATCCTCATCAGACTCATCTTGCTTGGAGAAGAAGTTTTTCTTATTGAACCCTTTCTTTTTATGTGCCATTCTTTTAGAATTTCCTTCATCATCACTGTCATGTTTATGAGGACATTTTGCTGCATAATGGCCTATTTTACCACATTTAAAACAGATAAGAGGATACTTGCCTTTAAGCTTAGATCCTTTCTTCAGCTTTCGTACAAATTGAGCCAATTCGGATTCCACATCTGACTCATCACTACAGTCATTCCTTTCTTTCCCCTTCTTTGACCTTGAGGCCTTGAATGCTGCATCTTTGGAGCTTGGGCCACCTTTCCTCATTTCATAGGCAGTGAGAATTCCATGGAGTTCATCCATTTTGAGGGTATCTAGATCCTTTGCTTCTTCTATAGCGCTTATTTTGGAGTCAAACCTGTCTGGAAGAGACCTTAATACCTTTTGAACAATGGTACTTTCTTCAACTTTTTCGTCCAATCCTTTTAGGGAATTTACCACTTCAGCTACTCAGAGGAGGTATGCTACAATATCTTCTTCATCTTCCATCCTTTCAAATTGTCTTCTGTGAGTTTGAAGCTTTGCCTTTTTGAATTTTGAGTCTCCATCGTACAAGCCAACTAGCTTCTCCCACATTTCTTTGGCCGAGGTACAGTGCGTCATTTTTGTAAACTCGGAATCAGTGATTCCACTAGTGATGGAGTTCATGGCCTTTGCATTTGCGATGTAGGATTTCCTCTCGTCTTGGTCTGTTGGAAGAGTGGAAGTAGTTTTGTATTCATTTTGAACAAAATGCCAGACTTTAGGTCCAAGGGACATTAAGTAGTAAGTCATTCTCTTCTTCTAGAAACCAAAGTTAGTGCCATCGAACAAAGGAGGTCTTCCTGATGCTTCATGGTTTCTCATCATGGCTGCAGATCCTTCCTTACGCTGTTAGGCTAGTATGAAGAAGCCTGCTCTGATACCAATTGTTGGAAATACTGGGGGGGGTGAATCAGTATTTCTTACTATTTTTTTTTAATTATTCTAGTGATTGCCAACAACCTATATAGATATGTATATGTATACAGAGAACACATAAATCAACAGCTGAATTTAATGCTTTTATTAAAACTCAAGACAATGCAAAGAAATAAAACAATATAAGTATAAATCTGATTGTGAATAGTTGCCAAGCTCTAACTTGGACTTCAGTGAGGCTCCAACCTCCAGAGCACCAACTCTGTTTTGCAGTGGTTCTGCACTTAGGAGCACCTACCCCAATGACTTTAGTCCTGTTCAGTTCTGAGGCTCCAACCTCTTGGGCTCCAACCCAACCTTGGTATAAACAGGTATGCTGCTGCACTCTATTCAGCTGAGGTTGTCTCACTCTTGCTTTCCTGCCTCTGCTGCTTCTGCTGCTTCTGCTACCTCTACAGCCTTCGCTGCTTTTTCTGCCTCTTTTGCCCCCTGCTTCTTCTACTATCTCACCCTCGGGTTCTTCACCACCATAACCGCACCAACAGTTCTCTGTTTCTACTATTTTATACATTCCCATGCCTTTGTCCATTCGTTTCCGCTTACATCGTCTCTTAGGCTTCCTCCTCAGTCGCTGTCGTTTCCTCTGACTCGCTTGATCTTTCAGCTTCCCTCTCTTCAGCAACAACAACCATCAAATCATTGAACTGCTCTGATTTTCCCAGTATTATTGCAACCTTTGCTTTCTGGATGGGACGACCTCCTGATTCATCTCTCATATCAATGGTAGATGTTGAGATTTTCTTTTCTACAGCTAGACCATTGTTCTTCAATATCTCAGCAACAGTAACCACTGTGGCAATGGCCATTCCTAAAGCAGATAACTCCACTTCTTCATGCTGCTGCATATACCTCTTGGCGAGGTTGACATAGAAGAAGAGCGGTTTCTTGGTATTGGAGACTTGAATCCTGTTTTTCTTGTGAACATCATTCAGATCCATGTTTCCAACTCGCTCAGTGATTTCTTCCACGACCATCGTTCCTGTGCTTTGCTCTTCAGGAAATTTTTCTCTCGTAATACCTCTGCGTTACTTCTCTGCCTCCACTGTTTTATTCCAAAAACCCACGTCGCAATCGCAGTTGTTGATCACCCTCATCCAATGGTTCCCGCGTCGCTACGACCTTTTTCTTTCACATTAAACCTCATGCATCTCCTCACTGTCCGATCAAACCCCGCCATGATCGGACGGTAGTCACACCTTTCCTCGCCGAAACCTGCATACACGTTAACCTATAGGGGCGGTGGTTTTCATCTCCCACATGTCGTATTTTGATTGGATCGCTGGCCCTTGTACGTATACCACCGAACCCCGGTGGGCGGTGCAGGGAATACCGCTTACCGCCTACCTGTACGTCTCCTGCGCATTATCGTCCGCGCATCTTTCGCGTGTGACGACCGTTGGATCCGCTGCTCTTTGATCCGACGGCTCACATTCACCTCTCAGCTATAGCAGGATCAACACCATATCCAGTTAAAGGAGCCTGAGGATAATCAGTACGTGTTGCATGTCTTGCTTCCTCCTGATAGTGTAGCATATCTTCTCTCAGCAATTCCTCGGCGCATTTCTTCTCGACGCAGTTCCTCTCTGCGTAATTCCTCTCTGCGCAATTCCTCTCTGCGCATTTCTTCTCTCAGCAATTACTCTCGGCGCATTTCTTCTCGACGCAGTTCCTCTCTGCGTAGTTCCTCCCTGTGTAGTTCCTCTCTTAGGAGCTCCTCTCGACGTAGTTCCTCTTCTTCGGCTCTGTCTGCTCCTCTCGTCTCTATCTTCTCCTCGAATATTGCCATATTGACATCAATGACAATCTGTGTCCAACAACTTTCTCCCACTTGTGAATCCCTTGAAAGGGGGGGAGGGACATCACCCCCCCATGACCCCCCTGCTACACATCGTGCATTTTTTCATCTTGTGGGATAGTCATGCAAAGAATATAATACATACCCAACAATGCCAACATTCAAGTAGCATACATGGGAATGCATATGATGTGGTCATGCTAGGGATGAAATAATGAAGGAAATAAGAAAGAGGAAATAATGTAAGGATTTAATTAAGAAAGAAATAAGTGAGAGGTAGTAATGCTAGGGTTGAACCAACAAAACCAAGAGGTAATAAGTGAAAATATCATGGATATGCTAGCGAAAGCAAGATGGGAGAGGAAGGGGACATTGGAGGAATGGTTGAGAATGTGATATCATAGTTGCAAGCTATAAAATGAGATTTCCACAACCAACATCTTAGAGAGGCAACCAAAACTAAAGGGACAAGTGGAATATTCCAACTATGGATCATTTATCTCATGTTAGACTATGCTTGAGTAACAACCTAGAGGGAACAAACCATCAATGTAGGAAAGAAAGGAAATGTGAGGCTTTCCATAGGTGTCTTGAGAAAGATGGAAAGATATGAAGAAAGGAAAAAATAAGGAAAAGAGAAGCCAAGATAGATGGGAAGAGAGATTGCCTTAGTAGGTTAGGTAATGTGCGAGTTGGAAGAGAAAGGGACACTCAATTGATTGAATATTCATGTTAAGAGGGAGGTTACATTGAGTAGTATTGAAAATACAATGGAAATGAGATTAAACATCTTCAAATGAATACCATATCATTGATATTCCTTAAAGTATGATAATTCTTGGTTTAATTAGTGTCTGCCATATGGTAAGAGCACCAAATTTGAGGTTTGGATTGAATAGGAACACTGATAGCAACTTAGACATATTAGAGGATTATATAAATAAATTGTAAACTTATAAGAGCTAAAATTGCAAAGATGCAACAAGTCAACGAGAAAGATAGACTCTAGAATCGAGTTTTAAATGGTATGTTAATTTAAAACTATCATACCTTTGCTTTGGATGTCTGATTTAGGAGACTCAAAAGCCATTGGAAAGAAAAAACAATATATTTGGAAAAGGATCATAACTATTTGATATCATTATTATTAATATATTGAAGTTTCAAGTTGAGGGTTTGGGTGTGACCTTAAGCAAGAATTATGGCAATACCTAAATTTACTGGAGATGAATCCAAAATTGAAATCAATCCCAAGGAATAGTTGAGGATGGTAAAGGAATCTCTTAAGACTTGCTTTGGAGAAAGTACTATTGGTGAAGCTTATGACTGGTGGGCGAGTATTGACAAGGATAATAGATAAAATATCATATAGTTTTTCTTTGAAGACTCTTCTAAAATAATGGATTAGGGATACAAAAATGAAGGTAATGCATATAATTAAATACAAGTTAAAAGATGCAAAAGTGTTGAAGAATGTAACTAGTGTAGGCCTTTATAATTATATTTGAGTCAAGATGTATTATATTTGTCAAAAGAATGAAAAACAAATTTTATTATAAAATTATTTAATAGCATGGGTTTCATGCTTTATTATTTTATTTTTAGGTCAAAGCCTTCATTGTACACTTCTAGGGTTTATGTCAAGAGTCCTTGTCCTTGTCATAATTTAATAGACCCTTCTTGGGCTTTGTATATCAAGAAAGAAAAAATATTGTGATGCAAATTGAGTCAAATAGGCCTCCTTTGTTGAAGAATCTAGGGAAATTAGGTGTAGTACGATTCTTCTTGACTTGATAACAATTTGTGAAGTCTTTTTACAATTTGACTTGTTAGCTTAATATTCTTCTTCTTTTTATTAATATTGTGTGTACTTCATCAAACTGTTACTAAAAACATAAGAACAAGAACACAAGATATTGGCTCTCTGTCAGGGCCAAATCCTCTCTTCTTTTAAGAGGAAAACCCTTCGGTAAATTTCTCTTATTGAAGCTTCTTATTGATCAATGCCAAACCCTAGACCCTTGACCAGAATATCCTCCAAGCACAATTCAAGTCCTTCCTCCTTCCTGCACTTTGTTTCCCCAACACTCAATTAGAGTTTGACAAGTGGCATCCTGTGGTTGGTTATCAGATGTAGTGACATGGCATGTTTTGATTGGTTTAGAATGGACCAATGAGGAGGGGACAAGTGGCAAGCCTGGAGGTCACCATGTGTCCCTCCCCAAAGGTCGGATTGGTCTATCGGTGCGCAGTAAAATTTATCGCAGGTCGGTGGAGTCGAACCCGTGACCTGCACCGAACAAACACAACGTATTGCCACTACACCACAACATTGGATCTTAACCTACTATGGATATCGCATGTATTTGTTGTGTAACAGTTTGAGGTTTGGGGGTGGGAGGGAGCCAACCCATGGGCCAGTCCCCTCCATGTGAACAGTTTCAATAACCACAAGCCAACAATTAGCAGAACCGACGGCCAACATAACCGCTCACAGTTAATTCCATGACATGTGTACACTCCACGAAAACTGCAAGACGATAGTTAGCCTAACTGCGTGGTACTTGCGCTAATCCACATTTAAATGCTAAGTAATAATGCTTAATAATTAATTAAACTGCATTTAATTCAACGGACTTTGACAGTTTCACCAATTTCAGAGATTCCTTCAGTTTTAGCAGGATTAAATGGAGTTCCTCTAGTTTTAGAGGAGGTTTACTAGGGAAAACAATTTTGACCATAACTAGAGAAAAATTCAACCAAATTGAGATTAGGAAAAGGTGTTCCTAGCTTATTTGGGCATTCTGAGCACATTGAACCAGGTTTCAGGAGCAATAGAGCATTGTAAACAACACTTTTTCCATTATTGAGCTAATACAGAGGCCCAAGCCATGGAAGTTGGACCAAGGAGATGTAGCCGAGGAGGGGTGAACTCCTTCATCAAAAAACCATGTTAAGTGTTCTATTTGATGGTTTGTTGTACATTTACTTGATGTTGTTCAACACTTATTTTTCCTGCTATTTTTCTCATAAACTTAACATAAAACTTGATAAATCTACCTGTTTTCAATCACAAACACCATAAGGGAACCTATGCACATGAAGCAATTGACAAGAATTTGTTTATAAATCCGAAGTTGAAATTAGCACAAAAAAACTAACATTCAATAACAGATCATGCATCCATGGTCCATAGATCATGTTGGGTCCCCAGAGTCACACTACGTTGTGTTGTAATGTAGATCCTGGGAATGTCTTAGTGCAATATTACTTGTTGTTATTTCCTTAAGATATTCTATTTAAATATGTGTATATGGCCATCTATTGGTATCTAGTATTATTCAATGTGTTTTCATAACCCTTTGACTTTAGTGTTCTAGTTCATAGTTCTTAGCATAAGAATGGTCAAAGGTGTAGATGACTCAAAATGCATGCAAATGAGACCGTATATTTAAATTGTCCTCTTAAGTGTGCTGTGGTAAAATAACTGTGTAATTCAAGTACATATTTGTAAATGAGGTTCAAAGTTCATGCGCTTTATTTTCTCCTATAAGGTGTCACAAGAAAATAAAATGACATGAAGAATTCACAACAACCACTGAATAAAATACTTGTGCAGATGTAAATCTCGGTGCAATATAAATTTATCTATGTTAAATGCAAATGAATGAATCAAGAAACATTAATGTCACAATAACATTGAGAATTAATTCATCATTCACATTTAACATTCACCTTATGTTATTCAAAGAGAGTATCAAAATATACATGAATAAATTTTCAAATTTGGCTTAGATTTGTGTTAAATTGGAAAACTATTTGTTGACACCTAATCATGGGGATTGGGTGAACTCTTGTAAATAATGTAAATAATAAATAATGGAAAATGAAGAGTCATCGGGAGGTGAAACCCAAGAGTCACTCCCTCACATATATAACCATGAGTAATCTTAATGAATAAACACAATTGATTTGAGGAGTTACCTCCTGGCCTGACATGGTATGAGAGGACAAGTCCGAAATTAGTTTTCTACAATGTAACTCCTGTCATATTTCTCTTACATATTATGTCCCTCTCTTGGAGGTTGCTGGAGGTTTTGTTGCAGTATTATTGTGTTGCATTCAAGCATAAGCTGTAACACATACTATTCCATTGGCCTTCCTCCTTTGCATAGTCGACCCACAGGTCCCAAGACCCACTTGGTTCGGCCCTCCGTTACACAGTCGGCTACTCTGGCATTCCTAGTATTTTTTGGTGGTATCACTTGGTATTTTTAATGTGTTGCAGTTGTGCGTTGAATTGTATAATGCGAAGGCTGTGACCGTGTCCTCTGCTGGAATTATTTGTGTGTTGTTCCTAAATGAAATTTGAATCATTTCATACATGTTGTAGTTAGTTGGGTGAGAATCGATGTTGTTTTTTAAACAATACCCCATTGAGGTTCACAAGTTTTCAAATTTCATTTCTGCCACCACTCAGTGAGGTTGCAGGTTTTCTGTGATGCGACATGGAAAAGAAAAGCAGCAGCTAGAGTTTCTTTTTTCCGGGGGATAATACCCTTCTTTCATCTGCTCCAAATGCCTGTTTAGATGCCCCATATTTTTTATTTTCCACTGGTAAAGCTACTGGTAATATTGTTTATATGCCCCGTCTTCTTTTTTCTACCACTGCTAAAGCTACTGGTAATACCAATGCTTCTCCTCCCATAGTTGAAATCCAACAAGTTGATCTAGTGCCATATGATTCTTGAAACCCATGCCACAATGAAATGATATGCACTGAGCTTAAGACCCTCGGCCCTCCACACTACGCTTCTCGACCCTTGGCCCTTGATCGGAACAAAACCCGACCGGAACAACCCTCCCTCCCTCCTGCACAATCGACCCTCCGTCCTCCCCTCGTCGTTGTATTAAAAACTTGGCCGACATCACTTGAATACTCCCTCATATAAATGCTGCCATATACACCCTCCCCCATGTGAACATTGTCATATGAACCCTCCCTAAATACTCCCTCCCCCATATATCACCTCCCTTAAATAATACCCTTGTTTTAATATATCAGAGTGAATTATTTTTATCTTACACCTGAATTGATTTTTTTTTAATCCTAGGAGTGCAAATGTTTATATTGGCAACAAAGTATATTTTTTACAGTACACATATTCTAAAATGCACTCATTTACATCTATTGTTAGAGTGGTTATCAACGGGAAGGACAACTATCTTGAATGGTCTTCGAAGATCAAACACATTCTCATTTTTAATGATCAGTGGGAAGGAGTTTTTGTAGGAGAAGGAGACAATGAACCAACAAATCCTACCTCAGACAAGGAATTCACCATTTTTGAAAACAAGAACAACAAGGTCTATGCCTTGATTGCAACGTCTGTAAATGAAGAGGTGAGTTGCCATATTTCACCATTTTCAAATGATTTTGAATCCTTACAAAAGTTGAAGGAACTCTATGACTCACACGTTGCGCTTGAAGTTGTCAAACTGATGATTAAATTGTTCAGTATTGAATTACAAAATGATGATCCTCTTGCTCTTGCATCAGAAGTAAAATCTATTATGCATGATATCAAAGTCACTAATGTTGAACTAGAAATTCCTTTGATAGCTTTTGTCAAGTCACTTTACCCCACTTATTCAAATTATCTTCAGTCATTACAAGCAAATGGAAACCTCAAAGAGATTACCTTTGACTCCCTTGTGAATAAATTTTACGAGAGAGAGAAAGATTTTGGAAAGAAGACATCTCCTCAGTATTTTGAAGAAGTTGTATGTCTTGCACATAGAGAGAAGAATTATGTTCAAGATTCTTCCAGAGGAATATGTGGTCAAAGAGGAAGAGGAAGAATAAATTTCAGAGGCAGGGGGGGTAGACACTCTCAAGGAGAAAAGTCTGATCTTCATTGCATACGTTGTAATAGAGATGGATCACATGATGCATCCACATTCAAGTTGCCTTGGGACAGAATTGAGAAGGAAAGAAATCAACCCAAGGTAAAACCAATGCCAAAGAAAAAGGTAAAGCACCTGAATCTGCTCACTATGTTGTGGCACATTGTAATACTGAAGTAAATGAAGAATTATTTAATGCTTCACTTGCTTCTTAGAAAAATGATTGGTTGCTTGATTCAGGAGAAACTTGCCACATGAATTTTAGAAGATATTTTTTTGAAGAATTTACTGACAGTGTTGATGGAGCAGTATACTTTGCAGACAAATCAAAACTCAATCCATCAGGGCTTGGCACAATCAGGCTCAAAATGCCTAGTCTTCCAGACTTTCTTCTACATGATGTTTTATATCTCCCACAATTGAAGATAAACTTGTTTTCCTTGGTTCAAATCCGCTAACAAGGACACTCCATTCATATGTTTGATGGAAAGGTTGAGGTGAGAAAAGCATCAGATCACTCACTTGTCATGACGAGGATAGAAGAAGAAAGGCTTCTCACGCTGCAAGTTACCTTTGCTCGTGCACAAAATTTCTCATACAATTCTCATTATAATGAAGGTACATTTCCATCAAGTCTATTATGGCATGCTAGATTTGGACACTTGAACTATGAAAACCTTCACTTGTTGAAGAAAATGGTGTTACTGGTTTGCCTACAATTCCTAGGAAACTTAAGTAATGTGATGCTTGCATTCTAGGAAAGCATAGCAAACAGTCTTTTCATGATTCACATTCCAGAGCACATAGAAAACTTGAACTCATTCATTCAGTTTTATGTGGTTCAATGCCTATTCCTTCTGCAAATATAAATAAATATATGATGACATTTATTGATGACTACACCAGAATGTGTTGGGTTTATTTATTTAAGAACAAATATGATGCTTTTCAAGCATTCAAGAACTTTCATACATGGATTGAAAATGATGCACAATCTCATATTGGCTCTATTCGCACTGATAATGGAAAAGAATACACATCAAATGAATTTGGAAACTATCTTCGCCAACATGGGATCAAACATCAAACAATCGTGCCTTATAATCCCCAATAGAACAGAGTAGTTGAAAGAATGAATAGGATAATATCAAATATGGTATGTTCCATGATGTTTTTCAAGAATGTAAAATTGATATTTTGGGCTGATGTAGTTCTATGTGTTGTATATGTAAAGAATATGTGTCCATCTAATGCTATTAGAAACAAGACTCCTTATGAAATGTGGTATGGCCACATTCATTCGGTAAAACATCTCAGGGTCTTTGGTTCCACCTGTTATGCCTTGATACCAAAAGTACATAGAAACAAACTTGGTGCAAGGAGTCATAAGTGTGTCTTCTTGGGGTATTCAAATAACTCCAAAGCATATTGTCTCTATGATGAAGTTAATAAAAAGTTTGTTGTATCTAGAGATGTAATATTTCTTGAATCTTCCAAAGCTGATAATGTTGTTGAGAGGCAACTTGATTGCTTAGATAGATTCAGAGATGAAAAATCATTTCAAGAATTTGATAATCAGATTCCACATCTTGAAGGGGGGATTCCTATACTGGATCAATCTGTGTAATCTTCTTCTGAAGCACTCTCTCCCCCACATGAAACTCGAACCACTGATAATACTTTGAGTGATTTGATTGAAAAACTTGGGAGACTCAATCTTGATTCAGTACTGACTCAATTAACTGAGCATCCTGGACCATCTCAGAAAGGTCCCCTAAAGTGGCTGACAAAGACACTTGAAGTATTTCATCTTGATGAGGTTGGAAAGACAAGAACAAGAAATTCAACCAGGCAAAAATGGAGGTGATGTAGATGATTTTGATTCACCTGTTGATATGGATGCTTCTTATGATTATGAACTGAATCTATCTACATATTTTGAACCAATTTCCTTCAAAGAAGTCACTTCGCATGATGAATGGAAAGAAGTGATGCAAAAGGAGTGTGATTCCTTGATAAACAATGGCACTTTGAAGCTGGTTGATCCTCCATTGGGAACCAAACCAATTGACTGCAAGTGGGTCTACAAGAACAAGAATAAAGCTAATGGCTCACTTGACAAGCACAAAGCCAAGCTTGTGGAAAAATGTTTTGCACGCAAGGAAGGGTTTGATTATGAGGAAAATCCCCCCCCCCCAATAGAAAAATGGGCTACCATCTAGACACTCGATGCCCTAGCATCTCATAACGGTTGGAAATTCCATCCAATGGATGTAAAAATTTATTTCTTGAATGGAGATCTGAAAGAGAATGTTTTTATGTCCCAACCTTAAGGATTTGTTGTGAAGGGACATGAACATAAAGTATGCAAACTTGTGAAATCCTTGTATGGCCTCAAGCAAGCACCCTCCTTCCACATCTACCCAAGCAACCGGCCAGCTGGGGTAAACATGCGACGAGAGGCCACTATGATAAGATTCAACCTCCTTGGTGACTTTTAGGAAATGGAATTGATCGAACATCACATACAGTCATCCAACTTCATCCAAATAACCTTCAGGAGACAAGTAAGCCACTTAGACTCCCTATCTTTGGGTTCCACTGTTGTTTGAGAGACTTAAGGGCAGGGTAAATCTCCCTAGACACTACCCAAGAGAGTTAGTTTCAGGATTAACGCTCCCCAAACACTGCCCAGGTGATTTATAATGCTTCCCAGACATTGCCCATGCGAGTTAGTCTCAACACTAACGCTAGCATTCTGGGATTTGAGCCACTTTTTTCGGCCTAGAGCTCGGGACACTGCCCAGAATGGATTGATCACTTAGAATTAGTAAGGATGCAAGGAAACAATGTTGCAAAAGCAATAATATGAACAAGATCATCACCGGACCCCTACTAGCCATGCCAGGCATTTTGTTAAACATATCATCAACATGTAACCTACAAGTGTAAATAACATAATTAAGTGTAGGGATCTCATACTTATCTTAGAATCACTATGAACCATTGTTCCCTCATGCCATTTGCTGCATTATCCTCCATTAACTCATAAACACATTATCCATTCATATACAAGTAAAAACATGCTGAGAGCCATACATAGCTGTTGTCATGAAATGTGCATATAACCAACATAATAGGAACATAAATACAATAAACATATTAGCCATCAAATCCATAAATACACCAATACCTTTACACATGAAAATAAAGGGAATGGATTTCTCATTAATTAATGCAATGAACCAACCGGAGATGGGACTACCACGTTCCACCCGGTCGTAGAATGGCTGAGCCAAATCTCTCTTCATCCATTCACCCCCGTGCCATATTCCAAGCATGAATGTGGGATCTCATAGAACACATCAATGAAAACACATCCAGGACTTCGAGAGGCCGTCCACCTCAAATCATCAAATAGTGATTCCACCTCACGGTTGGACATCACCAAAACCATAATCAGATTGGTCTCCATCCAAGGCTTCCAGGGCTTCTAGAGCGTTTGTCCAACCAAGGCTTCCAGAACTAGTAACTCAACCCACAACTTATACAGGGCTTCTAGAGCGTTTGTCTAACCAAGGCTTCCAGGACTAGTAACTCAACCCACTAAGGGCTTCCAGAGCATTTGTCCAACCAGGGCTTCCAGGACTAGTAAATCAACCCAAGCTGTTACAGGGCTTCCAGAGCGTTTGTTCAATCAGGGCTTCCAGATTAGTAACTCAACCCAAGCTATGGAAACATGAGAACCAACCAAAACAAAGCAATGAAAGTAAACTCACAATCACCATGGTTATCCAGGAAATGGCAAGGCTAGGAAATCCACTGTCAATCCTGGCCATCCTCCATGCCAATGATAGATCATAACCAAGAAACCACATGCATGTGCCATGCATGCCAAAAATTGTGAATAAATCACACATGCAACTCGGTATCTGCAAGAAAATCTGATGTAGTTGTTGATGCCGATGCCTTCTTGCGCTTTCCTACTTTTCCTTTGCCTTCTTGCTCCAAGAATCCAAGTATGCCACACTTTCCAAGAGTGCTCCAAGAAAGCTCTAAGTAACCAAGAGTATGAGAGAGAGAGAGAGAATAATGGGAGAGATCCAAAACTGAACTGACCAAAGGTTCACATTCAAAGGAAGAATCTTGCCAATTGATCCTCATAATCCTTTTTATTAATGAGGCCTCTATTTTCTCCATTTTCCATTATTTTCGTTCAATTTCATTCTCACATGCAACATGTGACCTTTCACTTTCCTTTTCTCCTAATTTCCATTATTTTCATAAATAAATGTGCCAAAATACCTTTTTACCTCTTTAATTCTTTAGCCTTAGCCTTTGCCAATTTACTTAGCCATAAACAACCAAATGAACACCCACTAAGATGTCATGCCCACCATTCAGCTTGGAATACATGTCCCAGTCATCCGTGGTTATTGTTTTTAACATTTATTACATGGAATTTTCACTAGGGCTGTTACAGAACCCTCCCCCTTGGGGGACACCATCCTTGGTGGTCAATGACACCTATAAACAACATGACTACTAAAAACAAAACTTACTTCCCATGGAACTTTATAACATAGCTCGTTGCAGTATTTACAATGAAAGATCTGCCCAAATCAAAACATCATGACAATATGACAACATACCACATAGTGGAGCTTTATAACATAGCTCATTACGGTATTTACAATGATCATCCTGCTTAAGAAACTCATATGAAATCATAACATCATGATAATATAATCACATGATAGAATGATAACATAACACCCATACTGCATAGTGGAGAGCTTTATAACACAACTCATTACGTATTTACATCCATACATGGGAATCTAACATCATATAGTGTATATCAAAAAATCATAAGGCATATATAAAAACATCATATAGCATGTATCAAACAACATAAATCATATATCAAATCATCATAACGCATATATCAACCATCATAAAGCATATATCAATCACCATAAAGCATATACTAAACCAACATAAAGAAAATACTAAACCATCATAAATCAACTACCAAACCACCATATCAAGCTGCTAATTCTTGTAGTTGATTTCAACTACCCAACCAGGCATGTTCATGATTCCTGTACCACACACATAGCTTCCATCAGTCTTAAAATAAATTCACATCATACCTCATTGGTAGCTCGTCTATAAGGTACATTTGAAATCATGTTCGCTTCCTGTCACAACAAGTCAAACTAGCATATTTGACCAAATCAACATGTATAAAAATATCACATCAGGTTAGCTCAAAACATAACCATCAAAATCATAAATGACATGTAACCATCATAAATCAAAATCATAGATCACAAGTAATCATCATGGACCAGAACCATAAATCACATGCATACTAAAACCGAAATACAATACCGATACTTATCCTTCATTGATCCTTACTTCTACCTTTGTTCTTTCTGTACACACATTGGATTGGTTGCCACACCTGAAAAACATCCAGTGTCTTCTCCACAACCATGTGCACATACACATAGTGTGCATCACACACGTACGACCAAATATGACATACAACTCCATGCAACACATGCATCTACACTTGACACACAACACATACACCTACACCCAGTGTACAACACAACACAATACATATACCTACATCTTGTGTATAACACAATACATGCACCTACACCTGATGTACAACCTAACACAAATACATGTCTAGGGTGCAACACAATGAATGCATATGTCATGATACCATGACTACACAATGCACATACATAATACCACATGCCCATAACACAACATGGATGACATGCACACAATACCACACATACAATAGTACCATATGCACAACATGTACACAGTACCATCGATACACCGCACCACCTGCACAACATGTGCACAACATCACATGTACATGACACCACCTACACAATGTGTACATAATGCCACATGTACATTGCACCAGTATACAATGCATACACATCACCACATGTACACAATGCCACGTGCACGACATGTACGTGACACCACATGTACATAGTGCCACATATACGACATGTACATAGCACCACATGCACACAACGCCCCTTGTACAACATGTACACAACACCATACTCACACGACACCACTTGTACAATCATGCACACCACACCATATGTACATAGTACCAATGTACCACATGCATGCAACACCACTTGTACATAGCACTGCATATCCAACATGTACATAGCATCATCTGTACACACCAACGCATATCCAACATGCGCATAACACCATATGCACACAACATCACATATCCATTATGCACACAATACAATATGTACATAATACCACATATCCAACATGTACATAGCACCATCTATACCCAGTGTTGAATATGAAACATTCATATAACACTATCTATACCATCTTGTACATAACACTGCATAAACAACATGCACACACACTGAATATACACCACACCGCATGCACACAACATCACAAATGCAACATGTACAACATATACAACATATTCATAACAATAGTACTACACATCGGAAACCACACTTTCCTTACCAAGAAACCTTGCTTCCAGTGTCTTATTCATGCTTATCCTAGCATGTCACAGACCACACTTCTTTCACTTTTGCTGATGTATCCCTTGGTATAACCTGTCCATAACATAGACATAATATAATCACATAATATCAACTCATAACCACATGATACTAACCTCATATATTTTTCATGACTACTCTTCCCAATTGATTCCTCGTAAGACCACGAACCTCGTCATGACATCCTCCTACATAAGCAATCATTCCTCTACGAGAATTATTATTAATAACCTGTTGGACAGTGACATAGATACATGGATTCATACATACATATACATAAACATCAACATAGAATACTAATGATCTATTCAGACAACTACATACACTCATACATGTATACATATTAATGTTAACATTAATAATCATGATCCATGACAACCCTGTAAAACATGACATGCATACACACCTATATACATAAAAATCAACGTAAAATACTAATGATCTATTCAGTCAACTACATACACTCATACATGTATACATATAAATGTTAGCATTAATAATCATGATCCATGACAACCCTGCAAAACATGACATACATACACACCTACATTTATAAACATCAACATAATCATAGTCATAACTAATTACTAAATACCAAGGTCAAGGTTGAGAGAACTTCCTTTCTTCATGCAACACATGTGCAACATTGAGAACAACAATTGCCAACATAGCCAAGGCATATGACGCCTCAAATCCATTTACTTTACCTTTTCTAGTTACCTTTCTCATGATTGTACTGCCATTGTCCATTTACCACAATGGACCCAGCCAGTCCAATCGACTGTCATAGTCTTACCTTCCACCGCAATTACTCATGCAAAGAGTTTCATCTGAATCTTGCATTACTTGTTGGGTGCCACATAGCTCCCCCCAAGCTCCAACAACTTTCCTCTTTTCCCGAACAATTCCCAAGGCTCAAAACATAAAAGGCAAGACAAGAAACAAACCATGAAAACAAATAACAACACGACTCCACAGTAAAGTGGCATGATCATGCACTATACATAACAAAACTGCAAATCAAGTGCAACCAAATAACAAAAGACCAAAATTACAAGACTAAAAACAAACACCATGACTCAATCCCCATTGTTCCTAAGGAAAGCTCAACCTGATCGATCTTCAAGATTTCATGGAAACCTGTCTTTCCATGCAACTCCCTGCATCATGCTGCCATAAACATATAACTGCCAATGTATAATTAAGCATAATAATACACCAGTTACCTCATCTTATTGTGCCAAGCACACTTCTTGCAACTGAACACATCCACGCCATCTCTCAAGGGACTCCAATCGTTTAACAGATCCACATGTAGCTAAAGACTAGCTAATATACATGTTAAGTACATCTTCATGAATCTACCATATATCCACATAATGTTAGATAAAATCAATTTTAAGAATGCTTCCTGTATGCCAAGCACTCATTCGTTTGGAATTAGGGTTTCCAAACATAGTCAAAGGAATTATTTCCCAATTCCTTTTATTTACCTTTTTTACCTTGCTGCAATTAAGTCTTATTATGCGCTATCACATCATCCAACTGTTAGTTATGTCATCACATCAACTATTAACTTGTCATGCTAATACCAAGAATGTTTCATGCAACTTCTCACACATGTCAACCACATGTTCCAAATATCAAGACAATCATATTTACCAATTTGAAATCAAAATTTGGCAAGATTAACAATCATGTCATAATCCATAGTCAACTCATAGCCATCATACATAATGCTACAACTATCACCTACTACACTTAAGTACACATCAACTATCTCGAAACTTATGTGTTAGTACAATCATCTCAAAACAAGATCATTGAAACACATACTTATATTATGCAATTCATAAAACATTCAAACAACTTAAAGGCATACCATGTTAAATAAATCAACTAGACGACATAATAGCCACCAAACACTTAAACACCAAATGGATGTCATAATCAAACAATCAAGCACAAGGTAGATGCCATAAACAAGTTTATACCTTAATGTATCTCAGAGGGGGAACTATTTTCTATACAATCAATCCATATTAGCACGATATATCTTCACAATATATCAACCTGAACATAAATAAGATCATGATATCCAAAAAGTCATTAACTAATATGTTTACATCATAACTCATACACAATTATAATTTATGCATAGCAATCACATATGTATGATCGGTCTAGATTAGTACAACACAATGCAACATGATAAATTGACTCATACCTGAATGTCGTTGTCAGGCCAGGAGTAACTCCATTAGGCATAAAACTGATTCATATTTTCATTCAATTAGGTAGGACTATTATATACATGTGCGAGAGACTATTCAGTTCATCTCCCGATGACTGTTCACATTTCACATTTATTTATTTACAAATATTTACCCAATCACAAGGATTAGGTGTCAACATTCCCCCCCTTAATCTGAAGGGATGTTGGTGAGTCCAAGCATCGTTCTGAAGTGTTCAAGCTTTTCTCTTCCAAGCGCTTTGGTGAATATGTCTGCAATTTGCTCATTTGTGGAACAATGACGGAGATGGATTGTTTTGGCCTCAACATGATGTCGAATCAGATGATATTTAGTATTGATGTGCTTTGTTCGATCATGGAGCTTTGGGTTCTTGGCCAACTTTATTGCAGAGGTGTTCTCAATCATGAGTGGAGTTGATTGTACTTGTTTTACCTGCAAATCTTCCAGAATTTTCCTGAGCCACAATTTCTTTTTTTGCTTCAGCTGCTGCCACGTATTCTGCTTCTGTTGTGGAATCTGTTGGAACTGGTTGTTTGCGTGATCTCCAGGAGACAGCTCCCGATCCAAGACTCATAGCATATCCTGAAGTAGATACCCCAATTTCTTTGTCTCCATTGAAGTCTGAATTAGAGTATCCGATCAAGCTGAAGTCGTCCACCTGTGTGTACTTGATTCCAAAGTCTTGAGTTCCCTTCAAGTACTTTAGAACTCTTTTTGCAGTAGACCAATGTCCCTCACAAGGCTTTTGCATAAACCTGGAGAGGATTCCAACAACAAATGAAATGTCTGGTCTGGTAGTAGTTAGGTAGTTGAGACTTCCTACAAGCTGTCTATACTTTGTTGCATCCTCAAATTCCTTTCCTTCAATAGATGTGAGCTTTAAGTTTTGTTCCATTGGAGTAGTAAGAGGATTGCACTCTTTCATGCCAAACCTGTTCAACAAATCTCCAATGTATTTCTTTTGAGAAAGAAATATGGACTTTGGATGTTGGGTTACTTTAATGCCAAGATAGTAATGAACATAGCCCAAATCAGTCATTTCAAAACTTTTCCCCAATTCCTTCTTTATGGATGCAATGTAGCTTTCATTGTTCCCTGTCATTAAAGGATCATCTACATATACCACAAGATATACAACTATTTTGCCAACTTTCTTGACAAATAAAGTTGCATCATCAAGATCAAAATGTTTGAAATTGAGTTTCAGAAGATGCTTAGTTAGTTTTTCATACCAGGCTCGCGGTTCTTATTTGAGGCCATACAAGGACTTCACAAGTTTGCATACTTTATGTTCATGTCCTTTCACAACAAAACCTTCTGGTTGGGACATAAAAACATTCTCTTTTAGATCTCCATTCAAGAAAGCAGTTTTTACATCCATTTGATGGACTTTCCAACCGTTCTGAGCTGCTAGTGCAAAGAGTGTCCGGATGGTAGCCCATTTTGTTGTGGGGGCAAAAGTCTCCTCATAATCGACCCCTTCCTTCTGTGCAAAACCTTTTGCTACAAGCCTAGCTTTGTGCTTGTCAAGTGAGCCATCAACTTTGTACTTGTTCTTGTAGACCCACTTGCAGCCAATTGGTTTGGTTCCAAATGGAGGATCAACCAGCTTCCAAGTGCCGTTCTTTATGAGGGCATCATACTCCTTTTGCATTGCTTCTTTCCATTCATCATGAGAAGCAGCTTCTTTGAAGGAAGTTGGTTCAAAATCTGTAGACAAGTTCAATTCACAATCATAAGAAACATCCATATCAACAGGTGAATTAGAGTCATCTACATCACCTCCATTTTGTCGGTTTGAATTTCTGGTTCCTGTTTTTCCAATTTCATCAGGATGAACACTTTCAAGTGTCTTCGTCAGCCACTTTGGGGGACCTTTCTGAGATGGTCCAGGCTGCTCTGTTGTTTGAGTTGGGACTGAATCAAGATTGAGTCACCCAATTCTATCAATTACATCACTTAAAGCATCATCCGTTGTTGGAGTTTCATGCGGGGGAGAGTGTTCTTTAGAAGAAGATTCCACATGTTGATCTAGTATAGGAATCCCCCCTTCAAGATGTGGAATCTGATTATCAAATTCTTGAAATGATTTTGTTTTTGCGAATCTATCCAAGCGATCAAGTTGCCGCTCAACAACATTGTCAGATTTGGATGATTCAAGAAAAAATACATCTCTAGATACAACAAACTTTTTATTTACTTCATCATAGAGGCGGTATTCTTAGGAGGTGTTTGAATACCCCAGGAAGATACACTTACGACTTCTAGCACCAAGTTTGTTTCTATGTACCTTTGGTATCAAAGCATAACAGGTGGAACCAAAGACCCTGAGATGTTTTACCGAAGGAACATGTCCATACCACAATTCATAAAGAGTATTGTTTCTTATAGCATTAGATGGACATCTATTCTTTATATATGCAGCACATAGAATAGCATCAACCCAAAACATTATCTTTACATTTTTGAAGAAAAGCATGGATCGTACCATATTCAAGATTGTTCTATTCATTCTTTCAGCTACACCATTCTGTTGGGGATTATAAGGCACAGTTGTTTGATGTTTGATCCCATGTTGGCAAAGATAGTTTTCAAATTCATTTGATGTGTATTCTTTTCCATTATCAGTGCGAATAGACCCAATGTGAGATTGTGCATCATTTTCTATCCATTTATGAAAATTCTTGAATGTTTGAAAAGCATCAGATTTGTTCTTCAATAAATAAACCCAACACATTCTGGTGTAGTCATCAATAAACGTCATGATATATTTATTTCCATTTGCAGAAGAAACAGGCATTGGACCACATAAATCTGAATGAATAAGTTCAATATTCCTATGTGCTCTTGAATGTGAATCATGAAAATACTGTTTGCTATGCTTTCCTAGAATGCAAGCATCACATTGCTTAAGTTTTCTAGGAATTGTAGGCAAACCAGCAACACCATTTTTATTCAATAAGCGAAGGCTGTCATAGTTCAAATGTCCAAATCTAGCATGCCATAATAAACTTGATGGAAGTGTAGCTTCCTAATGATGAGAATTGTATGAGAAATGTTGTGCATGAGCAGAGGTTCCTTGAAGTTTGAGAAGCATTTCTTCTTCTATTCCCCTCATGACAAGTGAGTGGTCAGATGCTTTTCTTACCTCAAGCTTGCCATCAAACATATGAATGGAGTGACCTTGCTGGCGGATGTGGACCAAGGACAACAAGTTTCTCTTGAGCTGTGGGAGATATAGAACATGATCCAGAAGAAAGTCTGGAAGACCAGGAAGTTTAAGCCTGATTGTGCCAAGCCCTGATGGCTTGATTTTTGATTGATCTACAAACTATACTGCTCCATCAACATTGTCAGTGAAATCTTCAAAAAAATCTTTTCTATGAGTAATGTGACAGGTTGCTCCTGAATCAAGCAACCAATCATTTTTCCAAGAAGCAAGTGAAGCATTAAACAAATCTTCATTTACTCCAATGTTACATTGTGCCTCAACATAGTGAGCAGATTCAGGTGCTTTACGTTTGTATGTATCATCAATGTTACCTTTCTGTTGATTTCTTTTCTGCTCAATTTTGTTCGATGGTAGCTTGCATGTAGAGGCATCATGTTATCCATTTCTTTTGCAGCGAATGCAGTGCAAATCTGTCTTTTCTCCTTGAGAATGTCTGCCCTGCCTGCCTCTGAAATATATTCCTCTTCCTCTTCCTCTTCGTCCACCTCTTCCTCTTGTAGAATCTTGAGCAGGATGATTTTCTTTATGAGCAAGGCCCACAGTCTCTTCAGAAGATTCAGGGGCTATCTTCTTTCCAAAAGCTTTCTCTCTTTCAGCAAAATTTTTCACAAGAGAGTCAAAGGTTATAACTTTGAGTTCCATTTGCTTGCAAAGACTCAAGATAATTGGAGTAAGTAGGATAAAGTGCCTTGAGAAAAGCAATAACAGGGATATCCAACTCAACCTTAGTGGAATTTATATCATGCATTATAGACTTTACTTCAGATGCAAGAGCAAGAGGATCATTATTTTGCAGTTCAAGAGTGAAGAGTTTAATCATGAGTTGAACAACTTCAAGTGCAGAATGTGAGTCATAGAGTTCTTTCAGCTTTTGTAAGGCTTCAAAGGCAGTTGAATATGACGAAATATGGCGACTCACCTCTTCATTTACAGATGCTACGATTAATGCATAGGCTTTGTTGTTCTTTTTTTCCCAAATGACTAGCTCTTTGTATGAGGTAGGCTGTACTGGGTCATTGTCTCCTTCTCCGACACACACTCCTTTCCACAACTCATTGAAAATGAGGGTGTGTTTTATCATCCGGGACCATTCAGGATAGTTCTCCTTGCCAGTGAGAACTATTCCCACCATGGATATGATTGAATGCATTCTGTAAAAAAAATACTTCTGCTGATAGAATAATACTTCTGATGGCAAAAAAAATGTGCTTTTGTGGAGAAAAAAAGCTTCTGCTGCTAAAAAAATGATTCTGATATGAAAGTGTATTCAAAACCATCCAAAATCTGAGCAGGAATAGAATTCTGCTACGTCATTTATATATCATTGACCATTGAAAGGAATGCTGATAATCATGCTACCACTGTCATAAAAATATTCACCACATATAACTTTTTAATCTATTATATGCCATGTCCATCAATGTGAAAAAAAAGACTAACACGCATATACTGTTTTAAATTTTTAACACCATTCAAATGTACCCGTCTGGGCGGCGCCAATAGTTCTCTGCCATTCAAAGACAAAGGTAGAAAATAGTTTTCAGGCCTTCGAATAGGGAAAATAGTTTTCAGGCCTTCGAATCGCTGTAACCTCCGATGGACTGAACCGCTTTTGGATCTGAGAACGTATTCAGGCCAACGTTCAACTATTTAAAGGAATATACCATGTGACAGCGTTTCTGGAGCCAACATGTACAATGTTCAAAACATAGTGACAACGTTTCTGAGCCAACGCATACGTCTTTCTGGAGCCAATCGTTCAAATAGAGGTCCCTGATTCTACACTTCCAGGCGCAGTCAGCAAAACAAAATGCTCATATTTAATTATCAATAGGTATTTATAACTCCATAGCTAGGAAAATAGAATCTTCCATGCTAATCACCCACCAGAATAACGAACCCCTTCAAACTATTGGATTATAGCTCAAGATGCCTTTCATTTACTCTGTACAGTCGGCTGTAAATGATACTGGATAACAAATCTGCAACATTACAATTGTTCTTTTCTCGCCACTTCTTACAAAGTCTTAGCTTGCACGAAATTCTAAAAACATACCTAGCTTTTGAAGCAGCATCTCAAAACAAAATGGCCAATATGCGCAGGGATGGTCTAGTTCTGTGGGAAAATGCAATGACTGACATTTACGGGAATGGAACTCACGCACAGTGAATACATTAAACAACGCTCAACGGAGGTTCCAGCGTACGCAGGACTGCCAATAATAATTATTTTGCAATTCTTTCAGGAATCGAAACCAACATAGCTTCATACACAAAGGACTAACGCTTGTGATAGGGCCAGCGTTCAGAAAAAACTATTAGAAAATTATATATTACGGAGCAATGGAACACATAAAATATTGCAGAAATATAAACACAGAAAACACACAAAACAAGAGAGACACATATATACGTGGTTCACCCAGTTTGGGCTACGTCCACCCCGAACAACCAGTTCTTCCTTTCTATTATCCAGCAAAAATGAAGAGACACAACCTACAACAAATCCGCTGTAATATCCTCTGTTTTCTCTCATAGTCTCACTCTCTGTTTCTCGCTCACAGAATACACATCTCAAATACAGTACCCTCATACAAAGAGATGGGTTTCCTTCTAGGGCAAAAAACCCTAAACTAAACATAAGTTCTACTGTCAGATCATCCGCCTAATGAACGGCCCAGATTGACTAGAAATTACTACACTTTTACAAGGCAATTTTACATTTGTTTTTAGCTTCGGGGGCGCTGCCCCCGAGCCCCCGCCGGGGGACCGTTGGCCCCCAGACCCCCCAGCCGGGAGGGGTGTACAAACTTCCTGGGGTATACATCCGGTTGAAACAAAGACCTCTGAACAATCATGCTCCACACACAACAATCTCCCACTTGGAGAATGATTGTAGAAACTCCACCGCCGCTTCATTTGCTGGACAATGACTCCTCTTTTGACCTGGCTGTTTCTCATCTTCATCGTCATCCTTGAAGACCAATTG
This sequence comes from Pinus tabuliformis, assembly GCA_031772625.1. Classification (NCBI taxonomy): domain Eukaryota; kingdom Viridiplantae; phylum Streptophyta; class Pinopsida; order Pinales; family Pinaceae; genus Pinus; species Pinus tabuliformis. The sequence continues at coordinate 236,711,766 of CM062819.1, forward strand.
AAACTGAGCATATTCTCAGTTTCTCCATGGTTACAACTTTTGTTAGCATATCTGCAGGATTCTGGCTAGTGTGTATCTTTTCCAGCTTCAACTCTCCATCTTCCAACACTGATCATATGAAATGGTACTTGAGCTATATGTGTTTAGTCCTAGAATGAAACGCTGAGTTCTTTGCAAGATGAATGGCACTTTGACTATCACTGTATAATGTGCCCATATCATGCTCCTTACCCAATTCACCCATAAACCTTTGTAACCAAATCATTTCTTTACTAGCCTCTGTAGCAGCAACATACTCTGCTTCTGTTGTTGAAAGTGCAACAACACTTCGGATTTTTGAAACCCAACTGACAGCTGTTCCTCCAACAGTAAATACATATCCTGTAGTGCTCCTCCTGTTATCTCTGTCACCTGCCATATCTGCATCAACATATCCTTGTAGGGAGATGTTTGAACCACCAAAGCATAATGCTTTATTTGTGGTACCTTTCAAATATCTGAGAATCCATTTCACTGCCATCCAATGTTCCTTTTCTGGATTGTTCGTACCTGCTTCCAACTCCCACTGCATGTGCAATATCAGGCCTTGTGCAGACCATTGCATACATTAAGCTTCCAACTGCTGATGCATATGGAACTTTAGACATATAATCCATGTCTTCTTGGGTCTTTGGGCACATTTCCTTGCTAAGTTTGAAATGGCTAGCAAAAGGTGTACTAACTGGTTTTGCATTGTGCATGTTAAATCTTTTCAATACCTTTTGTATGTACTCATTCTGAGACAATGTTAATTTACGATTTTTCCTGTCTCTAGTTATTCTCATACCAAGGATTTGTTTTGCAACTCCCAAATCCTTCTTTGCAAATGAATTTGCCAATTTTCTTTTGAGCACATTTATTTCCTGCATGTTAGATCCTGCAACAAGCATGTCATCTACATACAATAACAATATAATATAGCTGCCATCATTTTGCTTTTTCAAATAAACACAATGACCAGAGTGACATCTAGTATAACCTTGTTCAGACATAAACTTGTCAAATTTTAGATACCACTGCCTTGGAGCCTATTTTAAGCCTTACAAGCTCTTCTTCAACCTGCACACTAGTTTCTCCTTCCCTTTCACCTCACATCCTTGTGGCTGCTCCATATATATCTCTTCTTCCAAATCCCCATGGAGAAAGGTTGTCTTTACATCTAACTGCTCAAGATGCAAATCTTCAGCTGCTACAAGACTTAAAATGGTTCTGATTGAAGTCATTTTAACAACAGGAGAAAATATTTCATCAAAATCAATACCTTTCTTCTGTGCAAACCCCTTCACCACAAGTCTAGCTTTATACCTCTGTTTTCCTCCATGTTCTTCCTTCAGCCTGTAAACCCATTTATTCTTCAATGTAGTTTTTCCTACAGGCAACCTGACTAAATACCAAGTCTGGTTATGCATTAAGGAGTCCATCTCTTCTTCCATGGCTACCTCCCACTTCTTCCTGCTTTCAACCTGCGTTGATTCTTCATAACATTCGGGTTCACCGGAATTAGTCAACAATAAATAAAATAATGAAGGAGAGTATCGTTCAGGGGGTCTACTTATCCTGGTATATCTTCTAACACCACTTTCAGGTGTTTGGGGTGCCTGTTTTTGTTGTGGTGGTTGCTGTTGCTGTGGTTGTTGATTATTATTATTTTCGGGCACCTTTCCTTTTTCAGTGATTTCATCAAGAACTGCGTATTCCTTGTTTCCCTTTTCCTGTTTCTTTTCCTGCAATTGATTCTTATACAAGACATTTTCATTGAATATTACATCTCTACTTCTAATGATTTTTTGATTTTCGTAATCATATAAGCGATAACCAAAATCATTAACATCATATCCAATAAAGGTACATTTCTTTGACTTTGCCTCAATCTTTGTTCTATTTTCTTTATCAATATGGACAAAGCCCTCACAACCAAAAGGCTTTAAAAAGGAGTAGTTTACCTTTTTACCTGTCCATGCTTCCTCTGGAACACCACCATCCAAGGAACTTGAAGGCCCTCTGTTTATTAGATAAACAACAGTATCTACAACATCTGCCCAAAACTATAAAGGCAATCCTGCATGCAATCTGATGCACCTTGCACGCTCCATGATTGTTCTGTTCATCCTTTCTGACACCATTTTCTTGTGGTGTTCTTGGAACTGTCTTCTCTCTGCGAATTCCATGCTCTGAACAGTACCTATCAAACTCTTTGCTGCAATATTCACCTCCATTGTCTGATCTAAGACACTTCAATTTCTTTCCTGTCTCAATCTCAACCAAAGCTTTCCATTTCTTGGAAGTATCAAATACATCAGATTTATTCTTAATACAATAAATCCAAGTTTTTCTAGTTGCATCATCAATAAAAGTAACATAATAACGAGAGCCACCGAGAGATGATACCTAAGCAGGTCCCCATACATCTGTATGCACAAGCTCTAATTTTTCATTCTTCTTTTCTTTCCCAACTCTGAGAAATCTGACTCTCTTCTGTTTTCCATAAATGCAATTCTCACAGAAGTCCAAATCAACATTCTTCAAACCCGGCAACAAATTCCTTGAGTGAAGAATCTTCATCCCCTTTTCACTCATGTGTCCGAGCCTATGATGCCATAATGCTGCATCTGCTCCTTTGGAAGTTAAAGCATTAACAAAGTTAGAAATACCATTGCATAAATATAATGTACCAACCTTTTCACCTTTTTCTATTATCAGGGCTCCATTGGTAACCTTCCAAGCTTTAGAGGTGAAAGTTGTCACACAACCTTCACCGCCTAACTGCCCTGTTGAAATCAGATTTTTCTTTAGATCTGGAACATGCCTTACCTCCTTTAATAGCCATTGGTTTCCATTCTGCTGTTTTACAAGAACTTTACCCATTCCAATGATTTTACAGGGTTTATCATCACCCAGACGAACTTGTCCAAAATCTCCTTGAACATAGTCATGAAAGTATTTCTTATCAGGTGTGGCATGGAATGAAGCCCCTGAATCTACCACCAAGGAATCAGTAATATTTTCGAAAGAAAGAATCAAAGCATCTTGTAACACCTCACCTGTCACATTTACTTCATGATTGTTTTCTTGCTATGCATCTCCTTCTTTTCCCTTCCGAGATCTACAGTCTTTTTTTAGGTGTCCTTTCTTTCCACATTTCCAGCACACTATCCCCGATCTGGACTTGGATCTGCCTTTCCTTGATTTACTGCGATATCCTGAGCTCTTTCCTCTTTCCACTTTTCTTCCTCTAGACTCTGCACTCAAAGCATTTCCTGATGTCTCACCGGAGCTTTTCCGTCGCATTTCCTCGCTAAGGATAGCACCGACAACATCATCAAACTTTAAAGTACTAGATCCAGAAACGAAGTTACTAATGGCCATTACCAAACCATTCCAACTTTCTAGTAATGAGCATAAGAATAACAGAGCTCTAACTTCATCATCAAAGTTTACCCCTAGAGAACTTAACTGACTTGTAACTGTATTAAAATCATTTAAATGGTTTGCAACAGATCCACCTTCCGACATATTCATATTAAATAACCGTTTCATAAGAAATACCTTGTTTGAGGCCGAGGGTTTTTGATATAGTTTCGACAACGTCTGCATCAAACCCTCTGTCGTGGTTTGCTTTGAAATGTTGAAGGCGACTGATGCAGCAAGGCACAACCGTATTTTTCCGAGTGCCTTTCTATCGAGAAGGTTCCATTCATCGTCTTTCATACCCGTCGGCATCTTTGTTTTTCCGCGCAATGGTAGGTATAGATATTTCTGATACAGATAATCTTCCATCTGCATCTTCCACAACGAGAAGTTTTGGCCATTAAATTTCTCGACCCTAAACTTACCATCTTCCGCCATTGCTCCCACTCGAACCAGGAACCCTTCTTTCTTGCGAGTTTATGAGCCAAATAGACCTTCGACTCTGATACCAGTTGTTAGAAAATTATATATTACGGAGCAATGGAACACATAAAATATTGCAGAAATATAAACACAGAAAATGCACAAAACAAGAGAGACACAGATATACGTGGTTCACCCAGTTTGGGCTACGTCCGCCCCGAACAGCCAGTCCTTCCTTTCTATTATCCAACAAAAATGAAGAGACACAACCTACAACAAATCCGCTGTAATATCCTTTGTTTTCTCTCACAGTCTCACCTCTCTGTTTCTCGCTCACAGAATACACATCTCAAATACAGTACCCTCATACAAAGAGAGGGGTTGCCTTCTAGGGAAAAAAGCCCTAAACTAAACATAAGTTCTACTGTCAGATCATCCGCCTAATGAATGACCCAGATTGACTAGAAATTACTATACTTTTACAAGGAAATTTTACATTTGTTTTTAGCTTCGGGGGCGCTGCCCCCGAGCCCCCGCTGGGGGACCGCTGGTCCCCGGACCCCCCAGACGGGAGGGGATCGGCCCCCTCGGACCCCCGCGCGGGGGACAAGTCCCCCCCACACCCCCCCGCGTGGAGGGGTGTACAAACTTCCTGTGGATACATCCGGCTGAAACAAAGACCTCTGAACAATCATGCTCCACACACAACAAAAATGCATATGACAAATAAGCGTACAACATTCAGAAATAAAAAGCATATGACAGACAGGCGTACAACGTTCAGAAATAAAAGCATATGACAGACAGGCGTACAGCCCACAACAGCAACAGTGAAGGGAGTTACAACTATTTTGGGAACTTGGCTCTGATACCATGTCAGGCCAGGAGTAACTCCATTAGGCATAAAACTGATTCATATTTTCATTCAATCAGGTAGGACTATTATATACATGAGGGAGACACTGTTCAGTTCATCTCCCGATGACTGTTCACATTTCACATTTATTTATTTACAGATATTTACCCAATCACAAGGATTAGGTGTCAACAGTCGTAACCCTAACCATCTGCATAGGTAAATCCAATTTAGCATGATACATATAACATCAAGGTATAAATTCTATAACCCTAATCATCAAGCTAACTATCATTTAACAACAAAAAGTTAACCTATAACATACTCATCAACAACATATAACATGATCATCAAGTTATCTAACATAAACAAAAATAGCAATGCATATAACCACAGGTTACTATCATTCATGACTATTTGACACATGTGCATATAACCACACTAATCATCTAAAATCTATCATGGATGTAACCATAACATCAAATACATGCTCATAAACCTAATGTATATAACCCTAATGCATATAATAATCCTTAACTTACATACCTGCATGCCAACATACAATACCTGTATGACAATCTTCTCTTTCCCAAGGTCTAATGCTGCAACATCATTATGATGATATACATTTCCTGCTCTATCTCAGCCAACACATTAGCATCATAATAGGCAATAGCACCATGATGACCTAAATTGCATACAATGACTTCACAAGTCATATTTGACCTATTATTCATGCATAACTATAACCAAGACCATAGATGCATAACAAATGCATATATACATATAAAACATGAGTAGAAAACCATATACACATCATTCTAGCTATGGTGTAGTCATCAATGCATGATGATATCGACAACACAAACCATGAACTCGTACATGACAACAACAACCACCTCACATGAACTTGATAACATGTGAAAACTGATGTGCTTAATACTGCATAATCAACCATACACACATGAAGACATACTCCACGACAAAACCTTCAACCTTCACATGATTACATCACTACAACCATGATGAACACCATCTAAGGGAAACAAGAACATTGAATGAAACACAAGAGACACACATGCAACCAACATGAATGCATGACCAACACATAGCCCAAGGAGAGTGCAAGCACGCTTTGATACAACTCTGTAACACCCTCCTCCCACATCTACCCAAGCGACTGGCCAGCCAGGGTAAACATGCGACGAGAGGCCACTATGATAAGATTCAACCTCCTTGGTGACTTTAAGGAAATGAAATCAAAGGAACATCATATAGAGTCATCCAACTTCATCCAAATAACATTCAGGAGACAAGTCAGCCACTCAGACTGCCTATCCTTGGGTCCCACTGTTGTTTGAGAGACTTAAGGGTAGGGTAAGTCTCCCTAGACACTGCCCACACGAGTTAGTTTCAAGAATAACGCTCCCCAGACACTTCCCAGGTGATTTATAATGCTTCCCAGACACTGCTCAGGTGAGTTAGTCTCAACACTAATGCTAACATTCCGGGATTTGAGTCACCTTTTTTGGTCCAGAGCCCAAGACACTACCCAGAATGGAATGATCACTTAGGATTAGTAAGGATGCAAGGAAACAATGATGCAAAAGCAATAATATGAACAATATCATCATCAGACCCCTACTAGCCATGACAGGCATTTCGTTAAACATATCATCAACATGTAACCTACACGTGTAAATAACAAAATTAAGTGTAGGGATCTCATACTTATCTGAGAATCACTATGAACCATTGCTCCCTCATGCCATTTGCTACATTATCCTCCATTAACTCATAAACACATTATCTATGCATATACAAGTAAGAACATTCTGAGAGCCATACGTAGCTGCTGTCATGAAATGTGCATATAACTAGCATAATAGGAACATAAATACAATAAACATATTAGCCATCAAATCCATAAATATGTTAGTACCTTTACACATGAAAATAAGGGGAATGGATTTATGACTAATGAATGCAATGAACCAACCAGAGATGGGGCTACCACGTTTCACCTGACCGTTGAATGGCTGAGCCAAATATCTCTTCAACCATTCACCCCCGTGCCATATTCCAAGCATGAATGTGGGATCTCATAGAACACATCAATCAAAAATCATCTAGGGTTTCCAGAGGCCATCCACCTCAAACCATCAAATAGTGATTCCACCTCATGGTCGGACATCACCAAAACCAGCATCAGATTGGTCTCCATCCAAGCCTTCTAGGGCTTCAAGAGAATTTGTCCAACCAAGGATTCCAAAACTAGTAACTCAACCCATAGCTTATATAGGGCTTCCAAAGCGTTTTTCCAACCAAAGGCTTCCAGGAATAGTAACTCAACCCACCAAGGGATTCCAGAGTGTTTTTCCAACCAGGGTTTCCAGGACTAGTAACTCAACCCAAGCTGTTACAGGGCTTCCAGAGCGTTTGTTCAATCAGGGCTTCCATGACTAGTAAGTGAACCCAAGCTATGGAAACATGAGAACCAACCAAAACAAAGCAATGAAAGTAAACCCATAATCACCATGGCTATCTAGGAAATGGCAAGGCTAGGTAATCCACTGTCAATCTCGGCCATCCTCCATGCCAATGACAGATCATAACCAAGAAACCACATGTATGTGCCATGCATGCCAAAACTAGTGAAGAAATCATACATGCAACTTGATACTTGCAAGAAAATATGATGTAGCTACTAATGCCGATGCCTTCTTGCGCTTTCCTGCTCTTCCTTTGCCTTCTTTCTCCAAGAATCCAAGTATGCCACACCCTCCAAGAGTGCTCCAAGAAAAATCTAAGTAACCAAGAGTAATAGAGAGAGAGAGAGAATAATGAGAGAGCTCCAAAACTGAACTGACCAAAGGTTCACATTCAAAGGAAGAAGCTTGCCAACTGATCCTCAGAATCCTTTTTATTAATGATGCCTCTATTTTCTTCACTTTTCATTATTTTCCTTCAATTTCATCCTCACATGAAACATGTGACCTTTCACCTTCCTTTTCTCCTAATTTCCATTATTTTCATAAATAAATGTGCCAAAACACATTTTTGCCTATTTAATGTCTTAGCCATAGCCTTTGCCAATTTACTTAGCCATAAACAACCAAATGAACACCCACTAGGATGCCCTGCCGACCATTCATCTTGGAATACGTGTCCTAGTCATCTGTGGTTATTGTTTTTAACATTTATTACATGGAATTTTCACTAAGGCTGTTACAGATTTTGAACCAACTTCCTTCAAAGAAGCCACTTCTCATGATGAATGGAAAGAAGCGATACAAAAGGAGTATGATGCCTTGATAAATAATGGAACTTCGAAGCTGGTTGATCCTCCATTGGGAACCAAACCAATTGGCTACAAGTGGGTCTACAAGAACAAAAGCTAATGACTTACTTGACAAGAACAAATCCAAGATTGTGGAAAAATGTTTTGCACAGAAGGAAGGGGTCGATTATGAGGAATAATTTTCCCCTACAAAAAAATGGGCTACCATCCAGACACTCTTTTCCCTAGCAGCTCAGAATGGTTGGAAATTCCATCAAATGGATGTAAAAATTGCTTTCTTGAATGGAGATTTGAAAGATAATGTTTTTATGTCCCAACCTTAAGGATTTGTTGTGAAGGGACATGAAAATAAAGTATGCAAACTTGTGAAATCCTTGTATGGCTTCAAGCAAGCACCACAAGCCTGGTATGAAAAGTTAACTGAGCATCTTCTGAAACTCAACTTCAAACATTATGATCTTGATGATGAAACTTTGTTTGTCAAGAAAGTTGGCAAAACAATTGTATATATTGTGGTATATGTAGATGATCTTTTGATGATAGGGAACAATGAGAGCTACATTGCATCCATAAAGAAGGAATTGAGGAAAGGTTGTGAAATTACTGACTTGGGCTATGTTCACTACTATCTTGGTATTGAAGTAACTCAACATCCGAAGTCTATATTCCTTTCTCAAAATAAGTACATTGGAGATCTGTTGAACATGTTTGGCATCACTGAGTGCAATCCTCCAACTACTCCAATGGAACAAAAATTAAATCTCACATCCATTGAAGGAAAATAATTTGAGGATGCAACAAAGTATATACAACTTGTAGGAAGTCTCAACTAACTAAATACTACCAGACCAAACATTTCATTTGTTGTTGGAATCCTCTCCAGGTTTATGCAAAAGCTCTGTGAAGGACATTGGTCTACCGCAAAAAGAGTTCTAAAGTGCTTGAAGTGAACTCAAGACTTTGGACTCAAGTATAAACAGGTGAGCGACTTCAACTTGATTGGATACTCTGATTCATACTTCGATGAAGAAAAATAAACTGGGGTATCTACTTCTGGTTATGCTATGAGTCTTGGTTCAGGAGCTATCTCACGGCGATCACGCAAACAATCAGTTATAATAGATTCCACAACAAAGACAAAATATGTGGCAGCAGCTAAGGCAACAAAAGAAATTGTGTGGCTCAGGAAAATTATTGAATATTTTCAGGTAAAACAAGTACATTCAACTTCACTCATCATTGACAACGCCTCTGCAATAAATTTGGCCAAGAACTCAAAATTCCATGATCGAATGAAGCACATCAATACAAAATAACATTTGGTTCAACATCATGTTGAGGCCAAGACAATCCATCTATGCCATTGTTCCATTAATAAGTAGATTGCAGACATCTTCACAAAAGCGCTTGGAAGAGAAAAGATTGAAAGATTCAAAATGATGCTTGGACTCATCAACATCCCTTTAGATTAAGGGGGGGAATGTTGACACTTGATCATGGGGATTGGGTGAACACTTTTAAATAATGTAAATAGTAAATAATGGAAAATTAAGAGTGATTGGGAGGTGAAACACAAGATTCACTCCCTCATGTATATAACCATGAGTAATATTAATGAATAAACACAATTGATTTGAGGAGTTACTTCCTGGCCTGACACTATTTGAGAATCAAGGTTAAGGGAAAAAACTATTAGACATTAAATGTATTTGCTAGGTTGCATTATCGCTGATCCTAAGCTAGAGCATTCATAACCCTTGGGTTTGACATGAAGAGTTCAAAATATGAAATATGGATGAAAAATCGAGAACAAACCGTAACCAATTTAAAGGAGTAGTTAAGAATTGCTTTAAATCAATTAAGACCTGTTGGACAATTGAGGAGTTGAAAATTCAACCATTAGAATACACAAATTTTTGGAATTTACCTTTTCTTGTAAAACCATTGTAAGAAATATAAAATAAGTTAAGGTACTCTTCAAACAAATTTGATAGATTTTGAAAAACCAAATAAACCATCATATTGATGCTATAATATATTTCGGTTAACATTTTCATACAATTCCATACAATCCACATAACAGATCAGGTTCACAACTCAAATTGGCATGAAAATTACATAAAATTGTACTTAATATGTAGTGAACTTCAAAACATGAGATGGGTGTGGAAAATACATGATAAGAAGGTACAAACAACCCAAGACTAACTGCATAATTCTTCCTTATAATATCTTTAAAAGCTCTCAACATTTCACCAATTTTTTTGGCAAAGTTTCCCTATAACCAAGATTCCCCCTTGCCTTGAAATTTACAAAATGAGGCATATTTTTAGGTACTCAAGAACTTGGAACTCACCCTAAACCACTAGTGGTATTTGGAAAACCACCAAGATTTGTTACAAAATTTCCATTTGTACTATAACTAACTTATTTTAGAAGCTTCTTGAAGTATCTGCTAGCTTTTGGTGGGCCCCTTCAGATTTAGCTTTAATAGTTCTTCGTTCTCTCTCTTGGTTGGGCATTGGGTCTTCTCTATTCCTGCACACTGCCTGGGCTGAGCACTATAGTGGCTGTGCTATCGACAGTGAAAATGGTGGCACCGAAATTGTGCCTCCTCCTGTTGATGTTGCTTTTAACTTTTCTTCAAGTTCCTTATGAAAGACTGGTATATACACGTCAAATATGTTCTTCCATTATTTTCCTACTAGAACCTCACATGCTTGTGCCTCTACTGTTTCCCCTTCCATAGTGATGACAAGTTGATAGTATACTCTCCCCTGCTCCTTAAAAAGTCCCTTTAGTATTAACAAAATCTCAAAATGTTCTTTATACAAGTCCACAATGCCCTTCTCTTGTGGTGTATGTTTTTCCTCTTCAAAGTTTTTTTTATCCTCCTTAATGAACTTTAAGCCATTCATAAAAGTATCTTTGGGTTACAGGCTTCCATTTTCATCAAAGAACGATGGGAAATTATTTATGTATAACTTTCCACATTTACTTTTAAACTTTCATATTTCCTGATTCATGTTTTCAGCCTTCTCCTCCATTTGTGCTACCAAATCATGCTTCTTTTTAGTTGACTAATGTGGCTACTAAATGAGAACAGTTTATCTTGGTCCTTGTGAATTCTTCTTTGGTCAAATGATTAAGGAAGTATATGACTATTTTGGATTTATGTGAGGTCTTCCCAATGTTTCCTTTGAGCATATCTATCTCTTTATGTGTTGTCTTGACAATATCAATCTTGTCTTGCATAAACTCCAAATGACCCCAATTCTTATTCTCTAGCTTTACGATATTTTTTTAAATTATCTCCTTGTATGTTTTGAAAGAGGCTTTTTTGGATTTTTCTCTTTCTTGAATTACTCGTTGAATTTCCAATTTTCTGATGTATTCCTTTACTCGATGAAGTTCTGCCACTGTTTCTTCTAGATTTTGTTCTGATTTAAAGATGAAGGTTGTAACTTTCCTTCGTTTCCCTGCATGGTCCAAGAGTTCACTTTCTTGGCCAAATAACGAATGAACTTTCTCAGTTCGGAGGATGACATGAGTGGACCTCGGGTATTGGCGCTTCCACCAGGACAATTAATCTCTTTGTCCTTTCCTTCCACTTCCACACCGATCCTTGTGGATGGGGAAGCTATTTTACAAGGAAACATATTGGGGTAGTGTGGTTAGTCGATGAGAAAAGTAAGGGGTTTGGGAGAGACTCAAGGTGTCAGAAATGGCGAATGACAAGATGCCATGTGTTACATAATGAGAGGGACAACTTGCCGAGAGGGACTTTTAAACCTTTAGCATATGAATACGATGTGAGTGTGAATAACCAACTTAGGATTTTTGAGCTTAAGAAACAAAATTTTGGTAGACAATTTTTGAGCTTGAGATTTGTGATTACTCTGGCTTGATAATGTATCCCGAAGGCCAATTCCATGGATTTACAGGGCATTTATCTTCGGGAAAAGGGTTTTCTTTAAAGGATTAGATGTTTCTTCTATGGTTGTGCTAAGATATAAATAAGTTGAACTTATTGGAATTTCGATGTGCATAGTCCTTGAAAGGAAAAAGTTTCTAACAAATTAAGTTTGCAACTTCAATTTGCAGGATTTGTACTTGGAATCTTCCAAATTTGGTAATTGTGAGGTCAATGGCGCGCAGGTTAGCTGATACATCAATTGCAGAATTTAACAAAAATGGAACCCTTAAAGGATTTAATACCAGTCGATGCATGCCACGTATGAGGATTCCTTTGGCAGGAAGGGTTTGGTGACATCATGTTGACAGTACCAGGACATGGGGCTAGCCACGTAGCATGCTGACGACACATGATGACTCATCACATGTGGTACAATTATAAAGGGACAAGAGCTAACCAGCGTGACATAGGGCATTAAATGCCCGGTTATATGCATACTCGATAACCCGATAACACACCACCATTATTTTTTATTTATCTAGCCACCGCGCGCGTGTGTTATCGGGTTATCCAGTATGCATATAACCGGGCATTTAATGCCCTATGGCAGGCTGGTTAGCTCTTGCCATTATAAAGGTGTTTGATGCGAAGTGAATGTCACGTAGGGATGTTTCTGAAACTCGTGAAGGCATGCGGGTCACACGAGGAGGTGACATGTGGCACCCTCTATAAAGATCCAATGTGTTATTTCTCGTGTAATTTCCTTGTGCAGATCTCCCAAGGCCGTTGGATGAAGGGCTTTGTTGATCGTCGGATCAACTCGCAAGCACGTTGATTCATACTTAGGTGACGCGAGCCGAAGGTGGGACTAGGCCACATGGGCGATGACTAGATGAGAAAAATGTTATGTGTGGTTGACCGGTCAAGTGACATGGCAGTTGACATGGGCGGTTATCTGGGAGTATGGTGCAGAAACGTGGAGGCTGACTGAGTAGTGACAGTGACAAACACGGAGTACATCGAGATGAGTTGGCTATTGATGTGGAGGGGACACGTTGAAGGTGACTTAACAAGCGGCTAGGAGACGTGGTGTACAAGCGATGAACTAGCTACCAACATGGAGGACCACATGACAATATTCCACAACAGTGGGATACCAACATTTAAAAGTTTTGGAGGCATGCAGGAGACCTGAGGACCACACACCACGTTGCGTGATGACATCATTATGCAGTAGACCAAGGACCCTAAGGACCTAGTCTCTAGGCATGATCACATGAAGAGGTCATACTGAAAAATAAGGGGTTAAGCCCAGGTGTTATCACAAACAAGCCCCATATTGCATGAACATATTAACGCATCAACATATAGCTCTTTTCTGCTTTGGTCAAAGCCTCATAATTCTAGGGATAGTCACTTGGAGCTTTTTCTTCAACCCTCTCGGCACTGAACCACATGGAACCTTTATATATATATATGGTACCCACACCTTCCAAACATACATAAAAACAATTCAATTGAATGAATAGTCCGAGTCTCGATGTGAGCGATTCATTAATGGAAGGTTCTAGTTTTGGTGAAGATTTTTTATAACATTTGGTGGAACCCACTACAATTTGGTTACAGGTACGCTGGGCGACATGATGATCTAACAATTAAAGCACCCATGCTTTAATATCCATATAAGCATTGGTTCTGAATAGAACGTGGTGCATTGTGGAATATTTGTTTTTATAAAATAAAAAAACATGGTGCACTAAATAATAAATGCATCAGCGCTTGAATAATCTATAGCACTGGAAAAATGTTAACTTTTAAAAATTGTTGGTGTTATATACACCTGCAACACTAGTGCCCTTATTGTAGTAAAATGCCTTGGTGCATACCTAGAAGGAGCACCACTATAGTTTTTAATTTTCAAAACAATGTGGTACTATATTCCAATGAAGCACTGATGTTGTTCATGTATTTAAACACCTTGGTGCATGTTCTAAAGAGCACTACTAGGCAGTTTTTAGTTTTAAAAAAAATGTGGTGCTATATTCCAACAATGCATTGGTGTATTACATGTATTAGAACGCCTTGGGGCATCATAAAAAAAGAACCACTATAGGTTTTTTATTAAAAAAAAAGTAGTGCTCTTGGATATTTAACGCACCAGAGGAAGGTTAAATAAAAAAAAACTCTTGACCGTAAATTTCATTTTTACTATCTACATTATTGGAGAGCTCTGAAGCATTTCTACCACTCTTTGCCTCATGCAAGCACCCTGATGTCAGTGCTTCTCTTGCTCACCATCCTTTCGTACTGTGTTTAGTGTGTGGCTTTCCGATTTTCTCAAATGGTGGTGAATTTTTTTCTTCTCAATTACGTGTCAACAATGCCTCCCCGACGAGCCAATGTCCAAGTCATGTCTATGTTTCTATTTAATTTATTTTTTCTAGTGGATTGAAATGTTAAATTAGCTCAAAAAGTGCACTATTTTTTATTTTTTATTTCCTTCCGATGTGCTCAACAACTTCAGCGCACAACGATAACAATGCATCTTTTAAATTTAGAAGGTGCATTTTCGTTCAATGCGTGAACCTAACACACCGCTATTTTTGCGGTGCGTAAATGAAAATGAATAAGGAAAAACTATAAATTGTACGTCGTTGCATACATTTTTAGGTCACGTCTGGTGCATTTATATTTACCAAATGCACCACAAAAATAATATTAAAAAATATAGCTCGGTGCATTCAATAACCTGAACTTTACATAATGGTGTGAAAAGTTTATATGTGCGCGTAGTGCATAAGTTTGAGATGCACCGCGATGGAAATTTAAATACGTGAACCAACATCGTATGTGTGTATTGTATCTGGTGCGGTTGTGTTTGATAGTGCACCGTAGCCGGTGCATTACTATTTTTTGGGTGCACCATGTAGCATAGATGTCAGCAGAGGGAGCAGGAGTAGGAGAAGGAGCAAATGGCAAACCAATACAATGTCGTCTGACCATGGGAGGCCCGAGAGAGGGAGAGGGATGTATACCCTCACCATATTAGTGTAGAGACCCGACAACTCTTGAGGAATGTAGGTCCCCTAAAGTACTATGAGGAGGCTACATCCTTGAAGGCACACTCTGTCTTGTTGGCACATCTAATCCACTGGTGGAGTGTCTAGGAGCCGGGTTTACATGTCAGTCCTGAGGTGTGGTATAGGATCTCTAAGGAGGACATATATTTTATCACTGGCCTATCCAGGAGAGGGGAGGATTTCCCCAAATTCCCTGATGTCCCCCATGGGGTTACAACAAAGAGTTCACTTCCCTACTCTCAGAGATATGTTGGGCCTCATGCAGTTTGTCCAATAGATTTTCAGGCGCATGGTGGACAACTACAATTTTTTTCTTTTGTTACTTAGGAGGTTATGTGCATCTCATTGTTAGTCACCACCATTGCAAAATTTATTAGTGATGTGAAACACATTAGTTTCCCTCTTTTGTATTATGTCGATTCTTTGATTCAAGCGCCACAATGTATTAGACGGTCTACCATTTTTTTGAGGTAATTTTGTATGGCTTTAAATAAATGTCATTGTATGATACATGGGAGGACGAGCTTCCCTTTCACTTCATATATTTTTTGTTTATTTTTTTAGAGGGTTCCAAAGACGAGGCCTACATTTGACCGTCACCCTCCTAGAACGATGGCTGAGGTATGGATGCGCATGTGGGGGTAGATGAGTCCCAAGAGGGGCCTATCAGAGTATCCGTACAAGATTTCCACCTAGACACTGGTGCTACTGGCTAGTGAGGATGACCATGTGTTTAACTTGTTGTTGTTTTCATACATGGGTACTTATTGGAGATAGTGTCCCAACATCCTCTTCACAACCGATGAGCCTGTAGATGATAGAGGTAATATTCGTGTTTTCTTTAAATTAGTCTAGATTCATTTTATTGTTTTAATTAATTAGAATAAAATTTATTCTAACACGTTCTTTAACTTGTTTTATTATATCGTTTAATAAATTTGTCTATTTATTGTTGTGTACTATATATTTTGTAGGCAATGCCACATTCCTTGGGGACATGCCTCCTCCCCCATGGGATGGAGCATATGAGGAGATGGGAGAGGCCCAAGAGGGTGAGGCACATCCCTAGAGGGTGTGAGTGTCCAGGGCCACAGGGCTAGTCTGAGATTTCAGATGGACTACTGTGACAGGCTGTCTAGAGTTTTGGTTGAGGACAGATTCCACCCTCCAAGGGCTCGAGATATTAACGCAGATCCTAGGTTCATGAATCTCTACAATGACTATTATTGTGAGAAGATGACTCTTATGTGCCATATCATTGAAGCTAGTAGGCTACTAGTAGCGATGAGGGATGTAGGGCATGCAACGTCAGATGTAGGGCATGCAGTGCCAGATGATTCAGATGAGCCTTCACGCTGCTACCCCATCGGATCATGATGATGAGGGTGGTGGTCATGATGCTTTATGTTATTACTAACCCATCAGATCATGATGATGAGGGTGGTGATCATGATGCTTCTGTTAGTACTACCCCATTAGATCATGGTTAGGATGTCGGTGACCCTTCTAGGAGTACACCTCCTCCTCATTCACTTGATGATCAGATGCCAAAGCTAGAGGATGTGCCTTATGTTTCTCCCGACAGAGAAGACCAACCACCTCCTCCTTCACCTCAAATTTCGATAGACGTTGAGGCAATAGTTGACCATCCATCATATTCTACTACAGACCAACCACCACCCCCTCCACCTCAAAGTTCAACATACGTTGATGTAGTAGTTGACCATCCATCATCTTCTGTTGCAGACCAGACATACGTTGTAGTAGTAGTTGACTACTACACCTGTTGCATCAGATATTTGACTCGATGTAGTTATTTGACTTGTTTATATATATATTTATGTATGTATAGATATGGTGAATTTTTTTTGTTCATGTTTATATACTTAATTTATATGTTGGTATTGATGTGTATATTGTTAGGTCATGTTAGATATGTTCATTTAATGGGCTTGCAGATAGATGTGTATGTGATAATGGTTATTTGACATGAGATGTATAGTATTAATTTGAGGATGTGTGTGGTTATGATGTTAGATTACAATTTTGTGTTTTGTTAGATGTGATCACGATAATGATGCCTCATTAGATTATTAGATTTGTGTGCTAGCTAATGATGTTTCTATATGCTATAGGTGTATATAATTAGATTATGGTAATGCATTTGAATGTTTATCTTAGATGATGTTTATGTTTGTTAGATGGTTATCATCATGATGATTATTTTTATGAAATAATATTTATTATAGATTATGTATTGGTGAACTTATATCAAAATTGCATGCAAAATGACTTCATTTAAAAAAAATGCAAAGATATTTTTATAAATTACAATGTTCAGTATGGTTGAAACTATGATTGCAAAATTATGATAATTATTTTTCTATTTCTTAGAGAGTTCATTCATATTCATTCA
This sequence comes from Pinus tabuliformis, assembly GCA_031772625.1. Lineage (NCBI taxonomy): Eukaryota > Viridiplantae > Streptophyta > Pinopsida > Pinales > Pinaceae > Pinus > Pinus tabuliformis. The sequence continues at coordinate 236,729,205 of CM062819.1, forward strand.
AACTTAATTAGTAAAATATTTCAATACTCACAAGGAAAAATTAATTAAAGGTAAAATAATCTAGTTAGTTCTTAGAAAAATGAAAATGTGTAACACATTCAATTTTTAATATAAAATATTAATAATAATAAATTATTCAAAAATATAATTTAACCAATTCAATATTGGTTTATAAAATTCAATCTATTATTAAATTTGAGAAACTTAAGTGAGAATTTTTTATAATTAATTTGGATTTAATATAACTTAAAAAATTCTATTTTTATAAAATTTAATTTATCACTAAAGTTATGAGATTTTCAAGCAATTTAAATTTAATATTTATAGCAATTATTGCCAATTTAAATTAGAAATTTCTCTCTTTAAAGATGAGGATCAAGAAATGTAAAATAAGGCTTGTAGTTGGGGATTTTATCTATTAGAAGCTATCCTTTAAAGAAACAAGTGAACTTTTTGTTGAAGAATCAAGGGCAATGATGTATAGTGGGATTCTTATAGACTTGATAACAATTTGTGAAGCATTTTTACAATTTATGTTTGTTAGATTGATCTTCTTCTTCTTATTATTAATGTGTGTGTTTACTTCATTAAACTCGTACCAAAACACAAGAAACAAGAAAACAAGATGTTGACTCTCTTCCAGGGAAAAACCTCTCTCTCTTAGAGGGGAAGGCCCTTTCGTAGATTTCTCTTATTGAATATTTTATTGATCAATGCCAAACCCTAGACCCTTGACAAGAAGATCCTCCAAGCACAAGTCAAGACCTTTCAAGATTACTTCCTCTTGCAACACTTCATCCTCCTCCTTCCAAGACTTTGTCTTCCTCCCTTCGACACTACTTCCAACAATTGTAGAAACCTTAGACTGTATGCTCTAGAATGATCCTTGTCATTTTCTTCCTTTGTTTGAGATAGAGCCTTTATAACTTAAGAATATGACCTTGTTCCCTCCCAATCGAGCCTTATTTTCTTCCACAAATATTGCAGACTTAGAGCAATAGTAATGCAGCCCTTGTTCTTCGCACGTATGAGGGAATACCCTCACAAGAACTATGTTAGAGTTCTCCTTCCTCCTTCACTTGTATAGCCTTTTTCCTCTCTTGAGTGAGAGGCCTTATATGAACTCTTTTCTATCCCAAACACTTCTCCTTTATGACTGCAATAAGAGAGCTTGATATGACAACAAAATAACCTTCTTTTCCTTCACACATGTGACTGTAATTAGCCCTAGAACAGTCCCAAAACTTTGCTTTTCTTCCTTCCTTATTCGCTCCACTTGGAGACCTCTTTCCTTGAATTTTCCATACCCTTCACTCGTCCTCTTTCTCACTGATTTCAAAGATGATATCTTTGTACTTTGAGGAGGTCGAATGGCTCCTGATATAGGAGTTTGTCTCCTTCTTTTAGGCTGACTTGAGGGCGACATGAAGACTTGAGTCCGACTTGCTTGATATAATTCAAATTGCTTCTTTTGATGATGTCATTGCTTGGAGGAGGTTTATGACTTTTCTTGGAGGTATTCTTATGACTCTAATACATATTATTACATGGTGTGACAAGCCCTTAAGGGTCTTCAATAAATACATTGACTCTTTGACTTCCTAGGAGCACTTAAATATGTGCTTGACCTACTTCAATGAGCAAGAAACTCATTGATAAATATAGAAAAAATAATATTTCTTTTCTTGAATAAATACAAATATCAAGAGTATATTTATGAAGGCCTAACCTAGTTACACTTTCTTCGACACTCCCTCTTAAATAGGGAGGTATTCATAAATCATTACAAGGTGTTTGGGTATTTTTCAATCTTGAAGAATTCACATAAGAGAAACTGGATTTGCAATCCATGTGTTATAGCATCATAGTAACCAAGAATGTCCATAGAAAGGCCTTTACTAACAACTCTATCTCTCATTAGATCAGAGTACAATGTTGGTGAGACCAATGACTTATAGACACATTAGTCATTGTCTCTCAAGGTACATACCGACCCAGGTGTCCACTGAGTATGACCTTCTAGGACTATTCTTGTCTTGGGTTCCCAACCCTCAAAGAATATCGGTCCTCTTTCCTGCTCTTGTCTTGGATGACCTACACATACTCAAAGAGTATCAGATGCCAGATGATTACCCAATGCTCCCATTCTTTCTTCCCAAGTAAAGAGAAGAATGTTGTTTCTATCTCTTCCTCTCAATTGAGGAAGATATGCCCAAGTATCCTCTGCCAAGGTACTTGTCCAAGTTCCTTTGTAATTGGGAACTTGTTATAACTCCCTCTTAGCTAGGGAATTTTCCATTCATCATCAACTTCTTCTTTGTGGGTCCTTCAGCTGCTTGATCTCCTTCTTTGATGTAATGAATTCTTTGTTCTAACTTCTTCTTGGTAGTGAACTGACCAATGATCACTTTCCTTCTTGTCTTGTCATGTCATTTCTTCTTCATGGAAAGTGTCCTTCTTGATGTGTGTTAGGTTCTTTCATCAACTTGCTACTCCTTTTCATCTGTCTATGCTTTTATAATACTTATCACATAGATGCTTAGTTGTACTTGCCTGTTTCCATGCTTCGATTTGGTAGCCCTTCATGACTTCATCCTAACTTGCTTCAACATTAGATTGTGCTTTTGTTGGATGACCTCTTCATCATGACATCTTTGTAGAGTTGAATTAGTTATCTGCACCTTACTATCTCCAAGGCCTTAATAGGTGTCAAGGGTCCTTTGATCTTTTTCTTCCTTTGTCAAAGTTGTCATGCCTTCTTTTGGGAGATGTATTTAATGGATCTTGTCGGATAGTGATTCCTTACGACCATGGTGTTCTTCAATTGCTTCATATCTTTCTTCATTTGCTTCTTCTTGAGCTGTTTAAATAACAACCTTATACTTCCCCATGAGAGCATTTTATTCTTTTCATGCTTGCTTGAACTAGTCAACATTTATTCTTCACATGTCTTTTAGTTAGCAATCTTGTACTCCTTAGGAGAGTATTTTCTTCTTCACTTGATTCATGGAATAGTCAACAACCTTATGCTCCTTATGTGAGCACTTATCTTGTTTACTTGTACATCCTCTTGAGTATGTCTTCGGTGAAAGAGATACTTTTATACTTGGTCATGTCTTAGATCTATTCCCATGACTTTAATAATATATAAAATGACACGACTTTACCTTTTAGTATATACATACCTCATCTTGATTCTACTTTGATCATCACGACTTCATTTAATTTTCCTTCTTGATTGATGTAGCCCTGATTTGCTTCGTCCATTCTTGCATGCACATCGTTCCTCCTTGTATTCCATGAATGGAATTATTGTTGACACATATTCTCTTATTTATGAACCTTCTTTTTAAGATTCTCGTCAAAGGATCTTGTAGATCCTCATTCTGCAAATGTCTCTTTCTTTTGATGGTGGCCTTCTAGGATTTACAATCATGATCATTTATTATTTTAGCATGGATGAGGTCTTATAATAGGTATGCTCCTTCTATATGAATATCTTGAGCTATATGTACACTATGCTCCTATATTCTAGAAGATATTTCTAGCCATGCATTTTGTTCTATTTCTAAATGCTCGTTCTACATGAGTCTTTTGAACTCTATGTATATCATGCTTCTAGATTCTAGAATATGTTTCTAGCCATGAATTTTTAATTCTATTCCTACATACTCCTATACTACTCAAAACTTTGAAAGAAGACTTTAAGTAAAGAAGTAGACTTAGTCATAGTAGAGATCCAGAGGATCTTCCTTCTTTTGCTTCTTGTCTTCTTCTTTCACTTCTTGAGTCATGTGAGCTTCTTCCCTTTTTCTTTTGTTGTTTTTGTCCTTCTTAAGTTTTGGACAATTCCTCTTGTAGTTTCCATATTCTTAGCATCCAAAGCATTGGATTTTGGACATATCTCTATTGTTTGTTCTTCGTGGACCAAAATTTCCATTTTTCTTGGCTATGGTTGCAAATGCTTGCTCCTTTGATCCCACATCCTCTTTTGTTTTGAGTATAGTTTCCTCTATCTTACATAGAGACCATAATTCACTTAGTGGTGTAGCTTCCTTCTTGGCATATATGCTTGACGTGAAGTTTCCCCAATCCTCAGGTAGAGCATTGAGTACTACAATTATTATTTCTTTGTCAGACATCACTTCTCCTAGCTCTTTAAGTTGATCTCTCTTCTCAAATATCTTCGTGAAGTATGGAGCTATTCCTTCCTTTGATATATTCATCTTATACACATAATTTCGAATAGATACCACTACTCCATCTGTGCTTATCGAGAAGAGCTCTATAAGCTTGTCATAGATTCCTTTTGATGTTTCAAGTTTGGAGACATAAGGAATGAGAGAGTCTCTCATGGATTCTATTAGAATCCTTTGAGCTCTTGTATCATCCTTATTTTACTTGGCTAAGGCTTGAGTTTGTTCCTCAGCAGGGATAGTGATATTGTGTTCTAGAAGTTCATTCTCCTTGAGAAGTAAATCTGTCCTCTTCTTCCATGCAATGAAGTTAGTGGTCCCAACCAATTTATTACTTTCCTTGCAAAAATACATTGATGTATAATCAAAAGGGGACATATAATTACTTGTTAGAGTTTGAGATGTAGTGGACTTTCTTTCTTCTTGAAGACATGATGGCTTGCCTTCCTTAGATCTTGATGTTCTTCAAGTTGCTTTCTTCAAATGGACTTTTTTTATTGCTTGATGATTTGTGCTTGTAGAGTTTTTCCTTTTGAAGATGGTGTGGCTTGATGTAGGTCCCTCCTTGATTTTCTCTTCTTGTAGGTGCCTTTATACAAAAGGATTCTCCTTTTTATTTATATTATTCTTGTAGTCCTTTCTTGTTCTTGATGAGATTGAGACTTCTTGGCTTGATGCTTCAACTTTTGTAGATGTCCTTTCTTGATGAGTGTTCTTGAGATACCCTTTCCTTGATAAGCCACCTTAGCCATGAAACCCTGTTGAAGAATCAAGGGCAATGATGTATAGTGGGATTCTTCTAGACTTGATAACAATTTGTGAAGCATTTTTACAACTTATCTTTGTTAGCTTGATATTCTTCTTCTTATTATTAGTGTGTGTGTTTACTTCATCAAACTGCTACCAGAACACACGAAACATGAAACAAGATGTTGGCTCTCTACCAGGGAAAAACCTCTCTCTATTAGAGAGGAAAACCCTTTCTTAAATTTCTCTTATTGAATCTTTTATTTATAAATTCAAAACCCTTGACCCTTGACAAGAAGATCCTTCAAGCACAAGTCAAGCCCTTTCAAGATTACTACCTCTTGCAACACTTCGTCCTCCTCCTTCCAACACTTTGTCTTCCTCCCTTCGACACTTCTACAAAAAAATGTAGAAACCTTAGATTGTATGCTCTAGAATGATCCTTGTACTTTTCTTCCTTCACTTGAGATGAAGCCTTTCTAACTTTATATGATGACCTTGTTTCCTGCCAACCGAGCCTTCTTTTCTTTCACAAATATTGCAGACTTAGAGCAATAGTAATGCAACCCTTTTTCTTCGCAAGTGTGAGGAAATACCCTCACAAGAACTATGTTATACTTCTCCTTCTTCCTTCACTTGTATAACCTTTCCCTCGTTTGAGTGAGAGGTCTTATAGGCACTCTTTTCTAGCCCAAACAATTCTCCTTTATGACTACAATATGAGAGCTTGATATGACAATAGAATAGCCTTCTTTTCCTTCACACGTGTGACTGTAATTAGCCCTAAAACAATCCCAAAACTTCTCTTTTCTTCCTTCTTCGCTGCAATTGGAGACCTCTTTCCTTGAATTTTCCTTATCCTTCACTTGTCTTCTTTCTCACTGATTTCAGAGATGTTATCATTGTACTTTGAGGAGGTCAAATGGCTACTTATATAGGAGTTTGTCTCCTTCTTTTAGGCCAACTTGAGGCCAACTTGCTTGATATAATTTAGATTGCTTATTTTGATGGTTCCATTGCTTGGAGGATGCTTATGAATTTTCTTGGAGGTCTTCTTATGACTCTAATACATATTATTACATGGTGTAACCAGCCCTTAAGGGTCTTCAATAAATACATTGACTCTTTGACTTCCTAAAAGCACTTAAAAATGTGCTTGACCTACTTCAATGAGGAAGAAACTCATTGATAAATATAACAAAAATTATATTTCTTTTCTTGAATAAATACAAATATCAAGAGTACATTTATGAAGACCTAACCTAGTTACACTTTCTTCAAAACTTTTTTCTAGTAATAAAGATATAACATTTTAGTGCTATTTTGGTTCTTTATTTTCTATTGTACTAGTTTAGATTTAACTCTTTTTAATAATTAATATGTGTTAAATAATGAAAAAATCATACTATATTAGATTTAAACTTTTGAAAAATAATATATTTGATTATTTCTTAATGAAAAACTCAAGAAATATTAATTTTCCATGTACTTATCACAAGATAGTCACTAAAATTCATATTTTCACATTTCTCCTAACTAATATTACATCATATTCACAATGATAGAAACATGTCTACTTTAATTAATTTACTTATAAATACATAAAAATAGATATTTATTTTACATAACATAAATAGGAAAGAAAAATGCATCAGCAAGTCTATTAGAGATTCAAACAAATGCCTCTTAATTGCCATCACATTATTTATCATTTAATTCTTAGCCATAAAATATTTATTAATTCAACTTTTATTTATAATTACAATTGAAAAGAAAAGTCAAAATTTTTCCATTATTCATGAAGAAAAAATTAAAACCTCTCATGCATCCATGTAATCCCATTTGTTTATCTTATGATCCATAAAAACATGTAATCAACATTTTATACGTGCATAAGACCTCCTTTTAGTTTACCTAATGTTGCAAGAACTGTAATTTGAATATAGTAAACATGAATTTACCTCTCATGTCAAGCATTTAATCTTACATATTAATACACAATTTTTTCATTGTTAAAGTCCTCATAGAGTTATCACTACATGATTTATATTGATTTTGAACTAAACAATAAGAAAACACATGTGAACTGATTAATAAGCCAATAAGTATCTAAATCGAGAATAAATCTTGAATGTTGTTTCTAAATTCACTATTTTCTCATTTTGGTTATATTCTTCTCAATTTTCCATTTGAGAAGGATTCTGACCTTGAATCCTTATTTTCATAGATATTGTACATAATTGGAAATACTTAGTTTTAAGTGTAAAAATGTTTCCATTGCAAAAAAACGTGTAAAAAAGTTTGTGAATCTTAGCAATTATATAAAATTCCAACAAGATGAATAAAAAAATAATATAATTTGAAAAATAAAGAAAACAAAAACATATAACAATAGTATAAATGATGTAATAACACAAGTACATATCACTCTTCATTGTCATCACCCTGATTATCTTCCTTGCTTGGCATGATAACATGGTTGTTCTCAAAAATATGTTTTGATCTAGGGTCGTGCCTTAATACCAACCATCAATCCCTATCTAACACATCTGGGTAAAATAATATCCGGTTGCAATGTTTTGGGAAAACATAAGGCTCTCCTACATCTTTCTAGAGTTGATAGATATCAGATCACTATTTTGATATTCCTTTATATTTTTCCAATCAAAGGTGTCCCGCCACTTACACCTAAAAATAACACATTGGAATGAAGAGAAGTCCACTTGAATGGTCTCTTATATATTTCCAACGTAACCTAATGTCCCTTGCATTAGGTTTTGATTATAGTGGCTAGCATGACTAGATTGGTTGAACTCGACTTCACTCCATAGTCTTGTTTCATGCATCCATGGTCGATATCCTTCATGCTAAAATGATGTCCATATGCCCACATAGATGGGAACAAATGCACCTATAAAAAGGTGAACAATTAACAATGTTATGTGTCTAACAACCCAAACATAATTAAAAATATAAAAAATATATAGATGTTACAATTCAAAGGTGCAATATGAATTTAAAAATGTACAAAAAGATATTATAATTATTGAGTTGCTACACCCAATCCCTATATTTAGCACATCCTCTTCAGCATGCGGGTAATGACCAGATGCACCATATTTCTCTTTGACTTGATCAACAACCCAACTATTAGGGCATGTCACTAGCATATTTTCTTTTAAATGATCAATATAAGGCACACTTATACCATACAATCGTTTGAATTATGTCCTGTCACTATCCCATTTCCTCCTCTTCGACTCATACAATGTGACCCGTGGTTGTGTCGCTTCCATATTGTAAAGTATGAATTTGTTGATGGCTTCAATTTATGAATTCGTTGATGAAATCAAACCAACATATATAGTACATATGAGATCAAAACATGAATTAATATGAAGTTTAGCATGAATAGTTACTTGTAGAAATTTGACAAATGATAAGTCACTTCTCTTTATCATGCGTCTCTTTCCATTCGTTTTGAGAAGCTCCCCTGCTCTTTTGTCTTCATCCCTTTCGTTGTCCCAAATCACTGTACCTGGTTTGTTATCAATCTACTTGATGTACTCACTAGCATAATAGAAAGAATAATATGATATATACCCCTCTACCATAGACCCCTTATGTTTTTCCCTTTATTGAATAAATCCTTTCCATTTCTTCACGTACCTCTCTAAGAAGAACATCCAATGACAAGAAACCACCCCAACTAATTCAACCTCATCTACTAGGTGAATTAGAAGTTGAACTTGCAAGACCATGAAACTCGTCAACAATTCCTTCTCAAACATACAAACAATCTTAGCTATCTCTTGACACCACCATTGAATGCTAGCCATATGAATCTCCTTTTATGTGATCCAACATACAAATGTAGATAATTTAGATATGGCACATTGTAGGTCTTAGGGGAAGTGATGGTTCACACACCCATGCATGAGAAAAGTATAATGACACTGCAAAGTAAATAATACATTATACAAAATTTATTTATAAAATATCCCATTGCTTATAAATAAAAAATAATAAAATCATGTTTTTGACATACACACTCTTAGAAGGTTCAAATGGTGATGAATTTTAACCCCGACAAACAGTCTACCACAGTGAAGCAACGCCATAGTGAAGAACCATATAAAGAAGGAATGCTCGCTCATTATAAATTCCTTTGCCAAAGAAAAATCATCTTCCTTTAAAATCCATGGGACCTCACCTTCTTTTAAAGACCAAGAAGGACTAGCCTCTCCTCTAGTTTCTTGCCTTGGCTAATGTTATTTTTAGTTTTTGAAGAAATAATATCTCTCCCAACAACCAATGTGTCACTTTCTTTCAATGATATGTGCCTCCATAAAGAAGATGAAACATTTTTAAATATATGCATGGGATTCAGTGATTGGACAATCTTAAGATGCTCTCAATATGGGAGCTCATACAAAACATATTTCCTTTTCATCCCAATGGGAAATTTCTCAACATAGGTGTCGAAGAATTCTAGATGATCAAAATAGGCTACCTATTTGAATAGAACATTTATGCAAACTCCTCCTTATCTCTCTCATATTCTTTTAGCCATTCAGCTAGTGTCGTTATTGTAGGCCTTTGGGTTCTCTCTGGTTTACCATTGAAACCATATGTTGTTATTTTATAAGGTCGCTCTTCTAAGAGGAATACCCTATAGCAGTCATACAATGGATTTCGTAGGTGGTCATACCACCTAGCCTTTAGAGAAGGTCTACAAAATTTACATCCATACTACGATTTTGTTACAAGATCTACGAAATTATTATATACAAGTCGACATGTTAGCGACCAAGAAAATCAGAAAAATTGCAACGAATTAAATTATTATGTGAACCAATATTGTTACTATATAAACAAATCAATAAAAATGTAATTTACCAGAGAAAACTCCCGAGCTTGGATAATCATGTATGGTGTAAGTACATATGCCATACAACATAATACTTCCCTCTGTTGCGGTGAGCCTTGATGCATCATACACATGTATCCCTTCCCATAATTCCTTCAATTCATATACCAATGGTTGTAAGTAGACATCCATATTCTTCACTTTCCTTCTACCAGGGACTATGAGAGCCAACATAATATGTTCATTTTTCACGGACATCCATGGGGGGCTATTTTTATTGATCACTACTATAGGCCAAACAGAATAGTTGGTGTTTTGGAGGGAATATGGGTTGATGCCATCCATGGCTACGCAGAGTTGTAGAATTCGTACTTCATCCTTGAATTTTTCAAGCTATGTATCCTCTATATGCTTCATGTCTATTTAATATGTTGGTATTTACATAACTCCTGACTCACTTCTATGTGAGACATGTCATCCCTACAACATAGATAATTATTTGCAATGAAAGAGCCTTTGAATCCTTGGGAGTATAGGCATGTGCCTCAATATCTTATGAGGAGGACCATGCGATTTACATTTTTTTTTTGAATTATAGTACCTTTCATGCCAACATTTCGGACATATCTCTTTTTCTGCATGTTATCTTCTATATAGAATACAATCATTCAAATATGTATCATATGATATGTACTCAACACCTAACATTTTCAACAATTACTTTTCCTCTTCGCAGATACCTAGTGTTAAAAATATGTAACAACGGTCAAATTCCACTTTGGAAAACTCACCTGATAGAGATAATGATTTCACTGAATTCCTATTTTTGAGAGGACGAAAATCAACCTAAAGATCACTCAAATCAGATAAGGGAAAGTGTACTTATGAAGAAAATCCCACATGTGCACATTTGATAAGTTTGGCCCTAAAACAAAGTGGACCACCTTGAAATGATATAAATAGAAGTGCCTTTTACCTAATTTTGGCACAATGATGAGACACACTTCTATATTTTTTTGGCTTGTAGAGGTCTGAGGCTTGTTTGTGGAGGATCAGGTTCTCTCTGAGGTGAAATTGTAGGGTTCAAAGCTCACATCTTTGATTTAGGGTTTTGGGCCCCACTCATAGGCACATGACAGGAACACTTCAACTATAGTTGCACACACAGAAGCTCATCCATGCGACTAGAGCCTTCCATTCACACATACAACTCTCCATACATGCAACTGGGGGTTTAGGGTTTCTACAGTCCAGATCTGATCCTAGTCGCTCGCATGACAGGCTTAAGGGAGCGAATGGGAAAGCTATAATCGCTTGCACGAAACCTCCTCTGTGCGAGGGAAATCTAAAAGATGAAATTTCATTCTTCCTAATATTTCACTCAGTGACTGAAGGGTTCGGAAGTTGACAACAGATTGTGACAGTCCATTACAATATTCAAAACCATAGTTTTGAGCATATACATTGTTGGGTTCATTTCATCGATATTGTAGTTGTTTGACTGGTTAGTTGCATAGATGAAGATATGGATCATTGTACTCTCTTTTGCTGAATTATTTGATGACAATCTAAGAAGAATAATTTGCAAGGGTTTTCCCCATAGTGGGTTTTTCCCTGGTCTTCAACCAATCCTGGTGCCTTTATGTGTGAAGGCTTTTATTTTATTGTTCCCTTATGTTTCGTTGCATTGATGATGATGATATTGTTATTTCTACATAGTTGTATATGATGATGAATAATGATGAAAATATGAATAATGTTATGATGTTTTGGGGTGAACTTAATGTGTTAATGAAGAAATGCAATTATCAAAACAAAGAACAATATATCCCTATGAAAAATTAACATGGAATCAGAGCTGGGATGAAGAAAAGCCATAGAGATCACCCCCATGGAGACACCTTTTGTGGAAGCAAGAGAAGATGAAAAAGGCCTAAAATAATTATAGGGTTTGAAGAAAACCATAGGAAATTTGTTTAATAGGGTTTGATGGATATTATGAGGTTGGGGTTTGAGAGAAACCCTGGTTTATGGAAAATATATGAGATATGGAACCTTGCATGGTCAATGTGAAGATTCTCAAGCACTTGTGACAGATTTGATGAAGCCCTAGATGGGATATTCTCTAGTAGCTTGGTGGTTGTTAAAGTTGATCAAAATAGTGAAGACATTAAGTGGACTATGGATAATGATTTTTCTTGAAGGTCGTTTCAAGAGGGAGAGGATAACCTCTCATTGAAGATAAGTATCTCGACTTTCGATGCTCCTTTATGTCTTTAATTTTGTTTAGAATTATGGATATGATTATTGTTTTGATCATTACTTAAACTTCCTGCATGTATATTTGAGTATTTGGATGTTTCTAAACTCCTTGATGATATGTAAGAAGAGTATCCTTCTTGAGGATCATTTGAGATGCAGGAAAGAAAAGCTAGAGCTTGAAAAGGTAAGGAGGCACTTGATGAAAATATGACTAAGTGCTACATGCTTCCTATGTTAAATAAGAGGATGTAAAATTATTTAAATACTACAAGGTATGCATGGTATATTGTTTCAATGTTATGGCAAGGTAAGCCCCAAGGTATGATGAGGATTTCTCCTTCTCAAATGGTTCATGCATGCATATGAAAGTGATTTGGATTCATGGATCTTATGATGAAATGATGCACTTGGTATTGAAAAAGTATTTTACTTAATCATGATGAACTTCTTGATTATATGAGGTTACTTAATATTTATCTTTAATATATTGGTATACTTTATCATCATTCATTTTTTGGATGTCTTGATTCCATAAAAGGCTAGCACCTTGATTCTAGTAGATGGTAATTTGGTACTATTGATAGTGTTTGTGAAATTCATGGTAGCCACGATGATAGAAGTGTAACAATGAGATTGATATTCAGGATCTTTTGTTGACCTAGGTTATGTGTTTACGTGCTTAGTAATTATGGTATTTGGTAAAATTGAATGCCCTGACTTAATGGATTGAGTTACGTAACAAAGAAGTAATGTTGTGATCATGACTCTTGAAATATGATCCTATTAGCCATTTGAAACTAACCCTTGATGACATATTGATGTCATGGTGAAGTAAATGATGATAACTTAATATAACCATGATGAATATGTGAAATGGTTTGACTTTATGATCTAATAGATCTACTGATGCATGATAACATTATAGATAGGTTGATGGCATGAATGAAGATGATTGAAATGGATTCCCATTCAGAGGGAGAATCTCTCCATACAATATCTTTAACTATTGTAATTTACATTATATGTATATTATTTAATGTTGAAGTGTGATTTATGGGCATGAATAGACAAATATCTGACATTGTTGATATGCAGTAAAGGTTTGATCTGAGGTGAGATAGTTTTATGTCACTCTAAGCTTCAGTTGCATAGAATAAAGCCTACAGGTGCAACTATAGCCTCTCATCCGCACAGAAGTAAGGTCAAGGGTGCGACTGTAGTCTCCCAACTGCACAAAGGAAGGCTTATGAGTGTGACTATGTCTGAAGCAAACAACAAAAAGATTTGTGACGAGAGAAGTTTGAATATTGACTATAATATGAATATGTAGACTAAACTTGTGTTTGTAGGTGATTGGGATACGCATATCAATATGTATTTATGATTTAACCATTGAATTTTGTGCTACAAGAGTTTGACATGATTTGGATAATTGATATAGATGAGCAGTGTTTGGAGTTTTGACATGATGCTTGATAATGACTTAGAACTTTGACTTGATGTTGGGATATATTCTGGACTATATATATATCACTATATTGATATTTGGCCTAATGACTAATGATTTGATCTAAAAACTGATGATTTTCCTTGATTTGGTATTTGATAATGGTTTTGTATTGGCCTCCTTGTTCTTAGCACATTGGTTGAAGTATTAAGAGTTGTGATTCAACATGAAGCTATATCCATGAATGTTCGAACCATGCATGTCTTATCCTTGGTGTATGCATTTGTATATAGTGACCTATATTATGACCACGAGGATGACTTAATGAAATTTGGATTGATATTTCTTTTGACAACTTGTTGGCATGATAATAGATGAATTCATGACTTGATGAGAGCTCTACCTTTCATCTGGTCTAAATAATCTGATACTATGATATATTGGTGATCTTGATATTAGTTTTGATCTGACATCTAAACTTTGATAAGCTAACTTAGTTGATTTGATTGTACAATATTGTGAGTCTAAGCACATTGGTTTGGAAAAGTATTATGTTTGCAAAAATAAGTATATGAAGCAATTTCCTCGATCCAGATATGTCCACATTGATAATTATATAGTGAAGCCAAGAAGAAGATGTGTTGACCCAAACCTCTACTTCAAAAGTGTTCCAAGGCATGAATTTGATTTTGGTTTTGGTTTTATATACTGATGGTCTACTCTTGACAGGAAATGAGCCTATGATGATCTAAGTAAGAGGGAGATGGCTTCTGAAGTTCGAAATGATGAATGGCATGATGAATCTATTTATAAAGTTGGGAAAAGATAATCTATATTACCAAGTTGTTAAAGAAGTAGAGGAAAGTTGAAATACACATCCTTGGACACTCTGATTGAATTTCTAAATGAACCAGACATGACAACTAACAATTGATTGAAGCATTGATGTTCTGTTTTGAACATCCATATGCATATATATATATATATATATATATATATATATATATATATGTTGTGCATAGAACCTGAGTCGATTCATGATTGAGCTACTTCATTCACATTGAGTTTTCACTTAGCACCCTTCGAGATACTTGCATGGGATGATCTTCCTGTGATATGTGACTACTTGGGTGTACTGTTATAGACATTTTTGTGCCTTACAACATGGAGCATGAAATGTCAATAATCCAAGGGATCCAAAGTCCCTAAACATGTTGTTCTTACCCTTAGAGGAACAAGGTCAGCAAACCACAGCACTGCAAATCAGTTCTCCACTGAAAAACACTCAAAAACAGGTCAATTTTGGATCAAAGCAGCTGCTCCAAAGGCTACCTGCGTTGCATAGCAAGTGCAACAAGGGCTACCTGCGTTGCATAGCAAGTGCAACAAAGGCTACCTGCGCTGGGCGTACTTTGACATGTGGAGGAATCTTTTTCTCAATGTGCCAGTGCCCAGGAAGCTTCCAGAAAGACACTTGATCATAAGATTCGCCTAATGATGAGTTAAGAGCTTCTAAAACTCCAAGTGGAAGGCAGAAACTCCAAGTGAAGAACTGAAGAACAATTGGAGTTGAAGAGGACAACAAGTCACACATCAAGCTGACTTATCTTCACTCCAAAACTCTATATAAGGATCTCATCCCATGGGATCTGAAGAGGCGGAATTTAGCGCGAAGAATTGCTGTTGGTTTACAGTTGTGAGCATTGGGTGATTGCTTGAGGAAGGTGAAGAAGAGATTTCTCTCCGTCGGGAAGGTGATGCTGGATTGGACCTCTCATGGTTGTATCACCGCCTGAACCTTACTTCCATATATTAATAAAGCATTTGAGGTTCTTCTATTCGCATGTGTTTCAATGGTGTATTGTCTTACTTGCGTCTTTGATTTATGCTAATCCTTGAATCGATTATGAATGCATGCCTCTTGTAGTTTCCTTTTCTTGTCTTATTTGCAGGATCTCGTGTAGCTGGGCCCGTGAAAAGACTTGGATCTGGGAGCAAGCGGAAAACAAAGGAGATCGGATCGACCATTTGCGCAAGACATCGGTAAGTGGATCTCTCCCTTTTATCTCTTGCATGTCATAAAGAAGAAACTTTAGATAGCTTTGCTTTCAGCTGTTGCTAAGGAACTGTCACCCTTAGAGTGGGTTAGGGTCATTCCGAGTTGGATACTTTCCCCCACAACAGACTGGCGACTCCGCTGGGGATCGTGTCTTGTTGGTAGCTTGTGTTTCTTGCTATTCATTTCTTAAACAAAGGAGTACCGAATCGAACTGTATTCGAGTCCTTCGAATGCAAAGTAGAGGGCAGCTACTCTAGCCCAGTGCTGGGCATGTTTATGATTTGAAGAGCTGATCCACAAGGCCTCTTTTTAGCTCTTTGTGATAGTGTTCATTTTCCTTTAATCATCCTCTAGTGTATACTTGACTGATAGCCTCTGATTTGGCCAAAAACCATTGATTTTTGAGCAAACTGTGACCCGGAATCTGAGAGAGACGAGAGTTGTCTCATCAGTGCAGCTGCAACAAAGGCTACCTGCACTGCAACGCAGGTCCCGAAGGGGCTACCTGCGCTGCATCTCAGATTGACAGTGCAGCACCTGCGCTGATCCAGTTTTGCCTTGTGCAGCTGGGATTCCCCACTGTCTGTTGCCCAGTTTTCAGTATTGTTTTTGCAGCCTGTTGTCGACCTGTATACCCAGCTGAAACCACTTCTCTTTGCCTTCATTCCCCCTCAGTTTTATGAAGAAACCGTGATTGTTCTTATTGTATTTCTTGTTTTCATTCACAGTTTCCCATAGCGAAAGTGAACTAGTCTTGCTATGACCTCTTGGATCTAGACCTGTGAGAAAGTGTCGTTGTGATTCTAAGAGCTAGTTTATTGCTGTTCATAGCTTCTTGAGCATTTGCTTTCGTTATATGGTTCGAATTTCAGTATTTCTTGTGTTGAAACGAGTGAATCTTAAGGTGTTCTTTTGATTATTGGACAAAAACTTGTTTGCTTACGCTTGAAATCGAATTCGAAATTATACAACAGCTTTCTTTTTGTAATACACCAACATTAAGGAAGAAGAAAAGAAATACTTGCATTGTGCATGTGCATTTTGACAGTTTGCATGTCGATTTAGGAAAAGTGCATCAGTGTGTGCTCTATGATCTGTTTGAAAAGATGATGTCTTTCTTTTCCTTCAGTAGTTAAGGTTTTCATAAGTTGAAAGAATTGAAAAAGCTTGCTTATCATTCTTAGACTGCATTTAGGAGTTGTATCATACATCACGTGGTGATCCATAAAGGCAAACTGCTAAGCAAGATCAACCTAAAAAGAACTGAATTTATCTAACAACGCTTTGAAACATAACGAAACACAGTAGAGGTCTAGGTAGAGACGTGAACCGACGTCGTTAAACATAGTGACCGTCGATCTCTACGAAGGTGGGTGATTCCTCCTGAGGGACGATAGCACTAATACGGACTTGTGCCCCTGCGTACCGTCGCGTATATTGGGGGACCCCTATAGGAACAAAGCCTTTATCCATAGGAAGCCGTGTTGGCCGCCCTACTGATCGCGATGCAGTGAACACATCATTCACGAAGATCGACCACTCGTACCGTAAAACGTATTCTGTGGTTTCGCGAAAGGTTTGGCACACCCTTGCCTAGAACTCCAGAGTAGTTTCTTTCGGCCTTTTTCAAACTCTATAACTGAAAAAGTCCATCCGAGCATTTGTCACTTCGGGCTCGTTAATACATCGAAGGAGACTAGTCTTTAGCTTTTTCTCGACTCTTAAAAAGTGAAAAAGCAAGTTGTGTCTTAAAAAGCGTCTAAAATTAATTCATTTCGAAAACACATTTTACCCTGTGCATTATTGGTTGATCAAGTAATCCGCAATCGTGGAAGAAAGTCAATCGATGAACCGTCGTTCGCGGAGGAATACGAGACAAACGTCTTTGTCCCCGGAATCGAAAACAACCCGGGCAAAGCGACCTCGTTCAACTGGTTCCAAATCTCCTGTCAAAGTTAGAACAAGTGTTCCGACGACATCTGAGGTTCCGGTTACTCCAAACATTTCTGGAAACCCTGCCCCTATTGAAGAAGTTCAACAGCCCCAGAAGGACAGTAACATTGATCCTAGTCTGAGAGCAAATACTTGTGTTACTGAATCAGTTCCATCAGTGATCGGTTCAGAGAGTCTTGCTCCTCAAACAACTGTCGCTGTTGAAACAACCCCTTCTTCGGCACCAGAAATATTCTACGGACCTGACGGTCTTCCTCTTCCACCCGGTCTGATCGCAATAGAGGAAATTGTAGAAGATCCGCAAGCAACTACTCCAACACATTTTGGAGCAGGGATCACTCTACTTCCTACTGCATCAGAAGCCAGCCTATCACCCAGAGAAGTTCCTGAAGAATCGCTAGGCAATCTATTGGATAGAATCAAAATGTCTGAACAACCGTCGACATCTAGGACTGTGCCGAATGACACAGCGAAAGCAGAACTCCCTGCAGTCATTCCGACAATGTTCGCCGGCATACCATCTGTCCCTAACTCTCAACAGCTGGAGAGGGTCCCTTCGGGAGCCATGACGACAGTATGGTCTGTTCCTGTTTGTTCTCCCGGGATAATACCCGGTAACTCCTATGTTGGAACTCAACAGATTGATCCTTTCGGAAATCAGTTTGGGCAATCCGGTCCTCGAGGTGTAATAAATCCTCTCGGTTCCGGACCACCACCGTATGGGGGGCAATATGCTTTTTCATTACCCCCTCCGGGAGGTTACCCATACGGGAGCTCACAACCATACTCAGGTTATACTGGAATAACTACAAGTGGTTGGATACCTATGCCACCCCAGCAACCAAGAGTTGTGTATTCTATGCAACAACAGATGCCTGTGACGAACATCTCGATGACACCAACAATTGTGACTGTGTCGCAAGTTCAAACGATACCTGTTGCATGTCAACCTCAGTTTTCTCAGGTTGTAATGAAACAACCCTTTGACCCTGCAACCCAACCACAATCGCCGACTGGCGGGGCGACACAAGCACAAACGGGTACCCTTGCCCCTCATCTTGGCCCAATGGTAAGCATCGCACAACAACCAATGGTATCAAAACCATGGTTGGTGCAGTATCAACAACCGCAGTTCCAGCAAGTGTACCAAGGCACCGAGCAGCAAATTTTTGCGAACAATGGACAACCGTACCTACAATACGGTCAAAACCAACCACTCTATGGTGGAGTAGTCCATCAACCGTATCAATCATATCAGCATCAATTACATTATGCTGGTATGCAAAGACCAACTGCTCAGGCGATTCCATCGTATCCTGGGTACGCTTCACCTAACTTGAGTCAGCAGCTACCATTCGTGGCAACTCTGGAGTTACCCGATCTACATCGGTTGACAAACGATCCTATCGCCTACGCCCCTTGGTGGCCCATGATTCCTCACAAACTTCCATCGGACATTCCTAAATTCAATGGAAATCCAGGTGAAGACCCGTCGAATCACGTCATGACCTTTCATCTGTGGTGTTCATCGAACACTCTGAACGATGATTCGATAAGACTTCGCCTCTTCCAGAGGACATTGACAGGTCCGGCGGCTAAATGGTATATAGAATTGCCGAGAGCCTCTTTCGACAATTTCAGCTCCTTAGCCACGACTTTCTTAACCCATTTTCAATTACCTATCAGGTATGAAACAGGAACCAAGATACTGACCAACTTCAAACAGACGACGGCTACTCACATATTTGATCATATACATGAGTGGTGTCGTCGACGAAGGATGGTGAAAACATACGTTCCTGATCAGCTATTAGCCGAATGGTTTATAAAGTCATTACTTCCAGCTATAACGGAAGATGTGGCCAAGAGGGGGGTCGTAACGGAGGAGCAAGTCATTGTTCGTGCTCAATATTTAGACTTAGTATATACTCAGTCTGGCACGCTCTACGACAAGATACCTGACGCCCCTAGACCTGAATTTTCAATTCCTCCCCCTCCTAAATCGAATATTGACTCTCATGCCGGAGATGGCGTGATTGGCACTGCAAGCGCGAAGTCGAAAAAGGCTTCACCTCAGAAAGCCCGTAAGACTTCAGATCGAAATGCCCATGAAGAGATTCTTGCTTCGGAAGTAAATGCCATATCAGCAGATAAAGGCAAAGAAACCAATCAACCAGGAAGCAAGAAGAAGCAAAACAAAGGGAAGAAGAAGCAACAGGATGATCCGTCACCTGAAAAAGCTTCTTCGAACTCTCCTGAGAAAGGGAAAAAGAAATGGCCCTGTATGATATGTGACGAAGATCACAAGACATCAGAGTGTTCGTACAAAGCTGAGCTCAAGAGATTCTTTAAAAGTCCAAAGAACCCAGCTGTGCTGACTGATCCATTTCCCAATCCAGGTCAAAATATGGTTGATAGTGGAAATGCTTCCCCGTCGCAAGTGCTGATGTTGTCGATCTCTAAGCAGCAAAATGATGCTTTGATTTCGACAAGGAGCAAAGATTATGGGAATCCGCAACTGTCAAACAAAAAAGGTAAAGATCAACCTAGTAGTTCGACAACAACTTCGACAGAGGTTGTCCCACCCATAATGCCAGAATTAACGATAAAACCACCTAAGGGTGTAGTACACAAGTCGACGTTTAATCCTCGTGCCAGAGCGGCACATCATTATAACATAGTAGAAGATTTGGCTCAATCGCCATCCGCTATGTCGACTCTAGAAGTACTACAAAATTGTCCATTCCAAAGGCAGGCATTGTTATCGGCAATAGGGGGGGTTGATCCTAAGGATTCCAATCTTGTGTCATTTGATCACAAAGGGTATGACCCTCAGCTACCAGCTCAACTAGCTTTCCTTATTCAAGTGAAGGCCCTCAACAAAACTGTTCACAGAACAATTATTGATGAGGGGGCATCGACATGTATTATGTCAATGAGCTGCTGGAAAACGCTAGGGTCACCAACCTTGTCGAGATCTTCGACAACACTAAAGGCTTTCGACGGTAGGACATATACCCCTTACGGTATCCTAAGTAACTTAAAAGTTGAACTAGGTGGAAAAACAGTAGAGATTGATGTTGAAGTCATAGATGGAAATCTGGATTACAACATCCTACTGGGAAGACCATGGATTTATGCCATGGCAGCTATCGTGTCGACTTATTTTAGGAAGATCGCATTCCCGTTTGAAGGAGGGATTACGGTCGTCGACCAACAAAACTTCCTCCTTAATGGTTCACAAGTTACGGGAAGCATTCCCATGATCCATGAGAGCAACCATTCAATTCAATATATAGGAGTAGGCTTGTTGAAAGACCCCACAATGATGGGGACTTTCTCGCTACCAAATCATATGTACATAGGAAATGTACCATTGGTGGCTACCTGCAACATGATATCTTCCACGAAGGTCGCCAAAGACAAAGTCGTCATGGATCGGGCAATGGTGTTGCACCCAAGCCCAATCGAAATATTGTAGAAATCAATGTTTCAGGCATGGGAGGCGAGCCCAAACCAATGCTCGTCAAGCATGTGGGTAGATAGGTCAGGAGAATGTGGAACCCCTTTGGATCCTTGGTCACAAGTGCATGCAAGTGACGAAGGAATCCTGCAATCAATGATGATTGAGGGGGCACCATGGGATGATAACCACCATCGTTCCCTTCCAAAGGAAGATACTCAAGGCGACCTGTATCACCCTTCAGTATTTGAATTCCTAACAAATACTGTAAATACGGTGGACTCCGAGAGAAACCTATCCAATATAGAAGAGACTATAGCCATAGATATCTCGACAAAAACGGACATTGTAGAGAATATTTATGTCGGCAAAGGTTGTTCCCCTTCAGAACAAGAAATATATAAAGCTCTTTTCCGCGAATTTAGAGATGTCTTTGCTTGGTCATATGATGAAATGCCAGGCATTGACTCGAGTATCGTTGAACATGAAATTAAGATGTATCCTGATGTCAAACCAGTGAGACAACGGCTTCGGCAGGTGCACCCCAAGAAAGCCGCTGCTATTAAGGCAGAAGTTGAAAAACTCCTCCATGCTGGTTTCATCTACCCGGTTCCTCTAACCGATTGGGTATCGAATATTGTCCCTGTTATGAAGAAACAAGGAACAATACGAGTGTGCGTCGATTATAGGGATGTAAATCAAGCTTGTCCAAAGGACAACTACCCTACACCCTTCATCGACCAGATAATTGATGAATGCGCCGGATGTGAAATCTTTTCGTTTATGGACGGATTTTCCGGGTATAATCAAATTAATATCCGCCCACAGGACCAGTCAAAGACTGCATTTATTTGTCCGTGGGGCACCTTCGCTTATCGAAAATTACCCTTTGGTTTAAAGAACGCAGGGGCGACGTTTCAGAGAGCAATGAATTATGCTTTCCATGACATCAAGAACATCGTTCAACCTTATCTCGGCGATCTTCCGGCTCATTCGCAAAAGCGGACTGATCATCCGCATCATTTAAGAGCAATATTTCTACGTTGCCGACACTACAAGATAAGACTCAATCCGCACAAATGTGTGTTTTGTGTCGGTTCTGGTCGTCTACTTGGCTTTATAGTCTCCAAGGATGGGATTCGTCTCGACCCTTGCAAGGTGCAGGTAATCATTAATTTGCCTCCACCTTCGAACTTGCTTCAGATTCAGAAACTCCAAGGGAAAGCAAACTTTCTGAGGAGGTTCATTCCAAATTACGCAGAACTTGCTAAAGGTTATACCCGTCTCCTAAAAAAGGATGTACCTTTCGTCTGGGACCAGGTTGCACAAGATTCCTTTGATGCTTTGAAAGAAGCGCTAGTCAAAGCATCATTAATGTACGCCCCAGACTATCTAAGGGATTTTAACCTGTATCTGGCTGCAACAGATACGACCATAGCAATGGTTTTAGTTCAAGAAGTCGATGGAATTGAACACCCTATATATTATTTAAGTAAAAACTTAAATGATACAGAAAGTAGATATTCTCATGTTGAAAAGCTAGCATTGGCGGCTGTTCAAGCGATACAAAGATTTCGGCACTATGTCCTCTTTAGGAAGACCACCGTATTGTCAGATTGCAACCCCATGACTTATATACTGTCACGACAGTTGCTTGGGGGCAAATATTCAAAGTGGATAGCTATCCTTCAAGAGTTTGATCTGGAATTTGTGAAATCCAAATCAAAGAAAGCTTTAGTATTCGCAGAATTATTATGCGATCTCCCGTCATCGTACAACGATGAAACGTCCAAAAAATCGATCGTGGACGAAAGTTTGTTTCTGATATCAACGAGTGATGAGTGGTATGGAGATATAATAGTTTATCTCCAAACCCAAAAGTTTCGGCCAGACACCTCTCACTCAGAACAAAAACGCATTCGATACCAAGCAAAAGACTACATGATCGTCGGTGATACGCTTTACCGTCGTGGTGTCGATACGGTCCTGAGAAGGTGTCTAACCCATGAGGAAGCCGAAAAAGCCCTGAATGAATGTCATTCAAGCACCTGTGGGGGGCATCAATCTGGATATGCTACAACACAAAGAATCTTACGAGCAGGATAATTCTGACCAACCATGTTCAAAGATTGCATAACTGCAGTTAGAAGTTGCCATGCATGTCAGATTTTTGATAGCAAAACCAGAAGACCCCCCGCTCCTCTACAGCCAATAATAGCTGTGGGGCCTTTCGCCAAATGGGGCATCGATTTCATGCAATGTAACCCCACCTCGACCGGGGGGCATGGGTATATTATAGTCGCAGTTGACTATTTTACCAAATGGGCCGAGGCGATGCCTACATTGGATAACACTGGTGAAACAGCAGCCCTATTCTTTTTTAATCATGTGGTCGCTAGATTCGGCGTGCCACAGGCCATAGTAACAGATCATGGATCGCATTTTCGCAATCACATGATGGTTGAATTAACTGCCAAACTAGGACTGTCTCACGACAGCTCTACTCCGTACTATCCGCAAGCTAACGGACAAGTTGAAGCGATCAACAAAGTCCTGAAGCGCATGCTGCAAAGGATGGTGGGGGTTCACAAAAGAAGATGGAATTTGATCCTGTACTCGGCTTTGTGGGCCTACCGAACATCAGTAAGGAAGGCCACTGGGTTCACACCGTTTCAACTGGTGTATGGCCTGGAAGCAATCCTACCAATCCAGTGCGAAATTTCGTCCCTTAAACTCGCAATTGATCTCCTCCCCGGAACCTCAGAAGAAGAAGCTCGTTTCTTGGAGTTAATCTAGTTGGATGAAACCCGTCGTGATGCCGCCTTGGCCAATGAAGCCCATAAGAAACGAGTCAAAGCGCAGTTCGACAAAAATGTCAAACCCCGTGTCTTCTCGGAAGGTGATTTGGTCTTGCTTTATGACCAAGAATCCGATAAATTGGGAGCTGGGAAATTCAAGTCCTTATG
Source organism: Pinus tabuliformis (assembly GCA_031772625.1). Classification (NCBI taxonomy): domain Eukaryota; kingdom Viridiplantae; phylum Streptophyta; class Pinopsida; order Pinales; family Pinaceae; genus Pinus; species Pinus tabuliformis. The sequence goes on from CM062819.1 coordinate 236,753,168, forward strand.
GATGGGCCCTTATATTGTTAAAAGTGTGTTAGCAAAAGGTGCCTACGAGTTGGTAGACTATGACGGAATTCCACTGGCACAACCCTGCAATGGGTTGTACCTTAAGCGTTACTATGCCTAATAGTAACCTGTATGCTTTTGTTACATTTTTGTTTTCGCTAAAGCGTTTGTTCCGGTTTAAGTAATCCGCTTTTTACACTTATTGCAGATGTCAAATCCATTGGAACCATGGGTTGGATATGCTGACGGAGCGAGTCGTAGTTCGAGGAACCTATCCTCAGCAGCATGGGCCATTTTTAACCCAAGCGGCGAGTTAATGAGTTTCAGGGGGGTATGTATTGGTCAATCAACAAATAATATCGCTGAGTATAGCGCGTTGATAGAGCTCCTCTTTGATGCCATCACACGTGGCATACGCCGGCTAGTCGTCAGGCTAGACTCACAGCTCGTGGTACTACAGCTCAAGGGTACCTACTCTGTCCGAAATCCAGCTATTTATTGCAAGTTCCTAAGAGTTAAAATCTTGGAAAGACAGTTTGATTTTATCCAATATCAACACATTTCCAGAAACTTAAACACATTAACCGACTCATTAGCAAACTATGTGTTAGATAGACATTTGCAAAGTTGATAAAAAGAGAAGCATCATCGATGTTTCATACATGGATCACATAAAATAAAAAAACTGGAATAAACCCCGAAAATCAAAAATATATATAGCTGTTTACGGTTTACATATAATGTTCTGTAACCAAGACAAAATCGATCATATGACCCCAAAACTCAAAAATGGCTGGGGGGCACCCTAGCCTAGTGATGCTCATGATAACATGCCACGGCCTGTGCGATCATGCACAGAAGACGAGACCATCGTCTAGGAACACCAACAGTATGTCGCTGCAATCACAGAGGCAACTCATCAATCCGTACATCCGGAATCCCGAAGGTAAGACCCTCGACCTGTTCCTGCACAGCAGCAAGAGTCTCGGCCAAGTCAAGGTCACGGAGAATAGCCCTCCCTGGAGCCTCCCCTGCTGGGGCAGCGGTCGGAACTCCCGGACGAACTGCTGGACGGGCGGGGCCCACATCTGCATGCACACATGAGTTTGATTAGAGTCTTGATAGAGTAAAGCACACGGACATTATAAATAAAAAATAGTAAACGGTGATAAGGTCAAAATATTTACCAAGATCACCCCACTGCTCGCCATCCGGTAGTACCAAATCCGGATCACCTCGGAAATCCATGCCAATATATGGATACTCGGAAAAAGCCATATCCTGCCGCTCGAACCACCTAAAGAAGGCATCGGTAAAAGTAATCCGAGATTGACCTGCATGTCTAGCCATGTGGTCAACCCACCTCTGCATGCGTGGCTCAGTAGGAGATGGCAAGTCGAGAACAATGTACTGAGGTTGCATCGGGGGTATCTTCTCCAAAGCGAAGGCAGTCAAAACTGAACCAAAACCAAAATTCTTCAGTCTCCTGTCCTTTACTTTGGTCAACTGGTTTTTCATCTGAACCAATACTGCATCACACCAGTTAAAAATTTTCGGCTGAAGACACTCCAGGGCGTGCTGCACATATGACCTGTTGGCAACATGAGGAGATGCACTACCGGCCATCCTACAAATCGTGTACAGAATAGACCTGAGAGACCTGTCGGTGACATCACAGATAGAAATCTTGCCGTCTCTGCTCGGCTGAGATCCCTCCCTGCAATACTGGCGGATATAATCTTTCACAGAATCACTCCCTCGGGCCGAACCGGACAAGGAAATGGGGGCACCCCGCCTTGAAAACCCATTCAAGAAGTAAATGTCCACTATGGTCAAAGGGATGGACTTGCCCCTAATCTGGAACACTTGGTTAACAGGATCCCAAGCATCAAGCAGGTACTGCAGTAAACGTATCTGTGCCCTCATGCTAGATATGCGGAAGAATTTTAGCAAGCCACAGTTCCGCAACGCGCTCATGGTAACAGGATCATGGAGGGCAATCATGTCCTCCTCTTCATGCTCTCGTTCTCGCCACATAAGAGTCATTCTGCTCCAATAAACTCTGCAAAACAAACAAGAGGAGGAGTAAGATCCCTGACTCGGTAAAGAAAATGGCAAAAATCTCATGAAAAATTATGCAACCAAGATGTTTTCTGCGCCCAACGCAGGTAGGGAAGGGTCTCACCTGCGTTGGGAGGCAAACTGCCTTTGAAAAAGAGAACCCCCAACGCAGGTTTCGATATAGGGTACCTGCGCTAATGGCAGAGCGCCCTAGAGAAACCCCAGGGGCTCATGGGGGCAGGAAAACAAGCATAAAACTGAGAAATAAGACCATGAAAAGATAGAGCTAAGGTTTAGCTCCTACCTGGTGGAAACGGCACTGAAAATCGTCCACAGAATCTCCCGAAATCAGCTGGTGAAAAATCGAGAGGAAGAGGCACCTCCAAAGCTCCAACAAACCAAATGCACATGAAATGGTAAAATGAGAGGTAAAAACATCTTTTAATTGCTTTTTACGTAGTTCGAAGTGAAATATTAGTATTTTTACTTCATGTTATCCATTTCTAACAAGTTTGTTGCAACAATTGATGAAAACAGTACTATCTCTGGAAAGGAAAAACTAGTCATGGTAAAATATGAATTTGACCTTATCAAATGAGCAGTTTTGGCAAAGTTCATGCTCGTTAAAAAATAAATGCAAGATCCGAGCAGTTTTAATGCGAAAATTCATGCTCGTTAAAAAATAAACATAAGCTAGTGAGCAGGCTTCCCCTAGAGTTCAAACTCATTCAGAAAAAATGAACCGGTAAATAACCATTTGAGACCGTAAATTCATTAGCCATAAAAGCCCTGGTCGTGTTTGTGTACCGTCACCTCCACTTTTCATTTGGCCGATCATTCACATCCACTTGATTGTTTACCTATTTTGAGGAACAGCTGCGAAGAGTGATCCCACCTAGCCATCCTTGTAATACTGTTGTGATTGGAAAATTCCAACCTGTACCTGGAATCTGCTGCTATCCCTGTTTATCACTCGTTCCTCAAAAGATGAGTCTTCTTTGAGCTCTTTTCACTGACTCGTAAAAAATGAAAAGTTTGCCGAGTTTTGGCCTTCCAGCTCGTTAAAAGGACCGGAAGAGCTATCCCTCCTCTAGATTTTAATCTTTTTGGACCTGAGGGATTATTGCACAAAAAGATCGAGCGCTTGTCTAGTTCGGCTCGATAAAGATATCGAACATTCATCCCTTCTGTATTGTTTTATACTTTTTCGGACTTAAGGGATTAGATGACGAAAAAGGACCCCTGGAGTCCACTTTATGTACCCTTTTCAGACTCTCTAAAAATGAAAAGGACCGAGTTGTCTTTGTCGCTGGGCTCGTTAAAAATATTAGATAGCGACAAACTTGTCTTTAGACGAGAACGAGTTTCCCTATCGCTAGGCTCGTTAAAACATAGCGATGGGCTTGCCTGAAGGGCAGGTTATAGAACAATCATATGTTATCCTCCTCAAAGCTTGACAAAAATAAAGAGGTACTGGTCAGAAATGACTGGGGAAAAATTGGGAAGAACCTCAAAGCTTAATGGTAGCAAGGCGCTCTTGAACATGACACTTTTGCCTCCGTAAATATCGGGTTGGGTTATTATCATTCACCGGTCCCTTCACCATGGTTTCGCCATACCATCCATACATGGGGTAATGCTACCGATCCATCACATCAGTGTCGTTATATGTTCAAAAGATGTCATTCAGAAAGTGTCAACCGGGTCCCATCCACTACCGTACATCATCTTTCATCCTTCCATGACCGCCACCCTGAATCATATTTCACAGATCGTTTTCACCATCATCACTAGCTCCGTTCCGTGTCACTGATGTGGGATTCATTAAGGCCCTCCTTTGACGGATCACTTCTTGTCGACATCAGCTCACTATCCAAGAAGTTGATCTAGGAACACCCCCTCAGTACTTTGAAGCTTGCATGCCTCAATGGCAAGTTTCTCACTCCCGGCGATAGGTATACATTAATGACCTTCGACCAGGAGACTTTGCGTGGTGTTCGACGTCAGATCCTATATTCACACCACGTGAATTGTGCTGCCGTACCTTGAGGGTCATCATCATTATCGGTGATTCCTCTCGCGCTTGTTAACAGTTTACATTATTGACTGGTAATCAAGCGATGTCTTTCCGTGTTCGACTTCAAGAAATTCTCACATGGATCGACTTGTACTAGAGTGAAGATCGGACAAGTTTGAAGACCCCGGATCTAGTTTCATCCATCCGGGCTGCGATATATATTCAGGAGATAAAAACATAGACATGTGCAGCAGATGATCATCCTACTAAAAGGATGATAATTAAAAGCAGAGAATTATCAGTCTGTTATCAGACGATCGTCTGTTTATGTACAACAAATGTATTTATAAAGCTGAGCATGGGAAATGCCCGCATCAGCTAGATCATGAAAAGAAAGTATGAAAAGATAATGTATTGTATTGTATTTTGTTACAGGTCACCTCCCGACGATTGAATGAACTTCGGATCCTCCTAATAAAGCATTTCACCCGATAAACGACCTCATACTTTAGGGGGCAACTGTTATAGACATTTTTGTGCCTTACAGCATGGAGCATGAAATGTCAATAATCCAAGGGATCCAAAGTCCCTAAACATGTTGTTCTTACCCTTAGAGGAACAAGGTCAGCAAACCACAGCACTGCAAATCAGTTCTCCACTGAAAAACACTCAAAAACAGGTCAATTTTGGATCAAAGCAGCTGCTCCAAAGGCTACCTGTGTTGCATAGCAAGTGCAACAAGGGCTACCTGCGTTGCATAGCAAGTGCAACAAAGGCTACCTGCACTGGGCGTACTTTGACATGTGGAGGAATCTTTTTCTCAATGTGCCAGTGCCCAGGAAGCTTCCAGAAAGACAATTGATCATAAGATTCGCCTAATGATGAGTTAAGAGCTTCTAAAACTCCAAGTGGAAGGCAGAAACTCCAAGTGAAGAACTGAAGAACAATTGGAGTTGAAGAGGACAACAAGTCACACATCAAGCTGACTTATCTTCACTCCAAAACTCTATATAAGGATCTCATCCCATGGGATCTGAAGAGGCGGAATTTAGCGCGAAGAATTGCTGTTGGTTTACAGTTGTGAGCATTGGGTGATTGCTTGAGGGAGGTGAAGAAGAGATTTCTCTCCGTCGGGAAGGTGATGCTGGATTGGACCTCTCATGGTTGTATCACCGCCTGAACCTTACTTCCATATATTAATAAAGCATTTGAGGTTCTTCTATTCGCATGTGTTTCAATGGTGTATTGTCTTACTTGCGTCTTTGATTTATGCTAATCCTTGAATCGATTATGAATGCATGCCTCTTGTAGTTTCCTTTTCTTGTCTTATTTGCAGGATCTCGTGTAGCTGGGCCCGTGAAAAGACTTGGATCTGGGAGCAAGCGGCAAACAAAGGAGATTGGATCGACCATTTGCGCAAGACATCGGTAAGTGGATCTCTCCCTTTTATCTCTTGCATGTCATAAAGAAGAAACTTTAGATAGCTTTGCTTTCAGCTGTTGCTAAGGAACTGTCACCCTTAGAGTGGGTTAGGGTCATTCCGAGTTGGATACTTTCCCCCACAACATGTACTAATGATGATTAGATCATTATTGATGAGATGAGCAAATTTGGATGTTGCCTTAGTATGAGATCTTTCATGATATATTTGATGAGAGGTCCATAGCACAACCAAGGTTGAGTACGATGTTACTAGCATGACTAGCTATGAGCCAACATGAAGAATCTCCTTAGAGAGTTGTCTGAGCATGATCTAGATATGACATGGATACATTGTGATGACAAAGAGTGGGATTCGATTGGCAGATAATACCACATATGGTTTGGATTGAGTTACCTTCATATATTGAGATAATGTTGTTGTACGAGACAAGTTTAAGCCTGTGGTTAGCACCTCCTTGAGAGGGAGGATGAATATGGTATCCTTTTGTGATATATATATATATATTATTGTTTATGTTCTAATATGATATTTGATTTGATGTCTTATATGAACATGAGACATATACTATTGAGACATTATGATTACCATATATGAGCATGATGATATGTTTATGATCTACAAAGAGTAGGATTGATCGAGAACATTGAGCTAGCTCTTCATCCCCTATTTGAGCTCCCAAGGTGTGGAATTGAGATAGAGGGATCTTGGGGTTGAGGGAACTAAGGAAAATAGGGTATCAACCCTATCTATTACCCATAAGGTTGGAGTAGTAGCTAACCCTATCTTGTTCTTTGTAGAGTATACCCCAGTAGGCATAATACACGCAAGCATGGCTTGTTGGGATTGTCCCTCCCCATTTGGCCTATGGGTTGAGGAGGATTAGAGGCATGTGATCCTTACCTCTTGGTAAGTTGGGTATCTTGTCCAAGCTTATATTATGATGTAGATGTTATACCACATGACTATTGAGGGTCATTCTTGGGAATATTAGTAGGCAATAGGATGGGTTGAGTAGTAGCTCCCCGATGTGGTTCTAGGTTGAGATGTGCTCCCTAATGATATGCTCTCTGATGATGATGTGGTTCATAGATCTAACTCCCCACTGATATTTCCGAGTAGTAGCCCATTGATAGATATATCTGGGTAGTAGCCCACTAACATAAATTCTGGGTAGTAGCCCGCTGGTAGAGATTTAGGGTAGTAGCCTGATGAATAGAGGGTGGTAGCTTAGGCTCCCCTCCGATGAAAAATTCTTCTTCTAGATTCGAGAATGTTCAACATATGAGCAGGGAAAATCAAGAGATTAGAAGTAAGGAGCAAGAGATGAACTGATATGATCAGTGATGATACAAGATGATGAGATACTTGAGATTGGATATGATTTGATGACATGATACACATGACATGATGCAGGTGGAATTACCCATAGTTGAGAGGGAGTGTTAAAAATATGTAACTTCTATCAAATTAAAATTTGGATAGCTCAGTTGATAGAGATAATTATTTCATTGAATTCCTCTTTTCGAGAGGACAAAAATCAACCTAAATATCACTCAAATTGGATAAGGGAAAGTGTACTTATGAAGAAGAGCCCACATATGCACATTTGATAAGGTCGGCCCTTGAAAAAAGTGGACCACCTTGAAAGGCTATAAATACAAGTTCCCTCTACCTCATTTTGACACAATGATGAGACACTCTTCTATCTTTTTTTTTTGGCTCGCACAGGTTTGAGGCTTGTCTACAAAGGATCAGGTTCACTCTGAGGTGAAATTGTAGGGTTTGAAGCTCGCAGATCTAATTTAGTATTTTGGGCCCCAGCTGCAGGCACATAACAAGAAGGATTTAAATATATTCGCATGCATAGAAGCTCATTCGTGTGACTGGAGCCTTCCAATCGCACAAAAAACTCTCCATCCATGAGACTGGGGGTTTAGGGTTTCCGCAATCCAAATCTAACCCTAGCCATTTGCATGCCAAGCTTAAGGGAGCTACTGGTAAAGTTATAGTTGCTCGTATAACACCTCCTCCATGCGACCGAGATCTAAAATATGAAAGCTATAGTCTTTCTAATATTTTTCTTAGTGACTGCAGGGTTCGACAATTGACAACAAAAAATGACAGTTCGTTATAGTGTTTAGAACTAGAATTTTGAGCATATACATTATTGGGTTCATTCCATGGATATTGTAGCGCTTTTGCTGGTTAGTTGCATAGATGAAGATATGGATCATTGTACTCTCTTTTTCTGAATTATTTGATGAAAATCTAAGTAGAATAATTTGCAAGGGTTTTCCCCATAGTGGGTTTTTCCTTGGTCTCCGACCAATCCTGGTGTCTCTATGTGTGAATGATTTTCTTCTATTGTTCCTTTATGTTCCACTACATTGATGATGATGATATTGTTCCTTCTACATAGTTGCATATGATGATGAATAATGATGAAAATTTGAATAATGTTATGATGTTTTGGGGTGAACTTATTATGTTAATGAATAAATGCATTAAAGCAAATAACAATACATCACTATGAAAAATGAACACCCAGAAAGACAATACCACTCAAAAAAACCTTATCTTTGAATAACCTACAGTTTGTGGGGAATATATTATTATAAATGTCAATATTTAACGTTCGTAAAATCAACCATTTTTAATGTTGATTGTGTGGAAAGATTTCTCAAAATATAAGGGACTTGATCGATCATTTAGGTGAATTACCTCTATATTGACGAGAAGCATGCATTCAACATGCCAAACTTTGCTTTAAATTTGTACAACAACATAGTTGTCCCCAGTTGAGTAGAATTTGACTCGATGCCAGGTGAAAAGGGAGGGGTGTCAGAAGCAGATTTCAGGCTTACAAATAAAGTAACAGTGATGTGAGCATCATCCGCTAGCTCATCATTCTAGAATGCATCTAACAACATTACCTCCATGGCAGTCGTATCCTATAAGTAATCATCCATAGAAACCTCTATTTGATTGCCTCCATTGCCAACTTGTGATGAAGAACTACTATTGCTTTAAACATTCCTAATTTGTGAATCTAGACGTCGTGGGAATTGAATAGGTGGTTTATTCAACCATTATTTTTATGCTTCCTCTCTGAGTCTTTCTCTTAATTCAACCTTCTCTCAAGTTGCCATTGTACTAGGGTACACCGAAAGATGGTAGGTGGATCACTCATCATCAAAAGAATCTAATATTAGTCAGGACTTCAATGCAATTGGTTTGTTGAAATTACATTATACCAAACAATTATTACCATCGTTGATCCATGATTGCGGCTAGAAGATTCCATGTTCCAATTGGTAGGGTGAAGAGGTTGTCCATTTTCATTTACCAATTGCTTGCGATATGCTGCTCCTAATAAGAGCTTCTAACGTTTTTGAAATGAAGGAATATTTTTGCATCTGAATTTGTTCTGGAGTCAAGATCCTGCAAATTTGGATACAATTTTATTTAGATTGATATGGATTAAAAAATTAAATTCAATTAGATAATAAAAATATAAATAAAATCTGAACTTACTGGAGATGGAAAGGGAGAACTCTGTGAAGGACTTTGATCAACAATATGGAACGAGTTGGAATTTGAAGAATTAACCATTTGATATTATTGAAATTGTCCATGCATTTGAGAAAAATCAGAAATAAAATTTTGTGTGCATATCTCAAATTTATTTCGAGAACCATATAACCAAAATCTAAATTTCCATATAGCTTTCAAACCATTTTTCAAGAATAAGGCTACTTTAAATGGGAAATGTGTACTATGAACTATTGTAATTCATGTGGATGCATTCTAAAGGGTAAATCTAGACTAAGATTCCATTTTATGTGAAAATAAAATTTTAGATAGCTTTTAAACCCTATTGGTAAGTTTATCAGAACAAATCACACTGATGTGTTTAAATAATAACAACACTGGGGCGTTCAAATAATACCCACATCGATTTCTAGCATTCCAAAAAATACAAAATTGCTATCATATCGGTGCTCTTGTACAAAACCACATCGATGCATTTAAATAAACACAACATTGTACACACTTGGTTCTGGGATTTTGAAAACGAAAACAAATTCTACCATCTCGGTGCTCTTATAAAAATTACAGCACCAATGCATTTAAATACAAACCACATCGTTGCGTTAAAATATTCATCGCACCATTTTAGGATTTCAAAAAAAAAAAGAATTATATCATGTTAGTGCATTGAAAAAATTTGGTGCTTAGCAAAATGTTGGTGTGTTTTTATTGTAAACACATTGATGCTCAGATAAAGTGAAAAAAAAAAACGTTATTTTTTTTTTCATTTTTTAAAATTAAAAAATGAGCGACAATTAATTTTTCGAAATCTAATTTCATAGCCTTTTAAATAGTAAAAAGTTATTCACTATTTCATTATTTTTCCCAAACTTTCAAGGCAGTGACTTGCAAGAGAAACATACCAGGAGCATTGTGTAGCAGCGTAAAACTTTGGAGCAACATAACTATTTAGAAAATTAGAAGCTGAAAGATATGGTGATTCACTAAAAACCCTGTATGGTAAAAATATTAAATTTTATTGTCGATTTTACTAATAATTTTTTTTACAATTTCTGTTATGGTTTAATTAAAAGAGAGATCATTTGCAAGATAAACATCTATGGAGTAACAAAATATTTTGGAACCACAAAAAGATCAGAATTTGAAAGGTATGGTGATTCACTCAAAACCCTGCATAGTAAAAAAAATAAAATTTTACCATTGATTTTATTGTTAAATTTTTTTACAATTTATGTTAGATTATTCAAAATTCAGAAAAATAAAAATAAAAAACCCTATAAAAAATAAAATAACTTTTTTACGATCTGTATTCCTATTTAAATTAAAAAAAAAATGCTTACCTTAAACCCTTGTTTCTTTTTGCTTATGTGACTACAAAATTTCACCTTAGGGTTTAACTCCCTCTGCCACTTCACAGTTAGGATTTTTCATTTTAGGCATTTTAGATTTAATGTGTTTGTGTACTTACTATATATAGGGAATTTTACACATAAAGTAGGGGGACTAGTTATTGAATTAGACCCAAAATCTGTTGGCCCTGTCGTATGTTTCACGGTGAGCTAATGTAATATAATGCACCAGTGCGCCTTGTGTAATACAAAAGCACCATATGTTATAACATTGTCGGTTTTGTCCAGTCTGTTCATTAGTGCTCCTGGTGTAATATAACACACCGACACACTTCTTCCAAATAATACCGTTAAGTCATTACAGTGCATTTATCCTTATAAATTACACTGTCATAATTTAAAACTATTTTGAAAAATTAAATGTCCAGTGCGTTTAATGGCATAAACACACTAGTGTGTTTCTTTGAAGAAACGCTCCGGTTACCAGAGCTCTTTTTGGCTGAAAATTATTTGATTTATGTGTAAAATATATTTAATGTCTTATGTATTGAATGGTATAGGTTGTATATTGATAAAAAAATGTCTAAGAAGGCGTCAAGTAACAAGAATATTGATCGACACAATGATAGCATATCGAAAAAAGTAGAGAATGCAAGTTCTTTGTAAATTCTTAACAAAATTAATATGTTTAACCTATATGTAAGTTTAACTAATATGTATTAGTTAGTGTGTATCATGCAGAGCCACAAAATGAAGAAGGTCGATAAGATTATTTATAATCTAAGTGAAAAAGAGCATAAAATCCTAATAGAAAAATTGCAGAAGGATGAATCGGGTGAATGAAAAAATACTATTCAATTTGATTTTTTTTTTTTCAATTTTCATTAATAATATGCTTAAGAATATTAGATAACATGTTTCAAACAATCTATTAATTCATATATGTTTAATGTTCTACAGGGAACAACAACAAAGGAAAATATCAATGTCGTTCGAAGAAAAGAAAATTTTTAGAACATGTAAATGATGATGAATTGGTCTTTAGCTTAGCTAGAGTGGTGCTAGAGGTTAATGAAATGGGGGGAATTTTTTACAAAACTATGAGGAATCTAGTGGAACAAACATATTGACGTATTTTCCACTTACAATAAAGATTAATCCAATGATTCCAAGAACCAAATTATATCTAAACTATAGGAAGTGTTTCCAGAGCAATGGTCAATGAGACATGTTAGAGTTGTAATAGAAAAAACATACAAAAAAAAGAATCAACGAAAAGGTAATATTATGTTGATGTTGTTGGATGCCGCCAACATTGTAAGGGGATCTCCCCAATGTGAAGTCCCAATTATACCTCACATCGTTTGTTGTAGGAGTCTCATTCGGTGATACGGTCCAACCATTGTTAGAATGGTTTTCCAGTATATGCCTTAGTTATGATCAAACGCAAGAGGATGCAATACCTCTTTGGGGCAGCAAGATTGTGAGCTTTGTGAGACACCCAATGTAAGGTGTACAAGGATACTTCCATGACTATTGAGGGAAACAAGCCACCAATTAGAAAATTAATAGTATTATCCTAAAGGAGGACCTAGGGATAAAGAGAAAGATTTGTTGAGCACCTGCATATTAGTCCACGTAATAAACAATAATCGTTAAAGCACAACAAAGTTAATTCAATAATAGCCATAGCTAAGCAACAATTAATTCATTAACTTAGTATGTAATAAAGAAATGTATACCATAAACATAACTAGAATAGTCTAGCTACATCTACGATACACGTATGAAGTAATGTCGACTCATTGATCTTCTGATTATAAGTGTAAGATCCCAAGTACATTGTTACATGAATTAAATGTTGTACCCAATAGTGGAACACGAATCCACAACTTGGTTCTCCAAAGAATGATCTATCTATTATGTATTACAATAGAAGCCATGGAAATACCTCTAGAATCTAAGCCTTCCTAAAGCCATTTGCTTGAGTTATGAGGAGTTATTTATAACAAGTAACTATGAGCTTTGAGCTTCCTCATGTCTCTGTGACTTCTATGACTATTCATATTCTCTACATGACCCATTACATTCCAATATGTGGCTTTTCACATTCCATATGTATCCCTTGGACTTCATTACATTTCATTTATTACATAAGACAAATATCAAATGAGATGATGGCTACATAAGATAGAAATGAATATGGGACAAAGACCAATTAGAAAATTAATAGTATTATCCTAAAGGAGGACCTAGGGATAAAGAGAAATATTTGTTGAGGACCTGCATATTAGTCCACATAATAAACAACAATCGTTAAAGCACAACAAAATTAATTCAATAATAGCCATAGCTAAGCAACAAATTAGTTCATTAACTTAGTATGTAATAAAGAAACATATACCATAAACATAACCAGAATAGTCCAGCTACATCTACGATACATGTATGAAGTAATGTCGACTCATTGATGTTCTGATTATAAGTGTAATATCCCAAGTACACTGTTACATGAATTAAATGTTGTACCCAATAGTGGAACACGAAGCCACAACTTGATTCTCCAAAGAATGATCTATCTCTTATGTATTACAATAGAAGCCACGGAAATACCTCTAGAATCTAAGCCTTCCTAAATCCATTTGCTTGAATTATGACGAGCTATTTATATCAAGTAACTATGACCTTTGAACTTCCCCATGTCTCTATGACTTCTATGACTATTCATATTATCTACATGATCCATTACATTCCAATATGTGGCTTTTCACATTCCACATGTGTCCCTTGGAATTCATTACATTTCATTTATTACATAAGACAAATATCAAATGAGACGATGGCTACATAATACATAAACGAAGATGGGACAAAGACCAATTAGAAAATTAATAGTATTATCCTAAAGGAGGACCTAGGGATAAAGAGAAAGATTTGTTGAGCACCTGCATATTAGTCCACATAATAAACAACAATCGTTAAAGCACAACAAAATTAATTCAATAATAGCCATAGCTAAGCAACAAATTAGTTCATTAACTTAGTATGTAATAAAGGAACATATACCATAAACATAACTAGAATAGTCCAACTACATCTATGATACATGTATGAAGTAATGCTCACTCATTGATCTTTTGATTATAAGTGTAAGATCCCAAGTACACTCTTACATGAATTAAATGTTGTACCCAATAGTGGAACACAAAGCCACAACTTGATTCTCCAAAGAATGATCTTCTCTTATATATTACAATAGAAGCCATGGAAATGCCTCTAGAATCTAAGCCTTCCTAAAGCCATTTGCTTGAGTTACGAGGAGCTATTTATAACAAGTAACTATGACCTTTGAGCTTCCTCATGTGTCTATGACTTCTATGACTATTCATATTCTCTACATGACCCATTACATTCCAATATGTGGCTTTTCACATTCCACATGTGTCCTTTGGACTTCATTACATTTCATTTATTACATAAGACAAATATCAAATGAGACGATGGCTACATAAGACAAAAAAAAAGATGGGACAAAGACTCGTCAAATGTATAAGACATTTTCTTCTACATGGAGATAATTTGTAATGTAAGTGTGCCAAGCTTTGAACTCAATGGTGATGTATTTGACCTGAGCTAAATAGTCCCCAATGTAGTGTGTCTTGACCTCTAATGCCTCTGACAATATGTTCTTGGAGTTTGAATGTACATGATTCCAATGACATGAAAGCTTCATATGAGCTTTGGCCAGTGCAATGGCGTACTGTAGAACAATGTCTTTGGTTACCTCCAATACTTTATGTTATGTTGCCTGTTTGATCCATCTAATGTATTTTTGGATATTCGGGAAGATGATATCCCTGCCTTTGATTGCTTCAAGAATACCAATCAAAGGCATCTCGTGCCTTTGTGTTAGACACTCAAATGCGTTGCATAGTTGATTGTATGCATCAATGGTACTAATCAACTGTTCACCAAGGTGCATGAATTTTTGGTGATGGAGCCTCAACTACTCTATCCAATTTTGCAGCAATCTTGTCTTTCTGTTCCAAATGTTATGGGGCATCAGGATACTGGCAGTCTCCTCTTGAAGCTGATCGACTTTTTTGTTTTTTGTTTTCATGAGTTTCACCACTTCCCGTGCTTCTTTTGTATGCCAACAAGAGGAGATAACACTTTTTGAAGAAATATCATCTCATCATATAATTGTGCCATGGTGTCCTCCATTGGCCCCAATACTTCTTGCACATCTAAATGACATTCTGCTCTGCTGGCGCTCTATGATAACATGGTTGGTTCTCTATTGCAATCTATTCCTTCTATTGCTTCACCATAAGAAGTTCTCTCCTTAGCCTGGCGTTCTCATTCAAAAAATACTCAAAGTTATCATGTGCCATTGTAGCGAATTGTTGGGATGGGGTCCCCTAGGTCAATTTTGGGGTTCAAAACCCAAGTTTTGATGTAAATATTGGAAAAAAGATGTAAAGTCTCCGAAATTTGTGGATGTGGAGAGTGTATATAGTTAGAATTCAAAAGGGGTTTTAACCCCTTTTCTATGTAAAGTCAAGTCAGTTTTGAGATCCACCCATGGTCTGTGGACCATGGGATTGTATGTAGAAAGCTATAAATAGGTATGTCTTAAGAGAGTCTAAGGCATGCTTATGTCTAAGTATGAGAGAGGGAAAAATGGCAAGTAAGCAACAGACAGATAGAAGGGAAAAGGCTCTGTAGCTGAGTGTGTGGAGGCCTAGAGTAGAGTCCGCAACTGAGTGCGCGGAGGCCTAGAGAAGAGTCCGCAGCTGAGTGCGTGGACCCCTGCAGCTGAATATGTAACCTCATATTGAAGATCAATAAAGAAGATTGTTGAGAAATTCATGTGTTTATCTGTTTACTTATGTTATTTATGCTTGTGACATATGCTTGTGATGGAATAATGTCTCTATAAAATATTGATGTATTAATGCTCGACTCTATTGGACGAGTCTTATTAATTGTATGCAATGCATGTTAATTACTTACACGAAGGTTATAATACATTCTGTTATGTTTATTGAATACTTATGTGGATCTGAGTGAACTCAGATCTAGGGTTATTTTATGGTGTGCATAAGTAATTGAGTCATCTGTTAAGGGTCCGCAAAGACCTATCATAGACCTTCACAAAGGTCTGAAGACATATTAAGGATAGTTGTAGTATCGAGCCCTAGAGGCTTATAGATTTGTGTGAAGGAAGATCTAGGGAAATAGAATACATCACACTGATCTCTGGATGCGGGAAATTGGTCCTAGCATCCCCCCCATACTACTTTGGGTGAGACTTCAGCCTATGCTCCATGGGTTGATGTTTAAAGGGCCAATAATGTAGGGTTTTGTTTGGTGCAATTAACTCTGAACCTGGGTCAGGACCCACTAAGCCAACAAATGGTTTCATTGTCGGGACCGAGATCTGCATAAGGAGATGTGTGATGTCGCATCACTAGAATCTGACCAAGAAGGAAATTGAGAAGTGGTTGGATAGGAAGATTCATGAATTTGTGGTGCAAGAGAACAAAAATCTGTGCTTGTCAAAAGAGAAGTGGTTGGATAGATACTTGTACACAGAAATACACGAAATTTTCTTCTACACCTTCCCGATCGAACTATACGAGTGGATAGCTAAGTTGGCAGACGACCAAGGAAGGTGGAGGCTTGACGGTCCAATAGTGTGGACTCTGGAGCTAGTGCGGAGGTTGGAAGCCTCTGAAGACAAGATTGCACATGTTGTCAACCATTGGCTCGATCAGATTATAGAGGATTTGTTACAGAGTTCGCGGTTGATACCTCAGTCAACTACAACGAAGCAGAGCGACGCTTCTTCAAGGGACTGCGAGGTAAGTATCTGAGATCTCTGAATACCTGGATTAAGATGCTTTTGTGTGAAAAAAGGGTTATGTCATTGCCTTGATGATAGGATCTATGCAAAGTGGATGGATCTTTAGAAATCAAGAGAAAGAAGGTCCTAAATATAGCTCGTTTATTGGACCTCCTTCTAGCAACGATGAGGGAGTGGTACAGGCCTTGCCGTGGAGTGTTTTCGAGCTGATAAGATAGGGTTTTACATAGATACATCATCCATCCACTCCACCTCCACCTTCACCTCCACAACATACACCTTCGCCCACACCTCCACCACCACCACCGTCGTTCAACATGTTGAACTCGATAAAGCTGCCGATTTTCAAGGGTATAGGGAGCGAAGATACAGACCAGTTCTGGTTTGTTGCGAATGCCATGTGGATTGCGCAGCAGGTCACTGATGACAATATAAAGAAGGCACACTTAGTTACTGCTCTACAGGATCACGCGCTGACGTGGTATATTAAGTACTGTGTTGATCACCCTTTCGTAACGCTAATAGAAACTAAGGATGCTTTAAACAAGGAGTTTAGTAATCCTAAGTCTGACTCGCAGTCAGTTGTTGGATTTAAGGAAATCACAATGAGGGATGGTGAGATGCCTTGGGAGTTAGATCAAAGGCTGAAATGTGTGATCCACGAAGCTAATATGCAACTCATAAATGGTCAGCACCATGAGTGGTTTATAGCTTCGCTTCTGCCCCACCTGATGATTTATTTATCACAGTAGAAGATAGGGACTCAAGTGGAAGACCTAGAAATCATGATGAGATTGCACGAGACGACTATTTAGGACGTGAATTTAGGAGTTCAAAAAATTCACTCATAGTTGTAGAACCTCTGGTTGGAATTGCAGAGCTTGAAAGAAGAAAAGGAGGTTAGGACAGAGGTGCACGAGGAAGTTTGGTGCCTCAAGTGTAAGGTCTAGGGGCATGATAAAGACATTTTCCCTGTATTCGCGAATTATATTACGGTGGGTACCAACTCCCTTGAGGTAGGAAGCTCCAGTAGGATCGAGTGCGAGGCCGGTGCTATGCTACAATTTTTTTTAGGTGGCTATAAAACACGTAACGGATAATTGTCATTTGTTGCAAAAGTTTGTTCAGACACTACAACAATTGTTCTACAATTTCTGCAAATTAGTGGGTCATGATGAGGGCCAATGTTGTAGCTACGAGCTGATGATGGAAAGAACACTTACCTACCAAATGCAAGGAGAGACTCAGCCTCCAGATCAGGATGTCGGAGGAGTGCATGGAGGTTATCAAGGAAGAGGACGGGGCTGAAGAGGAGGAGGACCTAGTAGAGGTCAAGGTTAGGTAATTTTCTATAACTGTGGGACACGATGGCACTACGCGCGAGAGTGTCAAAATCAGACACACCAGTCATGTCAATATTGTAGTCAGTTTGACCACACCATAGAAGAATGCCCTGTGTTAATAGCCAAGATTCAGGAGAAGAAGACGCAACCTCAGCAACCTACGCAGAACTTACAAATGATGAGAGTTGAGCCCCATGAGGAAGATCCAAATGTGAATATCGTGCCGAGAAGCGAAATAACGATTGAGGATGACAAGGTAAAGCAGCTTGAAGAGGACAAATGGGTCAGTAAGGCCCCAGAAAAAGAATTTGGGTTCAATCTGGAGTGCCCGAAGGAAACATTTATGGAGGCTAAGAAAATCTTTGTTGAGGCATCCACCTTAGGAAAGCAAAACAAAGTACCAGAAACCAACGTGCCTACAGAGGTTGATCCCTCTGTACTCACCACGTTCTTGGAAACCTGCATGAAACTTCTGCGCGATAGCAAGGCTGTGAAAGGCCTACAGGAATTGATAAACAAATGTGTTGGTAAAGAAAATGCTCCTAAGGGACACCGCGTATAAAGAAAAATTGGAAAACATAAGGCAAGAATAGGGCACGAGATCAGGCTCACTGCGTAGATAGCAGATTATGAGATGGATCAGGTTATTCTCGATCTGGGGTATGACGTGAACGTTTTGCCTAAATAGACATGGGAGAGAATGGGGAGACCTTCACTACAATGGTCTCCAATCTAGCTGAGAATGGTGAACCAGTAGAAGATCATCCCTGTGGGATGACTACATGGAGTCACTGTAGATATAGAAGGTGTGAGCGTGTTGGCTGATTTTAAAGTAATAGAAATTTTTTACGACAACAATCCATACCATACGCTCCTTGGAATTGATTGGGCCATTGATATGAATGGGGTCATCAACTTGAAGAAAAGAACAATGTTGTTCGAGAGGAAATTGCTTCGGGTTGTAGTACCATTGGACCCTACAGAAGGACCACGCTATACTGAATCGGTCTGTGACTACGAAAAGAATGATGATGACTTGGACCAGATCTACAAAATAAAAGTGTGAGATCAAAACTGGAATAATCCAACAACTATTGGAAGAATTTCATGGGACCAGGAAAGTTCCTATACCTCGGATTCAGATGAAGAATTGGAGCATTGACATAATAGGCTACATGAAGTATCTACACTGTGCTGCAGCATGATGACTAAATCGCTGCGATGTGTGTCATCGGAGGTAAGAAATTTATCCTATTATGATGGTTTAACTGATGTGGATAAGTTTTTGGATGCCGCTGAACGAGAAGTCCATGAGGATCATCGCTTCCAAGCACTGGATTTTGCGTTGCGCGCTATGCCCGCACGATGGTGGGGTATGCACAAAGATAGCTTCAATGAATGGCGATATTATATGTAATATTCCTAACCCAGAATATTCCTCAAACCCCAGCAAAACCTCCAAGCAAATATGTGCAAATGATATAATAACCTAGAAGTGATAAAATAACAGTGGAACAACATATAATAATGTAAACTGGAAATATAAGCAGATACACAAGAAATGCAGCGAGAAATGCTAAGCCATTTTATTATACTGGGCAATAGATAAGTACAAGAGGTGATTAGACAGATGTCACATCGACTTGCACAAGGAAAGTGAAGAAATACTCTCAGAATGACAAGAATGGCCTCTCTGCGTGGATGTTGATGCTATGCTACTACTGCTTCTAGAAAACAAATGATGATTTGGGGCTGCTCCCCTCCTCGGGAAAAGTTGAAACTCTGGATTTGGGCTCTACTCAAGAAACCCAGAAAAACCCAGAAAGATTTCCTGGAATGGACTCACCTGATCTGCGTCCCAGCTGCTAGGAAATTGCCGTGATGTTGTTGCTGCTGGAAATCGAATGAGGATTTGGGGCTGCTCCCCTCCTTAGAAAAGGTTGAAACTCTAGAATCAGACTCTACTAAAAAACCCAGAAAAACCCAGAAAGATTTTCTGGAATGGCCGACCCCCGAAAATCACCCCCTTGGGGTTCTGCGCAGTTCCTCAAAGACGCTGATGAAACTGCTGCTGAAATGTTGATGAAACTGCTGCTAAAATGCTAATGAATCTATTGCTGGAATGCCAATGGAAATACCTTGCCCGAGCAGACACTCGAAGTCCCTCGGGGCTAAGGGTGAGATCTCCGAACGGAGACACTCAATGCACTAAACAATGCTGCAGACTAGCTAAACAACTAGCGTGCTCTAAGTCGAAATGACTATCACAAATGCTCGTAACTAGAATGATCCCAAATGAGGGGGTTCTTCTCTATTTTATAGCCTCTGCCTCTCACAATCCCTAGGCTCACTTTCTCCTGCATGATCCCCTTCTTGCCATGTGTTCCTTCCCTCCTGTGCAGTCCCTGCATGTGTCTGCGTGGGCCCCATTTCTGCGTCCCCCCTTTGGCCCCCTTGGTTCCCCCTTAAGTCACAATGTTGTGCTACCTAGGAAGTGACTTTTTATTCTAAAGTGAGTTATGTTTCCTCCTTCCTCACTTTTTATTTGCAAATAACTATAGAAGGAAAAAATAGAACAAAATCGAATATTCCAATTAACCATAGCTAATTAGGAATATTACAGTCTCCCCCGGCAAAATGTTGCTTGTCCTCAAGCAACTAAAGTGATGGATGTTGTGAGATCTCCTCACTCTCCCAAGTGGCATCTTCATCCGGAAAATTCTTCCACCTCACCAAGAATTCCCGGACCGTCCTGCTGCACAACCATCTCTCCCTAGAGTCAATGATACCTTAGGCTGCAATACCAAATGCCCCTCATCATCCATGGGTGGTAGCTCATCCGTCATGGTCACCTGCTGCCCAATGCCTTCTTCAGGCATGATACATGAAAAATGTTATGAATCTTGCTGCCTTGGGGCAGCTCCAACTCATATGCAACCTGTCCAATCCTGCGTATCACCCTATATGGCCCATAAAAGCGGGGCTTGAGCTTCTCAGCCCCCTTCTGCTTCAGCGATGACTCTTGGTATGGATGTAATCATAGGTAGACCATGTCCCCTACCTCGAACCGCCTCTCCACCCGACCCGTGTCGGCATACAACTTCTGCTGGTTTTGCACTGTAGCCATGTTATCCTTGAGAGCTCGGAGGATATCCTGACTCTCTTGGATCCAAATCTTGGCTCTAGGAGCCCTTCTATCACCAAACATCACGTCGACAAAAGATAAAGGATGATACCCATATAAGGCATAGAATGGTGACATACCAATGGACATGTGATGCGAAGTATTGTAGCAGTACTCTCCCAGATGTAGCCACTTCAGCCATGCTCGCTGCTGCCCACTGACATAGTTACGTAAGTATCCCTCTAGCCACTTGTTAACTATCTCCATCTGTCCATCCATCTGTGGGTGATAGCTGGTACTCGGTGTCAACTCCGTCCCCACCAATCGGAAAAGCTCCTGCCAAAACCCGCCCATGAAACAGCTGTCCCTGTCACTGACGATGGTCTTAGGAAGACCATGTAGCCTAAAGATCTCCCTGAAGAACAGCTTGGCCACTTGTGCTGCTATATGGTGTGTGGATATGGCAAAGAAATGTGTGTACTTCGTCAGTCGATCAATGACGACAAAGATACAATCCTTGCCCTGTACCATGGGCAACCATGTGATGAAATCCATCGAAATACTCTCCCATTTCCCCTCCGGAATGGGAAGAGGCTACAATAATCCTGTGGGATGGCTCATCTCTCCCTTGTTCCTCTGGCAAACATTGCACTCCCGGATTTTTTGGAGTACGTCCTCCTTGAGGCCCTTCCATGAGAGCCTCTCCCTAATGGCCCTGTAGGTTTTGGTAAAACCCTGATGTCCTATCAATGGGGAATCATGTGGTGCCTGGAGTATCTTCTTCTTGAGCTGAGACCCCTCAGTCAAGAAGATCCGGTCCCTGTAGTAGATGATCTCATCGACCAACCTGTACCTGTCATCTGCCACCTGCCCATCTAGAACCTCACATGCAAATCTGTCCTTGGAGTACTCTACTAAGAGTTGAGCCCTCCAATCTGTATCCAAGTTCATAAGAGACGACATGGCTGGTCTACGTGAAAGGGCATCTGCAACCACGTTGTTCTTACCTTTGACATACTCAATGTCAAAGTCATATGCTTGGATCTTACTAATCCACTTCTGCTGCCTCTCCTGTAGCTGCTTCTGCTCCAAAAAGAACTTGAGGCTGTTGTGATCAGTCCTCACCTTGAACCTGTTTCCTACAAAATACTTCCGGTACTTAGCCAATTCATGAATGATGGCCAACATCTCCTTGTCGTATATGGAATACAACCTCTTGTGTGGAAGGAGCTTCCGTCTCTCAAATGCTATAGGGTGACCTCCTTGCATCAATGCTGCGCCGACCCCCTCTCCCAACACATCACACTCCAAAACAAATGGATGCGTGAAATCTGGCAATGCAAGCAACTCCTGGATAGCCCGCTCAATCTCATCCTGATGGGTCTTGGGGTGCCTATAGGGGTTGGTAATCACGGCCTATATGCCCTCCTCAAGCTCGCTGGTGTGCTCAAACCCCCGATCTAGTGGCTGTCCTGGTGGAATCTCCCCAAACACTATGGCATACCGATCAAGGATATACTATATCTCTGGGTGTACTGTCTGCCTTGCAGTTCCTGCCTCTGATGCATGAAACTCCATTGCCCACTCTATGTCTCCCTTTCGGAAGACTGCCTCCATCAGATGAGCCAAGACAGTCTGAGGCAGATATGTGTGCTGTCCCCGTATCTTCTCATGCCTCTCTGTCTTCTCATCATCCAACTCCATCTCCAGGGTCTTCCAATCTGTCGTGGCCTTCCCTAGAGTGATAAGCCACTGAATACCCAGTATCATGCTGGTGTCCAAAATATCGACCACAAAAAAGTGGTCAGTCAATATGTAGGTGCCCATCGTCACTGAAAGCTTTGGAACATAACGAGCACACGTCATGGTCTGATCTCTTGGGACCAAGACTGAAAACCCATCGAAGCTCTCTGTCTGTATACCTCTCCGCTCAACCATCTGGGCATCGATGAAGTTGGGGGTTGCCCCACTGTCAACCAAAAATGATACGTGCTGGCCACGTACTGTCCCTCGTACGTGTAGCGTAAGATACTTGGAAACTCCCCGCAACATTGCAAGGGCCCCTCCGGTTGGTGCAAAAGAGGCACCACTTATTGCTGGTGGTGGAGGTGGAAAAGGTTCCTATATGGAATGGCTATCTCCTGCCTCCACATCCTCCTCATCATCCTCTTCTCCACTACTCTCGGAGAAGACCTCAATAAAATGTGATTTACCAGCAGCACATCTATGTCTTGGTGTTATAGACATTTTTGTGACTTACAGCTCTAAGCATGAAATGTCCATAAACCAAGGGATCCTAAGTCCCTAAAAGTGTTGTTCCGGCCCCTAAAGGAACAAGGTCAACAAATTACAGCTTCTCCCAGAAGTTCTCCACCAGAAACTGCTCAGAATCAGTCAAATCAGGATCATTTCAGCTGCTCCACTAGCTAGCTACGTTGCATAGCACCCAAGTACACTAGCTAGGTGCGTTGCAACGCACCTAAATGCACTACCAGGGTGCGCTGAGCGGGAAATGACAAACGACAGTGTCATTCCGCGAGGTGGACAGACAATGGAAGCTTCCAGAATCTTCCCCAATGACACTTGCCTCACTAAGTTCGACCAAGGATGAGTAAGAGGCTCTCAATCTCCAAGTGGAAGCAAGAACTGACAGAGAGAAGCCACTAGTCAAATCATAAGCTGACTCATCCTCTTTGAATACATCTATATATGGATCCCTCATCCCAGAGATCCAGAGGCTGGAATTTTGTACATTGCAGAGAATTTCTGTTGGTTTTGAGATAGAGATCAGAGTATTGGGTGATTTATGCTTTGTTGGAGGTGAAGAGGGGATTCCTTTGCTGGGGGGTTGATGCTGGATCAGGAATCATCGGTTGTAACTCCTCCTGGATCTTCTTGTTATATCAATAAAACTATTTGAGTTTCTCCTACATGCTTGTGTATCAATGATGTTTTGTTATATTTGCATGTTTAGCTTAAATCTGATCCTAAGCTATTTATGAATATAAATCCATGTATTTGTGTAGTTTTCCTCTTCTGTGATCTTGTAGGAACTTGGTGAAGCTGGGCAAGTAAGGGAGCAGGTAGCTGGAAGCTGTCAAAGAGGAGAGAGATTGGATCAAAGGACTAGCGCAAGACACAAGTTGGTTCATCCTATTCCTCTTCGTTTATAGTTCATAAAGAAGAATACGAAAGTAGTTTTCTCTGTTTGTTTCTAAGGTACTGTCACACCTTAGTGGGATAGGGGTATTCTGAGTAGACACTTTTTCCGTTAACAAAATGGAGACTCCACTGGGGAAACGTGTCTAGTTAGTTTGTTTGTGTTTCTCTTGTTGTTTGTTTCATAAACACAGAAGTAGCAATCGAACTGCATTTGCCATTATCAAATGCAAAGTAGACACCTGCTACTTCAATCCATTCACTGGATTTGTTTATGATTTGAAAAGCTGATTCACAAATGATATGATTACCCTTTGTGATAGCTCTTATACCTCCTTTAAATCCACCCTCTGATTGTGCATTACTGATTGCTTTCACTCGGCCAAAAACCATAGATTAAACTGCAAACCGTGACCCAGAACCCGGATAGAATTCTCGTTTCTACCCCAGCGCAGGCACTGTGAAGAGATTATGCATTTCAACGCAGTTCCCGAGAGGGCTACCTGCGCTGCAATCTAGTTTCTCTGTGTAACAGGTGCGCTGATCAACCTAGCCCTGTGCAGCTGAGGTTCTTTGCTTCATTTTTTCAGTTTTGTCTCTGATTTTGCAGCTTGTGATCAGTGTGTGTCTGTTTAAAAACCCCTTTTCTTTGCCTTAATTCCGCCTCCTTTGTACAAAAAGACTGTAGATGTTCTTTGTGTGTTTGTTACATCATTTACAGTTTTCCATTGAAAGAGTAGAATAGTCAAATTGTCATCCTTGGATTTAGATCTGTTGTAAGTGTCGATTTTGATCTTAGGAGAAAGTTTATTTGCTGTTGACAGTCGATTATGCTTCTAATTTTACCTTTGGTTTGAATTTGTCACTTTCTAGTGTCGAAACAAGTGTTTATTTCAAAATCATAAAGTGTCGTAATCTTCTCTACCTTTTGATTTCGAAAAGAAGCTTGTTTGTGTTGGTCACTTGAAAGCAAATTCAGATTTGTACATCAACTTTCTTTTTAGGCATCAATATTAAGAAAGTGAAAACAAATACATGCATATGTGCATTTGCATATTGATAGTCTGTTTGGCTTGATTTAGGAAAAGTGCATCTACAGTGTGCTCTTTGCTCTTTGAGAAAAGATTGTGTCTTTCTTTTCCCCTTGTAGCTAGGATTTTCATTGCTGAAAAGAGATAAAAGTTTGCTTATCATCTTTAGATTGCATTTTAGGAATTACATCTACATCTCGTGGTGATCCCAAAAGGCAAACTTCTAAGAAAGATCAACTTAAAATAAATTGAATGAATCTAACAATGCTTTGGAACTTAACGCACAACATTTAGAGGTCTAGGCTAGAGACGTATTCCGGCGTCGTAAAGCCTGGTAACTGTTGTTCTCACTGATGGTTGGGTGATTCCTCCACTTTGAGACGATAAGTGCCAGTACAGACTTGTGCTCCCACGTACCGTCGAGTATATATTGGGAGACCCCTATAGGCTTAAAACCTTTTATCCATAGGAATCCATGTCGGCCGCCCTACTGATTGCAATGCACTGAACACAACATTCGGGAAGATTGACTGCCGTACCATAAAAAGTATTCTGTAGTTTTGCAATGGTTTGGTACTCCCTCTACCTAGATCTCTAGAGCAGTCCCTTTCGTTCCTTTTCAGACTCCTTAACGGAAAAGGTCCATCTGAGCACTTGTCACTTCAGGCTCATTAAAAATCGAAGGAGACTAGAGCCATCTTTTGTTTTTTTTCGACTCTTTAAAATTGAAAAAACAAGTTGTGTCAAAGCGTCTCAAAATTTATTTTAAATGGAATAATCATACCTTTTTCCTACGTTGATCTTAGGTTGAGAAAATGGAGTCTACCAACCAAAGAATTCCCCTTGGTGGAAATCCTAGTCCCTTCTCCTCTTGGGGAGATGTTGGTGCACCCCATTTGGCCACATTGTCGCTTCCAGGACTGACAATTGGCTTGCCAGTCTGGATCTTCTCAACCAATGTCGTTCAGAACACCACTATTCCTGAACAATCGAATCAGCAATTAGACGAGTCCAGAGTTGCCCACCAACCGTCTACTTCCTCTAATTCTTCCTCTCCTCCTTCCTCTTCGCTTGATAGGGCTGTCAAAGCCAAAAGTCAAGTTCCTAAGGAGAAGAAGGAGAAGAAGAAGAAAGAGAAGAAGAAGAAGGAGCCAAGGGCGAATGGGGGAAAACGAGTGTCGTCTAATGAAAATCCACACACTGCACCGACCAGGCCTAAATCGCCATGTGTCATTTGCAAAGGAGACCACTTTCACAGAGATTGTCCTTGCATCCCTCGGATACTAAGGGACTGGTCTCCTCGTTTGCACAATCCGGTGTCATCAACCTCTGATGATCATGTTGAAAGCACACCATCAACTAGCGAAAGTGAAGCCCCAGGACAAAAAGGGAAAGCTAGATTTCCTTGTAAACTGTGCGAAGGCGATCATGCCGTCCACCATTGTCCCTTCTTAGACGAAGCGAAAAGAGTTTTGGATGATCGTCTGGTTTCACCGTTACGACTTCCTCCTGGATATAAAAAACTCTTGCCGAGTCCATCGTTAGTTCAGAATCCAGCTGGCCCGCTCAAGTGGTCGGCTGAAGTGCCTATCATCGAAGATAAACCATCTAAATACATACCAGACAAAAGTCAAAAGGTTGAGGCGGCAGTTGACCCGGTCTTGCCTTCAGAGGTTTTATCTTCAGATGATACAGTCACTGAAGAGAACAAGGATGACACCGTCCAAATTCTCTTCATCAACACAGACTCTGACGAACATGGGGGCAATCTACCCATTCCCTTACCGCAGGAGGGAAGTTCGTCAGAGCCATACCCAGCCGTCTACCATGTCCCACCTCCAAGAAACCTAATTGTCTCCTTCGATTGGAATCAACTAGGCAGATCCCGTTTACCAGCAAGCATACCATTCTGAATTATCGTTCAAATATATAGAATGGTCATGGCTGGTACCATCATAGATGAAGGGGCTTCTGTGAGTATCCTTTCCTCTACTGCTTGGAAAGCGCTTGGTTCGCCATCGCTTTTGCCTGAGATGAGAAATCTGATAGGCTTTGATAAAGGAACCAGTCGACCTTTAGGGATCCTTCCCGATGTGCCCATAACATTGAGAAGGAAGACAGTTCAAATGAACGTAATGGTTGTTCAAGGACCCTTGGATTATAACCTATTCCTTGGACGAGACTATATTTATTGCATGGGAGCCATCGTCTCCTCACTCTTTAGAGTAATGTGTTTTCCGCACGAAGGAAGAGTGGTCAAGCTCGTGGACCAGCTTTCATTTCCCGGATCACGCATCGCAAATATTCATATACCATCCTTAAATGGTATCTTCACGCAAGAAATGTATCAATCTCTAGTCTGTCCTCCCGATGAGCGCGAGTAATTCGGAGGGATATGACTGAAACCCAGGGGGCATGCGTCCTGGTCTACTTCGGCAGGAAAAACTTCGGGTATAGGGTAGGTTTCCGCGGGAGAATATGACTAGTCTGTACCTCGTCCGTGATTGGAAGAGGGGTTATTCTAGAATAAGATTCTCTTGTCAAAGTTATGTGAGTAGCAGGCATCATCGTTCACCTTTGTTTATCTTAGTAGACATCGCCAGAGAAGTGTTTTGTTTATGCCGTAAATAGAACAATCTTTGGGTAACCTGTAAGAGGTAGTACCCTTCCTGATAAAACGAATGTTTTGTCAGCTCGAATAGAGGGAGACCTCGAAACTCTGTTTTATACCTGGGGGCATGCAAACCTTTTGGAGTGCAAGCGAGGGGCGGCTATTTATTTTTTAAATTTTTAGGACCTCTCCTTTAAACTTGTAGGATTAGTCGTCACCTAACTTGCATAAAGAAAGGATGTGGGGCAAAAGTCTAAAAGTTGCCGTTTTATATGAGACATTCTTATCATATGACTGGATTAATCGAGCAATTTTAGCACATAGTTCAAGCTCGTTAAAAAATAAACTTAAGACATGAGCAAGTGTTTCCACCCGCGTTTAAGATCGTTAAAAAATGAACTATTCCCTGGTAAATAACCACCGTGAATGAAGCATTTCAGCCATTAAAGCCTTGGTCATGTTTGCACCGTCACCTCCACTTTTCCATTGGCCGATCATTCACCTCCATTTGATTGTTTACCCATTTTGAGGAACAGCTGCGAAGAGTGATTTCACTAGCCATCCTTGTGACACTGCCATGATTGGAAAATTCCAACCCTTACCTGGGATCAGCTACTACCCATTTTATCACTCGTTCCTCAAAAGACGAGTCTTCTTTAAGCTCTTTTCATTTGACTCGTAAAATATGAAAAGATTGCCGAGTTTTGGCCTTCCAGCTCGTTAAAGCGACCGGAAGCGCTATCCCTCCTCTAGATTTTAATCTTTTTGGACCTGAGGGATTATTGCACAAAAAGATCGAGCGCTTGTTTTGTTCGGCTCGTTAAAACTATCGAAAATTCATCCCTTCTGTATTGTTTTATACTTTTTCAGACTTAAGGGATTAGATGACGAAAAAGGAATTTTGGAGTTACCTTTACGTACCTTTTTTAGACTCTCTAAAAATGAAAAGGACCGAGTTATCTTTGTTGTTAAACTCGTTAAAAAGATTAATAGCGACAAACTTGTCTTTAGACGAGAACGAGTTTCACTATCGCTAGGCTCGTTAAAACATAGCGATGGGTTTGCCCGAAGGGCAAATTATAGAACAAGCATATGTTATCCTCCTCAAGCTTGACAAAAATAAAGAGGTACTGGTCAGCAATGACTGGGGAAAAATTGGGAAGAAACTCAAAGAATCTTTATTGGTAGCAAGTCGCTCTTGAACATGACACTTCCACTCCGTGCCTGAGTCGGGTTGGGTTGTTTCATTCACCGGTCACATCACCATGGTCACGCCATACCATCCACATTTGGGGTAAATGCTACCAATCCATCACATAAGTGTCGCTGACATGTTCAAGAGAAGTCATCCAGAGAAGTCATCCGTGTCCCATCCACTACCATACATTATACTTCATTCTTTCATGACCGCCATCCTGAACCATATATCATCAGATCGTTTTCACCTCCATCAAAATCATTTGCTCCGTTCTGTGTCATTGATGTGGGATTCATCAAGGCCCTCCTTTGATGGATCACTTCTTGTCGACATCAGCTCATTATCCAAGAAGTCGATCTAGGAACACCCCATTCAGTACTTTGAAGCTTGCATGCCTCAATGGCAAGTTTCTCACTTCCGGCAACAGGTATACATCAATGACCTTCGACCGAAAGATTTTGCGTGGTGTTCGACGCCAAGTCCTTTATTCACACCATGTGGATTGTACTGTAGTACCTTGAGGTTCATCATCATTATCGGTGATTCCTCTCGCGCTTGTTAACAGTTTACATCATTGACTGGTAATCAAGCGATGTATTTCCATGTTCGACTTCAAAACATTTCTCACATGGAACGACTTGTACTTCGAGTGAAGATCGGACGAGATTGAAGACCCCAGATCTAGTTTCATCCATCCGGGCTGCGATATATATTTAGGGGAATAAAGACATTGAAATGTACAACATTGCAGCACAGATAATCATCCTACCAAAAGGGATGATGGCTCTATCAGAATCATCAGTCTACCATCAGACGATTGTCTGTCCTATGTACATGAAAATGAATTTATAAAGATGAGCATGGGAATGCCCGCCTCAGCTAGATCATGAAAACAGTATGAAGATAATGTATTGTATTGTATCTTATTACAGGTCTCCTCCCAGCATTGAAAGAACTTTGGATCCTCCTAATAAAGCATTTCACCCGATAAACGGCCTCATACTTTAGGGGGCAACTGTTATAGACATTTTTGTACCTTACAGCTCTAAGCATGAAATGTCCATAAACCAAGGGATCCTAAGTCCCTAAAAGTGTTGTTCCGGCCCCTAAAGGAACAAGGTCAACAAATTACAGCTTCTCCCAGAAGTTCTCCACCAGAAACTTCTCAGAATCAGTCAAATCAGGATCATTTCAGCTGCTCCACTAGCTAGCTGCGTTGCATAGCACCCAATTACACTAGCTAGGTGCGTTGCAACACACCTAAATGCACTACCAGGGTGCGCTGAGCGGGAAATGACAAACGATAGTGTCATTCCGCGAGGTGGACAGACAATGGAAGCTTCCAGAATCTTCCCCAATGACACTTGCCTCACTGAGTTCGACCAAGGATGAGTAAGAGGCTCTCAGTCTCCAAGTGGAAGCAAGAACTGACAGAGAGAAGCCACTAGTCAAATCATAAGCCGACTCATTCTCTTTGCATACATCTATATATGGATCCCTCATCCCAGAGATCCAGAGGCTGGAATTTTGTACATTGCAGAGATTTGCTGTTGGTTTTGAGATAGAGATCAGAGTATTGGGTGATTTATGCCTTGTTGGAGGTGAAGAGGGGATTCCTTTGATGGGGGGTTGATGCTGGATCAGGAATCATCGGTTGTAACTCCTCCTGGATCTTCTTGTTATATCAATAAAACTATTTGAGTTTCTCCTACATGCTTGTGTATCAATGATGTTTTGTTATATTTGCATTTTTAGCTTAAATCTGATCCTAAGCTATTTATGAATATAAATCCATGTCTTTGTGTAGTTTTCCTCTTCTGTGATCTTGCAGGAACTTGGTGAAGCTGGGCAAGTAAGGGAGCAGGTAGCTGGAAGCTGTCAAAGAGGAGAGAGATTGGATCAAGGACTAGCGCAAGACACAGGTTGGTTCATCCTATTCCTCTTCATTTATAGTTCATAAAGAAGAATACGAAAGTAGTTTTCTCTGTTTGTTTCTAAGGTACTGTCACACCTTAGTGGGATAGGGGCGTTCTGAGTAGACACTTTTCCCGTTAACACTTGGTGCCCATGGCTCCTGACAAGTGAAGCACAACCGCTTCTTCTTCAGTTCCCTCCTGGCATCATCGTCAAGCTGTACTCATCCTGGATTCCCCTTTGGAGGTGGAATCCTCACATACTTCCCCTTAGACTGGATATTCTGTCTTTGGGGGTAAGGTGTTCAGGTCCTGGATAAGACATCTTGGAAGTTCCGGGTCCTGCTGATAGCGTCCTGGAGCGTATCTGGTCTAGTGGATCGGACTAGACCCCAAAGTGGCTCTGCTAACCCCTCAACATACATATAGACCCTCCGTGCTGTGGAGAGGTCTGGCACCATCACGGAGACCCTCAATAAATCTGCAATGTAGGTCTCTGGGCTCCCTATCTGTTTAAGCCTCATCAGCTCAACGAAATGCTGCTCTGGATCCCTCCGATTAAATTGCTCATCAGTCTCCTGGTAAACTCGGCATATGACGTCACTGTGGAGTGCCCCAATGTAACCATCCCATGAAACCACCAATCCTAAGCCTCGCCATCCAAATGCAATGTTTCCACCTTGATGGCCTCTGCCTCCAACATCTGGTTAAGCTGGAAATAAATGTCTAGCCTCTCCACCCAAGACTTTGCCAAACTGTTTGATGAGCCATCAAACGTAGGCAAGTGGAATCTGCTCACTGCACGGTGGGTGTCGCCATCATTGTAATGCCAATACCCTCTGTGATGATTGTGGGGTCTGCTATCCTGCTGGAGCTGAACAAAATCTTTGAATGAGAAGGCTTCCCTGAACTCCTGCCCATAGGCCTGGTACTCTGCAAAATAATGGCCCATATTCCCAGGCTCTGCCTCCTGCTGGGCTGTGGCCCCCATGTCTGCTCCTAAGAAGGTGGGCATGGTAGAGCGTGTAAGGGCATGTGAGGCCCCCTGCTGTGCAGTATCACGCTGCTCTGGAAAGTGATGGGATGCACCTGATCCCTCACCATCTGAAAAACTCATGGGCTCTCCTGTTGTCTGGCCTCTACTGCCGTGAATCTCTTCCCCATCACCTCAATTTTCCTTGACAGATCCTGCACTGATTTGAGGAGCATACTTGCAAATATCTTCCCATCCTTGTCTGCCATCTACTCTGCGTCCACTACTGGCTCTCTCTGTTCTGCGTCTACCACAAGTTCCTCTTGTTTTGCGTCTGCCACAGGAACACAATCTCCCTCTCCGTAGGTATTCTCCAACATACGCCCAATGTCTCTGTATCTCTGACCTCTGTAATAGATATAGGGTTTTTCCCTTGGTGTCATAGATTGTTAGCTCCACAGGCTGAGCCAGATCTATGCTCTAATACCACTGTAATATTCCTAACCTAGAATATTCCTCAAACCCCAGAAAAAACTCCAACCAAATATGTGCAAATGATATAATAACCCAGAAGTGATAAAATAACAGTGGAACAACATATAATAATGTAAACCGGAAATATAAGTAGATATACAAGAAATGCAGTGAGAAATGCTAAGCCATTTTATTATACTGAGCAATAAATGAGTACAAGAGGTGATTAGATAGATGGCACTTCGACTTGCACAAGGCAAGTGAAGAAATACTCTCAGAATGAAAAGAATGGCCTCTCTGCGTGGATGCTGTTGCTGTGCTACTACTGCTGCTAGAAAAAAAATGATGACTTGGGGTTGCTCCCCTCCTTGGAAAAAACTAAAACTCTGGATTCATGCTCTACTCAAGAAACCAAGAAAAACCTAGAAAGCTTTCCTGGAATGGCCTCACACTGATCTGCGTCCCAGCTGTTGGGAAAGTGTCGTGCTGTTGATGTTACTGGAAATCGAATGAGGGTTGGGGCTGCTCCCCTCCTTAGAAAAGGCCAAAACTCTGGAATTAGATTCTACTAAAAAAACCCAGAAAGATTTTCTGAAATGGCTGACCGCTGAAAATCATCCCCTTGGGGTTCTGCGCAGTTCCTTAAAGACGCTGATGAAACTGCTACTGAAATGTTGATGAAACTGCTACAGAAATGCTGATGAATCTACTGATGGAATGCCAATGGAAATACCTTGCCCGAGCAGGCACTCAAAGTCCCCCAGGGCTAAGGGTGAGATCTCCAAACGGAGACACTCAATGCACTAAACAGTGTTGCAGACTAGCTAAACAACCAGCGTGCTCTAAGTCGAAATGACTATCACAAATGCTCGTAACTAGAATGATCCCAAATGAGGGGGTTCCTCTCTATTTTATAGCCTCTACCTCTCACAATCTCTAGGCTCAATTTCTCCTGCGTGGTCCCCTTCTTGCCATGTGTTCCTTCCCTCCTGCGCAGTCCCTCCATTTGTCTGCATGGGCCCCATTTCTGCGTCCCCCTTTGGCCCCCTTGAATCCCCCTTAAGTCACAATGTTGTGCTACCTAGGAAGTGAATTTTTATTCTAAAGTGAGTTATGTTTCCCCCTTGCTCACTTTTTATTTACAAATAACTATAGAAGGAAAAAACGAACAAAATCGAATATTCCAATTAGCCATAGCTAATTAGGAATATTACATTATAGAAGGATGATGAGGTTGCGATTCAGTCATCCAAAAATTCAACTGACTTAGAAATATGATGTCAGAAATGATCCGCGCGATCATTTAGCAAAGTGGACTAAAGTCTATGGCACAAAGCTGCAACCAGAGTGGGTGCACTTATTCTCTCATACTTTGGATACAATCCCTATGAATTGGTACCTAGAAACGAAGCTCTTCCATGGCACCGTGGAGTGGGATATATTACGGGAAGAATTTTTAATGACATTTAGTTTCAAAGATGGGTTTGAATGCATTGACAAAGCTTTGAATGCGGTTAAGATAGCGATCTTTAGAATTCCACAGGATCCTTTGGAGTTGGTTAAGCTAGAATGGAGCACCCAGCTGCGCCATGCACTGGAATGTTATAATGTGATTGCTGAGGGAGAGGATGAAGATCCAAGTAATATCAATATTCCAAAGGCAAAAGGCCATCACGAGGTCAAAGGCCCACAACTAGAAAACCCAGACATCACCACGCCATTGAAAACCAAGCAATTAAACATTGGTACTGAAGCAGAGCCAAAATTTGCGAATATTAGAGACTACTAGGATGATGCCACAATAGATAATTTGTTGAGTTACTCCACGAGTACAAGGATATTTTTCCTACAAAGTTTTCAGACCCGAAGGGCATCATAGGTGACTTGGGTGTGATGAAAATCACTTTGGAACTGGACGCGAATCCTATTAAGTAGAGGTCATATCACCTTAATCCCAAATACAAGTAAAAGGTCTTCTTGGAGTTGGATAAGATGCTAGAAGCATGCATCATTGAACCTATGGAAGAATCTGATTGGGTGAGCCCAATGGTGGTCCAAGAGAAGAAACAAAAGGGAGAAATAAGGATTTGCGTAGATCTAAGGAATCTTAATGATCCCTGTGCCCATGATTCTTTTCCGACACCATTTAATGATGAGGTATTGGAAAATGTTGGAGGGCAGGAGGCCTACTCATTCACTGATGGGTTTTCAGGGTACCATCATATCAAGATCGTGCCAGAGGATAGGAGCAAAACAACCTTTGCGACTAAATGGGGTTGTTTTCAATATACTTTCATGCTATTTGGACTCAATAATGCGGCTGCAATATTCTCTCGTGTAGTTATAACAACATTTAAGGATTTCATCCATAAGTTCTTGGAGGTGTATTTTGGTGACTGATCGATGTTCAGTTTAGTAAAACGTCATGTAGCAAGTCTGTGTCTGATGCTGGATACATGCCGCAGATACCATATTGTGCTAAATCTGAAGAAGTGTCTATTATGTGTCCCCTTTGGGATCTTGCTAGGTCATGTGGTGTGAAAGCAAGGACTTATGGTGGACCGTGCCAAGACTGTAGGGATAGTGAATTTGGAGGCCCAAAGAAGTGTCAAATAGTTGCGCGCAATGCTCGGACATACAGGATATTACATAAAGTTCATCAAGGCCTATGCTCAGATTACCGCGCCCATGGAGAAACTACTGAAGAAGGATACTACATTATGTTGGGATGAAGAATGTCAGTGCAGTTTGGATGTATTGAAGGAGAACATGGTCATTAGATCAATTTTGGTCTTCCCGGATTGGAAAAAGGAATTCCATGTACATGTTGATGCCTCTTGCATTGCGTTGGAAGCAATACTGACATAGCCTGGTGAAGGAGAGATGGACCACCCTATAGCCTTCTCGAGCAAGAAATTATCAAAGGCCGAGAATAATTACTCAATGATAGAGTGCGAAGGATTGGCTATGGTATACATGCTTCAAAAGTTCAGGTACTAATTGTTGGGCGGACATTTCAAAATGTACACAAATCATTCTGCCTTGAAATACTTGGTCAATAAGCCTGTGTTGGGGGGGAAGATTTGCTGATGGTTTTCGTTATTACAAGAGTATGACTTTGAGGTGATTGTGAAGCCAGGGAGGTTGAATGCAAGACCTAACCATCTATCACGGATCGAGACAGGGGAGGAGCCTACCAATTTGGAGGAAGGGTTGCTTGATGCACAGATCTTTGTGGTACGCATAGCAGATAACCACTTTGCAGATATTATTCACTTTTGACTACAGGAATAACACTGAAAGGGTATACGAGCCAACAAAAGAAGGAACTAATAGTACGCATGGTGGATTTCTCAGTGATTGTGGGACATTTATATAAAATGTGTGCAAATGAGATATTGCGACAGTGTCTGCCAGATTTTGAATGGAGTAGCATCCTCATTGAAGCTCATGGGGGGGCTGCGGGAGGAAATTATGTAGGAAAGGAGACATCGCAAAAGATTTTGCGTGCAGGTTTATGGTGGCCTACGCTGCACAAATATTCTAAAGCATATTGCAAGGCATGTGATGCATGTCAACAAATGGGCAGACCATTGCGGAGGGATGAGTTGCCACTAAATCCTCAAGTATTGTTGCAACCATTTGAAAAATGGGCAATTGATTTCGATGGGCCAATTTAGCCCCCAAGAAAGAAGACAGGTGCACATTATATCATCACCGCAATAGAGTATCTAACCAGATGGGTGGAGGAATAGTTGGTGAAGGATTGTATAGGGGCTACAACAACGAATTTCCTGTTTGAGTATGTGTTAACTAGATTTCGCTGCCCAAAAGTGTTGATGAGTGATTGCGGTACGCACTTCCTAAATGAAACGATCAGCCCGTTGATTGAAGAGTTCTAGGTTTATCATCAAAATAGCACACTGTATCATCCTCTAGCTAATGGAACAGTTGAGGCATTTAATAGGATCTTGGAAAATGCGGTAACAAAGATTTTCAACGCACAATGGAATGACTGGGATGTGTGCGTCCCTACGGTGCTATCGGCGTATAGGACTACTTGCAAAAAGATGATAGGATAGACACCTTTTATATTGGTACATGACATATAAGTTGTGATGCATATGGAATATATCCTACCTAGTCTATGCATAGCAACTTTCACAGCTATGGCAAATTGCGAAGCCTTGGAAGAACAGCTTACGCAGCTGATGGAGCTTGAACAAGACAAATTCTTGGATGGATTCCATCATCAAGTATAGAAGGAACATGAAAAAGCATGGCATGATCGACACATCAAGTTGCACACGTTCAAGGTAAATGATTTGGTATTGTTGTATGATAGCAAGTTCACTAAGTTTCCGGGGAAATTTCAGATGCACTAGCTTAGGCCATATGTTATCAAAGAGATTACAGATGGAGCCGTAGCTCAGTTGACGAAGCTAAATGAAGAACCTTTTCCTAGAAGGGTGAATGGCAGTCGATTGAATACAAGGGATCTGGCTTAATGACTATATGATGGTAGGACAGTCTTAGTGCTCCAGGCAGTTGCAAGGGAGCGCAAGACAATAAAATGCACTGCCAAGATTGGAGGACTCCGTGGTAGGTGGGCTGCATGGAAAATTAGGAAGTTATAGTATAAGAAGATGCATGAAGGTAGCTGCGCTACGAAGGGAGGTGTCACGCAACACAGTAAGAAAGTGACTGTTGGAGTCACTGTTCATGATTTGACAACCAGAAGATGGTTAAGAGGATCGAGCTAGCAGAATTTAAGGCCAAAATATTTGAAGATATGCCGCCAAAACAACATTAATGATCAAATTTTGGGGGGAATGGTCATATTTGAATTCAAAAATCCCTATAAATTACACATGCCAGTACAACAAAGAACAATTTGCACACTTAGAGTTTTTGAGTTGTGTTGTATGTTTCTTATGAACCGCTTGTTCTTTGAGGATTTGGTCACGACCCTTACATTTGCCAATTTACTAGAGTTGAACCAGAAGTTTATCCTTGACACCATGTTAGGTCTAAGCCCTGCTGAGATTGTGGGCACTTCAAGAGATATCGCGTTTGAAGGAGTTGCTCCGTAGGTAGTGAGTATGGAAGCTCTAGCTCTTGTGCCTACGACGCGAAGGTTTTCTAGGCCGAAGCCTACCCCTGTTAGAGAAACCCAGAAGATGAAGAACGATAAGGAGAAGTCGTTGTCAGTCCGTGAATAACCCAGGAAACATTCTGCAACTCAAAAGCAAAAGAAAGACAAGCAATCCTAGAAGGTTGTGGATTTGGAGGTCGAGGAAGGACAGGGCACCAAGGATATAGACACCGAGGGAATGGAGCCCTTGTCAAAGTTTCCGGACTATATTCCTTTGCACAAAGGGAAGGAAAATGTCACCAAGGACCTAGACTCCGATAAATTTGTTATCTCTATGCCCCTGCTACCGGAACTGGTCCCCTTCGAAGGTCCGTGCCTTATGTGGATCCCCCTGCTAAAAATAGAAGATTGGGATCTGGCAGACCATGAACGGTTCCCTCACCTCGCGATTGCAAATTTTCTGAAGTGTGTCTATTACCAAGACTCAACTGTCACTGAGTTAGAGACAATTGAATGGATCCGCAGAGTGGAGAATTATGGGGTTATTGAACATGTTGTGGATGCCCCACTACCACGACACCACTATCAACATGACCTATGTGCGCCAGTTTCCTACTCTAGTATATGATGGGTGCTTATATCTAGGAGGGCCTATACCCATCACTGACATACTCATCCATAAGATCATGCACCTGCCACATGAGGGCTTGAATCCGGCCAAGGACTTTGGCGGAAAGGCAACAGAAAAAGATTTGGCAGACAAAATGAAAAAGGAGTTTTCACATGTGAAAAAACCATGTGGATATTCAATCACGCCTATCAAAAACCCTACGGTGTAGATTGCCCCACAAATCCTCGTAGGAAAGGTAATGTGGAAGTGCCACATGGACGAAGTTCTAGAGCCCGTGGTATCTTTAGCTGCACAATGCATGAAGGATGTGTACTTTAACTGGTCAAGGTACCTATGCAGCGAATTCCTCGTGAATTGTCGCGAGGTCCAGGATGAGACCAAACCATTCCACTATGTGTGGTTGTTTCTCTCCATCATTTTGGTCGCATGGGAGCTATCAGAGGACAACTAGTTTCCTTCATTGAAGGAAGGATTTCCGGACGCCGCGCAGTTCACCTCCTTATTGGCCATGAAGGACCCCAC
This sequence comes from Pinus tabuliformis, assembly GCA_031772625.1. NCBI lineage: Eukaryota > Viridiplantae > Streptophyta > Pinopsida > Pinales > Pinaceae > Pinus > Pinus tabuliformis. The sequence continues at coordinate 236,791,534 of CM062819.1, forward strand.
GCGAGTCACTCAAACAAATATATTATTGGTTCCGATGGAATCCAGCCTCTGCATGGCCATCAACCAGCGCCTAAGGTTGTCCCCAACCTTGTACGAGAAGTTGTCAACATATGCCGCATTCAAAGCTAAATTCCGCCACATCTACATTCAGGGGTGAAAGGACCCGCAACATAAATGGTACACTTTACCTTAATTGGTCACAAATCATGACATTCAAGAGGTGATCAAGCATTGACCAACAGAGTGGCACGCCCCATAAAATTTGGATGTCGGAACCAGTAAGGGCATGGGTAGCTCGACTGAAAAGAAAAGGAAGGATGCAGCAAAGCAAGCTACACAAAATTTGGTCATGCAACGGAAAAAGGAAGCCACAGAGAAGGCTCAAAGGGAGAAGGAGCGCACTGCTAAGGATCAGGCTGAGCAAGAGCAATGCGAATCATAAAAAAGCGGTAAATCCCCTTCGTTCGTGATGGAAGGGGAAGAACAGTCTGAAAAGGGTAACGGAGGAGATGAGGGGCAGAGCACCCCCTTTCGGTTGAAAAAGCACAAACAGGAGCAATAAGAAGGTCCCAGCAAAAAGTAGAAATCAGATAAGGAAAAGAGTGATCCCATGGTCTTAACGGAGGGCGATCACAACGAGATCGACGACAAAATCTAGGACACTACCAATAAAGCACTGTAGCAGTTCGAGCAGCAGTATATGTAGACATTGGGGAGCGTACAGACGGATCTCTATGAGCTGCAGATCCAGGCCAATAGGATACAACTAGGTGCAGGTCAAGCAAGCACTGCACAAGCGAGCTTGGAACTAGAGACAAGTCAGGTTGCATAATTGGTAAGGACCCTGGAACTTCGCACAGTTGCTTTACTGAAAGGGTCCCTATGCGCAAAATTGACCGATGATCGAATTATCTTAAGTACCCTTAAGAAAATTGCGTTGAACATTGCAATGTTCCCCAATGACTTTCTTCATGCGCTACAGTAAGGGGTAACAGAGGAATTGAGAGCATGAGAGTAGCGCGCTCTCAATTTGACAAGTGAATACAGGATGAACAATGAAAAAATGTTTGCCAAGAAAAAATAGGCCTTGAAGGATAAATATACAATATAGGCATAGAGGTCCAGGCTGGATGCCGCAGTCGCAGAGGCGTGTAAAACAGTGCCAGAGTTGCACATCCCAGAGGACGCACAACAGAAGGCCAAGATCTAAAAATTAGCTACAGGAGTGCACGAGGTGAAGGCGGAAGTGGGGCGAGTTCAATTAAAACTCAATATGAAGATCACGAAGCTGCAGCTAAAATTACAGGCTACGACTCCTCTCGAGGTCAGCGAGTAATGCAGAGCCACCATCAAGGAAGGGATGGCCACTTTGGATGCCGTAGTTGCTGACTACACGGCCTTGTTTTAACATCCGATGGAGTTGGTCACGACTCTCCAGGAAGACCCAAACCTGCAGATCTTGAATACAGAGATTCGCGAGCTCCAGAAACAGTACGACGAGTTCAGGATGATGATGTGCTCAATTGCTACAACGCAGTGCCTCACCAAGTTGCAGGTGGGGAAGCAACTCCTCTCACAGAAAGAAACAACTTAGAAGGAGGTAGTGCTTAAGGCTAGGTTGGGACCTTGGTTAGAAGAATCTTACCAAGTCTCAACCAACATTCAGGACAAGCTGACGGGCTTGCAACAAACACAACAAAAGATGATGCTGGCTGTGGAAGGACCAAGCCACAGAGCATCTTGTAGAAGAAGTTAAGCAAGCAGCAACGCAAAGTGCTACCGAGGTTGCAGTTGTGCAGGTGGAGTTGGGGGATATTTGCAGGGGATTGCAGTGCTATGCGAGTGACTCGAGGGCAAGTCAGATCTTTGTGTTGGGAGCCTATTGGGATGGGATCCCTTGGGTCAATTTTGAGGTTAAGAACCAAAGTTTTGATGCAAATTTTGGTAAAAAGATGTAAAGTCTCCACAATTTGTGGATGCGAAGCACGTAGATAGTTATAAGTCAAAAGGGGTTTCAGCTCCTTGTCTATGTAAAGTTAAGTCGATTTTGAGATCCATCCATGGTCCGTGGACAATGGGATTGTATGTAGAAAGCTATAAATAGGTGTGTCTTAAAAGAGTCAAAGGCATGCTTATGTCTAAGTCTGAGAGAGGGAAAAAGGGAAAGTAAGCAGTGGATATATAGAAGGGAAAAGGCTCCGCAACTGAGTGCATAAAGGCCTAGAGTAGAGTCTGTAGTTGAGTGTACGGACCCCTACAGCTGAGTGCGCAGGGAAATTTTGAGTATGTAACTTCATATTGAAGATCAATAAAGAAGACTGTTGAGCAATTCATGTGTTTATTTGTTTATTTCTGTTATTTATGCTTGCGACATATGCTGTGATGGAATAAAGTATCTGTAAAATATTGATGTATTGATGCACGACTCTATTGGATAAGTCTTATTAACTGTACAAAATGCATGTTAATTACTTACGTGAAGGTTATAATACATTATGTTATGTTTATTGAATACTTATGTGGATCTGAGTGAACTTAGATCTAGGGTTATTTTATGGTGCATGTAAGTAACTAAGTCATCTATTCAGGGTCCACACAGACCTATCGTAGACCTTTGTGAAGGTCTGAAGGCCGTTTAAGGACAGTTGTAGTACCGAGCCCTAGGGGCTTATAGATCTGGCAAAGGAAGATCTAGGGAAATAGAAGACATCACATTGATGTTTGGATGTGGAAACTTGGTTCCAACATCCCTCCATACTACTTTAGGTGAGACTTCAGACTACGTTATGCGGGTTGATGCCGAAAGAGCCAATAGTGTAGGGTTTTGTTTGGCGCAATTAACTCTAAACTTGGGTGAGGACCCACTAAGCCAACATGAGTGAAACATTTTCCACCATAATATCTATGGGATTGCTTCTGGTGTAGCAGGTTATCACCTTCTCTATTGATACTGAGACTAGATTCTAAGGATAATTAGGGAAATATCTTTGTCTCTACTGCACCATCCTCTTCCTCAGTTGATCAAAGGTTACGCTGCATACATCCATGGCTCTATCGGTTGGTGGAGGTGTGATCTGATTTCCTCAAATGGGATATGACCACTTGTAAGGGGAGGTTCCTCTGGAGTGCCTGACTCATTATCCACGGGTTGGATGGTATCTTCTTCCTCCAATGCTTCTTCCTCCATCTCTTGAGTCAATTTCTCTTCTTCTAGTCTCTGCATTGCTTCCTCCTCTTGGGACTGCCTTTACTACTCTTCTTCTATCCTCTTCCTCTCTTCTCCATCTTCCTGTTGTTTTGGAGCAAATCATCCTACCTCCTTTTCTCATATTCTTCTTCTGCTTATTTCCTCTCATGTTTTCATTGTACATCTCCTGAGATTAAATGATAGAGTTTCCATTTTTTGTTGCTCTTGTATTTCAAGGATTACCTGATCCTTTTCTTGGGAGCTACTTTCTTTGCTTGAGGTGTTATTTCCTCCTCCCTATGCACCTGCAAGTCCTAAGATGGTGGATTGTAGGGTGAGATAGTCTCCATTGCCGGATGTGTCAACATGTTAGCATTGTACCAATTCTTTATCTTCTCATCTTCTGTTGTGGACATCGATGAGTACCCTGTGTTGTGACCAATCATTTGACAATGTTTCCTGACTATTCACCTGTGATCATATCCATATAAGCCTTTAGTGGCGAAGTGTAGGCAGTCCAACTTCTTTATCTCTAATGTTGTCGCCTTATGGATCTTTAACTCATACAATATGATCCTCAACAAAAATATAGCCCAAGGGGATTTCTTCCTCCTATGAAGCATTCCTGACAATCTCTTGTCCAACTAATTTACAACTTCTTGCATGACCACCTTGTTGGTCACATATCGTGGCATAAGATGAAGGGATATCTAACAACCGAAGCACCTGATTTATGTACCCTCGGGTGCTACAAACTAGTATGCGATATCTTGCAGTGACTCCTTTACTTGATCTGTCATGCAAGGAGGATCGATCTCAAATATCATATGAAAGATAACTCCAAAGAAGTGTTCGACCAATTTTTCATATACACCTTTGAAGCATGCTTTCGATAACACTTTGCAGTGAAAGTAAACTGGTAACTTCTCCTCAGGGGCCCATTTATGGTTGATTCTTGGGAACCCATACTGTGCACATATTCCATCTAAGAGGAATGCAAACATGTAGAATTATGGTTATTGGTTCACCCGTAAATATGTTTTGGCCCGCCGCACCTAATGCTGCAATTCACATGATAATATATCCACCCAATTGAAAGTTCCACCACAAGTCACCACTATATTGAACATGTATATCCAATTACCTTTGAAAAATTCAACATTTTTACACCCATACAACCGATAATACATGGCTATCAAGTATTGATATACATATCTAAGGATATTTGTCAGATATACTGTAGATGGGCGATGGCGAAACTTGGTAGGTTCTCAACATCAAGATTTGAGAACATCACCTATGTCTAAGGTAGCCCATCTCATATAGAAGTTTTCATTTTCATATTCAATGGGATTGAGCATCTTATAATATGTATAAATGTATTCACTATAATAGGTGGCAAGTTGTCCACCACTCTCACTATGAAACATAAGGTGGGAGTCATCCATATGTGTAATGATCCATTCAATCACCTTTGCACATGGCATGAACGTGAACCTGCATGTGATCCTGTGTATCCTAGACTTCTTGATGTTGATTTATACATGCACATCCTCTAAGTCCTTAGTAAAACTTTCCTACATGAATGTATTTTATGTTTTTATCCATGTGACTTATGTATCCTTATCAATATAACATTGTGTTTGCATATATGGGGATGGTTGGATTGGTAACTTCTACAGGATCATGAGCGCTTGCTTCTGAAAGCTATTTGGAGGCCACTTTGTGAGGCAAAATGTCTCCAAAATATGATGACAAGGTGACAATAATGTTGGGTTGTGTTATATTATTTCCACGACTAGCCCACGTAGTTAACTGAGGGGTTAGAAGGGGATCGAAGCTCCCCCTTCGTTGCGTCGATTGCGTAGTGGGGGGCTCATAGGGGGTTTGAGGGGTGCAGGTAACCCCACTCTATGGGGTCCGGGGTAATGCCCCAGAAAATTTTGTTTTTGTACCCTATATTAGGTTGGGCGGACCTACCTATGGTTTTGTGCATGATTTTTCGCACATGGTTTTGGATGCAATGGTTTTTGGTCCATGGTTTTGGACACAATGTTTTTTCGGTCCATGATATTGGATGCTTCGACATGTATAAATATGTATTGTAACGTTGAAAGGAACATAATGAAAAATCAAGCTGGTAGTCTTGGTTTTGGGATCCAAGAGAAAATATCTGTGTATATGTGTTATGCTCTCACAATATATATTTTCTGTGTTTTAGAATTCGTATGCAGGTAATTTCTGTACGGTGTTAAGACGTACATTTGGTATCAGAGTTGTTTTAGCTTGAAGAGGACACATTTGTTGCTGAGGGGTTTCGCTCAGGCCTGTGGTAGACCCTGTTCACTGGGAGATCTATGAGATCGATTCTGGTGGTGAAAGAAGATGGCGAGCAGTGGAAAGATAAAGATCGAGAAATTTAATGGTCAGAGCTTTTAGTTGTGGAAACTCAAGATGGACGATCTGTTGGTGGATAAAGATCAGTGGATTGTGGTAGATCTGGGTACTAAACCAACGGGAGTGTTTGATGAAGAATGGAATAAGTTAGATTGGAAGGCAAAGTGCACAATATGATTGTGTGTCTCAGATTCAGTATTGCTAAATGTATCAAGGGAAGCTACGACTAAGGTTTTGTGGGACAAGTTAGGGACTTTGTACCAATCTAAGTCTCTAGTGAATAAACTGTTCCTATGGAAAAAGTTATATAACCTTAGGATGAAATATGGAGACTCGGTGACATAGCATCTGAATGCATTTAATACTGTGGTAAGTTAGTTATTATCTGTTGATATTAAAATTTCATATGAAGATAAGTGCATCAATTTGTTGTGTTCTCTACCAGATTCGTGGGATAGTCTGGTTATTGCAATAGGTAGCAATACAATTGCCTTGTAGTTTGATGAAATAGTCTCATCCTTGCTGATAGAGGAGATGAGACGGAAAAATATGGAGAGCCAGAATGGTGATGCCTTGTCTGTACCAGGATGGTCCTAGAACAAAAACAAAAATAAGTCATCGAGTGGGAGATATAAATCTAGAGGGAGATCTAAATATCCAACAAAACCTGTAAAGGTGGTGTGCTGGAAATGCGGAAAGGAAGGGCACTACAAAAGGGACTTTAAATCTAAAGCTCTTGATAAAGGAAAGGGATTTGATGATGCTCCTTTTGCAGAGGTGAAAACCACCTTAGATGAAGGTGGGGATGTGTACTTGGCTTCTTCAAGTACACATGTAGATCATGAGGCATGGTTGATTGACTTAGGAGAATCCTTTCACTTCACTCCCCATAGAGAGTGGTTTTGTGAATATGAGAAATATGATGGTGGTGATGTCTTCTTGGGGGATGATAGGAAGTCTAGAATCGTTGGTCGCAGAAAAGTAAAGTTGAAGTTGCAAGGTGGAAGGGTTAGAACACTTCTGGGTGTTCTGCATATTGCTGCATTGGCCATAAATCTGATTTCCGTAAGCAAGCTGGGTGATGTAGGTGTATAAACATTGTTCGAGAAGGATACTTGGAAGATGGTTTGGGGAGCACTAGTATTGATGTGGGGAGTTCGGATTGGAACTCTCTACAAGCTGCAACGTAGCACTGTTTTTGATGGGTGAAATAGTTCTGTGGTTCCTGAAAGAGGAGCATAAAATCTAGTGGTCTCTGGAGAGAAGACCATGCTGTGGCATCAAAGGCTTGGACATATTGGAGAGAAGGGCCTTTGAATACTTCATGGTAAAGGTATGGTAGAAGGTATGAGTAATAGTTCTCTGGATTTTGATTTCTGTGAAAATTGTGTATATGGGAAGCAAAATCGGGTGAGTTTCCCCTCTTGTGGTAAGAGGGCGAAACAAATATTAGAGCTTGTGCACAGTGATGTGTTTGGACCTATGAAGGTTCCATAACTGGGGAAGTCTATGTACTATGCATCATTTATAGATGACTTCTCAAGGAATACATGGATATATTTCCTTAAGAAGAAATCTAAATTCTTTGATAGGTTTAAATAATTTAAGGCTCTGGTGAAAAACCAGACAGAGAAGAAGATAAAGGTGTTGAGGATAGATAACGGTGGAGAGTTTTGCAGTAAGGAATTTGAAGAATTCTATAAGAAGTGTGGTATAGCACGGCAAAAGACTACTCCATATACACCTTAGCAAAATGGAGTTACAGAAAGAATGAACAAGACGTTGATGCAAAGGGCAAGAAGAATGCTCAGTGGTGCCAGGTTAGGACAAGAATTCTGGGTAGAGGCGATGGAGATTGTATGTTACCTGGCCAACAGATCACCTTCATCAGAATTGGAAGATAAGACTCCACAAGAGGTATGGATTGGTAATAAACCTTCTCTTTCACATCTGAGGGTATTTTGATGTGATGCATATGTACATGTTCCAAGGGAGAAAATAACCAAGTAACTTCATCACATCAACATATGTACATGTACATGAGGGTATTTTGATGTGATGCATATGTACATGTTGTCAAGGTAACTTCTATTATATTACTTTTATCTGTTGCTGCTTCTTTTGATTTTGAGGTAGAAAAGATGGATCTGAAGACAAAATTTCTTCATGGGGATCTGGAAGAGGAGATCTACATGAAGCAACTTGAAGATTGTGCGGTGAAGGGTAAGAAAGAACTTGTATGCAAGTTAAATAAGTCTTTGTATGGGTTAAAACAGTCACCAAGGATGTGGTAACAAAAAATTGATACATTTATACAGGTACTTGGCTTCACTAGAAGCAAAGAAGATCACTGTGTGTATTTTAAATTAATTGGTGACCATGTTATTTATCTGGTCTTCTATGTGGATGATATGTTGCTGGTTGGAAATGACAAAGAAATTATCCAAGATTTGAAGACCCATTTGTCCTCAAAATTCGACATGAAATATCTTGGTGCTGCAAACTATATTTTGGGCATGGAAATTAAAAGAGATTGGAAAACGAGGAAGCTTTGGTTAAACCAGAAGAAGTATGTTGAGACAATATTGCAGAGGTTTAATATGCAAGATAGTAAACCGATGAAGGTTCCTATTCTTGTAGGTGTAAATTTATCTGTTGAACAGTGTCCCAAGACACAAGAAGAGGAAGAGAACATGTCCCACGTTCCATGTGCAAGTGCAGTCGGTAGCCTAATGTATGCGATGGTCTGTACAAGACCAGAAATTGCACATGCACTGGGAGTATTGAGGAGGTTTATGTCAAAACCTGGGAAGGAGCAGTGCAGTGAAGCGGGTTTTCAGGTATTTGTGTGGCACTAGTGATTATGGTTTGTGCTACCAAGGAAGACCAGGATTGGGCAAAGTGTTGGATATTTGTCGCTTTGTTGATGCAGAATGGGCTGGAGATCTGGATCAAAGAACATCTACAAGTGGGTATGTGTTTAACCTATTTGGAGGTGCAGTCAGTGGGATGAGTAAGAAACAATCTATAGTGGCACTATCAACTACTTAGGCAGAATACATGGCAGCCACTCATGCAAGCAAGGAAGCAGTTTGGTTGCAGAGATTGTGTTCAAGTATGGGGTTAGTACAGGGAGCTATAAGGATAGACTGTGACAGCCAAAGTGAAATTTTCTTGGCAAAGAACCCTGCATATCATTCAAAGACAAAGCACATTGATGTTTAGTATCACTTTGTGAGGGATATGATAGAAGACAAAAAGGTGTTGTTGGTAAAGGTGGACACTTTGAAGAATACTGTAGATGCATTGACAAAATCGATGAGCTCTAAGAAGTTCTCTTGGTGTAGAGAAACAATGGGCATTGCAGGGCTGGATAAATGACTAATATCTCTTGTGGCCCCCTGTGGAAAGAAAAAACAAGTGGGAGAATGTTGGGTTATGTTATATTCTTTCCACGACTAGCCGACGTAGTTAACCGGGGGCTTAGAAGGGGCCCGAATCCCCCCTTCGTTGCGCCGATTGCGCAGCCGAGGGGGGGGGGGGGGGGGGTCACAGGGGGTTTGAGGGGTGTAAGTAACCCCACTCTATGGGTTCCAGGGCAAGACCCTAGAAAATTTTGTTTTGGACCCTATATTAGGTTGGGCAGACCTACCTATGGTTTTGTGCATGATTTTTAGCACATGGTTTTGGACGCAATGGTTTTCATTCCATGGTTTTGGATGCGATGGTTTTTCGGTCCATGGTATTGGATGCTTCGGCATGTATAAATATGTATTGTAACATTGAAAGGAACATAATGAAAAATCAAGCTGGTAGTCCCGGTTTTGGGATCCAGGGGAAAATATCTGTGTATATGTGTTTTATGTGTTATGCTCTCGCATTATTTATTTTCTGTGTTTTAGAATTCGTATGAAGGTAGTTTTTGTACGGGGTTAAAACCTACAAATACTTGTAGCACGAGCACTTCCTTGTGGCAACACACTCATATTGAAAATATTATCTGAAAACAATATACATGCAGCAATACTTGTAAATCACGTACAAAGAGCCATCATAGATGATATAGCATGAAAATTTATGAATGTGAGCGAAAAATAACTTGCATGCATGAGAAAATGAGCATGCAAACTAGGAGGGGGCACTTTCAAAGCATGAAGGGATGAATAAGGTCATTCAGGGTTTTGTAGTGCGCTTATCCGCTAAAGAAAGTAAAATAAACATCTAGGGCACACAGGTGCACTTCGAGGGGTCAAATGGGGGAGTTGATGGGCCTTTCCGTCTTCCCTATGTGATCATGTGCTCAAAGAGATAGGGAGGTTGCATTGTTGCACTCCGAAGGGATGAAGGAAGAGGTACAAAAGGCTTCGAACCTTCACAATGCACGCATGCAATCAAGGAAAAGGAGGGCACACTGTCGCATGCCGAAGGGATGAAGGAATGAAGCTTCATGTCTTCATGATGCGCTCGTGCACACAAGGAGGGTGAAATTCTTCATAGTGAAGAAGTGCGCTTAGGACGATAACTTGGTCAAACATGGCATAATTTTCAACCCTGATCAAGATACCAGCTCAAAAAGTGTGCTCTACCTGTTGGAAGCTTGGAAAAAACTCTGAATAGTAGGATATGATAGAAAGATGAGAAAGAGAAAGTTCTGCAAGGCCTTATAGATGACGTTGTATGCATGATGGTATATGAAAGGTTCAAGAAGGTGAAGAGTTTCTGCATGTGATAGTAGATTAACACTTGCATCATAAAGATTCAACTTAAACACCAACAAACAATCTCGAAAATGAAATATTGACAACAAGAAGAGCAAGAATAATAGTGAAATCATGAAATGAAATGGAAATATTTGACATGCAGTACTTACTTGCAACACTAGTTGATGAAGAGACTCTTGATTCCCAGTTGTGCACCCAACTCAGAGGGAATGATTATGCAAAAAGAATGATTAACTGAGTTGATTTAAAGAAATATATATGCAAAATTGATTCATTCATGAGCACCACTTGTTGCCACATGAAAGGATTAGTTAAAGGCAGTTAAGTGGGCTCTTATTAGGAGTGCACCCACATGCAACAATATGGCACATGCATGCATCTAGGAAGGGTGCATGTATTTGAAATGAAGAAGTGTGCTCATGGAGGGCACATCTGTCCAACATGGAGTGCACTCAAGGAGGGCGCAATGCATGGGACCGAAGGAGTGTGCTCAAGGAGGCGCAATGCATGGGACCGAAGGAGTGTGCTCAAGGAGGGCACACTCCATAGGCCTGAAGGAGTGCACTCAAGTTGAGCACATGTCTTCACCAACTTGGAGTGTGTTTTTTGTTTTCTTAGTGATTTTCTTTCCTTTGCTCGAAATAAGGAAATTTTCTAAGTCAAGAAAAATTGTGAGTGCACCTAACCATATACTTACTGACTCAAGTTATTCTAATGGTTAAGTAATGACTCTTAGGAAAAATTGACTTAGGAGGATGCGAAACTAGGAGAAAATGCATGGATAGCAAATCAAACAACATGTTGACCAAAGGGAGCTAGGAACAACAATTATCATAGGCTATAAAATTAACATAAGACAAAATTTTAGAGGGTCGTTGTCATAGCGACAACACTTGGTGACACACTGGGAGAACCCCAAATTGTATAAAATGGTTTCATTGTAAGCGCAAATTCCCCATGCATACCCCGTTAAAGATATAGTTTACCTATTCCATTACTTGACGTAACACACAAATGTAACATTTTGTATCATTATCCCATCGATGTAAGTAAGGGTAATATAGTATGATGAATTAAAAACAACCAGAGTGTGATTTTTACATGTCTAGCATTGTTCCACTGCCAATAGGCCTTGATAGTACCTCGAAGGAGTGGATTGAGGAACACAGATGTTGCTTCATTTCTAGCAAGCCTGGACATTACCTCGGCGAAGTCGCTTGCTTCACCTCCTTGTGAAAGAATCCTTTCTCTTCTTTCACCCTTTTATTTTATTTTCTTTTACTAGGATGTGCATAGGCACTTATTATTTTTTTAACAGGCGGAAGAGGGATCCTGACTTATTAAGCGAAGAGGAGGTTTCTCCTTCAGAGATAGGTTTTATACCTCTGATGCTTTGCTCATTAAAAGTTTTTCCCTTATCTTACTCTACATATATAGATAAGAAAGAGAATCCTAAATAGACACGACTAAGTGTAGGAAAGAGAATCCTAAATAGATACATGCTTAATGGTTTGCTTACATCTTCCCTACTAAAGGATCGTATTTTCCATTGAAAAATCATTGACTTGAAAGTGATAAACCAAAACAAGGAAGAGGAAAGAAAATAAGCCAAGGTTTCCACATTACTCCAACTAGCCATTCACAAATATTAGCCAAGTAGTATTAAAGCTCAAAAACTGACTTTATTCGAAGATCGATAAAGCAAAAGAATAAAATCGAAACATGAAAGATGAAAACCGCACAACAAGAATGAAATTAATCCAACTACATGAAACCTATCCTAAGTTAACCTAAAGGGAACAAGGTTAGTTCATGTAAAATGAAATTTCTAATGCAGCCATAGAAGCTGCTCCCAGCCTTTAGACCAAAGGATATGATCATGGAGGATCAAAACAAAAAGCAGTGTTGTAAACAAAAGAAACCGCACAAACATCTGCCTGACTGATAGAAACAAGAAGTGCAACCACAATGGTGTATTACACTCAACTATTCTACCAAATAAAAGACTCCACAACAACAAAAAATACCTAGCCTATGACCATACAAGGCTTCATGAAGAGCTTGCAAGTATAGGCCATGATACATGGGTCTGGATTGAAAATATACTTCTAAGGAGTTCGTAGTGGGATCATGGAAACAACCTCTGGGGAGAGATAAATAAGAAAAGTTGGATAAGGACAAATTTGTGTCGTAAGCAACGTTACCAGGTTGACCACAATCCAAGCTATCATGTGTCTAATATTATTTAATGGATGATGAAAAATATTCCTTAATATTCTTATTTGTTTCTACATTACAAATTCGTGATTTGCTTAAGATGGGATGTAATGGTGGAAGTTCAATAATCAAATTAAATTTCCTACCCTGGGTGTTGAGAAATTTTACATGAATGAAATAAATATCCCTTAGGAGAGTTAACATGCCATATGATAACATGAATCATGAAATTGTGCAATAGAATCAAGAATTGACCAAAATCACAAATATCATCATGGTGACAGGGACCTGACATAACCATTAGCATATGATGAAGTGTCATACTCATATGACTTAGCTTTAAATCCTGACAAGATTGATGATCAATCTGGTAAATCACGGTTAGTTGTTTATCAAAGAAAGATTCATTATTTAAATCATGAGATTGAGAAGAATACATATTTTCAAGATTGCTGCAAAAATATTCGATGATAAGAATATCATTTTGTCGGTCAAAAAGAGATATACCTGAAAGAAAACCATTGAAAATTTCATCAGACTCCATTTGAAATTGCTGCAAATCCAAATATTCATGTAAGAACAAAGGTTCATTCATATTAATTGAACAATCATCACCGTATAATTCATAGAACATGAAATCATCGGGGTCATAATCATCCAAGGGTTCAACTTGATTAACAGGTGAAAGGTCAACTGGTGGAATATAAAGATCGAAATGTGGTTGATTGATAAAATCAAATGAATCACCATCGGGGGAAAGATGTGAAACAAAAACCGATTCTTCCTTTGTGACTTGATATTCTTATTGGATGATCGACTGAGGTTCAAAACATGGAACATCAAATGGACGAGGACATGGAAAAAAATGTAGGTTTGGTTCTTCCTCAGGATGCTAGAATTATTTTGGATTAGGAGGATATAATAAATCACATTCAAAATATTTTCTTGACATCAAGACTAAAAAACAAATATTCTCATGTAAAAATTGCTAGTCCACATCCTTGTCTAGGAATTCATAACAAAGATAAAGGAATCGATCATCGAAATGCTTGAGGGATTCATTAGGTTCCAGTCTAAGCTGATCAATTTCATTTATAACATCTTGATATTCATACTTGTTGACAATGAGACAAAGTTTGTTAACCAAATGATTAAAAGATGTGATAGAAGTAGTGGGTAGAGAATACCACCATTGCTTCACATGACCATCCAATCTAAAGGTAAACAACCGTGTGAGAACTTTCGAAAAAACACCACTTGAAAACTAAAATTGAATTAAATCACATAATCAAGGACGGTTTTTGTACCATTGCGATTATATTTAAGACATGACAAGTTATGTAAAAATTCTATGAGGATTGTATGATTTACAGCTTAGATAAAGAACCTCAGGATTATGATTTGGGATGAATCCATTATAGGTAAGAGGTTCTAACAGACTTCACTGGCTCAGTTTATCATCTATCCCTCCTTCTAGCACCAAAAAATGTTGACGGTGTTGGATGCTGCCAGCATTGTAAGGGGATCTCCCCGATGCGAAGTCCCAATTAGACCTCACAATGATGTAGGAGTCGTATCCAGTCATATGGTCTTATCATCATTGGAATGGTTTTCTAGGATATGCCTTGGTTACGATCAAACATAAGAGAATGTAATACCTCTTTGGGGAAACAAGAATGTGATCTTTGTGAGACACCTAATGTAAGGTGTACGAGGGAGACTTACACGACTATTGAGGGAAACGACCCACTGATTAGAAAAGTAATAGTATTATCCTAAAGGGGGACCCGGGGATAAAGAGAAAGACTTGTTGAGTACCTACAAATTAAAATAAACAACAATCGTTAAAGCATAATACCATTCATTCAATAATATCCATAACTAAGCTATGAATTAGTTCATTAACTTAGTATGTAAATAAAGAAACATATACCATAAACATAATCAGAATAGTCCAACTACATCTATGATACATGTATGAAGGAATGTAGGCTCATTGAGCTTCTAATTATAAGTGTAATATCTAAAGTATAATGTTACGTGAATGAAACATTGTATCCAATAGTGGAACATGAAGCCACAACTTGCTTCTCCAAAGAATGATCTATCTCCTATGTATTACAAGAGAAGCCAAGGCAAGACCTCTAGAATCTAAGCCTTCCAAAATCCCTTTGATTGAGTTATGAGGAGCTATTTATAACAAGTAGCTATACCTTTTGAGCTTCCTCATGACTCTTTGAATTCTATGACTATTCATATTCTCTACATGACCCATTACATTCCAATGCATGGCTTTTCACATTCCACATGTGTCCCTCGGACTTCCTTATACATCCTTTATTACATAAGACAAATATCAAATGAGACAATGACTATATAAGATAGAAATGAGGATGGGACAAAGACTCATCAAATTTATTAGTCATTTGCTTCCACATGGAGCTTAGTTGTAATGTAAGTGTGCCAAGCTCCGAATTCAGTGGAGATGTCTTTGACTCAAGCTGGATAGTCCCCAATATAGTGTCTTAACCTCCAATGCCTATGACAATATGTTCTTGGAGTTCGACTATACATTAATCCACATCCATAAAAGCTTCATATGAGCTTTGGCCAGTGCAATGGCATACTGCAGAATAATGTATTTGGTTACCTCCAAGCCTTCCTGTTCTGTTGCCTACTTGATCCACCCAATGTATTGTTGGATCTCCAGGAAGATGATCTCCCTGCCTCTGATTGCCTCAAGTGCACCAATCGAAGGCATCCCATACTTTTGTGTTAGAGACTCAAATGTGATGTGCAGTCAATTGTATGCATCAATGGTACTAATCAACTATTCAACAAGGTGCATGAAGTTTTGGTGATGGAGCATCAGATGAACTCTATCTAATTCTGTGACAATCCTGTCTTTCTACTCCAAATGTTGTGGGGCATCAAGATACTTGGCAGTCTTCTCTTGAAGCTGATCGACTATTTTACTTGTTATTTTCAGGAGTTTCACCACTTCTTGTGCCTTCTTCGTATGCCAACAAGAGGAGACACCAGTTGCTGAAGAAATGTCATCTCATCATATAATCACACCATGGTGTCCTCCATTGGCCCCAATTCTTCCTGCATGGTTAACTACGATTCGACGCTACTTGTGCTTTGTGATAAAAAAAACATTGGTTCTCCACCATGATTTGTTCCGCCTATTTATTCACTGCAACAAGTTCTCACCTTAGCATGGAATTCTCATTAAACAAATACTCAAAGTTATCATATACTGCTATAGTGAATGCAACATTTGACACCATAATAGCTCTGGGATTCCTTTTGATCTTGGAGGTTATCACCTTCTTTGTGGCTACTTAGACTGGATTATGAGGATCATTCGATAAAAATCTCTTCCTCTACTACATGATCCTTTTCTTCAGCTGATCAAACATTATGTTGCATACATTCATGACTTTGTTACTCGGTGAAGGTGTGATCCCCATTTCCTCAAATGGAAGATGACTGACTGTAAGAGGAGGTTCCTCTAGGGTTCCCAACTCATCATCCATGGGCTAGATGGTATCTTCTTCCTCCAACACTTCTTCCTCCATCTCCTACGTCAATTTTTCTTCTTCTAATCTCTATGTTGGTTCCTCCTCTTCGGACTACCTCTGTTGCTCTTCTTCTATCCTCTTCCTCTCTTCTTCTTCTTCTTGTTTCTTTTGGAGCAACTCATCCTACTTATTTTTCTCCTCTTCTTCTTCTACTTCTTCCTCTCTTGCTCTGCTTGTATAACTGCCGAGTTTAAAGTGTCAAATTTCCATTTTTTGCTGCTCTCACCTGTTGAGGAATACTTGATCCTTTTCTAGGGAGCTACTTTCTTTTCTTGAGGTGTTATCTCCTCTTATCTATACCTGCAATTCCTGAGATGGTGCATCATGGGGTGATATGGTCTCCATTTCTAGATGTGTCTTCGTGTTGGCATTATACCAGTTTTGTATCTTCTCGTCTTCTATCGTGGACATCGATGAGTACCCCGTATTGTGACTGATCCTTTGACAATGTTGCCTGACAATTCGCCTGGGATCATATCCATGGAAGTCTTTAGTTGCAAAGTGTAGGTGGTCCAAATCCTTTATCTCTATTTTTGTCTCCTTATGGCTCTTTAACTCATATAGTCTGATCCTCAACGGAAAGATAAACCAAGGGGATTTCTACCTCTTGTGAAGCATTCTTGACAATTCATTGTCCAACTGATTTGCAACTTCTTGCATGACAAACTTGTTGGTCACATATCACTGCATAAGATGAGGGGATATCTAAAAACTGAAGAACCTGATGTATGTACCCTTGGGCGCTACAAACCAGAATGAGATATCTCAAAGTGACTCCTTTACCTGATCTGTCATGCAAGGAGGATCAATCTCAAACATAACCACCTTTGAAGCTTGCTTCCAATAATGATCTACAGTGAACGTAAACTAGGAACTTCTCCTCAGGGGTCCAGTTCGAGTTCATTCCTGAGAATGTATACTATGCACAAATTTCTTCTAAGAGGAATGTAGACATGAAGAATTTTGGTGCTTGGTTCGCTCGTAAAGGTGATTTTTCCTACCCCACATAATGATGCAATTCATATGATAATATATCCACCCAATTGAAATCTCTACCATGGGTCACCACTATATTGAGCGTGTATATCCATTTATCTTCAAACACCTCAGTATTTTAAAGCCCATGCAAATGAGAATACTTGGCTATCAAGTATTGATATACATCTTTGAGGATCTTTGTTGGATATACTGCAGATGGGCGATGACAAAACTTGGCAGGTTCTCGACACTAATATTTGATAACATCACCTGTGTTGAGGGTAACCCACCTCATATAGAAGTTTTCATTTTCATTTTAATTGGGCTTGAGTATCTTATAATATGTATGCATGTCTTCACCGTAATAGGTGGCGAGTTGTCTGCCACTCTCACTACGAAGCACAAGGTGGGAGTCATCCATATGTGTAATGATCCATTCAATCACCTCTGCACTTGGAATGACCATGAACCTGCATGTGATCTTGTGCATCCTCAACTTATTGATGTTGATGTACACATGTACATCCTCTAAGTCCTCAGTAAAATTTTCTTGCATGAATGTATTGTATATTTTTCTCCATCTGACCTATGTATCCTTATCAATATAGCATTGTGTGTCTGCATATATGGGGATGCTTGGCTTAGTAACTTCTACAAGCTCATCAACACTTTCTTCTGAAATTTATTTGGAGGCCAATTTGTGAGGTGGCATGTCTCCAACATATGATGACAAGGTGGAAATAATTGTAACACAAGCTCCTATTTTTGCTAATACACTCGTACTGAAAATATTAGCTCAAAATAGTCTACTTATGCAAAAATACTTGTAAATCACATACAAAGAGCCATCACAGATGATAGAGCATGAAAATATATGAACGACAACAAAAAATAAATTGCATGCATGAGAAAATGAGCATGCAAACTATGAGGGCACACTTCCAAAGCATGAAAGGATGAACATGGTCATTCAGGGCTTTATAGTGCGCTTATGCACTCAAGCAAGTGAAATAAACATCTAGGGTGAACTGGCACACTTCGAAGGGTCGAAGGGGGTATTTTATGGTCCTTCAGGTCTTCCCTATGCACTCGTGCACTTAAATAGAGAGGCAGGGTGCATTGTTGCACTTTGAAGGGATGAAGGAAGAGGTAGACAAGGCTTCGGGCCTTCACCATGTGCCCATGCACTCAAGGAAAAAGAGGGCACACTATTGCGTGTCGAAGGGTTGAAGGAATGATGCTTTGTGTTTTCGTGATGTGCTCATGCACTTGAGGATGTCACAATTATTCATGGTGAAGATGTGCCTCAGGAGGAGAACTTGGTCATACATGGCGCAACTTTCGAGGTTGATTGAGCTTCAAGCTCAAGAAGTGCATTATACCTATTGGAAGCTTGGAAATAACTCTGAATAGTAGGATTTGATAGAAGGACGAGGAAGATAAATTTCTACAAGGCCTTATAGTTGTTGTCACATGCATGTTGGAATGAGAAAGGTTGAATAAGGTGAAGATTTTATGCATGTGACGGTAGATTAACACTTGCAACATGAAGATTCAACTTAAATGCTAGCAAACAAACTGAAAAACAAAAGATCAACAACAAGAAGAGTAAGAATAATATTCAAATCATGAAATTCAATGGAAATATTTGACATGCAATACTTACTTGCAACACTGGTTGATGAAGAGACTCTTGATTCCTAGTTGTGCACCCAACTCAGATGGAATGATTATGGAAGAAGAATGATTAACTGAGTTTATTTAAAGAAATCTAAATGAAAAATTGATTCATGCATGAGTCTCACTTGTCATCACATGAAAGGATTAGTTAAATGCAGTTAAGTGGGCTCCTATTTTCTAGGAGTGCACCCACATGCAACAAGATGACACATTCATGCATCCAAGAAAGGTGCATGTCTTCAACACGAAGAAGTGCACTCATGGAGGGTGCATTTGTTCATCATGAAGGAGTGTGATCAAGGAGGGCATACTCCTCCAACCCGAAGGAGTGCGCTCAAGTTGAGCGCATATCTTCACCAAATTGGAGTGCACTTTTTCTTTTCTTACTGGTTTTCTTGCATTTTCTTTCTTTTTGAGTGTGTGCATGGCAAGAAGGAAATTTTCTAAGTCAAGAAAAACCCTGAGTTCACCTAACGATAGACTTACTAACTCAAGTTTTTAATGGTTAAGTAAAGATGCTTAGGAAAAATTGACTTAGGAGGATGTCACACTAGGAATAAACGCATGGATAGAAAATCAAAAAAAATGTTGACCAAAGGGGGCTTGGAACAACAATTATCGTAGGCTCTAAAATTGACATAAGCAAAATTTTTGGAGGGTCGTTATCGCAACCGGGGTCGTTATCGCAACCGGACAACATATTCCTAATTAAAATGATTTTCTAGAATTATATGTATTATTTGGTTTTCATATATCAATATAAAAGTAGTTTATTAATTTTTTCAGGAAGATTATGAAAAACCTAAATGATCAACGAGTTGATTTGTAAAACATGCCAGTAGGAATGTCCAAAAAATTGTACAAGGAGATGGTCAAAGAAATGGACATAATTGCATCACGGGAGGATTCATCTCAATAACAATGTGCTTCAAATGTTTGTAATCATGATTGAATTTTTACATATAAAAAATCAATTTAGCATTAAATATTAATTTTCATGTATTTTCTTGCAGAAAACAAAACAAAATGGAACTCATTTAGCACATATAATAGGACAACAAAGAAGAAAAGGGTTGATATCGAAGTCGGTGAGTAATTGATAATACTTCCTTATAACAACTCAAGGTTTCATTTTTTTCATATTTTAAGATTTTTTAAAATAACCATCCTTGAATGTATTCAAATAGGTGCTAACATACAAAGAAGAGCTTTCGAAAGAATTGATTGACATTGGGTTAAATATGGGTTGTGAGTATATGTTGGCATATCAAAAATTAATTTTCGAATTTGCATGTATCTATGTTGTTTTACTTCTCTGAGTTTATAATTAACTAGAAAAAAAGAATCCTTTATATAATTATATGATTTATAATGGGCTTTAAAACATGCAGGAAACAAAGTATTGCACTACACAAGCAGAAGACTTGTTGCAACAAGACATGAGACTTGGTTTTGAAATCATGTGTACAATTTATGAGTCACTTCTTGGTATGGTACAATGTTATTCAATTTGCATTGATGTATATTTATTTCAATTTTAATTATTCTCACCAATGTATATACACTCATTACACTTTATTTTTATGTTTGCAGATGGAACAAGATCAATAAGATGAAAAAAAATTGATGCAATCAACAAAATGTTTGTCTAAATAACCCAAATCAAGGAAGTAGCTCGAGCACTGATAGCAATTCCAATGAAGAATGATGATCTATTTGGATATCATTGCAACATGTTGTATTTTTTGAAAAAATTGTTTATGAAAATCAGAAATTTAGATTAATATAATGGACATAGTGTCCCAATTGAAAGAGAAGGGGTTACCAATAACAATCCCATTTTTTTATGACAAAGAGGCAATGATTACATATTATAATGAAGAGATTTCAAATCTAATAATATAGCAAATTAATCCAAACATCATATAAAAATGAACTAATCAAATTTTAATTTATATGAATATTGTTATAAGATATATGTCAATTTAGCCCCAAGGGTTAGCTCAGTTGGTCAAAATCAGTGCCTCGCCATCGAGAGGTCACAGGGTCCATTCTCCCCGAAGCCCTTGGGGTTGGCCTAGGTAGTGGGCCGCAGGGCTAGATTCCCTTCGGGGTCGATCAACCCAAATTTTTCCGTGGACGTAGCGCCACCTGTTGACCAGGGCGTCCGTGAACCACAACATAGAAAAAAATAAATAAATAAAATTGTCAATTTTTAAGCCTCAAGGGTTAGCTTAGTTGGTCGAGTTCTCATTGCTAAGTACCTTGCCAGTTGGGAGGTCACGGGGTCAAATCTCCTCGACGCACTTGGGGTTAGGCCTTGCTTGTTTAGCCGGAAGTTAGATCCCTTTGGGTTGATCTGCCTAGATTTTCCTGTGGAAAAAAATATATATGTCAATTTTTCAATGAATAATGAATTTTAAAAATTAAAATAATTGCACTATCATGGGTCGATGTTCCAAAAAATAGAAAATCTCATACAAAAAATAGGTGCGTCCATAACATAAAAACACATTGGTGTGTTATGTTATATAAAAGCACCATGACAACATCTTTTTTGGAAAACCGATGCCTTTTCGTAAAAGGATAGCACCAAGGTGTTTAGTTATTCAAGTGCCAGTTTTGTTTGCAATTAACGCCCTAGTGCATTGTAATTCTTAACGCACCAGTGCTTTCATAGAACTAATGCCCCGGTCCTACAAAATATTATTTCCAGCCCTGGTGCATTATTAAAATTAACAACACCAGTCCTTTTATATCCTTAGCACACCAATGCATTTATATAAACAATACACATTGGCACTGTGATTTTAAATAAAAGCAATGAGTCTCTAATATTTTTTTGCGTGCCCCAGTTTTGTTCCTTAAAAGAACACCCTGGGGCATTTTTTGATATATACGCACTAGGGAAGTATACATTTTAGGCATCAATTTTGTTTTCATTCAATGTCTCAGTGCTTTTAGTTATGTTTGTAGCCCCGATACGTTTATATATGTAGCACACTAGTGCTACTTATTCCATGAAATGCACTGCAAAAAAACATCTGCTAAAATATTTGGCTACATAGATTTTTTTTAGTTGTGATGAATTTCCATTATAATATCCACTAAAACATCCGCTATCACAAACAAATGTTTAAGCAGATGTTTTCTTGACAAACTTTTCCAATTTTATAACACTAAAAACCTTCGTTATAACCTCCGCTAGAAGATATTTTCCTTGTAGTGGACATCAGTACCTAGCAAGAAAAAATGGGAAACACATTTAGTCATAAAGCTCCATTGGGAACTCTAAGGTCTTCTATATGTAGGCATTTTGTCACAACATTATCAAATTTCAATGGAATTATGTAGATTTTTCGCTAGAGAAATGGAATTTTGTAGAAGCGCAACTGGAAAAGGGTCTTTTGTAGAAACCTTAATTTTTATATAGTTTTTATATGGTTTTTGTAAGCTTTTGGGGTCAATATTTGTCCAAATTGAGTTCTGGAAGAAGATGGACGAATAGGGCTTAGAGATGAATCTAACCAGAGGTGTGTGATGTTCTTTTGGAACTTATTTGATGACCATACTCCCTGGTATATGTTTTGAGAAGTTATGAGCAAGAATGTAGTGGTTTTAGATACATTATGAAAACAAGTTCTGAAGAAGGGATTGAATGAAAAATTGATGAATTGGTAGAAGTAGAGTATGGGAAACAACGTGAAAGCTGGTGACAGATGTTTTAATGACAATTAGTGGACACATTTATGAAAGTGGTTGTAATAACAATGGTTGTGGGTTATGATTGCATTGATAGTGGTGACAGGTTATTGCAATGGAATTGGTTGCAAGTTGTGATAATGATTGTGGACTATGCAGTGATTATAGGTTATAGATTGTACTTCTAAATCAATGTCATATGATGACAATGGATCTTTTTTGAAAATGATATTAAATAGAGGTACACAAGAAAGTTGGAGAAAGAGGTGGGTGCCTCCACTTAGGTTGGAGCCTCAATTAGGTTAGATTCTAGAGTAGGTTGGAGTCTCAATCAAGTTGGAGCTTAGAGTAGGATGGAGCCTCAATTAGGTTAGAGTATAGAGTAGGTTGGAGTCTCAATCAAGTTGGAGCTTAGAGTAAGTTGGAGCCCGCTCATCATTGAGGTTGGAGCTTCAATCAGATTGTAGCCTATAGTGAGAAACTACTTGCATTATTTCAAGGTTAGTGCTTCAATCAAGTTGTAGCCTACCACAAGTACCAACTTTCATTTCTTGGGGTCAGTTTCCTCCAACAGGTCATATATTGAATGCAAATGAATTGAAGATAAAGAAGAAGAAGAGTGGTGGTTTTCTACCATATGGGTTTCCAACTAAAAATATTGTGTCTCTTTGTTATGTGATGATTTATTGATATTTTATTGATATGGTTATAGTTTTATGACGCATTGTTATAGTTTATGATATGATGATTATGATTCATTTCTATCTGGTCGGTTGATTATGGAAAGTTGTGAAATAGCAAAATTGTTTTCACACTAATTTACCCCCCCTGCCTTAGTGTGACCTTTGGTCCAACATTTTTAGTTGTGACCAATAGTATTGAGGGCTTGTCACTCTCTCAATTACAAATGGCTTGACCCCTTCATCATTAAATTTATAAACCACAACCCTAGGCCTTCACTTGGGAACTCATGAAGTGCAATACTTTTCTCTTAATCTCATAAAGTGAAAACATGTTAGAATTCAGATTTTATTAATTTGCTCCCCTTTAAAATTTTATAAGATCATCACTTTCATTATCTAGCCCATGAGATATTACTATGTGCTATGTGTGTGCTTAGGGTGATAAATTGATTATGCATATCACTTAATCTCACTAAAGGGAATGTGAAGTAGTTAAGTGGTGAAACCTAGAAGCATTGTCTTGGATAGGCTAATATTAGGGGTATCTAGATACAATGTTTCATACATCACCCAAGAGATACATCTTAGTTCCCATGCCAAGTATCTCCCTTGCTCTCATAGGTTTGAAATACAAGCTTAGTCATGTTAAGGAAGAATGGCATTCTATAATGTATTCCATTGGTTTTATTTTTCACCATTATTAGTAAGACCATATCGTTGATTGGAAAGTCTTATCTTCTCAAGTGCATTGGTCAAAATTAGACTTGGAAAAATGTTCAATATATGGCGCATGAAGTTGATGTGTTAATGTCACATTGATTATGATATTGTGCATTCTTTCCTAACAATAAAATGGCTTCCACGATCCATTAATATTCTTTTTAGTGTTATTCCATCCAAACTTATGCAATTTGCCAATTCAAAGACTATGTTTCTAGTTCCATTGGTAAGTCTCATGCAAATGATACCATTAATAAGAATTATTGGACACTATAATTTTAAATTCATTTAAGCATAGTTCAATAGGTGTACCGAGGAAATTTTAAAGAATCGAAATTTATCTTAAAGTGTAGAGACCTTGGTCAATCTTAATAGTCCCTAATATGCAAACTATAAACTAGTTGGAAATATTTTTGTAGAAATATTTAAATATGTGGTGATTTTGTAGTCTCCATAAAACTTTGGGGATTATTAAGATAATATTATTTTATCCTATTAAATTTGGGAAAATATTTTTAGAAAAAAATGGAAATTCGAAATATCATTTTTTTCGGGGAAAAATGAAAAATTAGGAAATAATGTGAAATTTATCCCCTTAAAATTTTCACTAAGATGTACATTCTCATGATAGCCTCCTTAATGATTCTACGATTGGATTATGTTCAATTTTTAACTTTTATAGCATATAACAATATAATTCACTATCATTTTTTTCCTACAATATAACTTATCATTTATTTATGCCTCATAAGATTTATTCAAATTTATAACATGGTTTACTTAGAATTGCCCAAAGATTCAAGAGTAAAGATTTCTAACATGGCACTTGAGAAGGAGAAAAGATAAAAGGAAAAAGAGACAACAAATGTGGAAGAAATAAAACTGAGTTATATGTATAATGATATAAATCTTGACATACGAGTCTCATATAACTACACCTTCAATATCATATTTGAGATATATCATAGGTCAGCATTACGAACTTGGTGAAGTATTTTGTTTTTGCAATTGATCCAATTGATCTTTTCTCCTGGCAGGGGGTACCTATTCTTGAGCATGATTTTGTTCAATGCCCTATAATATATACACATCCACCAAGTCCCATCCTTCTTTGGCACAATGATGATGGGTGGCCCATGTGGTGATGTACTCGGTTGAATGACACTCTATTCTAGGAGCTGCTGCAACTATTTCTTCACCTCTATTGCTTCTATAATAGACTGCTTATATAACCCAATGTTTGAAAATGGGGATTCTGGCAATAGTTGGATCTCGTGCTCCACTTCCTCTTAGGTGGTAACCCTTTAGGTTAGTAGAACACATCCTATATTCCTGTAACAATTCTTCCATTTGATTTTTCTATTTGTTGGAACACCCCTCTAGGGATGCCTTGCCTCTTATTGACCATTTTACAAATTGAATTTCTCTTAAAAACAACAAAACATACTTCTTGTTGGAATCGATCAATTTCTTGTCTTGGTTGGCACTCACTAGCGAAATTTTCGACTTGCCTTTGTGTGCATTAATGGTGAACGATTTTCCATCCTTAACGAACCAATATTGATTGGATCACTGCATTAATATTGTTGGAAATACTGAGAGGGGGGTGAATCAGTATTCCTTATAAATTAGCACTTCTAAATCTTTTTATAGCATTAGTTAATCTTCAATTATTATTAATGTTTATGCAATGATAACAGTAAATAAAAGAACATAGTAGGCACAAGAATTTTAGGTGGAAAACCCCCTCCGGGTCACAAACCACTGAACATTTTTCTAATAAATTATTTAATCTTCAACGCCAACTGAAATGAAAGCAACAACTCTCTAGAATTCTAGAAAAGCATTCTTCTCCAGCTCCCACTGGAAGGACACCCCAATGCCCTGGTTTCTTCAGTAATCAACTGAATGGATGCCCCAACACCTTAGTGAGCCACAACTCGCCCTAGCACCACCTTACCACCCTGAAGTTTTCACAGACCCCAACCTGTGGGCGACTTCATACACCTCCCTGCCACCCTATAATGACTAAAATAAGACAAGACTGTGGATTCCCAAACCAAGGACAACAATCCATGATACAATAAGATGTACAATGATTTTCGTGTACTTGACCAAATACCCAATCACTCTATGACCTGCAACCCAACCATGACATCATCCCAACAGTGACTCCTATACCTCCCAACACTGCCTCTTTGACTCTAGGCAGAATGACTCTTTCACAAATGACTCTTTTACAATAATTACAATGATGACTCTTTTACAAATGACCCTTTTACAGCTTTACAATGATGACTCTTGGCCTTGACACTTCTTCACAATATACGGATGGTTGTCATGTATTCAAAGGATGTTTTGCTACAATGCTTCCTTTGATTTGATACTTCTGCTCCTGAATTATTTCTTGAAATTGTAATTGAATCTTCTTCTACTTGCATGCAAAATTTTCTCGGCAAAACCAATCCCAAAACAAAACAAAATACCCTTCAATTTACCTCTACCTGCAAAACACATGTAAGTGCATAATAATGAATAAATACAGATTAAAATTACAATGCGTACCTAAAGTGTGTTTGCACTTTTTTTTTGACATGTTCAAGCAGTAGACAAAGACTCCCACCCTTGATATAGGCTTGGAATCTATGCAAGACTATATCCAAAACTGACCTAAAGATATATACAATAAAAATTGATGACAAACCCTAGACTTGTGATGGACCAAGTTCTAACTAAAAAAATAGTGACCATTCTATCAGCTATGACAAGAGAAGTAATATGAACTTACAACATCATATAGATTTAGCATACTTGGTGTAGCATCAAGAATATGTAGCATCAAATGTGTAGTATCAAGAATAGGACATCAAAAATGTGGTATCAAAACTAACTGTGACATATAGAGACATAGATATATAACAGAGACCCTGTATGTACTTACCTTGTCCTAAAAAAACATATGTTAGAGATGATACTCATGTTTAAAATGTAAACACTAAT
This sequence comes from Pinus tabuliformis, assembly GCA_031772625.1. Lineage (NCBI taxonomy): Eukaryota > Viridiplantae > Streptophyta > Pinopsida > Pinales > Pinaceae > Pinus > Pinus tabuliformis. Next base: position 236,818,406 of record CM062819.1, read on the forward strand.
CATACATATCTTGTTTTAGGAGACTTACCCTTGATTGTTGATGTGTGGTCCTTACTACAATGATCCTTGAATGCATGTTTTTTCTTGCCTTCTAGGAGCTCAATATTGAATATGATGTATCTATGTAATTTAGGATCTCCATGGTTTGAAATTTCATCTTGTAGTAGCACTCCGAGTCCTCTTTTCAACCCCACAGGTATGATCAAGTTTGGATTCTTCAAGAAAGATTTATACCCAATCTCCCACGGTGACCTGATTATAGACTAGTTCAGTAGAGCAAACTTGTACTAAGTGTCACGTGTCACTATTGCACAATTTGAACCGGAAAACAATACTCAAAAAACTAAAATCCGTCCTATTTCTGTGAATATTTATGAAATTTGAATCCAATGGTCAGAGAGAAAGTTATGACAACTTTCCCAACGTCACCTATTTGACATGGAATTTGGGAGCCTACAAAAATCCTAACTTCCTCAAATTATATCATGAAAATATAGCGAACAAAGATCTGAAATTCATTCAAGAGGTTTATCAAGATTTTTTCTCAAATGGGTTTTAATTTCAGCTTCTAAAGCTTCGCATAAAAACAGTTATAGTGAAAATTACATGATGACCTATTTGAAGCCATAAAATCCCTACTAGAGGATGATATGAGGGTCATTATTTATATGAATGTCTTGAGTTGAGAGGGTCCTCAACAAGTGAAATTTGGAGGGATTTTAGGAGAAATTTTTTATTATTAATTATTAACTATTCAATGACCACAACCAATTATGAGTGCCATGCTACAACCCCATAGGGTTTTAGCCCACTAACTAGGGTTACTAACTTCAAACATGAATATCTCTCAAACCGTAAAGAATTACCTGGCATGCCATATATCAACAGAAACATCTCGATGAGTAGAATACATCTAGAAGATCCTTGACTCAAAATAGAGTAGGTTGTCAAGTCAAAATTCCCATGAAAGATCTAGGTAGCCCTTGTTGCTACTTGGGTTGACATAAATTACAACCATTGATCAACAAATATTGCATCTTTCATGTACATATAGGGACTCCCAAACATGGCTCTGCATACATTAAGGGGAACCACATCTATTTCTACTTCATTAATAAAATGAATACTAATGAAAAATCTAATTTTGCACTGCTTTGTTATCTTCAACTCTGCATCCTTATATACCCATTCTAGTGGATATGGGATTGGATGATCGTGAACTTCCAATCCCAATTTATTGACCAAATATGCTACAATGAGATTCTCCTGTGATCTTGATTTGAAAAAAACATCAATACTGGTCTTCTTGACCTATATATTTATATGGAAGAGTTTAGTCATTTCTTTCTCTTCCTGTTGCTAAATACTACTCAGATTCACCTTCTTCACTGACATACAAACAATATTCTCATCCACGTCTGAGCTGCTTTCAACTTGGTTGCTCAAATTAGTGGCATGAGATTCTTCTTCTTATTTTCCTTCTTTTTATTCTTCAGGTTAAGCTTTGGATGTAACTTCCAGCACTTCTCCTTTGTATTGTCATCAATGTTGCAATGGTTTTTGGGATCTTTGCAATGATATTCTATGGCTTCTGCCTTTTTATCTTTCCCCCTTTCTACTTCTTCTTCCCCTCCTTACAAGTGTCCTATTGCTCCTTCTCATTTGATCCACTTTATTTCACTTTCTCTAGGCCTATGTTCTCCAAGTATTGTGCCTGTACACAAGCCTCATCCACTCATTTGGGATTGAACAACATCACTTTTTCTTGCAAATGGTGGTGTAGATCCTCCAAATACTTGAGTGCATCTCGATTATTTGGGGAGATACCCAACATTATGGCCATCTTTCCAAACATTGTGGTATACGCTTGCATTCTTTTCCCCTGCTTTTCCCTGAAGTAATGCCATCAGATCCATTGTTACTCTACATACCCAATAGGGTAAAACTAGGAATGTATGAGGATTTTGAAATCCTCCACTTAGACACTAGAGGTACTCCCTCCAACCTCAAAGTCTTTGTGTGGATTTCCCACCAATTTAGGGCATGGCCCTCCAATTTCAGTTGCACAAATGAAATCTTATGTTCTTCCTCAATTTTAAAGACATTGAAATGCACTTCCAGTTGCTACAACAAGTGATTTATCTTTAGAGCGTTGATATCATCATGATACGACTTGATATTGACCTTCCCTTCCATTTTGAATAGGGGTTTTCATTGTTTCATGACACTCGAACGAGGTTGATCTTTTTTCGGGTCCTTTCTTCAGCTAGTTCTCCATTTCTTCCCGATCTCTTGATCCCCCTTTTGATTTTTCCTCTGCATTAGAACCCCCATCATCTATGAATATCCTAAGATTATTGTTGAGGGCTTCCATGAGGAGATTTAAGTTACAATTTATATTCTCAACTTTTTGTTCCTACGAAATTTCCACGAACCACAACAAATGGAAATTATTCTCCTAACTTATGCAATTTATTTGTCTTATATTAATTATTAATGAAAAATATTGAATAAATCACACTGTAATTATTCATAAATAAAATACACTATGGAAAATAAAATACTGGAACTGAGAAAATAATGCACAAACACAATAATTTTGACACCGTTATTTTTGGTCAAATTGTCCCTTGAAAAACCCCGAAGGGAAAACCAGTTCAACAGATGGAGGGATTATTTTAATTATCGTTAAGAAAATTAGGGAGTACAATAATCTGCTTTCCTAACATTGGAAAAGCTCTGCAAAATTTTCTCCGCTAGTCCAATTGGATAATCAATTTGGAAGCTCAATGTTTCCTTTATAAAACCCAACTCAGACTCCTCTAATAATTCACACTCCCTCCTGCTTTGTGGAGTAGCAACTGGAGATGTGCATTGGATCAATTGGAACTCAAGCTTCTACTAAAAAGTTATTCCTACAACACCTTCGTCGACCTACAAATCATGCTAGGAAACTCGCTCTTCCTTTGGAACCTGTTTCTGACAACTGGAAATCGATCTGCTGCATGGATCCATGCAATAGAAGATTCACATAGCCTCTATGAAGAATATATTCGACTTTCTCTCTAACTCTATCAATATTGGAACTCATGGAAAACTCCCTTGGGAATCTTCTCCCCAATTTCTACTGAAACCCTTCTGCCTGTGTCTCCCTAGCTTCAATTGTGCCCTTGTTGAATCAATGTAACTGGATAGTCGAACTACTCAAATTTTTTCTATATCTTCTCCAAACCCTTCGACCTACTCTTACAATCTCTCATTGAACTCTCAACAATCATGATCACATCTCAAACGATGACTAAGATCATCTTGTCTCCATAAATTATCTTTTCTAGAAGTCTCTAAAGTAAAATCGACCTTCCTAAATTAATCTAATTTAATTAACCACTTTTCCTAAGCTATACCTAGGAAATGTTTAATTGTAATCTAATTGAGGTGTTTATAATACCTTTCTAATGAAACCATTTATGGGTTTTTGAGATCTCATGTTCGTAAGCTTCTTAGACACCATAGAGACTAGAAAACATGTCCACTGTTACCAAAAACTAACACTCCCTCTTAGCTAGGAACGTGTTCTCCACTACTCCATTTTCTCCCTGAAGTAGACAAACTTTACCATACCCAAGGCCTTAGGGAGTATATCTACACCTTGTTGATATGTGGGAACATGTTGTAGCTGAATTGATCCATGTTGCTAGTGTCTAACATCTGTGATACAATTGGTTTCCATAAATTACCAAACCTTCAGTAAATTTATTCCTTCACTGTTACTAGTTGTTATAACCTCTTGGAAGCTACTCGACCCCTCCTAATAAATTCAAGCCCCTCCTGAGACCCTGAGTTGACATCTGTAGCTGCGTATCAACAATTTACTACATCCTCTCCAGCAAACTCGCACCGCTAGGAAAATAACTCAGCCTCCATTGAAAATTGAACCATCATATTGGGAATTTCTTCTCCTCTACAAATCGATATGACTAGCAAAGTACCTCATTGACTCGACAACTGCCTCTACCTTAGTCAACTTGCATTACTAGAGAGACCACATCCTCTATTTGCAAATAGATCTCCCTCTGCCACTGAGAAGATGGAAAAATTTGCAAAGAAAATACTTCACAATCACTATCCACCATGCTACTATATTACTTTGAATCTCCTGCTATATAATTTTGTTGAGTCAATCTGGGCTTCCACTACGCTACTCTAATCTCATATTGTTGATGTTTTCACTACCACTATAACTACAATAGTGAGTCTTGATACCACAAAAAAGAATTTGGAAATCTCTTTTCCTTCTAGTAAATCAACTCAGCTTGTTCCCTACTACTCACACTCCTTCCTGCAACTTGCATTGGATAACTAGACTACACAACACTACTTTGGGAAATGTGATATTTCCTCTGGCAATCACTCTACCTTGTTTTGCTCACTAAAGCTACTCTCTCTTCCTCTGACTCACCTTCCGGCACCAACACACAATATATAACCTCTGCAACACACGCTGACTAACTATCTAAATTGTAGTGGAAAATTTCTCTTCTTGCTTCTACCTCTTCTGCTAGAAATCTTGACCTCCCTTCCTAAAACTAGAATGTTGGAAACCTCATTGTATGGAACTGCACCTTTCTCTCTATAGCTGGCCAATTTTCATTGCCTCCCTACAACTTCAATACTTGGGCTCTCATAGCAAAGGTAATGGTCCAACAAATGAATCACATGTGTAGCAGTTGGATTTGATCTAACTGATCAAGCCCTTTTGGCTAAGGTCTAGATCTCTTTGCTACTCATTCCTCGAACCTTGCTTGACTTGGCATACTAGAGTGTCATGCTCATCCTCCTCCTAAGGATACTACTACTATAAGTGTGAATCCATCATCCAATTTGGAAGACAAATCCTTGATCTCTTGATCTATGAACCTTTCTGTGACCATCTCTTGATCCAAACTTAAACATGAACACAACAAATTACATATATAACCATAAATACAAAAATGCAGTTGAAATAACACTTCATTTCATTAATATCAGAATATTGAAATATGCTTACAAATAGAATGGAAATAAACTAGCTTGGGTGATGGTAGCTTATCTCTGAGAAGAGATGTGGTGGCTACATGCATCTGAACTATGTTACAATGAGGCTCCAAGGCCTATTTATTATTGAGAAACAATGGAAAACCCTAGACATCCTAAAACCTAACCCAAGGAGATGAAGCACCAAAATTGTGGGCTCTGTTTGGGTAAATTGGTACATCAATTTCCTGAGGTCATAACTTTGGCATACGATCTTCGTTTCGCTATCATAATAAATTGTTTCGAAGATCTCAAAAAGGAGGTCGAAAAAAACTAGTAACTTCATTTGGGTCTTTTTCAGTCTCATTTTCCCTAAAAACCCCATTTAGGGCCTCAAAACAGCTTAAGTCGAGGGCCCGAAAAACTACCAAAAATAGTAAATTGTGCTACAATTAACGAAACTGTAAAACTGAAAGAGACAGTGTTGGGGGTCCAAGTGGAATAGGAGCATGGCCACCAATATCCACCTGGATCATATATGGAAATATAAGAACTCAAATAAACCTGAGAAATAAATAATCTAGGTCAAAACCCTCCTGTGCTTTCTCTTCCAGGTTGTGCATTAATCTGCTACTGCAAAACCATTTTGCAGCAAACCCTCTGTGAAGGATCTTCTCTGTGAAATATGATATGCATTTTCTAATTCTTTCTGGAACCTGCACTGTCTACTACTGCTCATAGAGACAACTCACACTTCCTCCAGATCACCTCCCTGGATTAGAAATCAAATTTCTACCTCTACTATACGCACTGGTTGACCGGATTGTGCAAAGATTCTATTCAATGATTCATATCTCCCTCTGATATGCACCAATCTCACTTTAGAGCTTCTTTGATCTGATCCACTCTAATACGATGTGGAATTTCCACGAGCTACAGAAACTGGAAATTATTCTCCTAACTTATGCATTTTTTGTTTTTTGTTAATTATTTACAACAAGTATAAAATAACTCACACTACAATTATTCACAAATTAAATATGTTGTAGAAAATAAAATACTAGAACTGAGAAAATAATGCACACACACAATAATTTTGACACCATTAATTTTGGACAAATAGTCCCTGGAAAAACCATGAATGGAAAACTAGTTATGTAGATGAGGGTTTTATTATTATTGTTTTTCAACAAATTAGAGAGTACAATGATCTTCTTGCCTAACACTGGAAAAGCTCCATAAAACTTTCTCCACTACTCCAATATGCAAATCGATATGGAAACTCAATGTTTCCTTTGTAAATCCCAACTTGGCCTCCTTGAGTAATTCACACCCCCTCCTTCTCTGCACACTAGCAACTGGAAATGTGCATAGGCTCAATTGGAACTCAAGATGCTACTAAAAGTTGTTCCTAGAACCCCTTTGTCCACTTGCAACTCGTACTAGGCAACTTGCTCTTCCTTCGGAACCTATTTCCAGCACCCGGAAATCGATCTACTTCCAAAATTTGTGCACTAGAAGATTCACATGACCTCTTTACAGAATAGATTGAACCTTCTCTCTGACTCTAAGAATTCTGGAACTTTGTGGAAAGCTCCCCTGGGAATCTTGTCCCCAATTTATGCTAAAACCCTTATGTTGGTGTCTCCCTAGCTTCAACTGCACCCTTGCTAAATCACTCCAATTGGGTAGTCGAACTTCTCAAATGTTTTTTATATCTTCTCTAAACCCTTCGACCTACTCTTATAATCTCTCATTGGACTCTCAATGGCCACAATCACATCTCAACCGATGGCTAAGATAATATTGACTCCATCAATTAACTTTTCTGAAAGTCTCTAGAGAAAAATCAACCTTCCTCAATTAGTCTGATTTAATTTACCACTTTTCCTAAGTTAGAGTCAGGAAATATTTAACTATAGACTAATTAATCTAATTGAGGTGTTTTTAAGGCTTTTCCGAAAAAAGCATTTCTGGATTTTGGATATATCATGTTCCTTATCCTCTTAGACACCATATATACTAGAACACCTATCTTGACTCTACCAACAACTAATAGTTCTAGCCGTAAAAACGTCCCCTCTATAGGATCATGAGGGTTATTCACAAATTCATTAGTCACGATTAGGGTTTTGCAACTTTTGGCCTAGCCTATCTAGATCCCCTCAAATATCCATAATATACCCAAAGAAACATGATATGATACCAATATGATTTGTAAACTGTTGTAGATATCCCAATGGATAGGCCGTCACAATAAATCTAATAAAATATACTTAAAAATTCCAAGATCTACTTGTTGAAAAATGTAGCAAGAAATTCTCAATTTGATTTTGCCTTGATTAAATTGAGAAAATTCAAATTTCCACATCTGCAAAAAACTTGGATAATGTTAACTTGTGGGACATGGCTTATGTCACGCAGTTTACTCATTAAATTTGAGTTGGGCGAGTTAGAGTTTAGTTAAGCATGTGTTATTTCTAATTTATAGCAATTAAGGTCAATTAGCTAAGGTTGTTTTCTAGTTAAACTAGTTCCAACTGTTGGAGGAACTAGTGGAGGTTCAAGTTGTGTAGTGGGACTTCGCTCAAACTCGGTGATCATCTAGTTAACTGATCAATCATCCAAAACTAGCTAGTGCATGAAAATAATTTGAATTCCTTAGGACAGGTGGACATTCCAAGGAAATGTAGCATCAGTTGTAGACTAATCTTGAGTGTACAAGTGTTGCATGCAGTCAGATGATGATCAAGCGCTTAGTATTTAGCTCAAAAATCAAAGTTCTCAGAATGGCTTGAAACTTAAACGACCACGTCCATCTTAGAAAAATGATCCTAACGCAACTCCTTTCACTAAAAACCGAGTTCGTATGGGGAAGTTATTGAGTTCTGTTTGCTTTGCTAAACATGAGAAATTTGAAAAAAAATGCCTAGTCAACAGTCTATACTGATGATGTGGCAACTGACTAGGCATGGTCAATTTGGTCAACATTCAATCATGTCTTGACAAGTGTCACAATGTTATTGGGTTTCAGATTGGTGATGTGGTGCAGTGTGATTGGTTAGTTTTGGACCAATGGGAGAATGCCACGTGACAAGCTCGGAGGCTGCCACATGGCACCTCCCAACGACTTAGGGCTTGACACAATTCAACAAAAATATGGTGGAGGCATCGAGGTTCAACCCTGCAACCTCCCCTCTGCAATCCACATCATATGCCAACTCCACTACGTTATGACTTAACCTATATAGCAACACACATATATTTAAACTTCATTAAAGTTTAGGTTGGTAGTTACGGGAGGGCCAGCCCTCCCCATGTGAACGCAAATGCAGTTACACCAAACAGTTAAGGTGGGCGGCTACATAAACCATCACCCCAATGGTTAGTGCCATGTGATTGCAGCAACAGTTACACCAAACAGTTAAGGTGGGCAACTCCATCAACCTTCACCTCAGTGGTTAGAAAAAACATGTGAATGCACCACAGGACTGCAAACATTTAATTTATTGTCTAACCAATGGCGAACAACACGGTGAAACCATTAACATTTATTATGCCATGTGTTCACTACAGCAAATCCACGACGGTTATAGTTAGCTCTAATCATGCAGTTAGCATGCTAATTGCAGATCAGTAGTTAATTAAACATGTTTTATATTTAATTAACTTTGAGTTTAAACTGGCGGAGTTTTGGCAGTTCCGCATTTTTGGTGCAAACTCCTAATTTAGTGGCCCTAATTGGAGTTTTCCGGATTTGGAGGAGCTTTTCAAGGGAAAAACTATTAGAGGCATAATTAGAGCAATTTTCGACTAAATTCGGCTCAGGAAAAGGTGTTCCTAGCTAATTTTGACATTCTAAACACATTGGTGCAGGTATTAGGAGCAATAGAGCTTTGTAAGCAACATTTTTTTCCATATTGAACTAATACAAAGGCCCAAGCCATGGAAGCTATACCAAGGAGATGTAGCCTAGGAGGGGCAAACTCCTTCATCAAAACATTGTGTTAAAGTGTCTCTTTGATGGTTTGTTGTACTTTGAATGTCTATTGTTCAGTATTTGTTTTTGAAGCTATTTTGCTCATGTTTGTCACATTAAACTTGATGAAATTTACCTGTTTCAAACACCAAAAAACCTAAGGAAACTTATGCACAGGAAGCAATGAAAAGGAACATGTTTATAAATCTGTAATTTAAATTAGCACAGAAAAACTAAGATTCAATAACAAATCAAGTTGGTATCAGAGAAAATGTTGATTTGCTTGATTTCTTGAGTTGTGTGCAATTAGGGTTTTAATGGTTGCAAAATTGTGATTCTTACAAGGTTAAAGTTGCAGAGAGGAGAAGGGAAACTATTGGTTGTAACTCCTGAGATTATGCCCAGAAGAAGGAGAGCCACAACGTCATAATCTCCACCACCCAAATTCAAATTCCAACTGTACTTGAAACACCTCAAGTTTTGCCTTCAACTGAGATTGAAGAGGTATAATCAATACCAGTTTCTGAGCCTAAATCCACGACCATTATGTTTGGAGAAAGAGATCTTGAAGGTCCTTCAAAAGAGGAAGAATTCAAGAAATCTCTCTACACTTTAACTGAGACTGTTAAAGTAGTCTATGAAGAGAGGAACATTAGAATGGTTGGAGAGAGTTCTAAACCTCCACATGGAGAAGGAATCTCAGGAGACAAAAAGGATGATAAGAAGGATTCAAAGGGTAATGATGGAAAGCCGCCTCCATCTCCACCATCCTCATTGTTGTAACATGCATTTTTTGTTACCTTTAATATTCATGTTTCATTCAAGAATCACTTGAAAATATCTTTAAAAAAATAATAAGGCAAGAGGGAAATGTAATAAATTACATATCAGAATCAAAACACAAAAGAAACAAGTATAAAAGAGTTGGCCCATGCGATTAAGTTAAATCGCAATATAAATAGTTATATGAAGTCATAATCAATGTGTGTGTGTGTGTGTGTGTGTGATGCGGTTAAATCATAATCGCAAATCATAGTGGGCAACTATATACACAACACCTCAGCTTTGGCCGATTTCAATTCACGATAGCCGGACCCAAAACATATATATATTATGTTGTAAAGTTTCGGCAGGTCCATTGAATAGTAAAGTCTTTCATATATACATGCATATGGGTTCCGCCGATTGCAATAAGCGATGGCGAACTGGACCCGAAATACTATATGTTTCATTTTATAAGCCCTGGCGAGTCCGCAATCACCCCATAACGTTTATATATATATATATATATATATATATATATATATATATATATATATATATATATATATATATATATATATATTAAAGTGCCGATTGCGATTGCGATGGGTTTCGGACCCGATATTTTATATATGATGTGCTTTATAAGTCCGACGGGTTCACAATATCGCAAGGTTTGAGTTCAAGCACCAATTGAAAGCGCCGATTGTGATTGCGATGGGTTTCAGACCCGATAGTTTATATGCTATGTTTTATAACTCCGAAGCGTCTGTCTTGTCGCAGTTTATGAAGGATTGGGTTGATATAACAATGGAAAGCACCAATTTCTATTTGCGATGGGAAGTCAATGGAGCACTAAACAAGCAGATCTGATAGATTTATTAAACAAAGTTAATTCCTTTCAGTTCTACTTTGCATATTTTGCGTTGATTTCCCTGTGTAAATGGAAAATCAGTGTTAAATCTGAGTCTGAAGAAAAGGCAGTTGGTTGAGTTTCTTGGTGTTTTGGCCAATTGAAATGCACCTGATACATGCGTAAGCCGAGGTTTACACAAGTCAAACATAGTTCATTATGGTAAAAGAATATTAATCATTATTGAAGCATTTACAGAGAAACTCGGTAGCTGATCAACAGAGCAAGCCAACAGTTATTGTTATCTTCTAAATTAAGTTATTTTCCTGTTATTTTATGCTCTTTGAGGTGTCTTTTACCCTCTATGTAAATTTTGTAATAGTTTTTAATTCAGATAGTTAGGGAAACAATTTAGTAGTTTGACAGTTTCAGAGATCAGCAACTGTTTCACAAATGTATAAAAGGAGGAAAATTTACAAAGAAGAGGTTCGAATTTTGGAGAACCGGGAGACAAGGCCATTGTATTCATGATATAATTGTTGATTAATGAAGAATCAGGAGCTTCCATGCATTTGTTGGGTATGATTTTGTGACTTCTTTGTTATGTGCCATCTTATGTTTTCTTCCTTCAAGTATGGTAATGAAGTTGCAGGTCTTTATTTGCTTAGGTAGATAAAGTTAAAGTTCCTTAAAAGAGCACTCCTGTACTTGAAATTTTCACCTTTCTTTCTAAGTTATAGATAGTAGTTTCTGTGCAAGGCAGCATATTATCTTTAACTTCTCCAAGAGTCATAGATAGTAGGTTCTATGTTAAACGACATATTTTCCATGATTCAGTTCTCACCTTCATAATTCTTCTAAGTTACAGGTAGTAGTTTCTGCGTAAGGCAACATACTATTTTTAACTTCTTCAAGCTTTCTTCATTTATCATTCATATTCAGCTAATCAACAGGCATTCTAATATTTCCTTGTCACCTAATTATTGAGAGTAAAAAACCAAGTCTCCAGGTCCTTCATTCAAGAACACAACATATATCTAAGTGACAAATAAGTGACAGTAAATAATATTTATTAATGTCTTAAGCACAATTTCTCTACAACCAGGAAATTGGTTTCTTAAGGTACAACATTAATTGGCACCGTTGCCGGGGAGAGAAGACAAGAACACTTTTCCCTAGGTTTTCAATATTTTCCTCTGATTGTTCAATGAGGAGGAAATATTTGGTCGTTTTGAATCAAAGCAATAACTCTAGCTTCAAGGAGACCCCATATAATATAAGACACTTCACAACAAAAGTTTCAAGCTCTTTCAGATCCTAAAAAGCTAGTTTCTAGGGGGGCTGGAAAGTCTGAGATCCCAATTACACCCATCCCTACATTGTCTGCACCAGGCAGTAACTTATCTGAACATTCATCTGATAAAGAGTCATTTTTTTCATTATCTTCATTTCACAAACCTAACTGTCATGAGAAATCTTTAGAGTCTGTTACTTTCCATTTACCTGCTATAATTATTCAACCTAAACCAATATCCACATTACCACCTCTGCACACTCCATTTACTTCTAAGTCAAGTTCCACATCTGTTGGTAATCAAGGTTCAATAAACATGGCAGTACCTGCATTCGTGATGAATAGGTATGCACCCCTTCAACTGCCACAACCGTTTAATCAAATGCCACAGGATTACCTCAAAATTCTTCCTCGTTTTATAGGGGAAGATGAACAAACTGCAGAGAATCATGTGTCAGTATTTTGCAATTTTGCAGATAGCCTAAACGTTGAACATTTAGATGTTATTCTAAGACTTTTTGTTCAGTCCTTGGATGGAGAAGCAAGGAAATGGTTTAAAGGACTTCCTAATAATTCTATTCCTTCTTGGGAAGAGATGGAATGTTTATTCATCCAGAAATGGGGAGAAAAAAGAGACCATGGGTATTCATTAACAAAGTTTAATTCCATAAAGAATAAGTTTGATGAAACTGTGGCTGAATTTGTCAGAAGATTTAACAAATTGTACAATAGACTCCTAGTGGAGATTAAGCCTCCTCCTGCTGGTGCAAAAATAACTTTTGCAGGGGATTTTGAATCAAATTTTGGATTCACATTAAGGGAAAGAAGATCTCCAACCCTTGATCAGATCCAAACAGATGCATTACAGACAAAAGCAAATCTGGTGGCTGCAAGAAAAGCACTAGAGACATAGCCTACCCAAGACAAGGGAAAGGCAAAGATAGAATCCTCTCAAAGTCAAGAATTGGAGGATATGTTTAAAACTTTGTCATAAAAGTTAAATAAATTAGAGTTAGGAAATAAGAATTTGCAGAAGAAAAAGTAGTATAATAAGAACTTTAATCCCCAATACATAAGACATCTTTGCAAATCCTGCAAAGGGAAAGAAAAGATCAAAATTAGATTCAAGCACCATTATATATAGAAGTCGATCCTCGTGAAGAACAACCTGAAGATCAAATTTCTATGTTATATGCAGTAGATGAAGATGAACTTGGTATCGAAGGAGAAGAATATGTATATGATGAAACAGATGCCATTCATGATGAAAATGAAATTGAAGAATATTGGAAACAATTGTCTGATTTTATGCATGTTGAACTACATAAGAAGTATGACTTGAGATCGAGGAAAAGATCAAGAAAATGAAAGTGAGCAGCAAGTTTCAACTTCCTCACCAAAGGCGAATCCACAAGAATCTCAGCCTACAAAACAAGTAAATAAAGGAAAGCAACAACAGAACGCAAATGGAAAGACACAGATACTTCAAGGTGAGTCTTCTCAAGATCAAACTGAAAAAAATTCCTTTGGAGAAACTTGACTCAATTCCTCAATTAATTCCAGTCATGAAGAAAGGTGAAGATGACAACGAAAGGACTGCTAAACAAGGTCACTTGTTTAGTCTTACAAAGGAGTTGGAAAAGGTAAGCATACAAGTTCCCCTTACAGATTTGGCAAAAACACCTATTTATCAAAAGGAGATTGCTGAGTTTATTAATTTAAAAGAAAATGAGAGTATAAATGACACTGTAAATCTGCAAGAGGATAAACCAGTAGTGGTTTTTGGTACACTTGTAGAGGAAGTAGATTCTTCAATACCTCCTTTTTATATTTCCTTATTGGTTCATTATTTCCTCCTACATAATTGTATGTTTGATTCGGTAGCTTCACACAATCTTATGCCTTTGTCAGTAATGAAGCAACTAAATCTACAAGTTACCAAACCTTATAGGGGCTTGCATTCTTTTGATTCGAACAATGTCAAGTCTCTGGGGATTATTAAGGATCTAGCAGTGTCACTAGCCCAAATTCCAGTTAGAAGCTTGGTCATGGATGTAGTAGTAGCAGATATCCCTGCTAGATTTGGAATGCTTCTATCTAGGTCCTGGGGGGCTAAATTGGGTGTTTTTTTGAACTAGCTTTTACATATGCTGTTATACCAATTTTTGGTGGGGAAGGGAGGAGATTGTACAAAGAAACTAGATTTGTAAAAACAATTACAAAAAATGGATCAAGTAATTCACCTATATATAGCCAAGAGAAGGATGATTTTGCTTGTTTCACACTGCATGATAATGCAGAGCTGACTGAAGATAATCAGAAGTAGCTTGCTTCAACCAATGTAATTACAGAGCTGCAAAATGAAGGAGTGTGGAAATGCTTCTTTAATGGAGCTTATTCCAAGGAAGGAACAGGTGCTAGTTTTCTTCTAATTGCGCCTGGAGGTAATATGTTCCCTTTTTCTTTCAAATTAGAGTTTGAGGCAACAAACAATGTGGCGGAATATGAGTCCTTGATTATTTCTCTACAAACAGCTAAACAGATGGGAGTAATTCAATTTCTGCTTTTGGAGATTCGGAGCTGATTATTAAGCAAATAAAAGATCACTGCCAAACAAATCACCCTAGGATTAGGGCATACAGAAATGAGGTATGGGATTTGATTGAGAACTTTTTTGAAGCTTTTAACATTCAATTCATTCCAAGAGATGAGAATAGATTAGCAGACTCATTGGTTGTGGCTGCTAATACTTTCAAGCCTCCTATTAATCCATGACTGAGATATGAGGTAGAAATGAGGCACAGACCCTCCGTTCCTGATAATGTTAAAAATTGGCAAGTTTTTGAATATGATCAGCAGATTAAAGAGTTTTTTACTATGGTTGAAGAGTTTGAGGGCACAAAAATTGATCAGAGTGAGGAAGAGATAACAGAAATTGCAGAAGTCAGTGATTTAAAAGATTCAATAGCAAATCAGAAGATCTTTCAATTGAAAGATAATATTCTACCAAAGGGACTTGTTCCACTTGAGAGGCTTTTTAATTCCAATGATGTGGTTGTTGACTCAGGGGAAATTTCACAAGATGAACATATTCAGGATCACAACATTGGAACTCAAGAGAAACCCAGGTTAGTAAAATTGTACGGTGGAGTTTCACCTAGTTTTCAAGAGAGATATATTAAACTTTTCAAGAATTATGTTGATGTCTTTGCATGGTCCTATGAAGATCTCAAAAATTATGATGTAAATATTATTCAGCATAAAATTCCTTTGAAGGAGGGAATTAAACCCTTCAAACAAAAGCTTAGACAGATAAATCCTTTGCTTCTACCATCAATTGAAAAGGAGGGTAAAAAATTGCTTGATGCCAAAATAATAGTTCCGCTCAGGTATTCTGAATGGGTGGCTAATTTAGTGCCTATGAGAAAGAAGAATGGAGAAATAAGGTTATGTGTGGAATTTAGAAATCTCAACAAGGCTTCTTTAAAAGATAACTATCCATTGCCCAAAATGGATCATGTACTGCAAAAGGTAACAGATCTTTTAGAATGTCAATGCTAGATGGATTTTTTGGTTATAACCAGGTGGCTTTGGATAAGGAGGATCACAAGAAAACGACGTTCACAACTCCCTGGGGAACATTTATGTATGCCAGAATTCCTTTCAGATTGATGAACGCAGGTGCTACATTTCAAAGGGCTATGGACATTGCTTTTGTGGGAGATAAATTTGTAGTAATATATTTGGATGATATTATTGTTTTCTCAAAGTCTGATGAAGAAAATTTGGACCATTTGAAAAATACTTTTGATAAATGTAGAAGATTTGGGCTTTCCCTGAATCCCAAGAAATCCATTTTTTCTCTGGAAGAAGGAAAACTATTGGGGCACATTGTTTCTAGAGAAGGAGTAAAGATAGATCCGTCCAGAGTACAAGCCATGCAAAAAATACCATTGCCTAGGAGTAAAAAGGATATTCAAAAGTTTCTGGGAAAGATAAACTTCCTGAGAATATTTGTATCCAACTATGCAGAAATCCTGAAAGAAATCACTGATATGCTGAAGAAGGAGAATGAAGTGCATTGGACCAAGGAAACTAAAGAATCATTTTCCAGGATTAAGAGGCATTGTAGGTAGCTCCAGTCTTTCTTGCCCACAATTTCTGGATAGAACAAAGTATATAGCACTAAAGATCAAAGCGCAACCATATATGATTGTGGAAGGCAGTTTATACTGGAAGGATCCTGTTGGAATTTTATTATTATGTTTAACAGAGGATGAGTTTACAGGAACAATCAAAGATTATCATGAGGGGTTATGTGGAGGACATTACAGTTGGAAGATGACTGCACATAAAGTTCTTTAGGAAGGATTTTATTGGACTACTTTATTTAGTGATACATATAAGTTTGTTATAATTTGTCAGAAGTGTCAGCTTTTTGCAGAGAAAAAGAGATTGGCTCCTTTACCTTTGATTCCATTTTTCATAGAGAAACCATTCAGACAATGGGGATTGGATTTTGGAGGAGAGATTAATCCACCTTCAAGTGGACAACACAAGTGGGTTCTCACAGCAACTGATTACTTCACCAAATGGGTAGAGGCAATTCCTACCAAGAAAGCAACTGATCAGATAGTAATGAAGTTCCTGGAGGAGAATATTTTCAGCAGCTTTGGATGCCCCATAAAAATTATAACAGACAATGCTCAGGTATTTAATTCAAGTAAGTTCATTGCTTTTTGTCACAATTGTAATGTTATTTTGTCCCATTCAACAGCTTACCATCCGTAGGGAAATGGATTAGCTGAATCTACTAACAAAACTTTGATGAAGATCCTTAAGAAAACTATTGCAGAAAATCAAAGAGACTGGGATTCTAAGTTAAAGTTTTCTTTATGGGCTGCTAGAGTAACTACAAGAATATCTACAAGGAAGTCACCTTTTGAATTAGTATATGGGACTTAGGCTCTGTTTCCAAGTCAACTTGTGAAGCTGGCGAGTGCAATGATTCAGGAGGCAAAAGAAGAACCAAATGCTTTGATAAGAAGAATGAATAAAGTGGTGGAGCTAAGCAAGAATAGGGACAAAGTAAGAGACAACTTGATTATGTATCAATCCAATATGAAAAGTATTTTTGACAAAAAAGCCAAGGAAATTGACTTTGAAGTTGCAGATTTAGTGTTAAGATGGGATACCAGGAGGGAAGATAAGGGTAAGCATGGAAAGTTTGATCCTCTCTAGTATGGCCCTTTTATAATTGCTGAAGTAAGATCCAATAATACCTTCATTCTTGAGAATCTTGATGGTGAGACTCTATAGTTGCCTGTCAATGGGAAATACTTAAATCATTACTTCCAGTTATAAAGAATAAGCATCATTTCATTATAAATACCGGAGTGAAATCAATGTACAAATGCCATATAATTTAAATTTATGCAAAGAAATATATGACTCCATGCCCGAGGTGAAGGCACTAATCTGCGGTTCTTAGTGCTTTTGTGGAAAAAGCACTATCCCTAGGTGGAGCCAGATGTTGTAACATGCATTCTTTGTTACCTTTAATATTCATGTTTCATTCAAGAAACACTTGAAAATATCTTAAAAAAGAATAAGGCAAGAGGGAAATGTAATAAATTACATATCGGAATCAAAACACAAAAGAAACAAGTATAAAAGAGTTGGCCCATGCGATTAAGTTAAATCGCAATATAAATATTTATATGAAGTCATAATCTATATATATGTGTGTTTGTGTTAGCGATGCGGTTAAATCGCAATCGCAAATCACAGTGGGCAACTATATAACACAGCACCTCAGCTTTGGCCGATTGCAATTCACGATAGTCGAACCCGAAACATAATATATATATATATATATATATATAATGTTGTAAAGTTTTTGCGGGTCCGCTGTATAGTATAGTCTTTCATATATACATGCATATGGGTTCTGCTGATTGCAATGAGCGATGGCGAACCGAACCCGAAATACTATATGTTGCATTTTATAAGCCCCGACAGGTCCGCAATCACCGCATAACGTTTATATATATATATATATATATATATATATATATATATATATATATATATATATATATATATAGATATCAAAGTGTCGATTGCAATTGCGATGGGTTTCGGACCCGATAGTTTATATATGATGTGCTTTATAAGTCCGGCGGGTCCACAATATCGCAAGGTTTGAGTTCAAGCACCAATTGAAAGTGTCGATTGCGATTGAAATGGGTTTCGGACCCGATAGTTTATATGCTATGTTTTATAACTCTGGCGCATCTGTCTTGTCGCATTTTATTAAGGATTGGGTTGATTTAACAATGGAAAGTGCCAATTGCGATTTGCGATGGGAAGTCAACAGAGCGTTGAACAGGCAGATCCTATAGATTTATTAAATAGAGTAAATTCCTTTCAATTCCGCTTTGCGTATTTTGCGTTGATTTCGCTGTGTAAAAGGGAAAATCAGTGTTAAAGCCGCGTCCGAAGAAAAGGCAGTTGGTTGAGTTTCTTGGTGTTTTGGCCAATTGAAATGCACCCAATACATGCGTAAGCCCAGGTTTACACAAGTCAAACACAGTTCATTATGGTAAAAGCGGATTAATCATTATTGAAGCATTTAAAGAGAAACTCGGCAACCGATCAACAGAGCAAGCCAACAGTTATCGTTATCTTCTAAATTCAGTTATTTTCCTATTATTTTATGCTCTTTGAGGTGTCTTTTACCCTCTGTGTAATATTTTGTAATAGTTTTTAATTCAGATAGTTAGGGAAACAATTTAGTAGTTTGACAGTTTCAAAGATCAGCAACTGTTTCACAAATGTATAAAAGGAGGAAAATTTACAAAGAAGAGGTTCGAATTTTGGAGAACCGGGAGACAAGGCCATTGTATTCATGATATAATTGTTGATTAATGAAGAATCAGAAGTTTCCATGCATTTGTTGGGTATGATTTTGTGACTTCTCTGTTATGTGCCATCTTATGTTTTCTTCCTTCAAGTATGGTAATGAAGCTGCAGGTCTTTATTTGCTTAGGTAGATAAAGTTAAAGTTCCTTAAAAGAGCGCTCCTGTACTTGAAATTTTCACCTTTCTTTCTAAGTTATAGATAGTAGTTTCTGTGCAAGGCAGCATATTATCTTTAACTTCTCCAAGAGTCATAGATAGTAGGTTCTGTGTTAAACAGCATATTGTCCATGATTCAGTTCTCACCTTCATAATTCTTCTAAGTTACAGATAGTAGTTTCTTTGTAAGGCAACATACTACTTTTAACTTCTTCAAGCTTTCTTCATTTATCATTCATATTCAGCTAATCAAATGGCACTCTGATATTTCCTTGTCACCTAAGTATTGAGAGTAAAAAACCAAGTGTCCAGGTCCTTCATTCAAGAACACAACATATATCTAAGTGACAAATAAGTGACAGTAAATAATATTTATTAATGTCCTAAGCACAATTTCTCTATAGCTAGGAAATTAGTTTCTTAAGGTACAACACTCATCATCTTCATTATCTCACACAACATCATCTTCCACTACCACTATTGAAACTATCCATACTCATTCAAAAACCCCAAAAGGAAAAACTCCCTTACTCAAATTGGACATTATGTTTGAACTTCCCATGTACAATGGAGAAGTGAATGAAGAAAAGTTAGACAATTGGATTCGACAATTGCAGGTATATTGCAGAATTCAGAACCTTCAAGAAGATGACATAAATATCCAATTGGCTTCATTGAGGCTAGAAGGAGAAGCATTAGTCTGGTGGGAATAAAATACTCGAGAGGAAATGTGAATTCATGGTAAGATATCCATTTCTTGGGTTGAATTTGTTTCTGCATTTAAAAGACAGTTTTACCCTTTAGCCTATACACAAAAATCCATTATGAGTTGGAAGAATTTTAGGAAACTTAAAGGCCAAATGGTCCAAGATTATACACAAGAGTTTAGAAAGAGGGCTTTATTGTTAGGAGTAAATTTGAATTCCCAAGATACACTGTTGAAATATATTGGGGGTTTACTTTCCTATTTGAAACATACTATCCTTATGTTCAATCCAAGCAATTTGGATTAGGTATGTGTGCAAGCCACACACCTTGAAGCAAGGGGAAAGAACATTAAGGAAGAGGGTAGTAAGAAGAAGCCTTTCAAGGACAAGGAGAAAGAGAAACGGGGTAAATGGAAGGGAAATAAGAATCAAAGTGTGAAGAAAGAAGGGGAGAAAACCATATGCTAGCATTGTTCCAAAGCTCGGCATGATGAAGCCCATTGTTGGAAATTACATCCCGAACTAAGTGTTACAGGGAAAAGTGTCTATACAGAACTGCTTATCCCACTAAGGTGTGGTAGCTACCTTAGAAACAAACAAAGTAAAGCTACTTTCATTTTTCCCTTATGAAATATAGATGAGAGAAGAACAAGGGAGGCCAACCTCTGTCTTGCGCTTAGTTCCTAGTTCGATTCCTCTCTCTTCTGATAGTCCTTTGCTACTTGCTTCTTTGTACGCCCAGCTTCACAGAGTACCTGTAGAATAAGAGTAGCACAACACTATACAAGAACATGGATCTATAATCATAAAAAATCTAGGATCAGATGTAAATTGACCATACAAATGCATAAAACATAAATGACACAAGAGTATGGAGGAAAACTTGAATAGCTTTTATTGATAATCAAGAGAGAGCCAAGGGAGTTACAACCAGTTGTTCTAACCCAGCATCATCCTCTCAGCAAGTAAGCCCTTCTTCACCTCATACAAAGCTTAGATCACCCAACACTATGATGTTGTCTCAAGAAACCAACAGCAATTCCTTACAAGATGCAAAATTCCAGCCTTTGGATCTCTGGGATGAGGGATCCATATATAGATATCTGTAAGGGAGATGAGTCATTTTGTGATTTGATTAGTGTCTTCCCTTTGATATTTCTTGCTTCCACTTGGAGATTGATGATCTCTTACTCATCCTTGGTCGAATTCAGAGAGGCAAGTGTCACAGGAGAAGTTTCTGGAAGATTCCATGCCTCTCCACCTCACGGATTCACACTGCCATTTGTCACTTCTCGCCCATTGCCCCCCATAGAAGGGCTTTTTGAAATGCAACGCACCCACAGAGTGTACTTAGGTGAGATGCAACGCACTTTGCCTATGGAGCAGGTGAAATGATCCTGTTTTGACCAGTTCTGAGCAGTTTTTCATGGAGAACTTCTGGGAGAAGTTGTAATCAGTTGACCTTGTTCCTTTAGGGGTTAGAACAACACTTTTAGGGACTTAGGAGCCCTTGGTTTATGGACATTTTATGCTTGGGGTTGCAGTGCCCAAAAATGTCTATAACAGTTGCCCCCTAAAGCATGAGGTCGTTAATCTTTTTTTATGTCGGGTGAAATGCTTTATTATGAGGATCCGAAGTTATTTCAAGCCGGGAGGAGACCTGTAATAAGATACAATACAATACATTATCTTTATAATTTTTCATGATCTAGCTGAGGTGGGAATTCCCATTCTCAGCTTTATAAATTCATTTTCATGTACATAGGACATACAATCGTCTGAGTGTAGACTGATGATTCTGGTAGAGCCATCATCCCTTTGATTGGATGATTATCTGTGCAGCAACGATGTACATTTGATGTCTTTATTTCCCTGAATATATATCGCAGCTTGGATGGATGAAACTAGATCTGGAGTCTTCAATCTCGTTCGATCTTCACTCGAAGTACAAGTCTATCCATGTGAGAGATGTTCTAGAGTCGAACACGGAAAGACATCGCCTGATTACCAGCCAATGATGTAAGTTGTTAACAGGCGCGAGAGGAATCACCGATAATGATAATGACCCTCAAGGTACTACAATACAATTCACGTGGTGTGAATAAAGGACTTGGCATCGAACACCGCGCAAAATCTTTCAGTCGAAGGCCATTGATGTAAACCTATCGCTGGAAGTGAGAAACTTGCCATTGAGGCATGCAAGCTTCAAAGTACGGAACGGGGTGTTCCTAGATCGAATTCTTGGATAATGAGCTAATGTCGACAAGAAGTGATCCGTCATAGGAGGGCCTTAATGAATCCCACACCAATGACACGGAACGGAGCAAATGATTTTAATGGAGGTGAAAACGATCTGGTGATATAAGGTTCAGGGTGGCGGTCATGAAAGAATGGAGCGTAAATGTATTGTAGCGGGTGAGACACAGGTGAATTCTCCGAATGACTTCTCTTGAACATATCGGTGACACTGACGTAATGGATTGGTAGCATTAACCCCAAATGTGGATGGTATGATGGGACCATGGCGATGTGACTGATGAATGAAACAACCCAACCCGACTTGGATGCAAAGTGAAAGTGTCATGTTCAAGAGCGACTTGCTACCAACAAAGTTTCTTCAAGTTTTCTTCCCAATTTTTCCCCAGTCATTGTTGACCAGTACCTCTTTATTTTTTTCAAGCTTGAGGAGGATAACATATGCTTGTTCTATAATTTGCCCTTCGGGCAAACCCATCGCTATGTTTTAACGAGTTTAACGACAAAGATAACTTGGTCCTTTTCAATTTTAGAGAGTCTGAAAAGGGACGTAAAGGAAACTCCAAAATTCCTTTTTCGTCATCTAATCCCTGAAGTCCGAAAAATTATAAAACAATATAGAAGGGATGAATTTTAGATACTTTTAACAAGCCGAACAAAACAAGCGCTCAATCTTTTTGTGTAATAATCCCTCAGGTCCAAAAAGATTAAAATCTAAAGGAGGGATAGCACTTCTGGTCCCTTTAACGAGCTGGAGAGGCCAATGGCTCAACAATCTTGTCATATTTTACGATTCAGTTGAAAAGAGCTTAAAGGAGACTCGTCTTTGAGGAACGAGTGATAAAATTGGGTAGCAGCTGATTCCAGGTAAGGTTTGGAATTTTCCAATCACGGCAGTGTTACAAGGATGGCTAGCAGGATCACTCTTCACAGTTGTTCCTCAAAAGGGGTAAATAATCAAATGGGGGTGAATGATCGGCCAATACAGAGTGGAGGTGATGATGAGAACACGACCAAGGCTTTAAAGGCTGAAGTACTACATTCACGATGGTTATTTACCGGGAAATAGTTCTTTTTTTAATGAGCTTAAACGCGGGGAGAAACATTTTCTCATGACTTATGTTTCTTTTTTAACGAGCTTGAACTATGTGCTAAAACTGCTCGATTAATCTAGTCGTATAATAAGAATATCTCATATATGAAAACGGAAATTTTTAGAGTTTTGCCCCACATCCTTTCTTTATGCAAGTTAGGAAATGACCAATCCTACGAGTTTAAAGGGTTAGAGGACCTACAAATTTAAAAAATAAATAGTCGCTCTTTGCTTGCACGCCAAAAGGTTTGCATGCCCCCAGGTATAAAATAAAGCTTCAAGGTCACCTTTTGTTCTACCGAAAAAACATTTGTTTTATCAGGAAAGGTCTACCTCTTTCAGGTTACCAAAGATTGTTCTATTCACAGCGCAAACAAAACACTTCTTCGGTGATGTCTACCGAAATAGACAAAGGTGAGCGGTGCAGACACCTCCACTCACATAACTTTGACGAGGGAATCTTATTCCAGTCTAACCCCCTTTTCCAATCATGAATGGGAGTACAAACTAATCATATATCTCTCGCGGAAACCTACCCTATACCCGAAGTTTTCCTGCCGAAGCAGACCAGGGTGCATGCCCCCTGGGTTTCAGTCATGTCCCCCGAATCACTCGCGCTCATCAGGTGGATGGACTGGAGATTGATGAGACATTCCTTGTGTGAAAAGACCATTCAGGTATGGTATATGACTATTTGTTATGCGTGATCCAGGAAATGAAAGCTGGTCTACGATCTTAACCACTCTTCCTTCGTGCGGAAAACACATTACTCTAAAGAGTGATGAGACAATGGCTCCCATGCAATAAATATAGTCTCGTCCAAGGAGTAGATTATAATCCAGGGGTCCTTGGACCACCATTACGTTCATGTGAGTGGTTTTCCCTCTCAATGTTATGGCCACATTGGGAAGGATCCCTAACGGTCGACTGGTTCCTTTGTCAAAGCCTATTACATTTCTCATCTCAGGCAAAAGCGATGGCGAACCAAGCGCTTTCCAAGCAGTTGAGGAAAGGATACTCATAGAAGCCCCTTCATCTATGATGGTACCAGCCGTAACCATTCTATATATTTGAGCAATAATTTGGAATGGTACACTAGCCGGTAAACGGGGTCTGCCTAGTTGATTCTAGTCGAAGGAAATAACTAGGTTGCTTGGAGGTGGGACTGAATAGACGGTCGGGTACGAATCTAATGAACTTCCTTCCTGCGGTAAAGGAATGGGTAAATTTACCCCATGTTCATCAGAGTCTATGCTTACGAAAAGAATTTTGACGGTGTCATCCTTATTCTCTTCTGTGACTGTATCATCTGAAGATGGAACCTCTAAAGGCAAGACCGGGTCAACTGCCACCTCGACCTTTTGACTTTCGTCTGGTAATGGTTCAGATGGTTTGTCTTCAATGATAGACGCTTCGACCGACCACCTGGGCGGGTCAACCGGATTCTCAACTAGCGACGGACTCGGCAAGAGTTTTTTATATCCAGGAGGAAGTCGTAATGGTGAAACCGGACGATCGTCCAAAACTCTTTTAGCCTTGTCTAAGAAGGGACAACGGTGGACGGCATGATCACCTTCGCACAGTTTACAAGGAAATCTATATTTTCCTTTTTTTCCTGGGGCTTCACTTTCACTAGTTGACGGTGTGCTTTCAACATGATCATTAGAGGTTGACGACACCGGGTTGTGCAAACGAGGAGACCAGTCCCTTAAGATCTGAGGGATGCAGGGACAATCTCGATGATAGTGGTCCCCTTTGCAAATGACACATGGAAATTTAGGCCTGGTCGGTGCAGTGTGTGGATTTTCGCTAGACGACGCTTGGTTGCCCCCTTTCGCTTTTGGCTCCTTCTTCTTCTTCTCTTTCTTCTTCTTTTCCTTCTTCTTCTCAGGTACTTTATTTTTGGCTTTACCAGCCCCATCAAGCAAAGAGGAAGGAGGAGAGGAAGAATTGGAGGAAGTATAAGGTTGGTGGGTAACTCTGGAATCGTCTAGTTGTTGACTCGATTGTTCAGGAATTGCGGTGTTCTGAACGACAGAGGTTGAGAAGAGCCATACATGCAAGTCGATTGTCAGTCCTGGAAGCAACAATGTGGCCATATGGGGTGCACCAACATCTCCCCAAGAGGAGAAGGGACTAGGATTTCCCCCAAGGGGAATTCCTTGGTTGGTGGATTCCATTTTCTCAACCTAAGATCAACGTAGGAAAGGGTGATGATTATTCCATTTAAAATATATTTTAGACGCTTTGACACAACTTGTTTTTTCAATTTTAAAGATTCGAGAAAAAACAAAAAATGACTCTAGTCGCCTTCGATTTTTAATGAGCCTGAAGTGACAAGTGCTCAGATGGATCTTTTCTGTTAAGGAGTCTGAAAAGGAACGAAAGGGACTGCTCTGGAAATCTAGGTAGAGGGATTACCAAACCAATCGCAAAACTGTAGGATACTTTTTACGGTACAACAGTCAATCTTCCTGAATGTTGTGTTCAGTGCATTGTGATCGATAGGGCGGCAGACACGGCTTCCTATGGATAAAGGATTAAGCCTATTGTGGTCTCCCAAAATATACTCGACGGTACGTGGGAGCACAAGTCCGTACTGGCACTTATCGTCTCAGAGTGGAGGAATCACCCAACCAACAGTGAGAACAACAGTTACCAGGCTTTACGATGCTGGAATACGTCTCTAGCCTAGACTTCTAGATGTTGTGTGTTAGGTTCCAAAGCGTTGTTAGATTCATTAAATTTACTTTATAGTTGATCTTGCTTAAGAAATTTTCCTTTCAGGTTCACCGCGTGATGTAGATGTACAATTCCTAAAATGCAATCTAAGATGATAAACAGTCTTTTATCTTCTTTGTGCAATGAAAATCCTAGCTACTAAGGAAAGAGAGACAGTATTCTTTCACAAAGAGCAAAGAGCACACACTATATGCACTATCCTAAATCAAACCAATCAAATAGCCTAAATGCAAATGCACATGCATGTATTTGTTTTCAGCCTTCTTAATATGCGAATGATAAAAAGAAAGGTAATGCGCAAATCTGAATTACTTTTCAAGCGACAATTACTAACAAGTTTCTTTTCAAATAAAAAATGAAGATAATCACAACACTTTACGATTTGGAAATGAATACTTGCTTTCGACACTAGAAAAACTACAAATTCATATCAAATATAACAGTAACAGGGTAATCAACTATCAAGAGCAACCAGACTCTCTTCTATGACTAAAAAAGACACTTGCGACACTTTCAAATCAAGAGACGACAGTACAATTATGTTACTTTTTTGCAAAGGAGAACTGAAAATGACTCAACAAATACACAAAAACATTTACAGTTCTTTGCACAATGGAGGCAGAATAACAGTAAGGAAAAGGGGTTTCAAACAAAGGTATACTGGTTACAAGCAGCAAAACTCATGAATAGAATTGAAAAGAATGAATCACAGAAACCAAAACTGAGGAACAATGCCTAGTCTGATCAGCGCACTTGTAACACAGTGAACTTGAAATGCAACGCACCTACTACACTCAGGAAGTGCGCTGAATTTTAGATTCACAGAACAAAGAGTGTGCTGGGCTAGAGACGAGACTTTGCTTGGGTTCCGGGTCACAGTTTGCAGTTCAGTTCAGGGATTTTGGCCGAGCAAGTGGTAATCAATATATCAACAACAGGGGTAGATCTAAGGAGGTTACTAGAGCCACCACAAAGGGCAATTAGAGTGTTTGTAACTCAGTTGTTTAATTCATAAACAAAACCTGGAGATTAACTGAAGCGACATTTATCTACTTTGCATTTGCATAGCAAATGCAGTTCGAAAGCTACCTGGCTCGACTTTGGGCTCCGTCTGTAAGTTTATAAAATAAACAACAAGGTAGATAAACAAACAACCTAGTCGCTCCCCAGTGTAGTCGCCATTTTGTTACAGGGAAAAGTGTCTATACATAACTGCTTATCCCACTAAGGTGTGGTAGCTACCTTAGAAACAAACAAAGTAAAGCTACTTTCATTTTTCCCTTATGAAATATAGATGAGAGAAGAACAAGGGAGGCCAACCTCTGTCTTGCGCTTGGTTCCTAGTTCGATTCCTCTCTCTTCTGATAGTCCTTTGCTACTTGCTTCTTTGTACACCCAGCTTCATAGAGTACCTGTAGAATCAGAGTAGCACAACACTATACAAGAACATGGATCTATAATCATAAACAATCTAGGATCAGATGTAAATTGACCATACAAATGCATAAAACATAAATGACACAAGAGTATGGAGGAAAACTTGAATAGCTTTTATTGATAATCAAGAAAAAGCCAAGGGAGTTACAACCAGTTGTTCTGACCCAGCATCATCCTCTCAGCAAGTAAGCCCTTCTTCACCTCATACAAAGCTTAGATCACTCAACACTATGATGTTGTCTCAAGAAACCAACAACAATTCCTTACAAGATGCAAAATTCCAGCCTTTGGATCTCTGGGATGAGGGATCCATATATAGATATCTGTAAGGGAGATGAGTCAGCTTATGATTTGATTAGTGTCTTCCCTCTGATATTTCTTGCTTCCACTTGGGGATTGATGATCTCTTACTCATCCTTGGTCGAATTCAGAGAGGCAAGTGTCACAGGAGAAGTTTCTGGAAGATTCCATGCCTCTCCACCTCGCGGATTGACACTGCCATTTGTCACTTCTCACCCATCGCACCCCATAGAAGGGCTTTTTGAAATGCAATGCACCCACATAGTATACTTAGGTGAGATGCAATGCACTTTGCCTATGGAGCAGGTGAAATGATCCTGTTTTGACCAATTCTGAGCAGTTTTTCATGGAGAACTTCTGGGAGAAGCTGTAATCAGTTGACCTTGTTCCTTTAGGGGTTAGAACAACACTTTTAGGGACTTAGGAGCCCTTGGTTTATGGAAATTTTATGCTTGGGGTTGTAGTGCCCAAAAATGTCTATAACACTAAGGCCCAAGAAACAAAACAATAAGGGAAAACAAAAGACGACTGCTACCACACAACATGATCTTAGTTCAAATTTTGGTGATGAGACCAACATTTCAGCCATGGTCACAAAATGGAAAGAAGTTGTTGTGATCGCTAGTTCCTCAAAAAGTCAAAACAACACTCCAAATGAAGAATCAAGAATAGAGTTTTTTCATGTGAGGGTGATTTCAAATCATACAAAGATTGATGCATTATTCGATAGTGGGTCACAATCAAACTTAATTTCAGAAGAATTGGTCAAAAAGTTCAACCTTGAAACTGTACCTCATCATAAGCCATATCCATTAGGTTGGATAGTTAACAATGCCAACTTATAGGTTACAAGGAAGTGTTTGTTCAAGTTCGCCATTACTGAAAAGTTCATTGATGAAGTTGAGCTAGATGTAGTTCCACTTGGCATCTCAACAATCATTTTGGGTATTCCTTATTTGTATGATAGGAAAGCAGTATTTATCGCCATGAAAACAAATACTTATTGCTCAAGAATGGGGTGGAGTACATTGTGAGAGCCCATCACAAAAAGCTGAAGATTTCTTTGGTTAATGCAGGGTAGATGAAAAGACTAGTAAATGTAAGTAAAAATTTTGTGCTTCTCATGATCAAGAAAAATAATGATATTGATTATGAATCTTTTGAAGGTTGTGATGAAAAATTGAAATCTGATTTGTTTGATGTGGTAAGCAAGCATGGCGAGATGTTTCAGGAATCAAAGAGGTTACCTCCCAAGAGGGGAATTCAGCATGAGATACAACTGCAACAAGATGTTCCACTTCCAAACATTGGCATGTATCGCATGTCAATTATGGAGAGCATGGAAGTCAAGAATCAAATTCAAGAACTGTTGAACAAAGGTATCATACGCCCATATACTTTTCCATGTGGTTCGCCCATTGTTTTGGTGCCAAAGAAGGATGGGACTTGGTGCATGTGTGTGGATTTTAGTGCACTGAACAAAATCACGATAAGGAATCGTTATCCACTCCCAAGAATTGATTATTTTATTAATCAGTTTAGGTATGCAAAGTATTTCACTAAGTTAGATTTACGAAGTGGTTATCATCAAGTTAGAATAGCTGAAAAGGACATTTGGAAAACCGCATTTAAAACTACAAAAGGATTGTTTGAGTGGCTTGTTATGCCTTTCAGTCTTACAAATGCTCTAGCTACTTTCATGAGAGTTATGAATGATATATTGAGACCATTTCTAGATGAATTTTTCATAGTGTACATAGATGATATACTCATATTCAAAAAATCCAAAGATGAACATGTCATTCATGTAAACAAAGTACTTGATGTCTTGAGAAATGAACAGTTGTTTTTAAAGATGTCGAAGTGTGAATTTGGCAAGACTTCTTTACTGTATTTGGGACATATTGTTGGAGGAGGTGAGCTGAATATAGACCCCTCTAATGTTGAGTTCATCATGAATTGGCCCAAGCCCAATACAGTTAATGAGGTAAGAAGTGTTTTAGGGGCAGCACAATGTTGGAGAAAGTTTATTGCTATTTTTTCTTCCATTGCAGTTCCATCACATGCGTTGACAAGTGTCAAGAAAGTCTTCCATTGGGGAAATGTACAACAGAAATCATTTGATTCTTTGAAGAAAAATATCATTCCAACACCGTATTATCTCTTCTGGATCTTAGACAGTGATTCGAGATTCAAACGGATGCTAGTGATTATGCCATGGGAGCAGTTCTTATGTAGCATGGTAAGCCCATTTCATTTCATTCTGAAATTTTTAATGGAGTTGTAACTAACTATACCACTTATGACAAAGAACTTTACGCATAGGTACAAAGTGTTAAGAAATGGCATCACTAATTGATGGGAAAGGGGACCATTATCCATACCGACCATCAACCATTGTAGTACTTACAGTCACAATCAAAGTTGCAGCAGTCACAATATTTCAGATGGATGGGTTTTCTACAACAATTTCATTTGCTTATCAGGTATAAAAAAGGAATCTACAATAAGGTAGTTGATATAATCAAGCATAATTCATCTGTTATAATCAAGCATAATTTTGTTTTGCATGAAAGTTACATTGAACAATATGCAAATGATAGTGACTTTCAAGATGTGTATGCAAGCTTGAGTCAAGGAAACCAAATTGAAGAGTTGGATTATCATGTACATAACAGTTTGTTGTATCATTTGGGCAAGTTGTGTATTCCATAGGGAGAAAGAAATAGTATCATAAGGGAGGTGCACACTTCATTGATTGTTGGACACTTTGGTGTAGGCAAGACAATAGCAAATCTCCAAAGGTATTTTTATTGGCCACACATGTTTAAAAATGTTTCTTGTTCATAAGAGGATGTTCTTTGTGTGCAACTAGTAAGCCTAATAATAGGAAACTTGGATTATACACTCCACTTCCAATACCTTCACGTCCATGGGAGAGTATCTCAATGGATTTTGTAGGAGGTATTCCATTGTCAAGGAAAGGTCATGATTACTTGTATGTAGTTGTAGACAGATTCAGCAAAATGTGCATATTAACACCATGTAAAAAGAAAATTACAATTGAACAAATAACTCATCTTTTCTTCCAAACCATTTGGGTTCCTTTTGGTCTTCCTACTTCTACTGTAACTGATCGAGATTCTAGATTTGTTGGAAATTTTTGGTCAAATTTGTGGGACATGATGGACACAAAGTTGAAAAAGAGTAGAACCTTTCATCCGCAAATAGATAGACAAACGGAGGTGGTCAATAGAACAGGCATTCATCTTCTTAGAGGATATTGTAGCAAACATCCCAAGTTGTGGGATGAATAGTTGCATTACATACAACATGCATACAACAAAGCAAATCATTCTTTGTTATATACCTAGGGGGGATAATATGGGGTACAAAGGGAGGTACCCAAGGTAATAATGTAATAATGGGATGGGCCATAGTAATAAATAAGGTGGTTAACCCATATCATGTAAGGGACCACAAGTAGTTAGTAATAATGTAATGGGCCCATGGTATTAGTTTGATGGTATGAGGGAACCATGGTAATGACCCATGGCATTGTATATATGAGGCCTATATAGAGGCTAGAGACTCCACATGGAGAGATGTCAAGGAATATTGTATGAACATGCATATGGCTTGTGGAGTGTTCTCCTTCCTTAAGGAGTGAATGTATGATGTTGCCCTACCTTAAGGGTTTTGATCAATAAAGAAGAATTTCTATCTACTTATATCTTATTATTTCTTGGGTTTATTTCTATTCTCATATATTTTCTGGGTTATATCTATAACAAGTGGTATCAGAGCACTTTCTTGGGCAAAAGTGGAGAATTTTTTTTTTGTAGGAATTTTTTGGGTCGGCGAGTTTTCAGATCAGATCTGTACGTTTTGGGACAAAATATACAAAATATAATTGCATATTTGAATTTTTTGTGAAAAATACCCGATTTCAAAAAAAAAAATCGGTCGAATCGGAGTCCGGATGAAGGAGATATCACTAATCTAAAAATCAGTGGTGTTGTAGACATTTTTTTCAGGGCAGCGAGTTTACGGTGCAGATCTCTATGTTCTGGGGAAAAATATACAAATATAATTGCAGATCT
Organism: Pinus tabuliformis; assembly: GCA_031772625.1. Taxonomy (NCBI): domain Eukaryota; kingdom Viridiplantae; phylum Streptophyta; class Pinopsida; order Pinales; family Pinaceae; genus Pinus; species Pinus tabuliformis. Next base: position 236,850,025 of record CM062819.1, read on the forward strand.
GGATTCTTTGTGAAAAATACCCGATTTCAAAAAAACAATCAGCCGAATCGGAGTCCGGATGAGGGAGATATCGCTGATCTAAAAACCAGTGGTGTTGTAGACAATTTTTCGGGGCATCGAGTTTTCAGCACAGATCTGGGCATCCTGGTGCAAAATATGTAGAATATAATTGCAGATCTGGATTCTTTTTGAAAAAATACCCGATTTCAAAAAAAAAATCAGTCGAATTGTAGCCCGGATGATGGAGATATCGCTGATTTAAAATCACCTATTTTTCAGCAATTTTTTGTGACGGCGGGACAGTTGCAGTGTGGATCAACAATTCTAGTGTCTAGATCGGGATTTCTATCACATGAGCAGATGAAGAATGGTTGTTCCATTTCCAAAAACATTTCATAATATGGATTCTGAGCAATATTGACTAAACTGTGACAATTTCAAATTTTCGCCAAAATTTTGTTGTGATGGCGGGCCTAGATCAGAATTTGAGTGACTTGTATATATTTTATGGCTCTCATCCAGCCAAATGGCTAGCACAAATGGAGAAATATTTCAAATTGAATTACATCTATGATGATGCGACTCAGCTAAGTGTGGGAAAAATGTACTTGGACCATGAAAGATGGCAATGGTGGCAGTGTCATCAACAATGCCATCCAAGGACAACTACTTGGCAGATGTTCGCAAAAGCTATTTGTGACCACTTTGACCGTAAATCTAAGCTCACACAGACAGATTTTATTTTTACAGGAAACAAGGAAACCAAGAAACCTAAAGGGTTATTTTCTGCTGGTATCTCCTTATTGCAGGTTCATGGATTGATTCAGAAGGAGAAGATCATTGTTTCTATAAATCCTAGTTGCAAGCATAATTTTATCAATGTTAATTTGGCAAAAAAATTGCAAGTTCCAGCAAAACACATTGAAAACACACAGGTTGATGATGAGGATGTTCTAGTTTATAAGGATTTGAAGCTTTCTATGGATAAGTATGTGTTGCATGGTGATTTTTATACTTAAGATATGGATAACATGGATGTTGTTTTGGGATACCCTTGGATGGAATCAGTGGGTACTATCAATATTAATGTGCAGAAGAAATTCTTGAAGATTTGGTATAAAAAGAAGAAAATTACATTATAGGATATTTCCATTAATAAACAGGTAGAGTCCAAGGAGGCTGAAGCAGAAGATGTTCCAGGGACTGACATATCAGATGATGAGCTAGTGATGATCGACAATCAAACACAAATAGAGGTTGAAGCAGAAAAGGTTACAGGTGTTGATACATCAGATGAGGGCTCAGTGGTTGAAGTAATATTGGAAGATAAGACACCACAGCAGGCACCACAACATGCACCAAATCATAGTCAGGCTCCAGTAAGGGGTGAATTAAAGAAAAAGACACCGTGGGTTAAAACTTCAACATATTATCACCCCGCAAGACAATAACCAAGAAGATGGAAACCAATTAGCCACAAGGACAACAACCCCTGCATGACAGATAGAGAGGAGCGAAGATCCACCTACTACACATCAACACAGAAGAGATACTACGGTCAACTTCCATCTCAAGCGAGCGAGGCACCAGCAAGATCGAGGGTTCACCTTTCTCTTGGATGGCTAGATGCACGTGCATGGTACCAGTGGACTACTCTTTTGAGCAAATCTTATTATTTGTGTTCTTCCCATGTTTCAGGGACGAAACATGCTAAGGGGGGTGGAATGTTATATACCTAGGGGGGATAATATGGGGTACAAAGGGAGGTACCCAAGGTAATAATGTAATAATGGGATGGGCCATAGTAATAAATAAGGTGGTTAACCCATATCATGTAAGGGACCACAAGTAGTTAGTAATAATGTAATGGGCCCATGGTATTAGTTCGATGGTATGAGGGAACCATGGTAATGACCCATGGTATTGTATGTATGAGGCCTATATAGAGGCCAGAGACTCCACATGGAGATGTCAAGGAATATTGTATGAACAGGCATATGGCTTGTGGAGTGTTCTCCTTCCTTAAGGAGTGAATGTATGGTGTTGTTAAGGGTTTGATATTAATAAGAGAAGCATTTTCTATCTATTCAGGTCTTGTTATTCTTGTGTTTATTTCTATTTATCATATATCCTAGGTTAGATCCATAACATTCTTCCACAAACACATCGCCATTGAGGCATGTTATGGGTACTTTCCAATATCACCATTGGACTTCATCTTTGAGAAAGATGTCGCCATTGATGGTCACAGTGACATCGATAAGGCAAGGAAGTTCATAGATAAAATTCAGTTGATACATCATACAATGCAGGAAAATCTTGAGAAAAGTCAAAGCAGCTACAAGGCAAGGCATGACAAACACCGAATTGATCACAAATTTCAAGTTGGAGATGAAGGATAGTTATATATTAGCAAAGAAAGAATTCAAGGGGAAGGTAAAAGGCTTAAGCCAGTCCACTATGGTCCTTTTAAAATTCTGGAAAAGATTGGTAACAATGCATTTAATCTTGATTTTCCTCCTTATATGCAAATATACTTTGTTGTTAATGTTGAGAATTTGACATTGTTTGAGCCTCCTTTGATTGATTATCAAGGAGAGCATGTTCAGCTTCCATCAATAGAGGAGTTCTCGCCACAATATCTTGATGAACTTCAGCAGGATCTCATACTTAATAGAAGAACTAGGACTTCGAAAAGATGGGATGTCAAATACCTTAGAGTGGGACTCAAGGGACAAAGCCTTCTAAAGCCAAATGGTTACAGATCGATAAGGTGAGGGTGATGTACCCTCACTTGCTGAATGATTGATGGTATCTTTTTGGGTCCAAAAGGGTTCTAGTGGGGAGGAATGCTCAAGTGCTCAATATTTAGCTAAAAAATAATAGCTCTTAGAATGGCTCGAAACCTAAAAGACCATGTCCATCTTGGAAAAATGATCCTAACGCAACTTGTTTCACTAAAAACCAATTTCGTATGAGGAAGTTATTGAGTTCTATTCACTTTGTTAAACAGGCGAAATTTGCAAAAAAAAAGCACAGGAACTGCATAATCAACAGTCCATACTTCTGACATGGCAAGTGACTAGGAAGGGTAAATTTGGTCAGCATTCAATCATGTCTTGATAAGTGTCACAATTTTATTCAGTTCAGATTGGTGACGTGGCGCAGTTTGATTGGTTGGTTTTCGACCAATGGGAGAGTTCCACGTGGAAAGCCCAGAGGCCACCACGTGGCACCTCCCAATAGCCTAGGGCTTGACACGGTTCAACAAAAATATGGTGGATGAGTTGGGGTTCAACCCCGCGACCTCCCCTCTGCAGTCCACAGCAAATATAAACTCTGCTACGTTATGACTTAACCTATATAGCGACACACATATATTTAAACTTCATTAAAGTTTGGGTTTTCAGTTAGGGGAGCCAGCCCATAGGCCAACCCTCCCCATCTGAACACAAATGCAGTAACACCAAATAGTTAAGGTGGATGACTCCATAAACCTTCACCCCAACGGTTAGCGCCATGTGATCACAGCAATAGTTACACCAAACAGTTAAGGTGGGCAGCACCATAAACCTTCACCTCAACGGTCAGCGCAAAACATGTGAACACACCACAGGACCGGAAATGGTTAAGGTTATGTTCTATCCAATGGCGGAAAACGTGGTGAAATCGTTAACATTTATTGTGCCATGTGTCCACTCCACCAAATCCGCGATGGTTACGGTTATCCCTAATCATGCAGTTAGCGCGCTAATTGTGGATTAGTGGTTAATTAAACATGTTTTATATTTAATTAACTCTAAGTTTAAACTGGAGGAGTTTTCATGGTTCTGACATTTTTGGCGCCAACTCCTAATTTAGCGGCCCTAACTAGAGTTTTCTAGATTTGGAGGAGTTTTTCAAGGGAAAAACTGTTAGAGGCATAACTAGAGAAATTTTCGACCAAATTGAGCTCAGAAAAAGGTGTTACTAGATAATTTCGACATTTTGGACACATTGGTGTAAGCATCAGGAGTAGTAGAGCTTTGTAAACAACATTTTTTCTATTTTGAGTTAATACAAAGGCCTAAGCCATGGAAGCTGGACCAAGGAGATGTAGCCCAGGAGAGGTGAAATCCTTCATCAAAACATTGTGTTAAAGTGTCTCTTTGATGGTTTGTTATACTTTGAACGTATGTTGTTCAGTAATTGTTTTTGAAGCTATTTTTTCATGTCTGTCATATTAAACTTGATGAAATTTACCTGTTTCAATCACTAAACAACCTAAGGAAACTTATGCACAGGAAGCAATGAACATGCACATGTTTATAAATCTGTAATTGAAATTAGCACAACAAAACTAACATTTAATAACAGATCAGATGATTAGCCTAAGGAATTGTGCAATTCAATTAGAGGAATCTCCTAAAGAATGGGAGCTAATTCCTCAAGGAACAACGCATGGAAATAGGAGCCCAATCCAAGGCAAAAGTTGACTAAGTTTGTGTCAGAGGCCTTCATTGAGCAAAGAGATAGATTGTGAACTTGCGGGATGAGCGTAGTTGAGCAAATAAATTGTAATACATATATAATCATTTGATTAATGCAAGAGGCATTGGGGTTTCTAGCAGATTTCTTTCCCTAGATAAAAATACTTGTTGCATGTGTGTGATTTCTTCTTGCATGTCTAAAATTTTTGCTCTAAATTTGGAATTAAACTCCACATATTAGAAGATTAGCTTCAAGTCTTGTGATTTAGTAAATTTCAGAGCTAGATTTGTAGTAATTTCTCCATGTATCATAGTTGATTCAATTTAGAGAAGACATTTCGAAGTTGTCATTGTAGGAGGATCGAATTTGCAGGATTAATTCTTCAGAGCTAGAAGGATGGATTTCAATGGACTAATGCTCGAGTATGCTCTTGAGATAAGCTCAAATTATTAGATGGATCGAAGTACACCATGTAAAGCCAATTTTACCATAGTAAAATCGTTGTCATTGTGAGAAATTACTTAATAAACCACCTTTGTTAAGTAATTTATAGATAAACCCATGAAGAATAATTAAATAAATCACTATTTATTTGATTTTCTTCTAGGAATAATTAATTAAACCATTTTTTTATTATTATTCTTGTCAAATTTGACCCAATCGTGAAAAATAAACAGATAAATCATTATTTTTCTTATTTTTCTCTAAGAATAATTAATTATTATTCTTTGCCAAATTTGACTAAATCCCATAGGAATAATTAAATAAATCCTTATTTGTTTATTACTAATATCTTGAGATGATAAATAAATCATTTATGTATTTATTATTTCTAAATAAAAGTTTATATAATTTTTCCCTCCTAAACAAATATAATAAAATATTCCAGATGGTTATTCCAAGAATGGGATCAATAATATTTTATTATTTCTCATTATTCGAGGGTAACTCAATATTTTGTTATAAAGAGAAGGGTTTTCCATTCATTATTCACTTTTGATTATTTTCATTGTTGCACTCACTATTGTAACTCTGATTATTTTCACAGTTACAAACCATATTTTTGTTGGTTTTATGCATTATAGAGGAGAGAGACTCTACACAAGTTGAAGACATTTGAGGATAGCTAAGAACTCATCCCATAGAGGGAGACTTGTAACATTTATCTATTCTCTTCACAGGTGTTATAATAAAATTATTATTTACATATCTGGTTTCCATTAGATGATTGGAGTTATTACTCTTTATTTTTGTTGTTTAACTATGATTGCGGCATAGATCCAAACTTTTGCGAGTTTTGTTTCTATTAGTTGTTGTAGATCTACAATTTTTAGCAGCCATTTATATTATTGACATTGTTTGTTATCAACAATCTTAAGTGGGTTCTTTTCATACATCATTGAGAAGAAAACACTACAAAAAAATTGGCGACTCCACTGGGTTTTATACTTCAAATCCAGGAACCTGGGTGACCATTAGTTTTCAGCTTAGGGTTTCTTCTTTTTTCAATTCTCTTAATGTTTCTTAGTTTTTTAACTCTAGATCTGATAAATTTCTAACTTCTGCAAGCTTTCTGGTCATTTCCATAGGTCACAGGAACCAGCTGCGACAAAGGCGACACTTTTTCTGAGATTTGTCGAACAGGATCCACTAAACAGAAATCACAGTTTTTAGCCCAAAAAGTGCGATATGGGCTTCAGAACGCACCTTTTAGCCCAAAAAGTGTGATCCCTTCAGAGAAACAGGTCAGTGCTTACTATTTTTGGTTTTTAGGGTTTTTCTCATTATCGGTTTCTGGATTTTATAGAGAGTTGTCTACTGGGTGTCTGACCTCTATCTCATCCCGCTTAGGCCTTGAAACACTCTATTTTACTTGTTTAATTCGAATTTAGCCTCCCCTAGGGCTTCTACTACACTTCCACCTTTCTAAGAGGATTTTAGTTGAGTGAGTAGTATGAGTTTCTGCAACACTTTTAGCCACATTTTCCAGATTTGTACCTTTCTGTTTCAGATCTGTTAAGATAGGTTGTTACCATCCATAGTGTCACATTTCCATTTATTTGGTCATTTTCCTTAGGGTCCCATCGCTTTCCCTAGGTGTTTCACCCATCTCCCTATCTTTATGCAATGATATTCCCCTTTGGTTTTTTGTTGTTGTCACACCACTTTCCAGTAGCTTAGTGTCACTTGATCCCAGTCACACCGACATTCAAATCTCTTAACCATTTCAGTGTATTTCCCATTAGTTTATCCACCAAGAAGTATAGTGTTTTCAAACCCAGTTTGGGTGGGGTTTAGTTAATTGTTTTTTTGTTCATTTTTTGTTATTTATTTCAGTTTATTTTCAGCAATCTTTTTTCTTTTTTACAAACATGATCTGGCCTTAATCAATTAATGCACTTACACACACAACCAAACTTAAGCGAAGGGCGCTTGGTTTACACCGCTAAGCCAAGACTTAACATAATAAATTTATCTCCCTGCATCAAGACAAAGATATATTTTTGATCTCCCTTCATCGTTTTCGTGTTCCGTGTGTCCTATCATCATTGCGCCACCAAGGCATGTCTCACGGAGACTATTAGGCCTTCACCCCCAATTTCTGCTTGGGCGTATTACTCCTCCCCGTTGGATTCAAGTTCATAGCCCTCTGAGCCCCCATAATGACTCTTCTCCTGGTTATTTTGATTTATCATCTAATTTTGAGCCTCTTCTCCACATATCATCACCATGTATAGACCCACAGCTAGTGCAGGAACCAAACCTAGTGTTGGATCCGGTTCTATACCTGATCTGGATCTTGAGGGGAGGCCCGCAAGATATAAAAGATTGAAATGGATCTTGGGGGAGAGGCCCCCAAGATCTAAAAAATTGAAATTCCAAAAGAAAAAGATGAGAATGCCCAATAAACAAAACCACAAAGAAAAGTTTTATTAAAACGAAGAATAACTGTAAAAGCTACATTGTGGCAGACAAACTGTCCTTTTACAAAATGTGACTTGTTACTTATAGTATTTTTCAGTTACAGTACCACAGGTCAATTCCATGAGTGAATGAATACCATGGGTGCATGTCACTTACAATACCATGGGTGGATGTCACAATACCATGGGAAAATACCATGGGTGAATGAATACCATGGGTGGACGTCACTTACAATACCATGGGTGGATGTCACTAACAATACCATGGGTAAATTCCATGGGTGGATGAATAAAATGGGTCGATGAATACCATGGGTTGATTCCATTTTCCATTCGGATCAATACCCATGGTCACATCAAGCGGAACAGTCTCAGGAACCGTTCCAGAAGCCCCCGTGCTCCCCTTTATGGTTGGGTTAAGTCTACCAGATCTTAACTAGTTAATAAACAACCCCATACACCATGATGATAGTTGGCCCTCTATGCCGACTAAGCTTCCCTCAGACATCCCAAAGTTCGAGGGTGTTGCTTGAGAGGATCCTACCAACCATGTTCGATCCTTCCACATGTGGTGTTCATACAAGTCTATAACCGATGACTCCCTTCGTCTTCGGCTCTTCCAATGCATGCTCACTAGAGACGGTGCAAAATGGTATGTAGACCAGCCCTCCGCACTAATTTCATTTTCTCAGCGCTTGCTAAAGCATTCCTTTCGTATTTCTAGATACCTCTCCGGTACGACAATGGTATTGAGCTATTGATCACATTCCATCAATCCTCCGCCACTCACCTTTCCAACCATGTTCAAGAGTGGTGTCGAAGGAGGAGCACATGTCGTGCCCCACCTTTCGAAGACTGTGACTATCTAGATTGGTTTCTTAAGAAACTTTTATCCCCTATCAGGAAATATGTCGCATCCCATTTTCCTCATACCAAGGAAGAATCTCTCCAAACCGCTTTGAGATATGATCTGATTTATCCACAATCTGGTTATGTGTAGACCATCATTCCAGACCTCCCTCATCCTAGAGGTGCCAATGCACTGGGGGCATCTCACGCCGCAAACGGTATCGTTGGATCCCTTTCACACTCTTCGCCATATACTCAGAAAAGTTATGGCTACCCGCAAGGGGGCACTAGTTCCTTCAACACTCATGCCCCTCTTGCTAAAAACATGTTTCCTGGACCCCAACCTGTCTACTAAAATGTTGCTCCTCCTTATGCACAGCCAAGCGCTCCAGCCCCTCAAGCATTAGCGTCGCAGCCTCCCATGCATCCTCAGCTCCAGCAGCCACCGCCCCCTCAGGGTCAAGTGTTTGCACAACATAGTACTACCAATCCCCAAAATTCAAAGAAAAAGAATAAGGGGAAGGGTAATAAGGGTAACTAGGGTAATCAAGGTAACCAGCCTAGTGAACCTCAGGGGAACCAGCCTAACACTAACAACCAGCAACAAGGCAACCAGACCAAGCAGAACAAGGTTATTCGTACGAATAATCCTTGTTCATGTTGTGGTGTACATGGCCATTATACACATGAGTGTACCCTTTTACCCTAGATGCTCCAAATGTGGGAAGCTCAAGCAACTTCAAGAGGTCAACAATCACCTCAGTTTCCTGTGCCACCCCAACCAACAATGCTCACAAATCCTTTCCCTCAGCAAGGATTTGTTTTTGCTTAACCCCAGCTAGGTCAAGCATCCCACCTCCCCCAATGTTCTGGTCCTGTTGACTACTAGATCCTAATGATGAACTCTGATGAGGTTAACCCCTCCAATATCAACCTACAAAATTGGTCGCATCAATATGACAATCCCTCCACTTTGTCAGCTACCGAGTCCAAAACCAAAGTATCCACTGAGCCTCTTACGACACCAAATGGTCCTTTACAGATCTCTCAACCCAAAGTTAAGGCCACTCCCAAGATCCCAAAGGGACCATGTTACGCAGTAATTTGTCACTGTCTCCTTGTCAGTCTCCCTACTGTATCATGAATTCAAAATAACCATGCTCATGCTCTCTGAACTGGCCAAATGACCCACTTTGCCAAAGTTTATTTCGTTAGCGCGACTTAATACAAACATAGGATGTCCATTACACCGTAATGCAGATTCTAACATAGATGCCTATACATATAGTATAGTAGATGACTTGGCACAATCATGTGCCACTATGTTGATGCTGGAAGTCCTTCGGTCATGCCCTTCCAAAAAGAAAGCTCGAATAACTACCTTGGGTGTAGTGGATGCTTCTGACGATCGTTTGATTGTCTTCCTAGTTTATACATCAAAGCATCCACCATTGCCTTCATCTGTTGCTTTCCAGATACCAGTTAGATTCTGTAATGCCATCATCTCCAAATGCATTATTGACAAAGACGCATCCACCTGTGTGATGTCCGCTGCTGTTTGGAAACAACTTAAGACACCTAAGTTTTCCCCCTCCACCATCACTTTGTGTGCTTTGGATAGACACCTCTCCCAACCCCTTGGCATGTACCGCAACTATCTAATGACCCTTGCGGGTAAGATTGTCCATGTTGACATTGAAGTCATTGATGCTCCTTTGGATTAAAATATCCTCTTAGGTCGCAATTACACATATGCCATGTCAACCATTGCATTTGCAGTGTTCCACAAGATGTGCTTCCCCCATGAAGGGAAGATCGTTACCATCTATCAGTTTACTTACTACGAGTCGGCATCCATGACCTCCCCCGAGTCCATTATCTCGTCAATGTTCGACAAATAGTCTCCAACCCCTACCACCAATATTTCACTTAGAGTCTATAAAGACTCCTCATTGTTGGTTTCTTTCCTTGGACCTCCCCCTCTCGTATCACAGATTAATTCTATGAGTGTTTTCATGTTACAAGTGTCATCCTTGAGTTCCGCGCAGGTCAACCTCTTTGAGGTTTCTGCGCACGCTTTTGTCGAATCTCCTTCAATAGAATCCCATGTCTCAACATTCGTAGATCCTCTATCTATCGGCTCATCGTCTACCATTTCAGACGATGCGTATGTGAACCTTCTTTCTCAAGTTGATGCACCAGGTAAAGCTGTCGCATCATGTAGTAATTGTTCCTCCCATCCTCCCATCTTCCATTCTAATGAGGACATCATGGAAGCTATGTCTACCCCTGATTACCCATGGGACGATATGCACCACCGTGCATACTTCCTGCCACAGTAGTCCCATGACCAGTATGTTGTGGAATCAAAAGACTCCATCCACAGTGAAGTCAATTGGTTTCGAAATCCCATACCTACCCCAGATGCTTTCGAAGAAGGTAACATGTCCAACATCTCTCCTACTATCAAAATTAAGATTTCATATCAACCAAGGGTCGAAGAAAACATTACCTTGGGGGCATAGTGCACCCTAGAAGAAATTGAAGCGTACACCAAGCTCTTCAGAGAATTCTGTGATGTTTTCGCCTGGTCGTATTCTGAGATGCATGGACTTGATCCAACCATTGATGAACACCATATCGACACATGGCCCAATGCCACTCCTGTCTGGCAAAAGTTGAGACCCATCCACCCTTCTCGATGTGAGGCCATAAAATCCAAAATCGACAAGCTCAAGCAAGTTGATTTCATCTATCCCATTGAGTATACCACATGGGTATCCAACCCGGTTCATGTTCTCAAGAAGCAAGGCACCATTCGTATGTGCATGAATTTTCACGACCTGAATAAAGATTGTCCCAAAGACAACTTTCCCACACCCTTTATTGACCTGATCATTGATGAGTGTGTGGGGCACGAGTTTCTATCCTTTATGGATGGATTCTCCAGGTACAACAAGATCAGTATCTGTCGTGCCGATCAGTTAAAGACATCATTCATTAGTCCGTGGGGAACCTTTGCATATCGAGTCATGCCATTCCACTTAAAAAATGTTGGAGCAACATTTCAACAGGCCATGTCATACTGCTTTCGTGACTTGGCGCACCTTATCTGTTATGAAACCAGCTCACAAAAGGATAGAAAAGAGAGATCAACGCCTTAGAATTCGGCCTCTTTGAGGGGGCAACCTCCTTTACATTACACAAATGAGCAATTATTGGATGATTCAAATGAAAAAACCTCCTTTCTATATATATGAGTCTAAGGAGTCACAATATAACCCAACCGACCTAACAATAATAATATAAAGCCACAAAAATAACAATAGAAGGATTCTATGTGGCACAGTAATAACAATATGGGGACAATAGGGGCACAACAATATTAATAAGGGATACAACTACAATAGTAATGGGGTAATCACTAGTATTATAGGGACCCAACATGCCCCTCTCCTTCAAAAAAGTGTTGTCCTCAACACTTGAGTAGTTCTGGATGCTTCTGTATAAAATTCTCATCCTCCCATGTGGAATCTTTAGCGGATAAGTCCTTCCACTTGATAAGATACTTCGAAATTGATCGATTTCGTAACTGTCGAGTTCTTGTTTCTGTGACTACTTCTGGTTCCAATATAATTTTTCGTTCCTCGTCAAGTTCTGGTAATATTGTTTGAACTGGGAGCTTGTAGCCTATAACCTTCTTTAAACATGAAACATGGAAAACTGGGTGCAATCGAGAAGCTGCAGGAAGCTCCAATTTGTATGCCATAGTACCAATCTTTTGCAACACCTTGTACAGACCATAATACTTTGGTGATAATTATTATCCTTCTTAGCTTGCTTGAGGGACATTTTCTTATATGGATGTAGCCGTAGGAATACCCAATCACCTACATCAAAACTTCTTTCACTGCGATGTTGATCTGCCTGTTGTTTCATTCTATTTTTTGCCAACACGAAGTTATCCTTTAAGAGTTGGAGGACTTGTTGTTGATGTTCGATGTGATGTTCCACTGCTTGAACCTTAGAATTTTCTCTTAAATATGATGTGATGGATGGTGGCTGATATCCATAAAGTTCCATAAATGGGGTCATTTTTGTTGCTGTATGGAAAAAAGTGTTATACCACCATTCAACCAGAGGCAACCATTTGACCCATTGTGTCTATTTATCAGATACAAAGCAACGAAGATATCCTTCCAAACATTTGTTTACTATCTCAGTTTGCTAATCAGATTGAGGATGATAAGATGAGCTATGAGCTAACTGAGTACCAAGACAAGAAAATAATTCTGTCCAAAAATTTCCAATGAAAATGGGATCTCTATCACTTACAATAATCTTTGGGTTTCCATGTAGCTTTTGAATTGTTTCCATAAATGTAGTAGAAACTGTACTGGATTTAAATAGATGTGATAATGCACAAAAGTGTGCATACTTGGTAAGTCTGTCAACTACAACCATGATGACACTCTTTCCCTTAGACTTGGGTAAACCTATGATAAAATCCATTGAAACCTCCTCCCAACGTTGGCTTGGAATGGATAAAGGTTGTAATAGACCTGGTGTCTTAATTGTTTCAACTTTATTTTGTTGGAAAACCAAACATTCCGCCACAAACTTTTGAATATCTGATTTAAGGCCCTCCCAAAAAAATTCCTTCTTAACCCTGTGGTAAGTTTTTAAAAATCCTGAGTGCCCTCCTAAGGGAGAAGTATACAATTCCATAAGAATATTTTGTTTTAGCTGGGAATTCTTACAGAGGTATAAGCGATCTTTGTACCATAACGAATCATTTTGCCAGCTAAATGTATCAGACGTACTGGAGTCTTGTTGTAACTTTTGAATAAGTGCCCACACTTCTTCGTCATTCTTCCATTCCTCCCTTGCTTCGTTTATCCAATCTGGTTGGATAATAGAAATGCGCACAACATTGCTTCCACATCCTCATCCTTTCTTGAGAGTGCATCTTCCACCACATTTTGCTTCCCTTTTTTGTAGATGATTTCAGAGTCATAACCCAACATCTTCATGACCCACTTTTGTTTCTCTTCAAAGGATAATATTTGTTCTAAAAAGTATTTAAGGCTATCATGATCCATTTTTACCTTGAAGTGTCTTCCCATTAGGTAGGGTCGCCATTTCTTAAGTGCATGGAGTATTGCCAACATTTCCTTCTCATAAATAGCTTTGTGTAAAAACTTTCCCTTGATTGGACGACTTTCAAAAGCAATGGGTCTTTCATCTTGCATTAAAACAGCACCAATTCCATTTCCTGAAGCATCACATTCCACAATAAAGGTTTTTGTGAAGTTTGGTGTAGCTAAGACCGGTGCTTGGCACATTGCCTCTTTAAGATGCTCGAAGGCCTTTGTTGCTTCTAGAGTCCATGAAAATGCATCTTTCTTCAATAATGTTGTTAGAGGTGCTGCTATTCTCCCATAATTCTTAACAAACTTGCGATAATACCCTGTCAACCCGAGAAATCCTCGCAGATGCTTTATGGATGTGGGGATTTTCCATTCCTTAATGGATTTAATTTTGCTAGGGTCTACCTTAACTCCTTCATGAGATACAATATGACCCAGATATTCCACCTCTTGTACTCCAAAGAAACATTTGAATCTTTTTGCATATAATTGTTTCTCCTCCAATAGTTGTAGCACCCTGTCAACATGTTCAACATGATCCTTCCAAGACTTGCTGAAGATTAGTATATCATCAAAATCACTAACACAAATTTTCTAAGGAATGGTTTGAAAATGGATTTCATCAAACCTTGAAATGTTGAAGGTGCATTGGTAAGGCCAAAAGGCATGACCAAAAATTCATAATGACCCTCATGAGTTCTAAATGTTGTTTTCGGAATGTCTTTAGTCTTCATTCTGATTTGATGATATCCTGAACGAAGATCCAACTTGGTGAAGTAAATTGATCCATGCAATTCATCCAGTAATTCATCAATGACAGGAATGGGAAACTTATCTTTAATAGTGAGCTTGTTGAGCTCCCTATAATCTGGACACATGCGCCATGATCCATCCTTCTTGTGCACCAATACTACTGGAGCAGAGAAAGAACTTTGACTCGGTTGAATTATACCAGCCTCTAGCATTTCTGCAACCATACATTCAATTTCACTCTTTTGGGCATAGGGATATCTGTACGGCCTGATGTTTGGAGGAACACTTCCTGGAATCAGATTAATAGCATGATCATGATCACGAATAGGTGGGAGACCTTTGGGAGTCTCAAATACCTTGGAATGATTGTCCAAACTTTTTTGAGATCTGGAGAAATAGATGATTCCAATGTGGAAACATCTAGCGAACATAATTGTGCAATTACACCTCTTTGTTCCTTTTTTAGAAGCTTTGTCATACCGTTAGAGCTGATTATCATTTCTCGGTTTCCCTGCAATACCCCTTAATTCAACTTCCTTTCCGTCCACAGAAAACTTCATGAAAAGTTCTTGAAAATTAAAAGCTATTGTACCCAAGGATTGTAGCCATTGGACTCCTAGTACAACATCAGCACCTCCCATTGGAATGGAAAGCATTGGGCTAGTCAATACATATTCTCCCATGGATAGCTTGATATTATGGCACTTTCTAGAGCAATTTATTGTTCCTCCATTTGCAACCATCACTTGACACTCTGGTGCTGGATATAAGAAGCAATTCAATTCTTTTTCTACCTTACAATGAATAAAATTGTGGGTACTTCCTGAATCAATCAACACTATTACCTTTTTCTTCTTGATTTGTCCTTCTATCTTGATGGTTTGAGGAGTGGTAATTCCCGCCAATGCATTACAAGATATGGTCGGATTCATTTCTTCTTTATCTAGGCTTTGTTCCTGGAGTATATCCTCTTCTTTTGACTTTTCTTGCTCCTTTTCTTCTTCCTCTTCACAATCTATGTAGAATAATTTCTTCTCAGGACACTTATGACCTTTAGTGCATTTGCTATCACAACTGTAACAAAGCCCGTTTGCTCTCTTTTTTTCCAATTGTTGTGTTGTCAACCTTATAGGTTGTGGAAGACTAGGGGCAACAATAGTTCCATCTTTATAGTTGTGAGTGGTATGCTTCCTGGTTGCCATAATTTTGCTTTCCATTTTTCTTGCTAACCTGAATGCTTTCTCTAATGAATCAGGTTCCCAAAGGCGAACATCATGTTGGATATTATCCTTTAAAGTCCCTATGAACACATCAATCCTATGCTCCTCTGGAATATTTTTTACCCTTAATTTCAATTTTTGGAACTCCTCAATGTGCTCCATTATTGAACCCTTTTGTTTGAGACTTATTAATTGGCTAAAAAAAGTGTTGCTTTTTGTATCCTCATAATGTGTTGTCAATTCTTCCGTAAAAATTGCCCAAGTGATAATTTTTTTACGAGAGCAAAGCCATTGATACCATACAAACTGATTTGGTTCCAAATATAAAGTTGCAATATGTACCTTTTGTGTGTTTTGCAAATTATTGAGATCGAAAAATTGCTCCATCTGTAATATCCATGTTGTGGGATCCTTGCCATCAAACTTCCTCATATCGATTTTTGGAATATGGTGGGTCTTTGATCCAACATTAGAGTCTATGGAATCATGATTAACATTTCTTTTGTTCTCATCATGAGTTTCCTTTACTACCCTTTCACCATTAGTGACCATTTCTTGTAGCAACTTATTCATACTTATCTTCAATTCTTCCATCTTATCATCCATGCCATCAATTTTAATGTCCATGCCATTCATCTTAGCTTCCATGCCATCCATCTTAGCTTCTACGTCTTTCTTTAAAAAATCTATCTTATCTTCTACACCTTTCTTTAAACCATCCATCTTAGCTTCTACATCTTTCCTTAAACCATCCATCTTAGATTTTGTTGCTTTTTGTGCAAGTGACACTTGTTGCACTTGGTCTCGTAATTTTGATATATCATGTTGCATTTCTTCCTCTTCTTCATGAGTCATGCTAGAGCTTTTAGGTTTCTTACTAAGTGTTTTCATTTTCTTTCCTTGGGGCATCAATTACCGATTCAAACTAATTTTTCAAACCAAGCTTATGAATTTTTTTTTTAAAAACTACACACCTTTTTTCACTTTATAGAAGCTTGATATTGAACCTGATGTATCTCTGAAATTTCAGATCATCCAGTTCTGAAATTGAGAATTGTAGTAGCCCTCTGTGTCCTCTTTCCAATGCCACCAGTTTGATCCAAATTGGATTCTCCAAGGAAGAGTTATGCACAATCTCACAAGATGACTTGATTATAGACTAGTTCAGTAGAGCGAACTTGTACGACATGACACGAGTCACTGTTTCTACCTTTGGATCTGAAAAATATATACAATAAACTACAGTCTGTCCTCTTTCTATACCTTCTTATGAAATTTCAATCTGATGCTCAAAGAGAAAGTTATTACGATTTCCCCAGGTCACTTGTTTGGAATGTAATTCAGGAGTCTGCAAAAAGACCAACTTCCTCAGATCATATCTCCTCAAATATAGTGCAAAAAGCTCTGAAATTCGGATCCGAGATTCAGAACGATTTCTTCTCAAATGGGTTTTTTTTTTTAGCTTCTAAAATGTCATAGAAAAAAAAATTATAGTGAAAACACCACGATGACCTGTTTGGAGCAGTGAAACCCTAGAATCCAAAGCTCTAATACCAAATGTTATGAAACCAGCTCACAAAAAGATAGAAAAGAGAGATCAATGCCTTAGAATTCAGCCTCTTCGAGGGGGAAACCTCCTTTACATTACACAAATGAGCAATTCTTGGATGATTCAAATGAAAAAACCTCCTTTCTATATATAGGAGTCTAAGGAGTCACAATATAACCTAGCCGACCTAACAATAATAATATAAAGCCACAAAAATAACAATAGAGGGATTCTATGGGGCACAGTAATAACAATATGGGGACAATAGGGGCACAACAATATTAATAAGGGATACAACTACAATAGTAATGGGGTAATCACTAGTATTATAGGGACCCAACATCATCCTTGCTTACCTTGACGATCTCACTGCTCGTTTGAGGTCTCGAGTACAACATTTCATGGTTTCCGCACCATTTTTCTCCTATGTTGCAAGTATAAAATTCGTCTTAATCCATTGAAATGTGTCTTTTGTGTTCTTGTCAGCCGATGTATGTTAGGCTTCATTATGTCTAAAGATGGTATCACTCTTGACCCCTTAAAATTTCAAGCCATTCTTGAACTTTCACCTCTCCGTACCTTGCGCTAGTTAAAAAGCCTTCAAGGCAAAGCCAACTTCCTTCGCAGGTTCATGCATGACTATGCGACCACCGCGCATGGGTTTCTTAGACTTCTTCACTCCACCATTCCATTTGTTTGGGATGACCATGCTCAACAGTCTTTTGACACCCTGAAGCATGCTCTCACTTCCGCACCCTTGATCATCCCCCTCGACTTCACTAAGGACTTCATCTTATACATCTCAGCTTCCGCCCATTCGATCATTGGGGTCCTTATTCAAGAAGATGAGGATCGAAATGAGCATGTTATCTATTATGTCAGCAAGAAATTAGTAGGTCCCCCTGTGAACTACTCCCATGAAGAGAAGTTGCCAATGGCTATCGTGTTTTCCGTCCAAAATCTTTGTCACTATATCCTCACACATACCACCAAGGTCTTAACAAAATCCAACCCCATGACCTTCCTATTGAGTCAACGGATCATTAATGGGAAGTATGCACATTAGATCATCATCCTCTAGGAATTCGATCTCAAGTTTGTTACGCTTAAGAGTAATAAAGGTTTGGCCCTTGCTGAACTCATTTCTAAATTACCCACTGGTGCACGTGATCCATTGGTTAAGGACAAACTCTTGGATGAACACTTGTTTGTCCTCACTTCAGACGATCCTTGTTACGAAGATATTATCACATATTTTTGAACCCAAAATTTCACTCCCCATATTACTCGTGATGATCGGTGATAGATTCGATACCAAGCCCCTCACTACCTCCTCATCGGTGACGACCTTTATCATCACGGTGTGGATTCTATCCTTCGTCGTCTCACCCATCCTGAAGCAGAGCAAGTGCTAAATTCCTGTCATAGTGGAACTTGTGGTGGTCACCTCTCCGATATGGCCACTGCCCAGAAAGTCATGCGCGCCAGTTACTTTTGGCCTTCTCTCTTCAGTGATTGCATTGAGGCATTCAAACACTACCCCAATTGTCAACATTTTTCCCCAAAGGCAAGAGCCCCACTAGCTCCCCTCCATCCTATCATCATTGTTGGTCCTTTCTGTAAATGGGCCATTGACTTTATGGAGTGTCGACTGCCATCTATTAATAAGCATAAGTATATTATTGTGGTTGTTGATTATT
Organism: Pinus tabuliformis; assembly: GCA_031772625.1. Lineage (NCBI taxonomy): Eukaryota > Viridiplantae > Streptophyta > Pinopsida > Pinales > Pinaceae > Pinus > Pinus tabuliformis. The sequence continues at coordinate 236,868,640 of CM062819.1, forward strand.
TAACCAAATGGGCTGAGTCCATGCCAACGTTCAATAACACAGCGGCTACCGCGGCCCTTTTCTTCTTTAACCATGTTATCACTCGATTTGGGGTTCCAAAACAATTGGTCTCTGACCATGGCCGACATTTTGAAGATGAGGTATGGCATGAACTATCCTCATTGTTGGGCTTCCAGCACCAGTATTCATCATCTTATTACCCCCAAGGTAATGGAAAAGTTGAAGCAGTCAACAAGATTCTCAAGACGATGCTTCAGCAGACAATGAATAAGCACAAGACCAACTGGAACCTTATGCTCTTCCCAGCTTTGTGGGCCTATAGAACTTCTGTAAAACCACCATCGAGTTTACTCCTTTCCACCTTGTCTTCAGCGAGGAGGCAGTCTTACCAATCGAGTGTAAGATCGATTCCCTCCACCTAGTTGTTGAACTTCTCCCCAACACCTAACCATTAGAACAAAGACTTTTCATGCTTGAACATGCCTATGAAGACCATCGTGTTGCTTTGCAAACCATTGAAGTGGTCAAAAAGCGCACCAAAGCTCAATATGACCGAAAATTCAACCCTTGTGCCTTTCACAAAGGTGATATTGTTCTAGTGTATGACCAAACCCATGATACCCTAGGGAATGGAAATTTTGAACCATTATGGCTAGGACCTTACATCATTCGTAAGGACTTAGGTAAGGGGGCATATCTCCTAGAGGATCTCGAAGGCCAACTCCTTCCCAATCCTTGTAATGCACTGTACCTCAAGAAATTTTACCCATAGCATCTCCCATTGATTTGCACATATTTATCTCTGTCATGCATTTAGATAGGTTGCACCACTTCATTTGATGATTTGACACTTCACCAAGAAACCATTTTTCCAAGAAGGTCGCTTCGTCATCTCTCAAAATCACCTTTCATCATAAAGCGATACTTGTACTTTGAGGTCCACCTTCTCTTAATACTTTTCATACCATATGTTTATTTTCATCATGAGTAACCATCATTTAATCATGTTTTGATGGTCCCCGCAAGGCCTAGTCTATGTGGCAGTGTCATAGAGTCACCCTTGTTCAGAGCATCTGCAATTAGTCACCCTTGCATTTTTGGAGTATATTTCATGTCCCATTATATCATGTCACAGTATTATATCCATATTTGCATGTCGTTCATCCTGTGTTGCCTATTTTGGCCTCCAATCATATTGTCCCCATCCCCTCCGGAATTGAGTTAGTTGCTGCCAGGTCAATCATGCACTTTAAGCTTTGACAAGGGAAGTCATTTGTTTGTCCCTCAGTCCCATATTTCCATTATCCATGGTGTCATTCCATCAATAGCATTACTATTCTCCCTCATGCATTAGTTGAGGATCCTCATTGCCTCATCTATCGTGGGCACCCTTCTATCGACATCCACTCATTTATTCCAGAAGAACAGCATAGAGGGTGGTGTATTTTGTTCCAACTTCCACTCTTGTTTGGTGCCTTGGATCGAGCAAAGGATCTCATTATTTCCCTTTGACTTGGTCATTTCATGGTCGTGATTCATACACTTGATGGTCGAGGGATGCAGCAGATTGTACCAGTGATTCTTAGGCGTGTGTGAGATGCTTCAAACCTCATGAGGGGGTGGCCCTTCAGGTATCCCCTCACATGCCCGGATGCATACCTACTATGCTACAACCTCATATGCAGTTTCGCGGAGTTGATGGGTTTGGTTCCTACCAACTACAGTGTTCATATCATTCACGTCTCCTCCAGATGATCCATTCAGTTTTGCAGAGCCCTTCCTTGTTTAGCAGGGCTTCTCTGATTTTTCTTCCCTCCCTCCCACCCATTTTTTTTAGGGAAGGGGATTTGCATCTCATGTACTCAGATATTATTGTATCCAATCCTAGCTCATGTTTTTACCAGGTGCATTATGTATATGGGACACATTCTATTATTTTCTAGCTTTGTTATGCCAGCATATCATGTACCATTTAGCATGTACTTCAGTGGTCAATTTTATATGTCTAGGTGAACCATTATTTTTGAACTAAATTATCTTGGTGGGTGTGGGTATGCCTTCCCTGTCTCATTGAGGTCCGATACCACAACATAAAAGGAGACTTGCATTAGTATTTCCCACTCTATCCCTATCCTCTTTCAATTCAGCTTCATTGTCTCTCTCGCTCTCTCCTTGACTACCCTGTGTTGTCTAAGTGATTGTGCCTTTACAAAGTACGTCGGTCATACATTTTGCTCCTAACACTCATATGTTGGGGGGTAATCTGTTATCACCAAAAAATTGATCATCTAGCCTAATTTACTAGATGGATCGAAGTACACCATGTAAAGCCAATTTTACCATAGTAAAATTGCTTTCATTGTGAGAAATTACTTAATAAACCACCTTTGTTAAGTAATTTATAGTTAAACCCATGAAGAATAATTAAATAAATCACTATTTATTGATTTTCTTCTACAAATAATTAATTAAACCATTGTTTTATTATTATTCCTTGTCATATTTGACCCAATCATGAAAAATAAACAGATAAATCATTACTTATCTTATTTTTCTCTAAGAATAATTAATTAATCACTAATTAATTATTATTCTTTGTCAAATTTGACTAAATCCATTAGGAATAATTAAATAAATCCTTATTTGTTTATTATTCCTTAACTAATTCCTTGAGATGATAAATAAATCATTTATTTATTTATTATTTCTAAATAAAAGTTTAAATACTTTTTCCCTCCTAAACAAATATAATAAAATATTCTATGTGGTTATTCCAAGAATGGGATCAATAATATTTTATTATTGCTCATTATTCCATGATAACTCAATATTTTGTTATAAATAGAAGGGTTTTCCCTTCATTATTCACTTTTGATCATTTTCATTGTTGCACTCATTGTTGTAACTTTGATTATTTTCACTGTCACACACCATATTTTTACTAGGTTTATGCATTATAGAGGGGAGAGACTCTACACAAGATGAAGACATTTGAGGATATCGAAGAACCTATCCCATAGAGGGGGGCTGGTAACATTTATATGTTCTCTTCACGGGTGTTATAATAAAATTATTCTTTACATATTCGGTTTCCATTGGATGATTGGAGTTATTACTCTTTATTTTTGTTGTTTAACTATGATTGTGGCATAGATCCGAAGTTTGGTAGGTTTTGTTTCTATCAGTTGTTGCAAATCTACAATTTTTAGTAGCCATTTATATTGTTGAAATTTTTTGTCATCCATAGTCTTAAGTGGGTTCTTTTCATACATCATTGAGACGAAAACACGACAATAGAGACCATTCCACAGTACTTGAGTAGGTTCATACAATGTCGTGATGAACTTGGTCAATTTGGTTTTACTGTAGCTGAGAGGATGAATTGGTAAGCCTAGCCCTTCTAGGTCTTCCCAGAGCTGGAAAAACTACCAAGATATAGTGAACGAGAGGGAGAAACTATCAAATTGGGAACACCTATGGTTCGATTTGGTAAAGGAGGAAATAAGGAAAAGGAAAAACGACGAGACTTCATCCAAGGGAAAGGATGAATAAAATTGTTCCTTGGATGGAAAGGGAAAGAAAGGGAAAGGGAAGAAATCCCAATCCAAAGTAGGATCTAGTCAAGGGGGCGAGAAGAAAGACTTGTCCAGAATCAGGTGATTTCACTATCATGAATTCGGGCATTGTGCCATGAAGTGTCCACACTAGAAGACAAGAAATAAGACCTCAGGAGCCGAGGCACATAGCCATGGGACAGGTGAAGCAAAGAACATGTACAAGTTAGATGCAGAGGATTGTGCTGCGTTGAGCATAAAGGCAGAGAAGTTGCAGAGCCACGATGTCAATGAACTTTGGCATAGAAGACTTGGTCATTTGCATCATGGTGCTTTAAATATCATACAGCACATTACCACAAGTCTCCCCAAAGTAGCATTAGAGCAACATGACACATGAAAATGGTGTACTTTGGGGAACTACACAAAAGCCACTTCCCATTATTGGGACAACAAAGCACATGTAGTCCTTGAAAGGATACACTCTAATGTCTATGGATCTTTCTCGATAACTTCCACTGCCAAGCACAAATATTTTGTCATTGTTATTGATGTTTTCCCACAGAAGTGCTAGATCTAATTCATGCAGAAGAAGGATGAGACTTCTCCAAGTTTGTGGAGTTCAAGGCACTGGTTGAGAAATAAATAGACAATAAGGTGAAGAATCTCAGGAGTGATAATGGAGGTGAGTACGTGTCGAATGAGTTTAAGAAATTCTATGCAAAAGAAGGCATTCAATGAGAGTTGATAGCACCCCACCACCCACAACAGAATGGGATGGATGAGAGGAAGAACCATAGTATTTTGGGAGCAGAGAGGGCAATGTTGCATGACTAAATCCTAGTTGTGCACTTATGGGATGAAGCATGCAACATAATGGTCTATTTTCATAGCAAGAGTCCTCATTGGATTCTTGGCATGATTACAACGAAGGAGAATTTCTCAGGGAGGAAGCCAGATGTGTCACACTTCAAGATCTTTGGAGCTTGTCTACTTCCATGTCTCCAAAGAATCAAGGAAGAAGCTAGCATTGACAACAGAGTTAGGGATATTTTTGGGTTATACATAAACTCCCCACAACTACCGTGTGTACTCGCCATCCCTCAGAATGGCAATCGTGCTAAGAGATGTAAAATTTGATGAAGTCATAGCCATGTGATGCTCTCTTCAGAGGAAGCTTCAGATCCCACCATAGGAGGACCTTTTAGCTCCAAAGGAGGAACCTTAGGATGTTGTGGAGAAACCACAAGTTGAGATGCAGAGAGTGAAGATAACCACTCAAGCAGAACCATCCAAAGAAGGCAAGAAGACAACCCGAGAAGCTGAGGGACTTTTGTAAGATGCGAAGGAGAATATGGGTGCTCCTTTAAATTAGTGCAGGCAGAGAAGGTCACTTGATTAGGACATTGGCTACATGGCTCTAATGACTAAGCTTGTAGAGATTGAGCCATCCTCTTTCGACGAAGCAGTAGAGAAACCAGTTTGGGTTGATGCAATGGTGGAGGATTACGAATCCATTGTAAACAACAGAGTTTGGGAAGTGGTCCCAAGACCGAAAGGCAAATAAGTTGTGGATTCGAGATGCATATTCAAGGTGAAGCATGAAACAAACAGAATCATAGAAAAGTACAGGGCCATATTTGTGGCCAAGTGGTACTCTCAGGTTGAGGGGATTGACTATGAGGAGACCTTTGCTCCTGTAGAAAAGTACTCATCCATCATATCGATCCTTTCTTTGGCTACACAAATAGGGTGGAAGATCCACCAGATGGATGTGAAAATAACATTTCTCAATGGAGTTATTGAGGAGGAGGTGTATATCGAGCAACCAGAAGGCTTTGAGAATTTTGATTGAAAGTCTCATGTGTGCAGAATGAAGCGAGCGTTGTATGGTCTAAAACAAGCATCCTGTGCTTGGCACACCAGGATCAATAGCTATCTCACCGATTTTGGCTTCATCAGAAGTGAAGTAGATGCAAGCCTCTATCATATTTTGGTAGAAGTTAAATTGTTGATTATTGTCTTATATATTGATGACTTTATTTTGACTGGTGATGAGTAGATTATCAGATCTTGCAAGGAGGACCTTTCAAAAGAGTTTGAGATGAAGGACATGGGTCTCATGCACTACTTCTTCAGTTTGTAAGTCTGGAAAGGTGATGATGAACTATTTGTCTCTCAGGAAATTATGAGATACTTTAGAAGTTCCACATGGAAATATGCAAACCCATGTAGACTCCTCTAACGACCAATTGGACGAAAGAGGATGCCACTTCAGGTGAGGAAGTGGATGCAATTGTTTACCAGTAGTTAGTGGGTTCACTCATGTATCTTGTGAACACACAACCAAACATGTGTTATGCATTCAACCAACTGAGCCAAGCCATGGTTTGACCGACCAAATTATTTTGGAGGGAAGCTAATCATGTTCTAGGGTACCTCACAGGCACTACTTGGTTTGGACTATGGTACAAACGGGCAGAGGGAGTGAATTTGTATGGCTTCATAGATGCAGATTGGGTGGGGATTCCATCACAACGGAAGAGTAAATCAAGTGGAATTTTTAATTTTGGGTCCACAGCAGTTTCTTGGTACAATCAGAAGCAAAGATATGTGGCACTCAACTCGATAGAAGCATAATACATGGCTGCTAGTTAAGCAACATGTGAGGTGATATGGATGCATATTTAGCTCAAATTCATCCAGCGCAGGCCAAAGAGGGCCCAAGTGTGTTGTAATGCACCTTAGCAGTATATTGGGCTGCACTACAGTGCACCCTGATAAAGGCCTGCCTGCGCTAATCTTCTTAGAGGCAGTTTTTTTATGCTTTCAGTCATGGAATCTATTGGGAACGAGGCATTCTGATGGTTGACTTCATTTAGGGCATGTAACAACTGAATTAGGGTTTTATGGGCCCCAATATTAATGATCTGTAAGTCAGGATTGATGTGCCCAAATGGATCTGTAACAGTTGTCCCCTAAAGCATGAAGTCGTAAATATGTATGTTGAGTGAAATGCTTTACTATGTGGAGAGGAGGTTTCGAAGTAGAAGGTGACCTACATCAATTACAATACATATATCATGATAATTTGATTTTTTCATGAATTCGTTGAGGGAAGGTATACCCATGCTCAGCTTATAAACTTTCATTACATGTACAAATATAGTCGTCTACAGATATAGACCCATGAATGGATGACCATGAATGTAAGCCCATTGCACATTTGATTTAGTACTCCTGAAAATATCGCAGCCCGGATGGATGAAACTAGATCCGGGGTCTTCAATATTGTTCAATCTTTTGCTCAAGTACAAGTCTAACCATGTGAATAGATGATCTGAAGTCGAACATGGGAAGACATCGTCTGACTACCAGCCAATGATGTAAGCCGTTAACAGACGAGAGAGGAATCACCAATAATGATAATGACCATCAAGGTACTATAGTACATTTCGCATGGTGTGAATAAATGATTTGATGTCGAACACCATACAAAGTCTTTCGGTCGAAGGCCAGTGATGTCAACCTATCGTCGAAAGCGAGAAACCTGCCATTGATGTATGAAAGCCTCAAGGTACTGAAGGGGTGTTTCAAAGTCAACTTCTTGGATAATGTGTTGATGTCAACAAGAAGTGACTTGTTGCAGGAGGACCTTGATGTATCCCATGTCAACGACACGAAATGAGGTAAATTATTTTAGAGATGTAATTTGACTAACGACACAAGGTTCAGGAATGGCGGTCATGAAAATGAAGGTTTATGAGTATTGCAATTGAATGACTTCTCTTGAACATATCAACGACACTGAATGAATTGGTAGCATTGACCCAAAACTAAAGTAATGGGTGGTGTGATAGACCATAGGTATGATAACCATCAAGCAGATAACCCAACCCAAATAGCCTGAATGAATTGGCAGAATTGACCCAAAACAAAAGTGATGGATGGTGTGATAGACCATGAGTATGATAACCCTCAAGCAGATAACCTGACCCAAATAGTCACGAAGATGAAGTGAAAGTGTCATGTTCAAGAGCGACTTGCTACCATAAAGTGTTCTCCCCTTTTTCCCATTTTCCCCAGTCATTGCTGACCAGTACCTCTTTATTTTTATCAATCTTGAGGAGGATAACATATGCTTGTTGTATAATTCCACACTTCAGGTGAATCCATCACTATTTGATGCTTTAATGAGTCTAGTGAAGGTGAAACTCGGTCTTGTCTAGATGGACAAGTTTGTCGCTATTTGATGTTTTTAATGAGTTTCATGACAAAGATAACTCGATCCTTTTCATGTTTAGAGAGCTTGAAAAGGTACGAAAAGAAAACTCAACAAGTTCTTTTTTGTAAATTAATCTCTCAAGTACGAAAAATCGTAAAATAATACAAGAGAGATATCGTTTCCATCATTTAACGATATGGAAAGGACAAGTGCGTGACAATCTTTTCATGTTTAGAGAGTTTGAAAAGAGCTTAAAGAGGACTCCACTTTGAGCAACGAGTGATGTCTACGGTAGCAACTAGTTCCGGTGATGTTGGAACTTCTCAAAACATGTTGATTTATGTGAAGAGGCTGGCTAATAAAACCACTCATTGCAACTTTTCCTCAAAAAGGATAAAACAACCAAGTGAAAGCGTATGATCGGCCAAAGGGATGGTGGCAATGGGATGAAAACAACCAAGGCTTATCTGAAGAAAGAGGCTGATAGAATGGAAATCGCGAGGATTAAAATGGAGATGGGTTCATTTTTACACAAGCTTGAACCATAGGGAACTATGGTTGGATTCAGTTTCATGTTTACACAAGCTTGAAATAAAAAACTATGCTTGGAACTAGTTTCATTTTTACACAAGCTTGAAACGAGGAAAAACTTTGCTTGAAACTGGTTTCATTTTTACACAAGCTTGAAACGAGGAAAAACTATGCTGGGTTCAATTTACATGCCCCCAGCATGATGAAAGGGAGAGTTTTCTGTAACCAGATGGAAGTCGTTGCGGTGAGCAAGACATTTATCCAACACCTGTTTGGCTCCGTCCAGATTAAGACCAAGGTGAATGGGGTGATTCCCTTCACATAACCTATAGGGAAACTTAACTTTACCATTAGGTGCATGCCCCCCAAGCTTCATTACATTCACCTAAGTAGACTACTCATGGCTATCAGGTGGATGGAATGAAGGTTCGTTTATGAGATCAAGTGAAAGACTTGACTGAGATTTTATGAGATCTAATCAAAGACTCGAATTGGAACTTTGCTCCAAGGAACCTTGTTTCATTTTTTAATGAGCCTGACACAAGACAAGGAACTTTGCTTAGATTCCTTGTTTCATTTTTTAACGAGCTTGACACAAGACAAGGAACTATGCTCATACCCTTGGTTTCATTTTTTAACGAGGTTGACACAAGACAAGGAAATATCCTCATATTCCTTGGTTTCATTTTTTAACGAGGTTGACACAAGACAAGGAACTATCCTCATGGGCCTGTTTCATTTTTTAACAAGGTTGACACAGTAAAAGAACTATCCTCATACCCTTTGTTTCATTTTTTGATAAGGTTGACACAAGACAAGGAACTATCCTCATATTTCGATCACAACTCATAAGAGGTTATGAAGGAAAGATCTAGTTCCAATGCCCCCAGTACATAATGTACATGACGTACAACATCATTGAATTGATCATCAATTGAAATAGGTATAGAACGGGTTGCCACATAATTAACCCCTGGTGGGGATGATACCATTGGTACAAAAAGACCATTTAGGGAAGATGGTTGACTAGGAGCCATATTTGGACCTGGAAATGAAAGCTGGTCAACAGTGACAATTCTGCCTTCATGCGGAAACAAATCACTTGAAAGAGTGTTGAAACAATAGCTCCCATGCCATAAACATAGTCGCGTCCAAGAAGTAAATTGTAATCTAAAGGTCCTAGGACTACTACCACGTTCAGATAAACGATTTTTCTTCCCAAATTAATAGGCAACTGAGGAAGGATCCCTAATGGTTGACTTGTTCCTCTGTTAAAAGCCAATAGATTCTGGGTAACTAGCACAAGTGGAGGCGAACCGAGCGCTTTTCAAGTAGTTGGGGAAAGGATACTCACTGATGCACCTTCATCGATAATAGTGCCAGATACAATCATATTACAAACCTGTACTATGATCTGGAAAGGCACATAAGAAGGAAGACGGAAACCTGCCAATTGATTCCAATCAAAGGAAGTGACCTAACTACTTGGAGGGGGTACCATAGAAACGGGAGAATTAACCCCTTGAGTTAAGAGAGCGGGAGGATTTTCCTCCTGTCTTGATGGAACAGGAGGAATGCCCCCAAGCTCATTAGAATCTAAAGAAACAAAAATAACATGAGTGGTATCATATTCACTCTCTTCGGGAAAGGTATGACTAGCTGAAGGTGAAATCGGGTCAACTGTTACCTCGACCTGTTGATTTGGGTCGAGCATAGACTCATAGGATTCACTTTCAGAGAGAGTGGGTTTGACCGACGATTGATTTTGTTCAGTCAATTCATCAACTAGTGAAGGATTGAGGGAGAATTTCCTGTAACCATATGGAAGTCGCTGCGGTGAAGCAAGACGGTTATCCAACACCTTTTTGGCTTCATCCAGATAGGGACAAAGGTGAATGGGGTGATTCCCTTCACATAACCTACAGGGAAACTTAACTTTACCCTTTTTTCCATGAACTTTATTATTGTTAGTTGATGGTGTGTCACCAGCATGATCTCTAGAATTTGATGACACGGGATAATGTGAACGGGAAGACCATTCTTCTAAGATCTGAGGAATATCAGGACAATTTCGAAGAAGATGGTTTCCCACACAAATTTTTCATGGATATCAAACTTTGTGAGGCTTAATGGACGGTTTCTCATCGGATGTTGCATTCAAAGAAATGGTTTCTTGGTTGCACCTTTGCTGAATTTTCTTCTTCTTCTTCTTCCCTTTCTTCTTCTTCTTAGCCACCTGGTTACTAGTACCAATACTTTCACCAGGCGAAGAGGAAGAAGAGGAGGAAGAAACAACCAAGGAAGAAGGCAAAGGGTCAACTTTTGGATCAACTGGATGTTGATTTTGTCCAGTTGGAGGTGTACTCGATTGCGGAGAAATCACAACATTTTGAACCAAGGAGGTTGAAAACAACCATATTGGCAAGCCAATGGTAAATCCCGGAAGGGACACTGTAGCCATATATGGAGCACCAATATTTCCAAAAGAAGGAAAAGGACTAAGATTCTCATCAATAGGAATTCCTTGATTGGTGGACTCCAGATTTGTTGTCATATGTTTCAACCGAAGATAAACTGAGTGAGTGTGGAGGATGTTATCCGCAGTCAATTAAATTTATTTTAATCAAAGTAACATAACAAAACAAAAAGGGATAATCTAGGCAAAAGGTTTACCAATCAACTGTGAATAGCAGAATACCTCTCGGCAAACCAAGAAGTACGGGCAGGAAATCTCCCTGAATGTTGTGTTCGGTGTATCACAGTGTACAAGGCGGCCAACTCGGTTACCTAAGGATGGATAGAAATCTAGTGTTGTCCTCCCATATATACCCGAAGGTACATGGAGGCCCAGTCTATATAAGCGATGTCTAATGTAAAACCGCACAGTGAGAGAATTCCCATATACTTTACATACTGTAACACCACCCTATATACCCGAAGGTACATGGACAAGCTACGATATACTCACATACGTGGAATGAGGTATTACACTCGGGATGTATTGCAGACAAGTTAGCGGCAGCTGCTTTGTTTTACAACGCTAAAACATGTCTCTAGCCTAGAACCACTAAATTTTATCGTTAATGACAATGCTCCATTAGGTAAATTGATGTTTATTTTAAGTTGGTCTTGCTTAGGAATTTTCCTTTCAAGTTCACCACATGATGTATTCTGAAATTCCTAGGAATGCAACTATCATGATAAGCATTTTTTCCATTCAATTTAACGATGAAAATCCTAGCTACTTAGGGATAGAGCAATCAGATTCCTTTTGATCAAAGAGAAAAGAGAGAAGTCTAAATGAAAATTCCCTACATTATTCCTATCAGCACACACAATCTTCTTCTATGCAACATGCATGTATTTCTTTTTTATTTCCGTTAATGTGAATGACCAAAAAGGAAAATTAATGCACAATCGATCAATAAACTCTTTTCATAAAAATGACGATTTTGCGACAATTCCTTTTCAAGGAAAGGAAGACTTTACAACACTTTCATTTTCAAAGAAATGGGGGAATTACGACACTTTCAACAAAAATACCAATCATATGCACACATCAATCAATCGATCTTTCATGAATTAAGATTTTACGACAATCCAATTTTCGAAGGAAAATACGATTTTACGACACTTTCTTTCAAAAAAGATCAATCAACCAAAAACTAACTTTTGACTATAGATTGAAAATGACAAAGTGAATACATAAGAAACATTTATCAATCCTAATCTAAGTAGGGCCAGCTAAGGAGATGAAAAACTATTTTCAGAGACAAGACATCATTGACATTTAGCAAATCATTCAAAGAGGAGAAAATTAGCAAAAAAATTCAGATCCTAGATGGGAAAATGACCCTCAAGGGATTAGCGCAGGACGCAGTGAGAGACAGTATGCTTCAGTGCACTGGCTCTATGCTGGAAGTACATTGTAGCACACAGTGTCCTTCATTGGGCTACGTTGGTGACAGTAAGCCATTTTTGAAGGCAATTTGACACAGTTTTGACTCAATTTTCAATGAAATAAAACTGAAATTCAATCAACGACCACAAGTACAGTATGTAGAAATGTCTTAAGAGGCTGATAATCTACTAAGATGGATAATTGATTCCCCAGCGGAGTCGCCAATTTTTTTTGGGAAGTTTTAGTGTCTACGGATAAACGCTTAAACCCATAGACTAGTAGCTAAGTCTAGAACAACAGTGCAAAACGTTCTCTACTTTTTCTTGATGCAGGAGCATCTAGACCCAGCCAGCAATGTGGAGATTTGTCCACATGTTGTGGTTAAATCCAGTGAAATTTATTTACTGTTGGTCAAAAACAATTTACTGAGGAGGTTGGATTCCTCAAATAATTTGTTATTGTAATAAATAGGAGATTAGCTTATTTTGGATTTTGAGATAGAGTTGTTAGTCTAGGTGTGCTTGGAAAACAACGGAATAGAAGAATTCTGTTCTTTCTTGGAAAAATAGGAAACTCTGTTAGATGATTTAGGAGAATAAATAGAGGAAAATTGTAATGAACTCAGGGGATTTCTTTTTAGATTGATTAGAGTTTGTGTGTCGCTGGGAGGAGAAGAGCGATACTGGTGTGTGTATGGTTTTGAGTGTGGAGCGAAAAGCTCAGATTTTAGGGAGATTGTGACAGTATGTATGAGAGTTATTGATTTCTGGAATAATTGGGAAAAAAAACAAGGTTCTGTTTGTTTTGTTTCTGAGTATTATGAACATAATTATATTTTATACAATTCAAATGACAAATGGTGCAAATTCGAGTCTGATGTCTGCTCAATTGATTAGGGTGTGCGATCTGTGTGTAATTTTATTTAGCTGAAGAGTTCTTGTGTTAATGAAATCTTGGCGCTGTTAATAGTAGCGAACTGAGAAAAGTTTAATACAAAGAAAAAGCAGGAAAGATTTCGTGAATCTCCTGGAGCAGATTGACTAATATATTAAATGGTTTTGTAATTCGTTGGTTCTCCTGATTATTAGCATCAGATCGTGGAGACATGATCCAAAATCGCGCCATATAGTCACAGATCCAGCTGCGGAATTTGGGGATTGGGTTGAGATGATATTGAATCTGAAAGATATCGCAATATTATAGGGAAGTCGTTGTCCAACTGTTGTAATACAGAAATTCTGATCTCCGATTGAGGTAGCATCGGAACAATTGTAACCAACACATTGCACAGTGGTGATTGTGACAGCGATTCAATTTGAATCACATCGCATTAGAATGGTGGAGGGATTTCCCTGCGTCACTTTGCAAAAATATAAATAGGGCACCATAAGCCTTTGTGGAGTTCATCCTTTGATGTCAAAATTAGCTCTGAAGTTGAGGTCGAGGATCAGGTTTTGAGAGATCTGGTGCATTCTTGAGTTTTGTATGTTTTTCTTGTTTTGGCCCAGTTTATTAAGATATTTGACATCAAAAGGCACGAAAGCACATCTTTGGGTTCGATCTGATGTGATACAATGTGTTTAGAAGCCGATCACATTCTTTGAGAGATGATCAATTTAAGGTATTGAGACACAATGCGCATAGAGCCTGAGTGTGTGTCATTGTGTAACGATGTGTGAGGAGTTTACCTACATATGGAGGGGAATAATTATACGTTTTATCTGTGCATTTTGAGTCGATTGAATATGGATTGAATGTGTGCAATGTCAAATTCATGTGTGGGTGAAATAAGTCGATGAATGTGAAATGTTTACTATGGATTAAGTGTACAGGTGTACAAAGGATCTAAGTTGTTGTTCGATCCAGTGTAAAGCCAAGTATATGGAGTGTGATGGGTATAGTCTAGCAACATTGGTGGATCTAGTGCATATGGTCTACGTGAGCATTTAATGAATATTTCAGGTCCGATTTAATTGATAAATTGCAGCATTGTTGTGTAGACGTGCAATTGTTTATGGTCTGGTGCATTGGCAGATTTGTGTAATGGTTTGTGCATTGGATCAAATGCATTGAACAAGTATGTTATGTGATGAGCATGAATTTTACACCTGTGCAATTGACCAGATCACTGACCAATTTGAGTAATGCATTTAGTTGAACGATGGATCGAGTTTCATTGTATATTGAATCATGAGTACTGAAGGTTTAATTTAAGCTTCCACAAATTAGTGTATGAAATTGCCAGCAATCAGAATTTTTATATGGATAGTTTTGATGTATTCATTTTAAGATGGAGAAAAGTGCGATTCTGGGTATTGCATGGATTGGACTGCGTCATTTCTATAACCAATAGATTAAATAAGACAATAAAGAAGCCTCCCTGGAGCTTACTCCTTATCTCCCTTGACCAATTTTGTCGCTCCTTTCCGTACTTAATCTTCTTGAAAAGTACCTGCACATAGACAGAAGACAAAAACTGATCAAAGCATATGATAATGATCTGTTGATTAAACATAGAATGGAATCAAGTACATAATACACATATGAAAGCATCAATAAGTAATAAAAACATATGGAAAAAGCTTTGAACACTTTATTAGTAATACAACCCAATTTTCTTGATTCAGTGTCACTCTTTCAGTTCAATCCCATCCTCTCCTCATAACAAGCAAGACATTTTGACATCATTACAATACTTGAAACCAACTCAAGTCTCATACTAACAACATCTCCCTATAATTCAGTGATTTCCAACCCCTGATCACTTAGATGAGTGGTCTTTTTATAGGTGAATGAAGGAAGTTATGCCATAAATGGTGATAATGAATGCCCTCCCAAACCTAGGATTTAGTTCCATGGAGGAAGGGATAAAGGAATTGATGTTCCTTAACTCCCTCCCTCATCCAACTTCGAGCCCAAAGGAGTGGATATCCTTGGAAAACTTCTAGAGTCATCCTATGGATAATAATATTCCAAACCCCAATGCATATTTCACTTAAATTCGCCAAGCACAAGCCAAAGAGGGCCCAAGTTTGTTGCAATGCACCCTGGCAGTATACTGGGCTACACTGCGGTGCCCCATGATAAAGGCATGCCTGTGTTGATCTTCTTAGAGGCAGTTTTTGGATGATTTCAGTCATGGAATCTCTTGGGAAGGAGGCATTCTGATGGTTGACTTCAATTAGGGCATGTAACAACTGAATTAGGGTTTGATGGGCCCTAATAGTACTGATCTGTAATTTGGGGTTGATGTGCCCAAATGGGTCTGTAACATCTGGTTTCTTCAGTAATAAACTGAATGGATGCCCTAACACCCTAGTGAGCCACAACTTTCCCTAGCACCACCCTACCACCCTGAAGTGTTCACAGGCCCCAACCTATAGGCGACTTCATACACCTGCCTATCACCTCCATGTCATCCTATAATGACTGAAATAATACAAGACTATGGATTCCCAAAGTAGGGACAACAATCCATGATACAAGAATATGTACAATGATTTTCGTGTACTTGACCAAATACCCAATCACTCTATGACCTGCAACCCAACCATGACATCATCCCAACAATGACTCCTATACTTCCCAACATTGCCTCTTCAACTCTAGGTAGAATGACTCTTTCACAAGTGACTCTTTTACAATATTTACAATGATGACTCTTTTACAACTTTACAATGATGACTCTTTTATAAATGACTTTCTTACAACTTTACAATGATGACTCTTGGCCTTAACAATTCTTCACAATATTTGGATGGTTGTCATGTCTTCAAGGATGTCCCACTATAATGCTTCCTTTCATTTGATACTTCTGCTCTTGAATTCTTTCTTAATGTTGTACTTGAATCTTCTTCTACCTACATGAAAAAATTTCCCAGTGAAACCAATCCCAAAAAAAACAAAATACCCTTCAACTTTCTCTGCCTACAAAACACATGTAAGTGCATAATAATGAATAAATACAAATTAAAGCTCTAATGTGTACCTGAAGTGTGCTTGTCACTTTTGTTGTTGACTTGTTGCAGTAGTAGACAAAGACTCCCACTCTTGATATAGGCCTAGACTCTATGCAAGACTATATCCAAAACTAACCTAAAGATATATACAATAAAAACTGATGACAGACCCTAGACTTGTGATGGACCAAGTTCTAAGTACAACAACAGAGACCATTCTATCAACTATGAAAAGACAATTATCATGAACTTACAACATCATATAGACTTAGCAGAATTGGTGTAGCATCAAGAATATGTAGCATAAATTTGTAGTATCAAGAATAGGACATCTAAAATGTGGTATCAAAACTAGTTGTGACATATAGAGACATTGAGATATAACCGAGACCCTATATATTCTTATGTTGTCTTGAAAAGACATATGTCAGAGACGATACTCAAAATTCAAATGTAAACACTAATCATACATACCTTGTTGTAGGAGACTTATCCTTGACTGTTGATGTGTGGTCCTTACTGCAGTGATCCTTGAATGCATGATTTTTCTTACCTTCTACGAGTTTGATATCGAATATATTGTATCTATGTAATTTCGGATCTATAGGGTCTAAAATTTCGTCTTATGGTAGCCCTCTGAGTCCTATTTCCAACCCCATAGATTTTATCAAGAGTGGATTCTTCAAGGAAGAGTTATGCCCAATATCCCACAATGACGAAGTGTTTTGTTGGTTGTAATCCCAAG
This sequence comes from Pinus tabuliformis, assembly GCA_031772625.1. Lineage (NCBI taxonomy): Eukaryota > Viridiplantae > Streptophyta > Pinopsida > Pinales > Pinaceae > Pinus > Pinus tabuliformis. The sequence goes on from CM062819.1 coordinate 236,885,555, forward strand.
TTCAGTAGAGTGAACTTGTACGAAGTGTCATGTGTCATTGTTGCAACCTTCAGCCTTGAAAAAGCTACCCAAAAAAACACATTTCGTCTTATTTCAATCACTATTTATGAAATTTGAATCCAATGGTCAGAGAGAAAGTTATCATGATTTTCCCAACGTCACCTATTTGATATGGAATTCGGGAACCTGCAAAAACCCTAACTTCCTCAGATCATATTTCCAAAAATATAGCGAACCAAGACCTGAAATTATTAGGTCACAAGGTTTATAAATATTTTGGTTCAAATGGGTTTTACTTTGAGCTTCTGAAGCTTCAAAAAAAAAAAAAAAACATTATAGTGAAAATGCCACGATAGCCTCTTTGAAGCCACAAAATCCCTACTAGAGGGGGATATGAGGGTCACTATTTATATGAATGTCTTGAGTTGAGAGGGTCTCCAAAGTGAACGTTGGAGGGATTTTAGGAGCAAAAAAAATTATTAGTTATTGACTATTCAATGACCACAACCAATTATGAGTGCCATGGCACAACCCCGTAGGGTTTTATCCCTCTAACTGGGGTTACTAACTTCAAACATGAATATCTCTCGAACCATGAAGAATTACATAGCGTGCCATATGTAAACAGAAACATATCGATGAGTAGAATCCATATAGAATATCCTTGAATTAGAATAGAGTAATTTGTCTAGCCAAAAATCCCATGCAATATCGGGGTAGCCCCTGGTGCTGCTTGGGTTGACATCAATGGCAACCATTGATCAACATAAATTGAGAAAAATCGAATTTCCACATCAATAGGCAACTTGGATGACGTTAACTTATGGGACATGCCTCATGTCAACCAATTTACTCAGTAAATTCGAGTTGGAGTTAGAGTTCAGTTAAGCATGTGAGATTGTTAATTTGTAGTAATCAAGGTCAGATATCTAAGGTTATTTTCAATTAAACAAGTTCCAAATGTTGGAAGAACTAGTGGAGGGTCAAGTTATGCAGTGGGACTTCAATCAAATTCAATGAACATATAGTTAACTGATCAATCAACCCAAAATATCTAGTGCATTCAGAGAATTCAATTTCCTTAGGCTAGGTGGAGATTCCAAGGTAATGTAACATCAATTGTAGACTAGTCTTGAGTGTACAGGTGTTGCATGTAGTAAGATGATCAACCTAAGGAATTGCACAATTCAAATAGAGGATTTTCCTATAGAACAGGGGTTAATTCCTCAAGTAACAACACAAGGAAATGGAAGCTCAAGCCAAGAAAAAAATTAAATAAGTCTGGGTCAGAGGTCTTTAGTGAGCAGAGAGATAGATTGTGCACTTGCAAGGTGATATTAGTGGAGAAAAGAATTTGTAATACATATCTAATCAGTTGATTAATGTAAGAGGCATTGAGGTTTTTAGCATATTGCTTTCCCCAGATAAAAATATGTGTTTCATGTGTGTGATTTCTTCTTGCATGTCTAAATTTTTTGTTCTAAATTCTGAATTAACTTTTGCGGATTAGTAGAGTAGCTTCAAGTCTTGTGATTTATTAAATTTCATGAGAAATTTTGAATCTACACATTAATTTTTACACTACTATTACATTTTTGTTTGTCTTTAGATTTATATATTTGTAAATTACTGCTAATAGCGTATGCATGCAAATTAAAATTATGCATAAAATAGAGAATAACAAAATAAAATTTCTCACTCACATTTGACACAAGATATGATTTGGGACTAGCTTTTTTTTTTAATAACTTCTCAGAGCTCGAGTAATCGCGCGCTCTGCTCCCGCCGCTGCTTGCAAACTTTAGGTCTGAACTGATCTTCGGCCACTCAAGATGGCCCCTCCAGAGGCTTCGCCAGAGGAGGCATCTCTCCAACACGCCTTCTCTACCTTGATCAAATCCATGCCTCCTCAGCGAGCTCACCCTTTAGTCTCAAAGTTCGTGAAAAAACTTGATGGGTTATAGGAAGTTTCTCTCCCTCCAACTTTTCCCAGAATGGTTGCACTTGCCTTGGTAGAAAAAGGACTTATTGGGAAATTTACAGGACTTTGGCCCTCTCAAAAAACATTCCAGAGGTGAGTGGAAAGGAATTGGACAGAAAAAATACAAGGCAAAATCTCTATCAGATTTTGTGGAAAGGGATATTTTACATTTCATTTTGAGACAAAGGAAGACAAGGATTTAATCTTCCGTAATGGACCTTATTTCATGGAATCCAGAGGTTTATATTTAAACAAATGGACTCCAGATTTTGACCCGGAGCTTGATATTCCTAATGTGGTCCCTATTTGGGTCCGGCTTCCTCACCTCCCCTTGCATTTCTAGGGAGACGAATCTGTGTGTGCTATTGGGAATGTTGTTGGGAAATACATTGATCAGAGTGAACCGAAAGATAACATGCAGGCTTGTGCCGCATCTATGTAGAAGTTGATTTGGGTAAAGGCCTGCCAAAAGCCATCAAGCTCAAGGTTTATGATTGGATGCACATTCAGTAACTTGACTATGAAAAGATCCCCTTCATATGCAAGGTATGTCACGAGTACGGTCACTTTGCTAATCGTTGCACTAAACTTTCTAATGTACAAAATAATCCACAAGAAGAGCAATGGGAAACCGTTAAAAAGAAAAAGACAACCCCTAATCCTAAACCATCCCATGAAGCAGGTCCTTCCTCTCGACCTCCCCCATTTTCCCCTCCCTCTTCTCCACCGTCTTCATTTCCTCCCCCTTATTCCCCACAACCTCCCCTATCTTTTGATCACCAGCCAGGTCCCCTTACCTCTCCTCCCTCTTACAATCCCTTTCACATCCTCTCTCTTCCTGAGGAATCCCCTCCCTTGATTCAATTTGATCCTACCTCTTCTTCCCTTCCCCAGGTCATTTCCTCTTCCCTCCCGTCTGATCCTCCCCCTCTCAGAATCACGAGAAGCAATTCCAAGGAGCATGGATCCATTATAGACAATCAAAAGAAGCCTGGAAGAAAGTCTGCCAAACAGCACAGGGAGGAAAATGCGCAAAAAGACATAGCATTGGGGCTCCAGAACCCCATTGAATCATATATTCAAGGACCAATAGACAAAGACATAGCAAACAAAGACAAGGGAGGGAGAGCAACTCCTCGCACCTCTCACCTGAAATGATTAAAATCCTCTCATGGAACAGTAGGGGACTAGGGCACCCCTCCAAGGTAGCAACCCTAAGGGATCTTATCATTTCTAAGAAGTCAGGAATTATTATGTTACAAGAAACAAAACAAAACCACAAGGAAATGAGTAAAGTCATTGAGCAGCAGAGACAGTATAAAGGAAGCATTAGTGAGGCAAGAGGAGCCTCAGGAGGAATAGGAACAATTTGGAATCAAGGTATATGGAACTGTATTTCGGAAACAATAAATCAAAACTGGATCAAAAGAACTCTAGAAAATAAAGCAAATCAGCAATCCATTATCATCTACAACATCTATGTGTCGAATCACTGCAGAGATAAGGATAGTAGTTGGCATGATCTAAAAGACAGTCTAGACGTAGAAGAGAACACTAACATTATTCTAGGAGGTGACTTTAATTTAATCCTCCACGCCTATGAGAAAAGGGGGGGCAGTTTTACACCTGATCCATATAGAATACAGTTGGAAAATATCATGCAGGAGCATGATCTTATGGATGTCCCTCCCAAAAACTGTAGATACACCTGGAAAAACCGCAGGATGGGTTCTGGTAACATCATGGAGTTGTTGGACAGAATTCTCATCAATATTACACTTCTCTTTGCTTTCTCCATCGGATATGCTAACGTGCTCTGCCTCTGACCACTTCCCAATAACTCTAATGCTGTAAAATCATAGGCCACTTGGGACCATCCCATTCAGATATAGTTCTCTCTGGAATGATATAACATCACTTGCAGGAATTGTATACAGCTCTTGGACCCAACATGTGGAAGTCTCTGCTGGTTTCATTTGGGAAACAAAGCTACGAAAAACAAAACAAACCATCAAAGAATGGGCTAAAACAAAGTATCAAGAACCAGAGAACGTAAAAAAAGAAATTAATAACAATCTGGAGAGTATCCAAAGAGAAATAGAGGAAAATGGCCTTTCCCAAGAGAACAAACAACAGGAAAATGAACTCTACTTACAGCTATACCGAGTTAACAGAGAAGAGGAAACAAAATGGAGGCTCAAGTCGAGACAATTATGGTTACAAGGGGGTGAAAAGAACTCAGCTTTTTTTCACAAGCAAATGATAGCCAGAAAGATAAGGAATAATGTTAGCTCCATCCTAGATGTAGAAGGTGATAGACAAACCACTCAAGAAGCCATTCGAAGAGCTGCTACAGATCACTATCGGGACCTGCTAATTGAAACAAAGGAAGCAGAGGATTATACAGATTTATTGCAGCATCTCCCAATAGGATAAGCAGGGAAACGGATGACATTTTAAGCAAGGAGATAGATGATGAGGAAATCAGGAGATCAATATGGACTCTTCAACCTGATAAAACCCCGGGACCGGATGGCTTTCCCATCTGCTTTTATCGAGCATTCTGGGGCATTATTAAAAAGGACTTGAAAAAGATGCTCAATTGGATCCAACGAAAAGGAAAAATAGGAGGATATACCAATGCTACTCATTTAACACTCATCCCCAAAGAAAACTGGCCATCTTCCTTTGCTCGTTTCAGGCCCATATCACTCTATAACTCCTCCTATAAAATCTTGACAAAAATCATTGCTACCCGCCTAAAGCCTTTGCTCCCTTCTCTCATTTCCGAAAATCAAGGGGGATTCTTAGCCAACAGAAAAATATCTGATTCCATTTCACTTGTGCAAGAAGCCATCCATTCGAGTCAAACTAGAAATGAGAAAGGGTTTATCCTCAAGCTTGATCTGGTCAATGCTTTTGACAGAGTGAAACACTCCTTCCTCTTGGCAGCTTTGAAGAAGATGGGATTTGATGACCGCTTTCTATACCTCATTCGAGCTTGCATTTCGGGGCCATGGATCTCCCCTCTTGTAAATGGCAGACCTGGAGAAGCTTTCCAATCCTCCATAGGCCTCTGACAAGGTTGCCCCCTCTCACCTTATATGTTCATTCTAATGGCTGAATCCTTCAGCAGAGCGTTCGACTTCAACCGAAGAGTTGGCTTAATCACAGGAATAAATTTGGGGATGGGGTCAAGGACATAAATCATTCACAATTTTCCGATGATACCCTGCTGATTGGAGTGGCCTCCACTGCAATAGCCAAGCATTTCAAATCTCTCCTTGACAAATACATGAGTTACTCTAGCGGAATGGTAAATAATTTGAAAAGCTGCATATATGGTTGGAACACAACAGTACAGGTGCTTCACAATATCACCAACATCTTTGGAGTCACATGCAAGTATGATTGGACTCACTTCTCTTACTTGGGCATGCCTGTAAGTGTTGAACCTTTGAGAGCAGAAGTCTGGGACACAGTAGTCGACAAAATGAAAAGAAAAGTGCAGCAGTGGGGATCTATTTGGCTCAACCCAGCTGGTCGCCTCACTCTTCTTAAGTGAGATATATCTTCTCTCCCCCTATATCATTTTTCTCTTCTTCAAGATTCGACCTCCTTCCACAACAAAATGGAAATCGTCCTTCGCCAATTCCTATGGCGGGGGGGGGAATGATGAAAAGAAATTCAACTTGATTAATTTGAAGTAGGTGATCCATCCCCAAGACCGAGGAGGCCTTGGAATTAGATCTCCTAAATTTATCAATTTAGCCTTTAGAGGCAAAATTGTCTAGAGACTCATTACTGGACTCCCAGCATGGTGGAAAAAAGTTCTGGAAATTATATACCTAAATTTTCCTAGACAGCAGCTTTTTGATCGAGATATTCCCAATAGAGAATCCTCCAAAATTTGGTGACTATGCTAGAGATAAATTCCACTAATTGCTCAAAATACTTCAAAAATCCCTAAGGGAGGTGCAAGCATCAATATTGGAGCAGATAGAATCATGGGTCAGCAGCCAATAAACAGACATGGGGGATTCCACCCTATCCTTTCCTTTTTTGAAAGAGCAGGCTTTCATTACCTGGACCAGATCTCCCAATGGGATCCTCACACCCTTCTTTGGTCAGGTTGGGCCTTCCCAACCATACCCAACAGTCTTAATGCAAGTATTTCTGTCCTTCAATCCCATTTGCACAGTAGAGCCCCTGTCAAAAAGAACAATCTTGATGGGTTTCGTTGGGATCCATTCGGATCCTCTTACACCATCCAAGCTGCTCACCATTATATTTGCAACATCAGCTACCCCATGCCAAGTTGGCACCACTGGAAGGTGGTTTGGAAATCTGAGGCAATTCCAAAAATCAATTTTTTTCTCTGGACCCTCCTCAAAGGGAAAGTCCTCACGGCCAAAAATTTGCAAAAGAGGGGAATTAATGGCCCCTCTCGTTGTCCTAACTGCTTAGCTGCTAAATAATCAATGCATCATCTCTTTATTGAATGCCCTTTTGCCATCAACTGCTGGAGGAACTTGTATCATAACAATCAAATCCCATGGAACACCCAAAACACCATAGGAGAAATTCTTTACAAATGGAAAAAAAACTACCCCCTATAGCACAAGAAAAATAACACAGTGAAGAGAGTCTGGGACATTCTTCCCCACAATATGCTATGGAATATTTGGCTGGCATGAAATCGGAAGGTTTTTAAGGATAAGGGCTCGACTGTTAGAAGCCTTTGCACCAAGGCAAGGAGTCTCGCCCTTGAGATCATCTCAGTTAAGAATCTGAGAAGTATAAATGTCAGTGAACTCAGCATAGAAGAACGCATTTTCATTGGACACCTGTTAGACCAAAACACCAGCAATCAGAAGGGCAACGTTGCTAGCAACAGAAACAACAATGTTTCCCCTAACTGGGAGATCAGGCTAACAGAGGAAGAATTTGCAGGTTGGCTCAGAAACAGTAATAGGCATTATCTATGTTTCGATGGGGCCTCAAAGTCGAATCCCAGGGTAGCAGGGGCGGGAGGAGTGACTTTTAATGCTAATGGGGATACCATACACTCATACGAGTGGGGTCTTGGCCAGACTTCCAATAACAGAGCAGAATCCCTGGCCCTTTACCAAGGTCTTATCCAACTTGGGAAGCTTGGTATAGACACAGTCATGATATTGGGAGACTAGGCGATAGTTGTCAGTGAAATGGTTTAGAACAGGGATCTTCCCAATGCTCTCCTTCAGCAGATTATCAGACGGTGCCAAATTTTAGGAAACACCATGAAATATGTGCGCTACTATCATGTATTTTGATCGCTCATTAAAATTGCTGACAGTCAAGCCAACAAAGCTTGTGCCAGATCACTGGGTTGCCTTATCTATATACCATAATGAAGAGACCTCCTGGATCCGAACAACATCTCAACTCATCTGATATACCTTTGGTTTATGTTGTTCCTTTTTCCCGAAGAAATAGTAGAAAAGGAACAACAGAAAAAACGAAACAGCAGAAAATAAAAACGCAACTCCAACAAGTTCGTCAAGCTTGAAGCAATTCAGCGCCGACGACAAACCTGAAGAGTCCACTGCTTGACACATCAACCACAGTAATATAAATTGATATGCTTTGTATATGTTGTTATTTACTAATGCAGTTTGTTAGGATTTACCTTTGGTCTTTGGTTTTTAAAAGCCAAAAAGGCAGAATTAAGGAGGAATTTTGTTTAAGTTGTAACTCCTTCTTCCCTAGCTCTTCTTGTCACCTCAGCATGTTTTTCAGGAGCTCAGTCTCCCTCTTTTTTTCAGATTTATAATAGCAACCGAATTTGTCAAAAAAAAAGATATGATTTGGGAAACCCTTTCGAAAGAAAAACCCAATTGGAAAGTGAGGTCACTTTTCTCTCTTTCTTTAAATAGAAAATGTCTATGAGTATAAAGAAGTATGGCATGTGGCCTATGGGCTGCTCCAGTGCACAAATCATCTATGTGTTCTCTATCTCCTATCCTTCTCGGCTATTTTTATCAGTTATGGAAGAAATGCACTTGAAAGAAATGGAATCTTTTTCCCCCCTAGTGGCCCAGTTATAACAAAACTCGATAGCCTTTTAGTGGTTAGGTTTGACTACCTCAACTCTTAAACTAGAGTTACAATATAAACTCTTCTAGCCTCTTCTACATTATAATCATGTGGATAACCCCTTTTTCATGAACAATGAGGGTTGACGTGGCATCCTCTCAAATTATGGTGGTGAAAACAGGAAGGTCAACTTCTGAGTGGCATAAATTTCAAATACAGATTCTAATTGACGTTATTCTTGCACCGTTGGAAATGTATCTGAGTGTAGAATATTAGAAAAAGGTGTGGCGCTAAAACAACAAATTTTTTCCCCTTGGAAATCTTGTTTGATGCCTTAAAACGCTTCTGGAAGGTTTAAAATCAAAATTTTCCAAACTAGATCTCGCCTGTAAAAATGGTCCTGAGAGTTGATTCCTCCAGTTTTTCCACTCTGAAAGAATCAAGATGGATGGTAAACAATGTAATGATCCAATTCAGATCAATGAATCTCATGCATGTATAACATATTTATTAAAACTCTATCTTAGTGGACGTTGAAGATCAATTTTTTTGGTTGTAGTGAATCCCTTCATTGCTCACAAAGGAGAAACAAGTCCAATTCGAATCAATTCTCCATCTTCATCCTCCTTGGGTTTACAAATGGTACCTACCAATATTCCATGGCACCACTTTCTTACTACCTATTCCACTTGCTTGTATGCATTGCTTACATAGCTTGCATGCATTTACTACTTTCTTTGCTTGCTTTCTTGGATTTATGAAAAGTACCTGCATATCTCCTTTCTACCTACTTAACCTGAATACACTACATTGGGCACTAGTGATCAAAATTGATTCAATGAAACTTTGACACTTTATTTAAAAAAAATCAATGTTAAATTAGTATTCATTTTAAACATTTTTTTCCTCAAAAAATAATAATGTTATTTATGTGTTATATTGTAGGTGGTGTTTTCAATCATAATTCATAAGTGCACTATAAACACCCCAACTTAACCTTGGTGAAGTGGAAACTTGTTGACCCAACTTCCCTTGTGTAGTTAGAGAAGTGAGATATTTTTTCTTGTGTATGTGTGTTCTTTTTGAGTTCTCAAAACTCAATGTAGATGCTACCATTGCACCTGACTCGACAAGATTTTTATGGTGATATAAAATTTTGTCCAAGTTGGACTCCTGGACTTAAAATTAATCTCTTTAAGGCTCCTTAATTTTAAAAGACCATTCTCCTCTTTTCCATCACGTGGCACCTATGGTTTCCATGTGGCAGGCCATGTTCTCTACCCTACATGTTTTTTCCTCGTCATTACTTTTGTTTATATATAAGGATATGTATATACATATTTTAGGTATATATGTAACTCTATGTTGTTTCACGACATAGGCAATCATTCAACATTCAACATTGTCATGGCCATATAAGCGATAAGTGGAAACATATAGACATTTTTATGTTACAACCATATATCATGTTTTTCATTAGGTGACATTGTGGGCTTCACATATGAAATGTATCTGATGGTCCAAGACCCTACCATGGAACAAGTCCTTTTCTCATTGTTGAATATTATAAAACATATATAGATATAGATAATATGTGTGTGTGTGTGTGTCGCCCCACTATGCATACAAAATTTATAGATGTGGTTATTTCACACACATGAACCCATATATATATATATATATATATATATATATATATATATATATATATATATATATATATATATATATATATTAAAACATAACCTTACGCAATGTCACAGTGCACATAAAATAAACGGAGACCCATACATGTTTTCCATCGCCCATCCAACAGCTCTAATCCGCCCAATGCATTGAATGATGGGCGAGGCTTCAATATCTATCCATCGACGACATAAGGGGATACCCCACAACAATCTCAACCGTCCATTTACAAAATGCAACAAGAAATTCTCAATTTGATTTTCCTTGATTAAATTGAGAAAAATCAAACTTTCAACACTAGCAAACAAACTGGATGCAATTAACTTGTGTGACATGGCTTGTGTCACCCATTTTACTCAGTAAATTCGAGTTGGAGGAGTTAGAGTTCACTTAAGCATGTGTGATTGCTATTATGTAGCAATCAAGGTCAATTATCTAAGGTTGTTTTTAGTTAAAATAGTTCTAACTGTTGAAGGAACTAGTGGAGGGTCAATTGTGCAGTGGGTCTTCAATCAAACTCAGTGATAATCTAGTTAACTGATCAATCAACCCAAAATAGCTAGTGCATGCAGAGAATTCGAGTTCCCCATGCTTGGTGGATATTCCAAGGTAGTGTAACATCATTTGTAGAGTAGTCTTGAGTGTACAAGTGTTGCATGTAGTCAGATGATCAACCTAAGGAATTGCGCAATCCATTTTGGAGAAATTCCTAAATAATAGGGGCCTAATTTCTCAAGGAACAATGCAAGGAAATAGGGGCTTAAGCAGAGGAAAAAATTGACTAATTCTGGGTCAGAGCTTCTCAATGAGAAGAGAGATAGGTTATGCACTTGCAGGTTGTGCTAAGTTGAGAAAATCAATTGTAATACATCTTATTCATCAAATTAATGCAAGTAGGCATTAGGGTTTTTAGGAGATTATTTTCCCCGGGAAAAATACTATTTGCATGTGTGTCAATTCTTATTGCATGTATGAGATTTTTGTTCTAAATTGTGAATTAATTTCTGCATAGAAGTAGAGTAGGTTTGTATCTTGTGATTTTCATTAAAACTTCATGAGAAATTGCAAATATACATCATACTTTCTACATGGTATCAAAGCTAGATTCACATTAGAATAGAAATTTCGAAGTTGTTTCTCAAGACGTTCCAATTTAGATTTCAGCGCAGTGGGATCTATTTAAAGCTGAGAGATGGTCTTCAATGGACTGAGGCTAGAGTATGCCTTAGAAGTCACCTCTATTTTTTTGCATGGAAGGATCACATGGAGGGGGTATTGGATGACAATGGATTGCTAGAATACATCAAGACAGATGTTTCAAAACAACCAAAATCTTATGTCCAAAACCTTGCTTAATGGAAGAAAGATGTAGCCAAGGAGAGGATAATAATCTTGGAGGGAGTATAGGATCACATTTTCTCACATCTCCATGGAAAATAAACTTCATTCGCAATGTGGAAAGCACTGAAAAAATTGTTCGCCAATAATAGTGACCAAAGGAATTTGGCACTCAAGGATAAACTTCAAAGTATCAAGATGCAGAAGAATGACATTATTCCGTAGTATCTAAGAAAGTTCACACAATGTCATGATGAACTTGGCAGGGTTGGTGTAAATGTTCCTGAAGAAGACTTGGTAAGCCTATCCCTTCTAGGCATTCCCAATAGTTGGCATATCTATCAAGATTCGATGAAAGGGAGGGAGAAACAACTGAATTGGGAGTGCTTATGATCTGATTTGGTACAAGAGGAATTAAGGCAGAGTACAAGAGATGGTACTTCATCCAAGGGCGAGGATGAAGAAAAAATTGCATTTGATGGAAAGACAAAGAAGGGAAAAGGGAAGACATATCAATCCAAACTAGAATCCAACCAAGGGGACAAGAAGAAATTTGGCACAAAAGGCTTTTCCATTTTCATCATGGCGCCCTGAAGATTATGCAGCAAATAACCACAAGCCTCCCTAAAGGAGCACTTGAGAAGCATGATGTATGCAAAGGATGTACTTTGGGGAAGTACACAAAATCCACATTCCATGATCGAGACAACAAAGCACATGTAGTCTGTTAGACACACATGGGAAACATAGAATAGGAAAGATAAATCAGTGAGTACACTTTTTATTAACATCAGATATACATTTATAGTACAACATATGACTCTTGGGTTTCAGATCCCAAGGTCTCTTGGACTGCTTTTGTCCATTCGACTTCCACACTAACCCATTAGGATTAGGTGTCCAACATTCCCCCCCTTAATCCGAAGGGTTATGTATGAGTCCAAGAAGAGAGTTGTAATACAAAATGTGCAAAAAATGCATGGAAGCACTAGGTTGAATGTGCTCTATGAAATGTTGGTAAAAAGGGCGGTGGTTTAAGGATGACCACCAACACTGGAACGCTTAGTGCAGTTCCTGGAACTCTTCCAAAACTGGCAAGAAGCTAGAGTCTTCTGCTAGAGGAAGTGTTCTTAATCTATGATGGTTTAAGGATGACCAACAACTCTGGAATGCTTAATGCAATTCTTGGAACTCTTCCAAAACTGGCAAGAAGCTGGAGTCTTCTGCTAGAGGAAGTGTTCTTAATCTGTGATGGTTTAAGGATGACCAACAACTCTGCGATTCCTGGAACTCTTCCAAAACTGGCAAGAAGCTGGAGTCTTCTGCTAGAGGAAGTGTCCCAGATTGCCAACTGAAGGCCTGTCCAGGCATCTTGTCTCTGGCTACAACTCTGAAACTGGCGTGGTAGGTTGTGGCTCAGGTTCGCTTGATGTGACTTTGAAGCTTGTAGATGACCATCATTTCCCCCCCTGTCAGATACAAGGTGAGAAGATGGAGAAAACTCAACTGCAAGACTGTTCAATATTCTGGAACAAGTTCTGACATGTGTTTGGAATATCTTCTTGGCTGTTGATGCCCATTGCCAAGAAGCGATCCATCCAAGATGAATCTTTGTTCTTGCAGGACGTTTGTTTCTGAAGCATCTATGTGAAGAATGGCTGGTTTTATGACAGTGCTTACATGGATGAAGATCAAAACAGTGATCTTTCAAATGGCCAACTCGGTCACAGTGTTGGCATTTCACGATATGTTGTTGTTGTTGTTGTTGTTGCTGTGGAAGAGCGGCAGAATCTGAAATAGCTGGAGCTGGACTGTCATAAGGAGCAGGTGAACTGTCATGAATAAATCCAGCACTCTGAAACTGAATGGGCTTGGCATAGTCTGGAATATGAAATGACAAGTCCTTGTCATATCCAAGACCAGTTTTGTGCTTGTTGTGGACAATCTGTTCCCAAGGTCTGATGATGGGCTTGGGAAGTGCAGTCTTAGTTTCTGCATCTGCATGTACAATTGCTGCTTTATTGGGCACTGAATGAACTTGAACAATATTAACTTGCTGTTTATGGGAGTCTGCTTCATTGTTCTGAACAGAAACAGGTTCAGAATGATGACTCCATTTGTGTAATTCTTCCTGCTGTAGCTTTGTCTCAAGCTGCAAAAACTCTATCTTTTCTTGTGCATATTGCAGACATGTTTGAATGTCTGAAAGAGAGGCTTTGTTAATTTTGACTATGCTGTTAGCAGTGGACATGATTAGAGTTCTCAATAACTCTAATATTCTTTCAATCTTAGCCATTTTTCTACACCTTAAAAAACCTCCAAATCCCACAGAAAAATGTAAGCTGCTAAATATCTTCAAGTTGCACAAGAAAGCCCTATAGCTTAAAGGGAAAAATCAACCAAAGATATCTTGAAACTGTCAAAATTATACAAATATCACCGAGTACTTCTAAATTTAGCCAACAGTTACCCAAATCCTCTAATATTTTGAATAAATTCTTCGACTTCTAGATGCAAGCGGCAGGCATAAAAAAATTTGTTATGGCCAACCACATTCAACTAAGTGGCATAGAAAAAATCATTAGTGATTTTGCACTCTGCACGAATCCATGGTTGCATACAGAAGCAATGCCTTTCACCAACTCGTACAGAATTATCAATAAAATATCACATTGTTAACCCTCATAACCACGGTTCAGTTAAAGTTCTAAATCTCCATGCAGAAATCAACAAAAACGCCTCAGCGCACCTTGATAACCAAAATATCTGTTGGGAATTCAACTAGAAGAACAAAAAGTACAAATAGAGAAACAAATCCAGGTCACTTCTTGTGGGTGGATTGATTCGATCTACACTTGATAGAAAAGCTATATATGGGCAGTCTCTCGAGCTCACACCCTGTGTAGGTCTGCGCTTCAAATTTGTTTTAGATAACACATTTATCTGCGAACAGGAATTTGGTATGGAGATAGCTGTACGATCTGGTACACTACCTTTGCATAATGTATTTCCACATGAATAGGACAATTCAGTAAATGCACGTCGGAGAGGAAAAAAACAAAAACCTTGAAGGGCAGCGGTCGGCCGGATATTCTCAAGACTTATTAATTCAGAGTTTTCAAACTTATTAATTCTGAATTCTATTATGCACTAGGCCCAAACTTCTCCTCAACAAAAAAATTACACCGTCTTACCTCGTAAAAATCTGTTTATATCCATGCGACTGATCTTAACAATACTCAAAAACACTGTTTTCAAATAAAATACCAGAGTCTTCAACGCACAAAGGGAACCGCACAGTCTTCAACAAGGAGCGCACAAGTTGTTTTATTTTTTATTTTTTATCAAAGCTATTTTTCTCGAAAGAATATCCTGGTCCGGCTGTCTGTCTTTAAAACTCAGTATCACTTCGTTGGCAACCTCTTCACTAATGATTCCTCGTGCTCGGTGAAACTTTAGTATGTCCAACAAGACATCCTCTGAAAATTCTGGATGGAACTGAATACCAAGTACAGTGTTTCCAACAACAAATATTTCAATATCTGTCTTCGCAGAATAACCCAAAACAATGTCGCACTGCTCCAAGTCTCGTTCGTTGTTCTGCAAATCTCATACACGATGTTTACATCCCGCTGCTTTACCACAAGTCCATTGTACATAGCAGATTCATGTTTACAGCCTTCAACTCAAAACAGGAGTAACGCAATCGATTACAGGGTCTTTCCCCAGAAATTTAACACTCAAAACAGATTCTATAGCTCGGGATTTTGATCAAAGCACATTCCAAAATTGAACTGAAATGACCATCGCACTATATCCAAATTGTTCAACGTTTAACACAAATGGAATATACCGTCCAGCACCGCGATCCAGTAGAAAGCGTTCATATGCATTGAATGGCATAGAAATGAATACAACCTTCAACTCGACGAGGAGGAAAATTACCTTGTAATTGCCTATTTTGCCAGGATGCAATCTTCTTTTCATGTATTGGTTAGCGGAGATATTTTAGCAATCAATTACACTCTCCAAAGTAGTGAGACAGGCGCAGTTTCTTTCATTTCAAACAATATCTCGTGATGAAAACAGAACCACAAAAGAAAGGCAATGCCAAAAGATTGTACGAGGAATAACTGCATGAACCCTATTACTTAAATACACTCTGCAAATGCAATATATCTGAACTTCAATGATCTAATTTCTTCAGCAACCTCAGAACTAGACGTCGAAAACTTTTATTCAACATAAATGCACAATAACACCAGCAGTAAAACTTGCCAGTACAAGTTTCGTGCAAGCCCCTGCTGAAACCATATACCTGGGCTGACTGCGAACTATTATATCGGACGAACCGTCCATGGCCGTTTCATGTTAAAAGTGGGCTGTCTTGGTATTTACTCCAGCAACACACGGAAACTTCGAGCCGTCGCAAGACTTGGAACATGTAAAAGAATCAATAATATCCTCATTGGTACTTATAAATGCCACATTGCAGGTCAGTTCGATCAACAGCAACAAAGAATTGTCTCGGGAGTATGGCTCTCAACAACAGATTTATAAATAAACCTAGTGTCTTGGTATCCTGCGCCGCTTGCTCTAGCTGTCCCCGGTGAAGGTGCTCCTATCAGTTCGCCTTCTGGAGATGATGAAGTTGCAGTTGTCGCTGCAGTTCTAAATTGTTTCATAAATGCGAAGGTTTCTCATGAGCGCCCGTCCAAAGATCAGGTCTTGAGCGCATTCGATGCTGCTAAACAAGATGCCTTCATGGATGAATGACTGTTCTTAGCGCCGGGTGGTCCCTTTCACAACAAACTCGAATATTATGCTACCACTGCGCAGACAATAACTATGGCAGACAAGCAATAATAATTTACCGAAGATGATTCTTTGCAAGGAAGCCCTATTTCAAGAAGAGCGGGTGTTTATGAGTAAGGGGCGTTCAGCATTTACTTAAAATGCCTATGTCAGAGTGCGCAGTATAGATACCAGCGTTCATACGAGCACATTCAACGCGAAATGGCTCCTTCCACCATTCACGCAGCCTCAGTTTGAAGAATCTCAAACGTTCACCATGTCAGGCGTTAACCATGTCAGGCGTTAACCAACGGATGCATAATAGCAGACAGATGCGTTATGGCCGAGTATGGCAGGGTAAACGAATAGGGGCAGCGTACCAAAACAGCGTTCAATGCATGGCACAGCGCTTTTCAAAACATTTATAAACAGTCACGACAGCCAAGAAATTTAAGTTGTCAGGACAACGCTTCTTTTACAGAACGTTTATAAATAGTAAAGAGCGCAGGCATAATTTAAAGGACAGAGGGCGCAAGTAACGCGGGAGAGCGCAGGTATGATTTCAAGGGTCAGACAGAGAGTCTTAAAATAGCCAGAGTCAGCAGATTTTTGGCAAACAATGAATTAATGGAGCTTTATGGGTAATGGGCAGAACTAGAAGGTCTGCACAAATGACATATACATAGAGACCACAAAACAAGTGGCTCAAATTGGGCCAGGACCAGCAATCGCCTGCTCTGATACCATGTTAGACACACATGGGAAACATAGAATAGGAAAGATAAATCAGTGAGTACATTTTTTATTAACATCAGATATACATTTATAGTACAACATATGACTCTTGGGTTTCAGATCCCAAGGTCTCTTGGACTGCTTTTGTCCATTCGACTTCCACACTAACCCATTAGGATTAGGTGTCCAACATAGTCCTAGAAAGGATCCACTCTGATGTTTATGGACCTTTCTTGAAAGCCTCCACTGTTAGACACAAATATTTTATCATTTTTATTGATGACTTATCACATAAGTGCTAGATATTCTTCATGAAGAAGAAAGATCAGACATTCTCCAAGTTCGTAGAATTCAAGGCACTAGTGGAGAAAGAAACCGACAAGAAGGTGAATGCCCTTATGAGTGATAATGGAGGTGAGTACGTGTTGAATTAATTTAAGTTTTTCTGTGCAAAAGAAGGCATTTGATGAGATTTAAAAACACCCCACAACCCACAACAGAATGGGGTGGCTGAGAGAAAAAATCGTAGTATTGTGGGAGCTGTGAGGTCAATGTTGCATGACAAAGGCCTACCTTTGCATTTGCATGCTGAGGCATGCAACAAAATAGTCTATTTGCATAATTGGAGTCCTCATTGGATTATAGGTATGATTACACTGGAGGAGGCTTTCTCGAGGAGAAATCCATATGTGCCACACTTCAGGATTTTGGAGCCTCTATTTATTGCCATGTCTCTAAAGAATAAAGGAAGAAGCTAGATCCGACATCAGAATTGGGGGTATTTTTGGGTTACACATAAACTCCCCACAACTATCGTGTGTGCTTGCCATCCCTCAAAATAACAATTGTGTGAATGGATGTAAAGTTTACCGAGGAGAAAGCGATGTGATGCTCTCTTGAGATGGAGCTTCAGATCCCACTAGAAGAGGAGCTTTTAGCTCCAAAGGAGGAACCTCAAGAATTTTGGAGCAACCACAAATTGAGGAGCAAAGAGTGGAAACCACCAATCAAGAAAAACATCTAGAGAAGGCAGGGAAAGGACTAGGGAAGCTGAGAGACTTATGTAGGATGTGAGGGAAAATGTGGGTGCTCCTTCAAATTTGCGCAGGCATAGAAGGTAACTAGATTGGTACACTGGCTACATGTCTCTAATGAGTAAGCTTGTAGAGACTGAGCCATCCTCTTTTGAGGAATCGGTAGAGAAACTTGTATGGGTTGATGCAATAGTGGATGAATAGAAATCCATTGTAAAGAACGATATTTGGGAAGTGGTCCCGAGACTAGAAGATAAATCAGTTGTGTGTTTGAGATGGATCTTCGAGGTTAATCAAGGAACAAATGAAAGCCTATAGAAGTACAAGGCCATATTTTTGGCCAAGGCGTACTCTCAAGTTGAAGGAATTGACTATGAAGAAACCTTTGAAGTGAAGGAATTAGTGCACAGTAAGGTATTTTTGTGTAAATTGCAAGAAATGGAGAGGCAACTTCATATTGCAAATAAGAACCTGGAAAGGGTGCATGAGTTGGAGACATAGATCCTTGTTGCCAAAGAAGCCTTGGTCAAGTATCAGCTTGAAGAAGAGGTAAACAATTCCTGTTTGTCTTCAAATTCTTCTAAGAATTTTTATATTGGTTCTTTTGAAAAACATACCAGAGGCATAAGGTCCAAGTTAATGTCCAAGATGGGCTATGAAGGAAAAGGCTAACATGCACAGGGTATTTTTGAGCCACTAATGGTTGAGGAAAGGCCTAAGTATTTGGGTATTGGCTATGGACAATCTTATGGAGAAAGTTCCAAATCAGCCATGAAGACGATTGAAACAGTTCCAAGAATGAGTTTCATTTCAAATCTTCTACCTCAAGAGTGTGAAGATTGTATTCTTGGGGAATGCAATAGTGTGAAGCATACTTTGCATAAAGAAGGTGTATATCAGCATGCACTTGAACAAGGGAGTTGTGTAAACTCTGAAAGAAATGAAGAGGTTGATGGTGTTCCAAAGGGAGCTACTTCTTCATTCAATTCACCTCCTCATGAAGGCAATAAAGGTGAAAGAGAAATGTATAAATATGGTTTTAACCATATTCCTTTTGATTATGTTCAGCATGATAAATTTTCATATAAGTATGGGAAAAGAATTGCATGTTCCTTTTGTGGTTTGGATAACCATAATTTTTCTAGATGTTGGAAGAGAATGGCCACATACAGGAAAATTTTTAAGGAAAAGGAGAAAAGAGCCAAAGGTCCATTGGACAAGGCAAATCATGTTATTGAGAAGATGCACATGTGTTTCACTTACTGCCATAAGCAAGGAAATATTGCTGCAAAATGTTGGACTTTGAATCCAACAATTCTTCCACGAAACTTGAAGAAGGTGGAAAGAGAAAATGGCAAGAATGGAAAGGAAGTTTCCATAAATTATGTGTTTCAAGATGATTCACATGTTGTTGTTGATGTGCAGACAAAGGAAGGACCTTTGAAATGGATTGGTAAGAAATGGTTAGAGTTCTTATCCAATTAAGATTACATGTCTATTGATATAATACATTTATTTGCATTTCTTTGTTAATGAGATGCAAGTTGCGGGATTTTACCAAGAAGGTGAATGGAAAATTTGAGTAGGAGACTCAATTTATTGCTGCAACATTATGTTCATTTCAGCTTTGAACGTACTTAAGCGAAAGTTGAAGGATGAAATGCATGCATAAGCATGATATGCATGAACACAGGGATGTTGATGATTTCCTTGTATTTAAACATGTATGTGTGATTAACTTGAAGGGTTGATTACTTTGTTGTAAACATGCATGTAATGCAATATTGACTTGAGAAAAGTTGATTTGGTCTCCAAGATGGAGATGATGATGAAGTGTTTCATCTTTGAAAAAGAACTGTAGAATTCTTTTTCTACATGCTTGACTTGAAGGGTCAATTGTTTTAAAGGCATGTTTGTTGGCTTGTTATCTAGTCAATCATTTGTATGCAGATGTAAAGACATGGAGGTATTCACAAGATGTGAAATCTGTTTCCTTTGATGAAGCAAGAGTTTAGGCCATCTAGTTGTTGTCTGTATTCCTGTTGCTGTTAATAGTTGTTGTTGACAGTATGTCAAACATGTACAAATGTAAATTTCTATGAAGAAGATGCAACTTCACATTTGTTTAAGCCACCTTAGATCAATGATCAAGGAAGAGAAGTTCAAACTACCCTCTGTAACCTTCTCAGCAGGAGTTCTACAAGAAGTCAAGGAGGAAGACAGTTCTTCCCAGGAGGACAAGCACATCCGGGAAGGAAAGTGTTTAAAGGCTTCGGTTCAGAGGCACTATGCAAGGCAAGTGTATGGAGGTTGAAAGAAGAGGGTGTTGTTACTCTCATTTACTGTTCAAATCAGTCTATCAGTCTTTTGGAGTCCAAAATATTTTTAGTGGGAAGGCGTGATCCAAAATGGATCTAACAAAGACTTCTAAGTCTATGAATTTTCGTCACAGAGGAAAAATGAAAGTCATTGGATGCTTCTGGAAATAGTCTCATTGCGTAGATTTCTTCATTCTGAATCCAACGCAATTTGAATGGACCAGAGAGGACTTCGGATGAAGAAGTTATTGCAAAAAGAAGATTGCCCATTATCCTTAGAAAAGGAGGCAAATTCTTATAAAAATGGGCTTAAGGCTTTATATGTGTTCCTTAAGGAAATCGCATCAGAGAAAAGCCAAGCGGAGTGTTAAAGGACCTGGCCTTAAGGAATTGTGATAATGACAACACGATTGCACATGGACCATTTGATCGAACGCACAGATCAATGGTGGAGATGGCTTTATCGCATTGCACAAAACCATGGGAGAAGGACCAAGATCCATGCCATTGCGACTTGCAATAGCGATATGCCGATGTGATATCACACAATACAAAGGGTCGTTTGGGTATGCAATATGCGATGGGACCGATAGCGATAAGCCGTTGCAATCGGCAATCGGCGATCGATGGATCCTCAATATAAAGGGTCATTGACATATGTGATTATGATTTGTGATCAGGGCGCAGACCCAATAGAGTTATAGACGTGATTTAATATCATTTGAAATCTGAATTTACGGGATTTCTTTGTATTTTCCCGTGTATTTGGGTTTTGGCCTACGCAAAGCGATTGCGATATGCGATGAAAGGATGGACCCGAAAGGCTTATAGGGGCGATTCTATATTATTTGAGTTTCAGACAAACACCCCATGATGGGTATTCATCAGTTTGCCTGTGTATTTTGTTACGTTTTCGAACGCGCGACTTCTGCAGGAGGAAGGCCGAAAGGTTGCGTTTCCTGTGCCCGCCGGTTCATTTCAATGGGACACTAATTCTTTTGTGAAAACATGTGGTTTTCCATGATGGAGGACTATAACCAAATGGTTACAAATACACAGAGAACACAGCTAACAGGGATTCACGGGGGAGGCTGCGAGAAAACCCAGGCAGAGTAATGCACAGAGGACACTCGTGGGATGCTGGGGAATACATTGCCAAGGCATAATGAATGTGTAGGTGCCGAGAGAGAGAGGCTGGGAGAAGCTCAAAGAGCACAAAGAAGGCTCGGTTGCTAAGTTTGTGCACAGAGACAGCTCAGAGAAGCCCAGAGCTGTTGGAACCCTGAGGAATCCAAAGGGAAAGCTCAATGTATGCCAGAAGGGTCAGACTACCGAGTGAAGACGGGGCTCGAAGAAGCTTGAAATAGCCACTAGAGGTTGGAAGGCAGAGCCAGAGCACTGACAGAGGCATATTCACCAGAGGTTGGAGGCAGAGCCGCAGATCCATAGGGCTCAATGGACTTCTACAAGACATGAAGTTGTAATGAAGTTTAGAACAACAAAGAGATTAAATGATCAAGCTATTGTTGATGTCCAAAGTGTGTTGAAGATAGCAGAAGGAATTCCAGAGATAGTAAAAGAATTATGAGGGAGTTAGTGCAAGCTAGAGCTCAAGATAGTTCAAAGCGTTGATTGAAGGAGTCTAGTCCAGAGAAGCCTAGATCTGTCTGCAGAGTATGGACAACCAGCAGGATAAGATGGTATTCTAAACCCATAGGTGCAGTTGTAAACCAATGGAGTTAAGTGTGGAACTTGTAAAAGAAGCATTACCATAATCCCATAGAGCCTAGTCAAGTTGATTAGAGCTCAACGAGACATAACCCAAGATATCAGGGTGAACTCCATATTATATTGTTGTCTTATGTGTTTGTTTATTTGCTGCATTTTACTGTTATGTGTGTTTGTATATCAGTCATAAGCAAATAAACTTAAGGCAATTAAGCAGTTAAAGGCAAACACAAGCATACACCTATTTCAAGTTATTTACTCCGCAAATTATCACTCATAAGCATAGATCTTGGGAAAATATAAGCTTTGGAGTGGGAGAGGTTCTTGTAAGCATGAAAATAAGCCTTTAGTGCCCCATTTCAAATCAAGCAAGATCAATTTTTATATAATTTTGAGTACTACCAGAATCTATAAGTATATTGAAATTTCTATTTTTTATGAGTCCTTTGAGCCTTAGGTTTTTAGGACATATTTTCTTCCTCATGTTTGTTGATGGTGTAGTAAGTTTAATGTTCCTTCTTGGAAATTGGCTCTTCTTTCGAAGGTGTGGTGGAACGTATTTTGTAGTTGCTTGATGTTCTTGATCTCCGAAAGAGTTACTATATTCATCAAGGTTTTTCCAATCACACGGGATTGCAGCTAATGACAATTCCTTAGAATATGAATCTTCATTATGTGTGACAATGATTCCTTAATCATGTTCTTATACTTGAATTTTCTTTCCATCTACTACTTTATAGTGGCGTAGGGATGCGTCTTCACATTTATGTCATGGCCATTTTTCTCCACATTTGCAACAATAATTTTTCTTTTTAATATTCTTCTCTGACTCATTACTTAAAGTGTCTGATTCCTTCTTACTTCATAGGTATATAACCTTTTGTTGAGGAATCTATGCCTTGATGTCCATTTATCTCCATAATACCTACATTTGTTAGTTTCTTTTTTTCCTGAGTGTTTTTGTTGGTCTTCGTCTTCCGTGAATGATGAAATTCTAAGCTTATATTTTATCTCAATAATTATTGTTGCATGTCTAGCATCTTCAATGGTTTGGGGTTTATATAATTTTAATTCTTCCCGAATATAATCCTTAAGGCCACTATGATACATTATTAACAACTCTTCGTCTGAGAATCCCCTTTTCCTTATGGCTAATACTTCCCGTTCGTGCATGTATTCATTTATTGATCCCTTCTGTTTGAGGTGAATGTATCTTTCGTAAACATCATCCTCTTCTTTGTCATGAAACCTTTTTAGCAGGGGTTTTTAATTTTTTTTCAATTGAACAAGAAAGTTGCACATTTGTTTGACCACCATAGGAACCAATCATGCGCTTTTTCTTCCAGATAGTTGGATGCGGTCATGACCTTTTCTTGTTCACCTATTGGTGGGTTTGCTCCAAAAATGGTGTCTTTATGGTCCTTACCATTGTATTTGGGTAATTCAATTTTAATTTTGAGGTAGTCTTTTTCAGATAACTTCGTATGGTACTGAATTCCTTCAAACTGCACATGCGGTATTCGTGGCTTTTCGTGCATCGAAAATTAATGATTGGAAAAAAATGTGCCTTCCAGAGATTTTGGACTTTGTGTTTCTGAGGGATTAAAAGGTGGATTGGCTCCTCCCATAGACTGGCTCATTGTGCTCCTTATTGCTTTGATATTCTCTGTCATTTTGTCTTGACGAACCCCGAAATCATCTTGCTTCCTTTCGACCTCGTCAAGGCGCTTGCGCACTATATCGAGTTCACCTTGAAATTTCTTTTAATTATCATCATTATCACTGCTTCCCATTTTGTTTTTGTTTTTCCTAGTGGACCCAATTTTTTTTAATTAATTAATTATTATTATTATTATTATTATTATTATATAATATAGTTTATATTATAATATGCAACTATATTAAAATTAAATTATATAATATAGTTGATATTTAATAACAATATCAAACTATATTAAGTTATATAGTTCCCACACAAAATCGAAAACGTGAATGGATGCGTTTTAACCAGCCGACGTCACAGTTGAACTTCAGTGCTTGGCGACAGAGACTACACGTTAAGCCCTTGAATCTTTTGTCAGGATGGTGAACGAACATGCCGTGATGATGGTAGCGGGGTCATACGGGGATTGCGGTGTTGAGCAGGTGGCTTGCGAAATAGGTAGCGACGGGGAAATGAAAGGTAGTGAAAGTTTGGATGTCGGTACAGCAGAAAGTCGACAGCGATGGTGGTATGTAAGGTGACTTGCAAAAGGGAATAGAATGGTGATGAGTCATGAGGATTACGACCAGTTAGCTGACTCCACTATTGCAGGCGAATGATAGATGGTTGACGAGACAAGGGTGTTAGGTAGTGAAGTGATAGAAGATGATGGTGCAGAACCTGAGGGGCGTAAAGGGAGGAATGACTTTAGCACTTCGTATAATGACAGGGGAAAGGTTTGAAAATGAAATTATGAAGTGTGAGTGTGGCATTCGAAGGTTTGTTCAACAGTAGGGTGACCAAGGTTCAACCGGCTCTGATACCACTGAAGTGAAGAAATTAGTGCACTACAAGGTATTTGTGTGTAAATTTTGTAGTAGTGTAAATAGGTAAATGTTTTATTGATGAGAATATGAATGGTGGTTACAATTCTTCATGGATGTGTGCCTATATAGGCATTGATTGGCCACAAAGCTAGAAGGTCACAACTTTTGACCCATGTCTCTTCAAAACTTAATGAAACATTAATTAATTCATTATTATTAATATTTATTAATTTAATATTTATTTATTAACTGATGTTTATGAATATTTTATTCATAACACCTTTTCTCTTGCAACAAGGTACTCATCCATGAGATCAATTCTTGCTTTGGTTGTGCAGATAGGGTTGAAGATCCAGGAGATGGATGTAAAAACAACATTCCTCAATGGAGTTATTGAGGAGGAGGTGTACATTGAGCAACCAGAAGGCTTTGAGACTTCTAATCAAGTTTCTCATGTGTGTAGACTCAAGCAAGCATTGTATGGTCTCAAACAAGCACCCCATGGTTAGTACACTAGGATTTTGGGCTTCATCAAAAGTGAAGTGGATGCCAACCTCTATCATATCTTGGTAGAAGGTAAATTTCTCATTATTGTCTTATATGTTGATGATTTAATTTTAACTAGTGATGAAAAATTGATTAGATCTTGCAAGGAGGACCTTATAAGAGAATTTGAAATGAATGACATGGGTCTTATGCACTACTTCCTTGGGTTGGAAGTATGGAAAGGCGATGGGGAACTGGTTGTCTCTCAAGGCAAGTATGCAAATGAGATACTGCAGATATTCGACATGCAAAGTTGCAACCCATGGAGACAACTCTAGCAACCAACTAGAGGATGGAGGACACCACTTTAGGTGAGGAAGTGCATACTACCATTTACCAACATCTAATGGGTTCACTGATGTACATTGTGAACACATGACCAGATATCTGCTATGTAATCAACCAACAGAGCCAAGCTATGGTTAGGCCAACCAAATTATTTTGGAAGGCAACTAAGCATGTTATAAAGTACCTCAAAGGCACTACCCATTTTGGACTATGGTACAGACAGACAGAGGGAGTGAATTTTTGTTGCTTCACAGATGCAGTTTGGGTGGGGATTCCATCAGACTGAAAGAGTACACCAAGTGGAATTTTCTGTGTTCAGTTCGAAGTTGTTTCCTAGTACAACAGGAAGCAAATATTTGTGGGTCTCAGCTCAACAGAAGTAGAATACATGGTTGCAATTCAAGCAACATGTGAGGTGATCCAGATGAGAAAGATACTTGTTGGATTGTTTGGTCAGATTATGGATCCAATGGTAATCTACTTTGATAATTAGAGTTGCATTAATCTCTCTAAGAATCTTGTTTTTCACGATTGATCCAAGCATTTAGATATCTGATATCACCATTTATTGGACTATGTGTAGAGGCGAATAATGTTGTTGACATACATTTTGACATATGAACAAGATGTTGATATTTTGACAAAGGCCATGTCAAGAGAGAAGTTCAAGTTCCACAGGTGCAGGATAGGGGTGGTTGATAATCCCTTTCTCGCTTAATGTAGAAAACATTAAGTTAGTGGACAATCATTAATAATATTATTTCATAACATTTAATTTTAATATTTTAATTAACAACTAAACATACATTATCTTCCAAGTGTTTAGGAAGAAAACTCACACTGAGCAGTATCTTCATGCTAGCTCCCATCATTTCCCTGCTCAGAAGTTGGGTGTCCTCAGCACACTTGCGACTCGTGTGCTGAGAATCTCTGATAAAAAGAATCTTGAAAGGGAGAAAGCCTGATCCAAAATGGATTTTGGATAGACTCCTAAGTCTAAGTGTTCCTCACAGAGGAAAATGAAAGTCCAAGGAAGTTCCTGGACATAGCCCCATTGCAGAGATCTTTCATTTTGAATCTACTGCAACTTGAATGGGCAAAAATGGACTTAGGGTGCAGAAGTTATCGCAGCAATAAGATGCTCTGTTTCTTTGGAAAAAGAAGCAAAATCTCCTAAAAATGAGAAAAAACCCTTATAAAGGGAAATCGCATCAGAGGAGGGCCAAAGACGGACTTAAGCAGAGGCGGAAGAAACTTCGATCCGCTGATCCGATGTATCGGATTCAAGGTAAACACATGTGCGATATCAGGACCCTGGACCTGGCAATTGCGATCATGCGATACGCTGAATGTTGAACATGCGATATGCCAATCGCCGATGATCGGATCAGCAAATCGGCATCCGCAATGCCATATGGAAAGACCCCGAGACTTTGCGATATATGATTGCGACATGTTGCATTGCAATATCGCATCAAAGCAACACAAAAGAGCGGGATCGATGTATGCGACTTGCGATAAAACCAGACCCGACGGGTCTTATCGGCCCAAATATATATATTTTGAGTTCCTGAAGGAAAGGGTTTTCTATGTAAAATCGCATTTTTTTTAAATAAACGAAATGCAAAGGAAAACTCTCGAAAGCAATAAAACTGGACCCGAAGGGGAAATAAAGTCGTGATTAAGGAAATTTGAGTTTCGTAGGCGGGATTTCGGGCAGGCCTTAGGTGGAAAGTGGTTTTAGGCTGGCTCTGCCTGATCCCATATAGTGAACAACGCGTGGCTTGGCGAAGGAACAGGGAAACCACCATTTTGGGCGGGTAACATCCATATCCTTAAGCCACCCGAAATTGAATGAGGATCGTTGGATCGGAGATCCCGTAGATTGACAGTGGAGTTGCGAAAGCGACCCAAGGCAAACCCGAAATGATTATAGCGTGGATGCATACATTTTCAAATCTGATAAAAAGGATTTTGTCGGGTTTTTGAATGTTTTCCCATGTATCTGGGATTTTGCCCAATACACTAATGCGATGCGATATGACACCTAATGGCGGACCCGATAGGGATTTAGTGGCGAATGAATATAATTTCACGTCCGAAATACACGTCTGTTAGTGTATTTTGCAGCCTTTCTCTGTGTGATCGGATTTTCTCAGTTTTCGGGTTTTTGCCTATGAAACAGCCCAGATTCCTTCTGTAACATCTCCTAATCATCATTCCATGCTATAAGCAGGCATTTTGGTAGATGATGAGGTGTTTGAAAGCCACAGAGCCAGATGTCTAGTCAAACAGACAACGCAGAGAAGCCACAGAGGCACGGAGAATTGATTGAACAGAGGGAAACGGCTGGGGAAATCGAAAAGCTGGGAAAATGCCTCAAAGGATCCCAGAAAGCTCAATTGAGAGGTAGTTGTAGAGGTAGTTACAAGCTGAAGGCAGAAAGCAGAGGGAGAGCGAAAGCTACTACGCAAAGCAGCCGAGGGAGTCACTTGGAGGTCAACTGAAAAGCCAGAGAGCTGCAGAAAGCCAAAGAAGCCAGAGCCAGAGCCAAAGAGCCAGAGCCAAGAGCCAGAGCCAAAGCCAAGAGCCAAAGCCAAAGCCGAGAGCCAGAAAGCTGAGAGCTTCAAGAGCCAAGGATAAAATGGTGTCTAATTGTTTCTGTGTAAAACAATGGAGTTGAGCCAAGAGCTTGTAAAAAAGACTTTTCCATAATCCCAAAGAGCCTAATTAAGTTGACTAGAGCTCATGGAGACGTAGCCCGAGAGTTTTGGGTGAACTCCTAATTAAATTGTTGCCTTATGTGTGTTGTTTTATTGTTGCATTATATATTTGCTGCTTTAGTTTCTGTTGTATCAGTTCAAGCAAATAGACTTGAAAACACATAAACAGTTAACAATAAACATAAGCATACACCTTATTTCAAGCACATATTTAATTCCGCATTGGTTAATCATAAATACTTGGGAATATTTTAAGCTTTGGAAGTGGGAGAGGTTCTTGTAAGTTAGAAAAGAAGCCTAAGTGCCCCATTTTCAGATCAGGTGGTATCAGAGCTCAAGATTAATTAACCACACCTTCAAGAAGGTTATATCAGAATACTTGATTGATGGAGCAAAGATTGCTTGTCTAAAAGGTGTTTAAAGAGTCAGAGGTTGATTGTATGCTTGTTTGTAGACTGATTATTGTTTGAGTTTGCAGAGGTGAAGGGAAAGTTGTTGATAGCTCAGTCCAGGAAGGACAAGAAAAAATAAGGGCTGAAGGCATTCTTCTATCCCAAAGAACCTCAAAGCAATCCTTGGAGCACAAGAGGTTTGTTGCAAAAGGTTGTTGAATAAGACATAATGACATAATGACAACTTCTACAAGTGAGTCCTCGAATTCTTCTTTCTTCATCACAAGACTCTTTGATGAAGACATGAAGCAAGACTTGTCCACCATGATGGATATGGTGAGAGAAATGTATGAGGATGGAAGAAAGAGCAGCATACTTAGAGAGCAGCTGAATTCCATAAAGGAAGAGAAGCATTTGCTTACTGACAAATTGCAGGAAATGGAGAGGCAACTTCATATTGCAAATATGAACCTGAGAAGGATGCATGAGTTGGAGACACAACTCTTTGTTTCCCAAGAAGCCTTAGTCGAGTAACAACTTGAAGAAGAGGTAAACCATTCCAGTTTGTCTTCAGATTCTCTAAGAATGCCTATATTGGTTCTTTTGAAAAACATACCAAAGGCATAGGTTCCAAGCAAATGTCCAAGATGGGCTATGAAGGAAAAGGCTTGGGTAGACATGCACAAGGTATTGTTGAGCCAATAATGATTGAGGAAAGGCCTAAGTATTTGAGTCTTAGCTATGGACAAGTTTATGGAGAAATTTCCAAAGCTGCCATGAAGGCCATTGAAACAGCTCCAAGAAGGATTTGCATTACAGTGTGTGAAGATTGTATTCAGGAGGAATGCAATAGCTTGAAACATCATTTGCAGGATGTAGGTGTTCAGAAGCACACACTTGAACCGGAGAGTTGGGGATACTCTAATAGCCTTGAAGATATTTATGGTGTTCCAAAGGGATCCACTTCTTCATTTGATTCACCTCCTCATGAAGGCAATAAAGGTGAAAGAGAAAGGTATAAATCTGGTTCTAAACATTTTCCTTTTGATTGTGCAAAGCATGATAAATTTCCCCATATGTATGGAAAAAGAATTGCATGTTCCTTTTGTGGGTTGGATAACCATAATGTTTCTAGATGTTAGAAGAGAATGGCCACATACAGGAAACTTTTGAAGAAAAAGAAGCAAGAAGCCAAAGGTCCATTGGAAAAGGAAAATCATGTTGTCAAGAGGATGCACATGCAGTGCACTTACTGCCATAAGCAAGGACATCTTGCTACAAAATGTTGGACAGAAATGGAAAGGAAGATTCCATGAATGATGTGCTTCAGAATGATTCACATATTGATGTTGATGTGCAGACAAAGGTAGTACCTTTGAAAAGGATTGGTAAGAAACAGTTAGAGTTCTTATCTGATTAAGATTGCATGTCTATTGATGCATCTACATTATATTTCATTTCAGCTTCGAAAGTGCAGTGTGCTTAAGTGAAAGTTGAAGGATGAAATGCATGCATGAGCAGGAGATGCATTAACACAGGGATGTTGGTGATTTCCTTGTTTTTGAACATGTATGTGTAATTAACTTGCAGGGTTGATTGCTTTGACATGTATGTGATGCAATGTTGACTAGGGAGAAGTTAACTTGGTCTCCAAGATGGAGATAATGATGAAGTGTTTCATCTTTTGGAAAAGAATCCTAATGGTCTTTTTCTACATGCTTGACTTGAAGAGTCATTTATTTAAAGGCATGTTTTGTGGGCTTGTTATCTAGTCCATCATTTGTATGCAGATGTAAGACATGGAGGTGTTCACAAGCTATGAAATTTGTTTCTTTTGTTGAAGCAGGAGTTTAGGCCATCCAGTTGTTGTCTTTATTTCTGTTGTTGTTAACAGTTGATTATTGGGAGCTTGTCAAACAGATACAAATGAAAGTTTTGTGGAGCAGATATACTTCACATCTATTTGAGCCACCTTGGATCAATGATCAAGGCAAAGAAGTTCAAACCACCTTCTATGACCATTTCAGCAGAAGTTTTGCAGGAAGGCAAGGAGGAAGACAATTCTTCCCAGGAAGACCAGCCCATCTAGGAGGGAAAGTGGTCAGAGAGTTTGGTTCAGAAGCACTATGCAAGGCAAAGTATGTGGAGGTTGAAAGAAGAGGGTGTTTTTACTCTCAGGTACTGTTCAGATCAGCATATCAGTCTTTTGGAGACCAGAAGTTCTTTTAGTGGGAATGCGTGATCCAAAATGGATTTTGGATAGACTTCTAAGTCTAAGTGTTCCTCACAGAGGAAAATGAAAGTCCAAGGAAACTCCTGGACATAGCCCCATTGCAGAGATATTTTCATTCTGAATCTACTACAACTTGAATGGGAAAAAATGGACTTAGGGTGCAGAAGTTATGGCAGAAAGAAGATGCTCTGTTTCTTTGGAAAAAGAGGCAAAATCCCCTAAAAATGAGCAAAAACCCATATAAAGGGAAATCGCATTGGAGGAGGGCCAAAGATGGACTTAAGTGGAAGCGGAAGAAACTCTGATCCGCTGATCTGATGTATGGGATCGGAGGCAGACACATGTGCGATATTGGGACCCTGGACCTGGCGATTGCGATCGTGCGATACTGTTATATACCTAGGGGGGATAATATGGGGTACCAAGGGAGGTACCTAAGGTAATAATGTAATAATGGGATGGGCCATAGTAATAAATAAGGTGGTTAACCCATATCATGTAAGGGACCACAAGTAGTTAATAATAATGTAATGGGCCCATGGTATTAGTTGATGGTATGAGGGAACCATGGTAATGACCCATGGTATTGTATGTATGAGGCCTATATAGAGGCTAGAGACTCCACATGAGATATAGTGAAGGAATATAGTGAAGGATTATTGTATGAACAGGCATATGGCTTGTGGAGTGTTCTCCTTCCTTAAGGAGTGAATATATGGTGTTGCCCTACCTTAAGGGTTTAATCAATAAAGAGAAGCATTTCTATCTATTTCTCTCTTATTGTTTCTGGGTATATTTGCATTATCTTATATTTCTGGATTAGATCTACAACAAGTGGTATCAGAGCACTTTCTTGGGCACAAAAGTGGAGATTTTTTTTAAATTTTTTGTAGGATTTCGGGGGCAGCAAGTTTGCAAATCAGATCTATATGTTTTGGTGCAAAATCTGCAAAATCTAATTGTAGATATGTATTCTTTGTGAAAAAATAGTCGATTTCAAAAAAAAAAATCGGTTGAATCGGAGTCCGGATGAAGGAGATATCGCTGATCTAAAAATCAGTGGGGCTGTAGACAATTTTTCAGGGCAGCGAGTTTGCGGTGCAGATTTGGATGTCCTGGTGGACGATATACAAAATCTAATTGTAGATCTGGAATCTTTGTGAAAAAATACCTAATTTCAAAAAAAAAATCAGTCGAATCGGAGTCCGGATGAGGGAGATATCGCTGATTTAAAATCAGCTCTTTTTTGCAGAAATTTTCGTGATGGCGGGAAAGTTGCAGCGCAAATCTAAAATTTTAAGTGTCGGGATCAAGATTTATATCACATGCGTAGATGCAGAATGATTGTTCCATTTCTGAAAACAGGTCATAATAGAGATTCTGAGAAATATTGACGAAACTGTGACAATTTCAAATTTTCGTCAAGTAAGTTTTTTTTTCAAAACTCTCTTCGTGGCTTCTAGCAAGGCTCTATGTTTTACAGGAAAAGAAAATGGTCCTACTATTGAAGAATGCATAAAAACACACAAGTTATTATGGACACATCATTGGAGAACTTTTTTAGTTTTTAATTTTGAATATGAGGCAGCCACATGGTGGGGGTTACTTAACCAAAAGAAGTGTTCCGACCTGCCCGATGAAGAATTTGAAAAATTACTTTTAGACAGATGGTCTCATGCCAGAAAACAAGATAAAGAGAAACATGTGGGGCTATTTCCTACTGGTATATCCTTATTGCAGGTTCATGGATTCATTCAGAAAGAGAAGATCATTGTTTCTATCAATCCTAGTTGTAAACATAATTTTATCAATGTTAATTTGGCACAAAAATTGCAAGTTCCAGCAAAAAAAATTGAAAATACACAGGTTGATGATGAGGATGTTCAAATTTATAAGGATTTGAAGCTTTCTATGGATAAGTATTTGTTTCATGGTGATTTTTATACTTCAGAGATGGATAATATGGATGTTGTTTTGGGATATCCTTGGATGGAATCTATGGGTACTATCAATATTAATGTGCAGAAGAAATTCCTGAAGCTCTGGTATAAAAAGAAGAAAATTACATTACAGGATATTTCCATCAATAAACAGGTAGAGTCCACGGAGGTTGACGCAGAAGATGTTCCAGGGACTGACATATCAGATGATGAGCAGTTGATGGTCGACCATTAAACACAAACAGAGGCTGAAGAAGAAAAGGTAACAGGTGTTGACACATCTGATGAGGGTTCAGTGGTTGAAGTCATATTGGAAAAGAAGACACCACAACAGGCACCGCAGCAGGGTGAATTAAAGAAAAAGACATCGTGGGTTAAAACTTCAACATATCATCACCCACGTCACCCCGCAAGACAACCATCAAGATGGAAACCAAGTAGTCACAAGGACAACAACCCCCATATGACGGATAGCGAGGAGAGAAGATCCACCTACTACACAT
Organism: Pinus tabuliformis; assembly: GCA_031772625.1. NCBI lineage: Eukaryota > Viridiplantae > Streptophyta > Pinopsida > Pinales > Pinaceae > Pinus > Pinus tabuliformis. The sequence goes on from CM062819.1 coordinate 236,918,401, forward strand.
CAGCACAGAAGAGCTGCCACGGTCAACTTCCATCTCAAGCGAGTGAGACACCAGCGAGATCGAGGGTTCACCTTTCTCTTGGATGGCTAGATGCACGTGCATGGTACCAGTGGACTACTCTTTTGAGTAGATCTTATTATTTATGTTCTTCCCATGTTTCGGGGACGAAACATGCTTAGGGGGGTGGAATGTTATATACCTAGGGGGGATAATATGGGGTACCAAGGGAGGTACCCAAGGTAATAATGTAATAATGGGATGGGACATAGTAATAAATAAGGTGGTTAACCCATATCATGTAAGGGACCACAAGTAGTTAATAATAATGTAATGGGCCCATGGTATTAGTTGATGGTATGAGGGAACCATGGTAATGACCCATGGTATTGTATGTATGAGGCCTATATAGAGGCTAGAGACTCCACATGGGATATAGTGAAGGATTATTGTATGAACAGGCATATGGCTTGTGGAGTGTTCTCCTTCCTTAAGGAGTGAATATATGGTGTTGCCTCACCTTAAGGGTTTGATCAATAAAGAGAAGCATTTCTATTTATTTCTCTCTTATTGTTTCTGGATATATTTGCATTATCTTATATTTTTGGATCAGATCTACAACAGATACGTCGATCGCCGATCATGCGATACGCCAATCGCCGATGATAGGATCGGCGAATCGGCATCGGCGATGCCATATGGAAAGACCCCAGGACTTTGCGATATGCGATTGTGACATGTCGCATCGCAATATCGCATAGGAGCAACACAAAGGAGAGGGGTCGATATATGCAACTTGCGATAAAGCCGAACCCGACGGGTCTTAGCGGCCCAAATACATATATTTTGAGTTCCGGAATGAAAGGGTTTTTCTATGTAAAATCGCATTTTCGTTAAATAAACGAAATACAAAGGAAAACTCCTGAACGTAATAAACCCGGACCCAAAGGGGAAATAAAGGTGCGATTAAGGAAATTTGAGTTCCGTAGGTGGGATTTCGGGCGGGCCTTAGGTGGAAAGCGGTTTTAGGTTAGCTCCACCCAATCCCATACAGTGAACGACACGTGGCTTGGCAGAGGAATAGGGAAACCGCCTTTTCGGGCAGGTAACCTTTGTATCCTTAAGCCGCCTGAAATTGAATGAGGACCATTGGATCGGAGATCCCGTAGATCGATGGTGGAGCTGTGGAAGTGTGTTATGCTCTTAACCTGCAAAATGATACCCAAATACAGAATATGCGATGAAAAGATACCCAGAACACAGAATAGCAATGATTTTATTATTCAGAGAGTAATGTTCACTTTCCTCTTCGAGGGGGCAACCTCCAATAGAGCAGAGCTCGACTACAAAATAAGACACGATGCTCCTCGCAGGGAGTCTCTATCCTTTATATATGACTCATACATGCAATACCACGGGCCAATACCGTGGGTTTTATTAATACCATATATCTAATACTACGGCCCATTTGCAACTAACTGTGGTCCCGTCATTAATTGCGGGTTAACCATTTACAAATATTAATATGGGCTTTATTGACTCGTGACTATGACGTGATCCCATGACATAAATAAGGGGGTTAGGGTGGGACCCTAACATGCCCTCCCCCTTAAGACTAGCCTTGTCCTCAAGGCTGAAGCTGCGGAAACTGCTGAAGAATAGTGGTTGGTTCCCAAGTTGCATCTTCCAGAGAGGTGTCTTTCCATTTGACGAGGACTTCCTTAATCATGCGGCCGCGCAGTTGCTTGTCTCGTGTGTCTAGAACCTGTTCGGGTTGAAGCCAGATTGACCCTTCTTCGTCCAATTCAGGTAGACTGGTTTGAACTCGGCAATTGTTCCCAATCACTTTCTTGAGGCACGATACATGGAAAACTGGATGGATTTTTGCAGTAGGTGGCAAAGGCAACTTGTAAGCCACTTCTCCAATGCGCTGAAGTACTTGGTATGGTCCGTAGAATTTTGGAGAGAGCTTTTGACAACCCTTGTCTTTGAGTGATGTTTGCTTATATGGTTGCAGCCTCAAAAAGACCTGATCCCCTTCTTGAAATTGGCGCTCTGAGCGATGCTGGTCGACCTGTTGCTTCATGCGGTTCTGAGCTTGATGAAGATTCTCTCTAAGATGGGCAAGCATGGTTGCGCGGTGTTGTAGGAGTTGATCCACTGCTTGTACTTTTGAGCTCCCCTTGAGATAAGAAGTAGGGGAAGGCGGAAGTTGACCATATATTGCTTCATAGGGAGTCATTTTGGTGGTGGCATGATAGTTGGTGTTATACCACCATTAAGCCAGAGGTAACCATTGTACCCAAAGGTGTTGCTTTTCTGAAGTGAAACACCTAAGGTAGGTTTCTAGACATTTGTTGACGGCTTCAGTTTGACCATCCGTTTGCGGATGATAGGAAGTGCTGAGTTTTAGTTGAGTGCCTAGTATCCTGAAAAGTTTCTGCCAAAAATTACTCGTGAAGATCGGGTCGCGATCAGACACAATAGAAGTGGGCATGCCATGCAATTTGAAAATCTGATCCACGAAAGATTGAGCAACCAAATTTGGTGTAAACGGATGGGGTAGGGCACAGAAATGAGCATACTTCGATAGTCGGTCCACAACCACCATGATGACTGACTTGTTCCCGGACTTTGGAAGACCTGTAATGAAATCCATAGAAACCTCCGTCCAAATTGACGTCGGAATGGGCAATGGTTGTAATGTGTCTGGTGTGTTGACGGTTTCCCCTTTGTGGCATTGATAGACATCGCATTCTGCTACGAAATTAAGGATGTCCTTTTTCATGCCTGTCCAAAAAAAAGATCTTCTAGTGTGAGCATACGTCTTCTGAAAGCCCGAATGTCCTGCAATGGGAGATGAGTGCAATTCTGCCAAAATGCGACTTTTGAGGGTGGATGTTGGTGCTAGTACGACTCTGTCCCTGTAGCGAAGAATATCATCCTGCCACGAGTAGCCCTTGGTGTAATTTGGATCTACCTGCAATTGAGAAATGAGTTGGGATAGCCCGAGGTGTGAAAACCATTCCTTGCGAGCCTCTTCAATCCACTCTGGAATGGGGAGGGAAATTGCTAGCAGAGTACTTTCTTCCTCAAATTGGCGAGATAATGCATCTGCTACACTATTGTCTTTCCCTTTCTTGTAAATGATCTCATAATCATATCCCAGCATTTTGGCGAGCCATTTATTTTGTTGTGGGGAGGATAGGCGTTGCTCCAAAAAATATTTAAGACTGTGATGATCTGTGCGGATTTGAAAACGTCGCCCCAATAAGTAAGGTCGCCAGGTCTCGACTGCATGTAAAATGGCCATCATTTCTTTTTCGTAGGTAGATTGGCCCAGATTCCTCCCACTTAATTGTTGGCTTGTGAAGGCCAAAGGTCGCCCTTCCTGCATTAAGACCGCCACAATACCTGTACCCGAAGCATCAAATTCAATGACAAAGGATTTGGTGAAGTCAGGTAGTGCTAAGACTGGAGTGGAACACATGGCGTTTTTGAGAGCGGTAAATGCCTGTTGTGCTTCCTCGTTCCAGAAGAAGGAATTTTTCTTTAGGAGTTGAGTGAGGGGCTTCGCTATGCGGCCATAGTTGCAGACAAATTTACGATAATAGCGTGTGAGACACAAAAATCCTCTCAAGCTCTTCAAGGTCTTAGGTTGAGGCCATTCTTGCATTGCCTGGATCTTTTTGGGGTCCACCTTGACACCTTCACACCCCACAATGTGGTCCAAATACTCAACTTCTTCCATGCCAAACGAACACTTGGACATCTTGACAAATAATTTATGCTTGCGGAGCAGTTGCAAGAGTAGATCTACATGCTGAAGATGTGCAGCCCAAGTGCCACTATAGATGAGGATGTCATCGAAGAAGACAAGGACAAATTTCCTGAGATATGGTTTGAGAATGTGATTCATAAGGCTCTGAAAAGTAGAGGGGGCATTACAAAGACCAAATGGCATGACCAGGAACTCATAATGGCCTTCATGAGTTTTGAAAGCAGTCTTGGGAATGTCGACTTCCTTCATGCGAATTTGGTGGTAGCCTGAGCGAAGATCCAACTTAGTGAAGAATTGAGCCCCATTGAGTTCATCCAGCAAATCGTCAACCACCGGGATGGGAAATTTATCTTTGACTGTCAGTTTATTGAGGGCCCTGAAGTCGGGACACATCCGCCACTCCCCATCTTTCTTGAGCACCATGACCACTAGGGATGAATAAGGACTAATGCTGGGACGAATGACACCTGCTTCCAAAAGTTCCTTGATTATTTTTTCTATTTCATTCTTTTGGGTGAACGGATATCTGTATGGCCGCACATTTGGGGGTTGGGCCCCTGGAACCAAGGTGATGCTATGATCATGTTCCCCTCGCGAGGGTGGAAGCTCATGAGGCTTGTCAAAGACCGGCCGATGGTTATTTAAAATCTGTTGCATCTCAGGATGAATTGGCAGATACTTGGTGTCGACTACCTGGATGGCATTAAATTGAGCTACCACTCCATGATGGCCCTTTTTTAACAATTTTTCCATCCTATGTGAGCTGATGATAGAGGGGGCTCCCGCCTGGAGTCCACGGAGGGTATGTGTGGAGTTGTTCTGCTTAAAACTCATATATAACTCCTGGAAATCCATTGTGATTGGCCCAAGAGTGCGGAGCCATTCAGCGCCGAGTACAATGTCGCAACCCCCCATGTGTATGGCAAACATGTTGGTTTTCAACTGATAATCCCCCATTTGAAGTTTGACATTTTCACAGCAGCCTTCACATTTCATTGTGCCCCCATCCAAAATTTGGACTTGGAAGTTAGAAACGGCTCGTACAAAACAATGCACTGCTTCTGCGACTTTTTGATGGATGAAATTATGTGTACTTCCACTATCAATCAAGACTACTACTGGGCGATGTTTAAGAAAACCTCTGATTTTGAGAGTTTGAGGGGAAGAAATCCCTGCCAACGCATGCAACGAAATAACTGGTTCGTCAGAGAAATTGTCCTTGTGGTTGTCTTCTTCTAGCACCTCATGTTCCTCAAGTGGTGGATCTTCCTCTGTTGAGCTGTAGTCAGTGGCATCTATTTGAAAAAATTTAGGCTCCTTGCATTTATGACCTGGGGAGTATTTTTCATCATAGTAGTAACATAGTCCTTGCTTTCTTCTTTCGGCCATTTCCGCAGGTGACACCTTTTGGACCTTAAGTGTTTGAGTCGTGTTGTGAGCTTGTGGGGGGTGACCTTTAGTGGAGAAATTTGGGCGACTGTATTGGGCTGCTAATGCACGTTCCACTTTACGGGCTACGTTGCAAGCCTCTGTCCATGTGGGAGGGTGGTGCAGTAAGACTTGAGCTTTGATGGCTTCTTTAAGACCGCTGATAAAACATTCCGTGTAGAACACATCTGAGAGACCCCAAGTGCGGAAGGCTAAGGCTTCAAAAGCTATAATATATTCATCCATTGTACCCGTCTGTCGAAGCTAAGTAAGACGAACCAAAAAAGAGTCCTCCTGTTCAAAGTGGCTTTGAAGAGCTTTTGTAAATTGGTTCCAAGTCTTAAAAGGTCCATTGCAACGTTGATGCCATTCCCACCATTGCCACCTTTCATTGTCCAAGTACATGCTCCCCAACATAAGCTGAGTCGCATCATCTAAGATACGATTCAGTTTGAAATACTGGTCCATTTTTGCTATCCATGACGACAGGTGTGAACCGTCAAATTTATGCATATCCAACTTGGGAGGTCGCTGACTGGGTGGTTGGTGGGTGTGCCAGACGTGAGGAGAGTGGCTAGACTCACCCTCATTGTATTCATGGCCATTATACGCCTCCTCGTGGGCTTGCTCCTTGCCCTTCGGGATTAATTGCTGGACCTGGATACATAGTCCGTTAAGCTGATTGTTGAGGGTTTGCATGGATTCTTCAAGTTTGTCCATCCTTTCATTGGCCATCGCTTGGGCTCTAGTTTCTACCATACACCAACCTGATGAACAATTGGGACCGCCGAAAAAAATTTCACTAATAATTGAATGGTACCACCGTGCTCAGCTCGTCGTCCTGATTCTGATGGGCTAGATCACCAATAAGCGCCCTGGAAGATCTCAGACTTTTTTTTTTTTTTTTTTTGGAAAACTCCTAACGGAGTTTTACTCCTTCCTGATCAATACTGCAGTCGCCAAATCCTCAAAATGTCAATGCGGCCAAAAGTCCTGCGAAAATTATACCCCGGTATAGGAACCCTTCACAACAACTCCGATCTGGTGGATCTGAGAGATCTGAATGGCGGATCGGATAGCTCTGGGCTGCGGAACAGACTGCTGCTGCGGATCGGCTGGATCGAATAGATCGAAATGACTGATCTGCGAACTCGAGACTGCGGGACTGATGTTTGTTGCTGCTACTGCACTCCTTTGCACAAGCGGATCTGATATAGATGATGTGCGATCCCCCGATAGAAAAGGGAACTATGGTCTTGAGGAGTGTCAGGTGCTACAGATCACAATATACATAAGGGTCTGGCAATAGTACTTGGCCCAATGTTTCAGGGCTCTAACTAAGGAGGATCTACCGTACCCTTAGTCGTACAACCCGACTACCCTATCGTACGGGCGAGTAATCTCTCCGAGTGCTGTTCTCGGTGTACTGTAGCCACCAGACGACCGACGGTTTATCTATGGCAAGGTTTCAAGGGAGCTTAGGGGGCTTCCGATATACCCAGAGGGTACGTGGAAGATAGTCCGTGCGCGGTTTTGTCTAATGCGCTACTACTCGAAGGGGTACCCACAGGGGTTACAAGGGAGTCTAATAGACGTGACCACCTATTGTATTTCCTGCGTGCATGCCTCCTCAAATATGCAGGTTTATGCGCTCAACGATAGATCCCGTGGTTTAAAGACGCCGGAACACGTCTCTAGCCGAAAAAAATAAATAAATAAATAAAAATAAAAAAAAAATTGCTAAGAATTGGAGATCCCACCGGCCCTGGAAAGTGCTCTGATACCACTTGTTATGCTCTTAACCTACAAAATGATACCCAAATACAGAATATGCGATGAAAAGATACCCAGAACACAGAATAGCAATGATTTTATTATCAGAGAGTAATGTTCACTTGCCTCTTCGAGGGGGCAACCTCCAATAGAGCAAAGCTCGACTACAAAATAAGACACGATGCTCCTCGCAGGGAGTCTCTATCCTTTATATATGACTCATACATGCAATACCACGGGCCAATACCGTGGGTTTTATTAATACCATCTATCTAATACTACGACCCATTTGCAACTAACTGTGGTCCCGTCATTAATTGCGGGTTAACCATTTACAAATATTAATATGGGCTTTTGATGAGCCCCAAAAATGGATAATTATTTGGGCTCATTCAACCTCCTAATTCGACTTAATCCACCATTCTCATTAGTTTACTGCATGTTTTTTATTATATTTATGCTAATAGAGTGAATTGGGTTAGTCATTATGCCAACAAGTCTAATGTGTGCTTCGTGTAGCCTTTTTGGTCAATTTGGAGACAAAAACCAAGGGTTGAAATGAGCACTTGGCAGCCAAATTCGTGGAGAGTATTTTTAGGAAGGTTTTCCCTTCATTTATGGGCCCTTACCTCGAATTCTCCAACATCAGCTCGGAGTTCAAGGGCCACCAAATCAATTAGCACAAGGGCAGCCAAGCAAGTCAAGTAGGACTGTTGTTAACTACAAGTTTTGGGCAGCCGAGTCCCTAAAGTTTAGGAGGACTGTTGGGGTCCTCAATTTGTATAAATAAGAAGGCTTAGGGCCTCATTTGGGGTTAGTTGGTAGTTAGCCAATGGTTAGTCATTTTGTAGGCAGAAGTTAGCTAGTTTGTATTTCGATTTTGAGGCAATAGATTAGCTTTGCTTTCAGCTCATTTTCAAGTTCTCCTTGTGGACAGTTTTAATGTAACTCTTCTTTTCTTTCTCAATAAAGATGAATCCAGCTTTTCACCAGCTCTAAATCTCTCTTAGGAGGCTGTAGCTCTTGGGGTTGGGCCCATCTCAAGTGCCCAGTACCTCCTTTGTTTATATTTATGTTTTTTTGCTGCATTCTTAGAATAAAATCTGTTATTTAGATTTAAATATTGTGTTGTTATTGAGGTTGCTTTCGATGATTAAAAAGGTTCTTCATGTTCAGATTTACTTGATAGGTTAATCACATGGAATATATTCAGAAAAAGGCTACCAAGTACTTTGGATCTCACATCCCCTTCAGTGGAATCATGAGCTGGGACCAATGTAACCTTGCTGCCCACAAAAACACATTCTTTGCTTCACCATGTAATTATTAGTGTTCGAATCTCATTTGCAGAACTTGATATCAGTTTTGGATGCATGTTTAGGTTTATGATTGCTTAGTTGCATGGTTGTTTCACATGGTTTCCTTGCAAATAAACTTCTATTCATTTCCTTTTGATGTTAGGTCAGATTAGAGTGAAGTAACTAGGTCATAGGTTTTATAAGTGTTTGTTTGTTTAGTTTGAAAAACCACTTGCAGAGTACCTGTTATCCTTCCTTACCTCCCCATACTCCATCCAACCTACCTGCTTCACCCTTCACTTAGAACCCTTACCTTACATTTGCCTCACCCACTTACTTTGCCATGATTCTCATATTCTTGTGCAACATCGTTTCATCCCTCCTTGAACAGATCTCACCATCTACGCCACTCCTCAACTCCATCCTCCAAGTCTTGAACTCCCCTACACCCCTATTTCACCTCCATACTCATTCCTCCACCTTTTTTCCTCCATCCATGATTCAAAACCCCATTTCTGAACATCCTGTAGAAAAATTACAGAACATCCTGTAGAAATCCTAAACATCCTGTAGAACCCCTGCATACTTCCTGTAGAAGCTCACGAATGAGGTTTCTTGATAGCCAAACTCTGTGAAACTCTTTGGAAGGGTGTTGGGGACTCCTTAGACCCTCTCTGAACCTTCTTGTCCTCTTCCAAGCATTTCTCCTCCTTGATCCACCTCTGCACAGTCAAAAATAGTTAAAAGCACATGCATGATAATTCCAACAACTTAATCAAAAATACAAAAAGATGTTTTCTTTAGATAGAGGTAGTCTAGACACATGTATTTTACCTTCATATAAGTAATGGCATCTCTTTCAGTAGTTTGCATGCTCTCCTTTGCGTCAGTAGGACTAGCTGGTAGAATTAGGGTTTGTTAGGGTTTGCGTTTCTTTTTGGCTTTCAGTTTCTTTTTGCAATTAGATTAGCTTCCTTCGAGTTAGCTTTCATCCATCAATTAAAAAGCTTCTTCTAAGAGCTCATAGAAGTTGGCTTAAGCTCCTAGTGGACTTGTTCCAGCTGACCAAGTGACAGCTGCGGCAAGAGCTAGTACTTGTGCATACAACACCGTCGCTTCCAAGTTTGTTACGAACTACCGGGTTGATAAAATTAAAGAAGGGAGTTCCAGGAGTTGTAGCATTATTGCTACAATACTGGATCCCACCAGCTTTATTGACTCTTGACTATGATGTGATCCCATGACATAAATAAGGGGGTTAGGGTGGGACCCTAACAAAGTGACCCAAGGCAAACCCGAAATGATTATAGGGTGGATGTGATACATTTTCAAATCTGATAAAAAGGATTTTGTCGGGTTTTTGAAGGTTTTCCTGTGAATTTGGGATTTTTCTCAATACACTAATACGATGCGATATGACACCTAATGGCGGACCCGATAGGGATTTAGGGGTGAATGAATGTAATTTCACATCTGAAGTACATGTCTGATAGTGTATTTTGCAGCCTTTCTCTGTGTGATGGGATTTTCTCAGTTTTTGGGTTTTTGCCTATGAAACAGCCCTGATTCCTTCTGTAACAGCTCCTAATCATCATTCCACACTACAAGAAGGCATTTTGGCAGACAAAGAGGCGTTTGAAAGCCACAGAGCAGCAGAGCCAGATGGCCAGTCGAACAGACAGCGCAGAGAAGCCACATAAGCACAAAGAAATGGTTGAATGCGGGGAAACGACTAGGGAAGTCAAAAAGCTGGGAAAATGCCTCAAAGGAGCCCAAAGAGATCAATTGAGAGGCAGTTGTAGAGGAAGTTGCAAGATGAAGGCAGAAAGTAGAGAGAGAGCGAAAGCTACTACGCAGAGCAGCCGAGGGAGTCACTTGGAGGTCAAGTGAAAATCCAGAGAGCTACAGAGAGCCAAAGAGCCAGAGCTAGAGCCAGAGTCAAAGAGCCAGAGACAAAGTCAAGAGCCAAAGCAAGAGCTAAGAGCCAGAGCCAGAGTCGAGAGCCAGAAAACCAGGGATAAAATTGTGTCTAAACTAATTGTTTCTGTGTAAAACAGTGGAGTTGAGCTAAGAGCTTGTAAAAAGGACTTTGCCATAATCCCAGAGAGCCTAGTTGAGTTGACTAGAGCTCATGGAGACGTAGCCCAAGAGTTTTGGGTGAACTCCTAATTGAATTGTTGCCTTATGTGTGTTGTTTTATTGCTGCATTATATATATGCTGCTTTAGTTGTTGTTGTATCAGTTCAAGCAAATAGACTTAAAAACACATAAACAATCAACAATAAACATAAGCATACACCTTATTTCAAGCACATATTTAATTCCGCATTGGTTAATCATAAAGACTTGGGAATATTTGAAGCTTTGGAAGTGGGAGAGGTTCTTGTAAGTTAGACAAGAAGCCTAAGTGCCCCATTTTCAAATCAAAGCCCATCTCCTTAACGTTTTTGTTAATAATGGTTATAGTAGGCACTAGGGTATGAAAGCTTTCCTAAAAGCCAACAAAGGTCCCAAGGCTAAGGGAGACCCTAAGGATCGAGTCTCAGGGGTTCATCTCCCTTTCATCCAGGGGACCACGGATAAAATTGCAAGGATCTTCACAAAGCATAATGTTCCCTCTACCTTTAGACCCCTTAGCACCATCTGTAGGTCCCTTAGGTCTGTAAAAGACCCCATTGACCCCAAGGACATGAAAGGTGTCTATGTTATTCCTTGCTCCTGTGGAACCCCCTATGTTGGTGAGACAAGGCATTCTATTAATCAAAAAATTCATGAACACTCAGCTGACGTCAAACATGGGAGGACTAGGTCTCCCGCCTTGGCAGAACACACGGAAAAGACCAAGCATCACATATGCATTGAGGAGGCCCAGGTCATTGCCAAGATTGCTCCTTTTCATCACTGGAAATTTAGGGAAGCCATTGAAATTGAAAAAAGGCCAAGGAATCTCAATAGAGATGACAACTGGAAAATTAGCAGTTGTTGGATCCCTGCCCTTTCCTCCTAGCTAACATTTTCCTCCTTCCGCCCCCGCCCCTTGGTTGTTCTTTGCTTTGAGGTCTTCTTTGTTTTTTCCCCTTGTCTTCCTAATCATCTGTTATCCTTAATTTTTCTTTTCCCTTTTTTCTTTTTTTTCCTTCTCGTCTCTTGGGTTTTTATTCATTTTCAGGGTTTTATTTCACTCCCTCTAGATTAAATTTTCAGAACTAAATGTTTTAGTAGGTTATAAAATCCTTTTAATTAACATAATTCGCTATTATTGTCTATTCCTAAACATTGTTGAAAGGATTCCAAAGGTATGAATTTTTCTTACCAACCCTTTAGATATTACTGGATAAAATTAATATTGAATTAACTAACCTAGTGAAGAAGCTATATTCTTTCTAATTAGGTTGTATTCCTTATAGTTAGTTTGAGGTCATTATTTAACTAATTTAATAAGATATCTATTTTAATTTTTCTTATTTCATTTAGGTTTTATTCATTTAAATAATTTTAATAATATTAAGTGTATCTATTGATAGGTTATGGCTTTTGGTAATAAAATACATATATTTAATTTTTAAGGTAATAAATATAACAACCTACCTTTAAATTAATTAACTAACTATTTGTCTATTTAGGTTTAGTAAAAAGGCCCATTAATAAGGGTAATAATTAGAATAAATTAGATTACAAATTATTTATTTTCCTCCGACCCCACTTAGTAATTAATGGACATTTATACTTATATATATATAGGTGGTTAAAATCGTTAATTATCCAATTCCTTTCCGTTAGTATGATGTCACTATTGAACTAATTTAAAGGTTATCTATTTTAATTTTTTCTTTTTATAAATCATTGATATAGGTTTTATTCATTTAGATGATTTTAATAATATTTAATGAACCTATTAATAGGTTATGGTTCTAGACAATTTAATAAATATAACAAAATTTAATTAACTAATTAATTTTTCCTTTCCCTATCCCTTGGTCTTGTTGCCCAGTCAATCGTAGCTGTTACTTAGTATCCGTTGGTCCAGTCTAGTTGCCCAATGAAATTTAGTTGTTTCCCAGTCAACTATAGCCATTGGATGACCTGCTCTCCCTATTTAACATGCAGCCTTGATCTGGTTCTTCAACTCGTCCTCGCGATAAACCACACTCGTTGGTTCGAAATGCATCGGCAATATGAGTTATGATGTGATTTTCACTTAAGACTCTTCTCATAAACTTGTTATGGATCACAGAAGCCTTAATTCAACAACTAAACATACAATTATCAAATAGGCTAATAATCATTAATAATAATAAAATTTTAATAATAAAACTAATTATTTAAACTAAATTTGTTTCATAGCATTATCAAACATGTTGGTTCCATGCATTACGATCCCAACCCTCTCCTCTATTTATTACCCCATTAATCTCTAACTTTTTCACACATCTAATCCTAATGATGAACCACAGAGGTTAGTTCTAAATGTCGATACCAAAAACATGAATGTGATGACTCTGGAAGACATCACCACACAAAATCCCTTTCTCGCTGAGAGGAGTGTTGAAAAATGCAACAAAAAATTCTCAATTTGATTTTTCCTTGATTAAATTGAGAAAATTCAAATTTCAACATCAGCAGACAACTTGGATGCAATTAACTTGTGTGACATGACTTGTGTCACCGAATTTTCTTAGTACATTCGAGTTGGAGGAGTTAGAGTTCATTTAAGCATGTGTGATTGCTAATTTGTAGCAATTAAGGTCAGTTATCTAAGGTTGTTTTTAGTTAAACTAGTTCTAGTTGTTGAAAGAACTAGTGGAGGGTTATCTGTGAAGTGGGACTTCAATCAAACTCAATGATCATATAGCTAACTAATCATTCAACCCAAAATAGCTAGTGCATGCAAAGAATTCGAGTTCCCCGGGCTTGGTGGAGATTCCAAGGTAGTGTAACATCAATTGTAGACTAGTCTTGAGTGTAAAAGTGTTGCATGCAGTCAAATGATCAGCCTAAGGAATTGCACAATCCATTTTGGAGAAATTCCTAAATAATAGGGGCCTAATTTCTCAAGGAACAAAACAAGGAAATAGGGGCTCAAGCAAAGGCAAAAATTAACTAAGTTTGGGTCAGAGCTTCTCACTGAACAGTGAGATAGGTTAGGCACTTGCAAGTTGTGCTCAGTTGAGAAAATCAATTGTAATACATCTCTATTCATTAGATTAATGCAAGAAGGCATTGGGTTTTTTACCAAATTACTTTCCTCAGGAAAAATACTATTTTCATGTGTGTGATTTCTTATTGCATGTATGAGATTTTTATTCTAAATTGTGAATTAATATCCGTAGAGAAATAGAGTAGGTTTGTATCTTGTGATTTTGATTAAAATTTCATAAATAATTGAAAATCTACATCATAATTTCTACACTCTCCAACCAACATCACACACAAAAAACCTCGCAGATTTTTTGTTCATCGATCCTAAAGTGCCATCACCACCATTCAACAAGGTTTGTGCTGCTCTCGGTTATGGGCATGGTTTTATGACTTGGAGCCGTGACCCATGGGGCTAACCTTGACCATTGACACTATAATTTTCCAGGTTAAGGTTCAGAGTCTTCAACACGTACAAGGTGTATATGCATATACAGACAAATAATGGTTTCAAGATTTAAGTAAATCTTCGTCGTTGAATATATAATAGTGTTCCGCCATGCATGGTCACAGACCCATTAACACAAACTTGTGGCCACTTCATATTATATAGTTAGTGCAATTTAGTTAGCATTGTGGTCTGACCCTATGAAACATTATAGCACTTATGCACTCACGACATAACATTACATGCATACGTAGACTACCTATGCATCCATTTCTCTCTCTCTCTCTCTCTCTCTCTCTCTCTCTCTCTCTCTCTCTCTCTCTATATATATATATATATATATATATATATAGATATATATATATATATATATATATATATATATCATTTTTCCTATGCGAGGAATGACCTCCACGGCATGGATTTATCCGCCCACAATGTTGTGGCCCATTTTCAAAATGATACGCACTACACGTGAACCATTAACATCGCTAGTTTTGTGCAATATTGACCGTGACAACATATATGAGATGATAAGCTCAAGATTCCAGCGATTATTCATATATATATATATATATATATATATATATATATATATATATATATATATATTAAAATAGAACACCCGCTAATTTTGTAACTCCACTTGGGCCTGAGATGGAACCTTTCTACAGGACTGAAGCACAGTTGGTTCCATAGGGCCATTTCAAGCTAATGGCTCTATATATGAGTGGTTGTGTCATGAAACAAGGGCTACATGGTAGCTACTCCTTGCTATATTTAGTTTAAATGTAATTAAATCAAAGTAAAAATATTAAATTTGAGTTAGTATTAAGATTTAGAATTGGGTCAATTTAGATTCCAATGATTGGAAAATTGAGGTATTTGGTTATTTGTAATTCGACATTATTTATATTGTTTGACAAAAGTAATATATGGTCAACCTATTATCAAATGTTAATACCTTGTGTGACAAACATTTTTTGCAATACAGTCATAGGCTTTAAAATCAAATTGAAAATGTTTTCTAGAATGTGATCATGCAATTTACAAAAATAATGTACATCGTTTTGTTTAATGAAAGTTTATTTGCAATAGAGTTATAGACTTTTAAATCATATTTGCAATAGAGTTATAGACCAGTATTAAATTTCAATGGTATCATTTTATCACAAATTACAAGGCATGTTTCAATAAGATTTTTAAAATTACAGCCAATAGTATTATAGATAAATGTTAATAAATTTTTTTGTAATAAATAAAAAATTAATCCCTAAAGTTTTACTTTGTAAATTTGAAAACTATTTACTCTATTTGACCAAAATAATAGGTAGTTAGCATATTACCAAATGCATAATACCTATTATGGAAGGCATAATAAGGTATCCCCTTAACACTAAGTTGAGAGGATTGAAATTTCCCAGTATTCTTTAGCGAGACCATTGAATTAATAGCTCTACGATAGTGCCAATGAGTTTATGTACAAGCCAGTTGAGTCTTGCGATCTTTGGGATACAGTGCAGTGTATGAGATTGAGGACCAATGAATTTTTCTTTTGTTATCTCCTACACATAAACACTTAATAGTTTATAGCGCCAACAATGTATAGATATATTGACTAGTGCGCACAACACTCGTATACGCTTGCATACATATCATGTCAACATAGAAAATATTAGTGTCTAAGTGTCCAAACAAATGGTTATTTTCACATTATTACACCTTCAATTTTAGGACGATTAACCTTTATTCCCGTGACAAGTATTAGTACCAACACTTATATTCACGCTTCCTGCACAAACAGTAGCTCAAGTGAGTTAATGGGTATTATGTGACAACCGATGTAGATGACATTAACATAAACATTTATCTATGCGTACGCAGACATAAATATCAAATCACAACCACACAACTTCAATATTAGGAACTTATTTAAATAGAGGAAACCATATAATTTTTATCTAGACACTACAAACTTGTTCAACCGCATCAATATGATTTCATGGTAGATGGTACACAAAGAAGATGACTTATCTTAGATTTAATTGAAGGTGGAAAAATGGATTGGGAACTACAATTCTCTATCTAATCGTAGACAATTGTAGCCAAGCTACTCGTAGTTGTCACCCCCGAGCCAAATTCTAGGAGTTGGGATAGTATGCTCCAAAGATGAAATACCAACTGTAGATTGACACAAGGGCTCCCGAAGTTCTCCTACTTCCACCCCTTAACCAATAACAATCATCCACCTACACAAGGGATCGAGACGCATACTGCATCCACCTTGAAGTGTATGTATATCATAAATATTCCACCCAGTAATGGGAATCCATAATCCTCTGCCATAACAAAATAAAATGAGCACAGGGGATTCATGATTTTTCCTTTCCAAGAATCCAAGGACTAATACTCCACCCCAAGTGGTCAAGGGCTTCTAGAGAAGCCCTTCTCCACCCTTGAGCCCCAGGGCAACCAAATCTTATCCCCACGCAAAAGAGTTCCTCTCAAGCTCCTAAAAATCAATCAAGATGTTTGTGATCTCTCTGAGAACTATGAGCGCTAAAATACCCTCTTCGTTGCTGTAAAATTATGCAAAATGGCTCATGATCCAGCTACATATAAACTCCTCATATTTCCTTTCTTGTTCTATATGCTTTATTGCTCGACAGAAGACACCATATCTATCCAACTCCCTCACAAGAGTGTGGTTTATCCCTTTTTCAATCATGCACCATTTTGAATGTGGAAGGAAAAGAAAAATCTAGTTTGTTGTTTACTTCCGTTCTCCTTTTCTTCTCTTTCTTTTTCTTTTTTTTTCCCGTTTAATTCAATACACTTTTCCTTAATTCCTTTTTCTTTTTTTCCCTACTAAGACAGTCCCATTAAATTTGTCTGGTCTTCTTCACCATCTGGTCTCGTTGTCCAGTTTTCCATTTAATTCCTCATCCTTTTTTGTATTATCTCTTGCCCCAAGAAATATGGGTATGTTTACCTCTATTGTAGTCCATAAATTTGAAACATGAGATTTTTAAACACATGAGCCTTCAATGGTTGTCCCAAGTCTTAAATTTGAAACATGAGATTTTTAAACACACGAGCCTTCAATGGTTGTCCCAAGTCTATCTAGTTTTCTGCAATAAGCAAACTAAGCATCCCTAAGTAAAATCCATCCACAGTCCTTGGAATTCATGTTCCTAGTCATCCCATTTTCATTTTTTTTTGAAATACAAAAGTAAATGAAATGTTTACATAACATTCATAAGCAAAAGTTATAACCAGGTTTGTCATATGCACGAACCAATAGGACCATAATTCTTTTGGTAAATGATTCTTGTAAAGTATATTTCTTTTATGGAAAATTGTGTTGCTGAAGTTTTTAAAGTTTTCTTCTTCTTAGTTAAAAGATGCAATGATATTCATAAAATAATACCATATTTTGATTGTTTTTAAAAACCCAATCGAATTGTTTGAATGATTAGACCATTACCCTTTAAGTAAGAACAAAAGTTGCATTGCAAAACAATTTCATTGGGTAGAAGATGAAAAAGTGAATAAACCTATTAAATTTCCTCCAGATAATTCCTATATAAATTATATGGAAATGGTCCAATTAAATTCTCTTTATATGGTTTATATAGAAACTCTGAGTAAATGGTCCTATTTAATAAATTCTCTCCCTATGATTCCCATATAAATTATAATTTTGGTGAATTAGTGATCTATGTGTAATTCAAGTCTATATAGAGTTTTTCTCCTTTTTTATTTAAAATATGCATCACTTGACACAATAGAAAAAGAGTCTTCTATCGAGAGGAGGAATAATTTTGAAGTTTAACAACTATAACTTGGATTTACAAAAATTCTTGCCAGATTTTTTCTAAATATGATCAGAATTTCCATAACTTCCAGGCAAAACGTCTAAGACACCTAAAATTTTGAAGTTTAACAACTATAACTTGAATTTACAAAAATCCTTGCCAGATATTACTCCAACTAGTTAAACTAAAGCCAATAGAAAATGACATGAACTCTTTGTTATATGAAATGTAAAACGTGGCATCCCTTTCCGGTTCTGACACTTCGGGTTCCAGTTTTGACTCCCCTCGAACTCTGCGCACCCCTATTGACTGAGCTTCAAGTTGTGTCCCGTCAGCCACTCTCACAAGCAATGCAACCGATGCGACCTGCTTAGCTAGCGCGAGTAAATGCGCTAATCTATCATCCTTAATGGCCCTACGTTTGGTTCGTTTAAATTCCTATTCCCTCCTATTATCTCGTGCAACGTGTTTTGCCACTGCAACTGAGTGTGATTCGCGAGGTATCGCTCCTGCAAAAGATATCCTACGCCCTGCTTTCGTCGTGCTGCTGTGCTTTGATGAGGTAACTATGAACTCGCTCCTGCAAAAAAATTACCCTACGCCTTGCTTTGGCCCTGCTGCTGTGCTTCGATGAGGTAACAATCTTGGTAATGCATGACAACATTTTAAAATCTTGGAGTTGTCTTTAGTGAGATTTTTTGGAAGTTTTTTTGGTGGGTTTTTCCAGTGAAATTTATCTAAAATCTGGCAGCAATTTATTGAAATCGCAAGTTTGATAGCTAATTTCTGCACAATCAAAGCGTCCTACGGGTTTTTCAGGGTGTTGAATCCAAATATGCAGTTAAAAAACCATTTTAAATAATACAAATCAAGATTTAACCTCAATTTTTTCCGTCGTAACCGGAATCTCCAAAAATTCGCACTAAAGACAACTCCATTTTAAAGATGTCGTCGATTTTAGGCAGAAATGGCCATCACTTTTCTCAATTTTTCGTGAATAATCTCATAATTTTCTGTGATAAAAAATCTAAATCTAAATTTAATTCTAATTTCGTTAATATTTATTTTAATATTTTCAATAATGGCATTAATTATAATTTTAATAAAAAATCTAATTAGATTAAAAAATTTAGTTGGAATGTTACTAATTTTAAATATAATCTTAATATTAGTTTCTCATCTAACCCTAATCCTAGTTCAAATTCTTCATCTACCCCTAGCCCTAATACCTTATCTAACTCTGAAACTAAAACTAATTCTATCTCTAATTCACTTCCTACTTCCCCTCTTAATTCCTCTCTTTCCAATTCTTGTTCATCCCCTTCACCCCCAATTCCTATTCTCCTCTAAATTCCATTCCCAAAGCCATCCCCTCCATCAATTTTAATCATTATGTTTCCTCCTCTTCAACCCATTCTTACCCTTCTCTTCCTCCTTCTAACCTTAATGCTAAAGTCATCAACTTGTCGTCAGTTGAACTTGATGCTCCCACCTTAAGCCTTTTAGAAAAAGGCTTCAACTTTGCTCCTAGAAAGGATTAGAGATTTCATAGACTCCTTGAAATGAAGTTCAATCGGTTGGAATCATTACCTGTCTTAGGAGGGGCATTGATGATTTTTTAAGGCCTCAAACAAGCTCTAGAAGGTTTTAGACCACAAATCTCTAAAGTGAGAGTTGTCCTTAAATTGGGCCCTACAAGACAATAACTCCAACTTTACCACCCAAAAAGCACCAAAATAGATGAAAAATTATTTAGTGATCCATTTTTTTATCGCCAACCAAATTTATCATAAAAGGATTCATACTAATAGATATCTCCATGTCCAATCTCACCACCACCTACTTGAAAAATCAATGGTTCTAAAAACTAATGTCTTTATAGTCATTTAAATCTCTAATCTCCAACACCTAAGCAAAGAAGTATCCCATGTCACTAATGTTGTCCTAGAAGATGGAGATTGTTTGTCCAAAATCAATTGAGCCTTCCAATTTTCCCTCCATCCAAAATCCAAGCAACCCCTCCCTAATTCTAGCATAAACCCTAATTTTTTTTTAACTGTAACGGATATCATTTATTAAGAAATCTGAGTGAACCAAGGCTTATTCAACCAATTTACATTGCTTTCCTTTCATATTTCCCGCCTTAGGGGATTCTGCATGCCTGAGAAATGTCTGGACCTCTCAGAGCTCTGCTCATTTTCCGACATAAAGACAAGATTTGTCGTGGTTTTAGCTGAAAGTCACTGAAGATTCTGGGACATTTTGGATTGCTGACTGTTGTAGACGATTGATTTCGGTCTCGGGCCATTGCTATCCGTTGTGGAGCCCTCCAGCCGAGCCCAATGGCGCTGGCAAAGAACTATCCGACAATATTCTTTTGCAAGGTCCTCCATCCGGTCCCTTTCGGAATGCAGAATCGTCCTCATAGTGGGTGTCGTCAGAGTCAATCTGAATGTCGAGGTGAGGTGCTTATGCCGCCTTCAGAGTCGATGGAGGAAAGACTAGACTCCTCTGTACAGATCTCCTTGACTAAGCGTTTGCAGTCCTCCCTCTTTGTCTAGTTGCTCCTTCCCTGTGTGTTTGTATTTGAGATGGAAAAAATTCCCCAGATTTACCTGTACTCATCTTGCTGTGACCTGTTACAGATGATGTGCCGAAAATATCCGTCATATTCCTCTCGTGCATGTTCAGAGTGATATGCTCCATGCTTCCTGCTTCTTATTCTGATCTGCCCTTGAGCTAAGGTATGCAATTTGAGTTAGCATTGTTGCCATTGTAGTTGAGAGTTCCCAGTGCTAATAGGCATCCTTTGTTTGCCATTTCGTCTGCCTCCTTATTCAAACTTCTAAGGATATGGTATATTTTGAAGGAGGTGAAATCTTGCAGGATTAGCTTTAATCTATTCAGAGACTTGTTGAGGATTGCATTGTTGAACTGGTCATATGAATTGATCTTCCTAATGAGGATTTCAGAGTCTCTGAATACTTGCCATTCTTTGATGCCTTTATCCCGAACTATTTGGCAGGCTTTTGTGAGGGCAAGAAGCTCTGCCTGATTGTTTGTGGAAATGCCGAGCCCCCAGCAGAAATGGACCTTTCTGAGATTGTCTGCGAAGTAAATGACTCCTCCAGCTCCTGCAGCCCCCGGATTTCCTTTGGAGGCACCGTCAAAGAAGATTGAAGTTGTGTTTTGGATCTTCCACCAGTTTTGAAAGGCCGCTTCAGATTCTCTGATTTTCCAAGGAGGAGAGGGGAGGGGAGGGGGAAGGGAACGGACTTTGCTAGAGGGATGTGGGCTGTGGAGGTTCAGCCAAGCCTTTTCAGAGGGGAGAAGGGAGGAATCGGAGATTTGGGAATGCTGGAGGACAGATTCAATAAGAAGGCCTTTGGAAATTGAGGCGTATTTAGCAGGAGAGCGAGTGGAATTATTGAATATTAAGTCATTCTGGGCAAGCCAAATTTCCCAGCATACAAATTTGGGAATGGAAAGCCATATGTGAAACCACAAGGATTTATTTGGGATGGGATGAGGGTAGTATGGAAGCCATTCAGAAAAAAGGTCTGCAATGGAGCTGTGCTGGGGCAAGGAGGCGGGCAGTCCAAGAAGAGTTAATGTCCATACTTCTTTGGCAAAAACGCAGTCAATAAACAGGTGGGAAGCTGTTTCTCCTGAGTTTCTGCACATTGCACATCTGTGAGGCCCAACAAAGTTTCGCTTTGACAAGTTGTCCCCTGTGAGCTGTTTATTCTGCGTGAGGATCCAAAAGAAGAAATTTACTTTGGTAAGTCCCTTGGCACTCCATACCTGTTTCCAGAATGATGGCATTCTCATTCTGTCTTTTTTGGTCTGAAGGGCAGAGTAACCCAAAGATGGCGTATAAAACCCAGTTTCACCCCAACCCAATCTGTCTGCGATGTTGCGGTGTACCGGCGCTACATTTAAGAGCAGTGATTTGAGAATTTCGGTTTGATGTTGAAGCTACGCTGGCATGGGAGGGATCGCCCATTCGACCCAATTTCCTCTACTGTCCCACTCAGAGATATCATTCAACTTTCTTATTCCTGCATCGTGGAGCCAGTTTCTGATGTCCCGGATTTCTGCTTGGGAGCTGAGTGGAGGGCTGTTCATGATGCGATCTTTCCAGAGAAGGGTCTTCTCCCCATTGCCCAGGATGCGGTATAGTTGTTTACTAAAGCTGCTTATGCTTTTCCTACAGAGATTCCAGGTGTATGTGCCTGTTGTTGTGTTATTTGCTGACAGGTGCCTGAGGGAGATCCCCTGCGCATATTTTGAGATGAACATTTCGATAACCTAGTGTGTAGGATCTGAATATATTTTCCACAGGAGCTTGCATCCGAGTGACAGTTTTGAAAGAGCAGGATCTCCGATCTGAAGCCCGCCTTCCAGAATTGGCCGCTTGACTAGATCCCAGTTTGTCAAATGGATTTTATTTTGATTGCCTCTGCCTCCTTTCCAGAGAAAGTCTCTTAGAAGACAAGAGATATGCACCATAATGTGTTTTGGGGCCAGAAGAAAGGAGGCTTGATAAATGGGAAGAGCAGATAAGACGGATTTAAGAAGGATAATTTTCCCTCCCTTGGTTAGCCAATAGCCTCCCCAGGAAGTGATCTTGTCTTTAATTTTGCTAATGACGCCCTGCCACAGAGATCTGTTATTGACTCCAGATGTGAGGGTAAGCCTAGATATTTGATGTTTTCCCATTGAGTGAAGCACTCAAATCCTAGGATCTGGGCTATGTTATTGAGGTTATGTTGGCTCACATTCCATCCGAAGATCGAACTCTTTCTGTCATTTATCACAGCTCCTGAAGCTCTACAATAAATTTTTAAAATAGCATCAAAATTGACTGCTATTCTAGTAGAGGCTCCTCCTAGAAGAATGGAGTCATCTGTAAAGAGAGCATGATTTATTGGGTTTAGAGCATTTGCGATTCGGATTCCTAGGAGATCACCTGTGTTCATTTCCGCAGCCAGCTTCCTGCTAAGAGAATCGGCCATGAGAATGTACAAGAAAGGTGAGAGAGGACAGCCTTGCCTTAATCCGCGATGAGCTTGAAAGAAGGATGTTGGATGATCGTTGACCATGGGGGCAATCCATGGGCATGAGATGCAAGCTTTGATGAGATTGATGAACTGAGGAGGAAAGCCAAAGGATCGGAGGACTTGGAGTAGAAAGGAGTGATTGACTCTGTCAAATGCGTTAGCCATATCAAGCTTGATCAGCATCCCATTCTCTTTCCTCTGTTTGCTGGAATGGATAGCTTCCTGCACTTGGATGATATTATCCAAGATGTGTCTGCCTTTGACGAACCCCCCTTGGGCTTTGGATATTAGTTTGTCAAGAAGGGGTTTAATTCTATTTGCCATAATTTTTGACAGAATTTTATAGGAGGCATTGCATAGGGAGATGGGCCTAAACCTGCCGAATGTTTCCGGATTGGCCTCTTTTGGTATTAGTGCAAGAAAGGTGGAGTTGATGCCTCCCCCAATCTTGGCTTTCCCAAAGAATCCATGTATCATTTTCAGCAAGTCTATTTTGATGATGTCCCAGCAGACTTTGAAGAAGTGTATTGTGAAGCCGTCCGGCCCGGGGACCTTATTTGAATCCATTGCCCAAATAACCTTGATGATTTCTTCTTCAGATATTGGTTTCAGTAAAGCCTGATTGTCCTCATGGGTGATGAGGTGAGGAATATGAGAGAGTAGATCTTCGATGTCTTCTTTGCTTCCTTCATGCCTTGTGCCGTATATTTCTTTGAAATGATTTTCAGCTGCAATTTCTATTTGGTCAAATTTATTACAGATCTGCCCTTCATCATTTTGTATCTCTGTGATATGATTCCGAGATAGGCGGGCTTTGTATTGTCGGTGGAAAAAGGAAGTATTTCGGTCTCCTACCTTTAACAAGAGGCTGCGAGATTTAAGTCTCCAGTGCTCTTCTTCCCTTCTGAAGGATTGATGGATGTTTCTTTGAAAGGCTGCTTCTTTATTTAAAATTCCCGGGGTGATGTGAAGCCCTTCCATACCTATTTGCAAGGTTTCCAGCTGCTGGACATCGATTTTTCTCTGATGGGTGGTGGGGTTATGGAGTTTCCTTAGCCACTCCTTTAGAGCTTTTTTGGTGGCTTTTAATTTTTGCTCCCACACAAAACTTGGGGATCCGTTGATGGGGATATCCCAAGCTGATTGGATAGTGTCCATGAACCCTGCTTTTTCGATCCATAGTGGACTGAATTTAAAGGGAATGGGACCAAGATCTTCTTCAGGGGCCAAAAGGAGTTGAATTGGCTTGTGATCCGAGGAGAGCTTGGGGAGAATTTTTTTTGATATGAGGAGATTTTCCATCAGCAGGGAGCTTTGAATTAGAAATCTGTCCAGTCGGGCAGCAATGTGGTCAGGCCCAGTTCTGTTATTTGTCCAAGTATATTTGCCTCTCACCGGGGCAAAATCTAGAAGATCCCACTGCTGCATTATTTCCTCTACCAAAGGGAGCGACTGATCTCTGTTGCTATTTCCCCCCCTTTTTTCTTTTGGCTTCATGACTAAGTTAAGATCTCCTCCCAGGACAATGTTGTTTAGGGAGTGTTGATCTAAAAAGGCAGAGAGAGTATTCCAACAGTCTCTTTTTCTACATAGTTAACAGGAACATATAAATTCAATAAAGCTATAGTTAACTTACTTTCTAGATGCTTGAGCTCTGTGAAGATCCAGTGTTGGGTCTCATGGGAGTTAGACAGGTGGAACTGATCTTCCGACCAGAGAGTTGCAACGCCTCCCGAGGTTCCCCTTGAGCTGACTGCTATGCCTTCGTTCTTCTTCCATTTAGATTTGTTGATATCCTTGAGGGATTGCCCTTCGATTTTGGTCTCTTGGAGCAGGAGGATGTCTGAGGGTTCTATTTTCATCAGATCTTTGACGGCTTCAATTTTTGGTTGGGTCCCCAGGCCTCTACAGTTCCAAGAGACTATACGCATTATTTACCTGGCGAGGGGTTTGGGATTCCTCCCTTGGTGGATCTTCCTCTAGTATTTCTTCCTATAGTCATCTCTATTGTGGATTGGCTGCCTTGCATTTTGAGACGCTCTGCCTCCTCCTCCCTGACTGCTTTGTGGGTCTTCCTGCCTACTTTCTTCGAGGATCTCTCATAGGTCTCTTCCTCTGAGGAGTCTGAAGGTTCTGGCAATTTTTTCTTCTTTGTTATATCTGCATACGAAAGCCTGGAGGGGCTGCCCTGAGGAGAGCCAAGCGATGCTTCTCCGCCTCGCTCTTTATTTGCCTGTGGTTCTTCGACCTGTGCTGGTATGATCAGATCCGTTTCTGGAGGTTCTGATGGAGAGGCTTCTTCAGAAATTGGGGTCTCGTCCGTTTTCTGTTGGGTTTCATTTTCTTTGCTAGGTTTTCCTTGATTATTCCCCTTTGTGGCTCCTTTCCCTGTTGCTTTTGTGTTGCCCGTTTTCTGGATTGTAGTCCATTGATCTCCCTTGGGGGGGTGGCTCTGTTCTTCCGTTTTTTTCTTGCAGTGTTTTGTGAAGTGGCCATAGCCATGACAGTGTCTGCATTTAAATGGGATCTGCTCATAATCCAGCTCCTGGATATGGGACCATCCTGCCACTGTGAGTTTTATTGCTTCGGGTAGACCTTCTTCCAGATCTACTTCCACGCATATTCGGGCGCAGGAGTATTGGTCTTTCCTTACGGCCTGATCAATGTATTTGCCAAGAGAGTTGCCGATGATTTGGAGAGATTTCTGGCTCCAGCAGTGCAGGGGGAGATGGGGGAGCCGCACCCACACTGGAACTGCAGAAGGAACATCCTGGGTCGAATCAAAATCTGGAGACCATTTATTAAAGTTTAGTCCCTGTGGCCCCATGAAATATGGCCCGTTCCTAAAGATGAGGCTCCGATCTTCTGCTGATTCAAAGACAAATACAAAGAAACCTTCGCCTACAAAGTAAGATTTAATTCCTTCCTTGATCAGAGGGGTCCAGTTTCGCTTGATCTAGTCTTCTACAGATTTGGGCGATGGCCAGAGGCCGGTGAACTTCCCTATGAGCCCTCTATCAGCTAGATTCAGAGCCGAGCGGCAGGTTTCTTCCTCAGGGAGGGCCACCGTGGGAATGCAATCTTTTTTCTTGACGAATTTCTGTTGTTGAGCAGATGGAGGGCATCTGTTGCATGCTTCGATTATTTTCTGGAATTCTATGACTTCTGGAGGGAGGGGGGGAGGATCCGCCTCCTCATCACCAGGCATGGTTGCCAAGAGTCGCAGCTGCTTAATCGATCGCAGCACCAGATCAGGGACGGTGCAGGGGCTAGGTTGCACTGTGGGTCAGCGCAGATCCGATCCGAGCTTGTCGGAGCTCAGAGCCAGCGAAAAACTAATTTTTTAGATTAAAATCAAATGGAAAAATTAAACCCTAATTTAACTCCCTCACATTAAGGGAATTACTAAAGGTATTAGTTAGAAATAATAAAATTGTTTCTAGTCCTCTCAAAACCCTTAATAAATTATGTAGAAGCATCAAAGATAAATCTAAGTCTACTTTTCCTCATGGTGTTTACCAAATTTCGTATTTCTACGGTAAATTCTAAATTAACCATAGTGGTGGGTCTATCCAAACCCATTTTAAAGAATATATAATTGACACCTTAAATAATCATCTTAATAATACATTTCTAAGTATTCCCACAATACTAATCACCTTACCTCACCTTACCTGCTTTGATAAAGCTAAAATTTTAATATCCCCTCCATGACTCAATGTGCATCTTTAGTGAACCCTTATAAATTTACAAACATCCTAACAATATCAATTACATGCTTAACCAATTTTGAAAGCCTATCATGCATGTATTTGTCCTTAAACCAATTCATTGCTCCTTTTAATTCCCCCTTCCTTAAAAAAACATATTTTTATGTTTTATTAATTTCTATTTTATCTTAATTATCCACTTTAGCTATTTAAATTAATATGTCAATTAAATTTTCTATATCATTCGTTAAACTCATTCAATATAATTTACGTTCATTTTAACAACAATATTTTATATTTATTATTTACCTTTTTTAATGTCAATTTTCAACCATAATTCATATTTTCTTTTCATCCCATTAAATTATCACTATCATCTTTTTTATTTTGATTCCATTTATTTGTTTAAATTTATATTATTTTTCTTAGATCTATTTATTTTCAATATCATTATTTAGTGAGATTATTGGACATTTTAAACTGTACTTCCTTTTACTTTTGAAAAGGTGTTTGAAATTTATTATTCTAATTGTTTTTATATTCCTTAATATTTGATGGATGAAGAAGTGTTGAAACGTCAATTCCAACTAGTTTAAAATTAAAATTTATAATTATATAATTTTACATTTCAATTAAAACTTAAATTAAATTAAATTAAGAAGAAATATTTTTAAAAAAAATTAGAAAATATGATGACTTTATATCACATATTTATTAAAAGAGGAAAGAGATATATGGTAGAACAATTTTATTTTTCTTTATTATATAATTGTTAGGTATTTTTAAGTTCAGTTCTTAAAGTTTCCATTATTGAGCAGTGTTGTAATCTAAAATGTAACTTTCCATGTATAAGAATTCCAAAATTGTATTTGGTAGAACAATTTTATTTTTCTTTATTATATAATTGTTAGGTGTTTTTTTTTAGAGAGATTTTATTTTATCATTGGATAACCATCTAATGCGATTTAAGTGATCAAACTAGACTTCAAACTCTAAGACTTCATTTACAATTTGTAATTCTTGTTTAACTATTTAATAACAAGTAAATAGGCCAACTTCAAAAGATTAAGAATTAAGTTGTTTTCTTTTCTATTTGTGTTGATTGAGAAGGACTATGAAAAATTATTACAAATAAAAAGGTATTCACCAACCCTGTATTATTTAGGGTTTTTCTTTTAGGCACCATCAAAGAACCCTCTAACAAAGTATTAGTCATTTATGTATTCAAGCTTCTGTAATCCATAATGAATTAAACAAAGTCTTTTGGTAGAAATCACATGAGAGAATTTTTTGGTCAATTATAATTACTTTTTGTTGATTTGGTTTGTTTTGATCAACTGAAAAGTGAGCTTATTATTTCGAGTTTTGAATGTCTGCATGTGTTGTGCAATATTAGAAGTTGCATCTTTGGAAAAGGTGTTATTACTCTCTCCTTGTAGAAACTCTTTCTCATCGAATTCAATTGAAAATCATTTTTTCTGCATGGTTTGAGTCAGGTCTCACAAACTTATACATCAACACCCTTCCGAAGACACTAATAAAGTTCCTTTAAAAGAAACTACGTAATAAAATTAATTAGTAACTCTTTGTTTTAGGAAAACACACATTAGCTTAGCCTTAGGGTATTGGGTTAGACTGTGTAAGTCAACTTCCCAAGGCTGTAAAACTAAATTAGTGTCATTAAAGAGAGAAAATATTGTTGCACTCACATCATCTGGGACCGCTCCTCTAACAAGGGAGTTAAATGTGAGACAACATCGGAGTGTGAAAGAAGGTAGCCCACCTTCAATTGCATTTCGATGGGTATTCTATGTACTGGGGATCCCTTCGAGGATATCAAAGCTGAGTTGGGGACTCAGGCATCCTACCCACACAACATATTGTCTACAATCGTGTCCCCCCCGGTGGTGTCTATGATTTGAGGTGAACTTAGTGGCCATATTCCTAGGGACTTACAGAAGGTGACTAGGGTGGGATGTCTCAATACCCAAATAGATGATCCTACTCTATCCTTGGTTTTTTGAGAGGGTGCTCATCTTCATGAGAGTACTTGGCCCCTTCTTGGAGAGGTTTGGGCGAAGCTCAGGAGTAATCATAATTGTCTCATTTAGGCCAACTTTCTCTTATAGTCCTTCCATACTAAGTTTCATCCCGAGCCAGTTGTGACTATTAGACAAAGTCTGATTGCTTATTTATCTTGTAGAGTTTTTTTTTTAGGAGTGCGTTGTTTTGGTTACTGAGACAATATAAGAACATCACTTAATAATTTTTTTGTAAAATCTATATCATTCATCATGGCTTCCACTGGACCTTATCGTTAGTCTCGGCGAATGGATGATCTTCCCTCACTTTCTCTGGTGGAATTTCCAAGTGAATCATATTCTCTTATTACTCGGGGGAATCGGTCTCCAATTTCTAATTATGAATCGTTACGTACTAACCTCGAGTCTACTTTGTTTGAGTACCCTTTCATTGAAGGTCTAGTATCTCCTTATAATACTCCACTTATAGATCCTCTTGGGCCTGTTTTGATTCAAATATCACCCGTGCCTACAATGTCTTCACTAGTTTCCACTCCAAACATCCCAATGACTACTGGTGAGTCATGGTCTTTTGTGGACACTTTTGTTCCATCGTCATATACCATTGTTTTATTTTCTACAACATTTGTCGGTTATCCCATTGTTCAAACTATGTCTAATCCAATAACCTTAGCTATGCCAATTGTGGGTGGTGGGTTCCGATTTTTCCTACTACCAACCCTTTTCCTTTTGTGGTGACTCCTGGACCTCTGACTCACACCCCATTTGGTGTGGACAATTCAATAACCTTCAATAATCCTTTTGGTTGGAATCCGCATCTAAGTTCAACCCCCCTCCACCGCAAGGTGGGGGTAATGTTTTTGGAAATTATCCAAGCACTAGGGAATTCGTGCACCCATGCAACCTGTGGTACAACAAGATATTTCTTTGATTGATTCTATTCCTGTTGGTGGCTATCCTTTTAATGTTAGTCCCATTACCATAAAAGGTGGTAGTCCTATGCCTAACCCACCTTATGTGGCCAACGATGTCCCATATCCTAGACATGTTGCATCTCCTTGGGGCCTTCCAACTCAATCATCAATACCTATTGGGGTTAACCTCTATTCTAGGGTTGACCTATTTACTAGTAACATCCCTCAAGCAGGGGGCATGCTATATGGCCCACCACTTTATATGAATCCACCTCCACCACAAGGGAATTTTTATCCAACTACACTTGTGTACCCTTTCAGAAACTTGTTGATGCTAGACATTATGGTCCTTCAAGTCACCCTAGTTATATTTGAAAATGTCTACTTCATTGCCATTTTGGCTACTCTCGATATCCCAGATCTGTACAAGTTAACTAATGACCCCATCAACCATAACTTGTTATGGCCTTTGACCCCGCACAAAATTCCTGTTGACATTCCAAAGTTTGAAGTCAAGCATGGAGATGATGGAGATGAGTCAATGACACATGTCACTACATACCATCTTTGGTGTGTTTATAATTCCATGATTGATGATAATATCTGACTCAGACTCTTCCTTCGAACCTTGACTGATAACACTACAAAGTTGTTCATTGAATTACCATGCGCCTTAGTTGACAACTTTAACACCCTTGCCATGGAATTCCTTAAAAATTTTAAATTACCAATCAATTTTGAAACCAAAACAAAATTTAATGACTACTCTGCGCCAAAATACCTCCACTCATATCTCTGATCATACCCATGAGCGAAGAAGATGACAAAGGCTAGTAAAGGTACCCATTCCAGACTATCTACATGCCAATTGGTTATGCAAATCGCTTTTACCTACCATCGCGAAGGATGTTTCCATGTCCAAAGTTGTCACTAAAGACCAAGTCATTAGATGTGCTCAAAATATCGATCTTATCTACTCGTCGTGATCAACTCAGTAACTACCCAACTGACCCTCCAACCACTATGATAATGAACGCCATTGCATTATTTATCATTAATCATTAATCAATAAGTAGAAATTATAATTTTAAATATCATTATATTTTTTTAATTAATAATGTTTATTAATAAATTAATAGTTAATCATGGATGTTCAATCAATTAAAACTATAATTAAACTTTTCTACACTTTTTTTTGCTGAAGAAAAATCAAACTTTTTATTAAGTCAATAAAAAGTTACAGTTGCATATGCTTAAAGCATTCCTAAGACTATGGATTCACAAAAAGGAAAACACAACGCAACTGAGTAATAACCACGAAAATACCAAGAGGAATTGTGTTACTCATAAAACCATAACAAAAACCAAAATCATAGATGGGCCTCCCCATATATCAAGGAGAAAACAACCCTCACATAATTCATGTTAATATAAAAATGTAGCCAATATGTCCACAAAAATACAATACCAGTGATAACAAGAGAACAAAACTATGTCCATCTAATAGATCTGCATCAAGTAAATAAAAAAAAGTAAAGTGTAAATGCCAAAAACCTGTGAAAAAACCTGTATCATTTATTGTAAGGAGGTACATGGATCCTCCCTTCCTCTGATTCAGTTATTCTCCATGAGCCCAAATCCTATTGTAGACCCTCCTTAGAAAGGATATTTTCCTCTGTGTTCCGCTCCCTCTATATGTGGAAACAAATATAGTATCAAAAACCATTTTAATATGTAAAATTTCTTCAATAACTGGAATCAAAGTGTGATTTTTACATCTCTGAATTTCATTAAACCAGTTTATAACATTTAAGGAGTCACCAAATATTTGCACTGTATCAATACCTATTTCCCAAAGCCAGCATAATAATAGTTTCAATGATTGGAGTTCTACAAAATTGTTTGATCCTGCACCAAGGCCAACTGAATATTTTAGAAATTTATGGTCATATAAGTGTAATACCAGCCCCACCCCACATATGTTATGTGCATCTGATGCACCATCAAAATATTCCCAAGGAATGTGTGGACTGATATGTTCCTCTTTGATGATCTGAGGGAACTGGTTTGTTAATGAAAGAGGTAGAAATGAAAAAAGTGAAGCACGCTCAGCTGCAATTAGGGAAGGAGACGAAGGAATGTCCCAAAAGATGCCTTTGTTCCTTGCCAACCATATACCCCAAGTTATTATCGGAGGGACATTTCTTAGATTTTCATCATGAGCAGAGTTCCACCAATTTTTCCAAGATTGCATGATAGTTGTCCCAATCCAATTCTGCCTAATCCCCAGAAGTCTCAAGGTAGCCTCCCAAATTTTATTAATGAAAGGACAATTTAATAACACATGGAAAAGTGATTATTATGAGTTTTTGCATAAAATACACCATCCTGGCCCACATTTGTTTCTTTTTTGAAGGTTGTCAAATGTGGGCACTTTACTCTTGAGAAGACACCAAAAGAACAACCTTGTCTTTGTTGGGCACTTCAATTTCCAGAGTGGTTTCCACCACCAAGAATACACCCCTTGAAACCTCCTATCCATCTGATATATATAACCATATTTTGGAGAGTATTGGAAAGTGGGTGCATGTACCCATCAGAGTGCATCGGGACAACCCCTTAACCTGACATTTGAGCAATGTAATTATATGATATAGGTCTATCAATCACCTCCCCATTGGGGTTGTATGTGGAGATCTTCGACCGATGAGCGTTGACAATTTTTCTTTCGCTATCAGATTGAGGAATATAATACCTTGATTGTTGAGGGTTTTAGTAAGCTCCCTTGGCAGAACAAACCCTTCATTGCATCCCACCCATGGATCAATACCTACTCTGATTTTTTCTCCATTCCCAACATGCCATGCTAGACCATATTCAATAATTCCAAAGGATTCCACAATAGCCTTCCAAATTGCAGATGTGAATAATGGTTTCTTGTCTATTATGCACATCCATTCATCAATGGGAATGGGGTCAATATATTTCCTTTTAACCACTGCAGTCCAAAGATTTTCCATTGATAACATGCGGCACCCTGATTTTGCTTCCAGAGAAGATGCAAAAATAGGGAGGTCCTTGATTCCCCATCCCCCCCAAGCCTTTGGGAGGGCTATTTTGTCCCATGCTACCCATGGAAGGACTGCTTCCTCCTTTGAACCAACCCATAGAAAACGACCACACAGTTTCCTGATATGGGAAATAATTCCTTTAGGAACCTAGGTAAGGTAAATCTAGTAAATTGGTATGACATTTAGAATCGTTTAATTAGCACCAGTCCACCAGCCCTCAAAAGCCACTTGAAACTCCAATGTTTAATGCACTTTTCAATTTTGGTCAGCAGCCAATTCCAATCATGTTTTTTGTAGTTGTCTGGATTAAGGTGGAAACCCAAATACTTGAAATTGTCCATCATAGGTTTTGCTTCATAAGGGAGAACTAAAGGTATTATGTTGATTTCAGCCACCGAGAACCCCTCATGAACAATTGAGGATTTCTGCTCATTGATACACATCCTAGTGGATTTCAGGAAAAGTTCAAGGGAAAGTTTCAGCTGCTAGATGTCACCTCTAGATCCGTCACTGAACATAAGGATGTCATTGCTATAGGGGTTAATGCATGGTGTATGGAAGATGAAGAGACCCTCAAGGGTATTCCCAGGACCCTTGGCGGAGTGTAAGATTATCTGCAATTGTCACAAAGATACATGCATGTCCATATTCAACAACTAACTATCAAAGCGAGACAGATTCATTAGCTCAAGCATTCGTGTGGAGTTGCTGGAGAGCGCAATGTAGCTAGGCGGAAGTCCCCTGAGCCAGCTCCAAATCAAGTCTTACACATAGAAAAGACAAGCGTAATCACAACATAAAACCTTGATAATCAATGCATGAATATACAAAAGACATCTAGTTGCACATGACTAAGCTACTCATGCTAAAATACATTGAATAAACATCTAAATGAGTTATAGTACCAACATCACAGAGGGGACAGTACAACTGCAGTTCTATATTAATGTCAAAAGAGTGATTACAACCATCGATGGCATCAGCCTTACCTTACCCCTCCAGCTCCTCTCTCTCTCTCCCTTCTTACCAACTTCTTACGCTTAAGTCTAAGACTTAGCTCGATAATCAAGTAAGTTGTCATTTAAAATGATCTGACCTCTTTCACAATAGCCCTAGCTCTGCTTATGTAGCATGTGAGGTTAGGGTTTCCAAGTTTCTCCATGCGTTTCTTTAGGTAAAAGCAATGATGTTGCCGTTCTTTTGAGCTCTTTCCCATTTTCATAATCCATTAGGATTAGTAATCCCCCAAATAGGTCTAACTTGGATGTTTCCTTGATTTTCTGAGTTGATTTAGGAGAGAATATAGGGATATTTCTTAGTCAATCTGCTCCTTCGACCCTTAGAATCTCATTAGGTTTTACTAACATTGTTCCCGAGGTAACAAGTAGAGTTACTTAGGTCACTAACGCACCCTTAGGCTTGCTGAGAAGATTTATAAAGCAAGTTGTTAGTGTATAGACAGCATTAGCTTTGAAAAAATGCTTGTGAACTTGGTCATTAGTTCAGTCATCATGTATTTTCCCTCTGAACTAATAAGGAGATCATTTCCCTGTATAACATATGACCCCTAAAGTGTGAGATCAGAGGCTGCGACGACGGCCGAAATACTTTATACTTAACTGTTATGTTCCTTCTTGACAAAGAGAGAGAGAGGATCGGAGCTTCGGGCAGTACAGGAAACCTAATACAACACATATATATATAACAACTAAAATCATGTCTTGAGTCAGGCATTCCCATGCTCAGTAGCTATGTCAGGGTGATTTTCTCATAAAAGAGATATGACGATGCTGGCCACCGATAAGCACAATGCGGAACTAGTGTCATAATAGGATCATTCTGATGATCTGTCTCCAAAAAATAATATACACAACTTGGGAGAGGAAACAAGGCTGAGTGATGCAAGCCTCTACCCAAGGTCTTGATTTCCGCTTCACCGAATAGCATAGATCGATACATGTGAATATATGCATTGATGTCAAACATGCACAAAATCGTCTGATTACCAGTCAATAATGCAGACCGTTGATAGACATGAGGAAGGCCACCAATAATGGTGATGGTCTCCAAGATGCACAGTACAATCTAGTGAGTGTGAAAAATGTTTTTGTCGTCGATCACTTGTAGAATCGTTTAACCAGGAGCCAATAATGAGAACCCCTGACCAAACAAAATTTAACCTGCCATTGATGTCTGCAAGTACCGAGGCACTGAAGTGTTTCTGGATCGTCTTCCTAGATAGAGTGTTGAAGTTGATAGGAAGAGACCTGTCAAAAGGTAGGCAATAATGTGTCCTACATCAATCGACACAAAATGAGACAAGAATGATTTGTTTTTGAGGAATCTTTGAGAATTGGGTCAAAATGACAGAGGGCATGATGAAAGAATATGCTTGATGGTTTGATGGAGGAAACAGAAGAAAAAAGGTTTTCCCTTGAACAATAGAAGGCACGACAATGGTTTTAACCATGCAGCACTAGACTCATGAACACCAAAGAGTGTTAGGATACAAAGATGCAAGAACATCAGGGTATATAGGCTAAACTCATAGGATGGTAAGATTCATATTGAGAGGCCGTCACAAGGAAGGTTTATCTGAGGGAGTGCCATGTTCAAGGGAACGACTGCTACCAAAAAACTCTTTCAAATACTGAACACAGTTGTATTGTCCACTTTCCCCATATGATTAGTTTAGTGAGTCCAGATGGGTAAACTCATCAATATTTTCATATTTTAAGAGTCTGAAAAGGACCGCAAAAAGAGTGACTCTATGCCCTATCTAATTAGTCTAATGAGTCCAGACAAGCAAACTTGTCGATTTTTTCATGTTTTAAGAGTATGAAAAGGATCATAAAAAGAGTGAATGTACTTCACATATGTGTAATTTAATGAGTCCAGATGAGATAACTCGGTGGTCTTTTCATATTTAGAGAGTCTAAAAAGATCATAAAGAATGACTCCATGGTAGTTTGGTTATCATAGTTGTTAACCAGGTGCGACAAAGGTTTAATAGTATACCCGGATCTGTTACTTTTCTGTGAGTTAAACTACTAAGTCCAGATAAAGAGAAATCTATGCTCAATAGATGTTGACCTCATTTTGTTACGAGTACGAGGAGACGGACTAAACTCGATATTCGTCGTGAATTTTTAATGAGTCACGTGACGACAAACTCAATACCTTCATTGAATTTTAACGAGTCAAATGAAGAAAACTCTCAGTTTAGTGAGCAAGGAAAAAGAGGTAAAAGAACTGCGCATGCCTTCTTCGTAGATTTAAGGAGCTCGGAGAAGGGAAAAACTCGGGGATTTTTTGATTTAAGAGCGAGAAATGGTCCCAAAAAAGCAAGTACTCATATTGTTGCCGAAGATTTTTAATGAGCCCTGTTAGCTACCTATACCAATAGGTTTCATATTTCATGATTGGCAAGGAAAGGTCCAAATATGCTCTGCTTTGATGATGCAAAGATCCCATATTTCCATGAGGAGGCTAGGTTTGTATATAGCTTGATGTGGACTCAATTTTGATGGATGGTCCAACAGCCTAATCTGGATCATGCCATGTTTTAAATTTTCAGTTGTAGAATAGAGAAAGAAGTCTGTCCAAACTGTTTAATCTTGGAGACAAGTAGTCTAGGTAGAGAAGAAAGGCTCCCAACTGCTTAATCTAGGACCTTGGAAGAAATAAGGGTAGAAGTAGATAGAAAAACAAAAGAAAAAAGCCAAAGAAAAGAAAAGGCAAATAAGGGTCTGCAAGTCCAAGTGCACCCTCCAAGAAGAAACAAAAAATTCTAGGCAAGTAGATGGGTAGGCAGTTTGGGTTGCAGAAATGTCATTTCTTACAAATTGCATGTGTGTTAGCCTTGTTCATAGAGCAAAATCAATGAATTGAGAAGGTGTTCTTCTCCATCAGGTTGCAGCAAGCAAAGAAGTATGTCTAACCTCCCTTCTTCCCCTCTTCCCATTCATTACTAACATCCCATCATCAGTTGAGATTCATGGAAGAATTGATGGTTTTATGGTGGTTCTTAGTCCTATTAGAAGCCACATTTCTTGTCTAAAACTCTTTTCATTTTGATCTACTCCCTAAGATAAGTTATCTTCAAATAAACTTAGTGTTATCTCCCCTCATCCACTCCTTTCATCCATATTAACCCCTAACTTTATTGTATAATTCCCCTATGTTACCTTTTCCCTATTATTATAACACCATGGTGTATAAACCCCAAACATTGTATAAATATCCCTCCCCTAGCATTATAGCCATATTTTCTCTGTCAGGGATCAAAATGACATCTGGTCACTTTGATAAACCTAAGTCTTACCCCCCTCCTCTCTTCTGAATCCATTTGGCCCATTAAAACCTTCATTTGCTAAGAAAACCTTGGAAAAAACCCTTTTTACCTATGACCTGCTTCATTTGCAAATAACACACCAAAAACCCACTTTTATCCGCTTATCCAAATTGTCGGGGCCGCATTATTTTTACATTCGAAAACATTACAAAACACCATATCCCAAAGGTTTTCCGCTGAGCGCGCGCCCCAAAATATATATTATTTTAATCTTCCTCCGCTGTCGTATCAATCGCACAACTCATCAACCCGTCAACCGTCCGATCGAGCGCTTTTGATCGGACGGCCATTATACATATCGGGTTGGGCCCGACGTCCGACATTTAGTACCCGAGAAACTGTCAGAGGGTGACGTCAGGCCTCTGCCACGCGTCGCCCTCACAATTTCTCGGGTTGCCCTCTGACAAAACCATCGCCGTATGGTAGGCGGTCCGAGAAAACCATTACCGCTTTTCCGTTTACCACCAGTTTTGCCATGCCCGCGTCATCACCACGTCACTGCCACCCCGTCGCCGCATCAGCTCCTTCGTCCACCCCCGCGCTGATATGTCCGCCACCTCACTATCCCCGTGGACCAATCATAGCTCGCCACATCACCCGATGACGTCATGCTGACGTCATCTGACCTCGACCCCACCTGATGACGTCATGCTGACGTCATCCCAAAAACGCGCCAATATGCCAAAAATCCATATATTGGCCAAAATTTCATGTTTTTTCCACTTTTGCCAAAAGAGTCTGTTGATATTTCTGCATGTTGTTTACGTTCAAACCAGCGCCAACCTGCCAAATTTGATTCCGAAACCGTCAGCGCCTCCATTGTACCTGTAGTTGCGACCTGTTATCGGCCATTCGCAAGGAGGTATATCTCAAGATAAATCCCTGTACCTGGTTTTATCGTATTTCTGCAAACAAACTGTTTAAGGAAGCCTAAAAACATTGTTTTCACCATCAATCACCCAGTGACCTGCACCTATTTCAAACTGATGGAACAATAAACCTTCTGCAGAGCCAGTATTTGACAAAATTGGCCTGAATTCACTGGTAGTTCGCGCAGTCGTGAACTACAAACCTCCATTACATAATTTCACCATAGAAACAATCCAGTCACTTCTACTACTGTTTCTATCAGTCCCATAAACGGTATTTCAATTGTTGTTTGTACAAATTTGCCCATTGTTCCCTACAATTCACAGTCACAGCGTCTAGAAACTCCTCTGCATTTTCTGCTCACTCAGAGCAGTCTACATACTGTTCAGAAAATTTACTAGCCATGGAGACACCAATAGCCCTGAATATCCAGCCTCTGAATGCCCCTCAAAGGGAGATAACATGGAAAGCCCTGGGAGATGTAGATTATCAAATGTTAGATTGGTTTCCATTGGGTTCCAAGTTCAATATTCACATGCTAAATGAATTGAAAGCCCAACACCTTGGTGGAGATGATATTTTAGGGATTTGGGACTCAAATTTGCCCATGTACAACCTCCCTCAAGTCAATGCCCTTCCAGACTTGATCCATAAATGCCAGGAATGCTATGATCCTTGCCAGAGAGCTGTTCTCAGTCCTACAGGCTCAGTTTTGTTCTTTATCACCCCAGAAACCATAAATGAGATGCTGCATTTCCATACTGCAAGGCCATTAACCCCTCTTTCCATGTTGGATTTAATAAAGAAGGGAAATAACCTGTCAAGTGCCCATATTACCAAAATTAACCAGTTATTTGTACAGCCAAGCTCTGAAACTATAAGGACTCCCCCTATTGGATATCACTACCTGAATGACCTGGGCAGAATGCTAGTGGATTTGATCAGCTATGTCCTGGGATACAAGGGAATTGAGGATGTTGATGGCACTATAATGGCAATGTTGTCCATGTTTTCTCCTGGAAAGCCTCCAGCTGTACACTATGACTATGCCACCTATATTGCAGAAAAGATCCATGAACAGCTAATGAATCTACGAAGGGAAAGGGTGTTCAGATACACCTCATACATCTACCACCTGTTCTTGTTTTATCAGCCAGACAGTTTCTCCATTCCCCTCAAGAATCTTAATGCCCAGGGAAATCCAAGGTCAGTTGTGTTTTGGACTTCAGTTTTCCATGATGTTTCTCAATCACCATACACATACTGTGAATTTATAGACCTGTTCATTCACCCTGCTATTACATTGTTGTATGGTGTCCCTCCTCCAAGGTTAACCGATGACATGCAGAGAATTCTCCATCTATCCAAGTCCTACAGCATTGGTGATTGGTATTTTTACCAACACCACACAGTAATCAGAGTATATGGCTGTGAATTAGACCCTTACACGCTGCCAAGGTATGTCCCCATGAGACTGTTCGTGATCCAGGTGGATATTGGTGGCCACCTGCCAGGTCCACCTGGACCCCCACCATGGTCTTTCTCAGCATTTTCAGTTTCCTTAATTGTAGCACAGTTTACTATTTTTAGCAGTTTTTCGGGTCATGAACTTCCGGAGCCGTTTTGAGGCCCTAAACGACGTTTTTTTGGAATTCTGGGGCGACCGAGCCTTATGTTACCTCCCAAAGTGGTAGTACTCGGATAGATCTTTCTAACGAGCTATCGTACGCGTCAAACGGAGATCGTATGCCAAAGTTACGACCCCGGGAAATTGATGTACCAATTTACCCAAACGGGGCCCACAATTTGGCGTTTCATCTTCTAGGGTTAGGTTTCGGTATGTGAAGGGTTTTCCATTGTTTCTCAACAATAAATAGGCCTTCGAGCCTCATTGTAATACAGTTCAGAACAGTTCAGAGGCATGTAGCCATCACATCTCTTCTCAGAGATAAGCTACCATCGCCCTAGCTAGTTTATTGCCATTTCTGTTTGTAAGCATATGTCAGTATTTTCCATTAATGAAATGAAGTATTATTTCCGCTGCATCTTTGTGTATATGGTTATCTCTGTAATTTGTTGCGTTCCTGTTTAAATCTGGATCAGTGGTATCAGAGCGGTCTGCTTTTTCTCTGTTTTTCTTTGCATGTCCCCAACAAGGTCGGGATATAAGGAGTTAGGGCTTGAACTGGTTGAACCTTTGCAAGACCAGCCTCGCAAATCCCGACGGCCTCCCATGGCGGACGAGAAGAAAGACGAGGGGGCAGGAGATCCCATCAAAATCTTGCTCGAAGAAGCGCTCGAGCGACAACGGAACGCGATGATGGACAGCTTTGCGCAGATCCTTCAGCGGCTACCCAGAAGCGGCGCATCGGCTTCCAGCAGCTCCTCTGGAAACGCCACACCCTTTAAGGTACAAGTTAATTTTGAAATCCCCATATTCGAGGGTCAGATAGACGCCGATGCCGTAGATAAATGGTTAAATCTGCTAGAGGGTTATTTTTCTGTTCATGAATTTTCGAGTCGGGAAAAGATTGTTTTTGCTCTTCTCAAAGCAGCCCCCCACGTCAAGGACTGGTGGGAAACCTACTGCGAGCAGAAGGATGAAAGTACTGGCTCACTATTTTCAGCCGCACCCACCTGGGATTCGTTCCGGGATGCCATCAAGGAGCAGTACTACCCTGTCGGAAGCTATGAGGATGAATACATAAAGTGGACCACGCTGCGGCAGGGAAGGGACCAAGATGTGCCGGAGTTCACCAATCTTTTCCATACCCTTCGCACAAAGTTGGGTATCAAGGATTCGGAGCAACATTTGATACTCAAATACCGTGGCTGCCTGCACAAGTACATCCAGGAAGAAATACAGTTCCTAAACATCCCCTCGCTCGGCGCAGCATACCGGTATGCCGTCAAAGTCGAGCAGAAGTTTAAACAAAAGAAGCGAGACTTTGGATCTGCGAATCCAAAGCAGGGGAAAGGTGCCCCTAAACCACAGAACAAAGGACAAAGCCAAGGCGGGACACCCCAAGACAACCAGCTGAAGCTGCAAGCAAAGAGCAACGCCGCGAAGCCGAGAAAGGACACTGGAAAATGGTGCGAGTTCCATAAGAGCTCCACTCACAACACAAGTGAGTGTCGGGCCAAACAGTCACTGGTGGCTGAGCTAAAGGTTTCAGAATCAGATGCATGTTCCGACTCTGAGTCAGAACCCGATAAGGGGTATGAAAAAGGGAAGCAGATCATTGATGCGGATCCCAGCGCCACTGTTGCTACCGCAAAGATCCAGAAAAATGAACCCGAAGATCCAGAGGAGGAGGAGCGTCTCTTCCACTCCCAGATGTGGGTCAAGGGCTCCCCGATACAGTTCATTGTTGATAGCGGGAGTCAAAAGAACCTCATTTCGGCAGAGGTCGTGAAGCGGTTGGGCTTACCGACCACAGCACATCCACAACCATACACCATTGGGTGGCTTTACCAAGGGCGAGATCTTCGCGTGAGCCAGCAGTGTCGCCTTCCATACAACATCAAGCCCTTCACGGATGAGGTATTGTGTGACATTGCTCCCCTTGAAGTTTGTGATGTATTACTAGGACAACCATACTTGTGGAAGCGACATGCTGTGTATGAATCAAGGCCCCGTGCTGTTATTATTACATTGGGAAATAAGTTGTTCAGGATACCAGAGGTACCACCACCTGCCGCCATCTCTTTGATTACTGCAAAACAATGCAGTAAGATCATTTCCAAAACCAGGAAATTTGTTTTCCTGATGATACGCCCTCAAGGGAAGAAGAAGACAGTGGCCGCGGCCTCCAAACGAGGTCCCTCTGCACGGCAGCTACAAATGGACAAGATTGTGGAGGAGTACAAAGACATCTTCACCTCCCCGGCAGGGGTTCCTCTGCACTGTCAAGTCAAGCACTCCATTGATCTGACCCCAGGTGCGCCGCTACCCAATGGACCAATTTATCGGCGCTCCGTTCTGGAGAACAATGAAATCAAGAGGCAGATTCAGGAGCTCCTACAGAAAGGTCACATCCGTCCGAGTTCTTCGCCCTGTGGGAGCCCGATAGTGTTGGTACAGAAGAAGGATGGGACGTGGAGACTCTGTATTGACTATCGGGCGCTGAACAAGATCACTGTCCGTAATAGGTACCCGATCCCGCGGATTGATGACCTCCTAGACCAACTAAAGGGGGCGAAATATTTCAGCAAGATCGATCTGAAGTCAGGATATCACCAGGTACCAATTGAACCCTCAGATGTGTGGAAGAC
This sequence comes from Pinus tabuliformis, assembly GCA_031772625.1. NCBI lineage: Eukaryota > Viridiplantae > Streptophyta > Pinopsida > Pinales > Pinaceae > Pinus > Pinus tabuliformis. Next base: position 236,960,379 of record CM062819.1, read on the forward strand.
TGCCTTCAAATCCAAGGAGGGCCTCTTCGAATGGTTGGTCATGCCTTTCGGATTGACGAATGCTCCTGCAACCTTTATGAGGCTAATGGATGACATCTTGCGGCCATTCACCAACTCCTTTGTAGTAGTATACTTGGATGACATTCTGATCTTCAGCCAGAGTTGGGAAGAGCACCTCCACCACATCCGACAGGTTCTCCAAACACTGCGGCAACACAAGCTATGTGCCAATTTGGAGAAATGCACTTTTGGCATGACCGAGGTCCAGTATCTGGGATACATCATTGATGAACAGGGGGTGCATGTCGATCCAGCCAAGGTCCAAGTCATTCGGGATTGGCCCTCTCCAACCACTCTAACAGAGCTCCGCAGCTTTCTAGGTCTTGCCAACTTCTACCGCAGGTTTGTGTTGGGATTTTCTCATATTTCTTGGCCCTTGAGTCAAGTCACCAAGGGCGGGGCGAAAGCAAAATTCTTTTGGTCTGAATCTCAACAGAAGGCATTCAGGGAGTTGAAGGATCGCCTCTGCACGGCACCAGTGCTCGCGTTACCAGATTTACAACAACCATTTGAGGTCGAGACAGATGCCTCTGACTATGCTATTGGGGCAGTCCTTACTCAACATGGACATCCAGTGGCATATCACAGTGAAACACTTTCAGACACAGTCCGGAAGTACCCCACTTATGATAAAGAGATGTATTCCATTGTACAGGCCTGCCGACAATGGAAGCATTACATTTTGGGGAAGGAAACGGTCATCCACACAGACCACCGACCTCTGCAATTCATACAGACCCAAGGGAAATTGCAGAATGATCGCCATCAGAAGTGGTCTACATACCTGCAACAGTTTCACTTGAATATCAAGTATAAAAAGGGCAGCACCAATAATGTTGCAGATTGCCTCAGTCGACCACCGATCATGGCGCTAACCACCGTGCTCAACTCTTGCGGGCACGAGACTTCTGATTGGCCACTTCTCTACAAAAGCGACCCAGAATTCGGCCACACATACCAGACACTCTTGGAGGGTCGGCAGGTTGCAGATTTTCACCTCCAGGATGCCCTATTATGCCACCTCGGTCACCTTTGTGTTCCTTCAAGCGAGCGTGCCAAGATGATTTGGGAAGCACACTACAGTCGGGCTGCTGGGCATTTCGGGGTCGAGAAAACAGTGGCAGTACTGCAAAACTATTTCTATTGGCCGAATCTTCGACAGGATGTTGGGAAGTACATCCGATCATGTACTGCCTGTGCCATTGCCAAACCGACCATTAAGAAGCAAGGCCTCTATACCCCGTTGCCTACCCCTAGTCGACCTTGGGAATCCATCTCCATGGATTACATGTCAGGCCTTCCTTCCACTAAGCATGGAAATGACTGTGTTTTTGTGGTCGTCGACAGGTTCTCAAAGATGGCCATTATGATGGCCTGCAAGAAGAATATCACAGCAGAAGCCACTGCTAAACTCTTCTTTGAACGAGTGTGGGTGCACTTTGGGATCCCACAGTCTATCATCTCAGATCGGGACAGTCGGTTTCTCAGCACATTTTGGTCCAGTCTCTGGTCAATGCTGGACACCAAACTCACGAAGTCCACAGCCTTCCATCCTCAAACTGATGGCCAGACAGAGGTTGTCAACAGGATGATTGTGCACATTCTGCGCATGTATAACTCAAAGCATCCACGCACATGGGACGAGAGCCTCCCCTATGTTCAGCACAGCTACAACCGAGCTCTTCACAGCTCCACTGGCCATAGCCCTTTTCAGGTGGGTTTAGGATTCCAGCCACTATGCCCCATTGATGTGGCCATGCCACTTGCAGCTACTCACATGAATTCAGCTCATGTCCAGTCCGAAACAGATAAGGCCACCAGCTTCATTGAGCGCATCCAACATATTCGCCAGCAGGTCCATGACATTCTTGAGAAATCAAATGCCAAGTACAAGCAGCGACATGATCAACACCGGGTGCCACACAAGTTTCAGGTGGGCGACAAAGTCTGGTTGCATTTGCAAAAGGAACGCCTTACTGGAGCCTATCGGAAATTGAGACCACTTCGATATGGTCCTTACACCATTACTAAGGCTATGGGAGACAATGCATTTGAGCTCAGCATTCCCCCATTCCTTGGCCTGCACCCAGTGTTCAATGTGGACCGCCTTCGGCCATACTTTCCACCATTGCTAGACACATCCGACATTGCAGAACAGCTCAAACCCACAGAATTAAATCCAGATTGCATGGAACAAGCTGCAACTGATCGGATCATGGACACACAGATCAAGAACACTCGCCAACAGCATATCCAACTGTATCGAGTTGTCAAAGCAGGCCAACTCCTTCAGCAGGGCAAGTGGCTCACCAGGGAACAAGTTCAGCAGAGGTTTCCTCATCTCATGGAGGAGCTCAACGCAATGGGGACCATTGCTTCCTAAGGGGGGAGGAATGATCCAGGTGGATATTGGTGGCCACCTGCCAGGTCCACCTGGACCCCCACCATTGTCTTTCTCAGCATTTTCAGTTTCCTTAATTGTAGCACAGTTTACTATTTTTAGCAGTTTTTCGGGTCCTGAACTTCCGGAGCCGTTTTGAGGCCCTAAACGACGTTTTTTTGGAATTCTGGGGCGACCGAGCCCTATGTTGCCTCCCAAAGTGGTAGTACTCGGATAGATCTTTCTAACGAGCTATCGTACGCGTCAAACGGAGATCGTATGCCAAAGTTACGACCCCGGGAAATTGATGTACCAATTTACCCAAACGGGGCCCACAATTTGGCGTTTCATCTTCTAGGGTTAGGTTTCGGTATGTGAAGGGTTTTCCATTGTTTCTCAACAATAAATAGGCCTTCGAGCCTCATTGTAATACAGTTCAGAGGCATGTAGCCATCACATCTCTTCTCAGAGATAAGCTACCATCGCCCTAGCTAGTTTATTGCCATTTCTGTTTGTAAGCATATGTCAGTATTTTCCATTAATGAAATGAAGTATTATTTCCGCTGCATCTTTGTGTATATGGTTATCTCTGTAATTTGTTGCGTTCATGTTTAAATCTGGATCAGTTCGCCCTAGAATACTTTAGGCAGTTTGGAAGTGCAGATTGCTTCCATTTCCAAAGCAAAAACAAGAAGGTACAACTGAAGGTAAGGAGCCAGCTAGGCCCTTTTTTGTACAACAAAAGAGAGGAGGGATGGAAGGAGGCAGATATGATCTTAGAGGGTTTCAAATTGCAAACCAGTTTTAAATGGATACCTTATGACCGTAATCATTTTATCTCCCTCGGGAGGATAAAACACAAATTGGGTAACTATTCACATGTTAGGTTGCCTCATATTGAAAAGTATGCAAATTCTTTAAGATGGAAAGAGGGCACTCTAGAAGAGCCAATCTCTAGAGAGCAGATACTAGAGAGAGAGGCTAGGAATATGCAAAAGGATGCTGACTTGGAAACTTGTGGACAGGTTTCCTTATCATATCAAACGCAACTTGGAGCAGCTGCCTCTTCTTCAACAACACATCAGCAAGCTGCCATGGACACTCAACAGACAGGCAGCAAAGGCAAAGGAAAGCAGGTGTAACAAGAGCAACCACCTCCCACGACTGAAGACCAAACAGATAAAGAGATGGAACAGCAAGAAGAAGTGCAGCAGCAGGTAGAGCAACAGCAACAACAGGAATCACAGCAAAGAGTAGGGCAGCATGACATAGAGCAGCCCATACATCAAGAAGGGGCAGTTGAGGCCCCAATTCTCACTGAGCAGCAGGCTCAAAACATAGTACCTCCTAGGCAAGAAGTTGTTAATGAAACCTCAGTCCTCCAAACTCCACAAAAGGAGGATGTAAGCAGGAAAAGGGATAGAGAGACTCCCTTGACTACATCAACAAGTCATGGTGAGAAGAGGCACAGGATGAATCCCCTTTCAGAGGAAGAGATGCCTATAGGGAAATCTTTGGGTATGGGCCCGCCCAGTTTGGAGGCATCTGCAAGTTCCTTCCAACAGGAACAAGAGAGAACAGTGGGAGGAGAAGTCAGCTCCTCTAGCCAGCAGAAAGAGGGTGAACTGAGCATTAAACAGCAGTTCATTGAAATAAAGAAAAGGAATGAGCCCATAAAAATACAGCTGTATAACCATTTGCTGAAAATGGCTCGCACCAACCAGCAGCGACTAATGTCTGCATATGATGTCCAGGAGGGCAAGATGATCATGAGTCACCTCATACCAACTACTTTGCAGCCACAGTCCCCTTCAGATTACTTGAGGACCAATCTTGAGGTCCTGGCCAAGGACATCCACCCAATGGATAAAATTAAATTGCACAAACAAACAGGTGAGATGGTTTATGCTCCCTTGGCAGACAAGACACTGGAAAACTACAGGCTAGAAAATAGCCTTAATAATACAGCTGCCCAACTTGAGTTGGAAAGGGCATCCTCTCAAGCAAAGGACAACAGAATAAGGTCCTTAAAAGACATAATTATTGAGATTGGGCATGATCCCAAAGATATCAAGGGCATACAAGAAATATTAAAATTGAGGGATGCAGATATGGCAGCTTTAAGGAGAAAGATCAAACTCCCAGCCACAATTCACCTTCAAACAGATGAAGTAGCTCAACAAAGGCATGATCAAGATGCCACAGCTTTGTTGGTGTCTCTCTACAAGCAGCTTATCCAGACACAAGAAAAGCTGGGAGAATCAGAGGCTGCACAGGCAGCATTACAAGCAACTCTGAAACAAAGAGAAGAAGGTCAGACCTCCCAGCCTCCTCCTCAAATCATTAACCTTGAGGAAGCTACTCCAATTACTACTCCTCCTCCTCAACAGACTGAAAAAGCAGCACCATCTACTTCAGCACCACCAACAATAGAGCAGGCCCCTAGCTTGGATATGCAAAAGCTAAGAAATGAGATTCAGGCCCTGGAAGCTCAAATGACAGAATTGAATGAGACCGGGGAGAAATTGGCCAAAGTAAATGATAGATATGACAAATCCAAGCAGTCTGTGGCAGAAAGGGGCAGGGAGATAAAAGCCCTCAAAGACAGGATCAAAGAGCTAGAGAATGAGCTCAAATTAGATAAGGTTGTGGCTGAGCTTAAAATAGTGTTGTGGGCTAACATTGGCCAATCTATTAATGACCAATGGCAGTATATTGAAACAATCCATGAGCAGTTAGAGCTCATTCCAAAAGCACAGACTGAAATTCAGAGATCAAGAGCTGCTCTAAGCAATATGCCTGAAATTGCCACCAGGATGATTAATGTGCTTAACAATAGAACAAGTACTCAGTTGGCTACCATGGGAATTTCAAACAGAACTGAGCACATTCAGTTAATCAAGAGGGTTCTTACACTGAGAAACTTGGTGCAGACATTAGAGAGAAGAACCCAGGACATGCAGACTGAGGTAAACAGGTTTTTGGAGAAATTCCAGGTATTAGAAAACAGACGGCTCCCTAGCTTATTGAACAGCGCAGGGAGACTGTTCACTCATGAGCAGTATGCCAAAAGGGTGAATGCATTTGCCACAAGTCAAATCAATGAGAAGCCCAGCACCTCAGAGGAAACAGGGCCAGCCACAGGATAGACTCTCTAAAATAGAGTAGAAAGTTTATTTTTTATAATGAATGAAATTAAACACCTGTTTGAGGTGCCTCCCAATTTTTACAAATATACAGAGGCAGAGGAGACTATGGATGCAATTCTCAAGCATCAACTACCTACACTAGAATGGTGGACTAAGGCCATACAGATGATTTTATAAACAGGAAGCCATTCAGTAAATTTTGTTCATGGAAAATGCAAATTGTCATACATAGGACAGTTTAAAAGAATCAGCATGCATTAAAGATGATCATGAGCCACCTCAGCAGAACTTACGGCCAACAAAGCAAGGTGAGAAGCTACATGTGTCCAGGCCGAGAAGCTACAGCAGAGCAGCTCCAAAAGCGCATTTCTCAGCGTTAATGCAGATCACCCTAATCGACTCAGTGGCCTCCAAAGGCCAAAATATCTTCTGACAGGCATAAAGATGCATTTACTTTGTATTCAATGATGTAATAACTTTCTTATCTAATATCTTGAAAATTTGGTGAACGTGTTCATTTCTGAGATAACTTAGCACTCAGATATTTTGTACAACCGATTGTATATATTTGCCCCTCGCACAAGCTTGCAGGGGTTGTTGTTGATCTCTCTTGAAGAAGTTCTTATGTTGTAATCCTTTCAGAGTTTAATAAAGAAAGTGATGGAATTTCTCGGAGTTCTGAAGTGTTGAATGCGTTCTGGTGTCTGTTGAAAACTGCAGGATTCCTGTGTACCTCACAATACAATAAGTTTTTTCTGTAACTCTCTTTGTTATGTGTTTCAATCTATTACAATCCATATATCTTTCTAATTTCTAAGTGTTTAGCAACAAAGAAAAAGAATAACCTTCATGACTTATTCATGCAATACCCTGAGTTCAATCTATGTTGTTAATGAATGTTTTCTTCAGCTATAATCTTGATGAGTGTAATTCTTAATTGCTGCGCTTTCAGAATATATCTGTCACAGTGACCTTTGTTTCAGGAATTCAAGTTTGCTCCTGAGAAACATGTTTCACTTTCATATCACCAGCTTAATGGAGAATTCTTAATTGCTTTCTGTTGGCTGACCACATATCACCACTTAAGTTTAAATTTTGTTTGTTTGAGATACCCAATAGGCCCTGCAGTCTGAACATCATCACTCCAGCATTTCAAAACAGTTCACAGCTCTAGACTCCATTGCCCAATGATATACTACTCTCTGAACACTACATCTTAAAGCACTGAAAGAAGTCCTTCAACCAAAACATAAACCAAAAACCTGAGCATAATAGCTAGCCTAAAATACTATCAGAACAGAGACAAATCATAAAGAGAGAGCCCTCTCTGATTACAGTTTGGCTAGAGACTGTAGTCTAAAGATTGGTTAGTGGTTACCCCGGCCGTATTCCCTTGGGAGTCATAGGGAACAACCTGGGTGTTAACATAATTGGCGACTCCACTGGGGACTTCCTCAAGATTTTCTAATTTATGTTTATCTCTTGAAAGCTGCTCATTTCCTTTGTTGCTAGCTTTGGAAAATATACAGTAAGTTCAAAATCTTGTCTGGCCTCTGTAGACACAAAAATATCCTGCAAAATACCAAAAAGAAGTTTAGAAACTGGCTCCTAAAAGGGAAACCAGACATACTAGGTCAAACCCTGACCCAAACCCACAAGCTGTTTTTGAAAATCCTAATATAATCCCTAGAATAATTAGGAAGCAGCAAAGGCAGGAAAATCCTAGTTATTTGAGTCCTGACACAGCCCACCCTGAACCAGTTCCAACCCCTATCAAGGTTCTATTCTGCTCTACTCCTGTATCCCCCAGTTCACCATCTACATCTCAAAGCCCTCCTTTCGCATCTTCACCCACTGCACATATCCCCTTGAACAACACTCTAGGTGCTGCCACACCTGTTACACCTGTGGTACACACCTTTCCTTTTATCCCAGTTACTCCTGTAAATCCCCCAAACCTTGTGAATATGGCTAACAGATATGCACCCCTGCAAATACCAGCTAATGCTGCAGCTCTACCCCAGGATTACCAAACCAAAGTCTCATATTTTGACTCCACTGGCCCTTTGACAGTTGTTCAGCATGCCAAAAGGATGCAAGATCATTTTGAGACCTATGAAATAGATGATGACAGTGTGAGAATGAGGATGTTTGTTCAAAGCCTAACTGGGGATGTAAGAACTTGGTTTAGATCCCTGAATGCAAACTCCATCACAACTCCTGATGAGCTTTATCAAGCCTTTACTAGCAGATGGGAAAAGAAGAAGGATCCTCTGCACATACTTGGTGAATATGACACTATCAAAAGAGGTCCCCAAGAGACTGTTTTGGAGTATTGTGCAAGATTCAACAATGTATATAACGCAATCCCACAAAATTTAAGACCCCCTCCTGATTTAGCTTTGTACAAATTCCCTGATGGTTTTGACCCTGACATGGCCTATCAGTTAAAGGAAAGAGACCCTCAAACCCTTGCAGAGGCCCAAAAGGTTGCTGTCACAGTGGAAGCCAACCTGATTGCCAAAAGAAACAGAGCAAGGTTGGAAAAGAGAACAGCCTTCAAAGAAGAACCCTTTGCTTTTGATCAAAAGCTGGATGCAATACTCAATGGAATGAAAAGATTGGGTGATAGAGTGGAATCGGTTGAGAGAAAATCATCATGGGAAGCACCACAAAACAACCCTCCTAGGAATCCAAATCTTAGGAGAACTCAAAACCCAAACGTTGGCAAGACCAGTGCTGACCAAGACATAAGACCCCCTTTCCAAGAAAATTATCCAGAGACTTCCACATCAACTGAACCCAATGAAGATTCTCAGATTAATCTAATGGGTCTAGATGGTGAAAGTCAAGTTTTCTTAACACAAAAAGATCATGAGGATGATGAAATCAAACTGTTCCAAACTAAATCAGGTGAATCCTTTGACTTTAAACAAGGCTATGACACTGCTGTTTATGAAGTCCATAAACAATACAAGCTAAGGAGCAGAACTGTGAATATAAATCAGCCTAAAAAGATAAAGGATAATCAGCAGCCTAAAAGAGTCATAGTCACAGAGCCTAATGACAAAACAAATTCACCTGCAGAAGAAGTAATTATTGAAGAGATCACTGAACCATTGTCCTTAAAACAGCAGCCTCTGGCTACTTCATCTTCTCACCTTAATTTAAATGTTACTCCTCAAGAGATGAGTAAAAAAGACAAGTCCCAAAATCAAGATAAGAATCAAGAAGAAGAGTTAGTGAACAAGGAAAGGACTGTTATCCATAACCCTAAGACCCAATCTGAAAAACCCTTTGACCTAGAAACTGAAATTGGCAAACTAAAGATAGCAATTCCTCTCTCAGAACTAGCCAAGCACGACATCTATAAACAACAGATCAAAAAGTCCCTTCAACTCACCAGCAGCAAAGATGATGTCAATGTGTTGGATGACACCCCGGAATTACTGTTTGGCCCAGAAGTGGATGGAAAAACAGTAGTCACAGGGGTATTACCTTTTTATGTCAGCTTACATATTCATGATAAGATATTACATAATGCAATGTTTGACTCAGGTGCCTCTCACAATGTCATGCCAAAAGCAGTCATGGAGAGATTGAATCTGGATATAACAAGACCATACAAGGACCTGTTTTCCTTTGACTCCAGCCAAGTCAAGTGTTTAGGTCTCATAAAAGATTTATGTGTGTCTCTGGTTCAATACCCAAACAAAACAATTCTAATGGATGTTGTAGTTGCTGATATCCCACCTAAGTATGGGGTGCTGTTATCAAGATCATGGGGAGCTAAACTCCAAGGTTCCCTACAATTAGACATGTCATATGCCACCATCTCTATTTTTGGGCAACCAAAAAGACTATATAGAGAAACACTCATGAAATACATGGTCAGCAGTGAAGAAAAGCCTCAAAACTTTCCCATATATGCTGTCCATTCAGACATAGACTCATACATTCTCTTCAATAACAGCACAACTCTCTCAAAAAATGATGTTGAAACCAAAATACTCATACAAGAGGAAAACTCTAATGAAAGAATTACCACTCATGAAACAACGGTCAATCAATCACTAGACACTGCTGCTGCTCTAGTTGTCAAGCATATTCAATCAAATGATGAGACTATCCTAGAAGACAAGCCAGATGAAAAACCAGAACTTCAACTTACATTGCCAGCCCATGAACAGATCATTAAATCTCCTTCACAACAAGATATTCTATGGTTCCTTGAATTTGATGGCTCAGTCAACAAATTAGGGGCAGGAGCTGGAGTTTGGGTACACAATAAAGAAAACAGTCATCCAGAAGGCAGAGCCTATAGATTAAACTTCAGATGTACTAATAACATGGCAGAATATGAAGCTCTTTTACTAGGCCTCAAGTTAGTAAAGTTCTTGCAAGCTGCCAGGGTTTCAATCATGGCAGATTCAAATTTAGTTATCCAGCAAGTGAAGGGAAATTTTGTCACCAATGACAAAAGACTAAGGTCTTATAGGTCTGTTGTTGCTGAGGTACTAAACTTTTTCTCTGAATTCCAAATCACTAAAATTTCTAGAACCCACAATCTGCATGCTCATAGTTTGGCCACATTTGCTAGTACTTGCAAGTTACCGATGGAGCCTAACAATTGTTTCACAGCTGAGATAAAACACAGACCCTCCATTCCAAACAATGTTAAAGATTGGCAAGTATTTGAGGATGATATGCAAATAAACCATTTTTTAACGCTGCAACAAGAGTTTGCAGGATTAAATATTGACACTGATAGAGCAAGTCAATCACAAATACTTGACAGAGCAAGTCCATCACAAATACAGTTTGAACAGATCAACCACCCAATATCACCTAGAACAGCAAAACAAATGCTAAATCCAACTATTTTCAACAAGGAAAACATTCAGCAAATTCAACCAATCAGTTGAGAAGAAGTGGCCAATGCTGAAACTGAAATCATAGAGTTGAAAGACAATTTTCTACCAACAGGCCTAACTCCACTAGAGGACATCTTTGATTCAAATGATATTCCCAGAAAACCAAAAATGCAGCCCTTAAATGCAGCCATTGAAGAATGCAACATTGGTACCATTGACAAACCCAAAATAATAAATTTGTCTGCATCTCTACCTCCTGATCAAAAGCCTAAATACATTGACCTCTTTAAAGAGTTCCAGGATGTCTTTGCATGGAGTTATGAGGATCTAAAGTCCTATGATACCTCTGTTATCCAGCATACTATCCCTCTCAAGCCTGATCAAAAGCCCTTTAAACAAAAATTGAGGAGAATCAATCCTATGCTTCTCCCAGCAATGGAACAAGAGGTACAGAAAATGTTCAAGGCAGGCATCATAGCACCTATCAGATTCTCTGAGTGGATTTCAAACTTAGTCCCTACAAGAAAGAAAACTGGAGAAATAAGGCTTTGTGTGGATCTTAGGAACTTGAATCAAGTATCCCTCAAAGATAATTATCCCTTACCTAAGATGGATCACATCCTCCAAAGAGTGGTAGGTGCCTCAAGGATATCGCTACTTGATGGATTCTCAGGCTTCAATCAAATCCTGGTGCACCCTGATGATCAAGACAAAACAGCTTTTACAACCCCATGGGGAACTTTCAAATATGTAAAAATGCCTTTTGGGCTGAAAAATGCAGGGGCAACTTTTCAAAGAGCAATGGATATTGCTTTTGCAAAGGAGATTCATGACTTTTTAGTCATTTACTTAGATGACCTCACACCTTTTTCAAAATCTGACCAAGAACATTTAAAACACTTGAGGCAGATTTTCTTAACATGTAGGAAATATGGAATTTCCTTGAATCCCAAGAAGTCTCTATTTGGTTTGGAAGAAGGTAAGCTGTTAGGACATATCATTTCAAAGGATGGCATAAGAATTGATCCAGATAGGATACAAGCTATCCTACAAATGCCCCACCCAAGAAATATCAAAGAATTGCAGGGATTTTTGGGAAAAATCAATTTCTTGAGAAGGTTTATCCCAAACTTAGCAGAACTAATCAGATTACTAAATAACATGCTAAAGAAAGATTCAAAAGTAAAATGGACAGTTGAAGCAAATCAAGCCTTTGAAGGTATAAAGTTGGCCCTTACCCAAACCCCGGTCTTGACCAATCTTCAATTTGACAGAGAATTTATCATTTTCTCTTTTGCCTCCCAGCATACTATTGCTGTTGTTTTGTTATAGAAAGATGACCAAGGAAATGAGAAGCCAATTGCTTTCTTTAGCAGAGCTCTCAGAGATGCTCCCCTAAAATACCAAATCATGGAGAAACAAGCTTATGCTTTGGTTAAAGCCATTAAAAACTTTAGGATTTACATCCTTTATTCACATGTTATAGCTTATGTACCAAGTCCTATTGTCAAAGATATTCTCACCCAAGAAAATTTAGAGGGCAGAAGAGGAAAGTGGATTGCCAACATTTTAGAATTTGATATTGAGATAAAACCTACAAAACTAATAAAAGGGCAAGGTTTGGCCAAACTAATGACAGAAGCAAACTTCCAAGCCTTAGACATAAACCAGCTGGACAGTGAACTGGAGCTGGCGACTCCAAAGATCAATGTAGCCTTTGACCAATCCCCTTGGTACTCTGATATATGTTATGTATTGCAAAACATGTGTGCTCCCCCAGGATTGTCCAGAACTAAATGTAGGTTCTTAAAAATGAAAGCTTCTAAATTATGTGTCATGGATGGAAATTTATTTTGGAAAAACCATGAAGGGATATTGCTAAACTGCCTAATTGAGAATGAAACTGACAATATCATAAAAGAATTTCATGCAGGTGACTGTGGTGGACACTTGTATTGGAAGTCCACTGTGGATAAAATACTAAGGGTTGGTTACTACTGGCCCACCATGTTCTCTGATGCCAATAAATTCACCACCTCATGTCATAAATGTCAAGTGTTTGAGGGGAAGAGACAGTTACTGCCACTTCCCTTAAGGCCTATTGCAACAGAGAGACCTTTTCAACAATGGGGCTTGGATTTCATTGGGGAAATTCATCCCTCATCTTCAGGCCAACATAGATGGATCTTAACAGCCACAGACTACTTCACCAAGTGGATTGAAGCTGCTCCATGCAGACAAGCAAATGATTCAACAATCATTCAGTTTTTGGAGAATAACATATTGGCTAGATTTGGTTGTCCTGACAAAATAATAACAAACAATGCTGTTGCTTTCAGATCCAAGAAAATGGTGAATTTCTGCCATAAATTTCACATTACCTTGGGCCATTCTACTGCATACTATCCCCAAGGAAATGGCCTTGTTGAGTCATCAAATAAAAGCCTGGTAAACATTATAAAGAAAGTGCTAGAAGAGAACAAAAAGAATTGGCATAAGAAGCTTGTGAATGCTCTATGGGCAGATAGACTAACAACCAAGAGATCAATTGGGACCAGCCCATATGAGTTGGTTTATGGATTAGAAGCCAAATTCCCTTCATCACTAGGGGTGCCTGTTATGAAACTTCTTCAAGAAAGCCAAGCTGAACCAAATGATATGCAAAGAAGGATCAATCAAATAATATGTTTACAGCAAACTAGAGACCAAGTTTTCAGCAGAGTTCAAGTTCTACAAGAAAAATTAAAGAAGGCCTTTGACAGAAGAACTAAGGCAGAAGATTTCAACATTGGTGACAAAGTCCTCAAGTGGGATGCAAGAAGAGAGGATAAGGGAAAACATGGAAAATTTGATTCCCTTTGGAGAGGACCATTTGTTGTCCAAGCAGTACAAGGAAACAACACTTATTTCCTTAAAAGTCTTAATGAAACTGATTTGGATGAAGGTCCTGTGAATGGCAGGATGCTCAAGCACTATTTTGACTACCACCCATAAGTGCAGCCTGAGTTTTCCCTTGTACATATCCATATGTATATATTATTTTCTATTAAGATGTAAAAATGCAATTTCTTAAAGTTTTCTTAACTACCAGCAAAGGGTAGATATATTCAAAGGTCTACCAAGAAGGGAAATACACAATTTTGGCACTTCAAAGCAGCAAACTTCCAAATTTTGATAAAGGCAGTCAAGGGCCAAGGCAATCTGACCTGCTGTTCTTGGTCTTTCAAACGAAAAACCATCCCCATGTGGAGCCACTGTTAGCTACCTATACCAATAGGTTTCATATTTCATGATTGGCAAGGAAAGGTCCAAATATGCTCTGCTTTGATGATGCAAAGATCCCATATTTCCATGAGGAGACTAGGTTTGTATATAGCTTGATGTGGACTCAATTTTGATGGATGGTCCAACAGCCTAATCTGGATCATGCCATGTTTTAAATTTTCAGTTGTAGAATAGAGAAAGAAGTCTGTCCAAACTGTTTAATCTTGGCAGACAAGTAGTTTAGGTAGAGAAGAAAGGCTCCCAACTGCTTAATCTGGGACCTTGGAAGAAATAAGGGTAGAAGTAGATAGAAAAACAAAAGAAAAAAGCCAAAGAAAAGAAAAGGCAAATAAGGGTCTGCAAGTCCAAGTGCACCCTCCAAGAAGAAACAAAAAATGCTAGGCAAGTAGATGGGTAGGCAGTTGGGGTTGCAGAAATGTCATTTCTTACAAATTGCATGTGTGTTAGCCTTGTTCATAGAGCAAAATCAATGAATTGAGAAGGTGTTCTTCTCCATCAGGTTGCAGCAAGCAAAGAAGCATGTCTAACCTCCCTTCTTCCCCTCTTCCCATTCATTACTAACATCCCATCATCAGTTGAGATTCATGGAAGAATTGATGGTTTTATGGTGGTTCTTAGTCCTATTAGAAGCCACATTTCTTGTCTAAAACTCTTTTCATTTTGATCTACTCCCTAAGCTAAGTTATTTTCAAATAAACTTAGTGTTATCTCCCCTCATCCACTCCTTTCATCCATATTAACCCCTAACTTTATTGTATAATTCCCCTATGTTACCTTTTCCCTATTATTATAACACCATGGTGTATAAACCCCAAACATTGTATAAATATCCCTCCCCTGGCATTATAGCCATATTTTCTCTGTCAGGGATCAAAATGACATCTGGTCACTTTGATAAACCTAAGTCTTACCCCCCTCCTCTCTTCTGAATCCATTTGGCCCATTAAAACCTTCATTTGCTAAGAAAACCTTGGAAAAAACCCTTTTTACCTATGACCCGCTTCATTTGCAAATAACACACCAAAAACCCACTTTTATCCGCTTATCCAAAGTGTCGGGGCCGCATTATTTTTACATTGGAAAACATTACAAAACACCATATCCCAAAGGTTTTCCGCTGAGCGCGCGCCCCAAAATATATATTATTTTAATCTTCCTCCGCTGTCGTATCAATCGCACAACTCATCAACCCGTCAACCGTCCGATCGAGCGCTTTTGATCGGACGGCCATTATACATATCGGGTTGGGCCCGACGTCCGACATTTAGTACCTGAGAAACTGTCAGAGGGTGACGTCAGGCCTCTGCCACGCGTCGCCCTCACAATTTCTCGGGTTGCCCTCTGACAAAACCATCGCCGTATGGTAGGCGGTCCGAGAAAACCATTACCGCTTTTCCGTTTACCACCGGTTTTGCCATGCCCGCGTCATCACCACGTCACTGCCACCCCGTCGCCGCATCAGCTCCTTCGTCCACCCCCGCGCTGATATGTCCGCCACCTCACTATCCCCATGGACCAATCATAGCTCGCCACATCACCCGATGACCTCATGCTGACATCATCCGACCTCGACCCCACCTGATGACGTCATGCTGACGTCATTCCAAAAACGCGCCAATATGCCAAAAATCCATATATTGGCCAAAATTTCATGTTTTTTCCACTTTTTCCAAAAGAGCCTGTTGATATTTCTGGATGTTGTTTACGTTCAAACTAGCGCCAACCTGCCAAATTTGATTTTGAAACCGTCAGCGCCTCCATTGTACCTGCAGTTGCAACCTGTTATCGGCCATTCGCAAGGTATTTCTCAAGATAAATCCCTGTACCTGGTTTTATCGTATTTCTGCAAACAAACTGTTTAAGGAGGCCTAAAAACACTGTTTTCACCATCAATCACCCAGTGACCTGCACCTATTTCAAACTGATGGAACAATAAACCTTCTGCAGAGCCAGTATTTGACAAAATTGGCCTGAATTCATTGGTAGTTCGCGCAGTCGTGAACTAGAAACCTCCATTACATAATTTCACCATAGAAACAATCCAGTCACTTCTACTACTGTTTCTATCAGTCCCATAAACGGTATTTCAATTGTTGTTTGTACAAATTTTCCCATTGTTCCCTACAATTCACAGTCACAGCGTCTAGAAACTCCTCTGCGTTTTCTGCTCACTCAGATCAGTCTACATACTGTTCAGAAACTTTACTAGCCATGGAGACACCAATAGCCCTGAATATCCAGCCTCTGAATGCCCCTCAAAGGGAGATAACATGGAAAGCCCTGGGAGATGTAGATTATCAGATGTTAGATTGGTTTCCATTGGGTTCCAAGTTCAATATTCACATGCTAAATGAATCGAAAGCCCAACACCTTGGTGGAGCTGATATTTTAGGGATTTGGGACTCAAATTTGCCCATGTACAACCTCCCTCAAGTCAATGCCCTTCCAGACTTGATCCATAAATGCCAGGAATGCTATGATCCTTGCCAGAGAGTTGTTCTCAGTCCTATAGGCTCAGTTTTGTTCTTTATCACCCCAGAAACCATAAATGAGATGTTGCATTTCCATACTGCAAGGCCATTAACCCCTCTTTCCATGTTGGATTTAATAAAGAAGGGAAATAACCTGTCAAGTGCCCAGATTACCAAAATTAACCAGTTATTTGTACAGCCAAGCTCTGAAACTATAAGGACTCCCCCTATTGGATATCACTACCTGAATGACCTGGGCAGAATGCTAGTGGATTTGATCAGCTATGTCCTGGGATACAAGGGAATTGAGGATGTTGATGGCACTATAATGGCAATGTTGTCCATGTTTTCTCCTGGAAAGCCTCCAGCTGTACACTATGACTATGCCACCTATATTGCAGAAAAGATCCATGAACAGCTAATGAATCTACGAAGGGAAAGGGTGTTCAGATACACCTCATACATCTACCACCTGTTCTTGTTTTATCAGCCAGACAATTTCTCCATTCCCCTCAAGAAACTTAATGCCCAGGGAAATCCAAGGTCAGTTGTGTTTTGGACTTCAGTTTTCCATGATGTTTCTCAATCACCATACACATACTGTGAATTTATAGACCTGTTCATTCACCCTGCTATGACATTGTTGTATGGTGTCCCTCCTCCAAGGTTAACTGATGACATGCAGAGAATTCTCCATCTCTCCAAATCCTACAGCATTGGTGATTGGTATTTTTACCAACACCACACAGTAATCAGAGTATATGGCTGTGAATTGGACCCTTACAGGCTGCCAAGGTATGTCCCCATGAGACTGTTCGCCCTAGAATACTTTAGGCAGTTTGGAAGTGCAGATTGCTTCCATTTCCAAAGCAAAAACAAGAAGGTACAACTGAAGGTAAGGAGCCAGCTAGGCCCTTTTTTGTACAACAAAAGAGAGGAGGGATGGAAGGAGGCAGATATGATCTTAGAGGGTTTCAAATTGCAAACCAGTTTTAAATGGATACCTTATGACCGTAATCATTTTATCTCCCTCAGGAGGATAAAACACAAATTGGGTAACTATTCACATGTTAGGCTGCCTCATATTGAAAAGTATGCAAATTCTTTAAGCTGGAAAGAGGGCACTCTAGAAGAGCCAATCTCTAGAGAGCAGATACTAGAGAGAGAGGCTAGGAATATGCAAAAGGAGGCTGACTTGGAAACTTGTGGACAGGTTTCCTTATCATATCAAAGGCAACTTGGAGCAGCTGCCTCTTCTTCAACAACACATCAACAAGCTGCCATGGACACTCAACAGACAGGCAGCAAAGGCAAAGGAAAGCAGGTGGAACAAGAGCAACCACCTCCCACGACTGAAGACCAAACAGATAAAGAGATGGAACAGCAAGAAGAAGTGCAGCAGCAGGTAGAGCAACAACAACAACAGGAATCACAGCAAAGAGTAGGGCAGCATGACATAGAGCAGCCCATACATCAAGAAGGGGCAGTTGAGGCCCCAATTCTCACTGAGCAGCAGGCTCAAAACATAGTACCTCCTAGGCAAGAAGCTGTTAATGAAACCTCAGTCCTCCAAACTCCACAAAAGGAGGATGTAAGCAGGAAAAGGGATAGAGAGACTCCCTTGACTACATCAACAAGTCATGGTGAGAAGAGGCACAGGATGAATCCCCTTTCAGAGGAAGAGATGCCTATAGGGCAATCTTTGGGTATGGGCCCGCCCAGTTTGGAGGCATCTGCAAGTTCCTTCCAACAGGAACAAGAGAGAACAGTGGGAGGAGAAGTCAGCTCCTCTAGCCAGCAGAAAGAGGGTGAACTGAGCATTAAACAGCAGTTCATTGAAATAAAGAAAAGGAATGAGCCCATAAAAATACAGCTGTATAACCATTTGCTGAAAATGGCTCCCACCAACCAGCAGCGACTAATGTCTGCATATGATGTCCAGGAGGGCAAGATGATCATGAGTCACCTCATACCAACTACTTTGCAGCCACAGTCCCCTTCAGATTACTTGAGGACCAATCTTGAGGTCCTGGCCAAGGACATCCACCCAATGGATAAAATTGAATTGCACAAACAAATAGGTGAGATGGTCTATGCTTCCTTGGCAGACAAGACATTGGAAAACTACAGGCTAGAAAATAGCCTTAATAATACAACTGCCCAACTTGACTTGGAAAGGGCATCCTCTCAAGCAAAGGACAACAGAATAAGGTCCTTAGAAGACATAATTATTGAGATTGGGCATGATCCCAAAGATATCAAGGGCATACAAGAAATATTAAAATTGAGGGATGCAGATATGGCAGCTTTAAGGAGAAAGATCAAACTCCCAGCCACAATTCACCCTCAAACAGATGAAGTAGCTCAACAAAGGCATGATCAAGATGCCACAGCTTTGCTGGTGTCTCTCTACAAACAGCTTATCCAGACACAAGAAAAGCTGGGAGAATCAGAGGCTGCACAGGCAGCATTACAAGCAACTCTGAAACAAAGAGAAGAAGGTCATACCTCCCAGCCTCCTCCTCAAATCATTAACCTTGAGGAAGCTGCTCCAATTACTACTCCTCCTCCTCAACAGACTGAAAAAGCAGCACCACCAACAACAGAGCAAGCCCCTAGCTTGGATATGCAAAAGCTAAGAAATGAGATTCAGGCCCTGGAAGCTCAAATGACAGAATTGAATGAGACCAGGGAGAAATTGGCCAAAGTAAATGATAGATATGACAAATCCAAGCAGTCTGTGGCAGAAAGGGGCAGGGAGATAAAAGCCCTCAAAGACAGGATCAAAGAGCTAGAGAATGAGCTCAAATTAGATAAGGTTGTGGCTGAGCTTAAAATAGTGTTGTGGGCTAACACTGGCCAATCTATTAATGACCAATGGCAGTATATTGAAACAATCCATGAGCAGTTAGAGCTCATTCCAAAAGCACAGACTGAGATTCAGAGATCAAGAGCTGCTCTAAGCAATATGCCTGAAATTGCCACCAGGATGATTAATGTGCTTAACAATAGAACAAGTACTCAGTTGGCTACCATGGGAATTTCAAACAGAACTGAGCACATTCAGTTAATCAAGAGGGTTCTTACACTGAGAAACTTGGTGCAGACATTAGAGAGAAGAACCCAGGACATGCAGACTGAGGTAAACATGTTTTTGGAGAAATTTCAGGTATTAGAAAACAGAGGGCTCCCTAGCTTACTGAACAACGCAGGGAGACTGTTCACTCATGAGCAGTATGCCAAAAGGGTGAATGCATTTTCCACAAGTCAGATCAATGAGAAGCCCAGCACCTCAGAGGAAACAGGGCCAGCCACAGGACAGACTCTCTACAATATAGTAGAAAGTTTATTTTTTATAATGAATGAAATTAAACACCTGTTTGAGGTGCCTCCCAATTTTTACAAATATACAGAGGCAGAGGAGACTATGGATGCAATTCTCAGGCATCAACTACCTACACTAGAATGGTGGACTAAGGCCATACAAATGATTTTATAAACAGGAAGCCATTCAGTAAATTTTCTTCATGGAAAATGCAAATTGTCATACACAGGACAGTTTAAAAGAATCAGCATGCATTAAATATGATCATGAGCCACCTTAGCAGAACTTACGGCCAACAAAGCAAGGTGAGAAGCTACAGGTGTCCAGGCCAAGAAGCTACAGCAGAGCAGCTCCAAAAGCGCATTTCTCAGCGTTAATGCAGATCACTCCAACCGACTCAGTGGCCTCCAAAGGCCAAAATATCTTCTGACAGGCATAAAGATGCATTTACTTTGTATTCAATGATGTAATAACTTTCTTATCTAATATCTTGAAAAGTCGGTGAACGTATTCATTTCTGAGATAACTTAGCACTCAGATATTTTGTACAACCGATTGTATATATTTTCCCCTCGCACAAGCTTGCAGGGGTTGTTGTTGATCTCTCTTGAAGAAGTTCTTATGCTGTAATCCTTTCATAGTTTAATAAAGAAAGTGATGGAATTTCTCGGAGTTCTGAAGTGTTGAATGCGTTCTGGTGTCTGTTGCAAACTGCAGGATTCCTGTGTACCTCACAATACAATAAGTTTTTTTTCTGTAACTCTCTTTGTTATGTGTTTCAATCTTTTACAATCCATATATCTTTCTAATTTCTAAGTGTTTAGCAACAAAGAAAAAGAATAACCTTCAGGACTTATTCATGCAATACCCTGAGTTCAATCTATGTTGTTAATGAATGTTTTCTTCAGCTATAATCTTGATGAGTGTAATTCTTAATTGCTGCGCTTTCAGAATATATCTGTCACAGTGACCTTTGTTTCAGGAATTCAAGTTTGCTCCTGAGAAACATGTTTCACTTTCATATCACCAGCTTAATGGAGAATTCTTAATTGCTTTCTTTTGGCTGACCACACATCACCACTTAAGTTTAAATTTTGTTTGTTTGAGATACCCAATAGGCCCTGCAGTCTGAACATCATCACTCTAGCGTTTCAAAACAGTTCACAGCTCTAGACTCCATTGCCCAATGATATACTACCCTCTGAACACTACATCTTAAAGCACTGAAAGAAGTCCTTCAACCAAAACATAAACCAAAAACCTGAGCATAATAACTAGCCTAAAATACTATCAGAACAGAGACAAATCATAAAGAGAGAGCCCTCTCTAATTACAGTTTGGCTAGAGACTGTAGTCTAAAGATTGGTTAGCGGTTACCCCGGTCGTATTCCCTTGGGAGTCATAGGGAACAACCTGGGTGTTAACAAGCCCGATGATGAAAACTAGGGATTTTTCAGTTTAACGAGCAAGAAAAGTACCTAAAAGAATGCTCGGATCATCTTCATAAGTTTTTAACAACCCTGAAGAAAAAACTCGGGATTTTTTTTCAGTTTTATGAGCGAGAAAAAAGCACCTAAAAAGAATGCTTAGCTGATTTTTTATTTATTTTTTAGTTTAATGAGCTAGAAAAAGAGTTGCTCAGACCGTCGTTGTAGGTGTTTAACGAGCCCAAGGATGAAAAATCAAGGATTTTTTTATTTAAGAGCAAGAAAATATCCCATAAAAGAAAGCACTCATTGAGAATTTCATGTAGTGATTGCTACCATTCATTCCTGAAAGTAATTTCATCAAAAAAGCAAAAAAAAAAAAACAACAATTTCTATCAATATGGGGTCATGCATGATAAAAATCATGGGGAATGGACTACTTCCTCTTTAATGACTTCAATTAAGATAAATTGTGTCCCCAAAATAAATATAAGAAAGTTCTTGAGCTTTCACATTCACCATTTTCACTATTTGAGAGCTATGAGAGCGTTTTGGAGCCAAAGAGGAGCAGATTTTCCACGGATGATTGCGGGAGATCCAAGCGACCATTTGACGTGCCGTCAATCCCAGGTAGATTACAAAACCTTAATTTTTGCTTAACCTTTTTTATCAGTTTCTAGGTAGATTTTTGCAGATCTAGGGATCCCTAATTCAATATTTGTGCATTAACGCCCTCTAGTAGGCCTGCAGGGAGCGTTAAATGCCTTTTACGACCTGCTGGAGGGCGTTAATCCTCCATGTGTACCACTAGGGGGAGCGTTAAAGCATTAGAGCGCATTTTAAAACCCCAGGCAGCAATTTCAGAAGCTTTTTTGCCCCATTTTGACTGATTTTTGGGTTGTTTTGCACAAGTTTCGAGCCATTATGACTAGCCTATGGAGAGAACAGGCCCATGATAAATAGGAATTGCTAATGTGAAATGATCCAACATGCATACTTGCATTGCATTGTTGTGGTTTGATGAAGTATGTGAATTTGAACTTGATGCAAGGGTAGGAGGACTTGTTGAGATGGATTATCTAGTGTTGGGATGAACATGAGCAGGTGTTCAGGATTGGAGATCATGAGTTGGCCATTGACCGCGATGATATTTACTTTTTGACTGGTTTGTTGTGCCGAGGAGCACAAGAAAACTTTAAGTGTTTTATGTAAAATTTTAACTCTGTAAATATTCAATTTTCATACATGTATCTATAGTGAATGAGACAGATGCCAATCTAACACATAGTTTGCCAATGAATCAGCAACTATATTAAACTCTCTAGGAATGTGCTCATATGTGATAACTTCAATTTGACATTCCAAGAGTCGTACCCTTAAATAATGACGTAACAAGGTTGGAATACGAATGTGATAATGATTTGTCAATTTCATAACAACAAGCTGAGAGTCTAACCTGACCACAAAATTGGAGATGTCCCTTGATGACGCTTCAGTGAGAAGTGAAATTACGGACATGTACTCAGCAATATTGTTGGTGGCAGTACCAAGGAAGACTCCCCCAGAACAAAATAGTTCTGACTTGGGTGTGTAAATGACCCAAGCAACTGATGCAATGTGTCGTGTGTGACGACTGACACCATCCACATATCCTATGTATGCTAAGGGTAATGAAGGCATCTGCATTACGAGAAAGATGTATGATACAAATACTTCAAAAAACACCAAAACAATCCAATTACATCAAAAAAAAAGAAAAACTTATAAATACATAAAATTACAAAGAACATGCCTAGTGCAGTACTAGGTATAATACTTTTTCAGATAGAGCCCATTGCGGGGCTCAGCGAGCGGGACTCCTTCCCAGTCTTGAAGTTCATATGCCCCTTTTGAGAGGGATTTTTTGATGACATATGGACCGAGCCATAAGGGTTGAAGCGTTCTTTCCCCCAAGAGGTCATGTTTTTTATCATACAGCAAAACAAGATCTCCCTCTTGGTAAGAACGAGGCTTGACCTTTTTGTCGTACTGGGCTTTCACTCGGTGCTTGTGGGCCTCGAGTGCCAATCCGACATCTCGATGGGTTTCATCCAGTTGATTTAGGTATAGCAGGTGCTCCTCTTCAACAGTAGTGTCAGGCAAGAGTTCAACTGTGATTTGTAAGGAAGGAATCTGATACTCAGTTGGTAAAACTGCTTCCAGGTTGTAAGCTAGTTAAAAAATTGTGAAGCTTGTAGTAGTCTTAACTGAAGTTCGGTATGCCCATAGTACAGGATATAAGATTCGATGCCACTGGGTTTTATGATTCCCTACTAGCCTACAGGTCATGGTTTTTAAGACGCCATTGACGGCCTCTACTTAACCATTAGCTTAGGGGTAGTAGGAGGATGATTGATCCTAACAAAAACCTAGTAGCGATGTTAAGTCAGACATCATGTGATTCTGAAAATGAGACCCATGGTCTATAACAATCGTGTGGGGTACACCAAAGCGATAGAGGAATTGATTAAACAAGAATAGCGTCACAGTTTCTCCATCGGCTCGGAAGCTGGGAAGGGCTTCGGCACTTTTCGTGAAATAGTCCATAGCTACAATAATATAGTTGTCTCCAGCGGAGGAAATGGAGTTGCAAGTTACGAAGTCTATCCCCCATTTTGAACATGGGCCGACAAAGATAATTGGGTGCAGTAGGGCCAAAGGAGCACGCATTTTCTTTGTAAACACTTGACAAGGATGGCATTGCCTTATAGCCTTGATACAATCTTTGAACAAGGTCGGCTAGTAGTAGCCTGCACGCAAAATTTTCTGTGCAGTAGATATGCTAGAAAGATGAACGCCACATGCCCTAGCATGGCAGTCATTTAAAACGTATTCTACCTCTTCATGCGTGAGGCAACGTCGAAGAACTATATTCACACCACGGCGATATAGCATATCGTTAAGCACTAAATAGTGTCGCGCTTGGTGGAAGATGTGACGACGGTCACCGGATGATAGCTCAGGATGGAATCGTTGCGCTTGGAGGTAGATAAGAATATCACCATACCAAGGGTCAGTTGTGTCGATAAGATAGACAGCTTCATTCGGAAGAGGATCGTGGGATATCTTGTTAGGATCGACAATGGGAAGATCCGACAAAAGTTTGGCGAAGACTAAGGAATTTTTCACCTTGGCAGTAGTGAAAACCAAATCAAATTGTTGGAGGATCACGATCCATTTTGAATATTTCCCTCCAATTACTTGATGAGACAAAATGTGTCTCATGGGATTCTCCAAGGTGATGATAGTAGTTTGTCGCAATAGTATGTAATGTCGGAAGTGGTTGACAGCAAAGACGACTGCCAATGACAGCTTTTCCACATGTGAATATCTGAGTTCGGGCCCAGCCAAGCCTTTTGATAGATAATATATCACATGTTCACTCTGGTCATCATGAGTTTGAACCAAGACCATTCCTAGAGAGGATGGCGAGGCTGCCAGGTATAGAAGAAAGTCGCGTCCATAATTGGGAGCGCTAAGGAGTGGGGCTGATATAAGCACCTTTTCAAGGCATCAAATGATCATTAAGCTTGACCTTCCCACAGATACAACACTCCCTTCTTAATTAGTCGCATAAAGCCTTTTGTTAACTCAGCATAGTTTACAATGAACCATCATAAAAAGTTTTCTTTCCCTTGCAAACGTTGGAGTTGCAAAATGGATTGTGGTTCAAGCAATTGAGTAATTACCTTTACCTTATCAAGATCAACCCTAATCCCGTACTTGGAGACAATGAATCCAAGTAAGCATCCAGACTCGACAAAGAAAACACATTTATGCGGATTCAGACGTATGTTATAAAACCGGCACCTAAGAAAGATAGCTCTTAAATGATCTAGGTGTTGCGCTCACTTCTTGGAATGGGCTAGAAGGTCATCCGAGTAAGCTTGAACGATATGCCTGATATCGTGAAATGCATAGTCCATGGACCTTTGAAATGTTGCTCCAACATTCTTTAAACAGAATGGGAGCTTTCGATAGGCAAATATTCCCCATGGGCAAACGAAGGCGGTTTTGTGTTGGTCTTTGGGTTTTATATCAATCTGGTTGTAACCTGAGAATCCATCCATGAATGAAAATGATTCACAACTGGCACAGTTGTCGATGATTGGACGATGAACGGTGTCAGATAATTATCCTTTGGACACGCAGCGTTCAAGTCTCGATAGTCAACACATATGCGGATGATTCCTTGTTTCTTATCGACAGGAACCAGATTGGAAACCCATTCCGTTAAGGGAACAGGATAGACGAAACTAGAACATAACAAATTTTCCACCTCAGTTTTGATGGTTTCTGTTTTGTGGGGGTGGACTGGTCGAAGCCTTTGGCGGATAGGTTTAGCATGGTTGTTGTTATGAAACCAGCTCAAGAAAAGATAGAAAAGATAGATCAACGCCTTAGAATTCAGCCTCTTCGAGGGGGAAACCTCCTTTACATTACATAAATGAACAATTCTTGGATGATACAAATGAAAAAACCTCCTTTCTATATATAGGAGTCTAAGGAGTCACAATATAATCCAGCCGACCTAACAATAATAATATAAAGCCACAAAAATAACAATAGAGGGATTCTATGGGGCACAGAAATAACAATATGGGGGTAATAGGGGCACAACAATATAAATAAGGGGTATAACTACAATAGTAATGGGGTAATCACTAGTATTATAGGGACCCAACATGCCCCTCTCCTTCAAAAAAGTGTTGTCCTCAACGCTTGAGTAGTTCTGGATACTTCTGCATAAAATTCTCATCCTCCCATGTGGAATCTTCAGCGGATAAGTTCTTCCACTTGATAAGATACTCTGAAATTGATCGATTTCGTAGCTGTCGAGTTCTTGTTTCTGTGACTGCTTCCGGTTCCAATATAATTTTTCCTTCCTCGTCAAGTTCTGGCAATATTGTTTGAACTGGGAGCTTGTCGCCTATAACCTTCTTTAAACATGAAACATGGAAAACTGGGTGCAATCGAGAAGCTGCAGGAAGCTCCAATTTGTATGCCATAGTACCAATCTTTTGCAACACCTTGTACGGACCATAATACTTTGGTGATAATTTATTATCCTTCTTAGCTTGCTTTAGGGACATTTGCTTATATGGTTGTAGCCGTAGGAATACCCAATCACCTACATCAAAACTTCTTTCACTGCGATGTTGATCTGCCTGTTGTTTCATTCTATTTTGTGCCAACACGAGGTTATCCTTTAAGAGTTGGAGGACTTGTTGTTGATGTTCGATGTGATGTTCCACTGCCTGAACCTTAGAATTTTCTCTTAAATATGATGTGATGGATGGTGGTTGATACCCATAAAGTGCCATAAATGGGGTCATTTTTGTTGTTGTATGGAAGGAAGTGTTATACCACCATTCAGCCAGAGGCAACCATTTGACCCATTGTGTCTGTTTATCAGATACAAAGCAACGAAGATATCCTTCCAAACATTTGTTTACTATCTCAGTTTGCCCATCAGATTGAGGATGATAAGATGAGCTATGAGCTAACTGAGTACCAAGACAAGAAAATAATTCTGTCCAAAAATTTCCAGTGAAAATGGGATCTCTGTCACTTACAATAATCTTTGGGTTTCCATGTAGCTTTTGAACTGTTTCCATAAATGCAGTAGAAACTGTACTGGCTTTAAATGGATGTGATAATGCACAAAAGTGTGCATACTTGGTAAGTCTGTCAACTACCACCATGATGACACTCTTTCCCTCAGACTTGGGTAAACCTGTGATAAAATCCATTGAAACCTCCTCCCAACGTTGGCTTGGAATGGATAAAGGTTGTAATAGACCCGGTGTCTTAATTGTTTCAACTTTATTTTGTTGGCAAACCAAACATTCCGCCACAAACTTTTGAATATCTGATTTAAGGCCATCCCAAAAAAATTCCTTCTTAACCCTGTGGTAAGTTTTTAAAAATCCTGAGTGCCCTCCTAAGGGAGAAGTGTGCAATTCCATAAGAATCTTTTGTTTTAGCTGGGAATTCTTACAGAGGTATAAGCGATCTTTGTACCATAACGAATCATTTTTCCAGCTAAATGTATCAGAAGTACTGGAATCTTGTTGTAGCTTTCGAATAAGTGCCCACACTTCTTCGTCATTCTTCCATTCCTCCTTGCTTCGTTTATCCAATCTGGTTGGATAATAGAAATGGCACACAACAATGCTTCCACATCCTCATCCTTTCTTGAGAGTGCATCTGCCACCACATTTTGCTTCCCTTTTTTGTAGATGATTTCAAAGTCATAACCCAACATCTTTGTGACCCACTTTTGTTGCTCTTCAGAGGATAATCTTTGTTCTAAAAAGTATTTAAGGCTATCATGATCCGTTTTTACCTTGAAGTGTCTTCCCATTAGGTAGGGTCGCCATTTCTTAAGTGCATGGAGTATTGCCAACATTTCCTTCTCATAAATAGCTTTGCTTAAAAACTTTCCCTTGATTGGACGACTTTCAAAAGCAATGGGTCTTTCATCTTGCATTAGAACAGCACCAATTCCATTTCCTGAAGCATCACATTCCACAATAAAGGTTTTTGTGAAGTCCGGTGTAGCTAAGACCGGTGCTTGGCACATTGCCTCTTTAAGATGTTCAAAGGCCTTTGTTGCTTCCGGAGTCCATGAAAATGAATCTTTCTTCAATAATGTTGTTAGAGGTGCTGCTATTCTCCCATAATTCTTAACAAACTTGCGATAATACCCTGTCAACCCAAGAAATCCTCGCAGATGCTTTATGGATGTGGGGATTTTCCATTCCTTAATGGCTTTAATTTTGCTAGGGTCTACCTTAACTCCTTCATGAGATACAATATGACCCAAATATTCCACCTCCTGGACTCCAAAGAAACATTTGGATCTTTTTGCATATAATTGTTTCTCCTCCAATAGTTGTAGCACCTTGTCAACATGTTCAACATGATCCTTCCAAGACTTGCTGTAGATTAGTATATCATCAAAAAATACTAACACAAATTTTCTAAGGAATGGTTTGAAAATTGAATTCATCAAACCTTGAAATGTTGAAGGTGCATTGGTAAGGCCAAAAGGCATGACCAAAAATTCATAATGACCCTCATGAGTTCTAAATGCCGTTTTCGGAATGTCTTCAATCTTCATTCTGATTTGATGATATCCCGAACGAAGATCCAACTTGGTGAAGTAAATTGATCCATGCAATTCATCCAGTAATTCATCAATGACAGGAATGGGGAACTTATCTTTAATAGTGAGCTTGTTGAGCTCCCTATAATCTGGACACATGCGCCATGATCCATCCTTCTTGTGCACCAATACTACTGGAGCTGAGAAAGAACTTTGACTCGGTTGAATTATACCAGCCTCTAGCATTTCTGCAACCATACGTTCAATTTCACTTTTTTGGACATATGGATATCTGTACGGCCTGATGTTTGGAGGAACACTTCCTGGAATCAGATGAATAGCATGATCATGATCACGCATAGGTGGGAGACCTTTGGGAGTCTCAAATACCTTGGAATGATTGTCCAGGACTTTTTGGAGATCTGGAGAAATAGATGATTCCAATGTGGAAACATCTAGCGAACATAATTGTGCAATTACACCTCTTTGCTCCTTTTTTAGAAGCTTTGTCATGCCATTAGAGCTGATTATCTTTCCTGGTTTCCCTGCAATACCCCTTAATTCAACTTCCTTTCCTTCCACAGAAAATTTCATGAAAAGTTCTTGAAAATTAAAAGCTATTGTACCCAAGGATTGTAGCCATTGGACTCCTAGTACAACATCAGCACCTCCCATTGGAATGGAAAGCATTGGGCTAGTCAATACATATTCTCCCATGGATAGCTTGATATTATGGCACTTTCCAGAACAATTTATTGTTCCTCCATTTGCAATCATCACTTGACACTCTGGTGCTGGATATAGGAAGCAATTCAATTCTTTTGCTACCCTACAATGAATAAAATTGTGGGTGCTTCCTGAATCAATCAACACTATTACCTTTTTCTTCTTGATTTGTCCTTCTATCTTGATGGTTTGAGGAGTGGTAATTCCCGCCAATGCATTACAAGATATGGTCGGATTTATTTGTTCTTCATCTAGGCTTTGTTCCTGGAATATATCCTCTTCTTTTGACCTTTCTTGCTCCTTTTCTTCTTCCTCTTCACAATCTATGTAGAATAATTTCTTCTCAGCACACTTATGACCTTTTGTGTATTTGCTATCACAATTGTAACAAAGCCCTTTTGCTCTTTTTTCTTCCAATTGTTGTGGTGTCAACCTTGTAGGTTGTGGAAGACTATGGGCAACAACACTTCCGTCTTTATAGTTGTGAATGGTATGCTTCCTAGTTGCCATAATTTTGCTTTCCATTTTTCTTGCTAACCTGAATGCCTTCTCTAATGAATCAGGTTCCCAAAGGCGCACATCATGTTGGATATTATCCTTTAAAGACCCTATGAACACATCAATCCTATGCTCCTCTGGAATATCTTTTACCCTTATGTTCAATTTTTGGAACTCCTCAATGTGCTCCATTATTGAACCCTTTTGTTTGAGACTTATCAATTGGCTAAAAAAAGTGTTGCTTTTTGTATCCTCATAATGTGCTATCAATTCTTCCGTAAAAATTGCCCAAGTGATAAATTGTTTACGAGAACAAAGCCATTGATACCATACAAACTGATTTGGTTCCAAATATAAAGTTGCCATACGTACCTTTTGTGTGTTTTGCACATTATTGAGATCGAAGAATTGCTCCATCTGTAATATCCATGTGGCGGGATCCTTGCCATCAAACTTCCTCATATCGATTTTTGGAACATGGTGAGTCTTCGATCCAACATTAGAGTCTATGGAATCATGATTAACATTTCTTTTGTTCTCATCATGAGTTTCCTTTACTACCTTTTCACCATTAGTGACCCTTTCTTGTAGCAAGTTCTTCAATTCTCCATATTTGTCTTCAAATCTATCTTCAAATTTACCATCGAATCCTCCATCTTAGCTTCCATGCCCTTTATCTTAGATTCCACACCATTTATCTTAGATTCCACGCCATTTATCTTAGATTCCACGCCACTTATCTTAGCTTCTGTTAGCTTTTGTGAGCGTGACATTTGTTGCACTTGTTCTTGTAATTTTGATATATCATGTAGCATTTCTTCCTCTTCTTCATGAGTCATGCTAGAGCTTTCAGGTTCCTTACTAGGTGTTTGCATTTTCTTTCCTCGGGGCATCAGTTACCGATAATAATGCTTTACTATGCCCTTTGAATTCCGTTAAACCAAGCTTACATAAAAAAATTAAAAAAAAAACTACACACCTTTTTTCACTTTATAGAAGCCTGATATTGAATCTGATGTATCTCTGTAATTTCGGATCATCCAGTTCTGAAATTGCTACCTGTAGTAGCCTTCTTCGTCCTCTTTCCAATGCCACAAGTCTGAGCCAAATTGGATTCTCCAAGGAAGAGTTATGTGAAATCTCCCACAGTGACTTGCTTTTAGACTAGTTCAGTAGAGCGAACTTGTACGACGTGCCACGAGTCACTATTTCACCCTTTGAATCTGAAACATAGATACAAGAAACTAAAGTCCGTCCTCTTTCTGTACCTTCTTACGAAATTTCAATCCGATCCCCAGAGAGAAAGTTATGACGATTTTCCCCAGGTCACCTGTTTTGAATGTAATTCAGGAGTCTGCAAAAAGACCAACTTCCTCAGATCATATCTCCGCAAATATCGCGAGAAAAGATCTGAAATTCGGACCCAAGGTTCAGCGCGATTTCTTCTCAAATGGGTTTTTTTTGCGACTTCTGAAACATCACAGAAAAAAAGTTATAGCGAAAATTCCACGATGACCTGTTTGGAGCAGCGAAACCCTAGAATCCAAAGCTCTGATACCAAATGTTATGAAACCAGCTCAAGAAAAGATAGAAAAGATAGATCAACGCCTTAGAATTCAGCCTCTTCGAGGGGGAAACCTCCTTTACATTACATAAATGAACAATTCTTGGATGATACAAATGAAAAAACCTCCTTTCTATATATAGGAGTCTAAGGAGTCACAATATAATCCAGCCGACCTAACAATAATAATATAAAGCCACAAAAATAACAATAGAGGGATTCTATGGGGCACAGAAATAACAATATGGGGGTAATAGGGGCACAACAATATAAATAAGGGGTATAACTACAACAGTAATGGGGTAATCACTAGTATTATAGGGACCCAACAGTTGTATATCTTGATCTCATGCTCGACAATAGACGGATCTATGCCAGGCATTTCCTCGTAAGACCAAGAGAATACATCATATAATTCCTTAAAAAGGTAGGTGAAGCTTGCAATTTCATCAGGATTGTAATCTGCTCCAACCTGGATGTTTTCCATGATGTCTGGCGTGATAGAAATATCGATGAGAAATGTCTTTGAAATATTTCCCATGTTTCCTTCTGAATCTAGAGTTTGGATAGTCGTATATGGTGATGAAACGATTTCAGGTGCATCAAGTGACAGGATTTGAAGAGGCAACATGTCTTAATCAGATATCGAAACATGATGGTGCGAGTCCTCCGAAGGTCACTCTTCTAAACTCGTGATCTTTCTAATAGCTTCGTCCATAGGTAGGACTTGATTGAGGGGATCGAAAGAAGGAGCAGTTATGGGAGGGGTAGTGGTACCGTTGGTCATGAACAAAGTGACCGGAGACTCAGATGCAAATTGAATGGCCTGGTAGGCCAATTCAGTTGGTGACAACGGCATTTATTCTCCGCAAGTGTCAATGTCTGAAGGCTCCGGTAGGATCCAAGGATCAATCGGTTTGTGAGGAATGGATGAAACCATATTGACCATCTATGGAACCACTGGTGGCAGAAGAGGGAAAAAACCCATCAAGGAAGAGCCCTTCAGTAGACCCGGACTGATACTAATGTAAGAGTCAGGTACACCACACACTAAGGGTATAGAGCGGCTTGGTAATGGGGAATAATCAGGGGTGCAAAAGGACAGCTAGTCCACTATGACTACCTTTCCATCCAATGGAAATATGATGATGCGAAAAACAGTATACACAATGGCAGTCACAGTGTAAGTCCAACTACGACCCAACAAGAGATTATAGTCGAGCTTTCTATATACGACTTCGATGTCCACTGTTACCATTTTCCCATACAAGGTGATGGGGTAGCTAGCTAGGTAACCTTTTGGGATGAAAGTGTGGTCGTTGAAAGCTTTAAGGGAATTCGACAGCGGGGATAGGGTTGGAGAACCCAAAGCAAGCCAACATGAAGCCGACATTACGTAGGTAGAAGCACCTTCATCAATGACAGTTCTATGTATACCTTTACCTTTCGAAAATATCTTCACCTAAAATGCAAGTTGGTGAGAAAGGGGAGGTTTACATTTTTCCATGTCGAAAATTGCAAGCATGGAATCTTATGGGCCGGTACCACCAATGGCCGAAAGCAGAGCTATTCTTTGTGCTATACATGTTTGTAATACTTCAAGCGCCAACATAGCGAATGGTGCTTGCGTCAAGTCTTCTACATTGTTGTATTTTTGGGCGGCACGTGCAGATGTATTGTGCATTGTGCATCGAAGTGCCCCTTTAGGGGGGTGAATCACAAGGTCAGAAACTGGACCTTCGATATGAAGATCATTAGACAACAGTGGGTTTTGACTTGAGAAGAGTTCCTTTGCATGAGCGACAGGAGCTCCATAAGATTTTTCTTTGGTTTGTAGGTATACCGTTTCAAAGGTGTAAATGGTAGAAGGTCCTTCACCAACTGAAGGATGTTGCGAACCACCATTGCCCCCTTGCGGGGGTTGGGGTTGGTTTGCAATAAGGTGTTGCTGCTGCTAAGTGGGGAAAGGATTATTCAGGACAGCAGGGGTCCTGCCAGTATCCTTTTTAGCAATGAAATTTGTGCACTCCTGAAGACGCGGGCAGTGATAGGTCATGTGGTCTTCAACACAAATTTTGCAAGGGAATCTGACAGGTTTATCATTTCCATCGTCGGAGGGTGCAGTTTCCTTCTGCTTGGGGTTAGACTGCTTTATTGACTGCTCTTTAGAAGGAGTAGTCTTTTTCTTATTCTTCTTATGCTTACAACCGTGTTTTTGTGTAGACTGCATAGAGTTGATCAAGGTGATAGGAAGAGCAGTTGATTTGGTAGAGGGGTCCACTGACATCTGGGAAATGTGTTCATTGAGTTGTTTTAAAGCAGCCCCGAAGGTTGCACCGATAATCCCATCGGCGCACACTCCGGGTTGTCGAGTAGACGGAGCATTGGAGTTGTGAGGGGCATTGGGAATTACGTCGTATAGAGTGCCAAACTACGAATATATCATATCCAAGTTTTGGGCACGACGAATGGATTGATATTCTGTGACCGCACCACCTAAGGCAACATCCTTAGTGATTTGGGGGAGTAGAGACTTGCAGAACCAATCCGCTAAGAGATAGTCTGGGAGGGGAGCTTTGACTAACCTCCGCCTACGTCTCCATTCATGTATATGATTAGAGATGTGGGTGGCGGTATCCTGACGTAATGAAGTGAGGAGTTTCGTCCCAGTTTCATAGCGGATGGGTAGCTAGAAGTGCTTTAAGAATTCCATCGCTAGAGCGCCAAAGGTATTGACTAACGTGTGTGGTAACTTAATGTACCACTTGGTTGCGTTGCCAGTAAGGGTGAGGGGAAAAAAATGTAACCGGATAATATCATCCACCATGGAGTTAGAAACACACCATATATAATAGGTGGTGATGTGTGTACCCAGATCCTCCCCTTCTTTCCCTTTGAACTTAGAGATGTATGTCGGTATTTTATGCGGGATTGGTGGCCATAGTAAGTTATGATAGATGGGGTCATTTGTAAGTTTGCACAAGTAAGGGATATTAAGCATTGCCAAGAAAGGCAGAGTGTTTGATGCCCCCGAATTGGACCAAGACGATGACATATGACTTGAGGATCCTTGCGGTCCTCCCATCATGTTGTTCCCAATATTATACATAGGTTGGGTGGTATAGTAAGTGCCTTGGGGTATTGTATTGTAATGTGGATTTCCATAGGGATTGTTAGGCTGGGGGATAGAAGTGCCTCCAAGATAATCAGTTCCCCCTTTAATCATTTGATGTTGTGAGTAGGGTGCCCCCATGGATTGATTGGGACCTCCTTGAGGATTCTCGCTCACCACAGAACTAACCATAAGTCCTTGACTAGCATAAGGAGTGTTCATGTCAATCAATAACTAACCATGCATGCCTGAAAACTAAGAGGGAACTGTTACGCTCCTGGTTGGTATATGCATATTGGGGGTGCCCCCAGATACTTGAATCTGGGGATTAGAACTATACAATTGATGCCAACCATATTGTTGGTTGAAGGGACCTACGCTAATTGTGATATATTGAGAATTATAAGGAGTGCTATATGTAGCACTTGTCGAAGGTACAAGGTTTGACACTAAAGGGGCAGAACCTGGAATAGACTGGGTTCCACTCATGGAGGGTGTCATGATAGGGGTTGAACCTGGGACAAATGGGATAGCAGGGTTCGCCATCAAAGGTGTGGTATTGATTGTCGACTGGGGAAGTGGTGGGGGACCAAAAGTGTCCAAAAAGTCCCACGACCCGTTAGTCATCGACAAGATGGGTGGAAGTGTTCCAACTAAAGACAAAGGAGGTACAGATGCAACGGGAACCAAGAGTGGGCCCAACAGATTCATGATCAGAGGATTGTATGGAGGAAGAAATCCTTCAGTAAAGAAATCCTCCAGTAAGCTTGAATCATTGGATGTCCAAATTGATTCTGTGTGAGATCTCAGAGACTGATTTCCGAAGATGGGGAATCTAGTTCACTAGAGCTCGGTGGATCCTCCACAGTGAGTGGGGGAAGTCCTAACAATCATTTAGATTGACGACAAGGGCCAGATGTAGCCATGGTGGCTGATAATTTTTATCGGTAAATTTTACAGTGATGTTTATTAAAGTCTGAATGATAACACTCTAGCACCTAAAAAATAAAAAATAAAATAAATACACTAAGTAAATCAATCAACAAGCAGAGGGAAATGACCTTGTCTGATAAGCACCAATCACTGGAGATGAAACCCAGTATCACAATGAATAACAGAGAGAGCTGGCCAAATGTACAGTTACGATTACTCTAGAGCTTCACCCGAACCTCAGATTGAGGGGCCAAGTACTCTCGTGAAGATGAGCACCCTCCCAAAAACTGAAGACAGAGTAGGTCCATCTGTGTTAGGTACCAGGGCAGCCCGCCCCAGTCACCTTTTGTTAGTCCCTAAAAGTGTGGCCACTAAGGATACCTCAGACCACATACACTACGGGGGGGGGGACATAGTCGCATACAGTACACTGTGTAGGCAGGATACCTGAGTCCCCAACTCAGCTTCGATATCCCCGAAGGGATCCCCAATACACAAAATACCCAAAGGAGATGCAAGCAAAGGTGGGCTACTTTCACTTACAGTCCGATGTTGTCTCGTATTTAGCTCCCCTTTTACTGGAGTGGTCCCAGTAGTATGAGTGCAGAAGGATTTCTCTCTTTAATGACATTAGTTTTGGTGTATGATCTTGGGTAGTTTACTCACACTGCTTAACCCAAGAACCTAGCCTAAACTAATGTGTGTTTACTCTAGAAAGAGTTTCTAATTGATTTTATTATGTAGATTTTAAGTGTACTTTGTTAGAGTCTTCGGCAGGGGTGTTGACATGTGAGATTTTATGGGACTCCGACTCAAATCATGCAAAAAAAATGCTTGTAAATTTTCAATTTCGATGAATAAGTTGCTTCTACAAAGACAGAGTCATTCATACATCAATATTCATTCCATGCATCCTATTCAGTACAACACTAGCATAACCGACATAAATTTTCAATGCTCACTAACAACTACTGAAACCAAATGATGCAGATCTAACAAACTAAGCAGAAAACAAAAAAATATTGATTTTTTCTTTTATGAAAATAAAAACTTTAATAAGGAAAGTTATTTTCTTAAAAAAAAAAAAAAAATGTTCGGGACACAAATCAATCAAACAAAACACAGCTACAGATCCCTTATCAGTCCAAAAGCAAGTTTCACAACCCTTTGAGGTCACAGACACTGCTATTTATCAAAAAATGGGTGACTAACACTATGTGCTAGAGGCCATAGAGAGTTACCGGTGGCACTAACACTCTAGTTGTGAAGCTACAGTGCTTTATAAAGCTATGTTTACACAGGCAATCTGCGTTAGTGAGGAAAAACACTTCAAAAAATGGTTGTGGGGATCAGATCCAGGGTTGAGCAATGAAAGAAGAGTGTTGCAAGGTCCTGAGTGGTCAAAAAAGGAATGAAGAAGTACAGGAAGGTCTGGAAGAAGGAGAGATCTAGGAACTTTCTGGGAAAATCAGGAACTAAAGTGTAGTCCCCAGTGGAGTCGCCAATTCTGTTATAGGGATTAATGCACGGTGTATGGAAGATGAAGGAACCCTCAAGGGTCTTCCCAGGACCCTTGGCAGACTGTAAGATTATCTGCAGCTGTCACAAAGATACATGCATGTCCATATTCAACAACTAACTATCAAAGCGAGACGGATTCATTACCTCGAGCCTTCATGTGGAGTTGCTAGAGAGCGCAATGCAGCTAGGCGGAAGTCCCCTGAGTTGGCCCTAGATCAAGTCCTGCACATAGAAAAGATAAGCATAATCACAACATAAAACCTTGATAATCAATGCCTAAATATACAAAATACATCTAGTTGCACATAACTAAGCTACTCATGCTAAAAGACATTGAATAAACATATAAATGAATTATAGTACCAACATCACAGAGTGGATAGTACAACTACAGTTCTATATTAATGTCGAAAGAGTGATTACAACCATCAGTTGCATCAGCCTTCCCTTACCCCTCCAGCTCCTCTCTCTCTCTCCCTTCTTACCAACTTCTTATGCTTAAGTCTGAGACTCTGCTCGACAATCAAGTAAGCTATCCTTTCAAATGATCTGACCTCTTTCACAATATCCCTAGCTCTGCTTATGTAGCATGTGAGGTTAGGGTTGCCAAGTTTCTCCATGAGTTTCTTTAGGTAAAAGCAATGATGTTGCCATTATTTTGAGCTCTTTCCCATTTGCATACTCCATTAGGATTAGTAATCCCCCAAATAGGTCGAACTTGGATGTTTCCTTGCTTTTTTGAGTTGATTTAGGAGAGAATATATGGATATTTCTTAGTCAATCCGCTCCTTTGACCCTTAGAATATCATTAGAGTTTACTAACGTTGTTTCAGAGGTAACAAGTAGGCTTACTTAGGTCACTAATGCACCCTTAGGCTTGTTGAGAAGCTTTATAAAGCAGGTTGCTAGTGTATAGACAACGTTAGTTTGGAAACAAGGCTTGTGAACTTGGTCATTGCTTCAGTCATCATGTCCTTGCCCTTTGAACTAATGAGGAGGTCATTTTCCTGTATAACAGTCATCAAAAACAAGAAATGAGTAATGAACATATTGATAACTACTTCAATTCCTTTAATCTCTCCTCTTCGTTTGGCAGCAAGAATCAACTAACTAAGCCCTTCGGCAGCAAGTAAGAACAAAAGCAGAGAGAGAGGAAAACCTTGTCTCAACCCTCTCTGATTGTGGAAAAAAGGGTATGTTGCACCATTGATAAGGACAACAAAACTAACATTTGATATACATCCCATGACCCAGCTGATGAAGCCAATATCGAACCCTAGATGTGTTAGCAGGAGGCGAAGGTATAACCAACTTATTCTGTCATAGGCCTTCGAGAGAGCAAATTTTACTATTAGACCTTTTCTTTTGCTCCTCTTAATGTTATGCATGGATTCTTGAGCAACCCAATGGATTCGTGGATCTATCTGCCATCCAAGAACCCAAATTGTTCTCTTGAAATATTTCTGGAAAGAATTGGTTTCAAATAGATAGCTATGATCTTTGCAATGATTTTATAGAGACAATTGCAGAGAGATATGGGTCTGAAATCCCCAATTTTTTTGGATCATCAATTTTAGGGATTAGTGCCAAAAAGGTTGAATTGAAAGGCTCATAAACATATCCTCTAATTCTGGATTCCTCCACCACCCCAGTAAGCTTGTCCCCTATAAGCTCAAAGAAGTGTTGAAAGAATTCAACTGTCCACCCATCTGGGCCCAGGCTCTTATCTTTCTGCATTTTTTTAAGAACTCTCTCAACTTCTCCTTTTGAAACAGGAGCCATAAGAATTTTGTTTTCTTCCTCTTCCGCATGAACATTTGGGCCACCTGTATAACTTCTACTATTGTAGCTTCTTCTGGGGCTCTAAGTAGTCCTTTAAAGTGGTCTCTCCCTAGGGTCGCAAGCTCATCAAAAGATTTAGTAGTTCCCCCATCTACTTGATGCATTTCAAAAATAATATTAATATTCTTCCTGCCTTTAGCAAAGTTTTGAAATAATTTCAATTTTTGAGAATTCCAGTTGTTTATATTCTCCTTTTTATCTTCTGTCTCGTATCCACCCCCTCCAGCCTTTCCAATATTTCAATAGATTCCTTGATGAGTTTAGATCAACTTCCTCCCTAGTCCTTTTTTATTTTTCACATTGGATTGTTTCCTATTTCATCCTTTTGAGGTTTTCCATAAAAGATTGAGCTAAAGATATACCCTGAAAATAGTTTAGTGACCTCCAAGTGGCTTTAAATAAATCATTGAAGCTATGATCTTTAAGCCATGCATGATTAAAT
This sequence comes from Pinus tabuliformis, assembly GCA_031772625.1. Lineage (NCBI taxonomy): Eukaryota > Viridiplantae > Streptophyta > Pinopsida > Pinales > Pinaceae > Pinus > Pinus tabuliformis. The sequence continues at coordinate 236,999,138 of CM062819.1, forward strand.
TTAAAAAGGATATTTGGGCTTCCTATTGGTCCCTTTCAACTCCAGAACCATAGCAAATTGATATGAATCACCTCCTGATCCAACCCATTTCCTAAATATGGGTATTTGGTTAACTAGGTCTTCCATCATCAAGAAACGATCCAGTCTCTTAGCCACCCTTGCTTCACCCAATCACCTGTTCCTCCACGTGGAACTGGATTTTATTAGATTCACATCGATAAGCTTTCCCAACATCAATTTGTTCACAAAGTAATCTGCCAGGGGATTGACTTGAGCTAAAGGCCCCCAAGTCTCAGACATGCCCAGTGAGAAATTGAAGTCCCCTCCCACCACCAGATTAGGGGTCTTCATGAAATATTTAGAGAACAAGGAATTCTAGAAAGAAACCTTGTCACGGAACAGACCATAGATGTTGAGAAGGGATAGGTTCATGCACAATTATGAAGAATAAATCTCAATCCCCAACACCAAATCTGAACCCCAGGAATTTATAACCTTAATATTACTATCTTTAAAACCTAATGCAAGGCCCCCAAATATTTTATTTGCATCAGAGGTCACAAATGACCATTGCAAGACAATCTACGCAGAGAGGCCATCACAATCTCTCCATTTCCAAGGGTTTCTTGTAACATGATAACATCACGACAATAATTTTTGAATAACTCTTTAAGAGCTAGCTTCTTGTGGGTGCTAGAAAACCATCTACAATTGAAGGAAAGAATGATCATTTGGAAACCAACTTAGGGGTATGCACTTCTCTAAGCTCTCCTTTCAAAGAGAGTTGCTTCCCATATGCTATGTCTAGTTTAGCTTTCAGTTGGGCTTTTGATAAATTAGATTTCCTACCTCCATTCTTACGAGGAAGAGATGGCTCCTGAAAGCTCCCCAACCCTCCAAAGGAAGCTAAAGGGAGGAATTTCTTATCCCTAGGACGCAGATTATAGTGGGGAGCCAAAGAGGAAGAAGGAGGGATAAATAAACTATGAGCGCCAGGTGAAGATGACGCAGACAAGATGATAATCGAGATGGAGGTAATGATACTATCCAAGGTTGCAGAAAAAATACAACGAGGTGACTATTTTGACATCAGGGACCTAAAGGGACCAAGCCTTCGAAAACATCTAATAAATATTGCGGATAAGTTGATAAAGAGGATGGGGGGGGAGAAGTACTGGGAGCAAGACCAATGAATTCCACTTCATCCTAAGCCTTCAATTGATGAGCATTTTTTGGTAATGCTTGTATTCCTTGTGGCATAATCTGATCTTCTTCAACCTACATCAGATCCAGGACCCCATCCCTCTGTTCCCTAATCTCCACCGCCTGTGCATTGTCTACCTCCTCTACAAAAGTTTGATCTTCATTCCTTAGTTCACCCCTCTGTCGCCTTCTCCTATGAAATCGCAGGGGGATGTCACGCGCTAAATTCCCATGCTTATGGCATCGATGGCAATGGAAGGGAAACTCCTTAGAGTCTATTATTTGGGAATGTTAATACCCCTGAAGTTGGAGATTAATTTTTTCCGCTAAACCCTCTCTTAGGTCTAATTTTACCAGAATTCAGACCACAATTCTGCTCTTGGTTTCCACAAAAGACATGTCATCTTCAAGAAACGTTGTCAAATTTTCACAAATAGCCCTAAGAACATCCTCCATCCAAAGCTGCGAGGGTAGTGCCGGAAGCTGAACCCATACCGGTATCTCCTCTAATTTCTCCCTTTAAGCATCGAAAAGGGGAGTCTATTTCTTGAATAAAAATGGTGAGATCCCAAAACACTAGTTCTGCTCGAGTACCTATTCTAGCATCTTCCCCTATCTAACCATGAACCACCCCCTTGCCAAGATGATTACCTCTACATGGATTTCTGGATCCCCTCTTTATGCCTTAACAATCCATTCTAAAATGTACTTTGCCGAATAGTGCGTTCCTTTAGCTCTTCCAACCAAAATTAATTCTGAGGCTTCCATAGCCTTATCAATCTAAATGTCGACCCCCAGGATGAGATTTGGGAATTCCATGCTTTTCTTTATGACTCTCCCCTCTTTTCTCTTCGAGCTTGTAGTTTGGTCATTCCTTTCCTCAACAAATATAGAATTGTCCCACCCTTCCTACGCATGGTCCAGATCCTCAAAAATATGCCCTAACCGCTCCTCCAACAGCATAGTCTGAAAGAAGAAATCCCCAAGATCCACTGACTGCCCCTCCACTTCTAGCCCAAGGTTCAGATACCCTGCCATAGCCTCCAAAGGGCTGAGACCTAGAACTTCCCCATGCTGAAAACCCTGTACTTCTTGACTAAAGCCTCGACTTCTATCCTTCTCAAGGTCTACTCATAGATAATAAAAAGCTTGTGTCTTCAACACTTAGTTTTCTGGGTCTAAGCCCTCCCCTGACGATACTCTATGGATTTTCTAGGGTTTGGGTTCCTCAACCTCCCTCTACCTTGGAGCTTATTTCCATGCGAGGGTTTTGTTAACCCTTTGGGCTGATATCAATTCTTTGAACTATGGATCATTTAGCAGGCAGGACTTAAGACCTTCGTTCCCCCATAGTCCACTGCTTCTAACAATATCGTCAAGACCTCCCGTGAAATTAATAGACTCCGGGTGAAAGGAAAGAGTTTTTGGACTTACTTGAATCTCCACCGACACCCCAAGTGCCATGTCCATCGGTTTCGCTGAGGTCGCCTGACCTTCCTGAATACCGTTGTTAGTAACTCAACACTCCATAGTTAAAGGGTTGGGTTTTCCTATATTCAAGAAACCTAAACCACCTCCTAAATTCCATTCTAACTTCGATACCCCCATTTTTCCAGTTGGAGATCGAGCTGGAAGTTTTACCTTGTCCAGATTCTGTTGAGTAGGCTCTAAGCCCCAAACTGACAGGATATCCTCAGGTTCGAGCTCCAAGTCGACATAATCCCTTGGTCTGACCATTTCTGCTGCATGGTGGTGAAATTAACAAAGAATCCACTCCTAAAAATGTTATCCCCTAGTAAAGGCCCGTGAAAATGGAAAAATAACCGAGAAAGAGACCACAAATGTTTCTTTCCCCTATAGATTTTCAAGATAATTTCCAATGATTTTCTTCTAGCGCTTCCTCCCATGTTCATCAACCTACTGCCATGTATGGGCCAGATGTTGACTGAGGCCTACCATCAAATGCCATCCATGCACCTAGGGCCTTCCATCTTCCGAACCTTTGCACACATTCCCAAAAACCGTGATCGCCATTATTTTGCCTCCTCATTAAGAAAAAACACTATATTAATTAATTATTTATGATTATAATTAACATCACAATATTGTCAAATCCCATTAGCACTATTTATTTCTAGGTTCCTCGTTCTATATGACAACCCATATTTGAAACTCTGTGCTAGTCAAGAGGAGACACCTAAAGTCAAACCATCTTAAGAGTTAGTGTGGCCTAGGCTAGGTGAAATGCCTAGGTTATTTTGACGTCTTAGATGCCATTGGATTGTAGTTTCTTAGAACATGGCCTATTTCCACAAGCCACAAACATATTCAAATAAAATATAAACAAACCATAGGGTCTACTTCAAAAATTTTGAAGGAGACAAACTAATAAAATCATTACTTAAGGACACATATTTTTCCCTCAAAGCTCGAGAGATAGGAGAGAAAATATCTAATGGAGTGAATTCCTATCACTTACTTTTTAAAGAGGCATTGTCACTGGCCTTGAAGAGGCTTATTAAATACCCAACCTAGCATGCGCAACATATATAAGGGAGATATTGATCTACAAATAAGTGAAATAAGCTTCATATCTATCCATCCCATCTAAGACACCATAGTAAAGGCCATCTATCGCACTCGATTTCACCTCCAACTGATCACCCCAGGAATCCCAAAATGGATGTGATAAGAAAATAATCCTCAAAATATGTGTGTGAATTCTAACAAATGAGCTCAAGGATTCCGATGCTAAATGTTATTGAACCTTGGATAATCACACTTAAACTATCAAATAAGGGAATCCAAGACTTGAGAAGTACTATGCAAAATTTATGTAATATTCAAGTGTAGATAAGTGCTACAAAATGAAATTTATAGTATGTTCTTTTTAAAGAATAGAAATTGTATGATTTATGTGTCGTTTCCTATATTAGGGAACTATAACTCCATAGAAAAGTATGTTGAAAATGCAACAATAAAATCCTAATTTAATTTTTCCTTGAAGTAAATTAGGAATTAAATTGTAATTCCACATCTCATGACAACTTGTAATAGTTAACTAAGTTAATTTGACCTAGTTATCTCACTTAATTTGAATTGAGGGTCTAAATAGAGTCATGTAGAGTGTCTCCTACACTTAGGAGCACTAGTTGAGTTTATTTTGAGTTGTAATTATTTAATTCAGTCCAACTGAGTTAAAGTCTGTTAAACTAGTTCTAATTGATGGAGGAATTAGTAGAAGATCAAAAACAGTGGGGTGTAACCAACAATAATGGGGTGTAACTTACTGTAGTGGGTGTACTTGCGGTAGTGAGGTGTAACCTGCAGTAGTGGGGTGTAACCTGTAATGATCAGTAAACTAAAGATTCGCTAATAATTCACTCATGCATGTCAGATCATAGAAAGACCTAGTTGAGATTGGATTTCAGGGACAATGTATTATCAATTGTATAATCATCTGAATTATACATGTGGTGCCTGTAATCAGAGGAAGGCCTATGAAAATTGTACAATTCATAATCGTGGGATTTCCCAATTAAATATGGGCTAATTCCCGAGGGAACAACTCAAGGAAATAGGAGCTTGGAAGGTAGCAGAATTGGCTAAGTATTGGCTTGAGCTTTTTTGGGAAGCAATGAGATAGATAGAGATAGTGAAGAGGTTGCTTGGGTTTGAGAAAAACATTGTAATCTTCTCATATTTTATTATTAATGTAATATATAGATAGTAGGGGATTTTAGTTGTGGCTTTCCCCAATCATTGTGTTATGAGTGATTGAATTCTTTCTCTTATATGCGTTGTGATTTCATCGATCATTTATTGTTTTTGCTTATGAGTAGAGGAGATTCATTTCAATTGTTTTAGCATATTACAATTTGCGGTTTGAATCTGCAAGGAATTTCTACATGGTATCAGAGCTAAAATCACTATAGAAGAGGAGAATACGAGTTTGTCTTTTGCAGGAGAAATTGTTATGCAACCAGCTCACAAAATAGAAGAAAAGATAGATTAACGACTTCAAAATCAGCCTCTTCGAGGGGGAAACCTCCTTTACATTACACAAATGAACAATTCTTGGATGATACAAATGACAAGACCTCCTTTCTATATATATGATTCTAAGGGGTCCAATGCAATCAGAACCTACATAAAATTAATATTGTAGGGCACAACAATAACAATAGTGGGCTTCTATGGGGCACAAAAATAACAACATGGGGACTATATGGGAAAAATAATACAATAAGAGGGTTGCACTAATGATCAGGTGCTCAAAATTAAGGATAAAAAATCAGAGTGTCATAATCTTGATAAACTTAGCTTCAAATCGAAGAGCTCATCATTCTGATTCCAACAGTGCGAACAATACTCAAATCCAATCTCATATGCAGAAGTTAGAGCAAGTCAAAGTTCAGGTTTGACTTGCTCACATGGCAGGGTTGGATGATGTGGTAGGCTCCATCAGTGAATTGGGAGGCACAAAGTGGCAAGTTTCCATTAAATCCCACATTTCAAAAATCAAATATCGTCAAAGAGAGGTGTTACAGAATCGACCCCCGACAAGATCAGGGTTGTGATGCGATAAATCGCATATCACACATCACAAAAGGGAAGCAAGTCGGCATTATAGAATCGGCCCTGACAAGTTTTGGTTGTGCTACAATATCGCAATTGCAAATCGCAACGTGGAAAAGTCCCGCATGTACAAGACCACAGGTTTTTTGCTAATTCCGATAACCCGAATGTGAGAAGGTTATATGCTGCAGTTTAATGTCACGGCGGTTCCGCCAATGTCGCAATTGCACATTGCTTGCCTTGTTCACATACCATAAGCCTGCAGAACTCCGTCGATTGCAATTTGCGATAAGAAAGTCGGTGCTAACAGATTAAGGCCCATCACGCGGAAAAATTCTCGCTCAGCTAACGGAATTTTGGAGAAAAATTGTGGGTTTCTGTCGAATGTGGAGAAATTTGTGGAACAAATAGTGGGAAAACAAGAGAAAGTCATAACTTCTTAAGTTTCCACCAAATTGGTAGCAAAAAGAGGCTAGTTAGCCATTTTTTAGTATTCTGGATTGATTGGAGTAGGTTTCAGAAGCATTTGAGCATTGTAAACACATATTTTTACAATTTTGAGCATAATAGAGAGGCCCAAGCCATTGGAAGCTGGACCAAGGAGACGTAGCCCAGGAGGGGTGAACTCCTTTATCATGTGCTTGTTGTAATGTGTTTTTGATGATGTTCTGTACATGTTTATGCTATTGTTCAATTTCTAGTTTATGTTAAATTTCTCATAAAATTAACATAAAACTCTTCATTTTACTTGCAAAAACAATTGATGAATCCTTAAGCACAATGAAAGCATTTTGTTTATAATCTGAGGAATATCTTAGCACAGCAAACTAATAATATAAATCAAATCATGTTGGTATCAGAGCAATATGTTTTGCTTTGTAAAAGAAGGATTTAATTGTTTGCAAGTTTATGTCATGCTTAAAAGGTTAAAACTCAAAAGAGGAGAACGAAAGTTGGTTGGAATCCCTAAAGTTGGGTCAAGGGGAAGAAGAGCAAGGTTGCCACAATCTAAAATACCAGTTTAGCCTCAAGCTGGAGTTGAGACTCCAGAGATCATGTCTCATGAACAAGAACCTACAAACATGACAGAAGATGAGAAGACCTTCAGAAAGACTTTCTTTAATGTGACAGATATGGTGAAGGTCCTCCATGAAGAGAGGAATACCAAGTTGCAAGGATAAAGTTCCAAACCTCCCAAAGGATAAGGCTCTTTAGGAGGAGGTAATGGAAAAGGAGGTAATGGGAATGGAGACAAACCTCCACCCTCTCCACCATTTTCTTCATCTTCTTCATCACAAGCATCTTCACACTCTTCCACTAATACAACCTTTACTCATGCTCATCATCATTCTTCAAAAGGAACTGGTAAATCACCTTTTTTAAAACTTGATGTTAAATTCGAGTTGCCTATGTATAATGGTGAAGTGAATGCAGAGAAGCTTGATAATTGGATTCGTCAGTTGGAGGTCTATTGCAGGATTCAAAACCTTCAAGAGGATGACATAAAGATTCAGTTAGCTTCCTTGAGAATGGAGGGTGCAACACTTGTATGGTGGGAATCAAAGACCCAAGAGGAGATTAAAAAACATGGTAATATCTCTATTTCTTGGAATGATTTCATTGTTGCAATCAAAATACAATTCTACCCTCTATCTTATATGTATAAAGGCATCATGAATTGGCAAAAATTTAGATAGCTTAAAGGTCAAAATGTGCAAGATTACACCCAAGAATTCAGAAAAATGTCTCTGATGTTAGGTGTAGATTTGCAGTCACAAGACACCTTGTTGAAGTACATAGGGGGTTTACACAGTTACCTTAGGCATACTATCTTAATGTTTAATCCTAATAATCTAGATGATGTGTATGTGAAAGCCACTCATCTTGAGGCAAGAGGGAAAAACACCCCAGAAGAATGTAGTAAAAAGCCATTTAAGAGTAAGGGAAAAGAAAAGGCTTTCAAAGGGAAGGAAAAGAAAAATGCGTCTATCAAAAAAGAAGGACAAAAAATTACATGCAAACATTGTTCCAGAGAGGGTCACGATGAATCTCACTATTGGAAGCTTCATCCCAAAATGAAACCAAAAAGAAACAACAACAAGGGAAAATAGAAGACAACTGCAACCACTCAACAGGATTTGGGATCCGATTTGGGAGATGAAACTAAAATCATAGCCATGGGGTTAAAATAAAAAGAATCCATTGCCAACACTAGTTCTTCAAACTCACAAAATGAAACTCCAAATGAAAAGAGGAGAATAGAATTGTTTCACATAAGGGTGATATCGAAACATAACAAGATTGATATGTTGTTTGATAGTGGCTCTGAAGCCAATATTATCTCAGAAACATTGTCAAGAGTTTAAATTTGGAAATTGTTCCACATCATAAACTGTATCCACTTGGATGGGTATGTGACAATGCACAATTGCAGGTTACTAGAAAGTGTATACTGAGATTCGCTATTACTGCAAATTTCATGTAGGTTTTAACCCCGTACAGAAATTACCTGCATACGAATTCTAAAACACATCAAATAAACAATGTGAGAGCATAACACATAAAACACATATACACAGAAATTTTCCCCTGGATCCCAAAACCGGGACTACCAACTTGATTTTTCATTATGTTCCTTTCAATGTTACAATACATATTTTTACATGCCGAAGGATCCAATACCATGGACCGAAAACCATCGCGTCCAAAAAAATGTGCGAAAATCATGCACAAAACCATAGGTGGGTCTGCCCAACCTAACATAGGTTACAAAACCAAAATTTTCTGGGGCACTACCCCAGACCCCATAAAGTGGGGTTACCTGCACCCCTCAAACCCCCTGTGACCCCACCTTGCGCAACAAAGGGGGGCTCCGCCACCCCTCTGACCCCCCGATTAACTACATGGGCTAGTCGTGGAAAGAATATAACACAACCCAACATTCTCCCACTTGTTGTTTTCTTTCCACAGGGGGCCACAATAGAGATTAGTCATTTATCCAACCCTGCAACTCCCATTGTTTCTCTACACCAAGAGAACTTCTTAGAGCTCACAAATTTTGTCAATGCATCTGCAGTATTCTTCAAAGTGTCCACCTTTACGAGCAACACCTTTTTGTCTTCTATCATATCCCTCACAAAGTGATATTTAACATCAATGTGCTTTGTCTTTGAAGGATATGAAGGGTTCTTTGCCAAGAAAATTGCACTTTGGCTGTCACAGTCTATCCTTATAGATCCCTGTACTAACCCCATATTTGAACACAATCTCTATAACCTAACTACTTCCTTGCTTGCATGAGTGGATACCATGTATTCTGCCTCTGTAGTTGATAGTGCCACTACAGATTATTTCTTACTCATCCAACTGAGTGCACCTCCAAATAGGTTAAACACATTCCAACTTGTAGATCTTCTCTGATCCAGATCTCCAGCCCAGTCTACATCAACAAAGCCATGAATATCCAACACTCTGTCCAATCCTGGTCTTCCTTGGTAGCACAAACCGTAATCACTAGTGCCACGCAAATACCTAAAAACCCGCTTCACTACTGTCCAATGCTCCTTTCCTGATTTTGACATAAACCTGCTTAATACTCCCACTGCATGTGCAATGTCTGGTCTAGTACAGACCATTGCATACATCAGGCTACTGACTTCACTTGCATATGGAACACGAGACATGTCATATTCCTCTTCTTGTGTCTCGGGACACTGTTCAACAGATAACTTTACACCTACAGGAATTGGAACCTTCACTGGTTTACTATCCTACATATTAAATCTTTGCAATATTGTCTCGACATACTTCCTCTAGTTTAACCAGAGCCTCCTCTTTGCCTGATCTCTTTTAATTTCCATGCCCAAAATATAGTTTGCAACACCAATATATTTCATGTCGAATTTGGAGGACAATTGGGTCTTCAAATCCTGGATAATTTCTTTGTCATTTCCAACCAGCAACATATCATACACATACAAGACCAAATAAATAACACGGTCACCAATCAATTTAAAATACACACAGTGATCTTCTTTGCTTCTAGTGAAGCCAGGTCCCTGTATAAATGTATCAAATTTCTGATACCACATCCTTGGTGACTGTTTTAACCCATACAAAGACTTCTTTAACTTGCATATCAGTTCTTTCTTACCCTTCACTGCAAAGCCTTCAAGTTGCTTCATGTAGATTTCCTCTTCCAAATCCCCGTGAAGAAATGTTGTCTTCACATCCAACTATTCTACCTCAAAATCAAAAGCAGCAACAACATATAAAAGTAATCTAATAGAAGTTACCTTGGCAACAAGAGAAAAAATATAACCAAAATCAATTCCCGGCACCTAGGAATAACCTTTTGCTACCAACCGAGCTTTGTATTTCTCCACCTTTCCTTCTGCATTTGTCTTCTTATTGAACACCCATTTGCTGCCAATGGGTTTCCTTCCAACCGGAAACTCCACCAGATCCCAAGCGTCATTTTTGTGCAAAGATGCCATTTCATCAACCATGGCCTCTTTCCAGAGTTTTCCATCCTCTGAATATACTTCTTCCTTCACAGTTCTGGGATCATCATCAGTAATAGATAAAGCAAAATTTGAATAGAAAGCATATGGACTATACCATTCTGGTTGCCTTCTTTCTCGAACTGATCTTCTCACACCCGGATTTTGTGGCTCTTCATCTTCTGATTCCTCCTCTGCTGTAGAGTTTGATTCTTCCTCCTTTAGCTCAAACTCTATCTTCTCAGGTTCCTTTGGTTGGACTTCATTTTTAATAACATCTTCCACCTCTATGAACACCACATCTCGACTGTACATAACCTTCCTTGTTACTGTGTTCCAAAGCTTATAACCCTTTAAACCATCCTTATACCCAATAAAGATGCACTTTTCAGATTTACTATCCAACTTGGTTTGTTTCTACTTTGGAACATGTACATATGCATCACATCCAAATACCCTCAGATGTGAAAGAGGGGGTTTCTTACCAGTCCATACCTCTTGGGAGTTTATCCTCCAATGCTGATGAAGGCAATATGTTGACCAGGTAACATGTTGTCTCCACCACCTCTACCCTGAATTCCTATCCTAACACGGCACCATTGGGCATGCTTCTTGCCCTTTCCATCAACGTCTTGTTCATTCTTTCTACAACTCCATTTTGTTGAGGTGTATATGGAGTAGTCTTCTACCGTGATATACCACACTTCTTACAGAATTCTTCAAATTCCTTGTTGCAAAACTCTCCACTGTTATCTGTCCTCAACACCTTTATCTTCTTCTCTGTCTAGTTTTCCACCAGAGCCTTGAATTCTTTAAACCTGTCAAAGACTTTAGATTTCTTCTTAAAGAAATATATCCATGTATTCCTTGAGAATTCATCTATAAATGATACATAATACATAGACTTACCCAGTGATGGAACCTTCACAAGTCCAAACACATCACTATGCACAAGCTCTAATATATGTTTCGCCCTCTTACCACTAGAGGGGAAACTCACCCGATTCTACTTCCCATATACACAATTTTCACAAAATCAAAATCCAAAGAGCTATTAATCATACCTTCTACCATACCTTTACGATGAAGCATTCGAAGGCCCTTCTCCCCAATATTTCCAAGCCTTTGATGCCACAACATGGTCTTCTCTCCAAATACCACTAGATTTTCTACTCCACTTTCAGGAACCACAGAACTGTTGCACCCATCAACAATCGTGCTACCTTGCAGCTTGTACAGAGTTCCAATCCAAACTCCCCGCATCAATATCAGTGCTCCCCAAACCATCTTGTAGGTGTCCTTCTCGAACACTGTTTTTACACCTGCATCATCCAACTTGCTTACACAAATCAGATTTTTGGCCAATGCAGGAATATGCAGAACACCCGGAAGTGTTCTAACCCTTCCACCTTGCAACTTCAACTTTACATTTCTGCGACCAATGATTCTAGCCTTCCAATCATCCCCTAAGAAGACATCACCACCATCATATTTATCATACTCACAAAACCACTCTCTATGGGGAGTGAAGTGAAAGGATGCACCTGATTCAATCAACCATTCCTCATGATCTACATGTGTAATTGAAGAAGACAAGTACACATCCCCACTTTCATCTGAGGTGGTTTGCGCCTCTGCATAAGGAGCATCATTAGATCCCTTTCCTTTATCAGGAGCTTTAGATTTACAGTCCCTTTTTTAGTGCCCTTCCTTTCCACATTTCTAGCACACCACCTTTACAGGTTTTCCTAGAGATTTAGATCTCCCACTCGATAACTTATTTTTGTTTCTGTTATGGGACCGTCCTCGTACAGACAAGGCATCACCATTCTGGCTCTCCATATTTTTCCATCTCATCTCCTCCGTCAGCAAGGATGAGACTATTTCATCAAACTGCAAGGCAGTTACATTGCTACCTATTGCAATAACCAGACTATCCCACGAATTTGATAGAGAACACAAAAAATTGATGCACTTATCTTCATCTAAAATTTTATTATCAACAGATGCTAACTAACTTACCACAGTATTAAATGCATTCAGATGCTTTGTCACTGAGTCTCCATCTTTCATCCTTAGGTTATACAACTTTTTCCGCAGGAACAATTTATTCACCAGAGACTTATATTGATACAAAGTCCCTAACTTGTCCCATAAAGCCTTCATCGTAGCTTCCCCTGATACATTCAACAATATTGAATCTGAGACACACAATCATATTGTGCTCTTTGCCTTCCGATCCAACTTCTTCCATTCTTCATCGGACACTCCCGTTGGTTTAGTACCCGGGTCTACCATGATCCACTGATCTTTATCCACCAACAGATCCTCCATATTGAGTTTCCACAACTCAAAACTCTGACCATTAAATTTCTCGATCTCTATCTTTCCACTGCTCGCCATCTTCTTTCACCACCAGAATCGATCTTGTAGATCTTCCACTGAGCAAGGTCTACCACAGGCCCGAGCGAAACCCCTTAGTAACAAAGGGGTCTCCTTGAAGCCAAAACAGCTCTGATACCAAATATAGGTTTTAACCCCGTACAGAAATTACCTGCATATGAATTCTAAAACACATAAAATACGCAATGCGAGAGCATGACACATAAAACACATATACACAAAGATTTTCCCCTGGATCCCAAAACCGGGACTACCAGCTTGATTTTTCATTATGTTCCTTTCAATGTTACAATACATATTTATACATGTCGAAGCATCCAATACCATGGACCGAAAACCATCGTGTCCAAAACCATGGATTGGAAACCATCGCATCCAAAAACATGTGCAAAAATCATGCACAAAACCATAGGTGGATCCGTCCAACCTAACACAGGTTTAAAAATCAAAATTTTCCGAGGCGCTGCCTTGGACCCCATAGAGTGGGGTTACCTGCACCACTCAAACCCCTGTGACCCCCCCCCACCCCCCCCCCCCCCCCCCCCCGCGTTGCTACAACGAAGGGGGGGCTCCGCCCCCCACCCTCTAACCCCCCGGTTAACTATGTGGGCTAGTCGTGGAAAGAATATAACACAACCCAACATTTCATAGATGAAGTGCTTGATGTTGTGCCATTAGATATTTGTGGCATGGTTTTGGGTAGCCAGTACCTTTATGACAGGAAAGATATCTTCCATCAACATGAGAATAAATATCATTTATTAAAAATGGAGTAGAATATATTGTGAGAGCTCACAGCAAGAAAACAAAATTTCGCTTGTTAATGCAGGGAGATGAAAAGACTAGTGAATTCAGCAAGAATTTCATGCTTCTCATGATCAAACCCAAAAATGATGTTGATAATGAAGCTTTTAAAGGTTGT